>CM062808.1:310491645-315291645 GCA_031772625.1 Pinus tabuliformis | reverse complement strand
TTTGGAGGGAACTAATGGATTATTGGAACCCCAACTTTGTTCTTCCTAGCTCCATCACTGATTTTTTTGCTAATTGGCAGAACAGTTACCCCGGACCTCCTCCCAAAAACAAAGTGATTAAAGCGGCTTGGTCTTCCCTGCCTAAAATTTGCTGCTGGCAGATCTGGCTAGAGCGAAACAACAGAATTTTTAGAAACACTCAGCATGATGCCAAAGTGGTAGCAGTTAAGATAAAGGTCCAGTTAAAAGAATGCCTGGGAGATCAAAAAGACGACTCAAATCTAAATCAGTTAGATTCTGCTTGGGGTGCCTCCTTAAATCTGCAATTTAACCAAGCCATCAGAAATATCTCCTCTTCTAAAGAATGGCAAATAAGGGGGGAAAATAATGAAGACTTCCAAGACTGGATCTCCAATCAAAAGGTACACTCTCTCTTCTTTGATGGGGCAGCAAAGGGGAATCCGGGCAAGGCTGGGGCAGGAGGAATTGTAAAAAACATTGAAGGTATATCGACCCACAACTTTGCTTGGGGTCTGGGGATCAACTCCAGCATTCAAGCTGAGGCATTGGCCCTCTTCCAAGGTCTTAAGCTGCTCTTGAATTTGGAAATCAAGGAGGCAAACATTTTTGGAGATTCTCAAGTGATAATAAAAATCATGGTGACCAACTCATCCCCTCGGGACTTAAGATTGGCAAGACTGATATCTAGAATCAGAAGTTTGGGGAAACTGTTCCAGAACCTGAAATACTTCCACGTTCTGAGAGACAACAACAAAGAAGCAGATCTTGAAGCTAATAAAGCTGCTCTTCTCTCTGTGGGGGAAATGATAAGAGACAGAGAGGAAACATGGGATCCAATTCCATAATCAGTCAGCTGATATGTTTTATTGCTTGCTATTGAAACAATTCGTTTGTATTTATAAACTTGGACAAATCACAGAAATCGATTCCATAGTTGTAATAAAAAAGAGCTGGAAGCTGAACACAAACTCGATAGCACTTCAGGTTGTCGCTATTTGGGCTTTGCTCCCTCTCATTGTAATCTGAAATCTGGGCATTTAGACCTCTCAGCTAATATAATCCATAACCGTTTCTGTGAAGAAAAAAAAAACATAAAGAAAATAATCTTGAAATTAATCTATGATAATTTTAACCCTTAAATAAACCATTAATTTTAAATATTAAAGTATTATTTCTAACCCTTAAATTACTCTAATATTTATATTTAATTAACTTTTATAGATGACTATTGAATTAAAATTAATTTATTTTTAATTTATTTATTTTAATATATATTTATAATTATAAGTGTATGAAACAGTCCCTTTAACTTACATTTTAATAAAATTATAACTTATTATTTATATATTACTCTAATATTTATAACTTTTATAACTAACTATTCTAATATTTAGATATAATATCTTGGATAACTTACTATTAATTTATTTTATAATTTATTTATGATATCATATTTATAATTTAAATTACTCTAATATTTATATATTTATTTAACTTTTATAAATAACTATTAATTTAAAATTAATTTAGTTTATAATTAATTTATTTTAATATTTATTTATAAATTAGTGTATGAAACAGTGTCTTTGACTTATATTTTAATAAAAATATATCTAGCTATTTATATATTACTCTAATATTTATATATTTAATAATTTTTATAACTAACTATTAATTACTCTAATATTTAGATATAATAACTCTGATAACTAACTATTAATTTGAATTAATTTAGGTTATAATTTATTTTTTAATATATATTTATAATTATAAGTGGATAAAAAGGGTCCATTTACTTTTATTTTAATAAGAATTTAACTAACTGAAGTAACTTATTTAATTAATAATGGTTATACCCCTAATCCTGTCCTAACTAACTGGTCAAATCTAGCCGTTGTCAATATAGTCGTTACCTGGTCAAGGAATATAGCCGTTGGAGGTTCTGCTCTATCTATTTAACATGCAAAGCATGATCTGTTCATTCAACTTGTCTTGACGATGAACCACACTGGTTGGTTCGAAACACGTCGACAAATGAAATATCTTGTGATTTATGCCGAAAAATCTCTCATAAACTTAATATGGATCACAGAAGCCTCAATTCAACAACTCAATAATGAATTATCTAGTAAATAATTTTTTATTTAGTTAAAATTGATATGTTTGAAAAAGTTTGCATATAAATCACATAAGAATTGTTTTAAGGTCAACGTTTCGAACCTACCAATGAGGTTCATCATCATGACCAAGATGAAAAAAACCGATCTACCATTACTATTAAATAGCAAAGGGATGCATCAAGATCCAAAACTAGTCGTTAGATAATAATATTATTTTATTTTTGTACCCATTAAGTCAGAAGGGAGAAATTTTATTAAAAAAATAACTAGCATTTGCACCTTATGTTGCAAAGGAAACGCCGTAAGGCATAGAGTGGGGAAGAATAGGGACATGTATAGAGTGTGGGAGAATAACATAGAGTGGGGAAGAATAGGGACATGTATAGAGTGGGGAAGAATAGCATAGAGTGGGGAAGAATAGGGACATGTGAATGGACATTGTTGAAAGCAAGGGTGGATGATAATGAGTTACAATTGCAATAGTTAGTTATGTGTATTCTGAAAATGGATATTTTGTAAATAATAATAGTTTGTGGAAGAATAGCGACATGTGAATGGAGATTGTTGAAAGAAAGGGTGGATGATAATGAGTTAGAGTTGAAAGTATTTGTTATGTGTATTTTGAATATGGATATTTTGTAAATAATAGTAGTGTGTGGAAAAATAGAAACATGTGAATGGACATTGTTGAAAGCTAGGGTGGATGATAATGAGTTATACTTGAAATGATTAGTTATGTGTATTCGAATATGGCTATTTGGTAAATAATAGTAATGTTTTGTAGAGGTTATCCATTATCCATGTTATTGTTTTTGTTTATGTGAACATGTTTTTGTACATTATTTTAAAGTTTTTTTTGGTCTTCTGAGATGTAATTTTTCCATATCCTACCTATTTATGGTGTTATTAGAAAATACTATTATATTGTAATGGAAGAGGTGAAAGAAACGATACGACATTGTGAACAACATCATGGTCGTCGTTCCATATTTGAAAATGCATGAAAAATTGTTGGAGGCATGATGATAATAATAAAAATTCCAGCATGATTTTGAAAAAATTTAGCTAAATTTTTTGAAAATGTGGATTATAGTTGTCACGTTTTAGAATTTTGAGTGCCTTAATTTTGCACAGAAAATTATAGAAATTACAACATGATTTTGAAAAAATCCAGCTAATTTTTTTGAAAATGTCAATTACAGCGGTCAAGCTTCAGTATTTTGGGTACCCAGGCATTCATGATGGATGCTAAATCCATTTCCGCCATCCAAAAACAATTTAAACACTCCCACAGTCAAATTTCAGAATTTGCCGTCCAGACAAAATTGTGACCTCTTTAGATAAGACTGGAAAAAAATGGTCTACCTTTGTGTGGGAAACATGATTGAACATCAAAGTTTCAAACAAATGCGTACACGCATAGAGGATTATTATGGAAGATTCCTTCTTCAGGGAATCGTAATATAAGCCATGAGGATATTAAATGTCCTTAAAAACTAAAGCACAGAACTTGGGAGCTTCAAGACCCAGGAATGGAATTTGGTAACATTTTACAAGGGAAACATGATTGAACATCAAAGATTCAAATGAATGCATACACGCATAGAGGATTATTATGGAAGATTCCTTCTTCAGGGAATAGTAATATAAGCCATGAGGATATTAAATGTCCTTAAAAACTACAGCACAGAACTTGGGAGCTTTAAGACCCGGGAATGGAATTTGGTAACATTTTTAAATGGAGTTTCCAATACACAAGAATTTTATTATATCAGAGTAAATGTAACCCGCATGTCTAATTCAACTCCATTACCAGTAGTTCATTCTATCAATTTGTGATGCTTATATGACATATATTGTCTAAAATGGCGCAAGCATAAAAGTTCAATGCAGTACTGCAAGCCTCCTGGTCTGGTTGAACTCATTCTGTCAATTTGTGATTCTTATATAACATATAGTCTTTAAGGAAGCAACAAAGAAAACTTTAGTACAGTCCTGTAAGCCTCCTGCTTTAGTTGACATTCCATTCATTTACATTCCAAGGAAAATTGTAAAGTTATAACTAAAATTGTAAGTTGGTTTGGATGGCCTAAGACCCGACATATCAAATCAACAAAGGTAATTACTAAAATTCAGGTTATAAAGTCCCAAAGCCATTGGCATTGCTCCACTATGAAAATTATTGATCTTAGTGAAACCACATATTTATGATACAAAGAAAGTGTAGATACAATATGATCTTTGGATGATAAGCCTTCACCTAAAGGCTAAAGTGTCGACACATCCTTAGCCTGAGATATCTCTAAATAGAATGGACACAATAAGCTTTAGAACATGGCATTCACTAAACTCGTACTTTCAAAGTATTCTCAGTTATTAACTTGCATATCTACAAGCATACAGTGCAACAGGGTAAGTATAAACAAGGCAGGCCACAGTAGAAAAGGTTTGAAGCTGATGCAGCTTCTCTTGGTTACAGAGCCTCTCTTCACTTTGTCCGTTGTACGATAAGTACATCTAGAAAAGCTAGCAAATTGATCAACTAGAAATCCAACATACCATTACATTTCCTCGAAGAGCTATTTAATCCTAATCCACATCCGAAACCATTAACAACTCACAACCAGTGCAACATAAATGTCTGCCAAATCATGGAAATACATGTAAACAAAGAAAACTACTATGCTAGGCATACTAAGCAACCTGGAGTGCTTTGATTTTTGTTCACCTTAAAACTGTTTGACAAATTTAGATGAATATATTACTGTAAGTGCTAGTATGTGGTTGGGCACATCATCATTTAGAAAGAAGAAACAAACGACACAGCAAAAAGAGTCAGCATCCGTCTTAGTTCCCAAGGTTGAAGTTCAACAAATTAGATGTGTAGCCAGCTCATTGAAATAGGATTTAAGTTTGGAACTCATAATTTTAAGCCAAGTTCCCCAATTTGAAATAAGCAGCCACCTTCAACATGCACATAAATTCTATGGTGGGCTGGGCAAAATTACAAGAAAAATATGTATGTATTAAGAATAATTGATGATATAGCCGTGGGTTGTTCTCAATGGTGATAGTCAGCAACATTTCATTGTATTATTCCCATACAAGGGGAGGCCACACTTGTTGCCGAGTTAATAAAAAATTTGCTGGTATAATCACCTTACTTACAATGACAATAACCACTATTACACTAGTAGAACATCAAATCATATCTAAACACCAGTACACAAGAAGTTTATTATATCAGAGTAAATGTAACCCGCATGTCTAATTCAACTCCATTACCAGTAGTTCATTCTATCAATTTGTGATGCTTATATGACATATATTGTCTAAAATGGCGCAAGCATAAAAGTTCAATGCAACTCTGCAAACCTCCTGGTCTGGTTGAACTCATTCTGTCAATTTGTGATTCTTATATAACATATAGTCTTTAAGGAAGCAACAAAGAAAACTTTAGTACAGTCCCGTAAGCCTCCTGCTTTAGTTGACATTCCATTCATTTACATTCCAAGGAAAATTGTAAAGTTATAACTAAAATTGTAAGTTGGTTTGGATGGCCTAACACCCGACATATCAAATCAGCAAAGACAATTACTAAAATTTAGGTTATAAAGTCCCAAAGCCGTTGGCATTGCTCCACTATGAAAATTATTGATCTTATCGAAACTGCATATTTATGATACAAAGAAAGTGTAGATATAATATGATCTTTGTATGATAAGCCTTCACCTAAAGGCTAAAGTGTCGACACATCCTTAGCCTGAGATATCTCTAAATAGAATGGACACAATAAGCTTTAGAACATGACATTCACTAAACTCGTACTTTGAAACCAATTTCAAAGTATTCTCAGTTATTAACTTGCATATCTACAAGCATACAGTGCAACAGGGTAAGTATAAACAGGGCAGGCCACAACAGAAAAGGTCTAAAGCTGATGCAGCCTCTCTTGGTTACAGAGCCTCTCTTCACTTTGTCCGTTGTATGATAAGTACATCTAGAAAAGCTAGCAAATTGATCAACTGGAAATCCAACATACCATTACATTTCCTCGAAGAGCTATTTAATCCTAATCCACATCCGAAACCATTAACAACTCACAACCAGTGCAACATAAATGTCTGCCAAATCATGGAAATACATGTAAATAAAGAAAACTACTATGCTAGGCATACTAAGCAACCTGGAGTGCTTTGATTTTTGTTCACCTTAAAATTGTTTGACAAATTTAGATGAATATATTACTGTAAGTGCTAGTATATGGTTGGGCACATCATCATTTAGAAAGAAGAAACAAACGACACAGCAAAAAGAGTCAGCATCCGTCTTAGTTCCCAATGTTGAAGTTCAACAAATTAGATGTGTAGCCAGCTCATTGAAATAGGATTTAAGTTTGGAACTCATAATTTTAAGCCAATTTCCCCAATTTGAAATAAGTAGCCGCCTTCAACATGCACATAAATTCTATGGTGGGCTGGGCAAAATTACAAGAAAAATATGTATGTATTAAGAATAATTGATGATATAGCCGTGGGTTGTTCTCAATGGTGATAGTCAACAACATTTCATTGTATTATTCCCATACAAGGGGAGGCGACACTTGCTGCCGAGTTAATAAAAAAATTGCTAGTATAATCACCTTACTTCTTCTTCTTTTTTCCACAGAAAAAAGTGAACATCCATTAATAAAAATAGAGAGTTACCAAGTATATGCAAAGCATTCCGAAAGACTCGTTCTTTGCCTTAAAAAAGGTAGAAGAAAAGAGTCTCAGCTGGTTAACAAAGACTAGCTCAACATCCTCAACTGGTTGGTGAAGAACCAGCACAACAGCGTCAATTGGAGGACGAGAAAAAAAATATAAGAGAGAGATAAGAGAAAGAGACCGAAAGAAAAAAAACACAAAGAGGGAGGGAAATTATGATTTTCTCCCCTTTTTCTTCTCAACCTTTCGCCACTCCCCTTGAGTTGGAGAGGATGAAATAAGGACAAGAGAGGAATCCTCCACAATACAAGGAGCGTCCTTATCTGAATCAGAGTGTTCTGGAGAGTGATGTCTTTTAGCCCCGCTAGTGTCCTCAAGAACTGGATTTTTCTTCGACAAAGAGGCCAACATTCCCTGAGCTGCCAAATTCTCGGATTCTGGCGACATGTGAACTTGATTAGTTGCTATGGGGGAGGAAGCCGTGGCTTCGCCCCCAATTGGATCATCGTCATGATCAGGTGGAGGGTTATCTGCCTCCTCGTCTTCTGTTTCTTCTTCTGGGTTCTCTGTGTGTTGCCAACCTCTTGGTTTTTTTGCTTGTTTCTTGTTCCTTCTGTTTTCTCTTTTGACTTGAGGACAGTTATTATGGAGGTGACCTGTCTGTTGACAGCCTCGGCACCTGAAGGCCGTGTTTTCGTAATCTAGTGGTTGTTTCCACTGGGAGTTGTTATGGATCAGAATGATGCTGTCAGGTAGCCCTTGACTGAGGTGAACTTTGACACAGATTCTGGAAAAAGTATGTATGCATCTAGCAATTCTTTCCACATCTTGCTTGGTGTATTTTCCTATTGCATTCCCCATTGCTTCAAAAACTTTGGGGAGCCAAAAATGAAGTGGGAGATTATGTAATCTGACCCAGACCGACATTTTGGAGACCACCATAGAGGAGGGGTCAAAACCCGGAAACTAGGGGGTCGTGAAGAGCCCTGCATTGCCCCAGAACCATGGCCCCTCATGGAGGACATGGTCTTTTTCCTCAACTGAATCGAATTTTACAATAAAAAATCCTTTGGAGCATAAATGGATGTCACAGTTTGGTGACCATGTGGAAAAGATCCAATGCCGAAGAGCATTTGTTTTAGGCCAAAAGCCATTGAATCTACAAATGACTGCCAAAGAAGAGAAATCGGCATGAAAGTTGTTTACCTCCGGCATATCGATTGTCAAAACTGGTGTCTGCTTACTTTGCTCCACTATATAAGGACCAGGTAGATATTGTGGTGGTGCTGGCTTGTTGGTGGCTTCCCCTTTTCCTTTAACAGCATCCTTGAATGAACCTGTGCCCTTTGAGCTAGATCCGAAACTTCCACCTCTCAGCCTTATGCTCAGAAAAATAGTTGAATCTCTCACTACTCCATAGTGCTGCACTGTAAATTTTTCCTGTAAAATGTGTCCTGCATAAACCAAGCTCAACAGGCTTGCTGATATGCCTAATAATTCTTGTATTTCGTCTTTTAAGTTTTTTATCAGCATCTCTGTTCTTATTTGCTTGCAGATTGTATTACCTGATAGGGTTCTGATGAAGATTTGTATCGCTTCAAGACCGGAATCCTTTATTGCTAATTTTGTTTTTTGCCTGGATCCTTCTGCTAGTTGGTTCTCCAGTACAAGAAGGGGAGCTGGCTTGCCATGGTTTATTCTCCGGCATTCGTTTAAAGTATCTGGAGGACCTGTAGGAGTCAGGGAGACCCGGACCTCTCGACGAAAGGAGATCTTGGAAAGGGGAGTCCAGAGCATAAATTTCTTCGCTGCCGAGATGGCAACTGCCCAAATCTGCGCGAAGGTGAACAGAGGAGCCTCTAACCACAGGGAACCCAGACCCAAGCTCCCGCCCCATACTTGGTCTTCAACCAAACCATTAAAAGACTGCCAGAAAGCGGCAGAGCGGGCCCGCGGCATACCGAATGGGGGCAGAGGAAAAGTCAGCTGCATCTTTTTCCTATAGACGCAGACAAAGCTGCCTAGCCAGGGCGAAACACCCGCGGAGGAGAGTGCATCTACCCGAAATTGGGTAAGGTCTGGTTGATTTGAAACAAAACGCCCAGGGCAATGAGGAAAGGAGCCCAGATCCACCCTGAGAAAAACAACCTAAGCCAAGAAGGGAGAGAAAACCTCCGGTCTCTGTTTGCTTTGATTCGAAGCATGATACTCCTTTCCAGCAAAGTATCTGAGCCGAAACCAAAGGGGAGAATTGAGCTCTGAGAACCGAGCGGCTAGGCACCAAGCCGTTCCAAAACAAAGCTGATCTTTGGGGGCAGCGGCGGCACAGAACGGACCTTCTGAAACCCTAATCACTCGAACACCCGCCATCGCTCCCTAGCGGACCGTATAATCACCTTACTTACAATGAAAATAACCACTATTACACTAGCAGCACATCAAATCATATCTAAACACCAACACACAAGAATTTTATTATATCAGAGTAAATGTAACCTGCATGTCTAATTCAACTCCATTACCAGTAGTTCATTCTATCAATTTGTGATGCTTATATGACATATATTGTCTAAAATGGTGCAAGCATAAAAGTTCAATACAATACTGCAAGCCTCCTTGTCTGGTTGAACTCATTCTATCAATTTTTGATTCTTATATAACATATAGTCTTTAAGGAAGCAACTAGAGAAAACTTTAGTACAGTCCCGTAAGCCTCCTGCTTTAGTTTTTTTTTTTCCCGAAGAAAAAACCACTTTTTATTAAGCAAAATAAAAAGATACATACAGTGAGTCACTTGCAGACCTGTTGCAAGAAAGTTCCGCTGAAGGAAACACGAAAAACACAGTCCTTTTGACTGTTTGAAGAAAGTTCAGATAACTGACATTCCGGAGTTATGGTCATATATCTAACTGTTTGCTCTTCCTCCTTGAGCGAGGCTTTGAACACTAGACTTATAGAAACCTTTTGCAGTTCGAGGTCTCCTTCAGAGAAGGAAAAACAAAACCTTACAAAACTGTTTTTAGTACTTCAGGCGTGATGATATGATCAGAAAGATGAGGTATATATAATTGAGTTCTGTTGTGTAAAAACTGGCCACATAATAAAACATGAAGCAGAGAAACAAAGACATATAAGACGAAACTATCCAAAACCAAGAAAGCGATTAGAGACAGAGTGTCACTATCACTGAGGCTGTTCAAAAGGAGGATCTGTTGAAACGATGGACTGCCCCTACCTGTATTGTGTTATTGACCAGCTTCCCAAAACTTGTTGAACACCAGCCTTTGAGAACCTGTCGGCATCCTCGTTTCTGTCCCTGAATACATGGCATAGGATGAAGACATTGAAAGATGACTTTAAGCGCTGTATTTCCTCAAGAATAATCTTCAAGATTTGATTTTGGCATGCAACATTTCCGTTCACCCAGTTGATTACGTTCAAAGAGTCACCAAAAATTTGGATTGAGTGAATATTTCGATGAAGAAGCCAACATAGAAGAAAGCGTAATGCAGATCCTCCTGCTTTAGTTGACATTCCATTCATTTACATTCCAACGAAAATTGTAAATTTATAACTAAAATTGTAAGTTGGTTTGGATGGCCTAAGACCCAACATATCAAATCAGCAAAGGTAATTACTAAAATTCAAGTTATAAAGGCCCAAAGCCATTGGCATTGCTCCACTATGAAAATTATTGATCTTAGTGAAACCGCATATTTATAATACAAAGAAAGTGTAGATACAATATGATCTTTGGATGATAAGCCTTCACCTAAACGCTAAAGTGTCGACACATCCTTAGCCTGAGATATCTCTAAATAGAATGGACATAATAAGCTTTAGAACATGAAATTCACTAAACTCGTACTTTGAAACCAATTTAAAAGTATTCTCAATTATTAACTTGCATATCTACAAGCATACAGTGCAACAGGGTAAGTATAAACAGGGCAGGCCACAACAGAAAAGGTCTGAAGCTGATGCAGCTTCTCCTAGCTACAGAGCCTCTGTTCACTTTGTCCGTTGTATGATAAGTACATCTAGAAAAGCTAGCAAATCGATCAACTGGAAATCCAACATACCATTACATTTCCTCGAAGAGCTATTTAATCCTAATCCACATCCGAAACCATTAACAACTCACAACCAGTGCAACATAAATGTCTGCCAAATCATGGAAATACATGTAAACAAAGAAAACTACTATGCTAACTGTAGTCAGCCTATGTGATGAAACAATATCACCAAAATTTCAAACTAAGCATGTTACCAATAAAATTGTTGGCTAAACCTATAAATAATCTTAATCATCCACTTCTACCTGCCTTCTTAGTATTAGGCCTTTACCAACAGGTGTGTGATTAAGTTGTTTCTCATCTTTTATCAGCTACCAGGTTTGACAGAAAAGAAGTGCAAATTTCCTGCCTCCGCTATCTAACAGATCTGCTAATTTCTGAATCATTCAAAACTTGAACAAGGCCAATATATTGAAATAACACCATGAGAGCCTCAGAACTTGTGCCTCCATTTATAATCTATCTTAACTAAGCCATTTATTTTGGTAATACAAATAACAAAAAAACCATTCCATTTCTTTCCTTTTAAACAGATATTTTCATCAGACAACTTCTAGTGGCATGCAGAGGCAGATTCATTGACTTTTACCATTCACGCCAGTCTTGGTATGCAAAGGCAGATTCATTGAAATCAGATATTTCTTTCAGCAAAATATAGTAGTGTGATGAATATGTTGGCAACGATTAAATGACCCCTGGTCCACTGCAACGAGGAGAATATGATTCAATAACTATTCGAAGGCTCTGCATGTACAAATCTAGTACACTGTTTTCTTCTGCCCAAGCTGCGTTTATGGTTGTGATTATCACAGTCTTGTTAGGCATTGAAGTTTTTTCTAGATCACTCCCTAAATCAAAGGCAGTTACAGATGAATTCAACTCTGAACTTTGCAAGAGATTGGCTCTTAATCGAACCATAATAGCCATGGAAATTTATTTATAAAAAGTATGCCATCAACTACACAATTGATATCTACGGAAATAGAAGGCTAGAAAACAAGAATTTTAATTTATAAGATCCAATTTACATGGTTGGTCAACATGTAGAAACCCCTTGTGTCATCGCTCTGTCCAAGTGGGGAATAGTAATATGACAGTGGAATCACTATTGTGAATATGCAGAGACATAATACTATGGCATGCTTATAGATCGTTGTTGGTTGAATGACTTGCAATTGGATTTCAAGAACAAATAAAGCTAGGATAAAAGGTCCAAATTTCTGAAATTATTAGTTTCTTCCTTCCCCACCTTTCCATTGTTATTATTATTATTACCAGAGAGCTCCCTGGATGCCGTCAAACAATTAATATTTATTTTATTAGAACAAATCAAGGTACGGATAGAAAGCTAAAATTTCTGAAATTATTAGTTTCTTCCTTCCCCTCTTTTTCGCTCTTAGCATTATGACACTTCCTTTCACATCCTACAGTGGATTGAACTTGCAAGAAAATTTGAGGTGAACCTTATACCTCTGCCTCTTTTGTTCATTTTTGTAGAGAAGGAGGTATATACATCTTCAGTTCATATTTCTAGCCATTATCAACACCTAATACATGTTTTTGTATACAGGGAATTAAATTTTCATCATGTTTGAACTCAACTATTTGCCTTCCAAGGCTGGCTAAAATGGTTGTTGGGCCGAGGGCCTCCACTGAAAATATTTTTATTGACAATGGCCCTTACAGAAAGTTTGTTTTCAAGCATTTTCAAGTGGCTTCTGTGGATGAAGAAAGTGTGGCAGTAGTTCTAGTATGTTGATCAGTCTATAAAAGAAATTCCTAACTAAAGCCCTGAGTAGGCTATGAGTGAGACTTTTTGCCTCTACATAAGAGTTCATTAGATAATGTGTTCTACAAACCCCTCTCACATACTCAACTACATGACTGCCCTATTCAAGAAGCCAGCTATTCCAATAAGCATGTGAATGAAAATCACCTATACAATTTACCAATTACAACAACAACCAACCAACAAAAAAAAAATGTACTCAGCAGATTAAGGCAACAAACTGGTCAAGTACTAATCCTCAAAAGGGCCAATATACTGGGACTCTCCATTCAACTAGGTATTACCACCTATATTTTATCCTGATTTAAGTATATTTCCAGTAATAATTCACCAAACCGTAGTCAGCCTATGTGATGAAACAATATCACCAAAAGTTCAAACTAAGCATGTTACCAATAAAACTGTTGGCTAAACCTATAAACAATCTTAATCATCCACTTCTACCTGCCTTCTTAGTATTAGGCTTTTACCAACAAGTGTGTGATTAAGTTGTTTCTCATCTTTTATCAGCTACCAGGTTTGACAGAAAAAGTGCAAATTTCCTGCCTCCACTATCTAACAGATCTACTAATTTCTGAATCATTCAAAACTTGAACATGGCCAATATATTGAAATAACACCATGAGAGCCTCAGAACTTGTGCCTCCATTTATAAGCTATCTTAACTAAGCCATTTCTTTTGGCAATCCAAATAACAAAAAAACCATTCCATTTCTTGCCTTTAAAACAGATATTTTCATCCAACAACTTCTAGTGGCACACAAAGGCAGATTCATTGAATTTTACCATTCACGCCAATCTTGGTATGCAAAGGCAGATTCATTGAAATCAGATATTTCTTTCAGCAAAATATAGCAATGTGATGAATATGTTGGCAACGATTAAATGACCCCTGGTCCACTGCAACGAGGAGAACATGATTCAATAACTACTCGAAGGCTCTGCATGTACAAATGTTGTACACTGTTTTCTTCTGCCCAAGCTGCATTTATGTTGTGATTATCAGAGTCTTGTTAGGCATTGAAGTTTTTTCTAGATCACTCCCTAAATCAAAGGCAATTACAGATGAATTCAACTCTGAACTCTGCAAGAGATTGGCTCTTAATTGAACCGTAATAGCCATGGAAATTTATTTATAAAAAGTATGCCATCAACTACACAATTGCTATCTACAGAAATAGAAGGCTAGAAAACAAGAATTATAATTTATAAGATCCAATTTACATGGTTGGTCAACATGTAGAAACTCCCTCCACTGTAAATATTTTTATTAACAATGGCCCTTACTGAGAGTTTATTTTCAAGTGGCTTTGATTGATGAAGAAAGTGTAGCAGTAGTTCTAGTAAGTTGATCAGTCTATAAAAGAAATTCCCATCTGAAGCCCTGAGTAAGCTATGAGTGAGACTTTTAGCCTCTACATAAGAGTTCATTAGATAATGCGTTCTACAAACCCCTCTCACATACTCAACTACATGATTGCCCTATTCAAGAGCCAGCTATTCCAATAAGCATGTGAATGAAAATCACCTATACAATTTACCAATTACAACAACAACCAACCAACAAAAAAAAAATGTTCTCAGCAGACTAAGGCAACAAACTGGTCAATTAATAATCCTCAAAAGGGCCAATATACTGGGACTCTCCATTCAACTAGGTATTACCACCTATATTTTATCCTAATTTAAGTATATTTCCAGTAACAATTCACCAAATCGTAGTCAGCCTATGTGATGAAACAATATCACCAAAAGTTCAAACTAAGCATATTACCAATAAAACTGTTGGCTAAACCTATAAACAATCTTAATTATCCACTTCTACCTGCCTTCTTAGTATTAGGCCTTTACCAACAGGTGTGTGATTAAGTTGTTTCTCATCTTTTATCAGCTACCAGGTTTGACAGAAAAGAAGTGCAAATTTCCTGCCTCCACTATCTAACAGATCTGCTAATTTCTAAATCATTCAAAACTTGAACAAGGCCAATATATTGAAATAACACCATGAGAGCCTCAGAACTTGTGCCTCCATTTATAAGCTATGTTAACTAAGCCATTTCTTTTGGTAATCCAAATAACAAAAAAAACCATTCCATTTCTTGCCTTTAAAACAGATATTTTCATCCAACAACTTCTAGTGGCACGCAGAGGCAGATTCATTGACTTTTACCATTCACGCCAGTCTTGGTATGTAGAGACAGATTCATTGGAATCAGATATTTCTTTCAGCAAAATATAACAGTGTGATGAATATGTTGGCAATGACTAAATGACCCCTAGTCCACTGCAACAAGGAGAACATGATTCAATGGCTATTTGAAGGCTCTGCATGTACAAATCTAATACATTGTTTTCTTCTGCCCAAGCTGCGTTTATGGTTGTGATTATCACAGTCTTGTTAGGCATTGAAGTTTTTTCTAGATCACTCCCTAAATCAAAGGCAGTTATAGATGAATTCAACTCTGAACTCTGCAAGAGATTGGCTCTTAATTGAACCGTAATAGCCATGGAAATTTATTTATAAAAAGTATGCCATCAACTACACAATTGATATCTACAGAAATAGAAGGCTAGAAAACAAGAATTATAATTTATAAGATCCAATTTACATGGTTGGTCAACATGTAGAAACCCCTTATGTCATCGCTCTGTCCAAGTGGGGAATAATAATATGACAGTGGAATCACTATTGTGAATATGCGGAGACATAATACTATGGCATGCTTATAGATCGTTGTTGGCTGAATGACTTGCAATTGGCTTTCAAGTTGTTGCTTCACCATAAGTTGGATCTACAAAATATTAGTTGGATCGGAAGAACAAATAAAGCTAGGATAAAAGGTCCAAATTTATGAAATTATTGGTTTCTTCCTTCCCCACCTTTCCATTGTTATTATTATTATTATACTAATAATAATATTATTAGTATTACCAGATAGCTCCCTGGATGCCGTCAAACAATTAATATTTATTTTATTAGAACAAATCAAGGTACGGATAGAAAGCTAAAATTTCTGAAATTATTAGTTTCTTCCTTCCCCTCTTTTTCACTCTTAGCATTATGACACTTCCTTTCACGTCCTACAATGGATTGAACTTGCAAGAAAATTTGAGGTGAACCTTATACCTCTGCCTCTTCTGTTATTTTTTGTACAGAAGGAGGTATATACATCTTCAGTTCATATTTCTAGCCATTATCAACACCTAATACATGCTTTTGTATAAAGGGAATTAAATTTTCATCATGTTTGAACTCAACTATTTGCCTTCCAAACATAGTCCATCTCAATCTCTCTTAGAATTCCAAATAAAGTTCTGACAATAGTTATAAACCAATAAAACTACCTGATCAAACCAAACCGAAAAACCCAATTATCTTATGATTTTTCTGTGCAGAAATGAAGATAAAGCATACGAACATCATCCACTTCTACCTACCTTCTTAGTATCAGGCCTTTGCCAACAGATGTGTGATTAAGTTGTTTCTCATCTTTTATCAGCTACCACCTTAAAACTGTTAGCAGTTTGACGAAGTGTATTCAAAACATTAGAAGGAAGATGTTTGGACAATACAAATGGTGTCTATTTCCATACAGATCAAACTCTATGAAATTGACACAAGCAGTCACAAATGCTTTGCTAAACAGAATGCAGTCTTCACCAATTAAAAACCAATGTAGCTATAGACCCCAAAATTGGCTCCCCTGAAATAGAGATTTCCACTCAAGACCATTATGAAGGGCTGCAGGCCAAGAAAAAAACCATATACAACACTAATATGATTTCACTTACTGACAATCCAAGCCTGATTTTTGTCCCCCCCAACAATCCTTTCTAAATCCCCAAAAAGGAAACACACACACAGTAAATCCGTCAAAATTAAGATTAAATTGATCTATTAATTTTTCATTTACATACACTGAAATCGTATGAACCTTGTTCTTTTTGGGGACACGTGTGGAGGAAGGGCATGAACCAGAAGACCAGAAAACAACGTTTCAATCGCCATTTGGAACATAATTGATAAAGCAATTAATTGGAATTGAATGAAGAGAAAACATTACACAGAGGTCAAAGCTGAGCCCAACTATTATTTGCCCTTGCGTGTCTCGCACTGCGCTTTGCTTCTCCTCTCTACTCTGCTCGTGTGTATGTTTTTAGTGTAGAGGAAGGATTGAAGCCGAAGGTGCCTTTCAATTCACAGGTGTTTGTTTTTCTTTTGAGATCTCGAGGGCATGGAGGGACAAATACGCTCTGAAGCTCCGCGCGACGCCACTGTCATCAGGTCCAGGGATCGATTCTTGCTGATCAAGTCATGAGACAAGTAAAATAGTCAAAACAAAATAGCAAGCATTGTATGTGTTAGCCACACATTTATCATGCTAAAGCAACCCCTGGTTAGCACATTATACGAGTCATGGATCACAACACAATACCAAATGACACCCACGTCATGACATGCATAAAAAAGAGGTGAATGAAGTTTTCCAGTCATTGTTTATAACACAAACCTAACATAAGATAGTTCCAGATTTTGAGATCCAAAGATACACAAATTCAAAATCAAACTAAGCCTCACCAAACAAATATTTCAAATGCAATCCAGCATACCATTACATTTTCTCGAAGAGCTATTTAATCCTAATCCACATCCGAAACCAGTAACAACTCACAACCAGTGCAACATAAATGTCTGCCAAATCATGGAAATACATGTAAACAAAGAAAACTACTATGCTAGGCATACTAAGCAACCTGGAGTGCTTTGATTTTTGTTCACCTTAAAACTGTTAACAGTTTGACGAAGTGTATTCAAAACATTAGAATGAAGATGTTTGGACATTACAAATTGTGTCTATTTCCATACAGATCAAACTCTATGAAATTGACACAAGCAGTCACAAATGCTTTGCTAAACAGAATGCAGTCTTCACCAATTAAAAACCAATGTAGCTGTAGACCCCAAAATTGGCTCCCCTGAAATAGAGATTTCCACTAAAGATCATTATGAAGGGCTGCAGGCCCAGAAAAAAAACCATCTACAACACTAATATGATTTCACTTACTGACAATCCAAGCCTGATTTAACAATCTTAAGCACTGACCGTTCATCTGTTAGGTTTAGTACGGAACCGCGTGGTCGGGAGCTGAAAATGGATAGAGATATATTCACGATAGGTTTTCTTCATTTAAATGTATAAAATTTCTGAATTCTTAGTTTAGGCCTAACTTTCCCCATCTCTAAACATTCAATGGCTGGAGTCTTGTTTCCATATATAAAAATTTCCTCTAATCGTTGTTGGCGGTCTGAGTGGCATCTGTTTCTTTTCATATGTATTTTTGCGCGCTGCCAGGGTCAATGTGGTGTTCTGCTTGCGAGGAAACAATATCGAGGCTTCGATGTGTTCTGTGGCAAAGGCATCTTGCCGTTGCTATTTAGCAGACTCTCTGGTCCTTGAAAATTCTGAAATATATTTAGTGTAGGTTTTTAAGCCTATTCGTGGACTGATTCTTGGCTGTGCAACTCTTACAGTCTTTATTTTATCTCCGTGCATTACAGTGCCCTTGCTGACCGCCATTGCCATGAGCAAGATCTTAGGGTGAACGACGAGGATGAAAATTCATGAACCGTTTCAGTTTTGGATCAACGATCAAACTTTGTTCAATCATCTAACACCACAAATCCACGGTGAACAATAAGACACGGTGATGGCTGGGGCAATTCATTTCAAAGGGAAATGCCTTACGACGTAATTATTCGAAGAAAAATTAATATTAAATTGTAATATAAATGAACAAATATAAATAAAATAAATAAATTTTAATCAAAGATTCAAAATTAACTTTGGACTAATCTAAGATTTAGGAGAAAATCAAATTCCTTTTAAAGTATAATTTAAACAAGGTACATATATATATATATAAAATAAAAATACTCTCTCTCTCTCTCTCTCTCTCTCTCTCTCTCTCTCTCTATATATATATATATATATATATATATATATAATAACATTTTCATAAAAGGAAGTAAAATTATAATAACGAGAGATTGAGAGAAGATTTTTCGGTGAAAATCACATCAGGATGCTTTTGTCGACGCGTTTCAAACCAACGAGTGTGGTTCATCGTCAGGACAAGTTGAATGAACAGATCTCACTATGCATATAAATAGTCAGAGCAGAATATCCGACGGCTTTATTTCTTGACCAGGTAACGGCTATATTTACTAACGGCTAAATTTGACCGGGGAACGGTTAGTTTGATTAGGGGTATAACCTTTTATTTAAATAAGTTAAATCAGTTGGTTATATTCTTATTAAAATAAAAGAATATAAGATTACTTTCCATTTACTTTTATTTTAATAAGAATATAACCAACTGATTTAACTTATTTAAATAAAAGGTTATACCCCTAATCAAACTAACCGTTCCCCGGTCAAATTTAGCCGTTAGTAAATATAGTTGTTACCTGGTCAAGAAATATAGCCGTTGGATATTCTGCTCTGACTATTTAATATGCAAAGCGAGATCTGTTCATTCAACTTGTCCTGACGATGAACCACACTGGTTGGTTTGAAACGCGTCAACAAAAGCATCCCGATGTGATTTTCGCTGAAGAATCTTCTCTCAAACTTGATATGGATCACAGAAGCCTAAATTCAATAATAATGAGAGATTTTATTCATATTATAGAGCTTAATAAATAGGAGATTATAAATTACTCAACTCAAAGGAAGAATAAAATAAATATCAAAAATAAAATAAATATAAAATAATTTTATATATCAAAAAGGGGAAACAAATCAACAAAGGGAAATAAAGAGGATCCAATAAACCCAATGGAGAGAAACCAGAACAAATTAAAATCAAGGGAATGAAAAGGGGAGCTAGGAAAATTGACAAAACAACTAGACCAGGAAAGAAAAACTAAGAGGAAAGGGCAGGGATCCAACAACTTATAATTTTCCATCCATCATCCATGTTTAAATTACTTAACCTCCTTTCAATTTCAATGGCTTCCCTAAACTTACGGTGATGAAAATGAGAAATATTTGCAATAGCATCCTCAATGCATATATGATGCTTTGTCTTCTATATGTTCTCAGCTAAAGCTGAAGAACGGGTCCTCCCATGTTTAATTTCATTTGCATGTTCCTTAGTCCTCTGATTAATGGGCCGACCAATTTCACAAATGTAAGAGGCTCCACAAGAACACGAGATAACATAAACACCTTTCATATTCATGGGGTCCACTAGGTCTTTAACATATTTCAAGGAGCTTCTAATGGTGTTGAGAGGACTAAAAGTTGAGGGAACCTTATTCTTCCTTAGGTTTCTCGCGATCCTGTATGTGGTCCCTTGGATGAAAGGGAGGTGTACCCCTGAAATACGATCACTGGGGTCTTTCTTAACTTTGAGACCTTTGCTAGCATTGAGGAAATCTTTAAGACCTTGATGCCTACTATAACCATTATTAATGAAAACATTGAGGAGATGAGTTTTCTCTTTAGAGAGGTTATTTTTGTCTGAAATTCTCAGGGCATGAGTAGCTAACGTGTTAAGAACACCTAGATTTTGAGCAGGGAAATGATGAGATTTAGCATGGATATACTTCTCAATATGAGTCTTCTTATGAAACACTTGGTAGGAGAAAGAGCCATCATCCTTTCTTGAAATGAGGACATCAAGGAAAGGAAGGCAACCATTAAATTCAAGCTCCATGGTAAACTTTATGGAGTTAGATTGATTATTAAAATGTTGGAGAAAGAGATTTAACTTCTTAGGACCATGGGGCCATATGGCACAGGTGTCATCCACAAATCGCTTCCAAAGCTTAGGCTTAAATAGAGTTGAGGCCAAAGATTTGGATTCAAAGTCTTCGATAAACAAATTAGCTACAATAGGGGACATGGGGGAGCTCATGGCCACACCACAGGTTTGTTCATAGAATTCGCCTTCGAAGTAGAAAAAAGTTCAAGTAAGGCAGATCTCGACTAATTTAGCAGTGTGAGGATCAATGAGGCAATAGATAACCTCCATGGATTCCTTATTGGGTATGTTGGTGTAAAGAGAAACTGCATCAAAGCTAACAAGATTGTCTCCAGGATCAAACCTCATATCTCTTAACTCATTGACAAATGAAGAGGAGTCATTCACATAGGAATTCGTAAGGCCAATTAGGGGCTTAAGCTTCATGGCTAAATATTTAGCCAGAAGATAGGTTGGCCCTCTTATGGTTTTAACAATGGGTCTAAGTGCGGCCCCATCCTTATGGATCTTTTGAAGCCTATAGATCCTAGGAGTCATAGGGCTACTTTCGATAAGCTTATGGCTAAAGGAGCCAATAGTGCTACTAGACTTTATAGCTAGAGAAATTGTTATGGAGATCCTCTTCAAGGGATTGTTGTCATGATTTCTGTAGCTACCACTATTAGACAGGACATCCAACATCATCATCTGATAATCCTTCTTATCAAGGATTACAGAGGCCCCACCTTTGTTAGCTCTCAAGACAACAGTATCTTCATTTTTGTTCAAACATTTGAGGGTGTCAAAATCATCTTTGCTAATGTTATTCTGAGGGGGCTTAGCTTTCCTAAGGATAACAACACAATCTTGTTGAATAATATATTTAGTATTACCTGGTAAGTCCCTGATCCCATATTCAATGTCACGCATAATATCAACCACCGAGATTTTCTTAGGAGCAAGGGAAAAATTTAATCCCTTCTCCAAAAGGCTAAAGACCGGAGGGTGAAAGGAAAAACTCTAGAAGTTGACTACCTTATTATTCTAAGAAAAAAGGAAAATTATTATTATTATTATTGTGAGAAAATTTGTAAGGAGTTATGTTTGTTCTTGTCTCAGATATCAGATGTTCTAGGATCCTGATTGGCGTTGTATGATATTTTTGTTGCCTGTAGTAGGGATTGTATTGCAGGTACATTCATTGACTTCAAGATCCTTGTTGCTCAGTGATCTATTAAGTTTGAGGGAAAATCCAATGAGAAGCGTTAAGGAGACCTCAGATCAGGGCCCGATCCTTCTTGTTTAGAATTACATATCCCTAGGATGAGTGTATATCCTAGATCCAATATGGTAGCTCTAGGGTATTTATACCTTACAATGCAGGTGTCTGCGGCTGGGGTTGTCACCAAGGTATTGGGGCTTTTGCATCCCGTATACAGTATTGAGAATAACGGCTCCACGATATCCATAAGGCTGCATCGAGCTCCAATCCATTCTTTGTATCAATACGAATCAAACGTGTAGATCGAGTAATTTGAATTTTTCCCATCCATATATAAATCACATTCGAGGATAGATTTTTTCTCCGTAGAAAAGACAGATATCAATGTGTTGCATTCAGTCCCTCGTTTATGTTCTTGTAACAGATATTCAAAGACAAGAGACAAAGGCAAAAAGATCTTCATATCTATGGCAACGAGTCATTGTAAGGATAGATCTAACATTCATTGACTTATCAATGTATAAGGTTTCTACTTTTTCGATAATGTCTAGGCCAATCGAGCATCTGGAAAAGGAAAAATCCTAATGATTAGTTGGGAGCTCCCAGCAGGTCTGTTTATGCATGCATATATCCACCCACTAACATCGCAGAAGAGAGATATGAGTGAGCTATGTCGCAGCTCAACAAGTGCAGATCTAGCCCGAATAAAAAAATCAATAAAAAAAATTTATTCACCTCTCTATCATGAACCTTAGAAAGTTTAGATCTGGTAAGTGAAAGAAGTTGGGGAGAGAACC
Organism: Pinus tabuliformis; assembly: GCA_031772625.1. Classification (NCBI taxonomy): domain Eukaryota; kingdom Viridiplantae; phylum Streptophyta; class Pinopsida; order Pinales; family Pinaceae; genus Pinus; species Pinus tabuliformis. The sequence continues at coordinate 315,269,165 of CM062808.1, read as the reverse complement.
CATGGTTCCCTAACCCATCAAGCAAAGTGGAGAGGCTCCAGATCTGTCCTTCAACATATTGGACGTGAGACATGGCCCCAATGTCAACTATCCCTTCTGTTGTAGAAAGCAGTGAAACCTTAACATTATCCATCATAGTGCAACGAAACTCAAGCCCTCCTTCTCAATTTCTTAATGTAATGATATGAAATTAATTATTCACATAGGTAACAACAAAATTATTATATTTAAATTCAATTTCTTATGTACATATACAATTAATGTGTGTGTATATATATATTAAGCATGATAGTCTAATGTATAGAAGAAATAACATTTCCATCTCAAGCGCGAATGGCATATGGATGCCTAGTCTTGGCTCGACCATTGGGGGATAAAGGAGGAGGTCATACTAGGGAATAAGGATAATATAAAAAGTACTATTAGCTCCAAATTTAAGGATAAATTGGTGGATGATAAGTAGATAGAGGAGAAAAGGAAGCTAAGGAATTACAAGAATGAGATCAACCCCATCCTTTCTAACACAACTTATCTCTCTATCTTGACCAGTATGCAGAATATAATAAACATTGAAAATATGAGAACTGATTCTCATGAGCTTCATAGTGAAACTGGGCATTGGACTATCGACCAAATACCTTGAGACTAAAGAACCTATTACTTAGTCACATTTGCGAGCTTCGCAGTGAAATTGGGCATTGGACTATCCACCAAATACCCTCACACTAAAGAACCCGTCACCTTTGCGATACTAAGAGGGTTGAAGACAAAAAACACATCCTCTTAGATTGGTCAGGTCTTACCCACATTCGTTCTCATTTCCAAAAAAAATGCCACACATCCAACCTTCCTAACTTGTTAAGTCAACACAACTATAGTGATCTTGTAACGTTTCTTTCCCTTCTTTTTTATCATAGAAATAAAATATTAAAGAGAGACAATTAATCCCTTATTAACATATTGATTAGAACACTCTTATGTAATATTTAAAATTTTAATTTATTAAATTCAATATATGTAACAAAAAAATAAATATATTCAAGATCAATGTTATCATTTAAACTTACCTAATACTTTCTATCTGAATACAAAAAAAAATTGTTGTTCATATATTTATATATATAATTATTATTTAAAGTCAATGTCGTATGCCATTTACAATATTATGTGTTAACATGAATACTACATATCTACATAAATCACTGCATATTAACAATAAAAAAAAAACATAAAATATATATTTTTTATTAAACTTGTCTTATATAACATTTAAAATCTTAATGTATTATTTTTTATTAAATTAATTATATGCATGAGTAACAACAAAATTACCATATTTAAAGTCAATATTTTGTGTCCATGTATAATTAGTATGTATATGTGTAAAATTAATATATTAAACTAGAAATTATATAGAAAAAACCTCGAAATGTGAAATAGATAGATGACCACAATATTATATATAAGAGCATGTGGTAACAAACAAAATTTGATTAAAACACTCTTGTATCATATTAAAATTTTAATTAAATTTTAATTTTGAGTAGCTAACGTGTTAAGAACACCTAGATTTTGAGCAGGGAAATGATGAGATTTAGCATGGATATACTTCTCAATATGAGTCTTCTTATGAAACACTTGGTAGGAGAAAGAGCCATCATCCTTTCTTGAAATGAGGACATCAAGGAAAGGAAGGCAACCATTAACTTCAAGCTCCATGGTAAACTTTATGGAGTTAGATTGATTATTAAAATGTTGGAAAAAGAGATTTAACTTCTTACGACCATGGGGCCATATGGCACAGGTGTCATCCACAAATCGCTTCCAAATCTTAGGATTAAATAGAGTTGAGGCCAAAGATTTGGATTCAAAGTCTTCGATAAACAAATTAGCTACAATAGGGGACATGGGGGAGCTCATGGCCACACCACAGGTTTGTTCATAGAATTCACCTTCGAAGTAGAAAAAAGTTCAAGGCAGATCTTGACTAATTTAGTAGTGTGAGGATCAATGAGGCAATAGATAACCTCCATGAATTCCTTATTGGGTATGTTGGTGTAAAGAGAAACTGCATCAAAGCTAACAAGATTGTCTCCAGGATCAAACCTCATATCTCTTAACTCATTGACAAATGAAGAGGAGTCATTCACATAGGAATTCGTAAGGCCAATTAGGGGCTTAAGCTTCATGGCTAAATATTTAGCCAGAAGATAGGTTGGCCCTCTTATGGTTTTAACAATGGGTCTAAGTAGGGCCCCATCCTTATGGATCTTTTGAAGCTTATAGATCCTAGGAGTCATAGGGCTACTTTCGATAAGCTTATGGCTAAAGGAGCCAATAGTGCTACTAGACTTTATAGCAAGAGAAATTGTTATGGAGATCCTCTTCAAGGGATTGTTGTCATGATTTTTGTAGCTACCACTATTAGACAGGACATCCAACAACATCATCTGATAATACTTCTTATCAAGGATTACAGAGGCCCCACCTTTGTTAGCTCTCAAGACAACAATATCTTAATTTTTGTTCAAACATTTGAGGGTGTCAAACTCATCTTTGCTAATGTTATTTTGAGGGGGCTTAGCTTTCCTAAGGATAACAACACAATCTTGTTGAATAATATATTTAGTATTACCTGGTAAGTCCCTGATCCCATATTCAATGTCACGCATAATATCAACCACCGAGATTTTCTTAGGAGCAAGGGAAAAATTTAATCCCTTCTCCAAAAGGCTAAAGACCGGAGGGTGAAAGGAAAAACTCGAGAGGTTGACTACCTTATTATTCTAAGAAAAAAGGAAAATTATTATTATTATTATTGTGAGAAAATTTGTAAGGAGTTATGTTTTTCTTGTCTCAGATATCAGATGTTCTAGGATCCTGATTGGCGTTGTATGATATTTTTGTTACCTGTAGTAGGGATTGTATTGCAGGTACATTCATTGACTTCAAGATCCTTGTTGCTTAGTGATCTATTAAGTTTGAGGGAAAATCCAATGAGAAGCGTTAAGGAGACCTCAGATCAGGGCCCAATCCTTCTTGTTTAGAATTACATATCCCTAGGATGAGTGTATATCCTAGATCCAATATGGTAGCTCTAGGGTATTTATACCTTACAATGCAAGTGTCTGTGGCTGGGGTTGTCACCAAGGTATTGGGGCTTTTGCATCCCGTATACAGTATTGAGAATAACGGTTCCACGATATCCATAAGGCTGCATCGAGCTCCAATCCATTCTTTTTATCAATACGAATCAAATGTGTAGATCGAGTAATTTGAATTTTTCCCATGCATATATAAATCACATTCGAGGATAGATTTTTCCTCCGTAGAAAAGACAGATATCATTGTGTTGCATTCAGTCCCTTGTTTATGTTCTTGTAACGGATCTTCAAAGACAGGAGACAAAGGCAAAAAGATCTTCAGATCTATGGCAACGAGTCGTTGTAAGGATAGATCTCACATTCATTGACTTATCAATGTATAAGGTTTCTACTTTTTCGATAATGTCTAGGCCAATCAAGCATCTGGAAAAGGAAAAATCCTAATGATTAGTTGGTAGCTCCTAGCGGGTTTGATTATGGATGCATATATCCACCCACTAACATCGCATAAGAGAGATATGTGTGAGCTACGTCACAACTCAACAAGTGTAGATCTAGCCCGAATAAAAAAATCAATAAAAAAAAAATTATTCACCTCTCTATCATGAACCTTAGAAAGTTTAGATCTGGTAAGTGAAAGAAGTTGGGGAGAGAACCCATGGTGCCCTAACCCATCAAGCAAAGTGGAGAGGCTCTAGATCTGTCCTTCAACATATTGGACGTGAGACATGGCCCCAATGTCAACTATCCCTTCTGTTGTAGAGAGCAGTGAAACCTTAACATTCTCCATCATAGTGCAACGAAACTCAAGCCCTCCTTCTTAATTTCTTAATGTAATGTATGAAATTAATTATTCACATAGGTAACAACAAAATTATTATATTTAAATTCAATTTCTTATGTACATATACAATTAATGTGTGTGTATATATATATTAAGCATAGTCTAATGTATAGAAGAAATAACATTTCCATCTCAAGCGCGGATGGCATATGGATGCCTAGTCTTGGCTCGACCATTGGGGGATAAAGGAGGAGGTCATACTGGGGAATAAGGATAATATTAAAAGTACTATTAGCTCCAAATTTAAGGATAAATTGTTGGATGATAAGTAGATAGAGGAGAAAAGGAAGCTAAGGCATTACAAGAATGAGATCAACCCCACCCTTTCTAACACGAATTATCTCTCTATCTTGACCAGTATGCAGAATATAATAAACATTGCAAATATGAGAACTGATTCTCATGAGCTTCATAGTGAAACTGGGCATTGGACTATCGACCAAATACCTTGAGACTAAAGAACCTATCACTTAGTCACATTTGCGAGCTTCGTAGTGAAACTGGGCATTGGACTATCCACCAAATACCCTCACACTAAAGAACCCATCACCTTTGCGATACTAAGAGGGTTGAAGACGAAAAACACATCCTCTTAGATTGGTCAGGTCTTACCCACATTCGTTCTCATTTCCAAAAAAAATGCCACACATCCAACCTTCCTAACTTGTTAAGTCAACATAACTATAGTGATCTTGTAACGTTTCTTTTCCTTCTTTTTTATCATAGAAATAAAATATTAAAGAGTGACAATTAATCCCTTATTAACATATTGATTAGAACACTCTTATGTAATATTTAAAATTTTAATTTATTAAATTCAATATATGTAATAAAAAAATAAATATATTCAAGATCAATGTCATCATTTAAACTTACCTAATACTTTCTATCTAAATACAAAAAAAAATTGTTGTTCATATATTTATATATAAAATTATTATTTAAAGTCAATGTCGTATGCCATTTACAATATTATGTGTTAACATGAATACTACATATCTACATAAATGATTGCACATTAACAAAAAAATAAAACATAAAATATATATTTTTGATTAAACTTGTTTTATATAACATTTAAAATCTTAATGTATTATTTTTTATTAAATTAATTATATGCATAAGTAACAACAAAATTACCATATTTAAAGTCAATATTTTGTGTCCATGTATAATTAGTATGTATATGTGTAAAATTAATATATTAAACTAGAAATTATGCAGAAAAAACCTCGAAATGTAAAATAGATAGATTACCACAATATTATATATAAGAGCATGTGGTAACAAACAAAATTTTGATTAAAACACTCTTGTATCATATTAAAATTTTAATTTAATAATTAATTATTAATATATGTAATAACAAACTAGATCAATCTGCTCATTTACACCTACCTAATACTTTCTTTCTAAATATAACAAAATTTTATTCTTCATATATATTTAAAATAACAAAATTATTACTTAAAAGTCAATATTGTATACCATTTACAATACTATGTGTTAACATGAATATTATATATTTATGTAAAAGAGTTTTTATTAACAAAAATATAAAATATAAGCTATATTTTTGAAACATTATTACACAATTACACTGGGAAAATTCAACAGTAGATGCAACGGACACATTAAAGATCACAGTAGAAAAAGCATGCACAGTAGACACCAAATTTTTTTACCTAAGAAACCCAAACTGGGGAGAAAACCCAACATTTTTTTCTAGGAGAAATAATTCAGTTCAACAAAAGTACAATCTGATTTTTCAAGTCAAAACTTGGTCAATCTAGATCAACAATTTAGAACAGGTCAAACCTGGGCAAACAAGCCTAATTTAGACTGAGGTTAGAACTTGGAAAATAGGAAAACAAGCCTAATTTAGAATGAGGTTAGCACTTGGAAAATAAAGAGAAGTGGAAAAAGAAGAATAACAGAGAAATTTGTTGGATCTGCTCAACCAAAACGTAGCAATATCCAAACACAAAATCAAAAGAAACCTCAGCGCTGCCAAAATTCCAATGGATATAATTGAAACTGCTCAACAGAGAAGTTAAACTTCCTATGTACAAAAAGATCAAGAAAATGCTTAGTGAAGTCCTTCCGAATCTTTTAACTCCGAGTAGCATTATTACTTCATCCATAGCCCAAGAGGCAGCTTCCTTTCACGTGCCTTGGGATTGGTAGATCTCTTAAATTCAGCATGGAAAAGAAAAATGGGTTCATTTTGGAGCTCTCAATCACATCTGTGAAGGTAGTTGATGCAAACCAGCTGACCCTCTCACTGCTACCTTCAATAGACGATGAATTGCTTCACAAAAACCCAATCCAATTAATGCAAAGAAAATGCATATTACCCTCCGTACTCAAAATAGATTTGGGTTGGCTTCCTCTGGCACTATAGTCAAGGTCAATTATATTATTATTTGATCGTTTCACATTTACTTTGAAAGCCACTCCAACTTTGTCACCCATTATCTCAACAATCTGTTGTAGCCCATTTATATAAGAAATTAGAAATCATGACATATCTCTATTGTTGTGTGCTGCTGATTATAAAAAGCATGCTCCAACTCACCTCCTTGATGCTTTTAGTTGGTTTCCCATCAAACTGAACGACGACATCTCCCGGACGGAATCCAGCTCGATAAGCAGGTGATCCAGGAGTCACCTATGATGTTTCAATCAAAAACATATGTTTAATTGTAAAACATAATTTGTACCATCAATTTGGTAGGCCAGAAAGGTATCAAATACAGTATACGCTGCTTTGAATTGCCATATGCAAAAAAACAACATTAGACAGAGGTAAACTGAGTTAAATTCAATTATTAATGCAAGAATGGAATTAGGAAATAAAACACAAAGACCTTATTAGAAACCATCCAAGTAAAACCCTCCCATGTGTTAAGAATGTTTAGACTAACTTCCACTATAGCTTTATTGCATAAACATTTGATCATAACTAGTGAAATAAAAAGAAAAAACGAATCCACAGATGCACAAGTTTTATCCCAAGATAGCTCACCTGTGGCACAAGAACACTTCGAATAAGGATTCGTAGAAACAACCTGAAATGAAAGAAGTCCACATATCCATCAAAATCAATGCATCTGAGAGGTGAGCATCGAGTTTCCTGTAACTTCTTCCTTCATTCACCACGAGAACCACTACTTGCAAGTCCAGCGAAGGGGTTCTTCCACAGGTCCTCCTCGATGGCCCAGAGGCGCGAGATGGAGGTGGCCTTGGCTCGACTTTTTTGCTGCAAAAGCATGTAGCAGCCTTCGGTTCTACCTGAAACCACTGCCTGAAAGTCCAACGAAGGCCACTTTGTATGAAAAATAAAGGTTCTTCCATAGGTCTTCCTGGATGGCCCAGAGGCGCGAGATGGAGGTGGCCTTGGCTTGACTTTTCCCTGCAAAACTATGTACCATCCTTTAGTTCTATTTTCCGTTGATCTGGAACCTGGTGATGAAGTTACCGCTGGATGAGTTAGTTAGCCACCGTAAATGCGCGATAAGATGCATGCCCAACGCGTACACCAACGGCCACACCTCTAAACTCGATTATTGAATCAACGGCGAGAGACACTCCAATCGTCTAACGCTTCATCGGACGAAGCAGAGAGATGACACGAGGGTAAGGAGGAATGTTCATCTCAGAGGGAACGCCTTACGGCGTAATTATTAATTAATTATAACAAACTAGGGAATAGGTTAGAAAATAATACATACATATATATATTATTTATTGAAAAATAATAATAATAATAAATAAATAAATAAATAAATTATATATATATATATATATATATATATATATATATATATATATATATATATATATATTATACATTATTTTTAATTATTTTTATTTTTTATTTATCTAACAGCGAGTTTTGGATCTTGATGCATTCCTTTGCTATTTAATCGTAATGGTAGATCTGTTTTTTTCATCTTGGTCCTGATGATGAACCTTATTGGTAGGTTCGAAACGTTGACCCTAAAACAATTCTTATGTGATGCATCCCTTTGCTATTTAATCGTAATGGTAGATCAGTTTTTTTCATCTTGTCCCGATGATGAACCTCATTGGTAGGTTCCAAACGTTGACCCTAAAACAATTCTTATGTGATTTATCCGCAAGCTTCTTCAAAAATAATTATGGATCACAAAAGTCTTAGATCAAATAAAATTAATATGTTAATTGATATTAAGATATTTACAAATATAAAAGTAGAGATAGTTTTTTTTGTATGGAAGAATTGCATTTATTTTATGAGATCATGGATGAACACATGTAGTGCATGTAGGTAGTTATTCTACACGACAGAGATCTACCTCCACTAGGCCATCCCATCCTGGTCGCCTACCTCCACCAGGCCATCATGGTCACCTACACCAACCAACTAGTCTCTTCATGTTTTCTAAGTATGTTACAACTAGTAGTTATTTTTTTAGTATATATGCCATCTAGCTATGTGTCTTTTACTTTCTATTATTATGGTTTTCATGAGATTCCTCCCAAGTTTTTGTAATGTGCACACTAAGCATACTCAACATATCATGCTCATTTTGAAAAATTCATGTCTAAGCCTTGATTATTGCCTTTGGTCTAGTTTATAGAATTTGAGCTTGCGCAGAAAGAAACATATTTATAAATATAATTATTTTTTTTAATTAAATTATTGTGAGTAAAATATTTTTTTTTTTATCAAAATTATTAAAAAATTATATTTTATTTGAGTCATCAATTTATATTTATGAGAGGGTATAAATACTAATATAAATATATCGAAAGTTGTTTTGCACTTTAAATATGGAGAGATGTTGTCATGTCACATAACATTACATTAAAAAAAATAGAATAAAAAATACAAACCGGTTAGAGGCAATTGCGCACACATATCAAGAATATCAATTATCCAACCAAAATATACATGCACTTTGTGTGTGTTGCCCCTTTAAAGTGACTACCTTAGAGACACACTTTGTCGAATGTGATGTATTGGCATGTACAAGGTTCTTGTTCTAACTTCTCAGTTCTAGGCTTGCTTCTCTACTACATTCCATTATAAACATGCATTCTTTTACAATGGTATATTAGTGACTACTCTCTATACACTCCATCTCATATGTGTTATCAGACATGACTATGCGATGATCTTTTCTAGTAGGTATGATTCCATGTGTTGTTTCCTAGCTTAAATTGGTGTGGAAAATTTGAACTTGTTTGTAAGTGTGTCATGACATAGAAATTAATCTTTATCATTTAAAACTTAGTAAAAATGTCACCCTTTTTACCTCATCTAACCATGGGGGGACATAATTATCCACAAATAAGAGTGTTGGCCTAGGCCACTAGGTACTACTATGAATCGAGGTGGGTATCGTAATCATATCATTTTCATACTTAACACCTTTTTCCATTTTCCCTACATTTTCACCTCATCCATATAAAAATTGCATTCCTTACTTATAAATAGCTTATCAAATGTCACAAAGGTATAAATGAAGAAATCAATGATAAAAGTCAAATAAACCCCCAAGTTAAATGAAGCCAAAAACAAAAGGCTAAGAGGTAAAAGAAATTTGTATTATTTCAATAAAAGGCCCGCCCATTAAAGTCACAGGTTAAATTCTTATAATAAAAAAATGACCATAAACTAAAAGGAAAATGACAAAAATGGGAAGAAAATGGTGTTGAAGTAGCAAAAACAGACTGGAAACTAAAAGAAAAATGACAAAAATGGGAAGAAAATGGTGTCGAAGTAGCAAAAATGAATTGAAAAATCTCCCTCTCAAAGGTTTGCAACAAATAATTAGAAGGCTCATAGTAAAAAAAGACTAGTCAAACCAAAGACAAACCTAGCACATCATTATATGACATTGAAGGTTGTTTTGTATTTTTTCCCTTAGTCCCCTTCTGCAAATTACATCACCCTTACCTATTCCTAATCAAAAAACTTATAAAATACCTCATATCCTACTAGAAAGAGACAAAGGGATAAAGTTGTACCACCGTTATTTACTTAGGTAATTTGGTAATGATCAACTTTTGTTATCTTTGTTAAATTGGATTATATATGTTTTCATCCCTAATAACTTACTGGAGTTTTGATTCATCATGATAGGTTGGGTTGTGCATTGGAATGTGTGCACTGTACTTCAAAATTTGTGCACATTGCTTTGGGATTCATGATAACACTGGCACCACACCATTAGGGTTTCGGCATTAACTTATGACTCTACATGGAGTATTTGTTACATTGTAGTATTGTTATCTAGCATACGTGAGGTGCATCCCTCTTTCCTTTGACGCACTTCACACTTGAGGGCTTTGATTGGTGTATTATTGTGCTAGTGTGTCACATACAAATGTGTGAACATAACTAGACTCCACTTATTATTTTTTTCATGTCTATAGGGGATTTTGGAAGGATTTTATGACTTGTTTGACTAAGTAAAAACCATTTAATCTAAACCCTGTGAAAAGAGGGGCACATTTTTCTTTCTTATTTCCCACGTGTGTACATATTTAATGTATTTATGAGGCTCTTTATGGTTTGACCTGCTTTTGTTTAAAATGTAACTAGTGTCAGTCTTCATTATGTATTCAAATATACCTTCAATATATTTATTATATTCACTTATTATATTCATCGTTATTATTTTATTTTAGTCAAAGCATGTTATTCACGCTTATAGGTTCAATTGAGTCAAAAACAATATTTTATGAGTCAAAAGAAATGTAATTGAGTCAAGTCCCATTTCAACTTTTTGTAAGAAAATAAAAGAATTTTTTGTTTTAATTCAAAGTGTTTTCACAAGACCAAGTCGGCCCTAAGGGCAGCTATTCAACCCTCCTAGACATGTATATATAGAGTCAACTTGACCACTTTGGAGACCATTCATTCACTCACATGACACATCGATTTATGTGCCAAGAGAAGAAGAAAAACCAACAAAGACAAAAGAGAGAGAAGAGAAGTCAAATGAGAGAGAAAATTTGGATTTCTAGCTTGTTTTTATTCACACGTGTGAAGGTTCTGGGGCAACTCTGTGAAAATTACAGGTTTGAAATTTTTGTGTTTGACCAAATTTGTGAAGGTTTGACCACCGTTCACTTTCATTGACTTTGACTTGTTTGAGGAGACTTGGAGGAGGGTTCACTTGGATCTTTGTGACAGCCTTGGTCTTGGTATTGAGTCTTGGATATCTCACTTTGATCTAATTCTATAAGAAGAGGATTGTTTGGGTTTCCCCCTTATGGGGTTTTGCCCTGGCTTAGAGCCTAATTTTGGTGTTCTTTGTCTATTTATGATCTTTATGTTTTGGTAATTTCTTGACAAAGATCATATAGATTTAATAAGAAGCCAACACACATTCACATTTAATTATCAAGTAAGAGGAACCAAGCCCTAATCTATCCAACACTTGGTTTCTCAACATGGTATCAGAGCTAAGGTAAGGAAGGCAACTTAAAGATCATGAATTGTTGGTAGCTTGATGGTTCTATTGCAGCGTCTATCTCTCCCTCTAATCAAAGTAAAGAAAGAAGGCTTGAATATCACATCATTGAAGTCATCCTCGTAGCAACAATCTCTCTTTTGAAGATATCATTGAAGGCTCTTGGAAACATCATATAGTTTTTGCTCATTCATCGCTCATAATTGAATAAGTCATTATAGTAGCTTGAAGATGTTATTATAGAAGCCATCCTTGATGACATCACTATAGAAGCCACCACTCAATAACATTTTTGGAAATTCTTGGAAGAATCATCAACATTCATGGAAGCACTCTTATAACCGCCTCTCCTCCTTTTACAAATAAGTACTCCTCTATACTTTATGTCTACAGTTTAAAGTTTACATCCAAGTTTGAGATTGTGATCATAAGCATCTATCCAAAAAATCTATAAGAATGAAATCTAGGTTGAGACTGAAAGGATGAAACTCTGGGACCAAGACAATGACATATCAAGCAATACTCTCTAATATCATAATTTTGGTAATGCCAAAACCTTTGAAAGTTTGTTTCATGCAAAATGTGATATTTGTATCTATGAGATTCATATGTATAAAAGTACACTCCGAAAAAATATTGAAGATCTGAATTGAAGCTCAACAACATCATCTAAAACTACTTGATCAAGGAAAAGGAAAAGTTTGTTATATATCTCTAAGGTATAATAGTTCGTCACTGAGGCTTAATCAAGCATTTATGATGACACCAAACAACAATATCTACTATTCATGGCATCCAATTCTTCGATAATGTTATCGCATATGAATGTTCTCTGTGGCATCTAAGTTCTATGACACTTCTCTACTTATCTAAAGAACTTAATATCCAAAGACATAGAAGGACTATTGAACAATGAAGAACAAAACTATAACTAATCTTTGTCCATTTAGAAGGTCGAATCCTATTATTGAATTCTATGGAACCTTGAATGAAGTACTATATGAATTATGTTACATACATACATGTGTTCCCATGAGGACTTTGAAGATATATTATTTTAAGGACAATACTCGGTGACTAAACCTATATATATTTGAAGTTTACTCTTTTTCCAAATTTTGTAACTCTGTGAAAGGATCTTTGAATTATGAAGCTAATCTCTAGACTGAGCACTAGAAGGGACACTATAAGAAATGCATTTAACGATGCAAAGTCTCGAGGTTGATCCAAATTCAGTGACATAAATCCAAGTTTTGTGGGTTTGATCCAAAGTAGTGGTTCAAGATTAGACATTCAGTTGGATTGGAGATATATCACTTGTAGTAGCTTTCTAATGGAAGGTACAAAGACTATAGAAGATGCAACCATATGAACTCCATGGAAGAAATGAGAAAAGTTATCATTGTGACACAAGTATGTGAATCCATGCTACTCTCCTATACATAAAGGAAGGTCAATTTACTTCAATAAACTCAACCTGTCTATGAAACTTAAGGTAAGATTTAAGCATAAAGTCGACCTGTCTCTACAAGGACAAGGTAAGACTAAAAAAGGTACATATAAACTTTGTTCATTTATAGCATAATGATCTAACGATATCTTATAACATAGCAATGCATCATAAAATGGTTATGTAGAGATCATTGACTTGTTAACATTTGAAGTATCTCCTTGCATATGTAGACTAGGTTTCATGAAGGGAGAGTCTTGAAGATTTTGGCATCTAGGGTTTGTAAACCCTAGCTTAGTTTGGACTAATAAGAACCCTAGGAACAAAACCTTATCTAATCGTTTCCATTGTAAGAGGTTGATCTAACCTTTGGTGATAATGACATCATGTGAGAACAAGGTTGGTGAACAGGTCCAAGATTAAGAGAGAGATAACCCTTTTCAAAAGATAAGTACTCTACAAATCCTTGATTACTACTAATGATATTGTTTATATACTTCACATTTTGTTCTTTCATGATCTTCTAATAAAGCCTACAGGTCAGGATAAAGCTATTTAAATTTGACGAACAGTTGGAAGAATTGGAAGAATGTAACAAAGCACAAAGACTTCTCTAAATCCTAATAGACGTAAATGAAGAAGCGGAAAGTAGTTAGAGGGAAGCATGAAAGCAGGAAGTTCACTAACCTCAGCCAGAAAGAGGGAATTGTAAGATATTGGATGGTTATAATATTAATTAAAGTTTGGTAGAAAACCCATAGAAGCTTGTAATCAAAAGAGAAGATGATTGATCTAGGGCAATATCCTTTAGCGAGAAATTGAAGAGTTTTGATATCGTTGTACTGACAACTGATTAGTTCGATCCAGGAACACATTGATTGAAAATATTGATGTTGATAGAGAGACTACTAATGATTGGAAGCTTATAGAATTTTTGGGAAGAATGAAAAAGCATAATTCTATTACAAAGTAAGAATTTGTGAGTGCTTGTGCAATCAACTGTGAATAAGTTTGGCTCATGTTGATAGTGTTGGACCCACCAACATTCAAGAGATCTCCCCGATAAGAAGTCCCAACTAGACCTCAGACCGTTTGGAGTAGGTGTCCCAGCAGTGGGTGGTAATGTAATGCCTTGACTGCGGTAGTGTATAGAGATAAGTATGATAACTTTGGGTGGAAGCAAGTGCGTGAACTTGTGGCGAGTCAAGTGAGATGCATGGGGGTTCTAACACACGAGAGGAAAATGAAGCATGTAATAGTACGAAGCTTGAAAGGAACACACGAGCGGGATGACATCATAAGCTAAAATGCGGAATAGTCCACATATTAAAGTGACAAGTTAATCCAAAAACACACATTCAACAAGATTCATACAATTTCATACAAAGTAATTCATAAGCAAATGCATAAGTTAAGAAACATACATTGTTAAAGAAACCAAAATAATCCAACTACAATAACAACACATGCATGAAAGTTTGTTGGCTCTGTTATTATTATTGTAAATGAAAGTTCCATCCATACATACACCATTGACGACCACTAGCCCCAATAGTGGAACATTACAATCAAGAACACCTTCTCCTCCAAAGAAGTATACTCGATCTATGCTGTGGAGAAGCCAAGGCTTGTCACAATACTCCAAAGCCTTTTCTCAGCCTAAGCCTAGCCAAAAGCTTGGCTCCCAAAAAGCGTTGTCTATGAGTTATGAGGTTCTATTTATAACAAAGGTTGGGGTGACCCTTGACATTCCCCTTTGTGACTCTTTGACTTCCTCATGACTCTTCAACTTCTTTACAAGTAAATCATTACATAACATGATGAATTTTCACATTCCACTAATGACACTTGGAATTTCACTTACAACATATTTACAAATAATATTACATTTTCCACATGTACCCATGTAAGACAAAATAGGCTAGAGACAGCCTAACAAGACAAAACACTATGACTCCGAAGTTTGGGGAAAGACCAACGCGGCAACCTCCTCTTGGAGACAAAACACTATGACTCTGAAGTTTGGGGAAAGACCAACTCGGCAACCTCCACTTGGTGCTTCTCGGTCACATATTGATGCCAAACTTGGTACTGCATGATGGTGTCCCAAAACTGCTTGATGGTGTCTTTTTGAAAGCGAACTCTTGCCTCCATGGCATCCGGGTAGATGGTCTTGGAACCTGTATCCAACTCGTTCTGAAGCATGTGAAACATGGTGTTAACCTTGACAGGACCACCGATGTACTTCTACATGTTATGTGAATTCAACTCTAAGTCTTCCCTGGTGGTCTCTCGTCAATCTCCATGTACTCATCAATCTCAAGTCAGACTTGGTTCTTGGGTTTAGCCTTAGTGAGGGAACCGATTGATGGGATCCTATGCTTTCTCACCATGACATCCAAACTATTGTACAACCGCACATATGAGGCCTGTATGCTGTTGATGAATGGGGCAAGTTGCTCATAGTTCTGGATCAACATCTGAACCTTTGCTTTCTCCAGCTCTGCGTGTGGCTTCATCTTCTTAACTAAGTCAAGTGGGGCCTCTTTGTACCACATTGTCCACTCTTGTACATGGACGATGGCAGCATGTGTGCTTTTTAGAGTTTGAACAAACTCTTTGCTCCACTGTTATAGGCCATGTACGCGGACAACTGCTTTATGCATGGTAACAAATATGTAATAGAGCTTCTGCATCGTATCCTCAAGTGTTGATACTTCAACGAGTATCACTTTCCTCATCTCCCCATTGCGAAAACTGCATTCTAATTGATGCTTGAAGTTGCTCTACCTCTTGCCTAGAAACATGCATGTTCTTTTCTAGTTGTTCATTCTCGATCGTTGGGTACTTAACATTTGAGCTTGTCGCTCCTACATAGGCCAAGCCGGCTTCAGCAAGGGCAGCTGAATGCTTCATGGTGTCTAACACTATCACCCTTTCCTTTATGAATGCAGGTGATGTGTGATCATCTAGAAAGTGCTTCCTCCACGCCTATACAATCCTCTTTTGCAGCTCATCAAATGATAGATTGTACACATCCATGACCGAATCATCATCAAGGATAACAATATCTCCTTGCTTGCTCGAGACAGGTTCCGACACTGGAAGTGGTGGAGACTGAGAAATTACCTCTGGTGCTCTTGGCATAAGGTCAGTGTCTTCATTCTGTGGCTCCTGATCCAACTCCATGTTTGTCACTTCGATCAGCTGCTCAATCTGCTGAGCAAGCTCCCAATCCTGCATTTGTTCACTCTCCTCCTCTGCTACTGGTTGTTCCAAATCTTCGACCTGTATGGGTGCTTTTTGCTCCGTCATCATGCCTTCCTTTGTTCTTCTTCTTGCTTCTACTTCTCTTCCTCTGCTTCCTTTTTCTTTTGCCACCAAAGTTGCATGCACAAAGATTGAATCCACTTTCACTCTGCAACTTTGTTCTCCCTGTATTATGTCAGCAAATTCCTTTTTCCCTAATCTTGTACTGGATTGTTGCCTTCTTCTACTGTTGCTGGACTTGCTGCCCTATTAGTGTTGACTCCTTTTCTATGAACAGTTGAGTGTTCGCATGTATTGGAAAGTTAATTGGCGCTTGCTCAACTACTTCCCTAGTAGTACCTTTAGTGGTCTCTCTTGAAGCAGCTCTCTTTAGTGCCATGGTACAATGAATTCTAGAGAGAAGTACTTCACGAGTGTGGTACCTGTGGGACAAAAAGGACACTCCCAACAGGCAAACATTAGCTCTTGCAAATATAACTTCACAACATGATCAAGTAGCAATCAGGGCATATGATGACAAGGATTATGAAATTTTCACTAACAGGGGTCACTGACTAACTATGGAAACTGCGCATTGCACAGTCTCAATGGACAGGATGGGAGATTGGTTCTCGAACTTGTGCAGTGCGGAGTTGGAGCTAGGCCAAGACAGGCTCTGCACAATTCCAGAAGTCAAGGCAAAGGCCTTTAGCTCCCATACTACATAGTGCATGCAGTGAAGTGTGATATCCTGACAAGGGGAGCCCAGATCTGCGCATGGGGAGTGTGAAACCAAGTAGATCTGAAGGATGATGTGACGTTGGGTGCAGATCTGACTAAGTGTTGATGCATGCATGTGAAACAATAGATTAAACTGAAGGGAAACAAAGCGTGTGAAGAGAATCGCCACAACAACGACCATTGGTGCAAAAACGGGAAAACTCATGAGACACTTGGGAAAGGAAATCTATAACTTGAAACAACACTTATAAAAGCTAAAACAAGTTAAAACTCCAATAGTCATGCAAAAAAACAAGGGACACAACACTCACACAAGCTAAACAACAAAAAGCGTTAGAAAAAGCGACAAAAGACAATAAAATCAATACTCACTCGGAAAAGCGACGACAATGCTTCAAAGGCTTCTTTATCTCCTAGGGAATGCTTGATCTGAAAATCACCCTTTGAGTGATCTTAGTTAAAGAATTATTGAATGAAGGTATTATAGACTCATGTGCAGGTGTGTGTCTATGCTATTTTAGGCAACAGATCGATCAGATTGCAAAATACACAAACACTGAAAAATGGAAAACAATAGAGAAATACAATGATCAAATACAAGAACACAACAATTAATAAGGAGTTCACCCTATCCTCCAGGGCTACGTCTCCGGTCCAGCTTTCAGTGGTGGCCTTCTTTTATTGTGTCTTAAAGTAGAGAATTACAATGAAGGAGCTCAATATGAGTCTCCTGAAACAGAATTTGCTTGGCAGGGTGGTTCTTGGATTCCTCAAGCCACTAGAGTGCACAAACTCTTTTCCTTACCAGCTCTTGACCATTTTTGTCTTTAATGGAAGGAGCCCAATGTGGTGCTCAGTCCTGACAGATCCTCTTAGGGATGGCTTGAACCTCTCAAGCTCTCTGGTGCTCGACACTGCCTGTGGTCAGCTCGGCCCTCTGTCTTTCTTCTTTTTGCTTCATTGTCTTTTCTTTTCTCTGTCGTTGTTTTCTTCTCTCTGATTCTTCCTCTCGGCATCCTCTCTCGGTGTGTTTTATGTTCTCTATTCATGGCTTTAAAGCCAGTCTATCTCACGACTGTTCGATTCCTCTTCTTCCTCCGTCGGGTCGCCTACTGCTGCTCGCTTGGAGTTCCCTGTCTTGGTGTCATCATCAATGGCTCACAGGGAGTGGCCACTTGTCCTCTTGCGAACTGCACCAACTCTTCCTCGTTGGTTTGGTTCTTCGGTTTCATCATGGAATGAGTCATCCGCCACCTCGGCGGTCAAATCAGACCTCAAATCCTTATAGATCTCGGCTTATTCCCTTGTCAAATCCGGTTCTTTCATCGGGTGCATTCTCAGCCATTAGATTTGGAGCCTCTAGATCCGACGCCATTCGCTCATTTCACGCGGTTGACTTGCTCGACCATTAGCGTGCGATGAGCAATAGTTTTCTCTCTCCTCCGCTTGCCACGCGTCGGGCGCTGAATGGAATCACTAGGTTTTAGCCAAATCCGCTTACCGCCCAAGGGTGCCCCTGATAAATACCACCAGTTTCTAGAGTGCGGGTCCTGCCTTTAGCTTTTTGCGCTTTTTCCCACAGTTTTCTCGACTTCCATGTGACCGAGCGCTCGGGGCCTTTCCATTTCGAGGGGTTTTGTGCAATGATGAGCGATTAGCGCTAATCGTGCATCAGAAACTGCCTCCTTTTCCCGATCCGGGCTTCCCAGGTGCTAGTTTCGCCTCCTGCACAGTCTCCATGGGCCTCGGTTAGCGCGCTTTGACCGAGGTCCTCGTCGTTCCACGCTGGCTGCCAACTGCCACTGTTCAGAGGTTTTTCTGATCGCTCTGTGCTCTTGAATTCAAAGTTTGTCCCGATCTGATATAGTCATGGTACTTTGATTATTCTTCATGGATCCAATTTAGATCACGGCCTTCCCATTGAAAAAGCTTTTGGACCACCAAAAGTTGGTTTTCAAGCATCAACTAAGTGAGGGTACTATTGTCTCACTTGTCCAATTTCAATCCACTTTGCACTGCTCGGCTTTGAACCCTTGAGCCCTACTTTGAGGTACTCAACATCTCCTCTGTGTGTCGTCCTCACCTTCCTATCCAGAACTATGTCTTCCTGCAATTCATTAAGATATTCAGGTAGCAGGTCATCAATAGAAGGCAATTGACTCTGCTCTTCAGGATCCTCAATTAGAGAGGGTTCAAACAATCTCAAGCAATCTGCATTTACAACTGAGTAGATGTGCATGTAAGCTGGTAGATCAAGGAAAAAAGCATTTTCACCAATCTTCTCAAGTATTTTGAAAGGTCCATACCTGATGGGCTTTAGCTTTTTACCTTCACCTTGCATCCTGTCCTTGCTGATATACAGCTAGACTTGGTCACCAACTTGGAAACTATGCTCCATCCGATGCTTGTCATGCCTAGCCTTGTATTTGGCTTGGCTCTTTTCCAGCTGTTCCTGTACTGCCTGGTGGATCTCCTGGATTTGTTCAATGAACCTAGTTTCCTTGTCCACATCACTGTGTCCCTCAACTGTGGTATCTTTACCAAAGACAAAATCCAAAGGAGATCTTGGGGTGAAACCAAAACAGGTCTCAAAAGGAGATCTCTATGTAGAAGAATGTTTTGCTATGTTGTAAGCATGTTGCACATAACACAAATGCTCATCCCAAAGCTTAGGATGTTTGCTGCAATATCCTCTGAGTAACTGGATCACTATCTTGTTAACTTCTGTCTGGCCATCAGTTTGTGGATGAAGAGTTGTGCTTTTCTTCAGTTTGGTGTCCATCAGTTCCCACAGACTTGACCAAAACTTCCCCACAAATCGGGTGTCTCGATCAAATACAATGGAAGTGGGTAATCCAAAATGAACCCATACATGTTCAAATAACAGTTTTACAGTTTGTTCATCTATAATCTGTTTATTACAAGGTATCAAAATACACATTTTGTTGAACCTATCCACAACAACATGTAGATAATCATGACCTTTCCTAGATTTAGGCAGTCCTCCAACAAAATCCATGAAAACACTTTCCCAAGGGTGAGAAGGTACTGGTAATGGAGTGTAAAAGCCTAGTTTTCTGTTGCTGGGCTTGCTTTTAGCACACATAGTACACCCTCTTACATATCTAGAAACTGTCTCATTCATTTTTGGCCAATAACAAAATCTTTGCAGCTGTGCAATAGTTTTACTTACCCCAAAGTGACCTGATATCAAAGAAGTGTGTGCTTCTCTAATTATCTTTACTCTCTCAGTTTGTGGAATGCAGAGTTTCCCACAATGGTATAAGAGTCGGTCCTTTACATGATAATCCAATTCTTCTACTCTTTTGCCTTGACTTAAAGTTGCATATACATCTTTGAAATCTATATCTTGAGCATATTGTTCAATGTAACTCTCATGTAACACAGAATTATGCTTAAGTATAGTAGATGCATTTATAATGGGTCTAGATAACATGTTTGCAACTTTATTGTGTATGCCCTTTTTATATCTGATGACTAAATGAAACTGTTGTAGAAAACCCATCCATCTATAGTGTCTTGATTGCTGCAACTTAGTTTGGGAGTGTAGATATTCAAGTGGTTGATGATCAGTATGTATTACTGTCTTTTTGCCCATTAAGTAATGTTTCTACTTTTTCACACTATGAACTAATGCATACAATTCTTTATCATATGTAGGATAGTTAACTACTGCAGGATTAAAAGTCTCAGAATGATAACATATGGGTTTACTGTGTTGTGTCAACACTGCTCCCATGGCATAGTCACTGGCATCTATTTGGATCTCAAATGGTCTTTGCAGATCAGACAGTGCTAGTACAGGTGTTGTACTAATCTTTTCTTTCAAGGTGTCGAAGGCTTTCTGATGTTTGCCTCCCCACTGAAACACCTTGTTCAATCCTATTAAAGCATGTAAGGGAGCTGCAATTGAGGAAAAGTTAGAAATGAACTTCCTCCAATATTGTGCTGCCCCTAAGAAGCTTCTCACTTCTGTAGCAGACTTGGGTGTAGGCCAGTTTACAATGACTGCCACTTTAGAGGGATCTATCTTCAATTCACCACCCCCTACTATATGACCCAAATAATTTAAAGATGTTTTGCCAAATTCACATTTTGAGAGTTTAACATGAAGTTTTTCTCTTTTCAAAACATCTAGTGTCTGCTTAACATGCTTTAAGTGTTCTTCCCACGTTTTACTAAAAATCAGAATGTCATCCAGATACACAATAACAAAATCATCAAGAAAAGGTCTGAGTACATCATTCATTAATCTCATGAAAGTAGCAGGAGCATTAGTTAAGCCAAAAGGCATAACTAGCCACTCATACAATCCTTGCTTTGTTTTGAAAGCAGTGTTCCATGCACCTTGTTCTGCCACTTTGACCTGATGGTATCCACTGTGCAAGTCTAGCTTGGTGAAATAAACAACTTCTTTCAATTGATCTAAAAGATCATCTATGCGAGGAAGGGGATAACGATTTTTTATTGTTATCTTATTCAGTGCTCGGTAATCAATGCACATTCTCCATGAGCCATCTTTCTTTCTCACCAAAATGATTGGTGACCCACATGGTAATGTGTTAGGCCTGATGAACCCCTTCTTGAGAAACTCCTGCACCTGCTCCTTGATTTCAGCATTCTCTAAAGCAGACAACCTTTTATACCTGTGGCCACAATGGTTGTTTCATCTCCCGAGTCTGACCCCAAATCTTTCTGAATAGCTGCAACAGTCTTCTTCTTCTTGCCCTCGAATTTCTTAGGTCTTAGCTCTAGATGCAGAATCCAACAATGCTCATCATCATGCCCATCCTTTTTACATTGAGTGTTTGAAGCCTTGCTTTTCTGTGCAGTGTTAGCCTTCCTTGCTTTCCACTTCTGCTCTCTTTTCTCCTTTCTCTTGCTTGAAATGGGTTGGGATGGTCCCCCAACTTCTGGATTTCCATTCTTTCCTCTAGCTTCTAGATGAGTAGCTTGTACAGATACCTCATCTATACTAGTGGGATTGAACATGAGGATGGTATGCCTCATGTAGCTGTGTAGACCACCAATGTACTTCAATAGAGTCTCTGGTGAGTCTAATGAGATTCCTAGAATCAATGCTCTCTTTCTAAATTCTTGAGTGTACCCTTGCACACTTTGCCCTTTCAACTGCCGAAGAGTTTGCCAACTCATCATGGCTTGTTGCATGTAGGCCAATGGATAGAACTGCTTTTTGATTGCAGAAACAAATTCACTCCAGACAGAGATAGTCTTACCATGTCTTTTCAGGTCAGCTTGGGTTCTGCCTTCCCACCAAACCAAGGTAGTGCCTCCTAGGCGTAGGCTTGCCAGCTGAATCTTGCTCTTGTCTGAGTCGATGTTCTGTACTCTGCAATAAACATCAATTTTTCTAATCCAATTGTCCAACTTTTCTGCATTTAGCTCTCCATCATATATAGGCAAATCAAATTTAACATCTAGCTTGATCAAAGATGCTTTCTTGTTATGTACAAGGCTATTAGGAGGTGTGAGAAAGCTTTCCTCTTTCCCTTTTCCTTTTGAGTGGTCATGGAAATGTGATTCATCTTCTCCTTTGTCTTGTTTAGAGCCTGATGAATCTTCATCCTTGTGTTTTATAAAGTCTTTATACATTTCTTCTACCATGGACTTTATGGCTAGGAAACTTTCTATGAATTGAGGGTCTGACCCATAGGACCTTCCTCTGACATTGTCTTCTGAGGATAGACTCTCCCAATTTCAGGATTAGTTTTGACCAACTCTCCTTCTCCTAATTTGAGCTTTGATGTAGTGAGCATTCACACCTAAACCAACACAAGCTTATCTAACCTTAACAACCCTTAGCTCTGATACCACTTGATCTGA
Source organism: Pinus tabuliformis (assembly GCA_031772625.1). Taxonomy (NCBI): domain Eukaryota; kingdom Viridiplantae; phylum Streptophyta; class Pinopsida; order Pinales; family Pinaceae; genus Pinus; species Pinus tabuliformis. The sequence goes on along the minus strand of CM062808.1, from coordinate 315,246,443 downwards.
AAATCACCATTTGAGTGATCTCAGTTAAATAATTATTGAATGAAGGTATTACAGACTCATGTGCTAGTGTGTGTCTATGTTATTTTAGGCAACTAATTGATCAGATTGCAAAATATACAGACACTGGAAAATGGAAAATAGCAGAGAAATACAGTGAGAAAATACAAGAACACAACAATTAATAAGGAGTTCACCCTATCCTCCAGGGCTACGTCTCTAGTCCAACTTTTAGTGGTGGCCTTCTTTTATTGTGTCTTAAAGCAGAGAATTACAATGAAGGAGCTCAATATGAGTCTCCTAAAACAGAATTTGCTTAGCAGGGTGGTTCTTGGATTCCCCAAGCCACTAGAGTGCACAAAATCTTTTCCTTACCAGCTCTTGACCTTTTTGGTCTTTAATGGAAGGATCCCAATGTGGTGCTTAGTCCTGACAGATCCTCTCAGGGATGGCTTGAACCTCTCAAGCTTTCTGGTGCTCGACACTGCCTGTGGTCAGCTCGGCCCTCTGTCTTTCTGCTTTTTGCTTCACTGTCTCTTCTTTTCTTTGTCGTTTTTTCTTCTCTTTGATTCTTCCTCTCGACATCCTCTCTCAGTGTGTTTTCTGTTCTCTGTTCATGGCTTTAAATCCAGTTGATCTCACGACTGTTCGATTCCTCTTCTTCCTCCGTCGGGTTGCCTGCTGCTACTCGCTTGGAGTTCCCTGTCTTGGCGTCATCATCAACGGCTCACAGGGAGTGTCCACTTGTCCTCTTGCGAACTACATTGGCTCTTCCTCGTTGGTACGGTTCTTCGATCTCATCGTGGAATGAGTCATCTACCACCTCGGCGGTCAAATCGGACCTCAAACCCTTATAGATCTCGGCTTATTCCCTTGTCAAATCCAGTTCTTTCATCAGGCGCATTCTCAGCCATTAGATCTAGAGCCTCCAGATCCGACGTCATTCGCTCATTTCGCGTGGTTGACTTGCTCGACCGTTAGTGTGTGATGAGCGGCGGTTTTCTCTCTCCTCCGCTTGCCATGCGTCAGGCATTGAATGGAATCTCTAGGTTTTAGCCAAATCGGCTTACCACCCAAGGGTGCCCCCGATAAATACCGCCAGTTTCTGGAGCGTGGGTCTCACCTTTAGCCTTTTGTGCTTTTTTCCTACAGTTTTCCCAGCTTCCATGCGACCGAGAGCTCGGCGCCTTTCCATTTAAAGGGGTTTTTCCCAGCAATGCACGAGCCAGAAACTGCCTCCTTTTCCCGATCCGGGCTTCCCAGGTGCTAGTTTTGCCTCCTACGCAGTCTCCATGGGCCTCGGTCAGTGCGCTTTGACCGAGGTCCTCGTCTTTCCACACTGGTTGCCAACTGCCACTGTTCAGAGGTTTTTCTGATCACTCTATGCTCTTGAATTCGAAGTTTGTCCCGATCTGATATAGTCATGGTACTTTGATTATTCTTCATGGATCCAATTCGGATCAATGCTAGAGCTTGATGATCGAATGTACACATCATCTGTAGAAGCATCCATTACATATAATTGGGAAAATTGGAATTTATGATGCACATGCCTCAGATGAAGGACAAAAGTGACACTTGGTAGAAACTTCTAAGGATAGAAACGTGCCACCTTCAGGAAACTAATAATAGATCTCTACTTCCTAGGGATGCTTCTTGCCCTTTAGTTTTCTTTCTTTTTCGGGGGGAAACTTGCCATGCATTTCTCGAAAAGATTGAATAGTTCTGGGAAGGATTGGTCAACTCTCTGGCTCATGCACTACGCAGTTTCTGAGCACAATGGGTTCTGTGAAATTTTTGGGTTGAGTGGCTTTGGGCTGCCTCTCATGTTATGCACAATTTCCCAGCTCAAGACTGGCTGCCTTCCAGTTATGCGTAATTCCTGGGCTGAGTGGCTTTGGGCTGCCTCTCATTCTCTACGCAATTTCCCAACTCAAGGTTGGATGTCAACTAGCACTGTGCAATTCTTGAACTCAAGGCTCACTGTCAGCATGGACAACACAATTCTCGAGAGCAAGGCTAGTTTCCCTCAAGGATTGCGCGGTTCTCTAAGGAAAGCCCAAAATTGGATCAAGACCAATTCAAGAGATTGGCTTGTGGGTTAGACAGAAAACCAAGTAAGAAAACATAAGCCAAGATGCAAAGGATGAGGCTCAATCAAAGCACAAGTACCTGGATCAGTGCAAGATGAGTTGTTTTGGTTTATAAGGGAGGCTCCAAAATGAATCATACTCAAAATTTTGGAGGGTGGTTGTAGCCGCTACAACAGATCCATAAATCATTTTATGAACTACTTGATGACATGTTGGATTCAAAGTTGAATAAATATTTTTAGAGAACTAGGAAGGTCGAAGGTCGAAGCTCGCTATGATGTGATGCAGACAGGAGCCAAGAAACTACAATGGATGTCCACTGGACGAACCAGGTAGCTAATGTATTAATGATGTTCCTTTCCATGAAAAGGAATGGGACAAGCTTAGGCTCGTGGATGTTCCCTCCCTGGTTTAGAGGGAGTGAGAAAGGACATCGAATTCTCCATGTGTCATGCACTATGGTCAGGACTAAAAATTGTAATCCTAGTGAAGGCAGTAGTAAGGAGAATGGCGGATTGGATAAGTATCTCGGACTGATATTCTTTGAGGATTTGTATCCAAGATAAGAATAGTGCTCAGGACTGATATTTCCTAGCGTCAAATATTGTGACAATGAAATAGGAAATAGTCTTGTGAGGACATACCTAGGGAACATCTAGATGGGGTATGTGCCTGAGAGGCGGTGGTTTCCAAATTTATGCCTTCCAACATTGTGCTATGATCTAACGGAGATATAGAGATTGTTAGTCAATGCCTTGTTGTTTTAATAATGTTGGTTATGATGATGCAATAATCATTGATGCTTATCAATCCAGATCATTTCTTATATGAATATTTCAACTTGAGAGTATCATGTTGTGTCATTATGAAGACCTCCCTAGTTAAGAGGGAATGTTGAAAATGTAAATAGTGTTGGTCTTCATAATGTATTCAAATATACCTTTGATATATTTATTATATTCACTTATTATATTCATCGGTATTATTTTATTTTATTCAAAGCATGTTTTTTATGCTTATAGGGTCAACTGAGTAAAAAATGATATTTTATGAGTTAAAATAAATGTAATTAAGTTAGGTCCCACTTCAACTTTTTGTAAGAAAAAAAAGCTGAGTCAAAGTGTCTTCACAAGATCAAGTCGGCCTTTAAGGAAACTATTCAACCCTCCTGGTCATATATATATAGAGTCAACTCAAACGCTTTGAAGACCATTCATTCACTCACACAACACATCGGTTTTTGAGCCAAGAAAAGAAGAAAAATCAGTGAAGTCAAAGGAGAGAGAAGAGAAGTCAAAAGATAGATAAAATTTGGGTTTCTAGTTTGTTTTTGTTCACACATGTAAAGGTTTTGGAGCAACTCTATGAAAATTATATGTCTAAACTTCAGGTACCAAATTGTGAAGGCTTGACCAGCGTTCACTTTCGTTGACTTTGACTTGGTTGGAGGAGACTTTGAGGAGGGTTGACTTGGACCTTTGTGATAGTCTTGGTCTTGGTCTTGAGTCTTGAATATCTCAAATTGATCTAATTCTATAAGAAGAGGATGTTTAGGTTTTCCCCCTTGTGGGGTTTTGCTTTGGCTTGAAGCCTAATTTTGTTGTTCTTTATCTCTTTGTGATCTTTATGTTTTTCTAATTGCTTGATGAAGAGAATATAAATTTAATAAGAAGCCAACAAACATTCACAAGTAATTATCATGTAAGAGGAACCAAGCCCAAATCTATCTAACACTTGGTTTCTCAACACCTTTGACCCTCATCTCTAGCTTTCGTTGACCACTAGGTGATGTGCTCTACTTATTTGACCAATCAAACTACCAAAAGCACTCTCACATGTGTGGTTAAATGTAAGTTGGGAATTGATTGAACAACCACTTGTTTTAGCACTTGGTTTTGTAAAAGCACATGGTTTTGTATGGTTGTATTTAGACACCTCTTCTCCCATAAAAGTAGGTTGTCTAGGTCATTTTACTTGTTGGAGAATAAGGAAAGATTGTTTAGCACCCATGTTTGGTATTTTTCTTTCCTTTGTGTGAAAAAGTTCACATTTTCTAAGGGAGGTCAAATAGCTATTAGTCATGAAGCAATAAAGGGTTTGGTAAATGGTGAAGACACCCAAAGGGCAAGAATTTATTTTCTATCATTGGGCATTTCGTTTGACAAATTTCTTATTTTTATTCGAGAGGAAATTTCTTGTAGATTTCTCCTTATTACTTCATGGTTATCTAGAGAAACTTTACTCAACTTTGGTTATTTTCTTAAATTTGATTTAACGTTCTTTAGAAGTTTATAGTTGTTGTCGATCTCATGTTGATGCTTTTCTCTCAACTCTAAGTGGGAGATAAATTATTCACATCCAAGAGGCCTCCACTAGGAAAAGAAGAACTCCATAGCCCAATGGGAGTCCAATTTTAACCTTATTTCTCCAATCAAATTTAATTTTTTCACTTTCATTAATTTTTTTGAGTAAGTTTAATTCCCTTCAAAGATTATAATTTTCCAATAAGCTTGCTCTTGATCCAGGTGGATATTGGTGGCCACAGGCCTATTCCACTTGGACCCCCAACACTGTTTCTTTCAGTTTTTTGGTTTCCTTAATTGTAGCACAGTGTACTATTCTAGGCAATTTTTTGGGTGCTGAACTTCCGGAGTCGTTTTGAGGCCCTAAACGACGTTTTTAGGGAAAACGAAGAGACCAAAAATGTCCCAAATTGATTTACAAATTTTTATTTTCGGCGTTCTCTTCGAAACGAGGTATTATGATAGCCAAACGGAGATAGTATCCCAATGTTACGACCCCAAGAAGTTGATGTACCAATTTACCCAAATGGGGCCCACAATTTTGGCGCTTCATCTCCTAGGGTTAGGTTTTTGGATGTTTAGGATTTTCCATTGTTTCTCAATAATAAATAGGTGTTTGAGCCTCATTGTAACACAGTTCAGAGGCATGTAGCTGCCACATCTCTTCTCAGAGATAAGCAACCATCGCCCGAGCTATCTTATTTCCGTTTTGTTTGTAAGCATAATTTAGTATTTTCCTATTAACGAAATGAAGTGTTTTTTCTGCTGCATCTTTGTAATTATGATTATCGCTATAAGTTTTTGTGTTCCTATTTAAGTTCGGATCAGTGGTATCAGAGTGATATGATCTTTCTTTGTTTTTCTTTGCATGTCCCCAATGAGGTCAGGGTATAAGAAGTCAGAGCTCGATTTGGTTGAACCATTGCAAGATCAGCCTTGCAAAACCCGACGACCTCCCATGGCGAAAGAAAAGAAAGACAAGGGGGTAGGAGATCCTTTCAAAATGTCACTCGAGGAAGCCCTCAAGAGACAAAGGGACACGATGATGGATAACTTTGCCCAGATCCTTCGATGGCTACCCACAGGCGATGCATCTTCATCCAACAGCCACTCTGGAGGCGCCACTCTTTTTAAGGTTCAAGTTAACTTTGATATTCCCATATTTGAAGGCCTAATAGATGTAGACGTCATAGATAAATGGTTAAGTCTATTGGAAGGATATTTTCTAGTTCATGATATTTCCAATCGGGAAAAGATTACTTCTGCACTTCTCAAAGCCGCCCCACACGTCAAGGACTGGTGGGAAACATACTGTGAACAAAAGGTCGAGAGTGAACCCTTGTTGTTTTTAGCTGCACCCACTTGGGATTCTTTCCGAGATGCCATCAAGGAACAATATTACCATGTCGGAAGCTATGAAGATAAATACACAAATTGGACCAAGTTACGACAGGGAAGGGACCAAGATGTGTCGGAGTTCACAAATATTTTCCATACCCTTCGCACGAAGCTGGGTATTAAGGATATTAAGCAGAATTTGGTGCTCAAGTACCGTGGTTGTCTACAAAAGTACATCCAGAACAAGATGGAGTTCCTGGACATTTCCTCACTTGGCACAACGTACCAGTATGCTGTCAAGGTTGAGCAAAAGTTTATATAGAAGAAGCGGGACTTTGGATCTGCAAATCCAAAGCAAGGAAAAGGCGCCCCAAACCACAGAACAAAGGACCAAGCCAAGGCAGGGCTACCTAGGACAACCTGCCGAAACCGCAAGCAAATAACAACACCATGAAGACAAAGAAGGACATGGGAAAATGGTGTGAGTTCCATAAGAGCTCCACTCACAATACAAGTGAGTGTCAGGCCAAGTAGTCACTCATGGCCGAGCTGAAACTTCAGAATCAGATGCATGTTCTGACTCTGAATCAGAACCTGATAAGGGAATTGACAAAGGGAAGAAGATCATTGATGCAGAGCCTAGTGCCACCGTGGCCACCACCAAGGTCCAGAAGATTGAGCTTGAAGATCCAGAGGAGGGGGAACGCCTCTTCCACTCAAAGATGTGGGTGAAGTGTTCTCCGCTACAGTTCATTGTCAATAGCGGGAGCCAAAAGAACCTCATTTTAGTAGAGGTTGTGAAACATTTGGGACTAAAGACTATAACAAATCCATAGTCGTACACCATTGAATGGCTTCACCAAGGACAAGATATTCACATCAGCCAACAATGTCGCCTTCCCTACAGCATCAAGCCCTTCATAGATGAGGTACTATGTGATGTTTCTCCTCTTGAATTTTGTGATGTATTGTTAGGACAACCATACTTATGGAAGTGACATGTTGTATATGGGTCTAGACCTCGCTCTGTGATTGTTACCTTGGCAAACAAGTTGTACAGGATACTGGAGGTAGCCCTGCCTCCTGCCATCTCTTTGATCACTGCAAAGCAAAGCAGTAAGATCATTTCCCAGACCAGGAAATTTGTTTTCCTTATGATTCATCCTCAGGGAAAGAAGAAGGTTGTGGCCACGACTTCTAGGCAGGGCTCCTCTGCACAATAGTAGCAGATGGACAAGGTTGTGGAGGAGTACAGGGATGTTTTCTGCTCACCTTGTTACACGATATTTTGTCACGCTTCCTGCACTTCCCTCTGACATACCCTGAAGTGCCCGAAACATGATCATTATACAGTATACTCATCCATGTATACAACTCAAATCCCTCCTTTAACTTTGCTTGGAAAATATTTGGATCTTTCCCTGAAGAAATAACTCTTAAAACCCTAAAATGAGAGTCATTGTCCTTATGAAGCTCAAAACCGCGACGATCACTTGTTGCACCTTATTAAACCACTAATGGCATCGCTCTATTCTCTCTCTTTGTAACAAACCTCGTGAAATATCATGTAAAATATATATAAATACCACGGATGATGGGACATGTATTTCAAGCTTAATGGTGGGCAAGACATCCTAGGGGTGTTCATTTGGTTGTTTATGGTTAAGGAAATTGGCAAAGGCAATGGCTAAGGCATTAAAGAGGCAAAAAATAATTTTGGCACATTTATTTATGAAAATAATGGAAAATAGGAGAAAAAGGAGGTGAAAGGTCACAGGTTGCATGTGAGGAGGAAAATGAAGGAAAATAATGGAAATTTGGATAAAAAGGAGGTGAAAGGTCATAGGTTGCATGTGAGGAGGAAAATGAATGGAAAATGAAGAAAATAGAGGCCTCATTAATAAAAAGGCTTATGAGGATCAGGTGGCAAGCTTCTTCCTTTCAGATTGAATCTTCGGTCATTTTAGCTTTGGATCTCTCTCATTATTCTCTCTCTCTCTCTCTCTCATACTCTTGGAGACTTAGAGTTTTCTTGGAACACTTTTGGAGGGTGTGGCATACTTGGATTCTTGGAGCAAGAAGGCAAAGGAAGAACATGAAAGCGCAAGAAGGCATCGACATCAATAGCTAAATCAGATATTCTTGCAGGTATCGAGTTGCATGTATGATTTATTCAGTAGTTTTGGCATGCATGGCACATGCATGTGGTGTCTTGGTTGTGATCTATCATTGGCATGGAGGATTGCCTAGATCGACAGTGGATTGCCTTTCCATTTATTGAATAGCCATGGTGAATGTGGGTTTACTTTCATTGCTTTGTTTTTGTTGGTTCTCATGTTTCCTTAGATTGGGTTGAGTTATTAGTCCAGGAAGTCCTAGTTGAACAAATGCTCTAGAAGCCCTGTAAAAACTTGGGTTGAGTTACTAGTCTTGAAAGCCCTGGTTGAACAAAAACTCTGGAAGCCCTGTAACAGCTTGGGTTGTGTTACTAGTCCTGGAAGCCTTGTAACAGATTGGGTTGAGTTACTAGTCTTGGAAGCCTTGGTTGGAAAAACGCTTTGGAAGACCTTGGTGGGTTGAGTTACTAGTACTGGAAGCCTTGGTTGGACAAATTATTTGGAAGCCCAGTATAAGTTGTGGGTTGAGTTACTAGTTCTGGAAGTCTTGGTTGGAAAAACGCTCTGGAAGCCCTGTATAAGTTGTGGGTTGAGTTATTAGTTCTGGAAGCCTTGGTTGGATAAACACTTTGGAAGCCCTGGAAGGCTTGGATGGAGACCAATTTGATGATGGTTTCTGGTGATGTCCAACCGTGAGGTGCAATCACTGTTTGATGGTTTGAGGTGGTGGGCCTCTGGAAGCCCTGGATGAGTTTTGATTGATGTGTTCTATGAGATCCCACATTCATGCTTGGAATATGGCATGGGGGTGATTGGCTGAAGAGAGACTTGGCTCAACCAATCTATGGTCGGGTGGAACGTGGTAGTCCCATCTCTGGTTGGTTCATTGCATTTATTAATGAAAAAATTCATTCCCCTGATTTTCATGTGCAAATGTACTGATGTATATATGTATTTTGATGGCTGATATGTTTATTGTATTTTTTTTCCTATTATGTTGTTTATATGCACATTTACCCTTGAAGGTGTTACAGAGTGGTATTAGAGCATGGTTCAAACACTTGGACTGGATGGGCTCTATCATAGGTGAAATGAAGAACAAAGGTTGAATTTTAGACCTTTCTGTCATATCTATTATAAAGTTTCTTCTGTGGCATATTAGAAGTTGAAATTTTTTCCATATTGAAGGTAAATCCCACTGATAATGTGGTAAAAATTTCAGATATTGGTTCACAATACTTTATGAATTATGATCTATGGAAGATGACTTTCCTGAATGCACCTTTAAACAAGACATGTTGGAATTTCCGCTATAAGTAATCATATGTAGGCTTTCAGAAGTTAAAAAATTGTGCACATTTAGGGGAAATACCACTGATTACGTGGTAGAAATTTCAGATATTGGGTCGCAATATTTTAGGAGATATGAGTAGAGGGAGTCGAGCCTTCTGAATGCTCCTAAAATCAGGCCTCAAACAGGTCACACTGACATTTTTGTTATAACTTTTCTTATGGGCACTCTCAGGAGCTGAAATTTTTTCCACAATGAGGGGAAATCCCACTGATATTTTGATACAAATTTCAGACATTTAAGGCGCTATATTTTAGGAGATATGACCAGTGGAATTTGAGCCTTCTGGATACTCCTACAATTGTGCACCAAATATGATTGTGTTGGTATTTTGTTATAAGTTTTCATCTATGAAATCTCAGAAGTTGAAACTTGAACCATAGTGAGGGAAAAATACCATTGATCATATGGTTCAATTTCCATAACTTGGACTACTACAATTTAGGATATATGCCTTGAATTATTCAATATATTAGTTTGCATGCAAAGTGTTTGATGAAATTCTTAAATGGTTCAATGATTAATTGCCCCAATGAGTATGTTGTTTATGGTTGGGGATAGTATTTATGTGTCATAATATTTCTGTAGTTGGTATATGCTTACTTGTATGCAACTAGTTTGCTATATTAGTTTGCATGTAAAGTGTTTGAAGAAATGCTTACATGCAAATGTAATAGTATAGTAGTTGTTTGAAGAAAAATGTAAAAGTATGATAATTGTTTGAAGAAAATGTTATTTTTTGGATGGGATAGTATTGTAGTATGATAATATGGATGTAGTTGATCTATGCCTATTTTCATGTAAATAATTTGAAGATTTGCATGGACGGAAATTTAAAGGTTGCATGCAAGGAATTTGAAAAGTTGCATGTAAGGAAATGGAAAAGTGGCATGTTTTTAGTTATTATGTTACAAGTGGAATAAATGAAATGTTTTGAATTAATATCATACAAATGTATGAGAAATAAAAATCAATTTATTTTCAAGTGTGGTTAAATTTAGTAGAGCTTTGGAGATCCCATTTCCATAATTAGACATTGGAGATCGGGCCATTATAGTAGCTTCCTCCTTATACCTTAGTGTGGACCATGGATAGTAAGGGGGTATGCTTATAGGTTGTTAATGCTGATTTCAAATTAATAGACACAATGTCTTGATTTTTGGAACATGTGACTAATTGTGTATGAATTATATGTCGCTTACATGTTGATTTCATGATACCTACTTACATCCTTGTATGTTAGGTTACATTTTTGAATATTTTGATTACATGTATCAGTCTTGTAGGTTGATTACAAGAATTGATCGCTTATGTTCGACTACATGTGTTTATGCGTAGGTGTAGTTGATTTGGCATTTTTTATGCATAATATTGGTTGCATAATGTGTACAATGGAGTAATGGTTGTTGTTATGCATAAGGTCATGGTTTGTGTAGTTGATGTGGTCATGCATTGATAATTGGATTCTAGCTAGAATGATGTGTATATGGTTTGGTACTCATTTTTCATGTGTGTATATGCAGTTTTTATGCATGTATGGTCTTGGTTATGATTATGCATGTATAGTAGGTCAAACATGCCTTGTGAAGTCATTGTATGCAATTTAGGTCATCGTGATGCTATTGGTTGTTATGATGCTAATGAGCTAGTTGGGATAGAGCAAGGGATGCAGATGATCATAATGGGGTTGCATCATTATACTTTGGAATAAGAGCATATCGTGATACAGGTAGTGTATGTTTGGCATGGAGGTATGTAAGTTAAGGATTATTATATGCCTTAGGGTTATATACATTAGCTTTATGAACATGTATTTGATGTTATGGTTACATTCATGATAGATGTTAGATGATTAGTGTGGTTATATGCACATGTGTCAGATAGCCAAGAATGATAGTAACCTGTAGTTGTATGCGTTGATATTGTTGTTTTATATTAGATAACCTGATGATTATGTTGTATGTTGTTGATGAGTATGATATATAGCTTATTGTTGTTATATGTTGTTATATGTTGTTAACTTGATGATTAGGGTCATTTCATTGAGATATTGATGTTATATGTATTCTGTTAACCTGGTTTGACCTATGCAGATGGTTATGGTTGCGATACTTAGGTATGAAAAGACATATTTGTGATGTGGTGTCATACTAATTTAGACTGATCATACATATGTGATTATTATGCATGAACGACAGATGCTTATGAGCTTGTAATATGAACATGTTAGTTAGTTACTGTTATGGATATCATGATTTATGTTGACATGTTGTAAAGTTATATCTCTCTAACTAGATTGATTATGCAGACAAGATAGCCTCCCCTGAGGTACACTAAGGTATGAGTTTGCTTATGTATCATACTTGGTGTTTCATAGTTGATTATGTCGTCTATTTGATATTTGAGTGTTTGGTGCCTATTATGTCATCTAACTGATTTATTTAACATGGTATGCTTGCAAGTGGTTGAATGATTGATGAATTGCTTAGTATGAGTATGTATTCAAATGATTTTGTTTCAAGATGATTGTACTAACATGCATGTGTTGAGACAATTGATATGTACTTGAATGTAGTTGATAGTTGTAGTATTATGACTGATGACTATGAGTTAACTATGGATTGTGACATGATTGTTAGTCTTGGTAATGGTTGGTTTCAAATTGATAGAAATGATTGTCTTGATATTTGGAACATGTGGTTGACATGTGTGGGCAGTTATAGGGAACATGTTTGGTATTAGTGTGACAAGGTAATAATTGATTTGTTTATATAACTAACAATTGCATGATGTGAGAATACATGGTAAGACTCACTTGTAACAAGGTAAAAGGTAAAAGAAAGGAATTGGACAAGAATTCCTTTGGCTATGTTTGGAAACCCTAATTACAAGTTGATGAGTTCTTTGCCTACAAGAAATCTTCTTAACCTTGATTTTGTCTGACATTATGTTGATATGTGCTATATTAATGAACATGCACTTAACAGGTATATTAGCTAGTCTTTAGCTACAGGTGGATCTATTAAAGGATTGGAGTCCCTTGAGAGACGACATGGATGTGTTTAGTTGCAAGCAGCGTGCTTGGCACAATTAGATGAGGTAACTGGTGTATTATTATGCTTAATTATACACTAACAATTATGTGTTTATGGCAACATGATGCAGGGAGTTGCATGGCAAGACAGGTTGCCATGAAATCTTGAAGATGACTCAGGTTGAGCTTTCCTTGGGAACCATGGGGATTGAGTCATGGTGTTAGTCTTGAGGATAGGCATCAGTATTGTATTTCAATTTTATTATGCATGTGACTTATGATTCTGGTATATGATGATTACATGTGAATTATGATTCTAGTTTATGATCTATGATTTTGATTTATGATCTATGATTCTGGTTTATGATGTAGTGATGATCTATGATCCTGGTTTATGATGGTTACATGTGATTTATGATTTTGATCTATGATTATTGCGATTTGATCTAACCTGATGTGATATGTTTATATATGCTAATTTGTTTAAATATGCTAGTTTGACTTGTTGCGATAGGAAGCGAATAGGATTACAAATGTACCTTATTGATGAGCTACCAATGAGATATGATGTGAATTTATTTCAATTTATTTTGAATCTAATGGAATTTATGTTCTTGGTACAGGAAGCATGAACATGCCTAGTTGGGTGGTTGAAATCGACTGCAAGAATTAGCAACAACAACAGAGGAATTGAAACTTTCAGCAGTATGTTGGTAAAGCACTTCAGGAGCAGGGCCATTGCGGGACACTGGTACCCAATAGTGTCCATTGATTTCCATGAGCATTCTATGACCGATATGATGTATTGAGGTAGGTATATGCCTTGGTTTTTGTATCTTTCAATGCGAGGAAGCCTTGCCAAGGGATGGACTACCCGAGATGGGGGTGCTAGCGAAACTTGGAAGGTGAGTGACTAACAGAAGAGGTGACCAGATTTCCAAGGGACTGTGTAACAGAGAAGGGAAGTTAGTGGATGGATTTGGTATGGTCATTAGCATTTCCAAATGGAATCAAATGCACATTGGGAGTGTGCCCTGGGACAATGAGCTGATACTTATTCGTTGAGAGGACAAGTGGCACGAGATTATCGCGCTGGACATTGGATGCAGATTTGACTTTGCAGTGGATTATGGACTTCCTGGGAAGGAGGTGGATCCTGGTATTACTTTGAGGGTGGGGGTGTGAGCCTCTATATTCCGTTGTTGCGGATGCAAGCATCGTATTAGTTTATTTGTTGGTTGAGAAAATGTGCATATGTGAATATGTGTATATGTGGTTATTGTAAATACTGTAATGAGTTGTGTTATAAAGCTCCATTATGTAGTATGTTGTCATGCTTTTTTGATTTTGAGCAGATCTTTCATTGTAAATATTGCAACGAGCTATGTTATAAAGCTCCATGGGCAGTATGTTTTGTTTTCAACAGTCATGTGGTTATAGGTGTCATTGAACAACAAGGACGGTTTCCCCCGAGGGGGAGGGTTCTGTAACAACACTTGTGAAAATTCCATGTAAAAATAAATAAATACCACAGATGATGGGACACGTATTCCAAGCTGAATGGTGGGCAAGACATCCTAGGGGGTGTTCATTTGGTTGTTTATGGTTAAGGAAATTGGCAAAGGCAATGGCTAAGGCATTAAAGAGGCAAAAAATAACTTTGGCACATTTATTTATGAAAATAATTAAAAATAGGAGAAAAAGGAGGTGAAAGGTCACAGGTTGCATGTGAGGAGGAAAATGAAGGAAAATGATGGAAATTAGGAGAAAAAGGAGGTGAAAGGTCACAAGTTGCATGTGAGGAGGGAAATGAAGGAAAATAATGGAAAATGAAGAAAATAGAGGCCTCATTAATAAAAAAGCTTCTGAGGATCAGGTGGCAAGATTCTTCCTTTCAGAGTAAATCTTTGGTCAGTTTAGCTTTGGATCTCTCTCATTATCTCTCTCTCTCTCTCATACTCTTGGAGACTTAGAGTTTTCTTGGAACACTCTTGGAGGGTGTGGCATACTTGGATTCTTGGAGCAAGAAGGCAAAGGAAGAACATGAAAGCGCAAGAAGGCATCGACATCAACAACTACATCATATTTTCTTGTAGGTATCGAGTTGCATGTATGATTTATTCACTAGTTTTGGCATGCATGGCACATGCATGTGGTTTCTTGGTTGTGATCTATCATTGGCATGGAGGATTGCCTGGATCGATAGTGGATTGCCTAGCCTTTCCATTTCCTGGATAGACATGGTGATTGTGGGTTTACTTTCATTGCTTTGTTTTTGTTGGTTCTCATTTTTCCTTAGCTTGGGTTGAGCTATTAGGTCCTGGAAACCCTGGTTGAACAAATGCTCTGGAAGCCTTATAACAGCTCGGGTTGATTTACTAATGCTGGAAGCCCTGGTTGTAGAAATGCTCTGGAAGCCCTTGGTGGGTTGAGTTACTAGTCCTAGAAGCCTTGGTTGGACAAACGCTCTAGAAGCCCTGTATAAGTTGTTGGTTGAGTTACTAGTTCTAGAAGTCTTAGTTGGACAAATGCTTTGGAGGCCCTGTATAAGCTATGGTTTGAGTTACCAGTTCTGGAAATCTTGGTTGGACAAGCACTCTGGAAGCCCTGGAAGGCTTGGATGGAGACCAATCTGATGATTGTTTTTGGTGATGTTCGACCGTGAGGTGGAATCACTGTTTGATGGGTTGAGGTGGTCGACCTCTGGAAGCACTGGATGAATTTTGATTGATGTGTTCTATGAGATCCCACATTCATGCTTGGAATATGGCACGGGGGTGATTGGCTGAAGATAGACTTGGCTCAGCCAATCTATGGTCAGGTGGAACATGGTAGTCCCATCTCTGGTTGGTTCATTGCAATTTATTAATGAAAAAAATTCATTCCTTTGATTTTCATGTGCAAATGTACTAATGTATATATGGATTTTGATGGCTGATATGTTTATTGTATTTTTGTTCCTATTATGTTGTTTATATGCACATTTACCTTGGAGGTTGTTACACTCATACTCACGATGGTCTTAAAAAGGAAGTTTTCCCAAAGGGGATGAGAAGCTTCATGATCTAGAAGCTTCCAAAGCCGTGAGCTGGAGGTGGTTTCACATAGATGAGGTCGAATCCTCCTAATTTGACCTCTTGGTATCATCCCTATGAGCTACCTCCTTAAGATGTGGGCCTCATACTATCTTTGGAGGAGGTCAAAATCCCTCTCCTAGCCTATAAATTCCCTCTCTACCATTCCCAAATGGTTGATATATGTCCATTTGCACCCCTATGTTGAGCTTGTGCTTAGAGGCTATTCATTAGACTTGGAGAAGGAGTGTTGGAGAGTTTCTTGGCTTGGACTTGGATTACCACTCAAGGAGAGCCTTTCAACATCAAGGCTATGGTTATAAGCTTCCCCTTTATTGTTTAACTAATAATACAACTGTTGGTTCATCTTCCAAAAAAAAATGTTCATGTATGTATTGGTTTGGCATTCCTTGATCAACTAAATAGACTACTCTTGGATTTGGTATTGGTTTTGGCATGCTTTGTTGTCTCTTGGTCACTTGTGCAGGTACATAACCGTTGAAAGAAGCAAGAACAAGGCCGTGACACAAGCGGTTCGAGGATCTCAACAAAGGAAATCAGATTAGCATCAGAGCAAGGTAGGCCTTCTCTCTTGTTCTATTTTCAATTATAATCTAGGAAGATGTCTATTTGATTGTCCCTTTAGTTGCTAGACCCACTCATTGGGCTAGAGGGACTGTCTCTGTCTGCAGAGAGGATTAACCTTGTCAAAAAAATGGCGACTTCATTGGGGATCCTATGACACTTTCCTTCTCTTCCTTCACCTTGTCTTTTGAAGAGTTTGGTCAACCATTGATTTTTAGACTTCATTGCTTGTTTGTAGTCAGTGTTATTGTCTGGTAGACACTTGGAGATTGTTAACTTGAGTTGTTTTTAAAAATTTTGGATTGCTTGTTTGTTTTCCTCAACCATTGCGGATTTGAGCTTGACAATCATGATGATATCACGGGTTTTTTAGTTACAGTAGCGATGATCGCTACTTTACTCCTGACAGGTGCGATGATTGCAGAAAATTGAGAAATTTAGGATTTTCTCTCTTATTTTCAGTGCTAGTTACCTTCTCCCTGTGATTTACCAGTGTGTTTTTCATTGACTCTCTCATTGTATGATTGCAATTGTTTTTTGACTTGGCTTGAGTGTCTTAGAAGTTTGATTAGACTTTTAGAATTCTAGGTCTTCTAGGTCAACCTTCATCCACTCGTCGGTCTTCCCATCAGAGATCAGGGCTAAATTGCTTGTGTTAAAGAGTCTTTGTGTGTTCAGACATACTTTGCAGATTACTTTTTGGTTCTTTTGCCTTAAGTTGTTTTCATTAGTGGATATAGTGAAAGTTACTTAAGCTTCATTTGACTAACAATAGATTACAAATCGATTGTCTCATTGGAATAAAAAGAAAGTATTTGCTTTGAAGTTTTCAGTGTTTCAAAGTGAAAGTGAAAGTGCTATTTTTTTCCTAGTTTTCGAAGCATTTTTGAGTTGCATTCAAATCATTGACGTGAAAGATATTTTCATATTTCTTGGCTTGCTTTCATTCTCTTTCCCTTTGCACTAGATTACATTAATTTCATTATGAAGAAGAGAAAAATCATCATTATATCTTAAGGAAATTTTGCTTTAAGATTTGTTTTGGCATTGCATTTGCTTATCATATGAAAGATTAGATTTCATAATTTGCATTCAACGTTTGAAGACTGTCGTGGATGCATTTTTGCATTTAGTTTGATGCATGATTTGAGTGATTTTCTTCCCTACATAGATAGCTTTCATCAAATTGAAGGATTTCATTTTGTCATCTAGTTTTCATTTTAGGAAGAGGTAACATCGTTAAGGCCTTGAAATTGAGACATAATTACAAGATCAAATTTAAAATCTATCAATTAACCTAAGGAGCATTTGAAACATTAACGATCATATCTAGTGGTCTAGGTTAGAGACGTGTTCCAGTGTCTTAAAAGCTTAACAACTGTCGTTCGCTTCGGCATTAGACAATGCTAGCACAGACTTGTTCTCCCTAACCGTCACGTATATGAAGGGAGACCCCCCTAGGTTGCAATCCTTTATCCGTAGGAAGCCGAGTCTGCGGCCCTATAAACGTGATACACCGAAGACAACATTCAGGGAGATTTTCTACACATACGTCAAGTCCTTGTTCGATTTATTGGCTAAGGTGTATATTGCAGTTCACAGTTACTTGGTATTCCTTTTACCTAGATTCACTTGAGCAATCATTTGATCTTTTCTGACCCTTTAAATTTGAAGAGATCATCGAGTAACTTTTCATTTCAAGCTCAAAAAACTATTGAAAGAGACTAGAGTCACCTTTTCGCCCTTTTCTCGACTATTAAAAGATGAAAAGGCAATGTTTCTGTTTCTAAAATTTAACTACCCACAATGAACATGTCAATCCCAAGAAGTTGCTTCTTAGACCAAATTGAGTAATTCCCTATTAATTTCAGGATTGTTAAAGCCTTAATCAATTTTTTTCTTTCCTTTTTTGTTGTTGAGGGGAAGCCATCGTGGTTGAACCATTGAGTCCATCTCATAGTTCCCCTTCGTTGTCCGATACTGAAGGGTCCTCCCAAGGAGTTCATTCGAAACTTCCTCAGTGTCTTGAGGATCAAGGTGTTGAACTTGGAATTGTTCTGAGTATCCAACCTTTGTCTTCTCATCCGCCTCCATCAGATTCTTGGTCACCTTGTGAATCCGATCCAGATTCCTCTGATAATCCTATCTAGACCCCTGAGAGTCCGCTTCGGCTGGTTATCTACCCATCAAACCCATTGTTCGATCTTGTTGTGATATCTCCTTAGTGCCCTTACAGTCCGTACGATCGGCCTGGTATTCCTTTGGAGTTATCTCCTCGTTCATCTTTGGTTCCTCATCACCAGTTGTTTCCATCTATGGAGTCAGAAGGTGAAATCCCAGTCTCCTCTCCGGGTCATTCGAAAGTCTCCGCTACCCATAATCCTCACATAGATGATGAAAATGGATATGAGTTCCCTCTAGAAGGCTTTCCTTATATGGGAAGAGTCTCATCTCTCTCGTATCCTAAGACTAGTGGACCCATGTTGCCACATGGCTATACCACTGTAGCTCAATTGGACTTGGGCACTCCTAGTGCTTCATCATTATATCAAAACCCCATCTGGTCTTCCAGTGCTATGCCTACATTAGGTCCATTCATCTCGAACACGACCTCTCGACCGATTTCGAAAATTGTAGTCACTTCAGTTCTGATTCAACCTACCATTCCATCTCAACTTGTTTCATCGTTTCAACTGACTCTTTCGGTTCAACCAACTGTCTCAGGTCAGGTCTCGATAAGTTCTTCTATCCCTCTAGCGAGTGGACAGACTGTGCCACCGCATGTGGGGCAAGATCCGAATATCCCTATTATGTAAGGCAAAACTAGTGTGAGTGGATTACAAACTCACATGGTTGGAATGAATCAACCTTTTTATGGCACTATTCCTAACCTTGTTGGTCCATCCGGGTCAGGTAATGTCCAATATCAACAACCGTATATGGCTTAGGTTCCATTCCAACCAGCTTATGTCTCATATGGTTCACAAGCTATGGTTAATCTGCCTTACATTCCTCAAGTTGGACCTTATGTTCAGCCTGGTCAATCCTCTATGCTTGGTGGATATGGCCAGATCCAATTCGGGAATTATCAATACCCTCAGGGTATAACCCCAGGAACTGTCCAGCTACCCTTGCAGTAATAAGGACAACCTTTACAACAACAAGGGCAACCTTCACAGCAGCAAGGGAAATATTTGCAGCAGCAAGGGCTAGCATTGCAGCCGCAAGGACAATCGCAAGGAAAACTGTTGTAACAGTTGCAACAACCTTTGCAGTCGCAAACTCAGTTTGTGCAGCAATCCTCTCAACCTTTGTCCCTGTAAGGCCAACCTTTGTAGCAACAAGGTCAACCTTTGCAGCAACAAAGCTAGCCTTTGCAGCAGCAACAAGGTCAGGCTTGGAAGAAGCAAGCCTTATATGCGTATCAACAAGGTCAGCGTTTGCAAGGTCAAGGTCAACCCCTGCATCAATAGGGTCAATCTCCTTATGTCCAGGGTCAACAGGTTCAACAACCTTATAACCCATATGCCGTGTACAATGCTCATCAGCGGCCTATGGCAGGGCAGTATTAAACCTACCCAGGATAGAATCCTCCTTACGGGAAAGGTAACCCTCAGTGGGGACAAAACCAGATTCCATATGGACAAAATCCTCCACTGTGGGGGAAAAACCCTTACCAACAAGGATGGACTCCGCAATTTGGGTCTCCTCAAAGACCCTATATGCCTTTTAACATGCAATTGCCTTTCTTGGCTACATTGGAGCTGCCTGATGTTTCGAGGCTCACGAATGATCCCATTCTTCATTCGCCATATTTGCCTTTAGTTCCAATGAAGATTCTGAGCGATTGCCCCAAATTCGAGGGAAAATAGAAAGAAGATCCACAAGCCCACGTGATGACATATCACCTCTGGTGCTCCTCCAATTCGTATGTTGATGATTCTATCTGTCTTCGACTCTTTCAAAGAACTGTCACAGGTGTTGCCGCTAAATGGTACATCGAATTGCCTTGAGGTACCTACAGTGACTTAAACTCTCTAACCATGGATTTACTCACTCATTTCCAACTGCCGGTTCACTGTGAAAATGGCACCCATTTTCTTACGTCGCTTAACAAAGACACTACGACCCACATCTCTGATCATATCCATGAATGGAGACGTCTATGTCAGCTCATCAAGTTTGAGATTGTTGATGAGTTGTTGATGGAATGGTTCACAAAATCATTCGTCAGCAAAATTTCTAGGGACATAGCCATGGGTGGATCTGTTACAGAAGATCAAGCTATCGCCCATGCCCAATATTTAGACTTGGTCTATTCGCAATCTAGCACATTGCATGAGATGTTACCTGATGCTCTGAGACCATCATCAGATCTGACAGCATCGAAGTCCCTGGATACACCACCTATTGACGGTGTGATTGGTTATGTGTCTCAGACTCCCGCGAAAGCTTCTTCGAAGCAGAAATCTGTCTTGAACACTGGTTCCAATGATCCCTCCAAGAATTCATCTAGTCCTAGTAAAAACTTTAAGGTACATGTTGTCCCGTCTACCACAACAGATAAGTCCTCTAAAGGTAAAAAGAAGGGAAAGGTAAGGACAAAGACGATGCCCCAAAATATGACCCTCCTAAATCTTTTGTTGATGATGCTTCTCGAAGAAAGCCGAAATATCAATGCCTCATCTGTGAGGAGGATCATTACACTAAGGATTGTCCTCGACGATATGAAGTTAGTTGCTTACTAAAAGGGAATCCGTCTTTTTTAAAGGAACCCTTTCCATCACAACAAACCCAATTGCTAGACCAGACTCAGTCTTCTGCTTCCTCAGGTTCCCAAGTGTTCATGATGCAAGGTTCATTACCTATCTTGATCGCTACTCGAACTAAATACTATCAAAATACATCTAAGCAGACCATGGAGAAATAATCCAATGATACTCCTTCTACTTCTATTCCATCCATTTCTGGTCCACTCCATATCGAGCGCCCTAACAATGAGTCTGTCATCCAACCACCCGCTAAAGGTGTTCTTCGGAAGTCATCTTTCAATCCAAATGCTAGAGCTATACAAAATTACAATATTGTTGAGGATTTAGCTCAGGCACCTTCGACGAGAGGATTTACCTCAGGCACCTTCGACGATGTCTACCTTGGAGGTTCTTCAATCTTGTCCAACACAATAGAAGTCACTGATGTCTGTTATAGGTGCTATCAATCCTTATGATTCGAGTCTGATTACTTTCAATCTAGAGAATCATGTACCTCATCTTCCTCATCAGATTGCATTTCTGATACAGGTCCTTATCAAGGGAAAGATGATTCATCGAATGATTATTGATGAAGGTGCCTCGACTTGCATCATGTTAGTTTCATGTTGGAAAGCCATTGGCTCTCCTCCTCTTAACCAATCTCCAAACACCTTGGAAGCCTTTGATGGCAGAGGTTCATGACCATACGGTATTCTCATGAACTTACCGATTACATTAGAAGGCAAGACTATTGAATTAGAAGTAGAATTTGTAGATGCCAATCTCAACTACAACCTTCTTCTCGAGAAAAGTTGGACTCACGCCATGTTTTGTGTGGTGTCTTCTTTGTTCCACATACTTCGTTTTCCTCATGAAGGAAAAATAGTCACGGTTGATCAACTGTCTTTCTTTTCTTCTAGTTCATCGAACGGTAACATTCCTTATGTGGGCAATACTGAAATTCCTTATGAGAGTGTGGGAGCAGGTCTCTTCAAAGACTCTATTTTAATGGATACTTTCTCTCTCCCACCTTTGAATGTTCATTCAGTCAATATGATCTCGGGCTCTACGGATCCTTGGATTCTCCCTACCGACGATCAAATTGACTCATTTGGCGATGATATGCCTTTAAGTCCATTGGAGATAAATTATCAAGAAATTGTTTTAGCTTTGATGGCCACTTTATAAAGTCATACTGTCTTCAGTATGAACCTAGACACTTACGTGCCATCTCCTTGGCTTGGTTCTTGGGATTCTTCGGATTCCTTGAACGAGACATTCCCCACTAATGAGAGCATCGTGGAGGTCATGTCCCTAGAGGAAGTTCAATGGAATGTTCTACATCATCATTCTTCCTTTCTCCCTATCCTTGATGGGATGCCTTCCTATCTTGAAGAGTCTATTTCTCATTCTCCTACACCTCCACTTCAGATACCTATCCGGGTCCATGAAGACTTGTCAAAGGGTAATATGGGAAACATCACTACTACGATGCCTCCTGACATTTCCATTAAACCGAGCATTATCGAGAGCATCCATATTGGGGTCACCTGTTCTCCATATGAGATCAAGATTTATACTCAGTTTTTAAAATAATTCTGAGACGTCTTTGCTTGGTCATATGAGGATATGCTTGGTATCGATCTAGCCATAGTGGTGCATGAAATTCTGACTTATCCTAGTGCTAAGCCTATTTGGTAACGGCTTTGCCCTATGCACCCTTGAAAGGCTGCTGCTATCAAAGCAAAAGTAAAAAAGCTCTTGAAAACAAGTTTCATTTATCCTATTCGATTGACGAATTTGGTATCCAATATCATCCCTGTTGCCAAAAAGCAGGGTACAATATGTGTTTGTGTTGATTACCACGATATCAATCGCATGTGTCTTAAGAAAAATTATCCTACTCCCTTTATCGACCAGATCATCGACGAATGTGCAAGGAGTGAGATTTTTTCTTTCATGGATGGGCTTTCTAGCTATAACCAGATTAACATTTCACCCGCCGATCAGCATAAAACAACCTCTATCTGTCCCTGGGGTACTTTCACTTACAAAAATATTCCTTATGGTCTGAAGAATGCTGGCATTACCTTTCAACGAGAAATGTCCTATGCATTCCATGACATTCAACACATTGTTCAACCATACCTCGACGACTTACCTACTCATTCAGTTAAATGTTGTGACCATCCAGATCAATTAAGACCTATATTTTTACGATGTCGGCATTATAATATCCGTCTCAATCCACACAAGTGTGTGTTTTGCGTCGAGTATAGCCGGCTCTTATTTTTTTTTGTGTCTTGTGAAGGTATCAAGATTGATCATTTGAAATTTGAGGCCATAGTCAATCTACCCCCTCCTTCATCACTACTGCAATTGCAGAGTTTGTAGGAAAAGCTAATTTTTTCCATCGATTTGTCTCTAATTACGCCAAACTTGCCAGAGGTTATACTCTCTTACTTAAGAAGGGGATCCTTTTTATTTGGGATGAAGTTTCCCAAGAATTCTTCGATGCTTTAAAAAAATCCCTGATTAATTCTCCTTTACTGCATCTCCCCGATAACCGTCACGATTATTCCCTGTATTTGGCAGCAAGTGATACCACTATTGCTATGGTGTTAGTTCAGGATAATGATGACAACAACGAGCATATGGTTTATTATCTGAGCTGGAATCTTCTTGATATTGAGTCTCGCTATGCTAATGTCAAGAAGCTTGCTTTGGCGGCAGTTCATGTCGTCCAGAGGTTTCAACGCTATATCCTATTACGGAAAACCACCATCATCTCTGATCGCAACCCCATGACATATATACTGACTTGCCAGTTACTTGGGGGCAAATACTCCAAATGGATCATGATCCTACAGGAGTTTGATTTGGAATTTATTTCTGCCAAATCAAAGAAATCGCCGATCTTTGCTGAGTTAATCTATGCCCTTTCGTCTACCAGCACCCCAACTGATTTTACTGAGCAGATACCCGATGAAACTTTGTTTTTGATCAACACTCTTGACCCATGGTATGGAGACATTATTGTTTATCTCCAAACCCAGACTTTCCAATCTGAGTTGTCCCGATCCGACCAACGTCGCATCCGGCATCAGTGCCAACCTTATCGGATTATCGATGATACATTGTATTGGGTCAGTGTGGAATCTGTCCTTTGCAGATGTCTCACCCTTGAAGAGGCTGAGTGGGTCTTAAATGATTGCCACTTTGGTGCCTGTGGTGGTCATATGCCACTGCTCAGAAGATCCTTCGTGCTGGTTATTTCTTTCCTTCTATCTTCAAATATTGTATTCTAGCTATCCAAAAATGCCATGAATGCCATATTTTCAACCACAAGCAGCGCACCCCACCCACACCCCTACACCCCATAATTACCATTTTCCCATTCGCTGAATGGGGCATTGATTTCATGACATGTAACCCTCGCTCGACCGGGGGGCATGGTCATATCATTGTCGTCGTCGACTATTTTACGAAATGGGCTGAGGCAATGCCTACATACAATGATGACGGTATTACTGTCGCACAGTTCCTTTTTAGCCATGTTATAGCATGTTTTGGTGTCCCTCAAGCTATCATGATTGAGCATGGATCCCATTTTCGTCAGCACATGATGGCTGAGCTAACTTCTCAGTTGGGCCTTCGAAATGATAGCTCGACTTCGTATTATCCACAGGCCAATGGCTAAGTTGAAGCAGTCAATAAGGTTTTGATTACTACACTTTAGCACACTGTTAGGAAGCACCAAAAGGATTGGAATTTAATGTTATTTTATGATCTTTGGGCTTATAGAACCTATGCTAAGACGGCCACTAGATTCACTCCGTTCCAGCTGGTATATGGTTTAGAGGCAACTCTTCCAATCAAATGTGAAATCCCTTTTCTTAAGCTAGCTATCGAACTTCTTCTGAATACCTCACCTGAAGAGGAGCTGCTACTGTATCTTGAGAGACTCGTTGCATCGCTGCGATGGTTATCAAAGCTAAAAAAAAATGAGTCAAAGCTCATTTTTGACCAAACTGTTTCTCCTCGCACTTTCGCTGAAGGCGACTTGGTCCTTCTTTACGATCAAGCAAATGATAAATTGGGGGTTGGTAAGTTCAAACCCATGTGGCATGGGCCCTACATTGTCAAGCGTGTCTTACAGAAAGGTGCCTATGAGCTGTGTGATTATGAGGGAAATGCATTGGCACAACCCCGTAATGGGATGTATCTCAAAAAGTATTATGTATGAAATTCATATGACAACTTTTCTAAATTAGTGTGTTAATTCATTAGTGTGCATTTTGATTTTTGGTGTGATTGTTTTGTAGACACATGATTTCTTCTTACCATGTGTTCCACTTGGTTTGCAAATGTCATCAGGTCATTATGTTGGTTTTGCAGATGGTGCTTGTCGTAGCACACAGAACCTATCTTCCGCAACATGGGTACTCTATGACCCTAATGGCGAGTTGATTAACTTACAAGGTATCTGCCTTGGTTGAACAACCAATAATATGATTGATAATGCTATTTACGTTGAAACCCCTATCATATACTTGTTATGAATCACAGAAGCCTCAATTATACAACCAATAATATTGTTGAATATAGTGCAGTTATTGAACTCTTGTCAGAAGTCGTTGCTATTGGCATTAGGGATTTAGTTGTTAAATTGGATTCGCAACTCCTTGTATTACAATTAAACGATCATTATTCAGTAAGAAATCTACAAATATTGCGTATGTATCTACGTGTTAGATTGCTGGAAATAAAT
This sequence comes from Pinus tabuliformis, assembly GCA_031772625.1. NCBI lineage: Eukaryota > Viridiplantae > Streptophyta > Pinopsida > Pinales > Pinaceae > Pinus > Pinus tabuliformis. The sequence continues at coordinate 315,221,029 of CM062808.1, read as the reverse complement.
TTTGATTAGATTACATATCAACATATTCCACGTAATTTAAATACATTAACTGATGCATTAGAAAATCTTGTTCTTGATAGACATTTTCATCATTTATGAAACTGAATCATGTTATGAACACGTAAGTAGAAATAAAACATGCATATATATATATATATATATATATAGATATATATATATATATATATATATATATATATATATATATATATATATATATATATATATATATATATATCGCGTCTACCGGAATGTTTACATCAAAACGTCAAAAAATAGAGTGTTCTGAGACACTTGGCTTTCAAAGGCTACAAAATGTGTAAAAGACTAGATGAACTATCAAATTGCATGGTGCTCATGATAGCATGAGGCCGCCCTGATCACTCGGCCTAGCAGCCAAAGCAGTGTCATAAAGACTCCCACAGTGTGTCTCTTCGAACACAATGGAACATTATCAATACTGGCATAATCTGGAGCCTCTCGGATGATTGCCTCTAGATTGCATTCCATCTTAGCTAAGGGGTCAACCCCTTCCTCGCAGTCCGCACCCACTATCGGATGGGCAACTCACCGTGAAATTGGCAACATGCAAGGTGGTCTCTTTGGTCCCACATATGCACATTTATTATAAGTTGAGTCTTAGTTCACACTTTTATAAAAATCATAAAAGCTTGAAAAAAATCAAAAAATAATTTTTTACTTGCGTCGGTCCACTGTTCGCCCAGTGGCAGAGGTAGATTTGGATCCCCTCTGAAATTTGTGCCGGCATAAGCGTAGTCATCTACCATAAGCAGTTGGCATTCAAGCCAAGCGAAGAACTGTGGTGGATAATGCATATGTTGACCCGTGCCTCCTCGAGGCATGAGCTGGCTCCATCTCACGAGCCTCAGATCTCGGGGGGCAGGATGTGGTACTTCTGCCCATTGATACTAGAAGAGCAGTATTCGCTCCAAGAAGAAGGTCACCAGTATAGAACCGAACCCGAATTGCTTCAGGTGTTTATGCTTACCCTTGGTCAGTTGGCGCTTCATATTCACCAAAAGGCCTCCACACCAGTTGAAGATGGTGGGGGTCAAACATGCGATAGCGTACTAAAACTGAGACTTGGAAGCCTCATGCAAAGCTTGCATGCCAGATACACGCACCATGGTGAACAAAATTGTTCTCAGAACGAGGTTGTTGGTGATTGTTGCAATCTTCACCTTACCTCCGTTGGTTATCTCAGCACCAGGATAGTATCTATGGACTAGACTCCTGGTACTCTCACCTCCTTGGTGAGATCCAAAGAGTTGAACTGCTTCTCCTCGACGAGATAATCCTGTGATGAAATAGATGTCCATCTCCTCCAGTTCCAGTTCTTGCCCTTTGATGATGAAGATCTCTCGATCTACATCCCAAAGGCTGATCAGATAGGGTAGCAACTCCATCTGAGCCCTCAACCCTGTGGTCTGGAAGAATTTCAGTAGGCCACAATCCCTCAGAGCATTTATGCATGTCGGATCCTGAGATGCTTGGAAATCCTCGGCCTCATGGCCTCTTTCTTTCCACTCCAAGACCATATTTCTCCTACAAACAACATTTGAACACTTATTAATGCTTTTTACATGGATAAAAATCATCAAATTTTGCTTAAAAGAGAGCTTTTAACTTCAAAAAATCACTCTCGGTACCATCGCACATGTTTTTCAAAATAGTGTGATGGCATCGTACGAGCCTTTGGGCTCGAGTGCGACCATTGCGGGTCCGATGACCATACCCGCGATGGTCACCGACGACCTAAAATTTTAAAATCCTCCTTTCTAGCCTAAAATTCACCATTAAAATTGCATAAAAAAGTAATGAAATGCAAGAGCAGGGATGAGGCTCTTACCTATCGCAAACGGATCATGAAATGGTACCCTGGATCTCCCACAGTAGCCACTGGAAAATCAAGAGAATCAAGGCACAAAAGCACTTTCAGAGCTCAGTTTGGTAAAATGGTAAAAAGTGAAATTACTTTTACCTATTTATAACTTTTGAAAATCATTTTGTCAAATATTTTCATAATATTTTAATAATTTTCTCTCGATATCGGTGATGGGTGTGTTTCTTGTGCAGTTACAAGTGCCTTCAATGTGAACAATGATCATTATTGACAGATTCTGGGGGTTTTTTTTTTATCTCTTTTTTGGACTCATTAAGTAAATGAAAAAGGAACCCCCCTGGAGTCATCTTTTAGCTTTTTTTTGACTCTCGAAAATTCAAAATATTACAGAGTACTTGTCGTTTCAAAATCGTTAAAGTAAATGAATTGATGTCACCCCAGTATATGTTTACCCCTTTTTCGGGCCAAGGTTGACTGTTTACAAAAAGGGTACACCTTGGTTGACATGGTCAAGAGGTTCCCTCGCATATTTTTTTTACCTTTTCGGGTTTGAGGGACAAATTACAAAAAGGGACATGATGGAGTTTTTTGTTTTTTATTTTGTTTTGTTTTTTTGTTTGTTTGTTTTTTTTTTTTTAATTCTCTAAACATGAAAAAGATACCAAGTTATTCTTACGTTGGGCTCATTAAAACCTTATGACGAAAGACTTGTCACCATGACGTGACCGAGCTTCTCCTTCCTAGGGCTCGTAAAACTTATTAGGATGGATTCATTCGAAGGATGAACTTATATAACAAGCATATGCTATCCCCTTTAAGCTTGTGATAAAAATAATTGGGGTACTCGCTAGAAATAGCCGGGAAAAATGAAGATGAGAGATCCTTTGTATAGGTAGCATGTCACTCTTGAACATGACACTCTTGTGCTCTTGTGTCGGGTTTAGGATATCCTTACTCAGTCACTTGTCCTCCCAGGTTTGGATAATCAATTTTTCCTCTCATTTGACTATTCCACTATGTTATCATGACCTTTAGTCCCATGTTGAGTTAGATGCTTCCACACTCCGAAGTCATGTCACCAATATGTTCAAGATAAATCCAATTTGCAGTTATTTACCTATACATTGTTTGAGTCATTGCTACAGTCCTGAATATCATACCACTTTATTCCTTGTTTTGTGTTGATGATGGGGATTCATCATTGCCCTCCTTCGATGGGTCACTTCCTGTCGACTTCAACTCATTATCCAGGAATATGACTTAGGAACTCCCTTTCAGTACCTTAGAGCAAGCATGCCCTAATGGCCAGTTCTTCGTATCCGACAACAAGTCTTCATTATTGGCTTTCGATCGGGTGATTCCATGAGTGTTCGACCTCAGATTCATTATCACATTCACAGATTGCACTGTTGTTCCTTGAGAGCCATTGTCATTATTGGTGGTTTCTCTCATACTTGTTAACGGTCCACATCATTGGCCAGTAATCAGGTGGTTTTCTAGCATGTTTGACTGCAACACGTTTATTCACATACTAGAATTCATATATTGATCGGGTTAGGATGGAGCGCAAGACCCTGAGTCTTGTCTGTTATGGCTCATGTTGCATGGATTTCTATGTTATTCATGATTGTACACGTGTTTCTACTATACAGATGGCTGTGACCACACCATGAGACTTTATATTCATAATGATCCTTGTTATCTAGATGGTTGCGCCCATACCATGGATTTTTTTCTTGTCTTCATCATCCAGATGGCTGCGTCCATGCCGTGGATTCATGTCTTGATCTCAGATATGTGTATGTATATGCGTCCTTGATTTGAAGGTCTCCTGGCAGTGCGTGTCCTCGTCCTTTTCCAAAAGCTCGTAAAGCATCTTAGCCATCACTCCTTGTTCTACCTTCATGCTTTAGGGGGCATCTATTACACAATATTTTGTCATGCCTCCTACACTTTCCTGTGACATACCCTGAAGTGCTCGAAACATGATCATTATATAGTATACTCATCCATGTATACAACTCAGATCCCTCCTTTAATTTTTCTTGGAAAATATCTGGAGCTTTCCTTGAAGAAATAGCTCTTAAAACCCTAAAATGAGAGTCATCACCCTTATGAAGCTCAAAAACGTGATGATCGCATGTTTCACCTTGTTAAGCCAGTGATGGCATCACTTTTTTCTCTCTCATACTCGCGATGGTCTCAAAAAGGAAGTTTTCCCAAAGAGGATGAGAAGCTTTGTGATCTAGAAGCTTCAAAGCGGCGAGCTAGAGGTGGTTTCGCATAGATGAGGTCGAATCTTCCTAATTTGACCTCTTGGTCTCATCCCTATGAGCTACCTCCTTAAGATGTGGGCCTAATCCTATCTTTGGAGGAGGTCTAACTCCCTCTCCCAACCTATAAATTCCCCCTCTACCATTCCTAGATGGTTGATCTATGTCCATTTGCACCCCTATGTTGAGCTTGTGCTTAGAGGCTATTCATTAGACTTGCAGAAGGAGCGTTGGAGAGTTTCTTGGCTTGGACTTGGGTTACCACTCAAGGAGAGCCTTTCAACATCAATTTTATGGTTGTAAGCTTCCCCTTTATTCTTTAAATAATAATACAACTGCTCATTCATCTTCCCAAAATATATATGTTCATGTATGTATTGGTTTGGCATTCCTTAATCAACTAAATAGATTATTATTGGATTTGCTATTGGTTTTTGCATGCTTTGTTGTCTCTTGGTCACTTGTGTAGGTACATAAGCACTGAAAGAAGCAGGAACAAGGCCGTGACACAAGTGGTTCGAGGATCTCAACAAAGGAAATCGGATTAGCATCAGAGCAAGGTAGGCCTTCTCTCTTGTTCTATTTTTCAATTATAATCTAGGAAGATGTCTAGTTGATTGTCCCTTCAGTTGCTAGACCCACTCATTGGGCTAGAGGGATCATCTCTGTCCACAGAGAGGATTAACCTTTTCAACACACCTACAGGGGTACCTTTGCACTGTTAGGTCAAGCACTCCATCGATCTGACCCCGGGTGCGTCGCTTCCCAATGGGCCGATCTATCGGTGCTCTATTCTAGAGAACGATGAGATCAGGAGGCAACTTCATGAACTATTGCAGAAAGGGCACATCAGGCTAAGCTCATCACCCAGTGGGAGCCCAATTGTATTGGTACAGAAGAAGGATGGGACCTGGAGGCTCTATATTGACTACCGGGCGTTGAACAAGATCACTGTCTGGAATAGGTACCCAATCCCACATATTGGTGACCTTCTTGACTAGCTCAACGGGGCCAAATATTTCAGTAAGATTGACTTTAGTTCAAGTTATCATTAGGTGCCTATCGGACCCTCTGATTAGTGGAAGACTACCTTCAAATACAAGGAGGGCCTTTTCGAATGGTTGGTCATGCCGTTCGTATTGATGAATTCCATTGCAACCTTCATGAGACTGTTGGATGACATCTTGCGACCCTTAACCAATGCATTCTTGGTGGTGCATTTAGATAACATATTGATCTTCAGCCAAAGTTGGGATGAGCACCTCCACCATATTCGACGGGTCGTTCAAACCCTGCGACAACACAAGCTGTGTGCTACCTTGGAGAAATGCACCTTTGGCCTGACTCAGGTTCAATATATGGGGTACATAATTGATGAGAAAGGTGTACATGTGGACCCATCCAAGATACAAGTCATTTGGGATTGGCCAGCCCCAACCACTCTAACAGAGCTCCACAAATTTTTGGGCCTTGCCAACTTCTACTGTAGGTTCGTGTTGGGGTTCTCTCATATCACTTGGCCTTTAAGTCAAGTCACCAAGGGTGGAGCAAAAGAAAAAAAAAATTGGTCTAAAACCCAACAACAAGCATTCTTCGAGTTGAAGAATCGCCTCTGTTCTACACCAGTGCTTGCATTATCAGACCTGAAACAACCATTTGATATTGAGACAGATGCTCTGACTATTCTATTGGTGTGGTTCTTACTCAGCATGGGCATCCAATGGCTTACCATAGTGAGAAACTTTCAAACACAGTCTGAAAGTACCCCACATATAACAAAGAAATGTATTCCATTGTGTAGGCCCGTAGTTAATGGAAGCATTACATTATGGGGAAGGAAACAGTCATCCACACAGACCACTGACCTCTATAGTTCATACAGACACAAGGGAAGTTTCAAAATGATCGCTATCAGAAATGGTCAACCTACCTGCAATAATCCCATTTGAACATTAAGTATAAGAAGGGCAACGCCAATAATGTCATTTATTGCCTCGGTCCACCACCGATCATGGCGTTGATCACTGTGCTTGACTCTTGTGGGCACGAGACATCGGGGTGGCCACATCTTTACCAGAGCGATCTAGAATCCGGTAGCACATACCCGACACCCCTAGAAGGGAAGCAAGTTCCAAATTTTCACCTTTAGGATGCACTGTTATGCCACCTATGACACATCTGTGTTCCTTGAAGTGAGTGTTCCAAGATGATTTGGGAGGCACACTACAATCAGGTCGTTGGACATTTCGGAGTAGAGAAAATAGTGGCGATATTTCAGAAGTATTTTTATTGGCCGAAACTTCGTCAAGATGTTGGGAAGTACATTAGATCGTGCACCGCCTGTGCCATTTCCAAACCAACCATCAAGAAGCAAGGCCTGTATACTCCTCTACCTACTCCTAATTAGCCTTGGGAATGTATCTCCATGGATTACATGTTGGGCCTTCCTTTTACTAAGAACAACAACGATTGCGTTTTCAGTCGTCGACAAATTCTCTAAGATGGCCATCATGACGGCTTGCAAGAAGAGTATCACAACAGAGGCCACTGCCAAGCTCTTCTTTGAGCGAGTGTGGGTACACTTTGGGATCCCACAGTCCATTGGCTTAGATCGGGACAACATGTTCTTGAGTGCATTTTGGTCAAGTCTCTAGTTGATGTTGGATACAGAAATTACTAAGTCCAAAACTTTCCATCCCCAAAATGATGACCAAATGGAGGTTGTTAATAGGATGATCATACACATTCTACGCATGTACAACTTGAAGCATCCACGCACATGGGATGAAAGCCTTCCCTATGTCCATCACAGCTACAACAAAGCTTTCCACATCTCAACGGGCCACAACCCCTTTCAAGTAGGGATGGGATATCAAAACTTACTAAGTCCAAAACTTTCCATCCCCAAACTGATGGCCAAATGGAGGTTGTTAATAGGATGATCGTACACATTCTACGCATGTACAACTTGAAGCGTCCACGCACATGGGATGAAAGCCTCCCCTATGTCCATCACAGCTACAACAAAGCTTTCCACATCTCAACAGGCCACAACCCCTTTCAAGTAGGGGTGGGATTTCAACCATTATATGCCATTGATGTGGCCATACCATTTGTAGCTACTTAGGCAAATTTGGCTCATGTCCATTCTGAAGTCGACAGGGCTAACAACTTCATTGAGCACATTCAATACATCTGCCAACAGGTCCATGATATATCGGACAATGCTAATGCTAATTACAAGCAGCACCATGATTAGCATCGGGTGCTGCACAAGTTCCAGGTGGGCGACAAAGTTTGGCTACATTTGCAGAAGGAGTGCCTCGCTGGACCCCACCGCAAGCTTCACCTGCTTCGATATGGGCCATACACCATCACCAAGGCTATAGGGGACAATGCCTTCAAACTTAGAATTCCACCATTCCTTGTTCTGCACCCAGTGTTCAATGTAGATCGCCTTCGGCCATACTTTCCAACATTGCTGGAGACATCCGACGTTGCAGAACAAAACACAACAACAAAGCTAAACCCAGACTACATGGAACATGCCACCATTGATCAGATCATGGACACATAGATCAAGAAAACTCGCCAGTAGAAGATCCAACTATATCAGGTTTTCAAAGCTAGCCAACTCCTTCACCAAGACAAGTGGCTCAGTGGGGACCAATTTCAGCAGGAGTTTCCCCATGTCATGGAGGCACTCAATGCAATGGGGACCATTGCTTCCTAAGGGGGGAGGAATGATCTAGGTAGATAATGGTGGCCACCCGCCTATTCCACTTGGACCCCCAACACTGTCTCTTTTAGTTTTTCGGTTTCCTTAATTGTAGCACAGTTTACTATTTTGGCAATTTTTGTTGGGTCCTGAACTTCAAGAGTTGTTTTGGGGCCCTAAACGAAGTTTTTGGGGAAAATGAAGAGACCGAAAACTTCCCAACTTCGCTTGCCAATTTGTTTGCATCCTTATCTTCTAGATCTTCTAAACGAGGTATTATGATAGCCAAACAGAGATCGTATGCCAAAGTTATGACCCCAGGAATTCGATGTACCAATTTACCCAAACAGGGCCCACAATTTTGGTGCTTCATCTCCTAGGGTTAGGTTTTTTGATGTTTAGGATTTTCCATTGTTTCTCAATAATAAATAGGCCTTTGAGCCTCATTGTAACACAGTTCAGAGGCATGTAGTTGCAACATCTCTATTGGCATTATGACACAGGTTGGCTCTATGGCACTAGTGTGGCACAGGTGTTGTCCTTGATGGCAACTCTCTTTGGTGACAGATCTCAGTTCAGGCTCTCAGAATGAAGGAAAAGATATATACGCAGGTTCACCTAGATGAAGGCGCGTATACATGCAGGTTAGACGTTACAAAGGTGCGTATGCGTATACACGCACTTTCTCGCAAGGAAAAGCGCGTACATGTTGGAGAACTTACTTTTGGTCCATGGTATTTAGTCCTTGGTAATTGAACCTATGGTTTTGGGCCATGGTATCTCGTCAAGAGTGTTGATCCCAAGTATTGGGTCCATGGTATTGTTTTGTTATGGTTTTGGACCATGGTATTGTGGAAGGCCTAAGACTATAAAAGAGGAAGGAGATCATTTGGCAAAGTATCATCTGAATTATTGAATATATGATAAAGTGCTAGATCTGAAATATTGGTGATTGGGTTATGGTGCAGATCTGGATCTGAATGAAGGCGGAACCTTAGCGCAAAGAGAAGGATAAGTTTTATTGATGGGTCATAATCTTATGGCTTGAATAATAGTATCTTTGTATGATTTTGATTCGTTATATGTGGCGCATGCTTGATCTATAAATCTGGTAATCTGGGTTAATTAAGGTCTAAATATTTGAAAGAGTGAATTATCCTTTATAGATCTGTACGCAGGTTCAGTGAAGCGAAGGCACGTATACACGCTGGTTCTGTGAGTAAAAACAATGTATACGCAGGTTGGTCCAAACACAGAAGCGTATGCACGCAGGTTTCTGGTTATTGAAGTAGCGTACATCTCTTGAGTTGTGTTCTAGCTGCTTCTGTTTATTGCTGCAGTGTTCTGGGTTCAGAATTTGGTGTGTGGTTACTGTTACTATGCTCTGGGTACAGCTATCAGAGAAGTTTCTACTTGATTCAGTTCTAATTGGTGAAAAGGAGATTGTTTGATGCAGAAATTCTTGATGATTGATTGATGTTCATGGATCCAGTATGAAAATTTATGAAACGTGGTCCCTGGAAGAAAGAGAAGGTTGTAGCCTTCTGTAGGCCAGCACCTATGTACTAGTATCTTGGCTAGTGCAAGAGCTAAGGGGGTTGTAGCTCCCTTCCAGGAGAAGCTGGAGAACGAGAGAGGGTTGTAGCTCTCTGCAGGTTGCAGCCTGCGTACTGGTAAAGGACTGCACCAGTACAAAATCATTGTAAAAATAAGTTTCTAATTAAAGAAGATAGAGACGAATTGCAGCAGGTGGTTTTCACCCACATTGGGTTTCCACCTTATATCTTGTGTTCTTGTGTGTGATTGTCTTCTACTCTATTTCACTGTTTCTGGTTACTGTTTATTTGATTCTGATACACAGATTAATGATCAACATTTGTAAGATAAATTAATTATAAGTTTGCATGGTATACGTGGGTTCCTTATCTGTAGTTGCGTATATACACGGTTTTCACTAACTGAAGTAGCGTATATAATCTAGGTTTGAAAAAGGAAATAATTGACTTGATAATACTGATTCACCCCCCCTCTCAGTATTATTTCCAACAATTGGTTTCAGAGCAGGTCTTTCAGAAGAAGCTTGATCGCTTGAAGGAAGATCTATCATCATGAGCAACTATGAGAGAGAAGCATCAATCAGGCCACCAATTTTTGATGGGACCAACTTCGTCTATTGGAAGGTAAGAGTTACAGGCTATCTTCAATCTCTTGGTACACAAGTCTGGGATATCATAGATACATGGTACACTTTTCCTTCAGCAACTCCTACAGATCCGGCTGGTAAGAAGTAATATGAAACAAATGTAAAGGTTGTCAATACTCTATTAGGATGTCTATCTCAATCAGAATTCGTCAAGGTTATGTAGTATAAATCCGCAAAAGAAATATGGGACAAGATCGTTCTGAGCTATGAAGGAGATGAACATGTAAAATGAGCAAAACTTCAAACCCTCAGAATTCAGTATGAAAACCTCTGAATTTACAATGATGAAAGTGTGGCTAACTATTTCCTACGTATAGATGAGATTGTTAATTGTATGAAAAATTTGGGTGAAGAAATAAAAGAGGCTGTTGTGGTCGAAAAGGTTCTAAGATCACTGTCCTCTAAGTTTGAATCAAAAGTTTCTGCAATAGAAGAAAAACAGAATCTACAGAATCTTACCATGTCACAGCTACACGGAATTCTTACTGCTTACGAAATGAGGAAAGGAGGACCATCAGACAGGAGAGAAGCTGCTCTCAAGGCTTCAGGAAAAGGAGATTACTATGAGTCAGGACATATGTCAGAAGAAGAGGAAGAATAAAATTTCGTCAAGAACCTTCAACGGGGTGCTGGAAGATTCAGAGGTAAGTTACCTTTCAAATGCTTTGCTTGTGGAAGAGTCGGTCACTATGCTGCCAAGTGTCCTCATAAAGATAAGCTTGACAAAGGTAAGGAACCTATTAGATGGAACAAGAAACAGAATGTAAACAAGAAAAGCTATTACACTCATGAAGATAGTGATGGACTTTCAAATAGTGATGAAGATGAACAAGGTTATAATTATAAACTTTTAATGGCTTTTGAAGATGATGATTTTGTGGATGCTATAGATGAAGGTCTTTATGAAGAGATTTCTAGACTCGAAATTTGTTTAGAAGAGAAGAATGTGATCATAGATACTCTTCAATTCCAACTTGCTGAAAAGGAAAAACATCATGAAAAGTTAGAATGTGAAATTGTGGGACTTAGAAAAGAGATTGAGAAAACAAAAGCTCTTAATCTTAGATTTGTTAAAGGATCTGACACTTTAGATGAGATTATCAAAGTGCAGTGTTCTCCACTAATCAAGACAGGTTTGGGATATAATGAAGAAACAACTCAAGCGCAGAAACCATCTACCTCCAAAAGTTATCTTGATGCAGCAAGGAGAAGTGAACAAAGACCCAATGGAAATCACCAGGTAAATCAGGGACAATTTACCTCAAGAATGAACAAATACTACCAGGTAAATCGAGGGCAATCTACTTTAAGGACAAACAGAAGCTACAACCAGCCACAGGTAAAACCTTCTCAATTTGCCTCAAGAATGGATGTCAATAGAAACTACAATCATTTGGCTGGTAGATTTGATAATCACAGGAGTTTCTTCAATGGCCAATGTTTCTCTTGTCATAACTTTGGTTACAAAGCAACTCAATGTGTTGCCTATAAGACAATCATGACTAGAGAAGCTCAAAAACAGAGGAGTATGATTGGGATCATGAAAAGAACCTAAAGTAACTTTTCTGCTCTTGAAAATGCGATAGAATGTTCTATTTGTAACAATTTCGGTCATGAAGATTCTGAATGCAGGAACAAGTTTCGGCAGACAACTTAAAAGGAGCAAGCCTCAAGTGCCAAAACATGGAGAATGAAGGAACCACAACCAGAGAGATGTGGTATAGATTTATATGCGGAAGGGCAGGAAAATCACATCGACAGTGGATGTTCAAAACATATGACGGGTGATAAAGAAAAACTTCACTCATATTGTGCCTTAGAGAAGGAGAAGAAGGTATCATTTGGAAATGACACCCCTGTGTTCATAAAAGGTAAAGGTTCTGTTCAGTTGAAAAAAAGGGTCAATGCTGGAAATGTTATGTATGTTGATGGCTTAAAGCATAATCTACTGAGTGTCAGTCAAATGTGCGATCAAGGAACTGAGGTAATATTTCGATCAAATGGATGTAGTGTTCGTGATCTTGATACAGGAAAAACAGTGATCAAAGGCATAAGAACTCCAAATAATTTATACATATTCAAAGAAGGACAACATCAATGCTATCTAAGCAAGAATGATGAACACTGGCTATGGCACAGAAGACTGGGGCATATTAGCTTCTCACAGATAAGGAAAGCATGCAAATACCAGGCATTTCGTGGTCTTCCAGACATCAGAATTCCAGACAATACAATATACAAATCATGTTAGTTTGGTAAGCAAACCAGAACTAACTTCCCTGAGAAGGAAGGATCAGCTAGCAGACTGCTTGAACTTGTCCATACTGATGTATGTGGTCCATCTAGGAAAAGGTCACCTCGAGGAGAAGAATACTTTATATTATTCATTGATGACTATTCCAGGATGTGTTGGATAGGACTTATGAAGCACAAAGACGAAGCCTTTGAAAAGTTCAAATCATTCAAAGCCTTGGTGGAGAACGAATCAGATCACAGAATCAAATGCCTCAGGTCTGATCGAGGAGGAGAATTTACCTCGAATGAATTTTTCAATTTTTGTGAAGAACATGGAATAAGAAGGGAATTCTCTACAACTAGGATTGCTCAGCAAAATGGAGTAGTGGAAAGGATGAACAGAACGGTTCAACAAATGGCTCGTGCTATGCTTGATGAGTCTGGAACTCCCGCAACCTTCTGGGGTGAAGCCGCATTTGTTGCAGTTGTTATTCTCAACAAGACAAATGTCCGGGTGAACAACACTCAAACTCCTCATGAGCTTTGGTATGGTGAGACTCCTTCAGTAAAATATTTCAAAATTTTTGGAAGCAAATGCTATATCAAAAATACTGATGAAAATCTTGGAAAGTTTGAACCTAGAGCAGATGAAGGCATTCTTCTTGGTTACTCTCCCCACAACAAAGCTTACAAGTGTTACAATAAAAGGCTTGGAAAAATTGTTGAAAGTATTGATGTAGTGGTTGATGAAGAAGAAAACACTCCTACGCAGGTAAGATCTGAAGATTTCGAAGATGATGAGGACTATCCATCAACATCAAATCAGATTCATGATGAACAAGAAACCCATGGGGCACCAGAAGAACAGATAAGGATAGAAGAAAAGACTCCATCCAGGTACGTTCAAAAGAATCATCCAGAATCTCAAATCTTGGGGCAGAAAGAGGCAGGTATACAAACAAGAAGAACAATTGCAGAAGCTTCAAGCTATTTGGCATTGCTCTCCTCCACTGAACCACAAAATATAAGAGAAGCATGCAAAGATGAATGCTGGGTCAAAGCAATGGATGAAGAACTTGAGCAGATTGAAAAGAACAACACTTGGGAGTTGGTTCCTAGACCAAAAGATAAGAATGCCTTAGGGACAAAATGGATATTCAAAAACAAGTTGAATGAAAATGGGGAAGTTATTAGAAACAAGGCCAAACTTGTTTGTAAAGGGTATGCTCAACAAGAAGGAATATACTTTGAAGAAACTTTTGCTCCCGTTGCTAGACTTGAGGCCATATGAATGTTCCTTGCTCTCTCTAGCTTTCAGATGAGTTTCCTTAGGATTTTCCTGAAGATGAGTTTCCTTAGGATTTGCCTGAAATCTTCCAACCATTCCCACTGCATGCATGATGTCTGGTCGGGTACTTGTTAAATAGAGTAGACTTCCAATCATGGATCTATAAGTTGGTTGATGCATTGCTACTGATTCATCATTTGCACTGAGGCTGCATCCTGTAACCATAGGGGTACATACTGGTTTTGAATCTTCCATGCCATACTTCTTCAAAATCTACTTGAGGTACTTGGTTTGAGATAAAAAGATACCGCCTTCATTTTGTTGGATTTGTAATCCAAGAAAATATGTCAGTTCTCCAAGCAAGGACATTTCGAATTCTTTCTGCATCACCAAGGCAAAGTTTTGACTCATAGATTCTTCATTGTTTCCAAAGATGATATCATCAACATACACAACAAGTATTAGAAATTTGTTATTTTTAATTTTTATATAAATATTGCTATCTGTTGATCCTTTTGAGAAACCTTGTTGATGAAGATATTTGTCCAGACGATAGTACCAAGACCTTGGAGCCTGTTTAAGACCATAGAGAGCCTTCTTAAGTCTGCATACAAGTTTTGGATCATTTCCAAGGATGAATCCATCTGGTTGCTCAATGTACACTTCTTCTTCTATGTCTCCATTCAGAAAGGCATATTTCACATCCATTTGAAATACTTTGAACTGCACTAGTGGTGGTGCATTCTTTATGGGTTCCAGATTAGTATCTTGGTTCAGAAAGAAACAAAGCTCAATTGCATTATCTACAGCTGAAGCAGAATATGTGGTTGCTGCATCTTGTTGCACTCAACTCCTTTGGATGATGAAAACCTTGCAGGATTTTCAAATCACTTGTACTCCACCTATCCCCATCTTATGTGATAATACAAGTGCTATCGGTATCTCAAAGAATCCTGTCATGCATTCAAAGACTAAGCACATACCGATCAAGTATCATTTTCTCCGGGAACAAGTGTTGGAACAAAAGGTAAAATTGGAGTATGTTCCCTCTAAAGAACAAGTTGCTGATATTCTCACCAAACCACTGCCCAGGGAAACTTTTGAATACCTCAGACAGAAGCTGGGAGTAGTTGATGCATCATCTTTCTGTTGAAACTTGTCTGTTTCAGAGAAAAGTGGGTGTACGCAAGTTTCCTGAGGAGGATCTGCGTACATACGCCGGTTTATGTAGAGACAGTCGCGTATATGGTAGTTTGAAAGAAATCAGTGGGGACAAACTCTGGCTGAAAAGAGTCTGATATGGGTCTGACAGAGATCATCTGGCACAACTTCAGGGGGAGCAGATAATCTTCTAATAATGCATTGTTGGCATTATCTTAGAAGCTTTTGGTTCTAGTACACAGCTGTTGTTGGTTTCAGGTGGAACAAATGCAGAGGGAGAACAAAAGGAAAACATGGTTGCTGATCTGAATAGTGATTGACAGATGCTGCTGATATTAGTTATTGGTGACTTTCATAAGTCTTGCTCTAGATATTTCGTCTCTATGTCATGTATCTCTTTTATGGTGTCAAGGTCATGTAACAACCTATTTTGGTTTCCCCGCTGTGCCTGGGATGAATGATGTAATGTACTTGGTTTTCATATGTAAATTTCTGATGTATCCTCACTTGGTTGGGTGATGGATGTATGAATAGAGTCTTTTTGGTGATAGGAAGGTCATTTATGATGTATGAGTCATGGTTCTTCTTAAAGAACATATTTTTGCAGATGTTGCCTACAGTCTGGGGGAGCATGTTTAGCACAGCAGAGCAGAGATTTCGGCATGTACTCAGGGGGAGCATAACCCTTTGTCCTTGATGACAAAGGGGGAGAATGAATTTGAGGATCTTGGGGTTGCCATCAAGTCCAAAGGGGGAGATTGTTGGCATTATGACACAGGTTGGCTCTATGGCACTGGTGTGGCACAGGTGTTTTCCTTGATGGCAAATCTCTTTGGTGATAGATCTCAGTTCAGGCTCTCAGAATGAAGGAAAAGATATATACGCAGGTTCACCTAGACGAAGGCGCGTATACACGCGGTTAGACGTTACAAAGGCGCGTATGCATATACACGCACTTTCTCGCAAGGAAAAGCGCACGTACATGTTGGAGAACTTACTTTTGGTCCGTGGTATTTAGTCCTTGGTAATTGAACCTATGGTTTTGGGCCATGGTATCTCGTCAAGAGTGTTGATCCCAAGTATTGGGTCCAGGGTATTGTTTTGTTATGGTTTTGGACCGTGGTATTATGGAAGGCCTAAGACTATAAAAGAGGAAGGAGATCATTTGGCAAAGTATCATCTGAATTATTGAATATCTGATAAAGTGCTAGATCTGAAATATTGGTGATTGGGTTATGGTGTAGATCTGGATCTGAATGAAGGAGGAACCTTAGTGCAAAGAGAAGGATAAGTTCTATTGATGGGTCATAATCTTAAGGCTTGAATAATAGTATCTTTGTATGATTTTGATCCGTTATATGTGGCGCATGCTTGATCTATAAATCTGGTAATCTGGGTTAATTAAGGTTTGAATATTTGAAAGAGTGAATTATCCTTTATAGATCTGTATGCAGGTTCAGTGAAGCGAAGGCGCGTATACACGCTGGTTCTGTGAGTAAAAACAACGTATATGTAGGTTGGTCCAAACACAGAAGCGTATGCACACAGGTTTCTGGTTATTGAAGTAGCGTACATCTCTTGAGTTGTGTTCTAGCTGCTTCTGTTTATTGCTGCAGTGTTATGGGTTCAGAATTTGGTGTGTGGTTACTGTTACTATGCTCTGGGTACAACTGTCAGAGAAGTGTCTACTTGATTCAGTTCTAATTGGTGAAAAGGAGATTGTTTGATGCAGAAATTCTTGATGATTGATTGATGTTCATGGATCCAGTATGAAAATTTATGAAACGTGGTCCCTGGAAGAAAGAGAAGGTTGTAGCCTTCTGTAGGCCAGCACCTACGTACTAGTATCTTGGCTAGTGCAAGAGCTAAGGGGGTTGTAGCTCCCTTCTAGGAGAAGCTGGAGAATGAGAGAGGGTTGTAGCTCTCTGTAGGTTGCAGCTTGCATACTGGTAAAGGACTGCACCAGTACATAATCATTGTAAAAAGAAGTTTCTAATTAAAGAAGATAGAGACGAATTACAGCAGGTGGTTTTCACCCACATTGGGTTTCCACCTTATATCTTGTGTTCTTGTGTGTGATTGTCTTCTGCTCTGTTTCACTGTTTCTGGTTACTGTTTATTTGATTCTGATACATAGATTAATGATCAACATCTGTAAGATAAATTAATTATAAGTTTGCATGGTATACGCGGGTTTCCTTATCTGTAGTTGCGTATATACGCGGTTTTCACTAACTGAAGTAGCGTATATAATTTGGGTTTGAAAAAGGAAATAATTGACTTGATAATACTGATTCACTCCCCCTCTCAGTATTATTTCCAACAATCTCTTCTCAGAGATAGGCTACCATCACCCGAGCTATCTTATTTCCATTCTATTTGTAAGCATAGTTCAGTGTTTTCCTATTAATGAAATGAAGTGTTTTTCTGCTGCATCTTTGTATTTGTGCCTATATTTGTAAGTGGTTGCGTTCCCGTTTAAGTTCAGATCAACTCTGCCTTGGGTAGAATGAAAATCAATCTAAGATTTGATTTCATTATTTTTGAGATAAATATTTTCTCTAAATCTAATTACTTAAGGCTTTAATTTGATCACAACTCTCTCTCAACTAAGGTTTTAATTCGATTATGGCACTCTAAACTTTTATATGACTAACTAATGTTTATTTCATATTTGTGACAAAACTCAAACATTTTCATTTCCAACTCTAAATTCACATATTCACTAAGTGTTTGGGTTTTATATGCTACTACAAGTAGTAATTAAAATATGATGAGTATTATGAGTAAGAAATGAATTGCAAATATGTCAAGATGTTGCAATCTACTTAACGATGGTCAATATCCTTTCTCCTTTTGCTAAAGTTTATGAGTAATTTTTTTGATCTATTTGTTTTAAATGCTAGTAACACTCAACATTAAACTAACTCGTACATAATCCAAGACAAAATCTGGTATGTTATATGGTGGCAATGTAATCTGGTATGTTGTATGGTGTGGCAATGTAGAATGGTATTTTTTTTTCAAGACGAAAAAATTGTATATTCTATTATCAAATAAAATTACAAGGTTGTTATATTGACCCAACGGTGACCCAAAACGAGACATCCAAAAAATACAACAAAAATATCCAAGCCAATCCACCTAGACACAATATACATTCACCTTCTCCCAAAAAACTAAAACATCTACATATTGACTTTTAGGCTTGTTACGCAAAGTGCATGAATGAAGTCATATAGACTATGGCTCCAAAAATAAGTGAGGAGTAACTATTTGTTAGTTCTATTGGAAAATATTCGAGCAAATTTGCTCCCCCTTAAAGAAAGTCCAGAAGTGAATGTTTCCAAGGCTCATGATGAGTCCATGCTTTGATAATTGATCTGCAACAACATTTAATTCTCTGTGCACATGAGAAAAGGTTATCATTCGAAAGTTTTGATGCACTTAATTCTTTGCACCCAATGTGCCATCTCAGATGGAGCAAAATTTGTTCCCTTATTGATCCAGTTGATGGTGACCTAGGAGTCACCAAATACATACAAAACTTCCAGATTTAAGCATTTAGCGCATTACAATGATCCCCATGCTAATAATATTTTCATGTTGTTGGAGCCCTTACCCCTATGCCACCTGAAATGAAAGTCAAGTTTCACATTGGTTATGATTTTAGCACCACATCCATAGTTTAGATTTTGTGTCGCACCATCAAAGTAATGTGTAAGATAGATCTGAGGAAATTTAGTCTCTATAGAGTGGATGGGATTAAATTTGGTAGCTTGTCCATATTCACCAAACATTGTACAATTTTTTGTAGCAATGGTTCCAATATCTGGTTCTTGGTCCTCAAATATGGCCACATTGCGAGCTTTCCAGATGCTCTAGCAAACATAGAAAGGAAGGGTTTTGTGCTCCGTGTTCATATTTATCTAGTGTTTAAAAACATCTTCCACTAATGATGGATCCCAACATTCATTTAATCTACGATTTTGTGTAACATATGTCCAAGTACCTACAACAAAATGGCATTTGATAAAAAAGGTGAACTATACTTTCTTCAGCAAATTTGCACAAACTACATCTTCATGGGCCAGTGAATCCTCACTTATATAAATTATCTCAAGTCAGTATCTTATTTTGACACAACAACCAGCCAAATAGAATGAATTTACGAGGGATATTCCAAAACCAAACCAAATGATACCAACTCATACCACTTCCTATGCCAAGGGAGTATGTAATGTGTCTATAAGTGTTGTGAATAGTTGTCTTTCCCCTTTGATTTCTAATCTACCAACATACGCTATCCTCTTGTTGATTTAATTAGATGCCGGCCATCTGAATTTGTGTTGTGAATTCATTCCATTTGTTTGTGTGTTCCAATATCATTCCTAATTCCTCTGTAGTCTTCCAGGTGGGATATAATTTGAAAGGTTCTCACCCTTTCTGTATCTGAGCCAAGAAGAAGATGTCCTTCACATGTAGGTGTTCAATAATGGGGGGAGTTAAGTTAGACAAATCCTTCATCCTGAATACCAGATCTATACCAATCAGAGTGTTCTAGCCAGCTCCCACGAACTATTTTATGTTTTCTATAGTCCAAAATCTAGTTGACATCAGGTTGTTCCAGATATATGAGCCTTTTTTCCTTTCATAGTTTGCACCCTGTCTGATCCACTTCGTAGGACACATACATTTCAAGTATTTATCAACGACTATATCATGCCAGATTCCTGTACCAGATATTTCCCTCTAGAAGTTATTAGAAAATAGGGCCCATCCAAAGAATTTGGTTCTTTTTCTGCCCCATCCACCCATAGAGGTATTGTTTGTAATTTTATTAAAACTGACAAGGTGGATCTTTCTAGTTTCTGATGTAATAGCCCATATAAAATTTGCAATGACTGAGTCGATCTGTCGAATGATAGTATTTGGAAGTCGATAGAGATGCATCCAGTATACAAACAAATTTTGTAGAACAAATTGGACCAAAACCAACCTTCCACCGAGGGATAAAAACCAGTGAGTCCACAAACTTAATCTTGACCTGAACTTATTAATTAACCACTGCCGATCCACTAGAAGGTATCTGTTGGGTTTAATTCTGAATCCCAAATATTAAATCCCCTCTCCAATGGATGGAATTGCACTCTGAATAACTCCCCAATCTTAGAGACAACTTCCAGGTCTTCTGATGCAAAAATAAGTTCAGATTTGGAAGCATTTATTTTCAGGTAGGACACTTCCCCAAAAGCTAAGATAATATCAAGAAAATGTGACCATTGTTCAAATGAAACTCGTCCAAAGCACAATACATCATCTATGTACAATAAATGAGTAATAGTTACCTTTCTAGTGATATTGATATTTGTGAATAGCCCGCAACTCTTGTCTGGTAAAATTCACCTATGAAGACCTTTAATAGCTAATAAAATAAATAGAGGTGAAAGGGAGCATCCCTATCTTATGCCTTCGTGGGCACGGAAGAAAATCAATAGTTTCCCATTGATCAGTACAACCTATGAAACAGATTGGATGTAGGCCATGATCAATTCCACCACATTGACCGAGAGCCTAACCTTATGTAAAATTAAGCACATAAAGGACCAATCCACATTGTCATATGCCCTATGAATGATCTGAGTTGACTCAACTTCTGGATTTAACCAAGATATTTTGCTTCCATGATGTAGTTAGAATTGCATTTTATAAGAGCATAAATTAACATATATGCATGCTTAAGCACATGGAAACATAACGACGACCAACAAATCATAAATAAGAGACATTGATAACAGAGTTCATCCAGTGTGGACTACGTCTCTGGGCCCGGTGTGAAGATGGTGTTGGCTGCTTCATTTAGTGCTAGAAATGGTGAAGATATACATGGACTATGTTTTCTGTCATACAAGGACATGACCCTCTACATGAGTGACAAAGTCTCTCCACGAAACGTTCCAGTATAGGAACTATCACTCACAATAGACCTCCTATCAGCATGACATAAACTTACATATGGTGACAATGAGTATCCCGACATCATGGCATCAAAGGGATCTCAACCAAAACACCCATGGGCACAATGAGTATCCCACCATCATGGAAAAAAAGGGATCTCAATCAAAGCATTCATAACAATCCATGATGAATACATCTCATATGAAATAGACACAAAGATTCTGCATCATACATCAAGCAAGAATCGAAACAACATAGTACATATCACAACAAATGATCAAACAAGTACATGACAAAAACACTGCATATACCTCAACTCTGACACTAACTGAAGAATATAATACTCAACTGCTGGATCTGAATGCACCATCGAAATCGTGGCGTCGAATGGCATAGAATCGACCGTCCACACTCTGAAACCTGACAACGTCACTCTAATCTGGAAAATTGCCAAAAAATGGAAGGCTCAACTGCAAAAACTGACTGCACCACTGAATTTGTGTCATCGAGAGGTGTAAAATCGACTATCCATTTTCTGAATTCTGACACCGGCAAAATCTGGGCCTATAGGAATCTTTTAGATTCCCCCGTGATTCTCCAAAGATTCCCTCCTCTGGGTTGACTGGAGATTTGCAACTCAAATCAGAAAACTGATCTCACCATTAATATCCTTGAGAAATTCTGAGAAGAATGAGTATAAAGTTAGATGCATTCTAGATCTAGGAAATTTCAATCTCCAAGGAATCTGGAAGATTCCCTCAAGATTCTCCTCCGCTGGGAATCTGCAAATTTTATGCTCAAAAGGAGAATCCAACTTCGCCACTGCGTTCCCTACAAAAATCTGAGAAAAATGACTGTAAATTTGATTACATTCTGACAAAATAAATTTTTACCTCCCAAGGACTCTTTTTAGCATCTTAAGATTCTCTGCAAAAATCTGGTCTCGAAAAACATGCCATCATGGTTCTGCCTCTATGGACTGTGTCATGGTTCTGCTCCTGGCCTGTGAATCATGGTTCTACATAGTCAAGGTTTCGCCTCTGCAATGAAATAATAAATTTGGTTGAAAGATGTACCGACTCATCCACATGCTCTGTCAGTTTTTTGTGGCCTTGGGCGAATGATGTTTAAATAATCATGGCGGCAGAACTTACAAAGTAAGGGTCATTTGGCTTGTTGGTATGTGCCGAGAATAGGTTGAGGGTGGTCGGAGGTTACAACCTCACCAACCCCCAAAAGGCGCGTCATATATTTATTTTTCAAACCTCCACATAGATTTTGGCGGTTGTATGTTATAAAAGGCATGAGGTTCGATACGTTGTTGTGATGTATTCGTTGTGGGGGCACCCGGGAGGTGGTCTAGCCAAGTTGGACGGGTGGGTTCGAGCCCCGCCGCCCTCGGATGGCTTGACACTTGGCAAATGTGGATGGTGTGGGCTGGATCCGCTTAACCCCATATATACATTGGCTTAAACTTTTGCGCGGGTGTCATCAACCATTGATATATCTATATATATATATATATATATATATATATAGTATGCCATTTTTTCAATTTTGTCTAATGTAAGGGATATTAGACAAATTAAAGAGGCAACAATTTCATTCGCTCTCTCGAGAGATAAGTTCCCACACCGGTTAACGGTGAATTTGTCGGACACTTAACCTTGGCCCACTACCTAACTTTGACCAAAACTTTGACTGGCTCTATCTCCTCCATATGAGTTGGGATTTGAGTGTCGTTTGCACCATTGGAATCAGGGCGACGAACACTTCGATCTGGTGCTTGTTTGGGAGCAACCTGACCACTTTGAATTTTGACCCTTTCTGAGTCCTCTGGGACTTCTACATGTGTCTAGAGCCACTTGGATCAATCCTTGCCATTGAAGAGCTTTTGGCCCTCCAAAAGGATGAAAATACTCTGCACTTCTTTGTACCTTGTGTGCACTTACAAGTGTTTGATAAGTCACCCTTCCTTCTCCTTCACCTTTGTCCTTCGGAGCCATAAGCGATGAGTCGACACCTGCAACCTCTGCAAACCTGTAGTACAATTATGTAATTACATGCTTGAATTACATGACCAACTAATGACCCAAGCACCCCATACTTGCCACGAGTTTATAACACGTACTCGACGGTCAAGTTTACATCAAAATGGAAACAATACCCCAGCTATGAAAACAAGGCCAAAATATCATTGTTGCTTCAACAAGTGATGGAAAACACATCATCACTGCAACACATGATTTACAAAAATAAGGCAAAACACTATTGTTGCTTTAACAAGTGATGGAAACACAACATCACTTTCACAGTTTAAAATGCATCACAAAATAAGACCAGACATCATTGTTGCTTAACAAGTGATGGAAAACACATCGTCACTTTTACATTTTAAATTGCAACAAATGATTCACAAAAATAAGGCCATGACAGGCTAACATATCTAGAAACCATTTTTCACTTATGAATGGGTCATCCCCCTGTGGTGGTTTTTCTTGTCGAATAATTGTTTCACCTGGTTCACGCACGAATGCTTTGTCCTTGTGACGCTGCTCTGGATGGAGCCTCCAACATGTGGCCCTTTGATGACCACTTCGGTTGCAATGATTACACTAATTCTTCTTCCTCTAAATCTGCTTTACCTTCTTCTTTTCCTGCTGTTGAGAGGGTATTTCACACCTCATCCTTTTGTGTGTTGTTATTCTTTTCTAGCACTCAACAAATTTATGGTTATGTAATTCACAAAAAGTACATGTTTTTCGATGCCATGTTTTACGTTCATCATTTAACAACATGATTTCAAACGAAATGAACATTCGAATATTGAGACTTTTTATACCTTTCCTTGCCGTATTTGGTGTAATTATGGTGATGAGAGCTTGCCTCGGCTCTTTCCTTGCAATGGGCATTGCCATGGGATGATAGGGATGTGTTCCCATAATTCTCTTTCCTTGACGATTTCAATGATGCCTCAGAAGCATCTGACACCCTTGAGCATTCTCCTTCAGTGTATCCCAAGCTTGCAAATCGAGGTCTTTGCATGACCTCCAATGGATGAGTTATGCCTTGGCTATTAACATCAAGTCCTTCTTTCTCTTTGTACCTCATCCTAGTAAGGAGCCTCATGTTTGTCCCTGTAATTTGTATCTCCACATTTCCAACATAAATTATACTATGTGAAGATGAAACTAAAGGGAAATCGACATATTTTACCTCCACTGTCGAGTTGGAAAGAACTGATGAGGGCTTCTCATCATTTGTTGTGGGTGGTTCACTGGCTGTCTTGGCGCATTCCCCAACTTCCTTTCTGACATACCCAAGTCCTACCTGACGGGGTAATTCCTCTACTTTGATGGGGTTGACAATGCCTTGGCCATTAATACCCAAACCTTTTCCTTCATACCCCATTCTCTTCAGCAGTTTGGAGCCAATTCCTATGGTATGATTTTCAAAAAAAGCGAAATCATCATCAGGAAACATACATGAAGGTGGAGAATTAATTTTTACCTCACAGGGGTCACGCTGCAGCTTTTCCAAGGCCTCGTCCTTTGCTTGTAGCTAGAGTAGCAACCTCTGTTTCTCCTCTTTCTCTTCCAATAGAAGCACCTTCAATTCAACATTATCTACTTGAAGACTCTGGTTGTTGTGCTTCAATTCTTCGAGGGCCTCCTCCATGGCTCGCAACTAAAGCTGCAATCGCTGCTTTTCCTTTGTCTCTTCTTGTAGAGCTTCATACATTATGTCCATCTTTTGGGAAACTTTGAGCATGGTCTCGTACATCTCTTTGTCATCCTCCATTGTTGTATATTCCATTGTTCATGCTCACAGTTCACATTCACGCGAAGACTGCTCTGATACCAAACTTGATCCGAATTGACTCAACTTCTGGATTTAACCAAGATCTTTTGCTTCTGTGATGTAGTTAGAACTGCATTTTATAAGAGCATAAATGAACATATATGCATGCTTAAGCACATGGAAACATAACAACGATCAACAAATCATAAACAAGAGACATTGATAACAGAGTTCATCTAGTGTGGACTACGTCTCCGGGCCCGATGTCAAGATGGTGTTGGCCGCTTCATTCAGTGTTGGAAATGGTGAAGATATACATGGATTATGTTTTCTGTCATACAAGGACATGTTCCCTCTACATGAGTGGCAAAGTCTCTCCAGCAGACGTTCCGCTACAGGAACTATCACTCACAATAGACCTCCTATCAGCATGACATAAACTTACACATGGTGACAGTGAGTATCCCGACATTATGGCATCAAAGGATCTCAACCAAAACACCCATGGTGACAATGAGTACCCCTCCATCATGGCAACAAAGGGATCTTAATCAAAACATACATAAAAATCCATGATGAATACATCTCACATGAAATAGACACAAAGGTTTTGCATCATACATCAAGCAGGAATTGAAACAACATAGTACATCACACAACAAACGATCAAAGAAGTACATGACAATAACACTGCATATACCTCAACTCTGATGCTGACTGAAGAATAGAATACTCAATTGTTGGATCTGAATGCACCATTGAAATCGTGGCGTCGAATGGCATAGAGTCGACTTTCCACACTTTGAAATCTTACACCGTCACTTCAATCTGGAAAATGGCCGAAAAATAGCAAAAATTAACCGCACCACTGAATTTGTGTCATCGAGAGCTGTAAAATCGACTATCCATTTTCTGAATTCTAACACTGACAAAATCTGGACCTGCAGGAATCCTTTAGATTCCCCCTGATTCTCCAAATATTCCCTCATCTGGGTTGATTGGAGACTTGCAACTCAAATAAGAAAACTGATCTCGCCATTGAGATCCTTGCAAAATTATGAGAAGAATGAATATAAAGTTGGCTGCATTCTGGATTTGGGAAATTTCAGCCTCCAAGGAATCTGGAAGATTCCCTCAAGATTCTCAAAGATTGTTCTCTGTTGGGAATTTGTAAATCCAAAGCTGCTCAAAAGACGAATCCAACCTCGCCATTGCGTTCCCTGTGAAAATCTGAGAAAAATGATTGTAAACTTGATTACATTCTGACAAAATGAATTTTTACCTCCCAAGGAATCTTTTTAGCATCTTAAGATTCTCTGCAAAAATTCGGTCTTGAAAAGCATGTCATCATGGTTCCGCCTCTGTGGACTGTGTCATGGTTCCGCACAGTCACGGTTCGGCCTCTGCAATGAAATAATAAATTTGGTTGAAAGATGTACCAACTCCTCCACACACTCCATCGGTTTTTTGTGGCCCTGGGTGAATGAAGTTTAAATAATCATGGCAACAAAACTTACAAAGTAGGGGCCATTTGGGTTGTTGGTATGTGCCGAGAATAGATTGAGGGTGGTCAGGGGTTCCAACCCAACCGACCCCCAAAATGCACGTCATATATTTTTTTTTCAAACCTCCATGCAAATTTTGGCGGTTGTGCGTTTTAAAAGGCATGCGGTTTGATGCGTTGTTGTGATGTATTCATTGTGGGGGCGCCAGGGAGGTTGGCCGGGTGTGTTTGAGCCTCGCTGCCCTCGGATCGCTTGACACTTGGCAAATGTGGATGGTGTGGGCCCGGTGCGCCTAACCCCATATATATATTGACTTAAACTTTTGGGTGGACGACATCAACCGTTGATATATATATATATATATATCTATATATATATATATCTATATATATATATATATATATATATATATCTATATATATATATATATATATATATATATATATATATAATGTTTCGAGGATTATGGTGGTAGTTGGGGGCTGGAGGGGGTCATGGCCCATCGACCTATTTAATTAAATTTTGTTTTTAAGATGTTATGTGAAGTCCGATGGAATAGGCAGGGGTCATGGCCTGCCACCTATTTTAATATATATATATATATAATAATAATAATAATACGCCATTTTTTTCGATTTTGTCTAATATAAGCGATATTAGACAAATTAAAGAGGTAACAATTTCATCTTCTCTCGGGAGCTAAGTTCCCACACCGATTAACGGTGAATTTGTAGGACACTTAAACCCGGCTCACTGCCCAACTTTGACCAAAACTTTGACTGGCTCTATCTCCTCCATACAAGTTTGAATTTAAGTGACATTCACACCATTGGAATCATGGCGATGAGCACTTCAATCTGGTGCTTGTTTGGGAGCAATCTGACCACTTTGAATTTTGACCCTTTCTGAGTCCTTGGGACTTCTGCATGTGTCTAGAGCCACCTGGATCAATGAAGGTCAAGTTTCAAGATAATATCATCCCTATTGCAAGTCTTGATAGAATGTACATCTTCTTGTGCTATGGAAAACACTCCGTGAATATATTTGTTATGAAGGAAACAAAATTGGATTGGAGAAATGTTATTTGAGAGGTATATCTTAATTCTATTGACTATATTTTCATGGATTCGATTTACTTATGATTCCTTGAATATGAAACATTGTTTTCTTTTGAGTGATTGCAATAGTATAATAATAAGTGATGATTTTGGGTCAATAAGATTTTCAGTCAACTTCTTCATGCTTTTGATTCTAATTAAAAGAAGAAGTTATCTTCGCTTGGAGAAGATGATATCTTCCAGGTAAGATTAAATTAATTTCTCCAATGGTAAGTTTCATATGTCCACTTTCATTCATTTTCATTTCTTTACTTTTATTTTTCAGTTTTCTTTTTAGTTTTGACTGATATAAAATCTGTTTTGCAAGTCTTTGTGATTCTTTTTCATGTCTCTAGCAGATCAGATTTGGAATTCATTTTCCTTTGTTTGGTTTGATTTCAATTGTTTAAAAGAAGCAGTAATGATTCTAATCTAAGCAGCTAAACTGGGAAGTTTCTAAACCTTTAGTTTGTTTCTTTAGGCATTGTTTCTATTAGAAAATGATCAATATGATTTTTTGCAGGTTTTTGCTTTAAAATAAGAAAAATTACAACACATAGAAACTTTTTCATTTGGGCCGAATCTTATCATCACTGCTATCACAAGCCTAAACTCCTATAACTATGCAAGATTAATTATCTAAATCTCAACATAAGAAGGAACATTCTCATAATTATTTTCTTTTACTTTTTTTGTTGAGAAATTTGCATAATCAGTCTTATTGGGGTATCTTTTAAATTTTAGATTTTTCTTTCATCTTTTCTTTTCATCATTTCATTCAGATTTCAACTTTTGTTTTCATCTTTGAAGTTTGTTGATTTCCTTTTCTACTTTATTTTCCTTTTGCTTTGATTTTGATGACTCTGCCACCATTTATGTAAAAGGAATTTTCTCGTCCAACAATGGTGGGTGTACATGGGATATATTTTAACTCTATCTCTTTCAGTGAATTTCATTTATCATTAAAGGCATATCCTTGTGGAACCATACAACCCTTTGCTTTAAATCTTTTTCATGGAATAACACACATTCTTACTAAGTGATATAGTTTATTTTTTCAAGGAAAGAATTGATTGAGTTTGACTCAATGGATCTCTCCCACCCCTCCACAAAAAAGTCTCTGATTGATAGTCGTGGGGAAAGAATTTGGAGTCAAACATTATGAAAGTATTATGTCCATTAAACATAAGTCTCTATTACCTTCCCACCTCTTTCACTCAAATACATCATAAACTAAAATCTTGCAAATGCGCTTATCAAAAGAGATTAAAAGAGGAAGCATGGGAAATACAAGTAAACCCATCAGGGCTATGGATGCTTGCTGGTAGCGGGACTAGGCTTGTATGTCATAAAAAACAACTTCACGGGGTACTATTCAGGCTTGCTGATAGCGAAGCGATGTCAGAGACCGTTCATAAAATGGATATATGATTTATCAAAAAACTCCTATCTTTACCTTCTTCTATTTTTTCATATGAAATAATTTTAAAATAAAATTTCCCAAATTTGGATTCATGACTTTTACTCAAGTCTGCTTTAAGTACTTATCTTTTCAAACTCATATTGCTTAATCTATTTATGTGGGACCTATGGAAATGTTTTACTGTTAGACGGTTTCCTGAACTCCATTATTTTTAACCTTTAAGTAAATTAAAGTTCATTATCTTTAACTAGAGATAACTAGTTCTTCCTAGTGTGTTGCCATTGTTGTAGGGACCCAACACCCCCCATTATTCACTAAGTTATTTCAAATAATGGGGACTAGTTCTATTAATATTTGGCAAAACCCTTTTAAATTATTTTCATTTGAGTTAATTGTCTTACAATTTTGCCATTTTTTTTTGTCGAATTTATATTTTGATTGTTTTATTGAGTTCAAATTTTCATTAGCTTTCCATCGATACTTGTTTCGCCTCATTTGTTTGTTCGGTTTGCAAATGACACTCATTTGAAGTTTGATCATTTTGTTGCCTCGGTTAAATTTACGTACAAAATGTATAATATTTTAACTTTGCAATTAAAATAGTCATTCATTGTAAATATTAAATCTTAGTTAATTTTTACTAATTTTTTCATTTTCACAAACGGTCCTACAAATGACTCAGCCAAATTATAGAACAGTTAAAAAACGCGTTTTCAGGATCTCGGTAATTTACTCCAATTTCTTATTTTAAAACAAATTGCCAAACCCAAAATCTCAAAATTGCAAAGTGGTTGTAGTTCATTTTGTAGGATTTTTAATTCCACGTGGGTCCCACTCCACATCACCTCCTTCCTTCCAAAATCCCAATAAAAAAGCGCGAAATAAAATTGCGATGTGATAAATCAATATCGCATATCACAAGTTTCATTGTCCGCTCATTAAAAAAATTGCGAACGCCAATATTGATTTTATGCGAGAGACTATTTTTATTTAACAAATAGTTTTCGGTTGACCTCCTTATGACTCTCATGCGCGCGTCACCTTACCTCACCCTCATCCCTTATCTCTCCACCTCATCATTCATTAACTCCACCACTCCATTGAAGTTCACACTCATATTACATATCACGTAGGTTTTGGTTTTATGTTTTAATTTTGGATTAATATAGCTTGGTTATAATATATAATATTATATTTTTATTATAATTATAATATTATCTTATAATATAATTATATTTTAAATACTTTTAAATTTTTATTTTTATTTTTATAATTAATTAAGATTAATAACATAATTATAATTAACATTAATATTAATTAATAAAATAATTGTGATTTAATTTAGGGTTAGAATTTAATTTAAAAATTCTATTTTTAGCCCAGGCAACAAAATTTCCAGTATTCTGACAATTTTAATTCCCAAGTTTAAAAGCTCATAAGTTGAGATTTACTTGGTCAAATGAGGCACAAGATAGCTCATTGGATAGATAAAATCATGGATAGTATTTATAAAATAGTTGAAAAACTAGATTTGATCATTTAATAGGTTTAAAATTCAATAGAAGATCAAACTCCAAATTTTAAACTAAATCAATTTTCTAAGTTTTTTTTTTTTTTTTGTTTTTACATTTTCATTTGCCCACAGCCTCTACTAAGCGCAAATCCATTCATCTACGTTCTCCTTGACCAATTAGATCCTCATGGGCATCAATAGAAAGCTCATATTTCATTTTCATTTAATTATTTAATTAAGTTTGATTGAAGATATTTTATTCCAGATTTGGTATTTTGTATTTTAATTTAATTTTGATTTGGTTTTTGCAGTGAAACATTTAAAGAGATGAGATGAAGAAAATCTAAATCAATGAGAATGTTCCAGCAAAGAGAAGAATGGGAGTTTGTTCCAATGAAAATTGATGGAACATATCTATTCTTCAACAACTTTCTTACTAAGAATTCTTTTTGTAAAAAAATATAATAATAGATTGTAGAATGTATTAGAGGCTTCTCTGCTCTGCAATTCTAGAATTCCTGAAATCACTATTGTAATGAGGATTTAGAGTTATAGCTGAGAGGAATCCGGGGGAAGAAGGCTTTATATTGCAGTGTTTTCATCTGTTTGTGGAGAAACTCTTTTTTATTATGTACTACTACTACTGTAAGGAGGAGGCCATTTCGGCAAGTAGAGATCGATTGCAAGCCCATGGGATTGTGCACTAATGCACTGTGAGGATTTATAATTTGATTTCATTTATTAATAAAAGTTTATTTCAGTTAATGTTGTTTGTCACTATTGTTTATAAAATTTAATTGAAATGAATTCTTATTTTAGTTTTTCAATTTATATTTCAAATGTATGAGTTAATAATTAGATTCATGCATTATTGTTGAATCATGAACATTAATTCATTTAAAAGTCTGCTTAGACTATTCTACAGGCTTAATTTTAGATATAATATGAGAACTGAAGTTTGCATAGGAACAAATAGTAGATTGGAAAGCTATCTTGCGATTTAGGATAACAATTGTTTGCTTGCATACATAATGTCTTATTTGAACTAATTCAGTAATTCATCATGAATATTTTTATTTCTTATGTGTATGATAAAGAAGGAATTGGATATATTTTTTTGTTTGCTAAGTAAGATTAATCTATTAAGAGAAGAAAAAAACTATTTACAGAGTGGTACTGGCTGTACAGAAGAACAACCTATCTTAGCTTTTCGAAGAACTAGTTCTAAGACTGCCCCAACAGAGGGGAAACCAGTCTGATAGTGCAGATATTACAAAAAAGAGTGCATCATTGAACATTTTCCACAATTTTCTGGGCAGTGCTAAAAAAACAACCTTAAACCAGCAATTCGTCCTTTTGGGTATGCCTGTGTGGAAAAAAAAGAAGTTGAACCAAGAGTTAAAAGAAGTGCCACCTGGCATTGGTAATCTGGTTGATGAACTCCTCCGTGGCAGGTTCCTCCACTATCGGGCAGCTCCAATCTTCATGGTTGTCTGGCTGAGAGCGCTCACCTTCTCCTCTTCCTTCAACCAGCGGCGTGTCCTCCTCATTCACCTTGTGCTGCTCCATGGCTGGCGTAGCAAGCTGAGGCTTAGAATCCTCAAGCTGTTCCCCCACAACCTCCTTCCCTTTCCGACTGGGCGGTTCACCGTGCGCAACTTCCTTATCTTTGTTAGCCTTCTTTCGAGCTCTGTGTTGACTGGTTTCCCCTTTAAGCGCATCGTTCCTAGGGGAGGGCACCTGGGTGTTCTAAGCCGCCTCCTCAAAGAAGGAGATGGCAATGGTTGCAGTGATAATTGGCTGATTGAGAGTGCTGCGGAAGTGAAAAAACGTGGTGTGGGGGGAGGGATGCTGAGGCAGAGGGAAGGGAGAAGAACGAAGGTGAGCTCGACCCTGTCCGCTTCTGGTATTGGGATAGCAAGGATTTTCTGCCGAGGAAGAGGGAGAGCCCAAGGTGCTTCGCCTCCTAACCTGCTGTCGAGAGCTACCACCCCTCGAGCTGCCCCTTCTGCTGATCAGACGCTGTCTCACCATGATGGGATAAGGAATAGAGAGAGTGAAATGGTACTCTGAAAGTGGACAGAAGAGAAAATTGGGAGCAGGAGGAGGGCGCGACTCAGCAGCCAAGTATAACCCAACAGACACCCATAACCCACCTTCGCCAGGCCGTCGATGCATATGAAGCTTCCAGACCAGACAATTGCAATACATAAAATCTAATTCAACTGCCTGTCCTCGGCTATCCCCCGCCATTACTCCTGCATTAAATGGAGCCGAAGCCCAACTTGACCTGAAGCATGCGGAGGTGATGGTCTGGTCCATATCCAGGTTGTGCATGCCGTCGTCCCAATGCGCATAGCCATGTGATCTCCCCTTCAGCTGTAATGAACTCGTCCCTTCCGTTTCCAGGTGGTGCTGGGTTGGCAGGTGTCGTCCAGCATTGCCGCACCCCTGTCCCATCACCCTAACTGTCCTCTGAAGCACCCACATTCGGGGGAATTGGATATATTTTCAATAAGCTCTTATGTAACTATTTACTAAGTGTTTAATTGTTAGTATTTATGTTAATGAGGAATTAGATCTTGTGAGCTATCTCCTCGATCTAATTCCTCCATCTTAATTCCAATTCTTTAAAGCTTCTTTTCCCTGTTAAGTTAATTGGCTCTCGATTGAGAGAAGGATTTCCCTTTCCTTCAATCGAGATAGGTTAGATTAATTGCATCTTAGATTATATCTTGCATGTGTTATCATACCTTTTGCATTTTAGAAGTCCTCTTTTTAAGAGGCAAAACTTTAGAGTGGTTTGGATGTGTCGTTAAAATAACTTAAGGGTCATTTTCTTGCCTGATCAACAAGAAGAATCGATCTAATGTCCTTGCCTATTGGTAACTAAAGGCACATCTTAAACCGATAGAAACAGGGAAAAGGTAACTGGACCTAGTTAAACTAGTTGAATCCACCATTCCAAACGGAAAAGGAGTTTCTTTAAGGTCTGGACTGGGTGGTCTCCCTTATATTGTTGTAGGCAGAGAATTTTGAGCCTTCAACAAGATCATACGAGAAGGAGTTCAAGATCACATTGTCTCGAATCTCCATGGGAAGGATACCCCATATGAAATGTGGCAAGCCTTGATAGACCTATTTCAGAACAACAATGACCACAGGAAGTTGGCATTGAAGGACAAGCTTCAGAAGATGAAGATGGAGAAGGGTGACACAATACCATAGTACCTTAGTAGGTTCACCCATTGTCGGGATTGTAATAGCCATGGTGAAAATCCATGTACTAAAAGTTAATAAAGGCAAAATAATAACCACGAATTATGGGATAGTTATTCCAAGCTGAATGTTGGGCAAAACATCCTAGTGTGGGTGATCATTTGGTTTATTATGGCTAAGGAAATTGGCAAAGGAAATGGCTAAGGCATTTGGAAAGGCAAAGTGACATTAATTGACATTTTATTTATGAAAATAATGGAAATTAGGAGAAAAGGAAGATGAAAGGTCACAGGTTGCATGTGTAGAGGAAAATGAAGGAAAATAATGGAAAATGAAGAAAATAGAGTCCTAATTGATAAAAAAGCTTCTAAGGATCAGTTGGTACCTTTTTGTCAGTGTTACATTTTGTCAATTCATTTTTGGAGCTCTCTCTATCTATTCTCTCTCTCTCAATCTTAGACACTTAGAGTTTTCTTGGAGCATTTCAACATTGGATCAAAAAAGGCAAAGGAGGCAAAGAGGAAGTAGAGATAAAGCAAGGAAGAGCAAGATCAACCAACTACAAAAAGATTCTTTGCAAGTATCGAGTTGCATGTGTGGTTTCCTTGTTATATTTGACATGCATGGTGTTGCAAGTGTGTTCTTGGTTCTCTTTATGTGATTGGCATGGGTTTTTCCAAGTGTGACAATGTTTTCCAGCGTAGACTTGCCATTTCCAGAGAGCCATGGTATGATGGGGTTCTCGTGTTTTGGTTTAGCTGGATTGCCGGATGGATTCAAAACTAAGTCAGGTGGATCTCTGAATAAAAGAACATATGGCCTAGTAACTGTTGAACCAGACTGTGGATTGTGGTAAAGATGAATTTTATGTTTCCTTGGTGGGCCTAGGAATCCTTGACCGATGAATGGAGGGATATATGGTAAATCCTAGAGGTGGGTACTCTCCATTAAGCTTAGTAATCCTAGGATGGGATATATGGTAAATCCTGGAGAGTGGAGTCTCGATTTGGGCCTAGTGATCTAGTGTGGATTGCGGTAAAGCCTAGAGACTAGGAGATAGGAAAATTACTCATGATGTAAGTAGAGAAATCCGGTGGCATCCATGCTTGTTTTTGCCTAGTGATCTGGTGGAGATCATGGTAAAGCATGTTATCACATGTTTATTGTTTTGGCATAGTGATCCGATGTGGATTGCAGTAAATCCTGGTTTCTATTGATGAGGGTGAGGTGGTTTAGCCTCAGGATGCCCTAGTTGGTTCTTTTGGTTTGAGTCCCATATTCATGCTTGGAATATGGCATGAGGGTGATTGGGTGAAGAGAAATTTGGCTCAACCAATATATGGTTGGATGGAACATGGTAGTCCCACACCGGGTTTGATTTTTCATTCATTAATAAGAGGTTCTTTCCTTGGTATCTTATGTGTAAATGCACTAGTTTATATGTGGATTCTATAGTTGATGTATCCTTGATATTTCTGTTGTTATTATGTTGGTTATATGCATGTATTATGACAATGATGATGTATGGCTCTTATGTTTTGATTTGTAAATGAATGAACAACGTATCTATGACCCAATAGATGATAATGCAACTAATGGTATAAGGGAACAATGCTTCTTAGCGATTCTCAGATAAGTATGAGACCCTTATGCTTAGATATGTTGTTTAAACGAAATGCTTGTCATGGCTAGTAAGGGTCTAGTCTAGTCCTTGTTGATGTTTTTGCAAATGTATCTTTGTTCTACTGTGAAATTTAATTTATGAACCTATCATTGAGTTTTGGGTAGTGACCTAGGATCCGGGCCTCAAAAAGTGGCACAAATCCTAGAGTCGTAGGCATAAGACTGAGGAGAAAAGTCCCCAGATGCACCCATGCCTTGTTGTGGGAGAGACTAGAGCCTCCCAAATGCACCCTTATCCATATCAATGGAGCATCCAGGGGTTTAATGGTCTAAAACTTCAGTGGGACCTAGGGACTAGTCATGGGGATGACTGGGAAGGCTTCTGGGAGTCCTGTAGTAGGTATAGAAGGTCTGTGTTGTGGGTTTTCGTTGATTCCACTTCCTTAAGGTCACCTAGGAGGTTGAATCCCATTATAGTGGCCTCTCATCACATATTTACCCTGGTTGGTGGGTTATTTGGGATGAAGGTGTTACAATGATGAAATTTGGAGTGTTGGTATTACAGTTTTTGAAGATAATTTGGTAAGCCTAGCACTTCTAGGCCTTCCCAAGAGCTGGCATGACTACCAAGATTCAGTAAGCATAAACCAAATTGGGAGCGATTTTGGTTTGACTTGGTGCAAGAAGAGATAAGGCAGAACACCATAGATGGAACCTCATCCAAGCATGATGATGTGGAGAATTGTGTCTTGGATGGAAAGTCAAAGAAAGGGAAAGGGAAGAAATCCCAATCCAAAGGATATTCTGGTCAGAAAATAAAGAAGGACTTATCAAAGATTAAATGTTTTCACTGTCATGAGCTGGGACACTATGCCATGAAATGTCCGGACAAGAAGGCCGACAAGAAGCCCTCAGGAGGAGTGGTAGGTGAAGCTTTAGCTTCACAATTCGAGTTGGATTTCACACTCATTGCATGCATGGTGACATTGTTTATGGGTAGTGTGTGGTATTTGGATAGTGGAACCTCATTTCATATGACGGGAAACAAAGAATTTTTCAGTGACTTGGAGGAGAAGGAGCTCCATATGGACATCGATATGGGAGATGATGGAAGGTATAACGCAACCTGTCAGTAAAATTACTTTTCAGAGGGTGTTTTGTTCTCATTTCATGTTAAAATATGTCATGTGTGTTCTGAGTCTGAAGAAGAATTTAGTTTTAGTTTCTATGTTGAAAGACTATGGTTACAGTGTGATATTTAACAAAGGAAAGGATTTCCTTAGACACATCACCACAAGACAAGTGAAGCAGATCGAGGTTTGGGTGAAGAACCTATACAAATTGGATGTAGAAGATCACGTTGCCTTGACAATGAAAGCAAAGAAGGTGCAAAGTTGAGACATCGATGAATTATGGCATAAGAGACTTGGCCATTTGCACCATGGAGCTTTGAAGATCATGTTGCAGATTTCTACAGGACTTCCCAAGGGTGCACTAGAGTAGTGATATACATACAAAAGGTGTACACTAGGGAAGTACAACAATGCCACCTTTCATGATAAGGACAATTGAGCGCAAGTAGTTCTTAAAAGAGTTCAGTCAGATGTGTTTGTACCTTTCTCGATAGCCTCCACGACTGAGCACAAGTATTATTTGATATTTGTAGATGATTTCTCATGTAAGTGTTGGATTTTCTTCATGTAGAAGAAATACCATACATTTTGCAATTTTTGTGAATTTAAAGCACTTGTTGAGAAAATCACTAGCATGAAAGTGAAGGCTCTCAAGAGAAATAACGACGGTGAATATGTTTTGAATGAGTTCAATAACTTATGTACATCAGAAGGCATTTGATGAGGGTTAATAGAACCCCATAATCCACAGTAGAATGGAGTGGCTGAGATCAAGAACAAAATTATTGT
The DNA here is from genome assembly GCA_031772625.1 of Pinus tabuliformis. NCBI lineage: Eukaryota > Viridiplantae > Streptophyta > Pinopsida > Pinales > Pinaceae > Pinus > Pinus tabuliformis. The sequence goes on along the minus strand of CM062808.1, from coordinate 315,184,226 downwards.
GGGAGTTGTAGGGGTGGTGTTGCATAATCAGGGCATACCATTGCACTTGTGGGTTGAAGCGTGCAACACAACTATATATGTGCAGAACAGGAGTCCTCATTGGATTCTCGGGATGAGTACAGGAGAAGAAACTTTTTCAGGGAAGAAACCAGATCTGTCGCACTTCTGGATATTTGGTTCATAAGTTTAATGTCATGTTACCAAGTGTGCAACGAAAAAGCTAGAGCTAACAACTGAGTTGGGCATATTTGTGGGGTACACTGATACACCTCACAACTACCAGGTGTACCTTCCATCTCACAGGATGACAGTTACTCGTAGAGATGTGAAGTTCGATGAAGAGAAGGCCATGATATGTTCCCTTGGAGTGAGCTTCAGTTACATGTAGACGAGGAGATTTTGGCTCCAAAGGAAGAACCTCATGATGACGTGGAGCAGCAAAAAAAAAGGAGTAGAGAGTGGAATTTCCCTCTCATGTAGAGACATCCAAATATGGAAGGAAGTGCACGAGGGAAGCTAACAAATTATTGCATGATGCTAGATAGAATGTGGGAGCACCCACATCATAGCGCAGGCAAAGGAGGCCACCAGATCGATACACTGGGTACATGGCTATGATGAGTGAGCTAGTTGAGACAAAACCATCCTCATTCGAGGAAGTAGTGTAGAAGCCAATGTGGGTTGATGCCATGGTAGAGGAATATAATTCCATTGTCAGAAATAGTGTTTGGGAACTTGTCCTGAGACTAGAGAACAAGCTAGTGCTAGCTTCTAGGTGGATCTACAAGGTGAAGCGAGCAGCAGATGGAAACATCGAGAAACACAAGGTCGGATTTGTGTCTAAGAGGTTCTCTCAGGTGGAGGGAATTTATTATGAGGAGACCTTTGATCCAATAGCAAGGTACTCTTCTATCAGATCAATTCTAGCACTTGCAGCACAGATGGGATGGAAGATACATCAGATGGATTTGACGAAAAAATTCCTTCATGGAGTGCTTGAGGAAGAGGTGTACATTGAGCAACCGGAAGGATTTGAGACTTTCGATAGAGAGTCGCATGTGTGCAGACTCAAGCGAGCACTATATGGATTGAAACAAGTGCCTCATGCTTGAGACACCAAGATCGACAACTATTTCACTAGGTTCTGCTTCACCAAAAGTGAAGTAGATGCAAACCTTTACCATATTGTGGTTGAAGGTAAATTATTGATTATAGTATTATATGTCGATGATTTAATTCTAACAGGTGATGAGAAGTTGGTCAAATCTTGCAAGAGAATTCAAGATGAAGGACCTGGGGCTCATGCATTATTTTCTCAGTATGGAAGTATGGAAAAGAGATGGGGAATTGTTTGTCTCTCAGGGAAAGTATGCCAACGAGATACTGAATAAGTTCCACATGGAGAGAAGCAAACCCATGGAGACTCCTTTAGCAGGGAATTGGAGGCAAGAAGATGATACTTCAGGTGAAGTAGTGGAGGCTACTATTTACAGGAAGCTTGTGGGTTCACTTATGTATTTGGTGAACATATGACCAGACATGTGTTATGTAGTTAACCAACTTAGTCAAGCAATGGTTAATCCAACCAAACTGTATTGGAAGGCAACCGAACATGTGTTGAGATCCCTCAGAGGCACCACTCAATTTGTTCTTTGGTACATGCGGACAGAGGGGGAGAAGCTACAAGGTTTCACAGATGTATATTGGGTGGGTAGTCCATTAGACATGAAGATAACATTAGGAGGAATTTTTAGTATTGGGTCAATAACAGTTTCTTGGTACAACAGGAAGTAGAGATAAGTTGCACTCAGTTCAACAAAAGTAGAGTACATGGCTACGAGTCAAACAACTTGTGAATTTATCTAGATGAGGAAGATTCTTGTTGGCTTATTTTGTCAAATGATGGATCCTACAGTGATTTATTGTGACAACCAGAGCTGTATCAAACTCTCTGAGAATCTAATTTTTCATGATCGATCCAAGCATTTTGACATTCTGTATCACCATCTACGAGATTGTGTGCAAAGGAGAATCATGTTGGCTGAGTACATTCCTACAGAGGAACGAGATGCAAATATTTTGACAAAGGCATTGTCAAGATGCAAATTCGGGTTCCATAAAAGCATGATCGGGGTAGCAGATAATCCCTTTATTGTTGAGAGGGAGTGTTGAAAACAGCAACATGAAAATCTTGATTTAATTTTCCCTTGAATTAAATTAGGAGAAAATTGTAATTCCACATCACAAGACAATGAGAATGAGTTGACTAAGTTAATTTCACGTAGTTGGCTCAGTTAGTTTGAGTTGAGGGCCTAACTTGAGTCATGTAGAGTGTCTACTAAATTTTAGGAGCCTAGGTTGAGTTTAATTTGAGTTGTAATAGTTTAATTTAGTTAAACTGAGTTAATGTAGGTTAAACTAGTTCCAACTGTTGGAGGAACTAGTAGGAGTTCTAACAGTGGGGTGCAAATTCATGTGTTCAACCAGTTAACTAATAAATCAACCATAATTAACCCATGCATGCATCAAATTTGAGTTACCCAATTAAGATTGGATTTCAAGGGTAGTGTACAATCAATTGTATAATTTTCTGAGTTGTACAGGTGGTGCATGCAATCAGAGAAGGCACTATATAGATTGCAAAATTTAAGATGGAGATTTCCCTAATTAATAGGGGGATAATTCCTTGAGAAATAGTGCAAAGAAATAGGAGTTTGGTACACATCAGAATTGGCTAAGTATTGGCCAGAGTCAGCTTGTGAGGCAGTGTGATAGATTGTACTAGTGCATAGGTTGCTCAGGCTTGAGAAAGCATTGTAAATCTTCTCTATTTTTCTGATCTAATGCATATACTTATAGGAAGGGGTTTTGAGCAGTAAGATTTCCCCTTAGATAAATCTATGAGCATATGTGATTGAATCATGTATCGTGTTTTGTAATTTCTTGATCGATTAATTATTTCCGCTGATGAGTAGAGTAGATTCAAGTCTTTTGTTTTAGCATATTACATAAGCAGTTTGAATCTACAAGGAATTTCTACAGTCGAGATGTAGAGGATAATTGTAATAATTTCATAAATTAACATTCACTCAATCATTTGTTTATAAATAAAACCAATAAACAACTAATTAAGTAAACATAGAAATCACTACAATGAATTAATTCAATTTGTATAGTGAAAGTAACATAACCTAAGTTCTAAATTATTGGGATAAAACCACAGAAACCTAGGCTAGATGTATGCCCAGATTAATAATTAGTGTCAGGACACAAGTCACTCAATACTATATTCATCGAATAAAAACAAATACTAATTGAACTAATAATAAGACAAAATAAATGTAATGATATATTAACTGTTTTTCAAATAAAACCATACAAACAATAATTATTGTTTGCTGTATCGTGAGGAATCAAATGACAAATAAGGCAAAAGACCATAAATAATAATGACTATGGAAAAATTCAAAACACAATAAGTAATTAACTGGATAAAACCAAGCCTTTATAGTTATAGTGTAATTCAAAGATATCCACAGTCACATGAAATTTTAAAACACTTCTTCTCTAGAGTTCCCCCTACAATACTATGGGTATCCCTGCTTTTCATTACAAAATAGGAGGTTTATATATCTCTTGTTCTACTAACTATGTCCGAAATAAACTAAAAATTAAAATTGTATTTTTACAAAATAATAATAACCGTTTGTTTGGCCTATCAGCCACATCTCAACAAAGAAAGGAAATATATAGGAAATAAAAAAAATTATTTTAGCAACATTTGCAACAGTTGGAGGCTATCCAAAATTATTCTTCCCAAGAAAAGCAATGTTCCAACCAACACAGGGACCTATTACAATTGAAGGAAAACAATATTATTGTTTAACACATTTGAGAAAGAAGAGGGTCATTATAGAATCTTACTTTGTAACACCCTTTTGAGTTTAGTAATAAAATCATAATAACCACATACCTCAATATCTCCAAGGCCAGAACATAGATAGAAAATAAAATATTTATCTAGAATCACTTTGATTATCGAGACCTAAACAAATAATTACTTTGAGCCGAGATGATTTTACAATGATGTGCATATTCGAAATTTGAAATTTGTTTTATGAACTAGAAAATTTTGTTCTCAATGTGTTTCTTTAGCTTGACAGGAACCCTTGAGTTGTTCATTTTCTTTCAGTAACTGGTTAATTAGACCATTCAAGCATGGAATTGTAAATAAGAAATGTTGATGCCATAATTGATCCAACAAAGCAGAATCAAAGTTAGAAAAGTTGAGAGTCTTTTTGACACTGTCATGGTTATCATGTTCAAAATTATTGTGATCTACATACTCTTCAACTTGAGGTTTGGTCTTCTTTGGTGAAGGCTTAAGAAAAGTTTCCAAATGTACAAACATTGTTAGAAATTAATTAACAGAGCAATGAAATACACAAAATATTGCGGAAACACAAATATATAAATGCATAAAACAAGAGAGACATAGATATACATTGTTCACCCAATTTGGTCTATATCCATGGAGAAACAACTAGTCCTTCCTTTTATATTATCCAACAAAATCAAGAGATACAACCTACAATAGATTTGTTGTAATTTCCTCCTTTCTCACACAAGCCCCTCTCTCTCTCTCTCACTCAGAATAATCCTACGCAACCACAATACAATTCCCTCATATAAACCGAGGGTTTCCTTATAGGGAAAAAAACCCTAAATTAAACATAACTTCTACCGTCTAATCACCTGCCTAATGAACGACCCAGATTGACTACGAAATTACAATATTTTACAAGACAATTTGTCGCCCCCCTAGAACCCCCCGATGACGATTAAATGGGTGGCTTGTCAGCCCATTAGGAACAAGGATTTTTCCTATCTCTAGTTATTCTCATACCAAGGATTTGTTTTGCAACGCCTAAATCCTTCATTGCAAATGAATTTTCCAATTTTCCTTTGAGTGCATTTATTTCCTACATGTTATACCCTACAACAAGCATTCCATCTACATACAATAACAATATAATATAACTACTATAAATTTTCCTTTTAATATAAACACAGTGATCAGAATGACATCTAGTATAACCTTGTTCAGACATAAACCTATCAAATTTTAGATACCACTGCCTTGGAGCCTAATTTAAGCCATACAAGCTCTTCTTCAATTTTCACACTAAATTCTCCTTCCCTTTGACCTCATACCCCTGTGGTTGCTGCATATGTATTTCTTCCTCTGAATTCCCATGGAGAAAGGTTGTCTTTACATCTAACTGCTCCAGATGCATATTTTTGTTGCCACTAGACTTAAAATAGTTTTGATTGAATTCATTTTAATAACAAGAGAAAAAATTTGATAAAGTGTATACCTTTGTGTTGATGGTGCTGGACCCGCCAACATTCAAGGGATCACCCCGGTATGAAATCCCAAATAGACCTCACACCATTTGTTGTGGGAGTCCCATCTGGTATTATGGTCTGGTTCCATTGTCTTAAGGATTTACCTCAACTCTTGCTTGTCAGCATAGGAGAGTGGTTCGCTTTGTCTTCGAGAAGTGAGGTCCGCGTGCTTGGTGAGTGTAAGTGTACTTGTGTCAATGGTTCTTTCACTATGAGGGGGAAAAGGTGAAGGTGAGTTCTAGGTTGAAAGGGATCAATCCCAACTCGGCTAGAAACAGACAACACAAAGGATATACACAGCTTCCGGTGGAGCAGTCCACTCGGATGCGACAATCACAACATACAAGGTAAGATAACAGATACAACATTCATAGATCAGTCCAAGATAGAGTGCAACGATTTTTACAATAAGGTTCATGTAAAAGGTCTGTTTGATATCCCGCAGAGCAGTTGACACGGACAAGACAACATTAACAACATATACAACAAATTTCCATTAATAGATTATGCATTACAACAAATGAATCAGTTCAGATGTAGAACACATGGTTCAAGCAACATGCATTACAAGTGTTAAAGATCAGTCTTACAACAAATACAACACGTGTGAAAACGTGTTGGCCTGTTGATAGGCTTCTGAATTAAGCGAAAGTTCCAAGACACATTGTTACACCACACATCACCAACCCCATCAACGAGGCGTTGGAGCCACTACTTACTCCTAAAAGAAAAGGATTATAGACTCTCTTGGCTATGTTGGAGGAGCTGAGGTGAAAAGTCCTCCCATGTACAAATGAGGGGGGTATTTATAGCCAAGGGTGAAACTGACCCTTGTGGATGTTTGACTAGCCTCACGACTGTTCAACTTCCATGAATTTTCGACTTACATGACTCTATGTTCAACAAGTCTTGGACTTCTACATTACATCACATTGATTGACAACAAGCCCATAATGGAGATGTGGGCAACATGACTCATGACTTGACTTGACATGACTTAGCATGACAATGTTGGTACATTCGTGCTACTGCTGGAGTGCATGTTGAGCTACAGTGCTGCTGAGTGATGGATGTCTTCATGGTGTGTCATAGCTTCACCTCCGCATGGCGAAGTGCGCAGAGTCTTTGATGGTCCTTGGTTCACTTGATGAAGCTTAAGCATGTCGTTCCTTAATTTAATGTTGGAAGGCTTGACAGGCTCACTTGTTCACGAAGGTGCATGTTCGTCACGTTTGTCTGCTTCGCATGCTTCATTCATTTGTCCGTTGGTGAACCTGTCCATTTGCATGTGCTCCCTTCATTCATCCCGTTTGTCGTCTTGACATGCTTGTTGGTGTACCTGTACATGTTGTTTTAGCATCCATTGTCATTTTAATTTTATTTTTAGTTTTATCGCAAAAATGAAAAAAATTAAATATTATGTTCTAACGGGAAATAAAAGAGAATGCGGAAATTTGAAAGAAATGATTTATTTTATGTTATTGATGGCTTGCGAACGTGAGAAACCCAGGAAAAGATTTGAGTCATCCCCTTGATAGGCAACAGATCTGACGGTAATCGCATGGATAAAAAGAACTAAGTTTAATTCAAAATTGGACGCGAGAAATTATAAAACGGAGTTAAAACTTCAGTTAATCAGGGTCATCCGCTTGAAGGATACAGATTGGACGGTAATCAAGTGGTTAACAAGGATGAGGTTTAATTCAGAAAATGGACGTGATGGCTTATAGAATGTGATTTAATCTGTTGAAGTCTAGATCAATCACAGCCACTCATCAAGAAGGGACGAGATCTGATGGATATCGGCTCAAAAAGTGCACAGGTTTTATTATAAATTTCGGACCTGAGAAGTCTTTGGACTGCAATTTTGTTTCCTATCAGGTCCGTAGGGAAGGTAAAGGTTTGTGGAAAAGGTGGACGCGATAAGATTATGAACCGGAGATTTGTTTCCTTTCGATTCTGTGGTAGATGGAGGTTTCCTATATTCCACGTAAATCAACTAATTCTGTTGTTTTAGTAGAATAACTAAAATTAGAAGCGGATGACCGAAACTTCAAAGGAACGATGATTGGTCGGGTTTCTTTATGTTTCCGCCAATCAAAACACTTCCGATATATACGTGGTCCCATAACCACAAGTCCACGCACAAAGTTTTGTAAAGATGCAGTTTGGTTGTATTAAAACAATCTAGCTATTATCCAAACATCTACAGAGAAACTTCATCAACAGTCAAGCCACAGATTCGAATAACGAGCAACCATCACCTTCTAATTTTTGTTACTTCTTGTTATTTTGTTTTCTTGAGAAGAATGAGGTGTGTTTTACCCTCCAATGTAATATTTTGTAATGAATTTTACCTTAGACATTTAGGAGATAGTTAAGCAGTTTGACAGTTTTGGTGATTACCAGCTGTCCCATAAAAAGAGGGAAAATTATAGAAAATGGGTTCGAATTTTGAAGAACATGGAGACTAGGCTATTGGATTCTTGATAAAACTGATGATTAATGAAAGAATCAGGAGTTTTCCACACATTGTTGGGTATGATTTGTGATTTCTCTATTATGTGTCATCATGTATCTTCCTTTCTTTAAGTATGGTAATGAAGCTGCAGGTCTTTGTTTACTTATGTGAATGAAGTTAAAATTCCTTAAAAGAGTGCTCTTGTACTTAAATTTCCTACTTCTATATTTCTTCTAAGTTACAGATAATAGTTTCTATGTAAAACAACATATTGTCTTTAACTTCCCAAAGTGTTACACATAATAGTTTCTGTGAAAAATAGCATATTGTCTCTAACTTCTCAAAGCATTCTTCACTCAACATTTTTATTTAGCAATCAAATGGCATTTTGAGACTTTCATATCACCTAAGTATTAATGGTTAAAAGTCAGCCCCTTCAGGTCCTTCACTTGAGGATACATCATACAAATAAGTGACCATAATAATAAACGTTAATGTCTTAAGCACAATTTCTACCCAACCAAGAAATTAGTTTCTTAAGGGACAACATTAATTGGTGTCGTTGCCGGGGATCATAGTCAAGAACATTTGGGTTTTTAATATTTTCCTTTGGTTTTTCAGTGAGGAGGAAATATTTGGTTGTATTCAACAAAAATCAATAACTCTGGCTCCAAAGAGGCCTGATATGAGGTTAGATACCTCACAGCAAAAAGTTCAAGCCCTTTTAGACCCTGAGAGACTAGTTTCCAAGAGGGTTGGAAGGTCAAAAACTCCATTTACACCAAGTCCTACACTGTCTGCACCTGGAAGCAGTTCAACACATCTTTCATCCAAACATTCACCTTTGATTGACTAAGAGCTACCTTTTACATCCACTTCATTTCAAGAACCCAACTGTCAAGAACAATCTTTAGAGTTTGTTTCTTTCTCAATATCTGCTATAGTTATTCAACCTGAACCTATAACTATCTTGCCACCATTTCATACTCCATTTACTCCTCAGTCAGGTTTTACATCAACTGGTACTCAAGGTTTAGTAAGTTCAGGAGCAAACATGGCAGCACCTGCATTTTTGTTGAATAGGTATGCACCTATTCAGTTGCCATAATAATAGAATCAAATGCCTCAAGAATAATTGAAGATTCTTCCTCGTTTCTCAGGGGAGGATGAACAAACAGTAGAGAAGCATATAGCAGTGTTTTATAATTTTGCAAAAAATCTCAATGTTGAACACTTGGATGTTGTTTTAAGACTTTTTGTCCAATCTTTGGATGGAGAAGCAAGAAAATGGTTTAAAGGGCTTCCTAATAACTCTATTCCTACATGGAAGAGATGGAGCGCCTGTTCACCCAGAGATGGGGAGAGAAAAGAGACCATGGGTATTCACTCACAGAGTTTAAAACAGTGTAAACTTTGAAACGGGAACTGATACTGTTACCCGTTTCGTAGAGATAGCAAAAAAGTGACCCGATTTTGAAAAGGGGTGATGCAGAACACACATGTTTTTTTTTAGAGCATAGTTTTTGGCACTTTAATTTTTTTTATGTACATTACGTTTTAGAATGGTAGTGATTTTCATGCTGATTTAAAAAAGTGGGTATTCTGCATCACACCATTTTTTTAAAAGATCTGTTTTTTGGCTTTAAATTTTCTAATGTATAAAATGTAAATAATTATTTTGTAAATTTGATCATTTTTGAAGTGGTCGTTTTCTTCATATATATCTATATATATATATATATATATATTTTAGTGAGGTTTTTATTGTTTTTCATTTTTAAATTAGAAAGTCGATATTTTGAATTTTCGATATTCTACATATTTATACATCCTTAATTAATTTTTCAATCCACATGAAATAATTGTTTCTAAAAAACAATATTTTTTAATCATGGACATAAAAATGACCATTTTTAACGTAATATAACTAAAAAACTACACGTTTTGATAATGTTTTGCTAGAATTGACATGCCAAAATCACAATTTTTATACGAAAATTTTAACTAAAAATGGTTAAATAATAGTTGTTGTTGTTTTTTTTTTTTTTGAATTTCATGTCAAAAAATAATAATAATCATTTTTTTTTTCAAAAAATAATGATTAACTTAAAAATCAATGCGAAAATCACATATTACAAATATTGAACGCATAACAACCCTAATTGAGTGTTTATTCTTCTCATAAAATGTCAAAGTCAAAACATTGCAAAGTTTGATTTCCAAGCATAACTTAAATTTAATCAACAATGTCACGTAATCCAAACTCTTTGTCCTCTAGAGTTTCATCATTGTCTTCTTCCACAATATTTTCTGTTTCCTTTTGCTCATTTTCCTCTTCTAATGGATCTTTGATGTCTGCGAATCTCCCAATGTATGTCTTTCCAAACATTCCATGTAATGGTGGTTGGGGTTCCTTTGCCTTTTTTGCCACACGTGATTCACTAAAGTCCCCTTTCTTCAACCCAATTTCTTGCATTGCATCTGGAAGAAATTGAAGAGCATTAATTCTTTGTTGAATGAAATTGCACTGTACTGGATCTTTTTCAATTGCAATGCAATTTCTTCATTTTTGAAGGCAACATGTTAGTATTGTACCTAATTATCAAGCACAAAAGAAATAATGAACTAAATTAGTACAATGACATATTAATTAAAAAATAACATATTAAAATTCAATTCCATATAATAAAACTTACCTGAGCCAGAAAATAAATCCAAAACCCAATCTCCTTCATTTGAACATATGTCTATAAGATAGTTAATCAATAATTGTGGTTTTTGATAAATGTTAACCATCTCTCCTTTTGCTTCTTTGTCTTCATATGTTAGTTTTCTCACAACAACATCATAAGTCAGTATTTGGCTATGACTCTTTCCGTCTACCCGATTAAAAATCATAGACATATGGCTATCATCTTTTGCCCAACTATCAATATGAATGAACTCACAATCATTTATAAATTGTTGATCTTCATTGTTAAGAAGATTTGACTTTTGCCTGTAACATGAAATAGTAAAAGTTCAATTAACTTGTACATAAATAATTTTTTCAACATTAATCAAATATACATTTTAAACATCTTACCATGTAAGCTGTGTTAGAGTCGGTCTTGAGCCCTCCATCAACGATCAAAACTCTTTGCATTTGCATAGGTAGGTGTCTCATCAGTGTTAATTTTTGCATCCCATTAGGCATGCCATAACCCTGATGGAGGAGCTGGTGTGTTTATACCCCTCTTGGCATTGCTGGTTCAGGTCATTTTAGTCATTAAGCTCTTTCAAGCTTGTCTTGTCTTGTTTTGAGGTCAATTTCCTAGGTCTAGGGTTTTGGTCAAGTATGCTTACAAGGTCATGTCTCTGAAGGTCAATAAGTGTTCAGCAAGCCAGAGGGATGATTTTAAAGATGTTTCTTCGAAATTTTTTATCTTGTACAACTAATTTTCACCTTGGATTTAAAAACTCTGTTTTTTAAAGCCAAGGTCATTTTTCAAATTTTTGTAAAAAGTGATGAAATTTCAAAAGTTTTCAGCGGACAATATGCAACCCTGGTCCCCTTGCCTAGATCCCTCAGATGATCTACCTGCAAAAAAGAATCAAGTTAAAGCACTAAATGAGCCAATCTCAGGACAAAGGAAACCAAAAAGTCAATTTTATAAAGTGTCAAAGAGAAACATTAGAAAGTGGGTTTGAAAATGAAATTTGTTCAAATGAAACTTATAAAAACCCAATCTCCCTCCTATCACTCTCATTGTGCATCCAAGACACTTGCAAGAGAAGTTTGAGAGAGTGATTGAGTGTAAGGAGCGAAACAGAGCAAGTTCGGGCGTTGGACAGGGGCGCGACCCGTCAGGCCAGGCGCGCGACCCGTCAGAGGGTTTCCCACAGTGCGATTTCACAACGGGCGCGACCCGTCAGGCGCGCGCGACCCGTTGGGCGTGGTGCGCGACCCGTCAAGCTGTCTCCCTACAAGCTTAATACAAATTTGCTCAAACGCCCTCCAAGCCATCAAATCGCTTGAGGTAGGTTCCCTAATCTTGGAATGATTGCTGGTTATGGTTGGTGGATATTATGAACTTGTTTTAATGACCAAATTGTGCAAGAGAAAATGCTCCAAATGGCTGCACTAAATGTGTAAAAATTTGTTAGGGTTTCTTGCTGTTTCATGGTTTTTTCCCTTGTAATTATTCTCCCCATTCCCATTTCATTTTCCCTGCATTTCCATGCCAATATCACTTGTAAATTTGTAAAGCAAATAAATCCTATCCTTTTCCCTTTAAAAATAAAAATGAAACCCTAAACCCTACTTCTCCTTATGCCCATGTAAACATATGAAATTGATGATGTATATGCAATGATGTTTGCAGTGTATTTCCCAATTCCCTGTTATATACATGTATTCCCATTTTCCTTGTAAAAATGCCCCTCCCCTAACATTTCCCTCCTGTTCCTTGTCCCCTTGAAACAACATATAAATAAGCATTTTATAAAGCAGAAGCAGTAGTACATTTTGTCCACTTTGCTCTTTTAAACATGTCAGAAACCGAAACCTATGAGCAAATTGATGACCAGTCATCAGCTTCAGAGATTGAGGTACAGAGGAGGCCTCATAAGGGTGGTAAGGGTGGACATCATAAGAGAGAGGAGCCCACCTCTTTAGCAGAATTACAGGCTTGTCCTATGGCAGTCACATGTTTTCAGTATATGTCTTGCTATGAGTTTTGTGAGAGGATCTCACGGATACAGCACCACCCTCGCCACATCCTGAGGTTGTTCATGAGGAGGGAGGACCATCTCAGCAGCATGATATCCCTGTCACTAGACATGTCAGCTCCTCACCTCTGGTTACCTATCAGAAAGGCCCAAGGGCCTTATTTGCAGCAGCTCGACGAGTACTATCTCCACAGCAGGTGGAAGGGGTCTCGCCTTCATCATCAGCTCAACGAGTGTTATCTCCACATCAGGTGGAAGGGGCCTCGCTTTCTTCACCAGCATAGGTACCAGGGAGGGGCAAGTAGCCCATGATTCATGAGGGGCCATCAGGGGTTCCAGATATTGAGCTTGTGGATCTTGAGATCAGTTCTCCTAGCCAAGAGGCAAAGGAGATCATTCAGCATCTCAGAGCTGAAAATGATGCCTTGCAGAGGAGGTTAGAGGGAGCACAATGGACAATCTCATACCTGGAGCAGCGCAACAAACAGTTGGAGGATGAGAAAGTCCTTGATGAGCTATGGAGGATTAGAGGAGACCGAAACTTGAACAGAAGGAGGCCCAGTGACCTATTGCCTGCTGAGAGAGAGTCCATGCTCATCCGGGTCAATGCACACTTGGAGAGGTTGTTGGCTAAGGCCAACCAAGAGAAGAGATTGCTGAGGAACATGAAGAACCATTACTGGGCAAGAATGCATGTGTGCAAGGCAAAGATGAAAATGTTTCAAAGGCGGTTGACTGAGGCACTGAAAAGGAGAAAGAGGCCAAATCCCCTCCGTATCTTGGCTGAGGCTTCACTCAAGGATCAAGGCACTAAATAGCTCAGCCACAGCACAAATCCCAAGAAATTTTGAGAATTTTGGGTGAATTTTGGCATTTTTTGGCAATTTGCAGGTTTTTCCCATTAACGGGTCTCACCCCCCGCGCGACCCTACATCAGGGCAACTCCTTTTGACCAAAACTCAGCATTTCCAGATTTTTCATGCAAAGTTACATATGCTCATGGATGGACTTGAGATTTGGTGAAGTTTTGGGCCTCCAGAAAGTAAAAAAACTAGTAAAAATTGACTTTCTGCCACTTTTTTGAATTGCAGAAAGCAGTCTTGGGAGATTTGATTTTTGATAGGGCAAATGAACTCTAAATTCAGAAATTCCAGTTGGGTTGGAAAGTAGACTCACAGACCTTTCCAACAAGCCCACTTTTTCTCAATTTGGCCACCTGCAAGTGCCCCAAACATGGCTCCAAAGGCGCGCGACCCGTCAGGCAGTGGCGCGCGACCTGTCAGACAGTTTTGTCCAGAAATGCACTGTACAGCTCGGAAAAGCACAGTTTGACCCAGTTTGACTTTTTGGGATGAAATGTGATCCTCTTTGATGTAATTTGATGTAATTATTGTACTTTTTAGACACTTTTACTCTTATGTAACATTTCTAGAAGATTCATTCATGAAAAGGGTAAATATTAAGTGAATGAATTGGTTTCCTAGCTTATAGAGGCAGGTTGTTTTGACTGCCTAATTTGTAGTGCTTAGTTTAGAAGTGGTTGAAACAGCTCCTAGGATAGTGAGCTCGACCCATGGAGGCAGGGAAAGAGGTTAGATCATCTATATTATGTACTTTCTTGCTCATTTTCATGGTTGGACTCTTGAGGGAGAAGCTATCATTGTATTATTTCACTGTATCTCTGCAATTTTTGGCTAAGGAAGACCAGGGTTTTGTAGTCTTCTTTGGGATTCTTGTGGACTCATGTGTTGATGGTGTGTTTCTCAATGTTCTTGTAAGTGTGTTTATGTGAATCATTTCCTTTCTTTTGCTCCTGCACATTAAACAAATGAAGTGTTAAAGTAAGAATTCATGCTTGCCATGCTCTGCTTTTAAATTTGTTTAATTTCAATGTTTTCTACTGTCTAAGGGGAATTCAAAGTTATTGTTTGCTCTCCTTGGCTCCTCACCTGTCATTCCTGATCATCCACCTCAATCAAAGGCATCAATACTATCTCCTACCTCGCCCCAAAGAACCCCCTGCAGAAACTGTGTCCAATCCCCGCACCCAAAATTGCCCTCTCCTCAATGTGCCACCAAAAACCCTAAAAATCCCAAAACAACCTTTTTGATCAGTTTACTAGCCTAAAATCAGTGTTAACATATTGGTCATCTCATCCATTGAAGATTTTACCGAGATAGACCGGAGAGAGCCTTCTCCTGCCCCGTAGGGCTAGCTACGAGGCTAAATGGTTTGATGTTGCCTTGAGGTTTACCTTTCTCAGCCTGAGGTGAAATTTCAAGCGCTAACATACTGGCGACCATACTGGGGAGAACAAATTAATCGTTTGCTCATTGACGTGTTATTTCATAAGTCTTAGACGGAGCCTGAAGTTACGCCAGGTAGCCTTCGTAAACGCTCTTGTTTTACATCAGCGTTAGTAGATAAACGCTGCTTCAGTCAATCTCCGTGAGCTTGTGGACGTAGCGCTTCATTGACACTTTATCCCAGTATATTTGCAAACTCTGAACTTTTAGATGATAAGTTGAGAGTTTTCACAGGCTGAAATCATTCACCTGGCGACTCCTTTCACTGAAGAATCCAACAACCTGTGCTTCAAGGTGACTTCACTGCAGAGAGATCAGTAGCTTTGAGATTTCTCAAGATGGATCGGATTGCAAGAAGATATGCTCCCTTGAGCCGAGATCACATTCTAGGTTTTCCGAATAAGATGCCCAAGGTAGATTGGTCAAGGAATCTGCCCACATTTAACGCTGATGGTAAGAAGGATGCTGCTTTACATCTGGTTAGATTTCATATGCATATTCGCAAGTTAAAGATCAATTTTCCTGAGGACTGTTTGATGAAAATGTTTATGGCTACTTTGGAAGATGAAGCCCGATCCTGGTATGAAAGTTTGCCATTTGCTTCAATTTATTGTTTAAGGGATTTTCATACCGTGTTCTTTGAAAAGTATAAAGAATCATATCCATCTTTGATTTTAGTTCAGAACTGTTGTAGCCATGTACATAATTTTATTGAAAGCCTTGAGACATATTATGAAGATGATAATTTTATGGACGTTGAGATCATGGAGGCTCTGTATGAGAATCCATTTCAGCAGCATAAAGAAAACTTAGAGGATACTTGTCCAGATGATCAGGATATTTTGCAGCAGAATCAAGATCAGCAGGTTGAAGATGGTCATATGGCTGTAATTGAGGAAAGAGAAGAGCTTGTTTCAGATCTGTCCACAGAAGAAAACCAGGTTGCAGAATGTGATAATGTTAGGACAACTATTTCAGTTCTAGATTCAGATTGTGATGACCAAGCATACCTTGTGCCGAATCCTGAAAAGGAGAGTTTTGTTGTTGAGATCATGGACAAAGTTCTTGATCCAAATGTCCTTATGCCATCAGAACAGAGCCTGCATGAGGAGGTAATTCAGCCAGCTCATGAACAACAATATGAGATCTTTGTTCAAGTAAGTGAAAACTCTTCTTTCAATCATAATTTGGATAGTTTGATTGCCATGTCATATGAAGATGATCAACAATGTTTCCAAGTTTCAGAAGATCAGCACTGTCATTCAGATTTTTCATGTTTTGAAATGTTATTTCAAGAAGACAAGACTTGTTTGAGCAAAGGGAAACAGAAAGTCTTATCTCCTTTGTCTGAAGAGGAGATAGATCAGCTTTTGAAAGGTCATGCTACAACCCAAGCTAAGGCAAATCGGCCGTGTGCACATGGTCATGAAAGTGTTGGTGAAACTTCTTCCTCTTTTGAAAATGATGACAGCCTTGTAATTAGTTTTATAGATAAGCAAACAGATAATATTTTCTTTCATGAAGATGATGAGGCTGTCATGTTTGATGATCTTGAGGATTGTTTTCTGTTTAAGAATGACCTAGACCATGAAATTGAGGAATATAAGCTTGAGAGAGACAATATGTCAAAATTTCTCACGGTCAAGGAATTTACAACAAACACTCATATGGCAGAAGCTTATACTTCTCTGCGCCTTCCTATCAATCAGCAACCCACTGTTCTTTCAGATCAGAATGAAGCGAGTACTTATATTTTTGCAGCTGGATCTCCAAACAAGGTAGTGCTTCAGGATTATCAAGATCCCTTTGGCATTCTTCTGCAAGCATTAGAAAAGATAAATGTTGCCTGGTTCATTATCATAAGCTTTGGTTTCAGTGGTTATTTTGAGTTGCCTACAGGTTCATCGTTTCGCCTGCTCGAGATAAGCGAGAGCAGAAATTTGGTATGTAGCCATCTGCTGGATTGGTTACATTGGAAAGCTCATTATACATGATTGTACATATTTCATTAGTATGCAGGTGGTTGTCATCATGATTCCAAATCTTGATGGATTGCTGCCGTTTTTCCAAAAGCTTTGTAAAGTTTTGTTTTAAGTCGGTCATGAGTCATTTGTGTTTGGTCTGTTGAGTGAGTTTTTTCAAGTTATTTCAGTTTGCCATTGAGTTAGTTTGTGTCAAAGTTAGTTCAATTTTCAGTCAATTGTCAAAGTCCAGTCAATTGTCAAAGTCAATAAAGTTGTCCAAATTTGGGTCACATGTGTAAATATTGACTCCATTGCCCAATGATGATAAAGCACTGGTCTGCTCTCCCAGAGGTCTAAGGTTCTTGGTACCTCCAAGGAGCTACCATCCCCATTGGAGCCAATGTTAGAGTCGGTCTTGAGCCCTCCATCAGCAATCAAAACTCTTTGCATTTGCATAGGTAGGTGTCTCATCAGTGTTAATTTTTGCATCCCATTAGGCATGCCATAACCCTGATGGAGGAGCTGGTGTGTTTATACCCCTCTTGGCATTGCTGGTTCAGGTCATTTCAGTCATTAAGCTCTTTCAAGCTTGTCTTGTCTTGTCTTGAGGTCAATTTCCTAGGTCTAGGGTTTTGGTCAAGTATGCTTACAAGGTCATGTCTCTGAAGGTCAATAAGTGTTCAGCAAGCCAGAGGGATGATTTTAAAGATGTTTCTTCGAAATTTTTTATCTTGTACAGCTAATTTTCACCTTGGATTTAAAAACTCTGTTTTTTAAAGCCAAGGTCATTTTTCAAATTTTTGTAAAAAGTGATGAAATTTCAAAAGTTTTCAGCGGACAATATGCAACCCTGGTCCCCTTGCCTAGATCCCTCAGATGATCTACCTGCAAAAAGAATCAAGTCAAAGCACTAAATGAGCCAATCTCAGGACAAAGGAAACCAAAAAGTCAATTTTATAAAGTGTCAAAGAGAAACATTAGAAAGTGGGTTTGAAAATGAAATTTTTTCAAATGAAACTTATAAAAACCCAATCTCCCTCCTATCACTCTCATTGTGCATCCAAGACACTTGCAAGAGAAGTTTGAGAGAGTGATTGAGTGTAAGGAGCGAAAACAGAGCAAGTTCGGGCGTTGGACAGGGGCGCGACCCGTCAGGCCAGGTGCGCGACCCGTCAGAGGCGCGCGACCCGTCAGAGGGTTTCCCACAGTGCGATTTCACAACGGGCGCGACCCGTCAGGCGCGCGCGACCCGTTGGGCGTGGTGCGCGACCCGTCAAGCTGTCTCCCTACAAACTTAATACAAATTTGCTCAAACGCCCTCCAAGCCATCAAATCGCTTGAGGTAGGTTCCCTAATCTTGGAATGATTGCTGGTTATGGTTGGTGGATATTATGAACTTGTTTTAATGACCAAATTGTGCAAGAGAAAATGCTCCAAATGGCTGCAATGAATGTGTAAAAATTTGTTAGGGTTTCTTGCTGTTTCATGGTTTTTTCCCTTGTAATTATTCTCCCCAAATCCCATTTCATTTTCCCTGCATTTCCATGCTAATATCACTTGTAAATTTGTGAAGCAAATAAATCCTATCCTTTTCCCTTTAAAAAAATAAAAATGAAACCCTAAACCCTACTTCTCCTTATGCCCATGTAAACATATGAAATTGATGATGTATATGCCATGATGTTTGCAGTATATTTCCCTAAATTCCCTGTTATATACATGTATTCCCATTTTCCTTGTAAAAATGCCCCTCCCCTAACATTTCCCTCATGTTCCTTGTCCCCTTGAAACAACATATAAATCAGCATTTTATAAAGTAGAAGCAGTAGTACATTTTGTCCACTTTGCTCTTTTAAACATGTCAGAAACCGAAACCTATGAGCAAAGTGATGACCAGTCATCAGCTTCAGAGATTGAGGTACAGAGGAGGCCTCATAAGGGTGGTAAGGGTGGACATCATAAGAGAGAGGAGCCCACCTCTTTAGCAGAATTACAGGCTTGTCCTATGGCAGTCACATGTTTTCAGTATATGTCTTGCTATGAGTTTTGTGAGAGGATCTCACGGATACAGCACCACCCTCGCCACATCCTGAGGTTGTTCACGAGGAGGGAGGACCATCTCAGCAGCATGATATCCCTGTCACTAGACATGTCAGCTCCTCACCTCTGGTTACCTATCAGAAAGGCCCAAGGGCCTTATTTGCAGCAGCTCGGCGAGTACTATCTCCACAGCAGGTGGAAGGGGTCTCGCCTTCATCATCAGCTCAGCGAGTGTTATCTCCACATCAGGTGGAAGGGGCCTCGCTTTCTTCACCAGCACAGGTACCAGGGAGGGGCAAGTAGCCCATGATTCATGAGGGGCCATCAGGGGTTCCAGATATTGAGCTTGTGGATCTTGAGACCAGTTCTCCTAGCCAAGAGGCAAAGGAGATCATTCAGCATCTCAGAGCTGAAAATGATGCCTTGCAGAGGAGGTTAGAGGGAGCACAATGGACAATCTCATACCTGGAGCAGCGCAACAAACAGTTGGAGGATGAGAAAGTCCTTGATGAGCTATGGAGGATTAGAGGAGACCGAAACTTGAACAGAAGGAGGCCCGGTGACCTATTGCCTGCTGAGAGAGAGTCCATGCTCATCCGGGTCAATGCACACTTGGAGAGGCTGTTGGCTAAGGCCAACCAAGAGAAGAGATTGCTGAGGAACATGAAGAACCATTACTGGGCAAGAATGCATGTGTGCAAGGCAAAGATGAAAATGTTTCAAAGGCGGTTGACCGAGGCACTGAAAAGGAGAAAGAGGCCAAATCCCCTCCGTATCTTGGCTGAGGCTTCACTCAAGGATCAAGGCACTAAATAGCCCAGCCACAGCACAAATCCCAAGAAATTTTGAGAATTTTGGGTGAATTTTGGCATTTTTTGGCAATTTGCAGGTTTTTCCCATTAACGGGTCTCACCCCCCGCGCGACCCTACATCAGGGCAACTCCTTTTGACCAAAACTCAGCATTTCCAGATTTGTCATGCAAAGTTACATATGCTCATGGATGGACTTGAGATTTGGTGAAGTTTTGGGCCTCCAGAAAGTCAAAAAACTAGTAAAAATTGACTTTCTGCCACTTTTTTGAATTGCAGAAAGCAGTCTTGGGAGATTTGATTTTTGACAGGGCAAATGAACTCTAAATTCAGAAATTCCAGTTGGGTTGGAAAGTAGACTCACAGACCTTTCCAACAAGCCCACTTTTTCTCAATTTGGCCACCTGCAAGTGCCCCAAACATGGCTCCAAAGGCGCGCGACCCGTCAGGCAGTGGCGCGCGACCTGTCAGGCAGTTTTGTCCAGAAATGCACTGTACAGCTCAGAAAAGCACAGTTTGACCCAGTTTGACTTTTTGGGATGAAATGTGATCCTCTTTGATGTAATTTGATGTAATTATTGTACTTTTTAGACACTTTTACTCTTATGTAACATTTCTAGAAGATTCATTCATGAAAAGGGTAAATATTAAGTGAATGAATTGGTTTCCTAGCTTATAGAGGCAGGTTGTTTTGACTGCCTAATATGTAGTGCTTAGTTTAGAAGTGGTTGAAACAGCTCCTAGGATAGTGAGCTCGACCCATGGAGGCAGGGAAAGAGGTTAGATCATCTATATTATGTACTTTCTTGCTCATTTTCATGGTTGGACTCTTGAGGGAGAAGCTATCATTGTATTATTTCACTGTATCTCTGCAATTTTTGGCTAAGGAAGACTAGGGTTTTGCAGTCCTCTTTGGGATACTTGTGGACTCATGTGTTGATGGTGTGTTTCTCAATGTTCTTGTAAGTGTGTTTATGTGAATCATTTCCTTTCTTTTGCTTCTGCACATTAAACAAATGAAGTGTTAAAGTAAGAATTCATGCTTGCCATGCTCTGCTTTTAAATTTGTTTAATTTCAATGTTTTCTACTGTCTAAAGGGAATTCAAAGTTATTGTTTGCTCTCCTTGGCTCCTCACCTGTCATTCTTGATCATCCACCTCAATCAAAGGCATCAATACTGTCTCCTACCTCGCCCCAAAGAACCCCCTGCAGAAACTGTGTCCAATCCCCGCACCCAAAATTGCCCTCTCCTCAATGTGCCACCAAAAACCCTAAAAATCCCAAAACAACCTTTTTGATCAGTTTACTAGCCTAAAATCAGTGTTAACATATTGGTCATCTCATCCATTGAAGATTTTACCGAGATAGACCGGAGAGAGCCTTCTCCTGCCCTGTAGGGCTAGCTACGAGGCTAAATGGTTTGATGTTGCCTTGAGGTTTACCTTTCTCAGCCTGAGGTGAAATTTCAAGCGCTAACATACTGGCAACCATATTGGGGAGAACAAATTAATCGTTTGCTCATTGACGTGTTATTTCATAAGTCTTAGACGGAGCCTGAAGTTACGCCAGGTAGCCTTCGAAAACGCTCTTGTTTTACATCAGCGTTAGTAGATAAACGCTGCTTCAGTCAATCTCCGTGAGCTTGTGGACGTAGCGCTTCATTGACACTTTATCCTAGTATATTTGCAAACTCTGAACTTTTAGATGATAAGTTGAGAGTTTTCACAGGTTGAAATCATTCACCTGGCGACTCCTTTCGCTGAAGAATCCAGCAACCTGTGCTTCAAGGTGACTTCACTGCAGAGAGATCAGTAGCTTTGAGATTTCTCAAGATGGATCAGATTGCAAGAAGATATGCTCCCTTGAGCCGAGATCACATTCCAGGTTTTCCGAATAAGATGCCCAAGGTAGATTGGTCAAGGAATCTGCCCACATTTAACGCTGATGGTAAGAAGGATGCTGCTTTACATCTGGTTAGATTTCATATGCATATTCGCAAGTTAAAGATCAATTTTCCTGAGGACTGTTTGATGAAAATGTTTATGGCTACTTTGGAAGATGAAGCCCGATCCTGGTATGAAAGTTTGCCATCTGCTTCAATTTATTGTTTAAGGGATTTTCATACCGTTTTCTTTGAAAAGTATAAAGAATCATATCCATCTTTGATTTTAGTTCAGAACTGTTGTAGCCATGTACATAATTTTATTCAAAGCCTTGAGACATATTATGAAGATGATAATTTTATGGACGTTGAGATCATGGAGGCTCTGTATGAGAATCCATTTCAGCAGCATAAAGAAAACTTAGAGGATACTTGTCCAGATGATAAGGATATTTTGCAGCAGAATCAAGATCAGCAGGTTGAAGATGGTCATATGGCTGTAATTGAGGAAAGAGAAGAGCTTGTTTCAGATCTGTCCACAGAAGAAAACCAGGTTGCAGAATGTGATAATGTTAGGACAGCTATTTCAGTTCTAGATTCAGATTGTGATGACCAAGCATACCTTGTGCCGAATCCTGAAAAGGAGAGTTTTGTTGTTGAGATCATGGACAAAGTTCTTGATCCAAATGTCCTTATGCCATCAGAACAGAGCCTGCATGAGGAGGTAATTCAGCCAGCTCATGAACAACAAGATGAGATCTTTGTTCAAGTAAGTGAAAACTCTTCTTTCAATCATAATTTGGATAGTTTGATTGCCATGTCATATGAAGATGATCAACAATGTTTCCAAGTTTCAGAAGATCAGCACTGTCATTCAGATTTTTCATGTTTTGAAATGTTATTTCAAGAAGACAAGACTTGTTTGAGCAAAGGGAAACAGAAAGTCTTATCTCCTTTGTCTGAAGAGGAGATAGATCAGCTTTTGAAAGGTCATGCTACAACCCAAGCTAAGGCAAATCGGGCGTGTGCACATGGTCACGAAAGTGTTGGTGAAACTTCTTCCTCTTTTGAAAATGATGACAGTCTTGTAATTAGTTTTATAGATCAGTAAACAGATAATATTTTCAATATATAAATATATATTCGCATTTGTGCTTTCTCTTTCTTTCACATACTAGATTCTTGATGGAAATTTCACCTCTTTCGAATTCTTCCAGTCTGAAATCATCTTCTTATCACTTGAGGCACTTGAAAGATTTGTAGCCATGAGCTCAAGTGGAGTTCGTTCACCAATGTTTCTTGAAGATACACCTTTAAGAGTCTTTGGTCCAGAAAGATTCACTGAAATTTTCTTTGATGCCATTTTCCTGAAAAATAGAAACACATAAATCAGTAAATAATAAAAACATATTAACTTAAATTAACAACGAAAATATATCATAATTTTTTTATTTGTATGATCAGAATCGCCCCGCCAACGCCGCCCCCCTCACCCGCCTGCCCCGCGACCACCCTTCCACCCGCCCACGCCCCCTCCCTCACCCACCGCCCCTCACATTCTAAAAGGGTATGCATTAACATTCTAGTGTAAAAAAAGTAAATCACGAATAAAACATTCCAAAATTAACTATGTATATATTATATGAAAGTAGTGAAAATAGTAAAATTCTTACATTTTATTATTTTTTTAGTTGAAACCTTCATAGATCTATCTTGATTCTATATTCAATAAAAATGTAGAAGAATAAAAAATCATGTAAACATTTTTTAAACTTTACGCTCAAAATGATATTTACATCTTGATATTTACAAAACCCAAAAATCTAATATTTTCAAATTTAAAACAATTTATTTTAATATTTCATTTAATATATGTCTGATTTTTTTAATAAGTACAAAAAAAATTATATGTAATGGCGCCCCACAGCACCCATTGGCGCCCTACCTCATCCGCCTCCCCCGGGCACCCACACCCCACCCATCGGCGCCCCCTCGGTGTCCGCGCCCGCCCCCCAAGCCCCCACCTCGGGCACTGCACCCCAACCCCCGGTGCCTTCCCTCCCTCCTCCCCTAGCCGGGCGCCTGACCCACCCACCCACTCCACGCGCCCCCCCCCTCCCGGGCACCGCACCCCAACCCCCGGCGCCTCCCCACGCCTGGGCGCCCCACCCTACCCACCGGCACCATGCCCCTCCCTCGGGCGTGCACCCCCCACCACACCCTAATCCGCCCTCCCGGGCGCCCCACTCCACCCGCCCCCTCGCCTTCCGGGCGTCCCATACCAACCCCCGGCGCCTCCCCCCGCCCGGGAGCCTCACCCCTCCCCACCCTGCCACCCCCGAGCGCACACCACCGACACCCCCCGCGGGCGCGCCACCCCAACCCCCGACGCTTTTTCTCCTTCTCTCCCCCCGCTCGGGCGCTCCACCCCACCCATCGGCACTTGCACCCCCCCCCCCTCCCCAAGCGCTCGCTCCACGCCTCACTCAAACCCCCGGTGTTCGCCCCTCGCCCTCCCCCCCGCGGGCGCCCCTCGCCCGCCCCCTGCACCCACCACATCCCCCTCCCTCCCCCTACAGGTGCCACACCCCGACCCCCGACCCCCCTCCCTCGGCCTGCGCCCCCTCCCTCCGCCCTCTCCCTCCCCGCCCTCCTTCTCTCCATCCCGCGGCCCTCCCCTGGCCGGTGGCCCGAATCGCCCTGCCGCCTGCCGGGCGGGGGCGCGACCGAGGCAGGCGCCACCCCGGTGGCCCGCGCCCGCGCCTGGCAGCTGTGCCACCTCGATGGCCCGCACCCCCGTTTGGCAAGTGACAGGGCGATTCCTCGGTCGCGCCACCTCGGCGGCCGAGGTGGCACCTGCCTTGGAATCGCCCTGCCGCCTGCCGGGTGGGGGCGCGGGCTGCCGGGATGGCACTGGCCGAGGGCGGGCCGCGGGAGGGAGAGAAGAAGGGCGGGGAGGGAGGAGGGAGGGGGCGCGGGCAAGGGGGAGGAAGGGGGCTGGGAGAGGGAGGGAGGCCGGTGGGTGGGGTGGGCCGCCCGGGCGAGGAGGCGGTGGGTGGGGGGGGGAGGCGGTGTGTGGGGTGGGGTTCCCGTGCGAGGGAGGGCGCGGGCCGGGGGAGGGAGGGAAGGCGTCGGGGATTTGGATGGGGCGAGGGGCGGGTGCCCGAGGGGGGGAGGCAGGTTCCGATGGGGCGGGGGGCGAGCGCCCGGGGAGGGGGGTGCCGGTGGATGGGGTTGGGCGCTCGGGGAGGGGGGGTGCCAGTGGGTGGGGTTGGGTGCCCGGGGGGGGGGGGGGTGCCGGTGGGTGGGGTTGGGCGCTCGAGGGTTGGGGCATGTGACTGGCTGGGGGAGGGAGGGAAGGTGCCGGGGGTTGAGGTGGAGCGCCCGCGGGGGGGGGGGGGGGTGTGCCGGTGGGTGGGGTTGGGGCATGTGACTGGTTGGGGGAGGGAGGGAAGGTGCCGGGGGTTGAGGTGGAGCGCCCGCGGGGGGGGGGGGGGGGGGGGGGTGGACGGTGGGTGGCGTGGGTGCCCGGTGGGAGGGGAGGGTTAAGGGGCGGGCACGGGTGCCCGAGGGGTGTTGGGGTGCGGGCACCTGGGGGGGCGCCGATGGGTGGGGTGTGGGTGCCCGGGGGGGCGGATGGGGTAGGGCGCCGGTGGGTGCTGTGGAGCGCCATTACATATAATTTTTTTTTGTACTTATTAAAAAAATCAGACATATATTAAATGAAATATTAAAATAAATTGTTTTAAATTTAGGGGGGTTTGGAGGTAGGGGGCGAGTTGGGTTGTGGCGCCCACCCTGGCAGCTCACCTGCCCGCCGCGGGGGTTGGGCGATTCTCAGAATCGCCCAACCCCACGACAGGCGGGCGAGCCGTTGGGCTGCCCCCACACCCCCTACCGCCCCCCCACGCCCTCACACCCCGCCCGCTCGCCCGACCTCCCCGCCCACCCCGCGACACCACGACGGCCCACCCACAGGTATTGGGCGATTGAGTTTGATCGGGCCCACCATGCTCACGATGGATGTAATTGTTATTTTGGCTCAGAAAAATTATTAATTAAAAAAAAATCTTTTTTATTAAACTAATTTAATATGAAAATTTTCAAGGAAAAAAATTTAACTTACCTTTCAATTGCGAGAATTCTTCGTTGAATATGTTGTTGATAGCGATGTAGCTGCTCCACAAATTCACGAGTCTTTCAATGATTTTCAGAAAGCTTGGATGTGATGTGAGTAATAGTGATAATGAAATTTTAATATATAAGTGAAATTATGGAGATGTTTTACCATACGGTTAATGTGGGATAATTTGTTTTAAAATATTATAAAGCGAATATTGTAGAATTGTTTTACAACGGATTGAATGTGAGATAATTTGTTTTAGAATATATTATAAAAATTAAAAAAAAAAAATCAATTGTTTAGTAAATATTATATACTTTAACTATTAAAATAATTAATGAAGAAGTTGTAGTTTACAATTTCAGTTTTAATGATTTATTTCATTAAAAAATTTAGTTTACATTTTTTAATAAATTGTAGAACAAAATAATGAAGGTAAATAAATCTAAAAAACTTTTTGGAATGAAATATTTTCGCGAAATTTTTTGGAGGGAAATATTTTGAGAAGAATCTTCGACAAAAATCACATAGAAATATTTTTTCCGACACGTTTCGAACCAACCAGTGTGGTTCATCGTCAGGACAAGTGTGGTTCAACTTGTCCTGACGATGAACCACACTAGTTGGTTCGAAACGCGTCGGCAAAAATATTTCTATGTGATTTTCGCTGAAGATTCTTCTCAAAATTGATATGGATCACAGAAGCCTAAATTCTCTAAGCGAAATATTTTCGCAAAATTTTTTGGAGGAAAATAATTTCGCGAAACTTTTTGGAGGGAAAATTTTTGGAGGGAAAATTTCATTCTTTAAGATATATAATATCTTTAGGAGACTCTCCATTTGTATCATTCAACATATTCTATTTGAAAGGGATGGATTGTTTTGATAGTGAAGTTTTGATTTATACACCATCAACATCTTCATCGCGTAACAATTCTATTCATATTGATGAATATAGCGGGAATTCTTCTACTATGAATAGAAAGTCAATTCTTCCACTTAGTCCTGATTCTAAGGACTATGAGAGCGGCACTGATGAAAGAGGGGATGGAGAATTTCAAATAAACAAAGAGTCACAAATTCCACTTAGTCCTACTTCTAAGGACTATGAAAGCCGCAGTGATGAAGAGCATGATGGTGAAGTTCAAAAGAACAGAGTGTCATGATGTCCACTTAGTCCTAATTCTGAGGATTATGAGAGCAGCAGTTTTGAAGAGCATGATGGTGAAGTTCAAAAGAATGGAGTGTCACAATGTCCACTTAGTCCTAATTCTGAGGACTATGAGAGCAACAATTTTGAAGAGCATGATGGTGAAGTTCAAAAGAATGGAGTGTCACGATGTCCACTTAGTCCTAATTCTGAGGACTATGAGAGCAACAATTTTGAAGAGCATGATGGAAAATTTCAAAAGAATGGAGTGTCACAGTGTCCACTTAGTCCTAATTCTAAGGACTATGAGAGCAGTAGTGATGAAGAGCGTGATAACGAATTTCAAAAGAATGGAGTGTCAAAGTGTCCACTTAGTCCCAATTCTAAGGACTATGAGAGCAATGGTGATGAAAAGCATGATGTTGAATTTCAAAAGTATGGTGTCACGGTGTCCAGTTAGTTCTAATTCTAAGGACAATGAGAGCAGTAGTGATGAAGAGTGGGATGATGAATTTCAAAAGATTGGAGTGTCACGGTGTCCACTTAGTCCTAATTTTGCAAACTATGAGAGCAATAGTTATGAAGAGCGTGATGATGAATTTCAAAAGAATGGAGTGTCACTGTGTCCTCTTAGTCCTAATTCTAAGGACTATGAGAGCAACAGTGATGAAGGACAAGATGATGCACTTAGTCCTAATTCTAATGAGCATAAAGGTAGCAGTGACAAAGGACAGGATGTAGCATCTTCAATAAGTAAACAATCACATTTTCGATGTAGTCCTAATTCTATGGACTATGAGAGTAGCACTAACAATGCACACGAGGAAGAATATCCATTGAACATCGAATCAAATTTTCCATTCAGTCCGAATTCTAAGGACTACGATAGTAGCACTGAAGAAGGGGAAGATGAAGAATATCCTCCAAGTAAATATTTGAAAAGCAGAGCTGATCATAGTGTGGATAACATTCCTCTTAATGATGATGAAAATCCTTATACAAATGATGATCCAATGATGGAGATGTTGCCAAGAAATATTGTATCGAGGAGTAGGAGCAGACCTTTTCGTATCAATGCAAGTTTTTCTAATTATACAAAGGGTAGAGCAAAATATCTGATGAGAAGAGGTTCTATCAGCGCTCTCATTTCAAGTGAATGTTGCCAAAAAGATTGCTTGAAACATATGGATTTCAAATTTGCATTAGAAAGCAGGAAGAGATATTTGTCAATGAATAAAAGCATGCAAAATTCATCTTTAGTTGGGTGCATGCAATCTACATTGTCAGGTTATGATTATCATATTGGGACTTTATTTATATGTAGAAAAGCTTTCAAAATGTTTCATTCGATTGGGAATTTTCGTCTCTCGAGAATTCAAGAAAATTTGGAAAAGGATCCCACATTTTATTTAGAAATACGTCATAAAAGACAGTTTGGGCCATTATCAAATACTGCAATGTCATGGATGAAAGATTTCTTTTCAAAGCATGGAGAGTGTATGCCAAATAGAGAGACATTACATATTCCAGATAATTTTTCAAGATGAGAAATCTACAACTTATACAAAGAATATGCAGAAGGTGCTGAGGGACATGGCCGGTTTATTACATATCAATATTTTGTGAAAGTATGGAAGCAAGAATTCAACGATGTCCGTATTCCTAAGAAGACAAGGATGGGGATTTGTAGTACATGTGCTTCTCTTAAATAAAAATGGGACAAATGTGAAGGGTCAGAAAGAGGTAAGCATTCATAACTTTAACTTTTAAAATTGTATAGTCATCAACTATGAAAACATATTTCTTAATGAATTTCTTTTATGTTGTGTAGATTTAATTTTCAAAGAACTTCAGGATCATTGCGAACAACAAACAAACGAAAGGAATAATTTGTACAAGCATCGAAAGAAGTGTTATAATAATCCAAATAAATATTTGGGTTTGATAATTGATGGTATGGACCAGAAGAAAACACTTTTACCACATTTTGTTCGCACACCCAAAAATTTACAGGAGGAAATTTTTATTCAGTTTCACTTGGTCGGTTGTATGGTCTTCAATGGGAAATGTTGCTAAGGGTGTACTTCACAGCTCCAAATATTCATAATGATGCAAATCTAACCATAACCATAATTCATGATGTGATTTCTCATTGGTCTGGTAATCTTCCTGAAGTCTTGTATCTACAATTGGACAACACTTGCCGTGAAAACAAAAATCAGGTTGTTTTTGGATATCTAAACATGCTTGTTGAATTAAGAATTTTTCAAAAGGTAAAGGTTGGTTTCCTTCTTGTTGGGCACACTCATGACCATATTGATCAGATGTTCAGTCGTTTTTCAGTCACATTGAGGAGGAAGGAAGTTGGAGCTTGCCATCACTAATTGAATGTATTAAGAAATCATACATGCCAGAGCCTACTTTTGATGTGTTGGAAGAAACTGTTGACATGTGAAGGTTTATTTTGGGATCATATGGTGAGGGTAAATGCATTGAACAAATTAATGACATTAGCTTCCAACATCAATTTCGTATCAAAAAAATTGATGGTAAAACACTAATATGGGGCAAGAAGTATTCAACTACTGCAGAATGGGCACCGTCATCAGGTTTGCAATTTTTGAAGTTCATTCCAGATCATCCAATATTTGCATAAAAAATATTGCTATTACAATAAGTTGGTGAAGTTCAGAATGCACGCAGATAGAATAGAGATATAAATTATTCTGATTGCCTGGAAGAAATTAAAAAATGTATTAGATATACATATGAGTACTTTGACATTGCTGATTCAGTTTGGTGGGAGTCATTTTTCAATAATCAAAGTGATATCATTTCAACAACAACAAATGAAGATATGCCTTTGAAAAATCCATTTATTTGGCCACAAAATGTGTCGAACGAACATGAGGAAATAAACATTGTTGAACAACAACAATCTCAAGGTATTATTAATTCTTCACAGGTAGCGGAAAGAGAGATGTATATTGGTTCCAGAAGATCTCGTGCACAACATGAAGCCATGGAATACCTTTACAAGGGTTCAATACAGGATATTAAGGAGGGTTGCATGATTGCAGTGCTAGCAGATGGAGATCCCAATGGCTATCCATTCTGGGTTGCTAAAGTTATAAAGGTATTTACAGAAAATGAGGATTTTACAAGTGTTGAAGTACATTGGTATGCCACAAATACACACCCATTCAATGGTGTGTATAAGCCAGAGATGGTAGTTGACAAAAAAAATGGCGGAAAGAGAAAAAGAAAGGGTACAAATATAAATCACTGCCGCACAGACATATTAAAATTGAAGGACGTTGACATACTTGTTTATGACTTCAATTTAACAAAGAGAGGAACTCTTCATTTCAAGACGAAAGATATTCTGAAAAGGTTGTTACCAGAAGGAACAGTGTTGAGATGGGAGTCTGCTGAAACCAGTCGTAGATCTAGAAGAATTTTGAAACCTGAAATGTTGGGCATGCATGTGGACTTAGATGGGGCACTAGTTGATGAAAGAGAAGAATATGGAACATCTTCGTCAGCATCCAGTCACTCATCTGAAGATTTGAATTCTGATGGTGTGCAAGAAAATATGAGTGATTTTGAATAATTGTTTAAGACAGTTTATATAACTGATGTATCAGAGTTGGGTCCTTCATTCAAGGGAAAAACAGTTTCACCCAGTGAAGCACAAGCGAGCCAAGATTTGGATGTATCAGCAGCGAATTGAATTGAGGGCTAGTCAATGGATTTTAGTCAGGGCCTGTTTTGTCTTTCGTTTTTTGGGAAAATACAGTAAACAACAGTTGCAGAAGGAAAATGGAAAAAGCACTCAGCAACAGATCATCGGAAGTATAAATCAGTAGAGAACTAAAATGTTGGAACTTACGCAACCAGAAAACGGGGAAGCACGCCCAGGGAAGAAGAAAAATGGGATCAATTTTGAAGAAATCAATAGGAAAAAGGGAAAATGGCTCTAGGATTTCATCAAAAAGGACCAAATCTACGCGGGACCATGAAATTGCCAAGAAGAATGAATCAAGCGAGCATTCCTATAAAGGAAAGCATAAAGGACGAATTCAGCAGTTGTTTTCATATAGATTTGGTCTTTGTGTTAGTTGTAGTTGGGGTGTTATATGTAGGTTTTAACCCTGTACAGAAATTACCTACAAACAAATTCTTAAAAAACTGAAAATATACAATGGCAAGAAACACAAAACAAATACACATATATTTTCCCCTATATCCCAAAATCAGGACTACTAGATTGATTTTTCATTATATTCCTTTCAATGTTACAATATATATATATATATATATATATATATAGATATAGATATATATATATATATATATATAGATATATATATATATATATATATATATATATATATATATATATATATATATATATATATATATATATATATATATATACATGTCGAAGCATCCATAAACCCCAATCCATTAACCCTGGATTACAACATAATCGTAGTTCCCTTGACCAGATCTACAAAATACCATGGGAATAAAACCATCATGCCCAAAACCATGTGCGAAATCCATGCACAAAACCATAGGTAGGTCCACCCACCTAATATAGGGTCCAAAAAAAATTCTCGGGGCGCTGCCCCAAATCCCGTGCAAGGGGGCTATCACCCCCCTCCAACCCCCTGCCTCGTTGTGCCTAGTGCAACGAAGGGGGTGTTGGTCACCCCCCGGCTTCGTGCCTGGGGCTATCTGTGGAAAGAATGTAACACACACCCAACATTATAGCCTTTGTGTTTGTGAAAAAGATCTAATATATGTGTCGTGAAATCTGATGTAATTTTTTGTTAAGAGAGTCCCACTTATACGTATGATCTCTGTTGTAATGATTGGAACTATTCATAAAATACATTTTTTGAAATTTTGTGTTGATAATATAGTTATGCATTGAATGTATGGCCTCTTTAAATTTTCAATTTATTTATGGAAGTAATGTTCAGATTCCTTCTGGGATCAATGCATGTTTTAAGTATAATCTAGTTACATAGATGTTAATTACTAATGGTGTAGATGATACTTGGGTATCAATATAGATCCCTTCATTTTTCTGTGGTTTTGGCTCGCCTCGGGTGAGACACTCCTTTGCAAAACGGAGTGAAAATATTGGCGAAAATCTAGACTATGATGGTATCTTTTGTTGGAAACTTAGGTTGAACCTTGGTCATTAACCTTCCAAAATTTTCTACCAACAAAGGCTATTTTGAGCACTCTTATTATAGTTGATAACTCCTAGAGTACCTAACTAAGAGATTTTTGGACAACTTATGTTGGAGACTTGGAGAGAAGTGGGATATGTTGAGTAACTATGTAGTATAAAAGGGTATCCCATTCCTTGAGTTGTGTAGGGTAAGGAGAAAGAGGATAGCCTATTGAAATTTATATAGGAGTGACTAATTTGGATATTGGGTTGTTGAGTGGATAACATCTAGCCATGAGAGCTAGACCTCCTTGTGGATTCAAAGTGTCAACTTAGGGATGGACTACTTTTGAGAGGAATTGAACAAAAAAGCATATGTTTGGGAGTAACATCCTAGGTACATGACCAATTGGTGAAATCATGCAACCCTCCTTAATATCCTTAATCTCAAGGTATCATTAATTCTTCACAGGTAGCGGAAAGAGAGATGTATATTGGTTCCAGAAGATCTCGTGCACAATGTGAAGCCATGGAAGACCTTTATAGGGGTTCAGTACAGGATATTAAGGAGGGTTGCATGATTGTAGTGCTAGCAGATGGAGATCCCAATGGCTATCCATTCTGGGTTGCTAAAGTTATAAAGGTCTTTACAGAAAATGAGGATGTTACAAGTGTTGAAGTACATTGGTATGCCACAAATACACACCCATTCAATGGTGTGTATAAGCCAGAGATGGTAGTTGACAAAAAAAATGGCGGAAAGAGAAAAAGAAAGGGTACAAATATAAATCTCCGCTGCAAAAACATATTAAAATTGGAGGATGTTGACATACTTGTTTATGAATTCAATTTAACAAAGAGAGGAACTCTTCGCTTCAAGACGATAGAGATTCTGAAAAGGTTGTTACCAGAAGGAACAGTGTTGAGATGGGGGTTTGCTGAAATGAGTAGTAGATCTAGAAGAATTTTGAAACCTGAAATGTTGGGCATGCATGTGGACTCAAATGGGGCACTAGTTGATGAAAGAGAAGAATATGGAACATCTTCGTCAGCATCCAGTCACTCATCTGAAGATTTGAATTCTGATGGTGTGCAAGAAAATATGAGTGATTTTGAATAATTGTTTAAGACAGTTTATATAACTGATGTATGCATCGTATCTTCCAATAAAATTAATGATTTCCATATGGTGTTAAATGAGAAGTTATGAGGAATTTTTATGTTGTTGGATTATATATCTTAATTATGATAAATTGTATTGTTTAAAATATCTACAATGCAATATTAAATTAGAGATATAATGTATGTTTTATTCAATATACAAATAATGACTTTTGAATTCATTTAGTAATGTAATATGTTCATAATGTCATGGATTTTTAATTTTATAGTTGAAAAAATTTCAATTTCTTTTGTATCTAGCATGTTATGGTTGAGAACATGTTGAATTTATACTTAGGAAAGAAAAATGATATTCTACCAAAAACATTAATGTGTTTTTTTCCTCATAAACAACTTTGTTTGGCACATAAAAATTTGGTTTTACTAGCATTTTTTTAAAATTTTGAAAATTGACTCTAAAAAAAAATCATTGTTCCAGTATCATCACTTTCGTTTTGAAGCTATATTTTGCATGAAAATTTCCTAGTAAATTTCGTAGTCACTGCCATTTTTAAAACATGTTCAAAATTGACACCTAAAAAATAAAAACATCGTTCCAGTATACACACTTTTCTTTTTAAGCACTGCCATTTTGAGTTTATAGTTCCCGTTTCAAAGTTTACATTGTTTTAATGCTATTCAGAAGAAATCTGATGAAAGTGTAGTTGAGTTCATCATAAGGTTCAATAAATTGTACAATAGTCTTCCAGTGGAGATTAATCCCCCTCCTGCTGGTGCAAAAGTAACTTTTGCAGGGGCTTTTGAATCAGATTTTGGATTCACATTGAGGGAGAGAAGATCCACAACCATTGATCAGATCCAAACCGATGCCTTAGAAATAGAAGAAAATATGGTGGCTGCAGGTAAAGCAACAAAGACATAGCCTATCCAAGATAAGGGAAAGGCTAAAGTGGAATCCTCTCAAAGTCAAACATTAGAGGATATGAATAATGTAATTAAAAATTTGTCTAATAAATTGATTAAATTGGAATTGGAGAGTAAGAATTCTTAGAGGCAAGCACAACAGAATAGAAACTTTAATCCTCAATATAGAAGACAACCTCTACAAATTTTGCAGAAGGAGAGAAAAGACCAAGATCAGGTTCAAGCACCACTTTACTTAGAGGCAGATCTTGATGAAGTACTAGAGCATTCTAGGGACCATGATGATCATATTTCTACATTGTATGCAGTAGATGAAGATGAACTAGGCGTTGAGGGAGAAGAATATAAATATATTGAAACAGATGCCATTTATGATGAGAATGAAATTGATGAATATTGGAAGCAGTTTTCTGATTTTATGCAGGCAGAATTACATAAGAAATATGACTTGAGATCAAGGAAAAGATCTAGAGTTCAAGAAAATGAATTTGAGCAGCAAGTTCCAGCTCCCCTACAAAAGGCGACAACACAAGAACCACAGCCCACAAAACAATTAAATAAAGGAAAGCAACAACAGAATAAAAGTAACAAGATTCAAATACTTCAAGGTGAGTCTTTTCAAGACAAAAGTGATAAAATTCCTTTAGAAAAACTTGTTTCCATTCCACAAGAGATTTCAGTGATGAAGAAAAGTGAAGATGAAAATGAAAGGAATACTAAACAGGTCCATGTGTTTAGTCTTACTAAAGAATTAGAAAAAATCAGAATTCAAGTGCCCCTCACAGAGTTGGTCAAAACACCAGTTTATCAAAGAGAGATTGTTGAGTTTATCAATCTATCTTAGAATGTGAATATAAATGACACTGTGAATTTGCAAGAAGATAAACTAGTAGTGGTTTTTGGTCCACATGTGGAGGAGGTAGATTCTTCAACACCTCCTTTCTACATTTCTTTATTGATTCATGATTTCCTCTTGCATAATTGTATGTTTGATTCAGGAGCTTCACATAACCTTATGCCACTATTAGTGATGAAACAACTAAACCTACAAGTTACTAAACCTTACAGAGACCTGTATTCTTTTGATTCAAATAAAGTCAAGTGTCTGGGGGTCATTAAATATATGGTGGTGTCACTAGCCCAGATCCCAACTA
Organism: Pinus tabuliformis; assembly: GCA_031772625.1. Lineage (NCBI taxonomy): Eukaryota > Viridiplantae > Streptophyta > Pinopsida > Pinales > Pinaceae > Pinus > Pinus tabuliformis. The sequence goes on along the minus strand of CM062808.1, from coordinate 315,148,981 downwards.
GAAGCTTGGTAATGGATGTAGTGGTAGCAGATATCCCTGCTAGGTTTGGAATGTTACTATCTAGGTCATGGGGGGCTAAATTGGGTGGTGTTTTGAAACTGAATTTTACTTATGCTGTCATACCAATTTTTGGTGGAGAAGAAAGGAGGTTGTACAGAGAAACAAGATTTGTAAAAACAATCACAAAGAACAGAGCAAGTAATTCACCTGTATATAGCCAAGAGAAAGATGACTTTTCTTGCTTCGTGCTGCATGACAATGCAGAGTTGGCTGAAGATAACCAGAGGTAGCTTACTTCAACCAGTGTAAATACAGAGCTACAAACAGAAGGGGTGTGGAAGTGCTTATTTGATGGAGCCTATTCTAAAGAAGGAATAGGTGTTGGTTTCCTTCTGATTACACCTGGAGGTAATATGATCCCTTTTTCTTTTAAATTGGAGTTTGAAGCAACAAATAATGTGGCAGAATATGAATCCTTGATCATTGCTCTACAAACAACAAAACAAATGGGAGTCCAGTCAATTTCTGTTTTTGGAGATTTAGAGCTGATTATAAAGCAAATAAAGAACCATTGTCAAACAAAACACCCTAGGCTTAGGGCATATAGAAATGAAGTGTGGGATTTAGTTGAGAACTTCTTTGAGGCTTTCAACATACAGTTCATTCCAAGAGATGGGAACAAATTAGCAGACTCTTTGGCTATGGCTGCTAGTACTTTTAGGCCTCCCATAAATCCAAAGCTAAGATATGAGGTTGAAATGAGGCACAGGCCTTCTGTTCCGGATAATATAAAACACTGGTAGATTTTTGAAGATGATCAGTAGATTAAGGAATTCTTGACTATGATTGAAGATTTTCAGGGCACAGAGATTGATCAAGATGAAGATGAAATAACAGAAGGTGCAGAAGTAAGTGGTTTGAAAATTTCTATAATTAATCAAAAAATTATTCAATTGAAAGATAATATTCTGCCAAGGGTGATTGTCCCTCTTGAAAGAATTTTTAACTCCAATGATGTAGCTGTTAGTTCAGAGAAAATTCCACAGGATGAACAGATTCAAGATCACAAGATTAGAACCCAGAAGGAGCCCAATTTAGTCAAATTATTTAATGGAGTTCCACTTAATTATAAGGAGAGATATCTTAAGCTTTTCATGGACTATATTGATGTTTTTTCTTGGTCCTATGAGGATCTCAAAACATATGATGTAAGTATTATTCAGCACAAGATTCCCTTGAAAGAAGGGATTAAACCATTTAAGCAGAAACTCAAGCAGATAAACCCTCTGCTTTTACCATTGATTAAGAAAGAAGTCAAAGAGCTGCTTGATGCCAAGATAATAGTTCCACTCAGGTACTCTCACTGGGTGGCCAATTTAGTGCCTGTAAGGAAGAAAAATGGAGAAATAAGGTTATGTTTGGACTTTAGAAATCTAAATAGGGCTTCCTTAAAAGATAACTACCCATTACCTAAAATGGATCATGTGTTGCAGAAGGTAACATGATCATTCAAAATGTCAATGCTGGATGGATTCTCTGGGTATAACTAGGTGGTCGTTGATAAAGAAGATTAGAAAAACACTGCATTCACAACTCCTTGGGGAACCTTTATGTATGCTCGAATGCCTTTTGGGTTGATGAATGCAGGTGAAACATTTCAGAGGGCAATGGACATTGCATTTGTAGGTGATAAGTTTGTAGTGATATACTTGGATGACATTACTATTTTCTCTAAGTCTGATGAGCAGCATCTGGACCATCTTAAAAAGACTTTTGAGAAATGTAGAAAATTCGGGCTTTCTTTGAATCCTAAGAAGTCTATTTTTGCTCTAGAAGAGGGAAAATTGCTGGGGAACATTGTTTCTAGAGATGGAGTGAAGATAGATCCAGCAAGGGTGCAAGCTGTGCAGAAAATACCCCTACCCAGGAGTAAGAAAGACATTCAAAAATTTATAGGAAAATAAACTTTTTAAGGAGGTTCGTGTCCAATTATACTGAAATTGTAAAAGAAATTACCAATATGTTGAAGAAGGAAAATGAAGTGTATTGGACCAAGGAAGCCAGAGAGTCATTCTCCAGGATTAAAGAAGCATTACAAGCAACTCCAGTTTTAATTAGCCCTGATTATCAAAAACCTTTTCAAGTTTTTTCATTTGCATCACCTAATTCAATAGTTGTTGTTTTGTTATAGAAAAATGATGAAGAGAAGGAGTAGCCAGTTGCTTTCTTTAGCAAGATTCTCAGAGATGTTGAACTAAAGAAAAATATTCTTGAAAAGAAGGCATATGCTTTGGCAAAATCCTAAAGGCCTTCAGAACTTATGTGCTGTAGTCACAAATCATTGCTTATGTGCCAAATGTTGCAGTAAAGGATGTCTTAGTCCAGAGTGATGTGGAAGGCAAAAGAGGAAAATGGATAGCCAAGATTCAAGAGTATGACTTGGACATAAATCCCACAAAGCTGGTGAAAGGACAAGGATTGGCTAAGATGTTGACAGAGTCAAATTTCTAGGCATTGGGAATCAATTTTCTAACACCTGCAAATGAGGAAATAATTGAAGAAAGTGAAGAAAAATCAAATCTGGGTATGAAGATCAGATATAAATCTTTATGTCCAGAATGGTACAAGCACATAGTCCATTATTTATGTTTTCTCTCTTGTCCTCAATCTTTGGATAGAACAAAATATAGAGCATTGAAAATCAAAGCACAACCATATGTGATTGTTGAGGGCAGATTGTATTGGAAGGATCCTGTGGGAATTCTATTGTTATGTTTAACAGAGGATGAACTTACAGAGACCATTAAAGATTTTCATGAGAAGTTATGTGGTGGACATTATAGTTGGAAAGCTACTACACATAAAATCCTCCAGGTAGGGTTTTATTGGCCCACCCTATTTGGTGATATATACAAGTTTGTCAGAGGCTGTCAAAAGTGTCAACTTTTTGCTGAGAAGAAAAGGTTTGCTCCCTTGCCTTTGATCCCAGTCTTCATAGAAGAACCATTCAGACAATGGGGACTAGATTTTGTTGGAGAAATTAACCCACCTTCTAGTGGATAGCACAAGTGGGTTCTCATAGCTACTGATTATTTCACCAAGTGGATAGAAGCTATACCTACTAAAAGGGCGAATGACCAGGTGGTGATGAAGTTCTTAGAGGAAAATATTTTCAGCAGATTTGGATGCCTTGTCAAAATCATAACAGACAATGCTCAAGTGTTCAATTCAAGTAAGTTTGTTGCTTTTTGTCAGAAGTATAATGTTATTTTATCTCATTCAACAACTTATCATCCACAGGGAAATGGATTGGCTGAATCCACTAACAAAACATTGATGAAGATCCTTAAGAAAACTATTGCAGAGAATCAGAAAGACTGGGATTCAAAGTTAAAGTTTGCTCTATGGGTTGTTCGAGTGACTACAAGAAGGTCTACAGGCAAATCACCTTTTGAGTTAGTGTATGGAACTCAAGCTCTGTTCCCAAGTCAGCTTGTGAAGCCTGTAATTGCAATGATTCAGGAGGCAAAAGAAGAGCCCAATGCTCTGATAAGAAGAATGCATAAGGTAGTGGAGTTGAGTGAAAGCAAGGATAAGGTAAGAGATAATTTGATTATATATCAATCAAAGATGAAGGGTATTTTTGACAGAAAGGCCAAAGAAATTGATTTTAAGGTTGGAGACTTGGTATTAAGGTGGGATACTAGAAGAGAAGATAAGGGCAAACATGGGAAGTTTGACCCTCTCTGGTATGGCCCATTCAGAATTATAGAAGCAAGGGCAAATAATACATTGCTCTTGGAGAATATTGATGGTGAAACTTTACAACTGTCTGTCAATGGGAAATACCTCAAACATTATTTCCAATTCTGAAGCACAACTATCCTGTCATTGTAGATACCAGAGTGAATTCATTGTATAAATTCCATAGAATTTAAATTGGCTAAGCAATATGTGACTCCATGCCCAAGGTGAAGGCACTAATCTGTGGTTCTTAGTGCTTATGTGGCAAAAGCACTATCCCCAGGTGGAGCCAGATGTTGTAGCATCCATTGTCATTTTAATTTTATTTTCAGTTTTATCGCAAAAATGAAAAAAATAAAATATTATATTCTAACGGGAAATAAAAGAGAATGCGGAAATTTGAAAGAAATGATTTATTTTATGTTATTGATGGCTTGTGAACGTGAGAAACCCAGGAAAAGATCTGAGCCATTTGCTTGACAGGAAACAGATCTGATGATAATCGAGTGGATAACAAGAACTAAGTTTAATTCAAAATCAGATGCAAGAAATTATAAAACAGAGTTAAAACCTTAGTTAATCGGGGTCATCCACTTGAATGATACAGATCCGACGGTAATCGCGTGGTTAACAGGGATGATGTTTAATTTAGAAAACAGACGCGATGGTTTATAGAATGTGGTTTAATCTGTTGAAGTCTAGATCAATCACAACCGCTCATCAAGAAGGGACGAGATCTGACAGATATCGCATCAAAAAGTGCACGGGTTTTATTATAAATTTCAGACCCAAGAAGTCTTTGGACTACAGTTTTGTTTCCTATTGGCTCCGTGGGGAAGGTAAAGGTTTGTGGAAAAGGCAGACACGATAAGATTATGAACCGAATTTTTGTTTCCTTTTGGTTCCATGGTATCTGGAGGTTTGCCATATTCCACATAAATCAACTAATTCCGTTGTTTTAGCAGAATAACTAAAATTAGAGGTGAAAGACCGAAACTTCAAAGGAACGATAATTGGTCGGGTTTCTTTGTGTTTCCACCAATAAGAACACTTTTGATATATACGTGGGACCATAATCACAAGTCCACACACAGAGTTTTGTAAAAATGCAGTTTGTTGTGTTAAAACATTCTAGCTATTATCCGAACATCTACAAAGAAACTTCATCAGCAATCAAGCCACATATTCGAACAATGAGCAACCATCACCTTCTAATTTTTGTTACTTCTTGTTATTTTGTTTTCTTGAGAAGAATGAGGTGTCTTTTACTCTCCAATATAATATTCTGTAATGACTTTTACCTTGGACAGTTAGGAAATAGTTAAGCAGTTTGACAGTTTTGGTGATTATCAACTATCCCATAATGTATAAAAAGAGGGAAAATTATAGAAAAAGAGTTCGAATTTTGAAGAACATGGAGACTAGGCTATTGGATTCTTAATAAAGCTGATGATTAATGAAAGAACCAGGAGTTTTCCACACATTGTTGGGTATGATTTGTGATTTCTCTATTATGTGTCATCATGTATCTTCCATTCTTTAAGTATGGTAATGAAGCTGCAGGTCTTTGTTTACTTATGTGAATGAAGTTAAAATTCCTTAAAAGAGCGCTCCTGTACTTAAAGTTCCTACTTCTACGTTTCTTCTAAGTTACAGATAATAGTTTATGTGTAAAACAACATATTGTCTTTAACTTCCCAAAGTGCTACAAATAATAGTTTCTGTGAAAAACAACATATTGTCTCTAACTTCTCAAGGCATTCTTCACTCAGCATTTTTATTCAGAAATCAAATGGCATTCTGAGAATTTCATATCACCTAAGTATTAAGGGTTAAAAGTCAGGCCCTTTAGGTCCTTCACTTGAGGATACAACATACAAATAAGTGACAATAATAATAAACATTAAGAAACTGGTTTCTTAAGGGACAACACCTGCAATCAATCATGACGAGACGACATCAAATCCAAAACCTCCTAGTTTACCATGACACATGATCATTCGGATGCGTGTGACTGGGAGAGGTAGTAGGGCTGAGATGCGGGATGATGGCTCCGGGAAACTGCTAATGAAAATTGCGCAAGAGTCACTGAGGGATGGAGACAGACATTCTGAGTCAATAGTGATTGTCTTCAAGGTCTGGCTTGGCTGGGAGGTAAAATTGCGCAAATTTTGGGAGGGACAGTCTAGGATTGCATGAGGGCAGGGCAGGCATGCTTTGCACATTTTTTCGGAACGAATAGTTAGCACGAGATGGACATCCAAATTTGCACAATTTTCCAGAGGAACAAGTTAGGCTGCATGAAGGGTCAATAGGTAGGGATTGCACAATTTTTCTGGGGAACTGCCAATTGGCTGCTGGGGTCATTGGTAGCCAGATCTGTGCAATTCCCAGAGGGAACTACCAGTTGGCTGCTAGGGTCACTGGCAGCCAGATCTGTGCAATTCCCAAAGGGAACTGCCATTTGGCTACTTAGTCACTGGCATCAGAAACTGTGCAATTCCTGGAGGGAACATGCAGTCTACTGCTGGGAGCTGCTGGCTGGGAAAATTGCATTAAGGCCGGGATGCCGACCTGTTGATCATCTTTGCACAATTTCTGACCTGAAGTGACTGATGGGAAGTGGGAGGCTTGCTCATGAGAACTGCGCAATTTTTGAGATGAACAACCGTAGACTTTCCGAGTGTCCAAAATGAGTTCTATTTGAGTTGCTTGCGGGCATCGCAGCTTGAAAGAACTAGCTTGGTGCTTTTGCACTGCTTTGGTTGAATGTCGATCAAGTCAAAAGTAGGGTGATGGTTCAGTTGTCAGTGAGGAGTCTGGTCGTCAGAAATTCAGCAAAAATGACTAGGTGTGTGAACAGTAGAAAGATGCATAGGTGATCATACGAACACACACTCACATGACTTGATGACGAAATGATTGAACCATCTAGACACACATGTTTAGCATGACTAACCAACGGTGCAAGCGGCAAGTGCGACACTCATGATTGATCATTCATGATCAAGACGATGCTTGCACAACAATGAATGTGACCCCATGTGTGAGTGCGACAGATGCTTTCACGGTGAACACAAAAAACACATACGAAGCAAAGACTTTGAGCACAACCAGAACACGGTCGCAAGCATGACTTAGACATCAACATGTAGAGACTTGAGTGTAATAAACAAGCAAGGTGAATGTAAAGACCCACATGAACTCACGGAGTGAACCCTAGTGTGTGCAGTCATCAAGTGAAACTCTCCAAGGGAGGCTCCGAAATTGGTGCAGACCAAAATTTTGGAGGGTGGTTGTAGCCGCTACAACACTTGGCAACACACTGGTTGAACTCTAGCTTCTCTATTTCAGTTCATTGCTAGCATAGGGCCTTGGTCTTTCAGGAAGTATTGAATTGTTGTGCAGGTTACTTCAGTTTCCCAACTTACCCCATGGAGATACATGGTTCACCCTTTGCCAACTCAGTCAAACACAATCAAAAGTTTAGCTTAGATCTCAGTGTTTCGAATCCGGGAAGGGTAGTTTAGTTCGCGAGTTGAAGATTTTCAGAGTATAATTTTTCATTTCTGGTGTTGCTCCACTGCCAGCAGGCCTGGAGAATACCCCAGTGGAATCATGCAAGAACACACACATTGCTCCACTGTGAGCGAGCCTAGTCAGTACCCCGGTGGAGTTGCATGCTTCACCTCTCTGCGTAGGAAGCCTTTCTCTTCTTTCGACTTTGTATTTTTTAAGAGAACTATGTATAGGCACTTATTTATTTTTGGGGCGGAAGAGGGATCTTGACTTATTGAGAGTAGAAGAGGTTGTTCCTTCAGAGAAGCATGTAAGACCTCTGACATAGGTTTGCTAGTTTAGATTTGTTTCCCCTTCTCCGTTTCTACTAATTGGATTAGCTTCAACACACAGAGTAGAAGGCTGAGTACATGAATGGGGCTTCCCAGTGTGGACACAGGTTCACGGTTGGACCAGAGCTTCCCTTACAGATGATTCGTATATTCTGCCAGGACTTCATCAGCCGAAGGTTGTAACCAAGCATAGAGAAAATGGACACAAGACTGGTCAAGCGCTGTAGTGTCACAAGTCTCTTCAAATTTTAACCAAATACTCTATTCAAAAGCTAGAATGTAGTAGTTGGTAGCACTTATTTTTGGAAACAAAAATAGTAATATATCAAAAAAACCAAATGAACGTTAACAAAAATAACAGTATAATCAAACAAAGCTAAAGCAAAGAAAATGAGCAAAACAAACCGAATGAAAGCAACAAGCAACATGCAGACTATGTACATGGCAGGAGCGCGACCTGACCTATTGGAAATCATGCTTGAGATATTGGCCATTGACGAGATGGTTGTCAATCCTCCTGTTGAGTGATCACAAACGATATGTGTGTGGGCCAGGCTTCTCGTGAATTGTGTACGGGCCAATCCACAAGGACTGGATCTTCGTATGTTTGCCTTTGTATTCATAGGGTTTATCCCATTTCAGGACTAAGTCATCCACATCGAAGCTAGCTTTACCTACAGACTTCTTATCGAACCACCTCTTGATACGGTTCTTGTGGAGCATGCATTTTTCTTTTGCTTTCATCCTTTCTTCTTGGAGCTTATGGAGAGCATCCATCCTACGCCGAACTAACTGGCAAGGCTTTCCTTGGGATTCCTGAGAAAGCTGAAGAGCAAGAAAGTATATATTTGGCGGGAAGATGGCTTCTTTATGTAGACCAGGAATTATGGTGAGGTGTTCATAGAGGTCTTAGGTGTTACACAGTAAGCCCATAGTGCATTCGTCAGGGCGGTATGCTAGTTACGCTATTGAAAGAAAATAGTCTTCTTGATTATACAGATGAAGTTCTTATTTGTAGACTCTGCTAGACCATTTCCTTGCAGATAGTAATTTGATGAATGCTTTAACATGATACCATTCAGTAATGAAAAGTCATAGAGTTTCAAAGATGAAAAATAAGTTGCATTATAAAAAAACAAGTGATACCGGAATGTCGAAGTGTGAGATGATATTCTGCTGGAGGAAGCTGATGACCTCTTGGTTATTCACTTGTTTGAGCGGAACTGCCTCTATCCACCACGTAAAGTAGTCAATTGATATTAGGATATAACGGTGTTGCTTTGAGGAATGAGGGAAAATTTCCCCAATAATGTCCATGCCCCACTGTTGGAATGGTTCAGTGATTACAACAAGGTGTAGTGAGGCTGTTGATCTTTGTGTTCTGCTAGCGCATCGCTGAAAAACCGGGCATTTGCGGGCATATGCATGCGCATCCTTGAATAATGTGGGCTAGTAAAAACTGGCTCGCATAACCTTGTGTGCCATGGTATTTCCTGCAAAGTGACCCTCGACGGGTCCGTCATGCAGATCTGGAATTACCTTCTCTGATTCTTGTGCCTATAGGCACCTGGGAAAAACTCCATTACTGTGCTTTCTATAAATCACTCCCTGCACCGACTGATATGCTAAGGCTTTCAGGCATAATGCCCTCTTCTGTCTAATAGAAAAGTGAGAGGGTACGGTGCCATGCTCAAGGTACTGGCGAACATCTACGTACCAAGAGGTTCTGTTTTCCGTGGGGTTTTCTCACCTTATTTCGTACATTTCAATCTCCTGCTCCCAACGATGAGCTCTTCTTCATTCTCTGGAGTGTGTACTGCTTCAGCTACAAGTCTGTAGAGTCCATGTCCTTTGATTGTGTGTACTGGCTTGATTTCAACATCATATTCTTGCAAACCTATCATCCAGTTCGCACGTCGTTCTCCCAACTTTTGTTGTATTAGCAATGTACAAACTGTTGGGTGGGGAAAAAAGACTATGTAGTGGCTCTTTAGCAAATAGGGCCTGAAGTGTTTCACCGCCTTCTAGACTACATAAGCCTGTTTGTAAATTGTGGGGTTGTTAAGCTCTGGTCCCTACATTCTTGCACTCATGAAATAGATGGGACATTCATCATTAGCCTCATCTTTCTAAGTGAGTATTGCAGCTAGTGAGTTATCGGAAGCGAAGGTGTATAGTAGGAAATATTTTTTGAAATATGGGCTATAAAGTGCGGGCGCTTCGGTGATGGCTTGCTTAATCTAGGCGAATGTGTGCTTTTCTTTCTTGCCCCAGGTGTACACTACATCTTTCTTAATCATGTCCTGCATGGGCTTGACTATTTGCACATAATCCAAGATGAATTTATGGAGGAAGTTTATCTTGCCCAAGAAGAACTACATATCTTTCTTGTTGACTGGGTGAGGAATCCGCATGATAGCTTGGACCCGGTCCAGATCCACCTTGATCCCGCTCTTGGAAACAATGTGTCCGAGGAGGTTCCCCTCTGACATGGCGAATATGCTCTTCTTGGGATTCAGGGAAATCCCGTATCTTCAGCATTGCTCGAAAATTTTCTTAAGATGGCATATGTGGTCTTCTTGTCTTCTTGAGAACACAGTCACATCATTGAGGTATACCACCACGCTCTGCCTAATGAGTCCGCGAAAGGCGATGTCCATAGCACGTTGAAATGTTGCGCTTGCATTTACAAGCCCAATTGGCATTCGTCTATATGCGAACGTACCCCACTTGGTATGGAAAGTAGTTTTGAGTGTCAGGTTCCGCTACCAAAACCTGATTGTATCCTGAAAAACCGTTAAGGAGAGAGAACATCTATGCCCTAGATACTGTTTGCAAAATATGGTCCATATACGACACGGGGTAGTTGTCTTTGTCCGAGGCATGGTTAACATTCCAGAAATCTATAAACAAGCGTATTTCCCTGGACTTCGTTGGCACAGGCACAAGCTTGGAGACCCAAGTGGAATGACGAACTTTATATATGATCCGTGCATCCAACAATTTAGTAAGATATTTCTATATGAGGGGTTCAAGCGACGGATATACTTTTCTCAGCTTTTTTTAATATGGCTTTACCCCTTCCTTGATTGGGATGATATGTTGGATGATCCATGTGTCATAAGTTTTCAAGTCATCATATGTCCACACGAACACATCTCGGTACTGTTTTAACAAGCAGATGAAGGCTTACCGTTCTTGCTGTGTACAGCATATGCCAAGATTAACAAACTTTGGATCTTTTTCAGTTCCCAGGTTTCTCAGTTCGTGCCGCATGTCATCAGCTCCTGTTTGCAAGTCATATAGCTTTTCCAGTGATACCACACCTTTTGTGATAATGTGGCCTTTCATGTCATCAGCTCCTGTTTGCAGAGAGCGCTCGTGCTCGTCATCATCTATTTTTGCATCTTTGAAAACGTCAGCGTTGGCCATAAAATGTAGTATCTGTTGATCATCATTAAACACACGTAAGTTAGTTATGTTGTCCGGGATAGACAATTTATACAAAATTTCAATAGTGAATCTATCCCTAATCGGTGACATTCTTGAGGCTGCATTTGCTAGTGCATTGGTAGCTGCATTACGCGTACACGGCACAACAATGATATTAAATGCTTGGAAGTTTGAGATTAATCACCATACATCTTCTTGGTAGTTTTTTAGATGTGGTGATAAATAATGAATGGTGTCACGTACCTACCGTACCACTATCTCTGAATCGCCTACCACTTTAAGCATGACCACTTTGAGGCTGATGGCCTTCTGCAAGCCCAACATGAGTGCTTCATATTCTGCTACATTGTTCATGCACTCAAACTCCAAGCGGCTTGACACCAGATGTTTCCTGTTGCAAGGGTCGATCAGAACACACCCAAATCCTGAGTCGTCCTGTGTCTTTGATCCGTCGAAGTACAAAGTCCACAACCCATCTATACGCAAACCACTTGATGTGCTAGTACTGCTACTACTACTGCTACTATTGGTACAATGTGATGTACAAGTTTCATTACCATCAGTTGGGCAGGGATGGAGTCCCAACTGTGTGTTTGGTGGGGTTGGAGCTGGCTATGTAGGATAACACCCCAATGTTGTCTCAAGGAAGCAGTTGCCGAACATGAGTTCTCTAAGGGCCAATGGTTCATTCTTGCCATTGATGGGAGTGACATTATGCTTCATGTACCTCTCGGATTCTACCAAGATTTGGTTGCACTTACCCTTGTACGAAAGCCACATATGAGACCAGTTTATAGCGAAATATCCTTCTAGCTTGCTCGACCAGTCTCTGCTGAGTAATAAACCATATGCTTCTGGTATGTCCACAACAACTATGTTGATGCATTGGTGGACTTGACTATCATGGGATAGTCGGATGTTCACATCTCGTAATTCACTAATGGTTGGTACCGATGTTCAATCAAGTTGGATGATTCACGCAGATGTCTCACTCCATTGTGCATTGATCTTCTTATCAATGGAGGGTGGCATGATGTTGGATATGGCACTAGAATAAACCTAGCAACTATGACCATTGTAGTTAAAAAATTTAAATGAAAGTAAGAATGGAGGGCAACCTGAGTTTGCTTCTTCCATCTAGAGCGTATTTAACACTTTGGAAAGTGATCGGGAGGTGTGCTTGCTCCCTGGCTGGTAGAGGCTGCATTGTATGTTGTTGTCTGTCCCAAAGTGCGCAGCAGGATATCTCGCTGACTCTGGATCTTAGCCAACTCGAACAAGCTGATGTTAGCTCGAGTTTTCTTTATGTCATCAACAATGTTGTATTCCAGATGTGGTTTACTCACCGAGGTGTCCGGGGTGGAACGAATGTTCTTGTTTTCTGGCGGAGTGTTTCGCAACTTGCTGCTCATGGATGTACTCTTATCTGCCACTATCTTCCCAAACTTGCTTTTTGTTTGTCGCTTTGAGGGAGCCGGTGGTTCGATCTTCCTTATTAGCAGTCTAACCTTTTCTTGCATCTCCCTCAGTGTGGGGGGAGCCCCTTTGCTTCTAAGATTGTAATGGTCAGTTTGTTTCCGGGGCTACTTGTCAGTGTTCGTCTTTGCCATTGTTTGTGAGCGTTGATATTTGTTCACCACATGCTCATAGCTTGATGGTTCATCAAGTGCAACCTCTTCATCATTGTACGTGTCTTCCAGTTGCTCCTGCATATTGCTTCCTCCCTCAAGTGTACGACTGTAAAAAGTATTGTGACTCACTTCTAGCCCTGACAAGAGTTCTCAGGTTGATGTTCTTTGTGGAAAGAACAAAATTTCAGGTCTGCACACTATTCGAGCTGGAACACAAGCTTCTACACAGTTTTTGGAACGAACTGGCCACTGCTTGATGCATTGCTTTCATGTCTCTGCCTAGGCGGGTGACTGCTTTCAAATGTGTTCAATCCACACTGTTTGAGTTCGGAAATTTCAGTGGACAAGCTCTTGACAAGATGAGTGAGGGTCTCAATGTCATTTGCTTCCTTGTCTCTACCCTTGCTCGCTGTTGCTTGGGACTGCCTACTCACATCCTTGGAGTCCTTCGTCAATTGATCATCCTTGATGACTCCAACTGCATGCAAGTCTTTCTCAACATTGATAGCCTCTTCACAATTTTCCAATAGTGTTGATCTCGCAACTCGCCTGACGAATTGCACAATGCTGGTTGGCAGCGTGGACGTGTAGTAATTAGTGGTGATGGAGTCATGAGGCTTAGGGTGTGTTGGGAACCTATTCAGTATACACGTAAACCTCTGATTGAAATCACTCACTTTCTCTTTTCCCTCCATCTTGAGGCTTCCTAATTCTTTGAGTAGCATGGTTGGGGTCTCGTCATCAGCAAAATTTTGAAGGAACATACGTTTGAAAGAACCCCAATTATGTATAGAGTTGGGTGGAAGGTTGTGATACCAAGTAGCTGCCCTGCCATCTAAGGTACATGGAAACAATCTACATGCTACGCCATCATAACGTACCTTAAGGGTCTGCAGCTGTAGGTAGAAGTTGTCTAAGTGGTCTTTCGCCTTCACCGCACTATCAGGGTTAAACTTGATGTTCATTCTCTCTACTCGCTTCGACATCTTTTGTAGAATAGTTGGGAGAGCCAATGGTCCCTGAGTCATCCATTCAAGATTTGGGTCAGCCATATCTTCGTCCTCTTCATACTCTTCCTCACCTTCCGAGTCTAATGTGTCTGACTTTGAGTCCGTTGGTTCGTCTTTGCCTCCACTTCCTTCGCTGCCTTCCCCTCTTCGTCCTATACCAGAGTTTGATCTCGAGACCACAAGAGTGACTTGTTCACTTTGCCGGATGATGGAAGATTTCCTTTCGTCTTCGATAACTTCTCCTAGACCTTCAAGTGTGGAAAGGGTTTCTTCTTCCACCGATGATACAAAAACACTCATGGGAGTGGCCTTTAGCTTCCTCACTACACGTGGAAGATGTTGTATGTCTGGGATTAGTCCGACTGCCTTCGCAAACTAGCGAGTGATGGGGTGAACGGAGTGAAGGTGTTGATCTAAATTCTCGTGCTCAACACTAGGAGGTGAGGAATAACCAACGGCTGAGTCACATGTAGGTGAGAAAGAGTGCGAGTTACTTCCTTGACCAGATGTTTGTTGAATGAGTGTGAGGGGAATTTCAGCCATGTACAACTTGCTTCCCTCCTACTAGCGCCAGAAATGTTGATGGTGTTGGACCCGCAAACATTTAGGGGATCACCCCAGTATGAAGTCCCAACTAGACCTAACGCCATTTGGTGTGGGAGTCCCATCTGGTATGATGGCCCAGTTGCCATTGTCTTAATGATTTGCCTCAACTCTTGCTTGTCAGCACAAGAGAGTGGTTTGCTTTGTCTTCGAGAAGTGAGGTTCGCGTGCCTGGTGAGTGTAAGTGTACTTGTGTCAATGGTTCTTTCACTATGAGGGGGAAAAGGTGAAGGTGAGTTCCAGGTTGAAAGGGATCAGTCCCAACTCGGCTAGGAACACACAACACAAAGGACATACACAGCTTCCGACGGAGCAGTCCACTCGGATGCGGCAGTCACAACATACAAGGTAAGATAACACGTACAACACTCATGGATTAGTCCAAGACAAGTGCAATTGTTGTTACAACAAGGTTCATGTGAAAGGTCTGTCTGATGTCTGGCAGAGTAGTTGACATGGACGGGACAACATTAACAGCATATACAACAAATTTTCATTAATAGATTATGCATTACAACAAATGAATCAGTTCGGATGTAGAACACATGGTTAAAGAGACATGCATTACAAGTGTTAAAGATAAGTCTTACAGCAAATATAATACATGTGTGAAAATGTGCTGGCCTATTGATAGGCTTCTGAATTAAGCGAAAGTTCCAAGACACATCGTTACAGCATACTCACTAACCCTGTCAGCAGGGCGTTGGAGCCACTACTTACTCCTCAAATAAAAGGATTACAGACTCCTTTGGCTATGTTGGAGGAGCTGAGGTGAAAAGTCCTCCCATGTACAAATGAGGGGAATATTTATAGCCTAGGGTGACACTGACCCTTGTGGCTATTCGACTACCCTCATGACCGTTCGACTTCCATGAATTTTCGACTTACATGACTCTATATTCAACAAGTGGGTCTCTTAGACTTCCACGTTACATCACATTAATTGACATCAAGCCCATAATGGAGATGTGGGCAACATGACTCGTGACTTGACTTGACATGACTTGACATGACAATGATGGTACATTCGTGTTGCTATTGGACTATATGTCCTACTATAATGTTGCTGAGTGATGGATGTCTTCATGGTGTATCATAGCTTCATCTCCGCATGGTGAAGTGCGTGGAGTATTCGATGGTCCTTGGTTCACTTGATGAAGCTTAAGCATGTTGTTCCTTGCTTTCATGCTGGAAGGCTTGACAAGCTCACTTGTTCATGAAGGTGCATGTTCGTTGCGTTCGTCCGCTTCACGTGCTTCGTTCATTCGTCCACTTCGCATGCTTCATTCGTTCGTCCATTGGTGAACCTGTTCATCTGCATGTGCTCCCTTCATTCATCATGTTTGTCGTCTTGGAATGTTTGTTGGTGTACTTGTACCTATAGTCACTCATGACGAGATGACATCAAATCCAAAACCTCCTAGTCTACCATGACACATGATCATTCAGATGCGGGTGACCGAGAGAGGCAGCAGGGATGAGATGTGGGATGATGGCTCCAGGCAACTGCTGATGAAAACTTCGCAAGAGTCACCAAGGGATGGAGACAGACATTTTGAGTCGACAATGACTATCTACAAGGTTTGGCTCAGTTGGGAGGCAAAATTGCACAAGTTTTGGGAGGGACAGTTTGGGATGCATGAGAGCAAGGCATGCATGCTCTGTGCATTTTCTGGAATGAACATTCAGTAGGGGATGGACATCAAAATTTACAGAATTTTCCATAGGAACGGGCCAGGTTGCATGAAGGGTCAGTAGGCAGGGATTGTGCAATTTTTCAGGGGAATTGCCAGTTAGCTGCTGGGGTCACTAGTAGCGAGATCTGCGAAATTCCAAGAGGGAATTGCCAGATGGTTGCTAGGGTCATTAGCATCCAGATCTACACAAGTTCCATAGGGAAATTCCATTTGGCTGCTCAGTCACTGACAGCAGAAACTGCGCAATTCCTGGAGGGAACAGGCAGTCTGCTGCTGGCTAGGAAAATTGCATTAAGGCCGGGAGGCCAGCCTGCTGATCATCTCTGCGCAATTTCTGAGCTGAGCTAACTGATGGGCAGTGGGAGGCCTGCTCATGATCACTACGCAATTTCTGAGATGAACAGTCAGTCGACTATCCGAGTGGCCAACATGAGTGTTGTTTGAGTTGCTTGCGGGCAGCGCAGCTTGAAATAACTAGCTTGGTGCTTCTGCGCTACTCTAGTTGACAGTCGATCAAGTCGAAAGCAGGGTGATGGTTTGGCTGTCAGTGAGGAGTCTGGTCATCAGAACTTCAACAAAAATGACTAAGTGTGTGAATAGTAGAAAGATGCATAGGTGATTATATGAACACACACTCGCATGACTTAACGAAGAAATGACCAAATCATCCAGACACACATGTTTAACATGACTGACCAACGGTGCAAGTGACAAGCGCGACACTTGTGATTGATCGTTCATGATCAAGACAACACTTGCGCGATAATGAATGTGACTCTGTGTGTGAGTGCGACAGATGCTTTCATGGCAAACAAAATAAACACATACGAAGAAAAGACTTTGAGCATAACTTGAACACGGTCATAAGCATGACTTAGACATCAACATGCAGAGACTTGAGTGCAATAAACAAGCAAGGTGAATGTAAATACCCACATGAGCTCATGGAGTGAACTCGAGTGTGTGCAATCATCAAGTGAAACTCTCCAAGGGAGGCTCCGAAATTGGTGCAAGCCAAAATTTTGGAGGGTGGTTGTAGCCGCTACAACACTTTGTTTTGTGAAAATCCCTTCCCCACAAGTCTAACCTTATACCTCTGTTTACCTCCATTTTCTTCCTTCAACCTATAAACCCATTTATTATGAAAGCTTGTTTTATGTGAAAAAAACTTAACTTAGTCCCAAGTCTAGTTATGCATCAATAAGTCCATCTCTTCTTCCATGGCTTACTCCCACTTCTTCTTGGTTTCTATCTACATTGCTTCTTCATATCTTTCAAGTTCACCAAACTCACTAATAATACATAATATAATGAAGGAGAGTATCATTTAGGGGGTCTACTTATCCTAATAGATCTTCTAACACCACTTTCAGGTGTATGAGGTGCCTAGCGCTGTTGTGGTTGTGGCTGTTGATCATTATGATTTTCAGGCACCTTTACTTTTTCCGTGATATCATCAAGCATTGTGTATTCTTTGTTTTCTTTTTCCCATTTCTTTCCCTACATTTGATCCTTATACAAGACCATTTCATTGAATATGACATCTCTTCTCCTAATGATTTGTTTATTTTCATATTCATATAAGCAATAACTAAAATCATTTACACCATATCTAATGAAGGTACATTTCTTTGATTTTGCCTCAAACTTTGTTCTATTTTCTTTATTGATGTGGACAAAGGCTTCACAACCGAAAGTCTTTAAAATTGAGTAGTTTACATTTTTACATGTCCATGCCTCCTCTGGAATACCACCATCCAAAGAACTTGAAGGCCCTCTATTTATTAGATAAACGACAATATCTACAACATCTGTCGAAAATTGTAAGGGAAATCTTGCATGAAATCTCATGCACCTTGCACGCTCCATGATTATATTTTTCATCCTTTCTGACACACCATTTTTGTGGTGTTCCTATAACTGTCTTCTCTCTATGAATTCCATGCTTTGAACTTTAGTTATCAAACTCTTTGTTGCGGTATTCACCTCCATTGTATGATTTGAGACATTTCAACTTCTTTCCTATCTCATTCTCAACCAAATCTTTCCATTTCTTGAAAGTATCAAATACATCATATTTATTTTGAATACAATAAATCGAGGTTTTCCTAGTTGCATCATCAATAAATAGTGAGAGCCACCGAGAGATGATACCTGAGCAGGTCCCCATACATTTGTATGCACAAGCTCTAATTTTTTTCTCTTCTTTTCTTCCCCAACTCTCATAAATTTGACTCTGCTTTTCTTTCCATAAACACAATTCTCACAGAAATCCAAATCAACATGCTTTAAACCTGAAAACAAATTTCTTAGAGTGAAGAATCTACATCCCCTTCTCAATCATGTGGCCGAGCCTAAAATGCCACAATGCCATATCTACTCCTGTGGGGGTAAAAGCATTAAAAATATTAGAAATACCATTACATAAATACAACATACCAACCTTTTATCCTTTTGCTATTACCGGGGCTCCTTTAGTGACCTTCTAGGTTTTGTCTGTAAAAGTAGTTACACAATCTTCACTACCTAATTTCCTTATTGAAATTAGATTTTTCTTCAGATATGGAACATGCCTTACCTCCTTTAACAACCATTGGTTTCCATTATGTTGTTTTATAAAAGCCTTACCCATTCCAATGATTTTACAGGGTTTATCATCATCCAAACGAACCTGTCCAAAATCTCCTTGAACATAGTCATGAAAATGTTTCCTATCAGGTGTGGTGTGGAATGAGGCTCATGAAGCTACCACCTAGGAATCAATAATATTCTCTAATGAAAGAATCAAAGCATCTTACAACACATCACCTGTCACATTCGCTTCATGATTGTTCTCTTGTTGTCCATCTCCTTCTTTTCCCTTCTGAGATTTGCAGTCTTTCTTCAGGTGTCCTTTCTTCCCGCATTTCCAACACACTATCCATGATCTAGATTTGGATATGCATTTTCTTGACTTACTGCGATTTCCTGGGCTCCTTCCTCTTTCCATTTTTCTTCCCCTAGTCTTTGTAGTCAAGGTATTACCTAATGTCTCACCATATATTTTTCGTCATTTTTCCTTGCTAATTATGGCACCAACGACATCATCAAACTTTAAAGTACTAGATCCAAAGACAAAGTTACTAATAGCTATAACTAAGCCATTCCAACTTTCTTACAATGAACATAGAAATAACAGATCCCTAACTTCAACATCAAAATTTACCATTACAGAACTTAATTGATTGGTGACCGTGTTAAATTAATTTAAATGATCAGTAATAGATCCACCTCCTGACATCTTCATATTAAATAGACATTTCATAGGAAATACCTTATTTGAGGCTGAGGTTTTTTCATATTGTTCGGCTAATACCGTCATTAAACATTTTTTTGTCAATTCCTTTGAAATGTTGAATGCCACTGATGCTGCTAGACACAACCGTATTATTCCTAGTGCCTTTTTTTCGAGAATCTCCCATTTAGCATATGTCATACTCGTTAGCTTCTTTGACTTTCCGCTCAATGGTAGGTACAAATATTTATGATACATATAATCTTCCATCCGCATCTTCCATAACTGGTAGTTTTGGTCATTAAATTTCTCGACCCTAAACCTACCATCTTCTGCCATTGCTCCCACTCGAACCAAGAACCCTTCTTTCTTGCAGTTTATTAGTCAAATAGACCTTCGGCTCTCATACCAATTGTTTGAAATTAATTAAGAGAGTAATGAAATACACAAAATATTGTGGAAACATAAATATAGAAATGCATAAAACAAGAGAGACATAGATATACATGGTTAACCCAATTTGGGCTACGTCCATGGTGAAATAGGCAGTCCTTCCTTTTATATTATCCAACAAAATGAAGAGATACAACCTATAGCAGATCTGCTATAATTTCCTCTTCGCTCTTACACAACCTCCTCTTTGTCTCTCGCTCAGAAAAATAATACACAGCCACAACACAATTCCATCCTATAAACCGAGGGTTGCCTTCTAGGGATAAAACCCTAAATTAAGCATAACTCCTACCGTCAGATCATATGCCTAATGAACCACCCGGATTGAATACGCAATTACAATATTTTACAAGGTAATTTTTCATCTATTATTAGCTTCGTGGGCATTTCTCTCGAATCCCCGCCAAGGGGGGCTCATAAAAGTCGTCGTCGCCCTCCCCTCTAGAGCCCCCTGATGACAATTAAACGAGCGACATTTCCACCTCATTAGGGACAGGGATACAACGTAGCTGAAACAGAAAACCTTTGAAAAATCAGGTAGGTAATTAGGCTTCACACCCAACAAACACTTTTTTCACAAGAGCATTTGAATGTTTGTTTATGCTAGCTCTAGTGATTTTCCTTTGAATTTGATTAATTTTAACCTTAGATTGAGAATTATTTTCTGCTTGAATGATCTTTTCTTCGAACGCAGGTTTTTACACTCATGCTTGGGTTGAGGGTTAGCCCTGCAAGGTTTCATTTTCCTTTTATGCTTAAGCTTTTGTTTTATTTTGCCATGATTTTCAACAATTCCTTTGGCCATACTTCTGGTCAAGCGAACAAGAGTGGGTTCTAGGTTTTCAATCCTGTTATCCTCTGAGATACAAGGGTCCACATCTTGAAATGATTCTTCAAACTCATCCTATGACGAATGACCAGAAGGCAACTCAGAAAAATCATCTAGAGAAGGATTAGACGTAAAGGGACCTGGTGGTTCAAATTCTCTCGGAAGTTGGGGTTTGTCAAACTGATTTTAACTCAGGAAATAATTCCATTGATCCCTAAGTTTTTCCAACTATTGTTTAACCAGTATGCAAATAAGACTATAATGGAAGAGAAATTGCTTAGAATTCTTGCGTCGTAATTGAAGTGTGGGACATTTTAGTTAAAATATTATATGAATAAAAAGGAAAATTGAGATTATGAGAAATGCCATTAATATCCTTATATGATAGATAAAAACCAAATTATAATATCCTTCATAGGTAACATATTGACACAATAATAATACCAAATTTTTCCATATGGGTTTCAAAGAAGAGATATGCATACCTTTTATGTGATACACAATACTTGTTAGTAAGAAGTTTGTTCTAGGGGATATTGTGCACTTTACAAATTTTCAACCATTTTCTCCTTCGATAGGGAGAAGTGTGAATTTTGTGATAAAATAAACATCCACTACAATTTACCTATCTCCCACTTGGGTTTTTTTTCCATTCAACGAAAAGGCAAAGGCTTCTACAACACCCTAATTATACCCTTGAAATAGTTGGAGAAAATCCCACACACCTACTCAACAAAACATGTCTGTGCATTCATCACATTCTTCAACCATTTTGGTCCCAATGGCTTCTCACTGGACAACGCGATCCATGGATAGAATCTAATAGGTTTTCATCCATAATCAAAGACAAAACATAGAGGGTAAACATTCAACTAGTGGATGACCCCAAAACCATTGCTTATGGCGGAGACAGAGAAAAATGAAAGAAAAAATGAAACAGCCGAGAGTCAGTTTGGTCTAAACCCTAAAGATTAATTTGGAGATCAATAATCGAGGGTATGGTACAAAAAGAATGATAGTTGTGAGGTATAAAAATTTTTGGATGGTGGATTCGTTACAAATGGTGTCGATTGGGATAATCATCCTAGACAAGAATGACATATCACCCACAAGACTCTAATACAAATCGTGAAACCATAAATCACAACCCCAAAGTATAATATCTCAAGATTATAGGTCGAGCATTTTTGAATGAAATGCCTCCAAATTCATGAAAAATAAACATGGAAAATAAACCAATTGAAATATCAATTGAGTGAATGTTTAATACAAAGTTTATATTCCATAAAATAATGATCATTCATGAACCTAGCCAAATATAGGTATTAAGGCCCATACATATATTTTATGCATTTAACATAGGGAATAAAATGTTAGAGTGACACAAGAATATGCAAATTTAAAATAAGGTAAGGCTGCTACAGAATGAGAATTTTGTAGCGGATTTATTCACTCTAACATTTACACTGAATATAAAGTCATAGGCCTTAAATAACTAATTGGAGAGAGGGCAAGAAGACAAGGCTTTCCCCTTTTATATTATGACCGAATGAAATACAAATTCATTAAGTAAATACTGCAAGCAAATATGAAAATGAACACACCTATGAAAGCAATCAAGGATATGCCATATGATCATTCAGAAAAGAGGAAAGTTGTGCATTAAAAACCATTATTGGCATAATAAATCAAAGCCAAAAATAAAAAAAACAAAAACCCAAAGGTAAAGTTGAGGAGGGCCCATATCATTTGCAAAATGAGAAAATAGTTGGATGGGCTGCCAACACTCCCCCATTAGAAGAAATTTCAGCGAAAAAGTGGCCTCCTAAGAAAAAATAAAGAAATTAATAAAAAATGGCCATGTAGACAATTTTTTAATATTAGTTTACTTTTATCTATGTTCCACAACATTCATTAGCACGAGGTTTAATAAAAAAATATATATTATTCTAATTTTTTACTTTTATCGAAATACCTCAATATATGCCACTTTTATTAAAATAACTGTCTATATATATATATATATATATATATATATATATATATATATATATATATATATATATATATATTATTTTTGGTGTTCTTTTAACAACATTGTCTAGTGAAGCCACAATTTCACTTGAAATATGTTTTTTCGTTGGAATACGGTAATTTGTCCTTTATGGAATACACTTTTTTAACTATTTAACACTTTTTTAGTAACTATTTAACTATTTTATATTTAATTAGATTTAACTATTTAACTATATATTCTATATTTTTTGCCCGAATCTAGCAATTTGTATTTTTTAAAATACATTTTTAACTATTATTTATTTCACTATTTTTTAACTTTTTAACTATATGTTACATATTTTTTGTCGGAATCAGTGATTTGTACTTTATGGAATACATTTTTATCTATTTCACTATTTCATATTTAACTATAACTATATTTTATGTTTAACCATATCTGTTTATGTTTATATTTTATATTTAACTGTATATATACACCTAAGTCACCTGACACAGGGATTCGGGATTCGTAGGATTCGGGATTCGTGGTGTCAGATATTTCTTACACAAATTTTAATTAATGATACAAATTTATTGATTTCATACATAGATCTTCATCTATAGCTATTAGCATGCATAGTACATACAAAATTCAAATACATGTCAGTGGCACTGGTCACATAAATCATGATTCATAATTCATAACTAAAAGACAACTTACAACTACAAGATAGTAAGATAAACACACTAACAACTGTAGTTTTCCCATTAAGTCATCAAATCAAAATGTGTTACATAGGTAGTGCTAGTGCAATGCCAATGGCAAATAGAAATAGAAAATATAAAACAACTACAGGTATACAAGCCTCAAGGCATCAATTAGCATCAAAATCAGCATCAGAATCAGCATCAATGTCCTCATCATCATGGTCCCCACTGCTCTCCTCTGCATCCTCCTCCTCCCCTGTATCCATAGTCGCCTCTGCATCTGCTGGTGTGGAGGATGACCCCTCTAAGTCATCAAATCTAACAGGCTCTAGCACTAGATCATTGAGATCCATGTTGGCCAATGCCAACTCAACACTGGTGTCCAGACCCATATCATCAGGAAAGACATCCCACATCTTTGTCTTTCCCCTCAACCACTCTTCCCTCTGCCTGTAAATAAGACAAAGGTTGGTGTGCACATACACCATTGTCTCTGCCCTGGACTGCTCAAGCCTGCTCTTCTTCACACTATACAAATTCCCATATGTGCTCCAATTCCTCTCGCAACAAGAGGATGAAGTCACCTGAGAGAGGAGCCTCATGGCTAACTGCTGAAGAGGAGGGCTTGTTGCCCCATGATTTGCCCACCAAGAATAGGGCTTCTTAGCCCCCCTGTCTCTAATCACATCATAACCTCCAAATCGACCACTGCCAGTGGAAAACTCTATAAAGGCATCCTCCACCTCAGCAAGTAATGCACTATCCTGAAAAATCCGCCTGAATGCCTCTTTCCTCCCCTGTGAGATTTCACCATCCATGTGAGGAGCGAATTTGCGGGAAGGTCCACCATTCATCCACTCATGGCTGTAGTATTTGGGGTTCAATGAGTGAGCCAAACAATGTAAAGGTGTACAATTCTTGTCCCATCTGCGGACAAGAATATTTTATATAGTATCACAGAAGGCCTCTGGTGATGTCTCATACTCGGGGCACTCACTCTGTAGAATAATGCTCCTCATAGACTCAATCATGGAATCCCATCCCTCATAAACCTCTCCTAGGATGGGTTTGTCTGTATTTGCAAATCGAAGCAAAGAAATGATAGGGTCCATGATCCGAATAATTAGATCTACCCTCTCCCACCAAGCATCATCTAGCACTGTGTCCTTCACTCTTTTAGAGGCTACTTGATTTGTCTTTCTCCAAAAAGACCAAAACTCAAAAATAACCATGGCCCCAAGAGCGGTCTTGACCTCCCTCAACCTCTTCAACATCATGAATGAAGAGGCAAACCGTGTATCAACAATATTCAATAATGATAGGTTGGTGTACTCCTTGTAGATAGTGAGGGAATTTGTATGATTTTGCACAAAGTTACAGATATGTCTTGCATCCTCAATAATGCTTCCAATTCAAAGCACATCAAAAGCAATGGATTTCAGTGCTAAGTTCAATGAATGGACAATGCAAGGTATCCAAAACACTTGTGGATATTTAGCTTCCACAATCATGCTAGCAACCTTGCAAACAGGTGCATTATCTGTAATGATTTGCACATAGGAATCAACACCTACATCTTCAATAAATTTAATAAATAACTCACCAATAAATTGTGCATCCTTGTATTCGCCAAGTGTATCCACTGCTTTCATGAAAACTGGACCACTCAAGGAAGATACCATGAAGTTGATGATTGGGTGTCGTGCTGGATCTGTCCATCCATAAGAAACAATGCTAACCCTAGATGTTGACCAGGATGCTACAATAGGCTCAAGCATTTTTTGCACCTCTTTTTTTGCCTTCGTCAACAATGTGGTTCTCAAATTCTCTGACCCAGGAGGCACATACCATGCTGGAGCCCCTTGAGTTAGAGCTCGGCACAACTCAATAAATAGAGGTGAGCGTGCAACATTAAATGATATGAAGTTTTGATAGAAGAAGAAGGCAATGGTGAGATCAAGCTCTTCCCGTCTCTCTTTTTGGAAAATCTTGTCCATTGGACCAAGTGCTCTTCTTTTTTATGCTTGTCCCCCAGTAGAAGTAGAACTCTCAAATGGAAATTTGGTGGTGGCTTTCCTCAAAAATGGAAGGGGGTCTTCATTCTTGGGTTTTCTTGATTTTGAAGCCACATGTTCCATACCAACATTGGACTCCTTTTCCAATTCTTTTCTCTTTTGTAAAGAAATAGCTTTACAAGCTCCAATCCCACAACCCGGTAAAGCCAACAAATGTGATTTCACACGGTAATATGTGCTTTTGAAATAAATGTGACAAAAGTTGCATTTCCATTGCACATTGCCTCCTCCCTTTCCCTTGGTGTTTGGCCCATCCTCTCTTGTGACATATTTCCACAATGGATATTTATCATTATCTTTAGGTCCTCCTCTTCCCTCAACATTACTTGCAGTAGACTTTGATAATATTGGGGGAGGAGGGGCATCTCCACCCATGACATTCTTGCCCTTCCTTTGCCCCCTAACTACTGCCTTTGATTGAGCCATGAATACTGTAAAAGAAATGAACAAAACATGCACAAATTTGTAAACAAAAAATCATATACAAACTGCTATAATAGAATAACAAATGCAAAAAAATGGAGGTGAAATGCACTTACCTGGTGCTTGAATCTCCTTGCCGAACGCTCTACTCCCTTAACTCCTTGCTCCAAACCCTTCTCCACTTGCCAACAGCTCAAAAAATGCTTGCCAAATGATAAACACTGTGGCTATAATGAACAATGCGCAGGTGACTTTTCCGCCAAAACGAGTCTTGGAAACAGGACACAATGCCTAAAATCGTGACACGATTCTGAAATTCGTGACACGCTGGGGGATTCGACGTGTCAACTTTGGATTCGACGTGTCATAAATTTTGGACACGATTTTGCAGCGAATCGTGTCTGACACGACGGATTCGGATTCGTGGACCCTCCAGAACGAATCCGGTTACTTAGATATACACTTTATATTTAACTATTTTTTTGGTGTTTTTTTGGGCATGGATATTAATGTCAAATGGGCTCGCATTTTTAATATATATTTTTCCACTAATATCAATATCTACATTGCATTAATAACTTTTTAGATATTTTAATTCATATGGGTAAGGTAGGTAAATAACTTTAATAAAATATTTCATCAACGCCCAAATTAATAATAAAATATTTCATGAATACCCAAATTAAACAATTTAAAATTATTTAAGACATGTACCTCTTTTTAGATTTAAAGGATTTTGATTGGTTTATATATAATGACATGAAAATTTCATGGGCACTTTTAGGCTAAAAATTTCCTCTAACGCCATTTTCATCTATCATATGATCACTCCCACGAATGATTGTAACATAGTTGTGATTCATGTGACATGAATGGAGGCACAAACAAAATATCAAGTATACATGTGTTAACAACGTGGGGGTGCCATGTTGACTAGCAAGCCCTTCCATTTTTTTTTTATATATTTGAACACAAGATTCCTGCTTAATCCACTAAGGGATGGATGATGATATTAATTGAGCATTAACCACCAACATACCAAACTTCAAATTGCAAACTTTATTGGGACATTGGTCTGCTTCTTGGTTTTTATCCCTTAGAATGTACTTGAAACTCATCTTTGGGATATCTTTTGATGCCTTCTTAATCTGATTCAGGAGATTATCCAAAATTTTGTCTCTCAGAGAAAATATTTTGACCAAATATTGAAATTAAAAGGGAGTCACCCACCACAATGAGAGAAGAGACCTGCAATTATTTAGTGAGAATAATGCCTTGGAGTAAACAATAGACTCCCTAATTATTTGTCATCTTCCGCAAGCCCTATGAATACTCTAAAACTTTGATTTCTCTGAGCCCATAAGCAACCCCTCCCCGTCATGCCACCCCTGGATTTATTTTTTGATGCGCTATCAAAAATAATAATGTAGTTAGAAGAGTCTTGGCTCTAACTCTTAAAGTCCATCCATTAAAGATGAAACTTTCATGTCTCTACATATGGCCTTTTAACAACCCCAAAATTTGAGATTTAAATGAATTAAAGGAAAATTTAGAGAGCCATGCAACTTCAGAAGGACCCATTCCATACTTGGAAAGAGTTCTAGATGCCTTATTGAACTAAAGGTTGGGGCACAGGTACAACACTTTCAATGCTACTAACTATGGAGGTGCCTTTGAAGCATTAAAGATACACTTATTTTGAGATAATAAAAATTTCTAGCAAATGGACTTTGGTAATGCCTCCCATATTTGCTTGAGAAGGCGATTTCGAATGAATCTTCTAGCATATTTCGAGTCCCAAGAAGAGAAAATTCGAGAGATTGAATTTGACCATATCAATCTATTAGATAGAGGAGACAGCCTAAGACGAGACTTCCTCGGTGAAAGAGAATTCTAAGAAAATATGTTGTATGGTCTATTCATTTTGTTTATATAAGGGGCATTAGGAAGGACCCTAAATACCTCAATTTTTTCAAGTTTTTGGTTGTTTAAATCTTCTTGTGAACCCATAACCAACTAAAGGAGTTACTTTTAGGGAGGTAATTTGGAAGCCATAACTTGGACCAATAATGTGATTTTGGCAGAGCCCCATGGGACAAGAGGAGAGATGAGTAATCTTCACAAACTAAATAAGTCAAATACTTCCAACCATGCTCATCTTCAACATCCTGATTCCAAGGAGCGCATCTAGCTAGGAGGATACATAGATTTAGTAGGAGGCATATTAAAGCCGGGGGGGAACGAAGTCTAATTTTGGGTTGATCCAATTATCTTAAGCATCCTAGCTTGAAATACCACTGAGTGTGTATTTGTTGGCTACATATACTTCCTTAAGAGGCACAAGTTCATTGTCCCTTTCTAAAGGAGGCTTATTCATCATTTTATCACACCAAATATTAATTCACATTCCATTCTCGGGCTTCCAAAAGATATCTGAATTAATGAGAGAGGTAGAGGACAAAAAGAACTTCCTAGCTGAAGAAGTTTTGCATTGAAAATGAAGAGATTCCAAACAGATGGAATTCCCAATGAGATATTTTGCTTGCAACACTTTGTTCCACCATTCTTCTTTTGGGGATAAGAACCTCCAAAATAGTTTGGCCCCACTAGCTTTGTTCATTAATGATGAATCCCCAATACCAAGTCCTCCATGTAGTTTAAGCAGTCAGATTATGGCCCATTTAATTAGATGAAACTTCTTTTTGTTGGATTTTCCTCCTTCCCAAAGGAATTTATTCGATTTCTTTTTCCACACTTTTAAGAATATTTTATGGTGCAAGTAAGGCAACAAATTGATAAAGAGTAAGGGAAGTAAGAATAGCCTTGATCAAAACCAACCAACCTGCTAAATTGAGCCAACAAGCATCCCAATGGGGAAAATTGATTTTGATCTTATTAATTGTACCTTCCGATGCTCGAGATGAGTGACTTTTTAGGTAGATTGAGATGTCAAGATACTTAAATTCCTTCCAAGATTCCACCAAGTGAAATCATAAAATTCTCATAATTTAATTTTGCTTCCTTGTTGGAATATTCCAAAAATAGATATACAATTTTCCAAAATTGGTCGGACCTCCATATGGATCAAGAAAATTATCTAACACAATTTAAATCTCTTGGAAATAATGGTTGAAGATCCGCCCAGAAGCATAATATCATCTGCAAATTGAGAGTGATTGATACTCTTAATTCCCCTCGTATAATGAATACCCAAAAAGATAAAAATTTTACCTTTCAAACTCTCTATGCCTGCTTAGAGAGTCTTCCATGATAATATATAGGAAAGGTGAAAGGGTACAACCTTGATGGAGACCTAAGGAGTCTTTAAAAACCTAGCAAAGTGCCCATTAACCAGGGGTGATATCTAGGTCCCTAAAATGAAAAGAGAATCCCATTGTATAAATATGCTATCAAAACAAAATCTAGATATTACATTGCAAAAGAAGTTATGATGGATATGATAAAAGGAATTTTCCATATCCAGTTTTATCACCATTCCTTTGTCGCTTATTAACTCTAGTGTATAGCTCCCTAGACAAAAATGATGTTGTTAAAGATTTGTTGTTGATGAACAAAACCCCCTTGATTTTCACTAGTGATTTTGGAAGAATAATCTTGATCCTTGATGAAAAAAATCTTAGAGATCACTTTATAAGATATATTACACAACGAAATAGGCCTAAATTGAGCGAACACAGAGGGATTGGACTCGTTTGGGACCAGAGCCAAAAAATATGAGTTAATACCCCCTCTAATACAATTATGTTTAAAGGAATAATCAATCATTATACAATGGTCAAACTTTATGACATCCCAATACTGTTGATAGAAATGGGTAGGAAACCCATCTGTCCTTATCCGGGCTAAATGAGAATACAATGGATTTCTTCTTCATAAATTTATTTTATAGAAAAAAGGATACCCTCCAGAGAGATCGGGTATGGGATGTGCTCCACCATATAGCATTCTGATTATTCTTTATCTAGGCCCACTTTGATGTAGAGCTCTTTATAATGAAGAATAACCTCGGACTGTATTTGAGAGAAATAATATTTTTTGTTTCCTTGAACTGTGATTTATCCAATATTATTCTTCCAAACCCGATCCTTGCATTTTTATGGAAAATTTTTGTATTTGTATCACCTACTTAGAGACAAAGACTTCATGGTTTGAGTCTATACCATTCTTTCTCTTCCTTCAACACACATGATATTGCTCAAACTTGGTTTTTTCCTGAAAAAGGAGTTGACGGGTCATAAGGATGCATTCTAAACCTAGATGGGTCGATTCTAATTTATATTGGAGGAGAATCATTTTAGAGGACGCTAAATCCTTTTACACCTTGACCCAAATTTTCAAAGTGGCTTTTAGAAGATTGATTTTTCCTTCAAAAATGGTGATTGGATTACTTGCAACCCACTAACTTCATACATATTTAACTAGATTGTTGAATCCATATGATCTAATCCAAACTAGCTTGAAGCTGAAGAGTATAGGATCATGTTCTCAAATTTCAACAATATCAAGAGGAATGGGTCTATGATCTGAGCTTCATCAAGGAAAATTTTTAGAAGAACATATAAAATATTAAACTAAAAGAGAATATGATACTAAGAAACTATCCAAACAAGCAATTATATGACAAAGGCCCAATCCTCTTTTGCTCTAAGTATACTTATTGGAGGAGGGCTTGATGCCAAGAAGATTTATATTTCTTATCAAATGCTCCATTTGCTCTTGAAATTGATATCTAACTATAAAGTTTCTTTTCTTCCCAAGAATACAGGGTAGTATTAAAATATCATACTATGATGCAATCTTATCCATATTCCGAGTCTCCTAAGTCCATGAGAGAATCCTAACAATCTATTTTTTTTCTCGAAAATGGACTAACATATATGAATTAATTACTAAACATATATTTTGGGAGGGGATATGTAAAATTGCATCACAAACTAGAAAGGAGAGGAACACTTCTCCAAAATCCTTAGATATGACGAAGCATAGAGAGTACAAAGTCACTTGAACTGACTACCGAAATGGCACTACCATTCCATAATTTATATTGGTTTTGGGAAATATCTTGTTCTCCCATTTTATTCTCATGGAGTAGAAGAATATGGTTTTTTTTTTGAACTAATGATTTAACCTCTAACATTCTTTTATTTGAACCCAACCCCTTACAGTTCAAGGAGATTAGTTTCATCATTTTCTATTAGATTTTGCGGCCCCTTGATCGAGACCATCTTCCATGTGAAACAGATTGACTGACATATTTTAAATAGTTATATGGCACAACCTGATGGATTCTATGTATATATTTGATGAGGACTATGAATTTTTTGTTGATTTAGCTGATTAAATGGAAATTGACAACAAATGAGAGTTGATGTAAGCATGGATGCAAATGGTCATTTATATGTTCATGGTTTTCATTTTCAAAATGAAGATAGTGAGTGAATAAATCATGATGATTTTTATTCTATTTTTTATGACCATAGACTTAAGGGAAGTGCCCATAAGTTAAATTGAACCCTTAGTTAACCTAGGAGCCTAAATGTTGAGATAATTTCCCTTTGAAATTCCTTCTTTCTATGTACAAATTTAAAATACTCTACAAATTCATTTTTGGACGAAAACCAAGAGACAAAGGTAATTATTCACTTGCCTACTTAGCCTTTTATAAAGGAGGAGGACCTATCTCAAAATACGAACAAATGATAGAACATATTCAACTTTGTTTTGCTACTTTATCATATGTAAGTTCATTGTATTAGTGTTCATCAACCTAAAAGTGTTAGAAATTGAAAGGAACAATATGATGTACAAAGCCAAGGTGAAACCATAGTTGCCTCCCTCTAGAGTAAATTTTGTTTATTCACTTAATGTATGCATTTATTTGCAAATGTTTATACAACTAAAATCAACATGCATGCATATACAATTCAAACAACTTGAGTGTGGGGTTAGTAAAGTCTCTAGACTATCTAAGACTTCATATTAGTTGGTTTTAAATTGGTGTAAGAAACATATGGTCTTACAATCATCCTATTTACAAGAAGCCAAGTGATTATTAGAGTCAATATTGCATGTACACAAAACTCTCTTATGAATAAGTATATTTTGGTCATACTTGGACTCATCCTGATATGTTTTATTTTGTTTGCTTCACAACTCTTTTTTACCAACTTGCAATCACCTTTCATTTTCTTTTATTGATTTATTTATATATGCATGTTATATTCAATGATTATGATTGAAGACATTGTACTTACAACTTGAGGTTGATGGTTATGGTTAATTGCACAAATTTTAAGCGTTTTTAGATTTTAGTTCATTTGTGTTTGATATTCAATATGCATTATACATTGTGTTCAGAATCTAATTTCTACATTTCCAACGCTACCTTATTTCATATTATTAATGTTGTAGTTCTTGTTACAAATAATTAACAATTGAGATAACCTTTAGTATTCAATTTTTGGAATTGATGTTTAACTTGCACAATTGATTAAGGTTAGGCTTGCATTCTAATTAAAGAAAATATAATTATTAAAATCAAGCACCTTTAAAAATTTTACACACACATAACGGGAGGACTAGTACTCTTAAGGGGAATAACTATTAACTTGTTTAACTAAAAAATTGGACCTTGTAAGTAGCAGTTTTTGGATCTAAGTATATACCTTGGGTTTTTATCCCCATTTTTTCCCCTTTGAGAGCCCTACAAGGGTGTTTTGATCATTGCGCTCAAGTTCCATTTCGAGTGGAAACTATTTATTTGTTCACTATATCTATAGGCATGCCACCACCATGCCACATCACATTGTTGTTAAAGTTGATTCATTAACACTAAATCATAAGAATACCCTAACAATAAACTAAGAAAGCAAAAGATAAGAATCCTTTGGTTTTTTAATGAAAATCCATATCCATGCATAAGAGGTTTTGTGAGAGGCTAAGAGAGTTAGAATAAGAAGTTTGGCAAATTTTAGCTCATTATTGAGTGCCAAAAGCAGGTCCATAATGATACAAATATCAGGAAAATATTTATACCAAAGACTTTGATGAGACAATAAAAGAGAAGAGGCAAGTGTCACTATCATCCATTAAGCAAAGAAATATAAATCAACATTAATGAAGCAACATAAAAATTTAGTAATATAATACTCCATCTCAAACATTCTCATTATCAATAAAAATATGTATACATGTGGAAGAGCTATCACATGAAATGATCCACTCCTCTAATCTCTCAACAATCTCTTTGCAATTCACTCAACTAAAATTATTTTTATCGAAAAAGATAGCTTCGAGATATAACAATATTAACAACAATTAGATCTGGAATAGTACAAATGAATTAGAAACCCAACATATCTCCCCCAAATAAGCATTTGGAAAGATTCCAAGATCATCATTTAATTTGTAGAATTTTTCCTTTAGTAGTGCCTTGGTAAAGATATTTGCATCTTACTTATGTGTTGTAATACATAACTTTGATCACACTTTGCTTAACCAAAACTTAAAAAAATGATATTTCATATCAATATGTTTGGTATTCTTGTGAAAAATGGATTCTTAGTAATTTGAATAGCATTTTGATTATCATTCTTCAGAATTTGTTGTCACGTCTACTTTGTATTCTATTTCCACTATGGAGAGAGAAATTGAAAGTTGCTTTTTAATACTCCAAGCAACTATCGTTGAACCGATGTCAAATTTATACTCCAAAGTAGATTTTATATCATCCATGCAACCAAATCAATCTAAATTTGCATAACCAATCACTCTAAAATAATGTATAGATCCATAGACCGAACCATACCCAATTGTAGTACATGCATACCTCAAAAGTCTCCTATTTGATTTCTAATGTATTTCATAGGGATTTGGAATAAATTTGGACACCATATTGATTGTAAAATATGTATCTCATCAAGTTGTAGTTAGGTAAATCAACCTTCCAACCAATTGACAATATAGAGTAGCATTATTTTGATTGGAGTCATCATTTTTGTATACTTCAATTCAACTTTCAAAGGAGTTGTCACTGGATTACAGCTTAACATGTTAAACTTCTTCATATTATCTGAGGCATACTTGGCTTGTGATATGAACATATTACCTTCCTTTTTCCATTCTATGATGCCTAAAAACTAATTCAATTCACCAAGGTCTATCATCTCAAGTTCAATAATCATACCTGACTTAAATTTCTGAAATGGTTCAAAATTGTTCCTTGTGTCGATCAAATCATCAACATATAATGCACTAATTAGAATATCTTGTCCTAACTAAAGAATATATAGATTGGGTGTAGATAATCTCTTAACTACTTCATGATCCTGGAAATACTTATCAATCCTTCAATACCAAGAAATTGATGCTTATTTAAAACCATAAAAAGCCTTCTTTAACCTATAAACAGAATTTTCTTTTCCTGGAATTTCAAAACCTTTAGGTTGCTCTACATAAATTTCTTCATCCACATAACCATATAAGAAAGATAATTTAACATTCATATGAAAGATTGTCTACTTATACTGTGCAACCAATGTGAGTACCATCCTGAATGTATCTAATTTTACCATTGGAACACATGTTTCTATATAACAATCGCTTCCTTTTATGCATAACCTTTGGAAACTAAAAAGGTTTTATGATTATCAATTGTGCCATCCAATTTATAGCTAGAAATATAGACCCATTTAATACGAATTACATCCTTTCATTTGGGTAAACTGACCAAGTCCCATGTATCATTTTCACTAAGTCATTAAACTCTTCTTCCATGGCTTCATTTTGTTCATTTCTTTTTTATGCTTTTGCATAACTATTTGGTTCATCATGTTCATTACCTTAGTGATGAGAGAAAAAATAAAATTGGAACTTTGTGATCTAGTGACTCTTCTCTTGAAGTTTTTCTCTAACACATTATTTTTGGAATGACCTATGATAAACCACTTAGGCTTCTTCTTAACTTCATATGCCCTATAACTAGATCCATCACCAACTACAACTTCATTCTTACTTAATTTTATATGTACATGTTATGGCTGATAAATTACCCACTCATCAAACATAACATGTATGCTTATTATAATTTTCTTTCTTGAGGATCATATAACCAATAACTTGTTATTTACGTATTACAACAAATGAAAATGCACATAATACTTTTATTATTCAATTTCCTTCTCTTTTTATTTAGGGACATGTGGATATGTAGTGCATCGATTTTTTCTCATGTATGCAACACTTGGTTTGTATCCTAACCATGCTTCCTCTAGAGTCAAATTAAATATAGATATAATTGGAGACATTTTGAGATTGTATACAACTGTATGAATTGCTTTGAGCCAAAATTAATTTCCAATAGACTTTGTTTTTAGAATTGTTCAAGCAATCTCAACCATGGTCCTATTTTTTTTCTTTTTGCAACTCGATTTGTTGAGAAAAGTATGAATTGGTAAACTTTCTCTTTATTCCATTCCTCCTACAATAATGCATAAATTCATTTGAATTGTATTCTCCCCTAATATATATTTTTAGGATGAGAATTTTAGAACAACTTTGTTTTTCACCCATTTCATTGTACTCAACAAAATGTGTAAACACTTCTAACTTCTCATGCAAAAAGTATGTCCATGTTTTCATAGAATAATCATCAACATGGGTAAGAAAATATCGCGTCTTTCCTAAATACATAGTGTCCATGGGAGCACACAAGTTTAAATTTACCAACTTGATATGTTGTCTAGCCTTCCAAATTCTATTTGAGAAACTTTCTCGATATTCCTTCCCAAATATACACCCTAATTCGTAAAGTTGACCATCAATTTTATATAAGGAATACCATTCACCATGTTATTCTTCCTTAACAACCCCAAATTGTAGAAATTTAGATGTTGAATTGTCAAATACCAAAGCATACTATTCACTTCTTTTGTAGCGTTCAAATTGTGTAAGTTTCTTGAGGAAAAGGTGAGGTTGAAAAACTATCTTTAGTCAGTTATCCTCTTGTTACAACTACATTTTTATTTAACTTATCCATGATTAAACACACTTTTTTTTTGTAAGCTTAGGTAGATCCTCCTTTTCTATTTATATATAAACAAACTGAAACCACATACAGTTAATAGGTGGCCTCAACTTGCCCAGTGGGAAACCAAGTCTGTTGGCCACCGATGCATATTGTAAGCCATCCAAAAACGATAAGTTATCAGTCTTTCTACCCAAGCAATATATACATAACTATTTAAGAACTAGTCTATAGTCTTAGATACCATAAGCATGCATGTAAAAGAAAGCTAGCCGCTAAAAAACAAAAAACCTGAGCTATCATTGTGCTCAACTATTCTTTGAGGTCTTCTAGTTCTGACTCAACTGTCGCTGGATCTTCAGCTGAATCTCCAGGTGCTGGTGTCATTTCGATAATGCATGGAATGTGTCACTGTATACGATCCAGTCTAATGTCCTGCTTGCAGAGTTGGAACTAGATAGTTTGCAGGTCCTTTTTGTAGTCTGGCATGTCTCTAATGATCAGAGCCATCCCCATGGACACCTGTTCCATTGCTTTTCCTACCAATCTTTTCATGAGCCAATACAGATGCAAGGTCTGTTTGAATTGGGATAGTCTCCCTCTGGTGTTCCCAGGATCTGGAATGTGTTCTTTCCATTCCTCCATTTCATCCTCGGAGTCCTCTTCCATAATTCGTTCCTCCATTTCTTCTATAATTTTGCGGATCCCTGCATCCGTTCCTTCCTTATATGCTTTCACTACCTCCCTGACAGTCTCGTCCATGGGTCTTCTCCCTTTCCTCTGTTCCGAGGTTCCTGGGTCCTTTGAACGAGGACTAAATTTTCCTCGTCCTCCGTGGCCTCTTCCTCTAGCTGGACGCGCCATGTCACCGTTGTCTACTACCTGTTCACAGTGATCACAGTTCAATGTCAGGATAATAAAACCATTACCAGTCCAAATGCCGATTGCCTCGTGGAGTTTCTGTTCTCCATCACTGACTCCCCTCTGCCCGCACTCCGTTGCTCCCAGGCATTCAGGTGAAACAGGGGTGGGCTTCACCTTCTCCCTGCTCAACCCATCCTGCCTCTCGGTCAGGCCCATGGTCTCGGTCACTCCTCCACTGTCCCTTCCTCCTGCATTGAGGTCCCTTAGGCTAACCCATTCCCTATGCGACCCCAGTAAAGTGTACAAAGGGAGCTTCGCGCTGAGACTCTCCTCCCTCCCCCTGCCTTGCATGCCATCGCCACTCCCTACCCTCGCAATGCTACCGCCTCTGCATGCCACCCATTCCTTGCTT
This sequence comes from Pinus tabuliformis, assembly GCA_031772625.1. NCBI lineage: Eukaryota > Viridiplantae > Streptophyta > Pinopsida > Pinales > Pinaceae > Pinus > Pinus tabuliformis. The sequence continues at coordinate 315,111,911 of CM062808.1, read as the reverse complement.
AGCTTCTTGCCCAGCTTCCCCTCCCAGGCTTGCTTTTCTCTGCTGCCATATCTCCCCCTATCTACCTAGAAATGCGGCTTAAAGAACTTCACTGGACCCTCAATCCTCCATTCCGCCCGGATAAAATCCTCTCTAGCCTCGTTATCCTTTTCCCTGAGCAAAATGCACCACTTCCTATTAACTTCTATGCCCTCAAGCCTAGCCAGTAGCGACGCAAAGCTAAAGGGCCACCCTTCCTCACTGTTTTTGCTCTTTCTACATAGCATAATCTCTCCCCGTGGTATTTCCTTCCCAACAGGGAACAAATCTCTTCCCCATCCGGTATGCTGGACTTTCCTTTACTAGTTACAGAAAGAAAACAATTAACGTACTTATGGTTGCTATGCCTGCTTGCTGAATGTGAGTATGGCTGGTCCTCCGCTCTCGTTCTCCCGCTACCCTGCAATCTTTCCATCCTCCCTTCTCTACGCTCCCTCTCATACTTTGCTCTACCTACCTGTTGTCCCATCCACCTTACGCAGCCGTCCTTACCACCTCTCCTCTTACCTGCGTACCAAATGCCACTTCTCCCTTCTGACGTAGTTGCAGACATGTGGGACTTCGCCACGCCCTGTGGTATAATCGTGTGGACAGTGGTAGGCAGTCCTTTCACCTCCTGGCCCCTGACATCCATAATTACTTTGATTACCCACTCCGTCACCCCGATCGGGGGTTTTCTGTGATCATTATCATTTCGTCTGGTCATGATAAGCATCTTGGGATAATATATCTCTTAGCGGGTCCATTCTTGTATCCCCTGGTTGTATAGGCCATGTTCTTTCCATGTGTCCTCCTTGCTGGTTACACCCCCAGTTGGCCAGGAAATCGGAAGCTTTAATCCCTTCTCTTTTTACGTGCTTGATTATCATATAATCAAACCATTTCATTATCTCTCCCAGATCTTGGATGAGGCTTGGTGTTCTCCAAGTTTGGCTCAGCTTGTCCCATGCCTTTCCATTGTAGAGTTTCCTCATCGTGTTGATTACCAGTAATGAATCCCCTTCAACTTCCAGTTGTTTATACCCGAGCCTGACAACTATTCTCATACCTTGTTGGACTGCCACGAGTTCTGCTTCATTGTTACTCATCATGCCGCAATGTGGCGAATACAACAATCTAACGCTACCTTGGAAATCTCTGAAGATGCCACCTATCCTTGCAATACTCGGGTTCCCTTTAGAGGCTCCATCAAATTTCAATTTAATGAATCCTTCTACTGGTCTAGTGAAATTATGGGGTGTTATTTTAGGTATGTTCTATGCTAAGAGCAATTTATTTGAATTTTCACAGTTAGCTCATTATCTTTTCCAGATTAGAAATCACATCAACATTAAAGTAAACTGCAGATAGAACATAAATATAAATCGCAGAAGACAAGCCAAGATAAGAGGACACAAGATGTGGCACCAGCCAGGGACAAACCAAACAATGTAGGGAAACCCTTGATCAATTCTTCTTTTATGTTCTTCAAAGTTCAGCAGAGAAAGAGAGAGAGAGATAGTACATCTACAATAGAAGTCAACACTTTGACTTTTGATATTTGCATGAGATCAGTTGAAGACATATAGCTTCAACTGATTCTCTAAGGTGACTCCTTCACCTATCATAGTGCTGCCTCTCATTCATTTGCAACACATAACCATGTGACACCATGCTGTACTGTCACATGTGTTGAACATTGATGACTGAGCTGCTCTCATCTTCATGCTGCATCTTCCATGTTCTTATTCATCTTCAAGCTGCCCATGCCCATGCTCATATCATCATGCATCATTATGCTGCCCATGCCCATATCATCATGCTGCTCATAATGTTGCCCATACATCATGCTGCTCATGATATCATTATGCTGCCCATGATCTCATATCATCATGCTACTCATATTGCTGCCCATACATCATGCTTTAATTCATATACATATCAGCCTTAGCTACTTGCTATGGCTTGCAGCCTGGCAAGACAGCTAGGCTATAGTTCCAGAATCCTCTACACAAACATGTTGTCATCAGCTTCCTTGCCCACAGTCCTATCATGCCCAAATAGTCCTTGAATATGTCACACTGTCACCTACAACAATGTGACATTATGACACCTATTTAGATGACTATAATAGGTCTCTTTGCTTCTCTTAGATATCTCCATTGACTGTGAATTAGGTGTCTCCATTGACCTGCTTGGACAGCGTATATGTTCCTCCATATGTGGCTATGTTTAGGGTTGCTGACATCATCTTGAACAACGTATAAGTGACTGTTTTTTAGGTCTCCATGGACAACGTATGAATCCCAACGTATAAGGTCTCCATGGAAAGCGTATAAATCCTAGAAATAAGGTCTCCATGGACTGTGTATACGTGCCTCCTTTGCAGCATAAAAACCTTTGTTGGTTGTGGCCTAGGGCACCCTTAAATGCGGTGGTTAGGTCTCTCATTTAGGACTGCGTATGAAGCCTTCTAGGACAGTGGATTAGGGAATTCAATTTGTGTCTTGAATCTTTCCTTTAATGCGGCAATATCTCACTCAACTGTGGCTAGGATCCTCTCCTTCATGACTGTAATTTAGGGCTCCATTAATCACTGCGTTTAGGGCATCATCCAGCGTATATTTTAGGTGTCCCTCCTTCTCCAAAAACCCAAGACGTGGAGAGGAGGAGAACACATGAAGAGGATGTGTGTTACAAATGATTTCAAGTCCTCTATATTTATACTAAAACATAGATAATGAATAGACACGAATATTGGGCTTCTGAGCCTACTCAAGTTGTTGGCCGGCTTGATAATAATTCCATAATCAAAATTAATTCATATCTCCATAAATACTTATCGGAATCGGATGATCTTTAGATCAATCATATACCTCTCGATGAGAGGGATCTAATAAAAATATCAGCTGCCATAATAAATAAGCTGACCCACATGGAGTTTGGCCATAGTTGCCAATTTTAACACTCCCTCTCAACTAGGGAGAACTCCATCTGCTGATCCATATGTCCAACTGTACTGTCTCTGCCATTAGTGCCCTGCATTGTTCTACTCAACTCTGCCATCAGTGCCCTGCACTGCTCTGTTATCCTATGCTCAGCTCTGTTGGCTCTACTATATTGGATTTGCTCTGCTCTGTTGAACCATGAAGAAGAAGAATTGAGCGAGAATGTCGCATACCATTCTTCACTGACCCGAAGTCAATCTCAGAGTGCGTACCACTGGTCCTAGACCAGTCTCAACTGACCCAAAGTTAGCGTCATAGTGGGTACCACTCCTACCACTAGTCCCAGACCAATATCATCAGTCTTAGAGTGTGTACCATTGGTCCCAGACCAATCTCAACCAACCTGAAGTCAGCGTCATAGTATGTACCACTCTTACTGGTCCTAGACCAGTCCTCCACAGACCCGAAGTCAGTCTCAGAGTATGTACCACTGGTCCTAGACCAGTCTCAACCAAACCGAAGTCAGCGTCATAATAGGTACAACTCCTACAATTGGTCCCAGACTAGTATCATTGATCCCAGGTCAATGAAGGTCACGAGGATGTATCATACCATCCTCCACTGACTCAAAGTTAGTCTCAGAGTGTGCGCCACTGGTTCCAGACCAGTCCTCAACTGACCCGAAGTCAGTGTCATAGTGGGTACAACTCCTACCACTAGTCCCAGACCAGTATCATTGATCCCGGATCAATGAAGGTCATCCTAGCATAGGTAGTATGGTAGATACAACAATGCGTCCATCGGTACTACTATGGTCCCTATCCTCATTTCCCTACTCATTGATCAGATGATAGGTACTTCCCATGAGTCCCAGACTTCATGGGTAGGATGCCTCGACAGGAGAACTTAATCAATCTTGTCCTCATAGGAGAAATTATCATCTTGCTACACAATCGCCATGGAGAACACATCATTTAGGCCTCACAGGAGAGCTAATCATCCTGTTACATAATCGTCATGGAGAACACATCATCCAGACCTCACATGAGAACTAATCATCCTGCTACATAATCGTCATGGAGAACACATCATCCAGACCTCACCGAAGAACTAATCATCCTGCTACATAATCGTCATGGAGAACACATCATCCAGACTTCACAGGAGAATTAATCATCCTGCTACATAGTGGTATCCAAGCAGCTCATTGAAGAGCTTTCGTAACCAGACTGCCTCTCAGGTAGTCATGCTAGCAGCAATATACTCTGCCTCGGCAGTGCTCAAAGCCACTGACTTTTGCTTCCTTCTCATCCAGGATATCGAAGCAGATCCCAAGGAGAACCAGCACCTAGAAGTGCTCTAGTGATCCTCCACACTGCCTGCCCACTCAGCATTTGAAATATTTCGGCAGTGTATCTCAATCCATGAGAGATTGTGCCCTGAAGATATCTCAGAAGATTCTAAGCACCAATCCAGTGAAGCTCATCCAAATATGAGCTCACCATACTAACTACAAAACATATGTCCAGATGGAGGTTCACCAAGAACATCAACGCGAATGAGTTTATGAAATTCAGAGGAATTTCCAAAATCTGGTCCGACATCATTACCATATAACTTCTGAAAGTTAAGATCCTCGAGGTAGTCACAGGCTTGCAATTTATCTTTCCACATTTAGAATCCATCTCCCTCTGTCTTCTACAAATGAGAGGGTCTACACCTGTTAGACATAAGTGTCGATATGAGAGGTCTGTCATCCACAACCTTCGAATGGTTTGGATCGATTTCACTCCTAGTGAATCTCAGCTTCATCAGAAAGTTGTTGATCCTCTCATACTATGCTTGGGGTGTTTTGCTTCAATCCATAGAGGAATTTCTACCACCTGCATACGTGAGATTCCCGATCATGAATCTCAAACTCCTCGGGTTGTTCCAAATTTGTGGACCTGTGGCATGAGGGTAATGGTCCCCTTATAATATTTTCCCCCAGTACATCTCAGACATGTACCTTCTTGTTCTTTTTGAATTCAGGCGTCCTTGTCACCATCTGACTCACAGACCTTTGGTGATGTGTCAATGGAAATGGTCCCTAGTGGACTTCCTGCAACTTGATACAACCCTGAACTCAAAAAAACATCTTTGAAAAATCTATTTTCAAACACGTACCTTTCCATCGATGAGTGCCACCCTGAACCTTTGACTTCCATTGTTGAAATGGACACCAGGTTCTTCTTGCGATCAGGTACATAAAAGTGTTTCTGTAAATGAATCGAGTTACCCTCATTCAATTTAGGGGTAACATTTCCTACACCCTTTCCAAGATAGGTGGTATCAGCTCCAAGTATAATCCCATGATTATCTATCCGATGAAGTGCCTGGGGTTCCTTGCTTTGAAGAGTCGACCATTTCTCCTTGATGAACTGTATTACCTGTCATTCCCTTGACCCTGGAATGATTTGTTTGTCTTCATCAAGAGAAGTGTCTCTGCCATTCAGACACTCCTTCGCATAATGGCCGAACTTATTGTAACCAAGGCATCTGTCTTTCCTTCCACCCTTAGATCCGAACTTCCCAATGAAGTGATCTTTAGGTAGGCCATCAAAACCTTTTGTTGTGCCATTCTGATAATATTCTCTGCTTCGACTTCACCCTGGGTGAATTATGAGGAACCCATTGATCCTTTTGTCTTGTCCCAACTGTCTTTGGTGATTTCTCTTTCACTCTTGCTTGGGCATTGTCTTCACCTTAGCTCTGATACCATGTTATTTTAGGTATGTTCTATGCTAAAGAAATTTATTTGAATTTTCATAGTTAGCTCATTATCTTTTCTAGATTAGCAATCACATTAGCATTAAAGTAAACTATAGATAGAACATAAATATAAATCACAGAAGACAAGCCAAGACAAGAGGACGCAAGATGTGGTGCCATCCAGGGACAAACCCCACAATGTGGGGAAACCCTTGATCAATTCTTCTTTTATGTTCTTCAAAGTTCAGCAGAGAAAGAGAGAGAGAGATAGTACATTTACAATAGAAGTCAACACTTTGACTTTTGATATCTGCATGAGATCAGTTGAAGACATATAGCTTCAACTGATTCTCTAAGGTGACTCCTTCACCTATCATAGTGCTGCCTCTCGTTCATTTGCAACACATAACCATGTGACACCATGCTGTACTGTCACATGTGTTGAACATTGATGACTGAGTTGCTCTCATCTTCATGCTGCTCATCATGTTGCATCTTCCATGGTCTTATTCATCTTCAAGCTGCCCAAGACCATGCTCATATCATCATGCATCATTATGTTGCCCATGCTCGTATCATCATGTTGCTCATAATGTTGCCCATACATCATGCTTTAGTTCATATACATATCAGCCTTAGCTGCTTGTTATGGCTTGCAGCCTAGCAAGGTAGCTAGGCTATAGTTCTAGAATCCTCTACACAAACATGTTGTCATCAACTTCCTTGCACACAGTCCTATCATGCCCAAATAGTCCTTGAATATGCCACGCTATCACCTACAGCAATGTGACATTGTGACCCCTGTTTAGATAACTGTAATAGGTCTCTTTGCTGCGGTATCCAGTATTATCAACATTATGGCACTAGAAGGAGGGCAACCCATTTTTTATGGATGGCAACTCTTCACATCGCAATCATTTAGTTTTTGTACAAGGCATTAATATCCTGAACACTATCCCAACTCCTATTCTTGAGGTAGGAGGGTCTTATAAGCCTATTACGGAGTTGGCTTATCAATTTACCTACTAACAACTCCGAGTGATTCGACCTATCACCCATCAGTTTGCGAAAGCTATCGATTTACTCCCTGTTGCTCATAAACTTCCTCATTATCCTAAGAATAAAGAAACAACTCGCACTAGTGTGTTGGTTGCATTAGTGGAATATTTGGTTTTCACCACTCTTAAGGAGTCAGCAGAGTCTTCAGAAGATATAGTTCAACAAGATCCACTTCCACCCATTCACGAAAAGTACGAGGATGATAGTGTTCTTTCTGACAAAGAATAACCGACAGCTGATTTTGAGTTTAATGACGGTTTACATGGTGAAGGAGAAGGCTCTTCAAATTCAAAGAAGGAGGAGAAAAGAGAGGAAGACATGGCTAATCAGGACTTGGATTGGATGGCCCAAGGGCCACTTTCTCTTCTGAATAACCTTCATAGAATTCCTAGACATCCAGAGAAGTTGTTATCAAAGTTCGATCCTGACAAGAAGACTAAGGCAAAAGATCATATCGATGATTCCACATGCATATACGAATGTTAGAGATATGGTACGATGATGTTGCTTGTAGGATTTTTCCTTTTACATTAGAAGGTAGAGAAACAACATGGTACCATAGTCTACCTATTAATTAAGTCCATGGTTGGAGGGATTTTAATAATTTATTTTTGGAGATAAGCGCACACATGCTTTTGAATGAGCAAGAGAGTGCACCTTATGAATGTTTAGTTGTAGATGTATCAAATTTCTTTCACTACAATGGAGATAAACTATGTCCCTAAAATATAAGTAATAATACTAATCTAATGGAGGCACACACACATAAACGAGAAGGAATCGTTAGATATCAAGAGAAATAGTTCACATAGATGCAACGATCGTTAAAATCATTACAACACATTTCCAACAAGTTTAGCACCAAATTCACTGAAATAGTTCAATTACTTTAGTACATGTGAAAGCCAACATCAATCATAAACATTATAAGAGTAGTCTTAAAACATCCACAATCCATGCATGAAAATGTGTTGGCCAAATGGCTTCAAGTATTAAGAAAAATTTCCAAGATACATAAGTACAATGAACATCACTAGCTCCAATAGTGGAGCGTTAGAGCCACTACTTGCTCCCCAAAAGTACTATCTCTATCTCTCTAATGCCTTGTGGGAGAAGCCAAGGTTAAAATTCCTTTGCTTGAGTAATGAGGATCCTTTTATAACTTGAGGCATGACCTTTCATATCCTCATGACTCTTGACTTTCCAACTTCTAATGACCTTTGGAATTATATAACTCTTGGACTTCCAAATGACTTTTGGAATTACATATGACTCTTGGAATTACATGTCTTTTGGACTTCTGTCCATACATGACTCTTAGACTTCTACTTCTTTTTCTTTACAATGATTACATGATTACATTATAACTTCCACATCATCATGTGATGAGGACATGACAAGTCACTAGCATCGATGACTTGGACTAATAGTGACTGATGACATGGTTCTTCGATAGGTGACAAGGCTGCCACTTATGTATTCTATCTTGCATGAAGCTTTCATGTTTTTGATGTCTTCACCATCTAAAGGGTATTTAATCACATGCATCCCTTTGCACTAAGTTTGATCATCAAGATTTCAATGTGTTCTTTGTTCTTAAATGCTTCCTTTGACTTCTCTTTGTGCTCAGTCTTCTTCATGCATCATTTCCATGTTGTTCTTGAAATACCTATAACTGAAATCACTCATGGAAAGAAAACATCAGCCTGAACAATATCCTATTCTAACATGTTTCATGCAGATTCCCTGTTCATGTCTTAACAATGTGCTTGGGAGGAGAACTGATAAATTCTAGGTGCAAGGGTGCACTTTGAAAGGTTGAAGAGCTAAAGAGGTGAATCTTTGAGGTTTCAGGATGCCCTCATGTGCTCAAGAGGAGAGAGCAAGAAACTCAAGGGAGCGAACAGGTCCAAAGGATGAAGGAAGGACATTCGGGCTTCCCAAGTGCATTATGCGCTCAAGGGAGACAAGAAGGGCGCAGGGTGCACGGACGAAGGTTGTAGGGATGAGGCTTAGAGTCTTCAGGGCGCACTCATATGCTTAAGGAATGTGCATGGTGCATTTCTGAAGGCTGAAGGGATTAAGTTTTGGGGCTTTATAGTGTGCTTATGTGCTCAAGGAGGGCGTGGTTCTTTGATTTGAAGGAATGTACTCAAAGGAAGACTTGGTTTTTTTCAAGGCACAATTCAAAACAAGGAAGAGGAATGATGATTAGTGCATTATGCACTCTTGGAGGGTGCATGGCACACTTCCAAGCAATGAAGGATTCTTGATCAATGCTTAAGAGTGCGCTTTTGTGCTCCTAGCCTTAATCGGTTCACTGTGCAACCAAAATTTGTCTAAGTCTGAAAGATTGAACAAGGGGTGAACATAATGAGTTTAGAGATGAAATCAAGTGAAATGCATACCAAATCATCAATTAAAAAAAGACGGCCTTGAATAATGATAAATAGACATCAAAGCGACAGTTTACAAACACTTTCTGAGTATAATGGACAAAGTGTGTGCGACTACGACCAAAAGTGTCGTTTTGCAACAAACAAAGATGTTATAACCATGAAATGCATTAGATATGTTATAAACAATGCAACGACACTTAAGAATGATCAAGAACACTTGAAACATATAGAATGACTTGACATGACACTTGATGACCAAGGTGACTCTTGATGTAGTAGTTAGGTAGGCTCCAAAATTTGAATGTGGTGAAATTTTAGAGGGTGTTGTAGTATCGAAAAATGTTAGGATATTCCGACATAGGAAATAATTAAGTACAACTTGGTCTAGTGTATAGTTAGGTAAAGTGTGTTTCTTTAGAATGTACTTTTTGTAACTTAAAATTCGACAGTCACGATATGTTCTAGACATGAAGTGATCCAACGGTTCATTCTCTCCTCGGTATTACTGACACTTGATATGTGGCTTAACACCTGATTGGTCAATGATCTCTATTTAAAGAGCATGGAGGGTCATTTGTTAGGTGACCATTCATGAGAGAAACTTATGTAAATTTTCTTTATTTTACATTAATAAATTGCCTGAAGTGGCTGCGTTGGGTCAGGCCGTGGACTGTTTCCCTCTTTGAGAGTTTCAACCATGTCAAGAATACTGGTGTACTGATATGTGATCTGTTTGTGAGTGGTGTCCTTTGGTGTTCTATCTAAGGAACTTACCCTGTAAATCCTTACATGGTATCAGATCTATTTGAGGGCCGCATCCATTGGTGATTAAAATTCGAAGCCAGTACAACTGCATCCGACTGTAGTTTCATAGATCTATTGTTTCTGACCGCTTTCAGGACGAGAGGATTGCTCTATTGTGTTAGGAGCATCTATTCTAGTGGGGAACCCCTTTCGTTTCATGCAAAATGGTTTCTGGTGGCCCTAGCTACCTCATTTTTTAAATCTGGAGGTACACAATGTTTATTTGCAGTTATAATTATTAATCTCTTTGTTTATTTTGGTTTATAGTCCTCGATATTTTTTTATTACCCGATCTATACCTTTCATTTCTGCGTATGCTCTTTACCCCGCGACTCTGTGCGATCTGGGAAAATCAGAAACAGAAATGAAGGATTTTTCTCATGTGTATGCTCTTTTCCTCTGCGCCTTAGTGTGATCTCGGAAAACAAGAAACATTGAGGAAAATATATAGTTTTCGGGCAAATCTAACTTTAAGTTGCAAGGCTTGGATTTCTTTTGCGTGTTCATTTTGGTTTGTGTGGTTGTTTTTTGTTTTGTAGGAAAAAAGTGGTTTTTCAAGTAAGCACGCACTCCAAAGCTTCAGTGAGCAAAAAAAAACCCTTCCTCATTTCCAAAAAATGACTGTTGGAGAGGTAAATCCCCTCTGCGGATAGAGGCGATCCCACTAGCCCAAGATGGGTCTAGCAACAATCAAATCACGCTACTATGCAAGTTCCTAGTTGCATACTGAAAGTGGATTACGAGAACCAACCTGGAGTCCAATGCTAATGTCGAAGAAGAGTTGATACTCCCGTTCCCTTGCTCCGGCAGGTCACAATCCTTGCGATCCCCGCATATGGATACCTGCACATGCAAAGAACGAAACGAGAACAAGCATAAAATCCACTAAAATACAACTATATTTCAGTCAGAAAGGAAATAGATCAAACATTATCATGATGAACAATAAGATCGGAACCATAATAGTAGTCATTCATTAATGAATAATAAACAGAGAAAGATACAACCAAGGTTCTGACGTTGAACCTCTCCTCTGGCTGGGCGAGCAGCTATGTATGTATTGCAATAGACCTTCTCTCTCTCAGACTTCCGGCAGCATAACCTCCCTATGCTTCAAGACTCTTACTATCACTCAAGACAAGCATAATCACAACTAGCGTTACTCAAAAACTAGCTTGTCAAATGCATGAGGACAGACTTTTATAGATGGAGAAGGGAGGAAGATACAATGCATCAGGACACCCATTGTGGATTGGCATTATCTCCGAAAAGCCGCTGTGGATAGATGTCAAGGATAGATGATGACTCTCGACCTCTATCAGATAAACTTTATCCTCAAAAGACTTCGTGATCTGAAGGGAAAAAACATATGGGCGCGCGTTTGTCAAAAATCATTACCAAACTTGGTTGGTGCAGGTGTTGTTCTAAGACAGAGCGCCAATGGTCGCACCCTCTTTTGAGGACCTCACTGATTGGCGTGGGTAGGACATGGTGGACCCGCGCTAATGGAAAAAGGGCACTTTTCAGGGATAATTTGCAGAAGGTGTCTTCAGGGAACATGAAGCACATACTCAGGGGAACATAATGCAAGTGTTTTTAGGCTATGTCACTGCTCACAGGTCCCGGAATGCGTCCTCCAACATACGGAAACAGGGGTACCAGGGACGGTGACCAATGGTGACAAATTACTGTGTAACAGATGCCCCCTAAAGCATGAGGCCCGAGAGAGAAAGAGGGGTGAAATGCTTTACAAGAACACATATCGCTGCCGCCGAGAATCTGCATTAAGAGATACAACTGATAGCTCAAGTACATGATGTATGTGGTATGGTCGTAGCCATCCATATGAGAGTACATAATAATCTAGATCCATAGTATGGACGCAGCCATCTGGTTAGGATCAATGAATCGACTCAGGTATGGTCGCAGCCATCCAGTGAATGAGTCATGTATCAAGAATCACGCCTGGATTACAACAGACACAATCCAGGGTCTTGCGCTCCATCTCGACCCGAACAAAAGTACAAGTTCAAGCATGCGAATATATGAGCTGAAGTCGAACATGCATGAACATCGTCTGATTACCAGTCAATATTGAAAACTGTTAACAGACGTGAGAGGTACCACCAATAATGACAATGGCCCTCAAGGTACTATAGGTACAATCTACGGCGTGCGAATTAGTGATCTGACGTCGAACACCCGTAGAATCATTCGATCGGAGGCCAATGATGAAAACCTCACGTCGAACATGAAGAACCTGCCATTGAGGCATGCAGGCTCCAAGGCACCGAAAGGGAGTCTCTAGATCAGCTTCCTAGATAATGAGCTGAAGTCGACAGGAAGTACCCTTGATCGAAGGTGGGCCATAATGTTTCCCACATCATCGACACGAGACAGAGAGATAATGTTGTGAATCAAGATTGTGCGAGCTATCAGAGGGAGGTTGTTTCTTTGCAGAGGTCAACTTCTCTTGAACATATCGGCGGCACGACAGTGGAATTGGCAGTATTTGACATCAATGTATCAGAGGTCATGATGACGAGGCAATGAGCATATGAGAGGTCAAACAGGATTACCCAAGTCCATGGAGGCAAGTGAAAAATATGAGATGAGATATCCCCACCCAGACACGAAAGCAGAGAAGTGCCATGTTCAAGAGCGACATACTGCCGACACGACGGTAATTGTGGTTCTTTTTTCCCCTGCCATTTCTGGCGAGTACCCCAATTATTTTTAGCAAGCTTGATGGGGATAGCATATGCTTGTGGTGCGTCATTTCGACAAAATCCGATGTCATCAGGTTTTAACGAGTCTGACAAAGGGAGAACTCGGCGTCTTTTCATGTTTAGAGAGTTTGAAAAGATAGCAGAAAAGGAAACTCCAGGGGTGTCCTTTTTCGTAAAGTTGTGTCTCTCGAGCCCGAAAAAGTATAAAATAATGCCCGAAAGAACCGCCCGACCATTACGATCGAGGAGTACTTTTCATAAATAGTGATTTCGACCTAAAAAAAGTAAAAAAGCGATCAAAACCACGTCGTTTCGTAACCATTAACGAGTTTGAAACGACAAAAACCCGGTAATCTTTTTATGTTTTAACGGTCGACAAAAAGAAATTAAAACGACCGCCCCTTATTAACGTTTAACGAGTCAAGAGGAGTAACTCGGCAATCTTTTCCTCTTTAAACGGTCAGAAAAGAGCTAAAAGCGGACCTTAAAGTAACCTTTTCACATGTTTTACTGAGCTTGAAAAAGTGGAAAAAGGAGCTCGTTTTGTTGCTTGAGTTGCACCAACCCCTGTCATCATACCAAAAACAGCGTAAAACCCACTTCGACATAAATATATTCCAAAAATACTCAAAAATATCATTTTTAATGTATTTTTAGGTCAAAAAATGCTATAAATAGTGAAATGGTAAAAAATAAATTTACTTTTCACTTTTTACCTTGTGAGTTTACCATTGGAGGGTTTTGGGTGCAAATTTCAACTGCTGATTGCGATCAATCCAGGAGAGCATTCGAGCCGCCGTCTGAAGCAGGTAAGAGGCCTCATCCTTAGCTTCATTTTCATTCCATTCTTTCAGTTTTCAATCCATAGATTAGTCCCCTGCCAGAGGATTTGCAAATTCATAGGGTTGCGCCATTGGCGCGAGTTTCCCGCTTGGGATCGCGCCAATGGGATTTTTTGCCCAAAGGAGGCGCGACTGTTTTAGAAACAGTCGCGCCAACCGCGTGACCTAAATTTCCCACACATTTGACCGTTGATTTTGCAATTTTTTCTCAATTTTGATTTCACCAGTGATCTAATGATGAAAATTTCAACTTTATGGTTGTAGGGATTCGTCAGAATGGCTATAGAATGGAGAGAAAGAGAGCATGATGCCATTGATGCCATGGCAATGGAGGATGATGCATGCATGGATGCTTTGAGAGACTGTGGCTTGAAGAAATTCTTCCTCACCTCTTATTTACGTGCACAACCTGAGTTGTTGCGATTTATCGTGGATGCTTGGGATACGGAGGATTAGGTATTTCGCCTGAAAGACCAGACATTGGAGTTAGATGTTTCCGATGTCTACTTTATCACTGGACTATCGCGGCGAGGTGCACGGCCCATCTTGACTGGTAGTAGACCTTCTGGGGAGAAGATGGGCGAGGTGATGGAACGAGTTTGTCCTGGGGCACAGTTTGGATCAAACAGTGCCAAAGTAGATCTTATCACGGTTCCCGACCTGGTGCTACAAGTGATATTGTTCACTATCACACGAACGGCTGGGGTACAGGCGCCCCACGAGGCCAGCAAGAATCATTTGCTGCTGGCAACTAAGTGTCTCCAACCTACACTGTTTGATTGGGCCATGGCAGTGACGACAAATATCAAGAGGTAGCTTACCAAGTGTAAGCGTGATGGCAACAAATAGTTCGGATACGGATCTATCATGGTATCTTTCTTCCTGGAGCGACTGTCGATATTCCGGGTTCAGGGAGGTATAGTGGCAGATCCAGTGCCACGGGAGCCGAGATTGACTCGATGGGCAGAACTCATGCCCAAAGGAGGAGGGGGCCAGCAGATGGCCTGGAGGCCCGAGTTCTTCATTTGGCTCCGTCACCAGATGATCATCATAGAGGACTGGCCCTATGCGGGCACGGATTTTACTGGAGATCCAGATCTCCCATTGCCTGCGGGAGAAGACTGGGACGAGGAGCTAGGTAAGAACTCTTTGTGTTTTTGATGTTTTTATGTATTTAAGTTTTTTTTGTAATACATGCCAGTCTCTGACAATAGCTATATATATGTATGCAGATGTTGGTGCAGAGCGACCGGCTGACTTGCCTCACAACGCACGGAGGGCACAACCTGCAGCCGACCCTCAGGTAGAGGGTGATGCGGGTGACGATCTAGTACAGAACCTTGAGGCACTTACTCGAGGGATTCCAGATTATGCCAGATTGGCAGACGTGCCCAGAGCGTACCAGAGGCACACGGTGGGAGTATCTACTTGCGTCCATCGTCTGTTGAGACGTTTGGTGCAAGCGGTGACATGCTATCATGAGCATCACCGTGATTAGACGCCTAGGTTTCATTTTTGCATATTTTTGAGAGACATGTTGTCAGCGGCCGTATGAGATTCGGACATGTATTATTTTTTGGATTATGTAATGCGCGTGGCACAAACATTATGACACACACGTATATATATACATATGCCTATGGTTTATTATTGTGTTTTTCATGTGCTTGCTTGTATACTGTTTTGGTTACAAATTACGCAAATGTCTATCTAATACATGATTAGCCAATGCATCAGATAATGTGTTTAATTGTCGTGGAATATGTTGATATGTGATAAAATCAAAGTTCCTTTCTAACAATCTCACACGTAAATACAACCTTAGAATGTGATGGTCTCTGACGGAATATTGCCCGTTGAGCTGGTGGACGACAAGTTGAGAGTCCAGGTTCACTACCAATGCACGAATGCTGAGATTAATTGCTTCAGCAAGTAGCTCGATTACAACACAGTATTCGGCGACATTATTAGTGGTACGACCCAAACACACACCTTGAAATCTATCAGCTCGCCATGAGGATCATAGATCACCCACGCCGCAGAGGACAAGTTGCGAGTGCTGCGGCAGGCACCATCAACGAAACCAACATAAGGTGCATCAGACATCTGCCCAAGAAGCGAAAAACACAATAAGTGGCAGTTATGCCTTTAAAACTGACACACACACACACAACACACTAGCTAGAGTACATGTATGTACAAAATAAAATGTACCAGCATCACGCATAGTACTTTTTCAAATATAGCCCATTTCGGGGCTTCCCAAGAGGGTTCCCTTCATAATCAATTAGCTCGTAGGCCCCTTTCTGCAAAACTTTCTTGACAATGTAAGGGCCTAGCCACATAGATTCGAGCTTTCCTGCTCCTAGCTTATCTTTTGCCTGATCGTAGAGCAGGACTAAATCTCCCTCAACAAAAGAACGTGGACGTACGGTCTGATCGAAGTGAGACTTGACTCGCTTCTTTTGTGTTTCGATGGCCAGAGAGGCCAGGCGACGAGTCTCATCTAGCCGTTCTAAGTAAAGAAGGCATTCTTATAACAGAGTAGTGTTGGGAAGTAGCTCGACAGCTAATTTTAATGAAGGGATTTCACATTCAATTGGAAGGGTAGCCTCTAGTCCATAAACTAGTTGAAATGGAGTGAAACCAGTGGCATCCTTCACAGAGGTTCGGTAGGCCCACAAGGCAGGGAACAACATCAAATGCCAGTTAGACTTATGCATGCCAACGGTACGTTGAAGCATTGTAACCAAAACCTTATTGATAGCTTCAACTTGGCCATTGGACTGAGGGTAGTACGGGGTTGAACTATCGTGCTGCAAGCCTAGCTGGGTTGTTAATTCCGACATCATATGATTACGGAAATGCTTCCCGTGATCAGTGACGATGGCTTGAGGGACGCTGAATCGCGAAATAACATGATTAAATAAAAATTGCGCCGCTGTGTGACCGTCTTCAGTTAATGTAGGCATCGCCTCGGCCCATTTAGTAAAGTAATCGACGGAAACGATAATAAACCCATGCCCCCCGGCCAAGCGAGGGTTACAGGTCATATAATCAATGCCCCATTTTGCAAAAGGGCCAACGGTGACAACAGGGTGCAATGGAGCAGGAGGCGCTCGCATCTTCCGTTGGTATATCTGGCACTCATGACAAGAGCGGACGGCAAGGATGCAATCCTTAAAGATAGAGGGCCAAAAGTAACCAGCACGGAGGATTTTTTGGGCAGTAGCATATCCGGACATGTGACCGCCACAGGCACCGGAGTGGCAGTCATTCAAGACCCGCTCAGCCTCCTCGAGAGTAAGACAACGGCGGAGAACAGAGTCGGCGCCGAGACGATATAATGTATCCCCAATGATACGGTATGGTTGAGATTGATGACGAATCCTTCGCCGAGCGTCTTTGGACACGCTTGGGCGAAAGGAGGACGTTTACAGATATATAATTATATATCCGTACCATGGATCGAGGGTGCTAATGAGGAATAAGGTCTCATTCGGAATTTGATCCTCGATGTGAGAGGTTGGGGAAGAAGATGGCAAAGAGCAAATTAACTCAGCAAATACAAGGGATTTCTTGGACTTGGCAGTGGTAAATTCCAAGTCAAACTCTTGGAGGATAACAATCCACTTTGAGTACTTGCCCCCCAGCAACTGGCGTGACAATATATACGTCATGGGGTTGCAATCAGAAATCACAGTAGTAGTACGCAGCAGAATATAATGACGGAAGCGTTGGACAGCACAAACCACGGCTAAAGCCAACTTCTCGACATAAGCATATCGAGTTTCCGTGTCTAAAAGGTTGCGGCTGAGATAATAGATAACATGCTCAGTGTCATCATCGTCAGTTTGGACAAGAACCATGCCGATGGTGGTGTCGGCGGTGGCCAAATACAGAGTGTAGTCGCGATAATAATTCGGAGGACGGAGCAATGGAGCAGAAACAAGGAGGCCCTTGAGACGCTCAAAAGATTCCTGAGCTATGGTATCCCAATGAAAAGGGACATCGCGCTTTAGTAATCGTGTAAAACCTTTGGCCACCTCGGCATAGTTTGGAACGAAACGACGTAAAAAATTTGCTTTACCCTGCAAGCTTTGCAATTGCTGTAAAGAAGCAGGGGGAGGAAGATATAGTATAGCCTCGACTTTAAGGGGATCCAAACGGATGCCCTCTCGGGAAACGACAAACCCGAGAAGTCGGCCAGATTCAACGCAGAAGACACATTTGTGAGGATTAAGCCTGATTCGGTAGTATCGACAGCGAAGAAAGATTTCGCGAAGGTGCTTAGGGTGGTCCTGACGTTTAGCTGAATGAGCAGGGAGATCATCCAGGTAAGGCTGTACAATGTGTCGAATGTCATGAAAAGCATAAGACATTGCACGCTGGAAGGTAGCACCGGCATTTTTAAGACCGAAAGGGAGCTTCTTATAGGCAAAAGTGCCCCATGGACAGATAAAGGCAGTTTTGTGTTGATCAGCGGGAGCAATATTGATCTGGTTATAGCCAGAAAAACCGTCCATAAAAGAATACATTTCACTTCCGGCACACTCGTCAATAATTTGATCAATGAATGGTGTGGGAAAATTATCTTTAGGACAGGCTCGATTTATATCACGATAATCAACACAAACACGGATTGTACCCTGTTTTTTAGTCACAGGTACGATATTCGAAACCCAATCTGTGAGCGGAATAGGATAAATAAAACCAGCTTTAAGAAGCTTCTCTACCTCGGCCTTAATCGCTGCAGCCTTTCGGGGGTGTACAGGGCGTAAACGTTGACGAACAGGCTTAGCACCTGGGTACGTGATTATCTCATGCACCACTATGCTAGGATCAATGCTGGGCATTTCTTCATAGGACCATGCAAAAACGTCACGAAATTCGCGAAAAAGATTAGAATAAAGTTGAATCTCCTCCGGAGTACAAGTGACTCCAATATGAAGATGCTCGACAATCCCTGGTTTCACAGAGATGTCGATAGGTTGGGTTTGCATAATGTTTTCCATATTCCCTTCGGAAGACCCCTGATAAATCTGAATAGGTGTTTGCAATGGGAGACAAGGAGCAAACCGCTCAAGGCAAGTGAGAATATCCTGAGGGGCAGGGAGAAACGAGGAACGATGGTGAGAATCATACCAAGGAAGTTCCTCGAGAGACATAGTCTCAATAACGACTTCATCGGAAGAGAATGTTTCTTGCAAAGGATCCGAAGAAGTCTCATTTACAAGCCCTGAGGATGGATCGAAGGAGTGGAGAATCGTGCTCGAAGGAGAAAATTCAGAAGGAGCCGATGTAGCAATAATTTCAACATAGTTGAGTTTGGCAGGACTCAACGGCATCCTGTCGCCCCAAGAATCTACTTGGTTGGTGGGAGGAATGATCCACGGATCAGAACAAGTAGTGATCATATTAACAGAAGTGACGTTAGGAGGTGGGAGCGGAAAAACACCCATAAGGGCGGGATCTTTGAAAAGTCCGGCTCCTAGACTTTCAGATAACTTCGAGGTATGCTCCACAAAAGGGATGTTACCTTCGAAAGAGGAAGCGAAGAAAGATAGCTGGTCTACGGTAACAATCTTCCCTTGATGGGGGAAACGGATGATACGAAACAGAGATGAAGCAACAGCTTTCATCGCGTAGATCCAGCTACGTCCGAGAAGGAGGTTGTAGGTAAGAGTAGCATCAACGACTTCAACTTCCATTTCGACCGTCTTCCCTTCCAAAGTGATAGGCAAACGTTGGAGTATACCATAAGGATGAGAGGCTCTTCCATCAAAAGCTTCCAAGGTTGTGGGAGACTGGCTCAGCGTAGGAGATCCAATAGCTTTCCAACAGGCGACAGACATGATGCAAGTTGAAGCACCTTCATCGATGACTATACGGTGAATCGTTTTGGAATCAATAATAACCTGTATAAGGAATGCGATTTGAGGAGGCAGTCTCTGGGTATGGCGTTCTAAGTCAAAAGTAATTAAATCCGAATCGGTCGGGTCTATGCCACCAATAGCAGATAGCAAGGACTTCCTCTGAGAAGGGCAGCTCTGGAGAACTTCTAAAGCAGACATAGCCGACGGAGTCTGCGCTAAGTCCTCAACGATATTGTAGTGCTGTGCAGCACGAGCATTTGGGTTGTAAGAAGATTTCCGGAGTACTCCTTTTGGAGGGGGTCGAAGAGGCGTCTCAGTAGTAGGTCTCTCAATGTGGAGCGGACCTGAACTGAACGGAGGAGCACTAGAGGGTATCTCAGGCTCCTTCCCGGCAGATGGCGGATAATCTTTTGTTCGAGTACTGATATTGACAGGTATCGTTCCAGCCATAAACACTTGAGAACTGAAGGAAGAGGGAGGCTGAGATGGGTCAGCCACCATTTGAGTTTTTTGAGTTTGTTGTGAGGGAAAGGGTTCTTTAAGCACCGCAGGAGTCCCGGGAGCGCCTTTCAACAAACGGCTAACTTCGGACCGCCTCGGGCAGTCCTTGGTATAGTGATCCTCATCACAGATAAGACAAGGATACTTGGGTTTGCGCTTGGCACCGTCCTCGGGCGGAGGTTTAGGGGCTTCCTGCTTAGGTTGATCTGGCTTATTCTTCGCTTTCCCTTTCTTCTTTCCTTTCGAGGCTTTGTCTGCCGTGGTGGATTGGACGACATTGACCTCGGAAGTAACATTTGAAGTGGGTATTACCTTAGAAGTGGGTTCATTCGAAACGGGTGGTTTTTGCTTCCCAGGGTTCACGGAATTTTTCTTTGAGGATGAACTAACAGTACCAATAATACCGTCAACAGTTGGTGTTGGCGGGGCTTTGGATGTTCCTGGTCTAGGGGCATCAGGCAGATAATCATACAATGTACCTGACTGAGAATAAACCAAGTCAAGGTACTGAGCTCGCGCGATAGCTTGCTCTTCAGTGACACACGCCCCCATGGCGATGTCCCGAGCTATTGGAGGAACGAACGAAGTCGTAAACCAATCGGTAAGAAGCTGGTCGGGAATCCAAAATTTGATCATACGTCTACGCCGTCTCCATTCATGGATATGATCAGAGATATGCGTAGCCGTCGTTTGTCTTAAGGATGTGAGGAGGTGTGTACCCGTTTCATATCGAACGGGCAACTGAAAATGAGTGAGGAATGCCATAGCCAAGGAGTTAAAATCCTGAAAGGATCCGCGATTGAGCTCAATATACCACTTAGCGGCAGAGCCGGTGAGAGTCCTTTGAAAAAGGCGAAGCCGAATTGAATCATCAAGCCATGAATTGGATGAGCACCATAGGTGATAAGTCATGACATGAGCTTGTGGATCTTCATTAGGTTTACCATCGAATTTTGGGCAGTCACCGGGAATTTTCGTTGGAACCGGAGGCCAATATGGATTATGTAGAATAGGATCATTGGTCAATTTAGACACATCCGGTAATTCTAAAGTCGCTAAGAAAGGTAATTGAGGATTAAAGGACATCTGGGGCTGCTGGTGGGATGGAGCACCAGGGTTCCAACCAACTGGCGGTTGCCCCCAAGGGCTTGGTCCAGACGGATTTGGCCCCATAGGGTTTTGTCCGTAGGGATTTGGGTTTTGCCCCCCAGCATTCCATGGATTACCAATCGGTCCTGCAGGAGCACCATATGGTTGTGGATAATAAGGATTCATCTGCAGTTGTTGGTAATTTTGATACGGGGCAAACAAAGGTTGCCCTTGAGGTTGTTGGTAACCATAGGGTGGCTGGACTCCAAACTGAGTTTGAGGAGTAGGCGGAGGTTGATAAAGTGGTTGGGATTGAACCCCAGCTTGCATTTGAAGACCAGATGGGGTCTGGGGTCCAGCCTGAGGCAAAAACCCAGGTTGAGCAGTGCCAGAAGGATGTCCTGTAGGTTGGGCTATCTGGCCGGAAGGATAACCTTGTTGATATTGGGGTTGACCTCCCTGCCCAGAAGGTTGTACCTGCTGGGAATGGAGTTGTTGTTGTTGCACAACTGAAGGTTGTCCTAACGGACCAGATGGCTGAGTGGGCTGGGCAGTTGGTTGGCCTAATTGGATTTGAGGCTGACCGACTTGCCCAGAAGGTTGACTATACTAGACGGTAGGCTGACCATGTGGTTGAACAACTTGTCCATATATTGGACCATACTGGACATTGGGTTGGTTTGGGTTAACAAATGATTGACCAATTTGTCCAGTAGGATAACCTTGCTGGATACCAGGTTGGACTTGTTGAACAGAAGATTGACCTGAGTTACCAGAAGGTTGAACATAAGAGGAGAAAAACGGGCCACCAGAAGCAAAAGGGTTTCCATGGAAGGATTTCCCTTGTTGGTCTTGAGGAGGTTGTCTCGAAGATTGTGCAGGTGATACTTGACCACCATGAAAAGAGGTGGAGCCCCAATCAATTGACAACGGAACTGATACCTCAACAAACGGTTGAGACGGAAAATATGGATCGTATGGCCCCTGTGTTGGGACATTTGACGTAGGATCAAAGACTCCGAATAAAGAAGCCAATGGACGACTAAAAATAGGAGTCGAAGAAGCTGCACAAACCGTTGGAGCGGTTGTGATTGAGGTGACAGATGTACTGCGACTTTGCGGAGTAAAAGGCTCCGTGGTGGGAAAAGCGAGTGGTGACCAAATAGAACCCGCGAAAGGAGTTCCAGAGGGCATAGTATCCCTTAATGCTTTATAACCTGGTGGTAGGTTCACAGTAGTGAAAGTACTACTGATAGGTGTAGGTTCCGTTGCGGTGGGAATTTCACCGCTCATCGCAACGGACTCATCAGTCGTTGTAGGGGACAAATCCTCCATGTCAGAGGAAGAAGGTGGGACCGAAACACGAGGAGAAGTATACCCAAAAAGGGACACTGTCCTCAGAAGGTTCCCAAGTAGGGTTCCAATGAAACTGGTAAGTCTCGTTGCCTGGGGCACGAGAACTAAGTGGTTGTATACTCGGAACCACAGAAAGACTCAGAACCGATATCTCGGAAGAAGACGAAATTGGTAATTCCGCCAGGATGAAACTTCACAAAACCTAAAGAATCTACCGAAACAAAATCCCTAGTCAAACTAACGCAAACAAAATCTAACCGGGTAAATGTTATTGTGGCCGAATAAATTTTAGGACGCGAAGACACAACTTGACCTTTTCATGTTTTAAGAGTCGAGAAAAGGACAAAAAGATGACTCTAGTCTCCTTCGAATGTTTAATGAGCACGAAGTGACAAGACGCTCACTGGCACCTTTTCTTTTAAGGAGTCCGAAAAGGATCAAAAGTGACTACTCTGGAGACTCTAGGCAAAGGGTTTACCAAACAATCCGTAAAACTGCTTATACACCTTGGCAATCAGATGAAAACCAAGGACTTCCCGTACAACAGTCAATCTTACCGAATGTTGTGTTCAGTGCATTACGGCTTGTAAGGCGGCAGACTCGGCTTCCTGTGGATAAAGGATGATAACCTAGTGGGGTCTCCCGTAGATACGCAACGGTATGTGGGAGCTCAGTCCATGCTAGACCACTATCGAGTCACAAGAGGAGGAATCACCCAACTGTAGTGTGAAACAATAGTGACTAGGTTTAACAACGCCGGAACACGTCTCTAGCCTAGACCTCTAGAATATGTGCGTTAGGTTCCAATGCGTTGTTAGATTCATTCGGTTTATTTTACAGTTGATCTTCAATTAAGTTTCAGGTTTTTGGTCCTACCGTATGTGATCTCTCAAAACTTCCTAAATGCAAACTATATGCCAAAATTATATCATTTCGTTCAATGAATTCTAACTACAGGAGAGTTGAGATTTTCAAACAAACAAAATGAACAATAAACAATCAACAAAGATCCTAATGCAGCGAATAACAAGAAATGAAACTTTTTCTTTTCTTTTCTTTTTAAAAGCAACAAATAACAATAAATGATAACTAATATAATGCAAAAAGATCCTTTGTTTTTTCTTCTTTTAAAATGGCATAATGCATTTAAACAAATCTCAAGAGATATTAACAAGCATAAACAAACAAAATTCACTCAATGCAAAGAGAACCAAATCTGAAACACCAAGATGAACTGTCAAAACAAGGAAAAGTGCACAGACCTTCAATGAACCATGTGATCTAAGTCCAAATGAAGTCAAGCAAAATCCAAACAAGCTAGAGGTGAATTGCTCGAAGCACAGAATAACAGGCTTTAACAACCACTAGACAGGTGCGGAAAACAACCAAAAAGTTGACTGGACAATCAAAAACCAAAACTTCCCACAGAAGGCTCGATATGCGAAGCCATTAGATGTTTTAGGGCTGGGATACAAAATCGATAGAAATAAGCAAACAACTGAAGGATAAAGGTAACAACCAGTCAAACAGAGGTCCAACACACTTCCAGAAGCTGCAAAAGATATACAAAGACAAAAATCTGAGTTTAAAGAGCTTCCAACAAACACACTGGCAAAATTCACAGGACTGGCGTGACTGTCAGCCTGCAACTTGCGCTATCAAGGAATTGGCGCGAGTTGCTGTTGTGCAAAATGCGCCAACTGGTGCGACTGTCAGAGAGAAAAACGCGCCAACACAGTTTGTTGGCCCAAAAAATAAATACAACAGCCCAGGGTCTGGTCAACAGTACTCAGACAGATCTAACAGCAAGAAACAACTTTAAAGCTGACCCAGAAAGCTCATTTATGCAAGCAGGCAAGAGAAAACTAACAGGCAAGACAAACTCCAAGCCGTTCAGTTCATAAACCAAACCGGAGATTGACTGAAGTGGCGTTGATCTACTCCGCTAATGCAAAGCAATAGCGTTTCAAAGGCTGCCTGGCCGTGCTTCAGACTCCGTCCAAGGTTTATGAATCAAACAACAAATAGCTCCTCCCCAGTGGAGTCGCCAAATTGTTGGAGAGGTAAATCCCCTCTGCGGACAGAGGCGATCCCACTAGCCCAAGATGGGTCTAGCAACAATCAAATCACGCTACTATGCAAGTTCCTAGTTGCATACTGAAAGTGGATTATGAGAACCAACCTGGAGTCCAATGCTAATGTCGAAGAAGAGTTGATACTCCCATTCCCTTGCTCCGGCAGGTCACAATCCTTGCAATCCCTGCATATGGATACCTGCACATGCAAAGAACGAAACGAGAACAAGCATAAAATCCACTAAAATACAACTATATTTCAGTCAGAAAGGAAATAGATCAAACATTATCATGATGAACAATAAGATCGGAACCATAATAGTAGTCGTTCATTAATGAATAATAAACAGAGAAAGATACAACCAAGGTTCTGACGTTGAACCTCTCCTCTGGCTGGGCGAGCAGCTATGTATGTCTTGCAATAGACCTTCTCTCTCTCAGACTTCTGGCAGCATAACCTCCCTATGCTTCAAGACTCTTACTATCACTCAAGACAAGCATAATCACAACTAGCATTACTCAAAAACTAGCTTGTCAAATGCATGAGGACAGACTTTTATAGATGGAGAAGGGAGGAAGATACAATGCATCAGGACACCCATTGTGGATTGGCATTATCTCCGAAAAGCCGCTGTGGATAGATGTCAAGGATAGGTGATGACTCTCGACCTCTATCAGATAAACTTTATCCCCAAAAGACTTCGTGATCTGAAGGGAAAAAACATATGGGCGCGCGTTTGTCAAAAATCATTACCAAACTTGGTTGGCGCGGGTGTTGTTCTAAGACAGAGCGCCAATGGTCGCACCCTCTTTTGAGGACCTCACTGATTGGCGCGGGTAGGACATGGTGGACCCGCTCTAATGGAAAAAGGGCACTTTTCAGGGATAATTTGCAGAAGGTGTCTTTAGGGAACATGAAGTACATACTCAGGGGAACATAATGCAAGTGTTTTTAGGCTATGTCACTGCTCACAGGTCCTGGAATGCGTCCTCCAACGTACAGAAACAGGGGTAACAGGGATGGTGACCAATGGTGACAAATTACTGTGTAACAATGACTAACCTTTTGAAGTAGCTCACTTGGTCCAAAGTTACTTTATGAGAATAAAGGTCTTCAGTTCAAGTTTTTTTTTGTTGAGTTGCTTTTTCAAAAAGCACATGTAACTTATGTTTTAAAGTTACTTTATGTAAAAGCGTTCTCACCCATTATAAAAAAATGAGTCACTTATAATTCTAAAGTCACTTTATCTTTTATTTAAGTTACAATTTAGTGGATAGTTCATAAAACACCATAGTAAGAGTGACTTTCACTTATTTATAAAAGTGAGTCACGTAAAGTAATCATTTTTTTTAAGTGAACTAATTAGATTAAGTTTGGAATTTGGGCGATTTTATTTTTTTTAAATATAACATTATCATTCACTTCCCAACATTCACGTAGTTCGTTGGCATTTTCAACAAATTTTCTTCAAAAAGCCATAACTTATTCATCCGGAAGACGTTTTCAGAGCTGTTTTTTTAAATCGGCCTAATTTTTCGAGATCTTTCCATTCGAACACTTAGTTTCAGCATATGAAACTTCAGTTTCTTTTAAAATGGAAATTCCATGCCTAGTTATTCTTGACAGTACCAACTACTTCCAATGGCTATCCTACATTGTGGATTTACTTAGAAGTAAAGGTCTTTATAGAATATACTCATGCCAAGAGTCTAAACCTAAAGATAAAGATAAACAAGCCAAATGAGAAAATAAGCAAGATCAAGCACGTGGGTTAATAGGGATTTCTATTTCTCCAGACCTTAGATTCCATATCGTAGAAATTGATACCCTCGATGAAGCAATGAAACAACTCAATAATTTTTTTGGAATTAAAAATGAAATTAGAGCCCATCAACTCGAAAATGAGTTGCTTACATTGGACCCCAATAATTTTTCTTCCATTGAAGATTTTTTATCCAATTTTAAGACCCTTAGACTTCTCTTGGAAGGTGTTAAGGTTAAGAAAGAATATGGTAGCCTTATTTATTCCATTCTTATCAAGTTAGAACCAAGATACTCTGTGTTTGTTTCCACCTACCATTCTACTAGAGAAACCTTTATTTCTCAAGGACAAGACTACAGGTCCCCATATTTTGACGCCTTTTGTGATTCTTTAATAAGAGAAGAAGAAAAACTCTTACATTTTGGTCTTCTTAATACTACAAACTCTTCTAAGAAATCCCTAGTAGCTCAACAACAACCAAGTTCAAAGAATACTAAGAAGCAACATCCTAAAAGAAATGGTCCTAAACCAAACAAGGGTCCTAAGCCATTTCAGTCTCAAAATGAAAAATCAACTCAACAAATTGATAAGGAAACTAAAAATAAAGGGAAAAATACTGATAGACATTGCAACTTTTGTAATCGTGATGTCCACTTAGAATCCAAATGCTTTAAGAAGATGGAATCCTTGGAATCGGCATTGAAGAAGCATAACATCCATTGGAGCACTCTTCAACTTCAACTTCATCTTCAGGAATAACACTTTCTGCATGTGGTTGTTAAGCATCTCGGTCTGGTTATGCAATAAATGTATCTTGCTCTTCTCATTCTCATGAGTGATTCATTGATTCTGGAACTTCTTATCACATGGCAAAAACAAAGCCATAATTTCTTCTTTAAATGATTGTAACACTAAAAATATATATGTTGGAGATGATAGATCTCTTAGTGTTGTAGGGACTGTAACTATTCATCTAGACAATGGTCAATTTAATGATGTATTATGTGTTCCTACCTTATCCTGCAACCTTCTATCTTTATATCAGATAACTCATTCAGGTGAAGGTAAAACCGTTGAATTTTCACCTCGTGATGTTGTAATTAAGGACCTAAGAGATCCTAGATAGATTTTAGCTACTAGCGTTGCTGATAATTCTACAAGTTTGTATAAGTTGAACAAATTTGGGTCACCAACTCTTTCCTCTATATTTGTTGCTCATAATGATGAAGTGAGCAAATTTTGGCATGAGCGATTTGGTCACTTAAACTATCTCTCCCTTCAAAATCTATGTAAATAAAATGTGGTGACAGGTCTTCCTATGGTATCTTGCAGAGATGGTGTTTGCGCCGGATGTGTACTCGGAAAACATCATTGGGATAGTTTTGAAAAACGTGCCTCTTGGCACGCCTCAACCCCTTTACAACTTGTGCATAGTGATTTATGTGCTCCACTTCCAGTTGTTTCATTCTCTGGCTACAAGTATTTCTTAACTTTCATTGATGATTTCTCCAGACGCACTTGGGTATACTTCTTAAAACTCAAGAGTGAGGTCTTTAACATGTTCTTGGACTTTAAGGCCTTTGTTGAGAAACATTCTGGACATCAAATTCTTAAGCTAAGATCTGATAATGGAGGAGAATATGTTAACAACAAATTCGTCAACTTTTTCACTGAGCATGGAATTCAATTGCAACATATTGCTCCATATACTCCATAGCAAAATGGTGTAGTTGAAAGGAATACTCGCACCTTAAAGGAAATGGTTAATTGTATGCTTCAATCTAAAGGACTTAGTCTTAATTTCTGGGCAGAAGTAATTAACTGTGCAAATTACATAGTAAATTACACTCCTACTAAGGTTTTAGAGAATATCACTCCAGAAGAAGCATGGAGCTCAATTAAACCAGATGTAAGTCACTTTCATGTTTTTGGAAGTGAATCATGGGCCCATATTCCAGATGAGAAACATAAAGCCTTAGAACCTTTGCAAAAGCTTCAAGCCATCCAGATTGGGACGCAACTATGAATGGATAATATTGTTCATTATTGGCAAATGATACATGGGATCTTGTTCCTCTTCCAAAGGGACAAAAACTTATTAGATTCAAATGGGTTTACAGAACCGAGTTTGGACTAGATGGAAAAGTTGATAAACATAAAGCTCGTCTTGTTGCTAAGGGTTTTTCATAAGTTGAAGGAATTGACTATACTAAAACCTTTTCCCCTGTTGCCAAAATGAACTCTATCTGCCTTGTTCTTTCCATTGCTGCCTCTTTCAAATGGGAATTCCATCAGATGGATGTTAACTCCACCTTCTTGCATGGGGAATAAGTACCCTAGGGCTTTGGGTCAGAACCCCAACAGAGCAAGAGTAGTCTACAGCAAGAAACACGCATACAACTCAGGCAATATGCTTAAATAAACAAACTATGTATGTATGAACATACTTGGATGTCCTTCATTTGGGTAGTTCCAGCAGGGTTCAGACCCTTTGCAACTCTTGATGATCTTCGAATCTGTAAATCAACCAATTAAAACATACATAGCAGTATATAGATAAAGCATTTTTAATGAAATCATCTTTATATCATATAGGTAAGATGATTAGTTATACATCCAAATGACATTCATACATGAGTTACAACAACATCTGATGCATAAACAAGGTCTATCTCATGAACAAGACATCGTTTCTTTTTATTGTAGAAAACTATAATAAACATGGAAAGAGTTCACCTGAGTCTTCTTCTTCTAGCTCCAAGCGAAACCGTCCTCTAGGTCCGTCCAGTCCTAGTCTTCAATAGCCTCCTTCCATAACCAATACCATGATATCTCAAGCAAGTGGGAGAATATCAACACTCAAGGAAATAAGGGTTTCCTGAACTTGGGGAAGTGCTTGAAGCACAGGGATACTTCAGACTTGATCAGGGGATAATCTCAGTATAGTAATTCTATCTCTTCTCTCCTCCTTAAGGCCTTCCCATAGAAGTCTTATTTATACTTCTCCCAATTAGTTTTTTAGTTGGGAAACAATTGGGAACAGTTGGGCCATAGGCACTAGGAGGTAATCAACAGGTAAAACCCGTGAACTCCGCCCATAGTTAAGGAAATTTATTTTTTTTTAAGTGTTTTAACACATATACGTGGGTTGGGTATTGACTAACCCGCGTGTACACACTTTTATCACAGGGAAAAGTAGCGTACAGGGAGTAAAACACTGTTTTTAAAATATTTGGACCAAGTCTGGAAGGAGGGGTTTCCCTAGGCCATAAACCAAGCATCACAAATACCAAGGGTGATATTTGGAGATATAACAGATTCCCCCTAATATATGAGGTCAGAAGGGGTACATGATGGCCGAAATGTATTAAGTATATGGAAAGGAAACCTATCGAAAATAAGAAGGACTTCACCAGATTTCAGCCTGGCAAGCCATCAAAAAGAGATAAAAAAGAAACAACTGTCTGAGGTGGGCATACCCATGCTCAGAGAAAGTAAAGCATGTTTGCATATCAAGTACAAGCGGATCCACTATGTATACAAGTATAAAAGGCTGAAAGTAAATAATGGATCATCTGATCGTGATCGAACAAGTACATGTTTGAACATCACATATATAAGAAGATGATCAATGAAGCTGAAGGATGAAGCTGATCACTGATGTCAAAAATTGATCCCAATAGTACCAAATGAACATGATGGAATAAGATGATACTACATCGCAACTCGGATGCCAGCATATAAGATGTCGTTGTGTAGGACTGCAACATATAATGTGGATGGTGTCAACTAGTAGCAACAAGAGCAACTAACAAGTGAACCAAAGAATGTTGATGCAACCCGAGGTCTTCACTGACTGCCGTGGTACATTTCTACACAATGGGAATTAATGATCTGAAGTCGACCATGTGAGAAATCGTTTGATTACCGGTTATTGATGTATATCGTTAACAAACGTGAGACTACTCACTGATAATGATAATGAGAGTCAAGTTACCCTGTAAAATCTAATAAGTGCGAATGAATGAGCTGAGGTCGAACACCTGGAAGAATCTATCAATCAGGGGATAGTGATGGTTTCCCACTGTCGATAGCGAAGGATTTGCCACTAATGACTGCAAACCCCAAGGTACTGCCAAATGGACTTTAGACCTTTGCCCCAGAGCAATGAGTCATAGTCCATAGGAAAAGATCCATTAGAAGGAAGGCATTAAGGCATCTTTCATCAATCTAGCGCGAGTGTAACCCGTAGGCCAATAATGTGGAAGGAATTAGACGAAAAAAAATGTAGTAACCCAACTAAAGCACATTTTCGGCGTACACAAGATGTAGCTAGAGCATGATAGAAACCCTCTGAACCAACCAACAATGAAAGCTGACACAGAGGCGAGGAATCCACCAATAGGGTCAAATGGAAACCAAGGCACTGCATGAATCCCAATGTGTGATAATGAAAGCTGAAGTCGAACACAAGGGAAACCACTCAGTCAAAGACCCATGATACTGATCGATGCTGAGCACAAGGTAACCTATCAATAATGAAAATAGGGCCAGGGTGCGGCTCTAGGCCTGCCCTCAGAGTAATATGTCATCATCGATAAGGATAAGACCCGCCAGCAAGAAGTCAATGGAGACCTTCTCAAACCGGCACGAGCAAAGGACTAATATAAATGATGTGATGACAAACAAGACATTGACAACCAAGGATGGCCGACTGAAAAATAGGTCAAGAGACACTGCAGAGAGGTCGACATAGGCTTACTTCCATTGAACAAAAGCACGACTCAATGATGACTATGTGGCAGCATATGATAATTTTGTATAAGTTCGTCATGCAGGAGGCACGAGTGAACTCTCCATATGATTGGAAGATATAACCAATCAAAGGAGAACTGACTCAATAACAAGATTAAGGCGTACCTAAGTCAAACTAAATCCCGCCCAAAATGGAGGAGAGACTTTCTTTTGAGTGCTTTGTTCAAGGGCGACACAACTGACTCTAGCTGCCAACAATATATGGAAATGTTGTCTTGTTCCCGCTCTTTTTTAGAATATATATTTTTTTGTCTTTTTCTTTAAACTGGAAAAATTATAAAAGAATGCTATAGTACAATGGAAAGAACAAGTGTCGGTGAAATAGATGATCTAGTTCCTGGTGTTAGCGCTTGAAATTTCACCTCAGGCTGAGAAAGGTAAACCTCAAGGCTACATCAAACCATTCAGCCTCGTAGCTAGCCCTACGGGGCAGGAGAAGGCTCTCTCCGGTCAATCTCGGTAGATCTTCAATGGGATGAGATGACCAACAAGGTAACACTGATATTAGGCTAGTAAACTGATTATAAAGGTTGATTTGGGGGTTTTTGGGGTTTTTGGTGGCAAATTGAGGAGCTGCAATTTAGGGTGCGGGGATTTGACACAGTTTCTGCAGGGGGGTCTTTGGGGCGAGGTAGGAGCCTGTATTGATGCCTTTAGTTGAAGTGGATGATTAGGAAAGAAAGAGGAGGAGCTAAAGAGAGCAAACAATGACTTTGAATTCTCTTTAGACAGCAGAAAACATAGAAATTAAACAAATTTAAAAGCAGAGCATGGCAGGCATGAATTCATACTTTAACACTTCATTTGTTTAATATGCAGAAGTAAAGAAAGGAGATGAAACACATAAACACACTTACAAGTACATTAAGATACACATCATCAACACATGAGTCCACAAGAATCCCAAAGATGACTGCAAAACCTTGGTCTTCCTTAGCCAAAAATTGCAGAGATACAAGTGAATAATACAATGATAGCTTCTCCCTCAAGAGTCCAACCATGAAAATGAGCAAGAAAGTACATAATATAGATGATCTAACCTCTTTCCCTACCTCCATGGGTCGAGCTCACTATCCTAGGAGCTGTTTCAACAACTTCTAAACTAGACACTAGAAAATAGGCAGTCAAAACAACTTGCCTATATAAACTTGGAAACCAGTTCATACAATCAATTTTTACCCTTTACATGAATGAATCTTCTAGAAGTGTTAAACAAGAGTAAAAGTGTCTTAGAGTTACCAAAATTACATCAAAGATAATCATCTTCAACCCCAAAAAGTCAAACCAAGTCAAACTGTGCTTTTCTGAGCTGTACAGTGAAATCTGGCAAAGTCTGCTCAACGGGTCGCGCCCCCCTGCTCAACGGGTTGCGCCCTTTTGGAGCTCTGTTTAGGGCACTTCCAGGTGTCAAAATTGGGTGCAGGATAGCTCGTTGGAAAGGTCTTTGAGTCTACTTTCCAACCCAACTGGAATTTTTGAATTTGGAGTTCATTTGCCTAGTCAAAAATCAATTCTCCCAAGACTGCTTTCTGCAACTCAAAAAAGGGGCAGAAAGTCAAATTTTGCATGTATTTTGACCTTCTGGAAGCCCAAAACCCCATAAAAACTCAAGTCCATCCATGGGCATATGTAACTTTGCATGAAAAATCTAAAAATTCTGAGTTTTTTCAAAAAGGAGCTACGATGACAAAGGGTCACACCGGGGGTGAGACCCGTTGAGAAGCCAAAACCTGTAAATTTCCAAAAAATGCCAAAATTACCCAAAATTCTCAAAATTTTTTGGGATTTGAGCTGTGGCTAGGCTAATGAGTGCCATGATCCTTGAGTGAAGCCTCAGCCAAGATATGGAGGGGATTGGGCCTCTTTCTCGTTTTTTGTGCCTTGACCAACTGTACTGGAAACATGAGATTGCCATAGGATAAGCTTGTAAATCTGTCAAAGAGGTGGGCTCCTCTCTCTTATGATGTCCACCCTTACCACCCTTACGAGGCCTCCTCTGTACCTCAATCTCTGAAGCTGATGATTGGTCACCACTTTGCTCATAAGTTTCGGTTTCTGACATAGTTTAGGAGCAAAGTGGACAAACTGTACTGTTGTCTCTGCCTGTAAAAAGTGTTGAATTCTATATTGTTTCAAGGGGACAATGACATGAGGGAAATGTTAGGGGAGGGACTTCTTGCACAAGGAATTGGGAATATATGAATAACAGGGAATTTAGGGAATACATTTACAAAATCACTGCATATAGGAATACATGTATAAACAGTGAACATAAGGGAATACATGTATGTAACAAGGGGACATTTGGAAACTTATTTACAAAACCTTTCACATATTCACCAAGAAATTTTATGTTTATAGCATGCATATGGTGAAGCAAGAGTAGGGTTTGAGTTTTTGATGCTTTGGGAGGGGGGTAGGGTTTGTATGTTTGGTGATTAGGGAGAGGGGAGGGTTTGCAATTATTTACAACATAGCATGGGGAAAATAGATATGAATGCAAATATGAGTACAAAGGGAAGGAGGGAAACAATTTACCAAGGGAAATACCTTGAAACAACACAAACCCTAACACATTTTACCCATTAACATTGCAGTCATATGAAGAGGTTTCTCTTGCACCATTTGATTCTTAAAACATGTTCATACTATCCACCAATCATAACCAGCAACCATTGCATGATTAGAACACCTACCTCGAACGATTTGATGGCTTGGAGGGCGTTTGAGAAAATTTGAAATAATTTTTCAGGGAGACAGCTCAACAGGTCGCGCCCCTCCCAACGGGTCGCGCACGTTGAAAAAATACACTGCAGGCAGCCTCCTGACGGGTCGCGCCCCTCTCAACGGGTCGCGCTTTTGCAGGAGGCTTTTGGAGGCCTTCCCGGTGTTAGAATTGGGCGCAGAATAGCTCGTTGGAAAGGTATTTGAGTCTACTTTCCAACTCAACTGGAATTTTTTAATTTGGAGTTGATTTGACCTGTCAAAAATCAAATCTCCCAAGACTGATCAAAAAGTGCCAAATGAGGCTGCCTCAAGGAAGAGTACTGTTGTAGTCAACTTTTGGATGCCTTCCTCAACCCCAAATTGAGCTCATGATAGCTCATTGGAAATATATTTATGTCTAGTTATCATTTTACCCATCAAGAAAATCATTTGGCCAACCAAGCTAGGAGAAAACTTGATTTTTCCAAGGTCACTTCAGAGATGTCTTTGATTCTCCTGAGGCAACGGTATTCTTGACGTTTTTCTCAAACCATGACACCTGTGAAAAAATTGAAGGAGGTTTTATTTCCTTGGAATGTTGTGGACAAAAACCTCTCTCAGTTTTCCAAAATTCATTTTTTATTGCTCTGAAACATCATTTGAGTGCAACTTGTCCCGATGTGTGAAACAAGGGATTTTGTCGAAATGGAGCGAAATGAAGGGGATAGGGGGCTTCTAAATTCTTGGGGAAATTTTTGGGAGTGGGGAGGGATGTTAGAAAGCAGGGGAAAGTGGAATCTCAGAGATTGAGTGAGTGGAAGGGGTCGAAAAGGGCAAAACACAGGCCAAACCTAGAAAATTGCCAGGTTGTAGCTAGAAACTAGGGTTTGTGCAAAAATGAGGAATTTGGCGGATCTAAGGGATGGGAAGTGTTTGATAAGGAACTTTAAGGATAGGGAAAGGTGTATGAACATCAGGAAACAAGTTTTGCCGATGATTTGACCATCCAAGAGAAATTGGCTTTCAAAACCCTAGGAGAGGGAAATGACCTTGCCAAGGCACAACTGAAGCATGAACAAGGTGTAAAATGACTCATTCGACACTGACATGATAATGACAACCTTCTGAATGATGATAGGCTCAGCTGAATGATGACATAGACTGACATTTGGGCAAACCCTAGACCTAATGCCTAGTGACCAAATTTTGCTTGAAGACTCACTGAAATGACAAAATTTGACCTTGACACTCTGAGACCACTTTGTAAGAGCATATTTGATCACTGTAGGAAGGCTGGAAAGACTGACACTAACACCTGGAATGGGAACAATCCTATGCTCAATGCAGGGAGGTGAACCTGGTCAAGGACACTCAAAGGGATGTTCCTTCCATGGATCAAAGGGTTTGTCAAGTTGCAGAAGCTAAGTGATTGCATGTTTGAATTTGCAGAAGACATGGTCAAATAAGTGGCTTAAACATGCGTCCAAGTGAAGACGGCTCAAGGCCAAAAGGTGCAAATAGTCCAAATGCAATGCAGCAGTACAACTCAACACAAAGAAGCCTCTAGGGTATAAGGCTAGAACGAAGCGAAGAAGCAAAGAGAAATGAGTCTTCAACGTGTTAGTGTCGGTCTTGAGCCCTCCATCAGTGATCAATAACTCTTTGCATATGCAGTTATAGGTGTCTCATCAGTGTCAGTTTTGCATCCCACTAGGCATGCCATAACACTGAATGGAGGAGCTGGTCTTTGTTCCCTTCTTGGCTTTGCTGGATCAGGTCATACAACAATGTAATTGAGTCATGCTTGTTCTTATTTTTTGTCTTGAGATCCCATGGTCTTAGGTCTAGGGTTTTGAGTCAAAATCATTTCAAGGTAATGAGTCATGGTCAGTAAGTGCCCAGCAAGCCGGAAGGAATTTTGTACATATGTTTCATTATCATTTTCTTCAGCTACAGCTCACTTTATGCCTTGGATTTAAAAAAACCCTGTTTTTAAATCCAAGGTCATGAGGAATTTGTAAAAATAAAGAAATTTTCAAAAATTTGTAAAAGTGCCGGCAATAACCCTGGTTCCTTCACTACAGTCCATCAGGCGGTCAACCTGCAAAAAGAACGGAGTCAAACGCATCAAGAGAGCTCATTTCAGGACAAAAAGACTCTAAACAGTGTTAAAAAGCAAAGCAAGTTGAAAACATTAGAAAGTGGGTTCTAAAGTTAAATTTTTTTTAAAGTGACCCTATAAAAGCTAATTTCCCTCTCAATTCACTCTTATTGTGCATTTGAAAGTCAAAAAAATTGTGTTAGAGGCAAAAGGAGGCAATTCGGGCAAGTTTCTGCAAGTTTCAAGGTTAGAAGTGGTGCGCGACCATTCTGGACAGGTGCGCGACCACCTGGGTGCGCGCGACCAAACGGAGGCCAAAGCGCAGTGTTAAATAACACGGGCGCGACCAAACGAAGGGGCGCGACCATTCTGAGGGCGTGCGCGACCAAAAAGTCTGCCCGCCTTGAAACTCTCCCAAACGCTCAAATTCACTCAAATTCACTCAAATTTTTAAAGCATACTTCACAGCATTTTGCAGGTAGGGCAGCGGTCATTTTGACTTGTTTATTCCACCTTGCTCAATAACACCATGTCAACCACTGAGACTAATGAGCAAGGTGATGACCGGTCTTCTTCTACAGAGGTTGAGACACAACAGAGGCCTCGTAAGGGTGGCAAAGGTGGTCATCATAGTGGTTACATGTTTGCAAGGCTAAAATGAAAATTCTCCAAAGGAAGCTGTCTGAGGCCCGGAAGAGGAAGAAAAGGACAAACCCACTCCGCATCTTGGCTGAGGCATCTCTCACTCATCATGGTACTGATCAGCCTTGATCTAGCATCAAAATGTGAAAATTTTGAGAATTTTGGAGCATTTTGGAAATTTTTGGTAAAATTACAGGTTTTGCCCACGGTTTGGTCTCACCCCGGGTGAGACCATTTTGGAGGACTGCTCGGAATTTTGAAAACTTGGCATTTTTGGAAAGGGCATGAAAAAATAAAAATTACCAATGCTTGGGAGAAGCCTGGTTTTGAGTTTTGAGCCTCCAAAAGCTCAAAATACATCAAAAAAATGACTTTCTGCCCACTTTTTGAGTTGCAGAAAGTGACCTTGGGAGAATTGATTTTTGAGGGGTCAAATCAACTCCAAATCCATAAATTCCACTTGGGATGGAAAGTAGACAGATCAAGCTTTCCAATGAGCCATCTTGCACCTGATTTGGACCAGTGGAACCCACTCAAAAACAGCTGTGAAGGTGCGCGACCAGAGCTTCCAGGGGCGCGACCAGAACTTCCAGATTTGCCAGAATTCACATTTTTGGTCAAAAAACACTGTTTTGACTATGGTTGACTATTTTTACTTGTAGATGATGGATAAATGTAATATTTTCATGGCACTTTGGTAGATTTTATCTTTCTTTACCCTTCTAGAAGCTTCCATGATGTAAAAAGTGAAAAATTAATGCATGGATGAGTTAGCTAAGTAATAGAGGCAAGTTGTTTGGCTGCCTATTTTCTAGTTCTTAGTTTAGAATTTGTTCAAACTGCTCCTAGAAAGCTGAGCTCGACCCCTAGAGGTGGGGAAAGGAGTTAGATGGTCTATATTATGCTCTCTCCTTCTCATTCTGATGGTTGGACTCTTGTGTAAGGAAGCTTTATTGTATATTGTGCATCTATTTCTGCAATTGAAGGCAAGGAAAGCCAGGGTTTTACAGACATCTTTGAGGATTCTTGTGGATCTGATTGTTGATGGTGTGTTCTCTACATGTTCTTGTAAGTTTGTTTATGTGTTTCACATCTCTCTTATGCTTCTAAATTGGACAGATGAAGTGGTAAAGTTTGAACTCATGTTTTGACATGCTCAGCTTTTTAGTTTGTTCAATTTTAATGTTTTCTACTGTCTAGAGAGGATTCGAATTGTGTGTTTGCCCTCTTTAGCTTCTCCTCTATCATCTCTGATCATCCATCTCAGATTAAGGCATCAGCACTCATTCCTACCTTGCCCCTTAGATCCCCCTGTGAAAACTGTGCTCAATCCCCGCACCTTGAATTGCACTTCCACCAATTGCCACCAAAAATCATTAAATCAACCCCCTTATCAATTTACTAGCCTAAAATCTTTATTCTTCATTGGTCAGCTTAATCATATTGAAAGATCTACCGAATCTGACCCGAGAGAGCCTTCTCATACCTCGTAGGGCTAGCTACGAGGTGAAATGGTTTGATGTAGCCTTGAGAGTTTGTCTATCTCAGCCTAGGTGAATTCCAAGCGCTAACATAGTGGCGACCATACTGGGGAGAAAAAACTTGTTTGTGGGTTGATGTGTTTGTTTCATAAGTCTTAGACGGACCCTGAAGTTACGCCAGGAGCCTTCGAAAACGCTCTTGTTTTACATCAGCATTAGTAGATAAACGCTGCTTCAGTCTATCTCCGTGGGATTTGTGAACATAGCACTTCATTGACTCTTTACCCCAGTACATATATCAAGTTCAGATCTGATTGTTGATAGTGGACAATGATCAGACACTTGAAAGGCTGAAATCATTCACTTGGCGACTCCTGTGCTTCATGGTGACTTCACTGCAGAGAGATCAGTAGCTTTGAGATTTCTCGAGATGGATCAGATTGCAAGAAGATATGCTCCCTTGAGCCGAGATCACATTCCAGGCTTTCCAAATAAAATTCCGAAGGTAGATTGGTCACGGAATTTGCCTACATTTAAAGATGATGGTAAGAAGGACGCTGCTCTACATCTGGTTAGATTTCACATGCATATTCGCAAGTTGAGGATCGATTTTCCCGAAGATTGCTTAATGAAGATATTCTTGGCCACTCTGGAAGGTAAAGCTCAATCATGGTATGAAAGTTTGCCGCCTGCTTGTATTTACTGTTTGAAGGATTTTCATGTCTTGTTCATTGAAAGATATCAAGCATCTTATCCATCATTAAATTTGGTTCATGACTGTTGCAAGCATGCTTATAGTTTTATTGAAAGCCTTGAGAAGTATTATGAAGATGATAATTTTATGGATGAAGAGATCATGGAAGCCTTGTATGAAAATCCGTTTCAGCAGCACACAGAAATCTTAGATACTTGTCAAGATCAGCAGGTTGAAGATGGCCATATGGCTGAAAATGATGAAAGAGAAGAGCTTGTTTCAGATCTGCTCACGGAAGAGGACAACATGCATATTGGAGAATGTGGGACAGCTACTTCAGTTCTGGATTCAGATTGTGATAACCAAGCATACCTTGTGTTGAATCCGGAAAGTTTTGTTGTTGAGGTCATCCGGAATGAAGAAGACAAAGCTATTGACCAAAGCCTTTGTGAGGAGGTAATTCAGCCAGCTCATGAAAATCAAGATGAGATCTTCATTCAAGTAAGTGAAAAATCTTCTTTCAATCATGATTTGGATAGTTTGATTGCCATGTCATATGAAGATGATCAACAATGTTTCCAAGTTTCAGAAGATCAGGACTGTCATTCAGATTTTTCATGTTTTGAAATGTTATTTCAAGAAGACAAGACTTGTTTGAGCAAAGGGAAACAAAAGCCATTGTCTCCTTTGTCTGAAGAGGAGATAGATCAGCTTTTGAAAGGTCATGCTACAGCGCAAACTACAACAGATTTGCAGTGCACACATAGTCAGGAAAGTGTTGGTGAAACTTCTTCCTCTTTTGAAAATGATGACAGTCTTGTAATTAGTTTTATAGATCAGCAAACAAATAATGTTTTCCTTCACAAAGATGATAAGGCTGTCATGTT
The DNA here is from genome assembly GCA_031772625.1 of Pinus tabuliformis. Taxonomy (NCBI): domain Eukaryota; kingdom Viridiplantae; phylum Streptophyta; class Pinopsida; order Pinales; family Pinaceae; genus Pinus; species Pinus tabuliformis. The sequence continues at coordinate 315,072,375 of CM062808.1, read as the reverse complement.
TGAGGATCTTGAAGATTGTTTTTTGTTTAAGAATGACCTAGAGCATGAAGTTGAGAGAGACAATATGATCAAGGAATTTACAGCCAACACTCATATGGCAGAAGTTTATACCTCTCCGTGCCTTCCTATCAATCAGCAACCCACTGTATTTTCAGATCAGAATGAAGGGAGTACTTATATTTTTGCAGCTGGATCTCCAAATAAGATAGTGCTTCAGGATTATCAAGATCCCTTTGGCATTCTTTTGCAAGCACTAGAGAAGATAAATGTTGCCTGGTTCTTTATTATAAGTTTTGGTTTCAGTGGTTATTTTGAGTTGCCTACAGGTTCACCGTTCCGCCTGCTCGAGATAAGCGCGAGCAGAAAATTGGTATGTAGCCATCTGCTGGATTGGTTACATTGGAAAGCTCATTATACTTGATTGTACATATTTCATTAGTATGCAGGTGGTTGTCATCATGATTCCAGATCTTGATGGACTGCTGCCCTTCAATAAGCTTTGTAAGTTTTTGTTTTAGTTAAGTCAGTCATGAGTCAGTTTGTGTCTTAGTCCCTTTAAATTTTCAGTTTAGTCCAAGTCGAATAAAGTCATTTCATGGTTGGTTATATTTGTACTAGTTGACTCCATTGCCCAATGAATAAGACACTGGTCTGCTCTCCCAAGAGGTCTGAGGTTCTTGGCACCTCCAAGGAGCTGCCATCCCCATTGGAGCCAATGTTAGTGTCGGTCTTGAGCCCTCCATCAGTGATCAATAACTCTTTGCATATGCAGTTATAGGTGTCTCATCAGTGTCAGTTTTGCATCCCACTAGGCATGCCATAACACTGAATGGAGGAGCTGGTCTTTGTTCCCTTCTTGGCTTTGTTGGATCAGGTCATACAACAATGTAATTGAGTCATGCTTGTTCTTATTTTTTGTCTTGAGATCCCATGGTCTTAGGTCTAGGGTTTTGAGTCAAAATCATTTCAAGGTAATGAGTCATGGTCAGTAAGTGCCCAGCAAGCCGGAAGGAATTTTGTACATATGTTTCATTATCATTTTCTTCAGCTACAGCTCACTTTATGCCTTGGATTTAAAAAAACCCTGTTTTTAAATCCAAGATCATGAGGAATTTGTAAAAATAAAGAAATTTTCAAAAATTTGTAAAAGTGCCGGCAACAACCCTGGTTCCTTCACTACAGTCCATCAGGCGGTCAACCTGCAAAAAGAACGGAGTCAAACGCATCAAGAGAGCTCATTTCAGGACAAAAAGACTCTAAACAGTGTTAAAAAGCAAAGCAAGTTGAAAACATTAGAAAGTGGGTTCTAAAGTTAATTTTTTTTTAAAGTGACCCTATAAAAGCTAATTTCCCTCTCAATTCACTCTTATTGTGCATTTGAAAGTCAAAAAATTTGTGTTAGAGGCAAAAGGAGGCAATTCGGGCAAGTTTCTGCAAGTTTCAAGGTTAGAAGTGGTGCGCGACCATTCTGGACAGGTGCGCGACCACCTGGGTGCGCGCGACCAAACGGAGGCCAAAGCGCAGTGTTAAATAACACGGGCGCGACCAAACGAAGGGGCGCGACCATTCTGAGGGCGTGCGCGACCAAAAAGTCTGCCCGCCTTGAAACTCTCCCAAACGCTCAAATTCACTCAAATTCACTCAAATTTTTAAAGCATACTTCACAGCATTTTGCAGGCAGGGCAGCGGTCATTTTGACTTGTTTATTCCACCTTGCTCAATAACACCATGTCAACCACTGAGACTAATGAGCAAGGTGATGACCGGTCTTCTTCTACAGAGGTTGAGACACAGCAGAGGCCTCGTAAGGGTGGCAAAGGTGGTCATCATAGTGGTTACATGTTTGCAAGGCTAAAATGAAAATTCTCCAAAGGAAGCTGTCTGAGGCCCGGAAGAGGAAGAAAAGGACAAACCCACTCCGCATCTTGGCTGAGGCATCTCTCACTCATCATGGTACTGATCAGCCTTGATCTAGCATCAAAATGTGAAAATTTTGAGAATTTTGGAGCATTTTGGAAATTTTTGGTAAAATTACAGGTTTTGCCCACGGTTTGGTCTCACCCCGGGTGAGACCATTTTGGAGGACTGCTCGGAATTTTGAAAACTTGGCATTTTTGGAAAGGGCATGAAAAAAGAAAAATTACCAATGCTTGGGAGAAGCCTGGTTTTGAGTTTTGAGCCTCCAAAAGCTCAAAATACATCAAAAAAATGACTTTCTGCCCACTTTTTGAGTTGCAGAAAGTGACCTTGGGAGAATTGATTTTTGAGGGGTCAAATCAACTCCAAATCCATAAATTCCACTTGGGATGGAAAGTAGACAGATCAAGCTTTCCAATGAGCCATCTTGCACCTGATTTGGACCAGTGGAACCCACTCAAAAACAGCTGTGAAGGTGCGCGACCAGAACTTCCAGGGGCGCGACCAGAACTTCCAGATTTGCCAGAATTCACATTTTTGGTCAAAAAACACTGTTTTGACTATGGTTGACTATTTTTACTTGTAGATGATGGATAAATGTAATATTTTCATGGCACTTTAGTAGATTTTATCTTTCTTTACCCTTCTAGAAGCTTCCATGATGTAAAAAGTGAAAAATTAATGCATGGATGAGTTAGCTAAGTAATAGAGGCAAGTTGTTTGGCTGCCTATTTTCTAGTTCTTAGTTTAGAATTTGTTCAAACTGCTCCTAGAAAGCTGAGCTCGACCCCTAGAGGTGGGGAAAGGAGTTAGATGGTCTATATTATGCTCTCTCCTTCTCATTCTGATGGTTGGACTCTTGTGTAAGGAAGCTTTATTGTATATTGTGCATCTATTTCTGCAATTGAAGGCAAGGAAAGCCAGGGTTTTACAGACATCTTTGAGGATTCTTGTGGATCTGATTGTTGATGGTGTGTTCTCTACATGTTCTTGTAAGTTTGTTTATGTGTTTCACATCTCTCTTATGCTTCTAAATTGGACAGATGAAGTGGTAAAGTTTGAACTCATGTTTTGACATGCTCAGCTTTTTAGTTTGTTCAATTTTAATGTTTTCTACTGTCTAGAGAGGATTCGAATTGTGTGTTTGCCCTCTTTAGCTTCTCCTCTATCATCTCTGATCATCCATCTCAGATTAAGGCATCAGCACTCATTCCTACCTTGCCCCTTAGATCCCCCTGTGAAAACTGTGCTCAATCCCCGCACCTTGAATTGCACTTCCACCAATTGCCACCAAAAATCATTAAATCAACCCCCTTATCAATTTACTAGCCTAAAATCTTTATTCTTCATTGGTCAGCTTAATCATATTGAAAGATCTACCGAATCTGACCCGAGAGAGCCTTCTCATACCTCGTAGGGCTAGCTACGAGGTGAAATGGTTTGATGTAGCCTTGAGAGTTTGTCTATCTCAGCCTAGGTGAATTCCAAGCGCTAACATAGTGGCGACCATACTGGGGAGAACAAACTTGTTTGTGGGTTGATGTGTTTGTTTCATAAGTCTTAGACGGACCCTGAAGTTACGCCAGGAGCCTTCGAAAACGCTCTTGTTTTACATCAGCATTAGTAGATAAACGCTGCTTCAGTCTATCTCCGTGGGATTTGTGAACATAGCACTTCATTGACTCTTTACCCCAGTACATATATCAAGTTCAGATCTGATTGTTGATAGTGGACAATGATCAGACACTTGAAAGGCTGAAATCATTCACTTGGCGACTCCTGTGCTTCATGGTGACTTCACTGCAGAGAGATCAGTAGCTTTGAGATTTCTCGAGATGGATCAGATTGCAAGAAGATATGCTCCCTTGAGCCGAGATCACATTCCAGGCTTTCCAAATAAAATTCCGAAGGTAGATTGGTCACGGAATTTGCCTACATTTAAAGATGATGGTAAGAAGGACGCTGCTCTACATCTGGTTAGATTTCACATGCATATTCGCAAGTTGAGGATCGATTTTCCCGAAGATTGCTTAATGAAGATATTCTTGGCCACTCTGGAAGGTAAAGCTCAATCATGGTATGAAAGTTTGCCGCCTGCTTGTATTTACTGTTTGAAGGATTTTCATGTCTTGTTCATTGAAAGATATCAAGCATCTTATCCATCATTAAATTTGGTTCATGACTGTTGCAAGCATGCTTATAGTTTTATTGAAAGCCTTGAGAAGTATTATGAAGATGATAATTTTATGGATGAAGAGATCATGGAAGCCTTGTATGAAAATCCGTTTCAGCAGCACACAGAAATCTTAGATACTTGTCAAGATCAGCAGGTTGAAGATGGCCATATGGCTGAAAATGATGAAAGAGAAGAGCTTGTTTCAGATCTGCTCACGGAAGAGGACAACATGCATATTGGAGAATGTGGGACAGCTACTTCAGTTCTGGACTCAGATTGTGATAACCAAGCATACCTTGTGTTGAATCCGGAAAGTTTTGTTGTTGAGGTCATCCGGAATGAAGAAGACAAAGCTATTGACCAAAGCCTTTGTGAGGAGGTAATTCAGCCAGCTCATGAAAATCAAGATGAGATCTTCATTCAAGTAAGTGAAAAATCTTCTTTCAATCATGATTTGGATAGTTTGATTGCCATGTCATATGAAGATGATCAACAATGTTTCCAAGTTTCAGAAGATCAGGACGTCATTCAGATTTTTCATGTTTTGAAATGTTATTTCAAGAAGACAAGACTTGTTTGAGCAAAGGGAAACAAAAGCCATTGTCTCCTTTGTCTGAAGAGGAGATAGATCAGCTTTTGAAAGGTCATGCTACAGCGCAAACTACAACAGATTTGCAGTGCACACATAGTCAGGAAAGTGTTGGTGAAACTTCTTCCTCTTTTGAAAATGATGACAGTCTTGTAATTAGTTTTATAGATCAGCAAACAAATAATGTTTTCCTTCACAAAGATGATAAGGCTGTCATGTTTGAGGATCTTGAAGATTGTTTTTTGTTTAAGAATGACCTAGAGCATGAAGTTGAGAGAGACAATATGATCAAGGAATTTACAGCCAACACTCATATGGCAGAAGTTTATACCTCTCCGTGCCTTCCTATCAATCAGCAACCCACTGTATTTTCAGATCAGAATGAAGGGAGTACTTATATTTTTGCAGCTGGATCTCCAAATAAGATAGTGCTTCAGGATTATCAAGATCCCTTTGGCATTCTTTTGCAAGCACTAGAGAAGATAAATGTTGCCTGGTTCTTTATTATAAGTTTTGGTTTCAGTGGTTATTTTGAGTTGCCTACAGGTTCACCGTTCCGCCTGCTCGAGATAAGCGCGAGCAGAAAATTGGTATGTAGCCATCTGCTGGATTGGTTACATTGGAAAGCTCATTATACTTGATTGTACATATTTCATTAGTATGCAGGTGGTTGTCATCATGATTCCAGATCTTGATGGACTGCTGCCCTTCAATAAGCTTTGTAAGTTTTTGTTTTAGTTAAGTCAGTCATGAGTCAGTTTGTGTCTTAGTCCCTTTAAATTTTCAGTTTAGTCCAAGTCGAATAAAGTCATTTCATGGTTGGTTATATTTGTACTAGTTGACTCCATTGCCCAATGAATAAGACACTGGTCTGCTCTCCCAAGAGGTCTGAGGTTCTTGGCACCTCCAAGGAGCTGCCATCCCCATTGGAGCCAATGTTAGTGTCGGTCTTGAGCCCTCCATCAGTGATCAATAACTCTTTGCATATGCAGTTATAGGTGTCTCATCAGTGTCAGTTTTGCATCCCACTAGGCATGCCATAACACTGAATGGAGGAGCTGGTCTTTGTTCCCTTCTTGGCTTTGTTGGATCAGGTCATACAACAATGTAATTGAGTCATGCTTGTTCTTATTTTTTGTCTTGAGATCCCATGGTCTTAGGTCTAGGGTTTTGAGTCAAAATCATTTCAAGGTAATGAGTCATGGTCAGTAAGTGCCCAGCAAGCCGGAAGGAATTTTGTACATATGTTTCATTATCATTTTCTTCAGCTACAGCTCACTTTATGCCTTGGATTTAAAAAAACCCTGTTTTTAAATCCAAGATCATGAGGAATTTGTAAAAATAAAGAAATTTTCAAAAATTTGTAAAAGTGCCGGCAACAACCCTGGTTCCTTCACTACAGTCCATCAGGCGGTCAACCTGCAAAAAGAACGGAGTCAAACGCATCAAGAGAGCTCATTTCAGGACAAAAAGACTCTAAACAGTGTTAAAAAGCAAAGCAAGTTGAAAACATTAGAAAGTGGGTTCTAAAGTTAATTTTTTTTTAAAGTGACCCTATAAAAGCTAATTTCCCTCTCAATTCACTCTTATTGTGCATTTGAAAGTCAAAAAATTTGTGTTAGAGGCAAAAGGAGGCAATTCGGGCAAGTTTCTGCAAGTTTCAAGGTTAGAAGTGGTGCGCGACCATTCTGGACAGGTGCGCGACCACCTGGGTGCGCGCGACCAAACGGAGGCCAAAGCGCAGTGTTAAATAACACGGGCGCGACCAAACGAAGGGGCGCGACCATTCTGAGGGCGTGCGCGACCAAAAAGTCTGCCCGCCTTGAAACTCTCCCAAACGCTCAAATTCACTCAAATTCACTCAAATTTTTAAAGCATACTTCACAGCATTTTGCAGGCAGGGCAGCGGTCATTTTGACTTGTTTATTCCACCTTGCTCAATAACACCATGTCAACCACTGAGACTAATGAGCAAGGTGATGACTGGTCTTCTTCTACAGAGGTTGAGACACAGCAGAGGCCTCGTAAGGGTGGCAAAGGTGGTCATCATAGTGGTTACATGTTTGCAAGGCTAAAATGAAAATTCTCCAAAGGAAGCTGTCTGAGGCCCGGAAGAGGAAGAAAAGGACAAACCCACTCCGCATCTTGGCTGAGGCATCTCTCACTCATCATGGTACTGATCAGCCTTGATCTAGCATCAAAATGTGAAAATTTTGAGAATTTTGGAGCATTTTGGAATTTTTTGGTAAAATTACAGGTTTTGCCCACGGTTTGGTCTCACCCCGGGTGAGACCATTTTGGAGGACTGCTCGGAATTTTGAAAACTTGGCATTTTTGGAAAGGGCATGAAAAAAGAAAAATTACCAATGCTTGGGAGAAGCCTGGTTTTGAGTTTTGAGCCTCCAAAAGCTCAAAATACATCAAAAAAATGACTTTCTGCCCACTTTTTGAGTTGCAGAAAGTGACCTTGGGAGAATTGATTTTTGAGGGGTCAAATCAACTCCAAATCCATAAATTCCACTTGGGATGGAAAGTAGACAGATCAAGCTTTCCAATGAGCCATCTTGCACCTGATTTGGACCAGTGGAACCCACTCAAAAACAGCTGTGAAGGTGCGCGACCAGAACTTCCAGGGGCGCGACCAGAACTTCCAGATTTGCCAGAATTCACATTTTTGGTCAAAAAACACTGTTTTGACTATGGTTGACTATTTTTACTTGTAGATGATGGATAAATGTAATATTTTCATGGCACTTTGGTAGATTTTATCTTTCTTTACCCTTCTAGAAGCTTCCATGATGTAAAAAGTGAAAAATTAATGCATGGATGAGTTAGCTAAGTAATAGAGGCAAGTTGTTTGGCTGCCTATTTTCTAGTTCTTAGTTTAGAATTTGTTCAAACTGCTCCTAGAAAGCTGAGCTCGACCCCTAGAGGTGGGGAAAGGAGTTAGATGGTCTATATTATGCTCTCTCCTTCTCATTCTGATGGTTGGACTCTTATGTAAGGAAGCTTTATTGTATATTGTGCATCTATTTCTGCAATTGAAGGCAAGGAAAGCCAGGGTTTTACAGACATCTTTGAGGATTCTTGTGGATCTGATTGTTGATGGTGTGTTCTCTACATGTTCTTGTAAGTTTGTTTATGTGTTTCACATCTCTCTTATGCTTCTAAATTGGACAGATGAAGTGGTAAAGTTTGAACTCAAGTTTTGACATGCTCAGCTTTTTAGTTTGTTCAATTTTAATGTTTTCTACTGTCTAGAGAGGATTCGAATTGTGTGTTTGCCCTCTTTAGCTTCTCCTCTATCATCTCTGATCATCCATCTCAGATTAAGGCATCAGCACTCATTCCTACCTTGCCCCTTAGATCCCCCTGTGAAAACTGTGCTCAATCCCTGCACCTTGAATTGCACTTCCACCAATTGCCACCAAAAATCATTAAATCAACCCCCTTATCAATTTACTAGCCTAAAATCTTTATTCTTCATTGGTCAGCTTAATCATATTGAAAGATCTACCGAATCTGACCCGAGAGAGCCTTCTCATACCTCGTAGGGCTAGCTACGAGGTGAAATGGTTTGATGTAGCCTTGAGAGTTTGTCTATCTCAGCCTAGGTGAATTCCAAGCGCTAACATAGTGGCGACCATACTGGGGAGAACAAACTTGTTTGTGGGTTGATGTGTTTGTTTCATAAGTCTTAGACGGACCCTGAAGTTACGCCAGGAGCCTTCGAAAACGCTCTTGTTTTACATCAGCATTAGTAGATAAACGCTGCTTCAGTCTATCTCCGTGGGATTTGTGAACATAGCACTTCATTGACTCTTTACCCCAGTACATATATCAAGTTCAGATCTGATTGTTGATAGTGGACAATGATCAGACACTTGAAAGGCTGAAATCATTCACTTGGCGACTCCTGTGCTTCATGGTGACTTCACTGCAGAGAGATCAGTAGCTTTGAGATTTCTCGAGATGGATCAGATTGCAAGAAGATATGCTCCCTTGAGCCGAGATCACATTCCAGGCTTTCCAAATAAAATTCCGAAGGTAGATTGGTCACGGAATTTGCCTACATTTAAAGATGATGGTAAGAAGGACGCTGCTCTACATCTGGTTAGATTTCACATGCATATTCGCAAGTTGAGGATCGATTTTCCCGAAGATTGCTTAATGAAGATATTCTTGGCCACTCTGGAAGGTAAAGCTCAATCATGGTATGAAAGTTTGCCGCCTGCTTGTATTTACTGTTTGAAGGATTTTCATGTCTTGTTCATTGAAAGATATCAAGCATCTTATCCATCATTAAATTTGGTTCATGACTGTTGCAAGCATGCTTATAGTTTTATTGAAAGCCTTGAGAAGTATTATGAAGATGATAATTTTATGGATGAAGAGATCATGGAAGCCTTGTATGAAAATCCGTTTCAGCAGCACACAGAAATCTTAGATACTTGTCAAGATCAGCAGGTTGAAGATGGCCATATGGCTGAAAATGATGAAAGAGAAGAGCTTGTTTCAGATCTGCTCACGGAAGAGGACAACATGCATATTGGAGAATGTGGGACAGCTACTTCAGTTCTGGATTCAGATTGTGATAACCAAGCATACCTTGTGTTGAATCCGGAAAGTTTTGTTGTTGAGGTCATCCGGAATGAAGAAGACAAAGCTATTGACCAAAGCCTTTGTGAGGAGGTAATTCAGCCAGCTCATGAAAATCAAGATGAGATCTTCATTCAAGTAAGTGAAAAATCTTCTTTCAATCATGATTTGGATAGTTTGATTGCCATGTCATATGAAGATGATCAACAATGTTTCCAAGTTTCAGAAGATCAGGACTGTCATTCAGATTTTTCATGTTTTGAAATGTTATTTCAAGAAGACAAGACTTGTTTGAGCAAAGGGAAACAAAAGCCATTGTCTCCTTTGTCTGAAGAGGAGATAGATCAGCTTTTGAAAGGTCATGCTACAGCGCAAACTACAACAGATTTGCAGTGCACACATAGTCAGGAAAGTGTTGGTGAAACTTCTTCCTCTTTTGAAAATGATGACAGTCTTGTAATTAGTTTTATAGATCAGCAAACAAATAATGTTTTCCTTCACAAAGATGATAAGGCTGTCATGTTTGAGGATCTTGAAGATTGTTTTTTGTTTAAGAATGACCTAGAGCATGAAGTTGAGAGAGACAATATGATCAAGGAATTTACAGCCAACACTCATATGGCAGAAGTTTATACCTCTCCGTGCCTTCCTATCAATCAGCAACCCACTGTATTTTCAGATCAGAATGAAGGGAGTACTTATATTTTTGCAGCTGGATCTCCAAATAAGATAGTGCTTCAGGATTATCAAGATCCCTTTGGCATTCTTTTGCAAGCACTAGAGAAGATAAATGTTGCCTGGTTCTTTATTATAAGTTTTGGTTTCAGTGGTTATTTTGAGTTGCCTACAGGTTCACCGTTCCGCCTGCTCGAGATAAGCGCGAGCAGAAAATTGGTATGTAGCCATCTGCTGGATTGGTTACATTGGAAAGCTCATTATACTTGATTGTACATATTTCATTAGTATGCAGGTGGTTGTCATCATGATTCCAGATCTTGATGGACTGCTGCCCTTCAATAAGCTTTGTAAGTTTTTGTTTTAGTTAAGTCAGTCATGAGTCAGTTTGTGTCTTAGTCCCTTTAAATTTTCAGTTTAGTCCAAGTCGAATAAAGTCATTTCATGGTTGGTTATATTTGTACTAGTTGACTCCATTGCCCAATGAATAAGACACTGGTCTGCTCTCCCAAGAGGTCTGAGGTTCTTGGCACCTCCAAGGAGCTGCCATCCCCATTGGAGCCAATGTTAGTGTCGGTCTTGAGCCCTCCATCAGTGATCAATAACTCTTTGCATATGCAGTTATAGGTGTCTCATCAATGTCAGTTTTGCATCCCACTAGGCATGCCATAACACTGAATGGAGGAGCTGGTCTTTGTTCCCTTCTTGGCTTTGTTGGATCAGGTCATACAACAATGTAATTGAGTCATGCTTGTTCTTATTTTTTGTCTTGAGATCCCATGGTCTTAGGTCTAGGGTTTTGAGTCAAAATCATTTCAAGGTAATGAGTCATGGTCAGTAAGTGCCCAGCAAGCCGGAAGGAATTTTGTACATATGTTTCATTATCATTTTCTTCAGCTACAGCTCACTTTATGCCTTGGATTTAAAAAAACCCTGTTTTTAAATCCAAGGTCATGAGGAATTTGTAAAAATAAAGAAATTTTCAAAAATTTGTAAAAGTGTCGGCAACAACCCTGGTTCCTTCACTACAGTCCATCAGGCGGTCAACCTGCAAAAAGAACGGAGTCAAACGCATCAAGAGAGCTCATTTCAGGACAAAAAGACTCTAAACAGTGTTAAAAAGCAAAGCAAGTTGAAAACATTAGAAAGTGGGTTCTAAAGTTAATTTTTTTTTAAAGTGACCCTATAAAAGCTAATTTCCCTCTCAATTCACTCTTATTGTGCATTTGAAAGTCAAAAAATTTGTGTTAGAGGCAAAAGGAGGCAATTCGGGCAAGTTTCTGCAAGTTTCAAGGTTAGAAGTGGTGCGCGACCATTCTGGACAGGTGCGCGACCACCTGGGTGCGCGCGACCAAACGGAGGCCAAAGCGCAGTGTTAAATAACACGGGCGCGACCAAACGAAGGGGCGCGACCATTCTGAGGGCGTGCGCGACCAAAAAGTCTGCCCGCCTTGAAACTCTCCCAAATGCTCAAATTCACTCAAATTCACTCAAATTTTTAAAGCATACTTCACAGCATTTTGCAGGCAGGGCAGCGGTCATTTTGACTTGTTTATTCCACCTTGCTCAATAACACCATGTCAACCACTGAGACTAATGAGCAAGGTGATGACCGGTCTTCTTCTACAGAGGTTGAGACACAGCAGAGGCCTCGTAAGGGTGGCAAAGGTGGTCATCATAGTGGTTACATGTTTGCAAGGCTAAAATGAAAATTCTCCAAAGGAAGCTGTCTGAGGCCCGGAAGAGGAAGAAAAGGACAAACCCACTCCGCATCTTGGCTGAGGCATCTCTCACTCATCATGGTACTGATCAGCCTTGATCTAGCATCAAAATGTGAAAATTTTGAGAATTTTGGAGCATTTTGGAAATTTTTGGTAAAATTACAGGTTTTGCCCACGGTTTGGTCTCACCCCGGGTGAGACCATTTTGGAGGACTGCTCGGAATTTTGAAAACTTGGCATTTTTGGAAAGGGCATGCAAAAAGAAAAATTACCAATGCTTGGGAGAAGCCTGGTTTTGAGTTTTGAGCCTCCAAAAGCTCAAAATACATCAAAAAAATGACTTTCTGCCCACTTTTTGAGTTGCAGAAAGTGACCTTGGGAGAATTGATTTTTGAGGGGTCAAATCAACTCCAAATCCAGAAATTCCACTTGGGATGGAAAGTAGACAGATCAAGCTTTCCAATGAGCCATCTTGCACCTAATTTGGACCAGTGGAACCCACTCAAAAACAGCTGTGAAGGTGCGCGACCAGAACTTCCAGGGGCGCGACCAGAACTTCCAGATTTGCCAGAATTCACATTTTTGGTCAAAAAACACTGTTTTGACTATGGTTGACTATTTTTACTTGTAGATGATGGATAAATGTAATATTTTCATGGCACTTTGGTAGATTTTATCTTTCTTTACCCTTCTAGAAGCTTCCATGATGTAAAAAGTGAAAAATTAATGCATGGATGAGTTAGCTAAGTAATAGAGGCAAGTTGTTTGGCTGCCTATTTTCTAGTTCTTAGTTTAGAATTTGTTCAAACTGCTCCTAGAAAGCTGAGCTCGACCCCTAGAGGTGGGGAAAGGAGTTAGATGGTCTATATTATGCTCTCTCCTTCTCATTCTGATGGTTGGACTCTTGTGTAAGGAAGCTTTATTGTATATTGTGCATCTATTTCTGCAATTGAAGGCAAGGAAAGCCAGGGTTTTACAGACATCTTTGAGGATTCTTGTGGATCTGATTGTTGATGGTGTGTTCTCTACATGTTCTTGTAAGTTTGTTTATGTGTTTCACATCTCTCTTATGCTTCTAAATTGGACAGATGAAGTGGTAAAGTTTGAACTCATGTTTTGACATGCTCAGCTTTTTAGTTTGTTCAATTTTAATGTTTTCTACTGTCTAGAGAGGATTCGAATTGTGTGTTTGCCCTCTTTAGCTTCTCCTCTATCATCTTTGATCATCCATCTCAGATTAAGGCATCAGCACTCATTCCTACCTTGCCCCTTAGATCCCCCTGTGAAAACTGTGCTCAATCCCCGCACCTTGAATTGCACTTCCACCAATTGCCACCAAAAAACCCAAAAATCATTAAATCAACCCCCTTATCAATTTACTAGCCTAAAATCTTTATTCTTCATTGGTCAGCTTAATCATATTGAAAGATCTACCGAATCTGACCCGAGAGAGCCTTCTCATACCTCGTAGGGCTAGCTACGAGGTGAAATGGTTTGATGTAGCCTTGAGAGTTTGTCTATCTCAGCCTAGGTGAATTCCAAGCGCTAACACAACGCACAAGTCATGGAAGAAGTAAAGAGGACTCCTGAGCCTACTCAATATAACAACATGGGCAACAAATGTTAGTGAGGTGCTAACTACGACGCCCATGTAAAGGATGGCTCTACCATCATGTCATGATTTAAAAATCGGCGAGTGAACATGATTTACTAGCCACAACACGATGGGATCGACCCTATGGCTAGTGTATCGACAAATGGAGGCTAGTATTCAAGATGCAACAGAAAAAATGGTTTCCTTAACCTATATGCCAGTGAGTAAACGATACCTGCCATGACGGGTCAGCGGTCATGGAACCGATATGAAATCTCGAATAAGTGTCCATAATACTCTGAAAAAACAACCTATTCCTGACAATCCAAGCTCACAAGTTAAAAGATTCATGAGACGAAAAAAATCAAGTTTTGAAAAAATTTGACATTTTCAAAGCTATAAAATGACCTTTTGACTCACCATTTGTGCCATTTGTGTTGAGAGCAAAAGCTGTGGAGAAAAAAGAGCAAACTTTCCCCCCAAAGAATTGGACCGTTCAAATTGGATCAAAATCATCAGGTAACCCCTAATTCAAGCTTGCATTACTTTGTGATTGTTTTTAGCAATTTTTATTAAGGTTTTATCATAGGCATTTATGTTAAAAATTTCAACTCGGCATATACGTGGGTTGGATGTGATCAACCTGCGTATACGACGGCCCTACACATGACTGTGTGTAAAAGGAACAAGCGTATACGCGGTTTGAAAGTTAAACACAAAAATCTAATGGTTGAAACTCAATTTTTTTCAGGATGACAATCACATGGAGAGAGAAGGAGCATACCACAACTGATAATGAAGTTATGAATGATCAACAGGCATTAGATGCATTGAGGGGATGTGGCTTGTTGAAAATTTTCAAAATGCCCAACATAAAAGCCAACACTCATCTACTTGAAATGCTAATCCACTATTGGAGTGTCAAAGATGATGCATTTATGATTGATCAAAAACCTTTGTGCATAGAGGTGGAGGATATTTAATTTACCACTGGTCTCTCTCGGAGAGGAGAAGTTGTACATTCAACTGGCCTGAAACGAGGTAGTCTTTCAGTGGAAGACTACGTACACATTTACTGTCCTAGGCATCCAAAAAAACTGGAAATCAGATTCCAATAAAACATGTGGAGAGCTTATCCCTGAGGATTATATTGTTCACCATAGCCAGGATAAACGGATCAGCCTCATTGCACCAAGCTTCACGAGTATCCATGAGCTTGGCCATGGAGTGCCTCACCACTGTTTTTTATTGGTGTACACCTCTTCTTACCAATATGAAGAGCCAATTGTCCTCTATTCAGAAAGGGCAGACCAAAAATTTCAGATATCGAACCATTTTATGCTCCTTCTTCTTTGAGAAGGTGCCTGGGCTATGTCCCAAGGTATCAGTCTCTATCAGCAGCCCCCGAGATCCTCGGATGGGTAGGTGGGCCGATTTGATGAAACGCCTTGGAGGCGGGGACGTGCTGAGGACTACTTTTGATGATGAGTTCTTCTCCTAGTGGGAACAACAAGTCATCGTTGTGGACGACTATCCCTATGTTGGCATGGATTTCAGAGGAGATCTAGACTTGGTGCTGCCACCAAACACAACATGGGGAGAGATAGGTAACCATTTTTTAAGTTTTTATCAATTTTTAAGATTTTTTTTTGGTTTTTTAAATATGAAAATGAACTTAGAAATATTTTTTATGGGATTAAAATACTGACATAATGATAATGTTCCAGATGTGGGTCCAGTAAGACCAGATGGATTTCCGCGACATAGGCATCGCGGAAGAGGTGCCGAAGAGGCGGTTGCTGAGACAGAGAGGGTCTTGTATGCAGTCCAAAGAAACTTGGTGAGATTGACTCACCAGGTACCGATGGTGGCCATAGAGGACCTACCTGAGGAGATGCAGCGCCGCGTGGTAGGAGTACCACAAGATTGGGTTCACATACTTCAGCGTGTGGCCAACGCAGTAGTCACGTTCTTAGCCGCTCATCCTGAGCCAGGTTGATAGATAGACTGGACATGATTATGAGCATTTAGTCCCGATTTTGTATATTATTTTTGAAAACTTTATGTACACACGGGCAGTTTTATGATACATACATATATATATATATATATATATATATATATATATATATATATATATATATATATATATATATATATATATATATATATATACAGTTCCAAATTTTTTATGTTTGTTTTTAACTTGATGAATGATTGATATGCCAATCTAATGCTTGATTAGCAATAGAATCCACTAATGAATTTTCAAATCGTGGAATGTGCAAATAAGTAATATAAACAAATGATTGTTGCAACACCCTCACTCTAAAAAATTGGCGATATAAATAAGGATCCTGAACCCGATAAATGTTATTTAATTGTGACACTACTAGCTGTGAGTCAAGATACACTACCAATGAATCAATTCCATAAGAAATAGCTTTGGATAGTAAATTAATAACGGTAGTATATTTGGCCATATTATTTGAAGTAGAACCAATACATACTCCCCTTGACACCATCAACTGGCCAAATGGATAATAAATCACCCAAGCTGCGGAAGCGAGATTTCGAGTGTGCCGACTAGAACCATCAGCGAATCCGAAATAGACCAAGCCATCCATCAAAACCTACCAAAGCAGATCAAAAAGTGTCGATATCACAAAAGCTTCCGACAAAATATGTACAAAAATACAAAATATACAAAGAAGCCATTGCTCGTCTGTAACCTAAGCAAAATACTTCTTGAGGTAGAGCCCATTTTGGGGCTCCACCAACTTGTTCCCTTCAAAATCGACTAATTCATAAGCCCCTTTTCCTAAAACTTGTTTTACTATAAAGGGACCATACCACATAGACTTGGATTTGGCTACCCCTAAGGCGTCTTTATCTTGGTCATAGACCAAGACAAGGTCGCTTTCAGAAAAGACCCGAGGACAGACAACTTTATCATACTGGGTTTTAACCCTTTTCTTATGGGCCTCGTTTATTATGGCGGCATCTCGACGCTGCTCATCGAGATGTTCCAAATGAATGAGGCGCTCTTCAAGACTAGGGGTCTCTGGAAGAAGCTCAACAACTAGCTTAAGAGATGGAATTTCGCATTCAATAGGAAAAATAGATTTCAGCCCGTAAACTAACTGAAAAGGTGTAAAACTGGTGGCAGTCTTTAAAGAGGTTCGACATGCCCAGATAGTCGGGTACAACATGATGTGCCAATTGGAGCGATTTTTGTCAATTGTCCTTTGCAGGATCGTCTTGAGGGACTTATTCACGGCTTCGATTTGCCCATTGGCCTGAGGATAATACGGAGATGAATGCTCCTGCCGAAAGCCCAATTTAAGAGCCAATTCGATCATTAGTTGGTTCTGGAAATGACTGCCATGATCAGTGACAATCTCTCTCGAGATACTGAAATGTGAAATAATATTATTGAAGAGGAACAATGCTTCTGTCTCACTATCATTTTTATAAGTAGGCATGGCCTCAGCCCACTTCATAAAGTAGTCTACGACCACTATAATGTACTTATGATTTGCCGCTGAAGGCGGATTACAAGTGGTAAAGTTAATGCCCCACTTTGTAAAAGGACCGACAGTGATAATAGGGAAAAGAGGAGCTGGATGCGCACACATCTTCCGAGTATAGACTTGACAAGGGTGGCAACGTTTGGCCGCTTCAATACAATCTTTGAAAATCAAAGGCCAAAAGTAGCCAGCATGCAAGATTTTCTGGGCTGTAGCAAGCCCTGATAGATGACCACCACAAGCTCCATTGTGGCAATCACTGAGCATAGACTCTTCTTCCTCTAAATTTAAACAACGCCTAAGGATTGAACCAACCCATTGGCGATATAATGTATCACCAATGGTAACATAGTTCTTAGCAAGGTGACGTAATTTTCGACGTTCATCCTTGGAGGAAGCAGGGGGAACTTTGAAGTCTGGAGATAAATGATGATATCTCCATACCCAGGATCTTGTGAAGAGATGAGGAATAGATGTTTTTCTGGGAAACTTTTCTCATAAACAATATCTTCTTCACAAGACAACTCGGAAATTAATTCCGCTAAAACCAATGACTTGCTGGACTTGGCTGACAAGAACTCAAGATCGAATTCTTGTAAAATAACAATCCATCGATTGTATTTTCCCCCAATCACTCGCCTACTGAGGAGAAATTGGAAAGGATTAATCGCCGCTAAGACGAACGTTTTGCGTAGCAGAATATAATGACGTAGTCGTTGGATAGCATGGACAGCTGCCAAGGCCAATTTCTCAACCAGAGAATAGCATAGTTCAAGGCCTACCAAGCCTCGACTCAAGTAGTAAATCACATGCTCCGTGAGAGCATCATCTTCCTGAACCAGAACCATACCTATAGTTGATTCTACTGTTGCAATATATAAAAGGAAATCTCTACCATAATCTGGTGGACTCAAAAGTGGGGCAGAGATTAACGCCTGCTTCAAGGCATCAAAAGGTCATTGCGCAAAGTCATCCCATAAAAATGGAACTCCTTTCTTCAACAAACACATAAATCTTTTAGTTATCTCAGCATAGTTTGCTATAAAATGTCTCAAGAAATTTGCCTTTCCTTGGAGACTTTGAAGTTTTCGGATGGAAGACAGGGGAGGAAACTGAATTATTGCCTCAACCTTGAAGGGATCAACTCAAATCCCTTCAGTTGATACAATGAACCCTAACAACCGACCAGATGTAACTGCGAAAACACACTTGTTCGGATTCAACTAGATCTTGTAAAATCGACATCTCTCAAAAACTAACCAAAGGTGACTAGGATGATCAATTCTCTTTCGAGAACGAGCAGCTAAATCATCCAAGTATGCTTCGATGACATTCTTGATGTCATGGAAAGCATAAGACATGGCCTGTTGAAACGTAGCTCCAGCGTTTTTAAGACCAAAAGGCATCTTTTTGTATGTAAAGGTACCCCAGGGACAAATGAAAGTTGTCTTATGTTGGTCTTCTGGACGAATAGATATTTGATTATAACCGGATAATATGAACGAGAAAATATCATTACCTGCACATTCATCAACTATCTGATCAATAAATGGTGTGGGGTAATTGTCTTTCGAACAAGCTTTGTTCAAATCCCTAAAGTCAATGCACACTTGGATCATTCCTTGTTTTTTATCAACTGGGACTGGATTAGAAACCCAGTATGTTAGAGGAATGGGGTATATGAAACCCGCCTTGAGCAGCTTTTCTACTTCAGCTTTAATAGCTGCTGCTTTCCTAGGATTGACCGGCCGAAGCTTCTGACGAATCAGCTTGGCATTTTCATACATCTTGATCTCATGCTGAACGATGGATGGATCAATACCAGGCATTTCTTCATAAGACCAAGCGAATACATCCCGAAACTCTTTAAAGAGGTCAATGTAAATTTGAATCTCTTCAGGGGAACACTCGGCTCTGATGAAGACATTTTCTATCACATTAGGGTTCCTAGAGATGTTTATTGGTATGGTTTTTGAAATGACCGACATATTACCTTCGGCACGTATGTGTGTTGGAGCCAAAGGGTTTGAAACCGTACAAACATTGCTAGTAAGCAGATTGGAGAACCTGAATTTGACTTCCTGCAATGGAGGGAGAAATTATGAACGATGATGTAAATCTTCCCACGGTCGATCTACACCCGTCATTGCTTCTAAAATCGCTTCCTGAGATGGTAAAACCGTATCTAAGCAATCCATAGCAGAAGTAAAGTCAAGCGTCCAAGCTGGAGCCACATCACCATCTAACTCCTCCTCTGAAAAAGGAGTAGGATGGTTGTCTCTAAGCTCTTCTGCAGACATGGGGAATTCCATTCCCCCATCCTTCCCTTCATCTAATGTGGTTGTAAGCGAAGGTAAGGTCCAAGGGTCTGAAAAATAACGAGTTTGAAAGAACTCTTTTTGTGAAGACTCCTTGGAGGACGAAATGGCATTGAATCTAGCTATAGGAGTGGGAAGATCAAATATACCCATCAATGAAGAGTACATCCCAACTCCTAAATTCTTAATAGGTTGGCGGGGCTTATTGACCAGTGGAACCTTATAATCCTAGGTTGCCCGAGGGTCACCTGGAGAATAATCCAATTGATCAACTTTAAAAATTCTCCCCTCATGAGGAAAAAAGAGGATGCAGAATAAAGATGACACTATGACATCCATTTCATAAATCCAATTCCTCCCTAAGAAGAGATTGTAATCCAAGTTGGCATCAACGATTTCTACTTCGATATTAACAACCTTTCCTCCAACACATATAGGAAAGGTCGGGATAGTCCCATGTGGCCTATGAGAATGTCCATCAAATGCTGTCAAGAGAGTGGGTGAAGGAACAGCTGAAGGCGATCCAATGGCCTTCCAACATGACATAGACATTACACATGTGGAAGCTCCCTCATCTATAAATGTTTGAAAAATATTAGTTTTCCGGTAAGTAGACTTTATTTGAAAAGCCATATGGTGAGGAAGTCTCTTTTTAACATTGAGCATATCAAAAGTGAGCACTAAAGAATTTTTTGGATCTACTGCCCCGATTGCTGAAAGTAAAGCACTTTGTTGAGCAGGACATGACTAGAGTACCTCTAAAGCAGACATAACGCAAGGACTTTGAGCCAGATCTTCTACAATTGAGTAGTTTTGGGCTACCCTAGCATTCGGGTTAATAGTCGTGCACTTGGCGGAACCTTTCAATATCTGAGGTATAAACTCGACAAAGGGTTGCTCAATATGAAGTGGATCTTGTTGGCATTATGACATAGATTTGGTGCTATGACATAGGTGTTGTCCTTGATGGCAACTCTCACAGATTACAGATCACAGTTCAAGCTCAAAGAATGAAGAAATAAAGGTATACGCAGGTTCCCATTGACCAAGCCGCGTGTACACATGGGTTCGCAGACCAAAATGTGAGTATGATCGTACACACACAATTTCACGAAATGAAAGGCGCGTGCATGTTGGAAAACTTGGTTTTAGTCCTGGTATTTGGACCATGGTATTGTGATCCATGGTATTGGTCCAAGGTATCTTGTCCGAAGTGTTGACCCCAGGTATTTGGTCCAAGGTATTGATTCTAAGTGGTTTTGGACCATGGTATTGAGCAAGGCCTAAGACTATAAAAGGAGGAGAAGATCATTAGGAAAAGTCACTCATGAATTGAATATCTAATGAAGAGCAAGATCTAGTATACAGGTGATTGGGCTATGGTGCACAGCTGGATCTGAATCAAGGATGAACCTGAGCACTTGATGAAGGATAAGTTCTATTGATGGGTCAAGATCTTAAGGCTTGAAGAGAAGTATCTTTGTGTAGTTTTGATATTTTATCTAAATAATTGGTGCATGTCGTAATCTGTAAATATGATGATCTGGGTATAACTGATGTCTGAATAATTATAAAGGTTAAAATCATCATTTACAGATCTGTACGCAGGTTCATTATAGCAAAGGCGCGTATACACGCTGGTTTGGCATTTCAAAAGTGCGTATATGCAGGTTTTCCTTGATACAAGTGTGTATGCACACAAGTTTGTCACATTGAAGTAGCATACACCTCATAAAATATGCTTTAGCTACTTCTGATTGTTGTTGCAGTGTTCTGAGTTATGGCTTGGGTTCTGGCTACTATTACTGTATTCTGGTTACAACATTCAGAGAAGTGATTGTTTGATTCAGTTTTTGGTTGGAGCAAAGGAGATTGGTTGATGCAGATTTATTTGATGTTTGATTGATGTTATTGATGGATCTAGTCTGAAAATTTATGAAACATGGTCCCTGAAAGAAAAGAGAAGGTTGTAGCCTTCTGTAGGTCAACACCTATGTACTAGTACATCAGCTAGTACAAGAGCTGGGGGGTTGTAGCTCCCTTCTAGGAGAAGCTGGAGAATGAGAGAAGGTTGTAGCCTTTTGTAGGTAGAAGCCTGCGTACTGGTATAAGACTGCACCAATACAAAATATTGTAAAAATAAGTTTCCTAGTAAAAGAAAGATAGAGACGATTGCAGCAGGTGGTTTTCACCCACATTGGGTTTCCACCTTATATCTTGTGTTCATGTGTGTGACTGTTTGTTCTGTTTTTACTGCTGCTGGTTACTGTTTATATGGTTCTGATGCACAAATTAAAGATCAACTTATGAAGAGTTAACTAAATTATAAGTTTATAGGGTATATGCTAGTTGCCTTATATATAGTTGCGTATACACGCAAGTTTCATTAACTGAAGTAGCGTATATGAATCAGAATATGGAAATGAAATATTATTGAATTTCTAATACTAATTCACCCCCCCCTCTTAGTATTATTTCCAACAATTAGTATCAGAGCAGGTCCTTCAGAAGAATATTGATCGCTTGAAGGAAGATCTATCATCATGAGTACCTACGAAAGAGAGGGATCCATTAGACCACCAATCTTTGATGGGAGCAACTTCGTCTATTGGAAGGTAAGAACCACAACCTATCTTCAATCTCTTGGAACAGATGTTTGGGAAATCGTGGAAGGAGGATACACATTTCCATCAACAATTCCTACAGATACGGCAGGTAAAAAGTAGTATGAAACAAATGCCAAGGTTGTCAATACATTATTGGGGAGTCTGTCATAATCAGAAATTTTCAAGGTTATGCAGCTCAAAACCGTCAAAGAAATATGGGACAAGATCATTCTAAGCTATGAAGGAGACGATCAGGTAAAACGTGCAAAACTACAATCTCTCAAAATTCAATATGAAACTCTCAAAATGCACAATGATGAAAGTATAGCTAATTACTTCTTACATATAGATGAGATTGTTAATCGCATGAAAAACTTGGGTGAAGAGGTAAAAGAAGAATTGTCGTTGAAAAGGTTTTAAGATCCTTGTCTTCTAGGTTTGAATCAAAAGTTTCTGCCATAGAGGAAAAGCAGAATCTTTAGAGTATTACTATGACACAGCTGCATAGAATCCTAACTGCTTTCGAAATGAGAAAAGGGGGTCCATCAGATATGAGAGAAGCCACATTCAAAGCTTCAGGAAGAGAAGAACTCAATGAATCAGGACATATTTCAGAAGGAGAGGAAGAAGCAAACTTTGTCAAGAACCTTCAACGGGGTTTTGGAAGATTCAGAGGTAAGCTACCTTTCAAATGCTTTGCTTGTGGAAGAGTCGGTCATTATGCGGCCAAATGTCCTCATAAAGATAAGCTTGATAAAGGTAAGGAATTAGCAAAATGGAATAAAAAAATGTAAGTAAGAAGAGCTATTATACGCATGAAGATAACAATGGTTTATCGAATAGTGATGAAGATGAACATGGTAATGACTATATACTTCTGATGGCTTTTGAAGATGATGATTTCTTGGATGCTTTAGATGAAGATGGTCTTTATGAAGAAATTTTTAAACTTAAAATTTGTTTAGAAGAAAAGAATATGATTATAGATACTCTGACATTCCCACTTGTTGAAAGGGAAAAACACAATGACAAATTAGAATGTGAAATTGTGGGTCTAAGAAAAGATATTGAGAAAACAAAAGCTCTCAATCTCAGATTTGTTAAAGGATTAGAAACTTTAGATGAAATTATCAAAGTGCAGCATTCTCCTCTGATAAAGACAGGTCTTGGATATACTGAAGAAGCATCTCAAGCACAAAAGCCATCAACCTCCAAAAGCTATCTTGATGCAACAAGGAGACGTGAACAGTTTGACAATCGTCAGCAAAGGCATAAAACAGATCACCAGGTAAATCGGGTTCAATCTACTTCAAGGATGAACAGAAGCTACAACCAACCTCAGGTAAATCATATTCAATTTGCTTCAATAATGAATGTCAATGGAAACTACAATCACCAGGTTAGTAGGTTCGATAATTGCAGGAATTTATTTAATGGCTAATGTTTTTCATGTCATAACTTTGGACACAAAGCTACTCAATGTGTTGCTTATAAGACCATCATGACTAGAGAAGCACGAAATCAAAGGAATGTGACTGGGATCATGAAAAGGACCTACAATAACTTTTCTACTCTTGAAAATGAAATAGAATGCTCTATCTGTAACAGCTTCAGTCATGAAGATTCTGAATGCAGGAGTAAATTTCAGCAAACATCTCAGAAGGAGAAAACTTCATTAGGTCCCAAAACATGGAGAAAGAAAGAACCGCAAACAAAAATATGTGGTATAGCCTTGTATGCAGAAGGACAAGAAAATCAGTGGTACATTGACAATGGATGCTCGAAACACATGATAGGTGATAAAGAAAAACTTCAGTCATATAATACCTCAGGAAGGGAAAAGAAGGTCTCGTTTGGAAATGACACTCTTGCAGTCATAAAAGGTAAAGGCTCTATTCTCTTAAAAGAAAAGGTTAAAGCTAGGAATGTTATGTATGTTGATGGTCTAAAGCATAATCTATTGAGTGTCAGTCAAATGTGCAATCAAGGAAATGAGGTAGTATTTCGATCAAATGGATGTGTTGTTCGTGAGCTTGATACAGGAGAAACAATGATCAAAGGTATAAGAACTCCAAATAACCTATACATACTCAAGGGAGGACAGCAACAATGCTACCTAAGCAAAAATGATGAACATTGGCTATGCAGATACAAGGCGCTATGACATAGGTGTTTTCCTTGATGGCAACTCTCACAGATTACAGATCACAGTTCAAGCTCACAAAATGAAGAAAGAAAGGTATACGCAAGTTCCCATTGACCAAGCTGCTTGTACATGTGGGTTCGCAGACCAAAATGTGTGTATGACCATACACACACACTTTCACGAAATGAAAGGCGCGTACATGTTGGAAAACTTGGTTTTAGTCCGTGGTATTTGGACCATGGTATTTTGATCCATGGTATTGGTCCAAGGTATCTTGTCTGAATTGTTGATCCCAGGTATTTGGTCCAAGGTATTGATTCTAAGTGGTTTTGGACCATGGTATTGAGCAAGGCCTAAGACTATAAAAGGAGGAGAAGATCATTAGGAAAAGTCACTCATGAATTGAATATCTAATGAAGAGGAAGATCTAGTATATAGGTAATTGGGTTATGGTGCACAGCTGGATCTAAATCAAGGATGAACCTGAGCACTTGATGAAGGATAAGTTCTATTGATGGGTCAAGATCTTAAGGCTTGAAGAGAAGTATCTTTGTGTGGTTTTGATCTTTTATCTAAATAATTGGCACATGTCGTAATCTGTAAATATGATGATCTGGGTATAACTGATGTCTGAATAATTGTAAAGGCTAAAATCATCATTTACAGATCTGTACGCAGGTTAATTATAGCAAAGGCGCATATACATTCTAGTTTGACATTTCAAAAGTGCGAATACGCAGGTTTGCTTTGATACAAGTGCGTATGCACGCAGGTTCGTCACATTGAAGTAGCGTACACCTCCTAAAATATGCTTTAGCTACTTCTGATTGTTGTTGCAATGTTCTGGGTTCTGGCTTGGGTTCTGGTTACTGTTACTGTATTCTGATTACAACATTCAAAGAAGTGATTTTTTGATTCAGTTTTTGGTTGGAGCAAAGGAGATTGGTTGATGCATATTTATTTGAAATTTGATTGATGTTATTAATGGATCTAGTCTGAAAATTTATGAAACGTGATCCTTGGAAGAAAAGAGCAGGTTGTAGCCTTCTGTAGGTCAACATATACATACTAGTACATCAGCTAGTACAAGAGCTAGGGGGTTGTAGCTCCCTTCTAGGAGAAGCTGGAGAATGAGAGAAGGTTGTAGCCTTATGCAGGTAGAAGCCTACGTATTGGTATAAGACTGCACCAGTACAAAATATTTTAAAAATAAGTTTCTTATTAAAAGAAAGATAGAGATGATTGCAGTAGATGGTTTTCATCCACATTGGGTTTCCACCTTATATCTTGTGTTCATGTGTGTGACTGTCTGTTCTGTTTTTACTGCTCCTAGTTATTGTTTATATGGTTCTGATGCATAGATTAAAGATCAACTTATGAAGAATTAACTAAATTATAAGTTTATAGGGTATACGCTAGTTGCCTTATATACAGTTGCGTATACACGCAAGTTTCATTAACTGAAGTAGCGTATATGAATCAGAATATGGAAATGAAATATATTAACTTTCTAATACTGATTCACCCCCCCCTCTCAGTATTATTTCCAACAGATCCATAGTTCAAGGAACAGATTTATCCTTAGATGTTTCTACTTCACCATAATCATGTGACCGTGTAGCCACATTGACGTGAGAACTCATCATGAAAACATTTGAGGAATTTTCCCCCTCCTGGTTGCCCCCTGTAGAGGTACTAGGGTTTGAGTTCGTGCCAGCAAGCAACTGCTACCCTTGGGGGAAAGGGTTAGTTAAGACAGCTTGGGAGCTACAAGACCCTTGCTACACTAACAAGTGCTGAGCATCTTGAATTTTTGGGCAGAGATGAATCAAATGCTCTCCACTACACAACTTGCATGGAAATTTAACCTTTTTCTTAGACTCTTTTTTACCCTCATCGGCACTGTTGTCGGGCTTGTTCGCATTACCCTTCCCTTCCCGATTCTTCATTTTACCTTGTCCCTTCTTATTCCCATCAGATTTTTGATTTCCTTTGGGGTTAGAGGCCTGGACGACATTTATGGAAGAAGGTTGGGAAGGCGAAGAAGTAGACGGTGCAGCCTTATTAGAAGAAGCAGTTTGTAGAGACAATTGCTGCAATTGGCTCAAAAGGTTCACCATATTTGCATCAACTGATCCAACTATACCATTTGCGTGAGGGCTTGGCTTCGGTTTGGCTACATCAACCGTGGATCTGGGAGCATCGGGTAATATTTTCTGAAGAGTCCCAAACTGAGAATATATCAGTTATAATTGCTGAGCGCGAAAGATAGCCTGCTCTTCGGAATAAATGCTAGACATAGAAACATCCTTGGAGATCTCGGGTTGTAATGATTTTAAAAACCATTCGAAACAAAATTCTGGTGGAATTTCGGCTTTGATAAGCCTTTTTCTTCGTCTCCATTCCTGGATATGATCTGAAATGTGAGTAGCCGTGTCCTGGTGAAAATTGGCCAGAAGCTCAGTTCCGACTTCATAACAGACATGCAACTGAAAATGGTTTAAGAAAATGTTAGCCAAATCTGCGAAAGAAGTAAAGGTGCCCCCTGGAAACTCTATATACCACTTAGTTGTATTCCCTGTTGAGGTGCGCTGAAATAACCTCAACCTGATTGAATCATCAATCAAGGAGTTGGATGAGCACCATAAATGGAACGTGGTTACATGGTCGCCCGGGTCTTCACAATTCTTCCCTTCAAATTTTGGAATATCTTATGGAAGTTTTATTGGGACCGGAGGACAAGCCGGATTGTACCTAATTGGATCGTTTGTCAACTTAGTCAAGTCTGGCAGATTAAGCGTGGCCAAAAAAGGAAGTCGTGGAGGACCTTGGGGATTCCACCCAAATGGGGTGGGGTTCCCAAAAGTCTGAAAAGAATGACCTGGGTTTTGAAAGGCACCAGGTTGCTCGAAGTAACTGATAGAACCTATTGGACCAAAAGGTGACCCTTGTGGTCCAGCAAAACTCGGAGTTTGACCAACTCCAGCTGGAAATCCTTCGTAACCGGTAAATTTTCCCCCTAACGAAGTATTGTAAGGAGCTGACAGCCCCTGGTAAGGGTTCCAAGTGTTAGATAAGGGTGGAAAACTTTGAAATGAATTGATCGAGGAGTACGACATATTCCCTTGTTGGCCAAAAAACTGATTCCCAGCTCCTATCCCACTAACTGCAGGGTTTGTCTAACTCTGAAAGGGATTATTGCCTTGACTTGTAAAAGGAAAAGGCATAGACCCTACTGTCGGATTGGAATGTCGTATATGACCACTTCCAAATGGGAAACCCTAAAAAGAAGCCGATCCACTCATCATGGACGTGGAGGCGGTTGATGGTACATTCAATGGAACTGAAAGAATACCTTGAGAGGGCATTCCAAAAGGTAAAAATCCGAAACTAGATCCATTAGCTTGGGAACTTCCACTCGTTGATGGAATGGAAGTAGACCCAAATAAGGATGTGCTGGGAGTGTTAGAAGGGATGGAAATAGTTCCTCCCCCTTGCACAGATATGGGAGTCTGCATGCTCGCAACACTCGTGGTGGATGCCATGCTTCCAGTAGTGGTCATCGAAGGGATAGATGTGTGTGGACCTGGGCTCGAAGGCTTGTCAGTCAGAGTTCCAATGTATAACAATATGTCTGGATGATCAGGAGGGAGAGGAGAATTCGGAGCCGCAACCGACTCTGAAAGCTCTTCCACTTCAATACTATCTTCCGACTAGAAGAGTACTCGAGAAAGAACTGGTGTGTTCCTCTCTAACTCTGTAGTAGTACCAGGTCTATCTTGTGAACTAATGCCCCCAAGCGAAGGATCAATCTCCGATGTGCCTGCTGCCACTGGTTGAAAACCACTGGCAGAATCACTCCTACGCCTTCTAGGAGAAGGCTCTGGACTCACAGGTGAAAGCCCACGAAGTCTACGGGACCGTTGAGATGGTCGGTCAGCCACTTTGAATTATTTTTATAAGATCTACTTAAAGACTCAAGAAAAATTAAATCTAGGCCGACTAGGAGCACAAAACACACACTTAAAATGTCCCTAAAGAGATCAGCAATCAAACAACTTCCAAGTATTTCCACTCCGGGTGATTAGGACCGGACACCAAAATACAAGAAAGTTAAATAATAAGGGCCTTCGGAAAATAGACTGCGGTAATTACGCCCTGGGTCTACTAGCGAAGGTATCAGAGGTAATTACGCTGACCTCCAGACAATAGCCTTTGCCAGTGCAAACCCCCAAGCCTCACAAGGGTGCCCTCCAGAAGTACTGCTGAACATTATGCAACGTCAACCTCAGGTGCCACGGGATTCCCCTCCGCAGCCACCTGTGTAGATCCCTAGGATAGGCAACTAAAGACACCAACTCGTATCAGAAGCTGAGCGAAACAGTTGTGAGGTAAATCCGACAAGTAAGAGAGGGGGTATCTTTCGTCCTTATCTTCACAAAACCTCGTGCTTTTCTCCCAGTCCCGGAGCTTTCCCAGTCTCCCTAAAGCAATTGGATTTTACTCTTTAATCAGACTTCTATGTTTTACAATTTAGAGTGGCCTTGGAGAGTTTACTCTCCTCTCGCCTAATCCAAGGCCCTAAATAAACCTAAAACTTGTTGGTGTATTTCAATGACAATACAAAAAGTTCTAGTTTATTTTATTAAGCGCTTGATTTTAAGTGGCTGTTATTTTAAAGTCAAAGGGACAATATGGAAATGAAACCGATGGTGTTTATATGACGCAAAAGAAATTAATGAAAAACTAACTTATATGAAATGCACTTGTTTGTTCTTCGATGAAAAGCAACTTCTTCTTGGGTTCTAAGAAACTTCTATAAAGCAAAAAAAAAACTTTTTCCTTTTCTTTTCTTATAAGAGACTTCACACTCACAAAAACTAAAAATACTATTGATGCTTTAATGATGCAAAACTACCCTAATGCAAGGTGTACATGATAATGCAAGATTCTAGATTACTGTAAAAAT
Source organism: Pinus tabuliformis (assembly GCA_031772625.1). NCBI lineage: Eukaryota > Viridiplantae > Streptophyta > Pinopsida > Pinales > Pinaceae > Pinus > Pinus tabuliformis. The sequence goes on along the minus strand of CM062808.1, from coordinate 315,043,535 downwards.
AAATGAAAGCAATTGTTTATAAGCCATCGTAAGTGTTTGAAAAGAATATGCATTTTGAATACAAAATCTTCCCCAAACAAGAAGGACTAATCAAAAAGATCACAAATCACTCTCAAAAACCAAAAGAAACCAAAATCAAACTTGGCAAAAGAAAGCAAAAACAATGTTTTTTTAAGAACTTTTCTTTTTCAAGAAACAATGAAAACAACTTTTCAAAAGCACTCAAAATGCCACTAAAGACTCAAAGACCGAAAGCAAAGCACAAGGAAACTTTGTAAGTTACCAATTTGACACGAAACCGTCCTCCAGGTCCGTCCAGTCCTAGTCTTCAATAGCCTCCTTCCATAACCAATACCATGATATCTCAAGCAAGTGGGAGAATATCAACACTCAAGGAAATAAAGGTTTCCTGAACTTGGGGAAGTGCTTGAAGCACAGGGATACTTCAGACTTGATCAGGGGATAATCTCAGTATAGTAATTCTATCTCTTCTCTCCTCCTTAAGGCCTTCCCATAGAAGTCTTATTTATACTTCTCCCAATTAGTTTTTTAGTTGGGAAACAATTGGGAACAGTTGGGCCATAGGCACTAGGAGGTAATCAACAGGTAAAACCCGTGAACTCCGCCCATAGTTAAGGAAATTTATTTTTTTTAAGTGTTTTAACACATATACATGGGTTGGGTATTGACTAACCCGCGTGTACACACTTTTATCACAGGGAAAAGTAGCGTACAGGGAGTAAAACACTGTTTTTAAAATATTTGGACCAAGTCTGGAAGGAGGGGTTTCCCTAGGCCATAAACCAAGCATCACAAATACCAAGGGTGATATTTGGAGCTATAACAGATGCCCCCTAATATATGAGGTTAGAAGGGGTACATGATGGCCGAAATGTATTAAGTATATGGAAAGGAAACCTGTCGAAACTAAGAAGGACTTCACCAGATTTCAGCCTGCCAAGCCATCAAAAAGAGATAAAAAAGAAACAACTGTCTGAGGTGGGCATACCCATGCTCAGAGAAAGTAAAGCATGTTTGCATATCAAGTACAAGCGGATCCACTATGTATACAAGTATAAAAGACTGAAAGTACATAATGGATCATCTGATCGTGATCGAACAAGTACATGTTTGAACATCACATATATAAGAAGATGATCAATGAAGCTGAAGGATGAAGCTGATCACTGATGTCAAAAATTGATCCCAATAGTACCAAATGAACATGATGGAATAAGATGATACTACATCGCAACTCGGATGCCAGCATATAAGATGTCGTTGTGAAGGACTGCAACATATAATGTGGATGGTGTCAACTAGTAGCAACAAGAGCAACTAACAAGTGAACCAAAGAATGTTGATGCAACCCGAGGTCTTCACTGACTGCCGTGGTACATTTCTACACAATGGGAATAAATGATCTGAAGTCGACCATGTGAGAAATCGTTTGATTACCGGTCATTGATGTATATCGTTAACAAACGTGAGACTACTCACCGATAATGATAATGAGAGTCAAGTTACCCTGTAAAATCTAATAAGTGCGAATGAATGAGTTGAGGTCGAACACCTGGAAGAATCTATCAATCAGGGGATAGTGATGGTTTCCCACTGTCGATAGCGAAGGATTTGCCACTAATGACTGCAAACCCCAAGGTACTGCCAAATGGACTTTAGACCTTTGCCCCAGAGCAATGAGTCATAGTCCATAGGAAAAGATCCACTAGAAGGAAGGCATTATGGCATCTTTCATCAATCTAGCGCGAGTGTAACCCGTAGGCCAATAATGTGGAAGGAATTAGACGAAAAAAAATGTAGTAACCCAACTAAAGCACATTTTCGGCGTACACAAGATGTAGCTAGAGCATGATAGAAACCCTCTGAACCAACCAACAATGAAAGCTGACACAGAGGCGAGGAATCCACCAATAGGGTCAAATGGAAACCAAGGCACTGCATGAATCCCAATGTGTGATAATGAAAGCTGAAGTCGAACACAAGGGAAACCACTCAGTCAAAGACCCATGATACTGATCGATGTTGAGCACAAGGTAACCTATCAATAATGAAAATAGGGCCAGGGTGCAGCTCTAGGCCTGCCCTCAGAGTAATATGTCATCATCGATAAGGATAAGACCCGCCAGCAAGAAGTCAATGGAGAACTTCTCAAACCGGCACGAGCAAAGGACTAATATAAATGATGTGATGACAAACAAGACATTGACAACCAAGGATGGCCGACTGAAAAATAGGTCAAGAGACACTGCAGAGAGGTCGACATAGGCTTACTTCCATTGAACAAAAGCACGACTCAATGATGACTATGTGGTAGCATATGATAATTTTGTATAAGTTCGTCATGCAGGAGGCACGAGTGAACTCTCCATATGATTGGAAGATATAACCAATCAAAGGAGAACTGACTCAATAACAAGATTAAGGCGTACCTAAGTCAAACTAAATCCCGCCCAAAATGGAGGAGAGACTTTCTTTTGAGTGCTTTGTTCAAGGGCGACACAACTGACTCTAGCTGCCAACAATATATGGAAATGTTGTCCTGTTCCCGCTCTTTTTTAGAATATATATTTTTTTGTCTTTTTCTTTAAACTGGAAAAATTATAAAAGAATGCTATAGTACAATGGAAAGAACAAGTGTCGGTGAAATAGATGATCTAGTTCCTGGTGTTAGCGCTTGAAATTTCACCTCAGGCTGAGAAAGGTAAACCTCAAGGCCACATCAAACCATTCAGCCTCGTAGCTAGCCCTACGGGGCAGGAGAAGGCTCTCTCTGGTCAATCTCGGTAGATCTTCAATGGGATGAGATGACCAACAAGGTAACACTAATATTAGGCTAGTAAACTGATTATAAAGGTTGATTTGGGGGTTTTTGGGGTTTTTGGTGGCAAATTGAGGAGCTGCAATTTAGGGTGCGGGGATTTGACACAGTTTCTGCAGGGAAGTCTTTGGGGCGAGGTAGGAGCCTGTATTGATGCCTTTAGTTGAAGTGGATGATTAGGAAAGAAAGAGGAGGAGCTAAAGAGAGCAAACAATGACTTTGAATTCTCTTTAGACAGCAGAAAACATAGAAATTAAACAAATTTAAAAGCAGAGCATGGCAGGCATGAATTCATACTTTAACACTTCATTTGTTTAATATGCAGAAGTAAAGAAAGGAGATGAAACACATAAACACACTTACAAGTACATTAAGATACACATCATCAACACATGAGTCCACAAGAATCCCAAAGATGACTGCAAAACCCTGGTCTTCCTTAGCCAAAAATTGCAGAGATACAAGTGAATAATACAATGATAGCTTCTCCCTCAAGAGTCCAACCATGAAAATGAGCAAGAAAGTACATAATATAGATGATCTAACCTCTTTCCCTACCTCCATGGGTCGAGCTCACTATCCTAGGAGCTGTTTCAACAACTTCTAAACTAGACACTAGAAAATAGGCAGTCAAAACAACTTGCCTCTATAAACTTGGAAACCAGTTCATACAATCAATTTTTACCCTTTACATGAATGAATCTTCTAGAAGTGTTAAACAAGAGTAAAAGTGTCTTAGAGTTACCAAAATTACATCAAAGATAATCATCTTCAACCCCAAAAAGTAAAACCAAGTCAAACTGTGCTTTTCTGAGCTGTACAGTGAAATCTGGCAAAGTCTGCTCAACGGGTCGCGCCCCCCTGCTCAACGGGTCGCGCCCCTTTGGAGCTCTGTTTGGGGCACTTCCAGGTGTCAAAATTGGGTGCAGGATAGCTCGTTGGAAAGGTCTTTGAGTCTACTTTCCAACCCAACTGAAATTTTTGAATTTGGAGTTCATTTGCCTAGTCAAAAATCAATTCTCCCAAGACTGCTTTCTGCAACTCAAAAAAGGGGCAGAAAGTCAAATTTTGCATGTATTTTGACCTTCTGGAGGCCCAAAACCCCATAAAAACTCAAGTCCATCCATAGGCATATGTAACTTTGCATGAAAAATCTAAAAATTCTGAGTTTTTGCAAAAAGGAGCTACGATGACAAAGGGTCACACCGGGGGTGAGACCCGTTGAGAAGCCAAAACCTGTAAATTTCCAAAAAATGCCAAAATTACCCAAAATTCTCAAATTTTTTGGGATTTGAGCTGTGGCTAGGCTAATGAGTGCCATGATCCTTGAGTGAAGCCTCAGCCAAGATATGGAGGGGATTGGGCCTCTTTCTCGTTTTTTGTGCCTTGACCAACTGTACTGGAAACATGAGATTGCCATAGGATAAGCTTGTAAATCTGTCAAAGAGGTGGGCTCCTCTCTCTTATGATGTCCACCCTTACCACCCTTACGAGGCCTCCTCTGTACCTCAATCTCTGAAGCTGATGATTGGTCACCACTTTGCTCATAAGTTTCGGTTTCTGACATAGTTTAGGAGCAAAGTGGACAAACTGTACTGCTGTCTCTGCCTGTAAAAAGTGTTGAATTCTATGTTGTTTCAAGGGGACAATGACATGAGGGAAATGTTAGGGGAGGGACCTCTTGCACAAGGAATTGGGAATATATGAATAACAGGGAATTTAGGGAATACATTTACAAAATCACTGCATATAGGAATACATGTATAAACAGTGAACATAAGGGAATACATGTATGTAACAAGGGGACATTTGGAAACTTATCTACAAAACCTTTCACATATTCACCAAGAAATTTTATGTTTATAGCATGCATATGGTGAAGCAAGGGTAGGGTTTTGAGTTTTTGATGCTTTGGGAGGGGGGTAGGGTTTGTATGTTTGGTGATTAGGGAGAGGGGAGGGTTTGCAATTATTTACAACATAGCATGGGGAAAATAGATATGAATGCAAATATGAGTACAAAGGGAAGGAGGGAAACAATTTACCAAGGGAAATACCTTGAAACAACAAAAACCCTAACACATTTTACCCATTGACGTTGCAATCATATGAAGAGGTTTCTCTTGCACCATTTGATTCTTAAAACATGTTCATACTATCCACCAATCATAACCAGCAACCATTGCATGATTAGAACACCTACCTCGAACGATTTGATGGCTTGGAGGGCGTTTGAGAAAATTTGAAATAATTTTTCAGGGAGACAGCTCAACGGGTCGCGCCCCTCCCAACGGGTCGCGCACGTTGAAAAAATACACTGCAGGCAGCCTCCTAACGGGTCGCGCCCCTCTCAACGGGTCGCGCTTTTGCAGGAGGCTTTTGGAGGCCTTCCCGGTGTTAGAATTGGGCGCAGAATAGCTCGTTGGAAAGGTCTTTGAGTCTAATTTCCAACCCAACTGGAATTTTTTAATTTGGAGTTGATTTGACCTGTCAAAAATCAAATCTCCCAAGACTGATCAAAAAGTGCCAAATGAGACTGCCTCAAGGAAGAGTGCTGTTGCAGTCAACTTTTGAATGCCTTCCTCAACCCCAAATTGAGCTCATGATAGCTCATTGGAAATATATTTATGTCTAGTTATCATTTTACCCATCAAGAAAATCATTTGGCCAACCAAGCTAGGAGAAAACTTGATTTTCCCAAGGTCACTTCAGAGATGTCTTTGATTCTCCTGAGGCAACGGTATTCTTGACATTTTTCTCAAACCATGACACCTGTGCAAAAAGTGAAGGAGGTTTTATTTCCTTGGAATGTTGTGGACAAAAACCTCTCTCAGTTTTCCAAAATTCATTTTTTATTGCTCTGAAACATCATTTGAGTGCAACTTGTCCCGATGTGTGAAACAAGGGATTTTGTCGAAATGGAGCGAAATGAAGGGGATAGGGGGCTTCTAAATTCTTGGGGAAATTTTTGGGAGTGGGGAGGGAAGTTAGGAAGCAGGGGAAAGTGGAATCTCAGAGATTGAGTGAGTGGAAGGGGTCGAAAAGGGCAAAACACAGGCCAAACCTAGAAAATTGCCAGGTTGTAGCTAGAAACTAGGGTTTGTGCAAAAATGAGGAATTTGGCGGATCTAAGGGATGGGAAGTGTTTGATAAGGAACTTTAAGGATAGGGAAAGGTGTATGAACATCAGGAAACAAGTTTTGCCGATGATTTGACCATCCAAGAGAAATTGGCTTTCAAAACCCTAGGAGAGGGAAATGACCTTGCCAAGGCACAACTGAAGCATGAACAAGGTGTAAAATGACTCATTCGACACTGACATGATAATGAAAACCTTCTGAATGATGATAGGCTCAGCTGAATGATGACATAGACTGACATTTGGGCAAACCCTAGACCTAATGCCTAGTGACCAAATTTTGCTTGAAGACTCACTGAAATGACAAAATTTGACCTTGACACTCTGAGACCACTTTGTAAGAGCATATTTGATCACTGTAGGAAGGCTGGAAAGACTGACACTAAAACCTGGAATGGGAACAATCCTATGCTCAATGCAGGGAGGTGAACCTGGTCAAGGACACTCAAAGGGATGTTCCTTCCATGGATCAAAGGGTTTGTCAAGTTGCAGAAGCTAAGTGATTGCATGTTTGAATTTGCAGAAGACATGGTCAAATAAGTGGCTTAAACATGCATCCAAGTGAAGACGGCTCAAGGCCAAAAGGTGCAAATAGTCCAAATGCAATGCAGCAGTACAACTCAACACAAAGGAGCCTCTAGGGTATAAGGCTAGAACGAAGCGAAGAAGCAAAGAGAAATGAGTCTTCAACGTGTTAGTGTCGGTCTTGAGCCCTCCATCAGTGATCAATAACTCTTTGCATATGCAGTTATAGGTGTCTCATCAGTGTCAGTTTTGCATCCCACTAGGCATGCCATAACACTGAATGGAGGAGCTGGTCTTTGTTCCCTTCTTGGCTTTGCTGGATCAGGTCATACAACAATGTAATTGAGTCATGCTTGTTCTTATTTTTTGTCTTGAGATCCCATGGTCTTAGGTCTAGGGTTTTGAGTCAAAATCATTTCAAGGTAATGAGTCATGGTCAGTAAGTGCCCAGCAAGCCGGAAGGAATTTTGTACATATGTTTCCTTATCATTTTCTTCAGCTACAGCTCACTTTATGCCTTGGATTTAAAAAAACCCTGTTTTTAAATCCAAGGTCATGAGGAATTTGTAAAAATAAAGAAATTTTCAAAAATTTGTAAAAGTGCCGGCAACAACCCTGGTTCCTTCACTACAGTCCATCAGGCGGTCAACCTGCAAAAAGAACGGAGTCAAACGCATCAAGAGAGCTCATTTCAGGACAAAAAGACTCTAAACAGTGTTAAAAAGCAAAGCAAGTTGAAAACATTAGAAAGTGGGTTCTAAAGTTAAATTTTTTTTAAAGTGACCCTATAAAAGCTAATTTCCCTCTCAATTCACTCTTATTGTGCATTTGAAAGTCAAAAAATTTGTGTTAGAGGCAAAAGGAGGCAATTCGGGCAAGTTTCTGCAAGTTTCAAGGTTAGAAGTGGTGCGCGACCATTCTGGACAGGTGCCCGCGACCAAACGGAGGCCAAAGCGCAGTGTTAAATAACACGGGCGCGACCAAACGAAGGGGCGCGACCATTCTGAGGGCGTGCGCGACCAAAAAGTCTGCCCGCCTTGAAACTCTCCCAAACGCTCAAATTCACTCAAATTCACTCAAATTTTTAAAGCATACTTCACAGCATTTTGCAGGCAGGGCAGCGGTCATTTTGACTTGTTTATTCCACCTTGCTCAATAACACCATGTCAACCACTGAGACTAATGAGCAAGGTGATGACCGGTCTTCTTCTACAGAGGTTGAGACACAGCAGAGGCCTCGTAAGGGTGGCAAAGGTGGTCATCATAGTGGTTACATGTTTGCAAGGCTAAAATGAAAATTCTCCAAAGGAAGCTGTCTGAGGCCCGGAAGAGGAAGAAAAGGACAAACCCACTCCGCATCTTGGCTGAGGCATCTCTCACTCATCATGGTACTGATCAGCCTTGATCTAGCATCAAAATGTGAAAATTTTGAGAATTTTGGAGCATTTTGGAAATTTTTGGTAAAATTACAGGTTTTGCCCACGGTTTGGTCTCACCCGGGTGAGACCATTTTGGAGGACTGCTCGGAATTTTGAAAACTTGGCATTTTTGGAAAGGGCATGCAAAAAGAAAAATTACCAATGCTTGGGAGAAGCCTGGTTTTGAGTTTTGAGCCTCCAAAAGCTCAAAATACATCAAAAAAATGACTTTCTGCCCACTTTTTGAGTTGCAGAAAGTGACCTTGGGAGAATTGATTTTTGAGGGGTCAAATCAACTCCAAATCCATAAATTCCACTTGGGATGGAAAGTAGACAGATCAAGCTTTCCAATGAGCCATCTTGCACCTGATTTGGACCAGTGGAACCCACTCAAAAACAGCTGTGAAGGTGCGCGACCAGAACTTCCAGGGGCGCGACCAGAACTTCCAGATTTGCCAGAATTCACATTTTTGGTCAAAAAACACTGTTTTGACTATGGTTGACTATTTTTACTTGTAGATGATGGATAAATGTAATATTTTCATGGCACTTTGGTAGATTTTATCTTTCTTTACCCTTCTAGAAGCTTCCATGATGTAAAAAGTGAAAAATTAATGCATGGATGAGTTAGCTAAGTAATAGAGGCAAGTTGTTTGGCTGCCTATTTTCTAGTTCTTAGTTTAGAATTTGTTCAAACTGCTCCTAGAAAGCTGAGCTCGACCCCTAGAGGTGGGGAAAGGAGTTAGATGGTCTATATTATGCTCTCTCCTTCTCATTCTGATGGTTGGACTCTTGTGTAAGGAAGCTTTATTGTATATTGTGCATCTATTTCTGCAATTGAAGGCAAGGAAAGCCAGGGTTTTACAGACATCTTTGAGGATTCTTGTGGATCTGATTGTTGATGGTGTGTTCTCTACATGTTCTTGTAAGTTTGTTTATGTGTTTCACATCTCTCTTATGCTTCTAAATTGGACAGATGAAGTGGTAAAGTTTGAACTCATGTTTTGACATGCTCAGCTTTTTAGTTTGTTCAATTTTAATGTTTTCTACTGTCTAGAGAGGATTCGAATTGTGTGTTTGCCCTCTTTAGCTTCTCCTCTATCATCTCTGATCATCCATCTCAGATTAAGGCATCAGCACTCATTCCTACCTTGCCCCTTAGATCCCCCTGTGAAAACTGTGCTCAATCCCCGCACCTTGAATTGCACTTCCACCAATTGCCACCAAAAAACCCAAAAATCATTAAATCAACCCCCTTATCAATTTACTAGCCTAAAATCTTTATTCTTCATTGGTCAGCTTAATCATATTGAAAGATCTACCGAATCTGACCCGAGAGAGCCTTCTCATACCTCGTAGGGCTAGCTACGAGGTGAAATGGTTTGATGTAGCCTTGAGAGTTTGTCTATCTCAGCCTAGGTGAATTCCAAGCGCTAACATAGTGGCGACCATACTGGGGAGAACAAACTTGTTTGTGGGTTGATGTGTTTGTTTCATAAGTCTTAGACGGACCCTGAAGTTACGCCAGGAGCCTTCGAAAACGCTCTTGTTTTACATCAGCATTAGTAGATAAACGCTGCTTCAGTCTATCTCCGTGGGATTTGTGAACATAGCACTTCATTGACTCTTTACCCCAGTACATATATCAAGTTCAGATCTGATTGTTGATAGTGGACAATGATCAGACACTTGAAAGGCTGAAATCATTCACTTGGCGACTCCTGTGCTTCATGGTGACTTCACTGCAGAGAGATCAGTAGCTTTGAGATTTCTCGAGATGGATCAGATTGCAAGAAGATATGCTCCCTTGAGCCGAGATCACATTCCAGGCTTTCCAAATAAAATTCCGAAGGTAGATTGGTCACGGAATTTGCCTACATTTAAAGATGATGGTAAGAAGGACGCTGCTCTACATCTGGTTAGATTTCACATGCATATTCGCAAGTTGAGGATCGATTTTCCCGAAGATTGCTTAATGAAGATATTCTTGGCCACTCTGGAAGGTAAAGCTCAATCATGGTATGAAAGTTTGCCGCCTGCTTGTATTTACTGTTTGAAGGATTTTCATGTCTTGTTCATTGAAAGATATCAAGCATCTTATCCATCATTAAATTTGGTTCATGACTGTTGCAAGCATGCTTATAGTTTTATTGAAAGCCTTGAGAAGTATTATGAAGATGATAATTTTATGGATGAAGAGATCATGGAAGCCTTGTATGAAAATCCGTTTCAGCAGCACACAGAAATCTTAGATACTTGTCAAGATCAGCAGGTTGAAGATGGCCATATGGCTGAAAATGATGAAAGAGAAGAGCTTGTTTCAGATCTGCTCACGGAAGAGGACAACATGCATATTGGAGAATGTGGGACAGCTACTTCAGTTCTGGATTCAGATTGTGATAACCAAGCATACCTTGTGTTGAATCCGGAAAGTTTTGTTGTTGAGGTCATCCGGAATGAAGAAGACAAAGCTATTGACCAAAGCCTTTGTGAGGAGGTAATTCAGCCAGCTCATGAAAATCAAGATGAGATCTTCATTCAAGTAAGTGAAAAATCTTCTTTCAATCATGATTTGGATAGTTTGATTGCCATGTCATATGAAGATGATCAACAATGTTTCCAAGTTTCAGAAGATCAGGACTGTCATTCAGATTTTTCATGTTTTGAAATGTTATTTCAAGAAGACAAGACTTGTTTGAGCAAAGGGAAACAAAAGCCATTGTCTCCTTTGTCTGAAGAGGAGATAGATCAGCTTTTGAAAGGTCATGCTACAGCGCAAACTACAACAGATTTGCAGTGCACACATAGTCAGGAAAGTGTTGGTGAAACTTCTTCCTCTTTTGAAAATGATGACAGTCTTGTAATTAGTTTTATAGATCAGCAAACAAATAATGTTTTCCTTCACAAAGATGATAAGGCTGTCATGTTTGAGGATCTTGAAGATTGTTTTTTGTTTAAGAATGACCTAGAGCATGAAGTTGAGAGAGACAATATGATCAAGGAATTTACAGCCAACACTCATATGGCAGAAGTTTATACCTCTCCGTGCCTTCCTATCAATCAGCAACCCACTGTATTTTCAGATCAGAATGAAGGGAGTACTTATATTTTTGCAGCTGGATCTCCAAATAAGATAGTGCTTCAGGATTATCAAGATCCCTTTGGCATTCTTTTGCAAGCACTAGAGAAGATAAATGTTGCCTGGTTCTTTATTATAAGTTTTGGTTTCAGTGGTTATTTTGAGTTGCCTACAGGTTCACCGTTCCGCCTGCTCGAGATAAGCGCGAGCAGAAAATTGGTATGTAGCCATCTGCTGGATTGGTTACATTGGAAAGCTCATTATACTTGATTGTACATATTTCATTAGTATGCAGGTGGTTGTCATCATGATTCCAGATCTTGATGGACTGCTGCCCTTCAATAAGCTTTGTAAGTTTTTGTTTTAGTTAAGTCAGTCATGAGTCAGTTTGTGTCTTAGTCCCTTTAAATTTTCAGTTTAGTCCAAGTCGAATAAAGTCATTTCATGGTTGGTTATATTTGTACTAGTTGACTCCATTGCCCAATGAATAAGACACTGGTCTGCTCTCCCAAGAGGTCTGAGGTTCTTGGCACCTCCAAGGAGCTGCCATCCCCATTGGAGCCAATGTTAGTGTCGGTCTTGAGCCCTCCATCAGTGATCAATAACTCTTTGCATATGCAGTTATAGGTGTCTCATCAGTGTCAGTTTTGCATCCCACTAGGCATGCCATAACACTGAATGGAGGAGCTGGTCTTTGTTCCCTTCTTGGCTTTGCTGGATCAGGTCATACAACAATGTAATTGAGTCATGCTTGTTCTTATTTTTTGTGTTGAGATCCCATGGTCTTAGGTCTAGGGTTTTGAGTCAAAATCATTTCAAGGTAATGAGTCATGGTCAGTAAGTGCCCAGCAAGCCGGAAGGAATTTTGTACATATGTTTCATTATCATTTTCTTCAGCTACAGCTCACTTTATGCCTTGGATTTAAAAAAACCCTGTTTTTAAATCCAAGGTCATGAGGAATTTGTAAAAATAAAGAAATTTTCAAAAATTTGTAAAAGTGCCGGCAACAACCCTGGTTCCTTCACTACAGTCCATCAGGCGGTCAACCTGCAAAAAGAACGGAGTCAAACGCATCAAGAGAGCTCATTTCAGGACAAAAAGACTCTAAACAGTGTTAAAAAGCAAAGCAAGTTGAAAACATTAGAAAGTGGGTTCTAAAGTTAAATTTTTTTTAAAGTGACCCTATAAAAGCTAATTTCCCTCTCAATTCACTCTTATTGTGCATTTGAAAGTCAAAAAATTTGTGTTAGAGGCAAAAGGAGGCAATTCGGGCAAGTTTCTGCAAGTTTCAAGGTTAGAAGTGGTGCGCGACCATTCTGGACAGGTGCGCGCGACCAAACGGAGGCCAAAGCGCAGTGTTAAATAACACGGGCGCGACCAAACGAAGGGGCGCGACCATTCTGAGGGCGTGCGCGACCAAAAAGTCTGCCCGCCTTGAAACTCTCCCAAACGCTCAAATTCACTCAAATTCACTCAAATTTTTAAAGCATACTTCACAGCATTTTGCAGGCAGGGCAGCGGTCATTTTGACTTGTTTATTCCACCTTGCTCAATAACACCATGTCAACCACTGAGACTAATGAGCAAGGTGATGACCGGTCTTCTTCTACAGAGGTTGAGACACAGCAGAGGCCTCGTAAGGGTGGCAAAGGTGGTCATCATAGTGGTTACATGTTTGCAAGGCTAAAATGAAAATTCTCCAAAGGAAGCTGTCTGAGGCCCGGAAGAGGAAGAAAAGGACAAACCCACTCCGCATCTTGGCTGAGGCATCTCTCACTCATCATGGTACTGATCAGCCTTGATCTAGCATCAAAATGTGAAAATTTTGAGAATTTTGGAGCATTTTGGAAATTTTTGGTAAAATTACAGGTTTTGCCCACGGTTTGGTCTCACCCCGGGTGAGACCATTTTGGAGGACTGCTCGGAATTTTGAAAACTTGGCATTTTTGGAAAGGGCATGAAAAAAGAAAAATTACCAATGCTTGGGAGAAGCCTGGTTTTGAGTTTTGAGCCTCCAAAAGCTCAAAATACATCAAAAAAATGACTTTCTGCCCACTTTTTGAGTTGCAGAAAGTGACCTTGGGAGAATTGATTTTTGAGGGGTCAAATCAACTCCAAATCCAGAAATTCCACTTGGGATGGAAAGTAGACAGATCAAGCTTTCCAATGAGCCATCTTGCACCTGATTTGGACCAGTGGAACCCACTCAAAAACAGCTGTGAAGGTGCGCGACCAGAACTTCCAGATTTGCCAGAATTCACATTTTTGGTCAAAAAACACTGTTTTGACTATGGTTGACTATTTTTACTTGTAGATGATGGATAAATGTAATATTTTCATGGCACTTTGGTAGATTTTATCTTTCTTTACCCTTCTAGAAGCTTCCATGATGTAAAAAGTGAAAAATTAATGCATGGATGAGTTAGCTAAGTAATAGAGGCAAGTTGTTTGGCTGCCTATTTTCTAGTTCTTAGTTTAGAATTTGTTCAAACTGCTCCTAGAAAGCTGAGCTCGACCCCTAGAGGTGGGGAAAGGAGTTAGATGGTCTATATTATGCTCTCTCCTTCTCATTCTGATGGTTGGACTCTTGTGTAAGGAAGCTTTATTGTATATTGTGCATCTATTTCTGCAATTGAAGGCAAGGAAAGCCAGGGTTTTACAGACATCTTTGAGGATTCTTGTGGATCTGATTGTTGATGGTGTGTTCTCTACATGTTCTTGTAAGTTTGTTTATGTGTTTCACATCTCTCTTATGCTTCTAAATTGGACAGATGAAGTGGTAAAGTTTGAACTCATGTTTTGACATGCTCAGCTTTTTAGTTTGTTCAATTTTAATGTTTTCTACTGTCTAGAGAGGATTCGAATTGTGTGTTTGCCCTCTTTAGCTTCTCCTCTATCATCTCTGATCATCCATCTCAGATTAAGGCATCAGCACTCATTCCTACCTTGCCCCTTAGATCCCCCTGTGAAAACTGTGCTCAATCCCCGCACCTTGAATTGCACTTCCACCAATTGCCACCAAAAACCCAAAAATCATTAAATCAACCCCCTTATCAATTTACTAGCCTAAAATCTTTATTCTTCATTGGTCAGCTTAATCATATTGAAAGATCTACCGAATCTGACCCGAGAGAGCCTTCTCATACCTCGTAGGGCTAGCTACGAGGTGAAATGGTTTGATGTAGCCTTGAGAGTTTGTCTATCTCAGCCTAGGTGAATTCCAAGCGCTAACATAGTGGCGACCATACTGGGGAGAACAAACTTGTTTGTGGGTTGATGTGTTTGTTTCATAAGTCTTAGACGGACCCTGAAGTTACGCCAGGAGCCTTCGAAAACGCTCTTGTTTTACATCAGCATTAGTAGATAAACGCTGCTTCAGTCTATCTCCGTGGGATTTGTGAACATAGCACTTCATTGACTCTTTACCCCAGTACATATATCAAGTTCAGATCTGATTGTTGATAGTGGACAATGATCAGACACTTGAAAGGCTGAAATCATTCACTTGGCGACTCCTGTGCTTCATGGTGACTTCACTGCAGAGAGATCAGTAGCTTTGAGATTTCTCGAGATGGATCAGATTGCAAGAAGATATGCTCCCTTGAGCCGAGATCACATTCCAGGCTTTCCAAATAAAATTCCGAAGGTAGATTGGTCACGGAATTTGCCTACATTTAAAGATGATGGTAAGAAGGACGCTGCTCTACATCTGGTTAGATTTCACATGCATATTCGCAAGTTGAGGATCGATTTTCCCGAAGATTGCTTAATGAAGATATTCTTGGCCACTCTGGAAGGTAAAGCTCAATCATGGTATGAAAGTTTGCCACCTGCTTGTATTTACTGTTTGAAGGATTTTCATGTCTTGTTCATTGAAATATATCAAGCATCTTATCCATCATTAAATTTGGTTCATGACTGTTGCAAGCATGCTTATAGTTTTATTGAAAGCCTTGAGAAGTATTATGAAGATGATAATTTTATGGATGAAGAGATCATGGAAGCCTTGTATGAAAATCCGTTTCAGCAGCACACATAAATCTTAGATACTTGTCAAGATCAGCAGGTTGAAAATGGCCATATGGCTGAAAATGATGAAAGAGAAGAGCTTGTTTCAGATCTGCTCACGGAAGAGGACAACATGCATATTGGAGAATGTGGGACAGCTACTTCAGTTCTGGATTCAGATTGTGATAACCAAGCATACCTTGTGTTGAATCCGGAAAGTTTTGTTGTTGAGGTCATCCGGAATGAAGAAGACAAAGCTATTGACCAAAGCCTTTGTGAGGAGGTAATTCAGCCAGCTCATGAAAATCAAGATGAGATCTTCATTCAAGTAAGTGAAAAATCTTCTTTCAATCATGATTTGGATAGTTTGATTGCCATGTCATATGAAGATGATCAACAATGTTTCCAAGTTTCAGAAGATCAGGACTGTCATTCAGATTTTTCATGTTTTGAAATGTTATTTCAAGAAGACAAGACTTGTTTGAGCAAAGGGAAACAAAAGCCATTGTCTCCTTTGTCTGAAGAGGAGATAGATCAGCTTTTGAAAGGTCATGCTACAGCGCAAACTACAACAGATTTGCAGTGCACACATAGTCAGGAAAGTGTTGGTGAAACTTCTTCCTCTTTTGAAAATGATGACAGTCTTGTAATTAGTTTTATAGATCAGCAAACAAATAATGTTTTCCTTCACAAAGATGATAAGGCTGTCATGTTTGAGGATCTTGAAGATTGTTTTTTGTTTAAGAATGACCTAGAGCATGAAGTTGAGAGAGACAATATGATCAAGGAATTTACAGCCAACACTCATATGGCAGAAGTTTATACCTCTCCGTGCCTTCCTATCAATCAGCAACCCACTGTATTTTCAGATCAGAATGAAGGGAGTACTTATATTTTTGCAGCTGGATCTCCAAATAAGATAGTGCTTCAGGATTATCAAGATCCCTTTGGCATTCTTTTGCAAGCACTAGAGAAGATAAATGTTGCCTGGTTCTTTATTATAAGTTTTGGTTTCAGTGGTTATTTTGAGTTGCCTACAGGTTCACCGTTCCGCCTGCTCGAGATAAGCGCGAGCAGAAAATTGGTATGTAGCCATCTGCTGGATTGGTTACATTGGAAAGCTCATTATACTTGATTGTACATATTTCATTAGTATGCAGGTGGTTGTCATCATGATTCCAGATCTTGATGGACTGCTGCCCTTCAATAAGCTTTGTAAGTTTTTGTTTTAGTTAAGTCAGTCATGAGTCAGTTTGTGTCTTAGTCCCTTTAAATTTTCAGTTTAGTCCAAGTCGAATAAAGTCATTTCATGGTTGGTTATATTTGTACTAGTTGACTCCATTGCCCAATGAATAAGACACTGGTCTGCTCTCCCAAGAGGTCTGAGGTTCTTGGCACCTCCAAGGAGCTGCCATCCCCATTGGAGCCAATGTTAGTGTCGGTCTTGAGCCCTCCATTAGTGATCAATAACTCTTTGCATATGTAGTTATAGGTGTCTCATCAGTGTCAGTTTTGCATCCCACTAGGCATGCCATAACACTGAATGGAGGAGCTGGTCTTTGTTCCCTTCTTGGCTTTGCTGGATCAGGTCATACAACAATGTAATTGAGTCATGCTTGTTCTTATTTTTTGTCTTGAGATCCCATGGTCTTAGGTCTAGGGTTTTGAGTCAAAATCATTTCAAGGTAATGAGTCATGGTCAGTAAGTGCCCAGCAAGCCGGAAGGAATTTTGTACATATGTTTCATTATCATTTTCTTCAGCTACAGCTCACTTTATGCCTTGGATTTAAAAAAACCCTGTTTTTAAATCCAAGGTCATGAGGAATTTGTAAAAATAAAGAAATTTTCAAAAATTTGTAAAAGTGCCAGCAACAACCCTGGTTCCTTCACTACAGTCCATCAGGCGGTCAACCTGCAAAAAGAACGGAGTCAAACGCATCAAGAGAGCTCATTTCAGGACAAAAAGACTCTAAACAGTGTTAAAAAGCAAAGCAAGTTGAAAACATTAGAAAGTGGGTTCTAAAGTTAAATTTTTTTTAAAGTGACCCTATAAAAGCTAATTTCCCTCTCAATTCACTCTTATTGTGCATTTGAAAGTCAAAAAATTTGTGTTAGAGGCAAAAGGAGGCAATTCGGGCAAGTTTCTGCAAGTTTCAAGGTTAGAAGTGGTGCGCGACCATTCTGGACAGGTGCGCGCGACCAAACGGAGGCCAAAGCGCAGTGTTAAATAACACGGGCGCGACCAAACGAAGGGGCGCGACCATTCTGAGGGCGTGCGTGACCAAAAAGTCTGCCCGCCTTGAAACTCTCCCAAACGCTCAAATTCACTCAAATTCACTCAAATTTTTAAAGCATACTTCACAGCATTTTGCAGGCAGGGCAGCGGTCATTTTGACTTGTTTATTCCACCTTGCTCAATAACACCATGTCAACCACTGAGACTAATGAGCAAGGTGATGACCGGTCTTCTTCTACAGAGGTTGAGACACAGCAGAGGCCTCGTAAGGGTGGCAAAGGTGGTCATCATAGTGGTTACATGTTTGCAAGGCTAAAACGAAAATTCTCCAAAGGAAGCTGTCTGAGGCCCGGAAGAGGAAGAAAAGGACAAACCCACTCCGCATCTTGGCTGAGGCATCTCTCACTCATCATGGTACTGATCAGCCTTGATCTAGCATCAAAATGTGAAAGTTTTGAGAATTTTGGAGCATTTTGGAAATTTTTGGTAAAATTACAGGTTTTGCCCACGGTTTGGTCTCACCCCGGGTGAGACCATTTTGGAGGACTGCTCGGAATTTTGAAAACTTGGCATTTTTGGAAAGGGCATGAAAAAATAAAAATTACCAATGCTTGGGAGAAGCCTGGTTTTGAGTTTTGAGCCTCCAAAAGCTCAAAATACATCAAAAAAATGACTTTCTGCCCACTTTTTGAGTTGCAGAAAGTGACCTTGGGAGAATTGACTTTTGAGGGGTCAAATCAACTCCAAATCCAGAAATTCCACTTGGGATGGAAAGTAGACAGATCAAGCTTTCCAATGAGCCATCTTGCACCTGATTTGGACCAGTGGAACCCACTCAAAAACAGCTGTGAAGGTGCGCGACCAGAACTTCCAGGGGCGCGACCAGAACTTCCAGATTTGCCAGAATTCACATTTTTGGTCAAAAAACACTGTTTTGACTATGGTTGACTATTTTTACTTGTAGATGATGGATAAATGTAATATTTTCATGGCACTTTGGTAGATTTTATCTTTCTTTACCCTTCTAGAAGCTTCCATGATGTAAAAAGTGAAAAATTAATGCATGGATGAGTTAGCTAAGTAATAGAGGCAAGTTGTTTGGCTGCCGATTTTCTAGTTCTTAGTTTAGAATTTGTTCAAACTGCTCCTAGAAAGCTGAGCTCGACCCCTAGAGGTGGGGAAAGGAGTTAGATGGTCTATATTATGCTCTCTCCTTCTCATTCTGATGGTTGGACTCTTGTGTAAGGAAGCTTTATTGTATATTGTGCATCTATTTCTGCAATTGAAGGCAAGGAAAGCCAGGGTTTTACAGACATCTTTGAGGATTCTTGTGGATCTGATTGTTGATGGTGTGTTCTCTACATGTTCTTGTAAGTTTGTTTATGTGTTTCACATCTCTCTTATGCTTCTAAATTGGACAGATGAAGTGGTAAAGTTTGAACTCATGTTTTGACATGCTCAGCTTTTTAGTTTGTTCAATTTTAATGTTTTCTACTATCTAGAGAGGATTCGAATTGTGTGTTTGCCCTCTTTAGCTTCTCCTCTATCATCTCTGATCATCCATCTCAGATTAAGGCATCAGCACTCATTCCTACCTTGCCCCTTAGATCCCCCTGTGAAAACTGTGCTCAATCCCCGCACCTTGAATTGCACTTCCACCAATTGCCACCAAAAATCATTAAATCAACCCCCTTATCAATTTACTAGCCTAAAATCTTTATTCTTCATTGGTCAGCTTAATCATATTGAAAGATCTACCGAATCTGACCCGAGAGAGCCTTCTCATACCTCGTAGGGCTAGCTACGAGGTGAAATGGTTTGATGTAGCCTTGAGAGTTTGTCTATCTCAGCCTAGGTGAATTCCAAGCGCTAACATAGTGGCGACCATACTGGGGAGAACAAACTTGTTTGTGGGTTGATGTGTTTGTTTCATAAGTCTTAGACGGACCCTGAAGTTACGCCAGGAGCCTTCAAAAACGCTCTTGTTTTACATCAGCATTAGTAGATAAACGCTGCTTCAGTCTATCTCCGTGGGATTTGTGAACATAGCACTTCATTGACTCTTTACCCCAGTACATATATCAAGTTCAGATCTGATTGTTGATAGTGGACAATGATCAGACACTTGAAAGGTTGAAATCATTCACTTGGCGACTCCTGTGCTTCATGGTGACTTCACTGCAGAGAGATCAGTAGCTTTGAGATTTCTCGAGATGGATCAGATTGCAAGAAGATATGCTCCCTTGAGCCGAGATCACATTCCAGGCTTTCCAAATAAAATTCCGAAGGTAGATTGGTCACGGAATTTGCCTACATTTAAAGATGATGGTAAGAAGGACGCTGCTCTACATCTGGTTAGATTTCACATGCATATTCGCAAGTTGAGGATCGATTTTCCCGAAGATTGCTTAATGAAGATATTCTTGGCCACTCTGGAAGGTAAAGCTCAATCATGGTATGAAAGTTTGCTGCCTGCTTGTATTTACTGTTTGAAGGATTTTCATGTCTTGTTCATTGAAAGATATCAAGCATCTTATCCATCATTAAATTTGGTTCATGACTGTTGCAAGCATGCTTATAGTTTTATTGAAAGCCTTGAGAAGTATTATGAAGATGATAATTTTATGGATGAAGAGATCATGGAAGCCTTGTATGAAAATCCGTTTCAGCAGCACACAGAAATCTTAGATACTTGTCAAGATCAGCAGGTTGAAGATGGCCATATGGCTGAAAATGATGAAAGAGAAGAGCTTGTTTCAGATCTGCTCACGGAAGAGGACAACATGCATATTGGAGAATGTGGGACAGCTACTTCAGTTCTGGATTCAGATTGTGATAACCAAGCATACCTTGTGTTGAATCCGGAAAGTTTTGTTGTTGAGGTCATCCGGAATGAAGAAGACAAAGCTATTGACCAAAGCCTTTGTGAGGAGGTAATTCAGCCAGCTCATGAAAATCAAGATGAGATCTTCATTCAAGTAAGTGAAAAATCTTCTTTCAATCATGATTTGGATAGTTTGATTGCCATGTCATATGAAGATGATCAACAATGTTTCCAAGTTTCAGAAGATCAGGACTGTCATTCAGATTTTTCATGTTTTGAAATGTTATTTCAAGAAGACAAGACTTGTTTGAGCAAAGGGAAACAAAAGCCATTGTCTCATTTGTCTGAAGAGGAGATAGATCAGCTTTTGAAAGGTCATGCTACAGCGCAAACTACAACAGATTTGCAGTGCACACATAGTCAGGAAAGTGTTGGTGAAACTTCTTCCTCTTTTGAAAATGATGACAGTCTTGTAATTAGTTTTATAGATCAGCAAACAAATAATGTTTTCCTTCACAAAGATGATAAGGCTGTCATGTTTGAGGATCTTGAAGATTGTTTTTTGTTTAAGAATGACCTAGAGCATGAAGTTGAGAGAGACAATATGATCAAGGAATTTATAGCCAACACTCATATGGCAGAAGTTTATACCTCTCCGTGCCTTCCTATCAATCAGCAACCCACTGTATTTTCAGATCAGAATGAAGGGAGTACTTATATTTTTGCAGCTGGATCTCCAAATAAGATAGTGCTTCAGGATTATCAAGATCCCTTTGGCATTCTTTTGCAAGCACTAGAGAAGATAAATGTTGCCTGGTTCTTTATTATAAGTTTTGGTTTCAGTGGTTATTTTGAGTTGCCTACAGGTTCACCGTTCCGCCTGCTCGAGATAAGCGCGAGCAGAAAATTGGTATGTAGCCATCTGCTGGATTGGTTACATTGGAAAGCTCATTATACTTGATTGTACATATTTCATTAGTATGCAGGTGGTTGTCATCATGATTCCAGATCTTGATGGACTGCTGCCCTTCAATAAGCTTTGTAAGTTTTTGTTTTAGTTAAGTCAGTCATGAGTCAGTTTGTGTCTTAGTCCCTTTAAATTTTCAGTTTAGTCCAAGTCGAATAAAGTCATTTCATGGTTGGTTATATTTGTACTAGTTGACTCCATTGCCCAATGAATAAGACACTGGTCTGCTCTCCCAAGAGGTCTGAGGTTCTTGGCACCTCCAAGGAGCTGCCATCCCCATTGGAGCCAATGTTAGTGTCGGTCTTGAGCCCTCCATCAGTGATCAATAACTCTTTGCATATGCAGTTATAGGTGTCTCATCAGTGTCAGTTTTGCATCCCACTAGGCATGCCATAACACTGAATGGAGGAGCTAGTCTTTGTTCCCTTCTTGGCTTTGCTGGATCAGGTCATACAACAATGTAATTGAGTCATGCTTGTTCTTATTTTTTGTCTTGAGATCCCATGGTCTTAGGTCTAGGGTTTTGAGTCAAAATCATTTCAAGGTAATGAGTCATGGTCAGTAAGTGCCCAGCAAGCCGGAAGGAATTTTGTACATATGTTTCATTATCATTTTCTTCAGCTACAGCTCACTTTATGCCTTGGATTTAAAAAAACCCTGTTTTTAAATCCAAGGTCATGAGGAATTTGTAAAAATAAAGAAATTTTCAAAAATTTGTAAAAGTGCCAGCAACAACCCTGGTTCCTTCACTACAGTCCATCAGGCGGTCAACCTGCAAAAAGAACGGAGTCAAACGCATCAAGAGAGCTCATTTCAGGACAAAAAGACTCTAAACAGTGTTAAAAAGCAAAGCAAGTTGAAAACATTAGAAAGTGGGTTCTAAAGTTAATTTTTTTTTAAAGTGACCCTATAAAAGCTAATTTCCCTCTCAATTCACTCTTATTGTGCATTTGAAAGTCAAAAAATTTGTGTTAGAGGCAAAAGGAGGCAATTCGGGCAAGTTTCTGCAAGTTTCAAGGTTAGAAGTGGTGCGCGACCATTCTGGACAGGTGCGCGCGACCAAACGGAGGCCAAAGCGCAGTGTTAAATAACACGGGCGCGACCAAACGAAGGGGCGCGACCATTCTGAGGGCGTGCGTGACCAAAAAGTCTGCCCGCCTTGAAACTCTCCCAAACGCTCAAATTCACTCAAATTCACTCAAATTTTTAAAGCATACTTCACAGCATTTTGCAGGCAGGGCAACGGTCATTTTGACTTGTTTATTCCACCTTGCTCAATAACACCATGTCAACCACTGAGACTAATGAGCAAGGTGATGACCGGTCTTCTTCTACAGAGGTTGAGACACAGCAGAGGCCTCGTAAGGGTGGCAAAGGTGGTCATCATAGTGGTTACATGTTTGCAAGGCTAAAATGAAACTTCTCCAAAGGAAGCTGTCTGAGGCCCGGAAGAGGAAGAAAAGGACAAACCCACTCCGCATCTTGGCTGAGGCATCTCTCACTCATCATGGTACTGATCAGCCTTGATCTAGCATCAAAATGTGAAAATTTTGAGAATTTTGGAGCATTTTGGAAATTTTTGGTAAAATTACAGGTTTTGCCCACGGTTTGGTCTCACCCCGGGTGAGACCATTTTGGAGGACTGCTCGGAATTTTGAAAACTTGGCATTTTTGGAAAGGGAATGAAAAAAGAAAAATTACCAATGCTTGGGAGAAGCCTGGTTTTGAGTTTTGAGCCTCCAAAAGCTCAAAATACATCAAAAAAATGACTTTCTGCCCACTTTTTGAGTTGCAGAAAGTGACCTTGGGAGAATTGATTTTTGAGGGGTCAAATCAACTCCAAATCCAGAAATTCCACTTGGGATGGAAAGTAGACAGATCAAGCTTTCCAATGAGCCATCTTGCACCTGATTTGGACCAGTGGAACCCACTCAAAAACAGCTGTGAAGGTGCGCGACCAGAACTTCCAGGGGCGCGACCAGAACTTCCAGATTTGCCAGAATTCACATTTTTGGTCAAAAAACACTGTTTTGACTATGGTTGACTATTTTTACTTGTAGATGATGGATAAATGTAATATTTTCATGGCACTTTGGTAGATTTTATCTTTCTTTACCCTTCTAGAAGCTTCCATGATGTAAAAAGTGAAAAATTAATGCATGGATGATTTAGCTAAGTAATAGAGGCAAGTTGTTTGGCTGCCTATTTTCTAGTTCTTAGTTTAGAATTTGTTCAAACTGCTCCTAGAAAGCTGAGCTCGACCCCTAGAGGTGGGGAAAGGAGTTAGATGGTCTATATTATGCTCTCTCCTTCTCATTCTGATGGTTGGACTCTTGTGTAAGGAAGCTTTATTGTATATTGTGCATCTATTTCTGCAATTGAAGGCAAGGAAAGCCAGGGTTTTACAGACATCTTTGAGGATTCTTGTGGATCTGATTGTTGATGGTGTGTTCTCTACATGTTCTTGTAAGTTTGTTTATGTGTTTCACATCTCTCTTATGCTTCTAAATTGGACAGATGAAGTGGTAAAGTTTGAACTCATGTTTTGACATGCTCAGCTTTTTAGTTTGTTCAATTTTAATGTTTTCTACTGTCTAGAGAGGATTCGAATTGTGTGTTTGCCCTCTTTAGCTTCTCCTCTATCATCTTTGATCATCCATCTCAGATTAAGGCATCAGCACTCATTCCTACCTTGCCCCTTAGATCCCCCTGTGAAAACTGTGCTCAATCCCCGCACCTTGAATTGCACTTCCACCAATTGCCACCAAAAAACCCAAAAATCATTAAATCAACCCCCTTATCAATTTACTAGCCTAAAATCTTTATTCTTCATTGGTCAGCTTAATCATATTGAAAGATCTACCGAATCTAACCCGAGAGAGCCTTCTCATACCTCGTAGGGCTAGCTACGAGGTGAAATGGTTTGATGTAGCCTTGAGAGTTTGTCTATCTCAGCCTAGGTGAATTCCAAGCGCTAACACAACGCACAAGTCATGGAAGAAGTAAAGAGGACTCCTGAGCCTACTCAATATAACAACATGGGCAACAAATGTTAGTGAGGTGCTAACTACGACGCCCATGTAAAGGATGGCTCTACCATCATGTCATGATTTAAAAATCGGCGAGTGAACATGATTTACTAGCCACAACACGATGGGATCGACCCTATGGCTAGTGTATCAACAAATGGAGGCTAGTATTCAAGATGCAACAGAAAAAATGGTTTCCTTAACCTATATGCCAGTGAGTAAACGATACCTGCCATGACGGGTCAGCGGTCATGGAACCGATATGAAATCTCGAATAAGTGTCCATAATACTCTGAAAAAACAACCTGTTCCTGACAATCCAAGCTCACAAGTTAAAAGATTCATGAGACGAAAAAAATCAAGTTTTGAAAAAATTTGACATTTTCAAAGATATAAAATGACCTTTTGACTCACCATTTGTGCCATTTGTGTTGAGAGCAAAAGCTGTGGAGAAAAAAGAGCAAACTTTCCCCCAAAGAATTGGACCGTTCAAATTGGATCAAAATCATCAGGTAACCCCTAATTCAAGCTTGCATTACTTTGTGATTGTTTTTAGCAATTTTTATTAAGGTTTTATCATAGGCATTTATGTTAAAAATTTCAACTCGGCATATACGTGGGTTGGATGTGATCAACCTGCGTATACGACGGCCCTACACATGACTGTGTGTAAAAGGAACAAGCGTATACGCGGTTTGAAAGTTAAACACAAAAATCTAATGGTTGAAACTCAATTTTTTTCAGGATGACAATCACATGGAGAGAGAAGGAGCATACCACAACTGATAATGAAGTTATGAATGATCAAGAGGCATTAGATGCATTGAGGGGATGTGGCTTGTTGAAAATTTTCAAAATGCCCAACATAAAAGCCGACACTCATCTACTTGAAATGCTAATCCACTATTGGAGTGTCAAAGATGATGCATTTATGATTGATCAAAAACCTTTGCGCATAGAGGTGGAGGATATTTAATTTACCACTGGTCTCTCTCGGAGAGGAGAAGTTGTACATTCAACTGGCCTGAAACGAGGTAGTCTTTCAGTGGAAGACTACGTACACATTTACTGTCCTAGGCATCCAAAAAAACTGGAAATCAGATTCCAATAAAACATGTGGAGAGCTTATCCCTGAGGATTATATTGTTCACCATAGCCAGGATAAACGGATCAGCCTCATTGCACCAAGCTTCACGAGTATCCATGAGCTTGGCCATGGAGTGCCTCACCACTGTTTTTTATTGGTGTACACCTCTTCTTACCAATATGAAGAGCCAATTGTCCTCTATTCAGAAAGGGCAGACCAAAAATTTCAGATATGGGACCATTTTATGCTCCTTCTTCTTTGAGAAGGTGCCTGGGCTACGTCCCAAGGTATCAGTCTCTATCAGCAGCCCCCGAGATCCTCGGATGGGTAGGTGGGCCGATTTGATGAAACGCCTTGGAGGCGGGGACGTGCTGAGGACTACTTTTGATGATGAGTTCTTCTCCTGGTGGGAACAACAAATCATCGTTGTGGACGACTATCCCTATGTTGGCATGGATTTCAGAGGAGATCTAGACTTGGTGCTGCCACCAAACACAACATGGGGAGAGATAGGTAACCATTTTTTAAGTTTTTATCAATTTTTAAGATTTTTTTTTGGTTTTTTAAATATGAAAATGAACTTAGAAATATTTTTTATGGGATTAAAATACTGACATAATGATAATGTTCCAGATGTGGGTCCAGTAAGACCAGATGGATTTCCACGACATAGGCATCGCGGAAGAGGTGCCGAAGAGGCGGTTGCTGAGACATAGAGGGTCTTGTATGCAGTCCAAAGAAACTTGGTGAGATTGACTCACCAGGTACAGATGGTGGCCATAGAGGACCTACCTGAGGAGATGCAGCGCCGCGTGGTAGGAGTACCACAAGATTGGGTTCACATACTTCAGCGTGTGGCCAACGCAGTAGTCACGTTCTTAGTCGCTCATCCTGAGCCAGGTTGATAGATAGACTGGACATGATTATGAGCATTTAGTCCCGATTTTGTATATTATTTTTGAAAACTTTATGTACACACGGGCAGTTTTATGATACATATATATATATATATACAGTTCCAAATTTTTTATGTTTGTTTTTAACTTGATGAATGATTGATATGCCAATATAATGCTTAATTAGCGATAGAATCCACTAATGAATTTTCAAATCGTGGAATGTGCAAATAAGTAATATAAACAAATGATTGTTGCAACACCATCACTCTAAAAAATTGGCGATATAAATAAGGATCCTGAACCCGATAAATGTTATTTAATTGTGACACTACTAGCAGTGAGTCAAGATACACTACCAATGAATCAATTCCATAAGAAATAGCTTTGGATAGTAAATTAATAACGGTAGTATATTTGGCCATATTATTTGAAGTAGAACCAATACATACTCCCCTTGACACCATCAACTGGCCAAATGGATAATAAATCACCCAAGCTGCGGAAGCGAGATTTCGAGTGTGCCGACTAGAACCATCGGCGAATCCGAAATAGACCAAGCCATCCATCAAAACCTACCAAAGCAGATCAAAAAGTGTCGATATCACAAAAGCTTCCGACAAAATATGTACAAAAATACAAAATATACAAAGAAGCCATTGCTCGTCTGTAACCTAAGCAAAATACTTCTTGAGGTAGAGCCCATTTTGGGGCTCCACCAACTTGTTCCCTTCAAAATCGACTAATTCATAAGCCCCTTTTCCTAAAACTTGTTTTACTATAAAGGGACCATACCACATAGACTTGAATTTGCCTACCCCTAAGGCGTCTTTATCTTGGTCATAGACCAAGACAAGGTCGCCTTCAGAAAAGACCCGAGGACAGACAACTTTATCATACTGAGTTTTAACCCTTTTCTTATGGGCCTCGTTTATTATGGCGGCATCTCGACGCTGCTCATCGAGATGTTCCAAATGAATGAGGCGCTCTTCAAGACTAGGGGTCTCTGGAAGAAGCTCAACAACTAGCTTAAGAGATGGAATTTCGCATTCAATAGGAAAAATAGATTCCAGCCCGTAAACTAACTGAAAAGGTGTAAAACTGGTGGCAGTCTTTACCGAGGTTCGACATGCCCAGAGAGTCGGGTACAACATGATGTGCCAATTGGAGCGATTTTTGTCAATTGTCCTTTGCAGGATCGTCTTGAGGGACTTATTCACGGCTTCGACTTGCCCATTGGCCTGAGGATAATACGGAGATGAATGCTCCTGCCGAAAGCCCAATTTAAGAGCCAATTCGGTCATTAGTTGGTTCTGGAAATGACTGCCATGATCAGTGACAATCTCTCTCGAGATACTGAAATGTGAAATAATCTGATTGAAGAGGAACAATGCTACTGTCTCACTATCATTTTTATAAGTAGGCATGGCCTCAGCCCACTTCATAAAGTAGTCTACGACCACTATAATGTACTTATGATTTGCCGCTGAAGGCGGATTACAAGTGGTAAAGTCAATGCCCCACTTTGTAAAAGGACCGACAGTGATAATAGGGAAAAGAGGAGCTGGATGCGCACACATCTTCCGAGTATAGACTTGACAAGGGTGGCAACGTTTGACCGCTTCAATACAATCTTTGAAAATCAAAGGCCAAAAGTAGCCAGCATGCAAGATTTTCTGGGCTGTAGCAAGCCCTGATAGATGACCACCACAAGCTCCATTGTGGCAATCATTGAGCATAGACTCTGCTTCCTCTAAATTTAAACAACGCCTAAGGATTGAATCAACCCCTTGGCGATATAATGTATCACCAATGATAACATAGTTCTTAGCAACATGACGTAATTTTCGATGTTCATCCTTGGAGGAAGCAGGGGGAACTTCGAAGTCTGGAGATAAATGATGATATCTCCATACCAAGGATCTTGTGAAGAGATGAGGAATAGATGTTTTTCTGGGAAACTTTTCTCATAAACAATATCTTCTTCACAAGACAACTCGGAAATTAATTCCGCTAAAACCAATGACTTGCTGGACTTGGCTGACAAGAACTCAAGATCGAATTCTTGTAAAATAACAATCCATCGATTGTATTTTCCCCCAATCACTCGCCTACTGAGGAGAAATTGGAAAGGATTAATCGCCGCTAAGACGAACGTTTTGCGTAGCAGAATATAATGACGTAGTCGTTGGATAGCATGGACAGCTGCCAAGGCCAATTTCTCAACCAGAGAATAGCATAGTTCAAGGCCTACCAAGCCTCGACTCAAGTAGTAAATCACATGCTCCGTGAGAGCATCATGTTCCTGAACCAGAACCATACCTATAGTTGATTCTACTGTTGCAATATATAAAAGGAAATCTCTACCATAATCTGGTGGACTCAAAAGTGGGGCAGAGATTAACGCCTGCTTCAAGGCATCAAAAGGTCATTGCGCAAAGTCATCCCATAAAAATGGAACTCCTTTCTTCAACAAACACATAAATCTTTTAGTTATCTCAGCATAGTTTGCTATAAAATGTCTCAAGAAATTTGCCTTTCCTTGGAGACTTTGAAGTTTTCGGATGGAAGACAAGGGAGGAAACTGAATTATTGCCTCAACCTTGAAGGGATCAACTCAAATCCCTTCAGTTGGTACAATGAACCCTAACAACCGACCAGATGTAACTGCGAAAACACACTTGTTCGGATTCAACTAGATCTTGTAAAATCGACATCTCTCAAAAACTAACCAAAGGTGACTAGGATGATCAATTCTCTTTTGAGAACGAGCAGCTAAATCATCCAAGTATGCTTCGATGACATTCTTGATGTCATGGAAAGCATAAGACATGGCCTGTTGAAACGTAGCTCCAGCGTTTTTAAGACCAAAAGGCATCTTTTTGTATGTAAAGGTACCCCAGGGACAAATGAAAGTTGTCTTATGTTGGTCTTCTGGACAAATAGATATTTGATTATAACCGGATAATATGAACGAGAAAATATCATTACCTGCACATTCATCAACTATCTGATCAATAAATGGTGTGGGGTAATTGTCTTTCGAACAAGCTTTGTTCAAATCCCTAAAGTCAATGCACACTTGGATCATTCCTTGTTTTTTATCAACTGGGACTGGATTAGAAAACCAGTATGTTAGAGTAATGGGGTGTATGAAACCCGCCTTGAGCAGCTTTTCAACTTCAGCTTTAATAGCTGCTGCTTTCCTGGGATTGACCGGCCGAAGCTTCTGACGAATCATCTTGGCATTTGCATACATCTTGATCTCATGCTGAACGATGGATGGATCAATACCAGGCATTTCTTCATAAGACCAAGCGAATACATCCCGAAACTCTTTAAAGAGGTCAATGTAAATTTGAATCTCTTCAGGGGAACACTCGGCTCTTATGAAGACATTTTCTATCACATTAGGGTTCCTAGAGATGTTTATTGGTATGGTTTTTGAAATGACCGACATATTACCTTCGGCACGTATGTGTGTTGGAGCCAAAGGGTTTGAAACAGTACAAACATTGCTACTAAGCATATTGGAGAACCTGAATTTGACTTCCTGCAATGGAGGGAGAAATTATGAACGATGATGTAAATCTTCCAACGGTCGATCTACACCCGTCATTGCTTCTAAAATCGCTTCCAGAGATGGTAAAACCGTATCTAAGCAATCCATAGCAGAAGTAAAGTCAAGCGTCCAAGCTGGAGCCACATCACCATCTAACTCCTCCTCTGAAAAAGGAGTAGGATGGTTGTCTCTAAGCTCTTCTGCAGACATGGGGAATTCCATTCCCCCATCCTTCCCTTCATCTAATGTGGTTGTAGGTGAAGGTAAGGTCCAAGGGTCTGAAAAATAAAGAGTTTGAAAGAACTCTTCCTGTGAAGATTCCATGGAGGACGAAATGGCATTGAATCTAGCTATAGGAGTGGGAAGATCAAATATACCCATCAATGAAGAGTACATCCCAACTCCTAAATTCTTAATAGGTTGGCGGGGCTTATTGACCAGTGGAACCTTATAATCCTAGGTTGCCCGAGGGTCACCTGGAGAATAATCCAATTGATCAACTTTAAAAATTCTCCCCTCATGAGGAAAAAAGAGGATGCAGAATAAAGATGACACTATGACATCCATTTCATAAATCCAATTCCTCCCTAAGAAGAGATTGTAATCCAAGTTGGCATCAACGATTTCTACTTCGATATTAACAACCTTTCCTCCAACACATATAGGAAAGGTCGGGATAGTCCCATGTGGCCTATGAGAATGTCCATCAAATGCTGTCAAGAGAGTGGGTGAAGGAACAGCTGAAGGCGATCCAATGGCCTTCCAACATGACATAGACATTACACATGTGGAAGCTCCCTCATCTATAAATGTTTGAAAAATATTAGTTTTCCGGTAAGTAGACTTTATTTGAAAAGCCATATGGTGAGGAAGTCTCTTTTTAACATTGAGCATATCAAAAGTGAGCACTAAAGAATTTTTTGGATCTACTGCCCCGATTGCTGAAAGTAAAGCACTTTGTTGAGCAGGACATGACTAGAGTACCTCTAAAGCAGACATAACGCAAGGACTTTGAGCCAGATCTTCTACAATTGAGTAGTTTTGGGCTACCCTAGCATTAGGGTTAATAGTCGTGCACTTGGCGGAACCTTTCAGTATCTGAGGTATAAACTCGACAAAGGGTTGCTCAATATGAAGTGGATCTTGTTGGCATTATGACATAGATTTGGTGCTATGACATAGGTGTTGTCCTTGATGGCAACTCTCACAGATGACAGATCACAGTTCAAGCTCACAGAATGAAGAAATAAAGGTATACGCAGGTTCCCATTGACCAAGCCGCGTGTACACATGGGTTCGCAGACCAAAATGTGCGTATGAGCGTACACACACACTTTCACGAAATGAAAGGCGCGTACATGTTGGAAAACTTGGTTTTAGTCCGTGGTATTTGGACCATGGTATTGTGATCCATGGTATTGGTCCAAGGTATCTTGTCCGAAGTGTTGACCCCAGGTATTTGGTCCAAGGTATTGATTCTAAGTGGTTTTGGACCATGGTATTGAGCAAGGCCTAAGACTATAAAAGGAGGAGAAGATCATTAGGCAAAGTCACTCATGAATTGAATATCTAATGAAGAGCAAGATCTAGTATACAGGTGATTGGGTTATGGTGCACAGCTGGATCTGAATCAAGGATGAACCTGAGCACTTGATGAAGGATAAGTTCTATTGATGGGTCAAGATCTTAAGGCTTGAAGAGAAGTATCTTTGTGTGGTTTTGATATTTTATCTAAATAATTGGTGCATGTCGTAATCTGTAAATATGATGATCTGGGTATAACTGATGTCTGAATAATTATAAAGGTTAAAATCATCATTTACAGATCTGTACGCAGGTTCATTATAGCAAAGGCGCGTATACACGCTGGTTTGGCATTTCAAAAGTGCGTATATGCAGGTTTTCCTTGATACAAGTGTGTATGCACACAAGTTTGTCACATTGAAGTAGCATACACCTCATAAAATATGCTTTAGCTACTTCTGATTGTTGTTGCAGTGTTCTGAGTTATGGTTTGGGTTCTGGCTACTATTACTGTATTCTGGTTACAACATTCAGAGAAGTGATTGTTTGATTCAGTTTTTGGTTGGAGCAAAGGAGATTGGTTGATGCAGATTTATTTGATGTTTGATTGATGTTATTGATGGATCTAGTCTGAAAATTTATGAAACATGGTCCCTGAAAGAAAAGAGAAGGTTGTAGCCTTCTGTAGGTCAACACCTATGTACTAGTACATCAGCTAGTACAAGAGCTGGGGGGTTGTAGCTCCCTTCTAGGAGAAGCTGGAGAATGAGAGAAGGTTGTAGCCTTTTGTAGGTAGAAGCCTGCGTACTGGTATAAGACTGCACCAATACAAAATATTGTAAAAATAAGTTTCTTATTAAAAGAAAGATAGAGACGATTGCAGCAGGTGGTTTTCACCCACATTGGGTTTCCACCTTATATCTTGTGTTCATGTGTGTGACTGTTTGTTCTGTTTTTACTGCTGCTGGTTACTGTTTATATGGTTCTGATGCACAAATTAAAGATCAACTTATGAAGAGTTAACTAAATTATAAGTTTATAGGGTATATGCTAGTTGCCTTATATATAGTTGCGTATACACGCAAGTTTCATTAACTGAAGTAGCGTATATGAATCAGAATATGGAAATGAAATATTATTGAATTTCTAATACTGATTCACCCCCCCCTCTTAGTATTATTTCCAACAATTAGTATCAGAGCAGGTCCTTCAGAAGAATATTGATCGCTTGAAGGAAGATCTATCATCATGAGTACCTACGAAAGAGAGGGATCCATTAGACCACCAATCTTTGATGGGAGCAACTTCGTCTATTGGAAGGTAAGAACCACAACCTATCTTCAATCTCTTGGAACAGATGTTTGGGAAATCGTGGAAGGAGGATACACATTTCCATCAACAATTCCTACAGATACGGCAGGTAAAAAGTAGTATGAAACAAATGCCAAGGTTGTCAATACATTATTGGGGAGTCTGTCATAATCAGAAATTTTCAAGGTTATGCAGCTCAAAACCGCCAAAGAAATATGGGACAAGATCATTCTAAGCTATGAAGGAGACGATCAGGTAAAACGTGCAAAACTACAATCTCTCAGAATTCAATATGAAACTCTCAAAATGCACAATGATGAAAGTATAGCTAATTACTTCTTACATATAGATGAGATTGTTAATCGCATGAAAAACTTGGGTGAAGAGATAAAAGAAGAATTGTCGTTGAAAAGGTTTTAAGATCCTTGTCTTCTAGGTTTGAATCAAAAGTTTCTGCCATAGAGGAAAAGCAGAATCTTTAGAGTATTACTACGACACATCTGCATAGAATCCTAACTGCTTTCGAAATGAGAAAAGGGGGTCCATCAGATATGAGAGAAGCCACATTCAAAGCTTCAGGAAGAGAAGAACTCAATGAATCAGGACATATTTCAGAAGGAGAGGAAGAAGCAAACTTTGTCAAGAACCTTCAACGGGGTTTTGGAAGATTCAGAGGTAAGCTACCTTTCAAATGCTTTGCTTGTGGAAGAGTCGGTCATTATGCGGCCAAATGTCCTCATAAAGATAAGCTTGATAAAGGTAAGGAATTAGCAAAATGGAATAAAAAAATGTAAGTAAGAAGAGCTATTATACGCATGAAGATAACAATGGTTTATCGAATAGTGATGAAGATGAACATGGTAATGACTATATACTTCTGATGGCTTTTGAAGATGATGATTTCTTGGATGCTTTAGATGAAGATGGTCTTTATGAAGAAATTTCTAAACTTAAAATTTGTTTAGAAGAAAAGAATATGATTATAGATACTCTGACATTCCAACTTGTTGAAAGGGAAAAACACAATGAAAAATTAGAATGTGAAATTGTGGGTCTAAGAAAAGATATTGAGAAAACAAAAGCTCTCAATCTCAGATTTGTTAAAGGATTAGAAACTTTAGATGAAATTATCAAAGTGCAGCATTCTCCTCTGATAAAGACAGGTCTTGGATATACTGAAGAAGCATCTCAAGCACAAAAGCCATCAACCTCCAAAAGCTATCTTGATGCAACAAGGAGAAGTGAACAGTTTGACAATCGTCAGCAAAGGCATAAAGCAGATCACCAGGTAAATCGGGTTCAATCTACTTCAAGGATGAACAGAAGCTACAACCAACCTCAGGTAAATCATACTCAATTTGCTTCAAGAATGAATGTCAATGGAAACTACAATCACCAGGTTAGTAGGTTCGATAATTGCAGGAATTTATTTAATGGCCAATGTTTTTCATGTCATAACTTTGGACACAAAGCTACTCAATGTGTTGCTTACAAGACCATCATGACTAGAGAAGCACGAAATCAAAGGAATGTGACTGGGATCATGAAAAGGACCTACAATAACTTTTCTGCTCTTGAAAATGAAATAGAATGCTCTATCTGTAACAGCTTCAGTCATGAAGATTCTGAATGCAGGAGTAAATTTCAGCAAACATCTCAGAAGGAGAAAACTTCATTAGGTCCCAAAACATGGAGAAAGAAAGAACCGCAAACAAAAATATGTGGTATAGCCTTGTATGCAGAAGGACAAGAAAATCAGTGGTACATTGAAAATGGATGCTCGAAACACATGATAGGTGATAAAGAAAAACTTCAGTCATATAATACCTCAGGAAGGGAAAAGAAGGTCTCGTTTGGAAATGACACTCTTGCAGCCATAAAAGGTAAAGGATCTGTTCTCTTAAAAGAAAAGGTTAAAGCTAGGAATGTTATGTATGTTGATGGTCTAAAGCATAATCTATTGAGTGTTAGTCAAATGTGCAATCAAGGAAATGAGGTAGTATTTCGATCAAATGGATGTGTTGTTCGTGAGCTTGATACAGGAGAAACAATGATCAAAGGTATAAGAACTCCAAATAACCTATACATACTCAAGGGAGGACAGCAACAATGCTACCTAAGCAAAAATGATGAACATTGGCTATGCAGATACAAGGCGCTATGACATAGGTGTTTTCCTTGATGGCAACTCTCACAGATTACAGATCACAGTTCAAGCTCACAAAATGAAGAAAGAAAGGTATACGCAAGTTCCCATTGACCAAGCTGCTTGTACATGTGGGTTCGCAGACCAAAATGTGCGTATGACCATACACACACACTTTCACGAAATGAAAGGCGCGTACATGTTGGAAAACTTGGTTTTAGTCCGTGGTATTTGGACCATGGTATTTTGATCCATGGTATTGGTCCAAGGTATCTTGTCTGAATTGTTGATCCCAGGTATTTGGTCCAAGGTATTGATTCTAAGTGGTTTTGGACCATGGTATTGAGCAAGGCCTAAGACTATAAAAGGAGGAGAAGATCATTAGGAAAAGTCACTCATGAATTGAATATCTAATGAAGAGCAAGATCTAGTATATAGGTAATTGGGTTATGGTGCACAGCTGGATCTAAATCAAGGATGAACCTGAGCACTTGATGAAGGATAAGTTCTATTGATGGGTCAAGATCTTAAGGCTTGAAGAGAAGTATCTTTGTGTGGTTTTGATCTTTTATCTAAATAATTGGCACATGTCGTAATCTGTAAATATGATGATCTGGGTATAACTGATGTCTGAATAATTGTAAAGGTTAAAATCATCATTTACAGATCTGTACGCAGGTTAATTATAGCAAAGGCGCATATACATGCTGGTTCGACATTTCAAAAGTGCGTATACGCAGGTTTGCTTTGATACAAGTGCGTATGCACGCAGGTTCGTCACATTGAAGTAGCGTACACCTCATAAAATATGCTTTAGCTACTTCTGATTGTTGTTGCAATGTTCTGGGTTCTGGCTTGGGTTCTGGTTACTGTTACTATATTCTGATTACAACATTCAAAGAAGTGATTTTTTGATTCAGTTTTTGGTTGGAGCAAAGGAGATTGGTTGATGCATATTTATTTGAAATTTGATTGATGTTATTGATGGATCTAGTCTGAAAATTTATGAAACGTGATCCTTGGAAGAAAAGAGCAGGTTGTAGCCTTCTGTAGGTCAACATATACATACTAGTACATCAGCTAGTACAAGAGCTAGGGGGTTGTAGCTCCCTTCTAGGAGAAGCTGGAGAATGAGAGAAGGTTGTAGCCTTATGCAGGTAGAAGCCTACGTATTGGTATAAGACTGCACCAGTACAAAATATTTTAAAAATAAGTTTCTTATTAAAAGAAAGATAGAGATGATTGCAGTAGATGGTTTTCATCCACATTGGGTTTCCACCTTATATCTTGTGTTCATGTGTGTGACTGTCTGTTCTGTTTTTACTGCTCCTAGTTATTGTTTATATGGTTCTGATGCATAGATTAAAGATCAACTTATGAAGAATTAACTAAATTATAAGTTTATAGGGTATACGCTAGTTGCCTTATATACAGTTGCGTATACACGCAAGTTTCATTAACTGAAGTAGCGTATATGAATCAGAATATGGAAATGAAATATATTAACTTTCTAATACTGATTCACCCCCCCCTCTCAGTATTATTTCCAACAGATCCATAGTTCAAGGAACAGATTTATCCTTAGATGTTTCTACTTCACCATAATCATGTGACCGTGTAGCCACATTGACGTGAGAACTCATCATGAAAACATTTGAGGAATTTTCCCCCTCCTGGTTGCCCCCTGTAGAGGTACTAGGGTTTGAGTTCGTGCTAGCAAGCAACTGCTGCCCTTGGGGGAAAGGGTTAGTTAAGACAGCTTGGGAGCTACAAGACCCTTGCTACACTAACAAGTGCTGAGCATCTTGAATTTTTGGGCAGAGATGAATCAAATGCTCTCCACTACACAACTTGCATGGAAATTTAACCTTTTTCTTAGACTCTTTTTTACCCTCATCGGCACTGTTGTCGGGCTTGTTCGCATTACCCTTCCCTTCTCGATTCTTCATTTTACCTTGTCCCTTCTTATTCCCATCAGATTTTTGATTTCCTTTGGGGTTAGAGGCCTGGACGACATTTATGGAAGAAGGTTGGGAAGGCGAAGAAGTAGACGGTGCAGCCTTATTAGAAGAAGCAGTTTGTAGAGACAATTGCTGCAATTGGCTCAAAAGGTTCACCATATTTGCATCAACTGATCCAACTATACCATTTGTGTGAGGGCTTGGCTTCGGTTTGGCTACATCAACCGTGGATCTGGGAGCATCGGGTAATATTTTCTGAAGAGTCCCAAACTGAGAATATATCAGTTATAATTGCTGAGCGCGAAAGATAGCCTGCTCTTCGGAATAAATGCTAGACATAGAAACATCCTTGGAGATCTCGGGTTGTAATGATTTTAAAAACCATTCGAAACAAAATTCTGGTGGAATTTCGGCTTTGATAAGCCTTTTTCTTCGTCTCCATTCCTGGATATGATCTGAAATGTGAGTAGCCGTGTCCTGGTGAAAATTGGCCAGAAGCTCAGTTTCGACTTCATAACAGACATGCAACTGAAAATGGTTTAAGAAAATGTAAAGAAGTAAAGGTGCCCCCTGGAAACTCTATATACCACTTAGTTGTATTCCCTGTTGAGGTGCGCTGAAATAACCTCAACCTGATTGAATCATCAATCAAGGAGTTGGATGAGCACCATAAATGGAACGTGGTTACATGGTCGCCCGGGTCTTCACAATTCTTCCCTTCGAATTTCAGAATATCTTATGGAAGTTTTATTGGGATCGGAGGACAAGCCGGATTGTACCTAATTGGATCGTTTTTCAACTTAGTCAAGTCTGGCAGATTAAGCGTGGCCAAAAAAGGAAGTCGTGGAGGACTTTGGGGATTCCACCCAAATGGGGTGGGGTTCCCAAATGTCTGAAAAGAATGACCTGGGTTTTGAAAGGCACCAGGTTTCTTGAAGTAATTGATAGAACCTATTGGACCAAAAGGTGACCCTTATGGTCCAGCAAAACTCGGATTTTGACCAACTCCAGCTGGAAATCCTTCGTAACCGGTAAATTTTCCCCCTAACAAAGTATTGTAAGGAGCTGACAGCCCCTGGTAAGGGTTCCAAGTGTTAGATAAGGGTGGAAAACTTTGAAATGAATTGATCAAGGAGTACGACATATTCCCTTGTTGGCCAAAAAACTGATTCCCAGCTCCTATCCCACTAACTGCAGGGTTTGTCTAACTTTGAAAGGGATTATTGCCTTGACTTGTAAAAGGAAAAGGCATAGACCCTACTGTCGGATTGGAATGTCGTATATGACCACTTCCAAATGGGAAACCCTAAAAAGAAGCCGATCCACTCATCATGGATGTGGATGCGGTTGATGGTACATTCAATGGAAATGAAAGAATACCTTGAGAGGGCATTCCAAAAGGTAAAAATCCGAAACTAGATCCATTAGCTTGGGAACTTCCACTCGTTGATGGAATGGAAGTAGACCCAAATAAGGATGTGCTGGGAGTGTTAGAAGGGATGGAAATAGTTCCTCCCCCTTGCAAAGATATGGGAGTATGCATGCTCGCAACACTCGTGGTGGATGCCATGCTTCCAGTAGTGGTCATCGAAGGGATAGATGTGTGTGGACCTGGGCTCGAAGGCTTGTGAGTCAGAGTTCCAATGTATAACAATATGTCTGGATGATCAGGAGGGAGAGGAGAATTCGGAGCCGCAACCGACTCTGAAAGCTCTTCCACTTCAATACTATCTTCCGACTAGAAGAGTACTCGAGAAAGAACTGGTGTGTTCCTCTCTAACTCTGTAGTAGTACCAGGTCTATCTTGTGAACTAATGCCCCCAAGCGAAGGATCAATCTCCGATGTGCCTGCTGCCACTGGTTGAAAACCACTGGCAGAATCACTCCTACGCCTTCTAGGAGAAGGCTCTGGACTCACAGGTGAAAGCCCACGAAGTCTACGGGACCGTTGAGATGGTCGGTCAGCCACTTTGAATTATTTTTATAAGATCTACTTAAAGACTCAAGAAAATTGAAATCTAGGCCGACTAGGAGCACAAAACACACACTAAAAATGTCCCTAAAGAGATCAGCAATCAAACAACTTCCAAGTATTTCCACTCCGGGTGATTAGGACCGGACACCAAAATACAAGAAAGTTAAATAATAAGGGCCTTCCGAAAATAGACTGGGGTAATTACGCCCTGGGTCTACTAGCGAAGGTATCAGAGGTAATTACGCTGACCTCCAGACAATAGCCTTTGCCAGTGCAAACCCCCAAGCCTCACAAGGGTGCCCTCCAGAAGTACTACTGAACATTATGCAACGTCAACCTCAGGTGCCACGGGATTCCCCTCCGCAGCCACCTGTGTAGATCCCTAGGATAGGCAACTAAAGACACCAACTCGTATCAGAAGCTGAGCGAAACAGTTGTGAGGTAAATCCGACAAGTAAGAGAGGGGGTATCTTTCGTCCTTATCTTCACAAAACCTCGTGCTTTTCTCCCAGTCCCGGAGCTTTCCCAGTCTCCCTAAAGCAATTGGATTTTACTCTTTAATCAGACTTCTATGTTTTACAATTTAGAGTGGCCTTGGAGAGTTTACTCTCCTCTCGCCTAATCCAAGGCCCTAAATAAACCTAAAACTTGTTGGTATATTTCAATGACAATACAAAAAGTTCTAGTTTATTTTATTAAGCGCTTGATTTTAAGTGGCTGTTATTTTAAAGTCAAAGGGACAATATGGAAATGAAACCGATGGTGTTTATATGACGCAAAAGAAATTAATGAAAAACTAACTTATATGAAATGCACTTGTTTGTTCTTCGATGAAAAGCAACTTCTTCTTGGGTTCTAAGAAACTTCTATAAAGCAAAAAAAAAACTTTTTCCTTTTCTTTTCTTATAAGAGACTTCACACTCACAAAAACTAAAAATACTATTGATGCTTTAATGATGCAAAACTACCCTAATGCAAGGTGTACATGATAATGCAAGATTCTAGATTACTCTAAAAATAAATGAAAGCAATTGTTTATAAGCCATCGTAAGTGTTTGAAAAGAATATGCATTTTGAATACAAAATCTTCCCCAAACAAGAAGGACTAATCAAAAAGATCACAAATCACTCTCAAAAACCCAAAGAAACCAAAATCAAACTTGGCAAAAGAAAGCAAAAACAATGTTTTTTTAAGAACTTTTCTTTTTCAAGAAACAATGAAAACAACTTTTCAAAAGCACTCAAAATGCCACTAAAGACTCAAAGACCGAAAGCAAAGCACAAGGAAACTTTGTAAGTTACCAATTTGACA
Source organism: Pinus tabuliformis (assembly GCA_031772625.1). Taxonomy (NCBI): domain Eukaryota; kingdom Viridiplantae; phylum Streptophyta; class Pinopsida; order Pinales; family Pinaceae; genus Pinus; species Pinus tabuliformis. Next base: position 315,003,696 of record CM062808.1, on the reverse strand, counting down.
CGAATGAAAACTTGAACAAAAAAAGGGTTTCAACTTGCACTAAACGATACAAAAGCAGCAAAAGAGCTTTGAGAAATTGACCAAGAAGTCAGGAAAGAAACACTTTCAAATTCGTCAAAAACTTTCAAAAAGCAAGAAAATGTGTAAGGCCACGAAATGATGGAAGGCAAAGCGAGTAGACCAATAATCAAGTATGACACAAATATTGAAAACAATCTATTGTTTTGGAAGACCAGAAGAATCAAGAACCTCTATAAGAAGCCTTATGTGTTCAAACGCAAATCATAAAACTCTCTCAAAAGCAAACCTAGGCCAAAAACTTTTCAAAGCAGGAGAGAATTCAAAATAGTAAGCTCACTAAATAATTAAAATCTAAAGACATAAACTGACCACTTAGAAACCAAACAGACCAAGAAATAAATCTCTCTAGGCCGAAAGATTTGAAAAAAGCATGCAAAAAATGGTATATGCGACTGTGTTCCAGCACAGGTGCGTGTACATGCACTTCTGACAAAAGAAACTCGCGTATACATGGTTTCGGTTCATAGAAACAAGCGTGTGTATGCTTTTGTAAACAGAAAAAGATGTGCATCCTAAGTTTTGCGAGAAAAATAAAAAACAAGGCTTGATCAAAAAGATCAGACTTGAGGTTTGAGTTCCTACAGGAGCAGGCAATACTGACACAACAAGCAAACCAAGAACTGAGCCCTGATTGACATTGAACAACCCAAACTAGGAATAACAAGATTGTTATCCCCAGCGGAGTCACCAATTCTGTTACGGGAATAAGTACCCTAGGGCTTTGGGTCAGAACCCCAATAGAGCAAGAGTAATCTACAGCAAGAAACATGCATACAACTCAGGAAACATGCTTAAATAAACAAACTATGTATGGATGAACATACCCAGATGTCCTTCGTTTGGGTAGTTCCAGCAGGGTTTAGACCCTCTGCAACTCCTGATGATCTTCGAATCTGCAAATCAACCAATCCGAACATACATAGCAGCATATAGATAAAGCATTTTAATGAAATCAACTTTATATCATATAAGTAAGATGATTAGTTATACATCCAAATGACATTCATACATGAGTTACAACAACATCTGATGCATAAACAAGGTCGATCTCAGGAACAAGACAATGTTTCTTTTTATTGTAGAAAACTATAATAAACATGGAAAGAGTTCACCTGAGTCTTCTTCTTCTGGCTCCAAGTGGAACTGTCCTCCAGGTCCGTCCAGTCCCAGTCTTCAACAACCTCCTTCCATAACCAATACCATGATATCTCAAGCAAGTGGGAGAATATCAACACTCAAGGAAACAAGGGTTTCCTGAACTTGGGGAAGTGCTTGAAGCACAAGGATACTTTAGACTTGATCAGGGGATAATCTCAGTATAGTAATTCTATCTCTTCTCTCCTCCTTAAGGCCTTCCCATAGAAGTCTTATTTATACTTCCCCCAATTATTTTTTTAGTTGGGAAACAATTGGGAACAGTTGGGCCATGGGCACTAGGAGGTAATCAACAAGTAAAACCCATGAACTCTGCCCATATTTAAGGAAATTTAATTTTTTTAAGTGTTTTAACACATATACGTGGGTTGGGTATTGACTAACCCACGTGTACACACTTTTATCACAGGGAAAAGTAGCGTACAGGGAGTAAAACACTGTTTTTAAAATATTTGGACCAAGTCTGGAAGGAGGGGTTGCCCTAGGCCATAAACCAAGCATCACAAATACCAAGGGTGATATTTAGAGCTATAACACACTTTCACGAAGAAATATATATGGAACAACCTCTTGGATTTATACAAACAAAATCCAACCTTGTATGTTAGCTTAAGAAATCCCTTTATGGTTTCAAGTAAGCCCCTTGGGCTTGGTATGCCAAAATAGATAGATTTCTTTTTTATACTCGCTTTTCTAGGTGTCATTCTGACAATATTGTCTACACCAAGAAAGTGGGTAAGTCTCTTATCATTCGTGTTCTTTATGTTGATGATCTTATCCTTACTAATAGTGATCCCAACCTTATAAACCATGTGAAGTCTAGCCTTAAAAAGCAGTTTGAAATGACAGACTTTGGACACTTGCATTATTTTCTTGGTCTTCAAGTCTTGCAATCCAAAGAATGTATTTCCCTTTCCCATTCCAAGTATGCCTGTGATCTTCTACGTCACTTTCACATGGAAGATTGTAAGCCATCCCCTTCTCCATTTCAGTTTGGAGCCAAACTTTTAGTCACTTGTACTTCCCCTAAAATTGATGCTACCTTATACCTTCAACTTGTTGGAAAACTTTTGTATCTGACCCATACCTGTCCTGACCTTTCCTTTGATGTTGGCCTTATTGCTCAGTTTATGAAAAACCCACATGAAATTCATTGGAAAGAAGCTAAAAGAATACTTCGTTATGTTCGAGGTACAGTTCAGTTTGGGATTCATTATAGTGCAGAAGCATCTCCTCTATTGGTTGGTTTCACTGATTCTGATTGGGCTAGTCACCCTGATGATTGGAATTCTACTACAGGTTATGTCTTCACTCTTGGTTCTGGACCTATTACATGGGCTTTCAAAAAACAAAGTGTCATTTCTCTTTCTTCAACAGAAGCAGAGTATTGTGGCGTCGTTGAAGCTAGTAAGGAAGCCCTGTGGCTTCGTTAGATCCTGTCAGAGTTGGGTTTTTAGCAGCATCACTCAACTACACTTTGGTGTGATAATCAAAGTGCCATTCAACCATGAAAAGATCCAGTCCAACATCAGCGCAGAAAACACATTGAAATACACATGCACTTCATTAGAAATCTCATTCATTCTTGAAGTGCAATATTGTTCAACCGATGATCAAGTTGCAGACATCTTTACAAAGGCTCTCACACAGGCAAAGTTTACTAAACTTCAATTTATGGTTGGAGTTCAGGAAGTTGTCATTAAGAGGGGATAGACTCTAATTCCTCCTTCCTTCTCCTATTGTGTCATCTTCGTACATCCTTCAATCCTATCCAAGTTGTTCTTAAGGGGGGATGTTAGGATATTACGACACATAGGAAATAATTAAGTACAACTTGGTCTAGTGTATAGTTAGGTAAAGTGTGTTTCTTTAGTATGTACTTTTTGTAACTTACAATTTGATGGTCATGATATGTTCTAGACATGAAGTGATCCGACGATTCATTCTCTCCTCGTTGTTACTGACACTTGATCCATGGCTTAACACCTGATTGGTCCATGATCTCTATTTAAAGAGCATGGAGGGTCATTTGTTAGGTGACAGTTCATGAGAGAAACTTGTGTAAATTTTCTTTCTTTTACATTAATAAATTTCCTGACGTGGCCGTGTTGGCTCAGGTTGTGGACTATTTCCCTCTTGAGGGTTTTAGCCACGTCAAGAATACTGGTGTACTGATCTGTGATCTGTTTGTGAGCGGTGTCCTTTGGTGTTTTATCTAAGGAACTTACCCTGTAAATTCCTACAACAACAAGTGTCTCAAATTGAAACAATTTTATGGCTTGTAAAACTAATAGCTTGAGCGTCCTTCAAAACAAAAATTATCACTATATCTATAGTATTAGGCTCCTGGCCTCTATAATGAAAATAAAACCTTAGAAAGCAAAGTTTGCTATGTGTTGGTTTGTGACCTTTAACAACTATCATATATAAAAATAACTACTTTGAAAGGAACTTAGCAAGCGGCCTTTTAACACTCAAAAAATAACATAAAAGATATAAGGTAGAAGGAAAATTGGACTCAAATATTTGCTTCCTAGTTTGCATACTCATCTAAGGAGAACAAGGAATCGTGTAACACTCCAAGCACCTTAAAAATGATGGAAATTCGTAGAATATAATCCATTTTGAGGGGCAAGACCTCCTTTTGCAATGAACACAATACAAGAGACATGATGAAATTATCCTAAAATTAAGTCTCCTTAGAGTGTGTGTGTGTGTGGGTACATATATACATACATACATATAGGAGACAAAGGGTACAATTTTAATGAATGTATACAATGAAAATTTCTATCTGACCTACTAATATAACAATAAAAATGTCATAACCCAGTATCTAGGGCTCAATAAGGGTTTTGTGTGCTTAACATGCTCCTCCCCTTTGAAAAAATGTTGTTGTCGACACTTGACTAACTGCAGGTGTTTCTACATGAATAATTCATCTCCCCATCTCACCTCTTCCAATAGTAGCTTCTTCCATTTGATGAGGTACTTAGTAATGACTTGATTTTACAGTTGGTTAATCCTTGTTTCAAGGATTGTTTCTAGTTCTAGTCTAATTTTCCCTTCTTCATTAATTTATGGTAAAATAGATTGGATTGGAATCTTGTCACCAATAACATTCTCTAGAAATAAACATGAAATGCTAAATATACTTGTGAAGATGGAGGCAAATCTAATATGTAAACCATAATTATAATCCTCTACAACTCCTTATAAGGGCCATAGTACCTAGGTGCTAACTTATTTTCCTTTTTTTATTGCTCGAGGGACATTTGTGTATATGGTTGCAGCCTCAAAAATACCAAATCCCCTATTTCAAATTCCTTTATCACGTGATGTTGATTTGTTGGTTGTTTCATCCTATTTTGTTTTAAAACCAAATTGTCCTTCAATAGTTTGAGAATATCTTGTTGATGCCCTATGTGGTCCTCCACTACTTGAACCTTTGTAATCCCTTTCAAGGGTGATGTGGTGGATGGAGGATGACATCCATAAAGTGCCATAAACGAGGGTATTTTTGTTGAATTATAGAAGGATGTTTTCTACCACCATTCCACCAAGTGTAACCATTTGAACCATTATGTCTATTTTTAGGTGTAAAACAACGAAGATATCCTTCCAAACATTTGTTTTTATCAGGGCGTTGTTGTGACCAGGCTATGTTTCAAGTGGGGCACTTTTATTTGTATTTATATAGCATGAAAGTTTATATAGGAGTCATTTATTGAGGCGGAGGATTTGTTTGGACGGCTAAAAGGCATTAGAATTTGAGCAAAACAAATTTAAGAAATCTTGCCGTAGTAGTGTTGGAATCATGTTTTTGATGGTGGAAGTGGATTCAACACCATCAAAAACCTTTGGGCACCCAAAAATTTTAAATTTGACAGCTATACCCCAGATTTACAAAAATTCCTGCAAGATTTTATCAAAATATTACCGAAATTTCCATGATTTTCAAGGCAAAAAAACAATATGGTTAAACTATTGCGTTTATATAAATCCTCACTCCTCCAAGCGAGTTTTTTCATTGCTTCGTATCGCTTAGGCCCTCGAGCCCCATGGTCTCAGGCCTGAACGAGGTTCTTAGATACAAGGCATGAAATATCTTCAGGAATTATTATTAATCCATGTTGTGTTTCATAGTGTTGCAAGTCTTTGCATCAATAACAAAATATGATGATTACATTGTACCTTGGTTTTTACAATAATGCTCGAATGCCAACATACATTAGCTAAGAACAAGGGCTTGCTTGATATTAACCATGTCTACTGCAACTATATACACGTTTGTTGACTTGACCCTAAGTCCCAACTCTGTTAATATCTACACCCTTTAAAAATATACACGTCGTATGTGCGACTTGTGAAGCCGTAGTTCCATTTTTGAGAATGTTTTTCACTGTGATAGTTGACAAAATATGCATAAATTTTCCTATGGTCGAGCCATGCAATTTACAATTGATTCTACTCTACATTTTTCCTAACCCTGCAATGCATACACACCATAATCATTGTCTCATAAATTGGTTTATCTTGGATATATAAGTTAAATTTTTTTCGAATAATGTCATAAGCTCCTAAATGACTTGGTGATCACACTCATTTGACTTTAAGAGAAAATCGTAGTTGATCTTGGAAATTTATAAAGATCCCATTATGCAAAGATCCATGACAAACCCTAACTAGGCCAAACATTGAAGTCAAAACAGTTTTATGTGATATGATTTTAGCATTTTTTCCACATTGTTGTGATACAGTTTGAGTGGTTCTAATGGTTAAGACCATGTGTTTCCTCCTAAGAGATCATAGGTTCAAATCCAGAGAGGTAGAGTATGCATGTCTTCTTAGATTTAGCAATCAAATCATTGGGAAGAGGTAGATATCTTGACCCACAAACAAAGAGTCGCATACACCAATTTAGTATCTAACTTTGTCGTGACCTTAAAATTAGATAATAATAATGCTAATAATACACCCAACCTACCTTGTTCTACTAGATTGAATCATTCATTTGTTCAACCATTCCGTACGTATTCCCAATGCAGGCGTTGGTCAAACACATTTTGCATATTTTTCTTTGATATAAGTCGAGTGGGTACTTGACTAAATGGTTAGTCTTAGTCATTCTGTTAATGAGTTACAAAGAAAAAAAAAATTACTTACCCTCTTGATGTATAATTTTTATGCTTAAATCATCTGAAAAATCCAACGATTTATAGTAAAACCTTCTAATGTATTACAACATGTTTCGTTAGCCTTGGAAATTTGTATAAATAATGAATTAAACATTATGATTCACCTCGCTAGATCATTTGCTTCCATTGGCCCTTGTTTTGAACAACAATATATTGTGATTTGTTTGACTAATGCCATTATAATAACACAAGTCATCTTCCTATTGGTAATGGAAAACTTACTCTACAATATACTATAATATGAAAAGTCTTGTGTAGTGAGTTCTTTTATTTTTTTATTAGCCACTCTTTGCTTAATCGTATATGGTCATTGTATCACGAGATAATTAGTTAATTAAGATATGTATTTTACTTATCATGCTTAAAAAATGAAATGCTTGCATAGACTGATCTAAACATATTTGTGACTTATATGTTGTTAAACACTTCATGATGGTATTATTTTATTAATTGAATATCATGAGTTTCTTTTGCTGGCACAATCGTGGTAGAGGCAACAAAAGCAGCGTAAGTAGGAGGCCAAGAATTTTAGTCCATTTTAACGAGGATTTTGAAGAGTTGAGAAAATTGCTAGTTTTTAACTTGACTGGTCAACTTGTCTCACAACCCCCTCAACCTTCAATTCATAATCAACCTAGCATTTATATCCCTTCCATGGAAAATTTTAGGGGCTAATGATCACCCAGTGCGCTAATTTTCCATGATTTTTTCCACAAAAAAGATTCGCCAATTTCCAATTTTTATAAAAGGCTATTTGCCCAAATTTTAGAATATAAAATTATTTTACCTTAAAAATCGCCAACATTATATAGAGAGTATATATAAAATCATTATAAATTTCAATAATTTTACAAATATATCAATAAACATTTTATATTTTGCCTATTAGGGATTAGTGAGATTCGCCAATGTTTTTAAACTTCAAGAAAATATTCCATCTTTAAAATTTTCCTTGATCCCTTTGCCCCACATGTATCAACACAAGTGGTGGTCCTTACACACGATGGTTGGGAAAATGTCATGCAACCCAAACCTTTGCAACCTATCCAAGGGTTTCCTACAACTTCTTTGCCTCCTCCGCTACCTTTTCCTTTGATTCAAGCATCACAACATCTACAGTTTGTTGCTTCACACACTATTGCTACCTCTTAGCCAACAGCTCAGTCATCCTGATCTGCCATTAATCCCCCCTAACCTGCAGCTAGTCAAGGGAAATAGAAAGTCCAGGTCACCAAGTCTAACTCGTCCCATGGCTCTTATGCTATGTCGCCTCTCATGCCCACCTTGATGAGTAAGAGCAATAGGATGAGAGTATGGTAAAGGGGAAGGCTACTTCTCAGAGCAAGCATGGTTCTTAGATTTAGTCTCTTGTTATTTTCAAATTTAATATTTTTGTGGATTGACTTCAATTTTTGGTTTCTTCTATCAACAACATGATATTTGTAGTATATTTTTCAGTATGCATCAGGTATATTCAGTATTATTCTTTCAAATTTGATACAATATTACATGCACATATTTTTGGGACAAAATATATTTTGGACAACATTATATTTTTCAGTTTTTTATGATTTATGGCATGTATTTTTAAAGATGTCATTACATGATTACCACTGATATTCTATTTCATTTTTCTTGAGGGGAGGCATAAGGAGGTCACTATAATCTTTGAAAATATAAGTAGAAAGGGGACTGATATTCCACTTGGTTATTTTTTACATGATTTATAGATCATGTTTTAAATACATACATTTTTTATGGACTATGATTACCTTTAGATTATTTATTTATTAAAAAAACAATTATGGTCGGGAAGTCAGATTTTTAAGGACTAGGAGGTCCCTAGCTACGAAAACATAAATATAAGGCATCATAATAAAAAGTTATCTCTAATTTAACTTATTCCTTTAGGAAGCTCCTCCCCACATTCTAATCAAAATTTGATTAGAAATAAATCCTAATGAATTTATCAAGTAGTTCAACTTCCCAAACTACTTTGAAGGCACTTAAAGGTAATGGAGCCTATGAAGGGGAGAGAGAGAGAGAACACTATGAGGAGAGGTATGCATTAAATAATTTCTAGTTGTCATTATTTCCTTTTGATTTCATTTTTCTATGAGTTTTAAGAAGTTGATCCAAAGGTGGTAGCAGACTTCATTCGAAGGGGAGACGCAGTTTGAAGGAAACTCCACTCAACCTTTGACTATTTTTTCAGGTAACTTGAATTTCCTGTAATTTATTCGTTGATAGAAGGTCTCGTTTGTCATTAACCAGTATTAATAGCCATCAATCTTTCAAAGAAAATAGGTTGTCCGAAGTTATATCAGATTGCTTGAGGGTGTTTCAAAGTTGACTTATCATACATTACTTTCCAGAATATTTGTATATAATCTCTGTTACATTGTGATATTTGAGAATTTATTTCGGTTTATTTTTTGGAGGAACCCGCCTTTGTGATTTTTTGTACTTATAGACGTATTTTTAATAAAAATTAGCCATTTTTTGTCCTATTTTTGTGCATATTTCTCATAGAATTTTATATGTTTATCAACAGTTTTTGTCAGGCCAGGAGGTAACTCCTCAAATCAATTGTTCTTCTCCATTAAGATTACTCATGGCTATATACATGAGGGGGTGACTCTTGGATTTCACCTCCCGATGACTCTTCGTTTTCCATTATTTATTATTTACAAGTGTTCACCCAATCCCCATGATTAGTTGTCAACATTCCCCTCCTTAATCTAAAGGGATGTTGGTGAGTCCAAGCATTGTTCTGAATCTTTCAAGTTTTTGTCTTCCAAGAGATTTGGTTAAGATGTCTGCAATATGCTCATTAGTGGAACAAGGGCGTAGATGGATTGTTTTGGCCTCAACGTGATGTCGAATCAGATGGTATTTTATATTGATGTGCTTCATTCAATCATGAAACTTTGGGTTCTTGGCCAACTTTATTGCAGAGGTGTTGTCAATCATGAGTGGAGTTGAATGTACTTGTTTTACCTGCAAATATTCTAGAATTTTCCTGAGCCACACAATTTCTTTTATTGCCTCAACTGTTGCCACATATTCTGCCTCTGTTGTGGAACCTGTTGGAACTGATTGTTTGCGTGATCTCCAGAAGACAGCTCATGATCCAAGACTCATAGCATAACCAGGAGTAGATACCCGAGTTTCTTTATCTCCATCGAAGTCTGAATCAAAGTATCTAATCAAGCTAAAGTCGCCCACTTATGTATACTTGAGACCAAAGTCTTGAGTTCCCTTCAAGTACTTTAGAACTCTTTTTGCAGTAGACCAATGTCCCTCACAAGGATTTTTCATAAACCTAGAGACTTCCTACAAGATGTCTATACTTTGTTGCATCCTCAAATTATTTTCCTTCAATAGATGTGAGCTTTAAGTTTTGTTCCATTGGAGTAGTTAGAAGATTTCACTGAGCCATGCAAAACCTATTCAACAGATCTCCAATGTACTTCTTTTGAGAAAGGGATATAGACATCGGATGTTGAGTTACTTCAATACCAAGATTGTAGTGAACATAGCCCAAGTCATTCATTTCAAAACCTTTCCTCAATTCCTTCTTTATGGATGCAATGTAGCTCCCATTGTTCCTTGTCATCAAAAGATCATCTACATATACCACAAGATATACAATTGTTTTGCCAACTTTCTTGACAAACAAAGTTGCATCATCAAGATCATAATGTTTGAAGTTGAGTATCAGAAGGTGCTCAATTAACTTTTCATACCAGGCTCGTGGTGCCTGGTTGAGGCCATACAAGGATTTCACAAGTTTGTATACTTTATGTTCATGTCCTTTCACAACAAATCCTTCAGGCTGGGACATAAAAACATTCTCTTTTAGATCTCCATTCAAGAAAGCAATTTTTACATCCATTTGATGGACTTTCCAACCGTTTTGAGCTGCTAGGGCAAAGAGTGTCTGGATGGTAGCCCATTTTGTTGTGGGGGAAAAATTTTCCTCATAATCGACCCCTTGCTTCTGTGCAAAACCTTTTGCCACAAGCCTGGCTTTGTGCTTGGCAAGTGAGCCATCAACTTTATACTTGTACTTGTAGACCCACTTGTAGCCAATTGCTTTGGTTCCCTATGGAGGATCAACCAGCTTCCAAGTGCCATTCTTTATCAAGGAATAATACTCCTTTTGTATCACTTCTTTCCATTCACCATGAGAAGCAGATTCTTTGAAGGAAGTTGGTTCAAAATTTGTAGACAAATTCAGTTCACAATCATAAGAAACATCCATGCCAACAGGTGAATCAGAATCATCTACATCGCCTCCATTTTCCCTGGTTGAATTTCTTGTTTCTGTCTTTCCAACCTCTTCAGGATGAACACTTTCAAGCGTCTTTGTTAGCCACTTTGGGGTACCTTTCTGAGATGGTCCAGGTTGCTCAGTTGATTGAGTTGGGACTGAATCAAGATTGAGTCGGGACTGAATCAAGATTGAGTCTCCCAATTCTATCAATCACATCATTCAAAGTATCACCAGTGGTTGGAGTTTCATGTGGGGGAGAGAGTGATTCAGAAGAATATTCCACAAATTGATCCACTATAGGAATCCCCCCTTCAAGACGTGGAATCTAATTATCAAAGTCTTGAAATGATTTTTCATTTCTGAATTTGTCCAAGTGATCAAGTTTCCGCTCAACAACATTGTCAGCTTTGGAAGATTCAAGAAAGGTTACATCTTTAGATACAACAAACTTTTTATTAACTTCATCATGGAGACGATATGCTTTGGATGTATTTGAATACTCCAAGAAGGTACACTTACAACTCCTTGCACCAAGTTTGTTTCTATGTACTTTTGGTATCAAGGCATAACAGGTGGAACCAAAGACCCTAAGATGCTTTACTGAAGGAATGTGGCCATACCACATTTCATAAGTAGTCTTGCTTCTAATAGCATTAAATAGACATCTATTCTTTACATATACAACACATAGAACTGCATCAAGCCAAGAGATAACTCCTCAAGTCAATTGTACATTCTTGAAAAACATCATGGAACATACCATATTTAAGATTATCCTATTCATTCTTTCAGCTACTCCGTTCTGTCGAGAATTATAAGGCACAGTTGTTTGATGTTTGATCCCATGCTGGCGAAGATAGTTTTCAAATTCATTTGAAGTGTATTACTTTCCATTATCAGTGCGAATAGAGCCAATATGAGATTGTGCATCATTTTCAATCCATGTATGAAAGTTCTTGAATGTTTGAAAAGCATCAGACTTGTTCTTCAATAAATAAACCCATCACATTCTGGTGTAGTCATCAATAAAAGTCATCATATATTTATTTCCATTTGCAAAATTAACAAGCATTGGACCGCATAAATCTGAATGAATGAGTTCAATTTTTCTATGTGCTCTGGAATGTGAATCATGAAACGAATGTTTTCTATGCTTTGCTAGAATGCAAGCATCACATTGCTTAACTTTCCTAGGAATTGCAGGCAAACCAGTAACACCATTTTTCTTCAACAAGCGAAGGCTATCATAGTTCAAGTGTCCAAATATAGCATGCCATAATAGACTTGATGGAAATGTACCTTCATCATAATGAGAATTATATGAGAAATTTTGTGCACAAGCAGAGGTACCTTGCAGCTTGAGAAGCCTTTCTTCTTCTATCCCCGTCATGACAAGTGAGTGATCTGATACTTTTCTCACGTCAACCTTGCCATCAAACATATGAATGGAGTGTCCTTGCTGGTGGATGTGGACCAAGGACAACAAGTTTCTCATCAGATGTGGGAGATATAAAACATTATGCAGAAGAAAGTCTGGAAGACCAGGCAAATTGAGCCTGATTGTGCCAAGTCCTGATGGCTTGAGTTTTGATTTGTCTGCAAAGTATATTGCTCCATCAACATTGTCAATAAATTCTTCAAAAAAATATTTTCTAAAAGTCATGTGGCAAGTTTCTCCTGAATCAAGCAACCAATCATTTTTCCAAGAAGCAAGTGAAGCATTAAACAAGTCTTCATTTACTCCAATATTACAATGTGCCACAACATAGTGAGTGGATTCAGGTGCTTTTCCTTTCTCTTTGTCATTGGTTTTACCTTTGAGCTGATTTATTTCCTGCTCAATTATGTCCCAAGGCAGCTTGCATGTGGATGCATTATGTGATCTCTATTGCAACATATTCAATGCAAATCATACTTTTCTCCTTGAGAGTGTCTGCCCCCCCTGCCTTTGAAATTTCTTCTTCCTCTTCCTCTTCGACCACCTCTTCCTCTAGAATAATCTTGAGCATTATACTTCTCTCTATGTGCAAGACACACAGCTTCTTCAGAAGACCGAGGAGCTTTATTTTTCCCAAAAGATTTCTCTCCCTCGGAAAATTTATTCACAAGGGAGTCAAAGCTAATTTATTTGAGGTTTCCATTTAATTGCAATGACTCAAGATAGTTTGAATAAGTGGGATAAAGTGCCTTGACAAAAGCTATCAAAGGAATGTCTAGTTCAACATTAGTGACTTTGATGTCATGAATAATAGATTTTACTTCTGATGCAAGAGCAAGAGGATCATCATTTTGTAATTCAAAGCTAAACAATTTAATCATCAATTGGACAACTTCAAGTGCAGAGTGTGAGTCATATAGTTCCTTTAATTTTTGTAAGACTTCAAAAGCATTTAAAAATGGTGAAATATGGTGACTCGCCTCTTCATTTACATATGCTACAATCAAGGCACAGGCCTTGCTGTTCTTGTTTTCCCAAATGGTGAATTCCTTGTCTGAGGTGGGCTTTGCTGCTTCATTGTCTCATTCTCATACACAAACTCCTTTCCACAACTTATTAAAAATGAGAGTGTGTTTGATCTTCCAAGACCACTCAAAATTGTTCTCCTTCCCATTGAGAATCACTCCCACAATAGATATCAATGAATGCATTTAAAAATGTATACTGCAAAAAAATTTGTACTTATGGTGGCAAAAAAATGCAGTTCTAGTGGAAAAAAGTGCACTTCTGGTGTAAAAATTGCAATCTGATATTTATTAAACAAAGGTATTATTTGAGAGGCACTACATAAAATCCAAAACCCAACAACACTTTCCAAATAATAGACTACAAATATATTCTGAAAACAAACACCCCTTGGAAATTGTTGATTAATAAAACCTGAATATGGAAGCCCACAAACTAGATTTCCAAAACACCAACCAGAGACAAAGAAACTCTTATTTGTTGCATTCTAGAATGATGAGAATATTCCAGTTGTCATTGCAAATTGAAGTCTAAAGGCACAGTGACAAGCGTATTTAAAAAATGGAGTTATGACTATCGAATATGGCTGGGAGGTATTACAGTGGGGAGTGGATTTAAAAAATTGGGAGCGTATACAAAGGAAGCGGTGGGAGGAAGCGATATTGAATTGGAGGTTCAACATAGAGGAGTGTGTAGTATAAAACACATCGTGGTATAAAAACCAATGGAAAAATCGGTATGGAAAAGCCTTGGTAGCATCCAGTAATTAAAAAACTCGAAGTTGTAATGGTATACCGCACAGTGGTATGGGAATAACGTTACAAACGAGTTTAACACAGTTGAGCAATGTTAGGATGAGGAGTTAACGTCTGAGCAGTGGGAGGTATGGTAGTGTTAACCTGTGTATGGATTAACCAAGGAAGTCGAGTGGTAAAGGGCGCGCAGGTATATAGGAGAACCGGTAATGGGAAGTCAGTTGTTGTAAAATCACAGTGGAGAGGGGTGCGAGGTATGGTGCAACATTCCGACCTGGAAAAAAGAAAACATGTATGACAATGTATTCAACCAAACATAACTGAAGCCAAAAACTCGCAACAGTAGAGCAATGAGAGGATACCATTCAACGCGTAATGCAAAAATATGAGAGAATAGGAATATGGCAAACTACATAAATGGTAGAAGGGAGTTACAAAGGCAGAAAGGTTAAAAATGGAGCTGGCTCTAATATCATATCAGGCCAGGAGGTAACTCCTCAAATCAATTGTGCTTCTTCATTAAGATTACTCATGGTTATATATATGAAGGAGTGACTCTTGGGCTTCACCTCCCTATGACTCTTCCTTTTCCATTAATATTTACATTATTTACAAGTGTTCACCAAATCCCCCTGATTAGGTGTCAACAGTTTGTTCGCTTGATTTTTATAAAATTAAACTGCAGTTGAGGCTGTATAGTTTTTTGGTCTTGAGGCTTCAAAATACTTATTAGTTTGCTGCAAATTAAAGTTTGGATTTTAATTTTATCTGTTGATATTGTTATATACAATTTTCTTTTGTATAGTTTCACATTAAAATTATCATACTTATATACATGTTTGTCTTAGTTTTAATTTTCGTTTCATATTCATTGTAGATAATTTTGTTTGTGTTATAGTTACCTATAAATTCTATCTTAAACACTTGCCAATCCTTAGGGCATAACACAACAAAAAACTTATCCCACTATCTCACCCGCCCTACAAGATTAGAGGGGTTGGTTGAGAGAAGCATAACAACTTCCCCTCCATCAACACAGTTTTGGTGACCATACTGGGGAACAAAAATTGATATTCCCTAGTTTCTTGAATCAGTTAAATCCATGACCATACAATCTACTCACCAACCTGATCTTGCAGTTCACATTGACAATCAAAGAGATATTTCACACTATTTTTTCAGGTTTTTGTTGACCGTGCTAGCAATATCGAAAAATTTCAACGTAATTGGGTTTTCATAACCCAGGTTATTGAGATACAAGAACAAAGAGAAGCCTTTGAAAGATGACTCTAGGAGCGTCAATGTGAACACATTTCTCGTCCTTGACTGGTGTGTGACCAAGGAGCCTCATTCCAAGCTTTTCCCTTTCAAAATAAATATGGTTCCCACATAACCTAATCATGTATTAATTCACATCAAATTCAATTGATGTTATCTATGTGGTTGATCGTCCCATATTCCAAGGTATTTCATGGGAATCCTTTCTTGATCACATTGAAGATTTCCTTCTGTTTTGTCAATCTATGCGAGTTTATGACCTTTTGACTTCTTCTAATTTATTTCCTTGCTCCCTTCATGGCAAAGCCAAAGACTGATGTAGTCGTGTAGCACCTAATCCAAGCTTTGTAGGAGAAAATATATTTATAAAGTTTATTATTGACTTTCCTCCTCCTCCCAACCACTTTGAGTTTTTTCCTTGGGATCTTCAATGTGACTTTTGTGGTGGCCCTCATGAGAAAATTACTTGTGAATTATTCTTAAAATCAAAGCTCTAATATCAAACAAATCCTCATCTTTTCTTGACCATCAAAAAGGATAATCACATAGCTCATGTTGATTCATCTTTAAAAATTTGTAAGGAATCTCCAGCCTATTAATCTTCCCTCACCATCTCTAATCATGAAGCTTTGTTTGATGTCTTCCCTTTTAATGATACTTTTTTCAAACACTCGCAAAACAAAATCACATATGTCGCCCTGATTATCAGATTTCAAGTCTGTCTCTACCTAACTCCTCCATAGAATCCCCTCATTTGAAATCAAATTACGACTCTTTCGCCATTTACAATCAAGAGTGTGAATGCTATGATGATCACCATCACATCATGACACTTAATGATCATCCAATTTTATATGATCTGAAGGTTTCCATGCTCAATGATGACCAAAGTCAATCTCATGATTATGCTTTCCCTTTGATCTCTCATACATATGCATGCAATGAAGTGCATTCCCAATCATATTTGACTTTCTTTACCCTATAAATAATATTATTTATGATGATTATGAAGATAAAAGGTCTAATCATGATTATGAAGATAACTTTCTCGTTTTGCATGATGCCTCCCTCTTTGAGGAAATCGATAAAGAAGTCTTCAATGTTAGTCTTGGAAATGCCTCATCAATCATTTTAGTGGAATTTGAAATATTTGAATTTTGAAATGACTAATGCATGCATGGTTTCTTTCATAAAGAGTCTTCGAGATTGCGTTGTTGCTTTTCTTTATATGGGCCATGGTCATAATACGCATAAAAATCTTGACTTTCCTAATATAGTATCTAAACCATGCTTGTTGGTTGGAAAGCTATACGAGATGGCGAGCAATTATTTTGGCTTCTTATCAAGCCTTATTCTTACTGAATGTGATTATTGGTTGGAAAGAAAATCATCTTACCTCAATTATCATCCACCTAGCCACGAATATTGCATATAAAGCTCACGATCCTTTGCTTTATACTAATTTTTATCCTGATTAAACTCGAATACATGTTATTTTCCTCCCTTTTATACTTATGATTTATCTTCCTTTTCTTCCTTTTTGTTTAATCCCTGCTTTATTTTTTCTTAGTTCCAAGTTTTTAGTTTTAGTCTTATATTACCAATTTACTGCTTCATTTCCTTTAGTTTTTTGTTGTTTAGTTGCAGCTTTTACTTTTATTTCTCCGCCTTTTTACATTGATGAATTTTATTTTTTGAGTTCACAGCATCATAACAGGGCTAATATACATATCTATTAGTACAACCAGAAAGATATCTTAAAAAAAAAATCCCTCTCTGATATAAATTTTTTTAAGCTATATTTCTCTAAAAATATTTGTGTGCTAGTATAATTACCCTGTGATTAACAAGATTTTAAACACAGTAAACAAGAGACCTCTTTGTTTTCATGTAGAGATGGGTTGCAAAAATACTTTGTTGAACCTTATCATTCCCTGCACTAAATCAACCAAGGTTATGTCTTCTTTGTGCCACTTCTTACATCCCATGCTTCCTATCCCCCAATGACAACTTGCATCCTATTCACTCACAGTCAAATTTGTTTTTCTGATTACCAAAAATTTTGAGTTTCATTTTACCTCCTGCAAACCACCCTGTGGAGTCGCCAATGTTGACACACGTCAATTAACAATCATGCAAATCATTGCAATGTCCCCTAATTACATTTTTCTCCCTGACAAACAAGAAAATTTCAATTAAGAGCAAGAAAATACAAACACAAAAACGTTAGTAGGTGGGGCCCCACCTAAAAGGGCATCATGATTAGTCAGTATCAAGTCTAACAAGTGCCAGTTTGTCATTACAAACTTTTTCATAAAGGGTAAGGGTAATATGTCAAGGTATTCATCTACGTTGTTTCAAGTTAAAAAAACATACATACATTTTGGTGAGATATATTTTCTTGTGAATATACTTGATGAAAGTACATTAATATGTATATGTAAAGGAGGGTTTGTGTTCACATCCAAAGTTTTAAGGGCATATGATATAGTAGTTCATATTTGAAACCTTTCCCAAATAGACAACATAACAAGGTTTGATAATGTTGGGAGGTTGAAATCATTATAAGGCCAATATATATACCGCGACATTTATATAGTTCTAAAATGTTCGAAATTTTGAATGAATTTTAAGTTGTGATTCGACTCCCTCAAATTATGGATTGGTACTTACCTCGTCAAGGTTATGTTATGTTATATATATATATACACACACAATGTAGCATTGTGACTGATCAACTACAACATATATATCACTCGTCCTTTCAATAACCAACATTATAAATGTTGAAACAAAGTTGATACACCATACATTTTCGGCGGCATTGCAAGTAGTGTTGTTAAGGTTTGTAACAATAAACATTTAATGAACAAGTGTGTCGGGAATGATCTATGGCTAATAAGTGAATGTCGTTAACATGGCATCCTATGTGACCATCATTCTAAACATCTAGCATGTACGTCGTTTGAAACAAAACAATGTTTAACTACACCACTCCTCCGACTTGTCAATACACATAGATCCTCATAATTAACTTGAGTTTCGACGTGGCCACTAAGTTTTCAGTTGGGTACTAGTGCTTTATGATACATTCAATCACCAAGTCAATGTAGGAATGGCCTTGAATTCTAAGCTAATACCCCCATGTTTTTTGGAACCCTACTCATTCCTTGTAGTTTGAGTTAGTTCTTGAGTTGGTGACAATAAGTAAAAATAAGAGCTGAGAATTTGGATGCCTGGAACTATAAAAACTAAAGGATTTTATTGAATACATATGCATAGGAGGAAAGACATGCCTCTTCTTTAATGAACTCAACAATAAATCAATAGCTTAGTTGTTTTGAAATTGCATGTAATGATTCATTTTCCTTGTTTTTCCCTTGCTTGTTGGGGTTACATTAGGTTGTACGTGCATTAACAGTTGAAAAGTACTCAGTATCAAGGTTGTCGTTATCTTGCTCCATCTGTTCATAATGTGACCACTATTTCCTTTCAATACTACTGTAAAAATGACACTAATATAGCTTGTGAGTCTCTATATTCATTCTTAAACCCTTCATATTCCCTACACAACCCTCATTTGGCATCTAGAGGTTATCATTATATTTTCCTTACCTATCGAAAACCCTACCTAGCCTTAGGTATGATTTGCAGGGAAATACTTTTGTATCTATTCAGGAATTTTCATGACAAGACTATGTTTCAAATGGGGCTCTTTTATTTGTATTTCTATAGTGTGATGATTTATATAAATCCTTACTCCTCTAGGTAAGTTTTATCATTGCTTTGTATCGCCTAGGCCCTCAAGACCCTTGGTCTTGGGCCCAAACACATCATGAAATATATTCAGGTATTGTTATTAATCCATGTTGTGTTTCATAGTGTTGCAAGTCTTTGCACCAATAACAAAAGATGATGATTATATTGTACATTGGTTTTTACAACCATTCCCGAATGCTAGCATACATTAGCTAATAACAAGGACCTTCTTGATATTAACCATGTCTCCTGCATCTATATACACATTTGTTGACTAGACCCTGAGTCCTAACTCTATTAATATCTACACCCTTCCAAAATATACATGTCATACGAATATGTACGACCTATGAAGTTGCAATTCTAGTTTTGAGAATGTTTTTCACTGTGATAGTCGACAAAATATGCATAGGTTTTCCTCTAGTCGAGCCATGAAATTTACAGTTGATTATACTCTTCATTTTTCCTAACCCTGCAACACATCCACACCATAATCATTGCTCTCATAAATTTGTTTACCTTGGATATATAAGTTAAAATATTTCGCAATGTCATGAGCTCCTAAATGACTTGGTGATCACATTCATGTGACTTTAGGATAAAAACATAGTTGATCTTGGAAATTTACAAATATCTCATTACACACAGGACCATGGAAAACCCTAACTGAGCCAAACATTTAAGTCAACATTGTCTTCACACTTTTTCCACATTGTTGTTATATAACGATAATGTCTTGACAGTGAATACACCTAACCTACCTTGGACGAGTATATAAAATCATGTATTTATTTAATCATTCCCAATGTATTCTGAATGTAGCATTGGTCAAACACATTTCACACATTGTTCTTTGATACAAGTCAAGCGGGTTTTTGGCTACATGGTTAGTATTAGTCATTACCCCAATGAGTTATAAAGAAAGAATATTTTTCCTTACCCTTTCTCGATGTATAATTTTTATGTTTAAACCGCTTGAAAAATCCAGTGACTTATAATAAAACCTTCCAATGTATCACAACATGTTTCGTTAGGGCTTGGCAATTTGTACAAATAATGAATTAAACATTATGTTTCACCTCACTAGATAATTTTCTTCCATTGGCCCTTGTTTTAAACAACGATACATTGTGATTTATTAGTACAACGAGATTATAATAAGACAAGTCATCTTCCTCTAGATAATTGGTAATGGAAAAATTACTCTACAATACACTGTAATATGCTAAGTCCTGTGCAGTAAGTTCTTTTTATTATTATTAGCCACTCTTTTCTAAGCTATATATGGTCATTGTATCACTAGATAATCAGTTTAATAAAGATCTGTAGTTGACTTATGATTCTTAAAAAATAAAATATTTTCATTGTCATACATAGAGATGAACATATTTGTGACTTATATGTTGTCCAACACTTCATGATGGTGTTTTTCTCTCAATGCACTCATGAGTCCATTCACTTCCCCGCAAACATATTTTCCTAGTAAAGTAACTTAGTCATTGTTTCTTTACTTACTCAGATGATATGATAAAATGATTTGAACAACATGAGTTTCTTCAACTGGCATAGTTGTGGCAAAGGCAACAAAGGTAGGGGCTTTGGGATAAGAATAAGTAGGAGGCCAATAATTTCAGTCCATTTTGACAAGCATTCTGAAGAGCTGAGACAATTGCTACAAACAAGAGTTGTTAACCTGATTGGTTAACATGCCTTACAACCCCCTCAACCTTCCATTCATAATTGGCCTAGTATTGGTATCCACATGTATCAGAACAAGTGGTTGTCCCTGCTAACGATGGTTGGCAAAACATCATGCAGCCCCAACCTTTGCAGGTTGTCCAAGGGTGACCTACAACTTCTTTGCTTCCTCCACCACCTTTTCCTTTGATTCAAGAATCACAATATCTATAGTCAGCTACTTCAAGAGCTATTCCCACCTCTTTGCTAGTGACCCAGTCATCCCATCTTGGCATTCAATGACCTCAACTTGCAACTAGTCAAGGGAAACATAAATCCCAAGTCACTAATTCTGACTCATCACATGGCTCCTCACACTTTGTTACCTCTCACACCAACCATGATGAGCCAGAGTAGCAGGATGAGAGTGAGTATGGTAAAGGGGAAGGCTACCTCTCAGAGCAAGTCTCTTATTATTTTTAGATATTATATTTCTGTTGATTGACTTTAGTTTTTATTTTCTTCTACCATCAACATGATATTTGTGGTATATTTTTTAGTATGCATAATGTATATGCAATACTCTTCTTTTGGTTTTGATACAATATTACATGCACATATTTTTGGGACAACATATGTTTTGTGTTAGAAATATGTTGTCATTAATGGGAAAGGCAAAGAAGATGATTGCAAAGGCACCGATGGTTGTAAGAAGAATTATAAAGTTGCAGAGAATTTGGAGCCATTTCCGGAATATCATATCATCTCAAGTACTATTGGAAATTGCTCAGATGGATAAAGCTCAAAAAGAGCTTTCCAATGGTACACCGAAGTCCGAAAAACACCTCTTAGATTGAAATTTATTGACATTCAAAGTTATAAATGTAACATTCAAACCCCAAGGGCCCCACAACATATTCAACAACCATGTAGGTGTGCATAGACCACATCAACCAATAAAATCTTAGGAGGGACAATGCCAAGAGGATGTGGCAGACAACTCACCTCGGACCTCAGAAATCCATGGATCTTGGAAGAAACCCCGCAGATGCTTCTCCAAGATACACCTTGAATTCTCGTTGAGATTTGCAATAGATAACAGAGGTAATTAACAGAAAGAAGGGCGGAAATTGTTGACGAATTTGATAAAAAAATAAGGCCCGAGAACCCTCCTTCTCTCGTACTGGTGACATGGATTTGAAATCATGGATGAACCAAGAGAAGGCACATGGCATTTTTTTTATTGTCTCACAGAGATTATGTAGAGACACAGGTGGATGATGATGTCAGTAGTGATGTGGAACCTATGAGGGTATGACACATGGCATGTCGATTCAGTGTTTTCAAGTACCTGAGTGGACCAAAACAAGAGACAGTAGGAACCAGTCAGTGAGTGACACATCACATCCTTGTAGAGGTGGCAGATAACTGGTAGTGACATGTCATCCCTTGAGGCCTTCCCTGGAATAAACTCAAAGGCGAACATGCATGACTCTTCGAGTTGATGAGGTTGTGGGATATGCTAGATCACACATGGCAAGACAACTCATCTCGGTGGAAATATGATTAGACCGTGTATTAAGCAAGTGACAGGGCACAGTGGTAGGATTACGTAATCTCTAAGAAACTTAGACCCCGAAAGAAACCTCCTCGAAAGAAACAAAAGGGTGCATAGGCAGTAAAGTCCGAGTAATAGCTCTAGGACACTGTGTCGTATGACATGGTGGATAGATCATCTTGAAATTTTTGTGATTAGCTAGTGTGGATAGGTAATATTGGTAGTTATGTGATTGGCCCGTGCAAACAAGTAATCTCGATGATTTTTTAATTGGTTGCAGCAGAAGCAAGGTGGAACCACAAAAAATAACCTTAGAGGAAACGATCTCAGTGATAATGCAAGGGCTTCCACTGAGTTTTTTCCAAGATATTTTTTCCAAGGAACAAGATCCAGGAGCTAAAGTTCAACACGAGCACATGGTTCTATGCGTACGTGAAGATCAAGGGTGCTAAAGAGTTGAACAATGAATAAACCCTTGGGGCTTAGATTCTAAAACAAAGGAACCTAGTGGAGGCTTAAATGTTGTGGTTCTTTGTGTTAAGCGCTCAGGCCCAATACAGATCTACAGTCTTGATCTAGCACCTCGGGCGTATACTAAGAGCCTAATGCATGCACGGGTCAACAACTGATAAATTTGGCATAATACGCCAAAATTTGGAAGCTTCACACCAAACTGGCAGAGCACTAAAGTTAAACTAGCAGTGCAAAAATGATTTAGTAGCCCGACTGGTGGAATGGACCGAATTGGATGAAAACTTAGCAATATGGCTAAATTTGGAGGTTGGCCAAATTTAGAAAACCTCTACTAAATCCTGTAAAATTACCATAATTACAGATTTGAGTAGTTTGACTCAGGTTTTATTACAGAGATAGGGGAGAAGAGATAGAAGAGTTATTGTGCACATCAGGAGGATATTCCAAAAGCAGAAAAACAAGAATTTAATTAGATCAAAACCTCTATTGGGAGAAATTTAGGTGCAATTTTACTAAGAGTTCAATAATTAAAGATATCAATCCAAATTTTTATATAAGAAGAATCAAATGTGCAAGAGTAAAGACTTGTTGGTTGTATTGGTTGTTGATTATTCAAGGGTGGATGTTGGATTGACCAATGATCAAAGATTGTTGAGGGTGATTTTATGGTAGTTGCAGCAAGTGTTTGAAGTGAGAAATTTATTTGTTTATGAAAGCAAGTGGCCTTCATGATTTGAGTTTGAAAATTGTATGAAAGATGAATCATTGAGGTCAAGCAAGTGGTAGCTTGTAGATCATGGGTTGTGGTTCATTCCAGTAGTGGCTGGTAAATAATTAGGGGTCAAAGCTCTTTTCAGTAGCAACTAATAAATTAGGGGTTGTATCTCCTTTCAATGGTAGCGTATAAATTAGGGAGTAGTAGCTTCCTTATGGTTGCAACTAGAGAACTTTGTAACAACAAGTAGAAGCTTGCCTTTGTGAAGTAATTGAAGAGAAGTTTGAAGAATTTATGTGTTCTATTTTTTGCTTCTTGTGTTTACTCTTGTGATGCTCATATGATTTGTTGTTGAAATATTTATTGGTTTCCTAGTAGCTTTACTAGTGAAAGAAAAAATTTAAATTCCTACAATATTGATTTAGCCCCCCTCCTTAGTATTGTCTTGGTTTCTAACAATTGGTATCATAGCAAAACCAAGTTATTTCGGATTCGTTTAACAACCGAAAGAAAGATCAAGGACCATGGAAAACTAGGAAGGAGGATACACCAATAGGGCATCAATGTTCAATGGAACAAACTATGTGTTTTGGAAAGTAAGGATGAAAACCTATATTCAATCACTTGGTGTTGATGTATGGGATGCAGTTGTAGAATAATATCAAAAGCCTCCATCCTAGATTACTAGAGATCAAAATATGGAATTCACATGTAATTATAAAGCTATAAATGCCTTGCTTACTAACCTACCAAAATCAGAACTAGTCAAGGTCATGGATTTCTCTAATGCAAAAGATATTTGGGACAAGATGAGCAGTTGTTATGAAGGTGAAAACAAGGTAGAGCAAGCCAAACTTCAAGTTTTTAGAATGAAATTCGAGTCTTTGAAGATGCATGATGACGAAGATATTGCTAAATACTTTCTTAGAGTTGAAGAGGTTGTGAATGCCATAAGAGGTCTTGATGAGAAATTAGAACAATATGTGTTCAAAAGGTGTTGAGAACTCTCTATGATATATTTAACCCCAAGGTTTCATCCATTGAGGAAATGACAGATCTAAAGTCTCTCACTTTCGATCAACTACTTGGCTTATTGCCAATGAGATGAGAATTTCTAATGGAAAGCCAACAACGAAGGATTCAACCTTCACAGAATATAAGAAGAACAAGGAAGAACATGATAATTCATGTTGTGAATCAAATGAAGAGGAAGATAAGTTAACGAGGAAGCTCAAGAGAGGCCAAGGAAAGTACAAAGGTAAGCTAACTTTGAAGTGCTTTTACTATGGTAAAGTTGGTCATTATGCCTCCAAGTGTCCTCAAAAGAAGAAGAAATAATATGACCTTAGAGAGATGTTTAGAAAAGGGAAAAAGGATAGAAAGAAGGATAAAAATAAGAGCTTCTACACCAAAGATGCTACCTCCTATGAAAGTGAAGGCAACCAATGTTCAGATGAGGAAAGATATAATGAAAACCCAAAAGAATTTATGTTCATGGCTACAAACAATCTGGAAATAGAAGTTATTGATTCTTATGGAGAAAAGGCCAAGGTTGACTTAGAAGGAGAGCTAGTTAGTGCTATTGAAGAGATTCAAAGGCCGAGGAAGAAAAATAAAACTCAAAAGGAATTGTTGATTAAGGACAAAGTTGATGCCATTGAACCTCTTCTCCTACAAATTGAAGAAGGTAAGTAGATTCAAGAAACTCTGAATCAATGAGTTTTCATGATGATTATTCTTAAATTTTGTGGATTTTTTTGCCGGAGAGAGGAAAAGAGGTCAGACTACTAGCTTGGAGAGCGGACTAGTGATCAAGGCTTAGGGTTCAACATAGAGAGTGACAAAGGGTAACAGGCACCCATGGAGGCACAGGGAGGAGGGAGCTCCACTCCCTCCTACAGTAATGTGGTTTCAAACAGAGGAAGAGCAAGGAATAAAAATCAGACTCCACAACCCTTGGAGGTCAAGACAAAAGACATTAAAACTCAGAAGGCGGAAGGCAGCAAAAGCCATGCAGAATAAGGTACCCACGAAGAAGACCGACAGGAGAAGACAACAAAAGACAGAGGTCAGGGAACAGAGAACATAAACAAGATGGGACCCTGTAAAACCAAGACCATTACCAAACCACGAGTTCTTTTGAATGATCCAGCTCTGCAAGAGCACAGGGATCACATGGCGAACTATGCCATTATATGTAAATTTATGGGAATCTGGCCGTCAGAGAAAGCGTTGTACACCTGGATAAAATACAACTGGAAACCAAAGGGGGAGTTAAAAATACATCTTGGATCCAAAGGTTTTTTTACAGTGGTATTCACGAACATGGAGGATAGAGACAAGATTTTTGAAGGAGGACCATACTTCTTTGCAGCTGCTAGTCTCTATATGCAGCCACGGATGATGAAATTTGTGCCAGAACGTGAAACCTTCACTTTGGTTCCGGTATGGATTAGACTCTACTCCTTACCTTTAGATTACTGGATGTCAAAGTCTTTAAAAGCTATAGGCAAAAAATTAGGTCATTTCGTAAAGATCTCAGAGGCAACTCTACAAGGAAAATATACCTCCTATGCTCATATATGTGAGGAGATGGACCTATCAGGAGCCCTTCCAGATGAGGTCATTCTAGAAGTCTATGACGAGGAATGGGTTCAAATGGTTGACTATGAACGTATCCCATTCAGATGTCACAAATTTCATGAGCATGGGCATCTATCTAGAGATTTTCCTCTTAATAGAAGGTAAGAACACCTAAACACTAGTAAAGGGAGAGATCAAACAGGTTTCACCAAAGTAGGAGGAAAAGGAAAAGGAGGGGGAAGGAAGACACAAAAGAACCCTACTGAGAAGGATAACAAAACAAGAAGTCACAACAGTTTTGAGATCTTAGAAGAAGAAGATGTCGAGGGAGGTGATCAAAAGAGAACAAAGAATCAAACAGCAAGGGGGAAAGAAAAAGAGACCAGCATGGAGTTCACACAGGAATAGAATGATCAAGCGAAGGACCCTTTGAGTAACATGGAAATAGAAAAAGACCAGGAAATGACTCAAAGTGAAAGTGGCACAGAGGACCAAGACTTACAGGAGATACTGGAAAGGGAGAACCTAGAGCTGGAAAAGTTTCTAGAACAAGGAGGAAACCTGGGAATAAACTCCATGCCTCAGGAGGATGTTGACAAGGTACAACAGATATTCCTATACAAGTCACATCAAATAGCTGCAGGAGTCAAAAGAGGACATGATAACCAGGATACTAAAGGGAGTTCCTCAATAGGATTAATAATAGGCAATTTAAAAAAAAAACCAGGCAAAAGGAGGGGAAGAAAAAGACAGAAAGAACTACTGCTGGAGTGTGGAAAACTCATGATTGACTCAAGAAGGATGAAAGACCTGTCTATTTACTCCTTTAAAACCCCACCTCAATGAAGATCACAACTTGGAACATTAGAGGACTAGGGAATAGAAGAAAACAGAGGAACCTAGGTAACAGGATCAAAGAGGAAAAACCTGACATAGTATTCATACAGGAAACAAAATGCTCAGTGGAGAAGATCAGAGAAAAACATAGTAGATGGTTAAATAGATATGAATACCTTGAAGTTAAAGCAAAAAAAGCTACTGGTGGCATTCTCACTATATGGGATCCACAGAAATTTGGTGTGATTGATGCGGAGGCATCCAGACGTCACCTCTCTTTGATTTCCAACCTGTGGGTGATAGGCAATGTTACATGATCACAAATGTCTATGGTCCTCAGCCAGTGGAGGACAAATTTTGACTACTCACAACACAGCTCTACCCTAGATTCTAGGAGGTGATTTTAACATGACTAAATCACTCACGGAGAAGAAAGGAGGAACTAGAACACTTGGCAGGGATTCAATTGCTTCCAGAACTTCATCACCAATATGAAATTGGTTGATATGGAAACCAACAATGGAATCTTCACTTGGAATAACAAAAGGGGTGGCCCTACCCAAGTAGCCTCAAAATTAGATAGAATTCTTATCTCAAAGGAACTTCTTCTCATGGGAAGTAGCCTGAATGCGTTCATCCTACCTTTTGGAGGATCATATCACTGGCCTATTCAATTGGAAGCTTCTCTTTTTGGTAAACCAAGGAACTCCCCCTTCATGTTTGAGAATGCTTGGCTCACACATTCAGATTTCCTCACAAACATTGAAAAATGGTGGAAGGAAGAGCTTCACCTTCAACGTACAAAGATGTTCCTTCTACACAATAGGCTCAAACACATTAAAGGCAAACTCAAAGAGTGGAACAAAAAGGAATTTGGCAATATCTTCAAAGCGAAAGGAAATGTGGAAAAGAAACTTAAGGAAATAAACCAAATTCTTATCACAGAAGGCTTTACGGAAGAAAGGAAAGAGATGGCAGAGTCAACCCAGCATGAATGGGAAAACAAATGTCTACAAGAGGAAATATTCTAGAGACAGAAATCAAAAGTACAATGGATTAAGGAAGGGGAGAGAAACACCAAATTCTTTCACATATCCACCATATCTCACAAAAACAACAACAGAATTGTGAAACTTACAGATCAACATGGAATAGAAAGAAACACTCATGAAGAGATAGAAGAGGTTCTCATCCAACATTTTCAGAGAATAGTTGAGGAAACCTCGGAAGATAGATATCAGTTTATGAAAAGATTTACTCAATACATTCCAAAATTGATTTCTAGAGAAGACAATCACAATCTCAACAGACCAGTAATAGAGGAAGAGATTGAGGAAGTCATTACAGAGATGCAGAATGGGAAAGCACCAGGCCCGGATGGCTTCAATGTGGACTTTTTCAAAACTTGTTGGAGGATAGTAAAATAGGATATTCTGGAGGTAGTGGAAGACTCTCGAAGATTTAAGACAGTCTTGAGGGTGCTCAATGAATCCTTCATAGCCTTAATCCCCAAACAGGAAAAGGCTACCTCTCTAGACAGATTTAGACCTATAACATTATGCAATGTGGTATACAAAATAATATCCAAAGTAATTGCCAATCGTCTCAAACCACTCCTCCCTACCCTAGTGTTAGAGGAGAAAATGGGCTATGTGGAAGGAAGACAAATTCTTAATAATATAATTCAAGCACATGAAGTGGTTCACTCACTCAGTACCAATAAACAGGCAGGGATGATAATTCAGTTGGACATAGCTAAGGCCTATGACAAACTCAATTGGTCGTACATAAGAGTAGTTCTAAAAGCCTATGGCTTTTATTACAATTGGATTAAGTGGGTCATGGCACTAGTTACCACTGCCAGTTGTTCAATCCTCGTCAATGGCTCTCCCTCCAAGACCTTCAAGCCTACTAGAGGTCTCAGGCAAGGTGATCCTCTTTCTCCTTTCCTTTTCATTCTAATGATGGAAGGGTTAGGGAGAGCAATCAAGGCTACTAAGGAGGAAGGGAGAATTCAGGGCTTGAGACTCACTCAATATGGGGACAAGGTGACACATCAGCAATTTATGGATGATACTATGCTGCAAGGCACATCCACAGTCAAGGAAGCCAAAGCATTTAAGCAGATTTTGAGGGACTTTGCCATGGCAGCAGGCACAGAGGTAATTCTTACTAAATCAAAGATTTTCTTTTTCAATACGGATATTTCGATTCAAAGAAATTTGTCCGGAATTTTGGGCTTTCAAAGAGAGTCATTCCCCGCAAAGTACCTGGGAGTTCCTCTCACTAACAAACCATTACACAAGGAAATCTGGGAGTCTGTTCTAAATAAGCTAAAAGATAAGATTAGCAAATGGACAAATATAGCTCTAAATCTTGCAGGGAGACTAATCCTAACTAAGGCTATCCTCCAAAGTATCCCTATCTATATGCTATCAGCCATTCCGGCACCAAATGGTGTAATTACTAATATAAGAAACATTCAAAGAGACTTTCTCTGGGGGAAAGGTGAAGAAAAGAAGAAATGGGCCCTAGTGGCATGGGACAGGGTATGCAAACCTAAAGCCCATGGTGGCTTAGGTCTCCATGACCCAGGAGTACTTAACAGAGTTCTAGGAGCCAAAATCTAGTGGAGATGGATAAAGGAAATTCAAGCCCCCTGGGCAAAGCTTTGGAAGCAAAAGTATGCAAGAGATTGGCAGGAAAAGAACCTCATAAGAATGACAGGACAAGTAAAAGGTTCATCAATTTGGAATAGGGCATGGGAGAACAGGGCCCTAGTCCAAAATCATAGTTTCTGGGAGATCAAAAATGGAAAACTAGCCTGGTTCTGGGAGGATAATTGGCAGCAGGAGGACAATCTCCATAGTGAAGAATTAGCAGACATTCACACAGACACCATCAAAAAAGGATTAAGAAGGGTAAGTGACTATTGGGATCAAACAAGGAACAATGGGAAATGGAGAATTTGAAAACTTCCAGATTAAGATTTACCTCTTTTGGACAAGAGGCAAATCTTAACCTCAACCTTGGAAGACCAATTAATATGGGGAAAGAACAAGGCTGGTCTCTTCACCCTTAAGGAGGCCAAAAGGATCGACACAGGGTTTAACTTTCCAAACACTGATAAGACGTGGAAAGAACTCTGGGATAATCCTCATTGGATGAAAGTTAAATTGTTGAAGTGGTTGGTTCAACAGGGAAAGATTCTAACATGGGATAACCTAAGAAAAAGAGGCTTTGTTGGCCCCTCAATATGTCACCTAAGTGGGCAACAAGAAGAAACCACTAATCATCTACTGAATAGATGCTCTTTCACTACAATACTTTGGAACTGGGTTGGAGATGTCTTCGAGCAGACAGACAGACATGTAAATGACATCATTGCTACATAGAAAAACTGGCAGGAAATTTTTTCGGATAATGAGACAATAACCTCCACCTGGGAGCTAACCCCAGGGTTCTTAATCTGGAATGCTTAGAAGGAGTGCAACAACAGGATTTTCAAGGACAAGGCGAGCTCAGTGAGCAGCATCCTAAAGCTAATCCTTAAGCAACTCAAAGAGACTGTTCATATCCTGGGAATCCTAGAAAAGTTAGAGCTCAAGATTCATCTCCCTTAGTGTTCTAAGAAGATCAACAAGAAGAACTTAGCAGATAAGGCTTTCTGGCAACCCCCTTCTCATGGTTTTTTAAAATTTAACATCGATGGGGCTTCAAAAGGAAATCCGAGAGAAGCAGGTTATGGAGGGGTCATGAGGGATGAGGAAGGAAACATACAAGTCATCTTCCACAGTTATCTAGGAAAAGCAACCAACAATATGGCTGAGCTCATGGCGATGGAATTGTGCTTGGAAATACTGCTCAAGTACAACATTCACAATGTCATCATAGAGGCCGACTCGGAATTAGTCATTAATTCGGTGAAGAGGATAAACGCTGGTGCTGCACCTGAGAAAATCTCAGGACACTGGCGGCTTCTGCAAGTCTACCAAAGAATCCAATCACACCTAAGAGTTCTGAGAACTCTTAGGTTGGTGCATGTTCGCAGGGAAGCCAACAAAGTGGCGGACTGGCTTGCCAATGAGGGAGTTCGAAACAAGCATATCGACTTATGTTGCAGGTGGGAGGAGGTAACAGACGGTAGGATGAAGGAGGAATGCTCTTCCCAGGCCCTCAGTGACAGACAACAGTATCAGAATCTTACTTCATGTCAATGATGAATAAGTTCACCTCAGGCAGTTTATCAGAGGAAAGGCACGGTTGGTTCTATGAGGGTGCTTCTAGAAACAAAGGTAGATATCGAGACAGTAGATTTCTACGCACAGGAGAAGGGATTACATGTATGCCAACTCCACTCATAATGCATGCCAGGCAGGAGGCCACCCTTCCGGCTATGTCTTCCTCGTGCAATGTGGGGAAGGCCATAGGAAGAAATTATCGGGGGCAAACACTGCTCGAGATGTCCTCGGATGACAAGCGATGTCATTCAGCTAGTGGTGCGGGGAAGAGGATGAACAGTGATAACCGCCTTCATCGTTGGGTAAGCAGTGAGTGGATGTGCGGTCCGATTGGTTCTGTGGCCGTCAGATCCGGAGGAGGAAGATCAACGGCCAACATTTGGCGGGCTAGTTGGTGGGCCCAAAAGGATAAAACCACTAATGGTTTACCACCTTCATCGGGCGCCATCCAAACCAAAGGCGGTTTTTATGAAAAGCCAGCAATTCCACTCAGGAAGCACCATGTGGCGGAGGAACGGAAAAGCAAACCACCTTCATCGCGTGGTAATCAGCGGGCTTTTAAGCCGCGCGATATGGACACCAGCCGTTGGATCAAAATGAAGAGATCGATGGCCAATGTTGATCGTGTATCTTCACCTCCGCGCGGGTTGATTTTTTACTGTTGGTTTGTTAGGAGTAAAATAAATGGTGGGTTCAATATCATGCTGCAAACGCGCACGCTACTCTGAACCGCGGAGCCGAGAGAAGGTCCGCCGCCGCCAAAGCTTGGACGCAGCCATGAGCAGCCCTGGGGGTGGGGAGTCCGCTCCCTCCCCGTCATTATCCTCCGCAGATGCATTCAGAAGGCTATTAACGCAGAAAGGGAAGAAGCAACAGCACATTGAGGTGCCGAAATTCATAAAAAAGCTCGACGAAATACTAGAGATAGCACTTCCAGAGGAACAACCTATTAAAATAGCTCTTGCGCTGTCAGATAGAGGCCTGGTAGGGCAGTTTATGGGCCGATGGCCGTCCACTAAAACCACGGACGATTGGATTCAGCGAAACTGGAGACCGCAGCTGGAAAACAATGTAATTTGTTATGCTGTTGGACGAGGTTACTTCATCTTTGAATTTACCACCAAAGAAGACCGCGACCTGGTATTCAGAAATGGGCCGTATTTTATGGGAAATCAGGGACTGTATCTCAACAAATGGAGTCCTGATTTTGACCCATCCGTCGATGTCCACAAGGAGGCGCCGGTCTGGGTTCGTTTACCCAATCTCCCTCTTCACTGTTGGAGCTACCAATCTCTGCAGAAGATTGGTAATGGGTTGGGTCAATTTATTGACAAAGCTGATCACAAGGGCCAATATACATGTGCTAGAATCTGCGTGGAAGTCGACTTGGAAGCCGGACTACCAGAAGCGATCAAACTCAAAGTTGGAGAATGGCAGCACTTCCAGAAGTTGGACTACGAGCAGCTGCCTTTCAAATGTCGAACCTGTCATGAGCATGGACACTTCCAGAGAAACTGCCCAAAAGCTCCAACAGGGAACACAGTTGAAGAAGAAGGATGGAAAGAAATCAGAAAGGGAAAGGCTGTTCCAAAGCCTCCGGGACAGAACATCTCCGCTCCAACGAGGAAGCCTCACCTCAATCCAAAATCCGTTGCTGCTCCTAAAGATGGATCCCCCTCTGGAGAAAAGGTGGACGATAAAGAGACCCAAGAGGAAACCGAAAATAAGGAGAAACAAGGGAATGTAAAAGAAGCAGAACCATCAGTCCCCTCACCCGAGGAGTGTCAGAGGGGCAATGAAGGCAATGAAGAACACATTAGTCTAGCCTCAGACTCTGAGGGAGAATCAGAAGAGAGAGATTCTGAAACTGACAACTCGTTAGTCACTCCAATCAAGACGACTAGAGGGCGGAAATCCAAGAAGAAACAGAGAGAGGAAGAAACTTACAAAGATGTCCTCCAAGGCTCCCAAAAAACTCTCAAATCAATGATAAATACCAGATCTGGGCGCAAGAGTAACAAGGCTCCAATAGGAGCCACATCTCCCCAAAAAAGTAAATAATGAAATACGTCTCCTGGAATTGCAGAGGTTTAGGTAGCAGGTCGAAAGAGGAAGCCCTGAAAGATCTAGTGAGAATATACTCGCCTGAAATCCTCCTCATCCAGGAGACAAAGCTGGAGGGTCTTTCTCTCCTCCAATCTAGTAAAGTTTTTTGGAAAAAAGGCCATGGAAGAGCGGTTAGTGCAAGAGGCGCCTCTGGTGGAATAGCCACCTTCTGGAATAGTGCCATTTATGACTTTATTCAAGAAAAAAGCAGCCCTCACTGGCTCTTCACTCAGCTACTTCACAAGGATTCAGGACAGCAAGTAAGTATGTTTAATGTTTATGCTCCTGTTTTGCCAAGCGAGAAAAAAATCTGCTGGAATTCGCTTCATTCATTTCTTTTAGAGCAAAATCCCGAGAATATCATCATTGCAGGTGACCTGAATGTCACCCTTGCTCTTGATGAGAAAAAGGGAGGTTCCATTGTCAGGGATCCTGCCAGAGAATGGGTTGAAGACATAATGTTGGGCTGGGACCTGGAGGATATTAAACCTTCCTCAGGTAAATTCACTTGGTCCAATAAAAGAATAGCCCCCAATCACATTGCTGCCCGGTTGGATAGATTCCTTGTTAACTCTTCTTTCCTAACCCGCGGTCTTATGGCATCCTCTAAAATTCTCCCAAATCTCACCTCTGATCATAAGCCCATTCTTCTCGAGCTTTCCCTAGACTGCAATCTTGGCCCCATCCCATTTTGGTTCAGCCCTCTGTGGATCCAGCAAGAAGGCTTTCAAGAGGTGGTCTCCGACTATTGGAATAGGCCCATCCATGGTTCTCCTTTCTTTGTCTGGGAAGAGAAAATCAAGGTTCTAAAAAGAAATCTTAAAGATTGGGCTAAAAGACTGCAATCCCCCACAGCCAAAAGAAAAGAAAATCTAAATAGGCTTGTTTCTCATCAGCTAGATATGGAGCACAGTCCTGTTTCTCAAAGTCTGCTACTTAAAGAAGTCGAGCTCCAAAAAGAGGTTCATAGATCTAGCAGGGAGGAGGAAGAATTTTGGCGACAGAAGTCTAGGAACCTTTGGTTGAAATCCGGAGATAAGAACACCAGCTTCTTTCATAAGCAAGCGGAAGCCCGAAAGAACTTCAAATCAGTCTCAGAGATTCATTACCAAAATACTGTGATTAAGGATTTCGAAGGCATCAAGCGAGCTGCATATTCCTTCTATCAAGATCTTTATTCGGCTCCTGAAGAACCAGCTATTGATCCCCATTCCTATCCGATCGATTTAATCCCCAAATGTGTCAAGGATTCGGACAACGTCATGCTGACAGCTCCGATTAGTATTGAAGAGCTAGAGGAGGTGCTGAACAACATGCAACTTGATAAAGCCCCAGGCCCAGATGGGTTCTCTGTCAGGTTCCTTTTGACTTGCTGGTCAACAATTAAAAAAGATCTTTTGAGGATGGTCAGAAAATCCCAGAATTGTGTAAAGATAGGCGGTGGCATCAACTCAGCCTTTCTCGCCTTGATCCCAAAAGAGAAAGGCGCCACTGATTTTAGTAGATTTAGGCCAATATCCTTGTGAAATTCCAGTTATAAGTTAGTGTCCAAAATAATAGCCAACAGGTTGAAAAACATTTTGCCAGACATCATCCCTGAAAATCAAGGCGGTTTCATAAAAGGAAGAAAGATTTTGGATAACATTGTGCTGGTCCAAGAAGCAGTCCACTCTAGTTGCCAAAGAAAGGAGAAAGGTATGGTGATTAAGCTCGACTTGGCTAACGCATTCGATAGGGTGAGACATGAATTTCTGTTTGCTGTGATGAAGAAGCTAGGCTTCTCAACAAACTTCATAAACTGGGTGAAAGCCTGTATTGCCTCGCCTTGGATTGCGCCTTTGGTCAACGGCCGTTCTACTAACTTCTTCCAAGCTTCTAGGGGCCTGAGACAGGGATGCCCTTTGTCTCCGCTCCTATATGCTGTCCAGGCCTCGGTGCTTAGTTTCCAATTAGATCATAACCAGCAAAATCAAACTCTGCCTGGCCTCAGAACTACTCACAAGGTGAAAGACATTAATCATGCCCAATTCGCCGACGACACTTTGCTGCTTGGAGGAGCCAGCATGATCTCTGCCAGACACTTCAAGAGGGAACTGGACATTTACAGGTTGATCTCGGGCAGCAAAATCAATTATCGAAAATGCTCTATCTATGGCTGGAACTGTTCGACCAAAGAGCTGTCTGACATAGCAAGACTTTTAGAAATGGATGGAATTCGAAACTGGGAGTCATTTAAATACCTCGGGATTCCAATCTTCAAATCTAAGCCTAAAGTTGCTCACTGGCTACCTCTGCTTGATAAGATAAAGAATAGAATCCAAGCTTGGGGTGCCTCTTGGCTGAACAATGCAGGGAAAGTCATCCTTTTGAAATCGGTCCTAATAAGTATGCCTCTATTCCAAAACTCTATTCTCCTAGCCCCAAAAACCTTTCTCAGTAAGCTAGATAGCCTGTTGAGAAGATTTCTGTGGGAAGGTGGGAATAACAATGATAGAAGGATCCATTTAGTGAGCTGGGAAACTCTCAAGCGTCCATTTCTGGAAGGAGGCCTTCATCTGCGCAACTTGGCTGCCCAAAATCTTGCTTTGGGATCCAAGATTCTGTGGAATTTAGTCTCTGGAAACACTAGCTGGAGTAAAAGAGTTATTTGGAAGAAATACTTCCAAGGGCAGCGCTTGAGATGCCTGGATAAGCCTCCAAGAATTCTAAAAGGTTCACCAATATTCAATCTTTGCAATGCTGCCAGGGAGCAATTCAGCCAACACCTTTATTGGATCCCTGGTAATGGAAGGAAAATCAAAATCTGGGATGATTCGATCTTGGGTGACCAGCCATTGAACCAGGTGGATGGTCTTGCAAACATCAAAGATTGGCTTCAGTCTTGCAATCTGCACACACTGTGGGATATTTTGAATTGGAAGGAAGCTCCTGATAGAACCTGGGATGGCTGGAATCTGGGGGAGGTCCCCATAATGCTGCAGGGGGAAGCTTCTTTACTTCTAGATATACTCCAAGGTAAATCTCCTTCAAAGGCCACTGCTAAAGACAAAAGAGGCTGGGGATCCATCTCTGGCCATTATACTGTTTCTGAAGGTTATAAAAGAACTATGGCTATCCCACATGCTCCCCCAAATCCAGCCCAATGGAAATTTATTTGGGATTTCCCAGCTCTTCCAAAAATCGACTTTTTCTGTTGGACCGCTGCCCACCAAAGCATTCTTACCAGAGATAACTTGAGAAGAAGAGGGATGGAAGGACCTTCCAGATGCCCACTCTGTCGGTCTGATGAAGAAACTATCAGTCATTTGTTTCTGCTTTGCCCCTTCGCTCAAGAAGTCTGGAGGGGAGTTCTGCTATTAGAGCCAACTAACCTTGATCTTCCAAATAATATTCCTACCCTGTTCA
Source organism: Pinus tabuliformis (assembly GCA_031772625.1). Classification (NCBI taxonomy): domain Eukaryota; kingdom Viridiplantae; phylum Streptophyta; class Pinopsida; order Pinales; family Pinaceae; genus Pinus; species Pinus tabuliformis. Next base: position 314,967,131 of record CM062808.1, on the reverse strand, counting down.
GAACTTGGGCCAGCTTATCCCCCTTCTGCCTTAAAAATAAAAGTCTTCTTAAAACCAGCTGGATGTGGATCCCTAAATTTATTTGCTAGAAACTATGGTTGGAAAGGAACAACAGAATCTTTCGTGAAGAAAGTTGCACTGCAATAAGAGTTATCTCAAAAGTAAAAGCTTTGCTGGGCTAGGCAATGGAAGCCAATTCTTCATCAAGGAATGAAATGAGTCTGCTCAAAGAAGAGGAGAAATGGTTCAAAGAATTGGTTCCAAATATGAAGGAAAGGCCCTTTCACCCTGTTTCCGTTCATGCCGATTGGGAGATTAGGCTGGAAGAACAAGAGTTCATCAAGTGGAGATCGGCCCTGGAAGATCACTGTTTATTCTTCGATGGGGCCTCTAAAGGAAATCTAGGGGTTGCTGGCAGTGGTGGAGTTCTAATTAGTCCTAGAGGTTTTCTAGAACTGAGATTTCACTGGGGTCTGGGAACTGAAACCAACAACAGAGCGGAGGCTCTAGCATTATGGCAGGGGCTGACACTGGCGATTAAAAGAAATATACTTTCTCTCTCAGTCTTTGGAGATTCAAGACTTATCATCCAGGCCATGCTACGCCCTAAGACCTCCCACCAGGTTCAGTTAGCCACCATCATCAGGAAAATCAGACTACTGCTGCCCAAATTCAATAAAATCTCCTTCTTCCATATCCTGAGAAATCTCAATTCCCAAGCTGATACAGAGGCCAATCTTGGTGCCCTATGTTCTCGGAGATCCTTGGTGGTTAACTCAACAGAATCTTCTTGTTTCATTCCCTAAAATTCCTGCTGTTCGATCCTCCTATCCTCCTTGAACCAAGGGCTTCCTATTCCCCCCTCTTTCCTACTCCTCGGGACCTCTGTTCAAGTAATCCGACAATTCAAGCCTGATTTCAGTCTCCATTTATTGACCTCTGTTTTCTGTTTGTTCCTGCTTCACAAAAGCCCTCTAAGGAACCTCAAGGGCGCATCCCAATTTCAGTTGGATCTTCTCCATGCTTTCTTCCCTGAAGGTTTGGTTTAGCATAAACAGAGATTTTCACTTCCGGAAAGCAGCAATAGTGGTTCTTCCCAACTCTTGCGTTGGGCCTTCCAACTGATGAAGCATTCTCCCCAGATCGCGGTCATTCAGGTCCCTATGCCAATGACGCCTTTTGGTTCAGCACTTTAAAGACCCGCAGGAAGACCATTAGCAGCGATGGCCTGTGGCACAGCAAGCTCAAGCTACGTTTGAAGCCTGATGGCTTTGTGCGTTCTACAGCCAATACTAAGCGACCTTATGTCAAAGTCGACGCGGCTTTCTTCTCCGTTTCAAAACACCGGTTGGACCAGCAAATCTCCGGTTTAGAAGCGAACATCCTCTGCATCATCAAGAACTCCCCAGTTCTCTGTCTTTGAATCTCCAGAATTGTAATAGCACGCAGTAGCTTGTTTACCGCCCAAATAAATCTAACCATTATTGTCCCAAAAAAAAAATCAATGGTGGGTTCGGGAAGCAGACTTTGATTCCACTTGCCCGCTTTCAGTTCCAGGGCTGTCTTGTCATTGTTTATGTCTGTTTTTTGGAGGGTTGTTTGAGTACTTTGAGTATTTTCTCTCTCCCTTTGTGGGAGTATGTGCCTCTGTGCGTTTGATGTAACTTGTGTAAATCATTCTTTTTCCTAAGATAATAGAAGGATCGTCTCTTGCTTGAGCAAGAAAAAAAAGAAACTCTGAATCAACAACTCAATGAGAAAAATATAGCATGTGAAAGGCTTAAAAGAAAATTTTATTTTCTAAGGAAAGAGCTACAAAAGAAGAAAACCCAACTAAGATTTAATGCAAAAATTGGTAAAGGGACTGAAAGTTTAAATGAGCTTCTTAAAGCACTGAAAGTAGGGTGAATTTGTCATTTAGATAACTCAGACCACAAAAAATTAATTATCAGCCAAATAATCAATTTGTCAAGTAAAGGATGAGCAGACCCAAGTACAAAAATTCATTCACTCCTTTGAATAATTTGATTCAATGTTATGTCTGTTAGAACTTTGTTCATAGAGAAACAAATTACAGACTTAAAAATAAAAGGCATGATCCAATTATCAAGCAAACAAGCCAGGAACCAAAAGTGTGGAAGGAAATGCAAATACATACAACTCTAATATTGTTTTATATCCTCAGAGTGTAGGAATCCATTGGTATGTTGAAAGTGACTATTCAAGGCACATGTCAAGAGACAAAAGTAACTTTCTATCATGGAAACCAGTTGAGAAAGGTAATGTGACTTTTGGAAATAATGCACTTGGTAAGATTGTTGGTAAATGAGTTGCCAACCTAGAAAATGGTAGAGGTCAAGCCGAGAATGTTTTGTTTGTTGATGGGATGAAACATAATTTACTAATTGTGTCTCAGATGTGTGACCAAGGTTATGATGTGTTATTCAAAGCTAAAAATTTTCAAATCAAGTCTGCAAACATTGGATAAATACTGGCTAAAGCTGTAAGAACAAGCAATAATGTCTATGTCTTAAAGAGAAGACAAAGGGATGTTATTTGTCAAATATTGATGAGAGATTGTTGTGGCATAGAAGACTCGGACATCTGAATTTTGATCAGATTGTCAAATTGGGCAAGAAGAATGTTTTTAGAGATATTCTAAATCTTTCAAAGCTAGAGAATACTTTGTGCAAGTCCTGACAAATTGGAAAATAAGTTCGAGTACCATTAAAGTCTAAGGATAACTCAACAACCAAGCCATTGCAATTGATACATATGGACTTATGTGTTCCTTCAAGAACTCAGACACCTTCAGGTATTATATTTCATGCTTATCATTGATGATTTCAGCAAAATGGTATGGGTAGAATTTCTGAGAGAAAAATCAGAGGCCTTTGAGAAGTTTAAAGAATTTAATGTCATGGTTGAAAATGAGATAGATTGTAAAATCAAGTGCGTAAGGTCTGAAAATGGAGGCGAATTTACTTCAAAATAATTTGATGATTTTTGAAAACAATATGGGATGAAAAGGCAATTTACCAAAGCAGAGACTCCACAACAGAATAATGTAGAAAAGAAAGCCAATACATTAGTTCATCAGTTGGCCAGAGGCTTGATAGGAGAAATAAATATTCAATAGATATTTTGGGCTGAATTCATTCACAAAATAGTGTTGATTTTAAACAAAACACACTTCAAACCAAACAATGATAAAACTCCATATGAGCTCTGGTATGGCAAACCTACGACAGTCAGGCATTTCAAAGAGTTTGGAAGCACGTGCTATGTAAAAAGGAACGATGAAAAGCTTGGTAACTTTGATGCAAGAGCCAATGAAGGTGTTTTTCTTGGACATTCTTAGAAAAATAAGGGTTATAGATGCTAAAACAAGAATGCATTGATGTCAAATTTGATGAGCACATTGAATCTGAAGAAAATCATCTAGTAAATATCAATTCTAATGATCTAGTCAACAATGATGAGAAGGTTGATGAGCCACTTCCAGATGAATACAATGAAGAATCCATCAGTCTTCAATCCAAATATCCTGCAAGGTCTGTGCAAAAATACCACCCAGTTAACCAAATTGTTGGTGATTTAAATTCAAGTGTGCAAACAAGAAGACGACTGATGAACCCCCCTACTCAAGTTCATGTTGATTTTTTATCTATGATGGAACCAAAGGATTTTTCTCAATCGAATCAAGAAGATAATTGGTTAAAATACATGCATGAAGATCTTGATCAAATCAAGAAAAATCAGACATGGGAGCTTGTTCTAGGACCAACAAACAAGGATGTGATTGGCATGAAGTGGGTCTTCATGAAAAAATTGAATAAGCATGGTGAAGTGGTAAGAACCCAGGCATGGTTAGTTTGCAAAGGCTATGCACAAATTGAAGGGATTAGCTGATGAAACCTTTACTGTTGTTGCTCGATTAGAGGAAATTCCTATGTTCATGGCCTTTTCTAGTTTCAAGAAATTCAAGATATATCAGATGAATTTCAAAAGCTGCTTTCTTGAATGGATATTTGCAGGAAGAAGTCTACATTGGGTAGCCATATGGTTTCTAGTTGTTAGATAAGCATTATTATGTTTGCAAGCTGAAAAAGGCCTTGTATGGTCTTAAACATGCCCCACAGGCTTGGTATTCCAAGTTGGATAATTACTTGCTTAAGTGTGATTTTAAAAGAGGCATAACTGATAGTAATTTGTATGTTAAATCTAATGATGGAAAATTGTTAGTGGTGGTTGTCTATGTTGATGATATTATTTTCGCGAGTGATTCAGATTAACTAATGTGATAGTTTGTAGTTGATATTAAGGTCGAATTTGAGATTTTTATTCTTGGAGAGATTTCTTATTTCCTTGGTTTGCAAATTTCCAATCTTCCAAGGGAATTTTTATCTCACAAAGCAAGTATCTTAAGGAAGTTCTGAAGAAGTTTGGCATGGAGGAATGTTCTTTGGTAAGCACTCCAATGATTACTGGATGCAAGCTCAGCGAGACTGGTGAATCACGAGAGGTGGATCAGACTTTATACAAATTTATTATTGGAAACCTCTTATATTTGATAGCCTCAAGACCAAACATCATGCAGATAGTTGGTATTGTTAGAATATTTCAAGTAGCCCCCAGATAGAGTCATCACCTATTAGCCAAGAGGATTCTTAGATATCTTAGAGCCATGCTAGACTATGTAGTTTGGTACACCAGAGGTAAATATTTTTCACTAATGTTGATTAGGCAAGCGACATAGATTATTGAAAGAACACTAGCAATGGTGCTTTATTTCTTGGTGAATGTCTTGTTTCATCATTGAGCAAGAATCAAACTTCAATTTCTATCTCTACTACTAAAGAAGAATATATAACATCAACTTCTTGTTGCACTAAGCTCTTATATATGCACAGGGGCTTCACTCAATGAACCTATGTCATATCGCGTGCATTCATGGCATATTAAACAATACCCTTAATTTGACTACATATTGGAAAATACCTCTAAAAATCACATTATTTAACCCCCTACCAATACGAACTCAATACACCTTCTCAATTTAAAAACCCCTACTTTCACTAGATATTCTAGGTATCCATTTTTTCATTAACATTTTTTATACCCCTTTATATTTTTTCATTGAATTTTGGCTACATTTTTTATACTTGTCAATATAAAAACCCTCTACCTCCTATATATCCCCCAATATATTATGCCATTTTTTCCTCAATAAATATCCCCCAATATGAACCCACGTGGTATGGTATTTCTCCCCTGGTGAAGCCCCCATGTATATATGAAACAAAATTTACAGGGTGTAAAAGTATTATATGATCAGCCTATTCCAATCATTTGTGATAATACAAGTGCCATCAATATGTTTAAGGAGCCTGTTTTCCATCCATAGACAAGGCATATTCCAATTAAGTATCATTTCCTCATAGAATAAAGTTGCAAATCAGATTGTCAAGTTGGAGTACATGGCTACAAACAAACAAGTCATTGGTATATTCACCAAACCTCTCCTAAGAGATCAGTTTGAGTACTTAAAGCAAAGATTGGGACTAGTTCATCTTGTCTCCCTCAACTAGCTCTTCCTCAAGAGGAAGAAAGGTAATCAACAAGCACTCAACATATCAAATGAAAGCTACCAGTTCCATATGATCAACAAGACAGGTATAACGAAAAATGTTCGTATACTCAGAGGAATGCTTTGATACCAATGTAACGAACACAATTCGTTCTTCAAGTTAAATACTCCAAAAGGTTTGGAATATAAATATCTCCATTGAGATACAAGAATATATATTAAAATGTATGAATAAGAATGATGATACAATTGAGAGTGAGGGGCTTGCTTATATACCAAGCAGGTGTCCCTTTATGAACGGTTATGTCTCCTTAGACATGCCTCTTTGTTTAACTAATTATTACTTATTTACATATTATTATGTTTATTATTTATTATCTATATTATTACTTTTACATAATTATATTCATAACATTGCCTTCCTCTTCAAAACGTTTTGTCCTCAAATCTTGTTGATGGAAGGGCTTGATCTCTTTTTCTGCTACGAATGTCTTCTCATCTTGAGACGATTATCTTTGTCGATACAAGATGATATGATCCTTGGAGTTTGTTGGGCATGGAATCCCACCCACAACATGTTTTGGGGCTCAAGGCCCAAGTTTTGAGTGATATTATGGTAAAGCTCGGCGTATTGCAGGTGCGAAATGTATGTTAGAGTCATGGGGCTGTCCGCCCTAAGTTTGAATGTAATGTCAGCCTACCCATGGTCCGTGAACCATGGGATTGTATAAATAGGGCGAGGCTCTAAGTGGTAGAGAAAAAATAAGAAGAAAAGGAGAATAGAATGGAATGGATAGAATGAGATAGCGAAGCTTAGAAGAAGATTTTGAGTGTGTCTTGGGTCGTAGTAGTAGGAAGAGGCTTTGCAGTTGAGTGCGCAGAGGCCTAGTAGAGTCCACAGCTGAGTGCGCGGACCCCTGCAGCTGAGTGCGCAGGGCGGAGTCGAGTTTGTAACCAAAGAAAGAGAATAATAAAGAGAAGTTTTATCTTAATTCCGTGTATCTATTCTTGGGTTGTTATCTGTTGATATGAATTGCAATTACACTGTTTATTTACTATGTGCACTTGTATGAATGATTTATATTGCTAAGTATACTTTACACATGAAAATAAGCTAAGTTAATCAACTAACAGTGAACTACTAGTAAAGACTTGGGTAATAACAACGTTCAACCCTCGAGTAGGGTTGCGCGAAGGCAGCATCTCAAGCTGCGAGGTACGGGTAAGTGCACGTAGTGACGGGCGCGCAGCGTAGAGCTGTGGACCACTTGAACTCATCAGACATCTCTAGGGTGCGAAAACCTAGTTCTAGCAACCTTCCATACTACTTCAGGTGAGACCTCAGTCCGCGCTCCACAGACTATTGCCGAAAGGGCCAGTAGTACCGGGATTTGTTTGGCTAAATCAACTTGAATCTAGGTCTGGACCCAACAAGCCAAGAAATGGTTCCATTTCCGGGATCGGGATCTGCATAAGAGATGTTTGATGTCGTGTCATTGGAATCCGATAAGGAAAGATATTGAAGGGTGGCTGGACAGAAAAATTCACGATTTCTCGGCGCAGGAAAATAGGAATCCACGAGTATCGAAGGAACAGTGGTTAGAGTGCTACTTATATACAGAAATCCACGAAATTTTCTTTGCATCCTTCCCCTATGAGTTGTATGAGTGGATCGCGAAGCTAGCAAATAGTCAGGGAACGTGTAGGCTCGACAAACCAATTGTGTGGACTCCAGAATTGGTGCACAGACTAGAAGCGCTGGAAGATAAGCTCGCGTGCGCTATGGACCATTGGTTCAATTGAATTATAGGAGGGTTTATCACTGAGTTCACGGTAGACACAACAGTCAGCTACAGCGAGGCGGAACGATGCTTCCTCAAAGGACAGTGAGGTGAGCACATTAAATCTTTAAACACTTGGATTAAAATGCTACTGTGTGAAAAGAGGGTTATACGAATAAATTGATGTTTGGGGCTACGTGAAGTGGTAGGATCTATAGAAATGAAGGTAGCGCAGAGATAGAAACTAGCCCCTTGATTTCACCTTAGTGAGAAAGTGAGGAAGAGCTCGCGAGGGTTTCACCCATGAGTGCGATCAGTCTGATAAGGCAGCAAATTCCGCGCATACCACTCACACCACCACAATTTAATATGTCAAGCGCAATAAATTTTCCTGTATTTAGAGGAGTAGGAAATGAAGATTCAGACCAATTTTGGCTCGTAGTAAAGGCTGTATGGGAAGCGCAAGGAGTCACGGATGATAATATCAAGAAGGCAACGCTAGTTAGCACTCTGCAAGATCGCACACTAACGTGGTATATTAAGCATTCCATTGACAACTCGAAAGCAAGGATCGGGAATATCCAAGCTGCGATGGATAGAGAATTTAGTAGACCAAAATCATAGACACAGTCGATCATTGGATTTAAGGAAATCACGATGCTTCCAAGCGAGACCCCCTGGGAGCTAGATCAGAGACTGAAGAGTAAAATCCGGGAAGATAATATGACTTTGACAGATGGACAACACCGCACATGGTTTGTAGCATCGCTAACGCTGCATCTAAGGACCGCGTTGTCACAACAGAAGCTAACCACTTAGGCCAAGGCCTTGGAGATTGCAATGAGACTGCACAAAACCCTAATACAAGATCCTAACTTGGGAGTTCAACAGATCCACGCACAGTTGCGGAACTTGTGCCTTGAAATGCAGAGTTTGAAACAAGACAGGATAGCTCGCCCTGAAGCGCGTGAGGAGGTATGGTGCGTAAAATGTAAAGGTCAGGGGCACGATAAGGACCATTGTCCAGTCTTCGCGAACTACCTAGCAGGAGGAGGGCCAATTCCATTGAGACCAGAGGCACAAACTAGGCCAAGCGCAGTGCCTGCATTATGGTGCACGATTTGTTAGATAGGAGGGAAGCACACTACAGATAACTATCACCTATTACAAAAATATACGCAGATGTCCCAACAATTGTTTTGTAATTTTTGCAAGTCAGTAGGCCATGATGAACACACATGTAGGAGTTATGAACTGATGATGGATTGGACTCTTGCCTACAGAGTTCAGACCGAAATACGAACCTTTGATCAGAATACAGGGATGGTGCGCACTGGATTTCATGGGCATGGACGAGGTCGAGGTGGAATGGGGCCAGGGAGAGGTCGCGGACAGCTAATTTGTTACAATTGCAGAGGGCCAAGGCATTACGCCCGTGATTGTACAAATCCGACGAGAGCATCATGTTTATATTGTACCCAGTTTGATCATGAGACGGAGGACTGCCCCACACTAATAGCGAGGTTGCACGATAAAGGAATACTCCAGCCTCCCCCGACTCAGAATCTACAAATGATGAGGTTTGAGCTGCACGAAGAGGACCCGAATGTAAACATCGTGCTCCGAAGTAGTATTACGACAGGAGTTGATAAGGGCAAGCAACCTGAAGAAAGCACTTGGGTTCACAAGGCTCTTACAAAGGAACCAGAGTTCGATTTGTAGCACGTGAAGGAGACATTCATGAAAGCTAAGAAGAGCTTCGCGGAGGCCTCCACCTCAGGTAGTAAGGACAAAATAGAACCAGAGATGGACCCATCAATGCTTACTACTTTTATGGAGACATGCATGAAGTTGCTGCGTGATAGCAAGGTTGTAAAGGGATTGCAGGAACTCATCACTAGGTGCGATGGGTTAGGAGAACCGCGCATAATCTGGAAGCTCGGGAAGCACACATCGCGAACAGGAAGGGAGATGAGATTGACTGCACAAATTAGGGAGTATGAAATGGATCAACTAATTCTGGATTTAGGATCAGATGTGAACGTACTGCCAAAACAGACATGGGAGCGCATGGGCAGGCCCGTGTTGCAATGTTCCCCTATTCAATTTTGAATGACGAACCAACAAAGGATCCTACCAATGGGAAGATTGCAGGGAATAATGGTAGACATCGAAGGTGTGAGTGCGCTTGCAGATTTCAAAGTGATAGAGATTGTTGATGGAAACAAGCCCTATTCCACGCTACTGGGAATAGATTGGGCCACTGATATGAATGGAGTGATAAATTTGAAGAATCGTAAAATGATTTTTGAGAAAAAGTCACTGCGCGTAGTGGTACCTTTAGACCCTGCGGAAGGTTTGCACTACACATAGCCAGTGTGCAGCGACAAAAGCGATGATGAACTAGACTATATCTATAAGATAATTGCTCGGGAACAAGATTGGGTGAATCCTACAGCAGATGGAAAAATTTCGTGGGAGTGCGAAAGCTTCTGCACATCGGATTCAGACGAAGAAATAGAATGATGGCAGAACCGGTTACACGAGGTAACCACGCTTAATTGCAACATGATGGTAAAATTACTGCACTGCATGACAACATAGGTAAGGGATCTGCCTATGTATGATGGGCTGACCGCAGTGGATGAATTTCTGAACAAAATTGAAAGAGAAGTGCTAGAACAGCAGCGTTTTGACGCTCTGAAATGGGCAATGCGCACTATGCCCGCAAGGTGTTGGGGTACGCATCAGAGAAGCTTTGAGAACTGGCACAATTTCATAAGAATGATGGTTAAGTGGTTTGGAAATCCTCATCTGTGGATGGAATCTGGGTATGATGGACAAAGCAGCTTGCGAGCCCACCTCTCCAAATGGGTACGGGCGTATGGTACGCAACTTGCGCGAATGCACACCATCCTCACGATAGGAAACAGGAACAACAAGCAGGAGCAGGTGAGACGAGGGCGCGATCGACGAAGTATGATAATACCAAGCTCACTGAAGATTATACATGGGGGAGCCTTTCACAAGGTGTGCGCAGTGTTGAACATGGTCCACCATGAGAGACACATTGACTAGGACCTGCGCATACTAGCGGTTCTATGGGCTTATAGGACCATGTGCAAAACCATAACCACACAAGCACTTCCAAAGCTGAAGTATGAAGCATGGGCTGTGATCCCTATGGAGCATGCAAAGCTTATTTCGTGCATAACAGTAACCATAGATACGACGGTCCGCGAACCCCGGAACGAAGGAATTACATAGCCGCAAGAAACATAACACATAAGACTCGAGGAAGACATCCGACAAGGAAACCTTAGACTTCACGAACTGGAGAAAAACTGGGCACAGCTGAGGGAGAAAAGTGCTTCGACGGATGCAGAGGTCAAGAAGCTAGAAGATGAAATAAAGGAAGCATTCCTCGTCGAAAAAACGAGGGTGTTAAGGCAAGGTACGTACAATCATACTGACAAATTAGAGAACTATCGCTGAAAACTAGTTAGCCTGCTGCCTTGGCTTGGACTACATATCGCTAAACGTAGTGGCCAAGGTAGCGCCCTGCAAGTAGTAAAGGGCACGAGGTCGACCACAACTATGGAAGATGGGAATTCTCTACGAACCATGGTGGAGGACGAGATGGAGCCCCACATGGGTGGTGCGACCACCTGACTGGCCGCAGGAAGGACAGTCTTAGCACTCCAGACAGTTTAAGGAAGCGCGGGACTATAAACTATTCTGCCCGAAAACTACGCGATATTGGGGATGTGCGTAGGAGCAGAGTGTCACAGGGTTCACGATCGTGCACGGAGGGTTGCGTTGCCACATGGGTTGTTCGGAAAGTGACCGTTGATGTCACTATTCATGATGGGATGCTCGATTTGAGGTCAAATGGAGTGGGCGACGAGCATTTAAGATGCAATTTATGGGCAAGATTTGGGAAAATCTGCTGCCAAGAAAGCAATAATGGCCCGAAATTGGGGGGAACGGTCGAATTCAAATTCAAAAGGTAGGACTGGCCAACGAACAACACTTGGTCATTTGAGAATCGAGCGCTTGAGCAAAGCACTGAGCATTGAGAGCCAAGCGATAATTGAGCCCCTAAGTTTGCGAGTAACAGAATACAACCGAGATACGATGACAACTACTAAGGATGGTTTGGGAATTGAAGAGGAAACCTCTGGCGAGGCCGTGAAAACCCCCATTGTGGAGGATGTTTCAGCAAGCACTAGGGTTGTGACAGAAATCCCCAAATCCCCGCGAACGCCGAGGCCCAAGAAAGATAAACAGGCAATGGGTCCAGTATGCATGTCCCCAAGGAATCCGTGGAACAACAAACTATCCATTGCAGAGAAGGGGAAAGCAGTCACAATAGAAACAGATAAGGAAGAAGAAGATTTTCATGCCCTAATCACCACAGCCGAAGAAGAAGAAGACGTGGAGGAGGGTATCCAACGGTTGCGCTCTTCAACAAAACTACCAGCGAATGTCCCTCCGCAAAAAGGGAAAACCAAAGTACCAAAGGACTTGGATGAAATGAAAAGCTCATTCCAAACCCCACTCCTCCCCGACATCATTGTATTTGAAGGCACACACCTAGGCTGCGTGCCAACCATGAAATTTGAAGACTAGGACCTCGTTGACTACGAGAAGTTCCCGCACCTAGAGACTGTGACTCTGATGGAGCAGAATACTGAGAGGGTGGTGATAACGTTAGAACCGTGGAAATGGCTGCGCGGTGTGGAAAAGGTCGGGTTGTTGAACTTATTATGGATACCACATTTCCACCGCACGCCCATCACCATTTTCATCATCAGGCAGCTGCTCTGCTTGGTACATGATGGGTATCTATGGCTGGAGGAGCCTATTCCCATCACGATAGACCTCATTCACCGTATTTCTCGGCTCCCTTGTAAAGGAAAGGACCCCGTGACTATAGCCAGAAAAGGTAGCGATTTGGCTCTTGCAGAAGCCATGAAGGTGAAATATAAGCTAGAGAAGAAGAAGAGGGGCTACGTCATCTCCAGCATCAAGGAAAAAGGGGTGCGCGTAGCGACCCGACTCCTGACTGACAAAATTATGAGAAAGTATCGCGCTGACGAGGTACTGGTGCTGGTGGTCGCACTAGCCGAGCAATGCATGGAGGGGCTCCAGTTCAACTGCTCTGAATTCCTCTGCGAGGAGTTTTTGACAAACTGTCATGAAGCCCAGGAGCAGGGTAAAACCTTCTACTGCGCGTGGCTTTTATTATCCATATTGCTAGTAGCGGGAGAAATGTCGGAGGATAGTCAATTCCCCAACATTGACAAAGAGCTACCAGAGGCCGCGAAGTACGCTTCGCTCTGGGCCACCAAGGATGCGAAACAGATTTGCAACACCAAAATTTTATGGGTGCTCATGGAGGCGAGCATCCGAATGTGGATCAATCTGAGGCTGTGCCTATCACCTACAGTGTACAATACTCTGCAGAGTTTTGCAGACTTCAAAGCTGATATGTACAACATTTATATCAGGGCGTGAAAATATCTGGCAAAGCAGTGGACGAAACTAACGTTTGTAGCCACTGACGATGCAATTTTTACTGTCTTGGAGACATGGCCTCCCGAATGGCGCGCCCGAGACCTAGCAGAACTGGAGATGGTGGCAGCCCAGAAGAAAAAGGACGATGCTAAGCTATGTGTCACTCAATTGGCAGAGAAGAGATGGAACGAAAAAGTAGTAGCTGAGGTAGGGGCAGTCCAAGAAGTGGCACAGAAATCCGCGGAGCAAAAGAAGGCCGCAGAAGCAGAGGCAGTAAAAGCACAAGCAAACGAGGGCCAAGAAACATCCTCAAGGCAGGAGGTAGAGGAAATAGAAACAACATAAGGGAGCGCAGACCTAGGGGCCGCGTCCACACAGTTAAAGCACCCGCGCATCACAAAGAGATCGGGCCCAAGGAAGAAGGTCAAGGCCTCGAAGTTGGCCATTGACCCGATCACCTTAACCGAAGGTGATCTCCATGACATCGGTGAAACGGTCCGTGATGTCACAGGTGAAGCACTTCAGGAATTCATGCAGGAGCATCAGACTATGTTGGGGGCCCTCAGGGCGCAGCTGCAGGAGTTACAGGTGCAACCCCCTCAAGAAGGTACCCTATCAACACACGTCAAAACAGGAACTTCAGCAACAGAGAAGATGTTGCGCGCAAGGATGGCAAACACAATAGTGTTGCCAGAGGGAGCTCTAGTGTCGTTAGATGCGATGGATCAGATGTCGATAAGCATGATGAAAGGCCTTGGCCTTAATCTGGTTTCCCTTCCGCAGGAAACATTGTATCAACTACAAGATGGGATAACAGCGGAGCTGCGCGCTAGGGAGGGCCGCGTGATCCAAGTTCTTAGTGAGCAGAAAATAAACATAGAACATCTCAGCTTGTAGCGCGATGAATTGGTGTCGCAAAATCATCATTTGGCACAAATGGTAGATGATGCTTGTCGACGCTACCCAGAGCTAGCCATTGCAACAGATCTACTGATAGAACTGCGAATCCATAGATTGGAAACTGGATTCCACGAGGCCAGAGAAGAGACAACAAAGGTTCAGCTAGAGCTGAATATTCAAATCATCGAGCTGTGATTGAAGGTGCAACCTTCCACTCCCCCAGAAATCAGAGAACAGCACGCTAGCACTATTGTAGCAAGGTTGGAAGAAATTGGAGGTGCAGTGCGTGGCTGTACCAACATTTTGGAACAAGCACTTGAGGTCCTCACGACTTTGCGGGAGGACCCCAACATCCAGCGCTTGGAGACAGAGGCGCGAGAACTCCAGCAGTAGTATGACAGTGTCCGAGGAACTACGCAGACAATAGTCCTCACTCAACGGCTTGCGAGGATGCAGCAAGCTAAGGCACTGAAGGAGCAGGTGGATGCAGCGCGACATAAGGAAGCAGTTCTCAAAGCGCGCGTTCAACCATGGATTGACGAGGCTTTCATGATCACAGCGAATATTGAAGGGAAGCTCGCGCACATACAGGGGATGCATGCATAGATGCAGGGAAGTGCGCCGCCCACAGAGGTCTCAAAAGAACAGTTGCAACAGGTTCAACAAGCAGCGGCTCAGTGTGTTGTCAACATCAGTACCATTCGAGAATAGTTGGAGGGACTCCGCGCCAAGATCGTCACGTCGACAGAGTGACTCGAGGGTGAGTTATGATGTTTGTGTTGGGGACCTGTTGGGCATGGAATTCTCACCCCCCCCCCCCCCCCACAACATGTTTTTGGGACTCAAAGCCCACGTTTTGAGTGATATTATTGTAAAGCTCCGCGTATTGCAGGTGTGAAATATATGTTAGAGTCATAGGCCTGTCCGCCCTAAGTTTGAATGTAATGTCGGCCTACCCATGGTCCGCGGACCATGGGACTGTATAAATAGAGCGAGGCTCTACGTGGTAGAGAAAAAATAAGAAGAAAAGGAGAATAGAATGGAATGAATAGAATGAGATAGCGAAGCTTAGAAGAAGAGTCTAAGTGTGTCTTGGGTCGTAGTAGTAGGAAGAGGCTCTGCAGCTGAGTGCGCAGAGGCCTAGTAGAGTCCGCAATTGAGTGCACGGACCCCTACAGCTGAGTGCGCAGGGCAGAGTCAAGTTTGTAACCAAAGAAAGAGAATAATAAAGAGAAGTTTTATCTCAATTACGTGTATCTATTCTTGGGTTGTTATCTATTGATATGAATTGCAATTACATTGTTTATTTACTATGTGCACTTGTATGAATGATTTATATTTCTAGGTATACTATACACATGCAAATAAGGTAAGTTAATCAACTAATGATGAACTATTAGTAAAGACTTGGGTAATAACCGTGTTTAGCCCCCGAGTAGGGCTGCGTGAAGGCAGAATCTCAGGCTGCGAGGTACGAGTAAGTGCGCGTAGCGACAGGCGCGCAGGATAGAACCACGGACCACTTGAACTCATCAGACATCTCCAGGGCACGGAAACCTGGTTCTAGCACTCTCCCATACTACTTCAGGTGAGACCTCAGTCCGCGCTCCATAGATTGTTGCCGAATGGGCCAGTAGTACCGGGATTTGTTTGGCTAAATCACCTCTGAACCTGGGTCAAGCTCCAACAAGCCAACAAAGTGATATATAAAATTTTCGCACAGAGGAAGGATTTGACCATCCTAAATTAATCTTTTGTGAAATCTTTTGATTACTGGAAACTTGTGATGAATTGTTATCACAAGACTCGGTTTTGCACACTTTAGTATTCTTTGAAACAAAAGTTTGTTGTTTATGTTCTGTGTGATACGGATTCATAGATTGACTGAGATGTTTGGTCTTGTGATTCAGATGTAGATCTTTTGGTTTCCCTTATCATGTGTGTGGCTAGATTCTGATTTACTTCAGGTTCCGATGTCGTCGAGTTTGTTACAAAATCTTCACTTGGAATTTCCTTCATCTCAACATCTGAGTGTGTTTTTTCTTTAACTGACGTGTCTTCTTCTTGAGTTGTGATATTCACTGGATCAATATTCATTCCATTTTCTTCAACTTGGACTGAAATGACTGGAGACTTCGATACTACTTCTTGAAGTTGTTCTAACTTGTCATTTAGTGACTTCTTGTCACGTTTAAGATTCTTTATTTGTGTAAGGATATTTTGGTTATGATTCCTTAGGCGTAAAACCTCTTCACTTTCTCGATTGTTGATTTTATTCTTAGTAGTTTCATCATCTTCTAAACTTTTGATTTGTTCTAATAATATTTGATTAAGGTTCTTTAAACATAAATTTTCTTCTTCTTGTTCCAACAAGTGGTTCTTGAGTTCATTATTTATGGCCTTAACTTTCTTGACTTGTTCGAGTAGTTTTTCATTGTGTTCTCTGAGGCACGAAATTTCTTTGTTTTTACTAGAGATGACTTCTTCAAGCTCTTTCTGCTTCTTCAGTATAGTTTTATTATTATCTTGAAACATTAATTCTGAAATATCCTTAAAGTCTTCTGATGAAGGCTTTATTAGTTTTGACTTCATTGTCACATCCTGGAAGGTGGTCATCTTCCTCTTGTAAGGAAACATCAAAATCTTTTTTTCTAAGTTTAACATGAACATACCCAATTCTTTTAACCAAGGTTGACCCAAAATGATGTCAATTTTTGGGTTAAACATAGTTACGACATAGAATTGAGAGGTGCATTCATAGTGGTCAATTATTACTTGTAAGTCATTAATTTCATATTCTTTTTTGCCAAAAATATCTGTTCTTTCTCCTATGTTTGACTCTAGAATTAATAGTTGATTTGCCAGATTAACATTGATGTAATTTTCCTCGTGACTTGTGTTGATAGTGATATTAATCTCCTTCCCTTGGGTATTCCCTTTTAATGTAATTAATCTACAATTTGCAATTGGAATACTTTTATAGGAAAATTTTCCTTCCTTTCCTTTTGAATTAGACTCCATTTGCCTTTTTTGACATGAAATTATGATTTTTAAAGATAACCCCTTTTTAATCTCTATAATAAAATATTACTATTTCCTCCTTTTATAATCTTGTACCATAGTACTCTTTTTTTTTTTTTTCAAAAGGTGGAAAAACCTATCAAACTCAGTTTGTCAAACCAACAGTGAGGACAACCATCTCTGGCTGCTATCCGCGAATGTTTGTTTAACACATCACTGTTATCAAGGAAAACCACGCCACCTGAAATAACCCGTTGGTGGTCCGTAAGGGAGCAGGCTATCACTCCTGCCAGATGCCTCTGGGTCTTGGGCCGTTAACCTGTTTCCTTACGTCCGAGGAAGACGAGCTCTTAGCCAAGCAGAAGCAGTTTTAGGGCATACTCCAGGCCCGATACCATAGTACTCTTTTTCTTGGAGGAACCAATTTTTATTTATTTTTATTGTTATTTTATTTGATCGGTAATAAACCTTCAAACTTATTATTCCTTAAAACTTTAGTATTGAATCCTTAGCAATTTTCCCTTTATCTTTCTTTAGTCAAATGTGTAAACTTTATAACCCCTTATATATTATTTTCCTTGTATAAACTTTTTTATTTTCCTTGTATAACCTTTTCTATCTCTTATAAAATTATCCATATATATATATATATATATATATATATTACATTTACTTTTTTAAAGTGGGAATATATATATATATATATATATATATATATATATATATATATATATATATATATTCCCACTTTAAAAAAGTAAATGTAATATATATATATATATATATATATATATATATATATATATATATATATATAAGTTAATATAACTCCAGTATTTAAATAAATTGTTCCTTGTATTTATTATAATACTTTTAAAAATTACTCGTTCGTTGTTTATGTCTCTTTATAGTTCTAGATTTAACCATTTATATAAGTAACCTTCTATAATAATACCTGCTTTGTACTTATATATATTTTCAATAATTTTATGACTTGAATTTTTTTTTAAATACCCCTTTATAATATAAAACTTCTCTGTATATATATCTTTTATTTATAATCTTTTCTTTTTGTTTTTGAAAAGTTACAACCCTAGTGAAACATGAATATTCACCTCTTTGGGGTATAATATAAAATACATGTCCACTTATGTGCCTTTGACTCGGTTAATTTTCTCAAAATAAAAGTAAAACTTACCATTCACATAAAGAAATTTTGTATTCTTTTTGTTCTTCTTTTACTTTGAAAATACCATGGGCAATTACCATGGGTTGCTAACACCACAAGCTTGTAAATCACTTAATGAAGAATCAAGATAATATTATCTACTTTTCCTCTTCTTACTTATAGTTTTAAAGATATTTGGAAAGATTCCATTTTGACATTATCATGCACTTTTTATCAATAATGTAGAAACTTGTTAGATATATGGATGTTCTCCTTCAAAATTTACATCAAACTATTTTATTTTATTTTCTAATTAAATAATTTTTTATTTATTTTTTACTCTTTCCTTTTATAATTTTTTTCTTCCAATTCTTTCTTTTAACTTTTTTTTTTTTAAGTGGCCAAGGGCTTGATTGAAAATGGAGAAACTCCAACTCGTGTAGCAAAATACTTCGATTATGACGACAACAAGGTTGACGAAGAGTTGATGGCCAAGGGCCGGATCAGACTGGATCTGAGTAGTGTTGGACCGATCAGAGGATCGAACAACTCTGATACCAATATAATGAACAACGTTTGTATACTCAGGGGAATGCTTTGATACCAATGTAACGAACAAAATTCGTTTTCAAGTTAAATACTCCAAAAGGTTTGGAATATAAAGATCTCCATTGATATACAAGAATATATATTAAAATGTATGAATAAGAATGATGATACAGTTGAGAGTGAGGGGCTTGCTTATATACCAAGTAGGTGTCTATTTATGAACAGTCATTTCTCCTTAGACGTGCCTCTTTTTTTAACTAATTATTACTTATTTATATATTATTATGTTTATTATTTATTACTTTTACATAATTATATTCATAACAACAGGGGGAGATTGTTTGTAGGGGGAGCACATTAGTTTCTTTTCCATTGATGTCAAAGGGGGAGAAGTACCTCAAAGAAAAAGTACACCAAAACAAAAGTACACTAAGGGAGAAGTACACCAAAGGAGAAGAAAGAGAGTAAGAAGTAGGAGAAGTAAGAGAAATACACTTTGCAATTATGTTTGTGTTTTTTATGTTGCCAAATGTTTGTTTGCTTATGGTGTTGGCTTAGGTGTTGCCAAATGTTTGTTTTGTTATGGTGTTGCCATTAATGCCAAAGGGGGATAATGTTAGAAATATGTTGTCATTGAGGACAAAGGCAAAGAAGATTATTGCAAAGGCACACGTAGTTGAAAAAATAATGCTAAAGGTGTATAGACTTTGGAGCCATTTATGGTATAATAGATCTTATCAATTACTATTAGAAACTGCTCAGATGGATAGAGCTCGTAAAGAGATTTCCAATGGTATATTCAAGTATGAAAAACACCTCCTAGATTGAAAGTTACTGACAGTAAAAGTTATGAAGGTAATAGATAAACCTAAGGGCCCCACAACACATTCATCCCCCACGTAGGCGCGTGCATGGACCAATAAAATCCCAGGAGGGACAATGCCTGGAGGACGTGGCATAAAAATAACCTCGAACCTCAGACCTATGAAGCCCATGGATCTCGAAAGAAACCCCTTGGATATTTCTCTAATATACACCTTGAGTTCTTATTGAGATTTGCAATAGTGAATAGAGGCAAATAATAGAAAGAAGGGAGGCAATTGTTGAATATTTTGACAAAAAACTAAGGCCCGAGAACCCTCCTTTTGTCACACTAGTGATGTGGATTTGATAGCATGGACGAACCAAGAGAATACATATGGAAAAAAAAATTATTCAGTCGCAGAGATGGCGTAGAGACAAAGGTGGATGATGATGTCAACAATGACATGGCATGTATGAGGGTGTCACACGTGGCATGAAAATTCAACATTTTTAGGTACTTGAGTGGACCGAAAATGAATGACATGTGGCACCATTTAGCGAGTGAAATGTGGCACCCTTGCAGAGGTGGCACATATTTGGCAATGAAACATCATCCATGGAGGTCGTCCCCGAAAGAAACTCAAAGGTAGACATTCATGAGTATCCGGGCTGACGAGGTTGTAGGATACATTAGATCATACGCGGCAAGACAACTCATATTGACAGAAATATGACTAGACCGCGTGTCAAGCAAGTGACAACGCATGGTGGGAGGATGACATAATCTCAAAAGAAGCTCAGACCTTAGAAGAAACAAAAGGATGCACAGGCAGTAAAGTCCAAGAAATAGCTCTGAGACACTGTGGCGTATGACATGGTGGACATATGATTTCAGAAATTTTGTGATTGGCCAGTGCAAACAAATAATCTTTGTAGTTATGTGATTGGCCCATGTGGAGAGGTCATCTCAGTGGTTATTTGATTGGTTGCAGTGAAAGCAGGGTGGACCCACAGAACACCACCTTAGAGGAAATGATCTCAGTGATAATGCAAGGGCATCCACTAAGTTTTTACTGAGAGAGATTTTATCAAGGAATAAGATCTGAGAATTAAAGTTTGGGCACCAAAACCTAGTTATGTGTGTACATGAAGACTGAGGGTGCATAAATAGTTGAACAATGAATAAGCCTTCGGGGTTTAAAATAGAGGGACCCAGTGGAGGGTTATATGTTGTGGTTCTTTGTGTTAAGCGCTTCGGGCCAATACAAACCTACAATCTTGATTCATCCTCAAAAAGATCTTTCTAATGAGGTATCATGTGCGCCAAACAGATATCACATTCCAAAATTACGACCTTGGGAAGTTGGTGTTCCAACCAATCCCAACTAAGACCACAAACTTTTGGTGCTTCATCTCCTAAGGTTAGGTTTTTGGATGTTTAGGGTCTTCCATTGTTTCTCAATAATAAAAAGGCCTCTGAGCCTCGTTGTAACATAGTTCAAAAGGCATGTAGCTGACACATCTCTTATAGAGATAAGCTCCCATCACCCGAGCTAGTTTGTTTCCATTCTACATGTAAACAAATTTTAGTATTTGTTATTAATTAGTTGAAGTTTAATTTTGTTGTAGCTCTATGTTTTTGTTTAAATCTATGTTTCATTTTGTTCCTTCATAAATCTAGATCAGTGGTATCAGAGTGGTTTGCTCTTCCTTTGTTTATTTGTGCATGTCCCCAATGAGGTTGGAGTATAAGGAGTTGGGACTTGAATTGGTTGAGCCCTTGTAAGACCAACTTCGCCAACCCCAACGACCTCCCATGGTGGAAGAAAATAAAGACAGGGGAGCAAAAGATCCTTTCAAACTGTTGTGTGAAGAAGCCCCCAAGTGGAAAAGGAACAAGATGATGGATATTTTTTCCCAGATCCTTTGGTGGTTACCAATGGGCGAAGCATCTTCATCTAGCAATCACTTCGGAGGTGCCACTCCCTTTAAGGTACAAGTTAACTTTGACATTACTATATTTGAAGGCCAGATAGATACAAATGTCATAAATAGATGGTGAAATCTGCTGGAAGGATATTTTTTGGTCCATAATTTTTCCAATAGGGAAAAAATTACTTTTTCACTCCTCGAAGCCACCCTCGATGTCAACGATTGGTGGGAAACCTATTGTGAGAAGAGGGACGAGAAAGAACCCTCTCTATTTTTAGCCGCACCCACTTGGAATTCTTTCCGAGATGTCGTCGAGGAACAATATTACCCTGTCAGGAGCTATGAAGACAAGTACATAAAATGGACCACATTAATAGGAAAGGGACCAAGAGGTGCCAAAGTTCACAAATATTTTTCATACCCTACGCATGAAGCTAGGTATCAAGGACTTTGACTGACATCCGGTACTCAATTACTGTGGTTGTCTGCACAGATACATCCAGGCAGAAATGAAGTTCTTGGACATCTCCTTGCTTGGCATGATGTACCAATATGTTGTCAAGATCAAGCAGAAATTTAAAGAAAAGAAGCGGGACTTTAGATATATGAATCTAAGGTAGGGCAAAAGCACTTCCAAGCCACAAAACAAAGGACTGAACCAAGAAGGAACGACTCAAGACAACCCATTGAAGCCACAATCAAATAACAACGACAAGAAGATGAAGAAAGACACGAGAAAGTGGTGTGAGTTCCATAAGAATCCCACTCACAATACAAATGAGTGTCACACAAAGCAGTCACTGGTGGTCGAGCTAAAAGCTTCTGAATCAGATGCATGTTCTGAATCAAAGCTGAAACCCAACAAGGGGAAACGAATCTTTGATGCAGAACCCAGCACCATCGTTGCAACCACAAAGGTCAAGAAGATTGAGACCGAAGACCTAGAGGAGGGTGAGCGTCTCTTGCACTCAAAAAAGTGGGTGAAGGGTTCACCACTGCAGTTCATTTTCGAAAGTGGAAGTCAAAATAACCTCATCTCAGATAACATCTTGAAGCGGTTGGGCCTACTGACAACATCACACCCACAACCATACATCATCAGATGGCTCCACTAGGGGCAGTATCTCTGTGTCAGCCAACAATGTCGCCTGCCCTACAACATCAACCCCTTCACAGATGAGGTGTTATGTGATGTTGCTCCCCTTGAAGTTTATGATGTATTATTAGGTCAACAATACTTGTGGAAGCGTCATGATGTGTATGAGTCTAGGCCTCACATTGTTATTATTACTTTGGGCAATAAGCTATATAGGATACCAGAGGTAGCCCCGCCTACTGCCATTTATTTGATCTCTATAAGCAGTGCAGTAAGATCATCTCTCAAATGGGGAATTTTTTATTTTATTTTTTATTCTCTTTCAAAGTAAGGGGAGATCATGGCCAAATCCGCGGCCCCTGGGAAGGGTCCTTCCGCGTAGTAGAAGCACGTGGATTTGGTCGTGGAAGAATACATGGACATATTCTCCTCAACCATAGGGGTACCTTTGCACTATTATGTCAAGAATTTGATCGATTTTACTCCCAGAGAACCTCTACCTAATGGGCCGATATATTGTCGCTTTCTTATGCAAAACAAAGAAATCAAGCAGAAAATATAGGAGTTTATACAATAAGAGCACATCTGACCAAGTTCCTCACCTTATGGGAGCCGAATTGTACTCATACAAAAGAAGGATGAGACATGGAGAATTTGCATTGAATATCGGGCACTAAATAAAATCGTTGTCATGATTAGGGATCTAATCCTACAGGTTGATGATCTTCTTAACCAGCTTGAGGGGACCAAGTACTTCAACAAGATTGATTGAAGTTTGGATATCACAAGGTTTCAATAGAACCCACAAATTATTGATTTGAAGTCTGGCTATCACTAGGTTCCAATAGAACCCACAGATGTATTGATTTGAAGTTTGGCTATCACTAGGTTCCAATAGAACCCACAGATGTATGGAAGACCGCCTTCCAATCTAAGGACGGCCTTTTTGAGTGGTTGGTCGAGCCTTATGTGTTGAAAAATGTAATGTTCCAAATTAAAATTTACAACTAATAATAGACACATGAACTAGACTATAGCAAATAAATTTTACTATACATGCACTAATCAATAAAACACCAAAAATAGGGTCAATCACTGAGCCATATTATTAATGTGGATAACTGAGTACATCAAATGATAAGAAAGATAGAACCTAGTATTCCTACAATAAGAAAGGGAAGATCCCAGGTGAATATGATGGTACCCAAATGCTGGAAATGGCTCTACTACCAAATTTGTGTTCACACAAAAAATGTTGTTATTGCCATAAAGAAATTGTTGATTTATTGCTCCGTACTGCTCCAAAAATTCTAAGAAATTATCCACAAACACTACTCCACCCCCTCAACCAAACCCAAAGATATCTCACAGACCCAAGTGGTGGAAATGGTCCCCAGGTCACCCTTCTCCAACAATTTTCTGCTGACTACTGAATGGAACTAGAAATCATGCCCTCAGAAGTGCTAAGAAAATTCTAGAAAATTAATCCTAGCCTCCTCTCACCAAACCCACAAAACCCCAGAAGAGGTTTGGGTTGAATCCACTGACCCCCGATGACCCCCAACAAGTGAAAATTGCTCAATTTGGCCAGAAAATACCTCGCAGTTCAGATGCTGTTGAATTATGCCCAAATCTCCCTCCAAGAAATCCTCCCTAACTCTTGCTAATTTCTCCCCTCAATCACCAAGAATATCCCAACTCGAATGCTCCCCAAATTATGAATCTATGCAAGTGCATAGATGTTGCTAGTAAACCCCATGCACAGTCCCTGGAATAGACAAAATCAACCCTCTAAAATGCAGCACACTGACCCATGCAATTCACCAAGGAAAAACTTGTTTTCCCTTAGGATAATTATCTGCAAATTCTTCGGCCAATACTCCATTGATTGCTAGCTTCTCTCAGCCCCCATGAAATTCTCTGCACCCTTGGAGTAGCAAGCAAGAGCTGAAAGAAACTTGTAAAATAACTCCTCATTATTCAGAATTAACTCCCCAAATTCTCTCCTAGGGAGTCACTCGAAGTTCACTGAAGGAAGAGTTGGAATTTCCACTTGGAAATTCCTTGTGCTAAACAACATAGTTTTCTTGTTAAACAACTCAATAGAACTAAGGTTTGAATGGTAAAATGAACAAAGATGCCAAAAGTGAGGCCTTCAAGCTCTATTTATAATTTGTTGGCCTCTTCCCCCCTTGTGGTCCGCACTCTTTCTCTCTCCTAAGTCACACTTCCTTTTCTTTTCTATCTCCTTCAAGAGTGTGAGTTTCATCCTTGGGTCAAACTTTTCTTTCTTGTGGCCCCCACATTCCTCTAGAGCTACAATTTTCCCTTTTTTATCCTAAGTCCCAAAAGCATAAATGTCCCCTCTTTCCAAAATTGCCTCTAATGCAGAAAATAAAAATTGGGGACATTACAGTGCTCCCCGCCAAAAATTGTTTGTCCTCAAGCAATGCTTGAACAAGTGCCCTCTCTAACTGTCGACCACCACTATTACCGCCAATAATACCAGGTTCCCAGATGTGCCACTGAGTCATCCCTGATCTCTACACTATCTTGTCATGATGGAGTCTCTCAATACCAAGATCCCAAGCCATCCTGATCAATGTGAAGCACCCCTTGCTCTTCTCATTGTCTTGCTAGGTATTTGTACTAGAAGCCTACTGCATACTATCAATAAGTAGAGCATCATGATAATGTAGGACTTTGTCCAAATCCCAATGAAGCTTCCCTACTAAGTAGTTCACCTTCTACACTCCAAGGGTAAACTCTTGAAGATATAACCCAATCCTCGTGGGGGTGAAGTCTCTCCTGCATGGGCTTCCCCTAATATCCTCATGCTGACCAACCTACCATGCTGATGAAGTCCCCTATGCCATCAGCGAGTCACCAAAGTCCAATGGAAGATCTGAATGATCTTCCCCTATAGAAATCAACTCATCCCCAAGGCTAGTTGTACTACCAAGTCCTGTGATGCTCAAATCCCAAGCCAATCTAAAAAGGGTGCCACCATGTTGTCACTGCACCACTCTGATCATGACTATCTACCCATCACGCACAAGCTATATCCTCCTCTCCTAAGATATGATGAAAAAATATTTGTAGAGTCCCAACGCATCTGGCCCAAGCATCTCTACGATGTCATGGCCTATCCATCCAACACTCACCCTAATCCGTTGAAGTAAAAAAGGAAAACTAGCCTTGCCACGTGACAAAGGCCTCAATGCTCCTCTGCATGTGAGTTGGGCCATCCTCTGTCCTAATCTTCTTCATCATGAAATAGAGTGTCCAATCAACCAACCAAATCCCTAGATCCTATAGATAGAATGGTTGCGACATAGTCCTGACAGCTGCTGGCACCAACTTGTACCACGTCTCAGGCCCCTGCATACAATCAATATATGGATTCCATACATCATGAACTAATTTGGTGTGTGCGAAACTACCTTGCGCTAGCCATACCATGCAGTGGGTTCTGTCATCCTGCCTCCTAAAAGCGCTCCCCAATACTACTTGGAGTCTAAAGATCCACCTGCAAGTAAGGTCTACAAACTATTTTAGATGCTCCTAGGACACCTCTAAATGCCTCTCCCAAAAGGGGTCATGCCTCTCCCTGAGTTTGGGCTCAAAGGTGGTGCAAGTGTTACCTCTATAGAAGATCGGACTACCCCCAAGCCTGCATCCACCAACTCATGCCTTGACCATATGCCACAACTGGAAAGCCTCTCTCACGATGCACTATGTCCTATCTAATTGTCTTAGAATGAACATCTTGGGTCCCATTTCTTGCAATGAGAGCATCAAGAGATGATATCCAATTCCCTTGTGTCAACACGCAATGATGGAGAGTGATAAAGGGAAGCTCATGGTTGGCCCTGTGATCAACTCACTCTCCAAATTTGAGTTCTCCAAACCCAATTGTGTGCCTGATGCCCTCGTCAGGAGATATCTCTGGTGGTAATACCCCAACAACTTATTGTGCATCATCATGCTTTGTTGCACACAAATACATACCCCTGCACTCTTCTACATAGCCCTGAACTTCATGGCACAACTCTATGCACCATTTGACACCAACACTCAGTGCCATGCCACCAAGTACTGTAGGGCATCCCACATGTGCCCATGAATCCACCACTCTGCTAGTAGGCCCACCACAAAGTGATCTACACCTCCTCATCTGCCCAGGTACACCTAAGTGTCCCAACTCCTCACATGCAATCAAGCATAACACTACCGTATCGAATCTCAGTAGCTCAAGTGCCCAATACATCAAAAGGAGAGCAGTGTCTCCATATGATGCCTTTTCTAGTGGCCTGTCAATGCCACCTCCTCCTACCAACTACTGCCAAAGTAGGCTAATCACCTTGTGATCCCACTCTCGATCAATATACCAATATGACTCGTGAAATCTGCCTACTCTCTTGTTAAACCATCATGTCACTAGTGGTGATGTAGATATGAAAATGTGGGTGTGCCCAATCATCAAATGCATCACACAGCTACTATTGTCAACCACCGAATCTATGATGTGATGGGAAAACCCACCTGGATCCCAACAACAGTCTAGCCCTCAACCCCCTTTGGTATCCATGACATCTGCTGAAATGGGGTCATGGATGTACCCAACCGCTTAACCTACTCCATCAGTTACCAGCTCAACACCTCTCGCCATCCAATCCCAAGGGAAGGATCGAATGTACAATCTCCTGTTTATGGGACAAGCTCTCCATGTTGACGTTGTGCCCCACTTAACTCAAGCCGCTATCCCCTACTGACCTAGTCATCCCTTATGATCTGTTTAGTCAACTTTGCCTCTCTCAGTCCAACGCATAAGGGCGAGATAATAATGTTGTAGGCCCCATTAGTGTGCCTTTGAAGGAAATTGTGCTAAAATCCCAATGTGTGCGCTTTGTACTGCCCCTTGTTAATGTCTAGCCCAAAGGACAACTGTGCATTCTCCTCCATCATGGCCTTATCTTGAGGCTCCAACTTCTCCTCAATTTACAACTCATCATATAAAACATCCTCATCGGTCTTGGCTAAACAACTCAAGAGAACTATGGCTTGAATGGTACAGTGACCAAAAATGCTAAAAGTGAGGCCCTCGAGCTCTATTTATAATTTGTTGGCCTCTTCTCCCCTTTAGGTCCTTACTCTCCCCCTCTCTCTCTCTCTCCTAATTCACACTTCCTTTTCTTGTCTCTCTCGTCCAAGAGTGTGAGTTTCCTCCTTGGGTCAAATTTGTCTTTCTTGTGGCCCCCACATTCCACTAGAGCTGCAATTTTCCCTTTTTTCTTCGAAGCCCCACAATCGGAAATGTCCCCTATTTCCAAAATTGTCTCTAATGCGGAAAATAAAAAATGGGGACATCACAAAAAATGCCCTTGCAACTTTTATGAGGCCGATGGATGACATCATGTGGTCCTTCACCAACTCGTTCTAATCCGAATGGAAATTGGCATCCACCCATGGTATTCATCGACCCAAGGTATTTATCCACCCATGGAATTTACCAATGGTATTGTAAGTGTCATCCACCCATGGTATTGTAAGTAAGATCCACCCATGGAATTTACCTGTGGTATATGATAACTAAAAAAAGACTATAAGTAACAAGTCACATTTTGTAAAAGGACATATTGTCCACCACAATGTAGTTTTTACATTTATTCTCTATTTTAATAACAAGTTTCTTAGTGATTTTGTTTAATGTGTGTTCTCCTATTTTCTTTTCTGGCATTTCAATTTTTCAGATCTTGGGGGCTCCCCCCTGTTGTCATTCGGTATTTTTGAGGTTGAGGGAGTAAACACATAGGAAAACATCAAAACCACTTTGGAAGCTGGGATCTGGCCCTACCGGCTTTAGAGAGGGATCTCTCTGTAAAATTTAGCTTTGTTTTAAGTGAATTTTAGGCTAGTTATGATCATATTTGTTTGTTTTGTTTGAAAGGTTTGGTTGATTTGAGTGTTATAATTCCATTGGGCTATGGAGTCTATAAACTGAATTGGAGTTTTGCATCAATTTTTAGAGGAGTTCTCACAGGGCAAGATAGGTTGCACTAACTGGATCTTTTTAGAAATTAAATGAATTGTGGAATAGCATAAATGTAAGGTTTAGTGGAAACCAAGGAGCAATTAAGAATTCCTTGATCTGACTTCAATGGAAAACATTAAAATTATCAACAGCCAAAATAAGGTGCTCTCAGTAACAAATCCTATTTATCACAGTTTCTGTTGATTAATTCAAAAATTTAGAATAATTGAGGAATGAAAGACAATATTTAAACAAATAGACAGAAGAGACACATCACCATTTAGTACACCACATGAATCCTGTGAAAGGTCCTTGTATTATTGATGCTCCAGTGCTTTGAAAATTACAATATGTAGAAGGAAATTACATTCAGAAATCAACCCTTAATACTTCAAACAATGAAGTATTTATAATAAAAATTACAAAATGCTTTACAAAATCGTTGTCAAATCGACAGTGTATTATTAGCCTAATTACAAACTATATCATCTAATCCTGGCAAAAGAATAGGCCACGTAGGCTATTGAAAATAAAGGTGGCCCTATTTTGATGGTTTCGGTTGCTGAGTCAACCTGAAACAATGTTGTGATGCTAAACTAACCGTTGTGCTGGCTGCTGTGCTGGCAAGTTGTTTTACTGCTCCTGAATTATCCTTCAATCTAGTAAATCAACCAATTCTTCCCATCTCTTTTCATCTGGCACTGTCAATTTTGTTACCCTGCGGTAAATTTCATCTACCTCTGTGTATTTGGCAAAAGTTGGTTTTACAGTAAAAATGTGTTTTACCTCATTTTGTACATGGAAATTGTTTGACATAGTTTCCAAAAATGCCTTTGCTATCATACTGCCCTTAATTCCACTGAACTTGATGTTGCTTCTAGCCACTTCTTTCATCTTCAAGATATAGTCTTCCTGAGTGATCAATTTGTCATTTATAACATAGATATTGGGCAGTCCCTTTTGGATTAAGGCTTCAATTATGTTTGTGAACCTGTTTACCTACAACTCTAAGGTTTCACACCTTTCTTCCAACTGATCAATGAGATTTCTCTTTGTCAAGACTTTCTTGACTTCCAGAATGGTGGCAGTTCTATCACTGATTCCTACCTCCTCCAGCTCATACTTGGACTTTGAGTTTAAAAACTTGATTATATTAGAGGCTTCTGTGGGCATCTCTCCCAACTTTTCTCTTCCTTGCACAATAGTTTCTGTAGCCTTCTCTATCAACTCTTTCTGCTCAAATATGATTTGGATAGAAGGCCAAATCTCATTCATAGAGTCTAATATATTCATCCAAATAGTTTCCTTGGCTTGGGCCAAGGTCTGACCAATTGAAGTGTCTCTCTCTACCTTGTGCAACTTCTCCAACAGTCTCTGGGATTTCTCCATTTCAATAACCTGAGCAGCTTTAGCTTTGGCCTTTTGCACTTCCAAAGCTTTGATTTGGCCCTGCAAAGTCTCAATCTCCTTTGACTGTAGTGACATGTTCTGTAGTGTCTGTGTTACCTGTTCAACACTTGCAGTCTGAGTGGAAGAAGTAGCTGCAGTGGTTGCCCCTGTTGATGGAAGCTGAGAAATAGGTATGGCATCTAGGGGGACAATGGCCATCTTCAGACTGTCTTCCTTCTCCTTTATTAGTTTCTCCATCTCTGCCTCCATCTGCCTAATCTGTATATTTTGTTCTATGATCAATTTCATCATATCTTCTTTTTGTGCTTCACCTTCTTCAATATCTTTGGTCATTGGATCTTCTGTGGCTGGCAGCTTGAGTTGCTTTCTTAAGGCTGCAATGTCCAGGTTCTTCTTTTTGATAATCTCCTCAGCAACATTGACATCTTTGGGATCATATCCTATTTTAATCACCAAGTCTTCCAAAGACTTAATCCTGTTATCCTTTGCCAAAGAGGAGACTTTCTCCATCTTCAACTGTGACTGGACATTTGCAAAAGAAACCTGCAATTTAGAAAGTGACATAGCAGTGTTAGTTAAAGTGGAGGATATCATTTCACCAGTTTTCTTGTGCATCTCCATTTGATCAATGGGATGTATGTCCTTTGTGCTGAATTCAAAAGTAGTGCTCTTGTAGTCTGCTGCTAATTTTGGTTGTGGAACTTGGGCCTCAAGAAAGGCCATCTGCATTTTTCCATGCTCTGTATCAAAGATTGACAACAACCTACTTTGTGAGCTAGAGGTCTGCTTCCAAAATTGGTTATAAGTGATATTTTTTATAATTTCATTTCTAAGCTTTATCTCCCTGTACTTGTCAAAAATTGTCTTCTCTTTTTTTGTTTGGAAATTCTGTGATTCCAGCTCAATTTCCTTGTGACCTTGTGAAGATGAAGGTTCAGTAGGAGATGTTGTGAATTTGGTAGTTGCAGGTGGTGAATCTATGATGATGATGGTTGCCTTCTCTTTAGTTTCTTTGTCCAATTCTACTCTGGGAGTTACCTTTGTTCTCTTCCTATAGATGATTCTGAATTCTTTAGCTTCACTCTCAGTTGTAGATGATGATCCTTCTCCCTCTATATTTTGCTTTATTTTTCTTGAGGAATAAGAGTCTGCAAACTAGAAGTAGAAACAAGTTGTTCTTCAGCTTCCTGCAAGGTATTTTCTGTCCACTCTAGCTGATTGGCATACTGTTCTATGTCTGGCCTTGAAGTATGAATGTAAGGAGTGTTTTTGTTCTCCACTCTGAGCTTTGAAATAATGCCATAGGGGTCATAAGACCATGTAAAGCTAAAAAATAACTTCATTTCTTTCTATCTGCCTCTTCACCTTATGTCCTTGTGTTGCACACAAATAGGCCCACCTGTATCTTTATTCTGAATTGTGCCTTTTACTTGGGCGCTACAAAGTGGATGTCATCTGAATTCAACATCTGTCTGATATACTCCAGGGCGAAAATTGTCATTGGGAGGCATTTGGGGGGTTTATAGGGGGTCAATTCACAACCATATACCCTGATTTCTGTGTAATTTTGGTATAAATACCAATCCCCGGTCTTTTCTTGGTCTGACAAATGCAAAATTCTCTTGATTTCCTCACTAATTCTAGGCTGTACTGCACTGTTCAGAATGTTCATGGATGGATGAACAAAATCTTCAATAAACTGCTTGTAGGTGAATTCTTGTTGTTCTCTCATGACCAATGAGGTCCAAAAGATTACTGGCTGCTGGTTCCCTACATCATCAAGCTTCTGCAATGCAAAACTGAATTTGTCTGCCTGATAATAGAGGAACATATAAATCAAAATAGAGGTGTAATTGAACACTTGTTCTATAGGAAACTTTATGAACTGTTCATGGATACTATCAGCCAAAAATTGACTGAAGTTGAACACCAAGGAGGGCTTGCTGTCTATGGAAAATATGGAGAGGAATCCTAAAATGGGCTCATCTACCCATTGATCAGAATAATAGCCTAAAATGTAAGAAATCATGGAAATAATCTGCTTGGCCTGATTAGGGAAAATGGAAGAAGGATATGGAGGATTCTTTTTGGGTAATTGGGCATTCTCTGGCAAGAAAATCTCAAAAATTCTAGCTCTAGTGGCAAAGTCCAACTTTTGATAAAGTTGGGTGAGGGCTTCTAGGGAGAAAGGGGCAACATTTTCCACAGTGGGGGCCAACATCATTTGGTCAATGGATTGGGCTGTAATGGTGAAAAGAATGTCACCTGTAGGGGCAATGATGGCTCTTTGGGCAGGGACATAACAAGCTTGACACCTTCTGGTAAATTCTGGGGCTTGGAATGTCAAGGGGAAAATATAATGGGGGAGGTTTGACTCCCAGAGCCCAATTTCATCGGTTTTGTCTGTGTGTTTATCCTCTAACCAGCAATACAATTCCAGAAAATCACAGTCACACTGAGTTTCATTTATCCTGTAATCCCTATCAGCTAAAGGTATATGATCTAAATCTATAGAAGGGGGAATTAAAGGATTAATGGGCTTATCTTGAGTCTTAGTCTTAGGAGGCATGACTGTAAAAATATGTGAACATGATGAATTTGCAGAGGAGGCTTACCGAGCACAGAAGAATAACAGACTGTCAAGCAAAAATGAAAGGGAACTATCAATTTTTTCTGTCTTGATCTAGTTGCAGAATATCTTTGAGAGTGACTGCTATGCGAAAACGTCAATAACAAAAAACAGAAGTGAAAAAGGGATTAGAACGATAGGTGCAGGAGCTTTTAAATACTGCGACAAATGTCCCATTGAAAATGGCGCGGGACCGTTAGGCTGAACGGTTACCTGGGAGAAAATTGAATTAAATGGAGAACGATCGTTTTGGCCAGGAACGCATTTAATAGGCCAACGGTTATGCCATGTGGCAGGCGGAGAGTGGTGGAGGGAAAGTGGTGGGGCGCAACAAAGCGGATGAGGGAAAGCGGTTTCCAGAGGGGGTAGTAGGCGGTTAATGGTTTTAGTGGGGGGGGTGCGAAATCACCAGAGGGCGACACGTAAGGGATGGGGCTCGACAGGAGAAACTACTTTCCAGACCCCCACCCGGTGGTAAAGACAAAATGGAGAGGGGGAGCCGAAAATGGATAAAGGCCATGGATGAAGTGCGGGAGTGGATCCCGAGGGTGTTGAGTGGAGTGTACTTTAACCTCAATACGACAAAGAACTTTGTCCTCTTGCGCTTTAATATATTCTTTTTGATCTTAGGATAAGGGAAAATATAAACATATAAAGAAATTTATCCATAGTGCACATATCTACCTTTTTTTAATCCCATCCTCAAACTTAGGATAAAATTAGATGTGCAAATATTTACAAATAACCCAATCTACCTACCCTTATCTAAACTAGCATTTTTTATTCTTTCCTCTAGGGTGCACTTAGACTAGCAAACCCACTTTATTTTCTTTTATACAGAATGGAAAAACTACCTAACCTATCCCTTATTTCTCCTATTGATCCAGATTAAACAGTTGGATCAATGTCATTTTCTACCTAACTAGTGATTTACCCAGATTAAACTATTGGGTAAGTCTTTATTCTCTATCTAATTTACAGAAATTGAAAGGAGTTTAATCATGATTACATTGTATGATTAAACTAAAAACTAGTGATTGTGGCATTTTGAACAAGCTGCACACAACTTTTTATTTTCAGTAATGAAGCAAAATTATCTATGAGTAGTGGCATTTAGACTTGCAACACTTTCAGTATTATTCATTTTTTTGTTTATTTTTTCTTTCTTTTGGTGGGGTTCAATCTTTTCTTCTTTTTTCAATATATATATATATATATATTACCCTCTTTTCATTTTTTAATTCTTTTTATTTTATTTGGAAATCATTGGCAGATTGACAAGTATTTACAAAATAATATTTCTTAGATACAATACTCAATTACCTTGAGATCCTATAAATTATAGGACCCTAACACCCCCCAAGATCCATTTCATTTTTTTAGACTTTGGGGGCCTCCCTCCAAGATCCAAATTAGTGGTATCAGATTCATGTTACAAATCCATGGGAATGAGGGTTTGACACATATTTTAGTTTCAAATTTTTCAGCAATGGTCAACAAACTTTATGAATGTGCTACGACTTCCACAGAACACTTTTTTAGGCAAAGTGGGAAGTTTTGTTTTGTTTTTCTTGTTTTGTTTTGTTTGTTTGTTTTGTTTTGTTTTGTTTTGTTTTTGTTTTTGTTTTTGTTTGTTTTGTTTTGTTTTTGTTTTGTTTTGTTGTTTTTGTTTTGTTTTTTTTTTTTTTTTTGCAGGATCTTTTGGGGCAAAATTTACAAAAACAAATAACACATTTGGATTCCTTGCAAAATAATACCCAAATTAAAAAAATAATCGGTCGAATTGGAGTTCGGATGAGGGACATATCGCTGATTTAAAATCCACTGTGTTGCGGAAAGTTTTTTAATGACAATTTGTGGATGGCGGATATCCTATCACTTTTTGCAACTTTTGTGCATAATTTCAGAAAAATGATTGCAGATCTGAGCTCCTCTTGAAAAATCACCCAATTTCAAAAAAACAATTGGTTGAATCGAAGTTCGGATGAGGGAGATATCGCTAATTTAAAATCAACTAGTTTTTCAAAACTTTTGTGATGGCGGGACAGTTGCAGCGCAAACCTGAGTTTCCAGAGTTTCTAGAGTGTCCAGATAGGGATTTCAATCACATGGGAAAATGCAGAATGATCATTATGTTTCCAAAAACAAGTTATAATAAATATTATGAGTTATATTGACTAAGCTATGCCCATTTTAAATTAGTTTTTATATTTGGAGCAACATTCGAAGTGGGTTCCCTTTGGAGACATGCCCTCCCACCCAACTTTAGTAGGAACTTGCTTAACATTCATCAATTTCAACATAGCAGCATCCAGTTTGGGTTCTTTGGAGACGTTCCCTCCCACCCCAGGCTATGTAGGCACCTGATACTTTATCAATAGTCAACATGACAGTTATGGGTCAACCACAGAAAATCATTATCATCGAAGTCCATTTGCTAGGCCACACACTATTAATATCACAATTGGTCACAAGCATTACATGGTATTTCTATCCTCGGATCTTCATTTATCATGGTTATGGGTCATCTACAAACCCACACTTCATCGAAGTCCATTTGCTAGGCCGCACACTGTCAATATCATAGTTGGTCACAAGCATTAAAGGGTATCTCTATCCTCGAATCTTGGTTCATCATGGTTATGGGTTGACCACACAAAACCCTTCTCTTCAGTGACTCTTTATATTCAACAAAGGCTTCTCAGGAGGGAACTTCACGCATTGAGGACCATTTCTTCTTAATGAGGGAGGAATGATTCGAATGGAAATTGACATCCACCCATGGTATTCATCGACCCATGGTATTTATTAACTCATGGAATATACCCATGGTATTGTAAGTGGCATCCACCCATGATATTCATTCACCCATGGTAGTAAGTGAGATCCATCCATGGTATTCAATCACCCATGGTATCTACCCACCCATGGAATTTACCTATGGTATTATAACTAAAAAAAGACTATAAGTAACAAGTCGTATTTTGTAAAATGGCATATTGTCCACCACAATTTAGCTTTTACAATTATTCTCTCTTTTAATAAAAAATTTCTTGGTGGTTTTGTTTAATATGTGTTCTCCTATTTTCTTCTAGCATTTCAATTTTTCAGATCTTGGGGGCCTCGCCCCCCCCCCCCAAGATCCATTTCAATTTTTTAGATCTTAGGGGCCTCCCCCCAAGATCCGAATCACATTCGTGGTTGTATATCTGGACAACATCCTCATCTTCAACAAGAGTTGGGAAGAGCACTTGCATCATATTCAACAGGTCCTTCAAACCCTATGACAACAAAAACTATTTGCCAAATGGGGAAATGCACCTTTGGCATGAACTATGTCCAATATCTGGGTTACATAATTGATGAGCAAGACGTGCATGTGGATTCGTCTAAGATCCAAGTCATTTGAGATTGGCCAGCCCCGACCAGTCTAATAGAGCTTCATAGCTTTTTGGGCCTTGCCAATTTCTATCGAAGGTTCATGTTGGGATTCTCTCATATCACTTGGCCTTTGATTTAAGTTACTAAGGGTGGAGCAAAATCAAAGATTTTATGGTTTGAGTCCCAACATAAGGCGTTCATTGAGCTGAAGCACCGCTTTTTCTCTACACCAATACTCACATTACCAAACCTACAACAACCATTTCAAATTAAGACAAATGCCTCCGATTATGCCATTGGTGCAGTTCTCACCCTGCAAGGTCATCTGGTGGCCTATCATAGTGAGACACTCTCTGATACAATTTAGAAATACCCAACCTATGATAAAGAGATGTATTCCATCGTGCAAACTTGTCGACAATGGAAACATTACATTTTGGCGAAGGAGACAATCATCCACATAGATCAATGACCTCTTAGATCCTACACTACTTGTGCCATCACCAACCCAATCATTAAGAAGCAAGACTTGCATACCCCTATGCCTACTCCTAGTTGACCCTGGGAATCCATCTCCATGGAGTATATGCCTGGCCTTCCTTCTACAAAGCATGGAGATGAGTGTGTATTTGTGGTCATCGATAAATTTTCTAAGATGACCATATTGGTTGCCTACAAGAAGAGTATCACAACAAAATCCATTGCCAAACTCTTCTTTGAACTAGTGTGGGCATATTTCGGGATCTCGCAGACCATTATATCAGATCGGGATAGTAGGTTCCTAAGCACATTCTGGTTGAGCCTTTGGTCATTGTTGGACACCAAGCTCACCAAGTTGACTGCATTCTACCCCCAGACTGATGGCCATACAAAGGTCGTCAACATGATGATAATGCACATACTACATGTACAACTCTAAGCATTCACGAACATGGGATTAGAGTCTTCCCTATGTGCAACACAGTTAAAACAAAACTCTCCATAGCTCGAATGGCCACAACCCCTTTCAAGTGGGCTTGGGATTTCAACCATTATGTCCCATTGATGTTGCACCGCCTCTTACAATTATTCAAACAAAAATTGCACATGTTCAGTTTGAAGTTGATAAAGTTGCCATGTTTATTGAATGCATTAAGCACATCCGCCAGCAAGTTCATGACATCTTGGATAAATCCAATGCCAAATACAAACAACTACATGATCAACATTAGGTGCCACATAAGTTTCAGGTGGGAGACAAAGTTTGGTTGCATTTGCATAAAGAACGCCTTGCCAGAACCCATTGGAAGCTTCGACCCCTCCGTTACGAGCCTTACACCATCACCAAGGTTGTGGGAGACAACACTTTCGAGCTCAATATCCCCCCATTCCTTGGCTTGCACCTAGTATTGAATGTGGACCGCTTTCAACCATACTTTCCACCATTGTTGGACAGACATCGCTGAGTAGTTGGCACCAGCATAGCTCACCCCAAACTACATGGAACAATCCACAACTGATCAGATCATGGACACACATATCAAGAACACTCATCAACAAGGGATCCAACTATATCATGTCGTCAAATCTGGCAAACTCATTCATTAATGCAAGTGGCTCACTAAGGACCAAGTTCAACATAAGTTTCCCCATCTCATGAAGGCACTCAATTCAATGGGGACCATTGCTTTCCAGGGGGGAAGGACTAATCTAGGTAGATATTGGTGGCCACCTGCCTATTCCACTTGGACCCCCAACACTATTTTCTTTCAATTTCTTTAATTCTAGCACAACTTTCTATTTTTGGAAGTTTTTTTGGTCTTAAACTTATGGATCCATTTTGAGGCCCTAAATGATGTTTTTTTGAAAAATGCACCAAGCTCATAGCCCATAAAGTAAGGGATTGCTGGGAAATTTGTTGTCCTCGGAAAGATCTTTCTAACGAGGTATTGTGCATGCCAAACAAAGATCATATTCCTTCGATTGTTGGGCATGTGTTACATCCTTGATGATGGATCCACTTATGGACCCAAACATAAACCTACAAAATGACTATGGTAGATCCGAGCTTCTAGACTACAAATAATTTTTTTTGCCATGATTTTCTAATTCTGATTAAGGAATTAAGGTTGTAATATAATATGGGTTAACATATCATGGTTTTGGATGCTACAAAATCATAAATATTGTATTGTAAATAATGAAGTTAATATGATGAGAGTTAGAGGTGTGACTCTGAACATCTACAGGTTTTCGTAGTTAAGGATTTCTAGGGTAAATTTTCAAGTAAGTTGTGTGGATGTTATTGTTTACTTTTTTGTTTTATAAAGAATCTATGTGTGCATTCTTTATTGTAAAGATTTAAAACTTAGATGGACAATGGTAGATTTGTGCATGTTCTAAAAAAACCTTATAGTCCTTTGGGCTTCTGTTTACTTTTTTATGACCTAGTGTATCGCCTTCTCACTCTTAGTGATCCCCACAAGTTGGGGGACCCTCTACAACTATGAGGTGCCTCTTGTGTGTTAGCTTATGGGGGGTCTTCATCAATGAAGTGATGAGCCCTCCCAATGTCTCTCTCGTTTCCTTCCTAAGTTGGTTGGACTGGCATATGAGAATGGGCACTTTGTACTCCCCCTTTTCCTACTTTCTTGATTGCTTATCTAACCTCTAGGTCTTCTCCACCAAGTCTCCTTCCATACTATGTAATCTGGAGGTTATGGGGGAGGCCATCACATGGTTAGGATGCTCAATCATGAGTGAGAACAAGGGTAGAATAAGCCTGTGGTCATGATTATGGTGATAAAGATCAACTTCCAAGTGCATAAAAGCCACTTCATTATAGAGCATGGGTTTTGTCTCCCCTTAGCAATTCAAGGCCTTTAAACCAAGTCATGATACATTTTCCCTACTTGTTCTTGAATTTTTAGGTGAGTGTATTGAGTGCCTTCCTACTAGGTCATATGCTCCCTCCCCTCTGCATGAGTTGCTTGCCCTGTTGCCATGAATGATGACTTGTGGTGCTATGGTAAGATTAAGTGTAATAACCAGACACACAGTAACTAGAATCTGAAATACAGAAAACCTGAAGAATTAAATTTGTACTTACCTTAACTGTTGCTGATTCTGCTACTGAACTGGTGATTCTGTTGGTGATGTCGTGGCTATTTCGATCCAATCTCCGGGAGACCAATATCACCCAACCAGACTGAGCAAACCTAGCTGCTCAATCCAGAAAGCTTCTCAACAGAAGCTCTCTGTCCCTCCGTGCCCAGAACCTCAGATGGCTTAAAGCTCTTCCAATGGATAATTATCTTCTCCTGGTTTTCTCCTGGTGAATTTCTGCTTCTGGTTCTCTCTGCTCCTCCCTCGTTTTTCCGCCCCACTCTCGATCCAGGCTGCCGGTTTTATCTACGGGCCTGGCGGTGGCCGCCCTCCTACCTGCAGTCACCGCCTTCCCTCGACTCGACACGCCTTCCATGCAATTTAAGATCACAGATATTTTCCTGGCAAGTGCGCTCTGTTATCAATTTTCAGTTGGTTGAAAGCGCCCCCTTTTAAAGGGTCCTGCAATGATTTTTGGTATGTTTTAGCATATAGTTTTGTTTTACGCTTTTAGATTATGTATGTTTATAAAGTTCAGTTATACATTTTATAAAATTTAATTTATATATATTATAAAGTTCAATTATATTTATAAAACTTAACATATTTATTATTTAAATTTCATCATATTTGTTTTATTATAAAGTTTAAAACTTTATATAATGGATTAATTTAGATGGATCGTTACATTAAGTTACCCCT
Source organism: Pinus tabuliformis (assembly GCA_031772625.1). Taxonomy (NCBI): domain Eukaryota; kingdom Viridiplantae; phylum Streptophyta; class Pinopsida; order Pinales; family Pinaceae; genus Pinus; species Pinus tabuliformis. Next base: position 314,927,530 of record CM062808.1, on the reverse strand, counting down.
TAAGCATCCATCCAATTACTGTAAAATGGATCCTTTACCAATACATCAACACATGACCTTAAAGGTCAAGTAATGCTAATTGGCAAGGTGGCTGCTTCTAAGCTACAATTCCTCTAACTAATGCTATAAGTGATCAATGCATTAGAAGACATTTGAATCATGAATAAATTACATTGTAGTAATATTTAACCAATACATCGACTTATTTCCTTAAAAGTCAAGTGGTTGTAGTGATGATGATGATGTTTATCTTCTCTTAAAAGTAAGAAAATATATTGAAAAAATAAATGAAATCCTAATAATATTATTTAGTACATTCATTTTACATTTACATGGTAAAAATAAAAATATCAAAAACATTATAATTATAAAGAGTTAAGATATTTTTTGAAAATAAGTAAATTATAGAAGTTCGATTTTTTTTTGGTTCACGGATCTTGGAGATTGGTGACCGTGTGTCCACAAAATATTTGTTCTAGGCAGATCCACCTGAAGAGATCACTTTCTGCTAGCTCAACCATGGAGGGTGACTCTGAGGTTGTTGAGAGAATTGAACCCGTGACCTCTCAATAGCAAAGGTGCTTTTAACGACGGGGACTTGATCAATTGAGCTAACCCTTGGGGCTAGAAGTTGATTAAATTATATCTTGTATTATGAAATAAAAATATAATTAACAAAAAATAACTTTTAAATTAATTTCCACTTAAAACTATTAATTTTTTAATATTAAAGTTGATTAAATTATATCTTATATTATTAAATAAAAATATAATTAACAAAAAATAATTTTTAAATAAGTAAACGCTCAAAGGGTATTTGAACCTTGAATCTCACAATTTACATAGTATTTCATAACACAACAATAGCCATTGAGCTACACCTCACCGGCTTAATCCTTGGGGATTTAAACCTTGAATCTCTTGCTTTACATAGTATTTCATAACACAACAATCCCCAATTGAGCTATCCCTCATGGACTTCACTCATGAGAATTTGAACCTTGAATCTCTGGCTTTACATGGTATTTCACAACACAATAGTATTTGCTTTACATAATACTTCATAACAAAGCAGTAGCCAATTAAACTGCCTCAAACAAGTTATAATTTTTTTATAAATATAATTAAATTAAATTAACCTGCAAAAAATTAAAATGAAAATCTATTAAAATTAACCAATACACAAACCTACAACATAAAAGATCAGATGTGAATACCAACATTAATACATCTGAAAAAGCTAAATTTTGGATGGATGATATTTTCTTGCCAGATGACAACAAAGCATGTGATTGGATATATAGCTCTGTTTTTCGAAATAAGTAAACTCACAGAGTATTTGAACCTTGAATCTCACAATTTACATAGTATTTCATAACACAACAATAGCCATTGAGCTACACCTCAAGGACTAATCTTGGGGATTTAAACCTTGAACTCTTGTTTTACATAGTATTTCATAACACAACAATCACCAATTAAGCTAGACTTCACTCATGAGAATTTGAACCTTGAATCTCTTGCTTTACATGGTATTTTATAATACAATAGTATTTGCTTTACATAATAATTCATAACAAAACAGTAGCCAATTGAACTACCTCAAACAAGTTATATATATAAATATAATTCAATTAAATTAACTTTATTAACCTCGAAAAAAATTAAAATGAAAATCTATTAAAATTAACCCATACACAAACCTACAACATTAAAGAGCAGATATAAATACCAACATTAATACATCAATTAAAGAGCAGATATAAATACCAACATTAATACAACTGAAAAAGCTAAAGTTTGGATGGATGATATTTTCTTGCCAGATGACGACAAAGCATGTCATTGGATATATAGCTCTGTTTTTCGAGTTTTGGTAGAAGTGAGAACAGAAAAATGGCTGGCATTAATCCTGGAGTTAGCTGCTGGTGGAACAGACCACCCTTGGTTGACAAGGCAGTCATAGTTGGCGGTGGCCTTGGTGGACTCGCTGCTGCCATACAGCTTCGAAAGATCGGCGTAGATGCTCATGTATGTAACCGATCCTTTTATTCAAACCTTGCTAAATTTGGCATGACAAATTAATAATAATCATAACAATAATTTGCGTTTTACATTTCACAGATTACACACAGGTCTCGGTCTTAAAATGCTGTTGCTATTATCTTTGAACGAAATTTAATTTCTTCGCTTTACTGATGAAGATGGGTTGTATATCTAGAAGTTCATATTTCACTGAAAATCAACTCATTGTCCTTCTGACAATAATGAGTAGAGAGGAACCTGCACACAAAATACCTCCTAAACTGCTTCTATGTGACTTTTCTTTCTTTATGTGTTGGTGGTGCTCCAGCTTCAACCAGGCCAGTTTAGTAAATGCAACTCATTGTCCTTCTGACAATAATGAGTACACAGGAACCTGCACACAAAATGCCTCTTAAACTGCTTCTATGTGACTTTTCTTTCTTTATGTGTTGTGGTGCTCCAGTTTCAACCAGGCCAGTTTAGTAAATGTTTTATATGGGATGATTTTGATCATTACTATTATATTTTTAAGTGTTTACATATATTCATTCTTCTAGTCGGCATGACTAATTAGAAAATTTAAAAACTAAATCTCATAATTTACAAACACTTCATGATTGAATTTGACAGTTTACCTTTAACGCACTTCTATAACACAAATCTCATAATTTACAAACACTTCATGATTGAATTTGACAGTTTACCTTTAACGCACTTCTATACACACTTCAGGATTGAATTTCACAGTTTACATATAACACCCGGCTATCACAGCTGGTTTTTCTTGTAAGTTATTAATGGCTTATTTTGCCTTTTGACTCCTGTTGTCACATAACTGGAAGTACTTTTTTAACTTCAAGCAACCATGGTTCTGCCTCTTTCCCAGTTCTCATTTCTCCATCGAAGATAGGTGGTTTTGCCTTCTAAAGCCCTTTCTGGATGTTATTACACTGGCTTCCTTCTTTTTCTCCTGCCACGAGAACTCTCCGATGACTGTAGTGTATTGGAATCAAAGGGTGATTTCTGAGTTCAAGTTGTGGTCTCTTCATCTCTGTTTTTCCTTGCAGTTTGTTTTTGCATTTTTGCCAGATTATGTAGCTACAGATTTTTCACACAGTTCGATCCTCATGAGTATTTAGCAGAAGTTCAATGAGATTCCTCACCGTCCCATCCATATCAATTGGTATGCATTTCAGCTACCTTGGTGTTGATTCTTTTCACATGGAAATTCTGCATATCCAGAAAATCATCCATGGTAATGACTCTTTACATAACTTAGGTTCAAAAATCCTTTCTCTGCATCAGTTTAAGGTTTCCACACAACAGTTGGGTTCACTGGCCTCTCCTCCTTGAGAGCTTTCCAATGAGTACCGAATGCCCACATCCCCAACTTGAATACTTTGCTACCTTTACTGCACTCTCCGAGAGAAGGTGGCTTCGTTCTCTGTTTGCCCTTTACAGAAGGAATGATACACAATTCACTTTATTTTGTTCATGATCCGACCTTTCCCTCTCTCAGCGTCACTCCCATTGCGGAGGGAGTAACCCTTGGAACCCTTGGAAATATTAGACGAAATGGTCATTTTATGTAGTAGACGAAGGCTAATTATTTCAGTCCCTTTTATTACACTCCTCATCCTCATATGCTACTTCACTTCTCCTCATCCTCACTTCTCCTCATCGTCATATGGTACATGGAATGGCACTTGGTCATTTTTATACCTACAGATGCGGCACTTCTCATCCTCATATTCCAGATGGACTGGCACCTTGTTATTTTTATACCCACGGGGATAGGCCGGTGTAATTAGTTGGGGGCAAAATTCATTTTATTTTAATATAGTGATGTGTGGTTTAAATGTAGGTTTTGCTTCGCTTATGCCGCAGTTCAAATTTCATTTCATTGAGTATGGTCAAAAAATTATTTTTAAAATTTATGTTAGATTTTGATACGATGATTTTTATCCAAAGGTTTCCACACAACAGTGGGGTTCACTGGCCTCTCCTCCTTGAGAGCTTTCCAGTGAGTACCCAATGCCCACATCCCCAACTTGGATACTTTGGTACCTTGAGTACCCAGGCCCACATCCCCATCTTGGATACTTTGCTACCTTTACTGCACTCTCCAAGAGAAGGTGGCTTCGTTCTCTGTTTGCCCATACACAATTCACTTTATTTGTTCATGATCCGACCTTTCCCTCTCTTAGAGTCACTCCCATTGCGGAGGGAGGGAGTGACCCTTGGAAATATTAGACGAGACGAAATGGTCATTTTATGTAGTAGACGAAGGCTAATTATATGGTTGTGAACTGTGGGTTAGCAGTACTTCCGACATGCAGTGGAGACAAATTGAGAAAATTCAGAAGCGTTTAATTACAAACAAATTTAAGATTAAAAGTGCAGTGCCTTATGATATCTTTTTAAGTGAAACAGGGGCTGCTTTTATTGAAGCAATTGCTATGGTGCGAGTCATAAGTTATTTAAAAAAAATTGAGCAAATGGAAAAGGGTAGATGGCCTAAGGTTGTCTTTAATGATAGATTGTGCAAGAGCAAAAAAACTTGGATGCAACAAAATAACAAATGGTTTAGTAAATGGGATATTTGCTTGAACGCGTGCCCCATAAACAGCAAAGAGATAAAAGCTTTTGTTATGGAAAAGTTCCACAAACGTACTTGGGAGAAGGAGCTAGGAAGAAAGAAAAATTACTATATTGAAGTGTTTAATCCCACTCATAATCATCAACCAAAAGCATACATAGAGGCCAATATCTCTTGGAGAGCCAAAATTCTTATTGCTCAGTTAAGGACTAATTCTCATCAACTCCGTTGTGAAACAGGGCGCTGGAAAAGGCCAAAGGAAGTGTGGGAGGAAAGGGTATGCATTTTTTGTTCTTCCGGAAAAGTGGAAACAGAAAAACATTTCATTTTAGAATGTGAGGCCTTCAAAGACAACAGGGAAAGTTATGCAGATACGCTGGCTGCTAGCTCTTGGGATAATCTATTTAACGAGGGGTTTGTCGAGAAGACGGGAACATTTATTGTGAAGCTTCACAAAAAAAGGGCCGAATACATCAAGCAGATGAAAAAGCAATCTGTCCCATAGGCTATCTTTAGCCTCGTGGACGTTAAAATAATTTCTTTCTTTCTTTCTTTTATTACACTCCTCATCCTCATATGCTACTTCACTTCTCCTCACCTCACTTCTCCTCATCGTCATATGGTACATGGAATGGCACTTGTCATTTTTATACCTACAGATGCGGCACTTCTCATCCTCATATTCTAGATGGACTGGCACCTTGTCATTTTTATACCCACAGGGATAGGCCGGTGTAACTGGTTGAGAGCAAAATTTATTTTGTTTTAATATAGTGATGTGTGGTTTAACGGTAAATTTCGCTGAATGAAGTCTATGAAGCCATAGTTCAATTTTCATTGAGTATGACCTAAAAATTATTTTTAAAATTTGTGTTTGTGTTAGATTTTGATGTGATGATTTTTATCTTGTTTGAAAAAGATTTGTAAAATGATTAAATTTAATTAAGAGTCTTCTATAGAGATTATAGAGATTAGAATAGGCATCTCTTCGGTATGTAGGTAAAAACTGTCACAGGAATATGTTTCATTTGTTTTGGACTTCTGAAAATAAAATTATAATAGATATGGATGATGCATGTAATGGTGTTAGGATGTTGCTTCTGAAACCAAGTCTGTAATTATTTAAAAATAATAATTAAAATTAATTAAAAAAATATAAAATTTTAAAATGATTTTATAATTCTACATAGTATTGATTACTGTATTTTATGTATTGACATAATTGAAATATTCTATGGGACCTATTAGTTTCTTGCTTTTCGCCTGTTGTAATTCAATCATTTTCTTATTCAAATTGATAATGCGCTGGCCCAACTTTCCAACAATCCCCTCGCTGAAAAGACAATGCCAAGAAACTGATGCTAAAATATTCCCATAATTTTCTCTGATGTCTTTGAATGCATCACAATCCAAAATAAAATGTTTTTCCGATTCCACTGTCCCAGACGTTCAAAATGTACACACTCGTTCTTCCCAAGCTTCTTTAGGCCTTTTCCACTGTCCTAATTTCACAGTGAACGTAATTAATTTGCCTCTAAAGTTTGACCAAGGTTGGAATTTAATGGTCATTAATTTTAGGTTGGAATTTAATGGTCATTAATTTTAGTTCAGATTTGTGTTATTTCCGAATCTCTAAAACCATTATGTTAACTCTCCTTCCACAAAGCTACCAATCAGGGCACCACCTATTGGACCATCATTTACTATGGAGTTTGGACCAAGAAAATTAGCTGGCGGTGTATGAGTATGTGATCATTGGCGATCCATAATCCATTATTGAATGTTGAAGCCTAGCTGCCCAGTGTTAGTGTTTCAAGCCATGACTCCAAGAGTCAACATTGGTCAATGGCCACAACTTTATTACTCTGCAGTCTGGACTTGGCACACCAACTTGCCGACTTGACCCTTGCCATTCTATTATCTTCAACAAAACTGCAGGAGAAATCGTTTATGGAGTTTGGACCAAGAAAATTAGCTGGCAGTTTACAAGTATGTGATCATTGGCAATCCATAATCCATTATTGAATGTTGAAGCCTAGCTGCCCAGGGTTAGTGTTTCAAGCCATGACTCCAAGAGTCAACATTGGTCAATGGCCACAACTTTATTACTCTGCAGTCTGGACTTGGCACACCAACTTGCCGACTTGACCCTTGCCATTCTGTTATCTTCAACAAAACTGCAGGAGAAATCGTTGATGTTCCAAGCTTCAGTTAAAGTGCAGATATTTTCACGAGATAGGAAGAACGACCGTTACTAATACCATGTGCAAAAAGGTAATATATTACTCCTTTTTAGAGATAAACATTTAAATGCAAATTCCCATTTTTCCATCCTATTGCGCACTGAAATTAGCTTGATTGAGTTTGTATTAAATTGTTTTTGCAATCTGGACTTTGCGCTACCTCGCAAACTCGATCTTAAACATTTCACAGTTGATCATGGTATAACTTTAAGGCACAACATTGAAAAAGTTTGGGAGAAAAAGGAAGAAGCCTTTTCTTGCTTTATTGATTTCAAAAAAGCCTTTGACATGGTTCTTTGGGATAAGCTTTGACATAAAATGGAGGAACTTGTAGTTCCTAGGCATTTGAGAGAAGTTGTGCATAGGTTCTATGAAGAGGTGAAAGTCAAAATTAGAACTTTAGCAGGAATTTCAGAAAGTTTTAGCGGTGATATTGGGGCCAAGCAATGGTGCCCATTGTCTCCTACCCTTTTTGGTTTATATATCAACAAGCTTGAAGAGTAGCTAAATTTGCAAGGGGGTGATGATATCCATTTGGGTGAGTTTGTTATAAGGCTTTTTTTGTATGCAGATGACCTTATTCTGTTTGCTAAATCTGCTCTTGGTTTGCAAGAGCACTTACTTTCCCTTGAGCATTTTTGTAGAAGGGTGGGGATGCAAGTCAATATTAACAAAACGAAAGTAGTGGTTTTCTCTAACAAAAGAAAGCATAACTAGCATAAGTTCTACTTTGAAGGAAACACTTGGAAGAAGTTGCAGATTACAGATACCTCGGAATTTACTTCAACAGAAATCTAAGCTGGGACGACTATAGAAAGAACTAAACTTTGGGGGGTTGGAAAACATTTTATGCTTTTCAAAATAGGTGTAGAGAGACAGAGTAATGGGACTGGAAAACCACTCAAACTCTTTTTGGGCTTTTAGTGATTCTGGTGATTCTCTACGATCATGACTTGTGGGCCAGCAGTACATCTGACATGCAGTGGAAACAAATTGAGAAAATTCAGAAACGCTTGATTACAAACAAATTCAAAATTAAAAGTACAGTTCCTTATACTATCTTGTTAAGTGAAACAGGGGTTGCTCCTATTGAAGCAGTTGCTCTGGGTGAGTCATAAGGTATTAAAAAAAATGATCAAATGGAAGAGGGCAAATGGCCTAAGGTTGTCTTTAATGACATATTGTGCAAAAGAAAGAATACTTGGATGTGGCAAAATAACAAATGGTTTAGTAAATGGGGTATTTGCTTGAACGTGTTTCCCACAAACAGAAAGAGATAAAAACTTTTGTTATGGATAAGTTCCACAAACGTACTTGGGATAAGGAGCTAGGGAGAAAGAAAAAGTGCTATATTGAAGAGTTTAATTTGACTCATAATCATCAACAAAAGGTGTACATAGGGGCCAATATTTCTTGGAGAGCCAAAATTCTTATTGCTCAGTTAAGGACTAACTCACCGGGTTCGGCAAATTTAATCCTTCAAATTTGAAATTTTCCGAACCTCAAAACAATTCGAACAAATTCATTTCTGTTCGCCGAACTTTATGTCGAACACGAACACAAACTTTATGCCGAACACGAACATAAACAAATTCGATGAAATTCATTGAAGTTCATTTCGGGGTTTTGTGGTTCAGCATTTTTCCATTGTTTATAACTAAAAAAATAAAGATTAAATGGTAAGTTTGGTAACCCTAATGAATTTCATGCTAAAACTTGGCGCCACGTGAAAATCTACCTCACTCACAGTCACACTCGCTCGCTCCACCACCAATTGGTGAGATAATCGGGCCTTTGGAAGTTGGATAACGAGCCACTGAGAAGTTGGGTAACTAGGCCACTGGGCATTTGGAATCATTCAAAAAATGAGAGAGGTTTTTGATCCGATTGATAAAATTTTCTACTCTGAACAATAATCAATCTTCTTCAAGTAATGTTTGTGTCAACCAAACCATTGAGAGGGTTGAATCATCAGGATGAATAATGAATTTTTATCCAGTTCAGTGAATAGAATTCACCAACTAAAACAACAATTATTTTTTGTCAATTAATAGCTCTGTTAATCAGCATATAATTCCATTGTTTGCTTAAACTTAAATTGTATATAATATTTCAAATTTTATATGTCGAATTTTATCAGCAAAATTTTAGGTGCCAAACTTTATTCGAATTTCAAGGTTGCGAAACTCAAACACGAACACGAACACAGACGCGGTGACTTAGGTTAAGGATTAATTTTCATCAACTCTGTTGTGAAACAGGGTGCTGGAAACTAACAAAAGAAGTGTGGGAAGAAAGAGTATGTATTTTTTGTTCTTCCAGAAAAGTGGAAACAGAAAAGCATTTCATTTTAAAATGCTAGGCCTTCAAAGAGAACATGGAAAGTTATGCAGATATTCTAGCAGCTAGCTCTTGGGATAATTTATTCCGCGAGGGGTTTGTCGAGAAGCTGGGAGCGTTTATTGTGAAGCTTCACATAAAAAGCGTTGAATACAAGAGTCAGATGGCAAAGCAATCTGTGCCATGAGCTATTTGTAATCTCGTAGACGTTAAAATAATTTCTTTTTTTTGCTAGACTCAAATAAAAGTGTGGATGATTTTTCAGGAGACTATAAACAACTATCACTAAAAAAAAATTGTACATATTTCATGTGGAAAAGGATAATATCTTGCTCCCTTTTAGGGATAAACATTTAAAAATAAATTCCCAATTTATGTGTGCATCGAAATTGGCTGGATTAGTTTTGTATTAAATTGTCTATGCAGTCTGAACTTTGCACAACCTCGCTAACTCGATGCTTGCCATTCTGCTATCTTCAACAAAATTGTAGATGTGCTAAGCTCAAGCTCAAGGGTAGATGATTTTGCTGAAGCTCAAGTGTAGATGATTTTTCACAAGCCGAATGAATGGCTATCACTACAAACTTTTGTGCATATATCCATGTGCCAAAAGGTAATATTGCTCCTTTTTAGGGATAAACTTTTAAATGTAATTCCCAATTTCTCATCATATGTGTGCGCTGAAATTGGCTTGATTGGGTTTGTATTAAATTGTCTCTATAATCTGGACTTTCCACCATCTGGTCAACTTGACCCTTGCCATTTTGTTATCTTCAACAGAATTGCGGGATAAGTCGATAATACGCCAAGCTCCAATGAAAGTGCAAATGATTTTTCACGAGACTGAATGAATGATCATTATTAAAACATTCTGTGCGTATTTTCATGTGTGAAAAGGTTATATATTGCTCCTTTTAAGGATAAACATTTAAACTTAATATCCCCAATTTCTCATTGTATGTGTGCATTGTAATTTGCTTGATTGGATTTGTATTAAATTGTAGTGTAAATAGATAAGAGCTTTGTCAATTTGAAAATGGGGCCATCATAATTTTTCTTTTAATTTGGATCTTCTTCAAAGCCTAATTTTGGGTTTAGGTTTTTACTTTTTATGTGAATTTTAAGGTTAAAAGTCTCGTGTAAAGAACACTGCCTGGAAATTTCTTGCGGTTTGTTTGTGTGAAAGAAAAATAAACCGGGAAAAGTAAAGATCCGAAGCAATATACATGCAAATTCAACTTGACCAATTCCTCCGCAAAGCATCGAGATCAATTCATTCCGAAAAAATATTAAACTAAATTTTGTTTGAGGAAAGATTGAGATGGTTTGTTTAGTGAAATTTAGATTCATTTAATTTTTTTGAAATAAAATAAAATGAAATGATATTTTAAGGTCTATCAAATTAAAAATAGTTTATAAGAACATTAGTTTTTTGTTTTTTGCAATTCAATCTTTTTTCTGATTTAAATTGAGAATGAACTGGTCCAACCTTCCAACAATCCCCTTATTGTCAAGAAATTATTGTTAACATATTCTCATAACTTTCTCTAATGTCTTTGAATATATCACATTCCAAAATAAAATGTTTTTCAATTTCACAATCCCAAACATACAAAATGTACAAAATATACACAATCATTCTTTCCTGATAAAATTCTCCAAACTATTTACATTTCATAAACTATTTACCTTTCATCAACCTACTAAGTCAATGTCAACTTCCCCTAAATAATGAACCCTTCCGTCGTTAAGTTCGTCGATGTAGACACTGAGAAAGCATGGTGTATATATATATATTCTAAAGATTTTAATATGGTTTTCATTTATAAATGAGAAATAGTGATTCCCGACAATAAATTATAATTAACACGATTGGAAATTTTTTTTCTAAAAGGCAATAGTAAAAATATAAGGTAATTTAATTCTCTTAATATTCATCGGTTATATTAATTATTTTTAATGCAAATGAAAAACACATGATGATTTTCGGCTACCACTATGATATATACTTATGCACCTTCAAAATATACTTTGTTCGTCACTCAAAGGGCACAAACTCAACATGGATAATGGCAAGTAATCACAGACTTAATATGTACTTTCATAGGCTCTCTCTGCTAGTAATCATGTAGGTTTAGGATTGATGGTGATAGATTGATTTATAATTCAACTTCTAATCACAGCTCACTTTAGGATTTTTAGTTTAACATTTTATTTTATCCCTGTATGATTTGTATAATTTTTCAGAAGTTTTGTTAATTATAAATATATAATATTGTCATTGTTATTTTTAAGATTAAAATTAATTAGGTGATATTAAATAGTTTCAACATTTTCTTATTTAAAATTATAAATAAGCGTGTGTTTTTTAATTTAGTCATACTTTAAAGTGTTATGGATTATGAATATGACTAATATTTTATAACCGCATCTTTTTTCATCAATTTATTTTTTGAAAATATTTGAAGATTTCAATTAACAGTTAGATTTGTCAAAATCTAGTTCAACATTTAAAAATATCAACCGTGGATTAACCACAGCTACTTCTATTTAGCTTTTATGTTATACATAAGTAATACATTATCTTAAATTTAGCTTTTGTTTATACATAAAGTAATACATTATTATAAGTTTCTAGTGAATTATTACTGGTTTTAACTTTAAGCTTTAGAATTATATTGTTCTTCTTGGGTTTCTAAAATAACACCCACAACTAAACTTATGCATATTTTAAAACTTTAATGTTAAGCTCCATTAATTTTTTAACAATTGCTGCCTACAATTATGGAAGTAAACTGCAATCTTTCCTTAATTTCTGGAAACCAACTGCAGTAATTTCCTTAAATTAAGGAAATCAACTGCAGTTAATAAATTTATTGTTGGGAGCTACTGAAGTGGTCCATTACTCCATTTGGAGTTCTCTACCTTGATCTGTGGAACACCTGACACATAGCCATCAGAAGTTTGATGGAAGCTTGGCTATAAATTTATTTGTTTGGTCCCCAAGCTTGTATCTCAATTCCCTTCAGTTTTTTTACACCATCTAGCTGAGAGAGTAGAGCTTGGAAGTGCCTTCAGACTTTCTGTATTCTTTTCTTTTTGCTTGGATTGAAGCTGGAGTGCTGAAGTAAAGAAGCAAGTGGACTGTGGTTTGCATCAAGAACATCACCAATGGCTGGAGGTAATTTATATTTCTGGGCATTAAATTTTAACGATTCTTTGAGTTTTTCCGCATACAGAATCGCTGTTGAAATTTTAGTTTTAGCATTTGGTATCAGAGCCAAGACATTTATCTCTACCTTGCTGTGTGATTCGAATACTTAGAAGTGCTTTGTATTTGTAATTTTTGTGCATATGGAAATTAGTCAAAACTAACAGCACAGATAGAACCGAGTAACCGCACTTCTTGGAATAATACCAAGCCGCGAGTAATGTTTTAGGAAGGGTTGATTGAAACCCGAATAGCAGGCGGGTATTAAATAAGCCATCAATTAAGTCCAACGTATCTTGCTTTGAAGATAATTCAATAAGATCAGGGGCAGGATAGTCACATAGTATATATGAATCTTTTCTGATCCACGTCATTGTATCTTGCTGTGTTGGCCAAGAAACGAATTCTTATTTTTCAAGCATGCCTAAGTTTATTGAGTCGGAAACATTCCGCATAATAATGAAATGGCAAGTCAATCACACTGCCAAACTTAATTTTAGTCAGGATTCCTATCATCAGATCATTGAATGAATGAATGTTTGATTGCGCAAAGCTTTGAGTGTAGTGAACGAGTTTTAAATTTTGGCAATTAGATTCAATATCTCAAATTTTAATGATAACGATGTGCTGGATCCTAATTTCATAACAAAACTTGGTTTAATTTGAATCGGCCTTGTGGAATTCTAATGTTTAACGCTCAATTTGCAGTTGCTGTTATTGTAAGGTGCAAAGGTATTCGTAAATATGGCATCTGATTAGCGAACTGGAAATCTTTTGTTGAAATTTATATGTAGGTTTACATGTAAGTGCAAGGGATTCAGTGCTTGTTGATAACGTATTGGAATACTTTCGGTGTTGGATATATATTTTTTTTTTTTTGAGTTTTACATTCAGATCATGAGATGGCAGGCGAAATGATGTGCAAATGAGATTCTTCTTAAAATAGCTTGTTTGCTGGTCTATTTTTTGTTTTGTTTATAAATTAAATAATCAATTTGCAGTCATTTATGGTAATGCTGACTGCTTTAACCTTAATTTTGATTTTGTGAAGAATTATGGAGTTTATTTAACATGTCATTTTGATTTACTCCTTTCAGTAAACATTATTTTTCTCTGGTTAAGTTTTGTTTATGCAACTTATGTAAAAAAATAAAAATAAATAATGTCTAGTGATCCATATAATTTTAATTAATTAGAGAATAGCCACAACATCTTTAATTAATTAAAATTATATATTTTGATTGGTTAGATCACATAAAGATTATTTAGACATTAAATTGTAATTAATTAGACTAAATATAATAAATTTTATCCCACAGGGATTTTTATTATATTTATGTAATTAATTAGGATAAAATTTCATAACCTACCCACAGGAGTTATGAATTAATAAGTTTTATCATAAAGTTTTATTGAATCTGTTTGAATTGAAAATTTAGCCCACAGGCAATTTTTATGTCATTAGATTCAATTTTTGAGCATGATTTACATTGGTAAAACATGAAAGTTTATTAAGCCTCAATTTTAACATAAGCATGTGATTCTTTATTTTGATGCAGTAGTACAACCTGCAAATTTCTCTGAAATTCGTTGTGACATTCCCGAACTTAAGGGAGATAACTATAAGATTTGGAAGGAGAGGATTCTCCTTCATTTAGGGTGGATGGACATAGATTATGCTATTAGGAAAGATGAACCATCGGCACTCACTAATACCAGCACTGCAGCGGACATCACGCTTTATGAACGATGGGAGCGATCCAATCGTCTAAGCATGATGTTCATTAAGACTAAAATTTCAGCTGGTATTCGTGGTTCCATTGATCAGCATGAAAAGGTCCGAGACTTGTTGAAAGCCATTGATGATCAATTCGTCACTTCAGACAAGGCACTAGCAAGCACCCTAATCATGAAGTTCTCATCCCTAAGGCTCACCAGTGTGAAAGGTGTGCGTGAGCACATCATGCAGATGAGGGACATTGTGGCTCAATTGAAGAAACTCGAGGTTGATATATCGGAGTCCTTCCTAGTGCACTACATCCTGAACACCCTTCCGCACCAATATGGACCTTTCAAAATCTCATACAACACACATAAGGATAAATGGTCAATTAATGAACTCATGACCATGTGTGTTCAAGAGGAAGAGAGACTGGTGATGGAATTGGGAGAGAGTGCAATGCTGGCAACGCGTGGAAAGGGAAAATCTCAAGCCAATCGGAAAGGGAAAGGTAAAGTACCTCCCCAAGCCGATATCAAGAAGGATTCCAAGTGTTTCTTCTGTAAAAAGAAGGGACACATGAAGAAGGAATGCACCAAATTTCAAAAATGGCTTGTGGACAAAGGTAATTTAATCTCATTTGTTTGTTATGAATCTAATATGGTTAACGTTAATATTAACACATGGTGGATTGATTCTGGATCAACAATTCACATTTCGAATTCCTTGCAGGGTTTGCAAAACCTAAGGAAGCCAGTGGGAAGTGAGCAAAACATCTTATCAGGAAACAAGATGGGCTCGCATGTGGAAGCTATAGGAACATGTTATTTAACTTTAAGTAGTGGCTTTGTTTTAGAATTAGAAAAAACCTTCTATGTTCCAAGTTTTTCTAGAAACTTGATTTCAGTTTCAAGGCTTGTACCTTTTGGATATTCCTTAAACTTTTCAGAAAAATCTTTCAGTCTATTCTATAAATCTGATTATGTTGCGAATGGTATTTTGTCTAATGGTCTTTACTGCATTAATTTACAAAACAATGTCACTTATGATTCAATGCATGTTCACACTGGCACTAAAAGATGTGTTATTAATGAAGATTCCTCTAAATTATGGCACCGGAGACTAGGCCATATCTCCATAGAAAGAATTAAAAGACTGGTAAATGAAGGGTTACTTAATACTCTGGATTTTACTGATTTTGAGACTTGTGTGGACTGCATAAAGGGAAAGCAGACCAACAAGTCAAAGAAAGGTGCCAATAGGAGTTCGGACATATTAGAGATCATACATACTGATATATGTAGTCCAGACATGGACTCACATGGTCAGAGATACTTCATCTCCTTTATAGATGATTACTCACGATATATGTATCTCTACATGCTTCATAAAATGAGCGAAGCATTAGATGCCTTTAAGATCTTTAAGGCTGAAGTAGAGAAACAATGCGGCAAGCAAATTAAGATCGTGAGATCAGATAGAGGTGGAGAATATTATGGTAGATACACAGAAGATGGACAAGCACCTGGGCCATTTGCTAAATTTCTTCAAAAGCATGGGATCGTTGCTCAATACACCATGCTTGGTTCACCCGACCAGAATGGTGTAGCAGAAAGAAGAAATCGAACATTATTGGACATGGTGCGGAGTATGCTTAGCAGCTTCAATCTTCCTAAATCCTTGTGGACTTAAGCACTTAAGATGGCAGTGTATATATTAAACCGAGTTCCAACCAAGGCGGTTCCTAAAATGCCATTTGAATTATGGAAAGGTTGGAAACTGAGTTTGCGACATATGCGCGTTTGGGGATGCCCGTCTGAAGTGAGAATTTATAATCCACAAGAGAAGAAGCTAGACCCAAGGACCATTAGTGGGTATTTCATTGGATATGCTGAAAGGTCTAAAGGTTACAGATTTTATTGTCCATCTCATAGCACTAGGATTGTGGAATCAAGAAATGCAAAGTTTCTTGAAAATGACTTGATCAGTGGGAGCGATCAAACCATAAACATAGTTTCTGAGAAGGATCATTCAGAATCTCAACCTTCCACTTCAAGTGATAGATTGGTTATTATTCATAGCACCCCTCAAGTACAAATTGGTGTTGAACAACCAATTGTTGAAGTTCCACAAGCTGCTGACGATATTCCAGTAGATCAAGGAGTTCAAGAGTTGCCAAGAACTTTTGAACAACAAGTTGAACCACATACTTCTCAGGAAGATGATGGTACAACATTAAGAAGATCTACTAGACCTAAGAGATCAACAATTCCTAATGATTATGTTGTGTATCTACAAGAATTTGACTACAACATTGGAGCCGAAAATGATCCCGAGTCATTTTCACAAGCCATGAGTTGCAAAGAATCAGAACTATGGTACAATGCCATGAAGGAAGAAATGAATTCCATAAAGAGTAATGAAGTTTGGGATCTTGTTAAGTTGCCTAATGGTGCAAAATCCATTGGATGTAAATGGGTCTTTAAGACAAAGAAAGACTCATTGGGCAACATTGAGAGATACAAGGCAAGACTTGTTGCTAAGGGATTCACTCAGAAAGAAGGAATCGACTACACGGAGACCTTTTCTCCTGTATCTAAGAAAGATTCCTTGCGCGTTATTATGGCATTAGTAGCCCATTTTGACTTGGAGTTGCAACAAATGGATGTGAAAACGACTTTTCTTAATGGAGATCTAGAGGAGGAGGTTTATATGAAACAACCTGAAGGATTCCCCTCTAGTGATGGTGAGCAATTGGTTTGCAAGCTCAAGAAGTCATTATATGGTTTAAAACAAGCATCCCGCCAATGGTATTTGAAATTCCATAATGTAATTTCTTCTTTTGGTTTTGTAGAAAACATTATGGATCAATGTATATACCTGAAAGTTAGTGGGAGTAAAATTTGTTTTCTTGTTTTATATGTGGATGACATTTTGCTAGCAACCAATGATAAGGGTTTGCTACATGAGGTGAAACAATTCCTCTCTAAAAATTTTGATATGAAGGATATGGGTGAGGCATCTTATGTCATTGGCATTAAGATCCATAGAGACAGATTTCGAGGCATCTTGGGTCTGTCACAGGGAACCTATATTAATAAAATTTTAGAGAGATTTTGGATGAAGGATTGTTCACCAAGTGTAGCTCCCATTCTGAAGGGTGATAGATTCAATTTGAACCAATGCCCGAAGAACGACCTTGAAAGGGAACAAATGAAGAACATTCCATATGCTTCTGCTGTCGGAAGCCTAATGTATGCTCAAGTCTGCACAAGACCTGACATTGCATTTGTTGTGGGAATGTTGGGACGATATCAGAGTGATCCAGGTTTAGACCACTGGAGAGCTGCAAAGAAAGTAATGAGGTACCTTCAAGGAACCAAAGACTACATGCTTATGTATAGACGGACGGACAACTTGGAAGTAATTGGCTACTTAGATTCTGACTTTGCTGGATGTGTTGATTCACGCAAATCAACATCAGGTTACATTTTTATGATGGCCGATGGAGCTGTATCATGGAGGAGTGCCAAGCAGACCTTGATTGCCACTTCCACTATGGAAGCCGAGTTCGTCTCCTGTTTTGAGGCTACTTTACATGGTGTATGGCTTAAGAGTTTCATTTCTGGGCTTAGAATTATGGATTCTATCTCTAAGCCATTGAGAATATATTGTGATAATTCAGCTGCTGTTTTTATGGCTAAAAACAACAAAAGTGGGAGTCGAAATAAACACATCGACATTAAGTATTTAGCTATAAGGGAACGTGTTAAAGAAAAGAAAGTGGTCATTGAGCACGTCAGCACTGAGTTGATGATCGCTGATCCTTTAACTAAGGGCATGCCACCATTTAAATTCAAGGATCATGTAATGAATATGGGACTTGGTTCCATTATGTAGTTTCTCATTGTATGGACAATGTTATTTTAATGAAATTCTTAATTATTGTGATGTTTTTTCTCATATTTATGTGCACTTTAAGTTGATTTGAGAAAATTCATTTAAGAAGGACCAAGAATAAACATAAGGTTTATTCATTAAGAAATTGTTGCCACATAAATTATAATAAGAATAAATACATAGTAATACATGGAAGATAATACTCGTCTTTAGAGGACTTATCGCCATGATTCATGTATCTATTACTTAATACAGATTATCAATGGGTTTTAAGTTGAAACATTAAGTTTGGAAGTATGGACCAAGTGGGAGAATGTTAAGCTCCATTAATTTTTTTAACAACTGCTGCCTACAATTATGGAAGTAAACTGCAGTCTTTCCTTAATTTCTGGAAACCAACTATAGTAATTTCCTTAAATTAAGGAAATCAACTGCAGTTAATAAATATATTGTTGGGAGCTACTGAAGTGGTCCATTACTCCATCTGGAGTTCTCTACCTTGATCTATGGAACTCCTGACACATAGCCATCAGAAGTTTGATGGAAGCTTGGCTATAAATTTATCTGTTTGGTCCCCAAGCTTGTATCTCAATTCCCTTCAGTTTTTTTACACCATCTAGCTGAGAGAGCAGAGCTTGGAAGTGCCTTCAGACTTTCTGTATTCTTTTCTTTTTGCTTGGATTGAAGCTGGAGTGCTGAAGTAAAGAAGCAAGTGGACTGTGGTTTGCATCAAGAACATCACCAATGGCTGGAGGTAATTTATATTTCTGGGCATTAAGTTTTAACGATTCTTTGAGTTTTTCCGCATACAGAATCGCTGTTGAAATTTTAATTTTAGCATTTAAATTTTACATAATTAATAGGTTCTAACATTCTTAAAAGGTAGGTATAAGCAGCTTTTCTGTTACTTTACTTCTTGGTTTTGGCTCTTGGTGATTCTCTTTCACACTGTAGATAGAATGACACTCGAGAGATTTTCTTTGTTTCCTTGATGATTCCATGCGTCATTCTAAACAGAATGACAATTGAAAATGAAATTATATTAATGCGTATGAATGATCAAAATAAGTTAATGGGATTAGGAAGTATAATTTTGACAACAACGAGTGTCTATAACATTTTTTTATAGCCATTCTAAACTCTAAATTTAAGGAAAGATAGAATGACACTCGAGAGATTTTCTTTGTTTCCTTGATGATTCCATGCGTCATTCTAAACAGAATGACAATTGAAAATGAAATTATATTAATGCGTATGAATGATCAAAATAAGTTAATCGATTAGGAAGTATAATTTTGACAACAACAATGAGTGTCTATAACATTTTTTTATAGCCATTCTAAACTCTAAATTTAAGGAAAGAAAGAGAAAAAGAATGAAAGGGCAGATAATAAAACAGAAAAATAAGAAAACCAATTTTCACACTAGGGAAATTAATGCAATTCAAAAAATATCTTGTCTTTTTTAGAGGGCTGCTATGAAATACAAACAAAACAACAGCAACAATGGACAATATTTCGCCTCTTGACAACCCCAATTAATAAGACAATCCAAGAAAAAAGATACAAACTGTAGCAACAACTTTCAGCCCTCTAGGGCAATCTTCTCATGCATAAACCAGATCCGAAATTCACTTCATTACTGCTGTAATTACAACAAAAAATCTGTACTATATTTTTCAATCATAATTTAAATCACTTAATAGTTTCAATCTCAACTCATGTCAAATCAGCAAGACATTCAACTGCCAAAAATTACCAAACAGTGAAGAAATAGATGGTTTAAAATCAAACTTGCAATAGAGATAATTTTGGATAGTTGAAAACTTCACATATATGTGTAAAAATGAAGTTCATGTACACCATATCTTTAATACAATACTCGAGCTCTCCAAAACCCTAGCCAAGGAAAACCAAGGAACCATAGCAAACACCACAAAGCTCCAACAAGTAAACATCACACTAGCATGTCCTTCAAGGTAAAACATCTCATCTTCTCCACTTATCAACAAGTACAATCTATGGTCTAATCTCAAAATCCTGATCTCCAAATCTCCAAGGGACAAAACCCTAACCCTAGTAATCAAGATGCCCCAAAAGCTCTAACAAACCCTAGTGCCTCCAGGACAAGAGAGATAAAGTAAAAATGATGAACAAGAGAGAGAAAGGCTAGTGTGCTCCTCTAGTCACATCTCTAACACAAGATTATGAAATAGGACAATAATAATGAAAGGCCTCTCTCCTCCTCTATATATATGAGAGGTAAGAGGCCAACAAAACATAAACGGGCCTAAATCCTTACAAGTAACCTACTATCCACAAGTAGGTGCACACATGTGAAGTGCTACAGTCCAAGGGTACACATGTCAATCTCCAAGGAGATTTTGTACACAAACATGTCTACAAAGCAAGGGCACTCCATAAGATGTGTCCTAAGACTCATTGTGAAAATTCCTTGATTGCAATTACTAGATATTATTATCTTAATTGTTAACAGTTTAATTGTTTATGACCATTAACGAATAACTCACAGTTGCAATGTTCACCATAAAAATATGTTGCGGAAAATGAAATCAAGAACTAAGAAATAGATGCACACACATAAAAATGACAGAACAATTTTTGGACTAATGTCTTCAGAAAAACCACGAAGGGAAAACCGGTGCAGCAAATGAGGGTTTATTTTATTATTATGCAACAAATTGTGGGAGTACAATAATTTGGATGCCAAACTGGCAATCCTCTGGCAAATATGTTGGTAAAATATTTGGGAGATATTTTTCTTCCCCCTGCAATCCAACTCAGCCTCCACTGGCTTGCTTGCACTTCTCACCGACAACTTGGCCTCTACTATAAATATGCACCGTTGGTCTGGAATTGCACGCATTGCCTGCAAACTAGCTCCAAGTGAGCTATCATGCCTCCCTCTGCCTTTGGAAAAATTCGCTCTACCTCCTGGATGATTTTTCCGGCTTCCGGCAACTGAAACGACCTCTCTCCCAACACTTGTACTGGGGTTTTTGGTTGCTTGCACTAGTTGCACGACCTCTCTACAAAATAATTTTGGCCTCCCTTTTCCTGCCTCTCCGGCACTGGAAAACAACTGGGAAACTTTGGAATTCTCCTCTGCTGCTCCCTCAATCACTGATGCTCTCCCTTTGGCTCAAACTTTTTCCCTTGCTGAATCACTACAACTGGGTAGATCGATCTGCCAAGGTGACTCGCTATTCCACTTGTGTCTTTCTCCATCCCATCGACTTGCTCTTATAATCTTGCTAGAGCTTCAACAACCACGATTAGATCCTTATCGATGGCTAAGATCATATTAGACTTGATCCAAGTCATTTCTGGAATTCTCTAGAGCATGAGTCGATCTCCTTAATTAATTCACCTTAATTAAGCACTTTTCCTAAGTTAGACTTAGGAAATATTTAAATGATGGCTAATTAATTTAATTAAGGCATTTTGCAAGCTTATCTCGTGACACCTGTTATGGGTTTTGGAGATATTGTTGATTTTTGGTAGCATCGGATGTGCTCTAGCCATGAAAATTGGTGGAGAGGCCAAGGCACATGAGATCTCCAAGACCCAGAAATCGTTTGGGAAAATTCCACTCGGATGGAGACATTAAAATAATTAATAATTTTAATGGGGTTCCTAAGTTTAAACTTAGGAAAATTAAAATATTAAGGTGTATTAATATAATATGGGTGAGAAAGTTCTAAATAACGAGGATCAAGCCAGATCTAATTTTCGCTGTTGATTAGGGACTTAATCTTGACCGTTGAATCATCAACAAGAAAAGTATAAGAGGAATCTTGAGGGTCAGTTGGAGATACACCAAGTTGATCAGTCAATTCGATTTTCTGGGGCAGGGTTTGTTGAGAAATAGAGTTAGTGATCTGTTGTAGCGAGGGGCAGTTCAGTAGGAGGCTGAGAATACATATCAGAGAGGTAGAGAAAGTACCAGAGAGACAACGCAAAGCCTAGGAAGGCTGACGCAGAGGCTAAGGAGGCCAGCGCAGAGGACATAGAGGGCCAAGAGGCTGACATAGGCAGCGCAGAGCGCTGCACAGTTGACACTGGGCTGAAGAGGTTGCAATGAGGTGATTTCATGGGCCACACTGAGAGCTGATCAACTGACGCAGAGTTGTAGGAGGGTGACGCAGAGCTATAGGAGGGTGACGCAATTCCAGAAGATAGCTTGGGGCAGCTTTCGCTGTCCAGCTGAGGAATGATTGAAGTTACTGTGGGGCCAATCATTCGGTTGCTAATTAGCCAGAATATCTGTCTTCGGAGAAAGGTACTTCTGCCGAGGATAATCTTTGAAGGGTGAGCCATTTCTGGCACCCTAGTTGTATTAAAAAATCTGCATAATAATAAAATCCTCATCTGTTGCACTGGGTTTTTCCGGGAACAATTGTCCAAAAATAACGGTGTCCCTTGTGTTGTCTCAGTTTATTTCAGTTGTTGATTTGTATATTTGTGAAGGCTGCAATTGTGTTTATTTCGATATTTATGCATATAAATAACTTGTTAATGTAATGAACAAGTAGGAGATAATAAACCAGATATTGCAGCAAGGGTTTTTGATGTGTTAGATTCAAAAATTTTCACAGATATTGTGTTCCTTAGCCTCTTAGACACAAATCGAGACTAGAACACCTGTCCGATGCTACCAAATCAATTAAAAACTAACATTCCCTCTTAGCAAGGAAGGTATTCTCTCCCCAACATATCTCCTTTGTAGCGAGATTGCACTGCTAGTGTTTGACATTTGTAACATACTGTCACTGTCCACCAAGCTACTGTGCATACTCTTATTCACCTGCTAGCCTTGTAGCTGAACCACTCTGCATTTGCACTGCTGCTGACACTGCACTGTGCCTCCTTGCATTGCCACTAATGTGAAAATTCACTTGAAATGTAACAACTGGAAATTATTCTTCTTACTAGTTAATTATTAAGCAGTTTATTTGCTACGACAAACAACGAATATTTCACATTGCAATTTCTTCACAAATAAATCGTTGCGGAAAATAGAACGCTGGAAACTAAGAAATATAAAGCACACACAAAAAAATATGACAATTATTTTTGGACAATTGTCCTTGGAAAAACCCAATGTGTAAAAACTGGTGCAGCAGATGAGGATTTTATTATTATGCAGCAGTGAAATTCTCAGTACAATTTGGAATCCCAAAACTGACAATCCTCTACAAGATAATTTGGCCACAAAAATTAGTGAGACAAATCTTGCCTCACCCGACACTGATCCAACTCCACATCTGGCACAAACTGGGTTGTTTGAACCCCTGCGTCAGCCTTCTGTGCAGATGTTGTGCAGGTCCTCACACACACTGCCTGGAAGCTGCTCTAATCAAGTTGTCCAACCCAACTCAACCTCTAAGAATGACTTGCTAGCTCCTCTGGAATTTCTCCCGACCTCCAGCAACTAAATCAACCCTCACTCTAGCTAAATCAAACTCTTCCTCTGAAGCTGCCTACGCAGTCCCTGCGCAACCTCACTGAGGAAAACTCAACCCTTTTGTAGCCAGCTCTTCGAAACTAGAATCTCCTCCGGAATCACTGGTTCTGCCCCTCACCGTCTTTGCGTCCCCTCTCTGGATCACTCTCTTCTCTACTGAATCACTGCAACTGGGAATCTCGATCTCTGCCAAGGAACTCGACCTCTTGTGTCTCAAGTGTGTCTTGCTCCAACCCCATCGACCTCCTCTTATAATCTCTCGTTGGCTCACCAACAACCATGATTAAGTCCTCATCAACGGCTAAGATCATCTTTGGGTTGATCCATGTGAGTTTCTAGAGAATTCTCACCTTTCTCAATTAATTCCCATTAATTAATCGATTTCCCTAAGTTAGACTTAGGCATTTTTAATTATTGATCAATTAATTTAATTGAGCTGTCTCTAGGTGGAATTTCCAGAAACGATTTCTGGGTTTTGGAGCTCTCATGTGTTTTAGCCTCTCCACAAAGTTTGAGACTAGAACACCTGTCCGATGCTACAAAAATCAACACTCCCTCTTAGTGAGGAAGGTGTTCTCTTTATCTCGTAACACCATCTCCCATACATGCTACTAATGTCTGACAACTGTGACAATCTGTCACTGCCCACCAACTATCGCACAACTCTGATTCATCTGACACACTATAGTTGAGCCAATGTTGCATCTGTGCTACTGCTGACATTGCACTATACACCATGTACTGCTGCCAACTATGCTCTGCGTTGCGTTTGATCTCATGTTGCTTCTGCAACTGAAATAGAAAATACTGAATCAACTATATCTATGGAATACAACTATCTCCTGAATCGCTAACTGCTACCAGTCTCTGCACTGTCCACTGAGTCTGTGTGCAATGCACTGTGCTCCTCAACATCTCACTGCAACTAGTACTGCAACTTTCCCTTAAGAACTGACTGCGCCATTTGCTACTGAATTTTGTGGGCCCCTATAGCAAAGGTATTGATCCAAGAGGAAAAAACTGACCGATGCTAAACATCTATCTGATGCTACTCTCAAGAGATCCTGCCCAACGCTGCAGAACTCTAGAGTCTAGAGCTCATTGTCTCCCCGCCTCTCTCCTGGAGGTATAGCTGCATACAATGTGAAGTCTTCCTCCAACTTGGAGGACAACTGATCTATCTCTGTCGAAGCTTCTGCCTGCTCCTACTTCTCCTTCTTGTCCTTCTTCCTTTGAGGACAATAGGTACTATAGTGACCGAACTCACCACACCTGAAGCACTTGACCTTCGACAGGTCCTTTTTCTTCTCTCCTCCCTGCGAGCCTTGTCCCTGACTGGGACCTTTCTTTGCCTTTCCCTTTGATGCAAGGGCTACGTTCTCCTCCTTCATAGTTTTCGATCCTCTGCTGCTACCACCGAGACTACTCTTGACTAGAGCAAGTCGCATCTCCTCCTGCGTGAAATCTGCCCACAATCGATCCCAACCAGGTAGCTGATCTCGTCCAGTGATGCCTTGGACGAAAGTGGCCCACTCCTCAATGAAACCATTGATGGCTACACACACAAGTTCAAATTCTTGTGGCGTCTCTCCTACGGTATAAAGCTCATTCCAGATATCCTAAATCTTGGTAAGGTAGGGGGTAACTCCTCCCTTCTGTATCCTAGTGGTTCTCAGCTTCTCTTTCAGAAACATCTTATGATTCTTGGAAGGATTTTGCTATAGTGCTACGAGAGCATCCAACATTTCTTTAGATGTATTCTTGATCACTAAGTGTGAGACTATACGATCCCGAACCCCATCAAAGATCAATTGCTTCACCTTGGCCATCTCCTTATTATAATTCTCTAGCTGTTGCGGATCTGTAGGTACGACTATAGCTCGTTCTGCGTACGTCTTCATGTGAAAATTCGGAAACCCTGAATCCTACTACAATAACTGATTAATTTTCTTCTATTTGTTAAATAAATTGAACAAATTGTTTACTACACCCTATGGTAAATATCGAAACTAATACACTGCAACCTTCATAAATACAATACTGCAGAAGAAAAATAATGCTGGAAGAAATTAGAATAGAATCACACACATAAATAATACTGTTATTTTTTGGACCAATGTCCCCGGAAAAACCCACTTGGGAAAACTGATGCAACAACTGAGGGTTTTATTATTATGCAGTGGTAAATCTGAGTACAAATCTATGGATGCTCAAATCTACCAATCCATACAGAGAAATGATTGACATAAAGTCTGAGAAAAATCTCACTCCCATTGGTGAGCCGACACTGACCTTGGCTCAAGATGAGCTGCTCTTTGCTGCCTCTGCATAGTCCCTGCGTCAGCCTACGCAGTGCTGCATCCCACAACTGGGATCAACGTCTCTCTCGCTAACTGATCAGCTGTTGTCTAGAAGATCGATTCTCCTGGCCTTCGGGCTCCCACTCCGGCTTTTGGCACTGAATCACTCCTTCTCCCAAGCAAATACGGCTTCCCCTTTGAAGCCCTGCGCCCTCTCTACTTTGCGCTACCTCTTTGTGGAACTCTCTATCTCTCTATTATGCACTCACCAGATTGGAAAATCTTCCTCTCGACCTTACTATCCCTGCCCCTCTCTCACTGCTTCGATCTTACTGAATCACCTTCGACAACACACAACTGCTACTCTGAAGATCGATTTCCCAACAAAATCGAATTCCTTGGTGTCTCAAGTGTGTTCTCCAACCCCCATTGAATTTCTTCTTATAATCTCTCGTTGAGACATCAATGACCAAGATTAAAACATAATCGATGGCTAAGATTAACTAGAACTCGATCCATGTCTTCTTCTAGAAGATTCTCACCATGACTTAATTAATACCCTTTAATTAATTAGTTTTCCTAAGTTTAGACTTAGGCACCATTAAAAAAGATTAATTATTTTAATTAAGTCTGTTATGAATATAATTCATAACAAGTGAGATAAATAAAATTAATATAAATATTAAATAATTAAATAGTCATTAGTTAAGTGGACTGGCATTCCTAAAAGACATGCCTAATCATGAAAGGTCACCTGCTTAGGTATAAAAGCAGGGCCTCATTGTAACATTCATATCACTTGTACAATTATATATATATTAATAAATTATTATTTATAAATACCTCGTGTATTTTAACATATTAAGTCTTCAAGCTATCATTTTTTGTGCTTCAGTATTAGTTTTTATGCTCCATTGATATCAGAGCCATGGCACAAAATATAATCATGCGGGTCTTTGAACGTTGTTCACCGCACAATGTGCCATTACGTTCACGTCCTGAATGCGTTGAGCAATTTAGTAAAATTCAAGAAGCATTTCAGCGATTAGAAAAATCATGTGCAGAAGTTGCAACATGTCTAAAGAAAAATTATGTAGAGGAAGATGATAGCGATGGTGAAGAAATGAAACAAGAGGAAGCAAAAGAAGAAGATTTCGATCAAAATGATGATAATGATGAAGAAATAGAAGATGATGACAAAGAAAAAGAAATTGAAGATAATGACGGTGATGGAAGTCTTTCCATTATGACAGGAACCTTGGACTGAGTGGATCGAGAGGCCCCTCACTATAAGAATAATGGCTACAACGACTTCAATATGTTTTATATGCAGGCAACATCAAGGATATACGGAGGTACAAGGGGCGCACCTGTTATTGATTGTGATGGTCGAGCAGTAGCACTAAATTCCGGCGGCAAAAATGAGAGTTGTACAACATTTTTTCTTCCGCTGGACAAAGTGCAAAGAGCGTTGAGAATTATACAAAACTCTAAGGACCGTAGTGCAGTCCATATTCCTCTAGGCACGCTCCAGATGACCCTTGTTCACAAAGGATTTGATGAGGCGCGTCGATTAGGGCTTCAACGTGAGACTGAAGAATTTGCGAGACAGACCTCTCCTTCTGAGACGAGAATTCTTGTTATAGCTTTGGTGGTTCCTAGAGGTCCTGCTAGTGCTCACAAGACGCCTTTGAAGGCCAGGGATTTACTTGTACGAGTGAATGATGAAATTGTAACACAATTTTTGAAGTTGGAGACAGTGCTGGATGATAATGTTGGAAAGACCGTCGATGTAGAGGTTGAGAGGAGTGGTGTTCCTCTAATGGTTAGTTTGGAGGTCCAAGACTTGCACTCAATAACTCCTCATTATTTCTTGGAAGTAAGTGGTGGCGTGATTCATCCTCTATCGTACCAACATGCCAGGAATTTCCGATTCGAGTGCGGTCTACCATATGTTGCTAAACCAAGGTTTATGTTGTCAAAGGCAGGTGTTTCGCACCATGCCATCATTCTAGGACTCTCAAGACAAAAAATCACAAGTGTTGAAGATTTTATATCGATATTTTCCAAATTATCAAGAGGGGCACGAACTTCGCTGGAATTTATGAGTGAATGCGGTGTAACTAGAACTGTTATTATGATTGTTGATACGCATGAGTGGATGACTCGGTTGGTGGTGACTGTCTCATACAGGTCGCCAGAGCTCCTATTCACCGATGACGCCAACGACAGTTGTTATTACAACCCAGCTATCAATATATGGTCTCTCGGCTGCATTTTCACAGAGCTTCTCGGCCATGTTCGGTCTGCGTTGCCCACCATGCCCACGCATTTCTTTGAAAACCGTGGTTTTGCATGCTGAGCTTGAAGCGGTGGATCTGCTGGAGAGAATGCTGGCCTTCGACTCGCGGAAGAGGATCACTACTGCCGAGGCCCTGGTGCATCCATACATGGTCGACGTCTCTATGGATTTTATTGGGCGATCGCTCTAGTTGCAACCTGCGGATGGTCGAGATATTGAAGAACGACCGTGCTCCCTTGTTCGGATTGCTTTGGCCGGACTGTGTTCGGGGGGCGGCTTGGTGGCATGGAGCACCCACAGTGCCGTCTGCGGGTTTGACAGATTGTGCTACACTGTCGTCAAACAATCAAAGCCATCAAACAGTGCCGTCTGTGGGTCCGAGACTGTAACTGTTGTAGGGTCGGTGTATTCCGTGATGTATGTGGACGCAAACAGATGCTACACCGTCTTCACTGTCTGGATAAATAACAAGTGAGATAAATAAAATTAATATAAATATTAAATAATTAAATAGTCATTAGTTAAGTGGACAAGCATGTCTAAAAGACATGCCTAATCATGAAAGGTCACCTGTTTAGGTATAAAAGCAGGGCCTCATTGTAACATTCATATCACTTGTACAATTTTATATATACTAATGAATTATTATTTATAAATACCTCGTGTATTTTAACATTTTAAGTCTTCAAGCTATCAGTTTTTGTGCTTCAATATTAGTTTTTATGCTTCAAAGTCGTCTCTAGGTGGAATTTCCAGAAACAATTTTGGGGTTTTGGAGAATACATGTATTCTAGCCTCTCCACTAAATTTCATGGCTAGAACACTTCTGATGCTACAAAAACTAACACTCCCTCTTAGCTAGGAATGTGTTCTAGTGCTGCAACCCACTAAAGCAACACCTTGTCTCTGCACCACCTCCTGTCACATTGTTGATGTCTGGCTGCTGCTGCCCATCAACTATTGCGCAACTCTAATATACACATGTATCTGTGCTGTTGCTGGCCCTATTGAACTACTACCAACACTGCATCTGCACTGCAACTCCCTCTCCATCTGCTGCTACTACAACTGAAAAGCATCCAAAATACTGAATCAACTGTGATCAGTATGATGCATCTGTCACCTGAGTCCTGATTGCTGCTAGACTCTGTGCTGTCACTGAAGCCTCTGTGTTGCTGCTGACTTTGCACTGTGCCAATTGCACTGCTTCCGACTCTGCTTTGTGATGCTCAATATTTGATTGCTACTAGCTACTGCATTTGTCACTCTGGCATCTGACTGCACCAACTGCCACTGATCCATCCTACTACTGCATGTTATGGGCTCCCGTAGTAAGGTATTGATTCACGATGGGACCTCCTCAAGAATCCTGCCCATTCGTAGCACTCTAGGGCTACAAAACCAAATCACCCCACCTCACTCCTACAGGTATATCGGTAATCATGGCAAACTCTTCCTCCAATCTGGAGGACAACCTATCGATCTCTACGGAAGAAGCCTACTGATCCTACTTCTCCTCCTTGTCCTTCTTCCTGAGAGGACATTGAGTGTTGTAGTGGCCAAACTCACCACATCTGAAGCATTTCACCTTGGAAATATCCTTCTTCCTCCTGCGTTTCTCCTGCTGCCCCTTTGATGCCATGGCCACATCCTCCTCTTCCTTTACTTGCTTCATCCCATTGGTGCTACTACTGCCAATGATGGTGGTCTTCACCAAATCTCGCCTCATCTCCTCCTGTTGCAGATTAGCCCACATACGATCTCAATCTGGCAACTTTTCTTTTCCCAGAATACTTTGGACAAAGACCTTCCATTATTAGGAAACACTGTTGAGAGCAAACCGCACCAATTCTGTAGGCTGAGGCGCTGACCCCACTGTAGACAACTGGTCTTAGATATCCTGAAGCCTAGTGATGAAGGGGTCTATGTGCTCCCCTTTCTGCATCCTTCTGCATCTCAGCTTCTCCTCAAGATACATCTTCTGTTACTCTGAAGATCCCTCATATATCGTAGCAAGTGCTTCCCACATCTGCCAGGCAGTGCCTTTGCAAGCTATGTGAGACACCAGGTGATCTCGAACCCCATCGAGAAACAACCTCTTTGCCTTCACCATCTCCTTCTTGTAGGCCTTCAGCGAATCTGCATCTGCGAGTACAACTATCACACTATCGATGTAAGCTTTGAGATCATACTCATCTAGAAGGTAGGAAATTCTTTCCTTCTAGATCACATAGTTGGAGGCTCCCTCCAATCGATCCTGATCTCTCAGCCTTGCTGATGCCATCTCTGCAAAAAGGTCGAATTCCTCCTCTTCTACTCTACGTAGCTACTGACTGGATCTACGGACTCCCTGCTGGAGTGGGAAAATCTTCTCACAACTACTGCTACTTTGCTAGGAAAAATTGAACTTCTGGGCTAGAAGTTCCCTAAGGAAAGAATTCCCTCAGTGTATGCTCTTCCTTCCTCCTGACGCTATTTTGCACTAGCAAATTGTTGCAAAATAACTGCGTCCTAGCTGAAGATCTGCTCTGCAAGGAAAATACTGCTTCTCCCTCTTCCTCTGGTAATCTTTGATTTGGAAATTTTATTCTCTGTCGACTCTCTCAGAGAAATAAACTTTCCTCAAAAACTGGCCCTCCTAGCCAAGGACTGCACTGCCTCTGAGGGTTTCCAACTGCTGCCTACGCAGAGCTACGAAATTCGTCTTTCCTTCTACTACTGAGCTCTCCGGCTTACGATCTGTGCTCTGATACCATGTGAAAATTTGGAAACCCCGAATCTTAGTGCAACAACTAATTAGGTTTCTTCTATTTGTTAAACAATCTGAACAAATTATTTATTGCATCCTACGATAAATATCGAAACTAATACACTGCAACCTTCACAAATACACTATTGCAGAAGAAAAATAATGCTAGAAGAATAGAATCAAACACATAACTAACATTGTTATTTTTGGACCAATGTCCTTGAAAAAGCCCAACTTGGGAAAACTAGTGCAACAACTGAGGGTTTTATTATTATGCAGTAGTAAATCTAAGTACGAATCTATGGATGCTCAAATCTAGCAATCCATATAGAGAAATGACTGATAGAAAGTCCAGTGAGAAAAATCTCACTCCCACTGGTGATTCGACACTGACCATGGCTCAAGATGAGATGGTCTCTGCTGCCTCTGTGTTAGCCTCCGTAGTGCTGCGTCCCACAACTCGGACTAGCGTCTCTCTCGCTAACTGATCAACTGTTGTCTGGAAGATCGATTCTCCTGGCCTCTGGGCTCCCACTCTGGCTTCTGGCACTAAATCACTGCTTCTCCCCAGCAAAATACGACTTCCCCTCTGAAGCACTGCACTGCCTCTCTGCTCTGCGTTGCCTCTCTGTGGAACTCTCTGTCTCTCTGCTATGCACTCATTGGATTGGAAAATCTTCCTCCTGACCTTACTATCCCTGCCCCTCTCTCACTACTTCGATCTTACTAAATCACCTCCGGCAACACACAACTGCTACTCTGAAGATCGATTTCCCAGCAAAATCGAATTCCCTAGTGTCTCAAGTGCATTCTCCAACCCCCATCAAATTTCTTCTTATAATCTCTCCTTGAGACATCAACAACCAAGATTAAAACATAATCGATGGCTAAGATTAACTAGAACTCGTTCCATGTCTTCTTCTAGAAGATTCTCACCATTACTTAATTAATACTCTTTAATTAATCAGTTTTTCTAAGTTTAGACTTATGCACCATTAAAAAAAGATTAATTATTTTAATTAAGTCGTCTCTAGGTGGAATTTCCAGAGATGATTCTGGGTTTTGGAGAATACATGTATTCTAGCCTCTCCACCAAATTTCGTGGTTAGAACACATCCGATGCTACAAAAACTAACACTTCAAACCAAACTCATCCAACATAAAAGACATTCTGGCCTTCCAAATAATATAGTTGGATGCACCATGTAATATTTCTTGATCACAAAGTTCTGCTGAGGCCATTCCTGCAAAACTCACAACCGGGAAAAATAAATAGGAATCTCCTCCTCTCCTGCATGGCTACCTTCTCTGCAATTTACACTCCTTTCTGGAATGCACAATCTTGCCTGCTGGTTCAACCTTTACAACTAGAAATTTTATATTTCCTTCAAGACTGAACTAGAAACCCTTTGAGAAAAAAATCCACAGCATGTGCAGTTTCTCTTCCACCCGGGGCTGATTTTGTAACTGCAAAACTGCTGCAAAAACACTGCACCCAGATCAAGAATCTGCTCAGCGAAATACTGATCTGCTTCATCGGATTTGCTTCCCTGCTTCACCAGTGTTTGCTGGAACTGTTATTGGGCTATGCGATTTTTTCTTGCCACTTGCATTGGAAAAATCGAACCCTCTGCCCAACCGTTCGAATTGCCTGGCTAGCCTCTGCGCAAACCCTGGAAATTGATCTGCTAGATTCCCTTTGAATTTGAACGATTTCCTTCTTCCACCTTTGAGCTCTCTGTCTGATCAAACTTGCTCTGATACCATGTGAAAATTTGCTTGAAATGCAGCAATTAGAAATTATTCTTCTAATTGGTTAATTATTAAGTAGTATATTTGCTATGAGAAACAACGAATAATTCACACTACAATTTCTTCACAAATATAATGCCGCAGAAAATAAAATGCTAGAAACAAAAAAATATAGAGCACATACACAAAAAAATATAATAGTTATTTTTGGAAAATTGTCCCCGAAAAACCCAATGTGGGAAAACCAATGCAACAAATGAGGGTTTTTGTGACATTCTCCTCCCACACTTACCCAAGCTTACCGGTCCACCGTGGTAAATATGTGATGAAGAATTACTATGATATTATTCAATCTCCTAGATCACCTTAAGGAAGTGGAATTGACAAAATCAAAATCTTATTGACCTCCCTCAAGTGATACAAGACCCCCACGAGATAAACCACCCTTCTAGGTGCCCAAACCGTGAGTTAAACCTCTATTTTTGTGTCCTAGACTTCCAGATGTTGGAACATTATTGCTAGAATTCGACTGTAACCCTCCAGTTGTTGATTTCTGGTAGCATTGGATGTGCTGTAAGTCTCAAATTTTGTAGGGAGGCTTAGACATATGTATTCCACAATATCCACAAATCTTTTGGGAAATTCCATCCGGAGACAGTGTTATTAAAATAATTAATTATTTTTAATGGGACCCTAAGTCTAAACTTAAGAAATTAAAATAATTAATGGGTATTAATATAAACTGTGGGTGTAACTTCTAGAAGAAGACGAAGATCGAGTCCAAATGATTTGAGCCATTGATTAGAATCTAATCTGGGCCGTTGGTTTTCAACTGGAAGATTATAAGAAGGACATCGAGGGGCATTTTGAAAACACACCAAAGGCAGATACTCAGTTACTTGAGTAAGATCGATTTTCTCACTAGTCGAAGTTCAACAAGAGAAAATCGAATCAGAGGGAGAGTTGCAGGTGAGAAGGAGAGAGAGGTTATCGACATTAGTCTGGAGGTCAGGAATAGAAGACGTAGATCAGAAGGAGGACAACGTAGAGGCTATGACGCAAGGGACAACACAGAGGCAGTGTGACACTGGGACAACGTAGTTCTCATGTAGGTGCTGATGCAGTGAGACGCAGAGGAGGTAGTAGACCCTCTCCTGGATCAGAAACTCATCGAGAAGTGTCAGTAAAATTTCTCACAGAAAATCCTCTTCTATTCTCCTGGTTGTATCTTGTACATGAGATTTTTGTTGAAGAATAATAAAGAAAGCCTCAACTACTTCACCAGTTTTCTCGCATTGGGTTTTTCCGGGGACATTTGTCCAAAAATAACTGTCATTGTGTTGTATATTTTTCCTGTTCAGTTTCTCTTTTCTGCATATTATTTTAAATAGTGAATGTTGCAGTTGTATTTACTTCGATATTTACTGTAGAACACAATAAATAACTTGTATGGTTTAACAAGTAGGAGAACTAACATCAGTTTGCTACAGTAGGGATTCTGGGTTTAGGAATTTTCACACCAGTTGCATGCACAAGCCTACAAGGGAACGACTGCAGTCTTTTCATTCAGTGCTATGCCCGTGGCCACGAGATTTGAGGCACATTTTCAGGCCTAGTCTCCAGACCACTACCTAGAACATAATGAAACTCTCAGAAATGATAAAAGACATAGGGAAAAAGCTTTCCATACAAAACATAGACAAGAACTTGACCTAGCCTGGCCTACCCATGACAAACATTCTGTCAAGCACATGATGAACATGAAATCTACAGGTCATAAATACACATCTGAACATAGGGGTCTCATACTTATTTGAGAGTCGTCAAAAAAGTCTGATGCCTTCTCATTATAGCTGCAATATCATCTATTAGGTCATTCATTCATTAACATTTCATTTATTAACCAAATCATGATGAGAGCCATAACTCAAGTCTGTCATAAAACCATGCTTATAACCAACATATAACCAGAATAATAACAATGATAGAACAACCATCAAAGCCACATAATAACAAATACATTTACTCATGAAATACAAGGAAAAAGAGCTCTTATTAACATATGCAAAAGCCAACCAAGTCAGGGACTTCCACGTACCACCCGACCATAGATTGTATTAAACCAAATATACTTTTCAGCCAATCACCCCTGTGCCATATTCCAAGCATGAATGTGGGACTCATAACAAAACCAACTAGGGTTCCTCAGGCTTTACCGCGTAACCCGCCATTACAGGTTAAGGGATTCCCAGGCCCAAAACCCTCATCTATACAACTAGGTTTTATCGTGTATCCCGTCATATAGCAGTCAAGGGATTCCTAGGCCCAAACAATAAACATACACTACCAGACTTTACCGCAATCCCGCCATATATCGGTCAAGGGATCACTAGGCCCTAAACAAGCATGGATGCCTTTGGATCTCTCCACCTAAACTGTGAGGAATTTTCCTGTCTCCACCCTCAGGCTTTACTGTGTATCCCGCCATTTACCGGTCAAGGGATTCCTAGGCCTTTGGGAATTTTCCTAAGACCACCCCACTCAGTTTCGAAACCATCTGGCAATCCAGCTCAACCAAGTAAAAGAACCCCATCACACCATGGCTATCCGAAAATGGCAAGACAAGGCTGAAACCACTGTCACACCTGGCAAAACCCATGCCAATGACAACAAGAGAACCAAATGCACACATGCATGTACCATGCATGCCAAAACTAACAAGGAAATCGTACATGCAACTTGATACCTGCAAGTAATCCCGTTGTAGCTGCTTGATCCAACTCTTGCTTGATATTTGTTTTCCTTTGCGTTCTTACCCTTCATTTGCCTTCCTTTCTCCAATGCTAGAGTGCTCCGAGAATGCTCTAAGTGTATGAGAGAGAGAATAGAGAGAGAGCTGCAAAACTGAATTGATAAAAGGTTGTGAACTGATCTTCAGAAGCCTGTTTATTAATGAGGCCTCTAATTTCTTCAATTTCCATTATTTTCTTTCAATTTCCTCCTCACATGCAACTTGTGACCTTTCACCTTCATTTTCTCCTATTTTCATAAATAAAATGCCAATTAATGCCTTTTTGCCTTTTCAAAGCCTTTATCCAATTTCCCCTAGCCATAATAAACCAAAGGAACACCCATTAGGATGTTTTGCCTAACATTCAGTTTGGAATACGTGTCCCATGACCTTGGTTTTATTTTGCCTTTATTAACTTTATTACATGGATTTTTAACCCGGGGCTGTTACAGATCCCTCCCCCTCAAGGGAACATTGTCCTCGGTGTTCAATGACACATACAACCAACAAAAACAATTGAAAACCAAAAGATACTGCCCATGGAGCTTTATAACTTAGCTCGATGTAGTATGTACAATGAACAACCTGCTGAAATGAAACACCAACATGACAACCATACTGCTTATTGGAGCTTTATAACACAACTCATGGCGGTATTTACATGCATATACATATACCAAAACTGCTTTTCCTCAACTGACAAATAGGAAGGATACATAGCCCACATTTGATTAGCCATCTCCCATGTAGCTTCATCGGCCCCAAAGTGCTTCCATTGCACTTTAACCTACTCGATTGCTCGGTTCTGGAGCATGAACATTTTTCTCTGCAAAATGCACTGAGGTTCCGGCTGTAATTCTTCTTCTGTCTCCACTTGCAATATAGACCAATCAATAACATGATCAACATCTTTAACATACTTCTTAAGTAATGACACATGGAAAAGATCATGGACTTTCATTGTCGAAGGCAGTGCAAGTTTGTAGGCCACTGGTCCAATCCTCTCAAGGATCTTGAAAGGCCCGCAATACCGAGTTGCTAGCTTCGCGCATGACCCAATCCTCAAAAAGCTCTTCCTGGGATTGATGCGCAAATACACATGTTCCCCAACCTGAAACTCTTTAAACACTCGGTGCTAATCTGCATAACTTTTCTACTTGTCTTGTGCTGCCTTAAGATTCTGTTTGATAACCTGCATTTTGGTGGTCTAGTTGCAGGTGTAAGGGATAATCGTTCAAATCCAAAAACGATTTCCTCAAGCGCAGGTGGAAGTTCTTCTTCAATTTCCTTTTCCGTTTCAGTCATCTGCCTCCAAATTTAGATATTCTACTAAAACAACAAAATTGCTACAATTACCTGAAAATTAGCAGAACTTCACTTACCCGGAACTGAAAGGAAAACAACACCGTTGTTCATAAACTTCTCGCATTTGCCTTTCTCCCAACTTTTATCGCGTTAATTCTTCACCATCGATCCTCTTTCTTCAATCCGACAGTTGTTGCTTTCTCCGCTCACAAACTTGCCAGGCGATCCTCCACCATTGATCAAGCCCGCTTGATCCAATGGTTGACGCTTAATATCGTGTGGAATTCTTGCTGATGTTTATCAAGCCGAGAGCACGCGAGAAAAGCAGTTTCTCCGTGCTACGTGTCGGCTACTAAATGGAATTGCGTGACTATCCCAAAATACCGCTTACCTCCTTGAGCCCACGCAAAAACAGCTTTCGCCTATGAAGACCGCTTTACTCCTCTGTTTAACTCCGATGCTTGTTTGCACGCGACTACCGTAGATCTAACAGTTCTGTCGATCAGACGGTTCTAGGCTTCTTTAGGTTTCCTCACAAGTTTATCAGACTTTTCTCATTCCGCTATGATTTTAGCACTTCCGCCAGGGCTAGCTCTTCACTACTGAATTCAAAATTTAGCTAAATGAAACTCTGTGGTTCGAAACACATTCGATTCAATTTAATACACAGTGAATGAGGAATTAAACGTGATAACACCAAATCATACAGAACTCTAATTTTACAGAACAAACTGGAATTCAATAGCATCCAGGATTTAACTTTTCGTGCACAGAATACACAGAGATACAGAGATATTTCAATTTTTTTACAGTCTAATTCTCCATAGCTAAATCCAACCAAATCCTCCTACAATAGTTCAAAACTTACATAAATACTTTACATCCAACAATCCTATCCTCAATCAATGGATCAAATCTATCTAATCTTAGATAAATACCTAAACTGCATGATATTCTCCTCTAGAATCTCAACTAAGTCTGAACTACTTGGATTAATTACAAAATCATTCAAATACCTATATCCTAGCTCAAATCCTATCTAGAAAACGTTGTAAATTGATAGCTAAATGTTAAAATTGGCAACTAGGGCCAAACTGCATGTGGATCACCTTATTTATGGCTTCTGATATTTTTCTTAGATTCCTCTCATCGAGAGGTGTAGGATTGATCTAAAGATCATCCGATTTCGATAAGTATTTATGGAGATATGAATTTATTTTGATTATGGACAAATTGTCAAGGTCGGCCAACAAACTTATGTAGGCTCAGAAGTCCAACAGTTATGTCTATTCAACCTCAATGTTTGCATATAAATACAAGGAGCATTCTCCTCATTTGAACAATTCAATTCACTCATCTTCTCTCTCTCTCTCTCTCACACGTGTGGCTGAAAGGAAGATGTCCTAGGGCAAGGAAGATGCAGAAAGAAGGACGCTAGGGCAGCAGGTCATCTCTTTAACCATCATTGACCAAGCGTGGACCTTCTAGAAGTGCAGATTAGGTGTGGCTGCCTCTCTTAGGTAGGCCGCAATTTTTGGCACGAAAATCGAGGTGATCTGACCTCTAGTTTGACCGGTGTTGACTGCCCTAGTTTAGGGCTGCAAGTTGACTTCAGAAATATGCAAATTGACTGAACTTTTAGCGCTATTCAAGGGCTGTTTCTTCAGGCTGTTTGAGGACAAGTTGACCAGAAATTAACCAAGTATTTTAGAGGTCAATTTCAGCTAGTTTGACCAAGTTTGACTTTGCTAATCTAGGGTTTGCTGCTGCTGATATAAAATTACAGAATTCAGATTTTGTACTATTTCTCTCTGCTGAACTATTGAAGATAAAAGAAGATTTGATCAAAGGGTTTCCCCACATTGGGGTTTGTCCCTGGCTAGCCGCCACATCTTGTGTCTCTTGTCTTGGCTTGTTTTCTGTTGATCATTTAATGTTCTATCTGCACTTTACTTAATGTATATGTGATTGCTAATATGTGGCTAATAAGAAGAAAAATAAGTAAACTGCTCTAAGCATAGAACATACCATAATTTAACATGGTATCAGAGTTGAGGTGAAGACAAAGCCCAAGCAAGAGCAAGAGCAATCACCGAAGAGAAGGTTGGCAAGGCTATCTTAAAGAAATCATGGGGTCCTCAACACACTTCCCTGCTGAAGACAAACTCTGTGAGAAGTCTGACTATCATGGATGGAAGATGTCTCTCGATCTAACATTAGAAGAACAGGGAGTGTTGGACCATGTGAGAGGCGGAATTGTTGAGCCTCCATCAAATGCATCCGCTGCTGCTAGGAACAAATGGACCAAGGGAGAAGTCAAAGCAAGGAAGATCATCCGGGACTCTATCGACAAGTGCTTGGTGGCCTATGTTTCCGAGCTGAACACCTCCAAGGAAATCTACGATAGACTGGTGAGTTTATTTAAAGTTAATGATGCAAATCAAGTCTTGTTTCTTAGAAATAAGCTGAAGGTAATTAAGAAGGGCAAAGATGAAAGCATGCAAGCATATTTCTTAAGGATCACCAAGATCGAGAACGATCTCCTATCTATTGGGGAAGTAATCCTGGATAGGGAAATGACACTTACAACTCTTAGAGGACTGCCATCTGAATGGTATATATTCAAGACTACTCTTCTCAACAATAACGTAATTCCTGGATTTGAGGAATTAATGGCTAGATGCATTCAAGAAGAAATGAGGATGGAAGAGCAAGAAATGCCCATACTTAAAGGTCATCCCTCTGCCTTTTCTTCTCACACTAAAAGAAGAATTAATTCCGGGGCTAAATTCAAAGGAAACGCTGGACCAAAGGGTGGAAGAAAAGGACGATGTTACAATTGCAATAAAACGGGTCACTATGCAAGGGGGTGCCTTGATAAAAGGGACTCACACTGGGACGATGATCAAAATCCCTCTCAAGGCAATCAAAGGAATGGCAGGTCAAATGGCAAAGGTAAAAGAAGTGCCGAAAATCAAGGAAGAGGACAACCATTCAAGAAGGCAAGAAATTCCAGGTATGAATCTAACACTGTTAACAATAAGCAAGATGAATATTATCTACCAGCAACTCTATCTACTACTGCTCCTTCGGACTCACTAGGAAATTGGCTTATTGATAGTGGTGCCTCAAGGCACTTCACTGGTTACAAAAAAGCTCTCTATAATCTGTTAGAGAAGGAAACTAACCTAGAAATTGTTCTTGGAGATAATTCACAATATCCTGTGAAAGGTGTAGGAAATGTCAATCTTCAATTGAATCAGGGTAATACCATCCACTTACAAGATGTATTATATGTATCTAATCTCAAAAAGAACCTGGTGTCCATTTCGACAATGGAAGACAAAGGCACAAGGTGGCCTTCAACGATGACAAGGTACGTGTATGGAAAAAGAACTTTAAAGATGCTTTTACTCTTGGGTTTCGAGTTGTGACACATCTCTTCAATTCGAACTATGGCATCGGAGGTTTTCTCACCTTCATTTTAAAGCTCTACCCAATGTGAGAAAAATGGTGACCGGGATGCCTAAGTTCAGATTAGAGAAAGAAGGTGTATGTCCAAGATGTGTCGAAGGAAAGCTCAAAAGGGGACCATTCCCCTCAAGCCAAAGCAAGACCTCCGATATATTGCAATTGGTTCACTCAGACATATCCGGTATGATGCCTGTGAACTCCTTGGGAGGATATTTATATTACCTGACTTTTACAGATGATTATTCTCGCAAGACTTGGATATACTTCTTGAAAAGAAAGGATGAAGTGTTCTCCTGGTTTCGGCACTTCAAAGCCTTGATCGAGAATCAAACCGAAAAGAAGATCAAGATCTTAAGGATTGATAATGGGACTGAATATGAATCCAATGAGTTTCATGACTTTTGCAAAGAGGCTGGCATTAAGAGGGAGACTACTACACCATATACTCCTGAACAGAATGGTGTGGCGAAAAGGAAGAATCGTTGTGGAAGCTGTCCGTGCTATGCTCCATGATCAAAGACTTCCGAAGTTTCTATGGGCCGAAGCTGCAAATACCGCCATATATGTACAAAACTGATGCCCTCATCAAGCATTGGGTTCCAAGACTCCTGAAGAAATGTTCACTGGTAAGAAACCTGACGTATCTCATTTTAGAATTGTTGGAAGCCCTGTATATTTTCATGTGCCTAAAGAGAAAAGGAATAAATTGGGTGCATCTGGAAAGAAAGGAATCTTTGTGGGCTATAGCGAAAATACTAAGGGCGATAGAATCTATTTAGCTGGTCTAAGGGAAGTCGAGATTAGTCATAATGTCACCTTTGACGAAGATATGGCTTTGAGCAAAGTAGACAATCTTCCTACTTTAAGGGGATCTAAAGAAGCTGACACCGGGGAACCAAAGGAAAAGAAAGATGAGATGATGCCCGATGTGGAAGAACCTATGGATCCTATTGATCCTCCTCCGCAAGAGCCTTCTTCTTCTAGGAAGAGGCCTTCATGGCTTAGGGGGACACTTGATGATGCTGAAGGACACACTGCACCCCGAGGAACCTTCCGTGAAAGTAAGAAGCCGAACAGGTATCAGGGATACCTGACCATCATGAGCACGATCATCCAAAATGAGCCTTCGTCATTCACAGATGCCGTTAAGAATCAAGTATGGAAGGATGCTATGACTGAGGAATATGAGTCCATTATGAAAAACAATGTCTGGGATGTGGTCCCTAGACCCTATAACAAAGCATTTGTCACTTCAAAATGGCTTGACAAGATAAAGAATGCAGTTGATGGACGTGCAGAAAAGTATAAGGCTCATTTTGTCGCTCGTGGCTTCTCCCAGAAGGAAGGTATAGACTATGACGAGATATTTGCACCTGTTGCTCGATATACCACCATCCGCTCAATCATAGCCCTTGCTGCTTCACAAGGATGGAATCTACATCAGATGGATGTCAAGACTGCGTTCTTACATGGTTCGATCAAAGAGGAGGTCTATGTGGAGCAACCCGAAGGATTTGAGATTTATGATCGAGAATCTCATGTGTGCAGGTTGAACAAGGCCCTATATGGGCTAAAGCAAGCACCCCGAGCATGGTATGAGAGGATCGACAGCTACTTGATGAAGCTGGGATTCACTAGGAGTGAAGCTGACCCTAACCTTTACTTTAAGGTTATAGATGACAAGCCTCTCATACTGGTGCTATATGTTGACAACCTCTTTCTAACAGGTGCAGAGCCTCTCATTCACGAATGTAAGAGGGAGCTGGCTTCTGAGTTCGAGATGAAAGACCTAGGAATTATGCACTATTTCCTAGGACTGGAAGTCTGGCAGAAACCAAGGGAGATTTTCCTATCTCAAGGAAAATATGTGGTGAAGATATTGGAGAGATTCGGCATGGTGGATTGCAAGCCCGTAACTACCCCGATGGAGCTTGACTTCAAGAAGTTAAGCGGTAGTGCTACTGGACCTGTTTTATGAAATGCTACCGAGTATCGTCAACTCGTTGGAGCATTAATGTTCTTGGTGAACTCCTGTCTGGATATATGCTTTGCAGTCAAACATTGAGTCAACATATGGTTGAGCCTCACCACTCACATTGGATTGGTGCCAAGAATCTTTTGAGATGTCTTCGTGGCACAATCACTCATGGGTTGAGATACACTGCCGGAGATGCATTCTCAACATGTCCTCCAAAATCCTGTTGACCCTCTCTGTCTGCCCATCTGTCTGCGGATGGTAAGTTGTGTTGAAGGCCAACTCTATACCCAAACCTACAAATAATTCCTTCCAAAATCTAGAGGTGAACTTGGCATCCCTGTCCAACACAATATTCTTCAGAACACCATGCAACCTCACTATATCTCCGATGAAGACATGTGCTACATCACTCACTGAATAAGTAGACTTCACTGGAATGAAGTGTGCTACCTTTGTCAACCTGTCAACCACAACCATAATAGAATCATGCTGTCTAGATGTTCTCAGCAAACCTATAATGAAATCCATGGAAATGGCCTCCCATTTCCACTTTGGAATCAAAATTAGCTATAGTAGACCACCTGGATGCTTACACTCTACTTTTACTTGTTGACAATTCAAACATCTAGCCACAAACTTTGCCACTTCCTTCTTCAGATTCAGCCAATAGTAGAACTTCTTCATCGCTGTCAATGTCTTTTGATATGCCAGATTACCTGAATACGACTTAACATGAAATTCTCTAAAGATAAGCTTTTTGAGCTCACTGTTGTCTGACACATAGATCTTGTCCCTAAA
Organism: Pinus tabuliformis; assembly: GCA_031772625.1. NCBI lineage: Eukaryota > Viridiplantae > Streptophyta > Pinopsida > Pinales > Pinaceae > Pinus > Pinus tabuliformis. The sequence goes on along the minus strand of CM062808.1, from coordinate 314,884,556 downwards.
TCTGATCAAAGCATCTGTCATCAGACGATAGTCCACATCTTGATCACCTGTATCCTGCTGCTGTAACCTGTGTCTAAGCTCTCTATACCTGTCATCTTGCTATCCTGCCTGTAAGATCCTATCATGTAAATCTGTCCCATATGAACTCATAGTTGTTATATGATTTACCTGCACTCTTCTGCTAAGAGCATCTACAACCCTGTTTTCCTTTCCCTTAATGTACCTGATATTGAAGTCAAACTCACTGATCGTGGCCAACCATCTAGCTTGCCTGACATTCAAATTTGGTTGGTCAAACAAGTATCTCAATCCACTATGATCACTCATCAATACAAACCTCCTGCCAAGAAGATAGTGCCTCCACATCTTTAATGCATGAATGATCGTTGCTAACTCAAGATCATGTGTCACATAATTCTTCTCGTGCTTGTTCAGTTTCCTTGATTCATAACATACCACATGTTCCTCCTGCATCAGGACTCCACCAAGTCCTCTTTTACAAGCATCTGTACACACCACGAACTCTTTATTCGGATATGCAAACTTTAGAATTGGAGCATTTGTCAACAACTGTTTCAACTGCTCAAAACTTGCTGCACATTACTCTGTCCATTCAAATTTCTCCCCTTTTCATTGCAGTGATGTGATAGGATATGCAATCCACGAGAAGTTTCTAATGAACCTCTTGTAGTAACCTGCTAACCCTATAAATGACCTTATATCGTCCACATTCCTAGGAGCTGCCCATTCCATGATAACCCTTATCTTTTTTGGATCCATTTCTATGCCTTCCTTGGAAACAACATGTCCCAAGTAATGTACCTCTGTCTGAAAGAAACTGCATTTGCTAAGTTTTGCATACAACTTATGCTCTCTCAACAATCCCAACACTACGACTAAATGTTTTGCACGCTCTTCCTCATTCTTAGAATATGCCAAGATGTCATCAATGAATACTATCACAAACTTGTCCAAATAAGTATGCAACACACTATTAATCAGACACATAAAAGTAGCTGGAGCATTAGTCAAACCAAATGGAACTACAACAAACTCATAATGCCCATACTTGGTCCGGAAAGCAGTCTTGCAAATGCCTTTTCTTTGATGCGTACCTGATGGTATCCTAATCTTAAATCAATCTTCGAGAACACTGCTACTTTCTTCAATTGGTCAAACAAATCATCAATCCTAAGAAATGAATACCTGTTCTTGATGGTTACCTTGTTCAACTGCTTGTAATCAATGCATAACCTGAGAGTACCATCCTTCTTCTTTACAAACAATACTGGTGCACCCCAAGGCGATACACTTGGCCTAATGTATCCCTTGTCAAGCATTTCCTTCAGCTGCAACTTCAATTCCACTAAATCTGGAGTGCTCATCCTATAAGGTGCCTTTGATGTTGGTGCTGCCCTTGGTACCAACTCAATAGAAAAGTCCACTTCTCTGTGAAGCATCAACTCTGATATCTTTGCGGGGAATACATCCTGAAACTACTGTAAAACCGGATACTTAATCAAGACTTCTACATCCTCAACATCCTTACCTTTATCATTGGAAATATGCACTGCAAACAATACACACCCTTTCTTGCGACTGCGCTTTGCCTGCATAGCTGTAACCATTCTAACTGATGTAGCTTTCTTCTTACCTTGCAAGATTCTTTGTTCTCCATTATCATCCAAGCACTCAATGGCTTTGTCATAACAATCTACCTTAGTCCTGTGAAGATACATCCAATCCATACCCAGAAGCATACTGTATGATCCCAATGGAAGTACATTCAGATATGTTGATGTAAGCATACCATTCATCTCTAATGCACAAGCTCTTACCCAATGATGAACTCTTTTTTTTGTACTTATAGCCAACTGCACTAACCAAGGTTTTGCATGAACTTCTTTATTCAAACCACACTTATCCACCCGGTCATGATTAACATAACTATAGCTAGATCCGGGGTCAATCAAAATATAAACAACTTGATCACAAAGCTTACCACCCATCTTGATAATAGATGCCTGGTGATTTGCCTGCCTATTATCCAATGTTGCATAGATCTATGCAATTCTTTGTCCAACATCCCTAACTGTCTGTGCTTCTTGTGCACTGTAGATATGAGGCTTACCACCCTGATACAAGGAACAATTCTTCTTGAGATGCTCCTTGCCACATATCCAACACTATAATTGTCCTTTACCCTCACCTTTATTCTGCTTCCCTCCAGGTTGTGACCCATGTCTCTGTCCAACTACATTAAACTTCTAGTAAGGAACACCATTCTCTTTCTCACTTGCATCTTGAGGTCTTGTTCGCTTCGGTGGCCACTTGCCCTTAGCTTTGTGTTTCCCTTTTTAACCTTGCGGAGACTTTGTCTTACGTTTCGATTGCTCATAACAATGTTTCAAATTTCCAATGACTTCTTCAATTGACTGAGGCTCATCATACTCAATCCTATTCTTAAATGCTAAGGGTAATCCACTGAAAAAGCTTTGAACTTTGGCTTTCTTATCCTTACGATATGGTACATACCTCAATAACTCCAGGGACTTGGTCTTATACTTCTCATCTGTCATCGATCCCGTCTTCAGCTCATAGAACTCCTTAGCTTTATTGTTGTAGTACCTATCTGACAAGTACTTCTTCCTGAAAAGTCTCTTGAATTCATGCCAACTCAACTCCTCTGTCCTGATGTCTCTGACCCGCTTCACATCTTCCCACTAGATATCTGCTTTCCCTTTGAGGCTGAAGATAACTATTCTGACCTTCATTTTCTCTTTGTAATCATGCAACTCAAAGAACTTCTTCATTCCAAACAACCATGCCTCTGCATCTTCCGGTTTCTTCAACTCTCCATCAAATGTAGGTGGCTTTTCTTTCTTGAACTCATCCAGAAAATATCCCTTGTCACTCCTCCTGTAAGGATGATAACGATGATGACCATGGTACCTATTCAAACCAGAACTAGAATAAAGCCCATGTCCATTGCCTCTCCTATCAGGTGTGTCCAAGAATTTTCCATCCCTGATGGTATCATCCCTGTCCGACTTGTGTCCATCATGAGATCTATTGCCATATGCTCCATTAGTCTTGTCCTCCTGTCCATGACTGATCCTAAGCAGTCCTTATCTCTGCAAGTCTGACAAACTCTGAAGAATAATTGCATTGACCTCTGCTTGTTTCTCCTGTGCCCTGGCAAGTCTCTCTTGTGACTGAATGATTTTGTCATTATCTGCTTTGCAACTCCTTATTTCTACCTTCAAACTTATCAAAGTATCTGCTATGTGAGGGGAGTACTCATCACCATGCTTCTCATCTGATTTGTAGGGAGAATCACGTGAACTGTAGTCCACCATTTTGCTTGTCATCTTTGATCTTCTTCTTCCTGCAAGTATATCATGTCATCTAAACCAAAATATAAACATAATCAACATACCTCAGTATAGTTCAGGGGAGGATATCTCGTCTGCAAGATCAACCAAATTAGCACAATACATGTATAATCATAATCATAACAGTATATAGATATCATCTCAATCATCATCCCAGTTACCATGCATGATGCCACAACTATAACACCAACTAGACACAATGCATGCATAACAACATATAGACACTGACATGTATAGCGAACACATATATCACTGACATGCATTCACGACAAATGCATCCCAATAACAACGTCATCAACTTCGATACAACAACATGACTGTAACGATGACCGTCACCATGCATACACATCAAGCACACATACAACCTACATGCATGCATGACAACACATTCTCCCATCCAGTCCAAAGGTTGAACCATGCTCTGATACCAATCTGTAACACCCAGCTCCCACACTTACCCAAGCTTATTGGTCCATTGGGGTGAATATGTGATGAAGAGTTACTATGAAATTATTCAACCTCCTAGATCACATTAAGGAAGTGGAATCGACAAAACCAAAACCTTATTGACCTCCCTCAGGTGCTACAGGACCCCCAAGCGCTAAACCACCCTTCTAAGTTCCCAGACCTTGAGTTAAACCTCTATTTTTGTGTCTTGGACTCCCAAACGCTGGCACAACACTGCTAGAATTCGATTGTAACCCTCCAGTCACATGCACAAGCCTACAAAGGAGCGATTGCAATCTTTTTCACCCAGTTCTATGCCTGTGACCATGCGATTTTAGGCATATTTTTAGGGCTAGTATCTAGACCACTGCCCAGAACTTAATGAAACTCTCAAAAATTATAAAAGACACAGGGACAAAGCCTTCTATACAAAACTTATACAAGAACTTGACCTAACCAAGCCTAACCATAACAAACATTCTGTCAAACACATAATGAACATGAAACCTACAGGTCATAAATACACATTTGAACATAGGGGTCTCATACTTATTTGAGAATCGTCAAGGTCTGATGCCTTCTCACCATAGTTGCAATATCATCTATTAGGTCATACATTCATTAACATTTCATTTACTAACCAAATCATGATGAGAGCCATAACTCAAGTCTGTCATAAAACCATGCTTATAACCAGAATAATAACAATGATAGAACAACCATCAAAGCCACATAATAACAAATACATTTACTCATGAAATACAAAGGAAAAGAGCTCTTATTAACATATGCAAAAGCCAACCAAGTCAAGGACTTCCATGTACCACCCGACCATAGATTGGGCTAAACCAAATCTTTCTTTCAATCAATCACCCCTGTGCCATATTCCAAGCATGAATGTGGGACTCACAACAAAACCAACCAGGTCTTCCTCAGGCTTTACCATGTATCTCGCCATTATCAGTCAAGGGATTCCCAAACCCAAAACCCTCATCTATACAACCATGCTTTATCGTATATCCCACCATATATCAGTTAAGGGATTCCTAGGCCCAAACATTAAACATACACTACCAGGCTTTACCACAACCCCGCCATATACCGGTCAAGGGATCACTAGGCCCTAAACAAGCATGGATACTTTTGGATCTCTCCACCTAAACCGTGAGGAATTTTATCCTCTCCAACCTTAGGTTTTACTGTGTATCCCACCATTTAGCGGTCAAGGGATTCCTAGGCCTTTTGGAATTTTCTTGAGACCACCCCACTCAGTTTCAAAACCATCCAACAATCTAGCTTAACCAAGTAAAAGAACCCCATCACACCATGACTATCACGGAAATGGCAAGGCAAGGTTGAAACCACTGTCACACCTAGCAAAACTCATGCCAATGACAACAAGAGAACCAAATACACACATGCATATGTTGAGAAATCAATGCTAGTAGGATTTAAGGGTTTGATTCCTCTTTCTTGATAATTACTTTTGAATTATGTTGGCTTCTGTTTACTTCTTATTCAATTTATATTTTATCAAGCAATTACCAAATTATATATGTATGAAGATCAGAAGAATAAGAGACACAAGATGTAGGTGCACTCCCTATGAGGGGAAAACCCAGTCATAACTCTTCCTTTAGTAGATTCATAAGACAAGATGAGATAATCCAAGACTCTTTGACCTAGGCACAAACTTCCTCCAACCACCAAGTCAACCCTTCCTTCTTCTCCAAATGATAACTTCCCAATAGCAACTTTGACCTAGAGTTTCGATCTTGTACCAACAGAATTTCGGCCTCCTGTGCAATAGAACTTTGACGCACAATAAACTTCATATTTTCGACCCCAACAAATGCCCAGTATCTTCACACGTGTGAGAAATAAATAGCCCAAAACTTTGATTTTGTCTTCCCTTGCAATCTTCTTCCTTCTCTAGCAACTTCGCACTTTTTCTACCTTTCTTTCTTGTGTATCGAACTTATTTTGTGAGTGATTCAAATGGATCAAACTGCTTCTCTATGTATAGCCTCTTTTGTGGGTCAAATTGCCCTAATCTAGGCCAACTTCATCAGGATAGGGCCGATTTGGTGTGGAGGTGTCAAATGACCTATTTGACTCAAAAATAATTCTTTTTACATGACACAAAAGCCCAAGAAGTGTCTAATAAAATTGACAATGACTCTATTGACTCAATATAAAACCTAGAAACCTACAATGAAAACTTTGACCTAAAAATGATGACCCAAGCATGAAACCCATGTTTTAATAAGTCATTTTATTAATAATAAAATTTATTTTGACAAATATATTACATTATACAATTATGAAGATCGAACTTAGTTACACTCTTCAACACTCCTTCTTAACTAGGGAGGAATTCATAATTACATATATATACAAGTACATGGAATATCTCAAAACACATGAACTATGAAGAGTTCAAGCACACTTAGTGCCACAGACTAGATACCTGACTAGGGTTATCTATCCGGATTGGACTAAGATGGACTAAAGCTTTTAGCCAGTCTAGGTACCATCAGGCTTACTAACTAATGATCAACCCAAGGATCTAGGTGTGTATCCAAGGTCAAAGCTCCAAGACCAACGCCACCCTCCCTCTTCAGGATCTAGACATCAAACACATATAAGCCGGTCAGATGTCCTCCCAAGCATTCGCCATTAGATGCTTCAACTCTCCCTATCAAACTAGATATATCCATTTGACCAAGCATGATTCCAAAGTGTTCAATCTTCTTGTGGAGAGATTTTACATGTACAAACACAAACCTCGATCAATAATAAACTTTCAAGTATACAAGTAAGCACAAACCTTCGGGGTCCTCAATTATTCGGATGTTGCTAATCTCATCATCAAGTTATTCATATTCAATTTGTTGGAAGCTTTCTTCTTCTTTTTTCATTTCTTCAGCAACACCAATTCATTCTCCAATTTCTTCTTCAAGGTATCTATCATGACTATCATAATATGCCCTCCCTCTCAACTGGGGAGATGTACTCTTTCTTCTATCCAGGCTCCCTCTTAACTTAGGGAGATCAACAACTTCCTTCTTTTATAACATCGAAGAACCTTTCATGGCTTCATTCCTTGATCATCATCATTCATATGCTTCCTTCATCATGAATATCTTTATTATCTTGAAGATTATGTACCTACAAAACTTTAATAGCAAGTACAACCAAAAAGAAATAAATAGAAGCATGAAGTTAGCTATACCAAAATCATGTCAATACTATAATGGAAGCATTAGACTTTGGACATTAAACAACTAAACCTAGTTAGGTTCATGAGACACATCTTTTTACATGCTAGACATCAACTTTTTGCTAGGGTTTTGTCATAAACCCTAGACTTCATTATCAAGACTTTGAACAACTCAATCAAGATATCAACCTCATTATATCTAGGGCCTCAATATTACTTTTAGTGATGTATGACATATTCTACCATGACTTAATGTAAACCCTAGATTCCATCTTCGAGACACAAAGCCTTAGATATCAATGATTCAATAATAATCCAATCATAGTACTATCTAAGGTTTCAACAATATGCTTTTACATTACAGACTTTTACTAGGGTTTGTTGCAAACCCTAAACTAAATCATATTGAAAACAATATCATATCCTAGAATATCAATTTCTACTAGAGCTTTACAAACCCTAGGTTTCACAAACTAAAACATGAACATTAACAATTAGGACAACATACTCGCATATACATATCTAGGATGCATTTCACATCAATATCTACTAGGTAAACCCAAGACATAAACATCAATACATCGAAGTTAACAATTTCATTCAAACTAGGGTTTTGATCATACAAACAGATATACACCTAGGGTTTCATTCCTAGGACCTCATTTTTAGCTAATATGAGGGTCTTGCTTATAAACCCTAATTTACCAAACCCTAAAGATCTAGGGTTTCAATACATAACTTAGACATTAACAACAAACCCTAAAGGACTAGGATTTCTATCATAACAATACCAAACCCTTAAACATAGAAATGAATAGGGTTTTAACGGTTTTAACAACCCTAAGTAGACTAGGGTTTCATAATCAATATTGACATACCCTTAGGTTAGGGTTTTACAGTGAACCTTTTAGGGTTCCATAAGAATGATCAGATGATAATATAATGAGGGTAGATTCAATCTAATGATTAATCACCCTAACAAGAATCTTTACAATTCAAAACCCTAGATATAACAATGTCAGTAATGTAAAGCAAATTTTAAAAGAAGAATGATCGTACCTTTTACAGGAAGAGAACTTTATAACAAAGCTTATAGTTTGAGACATACCTTGAGTTGTTCCTTAACAAACCTTGTAAGACATTAATTTTGAAGGGCTTCCTTTGCTACATAACTTCTTCCATGCTTCAAGTCTATCCTCTGAAGTCTTCTCCATAACCTCTGTGTATTCTGCAATCTTTCCTACTAAGGAAAATACAAAGAGAAGGTTATTAGCATATAATACAAACAAATCTTGATATGAGAGGGAAACCAAACATAACAAAGGAAACAAGGAACAAGATACTTATCTTTTGGTAAAATGGTGGAGGCTCCCTCCTTATGCATTCTTCAATGGTTCTATTCTTCCTTTTTGCAATTCCATTCTGCTCGGGGTTGTAGGGAACAATGAGCTCCCTCTTACTACCTGCTTCTTTACAATATGCAATCAATTATTTTGAAGTGTATTCTCTTCCATTGTCGGATCTCAAAGTTTTTATCTTTCTTTTGGTTAAGGTTTCCACTTCGGATCTAAATTCCTTGAACTTTTCAAATACTTCGTCCTTTGTCTTGAGAAGATAGAGCCATGTCTTTCTAGAGTGATCATCAATGAAGGTCACATAAAGATGGCCTCCAAGATATTTGATAGACATTGACCCACACATCAGAATGAATGAGGTCTAATATTTCTTTAGACCTTGTGTCACTGCTTGTAAAAGGCTTCCTTGTATTCTTTCCCAGAGCACATCCCTTACATACTCCTTCATGATCTTCTTTGATATTGGGGATGCCATTTACCATTTGACTAAGTGAGGGAATTATCTTGTAGTGTATATGCCCATATCTTCTATGCCATAATTCAATAGGATTGATCTCCATGTGAACTAGGGCTTGAGGAGATGGTGTTATAACTCTATATAGTCTTCCTACGCAAACTCCAATAACTTTTGCCTTATCAATGGTTGAAACCTTTCCCCAAACCAGAAATTTATCATATACAAAGGCAACCCTGTCTCCTTTATCTTCTAAACAATAAATTGAAAGTAAATTCTTAGACTTGGAACATGGAGTATATTGTTGAGGTGTAGCTTTTCTCCATTTTCCAGCTTCAATGATGTAGATCCAAGGCCTTTGACTGCATAATTGTTGTTGTCTCCTACCTCCACTACATGAGATGATGGTTCCTTTAATAGAGTGTGAAGTTGTCCACTTTCTCCTCTCATATGTCTTGATGCTCCACTATCAATGATTCATGCATTGTCATCATCAAGTGTACTTGTGAGTGCATCCAAGAATCCTTCGCTTTTGACCTTATTTGATAAGTTGTAGATGATCCTTCTAATCCAACTTCCTACAATTTTTACAATATTGAATCCCATCTTCAAGTAACTTGTCAGAGAGGGAGTAACCTTTCCTTTCAAGACAACAAAGTGATCTCCAACCTTCCTTGACCTTAGCTTTGATACTGTTGAAATTTCTAAGTATTACCCATTAGAAATTTTATCCGTATTCTCTGGTTTATTTCTCCTACTTGTTAATTATGAACAAGTTATTTAATCATATAAATACTGAAATAAACACTAGAGTCTCAGCCATCTACAGATCAACAACTGAAAGAAGTAGCAAAAACACAAGTGACACCGTTATTTTGGACAATTCATCCCCAGAAAAACCCAACTTGGGAAAACCAGTGCAACAATTCTGAGGGTTATTTTATTATGCAACCTTTTTGAGTACAACTGGGTGCCAAACTGGCTCACCCAACAGAGAAAATAATCTAGCAGTAATACCTCTCTATTCGAAAGAAAATATTCGGAAAGTCTGCTGCACGAAACCCTCTCCAGCACACTCTGAAGCTCAGTGTCAGCCCACCTGGGCCCAGCGTCAGCCTGAAACTCACTACGTCAACCCTCTAAGGCTCTGCGTAGCCTCTACGACCCTCTGCATCACTCCTACAGCCTCTGCGTGGATGACGCAGGCCTTTCTGGCCTCTGTGCAGTCCCTTCTGCCACTATGTGGCTCCCTCTGGCTCAGCGTCTGCCTCTCTCTGCTTTTGCGCTAGTTTCTCGGCACTATCTCTGCCTCTCTGTCTCCTACTCACTACGCGTCACTACAACTGATCACTGATTTGACTTCTCTTAGCAAACCCCACTCTATAGAATCGAATGACTGATCACTCTGGGGTGTTCTCCAACTAACCCTCAAGCCTCCTCTTATACTTTTCCTGTTGGTCCTTCAACGGCCGAGATTACATCTCTAATCAACGAATAAGATTAGATTTGGCTTGATCCATGTCCTTTAGAACCTTCTAACCCAGTTTTATATTTTTTTTTTACAGAAACGAGTAGTGGATATATTAGAAACTTGGCCTTAATGCCAAAGAGCGGATTACAAAAGGTGAGTCTAAATCCAGAAATGCCGAACAGCCTTGCAAGACTGTGACAATTATGTTTAGCTCACATCTCTTTTTAGCTGCTACTATGCGGTCAATTTCAGAGATTTTCCCAAGCTTTTGGATACAAACAAATTGATTTAACAGTAGGCAATAAAACATGACAACTTTCTAAATTAAGGAATTGGTTCCCATATTTCCTGTCCGCCTCTGAGCAGGGCACCAGCCATAAGAAGCGCTGCTTTGTTAGCTTCAGTGTCCACCTCCTTATTATTGGCTCTCAATACATGATAGAAATTCAAGTTCTGGAAAGAGTCTCCAAGGTCTGAAATTCTGTGAATCAACCTTGCTAGCCTTAGGTCCATTGGCTTAGAATGAGTCACCATAGTGTTAATGATAACCTGAGAGTCTCCAATAACATTAGCCTCCTTGATGTTCAGCACTTTCAAAATATTGAGTCCTTGAAAAAGAGCCAAAGCCTCAACTTGAATGCTAGAAGCGATGCCCAAACCCCAAGCGAAACTGTGGATCCTACAACCAGCTGGATTTAATATAACTCCTCCAGCACCAGCTCTTCCAGGATTGCCCTTTGCAGCCCCATCAAAAAATAGAAAGTGCCTTTGATGGTTTGCAATCCATCCCTGGAACTCTTTTGCTGTAGCCCTTATTTGCCATACTTTTGGGAGGGAGATACTCTTTGCCATTTTTTGGAACTGAAGATCGAGAGAAGAACCCCAATTTTTATCTTGCTGGGTGAGACTTAAATCATCTTTGTGGTCTCTCAGGCACTCTTTTAACTGGCATTTAATTTTAACTACCACTAGCTTGACATCCTGTTCGCAGTTTCTGAAAATCCTTTTGTTTCGCTCAAGCCAAATCTGCCAGCAGATAATTTTAGGGAGAATAAACCAAGCAGCTCTAATAATTTTGTTTTTTGGAGGAGGACCAGGGTACCTTTGCAGCCATTTGACAAAAAAATCAGAAATGAAGGAAGGCAACGCAAAGCTGGAACTCAAAGTTTCCAGCAGCTCGGTCTAGATCTGCAATGTAAAGGAACATTCAAGCATCAGATGAGAAATGCTTTCCTGGTTTACCTTGCAAAGTTTGCACCTTGAAGGGCCGTGGAGGCCTCGCTTCTGAAGATTATCATTTGTCAAGGTTTTGGAATGGCATAATAGCCAATTGAAGAAGTTGATTTTTGGTAGTGAGGGATAATTCCATATCCCTTTCCATGGCTTTGGGTTCGTGGCCACATGGGGGTGCTCACACAGCTTGGCGTATCCCTGAGCAATGGAATAACCACCAGCCTGCACACCCCAACCTCTTGAATCCCTACTTCGCATCCGCATTGGAGCCAATCCGTGAAGCTTGGAGAGCAGTACCTCGCGTTCCATAGACAAATCTGGGGGCGTTTCAAGTTTCTAGCCAGCCCAGTGTGAATCCTGCCAGACTAAAATGTCCCACAGGGAACGCAATCCAGCATCGTTCATCCAACTGCGCAACGCTTGAAGAGAGCGACAGTCTCCCAACGGCTCATTGTTCATAATTCTGTCTGTCCAAAGGTTGATCCTTTTTCCATTGTCGGGGACCCAGTAGGCATGAGTATTTATAAGAGGACAGGCTTTGGTACAGAGCTTCAGGAAGGGCATATTCAGGAGCGGCAGAGGATGATCTAGACAGCGGGAGCGCTTGCCATTAAAGTATTTTTTCCAAAGAGCTAATTGTGCCCAGCCAGGGTTAGGAGCAATAATTCTCCAAATGAGCTTAGCTCCCATAGCGATATTTTGATATCCAAGATTTTTGAAGTTCAAGCCTCCTTCCAAGAGCGGTTTGGAGATGGATTCCCAGCTGACTAACGGAATCTTTTTCTCATTTTGCTTGCCCCCCTTCCAAATTTTTTTTCGAATGATCTCCTCCATTTTTCTGAGAATGCCAGAGGGAGCGAGAAGAACAGAAAACTGAAATAAGGGAAGACTGTTAAGGACTGATTTAATGAGGACAGACTTACCAGCAATGTTGAGCCAGGAAAAGCCCCAGGCAAGCAACTTGTTCTTGAATTTCTCCAATTGAGGGAGCCAATCTCTGCTGAAGGCTCTTTTAAGAAATACAGGTAGGCCTAAGTACTTGAAGGAAGTCCAGTTTGAGGAGGCTGCGAAACCAAAGGTTCTGGAAATGGAATTGAGCAAGCTGGAAGTGGTGTTCCAGCAATAGATATGGCATTTGCCATTGTTTAGACTGCTTCCCGAAACCATACAAAACTCGTCCAGGACTCCTTTAAATCTGGAGGCTATAAGCACAGAGGCAGCTCCCAATAACAAGGTGTCATCCGCAAAGAGGGCATGATTAATGTTTTTAACACCTCTTGCTATACATAGCCCAGCAATTTCCTGATCCATCATTTTTTTGTCTAAATAGAAACTGAGGACAGAGGCTTGAAGAACGAATAGAAGGGGTGAGAGAGGGCACCCCTGCCTGAGCCCTCTCGTGGCTTTGAAAAAGTCAGCAGCTCTGCCGTTTACTAATGGAGCAATCCAAGGCTCCGAAATGCAGGCCCGAATCCAATTTATAAATTTCTCCCCAAATCCAAATTTGTGTAAGACTTTCAGCAGAAAACTATGCTTAACTCTATCAAAAGCATTTGCTAAATCGAGCTTGACAACCATACCTTTTTCATTGCGACTCAGGCTTGAGTGGATTGCCTCTTGGACCAGAATGAAATTGTCCACTATCTGTCTACCTTGAATGAATCCTCCTTGGCTTTCCGGAATGACTTTGGGGAGGATGAGCTTAAGTCTATTAGCGATGACTTTAGTAATCAATTTGTAACCAATATTACATAGCGAAATCGGTCGAAACCTGTTGAAGGTGTTGGCTCCTTTCTCTTTGGGGATGAGAGCAAGAAAAGTAGAGTTCGTGCTACCTCCGATTTTCTGGCAAGCTTGGGACTTAATAACCATTTTGTATAGATCTTTTTCCACAATTGGCCAGCAAGATTGGAGGAATCTGGCTGTAAATCCATCTAGCCCAGGGGCTTTGTCTGGGTCCATGGCGAAGAGGGCATCCTTGACTTCATTCTTGGTGACTTTAGCTTCAAGAAGGTGATTCATTTCAACAGTAATCAAGGAGGGAACCACGTCAATCATATCAGAGATTTGGTCCAGATTTATATCTTCACTATACAGGCTTTTAAAGTGAAGGGAGGCAGCTTTTTTGATGCTTGCATTGTCTTTGTGAATAATAGTGCCATCTTTGATTTCGGAAATGGAATTGGTACATTTCCTTGCCTGAGCTTGTTTATGGAAGAAGGAAGAGTTCCTGTCCCCTGCTTTAAGCCAAAGGTTGCGTGACTTAAGTCTCCAGTACTCTTCTTCTGCTAGACAAGCCTTGTGGTAGTTTTGCTGGAGCTGGGCTTCTTTGTCTAGAATCTCTTTAGTTATGTCAGCTGTTTCAGCTTGGAGATGATGATTTTCCAGAATGTGTTGGAGATTTTTTCTTTCATTTGCTGGATTGGGCAGAGTTTTGGCCTAGCTTTTTAAAGCCCTTTTCACTCTTCTAAGCTTCTCCCAGACAAAAAAAGGGGGAGCCTTTGACTGGCTGCATCCAAATGCCCTTAACTAATTGCATGAAGTTCGATTCCTTAGCCCAAAGCGGGATAAATCTGAAGGGAATTGGTCCTAGGTCAAGCTGAAACACCAGTTCCAGCTTGATGGGTTTATGATCAAAAGTGCTGCATGGAAGAATATGAACTCTAGCCTCTAATCCAAGCAAAAGAAAAGAGCTTTGAAGTAAGAATCTATCCAATTTGGCAGCAATGTGGCCAGGACCAATTCTTTTATTAGTCCAAGTGTACTTACCAGAGATTGGCTTGATGTCCAGCAGGTTCCAGTCCTGCATAAGGTCCTCTGCTCACTCCCTTACTGGATCTCGAACAATGCTGCCTCCTCTCTTGTCTGCTGATAAGAGAGTGAGGTTAAGATCTCCTGCTATGATGGTATTCTCAAGATTAACGAGGTCTGCTTGGGTTCTTATGGATTCCCAGTAGGCCTTTTTTTCCCCAGCGTTCACAGGGATGTACACGTTGAAGAGACTGATAATCTCTTTTGAGTCTAAGTGCTGCAATTTTAAGAACAGCCAGTGAGTGTTGAGGGTCTCAGAAATGACTGAGAATTTGCTAGCGTTCCAAAGAGTGCCCAACCCACTGGAAGCCCCTCGGGCTGAGATTGCTTTCGCCTCACATTTGTTCCAGAGTTTCTTACTTGCCTGAAGGAAGACAGAGTCTTCCAGTTTGGTCTCCTGGATGAGGAGTATGTCAGGAGCTTCTGTTCTTATTAAACTTCTGATGGCTTCTTCTTTGATTCTGCTCCCCATACCTCTACAGTTCCAGGAGACTATCTTCATCATTTGTATTTCTGGTTGGCTCCCTTGGAGCCTTGGGGCTGGTTTCTCGCCATCTTTGTTTTTTATGCTAGTAGCTTCTCAAGGGTTGGCTGGCTGCCTTGGAGCTTATCTTTGAAAGTTTCCTGCTCTCTTTTTTCCCGATCTGATTTGCGGCCTCTTGTGGATCTCCTTATCGAAGCTTGGGATTCTCCTATTTCCCCTTCTTCCTCCGAGCAATCCGATTCATGCTCATCTTCCTCTACTTCGACAGTGTTTCCTTTGGAACTCTCAGCAAGGCTTGCCCCCTTGGGAGAAGAGGGGGTACCTTTAGAGGGTGGGGTTGATTTTTGATTGTCTGGTTCCTGAGTTT
This sequence comes from Pinus tabuliformis, assembly GCA_031772625.1. Taxonomy (NCBI): domain Eukaryota; kingdom Viridiplantae; phylum Streptophyta; class Pinopsida; order Pinales; family Pinaceae; genus Pinus; species Pinus tabuliformis. The sequence goes on along the minus strand of CM062808.1, from coordinate 314,869,316 downwards.
CCTCTATTTGCGAGCTTAGAGGGGCGAATTTATTTTCTTGATCCATTCTGGGAGGGGGTTGCTGAGGAGGGGCCTGAGGACCTCTTCCGTTTGGACCAACCTGCTTTTGGATTTTCCTGGCGCGCTTGACCTGGTTCCAACCTTCTTCTTTACCCTTATCTGGTTCCACATTGGTTGGGCATCCTCTGGCGAAGTGACCGTAGACATGACATTTTCGGCATTTGAAAGGCAACTGCTCGTAATCCAGCTTCTGCAAATGGGTCCAGTTTCCTACTTTGATTTTGATGGCTTCCGGGAGACCCACCTCTAGGTCTACTTCTACGCAGATACGGGCACAATCATATTGATCTTTGCTGTTTGCCCTATCTATGAATTTCCCAAGGGCGTTTCTGATGTGTTTCAACGAGTCCCAGTTCCAACAATGTACTGGGAGATTAGGGAGTCTGACCCATACAGGGACAGCCGTGGGAACATCGACTGCAGGGTCGAAATTCGGCGTCCATCTGTTGAGGTACAGGCCCTGGGGGCCCATGAAATAGGGGCCATTCTGAAAGATCAGGTCCTTGTCGTCCTTTGAGGTGAATTCGAAGAGGAAGAACCCTCGTCCTAAGAAGTAAGAGGTGACGCTGCTCTTGATCAGAGGAGCCCAGTTCTTGTTAACCCAGGTCTCAGTGGTCTTAGGAGAAGGCCATAGACCGGTGAACTGGCCAATGAGAGCCCGCTCAGCCAAGGAGAGGGCGACTTGAATCGGAGTCTCTAGCGGCAGGGAGATTTCAGGAATGTCTTCCAGCCTCTTGACAAACTTGGCTGCTTCACTCTTTTTCTTCTGCGGCAAGCTAGCCAAGAGCCGAGAGAAGGCTTCGGCAGATGAAGGCGAAGGGGGGGGCCTGCCTGGGGCGAGCCTGGGACCTCCATGAGGGCGAGCCTGCCTGGGGCGAGCCCGGGACCTCCATGAGGGCGAGCCCGGCTTACTAGTCCCTCCCAGCAGCAGACGAGCGCTCTGAAACGCAGGAACTCAAAAAAGAATGCAGGAATGGTGCGGGAGGGCAAAGGGCCCAAAGCCACGGGCCACAGAGCAGCAATGGTGCAGAGGCGCCGAGGCGCAGGCTAGGGTTTCATGGCAGCGCTCTAGAGCTCAGCGATCAGATCCGATCAATTAACCCAGTTTTATATTAATACCCATTAATATTTTATTTTTCCTAAGTTTAGACTTAGGAACTCCATCAAAAATATTAATTATTTCAATATCTCCTATACCGGGTAGAATCTTCCCAAACCATTTCTGGGTCTTGGAGACTCATGTGCTTTAGCCTCTCCACCAATTTTCATGGCTAGAGCACATCCGATGCTACCCCAAATCAACACTCCCTCTTAGCGAGGACTGTGCTCTAATAATACTCCACACTGAGCATCACTGTGATTATACGGCACCGGTACCTGTTCTGATGCTAGGCCTCCCCGCCCAACATCCTCTGCACTGTTGCATCTTGTATTTCTACCCATGGCTCTGCCACTGCCACTTCTAGATCCGTACAACAACTCCTCTGCATCCGTGCTGCTGATGGTCCTTTCTCCCAACACTGCATCTGCACTGCAATCCCCTTTCATCATGTTGCATCGTGTTACTGCTCACTGCTACTGCATTGCAACTCAATTACTGAGAAGTAAGTAATTGATCCACCCAACTAATGACTTCCCTGTTTGGCTAGAAACACTCCCGATGTTGAAGCTCCCTCTGCTGCTATCTCGTGCTCCCTCTACAATCTCTGCGCTGTTGCAACAACTTTGTGTCTCTCGCACCGCTGCAAACCCCTCTGTGCCATCCTGCATTGCTGCAACGTCCATTGTACCTCTCACACTACTGCAAAACCCACTGCGCTGCCAGGGACTACTACACTGTAGCACTCTCTGCGCTTCATCTGCATCTGTTTCTATTGACATTTGCCATCCTGCTACTCTCACTTCGGGGCTCCCGTAGCAAGGTATGATCCAAGAGTTTGGGTACCTCAAGGATCCTGCCCTCATTGCCTGTAGTCTTTTTGACTATAGCTCGATGTCTGCCCACCTCTTCTCTAGAGGTGCATGAGCACTCATGGTACAATTATCATCCTCCTCTACCTCCTTTTCCGCCTTCGCTGGTGCTGCCTTGGAGTCAGACGCCTCTCCCTTATTCTTCTTCCTCGGACACTGGTTCGCATAATGCCCCAGTTCCCCACAGTTGAAGCACTTTATCTTGGAGAGGTCATTTTTCTTCCTCTTCTCCTGCTTCCCCGTAGATGCCAGAGTTGCATCCTCTTCCTCTTCTTTCTTGATCTGGACTCCTTCGCTGCTATTTCCTGTCTTGGACAGCCGTTTGATCTCTTCTTGGTGAAGAGCCGCCCACAGTTCTTCCCAATTTGGAAGATTCGCTTTGCCCAGAATACTCTGGACGAATGTCTCCCACTCCTCGGAGACTGCATTTAGAGTGGTCCTCACCATCAACTCCTGATCCGGCGTGGCCCCTATGGAAGTCAGTTGGTGTTAAATTGGAAACTATGGCCAAACTCTATGTGGGTTAGCTTATTTCTGGCAGCTGATATTTTTATTGGATCCCTCTCGTCGAGAGGTGTAGGATTGATCCAAAGATCATCCGATTCCGATAAGTATTTATGGAGATATGAATTTATTTTGTTTATGTAATTATTATCAAGCCGACCAGCTCTTATGTAGGCTCTAGAAGCCCAAACGTCATGTCTATTCACTTATACGTTTTTAGTATAAATAGAAGGAGACTTTAAGTCATTCTTCACACTCACTCTCTTGTGATCTCTCTTCATCCTGTTTTGGGTTTGATGGAGAAAAGATCCAAAAGATGATGCTCTAATTAAGCCACGTGATACGTTGTTCTTTGAGGAGGTTATGCGCTGGTCATATAACACATGCAGAGCACTCATACGCTGAAGCTCCACACACAGTCAAGGGATAAACGTCAGCAATGGAATACGGTCACATGGTTATATACGCAGCAACATCATGAATACATATACGCACAACACAGGTGGATACGCAGCAAAATATACATGCACAGTAAAACAGGCAGGTGGACACGCAACAAATTCATGAATTATTATACTATGGGCATACATGCTGTTATGAATAACGCAGACATGGCATCGGGGAGCGATCGCTCCCTGATCGCTCCCAGACATTAAAAATCGCTCCGGGAGCGATTCGAGCCGGGCCGGGAGCGGTTCGGCGGAAAAAAATCCGCCGGACCCGAAAATAAAAAAAAAATTAGAATTTTTTTTTGGTTTTATAAGCCCAATGGGCCAAAAAAAATTCATTCTAACTTCATTGAGCTTGAGTTTGGAGCTGGAGCAAGAGCAAAGGAGCGAGGAGCAAGTGCTGAGGAGCGAGGAGCAAGTGCCAAGGAGCGAGGAGCAAGCCTGCAGAGGTAAGTAACTTAGTAATTTAGTTAGTTTAGCTGGTTAGGTAGTTAATTTAGTTAATTTAATTTAGCTGTTTGAGTTTAAAGATCATGTATTTAAATTAAATTAATAAATTAAATTAATTAATCCCAATAAATTAAATTAATTTGCAGATTCAAGAATCAAAACCCTACAAACATCAAACACCATGGACCTGGTTATATTTATTGGCATTTTCCTCTTCCTAGTCCCTTTTATGGTTATTATGGTGCTGGAGAGTAGGAAACGGAGGGGGCCCCAAACTGAAGAGGGGGATGAAGAAGCCGGAGAAAGTCAAATGGGTGAAAACCCCAGTGAGGAGGAGCTGGAGGAGGATGAACATGACCCTCAAAAAACTAAACAAGACCAAACTCCATTGTGGAAATATGTTCACAGGGCTGAAACAGGGAGAGGGGGTGGAACCATTAAATTTCATTGCCCCCATTGCAACACTGATTACACAGGTTCATACACCCGTGCTAGAAGACACCTCTACGGGAAAAGGTCATGGGATGGAGAGAAACAAATAGGAATCAAAACTTGTACAGAGGTGTCAACAGCAGATAGAGCCAAATACATAAGGGAAGAGGAGGAAGCCCAATACAGAACAAAAAAATCAAGGGGTTTCTTTGAACCAAGCTCACAATCACAAAGAACTCCTTCAGCATCCTCCCAAGGCAGTGGATATGGACGTGGAGGCACAGGGTCATCATCTTTAAGGCGTAGAACCATATCAGATTTCCTTGATGAGGGGTGTAGGAATGATGTGGATTCAAAAGTTTACAGGTTTCTCTATGCATGTGGGATACCATTCAATGTTCTACGCTCACCTTATTGGCACGAAATGGTTTCTGCCATAAATGATGCCCCTAAAGGATACAAGAGCCCTGGGTATGACAAGGCAAGAACCGTTGGCCTTGATCATGAAAAAGCAAAAATATCACATTCTTTGAATAAAATGACAAGTTCTTGGACTGACCATGGGGTGTCCATTGTATCTGATGGATGGACAAATGTAAAAGGCAAGCCATTGATAAGTGTTCTTGCTGTGTCTGTTAGTGGTCCCATCTTTCTAGCTGCACATGATTACTCAGACAAGTTCAAGACCGCCATCAACATTGCAGAAGCATTACTTGAAACAATTGAGCGTATTGGCCCATACAATGTCATCCAAGTCATCACTGATAATGCTCCTAATTGTAAGGTAGCGGGAGCAATTATTGAGGATAAATACCCGAACATATTTTGGTTTGGATGTTTGGTTCACACATTGAACCTTCTGTTGCATGATATTGTCAAAAACAAAAATGAACAATACCAATGGATTGGTAATTTGTACAAGAAAGGCAAACAAATGATAAAATTTATTACAAATCATAGCAATACCCATGGCCTTTTCCGCAGTCACTCGAGATTGGAGTTGCTGAAGATTGCGAGGACTAGATTTGGTAGCTATTACCTCACCTTCAGGCGCCTTTTGAAGGTAAGAGAGGCATTAGCTAGCATGGTATCAAGTCCACATTGGCAGGTGTTAAAGGAAAGGGCTACAAATGTCGCTGACATGGCAGGTTTTGAAATGGTGGAGGAGGCCGCTCTTGATGGGCAGTTTTGGACAAGTGTGAGGCAGGTATTGGATTTCACCAAGCCAATTTATCACATGATTCGGTTTGCAGATACAGACAAACCAGTGATTGGCGAGGTGTATGAGCAAATAGATACCATGTTGGGGGAAATAAAAGACATTGTTCATAATAGAGATCCCAACTTGTACAAACTGATTCATGATTGTGTGTGTGAACGGTGGAATAGGCTTAACCTTCCGCTACATTGCTTGGCGTATATCCTTACGCCAAAATACTACTCTACATCTTGGTTGGGCCAACCTGCAGCAGGGGGTGGGGTTAGGACCAAACCCCATTTAGATCAAGAGGTAACTAAAGGATATTTGGAAGCATTAGAAAAGTTGGTACCTGACAGGGAGGAATGTGCAGCTGTGCGCCTTGAAATAGGCAGATACTTCAATGGCACTGGTTTGTATGGTAACTTCCATGCAATGGACGACAAAGATAAATTTGAATCTCTCACATGGTGGGAAACATATGGCGGCCACGGACTTTTGCCAAAATTGGCAAAAAAAGTTCTTTCACAGGTTGTAAATTCTTCTTCTGCAGAGAGGTGTTGGAGCACCTACAACTATATACATAATGTGAAAAGAAACAGACTTAATGAAAACCGAGCAGAAAGCTTGGTTTATGTGCACTACAACTTGAGGTTGTTGAGTCATTACTGTGATCGGGTTAATGAGGATCCCACATATAAAATTTGGGACAATCACCCAGAGGATGACAATTTGGAGGATGGCATTGTACATATTGAAGAACTAGAAGAGGAACTTGTAAGGGATGAAAATGAAGCAGCAGCCATGCCACCTCCACCTCCACCTCCACCATCCAGTAGCAGTGCTCGAGGTTCGAGTCTTGTTCCTTTGTTGTCGCCACCTCCATCTACACCCTCGCGTGGAGGTTCTAGTTCTGGTCGTCGATCTGTGCGGGAGACTCCTAGAAGACCACCACGACCTGCTTATACTCCTGGAGACTCTTGTGGCAAGGGCCACATGTAGATTTACAGTTTACTTGTCTTTGTTAGTTTCTATTATGCTAGTTTTCATAACTGTTGAGTTTTGAGTCCTTGAATCTTGACTCTTGACTCTTTCATATCATAATGATATTTTTTGTAAACATTATATCACTGTGACAATGAAAATTTGAAGTTTGAAGTTGGGCCTTGGCAATTATAACTCATTGGTAATGATTGTGAATTATGAATATGATGCTTTGTGAAAGACTAAAGTTGTTTCATTTCATCTCATTATTCATGTTTCATTTTATAAATTTTTAACATTTCATATCATGTTAACAGTTAGAAGTTAGGACTTAGAAATATCTTCGATATTACTTCTTGTAATGGTTAAACTTAGCTTACAAGTACAACTTTGGTGATCAATGATGATAAATGTTATTGAATTTTCAATTCTGAAAGCTTGAAGTTGAAACTTTAATATTGAATTTGATGAATCATGATTTATAAGACTCAATATGTTGCAGTTGTAATATGTATTTTACTAACTTGTGGACATGGTTGATGACGATTATAATTTCTAGATGATTGATGTGATATGGTTCAATGATCAATCTATGTTTTTTTATGTTTTTTATGTCTAATTCATCATTTTACATGTTTTTGTTGACATATATGTATCAAAAATTAAAAAATATAAAAAATATATATATTTTTAAAAAATCGCTCCCGGATTCGCTCCCAAACCGGGAGCTTCTGAAAATGGTCGCTCCCGCTCCCGTTTTCGCTTCCGCTCCCCGCTCCCGCTCCCAAGTAACATGGTCACCAGGGTTTTCATCAAATCCACTTTGTCCCCCTTCTTCATCCCCCTCTTCATTTTGACCCCTCCTTTTCCTACTCTCCAGCACCATAATAACCAGAAAAGGGACCAAGAAGAAGAAAATGCCAAGAAATATAACCAGGTCCATGATGTTTGAAATTTGTAGTTTTGAATCTGCAAAATTTAATGGGAATGGGAATGAGAAAATTAAAAATGTATTTAGTTTTACTATTTACTATTTATTAATTTTATTTATTTAGATTCATCATTCATCATTCTAGAATCTAGAAATAAGTTATAACTTTACTAACCTACTAAATTACTAAGTTACTAACCTCCTTGCAGGCTTGCTCCTTGCTCCTCGGCACTCGCTCCTCGCTCCTCCTCGCTCCTTTGCACAATCTCCTTGGCTCTCCTCCAACTCTTTCAAGTCACAATGAACTAAAAATGCCCCCCAAGCCCTTATAAAACCAAAAAAAAATTTAAAACAATTTTTTTTTGCGCGCTTTTCGCTCGTAGCGGCAGCGCGCGTCGCTCCAGGAGTGATCGGGAGCTGATAGCTCTCGGGCTTTAATTTTCGCTCCCAGAGCAACGGGAGCGACGCTCTTGAAGTCGCTCCCTGTTTTGGCAGGGAGCGCAAATTTTTTTATCGGGAGCGCGGTCCTGACCCGCTCCCGAGCCGCTCTCGCCTGGAGCGCGGATTGGGAGCGGGTTCGGAGGGGGGGGGGCACTCCCTTGCAACACTGAGTGAGACAAATCTTGCCTCACCCGACACTGATCCAGCACCAAATCTGGCACAAATTGGGCTGCTCGAACCTCTGCGTCAACCTTCTGCGCAGATGCTGCATAGGCCCTCACACACATTGCCTGGAAGATGTTGTGATCAAGTCATCCAACCCAACTCAACCTTTGAGAATGACTCGCTAGCCCCTCTGGAATTTCTCCCGGCCTCCAACAACTAAATCAACCCTCACTCTAGCTAAATCAAACTCTTTCTCTGAAGTTTCCTACGTAGTCCCTGTGCAACCTCATTGAGGAAAACTCGACCCTCTTGTAGTTGACTCTCCAGAACTAGAATCTCCTCTGGAATCACTGTCTTTATGTCCCTTCTCTAGCTCAAACTCTCCTCTGCTGAATCACTGCAACTAGGAAGCTCGATCTCTGCCAAGGAACTCGACCTCTTGTGTCTTAAGTGTGTCTTGCTCCAACCCCATCAACCTCCTCTTATAATCTCTCGTTGGCTCACCAACGACCATGATTAAGTCCTCATCAACAACTAAGATCATCTTTGGGTTGATCCATGTGAGTTTCTAAAGAATTCTCACCTTTCTCAATTAATTCCCATTAATTAATCGATTTCTCTAAGTTAGACTTAGGCATTTTTAATTGCCAATCAATTAATTTAATTGAGCTGTCTCTAGGTGGAATTTCCATAAATGATTTGTGGGTTCTAGAGCTCTCATGTGTTTTAGCCTCTCCACAAAGTTTGAGACTAGAACACCTGTCCGATGCTACAAAAATCAACAACCAACACTGCCTGTGATGCGTTTGATCTCATGTTGCTGCTACTGCAACTACTGCAACTTAGAACTGATCAAATGTCCCTACAATTGGCTTTTGTAACTGTCCCTTGAGTCTCTGGCTGCAACTAGCTCTGATCTGTCTACCAAGTATTTGACTGTGCCTAATTGTCTCTGCACCCCTCTAGTATCTGACAACAACTAGCTCTGCACTGTCTCTCAAGATCTGGCTGTGCCTTGCTGATGTCTCGATCCTCCCACTGAATATTGTGGGCCCTTGTAGAAAAGGTAATGATCCATGAGGAAAATCTTTTTTGATGTTGTGCCTCCTCAGACCCTACCTCGATCCTGCAACTTTGAAGCCTCACGCTCCTCCTCCATCTAGAGGTATAGTCGCTATCAATGAAAACTCTTCCAACCTGGAGGTCAAGTCATCTATCTCTGTCGAAGCTGCTGTCTGCTATTGCCTCTTCTTTTCCTTCTTCCTCTTTGGACACTGGGTGCCGTAGTGACTGAATTCACAACATCTGAAGCATTTGACCTTGAATAGGTCCTTCTTCTTCTCGCCTCCCTTTGAGTTTTGTTCATGGCTAGGATCTTTCTTCGCCTTCCCCTTACTAGCAAGGGCTAAATTCTCCTCTTTCTTCTTTACCTTAGGTCCTTTGCTGCTTTTGCTGGTAGTACTCTTGATAAGACCGAGCCTTAGCTCCTCTTGAGTGAAGTCACTCCACAGGCGTTTCCAATTTGGCAGTGTTGTCGCGCAGATTGACACGACAACGCTCAGACCGGGGGCTGTCACTCTGATCCCCGATCCCTCCGTTTAAGCCTGTCTCCCGCGGCTAAGGGGGGTAGTCCCTGTGAGATGATGAGACCAACTATCGACCAGTTGGTTGGGAGACACGAGATACGATATAAAAAGCACTCGATGGATTTGATTAATTTAGCAGACCAGTGCCTTAAGAGATTGTGGTTAAAACGATTACTTGTTAAATGATATAAAAACATGGACCATGAACAGCAATCATCTATACAATGCTCTTAGAATGATGAAAACGATATCCAGCAATTGAGAATTTCGAAAGATGAATGCTTTAAACCACCACGAGTCATAAACCATTAACCAGATATCAATTTCGCATCTCGACCTGAAAATCTAGATCTCAGCATGAAAGATATGACAATTCCCGAAAAACAACTGGATCTGACAAGAAAATTCCCACAAAATTTTTTATGCTTTTCAAATTTTTTTTTTTTTTTTTTAAATCTTTTTTTTTTAATTTTTTTTTTTCAATATTATAAAAAATGAAAATTAAAAATCTAAAAATTTAAAATCTATTCTAAAACTAAATTATATTAAAACTAAACTATATAAAAAATAAAACAAAACCTAAATAAATATTTTTATATCTAAACTAACCTAAAAAAAAAATAAAAATCTAACCAAAAAAAACATTTTCTTTTTTGATTTTTTATAACAAAACTTTAAAGCTATTTTAAAATCTAAATAAAACCAAACTTAAAGAAATTTAAACTAAAATTAATCTAAGCTTAAAATCTAAGAATTAAACTATACAAACATATACATTCATAAACCTAAAACAAGAATCCTAAGAAATAAATCAAATTCTAATTAAAAATTAACAAAACTCTAAATTCAAAACTACGCTAAAGGATTAACCATATTAAAACTAAGAAATGACTATACGAATGCCCCAAAAAAAATCACGCAACTACACGACACAACCTACCTGCGAATTTCGAATGGCGAAATGGAGCACGTAACTTCCACAAGACACGATGAGAGACGGCAATCGATTTTATGAGAGAAACTTACCTGGGCCGAGGGTGAAGCTGAACGTTTTTATACCTGAAATCTCCTGCGCGATTTTTGTTTTTGAAACCAGATTTGCGGCTTCAGCATCAGACGGCGGAAAGAATTGAATTGGATCCTCTGTCGAAACTGAAAACTCAGGCTTCAATCGACGTTAAATCCGGAATATCTGAACGCTGGCCCGATGGCGTAAATGACATAAATCGAAACAGTTGAGCACGTCACCGTCAGCATGAATGAATATTTACTGGCTTGCATAAAATCGGATGTTTGCTAGTCGGCTGAAAATTTCGATGGCGGACAGAGAGAAGATAGGGGACGGCGGCAACCTCCACGCACGGCGCTGAGCAGTCCAGCGTTGAAAAAATTCGATTTGGATTGAAATCGACTTAACCCTTACGCTCTCAGCATTCTATGAATTCGTTCTCAGCATAGTCGTGTAATGAAAACCTGAGCAAATGGCAATGAATGCGATTTGGAGCTGCACACTATTATCTTCTCACGATTTTGATACCCAGGCCCACGGTTTTGCCGATTTATTGATCCACAGGTTTCTCAGTCTCATATCAGTACTTTGGCAGCCTCGTTTTCAAACATCTGGTGCTGAGATTTGCATTTACGTTCCTCCAACAGCGATTTTATAAAATGCATCAACATTTTTCTTTCCTCATTAGCCAGATAATAATAGATCAGCACAATATGAAATGCCCTAGGGCATCTGAAACCTCGAGCTTAGTGCGGAAGGACTGCTGGCGTAACAAGATCACCCAAGGAAAAAATACACCTGAAACCAAAAAACTGGAAAACCCTAATTAAACCTGATAAAAGCAAAACTCAAAACCCTAGATCAGAAAAATTCGAAACCCTAAGACAGCTGATTTAATGTACAGATTTGGCCCCTTAACAGCCAGATTCAGCAATAAGCACAGAAAAATTTTATAGATCAGAAAACTCAGATTTTCACTGTGAAGGACTTCAGAAAATCTCCCATTCAAATTAGAAAATAAAATTGAATGATAGACCCAGGATCAAATCCAACTGGGCTCAACAAAAAATGCTTGTGGGAGTTGGCTGGTTCAGCGGAGAACTTCCTCGAACGCCCACAAAATTCTTTCAGAAAATGTTTTCTGCACAGCTCAAAACAACCATCAGTAAAGAGGGCAAAAGTGCTGCTAGATCTCAGGAAGTAATGGAGATACCTGCCATTACTTCAGAAACCCTAACAACACCCAAACCCTAGCAAGTGAACAAGATACCTGTGCTCACAATACTCTACAAAAAGCTATTATTAACATCTGAAAATAACATATGCAGAAAATTAAAACAATCTCACAGCATTTCAAGAGAGTAACACCAGCAAGATATGGACCCCAAAGTCTTCTTTATTAACCAGGAACAGATTTACAAGAGAGCTTCTTCAGTACAAGACTCACAGATCGAATGATCTGAAATGACCCCTAGCACCCTATTTAAAGGAAATGACCCCAATGGCTAGTTCGAGTGATCCATGTAGAAATGATCTCGACCGTTGATGAGGATCAAGACATCTCTTGATCTCATCCGTCGATTTATTCACTTAAAATATTATTATTTTATTAGTTAGGGTTTTTGCTTTATTTTTTAATTTTTTATTATTTTTTATTTATTTCATTTTTTAATTTTTATTTATTTTATTATTTTTATTCATTTTTTTAATTTTTTAATTCATTTTAAAATGGATCATCGAACTAAGCCTTCGGAAACATCACCTAGGACCTAGGACTTAGGACTCATGAGGGGATTTAAAACATTTTTCGACCCTCAAGACACATTTCATGATGACTTTTACAAAATTACATCTTAAGGGGGAAAACCCCTTTAACATAGACCCTTACAAGTCACCCAGTTCTGCGACACAACTATAATCTAGCAGATCAACACACTAGGATTCTCCTAAAGTTCTAATGACAAAATCCATCCCGGCTTTGGGGTCAGGTTTGAAGGAAAACTTTGCCGATCCATGGATCGGTGAGACGAAAAACCTTCCGGGACGTAGATTACCACTAGAAAGTTAGGTCCACCTAGGCAATTCATATACACGACTCATGTCTGCTAAGATTATTTACAATTAATACATGCAGACTGGGTTTACAATAAAAAACGATCAAGCTGCTGATGACTGCAGGATGGCACGGACACGCTGATCAGGTGCTGCCCCTTTTTTCTTGCAAAGAAAAGGGGGGTGTACTGCATGGGTAGTTGACCAGTAGAGGTCAACAGGCAGTTTATCTCATCCAGTAATTCCCTGAACGAAAGTTGCCCACTCTTTGGAAAAACCATTTATAGCAACTTGCACGAGTTCTTTGTCATCGGGCTTCTCTCCTACAACTTCTAGCTCATCATGGACGTTCTGAACTTTGGTGAGATAGGAAGTTGCATCTTTGTGGTCCTCAGCTTCTCCTTGAGAATCATTTTACGATTCTCTGATGGATCTTGGTATAGCTTCACAACGACCTCCCACATGTCCTTTTCCATATTCTTCTCTACAATATGCGGGACGATATGATCCCAAACCTCATCTAGGACCATCCTCTTTGCTTTGGCCATATCCTTCTTGTAGTCAAGATACTGGATAGGATCTGTCGGTTCAGCTATAACTGTTGTCACAAACTCCTTCAAACCATGCTCATCCAACAAGAATAACATCTTGGCCTTCCAGACACCAAAGTTAGAAGCTCTGTCAAGTCTATCTTGATCTTTGAGACCCATTACAGCCATCTCTGCGAAACTCAAATAAACTAGAGACTGGATCTGGAAATCTCCTTCTCCTTCTTGCTCGACCTTCCTTTTGCTACTCACACTCCCTTGGGAATGCACAGATCTACCTTCGAATATACTTCTTCGGTTAATATACTGCCTTCAACTGCTCATTGGGACTACTCACTCTACCTTCCTGATGTCCTTCTCTAGAAACTGGCACACGAACTGCAATCTTTGCAACTCAAACTGGCTATTCTGGCAAACTCACATTGGTAAATTAATTTTCCTTCTACGACCCTTTGTCATTGGAAATTATGGATCACCTTCTAGAAATTGAAAATGGGAACCCTCAAGAATTTATGGAAATTCCCCCTTCAGTGTGCTTTTCTCTTCCTACTCCTGCGCAAATCTGTAGCTGAAACCGTCACTGCAAAACTTTTGAGCCCATATCTGCTCAACGAATCAACTAATCTACTCATTGGAATTGCTTCCCAACAAATCCACTTCCTGCTAGAATTCTGCTCTGGGCCAATCAAACTTTTCTTGCACTTTGCCTCTGGAAATCGATTTTCTTGCCCAACAATTCGCATTGCATGGCTCGCCTACCCAGATTTGAACTCTGTGCTTCAGATCTCCCTCTGAAACTACACGATCTACTGATCTTTTACCTCTGAATCTCTAATTTGATCCTCAATGCTTTGATACCATGTGAAAATTTCTTGATTGCAATGTCTGGATATTATTCTTCTAATTGTTAGCAGTCTAATTGTTTACGACAATTAATGAATAACTCACAATTGCAATATTCATCATAGAAATATGTTGCGGAAAATAAAATCAGGAACTGAGAAATAGATGCACACATAAAATGACACAATAATTTTTGGACTAATGTCCCTAGAAAAACCCCAAAGGGAAAAAGGGTGCAACAGATGTGGGTTTATTTTATTATTATGTGGCGAATTTTGGGAGTATAATAATCTGGATGCCAAACTCGCAATCCTCTTGCAAATATACTAGCAAAATATATGGGAGATATTTTCCCCCTGCAAAATCCAACTTGGCCTCCATTGGCCTACTCACACTTCTCACCGGCAACGTGGCCTCTACAAAAAATGCGCACTGTTGGCTTGGAATCATACACACTGCCTGCAAACTAACTCCAAGTGAGTTGTCCTGCCTCCCTTTGCCTCTCAAAAAATTCACTTTGCCTCCCGGATGATCTTTCCAACTTCCGACAACTAAAACGACCTCTCTCCTGACACTCATACCGTGGTTTTTGGCTGCTCGCGTTGGCTGCATGGTCTCTCTGCAGAATAATTTCGGCTTCCCTTTTCCTGCCTCTCCAGCACTGAAAAACTCTCGGAAATTCTCCTCTGGTGCTCCCTTAATCATTGATGCTCTCCCTATAGCTCGAACTTTCTCCCTTGTTGAATCACTGCAACTAGGTAGCTTGATCTGCCAAGGTAACTTACTCTCCCTCTTGTGTCTTTCTCCATCCCATCAACTTGCTCTTATAATCTCTCGTTGGAGCTTCAACGACCACGATTATATCCTCATCGACAGCTAAGATCATCTTAGACTTGATCCAAGTCATTTTTTGGAAGTCTCTAGAGCATGAGCCGATCTTCTCTATTAATTCACTTTAAGTAACCACTTTTTTTAAGTTAGACTTAAGAAATATTTAAATGATGACTAATTAATTTAATTAAGGCGTTTCACAAGCTTAACTTGTGAAACCTGTTCTAGGTTTTGGAGATCTCATGTTCCTTAGCCTCTTAGACACAAATTGAGATAGAACACCTATCCAATGCTACCAAATCAATAAAAACTAACACTCCTCCAAGCCTCCAACGACTCTGGTGCTCCTCTTAAGCCATGTGCTCCATTGGGTCCACTCCCTTTGCATGAACACTGTTGCAACCCCAACATGCCCAAGTCAACTTGATGCCTCCCATGCAACCATCCAAGCTACCCCATGTTTTTTAGGGTTCAACGCCCTCCTCTTGCATGTCAAATGCTCCTCCTCCAATGCAAGGCATTCTTCAAGAAAGCAACATCCTCCATGTGGCTAGTATATAGAATGTCGCCATGTTGTCTAAATATCTGTAACACCGTAAGGAAGAATGTCATACAAGCACCCAATCGAGGTCTAGCAATCATTGAGTAAGCCATCTCCAATGGGAAAATCCATCACAGACCATCTAAGGGCTTATCATATACCATGTATCTAAATCTCATGAATGTTACATTGTGAGTCCCTAGACTATCCCAAAGTCTTAGACCACATAGATATGTGTTGTAAACTTATCTTTAATGAGGTGTTTTCATGATCCATTGATGACTTGTTGGTGAGATTTAGATCTAAAATGGTCTAGTCGATGTATTATAAATTCATATATTGAGTTCAATACAGTGAGTTGAATACAACTTTAAGCCTTTTTTGCCAGTTTCTTGTTGTGTCTTG
Source organism: Pinus tabuliformis (assembly GCA_031772625.1). NCBI lineage: Eukaryota > Viridiplantae > Streptophyta > Pinopsida > Pinales > Pinaceae > Pinus > Pinus tabuliformis. The sequence goes on along the minus strand of CM062808.1, from coordinate 314,853,916 downwards.
TTTTTGGTATAACATGATATCAAAGCCATGGCCAATGAAATTTTGAGGTTGATATTTTTAGAGGAATGGGTTTTATTGATGCCAAAAAGAGTTGTTGATGGAGTCGTTGTTCGTTGTTGCCCTCATGAATTGACCAAGCCGTAAGAGTTGCTGCCTAATGTTTATGAGAGTCGTGGGAGATGTTCATACAATGTAGCCATAGCCCCCATCTTCTTTGTTGTTCACTGTAGAAAGTGGATTTGAATTCACCACCTCCATTGTAATTGTTGGCCTCTTCCTCTTGAAAAATCTAACTCTATCAAGGGTGCAGTGTGTGATTTGCCTAGGGTTCAACAATTTGACTACATTCTTATTGCATTGCACACCAGAGATAGACTAGATTCTTTTGGTCTTGAAATTAATACTTGTGTCAATTTTCTAGCAATCGATTCACACTAGCAAAGTGACCTCAAGCAACTACAATTAGTTATTGGATCAGGAAACTACAGTCAACAAATCGATCACTTAGATTGTTCAGTGAATCAATCATTGAGTTTGTTGAGGATCCTTCTCGTGCTCAGACCTTTAGAGCTTATGCTGCTCGTGGCTATTTTTGTTGTAGAGCTTCATACTATGTTGTTGTTTTAGAGTTATGCTCTCTAAGTAAAATTTTGGGTTTTTCAGGTGTCTGTTGCTGATATCCATCACTTGGATATTGCATTGGCAGTGGCCCTCTAGAACCCCAATATGGTGCAAGTCCTTGTGGGTGCTAACCTATCTCATATTCCTTGGTGCATATCGTTGTTCAATGATGCATTCTTTGTTTTCATTGTAGAAGTTCATCAAAATCATGGATGATAATTTTTTTTGGAGAAGAAACCTTTCATGACCTTGGGTTGGTACTTATGAGTCATGACACATTATCAATCTCACGAACTAGCGTTGTGATCTCAGTCCACTCATACGCCTTGAGCCCACACAAACATTGCTTGATTGGTATTGCCCAAACATCCCTTGGAAATCAAGGGTGAAGACTTTGAGTGGAGATAGTTTATTTTATTTCTTATTTTTGGTATAGGGTCAAACTTATAACAAAGTGATTTGATCCATGCATCTATGATGAGTAAAAGAATCAATGCGAATTATAAAATCAGTTGCTATGCTGGGTTTATGCTACATGGAGGCTGCATTTATTTTATAGTGCATAAACTTTGAAAAGTTTGATGAGGTTATTTCAAAAGAGCACAAAACATTTGGCTGAGTAAAATATTTTTTCTCAAATGGTAAAAGACCCACATAATATGTGGTGTTCAAACATTTAAAATAAGGTGGAAGGATTATTTATTTGGGAATATTCATATGACTTGACTTGATTTTATAAGAGTGCAAAAGGGGCAAAACAAACTTTGGAGAGTTTGAAAAATACATGTTCGTCTTTTGTAATATTATTTTTGGAAAAGAGTCCAGCTATATAGGTTTGAAAGTTTGACATGAAATATTGTCTTGGTTGTTATACTTTGTAAAAGAGTAAAAATTATCTTTGAAGAAATTGCTTTTAAGTGTAAGAGTTGGTTGTACTGAGTGTTGACCCCTACCGGTCAACTACCCATGCAGTACCCCCCCCTTTTCTTTGCAAAAAGGGGCAGTACCTGAGCGACGTGTCCGTCCCAGGCTACAGTCATCAACAGCTTGATTATTTTAATTGTAAACCCAGTCTGCACGTATGAATTGTAAATAATCTAAGCAGATCAGAGTCATGTATGTAAAATTGCCTAGGTGGACCTAACTTTCTAATGATAATCTACGTCCCGGGAGGTTTTTCGTCTCACCGATCTACGATCAGCAGAGTTTTCCTTCAACTTGACCCCAAAGCCGGGATGGATTTTGTTATTAGAACTTTAGGAGAATCCTAGTGTGTTAATCTGCTAGATTATAGTTGTGTCGCAGAAACTGGGTATTTTGTGAGAGTCTGTATTAAGTGGGTTTGTCCCCTTAAGATGTAAATTGTAAAAGTCATGATGTAATGTGTCTTGAGGGTTGAAAAATGTTTTAGTCCCCTCATGAGTCTTAAGTCCTAGGTCCTAGGTGATGTTTCCAACGGCTTAGTTCGAATGATCCATTTAAGAAAATAAATGAAATACTAAAAAAAAAAAAAAAAAAAAAAAAAAAAAAAAAAATTAAAAAATGAAATAAATAAAAAATAATAAAAAGTTCATAAAATAAAGCAAAAACCCTAAATAATAAAATAATAATATTTTTGTGAATGCATGCAAAATATCATTTTTTAATAAAATCAACGGATGAGATTAAGAGATGTCTTAATCCTCATCGACGGTTGAGATCACTTCAACATGGATCACTCAAACTAGCCGTTGGGATCATTTCCTTTATATAGGGTCTTAGGGGGTCATTTCAGGGTTTATCATCTGATCTGTGAGTCTGTACTGAAAAAGCTCTCTTGTAATATGATTTCTGGTTAATAAAAGAAGACTTTGGGGTCCAAATCGTGCTGGTGTTACTCTCTGGAATTGCTGTGAGATCTTTAATTTTCTGCATATTTCAGTTCTCAGCCATTAATCATAGCTTTTTTTTTTTTAGAGTATTGTGAGCACAGGTATCTTGTTCACTTGCTAGGGTTTGAGTGCTGCTAGGGTTTCTGAAATAATGGCAGGTATCTCCATTATTTCCTGAGATCTAGCAGCATTCTCTCTCTCTTTGCTGATGGTTGCTTGAGATGTGCAGGAAAACCTTTTAGTAAAGAATATTGGTGGGCGTTTGGGGAAGTTCTAGGCTGAACCAGCCGACTCCCACAGGCTTTTCTTTGCAGAGCCCAGCTGATTTTGCCCTGGGTTAATCATTTAAAATTTCTTTCCTGTTTTACATGAGAAATTTTCTTCAGTCTGTTCACATCAAAATTTAAGTTCCAATACTTCGAAAATATCACTGCAATTATTGCTAAATTTGGCTGTGCCAGAGCTATAAATTTTTGTGACTTTGGGTAAATTTTGAAGGGTTTACTGCAAAATTTTGTATATCTGCCAAATTTCCTTTTTGCAGGATATCTGTCATCAGGTGATGTTGCAGTTCAACCTTTAGTGACCAGGTCAAGGATTAAGCACTATGCGTGGGTGGAGTGTGTAATTTTCCACTGCATAGATTGATTTAACAAGACCGAGTGGCAGCGTGAATTGCTTCCGACTGCTGCTGAAACATATTGTGCCAACGTGAGAGCCAAGCGTGAATAAAGGTGCGTTCTGCGTGGTTCAAATCGTCCCAGGTATTTCCAAAACCCTGCTGTCGTTTTCCACAGGTCTTTGTTTGACGTGAGCTTACCTGCAGTCACGGTTTTCTTTTTTTATTTATTTAAACTCGCATATAAAAAATAAAAAGGCAGGCGTTCAGCGTTTGACATTCATTTTTTTTCCTGCCGTCATGTTTTGCTCCTCCTTGATCGAAAACATGTGGTTGCTGCGTTAAATTTTTTTTTTTGTGGCCTGTGCATCACGTTTCCTTTGTTGCTGCGTTTTTCCATGATAATATTTCACCAGCGTATCAGTAGTATTGAAATCGTTCCATTCATAAGCTACTCAGATAAATCGATCAATTTTTTTTTATCTTTTCTTTCCCTGACTGCGTATTCGTTTTGGGTCCTTAGCATGAGTGAAGTCTGAAGCATTCGAAACTGGTTCATATTTTCGCTGTCATCTTTCTGCCAAGAAAAGGAGCTCCTTCACGCTTTCAGTCGTCGAGTTCTTCAGAATCGCGATTTTTTTAGTAGCCAGAGTTCTTCAGGGTGCAGTCGTTCTAAAGGCTCATGTGTCTCAGACGGCAATGATACCTGCGTTCACGCCCCTTTGAAAAACCCCTGTCACGCTAACCCTTCTCGCCTTCGTTCCTTCGTATTGGCCTCAGACGTGAAGCTTTCCCCTTCAAATTTTCTTACCTGCCGTCGCACTTCTGCTGGGCTTGCACACGATATCACAGTCAAATTCTGCTTTCCGTCGTTTGTTGGGCGTAGTCACTGTTACGGTTTTTTGCTCAAAACTCTCGAAATTGGATGCATGACATTTTCAGTCTCTGGCGTGTTCTTTTTAACTGCGTATGCTTGGGTTACAAATTTTCTTTCATAATCTCTGCATCATAGGTTAATCGCAGGCTTAGTATTTCTTAGCGTAGGTTTTTTTTTGTCTTCTTTTCTCATTTCCTTAGATTTATTTGTATATTTTTTTTAGCTTAAAGCGTTTTATTTGGTCACATAGGATTTACTTTAGATTAGACTTTGGTTTAGTTTTTTTTTTAGATTTTAAATTTTTAATAAATCATTTTGTTTTTTTTTAGGATTTTTATTTTATAAAAATATATAAAAAAATAAAAAAATAAAAAAAAGGGAATTTAGTTTTAGAATTAGTTTTCAGCTTTAGATTAAATTTTTTTAAATTTCATTTTTCTTTAAATTTATTTAAAAAAAAAAAAAAAAATTTGGGAAAATTATTTTGCCAGTTTCAGTCTTTTTATTCATGCTGTATCTTTCATGCTGAGATCTAGATACGAAATAGATATCTGGTTAATGATTCTTAATTTCACTATTGTCTAAAGCATTGATCAAAGTTGCTGGATATCGTTATTTGATGAACTTTGTGTTTTACTGGATATTTAAAGCATTGTTCTCATTATTTGATGATAAATGATTGCTGTATATGGTTCATGTTCTTATATCGTCTAGCAAGTAATCATTAAAGCACCAATATCATAAGGCACTGGTCTATCAAATTAATAAAATCATTTTAGTGCATCTCGTCTCCCAGCCCAACTGTTTGGCAGTTAGCCTTCATCATTTCACAGGGTCTACCCCCCTTAGCCGTGGGAGACAGGCTTAAACGGAGGGATCGGGGATCAGAGTGACAGCCCCCGGTCTGAGGGTTGTCGTGTCAATATGCGCGACAACATTTTTTGGCGCCGTTGCCGGGGAAGGAGTTTTTCTGTCCTTGGTTCTTTCATTTCAAGCTTGTCTATGCTTAACTTCTTGTTCAAGTGGCGACTCCACTTCCCATATTATCTGCAAGAGTGTACACTAGAAGACATCCAGGCAGTCTGTGCAACCCCACTCCTGATCCTGAAAAGGTTTACAGGGTGCGATCACACAAACTCGCTTCTCGTACACTCCTTACAAATCTTGGACAAGAAGCCCTTTCTGACATTCATTTGCTCTTTAGGGGTCGAGTTAGGCGTAGCACCATGGGTATGTATGCCCCTTGTGATTTTTCTAACATCCCAGGGTACCCCAATGATATTCCATCTGTTGGGATAGACAAATTACCTAACTTTCAAGGAGACAATGCTATTACTGCTAATTCCCATTTGCGAGATTTCAACATATGGTTGGCTAAGTATGCTAGATCTCCTGATTTTGATCATGAAGATGTCAGGATGACTCTTTTTATCTTGACTCTAGGAGGTGATGCTTATGACTGGTTTACAGAAAAACCTCCAAATTCATTTGACTCTTTACAATCAATCATTAATTCATTTAAAGAAAAATATGGAGATAAGAGAGAAGGAAGACATCTTGTAAGAGCTCTTACTCTAATGAAAAAGAGAGAGGATGAAACTGTTGAAGAATTTAATAGAAGGTTTAATGGTATTATTAGAGAATTACCTCAAGACTATAAACCTACAGATAAAACCCTCCAAGATTTTTACATTGATGCCTTTGGTCCTGAACCTTCTTATGAGTTAAGGCGTGCTAAACTTGGTGATTATCGAGATTGCCAGGCCTTAGCTATAGAACTTGAAAAAGACAAGGCAGCTTCTGGGAAGTCTGAAATCCCAGGTTATGATAGGGCTGCTACGAAACTAAAGGAACCTAAGGGAAAAGCAGCCCAAGAACCTGAAAATGAACTTGTTCTCAAGTTGCTTCAAAAAATTGAAACCATGGAAATTAATCATAACAAGGAGATAAACACTTTGCAGAATAGGTTGATTCAAATGGAAAGAACGCAATCGCAAAATTTTCAACCTCGAAATAATAATAACAGAAATAATAATTGGCAAAGAGGGGGTCAATCTAGTGAGCAGAGACCCCCTAATCCGCTTACTAATCTGGTAGATAATGCTCCTCCTTACTGTCGTGCTTGCGATGCTTTTCACGAAGAGTCCTCTTGTCCCATTATCAGAAGACTCTTGGATAATGGAATGTTTGGGACAGGTGAGCAAATAAACGTAGTAGGGAGCAAGTTTCCTTTGCCTATGAATGATTGGATAGAGGTTAAGGAAAGGAGCTATGATGTTATGAATCCTTCATCTGCTTTTAGTATAAATAACCTTGAAAATGAAGATGACATTTTAGCTAGGTTATATGGTGAGAAACCCTCTCCTGAGAAAATTTTAGAAATTGCTAGAGATAAGGGTTTAACATACCAGAGAAGGGATAAAGATCAGAGCGGGAATCAAATTCCCTCTCGAACTTTAAACCCTGGCATAAACTCTGGAATAGATGTCGATTTGGGAAGTTGGTTTAATAATGCTAAAATCTGGGTTCCTGTATCTGAGATCGCTAAGATCCCTTCCCAAAAAGACAAGTTACTAAAAGCAATTCAGGGTCCTCAAGTCAACGCTTCTCAACAAAAGATTCGCGAGGTTGACTATCATGATGCTCCTATTTATCTGCAAAGCGTAGATGTTGATAACAAAGACCATCAACCCTTCTTTATCACCTTATTGGTCAATGGGTATAAATTGAATAACTGCATGTTGGATTCAGGCGCATCTGCTTGCGTTATGACTAAAAGGGTCATGGAACAGCTTAATTTAAGAGTTTCCAGACCCTACTATAATATATGTGCCATGGATTCCAAGAAAATCGAAGCACATGGTTTAATCAAGGATTTACAAGTTCATCTTTCAGTTTACCCAGACATCATGGTTGTTATGGATATTGTTGTCGTTGATGTACCTGATGCTTGGGGTATGCTGTTATCTAGAAAGTGGGCCTCTGATCTAGGAGGAAGCATTCAAATGAATTGGTCATATGCTATGATTCCTTCTCCTAGCGGTGATGGTTTTATTAGGCTAAATAGAGAGCCCGAGAGGAAATTTCATGTTGAAGATCCTAAGAAGCATCATAACGAAATAATTAGAGAACAAATTGACATCGGGAACCACTCTATCATGTCCAATTTCATAATTCCTCCCGATGATAAGATTAGGGCAATCAATGGAGGACTTTATTGTTGGAAGCATTTAAGTTTTTGTACTCCAGATAATGTTCCTAGAGTTGATCAGGTTGGGTCTTCATCAGCAAACATGCATGCAGATCTGAAATTTTCGATATGTCAGGGAATGACCAAATATGGAAGGAGGTGTACCCACCGAACCCGTAATGGAGCATCTTTTTGTTTGAAACATATGCTTCGAGACAGCCATAGTTTGGACAGCTGTGATGGAAACCCAAGTTCCAGTAGTTTAGGAAGTAACCCAAAGAGGGCAAGAGGGTCTGTTGAGAGACAGTCATCTAAGAAGGAAGCAACTTCTGCAGACTTTCACCACAAAGGAAGTCAAGATGAACAAAGTTTTCTGCCCATTTCAGACCTGGAAAGAATTTCAGGAGGTGTGTCCCAGAAATTGCATGATGAAAGTTATCTAGTTGAAAGGAATCGATTGCATGGTTCTTCACTGCCAGAAAGGGCTGCTTCTAAAGTCTCATATAGGAGTACAAATTGTTTGCGTTGTATTGGAAGTTGCTGCAATCATGGTGGCCAATGCACACGCAGGGCAAAACAAGGTTCATCTTATTGTGAAAAGCATTTACCAAACTCACTGGGGTTTCGTCATAGATATACTGCATCAATGTGGAATGGAATTTTCAAAACTGCAAGCTCTGAAACAACGTGCCAGCCTAAGGATCTCTTACATGAATACATGAATATGTGCCAGTCAGGAGGAGGTAACTATGATTCAGATTCTGAGAACAGAGGTTTGGATTGCATTGTTGACAAAGTGTCAAAAAATATGAAAGATGCAGAAGCATTGTTAATGGAAGTAAAAGCTGAAAAAGAGAAAATGGCAGCATGTTTCAGTTTTCAAGAAAGAGAAGGGAATGTTACTGCAAGCATTCCATCAATTGATGATGTTCATGAGACTGATGACGCGCATAAATCCCTTGGTTCTGTTGCAGCAGTGAACAATGGCACAGCTAAGCAGAGCCCTGTGGATGGGATGGAGGATTGTGGTGCTGTTCATTATTCTTCTTCTATTGAAGTACAACACCAAGGGTGCAAAGGTTGTGGTGAGCAGTTTTCTGATTTACAAACCCTCGGTCACCATTGTCTCACCATTCATAGGAAGGCAGTTGAACATCATTTTAGAGGATATGCTTGTCGCAATTGTAGCAGTTCATTTACCTACAAAAAAGGTCTTGAGAGGCATGTGAAGGTGCACCACGGTGGAATTCCTCTTGAGAAATGTACAGAGTATTTTTGTATATCCTGTGACAGTCGTTTTATCATTGTGAATTGTGATCAGCTGTTGCAGCATGTGTTACTCACTCACCCCGAGCAACTCAACAATTCCTTTGGTGCTAAAGAGCAGGTTAACAGTGCAGAATCAACAATGCCTTTCAAGACTGAGCAAGACAAGCAAGATGAACCTCTTAAGTTAGGTAGTTCCAAGCAAGAATTAGGTTGGAAGTCCGATCCTAAGCATAAAATGGAAAGAAATCACATTAGTATGTCTATTCATGGTGAGGATATAGGCAAAGGTGAAGCGAGAACTTTTATTCGTGGCACGCTGAAAATTTTTTCATGTAGACTCTGTGGGATGAAGTTTAGTCTTCTCCCAGATCTTGGACGTCATCATCGATCTACCCATCTAGATTCCAGATCTACCTTCAAGCCCCATCTCAATCGAGGGAATGAGCTTTTCAAACCAAGGTGGAGGGTTAACAAGCCAAACTTTAGAATGTCTCAAACGGCGGTAGGATACAAACATGCAGCTGTAATTGCCAGAAAGAAACGATTAAAAGGTTTTGATCTGAAAAGGTCAATGAGGGTCAAGAATAGATCCATGCAAACTAAAGAATCTGGAATACATGACAGATTTACTGAGTCTTACTATACAGCTGTTGCAGATATGCTACTATCAGAAGGGCAAAAAATAAGATCTTGGCCCAGTAACCTCGAAATTCTTACTGTAGCACGTGCCTCTTGTTGTAGAAGTAATCTGCACGCAGCTCTGGAAGAAAAGTATGGTGCTTTGCCAGAGAAGCTCTACGTAAAGGCTGTGAAGCTTTGTAGTGAGGAAAATATCAGAGTGGAGTGGCACAGGGAAAGTTATATTTGTCCCAAAGGGTGCAAACCCAAGGCTGATCCCAAACCTTCTATTCTGCTGATGCCTCTTCCTGAATTATGCTTTGATTCTCTTACACTACAGGTGAATGATCTTGAGGGGGATGCAAAAAACACTGATATCAAGGAGACATGGGAAAAGGTAGAGACCCACTTGGTGCTCAATTCATCTGACAGTAAAAAGGGTCATCGAAGAAAAACTATCATATTACTTAACGACTTGAGCTTTGGCAAAGAAGCAGTGCCAATACCCTGTGTGGTGGATGAAGATGTAATGAATCCATGCCAGTGTGATTTGTGCAAAAATGGTAAAGATCAAAATACCAGCTCAATGACTCCTTGGGAGAATTTTTCCTATGTCATTGAAAGGCTGCTGGACCCTTTACTGAGTCTTGATACAAAGAGTTCTCAACTAGGATGCACTTGCACCCAACCACAGTGCATTGCCGGGGCATGTGATCGTGTGTATCTTTTTGAGAATAATAATGAAAATGCAGAAGATATTTATGGAAAACCAATCCATGATAGATTTCCTTATGATAAGAAGGGGCAAATTATTTCGGAGATATGGTTTTACTTTGGGATCGCAAGAATGAAAAAACCGGGAAAACATAAGGAGCTTGACAGTTTGTGGCTGGGACCATACATCATTAGAGATATAGCCGGGCCAAACTCATTCTACTTGAGCAGATTGGATGGCGAACCACTTGATCTACCAGTGAACGGCCAAATGCTCAAGCTGTTCTTCAGAGATGATATCTGATGCCATGGGGCATCTTCTGTATTGTATTTCTATCCCTACTCCTTGTCTTTTCAGCATTTCATTTCTGTTTTTAGGATTAGATTTACTTTTCATGTTGTTAGTTAGTCAATAAATGAAGAGCTTTTATCTTTCCTGTGCTTAATGTATATGATGATTTTGGAATGGACGCTACTTATTTTTATTTGTGTGTTGTATGGATGCAGATTCTGGATTCTCACATTCCTACGGTGCAGCAACGTGTCCCCAAGTAGAGCCAGATGTTGACCCCTACCGGTCAACTACCCATGCAGTACCCCCCCTTTTCTTTGCAAAAAGGGGCAGCACCTGAGCGACGTGTCCGTGCCAGCCTACAGTCATCAACAGCTTGATTATTTTAATTGTAAACCCAGTCTGCACGTATGAATTGTAAATAATCTAAGCAGATCAGAGTCATGTATGTAAAATTGCCTAGGTGGACCTAACTTTCTAATGATAATCTACGTCCCGGGAGGTTTTTCGTCTCACCGATCTACGATCGGCAGAGTTTTCCTTCAACCTGACCCCAAAGCCGGGATGGATTTTGTTATTAGAACTTTAGGAGAATCCTAGTGTGTTAATCTGCTAGATTATAGTTGTGTCGCAGAAACTGGGTATTTTGTGAGAGTCTGTATTAAGTGGGTTTGTCCCCTTAAGATGTAAATTGTAAAAGTCATGATGTAATGTGTCTTGAGGGTTGAAAAATGTTTTAGTCCCCTCATGAGTCTTAAGTCCTAGGTCCTAGGTGATGTTTCCAACGGCTTAGTTCGAATGATCCATTTAAGAAAATAAATGAAATACTAAAAAAAAAAAAAAAAAAAAAAAAATTAAAAAATGAAATAAATAAAAAATAATAAAAAGTTCATAAAATAAAGCAAAAACCCTAAATAATAAAATAATAATATTTTTGTGAATGCATGCAAAATATCATTTTTTAATAAAATCAACGGATGAGATTAAGAGATGTCTTAATCCTCATCGACGATTGAGATCACTTCAACATGGATCACTCAAACTAGCCGTTGGGATCATTTCCTTTATATAGGGTCTTAGGGGGTCATTTCAGGGTTTATCATCTGATCTGTGAGTCTGTACTGAAAAAGCTCTCTTGTAATCTGATTTCTGGTTAATAAAAGAAGACTTTGGGGTCCAAATCGTGCTGGTGTTACTCTCTGGAATTGCTGTGAGATCTTTAATTTTCTGCATATTTCAGTTCTCAGCCATTAATCATAGCTTTTTTTTTTTAGAGTATTGTGAGCACAGGTATCTTGTTCACTTGCTAGGGTTTGAGTGCTGCTAGGGTTTCTGAAATAATGGCAGGTATCTCCATTATTTCCTGAGATCTAGTAGCAGTCTCTCTCTCTTTGCTGATGGTTGCTTGAGATGTGCAGGAAAACCTTTTAGTAAAGAATATTGGTGGGCGTTTGGGGAAGTTCTAGGCTGAACCAGCCGACTCCCACAGGCTTTTCTTTGCAGAGCCCAGCTGATTTTGGCCCTGGGTTAATCATTTAAAATTTCTTTCCTGTTTTACATGAGAAATTTTCTTCAGTTTGTTCACATCAAAATTTAAGTTCCAATACTACGAAAATATTACTGCAATTATTGCTAAATTTGGCTGTGCCAGAGCTATAAATTTTTGTGACTTTGGGTAAATTTTGGAAGGTTTACTGCAAAATTTTGTATATCTGCCAAATTTCCTTTTTGCAGGATATCTGTCATCAGGTGATGTTGCAGTTCAACCTTTAGTGACCAGGTCAAGGATTAAGCACTATGCGTGGGTGGAGTGTGTAATTTTCCACTGCATAGATTGATTTAACAAGACCGAGTGGCAGCGTGAATTGCTTCCGACTGCTGCTGAAACATATTGTGCCAACGTGAGAGCCAAGCGTGAATAAAGGTGCGTTCTGCGTGGTTCAAATCGTCCCAGGTATTTCCAAAACCCTGCTGTCGTTTTCCATAGGTCTTTGTTTGACGTGAGCTTACCTGCAGTCACGGTTTTCTTTTTTTTATTTATTTAAACTCGCATATAAAAAATAAAAAGGCAGGCGTTCAGTGTTTGACATTCATTTTTTTTCCTGCCGTCATGTTTTGCTCCTCCTTGATCGAAAACATGTGGTTGCTGCGTTAAATTTTTTTTTTGTGGCCTGTGCATCACGTTTCATTTGTTGCTGCGTTTTGCCATGATAATATTTCACCAGCGTATCAGCAGTATTGAAATCGTTCCATTCATAAGCTACTCAGATAAATCGATCAAAATTTTTTTATCTTTTCTTTCCCTGACTGCGTATTCGTTTTGGGTCCTTAGCATGAGTGAAGTCTGAAGCATTCGAAACTGGTTCATATTTTCGCTGTCATCTTTCTGCCAAGAAAAGGAGCTCCTTCACGCTTTCAGTCGTCGAGTTCTTCAGAATCGCGATTTTTTTAGTAGCCAGAGTTCTTCAGGGTGCAGTCGTTCTAAAGGCTCATGTGTCTCAGACGGCAGTGATACCTGCGTTCACGCCCCTTTGAAAAACCCCTATCACGCTAACCCTTCCCGCCTTCGTTCCTTCGTATTGGCCTCAGACGTGAAGCTTTCCCCTTCAAATTTTCTTACCTGCCGTCGCACTTCTGTTGGGCTTGCACACGATATCACAGTCAAATTCTGCTTTCCGTCGTTTGTTGGGCGTAGTCACTGTTACGGTTTTTTGCTCAAAACTCTCGAAATTGGATGCATGACATTTTCAGTCTCTGGCGTGTTCTTTTTAACTGCGTATGCTTAGGTTACAAATTTTCTTTCATAATCTCTGCATCATAGGTTAATCGCAGGCTTAGTATTTCTTAGCGTAGGTTTTTTTTTGTCTTCTTTTCTCATTTCCTTAGATTTATTTGTATATTTTTTTTAGCTTAAAGCGTTTTATTTGGTCACATAGGATTTACTTTAGATTAGACTTTGGTTTAGTTTTTTTTTTAGATTTTAAATTTTTAATAAATCATTTTGTTTTTTTTTAGGATTTTTATTTTATAAAAATATATAAAAAAATAAAAAAATAAAAAAAAGGGAATTTAATTTTAGTTTTAGTTTTCAGCTTTAGATTAAATTTTTTTAAATTTCATTTTTCTTTAAATTTATTTAAAAAAATAAAAAATAAAAAAAAATTTGGGAAAATTATTTTGCCAGTTTCAGTCTTTTTATTCATGCTGTATCTTTCATGCTGAGATCTAGATACGAAATAGATATCTGGTTAATGATTCTTAATTTCACTGTTGTCTAAAGCATTGATCAAAGTTGCTGGATATCGTTATTTGATGAACTTTGTGTTTTACTGGATATTTAAAGCATTGTTCTCATTATTTGATGATAAATGATTGCTGTATATGGTTCATGTTCTTATATCGTCTAGCAAGTAATCATTAAAGCACCAATATCATAAGGCACTGGTCTATCAAATTAATAAAATCATTTTAGTGCATCTTGTCTCCTAGCCCAACTGTTTGGCAGTTAGCCTTCATCATTTCACAGGGTCTACCCCCCTTAGCCGTGGGAGACAGGCTTAAACGGAGGGATCGGGGATCAGAGTGACAGCCCCCAGTCTGAGGGTTGTCGTGTCAATCCGCGCGACAACACTGAGAATAATAAAAATAATTTTTTGGTGGTGATTGTGTCCTAGATTCGTTTGAAATTGAATAAGGGGATCTAAGGATATTTGTACTTGTGAATATTTGTTTTTAATTTCTTGGATTCATACGTTGTTATGTCTATTCTTTTGACATTAAATTTACCTCGGTAAACAAACAAGCACACGTGTTTATGAAGTATAATGGTGGATTGCAACTAGGATTTAAAAACATGTAATTAGAAAGAGTAAATTTTAGTCTGTTCCTCTAGTCTTTTGAAGGATTAAATTCATTATTACATTGTAAAAACTAAAGGATAACCATTGAATTTGAGTATTAGAAAGGGTAAAGTTGTCAGCTCTTTCAAGGCAATAAAGTGTTTTTGAAGTAAAAAATCAATTGTGATATGCCTAAAGTTTGTTGATTCATGTAGCATCGGATGTGTTCTAGCCATGAAACTTTGTGGAGAGGCTAGAATATATGTATTCTCCAACACCCAGAAATCCTTTGGGAAAATTCCACCTAGATATGCTTCAATTAAAATAATTAATCATTTTTAATGTATTCCTAAGTCTAAAATTAGGAAATGTGATTAATTAAATTTGGTGTGAATCTTCTAGATAAAGACGAAGATCAACTCCCAGATAATCTTAGCCTTTGATTATATTTTAATCTTGGCCATTGGTGCTCCAACGAGAGATTATAAGAAGGAGCTTGATGGGCACTTGGAGAACACACCGAGATATTGAGATCTAGAGATCGAATTCTCAAGAGTAGCAGTGCTGAGTTGCCGGAGAGAGATCGAGTGATCTTCTTGCAGTGAGGGGTAGGGATATAGACTGGAGGGGATTTTTTTGGTCCCGGTGAGTGCAAGGCAGAGAAGGCATCGAGAGGTCCAGAGAGGCAGCGCAGTGCTTCAGAGGGAGTCCGCAATTTTGCTGAGGAGCAGTCGAGATCCAGTGCCAGAAGCCGGGGTGTGAGTCCAGAGGGCCAAAGGGTTGAGTTTCCAGTCGGCAGAAGGTCAGAAGGAGGAGGTGACATAGTCCCTTGAGCTGTGACGTAGTGATTGTGTGAGCCCACGCAGAGATAGTGTAGGGTAGCTCATCCAGAGCACGGATCAATGTCAGATCTCCAGTGACAGTGTGATATATTTTCTCACTACCTCTTTGCCAGTTTATTCTTTGTATCAGATTACCGGTTTGGACATCCAATGATTTGTACTCAAAAAACTACTGCTTAATAATAAAACCCTCAACTGCTGCACCAATTTCTTGTATTGGGTTTTTTCGGGGACGTTTGTCTAGAAATAATGGTGTACGTGTGTGTGTTTATTTCTTTCCTATGAAGTATTTCGTTTCCGCAGTATTTTATGTTGTGACAGATGCAACAGATTTTATTTCAATGTTTACTGTGTAACACTATAAATAACTTGATTAACAAGTAGGAGAAATTTAATCAGTTGTTGCAGTAGGGATTCGGGGTTACCGAATTTTCACAAAGTTGAATAAGGGGGTCAAAAATCAAGTCTTTGTAAAAATCACATTTTTGGGTGCATGATCAATAGTATCTGACACTCTAAGGTTATATAAAATCAAGTGAATGGGAACAAAGAGAAAGAGTACAAGCGAGTGTGAGAAAAATCGGCAAATCAGTAAAGTTTTTACAAAATGCATCTCAAGAAGTCAAGGAATTAAAAGATTACAAAACTAAATTATATAGTTGGCTTCTTGATATTCAAGAACAAATAATATGAAGGATCAATTGATTGATGCACTTCAGATAAAATTAAGAGAAAAGTAAGATCAAATTGATGATATGCTTGATGCAACCTCTGTAGTTTGTTGAAGAATGTTACTAGGTTCGACCTTCATAATTGTATAATGTAATTTATTTGTCAAAATAAATTTTATAGTGACTTATTAAAGCATGGGTTTCATGTTTGGGTCATCATGTTATAGGTCAAAGCCTCCATTGTAGGCTTCTAGGTTTTATATTGAGTCAATAGAGTCATTGTAAATTTTATTAGACCCTTCTTGGGCTTTTGTATCATGTAAAAAGAATTATTTTTGAGTCAAATAGGTCATTTGACACCTCCACACCAAGTCGACCCTATGATGATGAAGTCGGCCTACATTAGGGCAATTCGACCCATAGAAGAGGCTATATATAGACAGGCAGTTCGATCCATTTTCTCACTCACTCAACAAGTTCGATACACAAGAAAGAGAGGCAGAAAAAGGTGCGAAATTCCAAGAGAAGGAAGAAGATTGAAGGAGAAGACAAAGTCGAAGTTTTGGGCCATCTTTCTCTCACACGTGCGAAGTTACTAGGGTTATTGCTGGGTCGAAATTTTGAATTCTACTGCAGGTCGAAGTTCTGTTGCTAGGGTCGAAGTTCTGTTGCTGGGGAGGCCGAAATTCTGCTGCTGCCAGGTCGAAATTCTAGGTCAAAGTTGCTACTGGGAGAACATCACTTGAAGAAGAAGGAAGGGCTGACTTGGTGATTGGGGGAAGTCTGTGTCTAGGTCAAAAGAGTCTTGGACTATCTCATCTTGTCTTTGAATCTACTGAAGGAAGAGTTCTGACTGGGTTTTCCCCTTATAGGGGTTTTGCCTTGACTGTCCACCTACATCTCGTGTCTTTTGTTCTTGTGATCTTCATATTCACATAAATTGGTAATTGCTTGATGAAACATAATATGATAAATAAGTAAAATAATCCAACATAATTCACAAGTAACTATCAAAGAATAGGAATCAAACCCTAATTACTACTAGCATTGATTTCTCAACATGGTATCAGAGCTAAGGTCGAAAAAGGTTGGAGATCACTTTGTTGGCTTGAAAAGGAAGGCTACTACCTCTATAACAAGTTACTTGAAGATGGGGTTCAATATCATAAGAATTGCAGGAAGTTGGATTGGAAGGATCTTCTACAACCTATCTAAGAAGGTCAAAAGCGAAGGATTCTTGGCTGCACTTATAGGTACTCTTGATGATGACAATGCATGGATCATTGATAGTGGAGCATCAAGACATGTGACAGGAGAAAGCAGACAATTTCATACTCTATCAAAGGAACAATCATCTCATGCAGTGGAGCTAGGAGACAATAACAATTATGCAGTCAAGGGCCTTGGATCTACATCTTTGAAGCGGAGAATGGAGAAAAATTACACCTCAACAATATACTCTATGTTCCAGGTTTGAAAAATAATTTACTTTCAATTTCTTGTTTAGAAGATAAAGGAGATAGGGTTTCTTTTGTAGATGGTAAAGTCTTGGTTTGGGAAAGGATTCAAGCATTGAAAAGGCAAAAGTTATTGGAGTTTGTGAAGGAAGATTATATAGAGTTATAACACCATTTCCTCAAGCCCTAGTTCACATGGAAATCAATCCCATCGAACTATGGCATAGAAGATATGGGCATAAACACTACAATATCATTCCCTCTCTCAATCAAATAGTAAATGGCATCCATAACATCAAGGAAAACCGTGAAGGAGTATGTAAGGGATGTGCTTTGGGAAAGAATACAAGGAAGCCTTTCACAAGCAGTGATACAAGGTCTAAAGAAATATTAGACCTCATTCATTCTGATCTGTGTGGGCCTATGTCTAACAAATCACTTGGAGGCCATCTTTACTATGCGAACATCATTGATGATCACTCTAGAAAGACATGGCTTTACCTTCTCAAGACAAAGGATGAAGTATTTGAAAAATTCAAGGAGTTTAGATCTAAAGTGGAAACCTTAACCGAAAGAAAGATAAAAACCTTGAGATCCAACAATGGTGGGGAATACACTTCAAAAGAATTGGTTGCATATTGTAAAGAAGCAGGTATTAAGAGGGAGCTCATTATTCCCTACAATCTCGAACAAAATGGAGTTGCAGAAAGGAAAAATAGAACAATTGAAGAATGCATACGAACTATGATATTTGATCAAGATCTTCCAAAGTTTCTATGGGGTGAAGTAGCTATGACAACAATATATATACAAAATAGAAGTCCTCATAGAATTCTTGAGAATATGACACCTGAAGAAGCATTCACAGGGAAGAAGCCATGTGTGGACCATCTTCGAATCTTTGGGTGTCCCACATACATCCATGTTCCAAAGGACAAGTGAAAGAAACTAGATTCTACAAGCATCAAAGGGATCTTCGTTGGCTACAGTCTTTCTTCAAAGGCATATAGAATCTACATTAAGGAAGGAAGACAAATTGAAGTAAGCAGGGATGTTATATTCGATGAGAATCATGCCTACAAGAGATCCAAGGATATTCCAATTGATTCCGATGACGAAGATACACCACTATTTGAAGAAGAAAAACATCATGATGAGACAACTCCTAACCAAGAAGAAGAAGATGAAGGACCAAGTGAACTGATTCAACCTATGATCATACCCAAAACAAGGAAGAGGCCAAATTGGTTGAAAGCTACTCTTGAAGATGTCGAAGGACATGGAGTTGCTAAAGGAACTTTTAGAGAAAGCAAAAGACCAAAAAGATATTCAGGATATGCAACATACATAACAAAATTGATAGAAGCTAAACCAACTACTTTTGAAGAAGTTGCTCATCAAGAAGAATGGAAGAAGGCAATGCAAGAAGAATATCAATCCATCATGAAGAATGGAGTCGGGGAAATCGTTCCTAGGCCAAAGAACAAATCATTTGTCACTTCAAAATGGATTTACAAAATCAAACATGCGATTGATGGAAGTATAGATAAATACAAATCTAGATTCGTTGCAAGGGGTTTCTCTTAAAAGGAAGGTATAGACTATGAAGAAACCTTTGCACCTACTGCTAGGTATACTACTATAAGATCTTTGGTTTCACTAGCAGCTACAATGAGATGGAATATTCATCAAATGGACGTAAAAACAAATTTTTTGAATGGGGCAATCGATGAAGAAGTATACATTGAACAACCAAAAGGATTTGAAATAAACAGAAAGGACACACATGTTTGCAGATATGGTTTAAAACAAGCTCCTAGGGCATGGCATGCAGGGATGGATACATATCTCTTAAGAATTGAGTTTGTCAAAAGTTTCGCAGATCCAAATCTCTACATTAAGGTAGTAAATAATGAACTAGTCATTATACTACTTTATGTAGATGATTTGCTTATTACAAGTGTGGAGCAAAGAATACAAGAATGCAAGAAGATGCTGGCAGCTGAATTCGAAATGAAATATCTGGGACTTATGCACTATTACTTGGGTTTGGAAGTTTGGCAGAAACCTGGAGAAATATATCTGGGTCAAGGTAAATACATAATCAAGATTTTACAGAAATTTGGTATGATGGATTCCAAGCCTATGACTACTCCCATGATCACTAATCTCAAGAAGTTGAGAAGCTCTGACTCTAGTCTCGTCGATCCTACTAGCTATCGTAAGTTGGTGGGCTCTCTAATGTATCTGGTAAATACAAGACTTGATATATGTTTTGCTGTAAATATTCTTAGTCAATTTTAGTTAGAGCCTCGTCATGACCATTGGATAACTGCTAAGCATATTCTTAGATATCTTTGTGGCACTATACATCACTACCTAAAATATGATGGAAAGGAAGTTAAGTTGACAGGTTTCACAGATTCAATTGGGGTGGTAGTGAGATTGATGGAAAAAGCACTGCCAGTGGATCTTTTAGTTTGGGAGCTGCACTGATCTCATGGATGAGTAGAAAACAAGATCTTGTTACATTAAGTAGTGCCGAAGCTAAATACGTTACTCCATGTGAAGTAGGAAAGGAAGCTGCTTGGTTAAGAAAACTCTTGTCATATTTGTTTGGAAAGCCTATGGATCCTAATATAATAAATTGTGATAATCAAAGCAACATCAAGATGTCCAAAGACCCTGTTTTCCATGCAAGAACAAATCATATCAACAACAAGTAACACTATATTAGAATTTTGGTACAAGATGGGGTCGTAAAGCTACAGTATATTCCAATAGATGAATAGGTAGTTGATGTGTTGACAAAGTCTCTTCCGAATCAAAAGTTTGAGTATTTTAGAAGCATGCTTGGTTTGGTTGACATTGTAAGTTTGGTTGATAAAGAGAGATGAAGCATCTAATGGCAAATGCTTGGGAGGACATCTGACTGACCTATGTGTGTTTGATGTCCTGATTCCAAAGAGGGAGGGTGGTGTTTGTCTTGGAGCTCTGACCTTGGATACACACCTAAATCCCTGGGTTGATGGTTAGTTAGTAAGCTTGATGGTACTTAGACTCGCTGAAAATTTTAGTCCATCTTAGTCCCACTCGGATAGATAACCCTGGTTAGGTATCTAGTCCATGGCACTGAGTGTGCTTGAACTCTTTGTAGTTCATGTGTTTTGAGATCTCCCATGTACTTGTATATATATATATATGAATACCTCCCTAGTTAAGAGGGAGTGTTGAAGAATGCAACTAGGTTCGATCTTCATAATTGTATAATGTAATTTATTTGTCAAAATAAATTTTATAATGACTTATTAAAGCATCGGTTTCATGCTTGGGTCATGATGTTTGTAGGTCAAAGCCTCCATTGGAGCGTTCTAGGTTTTATATTGAGTCAATATAGTTATTGAAAATTTTATTAGACCCTTCTTGGGCTTTTGTATCATGTAAGAAAAATTATTTTTGAGTCAAATAGGTCATTTGACACCTCCACACCAAGTCGGCCCTATGATGATGAAGTCGGCCTACATTAGGGTAATTCAACCCATAGAAGAGGCTATAAATAGACAGGCAGTTTGATCCATTTGCTTACTCACTCAACAAGTTCGATACATAATAAAGAGAGGTAGAAAAAGGTGCGAAATTCCAAGAGAAGGAAGAAGATTGAAGGAGAAGACAAAGTCGAGGTTTTGGGCCTTCTTTCTCTCACACGTGCAAAGTTACTAGGGCTATTGCTGGGGACAAAATTCTGAATTCTATTGCAGGCCGAAGCTCTGTTGCTAGAGTTGAAGTTTTGTTGCTGGGGAGGTTGAAATTTTGTTGCTGCCAGGTCGAAATTCTAGGTCGAAGTTGCTACTGGGAGAACATCACTTGAAGACGGAAGGGCTGACTTGGTGATTGGGGGAAGTCCGTGTCTAGGTCAAAAGAATCTTGGACTATCTCATCTTGTCTTTGAATCTATTGAAGGAAGAGTTTTGACTGGGTTTTCCCCTTATAGGGGTTTTGCCTTGGTTGTCTGCCTACATCTTGTGTCTCTTGTTCTTGTGATCTTCATATACACATAAATTAGTAATTGCTTGATGAAACATAATATAATAAAGAAGTGAAAGCAGACAACATAATTCACAAGTAATTATCAAAGAAGAGGAATCAAACCCTAATTAATAATAGCATTGATTTCTCAACACAGTTAAGGTCGATGCAATTTGTAACACAAAGGATCTCATACAAAAAATTAACGCAATTTGTAATACCGATGAACTCATCTAGAATGTTGATGCATGTTGTGACACAAAGGAGCTACTAGAGAAGATTAATGCAACATATGATCTTATAGAAACGTTTGCAATATGTGAAATAGATGAAATCATGCAAAAGATTGATGCAACTCATGACAAAAAAGACATAATACAATTGGTTGATGCTTATTGTTATACAAAAGCCCTGATGGATATGGAATCATACAATGAAGTTGAGTCACAAGAACAACCATAAAATGACAAAAGAAACAGTAACAAATGTGAAGAAGCAAAGGGACAACATAAAGATATTTCCAAGATGTTTGTGAGTCCTTGTGAAGAGTTACATTCAATAGAAATTGACATGGCTTGGGATATGATAAAGGAAAGAGCTTGCATATTCTAGATTACCTCAAACTAGTTCAGTTCGTGAGCACATGATTTCTTCAAGATGTCCAAGATCTTGAAAATAAATGCCAGCGTTGTTAAAGATTTGGTTACGTGGAGAGTCAATGTTTTGAATCTTTTATCTCCATCCTTGTCTGCATTGTGGGAAGACATATTACTTATTAGAAAAATGTTGAAATCATAAGCAGGTTAAGAAAACAATCCATTAAAATGGATAAATTTTTAGAGATGGAATCAAGAGTAAATGAAGCTACATAAGTCTTACCATCTAGTCAATACAAAGGTAAAGACACAGGAAAAAGAAGAAATATTGGGGAGACCAAACCCCAAATGGAGACCCACCTGCAATCCTAAATAAGATCCAATGCGTACCCTTGCCCTCTGGTACAACAAATAATTAGGATAATCAAGTAAAAGAGTTTACAAATAGTGGAATCAAACGGGCACTTTATGGTGGCATGCCCTTCCATAGTGGGCTTCGGCATGTACGTGTCTTCAAACTCAACAAGGGGATTAACCAAGGACCCTATTAGGTGGTTTCGACCTTTAAAGGGGGTGACATGTCCATGGTACATCTATCAAGTTGTAGGTGGCATGTGATATAATGATGGAGTGGAGTGGGGATCAGGGGAAGGCTCCAGACCACATGCCATGGTACAAGGGTAGCTATAATAGGGGAAGCACACACTTGGGTATATGAATGTGGGAGTGAGAAATCGTGGTACATGAGTTACCCCGACCTTTGTTTTTCCACCCTTATTCATATGCCTTTTGCCTTTGATTTATTTTTCTTCATAACTGTTTGGGGCTCCAATGAATGAGAAAATGATGTGTAGGATACAACAAAAGTCACTTTTAAATTAGAATGTAACTTTACCACTTATAAAGTCACTTTTAAATTAGAATGTAACTTTACCACTTATAAAGTCACTTTAGGAGAAAAGTACAAATAAATTTGGACACTTTACCGCTTATAAAGTCACCTTTAAATTAGAATGTAATTTTACCACTTATAAAGTCACTTTTAAATTAAATTGACTTTACCACTTATAAAGTCACTTTAGGAGAAAAGTACAAATAAATTTGGACACTTTTCCCTAGGCCAAAGATCAAAGCCTTAGGGAACCACCTGTCCTCTGGTACCCAAATTTTAATAGGCACCTAGGAGACACACTAGTGCAGTAGGGGCCAAGAGATTGAACTTTTTGGATAGGTTGTTTGCAAGATAAATGATGCCCTAGGGGACCTAATGGGCTAGGCCTAGAAAAGGAGAGGGAGTAGGATGAAAAAGGTTTAAGGTGATCACCTTTGGGTGGACCAGTGTCTAATCCTTTGGGGAGATTTTAGTCAGGTAGAATTATGACTATGAACCTTTGAATTTTCTAGGTCAAGGAGGCCTCAAAGACAACTTTGCTTAGCACTAGGGCAGTAGCAAAAGCAGCTTCAAAGACTTTATTCTCCAATTTGCAAGATAGATGGCTTATCAAGATGAATTTCAATAATGAAACATCCCTAGGAACATTCATTCGTTAGACATGGCCCATACATGAAACATTCACTATCCGAAAACAAAATTTCCACAACTTCGCATAAAAAGATGCAACAAATAAGCCCTAGTATAGCGAAATCCCAACAATAATGTATGTGAAAAAATTAGAAAGAAATAATAGCATCAAAATGTACTTACATGTATAAGAATATATCCAACCATCCAAAAAACTTGCCATCATGAAGCTCCAAGACGTGAAAATTATCCAAATATCAAAATTCATTCCATGCTCCAAAATTTCGTTCTCTAAGAAGGATAGCGAAAATCTCTAAAGAGATACAAGTTCCAAATCCAAGTGATGACACTAAAATGAATTCACATCACTTGTATTTATACACTTCTAATGGGTTTGATTTAGCTAATTAGGCCTACATTAGCTCCTACAATAAAAAAATGTGAAAAATAACTAACTTTTGGTGACAAACCCACCAAACTAGCTCATAAATAAAGAATAAGTCTCTCAAGAGGTCAAATGATCAATAATACACGTTGTTGGGCCTTCTAAGAAGCTTGATGAAGTCCATAAGTGCCATAATTATGAATAGGACTCCCAAAAGTAGTGGACAAGAGGTTGGCCCCTTGTTCTCCAAATAATAAACCTGTGGTGCTCCCAATGGGTGTGGGGGCACACAAGTAACCTCATGGGTCTCCAAGTAGATCGAAGATGCTTGTAGAACATTTGTAAGGGATCAGATGGTGTAAGTGATGCCACATCAGCATACAAGTCGTGGATTATCTGCCAAGTGCATGGTACAATTGTGGGGCCAGCGAGGCATGGTGAACCAGGTGCATCTTTCTCGTCCAATAGGTGAATCTCGAGCAATATCTGAACATCTCTAAGGATCTATGGATTGTTGTCTACTGCTATGGAGGCCCATCGCTCTCTACACACACCCTACATGTGCCAATGTAGCCCTCTAAAGGGTTAGGACCTGTATAGGGAGACCAAACATATAATGGAGACCATCTACAATCCTGCATAAGATCCAATGCATCTCCTAGCCTTCCAGTAAAACATGTCATTTAAGGAAATTGAGTTAGAGAGCTTACAAACCATGTACAACAGGTGGGCACTTCATAATGGCATGCCCTTCCATAGTGGGCTTTGGCATGTGCTAATGTCTCCAAGCTCCAAAGGGGGTTAACACAGTACCCTATTTGGTGGCTTCTATCTTCAGAGAGGAGAATATGTCCAATGTACATCCTTCAAATGGTGGTTGCATGTGATAAAGAGATGAATGGAATAGGGAATGAAAGGGGCAATCATGGGCCACATGTCGAGGTACAAGGGTAGCTAGTAAAGGGAAGCCCATAGTTGGGTATATAATGTATAAGAGGGAAAAATCGTGGCGCATGAGGTGCCCCAACCTTGATTTTTCTACCCTTCTTTATATGCCTTTTTCCTTTTATGATTTTTCTTTGATTAACTACTTGGAGCTCAAAGGATAAGAGCATGATGTGTAAGGTATAGCAGTGGATACCCCTTTTAAGGTAAGGTGGTTCATTTTCCACCAGTGGTTGGGACAATCATGGTTTCCTGAATAATAAAAGAGGTTCATCTAGGGCCTATAGGAACCAGGGTGATGACCATGGGGATAGAGTTGTTAGTTGTTGTAGCATTGGTTGTGTTCTAACCACGAAATTTGGTGGAGAGGCTAGAAGACATGTATTATCCAAAACCCAGAAATCGTTTCTAGAAATTCCACCTAGAGAGGACTTAATTAAAATAATTAATCTTTTTTTAATGGTGCATAAGTCTAAACTTAGGAAAGTTGATTAATTAAGGGTATTAATTAAGTCATGGTGAAATCTTTTAGAAGAAAACATGGATTGAGTTCTATTTAATCTTAGCCATTGATTATGTTTTAATCTTGGCCGTTGAAGCCTCAACGAGAGATTATAAGAAGAAATTCGATGGGGGTTGGAGAACACAATTGGAGCCACTAGAAACTTGATTTTGCTGGGAAATTGATTTCCAGAGTAGTAGCTGTGATTTGCCGGAGATGATTCAGTAAAGTCGAAGCAGTGAGAGAAGGGCAGGGATAGTAAGGCCGGAAGGAAGTTTTTATAGTCCAGTGAGTGCATAGCAGAGAGACAGAGAATTCCACAGAGAGGCTGACGCAGTTTAGAGAGGCAGCGTAGAGCTTCAGAAGAAGATCCGTATTTTGCTGAGGAGAAGTCAAAATTCAGTGCCAGAAGCCAGAGTAGGAGCCCTGAGGCCAGGAAGATCGAGTTTCCGAAGTAGCAGTTGCTCAGTCAGCAAGAGAGATATTGGTCCAAGTTGGGTGATGCAGATCTGCGTAGGGTGATGCAGAGGCAGCGCAAAGGCAGCAAGGAGCAAGTCATCTTGAGCCAAGGTCAGTGTCAAATCACCGGTGGAAGTGAGATTTTTCTCACTAGACTTTTGTTAGTCATTTTCTCTATATGGAAAGTTAGATTTGATCTTCCATAGATTTGTACTTAGATTTACTATTGCATAATTATAAAACCCTCAGCTGCTACACCGGTTTTGCCAAGTTGGGTTTTTTCGGGGACATTGGTCCAAAAATAACAGTGTATTATTGTGTGTGCATCTATTCTTCCAGTGTTTTTATTTCTTCCGAAGTATCTATTTTGTGAAGGCTGTAGTGTGTATGTTTCGATATTTGTCGTAGAAAACTACAAATAATTTGTTAAGTTAATTTAACAAATAGAAGAAATATTATTAGTTGTTGCAGTAAGATTCGGGGTTTCTGAATTTTCACAGAGCTCATGCATTGGATTTTGCCCACGTGCTAAATGTGTTTGTCCCAACCATCTTTTGCATTTTGTGGTACATTTTCTTATTGAATGTGGCCAATTATGATTTTACTTTTCTTTTCAGTTGCATCAACCTCCGAGGCATCGTTTCAGGCCCGACCCAAGGTGTGGGCAAGGGGAAGGGTAGGCTCACCCTATGTGGACCCAGGTGGGAGAAATGATGAATGGGGTTGTAATGAACGGAAAGGGAGTAATGTATGTGGATGAGGGAGCGGGACCACACAACCAAAATCAGGGTTTCCCATGTAGTACCACCCTAAAACCCAAAGGTCAGTAAAGGTGATCCCACGGGACTAAGATCCAAGGGTAACATCCAAAATAGGTCTAGAGGACAGAAGCACAAACCTAGCCCACTCTTTCCACCGAATCCGCCCTTTAATCCGTGCCCATAATTGTCCACGATAAGCAAACTACAGTACTCAATTACCAAATGACAAGGCATATCTTTAGGCTCGGGAGGCCCACCTTCAAATATACGATCATGACAGGTGGTTGAGGGACCACATGGCTGGCTCAAGTGGCGGAGAAATGGCACAATCAGCTAGTTGGTGGCTGCAAGGGGTTGCTGGCTACCGATTGAGGAACATCTTGGAGAAAATTTTCTCCTAGGGATATCACTCACAAAATAGTGGGTAACATTTGGCTCCAACTGGGACGTGATCTCTCGAAAAAGTGGGTGAAGCTACTTGAACGGGAGGTCACAAGAACACCAACAATCTCTTGGTTACCGTAGACCTATTACTTGCACATATCAAAGAGTAAACCCATGGCGCAGCATGTTTATACGGTGTCTTATGATCATCCATGCTTAATGTTAGGCCGTAAAATCAACAAATAATAAAAGGTGCAAATTTTAATCTAAATGCAGCTAATCTACCATGAGAAATATCATATGACATTAATTCTAATGTGAAAATCAGCATGCAATGCATCCTACCCTAACATGCATATGGTACAAAACTAATACTAAGTGTAATCATAAAGCCAGTGCAACCAACATATCATCAAATCAATATAAATATGCCAACCTATATGATTACTCATGCAGCAAATGCTAAAGCGAATGTGGACAAAATCACATGGATGATAAGGCCGATGGGAGGTAGGAAAATAGAATGCCCACACATGGATGATCATGTGAGAAGAGGTAAGAAAAGGATGTAATCTAGTCCATGAGATCCTCTCTTCTAACCAAAATATAGAGATGTCAATGATTAGGCTCATAAACTTTCGATGGATGGTACCCTCGGGCATATTATTATGGTCCTTGTTAGTTATGTCATATTTCATGACCTCTACAAGGTTTTGATTAGTAGGGAAGGGAGACTGATGAGATGGAGAGGCACAAGTAGACTGCTCGTGATGATCACACTAGAAAGGGGGAATTATAGATTGATCATGATCCTGAGGAGGTGCCCAAGGAGATAACAAATATTCAATGATATCAATTTCAAAATGATGAACAAGAGAGGGAGGCAAAGAGTGGGGTGGAGTTTTGTATCCAACAGGTTTTTCTTCCCCAAAATCATAAGGCTCAAGGGATTTGAATATAGCATCATACTTAGGAGAGGTGGGAGCCTTACCAATTTTCATAGTATCAAAGATTGGGCCTCTCCTAACAGGAAAATTGATCACTTCCAACTGCCCCTCTTTCTACAAGGGAAAATAAAAATTTTCCTTCCCAAGAGCATTAATGGATATATCATCATAAAAAATACCTGAGAGAAAGGGAGGACTAATTTCAGCCTCATCCTCCTCGTCGGTGTCGTAAATGGGAGCACAAGCAAATTCAGGACCAACAATTTCCCATTTCTCCTTTTCAATAGGGAAGTAATCTCCTATGTCATCTTCTAAGGGGCAAATGGGATCACCTTCCTCAAGGTTCTCAAAAGGAGAGTGATAAGGAGTAATATCCTCGAGAAAGTTAAGGTTGGTCTCATATTCATCCTTCCCAACGCATGTGTTCTCAAAATCATCCTTTTGTCATGTGGATCCTGTTACCACTCAAACCAGCAGGGGACCTAAAAGGGGTTCCTAAGAGGGCAACTGCTAGGTTAAGGGCAACGGTGGAGGCTTGGCCCACTGTCACCACAGTGAAGTCTCCCTGCTCTTTACAAACTTTCACGATGGGAGGAGTCCCAGTAGTGTAGTGATCACTTGTAAAGTATATGTCAATGGATAGGTGGAAAGTGATCCTGGAAACCCTTTCCCAAGGGTGGAGTGAAGAATGGAACTTGTTTTCTCTTTAAGCAAGGGACTTGGTCCTCCAGGGATAAGGGGTGAGGATTGGAGGGTTGAGGGAGAAGGAATAGGCTTATAGACGAGGTTCTCAATCCCTATAATCTTTGGGAAACTTGGATTCCCAAATGGTCCTTGACAAATAATCTTTATTGAGAAGTGGGACCACACGGGGCCAAGTGGACCCAGTCGAGGTTCGGGTATGGAATGTAGCAACCAATGATGTTCCTATCCTGGACAAGGCGAAATGAAAGTACCAAACAAAAATATTTACTTCAAAAGGTTGAATCGATCCTGTTGAGGTCTAGCCTTGGGGATGCATAGGCAAAATTCGATCCTAGAGCTAGGGCTTGGGATTCCTGGAGATTCCACCATTAGAATTGCCTCAAATTTGGAGGAGAGGGAGGGGACCCACCAGCACAGTAACCTGTAGGAGATCGAAATTTTTCCTTGGGTCAATTCTCAGGAAATTGATGCCTTAGGTGACCTAATGGGGCTAGACTTAAGGAAAAATGGGGAAAGGGTAAAAAGAGAGTTAAAATGATCACCCTTTTTGAGGGATCAGTGCTTAATTCACTTGGGGATATGGAGTCAAGGATGATGATGAGTAAGAACTTGGTTTCTTGATCAAGGAGGCCCGGAAAGTCAGCTTCATCCAATGTTGAGAGAAAGAAAAGAAAAGTGACCTTCAAGCATTTATACTTCAAAGAAAATGATGCAAGATTATCGAGACAAATAATCTCTAGGACATTTCATTCATATAACATTGGCCCATACATTAAATTAGCTAAAACATGCTTAATTCCACATTTCAATTATGCAACAACTAGCCCTAATTTTAGCAGTATGCAAAAAAAGAATAAAAACGTCAAAATTTACTTACAATGTTATAGAATATATCCAAACAATATTTCATTTGAAAGACAAAGTTCCAAGAAAAGAAAAATAGCCCAAATCCATACGTCAAAATTCAACCATCTCCAAAAAATATCCTCCAAGGAAAAAATGCGAAGTTCTCTATGATTAGAGAGATCCCAAGTCAAGTGATGATCCTATGGGCCTACACTAGCCCCTAATGATAAAATAATGTGCAAATAAAACCCCCATTTTTGACGAGCCCACCAAACTAGATCACAAGTATAAAAATAAGCCTCACAATGGGCCAAATAATAATATGTACATGTTGTGGGGCCCTCCAAAGGCCTAATAATGTCTTGAAGTGCCAAACTGAGTAATAAATTCCTTGGAATATGATGAACAAGGGGGTGGCCCCTTGTTCTCCATGTAGTAGACCTGTGGTGCTCCCAGTGGGTCTGAGGGCACATAAATGACCCCATGGGTCTCCATATGAATCTGAGATTCCTGTAGATCCTTTGCAAGGGTGCGAGTGGTGGAATGAATGCTACCATGAAATCGTACAAGTCCTGGGACACATGCCAAGAGTGTGGGGCTCCTGTGGGGGCCTGCTGGGCATAATGTACCAAGCATATCACCATCATCCCAAAAGCATATTGCTAGTAGTCTCTAAGCATCGATGAAGATCCATTGAGTGTTTTTTGCTGCTGTGGAGTCCAGTGGCTCTCTATGCACACCCTATATGTGCCAATGTAGACCTCTGGTGGTTAGGATCCTGTATAGGGAGACCAAACCCAAATGGAAACCACCTATAATCCTGCATAGATCCAATGCGTCCCCTAGGCTTCTAGTACAACCAGTGATTAAAATAATTGGGTAAAAGAGTTTACAAATCATGGATAACAAAAAGGGCACTTCACAATGGCATGCCCTTCTGTAGTGGGCTTTGGCATGTGCTAGTGTCTCCCAACTCCAAAGGGGGTTAACCAAGAACCTTATAAGGTGGTTTCAGCCCTTAAAGGGGATAGTATGTCCAAGGTACATCCCTCTAATGGGGGTGGCAAGTGATAAATAAGTGGAATGGAGTAGGGAATGAGAAAGGCAATCCTGGGCCACATATTGGGGCATAGGGGTAGCTAGATAAGGGGAAGCCTACACTTGGGTATGTAATGTGTAGGAGGGAGCAATCGTGGTACGTGAGGTGCCACGGCCTTGATTTTTCCACTCTTCTTTATAAGCCTTTTTCCTTTTATGAATTTTCTTTAATTAACTACTCGGGGCTCAAAAAACAAGAGCAAGATGTGTAAGATATAGCAGTGATTATCCCATTTGAGATAGGTGGTTCATTGGCTTCGAGGGGTTGGGACAATCATGGGTTCTTGAATGATAAAGGAGGCTCATCTAGGGCCTATGGAACTAGGCTGACGACCATGGATTAGGGTAGAGCTCCTGTAATGGCTTTTGCCCACGTGCTAATTATTTTGTCCCGACCATCTTTTGCATTTTGTGGTACAATTTCCTGTAAATGTGGCCAATTATGCTTTTTCATTTTCTTTTAACTACTTCAACCTTCGGGGCATCATTCCAAGCCTGACCCAAGGAAGGGGCAAGGGGATAGGGAGGCTGGCCCTATGTGGACCTAGAATGGAAATGTGGACCCAGGTGGGAGAAATGATGAATGGGGTATAGTGAGTGCAAGGGAGTAATATATGCGGATAAAAGAGCGGGACCAGGCACCCAAATTTGGGATATCCCAAGTAGTACCACCCTAGAACCAAACGGTCAATAAAGGAGATTCCACAGGACTAAGATCCAAGGGTAACAACCAAAAGAGATTAAGGGGACAAGAGCACAAACTAAGCCCACCCTTTCCGCCAAACCCCCCCATCAATCCATACCCAGAAGTATCCATGATAAGTAAACCCAATACTCAATTACCAAATGACAAGACATACCTTTAGATTCGGGAAGCCCACCTTCAAACATACGATCAATACAGGTGGGTGAGGGACCACATGGCTGACTCAGGTGGCAAAGAAATGGCACAATGAGCTAGTAGGAGGCTGCAAGGGGCTGCTGGATGCTGGCTGAGGTTCATCATGGAGAAATTTTTCTCTTGGGGATATCACCCATGAAGTGGTGGGTAACAGACCCAAGGAGGACTCGTCTTCTCGCTCATTACGTAGATTCTCAATGTCTTGATGATGGTCAATGAAGGCTTCCTCTTGGATGCCTAATGTGTGGTGTACTCGAAAGTGTCTAAGAAAACCATCAACGAACTCCTTAATAGATGAGATGCTCTTAGGTTCATGATCATGTAGCCATGATTTATGACCATAGAGGGATCCCATGAACAATAACATAAGGACATCTTGGTGAACAACCTCCTCTCTTGAAGCACGTGCATTAAATATTTCTACGTTGTCAATTGCGGAGAGTGGATCACCATCAAACACGAGCACCCCACATACCATCCTTCTCGTGACATGATTACGGTGCCCAAGGATGCTAGCAATGTCCAAAGCGAGAAATTTATCAATGAAAGACAACCTATTTGAGATATACATGAAAAATATGTAGGAATCGTCGGGGTGAATTTAAAGATGCCTAGAAAAATGCTTGGTTCACCCTACAAGCATCGACCTTAAAGTTCAATGAAGAACTAGGGCTTCGTTATTTCAATGGAGTCGCCAATAATGTTATGTCACGACTCACTATGTCGTATGGGGAACAAAACACACGTTTTGTGTCCCTGACTACGGCGCCAGAAATGTTACCGCTCAAACTAGCAAGGGTCCTAAAAGTGGATCCTTGAAGGGCTACTACTAGACTAAGGACAATAAATGGAGCAATAGCCCAATGTCATCATGGCTAAGGCTCCCTGCTCTTTACGAACTTTAATCGATGGGAGGAGACCCATTATGATGAGGATCACTAAATGGATAAGCCAATGATAGGGTGAGGGGTGATCCTAGAAGCCTA
Organism: Pinus tabuliformis; assembly: GCA_031772625.1. Classification (NCBI taxonomy): domain Eukaryota; kingdom Viridiplantae; phylum Streptophyta; class Pinopsida; order Pinales; family Pinaceae; genus Pinus; species Pinus tabuliformis. The sequence goes on along the minus strand of CM062808.1, from coordinate 314,821,973 downwards.
TTCACAAGAGGCTCAAATTGTTAATTTTTGCAACTAGGGTCAAATTCCACATTGAACAACTTAGATGACCAAGATGATGCTTGCATTAAATTCCTCTTTTCGAGAGGACCAAAATCGACCCAAAGATCACCTAATTTGGTTAAGCAGAAGTTAAGTTTTGAATTATTTTATTCATTCATTCATTATGGAACAAGTCGACCCTAACCACTTGGGTAATTGCTTGGGTCAATCTCAACCCCAAGTAAACTCTCAAGAAAGCCTATAAAAGGAAGTGACCTCAAGTTCATTTCAACACACTTGATCAAGACATGTTTCTATTCTTCTATTTTGTTTTGGCTCACACAGGTTTGTCGGAAGGAGTTCACACAGGGTCCAAAATTACAAGTGAAAGGTTCGCTTTGGGTTAGGGTTTTCTGGATTGCGGTCGCTAACACAGAGCAAAAATTTTTCGTCCCCGGTTGCTGGCACAAAGTAGGCAAGAGAGTAACTCTGGCTCTCTGGTGTTGATTTGGGGTAGCATCAGATGTGCTCTAGCCATGAAAACTGGTGGAGAGGCTAAAGCACATGAGATATACAAGACCCATAAATGGTTTGGACAGATTCTAACCAGTTTGGGAGATATTAAAATAATTAATATTTTTAATGGAGTTCCTAACTCTAAACTTAGGAAAAATAATATATTAATGGGTATTAATATAAAACTGGGTTAGAAGGTTCCAAAAGTCATGGATCAAGCCAAATCTAATCTTAGCCGTTTATTAGAGATTTAATCTCGGCCATTGAAGGACCAACGAGAAAAGTATAAGAGGAGGCTTGAGGATCAGTGGGAGAACATACCAGAGTGATTAGTCATTCATTTTGCTAAAGAGGGGTTGCTAAGCAAAAGTGAATTAGTGATCAACAATGAGGGGCAGTGAGTACTGGGCAGAGACAGTGCCAAGAGACCAACGCAGAAGCAGAGAGCGAGAGCAACAGCCAGAGCAGGCCACGCAGAGCCCAATAGAGAGCACAAAGCCCAGAGGGATTGCGTCGTCAACGCAGACGGAAAAGGAAGTGACGCAGAGGGTCCCAAAGGCTGCGTAGTGCCTCAGAGGGCTGACACAGAGGGTCTTGGGGCTGACACAGTGCAACAGGAGGCTAGAAGGGCCAGCGCTGAGCTTCAGAGTTGCCGGAGAGGGTTTCATGGGACAGGTTTTCTAAATCCCTGTTTCCGAATAGAGAGGTATTACTGCTGTGTATTTTTTCTCTATCGGGTGAGCCGGTTAGGCACCCAGTTGTACTCAAGGAAATAATGCATAATAATATACCCTCAAAATAGTTGCACCGGTTTTCTCGCATTGGGTTTTTCCGGGGACATTTGTCCAAAAATAACGATGTCACTTGTGTGTTTGTTTTCTTTCAGCTGATGATCTGTAGATGTTGTGACTGTATTGTGTTTATTTCGGTATTTAAATATTTTAAATAACTTTTTTAGAATCTACTTTTCTTTCAGTTGATGATCTGTAGATGTTGTACTGTATTGTGTTTATTTCGGTATTTAAATATTTTAAATAACTTTTTCAGAATCTACAAGTAGAAGAAATAAACCAGCAGAATACAAATTAATCTTCTAACGGATAGACTTAGAAAATTCAACATGGTATCAGAGCGTGGTTGCAAATCACAGGACCATTGAAGGCATCAACTAATTAGAGCATAGGCAGCAGATTTAGCTGTCCCAAGTGATAGAGCTGATCCTTGCAGAAAGTGACAGAGGAAGTGTTGACGCAGAGGGACTGCGTCATCAGTTCGGGCATGAGAAAGGCCAACGCAGAGGCTGAGGAGGGCAGAAACAAGCTCACGTAGAGCCACGCAGAGGCCAGGAGGGCTGACACTGTTGGCTGAGGGAGCTGTTTTGCCAGTGCCGGGATTGCGCAGAGCTAAGAGGCTCGATCCTTCAGTTGTTGGGGCGAAGGAAGCTGTGGGTAGTTTGCGGGAGCAAAGCTGGTAAGGTACTGTGGTCAAAACAATACCTAATAGGGCAAAACCAAGGAAGAGGGAGTTGCTGCCAAGATGGATTTCTAGCTAAGGAATCTGGATCAGTGTTTCAGTTGCACAGACGATCGGAGAGGGGCAACTTGACGGTTGGCAGAAGGATTTATAGGAGGGAAATCGGGACTCAAAGGGAGTCCAGAAGAGAACTTCCAGACGAGACGTAGAGAGACTTAGTAGGAGTCGAACCCAGAACTTCTAGGTGGGAAGTAGAGAGACTCGGAGGAGTTGACAAAGAAGAGCAGAGAGATGGCCGAGCAAAGAGATGGCCGTGAATGGGTTGAGGGATCAGGATAGGCTAGATGGGGCGTCCAGCTTCGTGGTCTGGAAGGCCAAGATCCTGTCCATTCTAGACAGATATCGCATCAAGGGATTTGCCTTGAGAGTAATGGTTATCCCAGTTGACCTAGTAGCTAATGAAAGGTACGAGGAGGCAATGGCCAAGGCAAAATGCATCATCCTTGATGGGGTCAAGGATCTTGTGGTCCAACATATTGCCGAGAAGGAGACGACAAAGGAAATGTGGGATGCCTTGAAGACGTTGTACCAGCATACTTCCGTGCAGACGAAGATGCTTCTTGAGAATCAACTACGGTCATCCCAGATGCAGAAGGGAGATTAGATAGATCTCTTCCTCGATCGGTTGAAAGAGACTCGGGACCAACTGACTTCCATAGTGGGGCCACGCTGGATCAGGAGTTGATGGTGAGGACCGCAATTAACACCGTCTCCGAGGAGTGGGAGACATTTGTCAAGAGCATATTGGGCAGGGCGAGTCTTCCAGATTGGGAAGAACTGTGGGCGGCTCTTCGTTAAGAAGAGATCAGAGGGTGACCAAGACAGGAAGTAATAGCAAAGGAGTCTGGATTAAGAAGGAAGAGAAAGAGGATGCAGCTTTGGAATCTGCGGGAAAATAGGAGAAGAGGAAGAAGAAGGACCTCTCCAAGGTCAAGTGCTTCCACTGTGGGGAACTGGGTGACTATGCGAACCAGTGTCCGAGGAAGAAGAACAAGGGAGAGGCTTCTGAGTCCAAGGCAGCACCAACGAAGGCGGAGAAAGAAGTTGAGGAGGATGACGATTTTGCCATGAGTGCTCATGTGCCATTAGAGAAGAAGTGGGGAGACATCTAGCTGTAGTTAGGAGGACTACAAGCGATGAGGTGCAGGATCCTTGAGGTACCCAACTTCTTGGATTATACCTTGCTACGGGAGCCCCGAAGAGGAGTAGTAGGACTAGCGGATGTCAGTAGAGATGGATGCGGATGAAGCGGTGGAGAGTGCTACAGTGTAGGAGTCCCTGGGCAGTGCAAGGCTAGCAGGTTGCAACAGTGCGAGAGGCACGGGAGTGTTGCAACAGTGCAGGATGACATAGAGATGTGTGCAACGGTGCGAGATGCAGGGAGTTGTTGCAGCAACGCAAAGTTCAGTAGGGGGAGCACTCGTTAGTAACGGAGAGAGCTTCAGCATCGAGAGTGTTTCTAGCCTGACAGGGATGTCAGAAGTTGGGTGGATCAGTTACTTACTTCTCGGTGACTGAGTTGCAGTGAAGTAGTGATTAGCAGCAGAATGATGCAACATGATGAGAGGGGGTTGCAGTGCACATGCAGTGTTGGGAGAAAGGACCAATAGTAGCACAGATACAGAGGGAGCTGCTGTACGGATGCAGCAGTGGCAGTGGCAGAGCCATGGGCGGAAGTACAGGATGTTGGGCGGGGAGGCCTAGCATCGATGTTCTGCACTCTACAATATACATCAATCTATCTAATCCAGTTATCTAGCTTTTCTGCATTCAATTCTCCATTATAAACTGGCAAATCAAACTTCACATCTAATTTAATCAAAGAAGATTTCTTCTTTTTCTTTTCAGGGCTTCCTTTGTGTGAAGAAGATGATGATGGGAGAGATGGTGGAGAGGGCTTCTCTTCTTTTCCTTTGCCTTCTGGGTGGGCAACTAGAAGAGGTTCTTCTACTCCTTTATCTTGTTTGGAGGTTGAGGACTCTTCACCTCTACCTTTCTTAAATTCTCTATACATTTCTTCTACCATGGCTCTCATGGTCATGAAACTGTCCATGAACTGAGAGTCTGATTCCAAGGGACTTTCTTCTGACATTTTCCTCTTAGAATAGACTCTTCCCATTTCTGGGTTAGCTTCAACCAACTCCTTCTCCTAATTTAAGCTTTGATCTAGTTATCATTCAACAAAAAAAATCCAGCACAAGCTTGTCTAACCTTAGCAACCTAGAGCTTTGATACCACTTGATCTGAAATTGATCCAAGACAATTAATAAGGTATTACAGACTCATGCATGGATGTGCCTATGTTATTTTATGCAACGGATCGATAAGATTGCGCAATACACAGGCACTGAAGCAGTTAAAGAAAACATAACATGCAAACATATAGACACAACAAGTTTAATAAGGAGTTCACCCAACACTCCGGTGCTACGTCTCCTGGTCCAGCCTTCAGTAGTGGCCTCTATTATGTTTTCAAAGTATATTTTTTACAACAGTGAGCTCAATTTGAGTCTCACACAGCAGACACAAATCAGTAGGACTGTACTTGGATCCCCCAAGTCTCTGGAGTACACAGACTCTCCTTACTGAAACTCGACCTCTATTGGTCACAGTAGTATGAGCCCAATCTGAGACTCATACATGACAGGCATATACAGAGGAGTTCACTTGAACCTCTCAAGCCTTCTCTGGAGCACACAAACTCTTTGACTCTCTCTGTCTTTGTCTTGACTCTGGCTTGATGCTACCTTTGTTTCTGTAGGTCAGCTTGACTTCTTCTCTCTGCTTTTAGCTTTCTTAACTTGCCTGCTTCTCTCTCTGTCAATTCATGGCTTTAAAGCCAATCTGCTTTCTAACTGTTCATTTCTGCTTCCTGGCTTTCTGGTTCTCCTGCTTCTGTCCGTTTGAATCCTTTTGTTCTGGGTAATCATCACTGTATAACGCTTCACAGGGAGGTGGCCACCTATTTCATAACGAACTGAGTGTCAATTCTCTTGGACATATTCGAAACGACCGTTTATTCCATTAACTCCAAGAATGCCCGCGAAACATGACCTTCTACCAATACATTGTCCATATCGGACTTCAAATCTTATACAACTCTGCCTGTTGACCTCGTCAAATCCGGTCATCCATCGGATTGCGTCTCCGCCATTGATCTGGAGCCTCCAAATCCTACGGTCATCGTCCATATCGGGCGGGTAAGTAACATGATGTTTACCCGTCCGATGTGAGCGGTTTTCTCTCTCTTCCGCCAGATGCGTGGCACCCATTGTGTGGCATCGGGCAGGACTCGGTTGAAACCGCTTACCGCTCGAAGCCCTTTCGATATTCTGCCGGTTTTTGTGGGACCCCACTTCTGACGGAATCAGAACGATATCCATTACATTTTATGATTTTTCGGGTCCGGGGGCTTGCGGCCCTTCCTTCTTTGAGGGGTTTGCCTTGCGATCGCATATCAGAAACTACCCCCGTTCCTTGAAATGACCTTTGGTTTTGCTAATTCGCGACAGCGTGCGTTACCATGGGCCGATGGTCTGCGCGCTTGACCGAGGGTCCTCGTTGCTCCGCGTTGATCACAAATTGCAACTCTTATGAGGATATCTCCGATAAGCTTGATCTTCATAAGACTCTGAAACTCTGGCATGATTTTTAAAGAGTTCATGAAAACTTAGAGAGTGTTCTAGGATCTAATTTGGATCATTGAGTGAACAACCCCTGGCTGCCTCTGCGCATTGTCTGCGTCAGCCCAACGTCACACTGTCTAGGCACTGTGTTACTCTTCCCGGCTGATCGATTTTCTCTTGAGATTCTGACTTCTGCTCTCCCAGTCTCACACCCTGGCTTCCAACTACAGAAATCGAACCCTCCAGCAAATTTCAGACTCCCTCAAGGCTTCTACGGTGCCTCTGCGTCAGCCTCTCTGGCTCTGCACTGCGTCTGCTGGATCTCTCTTTGCCTTCTCTACTGAGTATTCTCCGACCGGGAAAGATCTCCCTTCAGATACTATTCCTGCTCCTCTTTGCAAAAGATCACTATCGAAAATCTCTCCGACAGCTGCTCTGCGTCAGAAAATCGAACTTCTGATCTCCCCTGTGTGTGTATTCTCCAAGTGCCCCTCAAGCCTCTTCTTATATATTTCTGTTAGACAACCAATGGCCCAAATTAACTTCTAATCAATGGCTTAAATCATTTTGGCTTGATCATTGTCTTCTTCTAGAAGTTACACCCACAGTTTAGATTAATACCCATTAAGTATTTTAATTTCCTAAGTTTAGACTTAGGATTCCATTAAAAATAATTAATTATTTTAATAAAACTGTCTCTGGGTTGAATTTGCCAAAATGATTTCTGGGTATTGGAGAAAGCATGTGTCTAAGCCTCCCTGCAAACTTTGAGACTTAGAGCACATACGATGCTACTAGAAATAAACAATGCACTACTTTTTGGGCCTTGAAGTATGGCAAAAGCCTGGTGAGATTTTCCTTTCAGACGGAAAATACATTGTAAAGTTGTTGGCAAGATTTGGAATGACTGAATGTAAATCCATGGTTACACTGATGGAAATGAACTTCAAGAAGTTATGCAAAGATGCATCAGGACCAAACTGAGAAAATCCATCCCAGTATAGACAACTGATTGGGGCTATGATTTTCCTTGTGAACACCCGTCGAGATATATGCTATGCAATAAATACATCGAGACAATTCATGACCGAGCCTAGCCACACACATTAGATAGCTACCAAACACTATTGAGATATTTGCATGGGTCGATTACACTTGGCCTAAGATATTTTGCAGGAAATGTTCAACTCCATGGATACACTGATGCTGATTGGGCCGGAAATGTTATCGACAGGCAAAGTACATCTGGATGTTGTTTTAGCCTTGGATTTGCCATGATATCTTGGATGAGCAGGAAGCAAAAGTCTGTAGCATTGAGCACAGTCGAAGCATAATACATTTTCGCTAGCATGGCTAGCTGCGAGGCAGTATGGTTAAGAAAGCTCTTTGGAGAGTTATTTGAGCAGGTCCTAGATACAACAATGATATACTGTGACAACAAGAGTGGAATCCGTTTGGCATAAAATCCTGTGTTTCATGACAATTCCAAGCATATTGAGATTCGATATCACTTCATTCGAGACATGGTGCAGAGAGGATCTGTCAAGCTCCATCACATATCGACATATGAACAAATTGCAGATATTCTCACCAAGGCATTACTAAAGAGAAAGTTCTCAATTTTCAGAGAATAGCTTGGATTGATGGGTGTAGCCCCTCCGAATAAGGGGTGACGCTGATCGAGGACACTGAGCATACTCTTCCCATCCTGCTTGAGCTTTCAAGGTGAGGAATCGAGATAGAGGGCTCCTGGGGTTGAGGGAACTCTAGACAATAGGGCGTTACCCTATCTGTTACCTAGGGTAGAAGAATGTTTCTCCCCTATCTTTATAGGGTCGGAGAATGTTGCTCCCCTCTTGGTCTTTGCAGAGTATACCCCAGTTGGCATCATACCCTCAAGCAGGCCAGCTTGATGGGAATACCACTCGTTTTGTCCAATGAGTTGAGAGTGTACTTGGGGTGTACAACCCAAGTCGATTATAATGCAGGTGTTCTACCACATGACTACTAAGGGTCATTGTTGGGAAGATCGGTAGGCAATAGGATTGGGTTGGAGATGTGCTCCCCTGTATGATATATAATCATATTGCTTGGTATGGGTGGAAGCTATTGCTCCCCGATTCTTCTTCTTCTAGATTCGAGAAAGTTTCAGCAGATAGAGTTGAGCAGAGACAGTCAAATCATTATAGGATGATGCGAAGATCAACTGACAAAAATTGGCAAGTGGAATTCTTCCTAGTTGAGAGGGAGTGTTAATTTTTGCAACTAGGGTCAAATTCCACATTGAACAACTCAAATGACCAAGATGATGCTTGCATTAAATTCCTCTTTTTGAGAGGACCAAAATCGACCCAAAGATCACCTAATTTGGTTAAGCGGAAGTTAAGTTTTGAATTATTTTATTCATTCATTCATTATGGAACAAGTCAGCCCTAACCACTTGGGTAACTGCTTGGGTCAATCTCAACCCCAAGTAAACCCTCAAGAAAGCCTATAAAAGGAAGCGACCTCAAGTTCATTTCAACACACTTGATCAAGACATGTTTCTATTCTTCTATTTTATTTTGGCTTGCACAAGTTCGTCGGAAGGAGTTCACACAAGGTTCGAAATTATAGGCGAAAGGTTCGCTCTGGGTTAGGGTTTTCTGGATCTCGGTTGCTGGAAAAGGACAAAAGTTTTCGTCCTTGGTCGCAGGCACAAAGTAGGCAAGAGAGCGACTCTGGCTCTCTGGTCACTCGGAGACAGTTTAGTGAGAGCGACTTTGGGTTCAGAGGCAGATCGAAAGGTTCCGGTCCCTGGTTGCTCGCACAAGGTAGCCCTGGGAGTGACCCTGCCATCTCAGTCGCTCGCACAACATCAGTAAGGGAGCGACCCTGCCATCTCGGTCGCTCGCACAACAACGGTAAGGGAGCGACTTTGGGTTTTAGTTGTTCAGTGCCACAGTCGCTCGCATCAAGACCTCCTGAGAGCAACCCTGCAGTCACAGTTGCTCGCATACAATGACAGAGAGAGCGACCAAGGAGTTTCAATCGCACACAGTCAGTCATGATGAGGGCGACCAAAGTTCAGATCTAAGATTTGACATCTTGGATTCAGTTGACTTCAGTGATCTGGTAGATCTGGGTTTCTCTCTGCTGTTATAATAGATATGTAGATCTGATTTATTGTTATCGCCGTTAATCATATGTATTGGGCTCATTGTACTCACTACTGAAATCCTTTTATGATGATCTACTAAAGAAGAAGATTTGAAAGGGTTTCCCCTTGTGGGGTTTTTCCCTGGTCTTGGACCAATTTGCTGTCTCTTATGGTTGTGTTGTTGTCTTCTCTATCACTGCATATATTGTTCTTTCTTCAGTTACATTTATGATTGATTATACTACTAATAATTGGATGCATTGTTAATGAAAAGATAAATTGGGCTAAAGTAACTTATACAACATAGAACAATAATTTTTTTTAACACAAATATGTGGCTTGCTTGCTTTGGAGGTAAGGTTTAAAGCTCTCAAGGAAGGGATTAAGGGGAACCTCAAGGTTTAGGTTTAGGGTATGTATCTTATAATGGAGGATCCTAGACCTTGAAATTCTTGTGAAAGCTTGGATTCCTAGTGATCCTTGAAGAATCACCCTTAATAGTGTATGGGACCATGTGAGGCCAAATGGACCTAGGGGTAGGTCAAGGGGTAGGGTTTAGCAACCAATGATATGCTTGACCTATTCCGGAGGGGGAAAGGGACCAAAGGAAGATGATTTAATACAAGACAATGTAAGGGTCCCAATGAGGCTTCTAGCCTAAGGAAATGAAGGGGAAGATTCAATCTCGAGGCTAGGGCTTGGGATATCTCAAAATCCCACCGTCGGAATTTCCTATAAATTGGAGGGCACCTAGGAGACACATTAGCGCAGTAGGGGCCAAGAGATTGAATTTTTTTGATGGGTGGTTTGCAAGATAAATGATGCCCTAGGGGACCTAATGGGCTAGGCCTAGAAAAGGAGAGGGAGTAGGATGAAAAAGGTTTAAGGTGATCACCTTTGGGTGGACCAATGCCTAATCCTTTGGGGAGATTGGAGTTAGGTAGAATTATGACTATGAACCTTTGAATTTTCTAGGTCAAGGAGGCATCAAAAACAACTTTGCTTAGCACTAGGGCAACAACAAAAGCAACTTCAAAGACTTTATACTTCGATTTGCAATATATATGGCTTATCAAGATGAATTTCAGTGATGAAACATCCTTAGGAACATTCATTCATTATACATAGCCCATACATGAAGCATTCAATATCCAGAAACAAAATTTCCACAACTTCGCGTAAAGAGATGTAGCAAATAAGCCCTAGTATAGCGAAATCCCAACAACAATGTATGTGACAAAATTAGAAAGAGAATAACATTACAATGTACTTACATGTATAAAAATATATCCAACCTTCCAAAAAAATTGCCATCAAGAAGCTCCGAGGCATATGAAAATTATCCAAACATCAAAATTCACTCCATGCTCCAAAAAATCGTCCTCCAAGAAGGATACCGAAAATCTCTAAAGAGATACAAGTTCCAAATCCAAGTGATGATGATAAAATGAATTCACATCACTTGTATTTATACACTTCTAATGAGTTTGATTTAGCTAATAAGGCCTACATTAGCCCCTACAATAAAATAATGTGCAAAACAGCTGACTTTCGGTGACAAAGCCACCAAACTAGCTCATAAACAAAAGAATAAGCCTCTCAAGAGGTTGAATGATCAATAATACATGTCATTGGGCTTTCTAAGAAGCCAGATGAAGTCCATAAGTGCCATAATGATGAATAGGACTCCCAAAAGTAGTGGACAAGGGGTTGGCCCCTTGTTCTCCAAATAATAAACCTGTGGTGCTCCCAATGGGTGTGGGGGCACACAAGTAACCTCACGGGTCTCCAAGTAGATCGAAGATGCTTGTAGACTATCTGTAAGGGCTCAAATGATGGTGTAAGTGATGCCACATCAGTATACAAGTCCTGGATCATCTGCTAAGTGCATGGTACAATTGTGGGGTTGACTGGGCATGGTGAACTAGGTGCATCTTTGTCGTCCAATAGGTGAATCCCAAGCAATATTTGAACATCTCTGGGGATCCATGGAGTACTGTCCACTGCTATGGAGGCCTATGGCTCTCTAGACACACCCTACATGTGCCAATGTAGCCCTTTAAAGGGCTAGGACCCATATAGGGAGACCAAACCCATAATGGAGACCATCTACAATCCTGCATAAGATCCAATGCGTCCCCTAGCCTTCAAGTACAACAAGTCATTTAAGGAAATCAAGTTAAAGAGCTTACAAACCATGGACAATAGGTGGCCACTTCATAATGGCATGCCCTTCCATAGTGAGCTTTCACATGTGCTAATGTCTCCAAGCTCCAAAGCGGTTTAACCAAGTACCCTATTAGGTGGATTCTAACTTTAGAGGGGACAGTATGTCCAAGGTACATCCTTCAAATGGTGGTGGCTTGTGATAAAGAGATGAATGGAATAGGGAATGAAAGGGGCAATCTTGGACCACATGTTGGGGTACAAGGGTAGCTAGTAAAGGGAAGCCCACACTTTGGTGTATAATGTATAAGAGGGAGCAATCGTGGTGCATGAGGTGCCCCGACCTTCATTTTTCCACCCTTCTTTATACGCCTTTTGCCTTTTATTATTTTTCTTTGATTAATTACTTGGGGCTCAAACAAGAAGAGCATGATGTGTAAGGTATAACAATGGATACCCCTTTTGAGGTAGGGCAAGTCATTGCCCACCAAGGGTTGGGACAGTCATGGGTTTCTGAATGATAAAAGAGGCTCATCTAGGGTCTAGAGGAACCAGGGTGATGGCCATAGGGATGGGGTAGAGCTCATGCATTGGATTTTTTCCACATGCTAAATGTGTTTGTCTCAACTATCGTTTGCATTTTGTGATACATTTTCCTATTGAATGTGGCCAATTATGCTTTTACTTTTGTTTTCAGTGACATAAACCTCCGGGGCATCGTTTCTGATCTAGGTGGATGTTGGTGGGCACCCACCTATCCCACTTGGACCCCCACAACTGCCTCTTTCAGTTTTTTAGTTTCCTTAATTGTAGCACAATTTACTATTTGGCAATTTTTCGAGTCCTGAACTCTCGGAGCCGTTTTGAGGCCCTAAACGACGTTCTTTGGGAAAACCGGGAGCAACATGGGACATACACTGATGTTGTTCACCCAAAATTTGTAGTCCTCGGATAGATCTTTCTAACAAGGTATTGTGCACGTCAAATGAAGATCGTATGCCAAAGTTACAACCCCGGGAAGTTGATGTACCAATTTACCCAAACGGGGACCATAGTTTGGTGTTTTATCTCCTAGGGTTAGTTTTTAGATGTTTAGGGTTTTCCATTGTTTCTTAATAATAAATAGGCCTTCTAGCCTCATTGTAACACAATTTTAGAGGTATGTAGCCACCACATCTCTTCTCAGAGATAAGCTACCATCGCCCGAGCTAGTTTATTTCCATTTCTGTTTGTAAGTATATTTCAGTATTTTACATTAATGAAATGAAGTATTATTTCTGTTGCATCTCTGTATTTATGGTTATCTCTGTAATTTGTTGCATTCCTATTTAAATCCGGATCAGTTTCAGGCTCGACCCAAGGTGTGGGCAAGGGGAAGGGGAGGCTCACCCTATGCGGACCCAGTGGAGGGATGTGGACACAAGTGGGAGAAATGATGAATGAGGTTGTAATGAACAGAAAGGGAGTAATGTATGTGGACGAGGGAGCAGGAAAACACAACCAGAATTGGGGTTTCCCACGTAATACCACCCTAAAACCCAAAGGTCAATAAAGGAGATCCCATGGGACTAAGATCCAAGGGTAACATCCAAAAGAGGTCTAGGGGACAGAAGCACAGACCTAGCCCACTCTTTCTGCTGAATCCCCCCATTAATCTATGCCCATAAGTGTCCATGATAAGAAAACTACAATACTCAATTACCAAATGACAAGGCATACCTTTAGGCTCGGGAGGCCCACCTTCAAACATACGATCATGACAGATGGTTGAGAGACCGCATAATTGGCTTAAGTGGCGAGAAATGGCACAACGAGCTAGTTGGTGGCTGCAAGGGGTTACTGGTTGTCAATTGAGGACCATCTTGGTGAAAATTTTCTCCTAGGGATATCACCTACAAAAATGTGGGTAACAAGGACCATCTAGGAGAAAAACATATTTCTCCCATGATACAGCCCACAGATGGTGGGTAACATCTGGCTCCAACTGGGACATGAGCTCTCAGAAGAGTGCATGAACGTACTCGAACAGGAGGTCATGAGAACACTAGCAATCTCTTGGGACCACAGACCTATTACCTGCACATATCAAAGATCAATCATACAAGGCAACATGTTTTTGTGGTGTCTTATGATCACCCATGCTTAGTATTAGGCCATAAAACTAACAAGAAAATAAAATTTATTCTAAATGCAATTTTAATCTAAATGCAACTAGTCTATCATGATAATATCATATGATGTTAGTTCTAATGAGAAAATCAGCATGCAATGCATCCTACCCTAACATGCATATGATACAATGTCAAGTGTCAAGGAAAGGGGTGATACAACTCAATTTGACGAGTTGTGGCCAAAGTTCGTCATTAAGTTTGGCAATGTAATAATAATCTTCTCCGACCTTTCCATGAATCTTGACAAGCACAGGGTTTTTGTCTACCAAGCCCACATCCCCAACCTTTTATTCCTTTTTGGGCTTTCACTTCTTGTTCGTCTTGTGGTTGGGTCTCTTAAGGATACAAACCTCTTGAGAAGGGAGAATAGGGGATGGTTCCTTGGCCTCAGGAATTTTATAATAAGGGATGGGCCCTAGTTTTACCATGTGAGTAGGGTACATGGGTTCTCTATAAAGGGTAAACAGAGTTCCATCAAACTATGGGATGGTGACATAGGATAAGTCCATTTCGAGTTGACCACCAATAGTAGCACCCCATTTCCTAGATAAAAGCATTCCCCACACATCGGTAATATCTATGACCACAACATCCATGAGTAGGGATATATTGGGGTTCATGGCTAAGGAAACCTTCAGATCCTTTATGAGGCCTTCTACTTAAATAGGCTTGGAGTTGAAACCACAAACCGCCCTATATTCACTGGTAATGCTAAGATTCAATTGCTTCATGACTTTTAATGGCATGATATTTGTAGAAGTCCCTGAATCAAGCATACAATTGTGTAAGAGGTGTTCATTGATAGCTAAGGCGAGCAATAATGGCTCATGTCCTGGATTTCATTTGGGAAAGTGAATGTTTTGCAATTTTATTAGCATATCCTCTTCCTTTTCAAACCCGAGGGCTTTCTTCACTTTCCATTCTTGATGTTGGAGTTTCACAATTTCCTTCAAGGGGACCTGCACAGTCATCTTTCCTATAGCAGCATCTAAGTCAAGATCAAGTTCCACCTCCTTACCCTTGGACTTCTTTTTGGGCTTCCATATTGGAGGGTTCCCCTTGGAATTCTCTTTCTTCGAGGGATCTTTCTTAGGGGTGTCCCTAGGAGGAGGATCTTTAGGAAGGGGTTGCTTAGGAAGTGATTCTTTTGTGCCAAGCTCCTTTCAGGTGGAAGGAGGGTTCTTGTTGTTCTTTCTTGAGTATTAGATCCATTGAAATCTCCCACTATCATCAACATTTTGTATCACTTCTTCCTTAATAGTCACTTCACTAATGGGAAGATGAGTATATGAACCACCTAGCAAAATGTTGAAAGCTTCAGATTCTACGATGTTAGCTTGCTCCTTGATTTGTTCATCTTCACTCTCATCCTCATCACTTCGCTCGTCCTCAGAGGATAATTCTTGTTCCACAACATTTGTTGGAGCCAAAGTGTTTGGAACTTGAGATGAGCTCGGCTTGTCTTCATCATTTTGTTTCCTAGGGAAAGGCTTGCCTATAGGAATATAATTTGATTTTTGAGCCCTTTCCAAGGTGGTGAGTTTGTTCATGTATAATCTATCTCGTGAGTTCATCTCCTCAATTAGCTTATCGACTTTCTTAAGGAGCACTAGAAGGGTTTCTTTGGTTTGGTCCTTGGATTTTCCCTTCTTGACTTCAACCTTAGCTTTAGGATGTTCATCCACATCCATTTTGGAAATTTGTAGGTTTTGTTCAACTTCCATCACTAACTCTTTAGCCTCAGCCAAGGTCTTAGGTTTCTTATCCCTTAATGCATATGTCAAATGACCACCCACGACTTTAATGAATTTGTCAAGTATACTAGCATTAGGGGGTCTCAAATGGTTAGGGATATCCCTAACTACCCTATTAAATTTTTGGATAAACTCTTTCATATATTCCCTTCCCCTGCTTATTTGGTAAACAAATTTAATGTTGAAAGTTCCCTGTGCATCACATGACCTTCTTCTCATGAACATATCCTCAAATTGGTTAGAGTTTTCTATGCATCCTGGGGGAAGACTCAAGTACTACTCCCTAGCTCGCCCCTCAAAGGATAATGCAAAAAGCATCATGATCCTATCTTCATCGAATACTAGTCTAGGAAAAATGGTCTAATAGAACTCTTCAACATGGTCATGAGCACTTATAGTAGCATCACCCTTGAACTTGGGTAGCCAATTATTATATTTTTCAGGTAAAGGCTTAGGATCATTACTCAAGTTTAGAGGTGCAAAAACATTAACCAAATGCCTCTCACTTCATGACATTTTTGGTTGGTCCTAGTTTAGGTCGGTGGCAGAGTTAGTTTCCATCTCGGGTGTGTGATCACCAACCTCTTCAAATTCAAGGAGAAAGCTAGTTCTAACAGGAGATGGAGTTCATTCTCCCCTTCTTGCAGCGTCCCTAGTTAAAGGAGGAATGTTGTCACCTTAAAGTAGACTATGTGATTGGATAATGAATGGAGTTTGCCAGAAGAATATTTGAATTGTCGTTTATGAATCAATTCCTCAATGATTCACTAGGGAGGTAGACCTACTTCTTCCTCGACAACAGTGCCAAAATGTTACCTCTCAAACTAGCAGGGGTCCTAGGAGGGGATCCTATAGAGCAACTACTAGGCCAAGAGACAACAATGGAGCAATAGCTCACTATCACCTCAGCTATAGCTCCTTGCTCTATGGACTTTCACTGATGGGAGAAGACCCAATATAGGAGGGATCACAAGGATGAATATGTAAATGAATGGTGGAGAGTAATCCCTAGAACCTATTCACAAGAGAGATTTAATCGAATGGCTTACTTGCTTGAGAAGCAACGTGATAGGCTCTCTAGGAAGGGCTAAGACAACATGTGAGCCTAGGTTTGGAGGATATGCCTTGACACGGGGCTTCCTAGACTTAAGGATCCTCGTGGAGAAATGGATTCTATGTAATCCTTGTGGAATTTGAGTTATGCAATTGTGGAACGACAAAGAACCCAAGTGGACCCAAACTAGGTCAAGGGTATGGAGTTGATCGACCAAAGAGGGGCATCTAATTAGGAAAGAGAATAGGATCAAAGGACTAATTTTTCTCTTGAGATTTGAATGCAATGATCTAAGTGAGGACACTAACCCAAAATCAACCTAGGGAAAGAAATGGTCTCGTGGCTAGGGCTTGCTATATCTCGGGATTCCACTGTTGGATTTGCTTTAAACTTAGAGGATCTCTTGAGCAAACTCCAATGCAGCAGTGGACCAAAATTCTAGGGCTTTGGATGGCTACAAGGAATTTCACTTGATGCCCTAGGTGACGCTCTAGGGTTAGGCCTAGAATTGAGGAAAGTGGAGAAAAGAGAGGCAAATTTAACCACCAAAGGGATGCGAGGATCAATGCCTTGCTTCTTGGGATTAATGGAGTCAAGATACACATAGATTGAGAATTTTCGTGAGATAAGGAGCCCTAATTGACCTTTGCTAGCCTTTCCAAGGGCAACAACTAGGTTATTAGGGATCTATACTTCAAATTTGCAAAGGAGATGAAGTTTCAAGCTCTTTCAGCCTAAGAGGTGCCTCTAGGAACATTCACCCAATCCCTCAAAGAGAAATGCATGTATTAAATTGCTTATTTAAGGTCTCCAGAAGAATTTCGCATTACTTTAACCCATACAAGAATAATGATAACAATAACATGCATTAGACAAGTAAGATAACAATAATAGCATTTAAAAGTTTAGTTACATGAGAGAGCGAGTATATCCATTCATCAACTTCGCATTAGAAAGAAGCTCCAAAGACAATTGTGAAAATCCAAACATCATATTGCATCAAGAAAACTCCAAAAATTTCATCCCAGCAACAAGTGCGAAAATCTTTCAAGAAATACTAATCCAATCCAAGTGATGGTGAGAGGAATGAATGGGCCTCTCATCTATTTATACAATCCATAAGGGAGTTAGAATAGCCTAATTGGCCTAATTGAGCCCTAAATAATAAAATAATGTGCAACATTAGCATTCCTTGGTGACAAACCCACCAAGATAGCTCAAAATAGAAAGGTAAGTCTCTCAAAAGGACAAAATAGTAAACATGATGAGTCGTTGGGCCATTGAGAAGGCCTAGTGGAGTCCAAAGTGTGCCAATGCGTGAAAATAGGCTCCAAACATAGTGAATGAGGGGTTGGCCCCTTGATATCCAAGCAAGTCACATGTGGTGTCCCCAATTGGGTGTGGCTGCACAATGGTGTCCTCATGGGTCTCCAAGTGGATCGATAATGATTGTAAAACATCTGTAGGGGCTAGGATGATGACATAAGCCCTCCCTTTGCCTCCCGTGGTGAGACACATCCTCATCTAGACTCTGGAACCTCTGCCAAGTGTGAAGCCGGCTGGGCATGGTGATCTAGGTGCATCCTTCTCATCCAAAAGGTGGAACATGAACAATCACTGAATGGTGCTAGGGATCCATGAAGTGCTCTCTGTTATGGTGGAGGGCCATGGCTCTCTACGCTCACCCTATAAGTGCCAATGTTGCCCTCTGGAGGGCTTGGACCCCATATAGGGAGACCAAACCCCAAATGAAGACCCACCTGCAATCCTACATAAGATCCAATGCATCCCCTTTCCCTCTAGTACAACAAATCATTAGGATTATCAAGTAAAAGAGTTTAAATTGTGGAACGAAACGAGCACTTTATGGTGGAATGCCCTTCCATAGTGGGCTTTGGCATGTACAGGTGTCTCCAAGCTCAATAAGGGGGTTAACCAAGGACTTTATTAGGTGGTTTAAGCCTTTAAATGGGGTGACATGTCCATGGTACATCCATCAAGTGGTAGGTGGCGTGTGATATAATGATGGAGTAGACTGGGGATCAGGGGAAGTCTCTAGGCTACATGCCATGGTACAAGGGTAGCTATATTAGGGGAAGTGCACACTTCGGTATATGAGTGTAGGAGGGAGAAATCGTGGTACATGAGTTACCTCGACCTTTGTTTTTCACCCTTCTTCATATGCCTTTTGCCTTTGATTAATTTTTCTTCGTAACTGCTTGGGGCTCCAGGGATTGAGAACATGATGTGTAGGATACAACAGTAGATACCCCCTTTAAGGTGGGGTAGTTCTTTGCCCACTAGGGGTTGGGACAATCATGTGTTCCTTAATGTGGAGGGGGCTCATCTAGGGCCCATAGGAACCAGGTGATGGCCATAGATAAGGGGTAGAGCTCATGTTTGGCTTTTGCCCACGTGCTAAATTTGTATGTCCCAACCATCTTTTGCATTTTGTAGTACATTTCCTGTTGTAAGTGGCCAAATTATGCTTTTTATTTTCTTTTAGCTGCATCAACCTTCAGGGCATTGTTCCATGCCCGACCCAAGGTGTGGGCAAGGGGGTGGGGAAGCTAACCCTTTGTGGATCTAGTGGACAAATGTGGACCCAGGTGGGAAAGGTCATAAATGGGGTTAAAATGAGCGGAGGGGAGTGATGTATATGGTGTCGGGAAGCAGGATCATGCAACCAAAATCAGGATTTTCCATGTAGTGCCAGCCCAAAAGCTAATAGCCAGTAAAAGAGATCCCACGGGACTAGGATACAAGGCTAACCCCCAAATCGGGAAGAGGAAACAAGAGTAAAAACCTAGCCCACATTTTTCCGTTGAATCCCCCCACCAATGCGTGCTCAAAAGTGTGCATGATAAGTAAACAAAATTATTCAACTATACCAATGAAAATTCATACCTTCGGGGTTGGGAAGCCCACCTTCCACATACGATCATAACAGATAGGCGGGGGACCACATGGCTAGCTCAGGTGGTGGAGGTAGTGGCACATCTAGCTTTCTGGTGGCTGCAAGGTGCTGCTGGCTGAGGACCATCTAGAAGAAAAAAAAAATTTCCTATGATACCACCCATGGATGGTGGGTAACAGACACCTCCAACTCCCACAATGTTCCAACACTTGCCCTACATTGATGACTTTTATGGGATGATGCACTTGGACCTAGCATGCCCCAGCAGGCTTAACACTATTAGGGAGATGGCAGTTGATCTAGGACCTAGAGGAGAATGGTCTCACACTTTGAGACAAGGGAGGGCTAGCACCACCTTGAAAGCCCCCAGTGTTGGAACAGAGACAGGCATTTTGGCCACTTGGAGACCCATGAGACCACATATTGACCCCAAGATGCAATTCGGGAGCCCAAAGAGAGAGATTAATAGAAACATGAAGGCCAATCTTCACATCCCGATTTTAGAGGGCTTCTACACTTCAATTGGCACTGTAAGCCCTCAACACATCCCCCAAAGTGACATACACATGGTTGACGTCATCACATTCTTCCTTACGACTCACATGTGTGGGAAATCATTTGTGTTTTGTCATTGGCTATTAGGTCGACTTGTGACCTAACTTGTTGTTACATCATTATTTTATTGTTTTAGGGGGCATTAGGCTAAAATTAACTTTGTGTCGCCTCATATAAGTAGAGGAGAGATGATTAGTTGTAAATCATCATCACAACTTGGATATTTTGTCCTTTTGAGCTAATTCAGGACATCTTGTCTTGTGGACAATTTGGATCTATGAATGCATTTTGACATTTGGAGCTAATTCATTTATCTTTGGAGCTATTATTTGGATCAAATGGATGGAATCTCTTTGCATGTTATCTTGTAAGTGTACCTATTGTTGAATATTTATTTTCTATATGTCTAATGTATGGAATATGTTGAATCTAGGGTTTGCTATTGTGCCCTAATTTGTTGAAAATTTATTGAATATTATCTAGATGTCACTATTGCATGCATTACTCATGAATAACATGTGAATGAATATCCTAGTGGTGAACTTTTACTAGCTCTCCCATGAAAATTCCTTGATCCATTGCATAGATAATTGCTTGAGTTTTGGTGCTAGGGCATCAAGAATTCAACCTCCTTAGAAACTTTTTAGCTGTCCTATCAAATCATAGACTCCATATTCCCAAGGGACAAGGCACTAGTCCATTTTGTTGGTGATCAAACACACTTCTTATCCATAAACTCTTCTTTCCTTAATTCGGCCCCTTTAAGGCCAAGCACACTAACTAGGGCTTGGTGTGAATCCCTAGGAAAGGTGTGTTGGAATTGAAGAGCCTAAACATTAAGAGGATTGCATTTTCCACAAAATCTCTTCTTTTGGTGGGCATCCACTTCAATTTTGTCCATAAATTCCTTTGCCCTAGTTGTTTTCCCTAGGGTAAACCCTAGTTTGGTCTTGCTTCAACTTAGGGACTTGTTTGAGGGTTTCATGTGCTTTGATCTTGTTCATATAAATTGTTGGAAATCCTTTCTCCTGCCTTGACCTTGGCAATCCCAACACTCAACATACTAATCAAGCCCTAGGTCTTGTGCCTCATATAGTAGGCCTCTATCAAGAAAGCAAATTGCCTCCTATTGGAGCCTTCAGCCTAAATTGTGACTTTTTTATAGAAGGCCTCATTGTGTCACCTTGTACCCTAACCTTAGAATGCCCATTAGGTGACCTTCTCACATATCGGGACTCCTCCCATTGGTGACAATTCGTAAATAGCAGGGGGTTTTGGCTTTGGTGATAGTGGGCCATCATTCCATTGTTGTCACTTGGTCTAGTGTTAGCCTTGTAGGGTGCCCCTCTCCAAGCCTTGCTAGATTTTGCGGCAACAGGGACCTTTGGAGTTGATTTGAGGATGCATTTGAGGACAACTCTTCAAGCGATGGATGATCATAATGCTTGGAGACACCTTCATCCTTCCTTTCATCATCACTCAACATTTGGAGCCCAAACAGGGCATGACATTATCATATTAGAGGCTTACGACTTACACACGTGGATCTATTTTGGCATAATTTCATGTTGAGCTAGTGGGTTGGCTTGTAACCCAAGGTTTACTTGTGTTTACTCATTATCAAACTTGTTTTAGGGGCTTCTTAGCTAAAATTAGGTGAGGTAGACTTCATATAAATAAAAGGTCATCTCACACTTCATTTCATCATCACTTGACTATTTTGGCCTCTTAGAGATTTTGGCCTAGCTCTTGTACCTCGCTACTCTTGTGGAGATGTGATCTTTGTGGATATTTTGCTATTGGAGACTAGTCCTTGTTGTGGAGACATCATTTTGGGATAATGAAGGATTGTTCATTGATATCTTGTGAGTACTTTATTGTTGAATACCTTTTCATGGCTATTGTATACAATGTTTTTTGCTATAGTTTTTATGTTCTTTGTCTAAATTCATATCTTTATATGAAATTTTTGGTGAAATGTTGCATGCTTTAATCAAGAATCTTGAATGTCCCTTGAGAACATCCTAGAGAGCTTTTCTCTTGCTTTTATCCCTGTATAGAATGATATCTAGGGTATCAAAAGTGGAAACTTAGGGTTGATATTTCCATAGTAATTATCCCTTAGACTCCATCACCCAAGTAGTTAGTAGGCACTGGTTTCCACATAGATGGTCAAAACTAATAAAGCTTCATATTTTCCTCTCTTAACCAATTTTGACCCTTCAAGGCAAGTCGCTAGGGCTAGGGCATAGAGCTGAATTCAACTAGGGTTGAAGTGTTGGCTTTGTTTTGAGGTTGTTCTTGCTAGTTGGACCTTACAACATCAAAATCTTGCATTTTGCATGGTTGGAATATCCTCCTTAGGGCTGATGTCAATCCCTAGGAAACCCTAATCTAGCATTTAGGCTTCAACGTGGGGCTTGTTGAAAGCTTGTCTCCCTTTTTGTTGATCATACCTTTCTTGCGAGCCTTTTCTTGGTTGTGTATGCCTAAGTGTACCACTTTTGTAGCATATTATCTAAACACTAGTCTATGAGCCCCTCTTGTAGGTTCCTTCGAGGTTGCTCTATTGCTTATCACATTGGATTGACTCTTGTTCTTAATTTGGGTGCCCTATCTGAGCCTATTAAATTTGTCACCTTTGAGCTATTGCCTTAGAATATCTGTTAGGTAACTTATACTAGGAAGCATCCCTTGTGGTGAAATTCCACCAAAGAGCAAGAGGGGAGTGTTGAGGTGACAGTAGGCTTCACCCCATTGTTGTATCTTAGTCTAGCCCTTGTCTTATGTGGTCTCTTAGAAGACTTGTTAGGTATTGAGGCAACAAGATCTAAAATTCTACTTTCTCCATATGAAATCCATTAATATTGGAACGACTCTCAAACACCTTGAATCAATTAATGGTAATGTTAAAAGTTTAAGTAAAAGGATGAAAATGAAAAATAACGAAACACGTCTCTTTTACTTTAAGAAATTAACATTAGCATTAGGGAGCATCTAGGAAACATCTAGGGAGCATCTGAGGAGCAACAAGGGGGCATCTACGAAGCATGATAGGAGCACAGAACGACACATGGTATAATGGTTCGGCAAATGGCGGTTTTGAATTTGCAAGAACCGTGCAAATTGAGCTCGAAGCGTGGTTTCAGGGACTCTTTGGTCACAGTTCCGCATGGTGCGCGGTTCTGGGGTCCGTTGCATGATTCCTACAACATCGGTCCCAACTATCTTGAGAGAAGAGAAGGGCATGATAGGTGGAGTCAATTGGGAAATGTAAGAAGTATGAGAGTTGGTGTACACAA
Organism: Pinus tabuliformis; assembly: GCA_031772625.1. Classification (NCBI taxonomy): domain Eukaryota; kingdom Viridiplantae; phylum Streptophyta; class Pinopsida; order Pinales; family Pinaceae; genus Pinus; species Pinus tabuliformis. Next base: position 314,799,240 of record CM062808.1, on the reverse strand, counting down.
CATCAAAGTGGATTTTGTTTTATTGAGTGTCCAACTAGTGTGAGGAGTTGTGTTGGGGCTGTGGGGAAATCAATGAGGGAGAAGGAAATGTAGGTATGGTCAACAAAGGGAGGGGAGAGGGGACAAAGAGATGTAAATGTGAGGAAGCGGTTGGATAGGACACAATTTACAACATTGGCAACACTACTGTAAGGGAAACAAGCGAAGTTAATGGAATCAGGGAAGTTGGAGAGACCATTAAGGAGTAGCAGGTCATGAGATTCTCCAAGATGGAAAAGATATCTCCCATAGGTTGAAATGGGAATAGTTCTATCAGCTCTATCTATATGCACAATTTCATGGTTGATCTCTTTTAGGCAAGGAGCATTGTCATGGTTGATCTCCTATAGGCAAGGAGTATCCTTGGATATATGATGTATCGATCTATGTAAGGTCTTGGTTTGGGTGTAAGTTTCCCAAAAGGATGATCCGGAGTAGAGTAGTAGAAGATATCTTCGTAAAGGTTAATTTAAGGCTCCCCATTTAAATGAAATGCAAAACTTGAAGATACTAGAGGAAAGTAGCAGAAAATATTGAAAGTATCAAGCAAGATGGGGCATTCCCTTGATCTTGAATGCACATGTATCTGGATGCTTGCCAGATGCAATTGTTAAGTCTTGGAGTCACAGATAAGGCAAGCAACTCCCCTTGAATTGCAAAAATTGTGTCTCATGGCTGAAGGTTGAGATCCAATGATAACTTGTAATGAGAGTGAGTGCTTTCTTGGGGTTGTTAGGAGTCTCAATGAGAAAAAGGGGATCTCAAGGTGAAACTACATCCTAGAATGTGCATGGAGATGACCAACCCTAGCCATTGTAGTTACAACAAGAAATGGAGATGAAGGATGACCCAACTTTACCCCAGTGATGGCATCATTTGTTTGGCCAAGGCCAGACTTGCAAGGGGGTTGGCCATCTTTAAGTATCATACAAGAATAAAAAGGAAAGATGAATGATTTCAAAATACGAAGTTGTTTTTCCCCTATGAAAAATAGAATAAAAGAAAACTTGTAGAATCATTGAATGATCATGAACCTTACTATAATATCTTAAAGTACAAGAGTAACCAAATAATGACATATTGCATAAGATGCTAACAGCGTCCCTTTAAAAATAACAAGTTGAAGTACCCAAATGAAGGAAGAAGAAAATGAAGATAAAGACAATTTACTTAAGGATTTTTATAAAAAACGTTGCAAGTTATGAGAATTTGATGGCAACCATAGTGGACCCATTCCTTTTCCTTTTCTTTTGAAACAACTTGATGTTGCTTAGGTCATTTTGAGACTGCATATTGGTCATTTCTTGCTTTTATTGGGAAATGCATTTCTCAGTAAAGGCACTACTGAGAAAAGTTAGGGTATTTCTCCTAGGAAGCAGTGGTTTCTCCCAAGCAATAACCATTCCTTGGCGGGTTTTCCCAATTCTAAAGAAATAGCCATTTAAAAAAATAAATAAAATATCTTAACAAAGAAAGTGAATAAATGCAATTTGATTATGCCGTGAATTTAATTTGATTTACAACGTTCATGCATTACATATGGTGGTTTACTTTTGAACGTTGCATAAACTTAACCGAATTATTTCATATATACATATTATGCATAATGCAGAGCAGGGTGGGTCACTTCTTCCTAAAATTCTTTGGTCCTTGTTTTGCATTCTGTTTTGTTTCATGTTTCCTTTCGTGTTCCTTGCTTCTTGTAACATAGCTTAAGGATATCGAAGGGGCTAAAGACTTTAAATCTGGTAGTGAAGGCAATGTATCTTCCTTTAGAACTTGGCTCCACACCATTGCAAAATTTTATAGGGCAATTAACATAAGTAAATAAATTACAGTTCTTGCGTATGATGGTGGAACTGGAATGGAATAGAAACCATGTTTGATAATTTAAGTGTGTGACCCCATTTCCACATGGGAAGATGAGGTTCATTATGTCCAAATTGCATGCTTCAACAAATAGTATGGAGGATGCGTATGCTCATATATTTTGGTGATTTATATGTTCTTGATAGTTCACTACATTGTAAGATAATTTTGCCATATATTTTCGGTTGAATGTATTCGTTGAAATTACATTTGGGTAATTTGTACTGTGCATATGGTATTGTAATTTGTGACTTTACGCTTATTAATGTGTTTGAATTTTCGATAGCAGTATAGATTCCTATAGAGAAGCAGGTTTGGAGAATAATCGGACAGTTCTGAGCATTCAAAAATTATTCTATATCCTAGCTATAATTTTTTTCAACATCCATGCTTATTTTGATGTGAGAAATCTTAGTTTTATGTTCACAGATTTTTATAAATCCTCTTCCAAGAAAAATAAGAAGGAAATTTCTTCCAGTCCCTTTAATGAAATTGTTTGTGATTCATGGCTCCACTCGTAGAGGGTATAGATTATATTCTTCAAGTCATTCCAAAACATGGTTCACTTGATGGCACTTAACATTTTGATTTGTACATTTTAGAATCCGTATTGCTGGCACATAGTGCTAAAGGATGTCACACATGATTGTGCATTGAATGTCACTTTTTTAGCTGTTGAATTCTAGGTTAATAAAAATTTGATGAAACCCAAAGGATGCCACATATGATTGTGCATTGAATGTCACTTTTTTAGCTGTTGAATTCTAGGTTAATAAAAATTTGATGAAACCCATTATCTCGTTTTCTTACAACATTTCTTTATACGTATTTATGTTGTTAAATTTGATCTTTTTACATTGTTAAGGAAATCAACTTTTGAACCTTCATATCTTTGTTTGGTATTTCTTTTTGTGTCATGTTTTCTAGAGGATGTTATAAAAGGCATAAAATTGTAGTTTCTTTAACGTGAGACATTGTTGATTGTCAGGTTTATGATAAGTACCAGCGATTATCTGGTGGAGAGGGTACTCTGATCTCAGTCTGCCCCAATGGTTGTAAAGTTCTGCAGCATGCAAATCCAATAATTTTAGATAAGGTATGTTATGATTTTTTCAATTAATTTAAATTGCCACTATCAAAATACGAAAAACCCAATAAGTGCTTGGATATCATGGGCCTTTTTAAAATCTTGAAATAGTGTTTTAGTACATAATTGCCAAGGACAACAAGAGCAAGCAACTTGGGGCTTGCTTGCAATGATATATTATTTTCAGTTGTCTTAAATCTAATGTCCGTCATCTTGACTTCATGCAAATATAAGGCAACTAGGGCACTGTTTTTTATCTGAAACTGTTTAACCATCCCTTTCCTATAGGGTTTCATAGTCTATTCTCATTCCAATATGCATGGTCTTAACCATTTGTCAAATTAAAGGCTTTCTCAGACTATTTACTCTTATGAGTAGAGCTCAAATGTTTTTTTATATGGGTTGGACATTTTCCTTTTGTAAAATAGCCTTAAAAGGTATTGTTCTTGTTGCATGAGTTTGTGGGATCTTAAAAAGGACAAAAAATTAGCTTCATGAAAGTAAAGGTGTTTATGATTCTAGCCTACAAGATATAACTTGTTTATCTTGGCAATAAGTTTGACATTGCCCTAGACTTTTAGTGTTATGGATCAATCTTCTTGTTCTGAAAACAAAGTGCTCAAAACAAGTTTGTGAAAGAGGTAGTAATGGAATGCACCTACTCAACTTTTATGGATAGTAGTGTTTAATCCTCCAATTGGATCAAGTAGGTGCTAGACCATGTCCTCTAAACTAGTCTCCCTACTCTCAACAAGAAAACTTTATATATATATATATATATAGTTAATTGGGTCTAACTCGGGTGGTTGGGAGAAATGATTGTTATCCTTCCCACCTAGGTTCAATTCCTGCAAGTGAAATGTTGAGCTCTTAATGAATATATTGTTCTAATGGCTTCAAGCCCTGTTGTTGATTGGATTTGTGCCCTAAAGATTCTAGGGTTTACCTTGGTACCATCCTTGAAATGAGGGGAAAAACTTGGGGCTTTTACTGAGGTAGTGTAGTCTGGATATATATAATTTTATTAATGTTCACAAGTGGACTAGAATAGGTTAGTGAGAATAAAAGTACAACAAGATAAGATAGCAACAAGGGAGTGCCAAGGAAACTTTTAAGTGTGATGTAGAAAGGGGTAAATGTAGTATCCCGTTTCCGGGATATCCCTCAAACCCAAGCAAACTCCAACCAAACACGTCCAAATGATATAGTGACTGGGAACTCAAAGTGATAAAAATAACAGTGGTGCAACATATAATAATGTAAACATGAAATATAAGCAGATACTCAAGAAATGCTAAGCCATTTTATTATACTGAGTAATGGAATGAGTACAAGAGGTGATCAGAAAGATGGCACCTTGACTTGCACAAGGCAAGTGAAGAAATACACTCAGAATAGCAAAGGAATGACCTCTCTCTGAACTGCGTCCAAGCTGCTAGAGAACTGTCGTGTTGTTGCTACTACCGGAAATCAAATGAGGATTTGGAGCTGTTCCCCTCCTTAGAAAATGCTAAAACTCTGGAATCAAACTCTACTCAAGAAACCCAGAAAAACCTAGAAAGCTTTTCTGAAATAGCCGACCCCCGAAAATCACCCCCTTGGGGATCTACGCTGTCCCTCAAGGCTCTGCACTGCCACTGAATAGAATCCACCGAAACTCAGCCTGAAACTCTGCCAAAATCCTCCAATATGCAAGAGCTAATCCCTTGCTCAATCTCCCAGCTCAAATCCACCTCAAAACCCCAATCCGGAAATCCCACCAAAAGGAACTGTGTCCCTTTCTCCCAAGATTGCGCAGTCCTCAAATGCACAGCTTCTCCTCAACGCCAGGGATTAGTCCTCCTGCAAAAGACTACTGAAAACTACCTTGCTCGAGCAGGCACTCGAAGTCCCCCGGGGCTAAGGGTGAGATCTCCGAATGGAGACACTTGATGCACTAAACAATGCTGCAGACAGGCTAAACAGCCAGCGTGCTCTAAGTCGAAGTGACTAGCTCAAATGCACATAATCGAATGACAAAATGAGGAGGCTCCTCTCTCCTTTATAGCGTTGGCCTCTCTCAATCCCAAGGCCCACCTCCTCCAACGTAGCCTTTCTCTTGCCATGTGTTCCTCTCCATCTGCGCAATCACTCCAAGTGTCTACGTGGGCCCCTCCTCTACGTGGTTCTTTGGCCCCCCTTGGCTCACCTTTAAGTTACAACGTTGTGCTACTAGGGAGTGTCTTTATTCATAAAGTGAGTATGTCCCCCTTTCCTCACCTTTTTATTTATAAATAGCTATAGAAGGCAAAATTGAGCAAAATCAAATATTCCAATTAGCCATGGCTAATTAGGAATATTACAGTCTCCCCCAGCAAAATGTTGCTTGTCCTCAAGCAACTGAAGTGATGGATGCTGCAAGATCTTCTCACTCTCCCAAGTGGCATCCTCATCCGGTAAATTCTTCCACCTCACCAAGAATTCCCGGACTGTCCTGCTCCGCAGCCGCCTCTCCCTGGTATCAATAATAGCCTCTGGCTGCAACACCAAATGCCCCTCATCATCCGTGGGTGGTAGCTCATCTGTCACTGTCACATGCTGCCCCAATGCCTTCTTCAGGCATGATACATGAAAAATGTTATGAATCTTGCTGCCTTGGGGCAGCTCCAACTCATATGCAACCTGTCCAATCTTGCATATCACCCTGTATGGCCCATAAAAGCGGGGCTTGAGCTTCTCAGCCCCCTTCTGCTTCAGTGACAACTGTCGATATGGCTGTAATCGTAGGTAGACTAGGTCCCCTACCTCAAATTGTCTCTCCACCCGACCCCTGTCAGCATATAGCTTCTGCTGGTTCTACGCTGTAGCCATATTATCCTTGAGAGCTCGGAGAATATCTTGACTCTCTTGGATCCAAATCTTGGTTCTCGGAGCCTTGCTAGCACCAAACATCACGTCAGCAAAAGATAAAGGATGATATCCATACATAGCATAAAATGGTGACATACCAATGGACATGTGATGCGTAGTGTTGTAGCAGTACTCCCCCAGATGCAGCCACTTCGGCCATGCTCGCTACTGCCCACTGATGTAGTTACGCAAGTAGCCCTCCAGCCACTTGTTAACTATCTCTGTCTGCTCGTTTGTCTGTGGGTGATAACTGGTACTCGGTGTCAACTCCATCCCCACCAACCGGAAAAGCCCCTGCCAAAACCTACCCATGAAACGACTGTCCCTCTCACTGATGATGGTCTTAGGAAGACCATGTAGCCTGAAGACCTCTCTAAAGAACAACTCGGCTACCTGTGCTGCTGTGTAGTGTGCGGTTATGGCAAAAAATGTGCATACTTTGTCACTCGATCAATGACGACAAAGATACAATCCTTGCCCTGTACCATGGGCAACCCTGTGATGAAGTCCATCGAAATGCTCTCCCATTTCCCCTCCGGAATGGGAAGAGGCTGCAATAATCCTGCGGGATGGCTCATCTCCCCCTTGTTCCTCTGGCAAACATCGCACTCCCGGACATGCTGGAGTACATCCTCCTTGAGGCCCTTCCATGAGAACCTCTCTCTAATGGCCCTGTAGGTTTTGGTAAACCCCTAATGGCCGGCCAATGGTGAATCATGTGATGCTTGAAGTATCTTCTTCTTGAGCTGAGACCCCTTAGTCGAGAAGATCCGGTCCCTGTAGTAGATGATCCCATCGACCACCCTATACCTTTCATCTGCCACCTACCCATCCAGAACCTCACATGCAAATCTACCCTTGGAGTACTCTACTAAGAGTCGAGCCCTCCAGTTTGCGTCCAAGCTCATAAGAGACAACGTGGCTGGTCTACGTGAGAGGGCATTTGCTACCATGTTGTTCTTACCCTTGACATACTCAATGTCAAAGTCATATGCTTGGATCTTACTGATCCACTTCTGTTGCCTCTCCTGTAACTGCTTCTGCTCCAAAAAGAACCTGAGGCTGTTGTGATCAGTCCTTACCCTGAACCTGTTACCCACTAAATACTGCGGGAACTTGGCCAATGCATGCATGATGGCCAGCATCTCCTTGTTGTATATAGAATACAACCTCTCGTGCAGAAGGAGCTTCCGGCTCTCAAAGGCTATAGGGTGACCTCCCTGCATCAACATTGCGCTGATCCCCTCTCTCGACGTATCACACTCCAAAACAAATGGTTGCGTAAAATCTGGCAATGCAAGCACTGGGCAGCTGCTCAAAACCTCCTTGAGCCTGTCAAAGGCTCACTATACTGTATCCGACCAACTGAATGCCCCCTTCCTCGTCAGATTTGTCAAGGGTGCAGCAAGCTATGAGAAACTCTTGACGAACATCCTGTAGTAAGTACAAATGCCAATGAATCCTTGAAGTTCTGTCACGTTCCTTGGCTCTGGCCAATCTCTGATGGCCCTGATCTTCTCCTCGTGGACCCTCACTCCATCCACCCCTATGATGTGTCCCAAGTATAACATCTCCGTCAACCCAAACTCACACTTGGAGAGCTTGGCATAGAACTGCTACTCCTCTAAGATGCGCAATACTGTCTCAATGTGTTGGAGATGCTCCTCCCAAGTCCTGCTGTAAATGAGGATATCATCAAAGAACACCAACACAAACTTCCTTAAGTGACTGCGGAAGATGTGATTCATGCAAGATTGGAATGTAGCTGGGGCATTGGTTAGCCCAAAGGGCATCACCAAAAACTCAAAGTGCCCATAGTGACACTTGAAGGCAGTCTTGGGAATGTCTTGTTCCCTCACGTGAATCTGATGGTACCCAGATCTTAAATCAATCTTTGAGAAGAACCGTGCTCCCCTCAACTCATCCATCAACTCATCGATCCTGGGTATGGGGTACCTGTTCTTCAGTGTCTTCTTGTTTAGGGCCCTGTAGTCAATGCACATCCTTAATGTGTCGTCCTTCTTCTTCACCAACACCACGGAAGAAGCAAAAGGACTTGTGCTCGGTCGAATGTGCCCAAGAGCCAGCAACTCCTAAATGGCCCGCTCAATCTCGTCCCGATAGACCTTGGGATGCTTATAGGGGGTAGTAATCACTGCCTATATGCCCTGCTCAAGCTCAATGGTGTGCTCAAATCCCCGGTCCGGTGGCTATCCTGGCGGAATCTCCCCAAATATTGTGGCATACCGGTCAAGGATGGGCTATATCTTTGGGTGCACTGTCTGCCCTGTAGTCCCTGCCTCTGATGCACGCAGCTCCACTGCCCACTCTATGTCTCCCTTTCGGAAGACTGCCTCCATCCAATGAGCCAAAATAGTCTGAGGCGGATATGTATGCTGTCCTCGTATCTTCTCATGCCTCCCTGTCTTCTCAACATCCCACTCCATCTCTAGGGCCTTCCAATCTGTTGTGACCTTCCCTAGAGTGATTAACCACTGAACACCCAATACTACATTAGTGTCCGGAATATTGACCAAGAAAAAGTGGTCAGTTAGTGTGTAGGTGCCCATCGTCACTGATAACTCCGGGACATAACGAGCACACACCATGCTCTGATCTCTTGGGACCAAAACTGAAAATCCATCGAAGCTCTCTGTCTGTATACCTCTCCGCTCAACCATCTGTGCATTGATGAAGTTGTGGGTTGCCCCACAGTCAACCAAAACTGATACTCGCTGGCCACGTACTGTCCCTCGTACGCACAGCGTCAAATACTTGGGAACTCATTACAATGCTGCAAGGGCTCCTTCGGTAGGTGCAAAAGCTGCACCTCCTGCTGCTGGTGGTGGAGGCGAGAAGGGACCCTACACGGCATGACTATCTCCTGCCTCCACATCATCCTCCTCATCCTCTTCCCCATTGCTCTCGGAGAAGACCTCAATAAAGTGTGCTTTGCGAGTAGCACATCTATGTCCTGGTGCCCACGGCTCATGACAGGTAAAGCACAATCGCTTCTTATTCAACTCCCTCCTGGTGTCATCATCAATCTGTGCTCGGCCTGGATTCCCCTTTGGAGGTGGAATCCTCACATCCTTCCCCTTAGGTTGGAAAGCCTGTCTCTGGGGGTGCGGTGTCCGGGTCCTAGGTAAGGCATCCTGTAAGTCCCAGGTCCTGCTGATAGCATCATGGAGTGTGGCTGGCCTAGTGGACTTGACTAGACCCCGAATTGGCTCTGCTAACCCCTCAACAAACATGTAGATCCTCCGTACCGTGGATAGATCTGGCACCATCACTGAAATCCTCAAGAAGTCTGCAATGTAGGTCTCTGGGCTCCCTATCTGTTTGAGCCTCGTCAACTCAACAAAGTGTTGTTCTGGATCCCTCCAGTCAAACCTCTCCATCAATCTCCTAGTGAACTCGGCATATGTCGTCACTGTGGAATGTCCAAGTGTAACCATTCCATGGAACCACCAATCCTGGGCCTCACCATCCAAATGTAATGTCGCCACCTTGATGGCCTTTGCCTCCGACATCTAGTTAAGCTGGAAATATATGTCCAGCTTCTCTACCCAAGACCTTGCTGAACTGTTTGATGAACCATCAAACGTAGGCAAGTGGAATCTACTAGCTGTGCGGTGGGTGTCTCCATTGTGATAATGCCAGTGTCCTCTGTGATGGTCACGGGGTCTACTATCCCGCTGGAGCTGAACAAAGTCTCTGAATGACAGAGCATCCCTGAACTCCTGCCCATAGGCCTGGTACTCTACAAAATAATCACCCATATGACCAGGCTCTGCCTCCTGCTGGGCTCCGGCCCTCGTGTCTGCTCCTAGGAAAGTGGGCATGGTAGAATGTGTAGGGGCATGTGAGGCCATCTACTGAGTAGTATCACACTGAGTGGCACCCTGCTTTGGAAAATGGTGGGATGTACCCGATCCCTCACCAACCTGGAAAACCCGTGGGTTCTCACGCTGTCTAGCCTCTACTGCCGTGAATCTCTGCCCCATCACTTGATTTGCCTCGACAGATCTTGCACTGATTTGAGGAGCATATCCGCAAATCTCTTCTCGTTCTCATCTGCCATCGGATCGTCCTGCTCTGCGTCCACCACAGGCTCCTCCTATTCTGCGTTCGCCACAGGCTCCTCCTGCTCTGCGTCCACCACCGGAACATAGTCTCCCTCTTCGTAGGTGTTCTCCAACCTACGCCCAGTGTCTCTGTATCTCCTACCTCTATAAGAGATGTAGGGATTTTCCCCCGGTGTCATAGATTGCTAGCTCCACAGGCTGAGCTAGATCTATGCTCTGATACCACTGTAGTATCACGTTTCCGGGATATCCCTCAAACCCAAGCAAACTCCAACCAAACATGTCCAAATGATATAGTGACCAGGAACTCAAAGTGATAAAAATAATAGTGTTGCAACATATAATAATGTAAACATGAAATATAAGCAGATACTCAAGAAATGCAGAGAGAAATGCTAAACCATTTTATTATACTGAGTAATGGAATGAGTACAGGAGGTGATCAAAAAGATGGCATCTCGACTTGCACAAGGCAAGTGAAAAAATACACTCAGAATAGCAAAGGAATGGCCTCTCTCTAAACTGTGTCGAAGCTGCTGGAGAACTGTCGTGCTGTTGCTACTATTGGAAATCAAATGAGGATTTGGGGCTGTTCCCTTCCTCAGAAAATGCTGAAACTCTAGAATCAGACTCTACTCAAGAAACCCAGAAAATCCCAGAAAGCTTTTCTAAAATAGCCAACCCCCGAAAATCGCCCCCTTGGGGATCTACGCTGTCCCTCAAGGCTCTACGCTGCCACTGAATAGAATCCACCAAAACTCAGCCCGAAACTCTGCCAAAATCCTCCAATATGCAAGAGCTGATCCCTTGCTCAATCTCCCAGCTCAAATCCACCTCAAAACCCCAATCTAGAACTCCCACCAAAAGGAACTACGTCCCTCTCTCCCAAGACTGTGCAGTCCTCATATGCACAACTCCTCCTCAACGCCAAGGATCAATCCTCCTACAAAAGACTGCTGAAAATGACCTTGCCTGAGCAGGCACTCGAAGTCCCCTGGGGCTAAGGGTGAGATCTCCGAACGGAGATACTCGATGCACTAAACAGTGCTGCAGACAGGCTAAACAGCCAGCGTGCTCTAAGTCGAAGTGACTAGCTCAAATGCACATAATCGAATGACAAAATGAGGATGCTCCTCTCTCCTTTATAGCGTTGGCCTCTCTCAATCCTAAGGCCCACCTTCTCCAACGTAGCCTTTCTCTTGCCATGTGTTCCTCTCCATCTGCGTAGTCACTCCAAGTGTCTACGTGGGCCCCTCCTCTACATGGTTCTTTGGCCCCCCTTGGCTCACCTTTAAGTTACAACGTTGTGCTACTAGGGGGTGTCTTTATTCATAAAGTGAGTATGTCCCCCTTTCCTCACCTTTTTATTCATAAATAGTTATAGAAGGCAAAATTGAGCAAAATTGAATATTCCAATTAGCCATGGCTAATTAGGAATATTACAGTAAACCCTAACAAAAATGAAAGATATGTACATCATTACGCAAAAGGAGAAAAGAGGAGGGCCACGGCTTTGCACTAGTGGTAGATATAGAGGTAGAAGAAGAGCTATCTCCATCATCATCAATAACAATGAATGTACCAATGTAATGTTTGATAATGCCCTTCTGGGAGTTCATTGAGAGGATTTGATTAGGTGTTCTTGGGGAAACCTAGATGCAATTAGTGAAAGCTCTCCTAACATCTAATGTTGCAGAGAAAAAATCTAGTAATTGGCACCTGATTACTCGATCGTACACTGGTAAATTCTTTCACTAGAACCTACTCACACTCTAGGTAATTAGTGATCCATCCATCCTACCAAGTACCTTGGGTGGGGGTTGTAGAGTATGGCCATCCTCAAACCTCCCATGTAGCAAAAGGCATACATAGTCAGTTATTCTTGACATTCATTGCTGTTCATGATGCAAGAAAAGGCACATAGACTAGGATAACTAATTTTCGACTTGGCCAACTCATTATATCAATCATCATTCAGATACAATGAAGAGTCTCGAAAGAATTATGAAGGTTGTTGACCTCTAAAGGTGGTAGACTATTGAAAGGTATTGCTGAGAGGTATTTTCCTCCAAAATAGCTAATAAGTAAAAAAAATTATTGACTCCTAAAGGTGGTAATTATGCAAATCTATTTCTACTCTAATGAAACATAATAATTCATCATCAATATGGAAGTAGAGCTAGTGTATCTCATGATGATGAATTTATGAAAAAATATTTTTTTTATTACAAATGAGAATAATAAATTCAATAATATAGAATTCTTGTCTTCAAAAATAAAAGCACTAAGATGAATAAGTACTTTAATAAGATGCAAAGTGTTGTACCTTTCAAAAAAGAATCTAAAATTAAATTTTGTTTGCACCAGTCGCTAAACCTTTTTTGTGTGACCCCAAAATCATGGTCATTTGACATACTTTCATTTTCATTAGTAAAAGCTATGGCCATTTAAAGGTACAATTTGAAAGCGCTAGCGATTTTGGGGTTTCTTTAAATTGGGTAGATGCATAATAAATGAGGAAACAAGTAATGGAGTGATGACAGGGAATGAAACTTAATAGAGAGTGCTACCATCCATTATGGGCTATCACTAGGCATCAACATTCATGTTTGGGGGTCGGGAGGTGTGGCTTGCCTTATGTGTGATCCTCTGTAGACTAGCATGCTAGTTGTAGCATCAAATGGGCACTCTAGGTATAGGCGGATTCTAGTTTGGTAGGGCCCTGCCCCCATTTTTTGAGATCTTTTCATTATTTTTTGCTACTTTCTCCATGCCTCATCGAGTTTGATGATTCATTCAAACAGAGACCCCTTCCTTGACTTTTACCTAGAGATCACCTAGTTGTGATCTTTGGGTGATGTCATCCTTTTGCAAGACTTTAATGCTTTTAATGGGGATTTGTAGACAATGGTCCATGCTCAAGTAGAAGGTATACATTGTTTTCATAAGTTATATCTTGATACAACTAGTTTACAGAGGGAACCAACAAATGCTTCTAAACTTGTTATAGCATATGGTAGACACCTTCTCTAGCATGGAGATTCTGTCCCTTGCTCCTTTGCTTCCTTTTTGTCCCTCTTTTTGTGCGAGGCCCATACTAGTAAATTTTAACTATTGTGATTTTTTTCACAAAGGTAGGTTTATAGGTTGATGGAATTTTGGAAGGCCTATGGGTTGTCGTTTCACTTGATGCCTTGGTTGATAGTTGATGACATGATTGATGATGTGATGTATGTCTTGATGGTGTTTGGCTTGTTATACTTAATTTTCATGGAGAGGAACCATTGCACTTGATGATCTAGCTTTCACATTTGTTAGAGGTTGATGGTACATGATGACACATATCTCCCTTGATCGAACACCCTAGCGCTTTTGGGTTGTGTTGATATTGGATTGACATTTTTTGTTGTGGGCATCATGATAGATTAGAATACTTAATGTCTTATTAGCTTTTTTCTTTCACATGATTTGACATTCTTCTTGGGGTGATTTGATATGGTTTGGCATGGTTTGCTTCTCATGAGGTGAATGCCCTTGCTCATGTTGAGGGTTTGTACACATATTATAGTCTGTTATGGCATAGACTTCACTCTCATGAGGATTTCTCCCCTTTTCTGCATATTTTATGCTCTATTACTTGGTGGAGGAGTGTACCATAGAGTGCCCTAGCCTTGTGGGATGATTTCACACGTGTTTAGGTTTCATTTGGAGATGAATCATCATTTTGTGTGGAGCACTTCCCCTCCTTGCACACATGTTGATGCATATTCATGCTTGTCGCACTTCATGCATCACTTGATGAGGACATACCCCCTTCTTGATGAATTGGTTGTTCACTTGGCTTACTTGGAATATTCGCTGATGGTGATACATGGTTTATATGACAACCTCCCACTCGCGTCTCCATACCTCATTGCACTTGCAACCTTTTCTTTGAGTGGGACATTACAATAGCAATTAAAGCTATGTGTACCAATAGAGTAGCTGATGTGGAAGAGCTTCAGGCTGAATTCCTTAAGCATGGTGTCTACTCCTTTGATTCTTATATTATTGATTTATTTAATCATGTGGTATGTTCAAGCTTCCCCCTATCTTGGGCTAGACACATTATTCATTTGATCAACAAATTAGGGAGCAAATTTGATCCAAATAGCTATCAGATGATCATGGTGGGTCATATATTCTCCAAGCTTTATGCCATAGTCTTACATCAATGGATTTCTAAGGAGCTAGAGAGCCATCAACTCAGGACTAGAGGACAAGTAGGTTTCTACCCTAACAACTAGATCATTGATCACATCTTCACACACTGATCCACTAATAAGGAGGCTTGTCATCACTTTTTGAATGTTTACAATTGTTTTGTAGACCTTTGGAAAGTGTTTGACACAATCCCAAGGGAGGCACTATTCTAGAGACTTTGAAACATTGGCATATCTGAGACCCTATTGGCATCCATCATGAAACTGCGTGAGTCAGTCTTGGGATGCCTTAGGATGGTACATGGCCTTTTTGACTTCATCTAGAGTACCTTTGGGGTAAAATAGGGGTGCCCGCTCTCACCGAACCCCTTTGAATCTATATTGATGAACTAGAGTCCTTCCTTCATGAGCATATCGAGAAAGGAAATGGATGTCCTCTACATCAGGGGTCCATCTCCTTACTGTGAAATTTCCTTAAATTGCAGCAACTGGAAATTGATTCTTCTAACTAATTAATTCTGCTATTTATTTGTTATGACAAATAACGAATATATCACATTGCAATTCTTCACAATAAAATTACACCACTGAAAATAAACTGGAATTGAGAAAAATAGATGCGCACACATTAAAAATGACACCAATATTTTTGGACAAAAGTCCCCGGAAAAACCCAACTGGGAAAACTGGTGCAACAAAGGAGGGTTTATTTTTATTATGCAACAAAAAAATCTAAGTACAATATTTGGATGCCCAAACTGGCAATCCTCCAGCAAAATAATCTGGCCAAAATATTAGTGAGACAATTTGTCTCACCCGACAACTAGCCTCGCTCCAAAATATGGCTCTGTCCGAGCCACTTGAAAGCCCCTGCGTTAGCCTTTGCGCAAGCCTAACATAGGTTCTACTCCCACTGCCTAAGGAACTGCCCGGAATCTATCATTCTGCCCAACTCTACCTCTAGAGATGACTTGCTTGGCCTCCTGGATATTTCCCGTCCACTAGCACCTGAATCAACCTCCTCTTCAGCTGAATTGATCCGCCCTCTCAAGCCTCTGCATTGCGCCTACACAACCTCACTGAGGAAATACTGTGGCCCTCTTATTGCTAACTCTCCGACATTGAAACTCCACCGAAAATCACTGCTTCTGCCCCTTCTCGCTTCAACTTCCTTCTGGCTCGATCCGTGTGAGTTTCTAGAGCTTTCTCAAGTTTCCTTAATTAATTCCTATTAATTAACTAGTTTTTCCTAAGTTAGACTTAGGAAAAATTTAAATGATGGTTAATTAATTTAATTAAGGCGTTTCATATGCTTATCTTGCGAAACCTTTTGTGGGTTTTGAATATCTCGTGCTCTTATCCTCTCTAACGCAAACTAAGACTAGAACACTTGTCCGATGTTACAAAAACTAGCACTCCCTCTTAGCGAGGAAGGTGTTCTCTCCCATAACATCTTCCCTCACGCTGCTGATGTTTGACATCTATAACAACTTGTCACTGTCCATCAAGCTACTGTGCATACTCTGATTCATCCACTAACCTTGTAGTTGAATCACCCTGCAACTGCACTATTGCTGACACTGCACTGTGCCACCCTGCACAACTGCCAACACTACTTGCGTTGCATTTGATCTCATGTTTCTATTGCTGCAACTACTGCAACTGAGAACTATCTATTGATCCATTATGCCCCTATACTGACTCTACAACTGTCTCCTGAGTCTTTGACTGCAGCTAGCATCTGCACTATCTATTGAGTAGCTGTCTGCACCCTGACTGATTCTGCGCCCCTCAAGTAACTCACTGCAACTAGTCTTTGTAACTGCCCCTCAAGATCTGACTGTGCCTACTGACACTGATCCTCTGGCTACTGAAAATTGTGGGCCGTTGTAGCCAAGGTGATGATCCATAAGGAAACATCTGTTTGATGTTGCCCTCCTTGCATCCTGCCCAATCCTGCAACTTTGAAGCACTATGCTCCTCCATCTGGAGGTATAGCTGCTACCAATGCAAACTCCTCCAACTTGGAGGTTAACTCATCTATGTCTGCTAAAGCTGTAGTCTACTCCCTATTCTTATCCTTCTTTTTCTTGGGACACTAAGTGTTGTAGTGACCAAACTCACCATACCTGAAGCATTTGATCTTCGACAGATCCTTCTTCTTCTTCTCTCCTCCCTTTGAGCTTTGTCCCTGACTGGGACCTTTTTTTGCCTTTCCTTTACTAGCAAGGGCTACATTCTCCTCCTCCTTCTCAACCTTCGACCCTTTGTTACTGCTACTAGTAATACCCTTGACAAAGCTAAGACTTAGCTCCTCTTGTGTGAAATCATTCCATAGGTGTTCCCAATTAGGTATTCTGTCTCGTCCAGTAATTCCTTGAACAAATGTGGCCCACTTGCTAGTAAACCCATTTAGTGTGATTCACACAAGTTCAGTGTCCTCTGGTTTCTTCCCCACCACTGCTAGCTCATCTCAGACATTCTGAATTCTGGTGAGATACAAAGTTATGCCTTCACCCTTCATCATTTTGGTGATCCTTAGCTTCTCCTTGCGAATCATCTTCCGATTCTTAGATGGATCTTGGTATAGCTTCACAATGGCATCCCACATGCCTTTGCCATATTCTTCTTTGCAATATGCGGGACAATATGGTCTTGAACTCCATCGAGGACCATCCTCTTTACTTTGGCCATATCCTACCTATACTCATGAAGGTGGATAGTGTCTGTCGATACAACTACAACTGCTGTCACGAACTTCTTCAGTCCATGCTCATCCAATAGGAATAACTTCCTAGCCTTCTAGATATCAAAGTTCGAGGCTCCGTCAAGTCTATCTTGATCTCTAAAACCTGCTGTGCCATCTCTATGGAAACTCAAAAACTGGGAAATAAACAAGAATCTCCTCCCTTTCTTGCTCGACCTCTTTCTGCTACTCGCACTCCCTTTTGGAATGCATAAATCTGCTACTGTCTGCCTTTGTAAGTCCATCTCCGGCACTCACACTACCCACTACTCCAACTGGGCAACTTTCTCAACCTTCTTTAAGCCCTCTGAAATCTGGCACACGATTTGCTGCTCTTGAAGCTCGCACTCACTGAATGGAAAAACTGTTATGGCCTCCTGTAGTTGGAAAACTCGGATCTCCTTTTGAAAACTGGATCTGGAAACCCTCTGAGAAATTTTGCAAATTCCTCTTCAGTGTTCTTTTTTCTTCCACCCAACGTTGATCTGCTGCTGCAAATCAACTGCGCCCATATCTGCTCAACGAACTGACTGATCTGCTCACCAGAATTCTCTATCTGGCAAATCCACACCCTCCAAATCTCTGCTCTTGAGGCTGATTGGATTTTCCTCTTGCCTGAAACTGGAAATTAAACCCTCTGCCTCTGCAATTCGCACTTCCTGGTGTCCTGTGTAGATTTGAGAAATTCTGCTCAGAACTGCCTATGAAACTGCAAAATTTTATCCCTGCGCTAATGAGCCTCTGATCTATCAAAATCGCTCTGATACCATGTGAAATTTCCTTAAATTGCAGCAGTTGGAAATTTATACTTCTAACTGATTAATTATGCAGTTCATTTGTTATGACGAATAACGAATAAATCACACTCCAATTCTTCACAATAAAAGTATGTTGCGGAAAGTAAACTAGAACTGAGAAAAATAGATGCACACACAACAAAAATGACACCAATATTTTTGGACAAAAGTCCTTGGAAAAACCTGATTGGTAAAATCAGTGCAACAGATGAGGGTTTATTTTTATTATGTAGCAGAAAAATTTGAGTACAATATTTGGATGCATAAACTGGCAATCCTCAAGCAAAATAATCTGGCCAAAATATTAGTGAGATAATTTCTCTCACCTGATAACTGATCTTGCTCCAAAATCTGGCTCTGTCTGGGCCACTCGAAAGCCTCGCGTTAGCCTCTGCACAGGCTCTACTTACACTTCCTTAGGAGCTACCCGAAGTTTGTCATTCTGCGTGACTCTACTTCTGGAGATGACTCGCTTGGCCTCCTGGAAATTTTCCTGGCCAATAGCACCTGAATCAATCTCCTCTTCAGTTGAATCGATTTTCCCTCTGAAGCCTTTGCGCTGCCCCTGTGCAACCTCACTGAGGAAATACTGTAGCCCTTTTGCTGCTAAATCTCCGACACTGAAATTCCATCGGAAATCATTGCTTTTGTTCCCTCTTGCTTCAACTTCCTTCTGGCCCGAACTCTGCAACTGGATAGCTCGATCTGCCAAGGAAATTGGTCTCTCTATGTCTTTGATATATCTATCTTCATCCCCATCGACTTGCTCTTATAATCTCTCATTGGATCACCAACGACCATGAGTAAATCGTTATCAACGGCTAAGATCATCTCAAACTCGATTCTTGTGAGTTTCTAGAGCTTTCTCAATTTTCCTTAATTAAGTCCTATTAATTAGCTAGTTTTTCCTAAGTTAGACTTGTAATGACCTCACCGAAATTAAGTCCCTAAATCTTACGAGGTTATAACAACTACAATTTAAACAAGAATTTAGCAACATAATTCACTCATACATACCTGCTTTCCATGTTTGTAGTCAATCCTCAGCTTTTGAAGTGTGAAAATTCCTTAACCGGAATTTCTACTGCAACAAACTGATGTTATTTCTCCTTCTTGTTAATCTATACAAGTTGTTCACTGTGTTCTACGGTAAATATTGAAGTAAATACACTGCAACTTTCACTTAATTAAATATTATGCGGAAACAAGAGACTGAGCAAGAAAGAAAATACAACACAAATGAAACTGTTATTTTTGGACAAATGTCCCTGGAAAAACCCAATGTGGGAAAATCGGTGCAGCAGATCTGAGGGTTTTATTATTATGCAGTAGTAAATCCGAGTACAATTCTTGGATGCTCAACTAGCAATCTGATACAGAGAGAAACTAGACAAAAACGAATGGTGAAATGATCTCACCCTGTCACTGGGAGAATCTGAGTCTGATCACGCTGAACTGGAGCCTTTGTGTACCCTCTGCGCAGAACTGCGTCACTCCCACGAAGTTGTTGCGTCACCCCTACTAGGTATCACACCGCTCCTTCTTTGGACCCTCCGCTGGCTAGAAAATCTGAATCTTTGCCTCCTGGTCTCACACCCCAGCACCCGGCTATTGAAACTCAATTTCCTCAGCAGGAATTTGATTTCCCTCTAAGGTCTGTGCTGCCGTTGCGTCAGCTCTGTGTGGGCCAATGTCTGCCTCTCTCTATACGTCGTTCTTCCCTCTCTCTTGTGAAAAAAATTATGCTGCAGTGATTGATTTATTTTTCCTACTTATTTACAATAATAAGTTATTTACCAATGCTTCAGTAAATATCAAAATAAATTCAGCTGCAAACTTCACAAATTATGAATTGAGAAAAGCAAGAGAAACACCAGCACATGAACAATCACATTGACACACTTGTTTTTGGACAATAGTCCCCGGAAAAACCCAATGCAAGAAACCCGGTGCAACATATTTGAGGGTTTCTATTATTGACAATAAATTTCTGAATACAATCTGGATGCCCCAGAGCAATAGCAATCCACTCAGAGAAGATAATTGTTAGAAAAATAGTGAGAATTTCTCACATTGAATCTGGAGATTTTGCACTGGCCCCAGCTCCTGGATGACCCACTGCGCAGTCTCTGCGTGAGCCTACACAGTCACTGCGTGGCTTTTGCGTGGAGACTCCCTCTGACTGCGTCACCCTTGTTGTTGCTGCGTCTGTTGCTGAGAAATCGAGATTTCATCTGTCAATCACCCACAGTGATTCCTGACACTGATCTCTGCTATCCCCCAGCAGTTCTGTGTCAACCTCCTCCAGTTGCTGCGTTGTCCCTCCTTGGCACTGCGTTGCCTCTCTGATCCTTCACTATCTTCTTTGAAGTATATTCACTGGAACTAGAAATCACTTCCTTCCAGTATTGCCTCTGATCCTCACTGCTTGATCACTTGTTTGAATTCCTTAGCCAACCCTGCCCTAGGAATATCGAATTGACTGATCAACCCTCTGTGTGTTTTCAAATGAACCCCAAGCCTCCTTCTTATACTTTTCTCGTTGAGACTTCAACAGCCGAGATTAAGTCTCTAATCAATGGCTAAGATTAAAACTTGACTTGATCCGTCTTCTAGAACATTCTCACCCATATTTTGATTAATACTCATTAATATTTTAATTTTCCTAAGTTTAGACTTAGGAACCCCATTAAAAATATTAATTATTTTAATAAAATACAATCCGGGTGGAATTTCACCAAATGGTTTCTGGGTTTTTTAGAACTCATGTGCCTTAACCTCTCCACCCATTTTCATGGCTAGAGCACATCCAATGCTACCAAAAACTAACATCTCGACGTCGTACTCTCTGGCCTAGGAAAACTTCCTTCTTCCGGATACTCATTGCCCCTCACTACAAGAAATCTACTCGATCAGAATTTCCTCTTGAGAATTTCTCACTTCAGAAATTCGATCTCTTGATCTCTCGGTGTGTTTTCCAAATGACCCTCAAGCTCCCTTAAATAATCTTCTCATTGACATTCAACGACCCATATTAAAAGCTAATCAATGGCTAAGATCATTTTAGCTTGATCCTCGTCTTCTTTTAGAAGTTACACCCACAATTAGATTAATACCCATTAATATTTTTAATTTCCTAAGTTTAGACTTAGGGTCCCATTAAAAAATATTAATTATTTTAATAAAATCGTTTCTAGGTCGAATTTCCCAAAACGCTCTCCGGGTTCTTTGGAATACATGTTCCCAAGGCTCCCTGCAAAATTTGAGGCCTAGAGCACATCTGATGATACCCCAAATCAACACTCCCTTTTAGCGAGGAATGTGCTCTAGCAATATACGCTGCTGCATATTTCTCTGACTCTGACGCATTGTCCTCTACGTTGCTGATGTTTGACATGCTGTCCACCAACTACTGTGCTGCTACTGCAACTATACTGCTGTTTACACTGCCACTGTCAACACTGCATCCGTACTACAACTCCCTCTCAAGTGTTGCATCTGCGCTGCTGCTAGCACTGCCATTGCCAACTGCCACTGCACTGCAAACTGTCGCTGCTACTCCATCAGCAGTGGAGAAACATCCAAAAATTACTGAACTAACTGTGTTTAGTATGATACCACGTGAATGCTGGAGCCCGACTGCTGCTAGTCTCTGCACTGACCCTCTGAATATACTGCGTTGTTGTTGAACTCTGCGTTGTGCTATCTGCACTGCGATCAACTCTGCTTTGCGCGGCCTAGACTCTAGCGCTCCTAGCCATTGCAATTGTCTCTTCGACACTCCTTAGCACCATCCGACACTAGTCCATCCTGCTACCACAAAACTGGGCTCTCGTAGCAAGGTATTGATCCAAGAGGTGGACTCCTCAAGGATCTTGCCCATCTGTAGCTCTTTCGAACTACAACTCCAAATCAGCCCACCTCCCTCCTAGAGATGCGGCTGCCATCTTTGCTAAATAGAAATGTCGAATAACCTCCTCTCTCTTCTACGCTGCTGCTGGGCTAGCCTACGCACTCATTGCTGGAGTTAGTTGATCTGCTGCCCCTTACTGCTGCTTAGCTTGTGAGAATTCGAATTCCTTGGCTAGGAATTCTCTGAGGAAGAAATTCCCTCAACCATGCTTCTCCTCTTTCTTTTGACGATTTTCTGCATAGCAAACTGCCTGCATAAAAATTTGCGTCCCACTAGCTCTCCTCACGCTGAGGCTTCTACACTGCTCCCTCTTCCCCAACAAAAACTCGATTTGGAAGCCCTTCTCTTCGTCGACTCACTCGGAGAGAGACTACCTTGAAATTTCAACCCTTCGGCTAAGAACTGCGCAAACCCTCTAGGGTTTCAAACTGCTGCCTCCTGCAACTTTTTGATTTCCCTCTTCTACTCAACGTTGGGTTCTTTGGCACTGCTCTTCTTGTTCCACCTGCAGCTCTGATACCATGTGAAAATTCCTCAACCGAAATTCCCACTGCAGCAAACTGATGTTCCTTCTCTTGTTAATCCATACAAGTTATTTACTGTGTTCTATGGTAAATATTGAAGTAAATACACTGTAGCCTTCACTTAATTAAATATTATGTGGAAACAAGAGATTGAGCAAGAAAGAAAATAAAACACAAATAACATCGTTATTTTTGGACAAATATCCTCGGAAAAACCCAATGCGGGAAAACCGGTGTAGCAGATTTGAGGGTTTTATTATTATGTAGTAGTAAATTTGAGTACAATTCTTGGATGCTCAACTAGCAATCCAATACAAAGAGAAACTGGACAAAACAAATGGTGAAATGGTCTCACCCTGTCACTGGGAGAATGTGAGTTTGATCACACTGAATTGGAGCCTCTGCATACCCTTTGCACAGAATTGCATCACTCCCACGTAGTTGCTGTGTCACCCCTGCTGGGTATCACGCTGCTCCTCTAGACCCTCTGCTGGTTGGAAAATTTGAATCTCTGCCTCTCGGTCTCACACCCCGGCTCCCGGCTACTGAAACTCGATTTCCTTAGCAAGAATTCGATTTCCCTCTAAGGTATGCACTGCCACTGCGTTAGCTCTACGTGGGCCAACGTTTGCCTCTCTCTAGAAGTTGTTCCACCCTCTCTCTGCCTCGTACTCTCCGACCTAGGAAAACTTCCTTCTTCTAGATACTCACTGCCCCTCACCACAAGAAATCTACTCGATCAGAATTTCCTCCTTAGAACTTCTCACTTCAGAAATTTGATCTCTTGATCTCTCGGTGTGTTTTCCAAATGACCCTCAAGCTCCCTTAAATAATCTTTTCGTTGACATTCAACGGCCCATATTAAAAGCTAATTAATGACTAAGATCATTTTAGCTTGATCCTCGTCTTTTCTAGAAGTTACACCTACAATTAGATTAATACCCATTAATAGTTTAATTTCCTAAGTTTAGACTTAGGGTCCCATTAAAAAATATTAATTATTTTGATAAAATTGTTTCTGAGTGGAATTTCCCGAAACTCTTTCTGGGTTCTTTGGAATACATGTGCCCAAGTCTCCTTGCAAAATTTGAGGCCTAGAGCACATCCGATGCTACCCGAAATCAACATGAAGCTCCAACTTCGCTCCTGTTACCAAAATGACTAATTCCTCCCTGCCAAATTGGACACGACCTTGGTACCCAGCTCCAGAATACTTCGAGAATTCAACACTCTGGCCCCCATGCCCAAAAACTTCAAGAACAACCAAGGCTCAGTGTCATGCTATTAATAACTCTCCTTGAAATTCTTTCCTCTAACTCCAAAGTGATAACCTTCCATTTCTCCCCCCTTCACAAAACCCCCTTTCCTCTCTTAAATAGCGAAGGTTCCTTCCTTTCTACGCATTCACCCACCGTCTTATGAAAGGATAATATCTTTTGTTAAACGGTGGCTGCCTTGTCATGTTTCTTCATTTAATTGAGTTATGGTGGCTGCCTTGTCATGGTTTGCATTAAATTGAATCGAATGACACCTTACATGGAGTGACATCACCTTAGTTTTGATTTAGAAAATTAGTATATATAATGATTGATTAATATTTATTTTATAATGTATAAGATTTAACAATAAAGTTTGGATTTAGCTTACGAAATTATTTATATTATATCTAGGGTTATAAGTTTATTTGTAAATTGGCGTATATGTTGATTTGGGATGGCATCGGATGTGTTCTAAGCCTCAAATTTTGCAGGGAGGCTTGGGCACATGCATTCTAAAGAACCTACAAACCGTTTTGGGAAATTCCACCCTGAGACGATGATATTAAAATAATTAATATTTTTAATGGGGTTTCTATGTCTAAACTTAGGAAAATTAAAATATTAATGGGTATTAATCTAATTGTGGGTGAATCTTCTAGATAAAGACAGAGATCAAGTCAAAATGATCCAAGCCTTTGATTAGGAGTTAATCTAGGTCGTTGGTTATCCAACAAGAAGATATAAGAAGGGGCTTGAGGGTCATTTGAAAAACACATTAGGCAGATACCTAGTTGCCCGAGTAAAACCAATTTTCTCACTGGTCGAAGTTTGGCAAGAGAAAATCAATTCAGAGGGAGAGTTGTAGGTGGAGGAGAGACAAAGAGGGTCCAACATCAGTCAAAGAGATAGGGACGAAGACGCAGAGCAGAAAACGGATGGCGCTGGGCAGATTGATGTTGGGAGAGGCAGCGCTGGCTTGGGTGACACAGGCATTGCGCAGGCCAGTTCAAGGGCCAGAGAAAGTGACGTTGGGCAAGCCAGAGAGATGTAGAGGGTGGAGTAACTTCTCTCTCGGGTCAGATACTTGTTTAGGAACGTTTGTAAATTTTTCTCAGAAAGCCTTGTTCTATACTGCTGGGTATAATTTGTACATGAAGATTTTTGCTGAAGAATAATAAAACCCTCATTTGCTGCACCGGTTTTCCCACATTGGTTTTTTCTGGGGACAATTTTCCAAAAATAACTGTGTCATTGTGATTGTATTTGTGCCAACATTTTACTTACATTTACTTTCTGCAAAGTTTTAATTGTGAAGACTAGAGTAGAATATATTTCGATATTTGCCGTAAGAATACAGTAGATAACTTATTTCTGAGGTAATAAGTAGAAGAAATAATATTAATCACTGCAGTAGGATTTCTATTTAGAAATTTTCACATGGTATCAGAGCTACAGGGAAGCAGAAGAGAGAAGCTAGAGGATCTAGCGCTGAGAAGAGAAGGGAATTTGAAATTCCTGCAAGGGCAAAAATTCAAATCTCTCAGAGGATTGCGCAGTTCACACCAAGGAGATTGGATTTCGTGGGAGAACTCTCTCTAAGTGATCCGACAAAGAGGTAAGTCTTTCCCAATCGAAATTTATCAATGGTAGAAGGGAGAGTGCAACAGAAGATTCATCAAGGAGGATTATCTCAGGTGGGACGCAGTTTTTCCTACAACAGTTGCTAGGATAGGTTACTATCAGAAATTGGCACAATATGGATACTCAAAGTGTCTCATATTAATCTACGAGACTAGATGAAGAATTCACATGCCTAGCTAATTCAACATCAGCGGATGTTTGGTACATTGATTGCGGGGCTTCAGCTCATATGACGGGAGTACGAGAACATTTCTCGAGCTATCAAGAAGAACAAATGGACTTCCAAATAACTATGGGAAATAGAACGAATTGTACTCCAGTAGGGAGAGGCACTATAGCTTTTCAAACGGAAGCAGGGATCAACATCTGAGCAACCCATGTTCTGCATGTGCCAGGATTAGGAATGAATTTAATTTTAGTGTCCTAGTTATAGGACAAGGGATATGATGTCTACTTCATCGGGAAGAAAATATACGTTAAGCATCCAAGCTGGAAGAAGAAAAAGCAAATTGGGGTTCGAAGCAACAAGTTGTATAGGTTGCAGCTCGAATCGTCAATGGCACTATAGGCAAAAACTATAATGGTGAGGAGCGAAATGAATTATGGCACAGGCAAATGGGGCACTTACACCATGGAGCACTGAGGATGCTCAGAGAGACTGTTACAGGGGTACCAGTGCTTAGTAGTGAACATGATGACTTGTGCGGAAGATGTGTGCTAGGAAAGTACGCTAAGGCAAATTTTTCCAGAAGTAACAATAAAGAAGTGTGTATTAGGATTAATACACTCAGATATCTGCAGTCCTATGTCCACAAGGGCTCTTAGTGGTGGCGAATACTTCGTCACTTTTATCGATGATCACCCCATAAAAACCTGAATCTATTTCTTAAAGACCGAGGATGAGGTCTTGGTCGTTTCCAAGAGTTCAAGGCTCTTGTTGAAAATATGACAAGGAAAAAGATAAAGGTATTGCATTCAGATAATGGTGGAAAATATACAGACAAAGATTTCACAGATTTCTGCACAGAGGAGGGCATCAAAAGAGAGTGGACAACTCCATATAATTCGGAGCAAAATGGAGTGGCAGAAAGGAAGAACAGAACTATTGTTGGGCAGCCAAAGCCATGTTGTATGATCAAGATCTACCTAAGTATCTATGGGTATAAGCTTGCAACATGACAGTATATATCCAGAATAGAACTCTTCATAGAGCATTGGGGAAGAGAACGCCTGAATGAGTGTTCACAAGGAAGAAGTCAGAAGTTAGTCATCTTAGGATATTCGGAAGCGTGACTTATTGTCACATTCTAAACGAGAAGCGCAACACACTAGATCAGACTTCAGAGCGGGTATCTCGTAGGATACAACAAGACTTCAAAGGCATATAGAATCTACATTCCTCGTAACAGGAAGATTGTAGTAAGACGGGATGCAAAGTTCATGGAAGATAGAGTTTTCAGGAAATATCGTGAAATGCCTGCAGAAGATTAGTCAGGAGATGTTCCGTTAGTCAAAGAGTGGTGTGAAAATTCCTGAATCTAACACATCAGAAACCCCTACTGCATTTTTTGGTTTACTATCTCCTAGTTTTTTGCATTAACAAGGTATTTAATAACATAAATATCGAAGTAAACACAAATGCAGCCTTCACAAATATACAGATCAACAATTGAAATAAACTGAGACAACACAAGGGACATCGTTATTTTTGGAAAATTGTCCCTGGAAAAACCCAATTCGGGAAAACTGGTGCAACATATAGAGCGTTTTATTATTAATCAGATTCTGAATACAACTAGGGTGCTAGAAATGGCTCACCCTTCAGGGAATATCCTTGGCAGCAATACCTCTATTCGAAGACAGATATTCTGGTTGATTAGCAACTGGATGAACGATCCTATAGTGACTCCGGCTATTCCTTGTGTTGGACAGCGAAAGCTGCTCCACGCACTCTTTGGAACTGCGTCACCCTCTTAGGGACTACGTCACCCTCGCTGGCTCTGCGTCAACGAATCAACTCTCTGTCTATCCCACTGAATCACCTCAACGCAACCTCTGAAGCTCTCTGCGTCAGCCTCTACGACCTTTGCGTCAACTTCTTTGGCCCTTTGCGTCCTCTGCATTGGCCTTCTTAGCCTCTCCGTTAGCCCTCCTAGGCTCTGCGCTGCCTCTTCCGGTGCTCTGCTGCCTCTTTGATATGTATTCCTCGGCCTCCTACCGAGCTGCCCCTCACTGCAACTGATCACTTGTTTGATTTCCTTAGCAAACCTCGCCCCAGAAAATCGAACTGACTGATCTCTCTTGGTGTCTTGGTGTGTCTCCTACTAACCCTCAAGCCTCCTCTTATACTTTTCCTATTGACGATTCAACGATCGATATTAAGTCCATAATCAACAACTAAGATTAGATCTGGCTTGATCCTCATTATTTAGAGCTTTCTCACCCATATTATATTAATAAGCATTAATATTTTTATTTTCCTAAGTTTACGCTTGGAACCCCATTAAAAATATTAATTATTTTAATATCTCTCCATCCGGGTGGAATTTACCCAAATGATTTATGGGTCTTGGAGATCTCATGTGCCTTAGCCTCTCCACCAATTTTCATGGCTAGAGCACATTTGATGCTACCAATAATAACACTCCCTCTTAGCGAGGAATGTGCTCTAGTAATGTTTCGCCATAGAAACATCACACCGATCCTCCGCATTGGTACCTATGTTGATGCTTGGTCTTCTGCCTCACATCCTCTGCACTGTTGCTTCCTGTATTGATGCCTATGACACTGCCACTGCCACTGCTACATCTGTACTGCAGCTCCCTCTCAACATGTTGCATCATGCTGCCCATAGCACTACCACTGCTAACTGCTGCACTGCAACTCAGTTACCGAGAAGTAGGTAATTGACTTGACCCAAATACTGACCTCCTAGTCAGTTTGGAACCCACGTGATGCTGAAATTGCCTTTGCTGCTATCTTGTGCTCCCTCTGCTGCCACTACGCTGCTGCAAACATCTCTGTGCCTCCACTGCTGCAACCTCTGCTGTGCTGCCACAGACTTCTGCACTCTAGCCCTGCTTTGCCGTTCCACCACATTTTTCTCCACCCGACACCTGTCATCATGCTACTGTCATTAAGGGCTCTCGTAGCCGGATGTGATCCAAGAGTTTGGGCACCTTAAGGATCCTGCCCCTAGCATGTAGTCCTCTTGACTACAACTCGATGTCACCCCACCTCTTCTCTAGAGGCGCATGAGCACTCATGGCACAATCGTCATTAGTCTCGACATCCTTCTCTACCTTTGCTGGAGCTGACTTTGAGTCGGAAGCTTCTCTCTTGTCTTTCTTCCTGGGGCACTGAGATACATAATGTCCCAGTTCCCCACAATTGAAGCACTTGACCTTGGAGATGTGCTTCTTCTTCCTCTTCCCTTGTTGTCTCGTAGATGCTAGCGCTGCATCCTCCTCCTCCTCTTTCTTGACTCGAACTCCCTTACCACTACTCCCCGCCTTGGTTAACCTCCTGATCTCTTCTTGTCGAAGAGCTGCCCACTTCTCTTCCCAACTGGGGAGAGTCGCTCTGCCCAAGATGCTTTGGACAAACGTCTCCCAGTCCTCACCATAAACTTGAGATCCGGTGTAGAACCCATGTAAGTGAGTTGGTTGCGAATTCCTTGCAACCTAAGGAGGAAGTGATCTATCTCCTCTCCTTTTTGCATCTGATATAACCTCAACTGATTTTCTGATAACATCTTCCGCTACACGGAAGAGCCCTGGTATAAGGTTGTCAGGGTCTCCCACATTTCTCTTGTTGTGTTCTTCTCAGCAATATGTGGTATGACATGATCCTTGACCCCGTCTAGAATCATGCATTTCACCTTCACCTGGGCCTCATACTTTTCATTTGCATTCGAGTCAACTGGGATAGCTACAATTCTCAAGGCATAGTCCTTGATGCGATGTTTATCCAGGATTGCCAGGATCCTGGCCTTCGAGATGACAAAATTGGAAGCCCCGTCCAATCTGTCCTGATCCCTCAATCCGTTCATTGCCATCTTTGCTCCTCTTTTAGACCCCCTCTGAGTCTCGACTTCCCTCCTAGAAATCCTCCTGCTCGCTGTCAAATAACTCCTCTTCAATCCCCCTTTGTTGCTGCAACTCGGATCTGGATTTCTTGGCTAGAAATCCGTCGAGGTAGTGCTTCCCTCTACCTTGGTTCCATCTCCTTAGACACTGTTCTGCACAGACAGAAACAACATCCCACCAGCTCCTCAAATCACAATCTGCACAGCTCCCTTAGCCCCGGCAACTGAAAAATCTGAGCCCTTCTGGCTCAACGCAATCACAGTGAGAGTTGGATCAACTCCTCCTGGTCTCAGCGTTAATCCTTCCTGGCTGAGAAAGGTGATTGGGCACTGTGTAGGCCTAATCTTCCCCCCTTTCTGTCTCTACGCTGGCTCTTCTCCTGGCTCAGAATGCTGATGCAGGCTCTGCGTGAGCCTCTGCGTCACCCTTTTAGCACTGCGTCACTCCTCCTCTTGCCTCTTCAGCTCTGGAACAATATTGTCTCTTGGGATAGCTGCTTCTCTACTGCAAATCCTCAGATTTCTTCTGCTGGTGTCTTCAGTCCTCCTTGATCTGTAATCCCTCTGATACCATGTGAAAATTCTTGAATCCAACACATCAGAAAGCCCTACTACATTTTATAGTTTACTATCTTCTACTTGTGTTTTGCATTAACAAGTTATTTAATAACATAAATATCGAAGTAAACACAAACGCAACCTTCACAAATATACAGATCAACAACTGAAATAAACTGAGACAACACAAGGGACACCGTTATTTTTGGACAATCGTCCCTGGAAAAACCCAATTCGGGAAAACTGGTGCAACATATAGAGGGTTTTATTATTAAGCAGATTCTGAATACAACTAGGGTGCCAGAAATGGCTCACCCTTTAGAGAATATCCTTGGCAGCAATACCTCTATCCGGAGACAGATATTCCGACTAATCAGCAACCAGATGAATGATCCCACAGTGACTCTGGCTATTCCTTGTGCTTGACAACGAAAGCTGCTCCACGCACTCTCTGGAACATTGTCACCCTCTTAGGGACTACGTCACCCTCTCTGGCTTTGTGTTAGCCAATCAGCTCTCATTCTGTCCCACTAAATCACCTCAGCATAGCCTCTGAAGCTCTCTGCGTCAACTGTGTTTGCCTCTATGGCCTCTGTGTCAGCTTCTTTGGCCCTTTGCATTGACCTTCTTAGCCTCTGCGTCAACCCTTGTTGCCTCTGCGTCAACCCTCCTAGGCTCTGCGCTGCCTCTTCCGGCACTCTGCTGCCTCTCTGATATGTATTCCTCGGCCTCCTGCCGAGCTGCCCCTCACTGCAACTGATCACTTGTTCGATTTCCTCAGCAAACCTCGCCCCAGAAAATTGAACTGACTGATCTCTCTTGGTGTCTTGGTGTGTCTCCAACTGACCCTTAAGCCTTCTCTTATACTTTTCCCATTGATGATTCAACAATTGAGATTAAGTCCCTGATCAACGGCTAAGATTAGATCTGGCTTGATCCTCGTTATTTAGAACTTTCTCACCCATATTATATTAGTACACATTAATATTTTAATTTTCCTAAGTTTATACTTAGGAGCCCCATTAAAAATATTAGTTATTTTAATATCTCTCCATCCGAGTGGAATTTCCCCAAATGATTTTTGGGTCTTGGAAATTTCATGTGCCTTAGCCTCTCCACCAATTTTCATGGCTAGAGCACATTCGATGCTACCAAAAACCAACAAGCAGCAGAGGCAACAAGAAGGACAAGGAGGAGAGCATACACCTGGGTCGAGTATAGTGATCAGCACTAGTATGTCCTTAGAGGGAGGAAATGCAGATACTTCTTAATAGACGAAACAACAGGATCAGGAGGAAGAGTTGGTTGAGCCTCCCACCACCAGTGGTAGAATGAGCAAAGAAGTGCGAAAGACACTGAGGGACGCAAAGGATTTTGTTGGAGCTCCTAGAGCCGAGAAGAGGAAGCGTAGACAACCAGATAGATACCAAGCATTGGTTGTTGAGGTTGAAGAACCCTCTAGCTTTCAGGAAGTTGTTCAACATCAAGTATGGGTGGATGCCATGGTGGAAGAGTACAACTCCATTATGATGAATGATGCCTGGGAAGTAGTACCTAGACCAGAAAATAGATCAGTGGTAGGATCATGATGGATCTACAAGATCAAGTACGCTGCAAATGGTAGCATAGGTAAGTACAAGGCAAGGTTCTTAGGAAAGTGGTATGCCCAGAAAGAAGGAATAGACTATGAAGAGACCTTCGCCCCAGTTGCTCGATACACCTCTATTAGATTTGTTATATCCCTAGCATCTCAAATGGGATGGGAGATTTACTAGATGGATGTCAAGAGATCATTCTTGAATGGAGGGATAGAAGAGGAGGTGTATATAGAACAGTCCAAAGGCTTTGAAACTCATGAGAAGAAATCTCATGTTTGCAGGTTAAAGAAAGCCCTGTACGGGCTCAAGCAGGCACCTAGAACATGGTATGGTTGGATTGATAGTTACTTGCAGTAGTTGGGATTTGTCAAGAGTGATGCTGATACCAATCTCTACTATTTACTGGTAGAGAATGAGCCACTTATTCTGTTTCTATATGTAGATGACCTGTTCCTAACTGGGTCATCTAGGCTCATCCAGGATTGCAAGAAGAATCTTGAAGCCGTATTCGACATGAAGGACTTGGGATTGATGCATTATCTTCTAGGGTTGGAAGTTTGGCAAAAGAATGGGGAGATCTTCCTTGGACAAGGAAGGTATCCTACATAAATTCTGAAGAGATTCAGAATGCAAGATTGCTGACCCGTGGTTACTCCCATGATCACCAACTGGAAGAAAATAGATGCATCAGAGGACAAAGAAGTAGATCCCAACTAACATAGGCAACTCATTGGGTCGCTTATGTATTTGGTCAACACTAGGCCAGACATTTGTTTCGCTGTCAACAGTCAGTTCATGGTGGAACCAAAAAGGGTGCATTGGGCAGCAGCAAGACACATACTTAAGTATGTATGTGGAATAGTCGGATATGGGTTGAAGTACTCCAGAGGGGAGGACGTTAGTTTGAACGGGTTCACCGATGCAAATTGGGCAGGTAATTCAGTAAACTGAAAAAGTACCTCAAGGTACTACTTCAGTGTTGGATTAGGGATGATATCTTGGTGCAGCAGGAAGCAGAAATCGGTAGCACTGAGTTCAACAAAAGTAGAATATATGGCAGCCAACACAACTACGTGCGAAGCCATATGGCTCAAAAAATTTCTTGTGAGCCTATTCAGAAAAAGGATGGAAGCGACCAAGGTTTACTGCGATAATTAGAGTTGCATCAAACTCTCTGAGAATCCAGTATTTCATGATCGGTCGAAACATATAGATATCCGTTGTCACTTTATCAGAGACTGTGTTCAGCGTGGGGCAATACAACTACAGTATGTTCCCACAGGAGAGCAGGTGGCCGATATACTCACAAAGGCTCTCGGAAGAGCTAAGTTCACTCAGTTCAGAGAGCAATTGGGTATGGTTGAAAATCTGTTTTAGTAGTAGTAGCAATTTGCAGTTCAGGGACATTTGGCAGTGGCAGTGCCAGCAACAACGTGGATGCAAAAATTTAGAGGGAGCTGTAGTACAGATGTAGCATTGGCAGTGACAGTGTCAAAGGCAGCAGTACAGTTGCAACAACAGCGTAGTAGTTGGTGGACAACATGTTAGACATTAGTAGCGCAGAGGACGTTGCTTCAGAGTCAGAGTAGTATGTAGCAGCAATGTATTGCTAGAACACATTCCTCGCTAAGAGGGAGTGCTGATTTGGGGTAGCATCGGATGTGCTCTAAGCCTCAAATTTTGCAAGGAGGCCTGGGCACATGCATTCCAAAGAACCCAGAAACCGTTTTTGGAAATTCCACCCTGAGACGATTATATTAAAATAATTAATATTTTTAATGGGGTTCCTAAGTCTAGACTTAGGAAAATTAAAAAATTAATGGATATTTATCTAATTGTGGGTGAATCTTCTAGATAAAGATGAATATCAAATCAAAATGATCTGAGCCTTTGATTAGGAGTTAATCTAGGCTGTTGGTTATCGAACAAGAATATATAAGAAGGGGCTTGAGGGTCGTCTGAAAAATACACCAGGCAGATACCTAGTTGCTCGAGTAAAATCGATTTTCTCACTGGTCAAAGTTTGGCAAGAGAAAATTGATTCAGAGGGAGGGTTGTAGGTGGAGGAGAGACAGAGAGGGTCCAGCATCAGTGAAAGAGATAGGGACGAAGACACAGAGCAGAAAAAGGACAACACTTGGCGGATTGATGCTGGGAGAGGCAGCGCTGGCTTGGGTGACACAGGCATTGTGCAGGCCAGTTTAGGGGCTAGAGAAAGTGACGCTGGGCAAGCCAGAGAGATGTAGGGGGTGGAGGATCTTCTCTCTTGGGTCAAATACTTGTTCAGGATCGTCTGTAATTTTTTCTCAGAAAGCCTTTTTCTATATTGTTGGGTGTAATTTGTACATGAAGATTTTTGCTGAAGAATATTAAGATTTTTCTCAGTGATCGAGAGAGCAGTTGAGGGGCATTGAATAGAGAGGAATAGAGAAGGCAGAGATTGTGTGGGAGAGTAGCGCAGCAGCAAAGGAGGGTGACGCAGACCCAACAAGGGCTCGCACAGGGCGATGCAGAGGCAGCCAAGTGCTGCTGAGAGCACTAGAGGGGCCAGCGTAACTGACGTAGAGGCTACTAGAGTTGACGCAGGGCCTCCTGGGGCTGACGCAGGCGAAGAAAGGTTGACGTAGGGCCAGTGTGAGACAGAGAGGGGGTGATGCAGTCCAGATTGGGCAGACGCTGGGGTTGCAGGAGCAGTTTTGTGCTGAGGAGCTGCCGGAAGGGTTTTCCGGGGTTTCAGCCAAGAGATTTCTCTCAAACTGTGAGGTATAGCCATAGTTTTAAAATTCGGCCGATTCGAAACGGAAACGGCCGAGTTGATCCGTTTCATTGCCCAAAAATATCACTCGGTGGAGGAAACGGTTCAGTAGGCCGAGTCAGCCATGACTCGGCCAACTCGGCCATTTCTGTATTGACTCGGCCGAGTCATAACTAGTGGCCTGTAACCCCATCAAAACAACGATTTGACATTTTTTTAATGACATTTTGTAGTGTTTGCTGATTGGTTTGAACTCCAATGTGATTTATGAATTAGTTAAATGTTATTTGGGGCCCATTTTCCCCTCCCAAACCCTATTTAACACACTCAAATGCTCTCTACTATTGATATGCTATTCAAATTTCATGGTAATGTTAAATTCTTAAAGTAAAAGTGACATTCTCCTTAATCTTCATTTTCATCCTTTTACTTAAATTTTTAACATTACCATGAAATGACTCAGGATGTTTGAGAGTGGTTTCGGCCTCATTGGATTTCATATGGAGAAAGTAGAATTTTAGATTTCATTCAAAATCCAGCAGACTTATCAGTTTTTCAGGATTTCAGGATTGGAGGATTGCAATGTTTCCATTGAATTTTGTCATGTAGTAGGGTATGGAACTCGTATTTAATCAAGAGCACCAATCCCTCTATGTACCTTGATGTTAGTGACATTGGTTGTCGAACTCCTCTGGGATTCGCTCCCAAACCAGGAGCTTCTGAAAATGTCGCTCCCGCTCCCGTTTTCGCTCCTGCTCCCAAGTAACACAAAGAAGAGAAACCGTTTGGATCAAAAATGGTTAAATGATCTAGTTTATGTCCAATACAACCTCTGGCTCAGACAAAACCATTTGCTGAACAAAAGACCTGATTCAGATCCCATTGTGTTGGAAGACATTGATCCAACATCAGATTGGGTAGTGGAGAGTCGTCCAGCAGAGTTTGATCCTGATGAGGATCTTGATTTAGATTTAGATATTGAGACATCAGTTGAACTTGAACATGCTGTTCAGTTGAATGCAGATCCCAATCCACCAGCCTCAGTCTCACAGCCAGCAAGGACTCCAGTTGTAGGTGCTTCCTCTGCTCAGCCACGACAGAAGCGCAGCCGCATATCTACTCTATCTCAACTTGCATCTGCTGTAGTTGCACAGCCTGCTAGTGGTACCACTTCTACAGCTGCAGTTGGAGATGATGATGATGAGGAGCCATGGGGCCCCCTATCTGACTCTGATGATGATCCAGAGATTGATCGACATGATCTTGGCTCCTCTGGAAGTAGCTACTAGCCAGTAGCTGTAGTACTAGTACTGGAGTCTGGTCACAGTTTACTTTTGTTGTAGAGGCCATTTCTAGCCTCCTTGGTTATGTGTTTTTTGTTTTGAGTCTTTGATCATGTATGACAGTTGACTATGTATTGCCATTGGGTACCATTTTGATATAATGGATTGGTTCATGAGCCTACTTTGATCATATGTTGTCTTCCATCTATATTATAATGTTGTGTGTTTGGAAACATGAATGAAAATCTTTAAAATTATGTTTAAAATCTTTAAAATTAAGTTTTTTTATAAAAAAATAAATATTTAATGCATTTTTTACAACGACCGAGTCATTGAAATCGAGCCATCCGAGTCATTACCATTTCGGAGTCGGAGTCGGAGTCGATCCTTGGCCGAGTCGGAGTCGGAGTCGGAGTTTTAAAACTATGGGTATAGCTGCTAAGGAAATTCTTCGTTGGGTAGGCCAGTTACAGCACCCAGATTGTACTCTGATATTTCTTAATAAGAAAACCCTCAGATAGTTGCACCGATTTTCCTGCATTGGGTTTTTCCGGGGACATTGGTCCAAAAATAATGGTGTCATGTGGTGTGTTTGTTCTTGTTTCTTTTAGTTGCTGATCTGTAATATGTTGAGCATGCACTGGTGTTTATTTTCAGTATTTACTTTGTAAATAACTTGTTAAAGAAAAATAACAAGTAGGTAGGAATAAATCAGAAAAAGTGTATGAAGGGTTTCTAAACTAAGGAAAATTAGAAACTTCAACATGGTATCAGAGCGTGATTGTAGACCACAGGAGGACTAAAAGACATCAGCCGAGCGGAGCAATAGCAGCAGAAAACAATTGTCCCGAGGTGACAAACGCTATTTCTAGCAGCGCATAAGCCAAGGAAATGTGACGCAGAGTCAACTAGAGCCTCGCAGAAGAAGCCGAGAATTGCGCACATCCTGAGAGAGGCCAGCGTTGCTGACGCAGAGGGCCAGAGGGCTAACGCAGGGCATCCCAGGGCTAACGTAGACCCATCTAGGGTGACGCAGAGGTAGCGTGAGGCAGAGAGGGGATGACGCAGTTCATAGAGAGGCAATTGCTGGGGTCTAGAAGGCTGCAGGAATATTGCAGAGTGGAGCTGGTGAGGTACCGTAGTCAGAACAGTACCTTACAAAGCAGGGCCAGAGGAGTTGTTACTAAGGGTTTCTAGCCGAGGAACCTGAATCAGCAGTGCAGTTGCACAAGACGATCAGAGAAGGGGGTATCTTGACAAGCGGCACAAGGATTTCCAGGAGGGAAATCAGGACTCAGAGGGAGTCCATAAGAGAACTTCCAGACGGGAAGTAGAGACTCAAAGGAGTGAAACAGAGAACTTCTAGGAGGGAAGTAGAGGAGCGTCATGGCACTACATGGGGTAAGAGACGAAGATAGACTGGACGGAGCATCGAACTTCGTAGTTTGGAAGGCCAGAATCTTATTAGTGCTTGACAGGAATCGTGTCAAGAACTTCGCCTTGAAGGTTATAGCTATCCCAGTCGACCCCAATGATAATGACAAGTACGAGGAGGCGATGGCGAGGGCCAAGTGCATTATCCTTGACGGGGTTAGGGATCATGTGGTACCACATATAGCCGAGAAGGAAATGATGGTTGAGATGTGGGAGGCTCTTAAGAACTTGTACCAACATACTTCTGTACAGAGAAGAATGTTGCTTGAGAACCAGATGAGGTTGCATCAGATGAAGAAGGGTCAATCAATTGACTCCTTCCTCGGAGGACTGAATGAGATCTGAGATCAGTTGACTGCTATAGGAGCGACACTAGATCAGGAGCTTATGGTGAGGATAGACCTGAATGTTGTCTCAAAAGAATGGGAAGTGTTTGTCCAAAGCATCCTGGGCAGAGGGACTCTCCTACCTTGGGACGAGATGTGGGCAGCTCTTTGCCAGGAAGAGATCAGATGGCAGTCAAACACAGGTAGCATAGCAAAGCGATCAAGGTCAAGTAGGAGGAGGAGGATGTGGTCGTAGCATTTGAGGGAAAGCAAGAGAAGCGGAAGAAGAAAGATTTCTCTAAGATCAAGTGCTTCCACTGTGGGGAGATGGGTCATTATGCGACCCAGAGCCCAAGGAAGAAGAATAAGGGAGAGTCTTTCGAGACAAAGGCAGTGCTAACACAGGCAGAGAAGGAAGTTTTGATAGACGATGAGTGTGCCATGAGTGCACACACACCACTTGAGCGGAAGTGGGGAGACATCGAGCTATAGTCAGGCGAACTAGAGGTGATGAGGGGCAGGATCCTTGAGGTAGCCAGCCTCTTGGATTAGACCTTGCTACGGGAGCCTCGACAAAGAGTAGCAGGACTGGCTAAGTGGGTTGAGACGGATGCGGATGGAGCGGCAGAGAGAGCTATAATGCAGGAGTTCTGAGACGGCACAGAGCTAGCAGGCTGTAACAGTGCGAGAGGCACAAGAGTGTTGCACCAGTGCAGGAAGGCACAAAGAGGTGTGCAATGGTGCAAGATGCAGGGAGTTGTTGCAGCAGCGCAGAGGTCAGAGAGAGGGAGCACTTGTCAACGACAGAGGGAGCTTCAGCATCAGTGGGTGTCTCTAGCCCAACGGGGAGGTCAGATTGGGAGATCAGTTACTTACTTCTCAGTAACTGAGTTACAGTGCAGTAGTGGGCAGTACAATGCAACATGATGAGAGGAGGTGCAGTACATATGCAGTACTGGGAGAAAGGACCAGCAGCACGGATGTAGAGGGAGCTGTAGTACAGATGCAGTAGTGGCAGTGGCAGAACCATGGGCAGCAGTACAGGAGGCAGTAGTGCAGAGGATGTTGGGCAGGAAGGCCTAGCATCAGCACAGGTACCTGTTATCGCATAGAGTGTCTAAGCACCGCGACAATGCTCAGATCGGGGGCTGTCACGCTGATGCCCGATCTCTCCGTTTAAGTTGCTTCTCTATAGTAGGCTAAGGGGGGTAGACCCTATGGAAAAAGGGAGAACCAGCTGGGAATCAGCCGGTTAGGGAGACACAACGAAGCAATCGAATACTTGATTAAGGCTTAGCAAGATTTAGAGCTTGATTAGATTTTAAATAATTAACACCAATGCCTTAAGGAGTCAATGATCCAAGTGAATGATTATCAACTGCTGCTTATGAAATAATTAACGATTGCGTGAAAAAATTTGCAAAACATCTAACATGTAACAAGCATCAAATAATTCAAGCAAAACGATCAATTTCACTAGATGCACAATGTTTAACAGATGCACAAAACATTAAATATCTTGATCAACCATGAAATTTAGTAGTTCACCAATTTTGATCCCAGAACTAAAAGATGTATGCTTAGAAAACCAAATCCAGGAAAATTTCACCACCTTCAAATAATTATTCTCCAGATATAAAAATTTAAATGCGTTTAATTGTAAAATATTGATACCACAGCGGTTGTCTTTAGATCTTATCCTTAGCACAAGAAGACATCAAAATGAATTTCAAATTGGCAATCGAATTAGTCCTTAGGAAGCAAGACTTAATCTGGCAGATCAAATGATTTAATAATTTTTTCCTTTTTTTATATATAAAACAAAAAATCTAAATCTAACTAAAATAAATAAAAATCAAAATAAAACAAACAAAAAGAAAAACTCAAAAAATCAAAAGTTAAAATCCAAAAGTCATAAAAAAGTTAACTAAATGAAAAACCACAACCTAGCCTAAAACTCAATCAACACAATGAAAAACCCTAACCTGTATATATAAACAAAAGTGAATTTAATTTAATCTAAATTTTTTTTAGATGAAAATGAAAATCAAAGAAATGAAAAGAAAAGACAATCGAAAAACTTATAAAACCAAACCAAGTAAATAAAAAGAAAATGCTTACACTAACCCTAACTCAAGCATGAAATAAAAACAAAAGATTGAAGTGCATTGCATTTGTTTTTGTAGGTTCGAAGAGTTCGATGGCGGCAAAGAAGACCACCGAACGGAGGAAGGAGCTGAGGGGAAGGCAGTGTTTGAATGGAGAGGCTCGTTTTTTGCAGGTATGCGGACAAGGGATAGAGCTCGAGCAAGGATCCACGATGGAGTGGATAGAGAGAACGGAGCAACGGAAGAAATATGACTGCGGGTGAGGTGATTGCGCGCAGGGAGTTGTACAGTGAAGGGGAAAAGTAACACGCAGGAGCGAGTGGTGATGGCTTGGATCTGGCAGCACGGATTTAGGGAGAGAGGCAGCAAATTTGGAAAGATAAAAACGTAGGTGAGGAGAGGAGTGCGTTAAGGAAGAAGGGGAGAGATAGGCTGCGTAGGGAAGTTGAGGGTTATGCAGTGGCGATGCATGCAGATCAAGGACTTGATGGACGGAGGGAGCTCACACGGACAGGGATGAGGGTTATATACGGTGAGCGTAAGGGTTTCGAGAAGATGTCGCTAGGACATAGAGGAGAAAGAGTTGCCTTTTCTGATGTGTTTTTTGCAGTTGGAGCAGCAATTGAGGGCGGCTACAGCAGCAAAGAAAAATTTCGAAGTCTGCCAGAATAAGAAAAACGCAGACAGAGGGAAATAAACCCAAGGCAACAAAAACGATTTTGAAACCCTCAGAAAAATATCCCAAACTCCAGAAAACGAATTTCACACTTGTGCTTCAGATTTATCAATGAAACCCTCGTAAGATTGTTTCCAGATTTAAAACATTTAAAAACCCTTGGACTGCAAAATTAATGCCCTTGCAAAAGCTAGTTTTGAGGCTAGATCTTACCCTCTAGGGTCTAGATTTGGCTTCAAAATCAAATTTCACCTTCAAATCTGCAACCTGCAATGACAAAAACAAAACACCCAGAAATAATATATACAATGATGAAATTGAAAACCCCAAAAACCCAGTTAAATAATTACAGTAATTACAAGTTGAAGGCTCTAAGTAGCCAGATTTATCATTATGCCACACATATTTTTCAAAATTTAAAATTTAAAGTGAGGTGCTTCAGAAAAAACCCTTCATGCATCATCAATGGAATTTCTGATGATAAGCCCAGGATTCAATCAAGCTGGGCTCTTCAGAAAATGTTAATCGGGAGTTGGCTGGTCCAACTGAAAACTTCCTTGAACGCCCGATGATCTCAAAATCAAGAATTTCCTGCACAACTCAATTCAACCATTAACGTAGAGAGAGAAAATGACAATAAAATTTAGATTTAATGGAGATACCTGCCATTATATTCAGAATTTAAATTTCCATTCAAACCCTAGTGATCAAGCAAGATACCTGTGCTTAAATCACTCTTCTTAAAACTATCATCAATGGCTAAAAGAAATCTATGCATGAAAATAAAACATCTTATGGCATTCCCATGAAGAGTAACACCTGTAGAGATTAACCCCAAAGTCTTTCATGAAAAATGATTACAAGAGAGCTTTCACTTAGCACAAGACTCAAAGATCGAACGAATCTGACTGACAAAATGACCTCCTATTTAAAGATAAATCCTCCAACGGCTAGTTCGAGTGATCCTTGTCAAAGTGATCTCGACCGTTGATGAGGATCAAAATTTCTTTTAATCTCATCCATTGAAATTTTAAATATTGAGGAAATTTTGAATTTTTCAATTAAATGCATTTTAATAAATTCAAAAATTAAAATTTTGCATTTATTTCCTCAAAACTTTGACTTTGACTCAACCCCAGGGACCAAAGGTCTAAAATTTAGCAAAATAATCAATTAACCTTAGTCCCTAGACCAGTTAAGATTTAATTTTTTAAACGATCCACGGATTTTACATCTGGAAAATTTAAAATTACCTAGGACCTAGGACCTATGAGAGGATAAATTATTTTTCTAACCCTCAAGACATTTTATATCATGAATTTTACACTTTTACATCTCAAGGGGGAAAACCCATTTGAACAAGACCCTCATAGACCACCCATTTCTGCGACACAAATATAATGTATCAGATCAAGCAATTTGTGATAATAATAATAAAATAACCTAACCAAATAGTTAGGATTATTCCCAAATTACTTTTACATAGACTCGATCTAGCACACTAGGACTCCCCTAACATTCTAGTGACAAAATCCATTCCGGCTTTGGGGTAAGGCTGAAGGAAAACTTTGCCGACCATGGGTCGGTGAGACAAAAAACCTTCCAGAATGTAGATCGTCACCAGAAAATTAGGTTTACCTAGGCAATTACATACACGACACAGATCTGCTAAGATTATTTACAGTTTACACATGCAGAAAGGGTTTACAATATAACATGATCAGGCTGATGATGATAGTCGAACGACACGGACATGTTGATCAAGCGCTATCCCTTTTGTGAAAAAAGGGGGTGTACTGCTATGGGTCGTTGACACGTAGTGGTCAACATCTGGCTCTACTTGGGGACACGTTGCTGCACTGAAGGAATGTGAGAATCCAGAATTTGCATCCACGCAACACACAACAAGATATAAGTAGCGTCCATCCAAAAATCATCATATAACGTTAAGCACAGGAAATATATAAGCTCTTCATTTATTAACTATCTAGTAACATGAAAAGTAAATCTAATCCTAAAACAGAAATGAAATGCTGAAATGACAAGGAGTAGGGTTAGAAATTCAATACAGAGGATGCCCCATGGCATCAGATGTCATCTTTGAAGAATAGCTTGAGCATTTGGCCATTTGCAGGTAAGTCAAGTGGTTCACCATCCAATCTGCTCAAGTGGAATGAGTTTGGTCCAACAATGTCTCGGATAATTTATGGTCCCAGCCACAAACCGTCAAACTTCTTATGTTTTCCCAGTTTTTCATTCTTGCGATCCTAAAGGAGCACCATTTCTCCAACCTGCAAAGATCTAGATCTTTATCAAAGCTTTTCTTAATGTTAGATTGACTTTTACATATATTATCAAAAGTTGTCCTACGAGCTTCATCCAACTCCACAATTTGATCAATTCTATTTTGAACAACATCTTTATTAGTGGAAAAATGCTGAAGGAGTTGATAAGCTGGCAATTTCAGGTGCACAGGTAAGGTTATATCCAAGCCATAAACTAATTCAAAAGGACTTTTACCAGTAGCTTTATTTTTAGTAATCCTATCCTCCCATAAAGCATACTTGATTTTGCTATCCCAAGACCGCTTATTATCTCCTACTATCTTCTTGATAATGGTTATGGGATTTTTATTACTTGATTCAGCAAGACCATTACCCTGAGGATAGTAATTTGATGAATAAGATAAGACAATGCCATGCTTGAAACAAAATGACGAAAATTCTGAATAACTAAAAGCCTTGGCATTATCAGTGCTGATCTTAGCAGGGACACCAAATCTAGTAATGATATTATTTTCAATGAAATCCATAATGACCTTTTCAGTGGCATTCTTAGCAGGGATGGCTTTGACCCATTTAGTGAAGTAATCAGTAGCAGTCAAAATCCATGAGTATCCATTGCTAGAATTTTCATGAAACTTCCCAACGAAGTCCAGACCCCAATGCTGAAAAGGTGCCTCCACAACCACAGGTTGTAAGGGCAGGGCAACAAGCTTCTGTTTCCCAGTGAACAGTTGGCAGGCTTGACAAATTCTAACAAACTTATGCACATCAGAAAAAATTGAAGGCCAATAATAACCAGCTCTCAAAATTTTGTGGGCAATAGTTCTAGCAGCATAATGACCACCACAAAAACCCGAATGAAACTCAGAAACCAACTTCTTGGACTCAATTTCATCAACACACCTAAGAACTATGCCCTCAGGATTTCTCCATCCAAGGCCATCTTTCATGAGGCAATACTTAGTGGCTTTTAATCTAAGAGCCCTTCTCTCATGAGTGACTAAATGGTTAGGACATGTAAAATTTATCAGGTAATAAACAATGTCCTTGTACCACTCATGCTCTCCTAATCTCTGCAGCTCAGGCGAAGATGAATTGTTGAGACAAATCAAACCAAGAGCTTTTTCATTACCTTCGGTCATCATTTGAGCCAAGCGTTGGCCTTTGACTAATTAGGTAGGTCTAATCTCTAAATCATATTCCTGTATTTTAGTAACCCACCTAGCATGAGTCCCTAAGCAATCAGTTTGAGTTAATATATCCTTAACAGCGGAATGTGGGACAAAAGCAATGATTTTGGAATAACCCACATAAGTCTTGAAATGCTTAAGAGATTTGACTAAGGCATAGGCTTGCTTTTCCATGGTATTGTACTTTAATTCAGAATTTTGAAGCGCTCTACTCATGAAAGCAATAGGCTGCTTGTGACCATCTTTATTTTTTTGCAATAAGACACCAACAATGGTATCCTCGGAAGCGAAAGAGAAAATCATGAAATCCTTAGAGTAATTAGGACTGACTAAAACAGGGGCTCTTGCAATAGCACCTTTGATCTCTTGAAAAGCCCTTTTGCCGTCTTCTTTCCAAACAAATTTTACATCTTTTTTCAGAAGACTTTGAATAGGCTTAGCTACTTCCGTGTAATTTGGAATAAATCTTCTAAGAAAATTTGTTTTTCCAAGGAAAGACTGAAGGGATTTAAGATTATGGGGAAGAGGAATCTTTTGGATTGCCTCAACTCTTTCAGGATCAATCTTGATTCCATCTTTAGAAATGATGTGACTAAGTAATTTCCCTTCAGTTACTCCAAAAACAGACTTAGCCGGATTTAAAGAAATCTCGTACTCTCTACATCTATCAAAAACTTGCCTAAGATGACTTATATGACTAATACCATCCTTAGAAAAAACAGTAAGATCATCCTGATAAATTTCGATAAATTTCCCAATTAAACCTTTGAAGGCATAATCCATAGCCCTCTGAAACGTAGCCCCGACATTGGTTAATCCAAATGGCATTCTAATATATTCGAAAGTACCCCATGGTGTGGTGAATGTAGTTTTGTGACGATCCTCCTTCTTAACCCATACTTGATTATACCCAGAAAAACCATCTAACAACGACATCATTCTAGAACTAGTTACTCTTTGCAACATAGTCTCCATGTTTGACAAAGGGTAATTATCTTTCTTACATGCTAGATAAGGTTTCGAACATTGACACAAAGTCTTATTGTACCATTCTTTCTCCTAACAATCACCAGGTTGGAACACCATGTTGAATGCCTCGTGTGAGCAATAATTCCTGCTGCAAGCATCTTCGAAAGCTCCTTTTGAACCAAAGGGGCTAACTTAGGATTAATCTGCCTAAGCTTTTGACGAAAGGGTTTAGCATTTTCATCTTTTAAAGGGATAGTATGCTGCATGACATCTTCTCTATAACTTTTAATTCATCCTAAGAAAATGCTAAAACATCCCGATATTCACGAAGTAAATTGGTTAACTTTTTCTTTCTTCAACGTTAGTACCCTTACCAATTTTAACGATCTTTGGATCCTTAGAAGTACCAATGTTTACCTCAATGTATTTGCCTGGTTCCATTTATTTTCCTCTTTCATCTTTGTGGCATCATGCCAATCAAAGTGCTGTTCTAAAGAAACCACATTTCTAGGAATAGGATTTATGATATCTTCTTGATCATCAGATCCATCCTCAGAATCTACTCGAAAATTTTCAAGCTCATCCAAATTATCAAGAAAATGAACCGCCTGTTTCTCGTCATCAAAAACTTGCCAATGCTCCGAGTTATCTAGAATAG
Organism: Pinus tabuliformis; assembly: GCA_031772625.1. NCBI lineage: Eukaryota > Viridiplantae > Streptophyta > Pinopsida > Pinales > Pinaceae > Pinus > Pinus tabuliformis. The sequence continues at coordinate 314,754,259 of CM062808.1, read as the reverse complement.
AAGGTCTAAATATAACTTCCATTTTTATCTTATCCTTAATCAGCTCATCAGATAAGAGTAAAGTAGAAGCAGCTACAGCAAGCTCATCTGCCGAACTATTCTTCTCTCTTGGGATAGCCTCCAAGTCAAGGGCATCAAAGTACTCCATAGTATCCCATACAGCATTTCTATAGTTCTTTAACCGTTGATTTTTACATGTAAATTTATTTTTAATTTGCATGATAATTAAGTTAGAATCCCCCTTGATGCTAAGCAACTTAACTCTTAAAGCCTTTGCCAACTCAAGACCCAACAACAAAGCTTCATATTCAGCGACGTTGTTGGTTGCTTCAAATTCCAATCGATAGGCAAACTTGAAAATATGACCAAGGGGTGATTTTAACACTATTCCTGCACCTTTACCATGCCTAGACGATGCACCATCAAAATACATGTACCAAACTTTATCATTGAGATCCATAATCTTTTTATCAACCTTATCATTGGGAAGAATTATGAAATTAGACATGATAGCATAATTCCCAATGTCAGATTGTTCTTCAATTATCTCATTATGAGGTCTTTTAGGGTCTTCAACATGGAATCTTCTCTTGGGCTCCCTGTTAAGTCTCACAAAACCATCACCTCTAGTAGAAGGAATCATAGCATATGACCAATTCATTTGAATACTCCCTCCTAGATCAGAGACCCATTTTCTAGATAAAAACATACCCCAAGCATCAGGCACATTAACAACAACAATGTCCATAACAATCATAATGTCAGGGTAAACTGATAAATGAACCTGTAAATCCTTGATCAGACCGTGAACTTCAATCTTCTTAGAATCCATGGCACATATATTGTAGTAAGGCCTAGAAACTCTCAAATTAAGCTGTTCCATGATCCTCTTGGTCATGACACAAGCTGACGCACTAGAATCCAACATGCAATTATTCAATTTATATCCATTAACCGTCAAAGTAATAAAGAATGGCTGATGATCCTTATTATCTGAATCTAAACTTTGCAAATATATAGGAGCATCCTGATAATCAACCTCTGGTGCTTTCTGTCGAGAAACATTCACTTGAGGAGCTTCAATAGCTTTTAGTAACTTAGCCCTTTGGGAAGGAATTTTCACAATCTCGGAGACAGGAACCCAGATTTTTGCATTATTAAACCAACTTCCCAAATCGACATCTAATCCAGAGTTTGAACTCGGGTTAAAAATTCGAGGGGGAATTTGATTCCTGCTTTGATCTTTATCCCTTCTTTGATAAGTCAAACCCTTATCTTTAGCGATTTCCATGATTTGCTCTGGAGAAGGTTTTTCGCCATATAATTTAATCATAATATCATCTTCATTCTCGAAATTATTTATACTAAAAGCTGATGTGGGATGCATAACATCTCGACTGTTTTCCTTAACTTCCATCCAGTCTTCCATAGACAAAGAAAACTCTTTACCCACACAATTTATTTGATTACCTGCCCCAAACATTCCATTATCCAAAATCCTTCTAACTATGGGGCAAGTTGCCTCCTCATGAAGAGCATCGCAAGCCCGACAATAAGGCGGAGCATCATCGACCAAATTAGTATGTTCAAGCGGATTAGGTGGTCTCTGCTCACTAGATTGACCTTTCTTCTACCAGTTATTATTTCGATTATTATTATTATTTCTAGGCTAGAAATTTTGTGTTTGAGCTCTTTCCATTTGGACCAACCTATTCTGCAAAGTAGTTATTTCCTTAGCATGGTTAGAGGTTAATTTCGCTTGGTTAATCTCCATGCTTTCAATTTTTTGCAGTAATTTTTGAACAAGATCATTATCAGGTTCTTGAACCTCTTTTCCTTTAGGTTCTTTCAATTTCGTTGAAGCCCTATCAAAACCTGGGATTTCAGACTTCCCAGATGCTGCCTTATCCTTTTCAAGCTCTACTGCTAAAGCTTGACAGTCCCTATAATCAGGAAGTTTAGCACGTCTTAACTCGTAAGAGGGCTCAGGGCTAAAGGCATCAATATAAAAGTCCCGAAGAGATTTATCAGTAGGTTTATAATCTTGAGGTAATTCCTTAATAATATCATTAAACCTCTTGTTAAATTCTTTTGCGGTCTCATTTTCTCTCTTTTTAATGATACTGATAGCTTTTACGAGATGTCTCCCTTCTCTCTTATCTCCATACTTTTCCTTAAAGGCATTAACAATGGATTGCAAAGAATCAAATGAATTTTGAGGCTTTTCCGTAAACCAGTCTAAAGCATTGCCCTCCAAGGTAAGAACAAAAAGGGTCATTTTTACATCTTCATGATTAAAATCAGCAGCCCTTGCATACTTACCCAGCCATGAACTAAAAGATTTTAGATGAGAATTAGTGCTAATTGCGTTATTGCCTTGAAAGATAGGCAACTTATCCATCCCATGCTTGGGAATATCATTGGGATAACCTTGAATGTTAGCAAAGTTACAAGGGGCGAATATGTCCATGATGTCATGCTCAACCAGGCCAGGAAAAAGCAAATGGATATCAGAGAGGGCTTCTGGTCCGAGGTTAACAAGAAGGGTACGAGAAGCGAGTTTGCGTAACTGTACTCTGAGAGCCCTTTCAAGATCAGGAGCAGGATTAACCAAACTACTTGGATGTCTTCTAGTATACACTCTTGCGGAAGATAGATGAAGTGGAGTCGCCACCCAGACAAAAAGTCTAACACGGAATAACCAGAAAGCAAGGAGCCAAGGACAAGGAACTTATCCTGGTGAGAGGCGAAAGGGATGAGAGGAAAGAAATGAGATGAATGTCGAAGAAACCAAGGACAGAAAAAACTCTTTCCCCGGTAGCGGCGCCAAAAAATGTTGTCGCATAGAGTGTCTAAGCACCACGACAATGCTCAGATCGGGGGCTGTCACGCTGATCCCCGATCTCTCCGTTTAAGCCGCTTCCCTATAGCAGGCTAAGGGGGGTGACCCTATGGAAAAAGGGAGAACCAGCTAGGAATCAACCGGTTAGGGAAACACAGCGAAGCAATCGAATACTTGATTAAAGCTTACCAAGATTTAGAGCTTGATTAGATTTTAAATAATTAACACCAGTGTCTTACGGAGTCAATGGTCCAAGTGAATGATTATCTACTGCTGCTTATGAAATAATTAATGATTGCGTGAAAAAATTTGCAAAATATCTAACATGTAACAAGCATCAAATAATTCAAGCAAAACGATCAATTTCACTAGATGCACAATGTTTAATAGATTTACAAAGCTTTAAATATCTTGTTCAACCACGAAATTTAAGAGCTCACCAATTTTGATCCCAGAACTAAAAGATGTATGCTTAGAAAACCAAATCCAGGAAAATTTCACCACCTTCAAATAATTATTCTCCAGATATAAAAATTTAAACACGTTCAACTGTAAAATATTGATACCGCAGTCGTTGTCTTTAGATCTTATCCTGAGCACAAGAAGACATCAAAATGAATTTCAAATTGGCAATCTAATAGTCCTTAGGAAGCAAGACTTAATCTGGCAGATCAAATGATTTAATAATTTTTTCCTTTTTTTTTATATAAAACAAAAAATCTAAATCTAAATAAAATAAATAAAAATCAAAATAAAACAAATGAAAAGAAAAACCAAAAAATCAAAAGTTAAAATCCAAAAGTCATAAAAATTTTAACTAAATGAAAAACCACAACCTAGCCTAAAACTCAATCAACACAATGAAAAACCCTAACCTGTATATACAAACAAAAGCGAATTTTATTTATTTTTTTATTTTTTTAAATGAAAATAAAAATCAAAGAAATGAAAAGAAAATACAATCAAAAAACTTATAAAACCAAACCAAGTAAATAAAAAGAAAAGCCCTCCACTAACCCTAACTCAAGCATGAAATAAAAACAAAAGATCGAAGTGCATTGCGTTTGTTTTTGCAGGTTCAAAGAGTTCGACGGCGGCAGAGAAGACCACGTAACAGAGGAAGGAGCTGAGGGGAAGGCAGTGTTTGAATGGAGAGGCTCGTTTTTTGTAGGTATGCGGATGAGGGACGGAGCTCGAGCAAGGAGCTATGATGGAGTGGATAGAGAGAACGAAGTAGCAGAAGAAATATGACTGCGGGTCAGGTGATTGCGCACAGGGAGTTGTACGGTGAAGGGGAAAAGTAACACGCAGGAGCGAGCAGTGATGGCTTGGATCTGGCAGCATGAATTTAGGGCGAGAGGCAGCGAATTTGGAAAGATAAAAATGCAGGTGAGGAGAGGAGTGCGTTAAGGAAGAAGAGGAGAGATAGGCTGTGTAGGGAAGTTGAGGGTTATGCAGTGGCGATGCAAGCAAATCGAGGACTTGATGGATGGAGGGAGCTCACACAGACAGGGATGAAGGTTATATACAGTGAGCGTAAGGGTTTCGAGAAGATGTAGCTGGGATGCAGAGGAGAAAGAGCTACCTTTTCTAATGCGTTTTTTGCAATTGGAGCAGCGATTGAGGGTGCTACAGCAACAAAGAAAAATTCCAAAGTCTGCCAGAATAAGAAAAACGTAGCAGAGGGAAATAAACCCAAGGCAACAAAAACGATTTTGAAACCCTCAGAAAAATATCCCAAACTCTAGAAAACGAATTTCACACTTGTGCTTTAGATTTATCAATGAAACCCTCGTAAGATTGTTTCCAGATTTAAAACATTTAGAAACCCTTGGACTGCAAAATTAATGCCCCTGCAAAAGCTGGTTTTGAGGCCAGATCTTACCCTCCAGGGCCTAGATCTGGCTTCAAAATCAAACTTCACCTTCATATCTGCAACTTGCAATGACAAAAACAAAACACCCAGAAATAATATATACAATGATGAAATTGAAAACCCCAAAAACCCAGTAAGATAATTACAATAATTACAAGTTGAAGGCTCTAAGTAGCCAGATTTATCATTATGCCACACATATTTTTCAAAATTTAAAATTTAAACTGAGGTGCTTCAGAAAAGACCCTTCATGCATCATCAATGGAATTTCTGATGATAAGCCCGGGATTCAATCAAGCTGGGCTCTTCAGAAAATGCTAATCGGGAGTTGGCTGGTCCAACTGAAAACTTCCTTGAACGCTCGATGATTTCAAAATCAAGAATTTCTTGCACAACTCAATTCAACCATTAATGTAGAGCGAGAAAATGACAATAAAATTCAGATTTAATGGAGATATGTGCCATTATATTTAGAAGTTAAATTTCCATTCAAACCCTAGTGATCAAGCAAGATACCTGTGCTTAAATCACTCTTCTTAAAGCTATCATCAATGGCTAAAAGAAATCTATGCATGAAAATAAAACATCTTACAGCATTCCCACGAAGAGTAACACCAGCAGAGATTAACCCCAAAGTCTTTATTTATTGCACATGAAAAACAATTACAAGAGAGCTTTCACTTAGCACACGACTCAAAGATCGAATGAATCTGACTTAGAAAATGACCTATTTAAAAATAAATCTTCCAACAGCTAGTTCGAGTGATCCTTGTCAAAGTGATCTCGACCGTTGATGAGGATCAAATTTTTTTTTAATCTCATTTGTCGAAATTTTAAATATTGAGGAAATTTCGATTTTTTCAATTAAATGCATTTTAATAGATTCAAAAATTAAAATTTTGCATTTATTTCCTCAAAACTTTGACTTTGACTTAACCCTAAGGACCAAAGGCCTAAAATTTAGCAAAATAAACAATTAACCTTAGTCCTTGGACCAGTTAAGATTTAATTTTTTAAAGGATCCACGAATTTTACCTCTGGAAAATTTAAAATTACCTAAGACCTAGGACCTAGGACCTATGAGGCGATAAATTATTTTTCTAACCCTCAAGACATTTTATATCATGAATTTTACACTTTTACATCTCAAGGGGGAAAACCCATTTGAACAAGACCCTCACGGACTACTCATTTCTGTGACACAAATATAATCCAGCAGATCAAGCAATTTGTAATAATCATAATAAAATAACCTAACCAAATAGTTAGGATTATTCCCAAATTACTTTTACATAGACTCGATCTAGCACACTAGGACTCCCCTAACATTCTAGTGACAAAATCCATTCTGGATTTGTGGTAAGGTTGAAGGAAAACTCTGCCGACCATGGGTCGGTGAGACAAAAAACCTTCCGGAATGGAGATCGTCACCAGAAAATTAGGTTTACCTAGGCAATTACATACACGACACAGATCTGCTAAGATTATTTACAGTTTACACAAGCAGAAAGGGTTTACAATATAACATGATTAGGTTGATGATGATAGTCGAACAACACTGACACGTTGATCAAGCACTATCCCTTTTGTGAAAAAAGGGGGTGTACTGCTATGGGTCGTTGACACGTAGTGGTCATTAGTACCGATGCCGGATGATCAGAGTAATACTCAGTGAGTATTGCTAGAGCACAGTCCTCGCTAGGAGGGAGTGTTGATTTGGGGTAGCATCAGATGTGCTCCAGCCACGAAATTTGGTGGAGAGGTTGGGGCACATTAGATCTCCAATACACAAAAAGCGTTTGGGTAGATTCTAGACAGATTAGGAGATATTAAAATAATTAATATTTTTAATGGAGTCCCTAAGTCCAAACTTAGAGAAAATAAAATATTAATGTGTATTGATATGAATCTGTGTTAGAATGGTCCAAAAGACATGGATCAAGCCAGATCTAATCTTAGCCGTTGATTAGGGACTTAATCTCGGCTGTTGAGATGTCAACAGGAAAAGTATAAGAGGAGGCTTGAGGGTCACTTGGAGAGTACACCAGATGATCAGTCATTCTATTCTCTAGAGCGGGGTTTGCTAAGAGAGATAGAATCAGTGATCGGGAGAGTAGCTGGGGGGCATTGACTACAGAGGAACAAAGAAGGCAGAGATTGTGCCGGGAGAGCAGCTGGGGGGTATTGAGTACAGAGGATCAGAGAAGGCAGAAATTGTGCCGGGAAAGCAGCGTAACAGCCTGTTGTCGCACGGATTGACACGACAACGCTCAGACCGGGGGCTGTCACTCTGATCCCCGATCCCTCCGTTTAAGCCTGTCTCCCGTGGCTAAGGGGGGTAGTCCCTGTGAGGTGATGAGACCAACTGTCGACCAGTTGGTTGGGAGACACGAGATACGATATAAAAAGCACTAAAATGATTTGATTAATTGAGCAGACCAGTGCCTTAAGAGATTATTGTTAAAATGATTACTTGTTAGATATAGAAAAATAAACCGTGAACAACAATCATTTGTCATCAAAAGGTATCAGCGAAATCACATAACCAAACGATATCCAGCGACTGAGAATTTTTGAAAAAAGATAAATGCTTTAAACCACCACGAGAATCCTAGACCATTAACTAGATATCATATTCGCATCTTGACTTGAAAAATTCAGATCTTAAGATATAACATGAAAAACAACTGAAACTGGCAAAAATGATTTTCCAAATTTTTTATGTGATAAAATGAAACCTAAAAACCCTAAACCCTGATAAAAACTGCATAAAGCAAAAAAATTGAAACCCTAGATCAGAGAAAATTGAAACCCTAAGACAACTGATTAATTTACAGATTTGGCCCCTTAACAGCCAGATTCAGCAATAAGAACGGAAATATTTTAACGAAACGAAAATTTCAGATTTGTCACTGTGAAGAACTTCAGAAAATTTCTCATGCAAATCAAATAAATAAACCGAATGATAGACCCAGGATCAAATCCAACTGGGCTCAGCAAAAAATGCTTGCGGGAGTTGGCTGGTTCAGCCGAGAACTTCCCCGAACGCCCACAAAATTCCTTCAGAAAATGTTTTCTGCACAGCTCAAAACAACCGTCAACAAAGAGGGCAAAAATGCTGCTAGATCTCAAACAGTAATGGAGATACCTGCCATTACTTCAGAAACCCTAACAGCACCCAAACCCCAGCAAGTGAACAAGATACCTGTGCTCACAATACTCTATAAAAAGCTAATATTAATGGCTGAAAATAACATATGCAAAAAATAAAATGATCTCACAGCATTCCAAGAGAGTAACACCAGCAAGATATGGACCCCAAAGTCTTCCTTTATTAACCAGAAACAGATTTACAAGAGAGCTTCTTCAGTCTTAGACTCACAGATCGAATGAATCTGAAATGACTACCTAAGACTCTATATAAAGGAAATGATCCCAACGGCTAGTTCGAATGATCCATGTAGAAATGATCTCGACCGTTGATGAGGATCAAGACATCTCTTGATCTCATCCGTCGATTTATTCACTTAAAATATTATTATTTTTTAAATTTTTTATTATTTTTTATTAAATTTTTAAATTTTTTATTATTTATTATTTTATTTTATTTTTTAAATTTTTTTATTATTTATTATTTATTTCATTTTTTTAAATTTTTAAATTTTAAATTTTTTATTATTTTTTATTAAATTTTTAAATTTTTTTATTATTTATTTTATTTTTTAAATTTTTAAATTTTTTTATTTTTAAAATTTTTTAAAATTTCTTAATTTTTATTTATTTTATTATTTTATTTCATTTTTTAAATGGATCATCGAACTAAGCCATTGGAAACATCACCCAGGACCTAGGACTTAGGACTCACGAGGGGATTTAAAACATTTTCAACCCTCAAGACACATTTCATGATGACTTTTACAACTTACATCTCAAGGGGACAAGCCCACTTAACACAGACCCTCATAAATCACCCAGTTCTGCGACACAACTATAATCTAGCAGATTAACACACTAGGATTCTCCTAAAGTTCTAATGACAAAATGCATCCCGACTTTGGGGTCAGGTTTGAAGGAAAACTCTGCCGATCCGTGGATCGGTGAGACGAAAAACCTTCCGGGACATAGATTATCATAGAAAGTTAGGTCCACCTAGGCAATTTTACATACATGACTCTGATCTGCTTAGATTATTTACAATTCATACATGTAGACTGGGTTTACAAGCAAGAAGATCAAGCTGCTGATGACTGCTGGATGGCACGGACACGCTGATCAGGTGCTGCCCCTTTTTGCAAAGAAAAGGGGGGTGTACTGCATGGGTAGTTGACCAGTAGAGGTCAACATCTGGCTCTACTTAGGGACACGTTGCTGCTTGCAGGAATGTGAGAATCCAGAATCTGCATCCATGCAACACACAACAAAATATAAGTAGCGTCCGCCCAAAATCATCATATACATTAAGCACAGGAAAGATAAAAGCTCTTCATTTATTAACTAACTAATAACATGAAAAGTAAATCTAATCCTAAAAACAGAAATGAAATGCTTTAAAGACAAGGAGTAGGGTTAGAAATACGATACAAAGGATGCCCTACGGCATCAGATGTGTTCAACATAGTGCATACTGAGCATTTGCCTGCTTTCAGGCAAATCTGTCGGCTGCTTGTTGGATGTGCCATGTCCAATTCTGCATATGGTAGGACTCTTTCCTATCCGAAAATCAAGCTGCTCACGGCCGTCTGATGCATCAAATCTTCTTCTCATTTTCCTTCTCTTGCGCTTTTTCTTTCTGGCTGGTTTAATTACTGATGACCTGGAACTTTCTGTTTCAAAACTATCAGATGAAGTATGCATGATATGTCTTTCTTTAGCCCGCATCTGATCTTTATCATTCTTAAGTCTGTCCGGATCACCTTCAATTAACCATCTTTCAATCGAATCAATAACCTCCTCATAATAAGATGGAGCTTGTTGCAACAAATGAGAAGGCTCCTGATCTGTTGATGTTCCCTGGTTTCTCTCATTTTCCAATTGCTGAAACCTTTGAACCTGTATTCTAATGGCATCCATCTGACTAGAGTGTTCAACCTTTATAGCACTGATTTGTCTGGCATGGTGTTCTTGCATGTCTTTTATTACTTTAACATTCTCTTCCTTTATGTCCATCAAGCAATGCTGCATAAAATTTATTTCTTCTCTGTGATTCGCTTGCATGTCAGCCAACTGATTATTATGATTGAATGTCATGATAGTCATTTCCTCATCCATAGTGAATAACTTATTTTGCATAGAGTCAATTTCCCTATCATGATCAGTTTTCATGGTCACCATATTTTCCTCTAAGACTGACAACTTGCTTTGCATGATTCTAATTTCTGTTTCACATTTAGTTTTTATGGCCTCAATTTCTTTAGCATGGTGACTTTGCGTGACCTCAATCTCCCTATTACGTTTTTCCAAGTGGGTGCATAAAGTTTTCACATCATTGACATAATTAGTTTGATTGATTTCCATGTTTCTCACCAGCATCATTAAATCTTGTATTATTTGCTTTTGCTCTTCCCTTTCATTGTCATTTGTCCCTGATATTGCACTATCATGAACTGCAATATTTCCGGTGGATGACACATTCTGACATGATGAATCGTCTTGGGATCTTTCACCATCAGTTGGACCTTTTATCAAATTGCTTTCATTCTGTTGCACAATTTTAGAGGCAGAAGGCAAGCTATTTGGATAACCATATCTATTTTTAAAAGCATCGACAATGTCTTCTAAAGAAGTAAAAGATTCCTTTGGAAAATTGTTAAACCAATTCAAAGCATCATCTTCTAAAGAAAGGACAAATAGACGCATTTTGATATCTTCATGATTAAACTGAGGGGATCTACAGTATATGATCATGATGCGAGTAAACAAGACTAGATGCCTTCTAACAACGATTGGATCACCACCTGAAAAAATAGGTAATTTAGAAATGGCCTCTTCTGGAAAATCATGGAGATGGTGAATAAAACGACATGGTTTAAATGAATAATCCATGATAAATAATAGTAGATCAGATGGATGATAGAACTAGATCTTTGCTCAAGAAAATCAAAAGATGAAAGAAGTGGAGTCGCCACTTGAACAATGAATCTGATTCTAGGATCCAAAAAGTAACCACAAGCAGATATGAGGAAAGCTTCTTGTCTGGGAAAAATGAGAAAGTGGAGTCGCCACCCAAACAAGAAACAGACCGAAGAGATGCTACTGATATGGCGAAAAATAAAGCAATAAAAGATCCAATTGATAAGCAAGAAGGTCGAATCTGCCAGCTCAAATGAGAAAGAAGAATGAATGTCGATGAAACTTCCAGGAACAGAAAAACTCTGTCCCCGGCAACGACGCCAAAAAATGTTGGCGTTGCCGGGCCAGATGAAAAGATAAAAATGAAAAGGATGATTATCGTTTGAAACACCGAGAACAAAGTATCCCCGGCAACGGCGCTAAAAAATGTTGGCGTTGCCGGCTCAAACGAATGATAGACAGATGAACGATGAATGATGAAAAAGTCGTTGAAATGCCGAGAAAACAAAGTCCCCGGCAACGGCGCCAAAAAATGTTGTCGCACGGATTGACACGACAACGCTCAGACCGGGGGCTATCACTCTGATCCCCGATCCCTCCGTTTAAGCCTGTCTCCCGTGGCTAAGGGGGGTAGTCCCTGTGAGGTGATGAGACCAACTGTCGACCAGTTGGTTGGGAGACACGAGATACGATATAAAAAGCACTAAAATGATTTGATTAATTGAGCAGACCAGTGCCTTAAGAGATTATTGTTAAAATGATTACTTGTTAGATATAGAAAAATAAACCGTGAACAACAATCATTTGTCATCAAAAGGTATCAGCGAAATCACATAACCAAACGATATCCAGCGACTGAGAATTTTTGAAAAAAGATAAATGCTTTAAACCACCACGAGAATCCTAGACCATTAACTAGATATCATATTCGCATCTTGACTTGAAAAATTCAGATCTTAAGATATAACATGAAAAACAACTGAAACTGGCAAAAATGATTTTCCAAATTTTTTATGTGATAAAATGAAACCTAAAAACCCTAAACCCTGATAAAAACTGCATAAAGCAAAAAAATTGAAACCCTAGATCAGAGAAAATTGAAATCCTAAGACAACTGATTAATTTACAGATTTGGCCCCTTAACAGCCAGATTCAGCAATAAGAACGGAAATATTTTAACGAAACGAAAATTTCAGATTTGTCACTGTGAAGAACTTCAGAAAATTTCTCATGCAAATTAAATAAATAAACCGAATGATAGACCCAGGATCAAATCCAACTGGGCTCAGCAAAAAATGCTTGCGGGAGTTGGCTGGTTCAGCCGAGAACTTCCCCGAACGCCCACAAAATTCCTTCAGAAAATGTTTTCTGCACAGCTCAAAACAACCGTCAACAAAGAGGGCAAAAATGCTGCTAGATCTCAAACAGTAATGGAGATACCTGCCATTACTTCAGAAACCCTAACAGCACCCAAACCCCAGCAAGTGAACAAGATACCTGTGCTCACAATACTCTATAAAAAGCTAATATTAATGGCTGAAAATAACATATGCAAAAAATGAAATGATCTCACAGCATTCCAAGAGAGTAACACCAGCAAGATATGGACCCCAAAGTCTTCCTTTATTAACCAGAAACAGATTTACAAGAGAGCTTCTTCAGTCTTAGACTCACAGATCGAATGAATCTGAAATGACTACCTAAGACTCTATATAAAGGAAATGATCCCAACGGCTAGTTCGAATGATCCATGTAGAAATGATCTCGACCGTTGATGAGGATCAAGACATCTCTTGATCTCATCCGTCGATTTATTCACTTAAAATATTATTATTTTTAAAATTTTTAAATTTTTAAATTTTTTATTATTTTTTATTAAATTTTTAAATTTTTTATTATTTATTATTTTATTTTATTTTTTAAATTTTTTAAATTTTTTTATTATTTATTATTTATTTCATTTTTTTAAATTTTTAAATTTTAAATTTTTTATTATTTTTTATTAAATTTTTAAATTTTTTTATTATTTATTTTATTTTTTAAATTTTTAAATTTTTTTAAATTTTTTTATTTTTAAAATTTTTTAAAATTTCTTAATTTTTATTTATTTTATTATTTTATTTCATTTTTTAAATGGATCATCGAACTAAGCCATTGGAAACATCACCCAGGACCTAGGACTTAGGACTCACGAAGGGATTTAAAACATTTTCAACCCTCAAGACACATTTCATGATGACTTTTACAACTTACATCTCAAGGGGACAAGCCCACTTAACACAGACCCTCATAAATCACCCAGTTCTGCGACACAACTATAATCTAGCAGATTAACACACTAGGATTCTCCTAAAGTTCTAATGACAAAATGCATCCCGACTTTGGGGTCAGGTTTGAAGGAAAACTCTGCCAATCCGTGGATCGGTGAGACGAAAAACCTTCCGGGACATAGATTATCATAGAAAGTTAGGTCCACCTAGGCAATTTTACATACATGACTCTGATCTGCTTAGATTATTTACAATTCATACATGCAAACTGGGTTTACAAGCAAGAAGATCAAGCTGCTGATGACTGCTGGATGGCACGGACACGCTGATCAGGTGCTGCCCCTTTTTGCAAAGAAAAGGGGGGTGTACTGCATGGGTAGTTGACCAGTAGAGGTCAACACAGCCAAGGAGGGTGACGCAGATCCAGTAAGGGCTCACGCAAGGCCACTCAGAGGCAGCCAAGTGCTGCGGAGAGCACCAGAGGGGCCAGCATAGCTGACGTAGAGGCTCCTAGAGTTGATGCAAGGCCTCCTGGGGCTGACGCAGGTGAAGAAAGGTTGATGCAAGGCCAGTGTGAGACAGAGAGGTGCTGGCGCAGTCTAGATTGGGCAGACATTGGGTTGCAGGAGCAATTTTGTGCTAACGAGCTGCGGAAGGGTTTTCCGAGGTTGCAGCCAGGAGATTTCTCTCAAACTGTGAGGTATAGTTGCTAAGGAAATTCTCTATTGGGTAGGCCAGTTATGGCATCCAGATTGTACTTTGATATTGCTTAATAAGAAAACCCTCAGATAGCTGCACCGATTTTCCTGCAATGGGTTTTTCCGGCGACATTGGTCCAAAAATAATGGTGTCATGTGGTGTGTTTGTTCTTGTTTCTTTTAGTTGTTGATCTGTAATATGTTGAGCATGCACTGGTGTTTATTTTCAGTATTTACTTTATAAATAATTTTTTAAAGAAGAATAACAAGTAGGTAGGAATAAATCAGAAAAAGTGCAAGAAGGGTTTCTAATCTAAGGAAAATTAAAAACTTCAACAAAGGGAGTGGGACCATGCAACCAAAATCGGGGTTTCCCGTGAAATACCATCCCTAAAACGAAATGGTCAGTGTAAGAGATCCCATGAGATTAGAATCCAAGGTTAATTCCTGAAAGGGGTCTAGGGGACAGAAGCATAGACCTAGCACATTCTTTCCACTGAATCCCCCCATTAATCTATGCCCAAAAGTGTCCATGATAAGCAAACTGCAAAAAATTTCAAAATGACAAGGCATACCTTTAGATTCGAGAGGCCCATCGTTAAACATACGATCATGGCAGATGGGCGGGGGACCACATGGCTGGTCAGGTGGTGGAGAAATGGCACAATGACCTAGCTGATGGCTGTAAGGGGCTACTAGCTGCCGGCTGAGGACCATCTTGGAGAAAACTTATCTCCTAGGGATATTAATCACAAAATGGTGGGTAACATTTGGCTCAAACTGGGACGTGATCTCTCGAAGAAGTGGGCGAATCTACTCGAACAGGAGGTCACGAGAACTCTAGGGATCTCTTGGTTACCGTAGACCTGTCACCTGCACATATAATAGATGGAAAAACATAGGGCAACATGCTTTCGCGACGTCTCATGATCACACATGCTAAGATATTAGGCCATAAAATCAATAGAAATATAAATATGTGCAGATTTTAATCTAAGTGCAGCTAATCTACCATGAGAAATACCATACGACGTTATTTCTAATGAGAAAATGAACATGCAATGCATCCTACCCTAACATGGATATAGTAAGGCTAGTACTAAGTGTAATCATAAATCCAGTGCAACCAACATATCATCACATCAATATATAGATGCCTGCCAGTATTATTACTCATGTAGGAATCCCCAAATCGAATGTGGACATAGCTATATAGTGGATGAAGCGGGTGGGAGGCGGGAAAATATGATCTCCATTTGAGGTAAAGGGAAGTTTGAGGAGAAAGAAAACTGGTCAATCTAGAGGTCTCGAGCTTTCCTTCTAGGTACAAAATGGTGGAATGAATGATCACTCTCGAGAACTCCTTATCACGATCATTGTTTGTAATATCACGTTTTGAGGATGTCACACAGTTGTGATGAGAGGGGAACGAAGGGTGAGAGAAAGAAGGAGTGCAACAAATAGGTCTCTCAATGTGATGGTCACATCGGAGAGGGGAGGTTGCAGAGTGATCATAATCCTGAGGATGGGTCAAAGGGGATAAAGTATATTCAATGAAGGGTTCTTTCTTGACACCATATTCAGAAAGGGGAAAAGGGGCATGGTCACTCGAGGTCATATCAAAAGAGATGAGGGAATTACTTGAGGAAGACTCAAGGTGGTGAACAAGCGGGAAAGGCAGAGGTGAAGTATCATATTCAACGGGATTTCCCTCCCCACACTCTAAAGGCTCAAGTGATTTGAATACATAGTCATAAGGTGAGTAGGTGGGAGCCTCATTTCTTTCCTCATTATAAGCATCAAAGATTGGTATTTTGCTAAAAGGAGAATCAATCACTTCCAACTGTCCTTCTTCATGCAAGGGAAAATAATAATTCTCCTTCCCAAAGGCATTGATGGGTATGTCATCGCAAGTAATGTCCGGGATAAAGGAAAAACCAATCTCAATCTCATCTTCCTTGTTAGTATCATAAATGGGAGCACAATCAAATTGGGGCCCAACAATCTCCCATTTCTCCTTTTCAATGCGGAAATAATCTCCAATGTCATTCTTCAAGGAGCTCACAGGATCACCTTCCTCAAGGTTTTCAAAAGGAGAGTCATCAGGAGTGATACCCTTGAGAAAGGTAAGGTCAGTCTCGACCTTACATTCCATAACTTCATTTTCCTCAACACGTGCTCTCAAAATCATCCTACCCATCCTGCAGTCCCAGAAATGACTCATCTTCCTGGTCATCACCGAGATCCTCAAGGTCATCTTCATCTTGGTTGGTTGACAAGCGGGACCTCTCTTCTTCTCTCTTCTCTTGAAGAATAATGGCTAAGGTATTTGTTACATGATTCTGGTAGTATGTTTCTAGGAGGAGAGCATTAGTAGGGTTCTCTTTATATTCACATTTCATCTTATGAAGCTTTACTTCTTCATCATATAAGCAAGAGAAAACTTCATTAGAATTATATTCCCTTACTACCTCCCTGCATGACCTACTATATTCATCCATTCTTTCTTGTGTGACTTGGAGGCTAGTGGGATCCAATTCTTCGTCATCCTGAGAGGAGGAATTCCCTTTCACCTTGTTATTGATGAGGTTGCCCAGAATATTCACAACACAAGTTACATGAGCAAGGTCAAGGAGACGACTAGGATCCTCTTCATAAGAACACCTTACTATGTCGAGTTGTACTTCTTGTGACCTATAAAACCTGAGCATGAGTTCCATATCCATGCTTTCCAACATATTTTGAAAAGTTTCTGCATATTCCACAACTTTCCTTTGCAGCTCTTGAATCTCTTGATTATTGAGTTTTTCAAATATAGGACGAAGAGAAATCTCCATTTTCTATGATTTTTCATATTAAGATTATAATGGAGTCGCCAGGGTGAATTAAAGTGCCTTGATAGATGCTTGTTTCACCCTACAAGCATTAACTTTAAAGTTCAATGAAGAACTAGGGCTTCGTTCTTCCAGTGGAGTCGACAATAATGATATGTCGATATGTCGTACAAGGAACAAAACACACGCGGAAGGAGGTGAAAGAATAAGTGGTTTGGTGACCACCCTTGGTAGATCAGTGCGTTAATCCTTGTGAGAATGGAGTCGATGTTGGTTATGTGTAAGATTTCTTGGTTTCCAGTCAAGGAGGCCTCAAAATTACTTCACAAACCCCTCTAGGTCAAGTGAAAGTAATCTTGCAGCTTTTATACTTCAAATGTACAAGAGGAATGACTTATCAAGGTCAAATTTACCCCTAGGATATTTCTCTCATACTACATGGACCAATACATGGAGAGAACATTATAATAGAGACCATCCCATGTATTAAGGAATAATCTGCATGCAGTAATTAGCCTTAAAACAATGAAAGTCCCATCCATCATATGTGACAAAAAGTAACAAGAATAGCATAAAAAATTCATACTTACATGCAGTAGAGTATATCCATCCATTCACAAATGACAATAGAGAAGCTCCAAGAGAAGATAGACCAATAACCATACATCAAAATTCATCCATAAATGCTCCAATTCATCCTCTAGGAAAAAGTGCGAAATTATCTAAAGAAGAGAGAGACCCAATCCAAAGTGATGATGAGAAATGATCTCACCTCACTTGTATTTATACACATATAAGGAGTTCGAATTAGCCTCCTTGGCTTACATAAGCCCCAAAAATACATCAACATTCCTGGGAGTAGGTACTAAAGGTTCCATGAAGTCCATTTGGAACTGTCATTTCTTTGAATCGAATGTAGAGAGTAATCTATGCTGTGTTTTAGTTGTCTGCTTCTAAAAATCAGAGTAGGTGGAAGCCTTTAAAGCTTCATTCTTCAATTTTATCTCCCTCTATCTTGAAAATATACCCTACTTAGTTGAAATTTGGGAACTGGATGATACTGGAGACTGGACTGTTGTTTCTGCAGTATGTAATGTTCCAAACTAGGAAAAATAGTGCTAAGCAAAGCAAACAATAAAAACAACACTACAAAATTGAAACATTCAGTGCACACCCATAAAAAGTCTGGGAATAACCAACAACTGAGCTGTTTTATTATAATCTGGGAGAAATGTATAATAATTTCGAAGTGGTGCACCTGGATTTACCTCAATGGAAAGCATGATCAAGCCTAGGTGGTAATATGTCAAGCCCAGATGGCACAAATAATTGCTGTAATGATGCCCTGCGCCACCCTTGTGAAATTGTGTTATCTGCTACAAATATGCTATTGGAAACACCACCTTTGATGCTCAGAAAATATTGGGAAATTAACCCGGGCCTCTCCACCAACTACCTATAATAACCCACAAAGAAATTGTCCAAATGTTGACCTCTGAATTTTGGCCCAAATTCCCCTTAGCTCCTCTAACTGCTGTTTGAGTTGGGACCCCTGTTTGACCCCTTAGATATGCCCAGAAAATTCTATAAAAATAGGAGTGTGATCCTTTCCCGAAACCCAGAAAAACCGAGAAAGGGTTTCCCTTGGTTCCCACCTTCAAAAATTGACCCTTCATAGCTTGGCCCTCCTCCAATTTCGAATTTTGTTGATGTGACTGATCCTGTCAATCTCTGCTCTCCCAACTCAAACAATCCTCCTCAAATGACCCTCCAAATGATCTGCTACCTCTCCCGGCCAGTTCCAGCTCTACAATTCCTTCCCTCGACTCCCACGTGAGCCTAATGATGGCTCTCTGCGCAGACCCCGATGACTGTAAATCGAATTGCTCCAATGCAGCAACCTCCTACTCCAAAATTCTCCTGAAAGGTTGATCCTCCACTGTAGCTTCGATGCCCAAACTCCGCCGAGAGTTGCTGCACGGATGAACCCACAAGCAACACCTGCGTGTTCCCCCTTATGCGTCCACTAGAAACACATACTGGCTGAGACAAATGCTAAATGATATGACTGTGAAACTCCACCAGCTCTCCTCCAAGGTAGTATGAATTGCCTTCCTAAGGTGGCACTCAAAGTCCACCGAAGTAAGGGTCGAGATCTCTGCTCAGAGACACTCGTGTGCTAAACAACACAGTGACCCGACTAAGTAGCTCGAGCAACTAAGGTTGAGTTCAATATGTCAAAAAGATACCAAATGAGGATGAAACTCCTTTATTTATAATTTGTGGGCCTCTTTTCCCATGTGAGCTCCCTCCAACTAGAAATTCAACTATCCCTGCTTAGTCATTTGAACTTCAGTCTAAGGTGGTGCGTATTTCCTCATGTGGTTAGCCCCCACGCTATGCCAACAAAACATTTCGGCCCCTTTTTCCTTCCTAAGTCTTTTCCAAAAATCACATGGGTTCCATGGCCTCCAAAATTGTCGAAATTGTAGAATAAATAAACCTATAACAATTTAATTTCGAAAGGGACATTACAGTCCTCCCCTCCCAAATGTTGCTTGTCCCCAAGCAACTTCAGCACTGGATGCTCACGTATGTGTTCACCCTCCTAGGTGGCATCCTCATCTGGCAAGTTCCTCCAATGCACCAAAAATCGCTTGTCCTCTAGCAATGCCTGAACAAGCGCCTCCTCTGTCTGTTGATTACCCCTATCACCATCAGTAATACTGGGGTCCCAAATGTGCCGTTGAGTCATCCTAGGTCCCTGCACTGTCTTGACATGAAAGAATCCCTCAATACCAGGATCCCAATCCATCCTGTCCCACTTGAAGCTCCCCTCGCTCCACTCACTATCCTGTCCGATATAAATACCAGAAGTCCCCCATGCCATCAGTGACTCGCTAAAGCCCAAAGGAAGACCTAAGTGACCTCCCCCTGTTGTAGCTCACTGACACCTAATGGTCGTTGAGCTATCTAGTGCTGTGATGTCCAGGTCCCATGCTAGCCATAGAAGGGTGCTGCCATGTTGATGCTGAACCACTCTGGCTCTAGCTGACTGCCCACTGTGCATACATTGTATCCTCCTCTCTTGGAACTCGATGGTGGAATACTGATAGAGGCAAGACACATCCTGCCCCGACATCTCCATGACACCAAAGTCTACCCATCTAAATCTAACTCCAAACCGGTGCAGCCACAAAGAAAGCCTGGCTCACTTTGATGAAGGCCACTGTGTACCCCCATGTGCCAATCCCAGAGTGAACTAGACCACTCTCTGCCATGACTCCAACCATCACGAGATAGAGTGATATATCAATCAACTGAATCCTTGCATCCCCTAGTTGGACCTGCTACAACATAGCTTTGACAACTACAGGAATCCATCCATGCCTCACCTCTAGTCCTTGTATGTGATCAATATATAGGCTCCATATATCGTGGGCTAATATGATGCATGCTAATATGCCCTCTGCTTGCCACTGTGTAGTACTGATGATCGCTGGAAGCCACGTGTGCCAAATAGCTACCCCTTGAATGAAACCAAAGGATGGGTATCTGATACTCATAATTGACTCAAGGTATGTGGATCCCTCCTGTCCCTGCCAACCATCTCCAATGGGTCTGACATCCGCCCGCTCGATAATGTGTTGATATAAGGTCTAGAGCTCGAATACATACTGGGAAACTCCCTCAGTGGTACTCGGTATCCTCTACTCATACTTGGTCCCGACATGCCTTGAGAAAAGAGTGACACATGTCTCCCTCGTGACTAGCTCCCTAAACGTAGGCTCAATGATAAACGATATTCCACCCCTGCAGATGATCACCTCATCCCCCAACTTGTGGCTGTCAACTGATGCACCAACCCAATGGCACTACTGAAACGTCTCCCCCCAGTGCACTGAGTGTCACCCAAATATCTCAGGTGAGCTCCTCGTCCCCTGTCGCTCATGCCTAGAGTGCAGAAAGTCGACAACAAAATCAACTGCGCCTGTGAGGGATGTAGAAGAGGGTTAGGTGTGTGAGTCCCCGCGGATACCATCAAGTATCACTCATCCGTGTTCCCATCGATCTTGGGTGAACTACGCCCAAAGGTATGCCCGGTGTTTCCATCCAAGGTTCTCCTTGGAGATAACACTCCCAGACCTCGTTGTGCAGCACTATACACCCCTGCATACCATCGATCATCCCAGTACTCTTGGACATGCCACTGTACATCGCGGCCTACCCCTGTACACCGCTGGATACCCTCGGCTACGAATATGCCATCTTGTACTGGCCTGTGTCCCTCTTGTGTCACTGTACCTATCACTCCCGCATGTACTCAATGCGATGTGAGGCACTCCCACTCCACAGCGCAATCCAACATACTACGGCACACCCCCATGCATCTCCATGCCCATTTGCAGACCACTGCTCCACGCTAGATGCTCCTACCCATCCTTGAATGAGATGGCCTAAAGCTGTGTCCATATGCGTCGGCCCGCATCCAACTCGTATCATCACCTCCACTGTCACATCACCATGCTCTCCGATGAGGGGACCTCCCCTCCAAGTCCTCCCTAAGGGACCTAGAAGTGAATCTCCCCAGGTGTCAACAACAATGCCACCACTACTTTGCTCCTCCATGTCCCACACATATGTGAAGAATCCCTAGCTCCATACAAGGCACTGTCTGGTGGCCTGCCAATGCTACCTCCTCCGACAAACTCCTACTAGAGTATGTTGATCACCCAATGATCCTCTGTACAAATGCCATACCAAGGCAACCAAAAGAGTCTGTCCATAAACTGGTTGGCCATTGGTGCTGACCAGGACTCCCCTAGCGAATGTGCACGCTCAACTGCTAGGTCAAGTATACCATCCAAGTTTGTAGTCAACTGGGATACCTGGGAAATGATAGGTAGTCCCATCGAGAACCCAATGCCAGTCTGTGTTGCCGGTATCCCCAGTGTTTGGAAGCTCCTGCTGAGCTACACCCAGGTCCACCACCCTCTCCATAACCCACTCCACAGGGTACCAACTCAAAATCTCTCGCCATCCAACCTCAAGAGAGGGATCGATTGCACGAAGTCTTGCACATAGAAGAACCCCAGCATGTGGGTGTTGCACCCTGTGCAACTCAGGTCGTCTCATCTCGCTATCCTGGTCAATACATGAAATCTGACTAGGTAGCTCTATCTCTCTTTGTCCAATGGGCCAAGGTAACCTAACAGTGTTACCAACCTCGTTTATGTATGCCCAAAGAGGGCCGCGCTTGCACCCCAACGTGCACCCTAGCTGCACTAGTAGGGAATCCAACCAGTCCCCAACGTGAGTTAATTTGGCTGCGGACTTGACACAAATCACTCCCATGCCCTCTAGCTCCTCGTTCTGCTGCATAATAGCCTTGTTAGGATTCCAAGAAACTCTCTTAGGTTGTAACTCGGAGATGCCTGGTCACATATAAATTCAACTTCTTGTTGCAAATGGATGAATGGAAGGAATGATGCTTATCCAAGCCAGATAACTACTTCTATTCTGTTTCACTCCAGACATGCATGAACACCCCCAGACTACAAGGCTTTAGACCGCCAACTACTCACAGTTTAAGGATTGGGTGATTATGGAGAACACTGACCACACCAGCAGATGCACGAGACCATGTGATGGTCGGCTGCAACCTGTAAAGAAGTCTGCAAATCTAATTTCCTAATACACAGACAGGATGACAGCTCTTTGGCACTAGATGAATAGAAACATGAATAACTTATGCGATGATACATGCAAGTCTTTAACACAGAGATAGGATGACAGCTACTCTAATGCTAAAAATCAAGAGTTCAAGCATACAGCATATCAAGCACAGCTTAGAACAGAGGAGAAATGGAAGGTGAGCAGTTAACAACAAAAGAAGCTTGTATTAGCTGAAAATGAAGATGGAAAAGTGAACGGCTATGATTTAAAGGTGATGATGTGGATATGGAAGCGCGAGGTCATGTGGACACGACTTTATGAGGGTTTTAGAGGAAAAACGGAGGTAGCGGGGATGAAGGGGGTAAGTGGAGTAAAGGAGAAGGAAGATGACTGCCATGAGCTTCTTTTTGAGCATAAACAATACGGCCAAGCTTAGATTTGGCCTTCGAAAACCAGTATTACAGTAGAGCTAACACTGGCTCCTTCTGGGGATGAGATCCTCCCTGTGAGGTCTCAAGAACTGCATATCATTGCCTTTCCTGTGAAAACTAGATTAGCAAAATTTCTTAGTGTTCCATTGGGCATGGAGTCTAATTGAGCCTACACTAAAACTTGATAAAACAACATATTTACAACTTTTAAGGCCTGAAAGCCTTAAACCACATAAATTTTCAAAAATCGCCCATTAACTGGGCCATCAAGAATTGTTTCTTCTTCCATGCTCTGCAGCATGAAAGTATTGTTCCCTTGGATCTGAGTGATGACAAAAGGTCCAGTCCACAGAGCATCAAACTTCCCATGGTTGCCTTTCTTCTCCTTCAGTGCATCCCACTTAAGAACCAAGTCTTCAACCTGAAAGTTATCTGCTTTTGCCTTCTTGTCAAAGGCTTCCTTGATTCTTCCCTGATGTGCTGCAGACTTCTCCACCAACTGCTCTCTGATTTGATGTACTTCTGCTAAATCAGTGATCCTTTTTGCCATGTCCTCTTCCTCATTTTTCTCTTCTTGCAAGAACTTTGCCACAGGGAGGGTTAACTGAATTGGGAATACAGCCTCAGTGCCATATACCAGCTTGAATGGAGAATTCCCTGTGGATTTCTTGGTGGTCACTCTGTCAACCCACAGTGCATACTTGAGCTTAGAATCCCAATTCTTTTTGTTATCCTCCAACAATTTTTTAATTATCCTTATCAGGCTCTTGTTGGAGGATTCTGCTAGACCATTGCCTTGAGGGTAGTATGAGGTGGAATGAACCAGCTTAATGCCCATTGAGTCACACATGTCCACCAATTCTTTTGCCCTGAAGGCTGCTGCATTGTCTGTAACCAGTTTATGTGGACAGCCAAACCTAGTGAAAATATTTTCATTCAAGAACTTCATGACCACATGATGATCAGCTTTTCTGGTAGGGATGGCCTCAATCCATTTAGTGAAGTAATCAGTGGCTACTAAGATCCATCTGTGCTGGCCACTAGAATGTGGATTGATTTCTCCTATGAAATCCAAACCCCACTGCTGAAATGGGCCACTAGCATGTATTGGTTTTAAGGGTAGGGACTTCAACTGTTGTTTTCCTTCAAACCTCTGGCACCTGTCACAAGATTTAACAAATGAAAGGACGTCGGCAAACAAGGTGGGCCAGTAATACCCAACCCTGAGGACCTTGTGAGCTGTGGTCTTCCAATAGTGATGTCCTCCGCAAATGCTGGAATGAAACTGGTGCATGACCTCTATGGATTGTTCTTTGTCCAGACACCTTAGAAGGATTCCAGATGGGTCCCTCCAATAGAGCAGGTCTTCATGAATGCAGTACTTGGCTGCCCTGAGCTTGATGGTTCTGGCTTGGCTTGAACTTAGGCCTGAAGGGACTTCTAGCTTCATCAAAAATTGAACTATTGTGGAATACCATTCACAAGAAGCTAGATTTTCTGCCACTGATTGGCTCTGCCCCGATTCAGCTGTTTCTTCTGTATGTCCATCTTCTGAGACTGTGCTTATGAGATTTATGTCCAGCATCCTGCAATTTTCTTCAGCCATCAATTTGGCTAGGCCTTGGCCTCTGACCAGTTGGTGGGCTTCTCGATGTTGAATTCAATTAGCTTTGCTATCCATTTAGCCCTTCTTCCATCAACGTCTAGCTGTGTTAGGACATTTTTAACTGATGCAGAGGGCACATATGCAATTACCTTGGGGTGCAGAATGTATATCCTGAAAGCTTTCAAGGATTTGATAAGAGCATAGGCCTGTTTTTCTATAATATCGTACCTCAGTTCGACATCCCTTAAGGTTTTGTTGAAGAATGCCACGGGATCTTCTGAATCTTCGTCATCTTTCTGCAACAGAACTGCTGCAAGGGTGTCATCTGAGGAAAATGAGAATATATGGAACTCCTTGCTATAGTCTGGACTAATCAAAGTAGGAGCTTCCATAATGGCTCTCTTGATGGATTCAAAAGATCTTCTTGCTTCCTCAATCCATTTAATTTCTGACCCCTTCTTCAACATGGAGGTAATGTGCTTTACAAGTTCTGCAAAATTTGGAATAAACCTCCTTACAAAATTTATTTTGCTCAGAAAGGACTGGATATCTTTCTTTGATCTCAAGACAGACAAGGTTTGTATGGCTTTCAGTCTTTCTGGGTCGATCTTGACCCCTGCAGCAGAGACAACGTGCCCTAACAGCCTGCCCTCTTCCAAAGCAAACTGTGATTTTTTAGGATTGACTGATATCCCAAACCTTCTGCATTTCAAGAATACTTTCTTCAGGTGCTGCAAATGATCTTGATGACTGCTGGAGTATACCGTTATATCATCAAGGTAGATAAGGACAAACTTGTCCTTCTCTCCCACAAATGCTATATCCATAGCTCTTTGAAAGGTTGCTCCAGCATTCATCAACCCAAAAGGCATCTTGGAATACATGAAAGTGCCCCAGGGAGTGGTGAATGCAGTCTTCTCTTGGTCATCTGGATGCATAGCCACTTGATTATACCCTGAAAATCCATCCAGGAAAGACATCACTTTGGCTCCTGAGACTTTCTGCAGCAAATGCTCCATCTTGGGTAAAGGATAATTGTCTTTCTTTGAGCATTTGTTTAAATTTCTGAAATCAACGCAGAGCCTGATTTCTCCGCTTTTCTTCCTCACCACTACCAAGTTGGCCACCCATTTCGAATATCTGAGGGGGACTATGATTTTGGCAGCCAACAACTTCTTGATCTCCTTTTCAATCAGAGGAAGGAGCAAAGGGTTTATGGGTCTCAGCTTCTGCTTGAAAGGGATGGTGTCTTTCTCCAAGGGGATCTTATGCTGGATGATCTTTTTATCATACGTTTTGAGGTCACTGTATTCCCAGGCAAAGACATCAGCGAACTGCTTCATCAAGGTACAGTATTCAGAACTTTGGGTGGCAGACAAATGAGCGGACAGGTTTATATATCTAGGATGATCGGGGCTCCCTATGTTATGCTTATAGACTGCAGATTGATCATCTTTTTGGGCAGCCTTATAAGGCACATTGTTCTGGTCAAACAACTTTTCTAATGGAACTAGGCCTTTAGGTATATGATTGCTGGGCAGTTGGACAATGCTATTTTTGCCAATTTTGTTTTTAAGCTGGGGTTGGGGGTTTTCCTCCAAGGCTTCATTCTCTCGATCAATTTGCATTTTAGAGAATTCATCAATAACTTGCGGAAACCTATTCACCTCATCATCATCCTCAAAAACTTTCCAATGCTGGACATTATTAGGCAAGGATGGTCTATATTTCATATGAACTTCATAAACTAGTCTGGGAGGCATGGGGGGAATAAACATGCTAGCAGACACAGCAAGGGAATCAGCAAGCTGATTCTTGACTCTAGGGATGTATGAGATACAAAAATTATCAAAAGAGTCTTTGAGTCTCCATACCTCATCTCTATATGCTTTCAGCCTCGGGTGCTTTGCTTGAAACGTTTTGTTTACTTGCTGAATGATGAGATCAGCATCTCCAAACACCTTTATGTTTCTGATTCCTCTGTCTTTAGCTGCGTTAAGGCCCAATATCAGAGCCTCATACTCTGCTATATTGTTGGTAACTTGGAAAGTCAGCTTAAAAGACAGATGTGTGCTTTCTTGTTTTGGAGATATCAGCACCACCCCTGCTCCTGCAGTTTCCCTTGAACATGCTCCATCAAAGAACATCTCCCAAGCTTGACTTTCTTGCTTTCTCTCAGCCTGGGCTATTGGTTCCTTGAGTTGGAACGAGGCCTTCTGGGATTCTTCAATTTGGAGAATACATGCTCCAAAATCAGTATCCACATCATAGATGGGATGATTAGAATGATCCTTCTCATCGCTGATGATGTAGGCCAGTTGTGCTTCTCTGTACAATCTCCTGCTCTCCCCTCCAAAAACGGGGACAGTGACATAAGATAAATCATTCTGCAATGTCCCACCCAGCCTCTTAATCCATCCTCTGGACAACAACATGCCAAACTTAGGAGGGACATCTGCTACCACGATGTCCATCATCATGCTCTTCATGGGCAGCTGAGTTAGGGTAATGGCCAGGTCTTTGATTAATCCTAAGCATTTTACCTTTCTTGAATCAAATGAGAATAAATCATGATATGGTGTGGTGATATCAAGACCTTACTCTTCCATGACAGCTTTTGGCATCAGATTGTGGCTGGCCCCGGTGTCCAGTAGGCAGTTATGGAGGGTTTTGTCGTGAATGGTCAAGGAGACATAGAATGATGGGGAGCTATTATCAGAAGGTTCAGTCATTGGGCTAAGCACAACTGCAGGCTTATCATCTTGTAAATTTACATAGTCATGGGATGCTTGTGAGGCTTTCAGCTCAAGGGCATCAAGGATAGGCCTTCTAAAAACTTCACTCTTTGCAAGTTCTATCAGAGGCACAGATATTTTTAATTTTTGGACTTCTGATTCAAAGTTGAAAGGGGAAGGGAACTTGTCAGGACCTCTTACCTCTTGAACTGGTGCTTTGACGATGACTGGGTCAGTTGTTGACCTTTTCTGTTTGATATTCTGATGCTCTGTGGGGACATCAACTCTTTGGACAAGATTCTCCTTGACATTGCTTGTGTTAAGTTATGGTATGTTCTATGCTTATAACAGTTTACTTCTTTTTCTTATTATATTCCACCGATTAGCAATCACATGTACATAAAGTAAAGTGTAGAAAGAACATTAAACGATCGACAGAAAACAAGCCAAGACAAGAGACACAAGATGTGGCGGCTAGCCAAGGACAAACCCCACAATGTGTGGGGAAACCCTTTGATCAAATCTTCTTTTATCTTCAATAATTCAGCAGAGAGAAATAGTACAATAAATCTGATTCATATCAGCAGTAGCAAACCCTAGATCAGTAGCATCAGCATTAGCGGCTTCATTATCAAACTAGGGCAGACCATATCTCACAAATCGACAGTTGGATTGACTTCATTCCACCACCAAAATTTTCGGCTTCCAGAGGAGGTTCAGATGAACCTACAGTGCAGTTCAGATGAGGAGATCTTCTAGGCCACGCAAGTCAATATTTACTTCTGCAGTTGCAGCTTCAGTTTCAGCAGTTTCCGGCTTCAAACTAGGGCAGTCGATATCTTGCAAACCGTTCGTCGGATTGACTTCATTCCACCACCAAAAGTTGCGGCTTTCAAAGGAGGTTTAGATGAACCTACAGCGCAGTTCCAAAGAGGAGATCTTCTAGGCCACGCAAGTCAATCTTTACTTCTGCAGTTGCAGCTTCAAATTCAACAGCTTCCGGCTTCACATGTGTGAGACCCATTTCAGCGCAGTAGAGAAGAGACTCATATCTGCGCAGTAGAGAGAGAGAGATGTGATGAGATGAGTGAGTCCAAATGAGGAAAAGTCCTCTTATATTTATACACAATGTTGGTGGGTGAATAGATGCGACTGTTGGGCTTCTGAGCCTACATGAGTTGTAGGTCGGCTTGATAATAATTCCATAATCAAAATAAATTCATATCTCCATAAATACTTATCGGAATTGGATGATCTTTATATCAATCCTACACCTCTCGACGAGAGGAATCTAATAAAAATATTATTAGCCATGAATAAGATGACCCACAGGAAGTTTTTCCCTGGTTTCCAATTTTAACACTCCCTCTCAACCATGGAGAACTTCATCTGCAATCTGTCTATCGGTCGTTACTATTCATCCATCAAATGCACTGCCTTGTACAGCCTGACCCTTGCCCTGCTCTGCTCTATTTTGCCTGTTCTGCTTTGTCTTGTTCTGCCCTACACTGATCTGTACTGTTTTGTTCTGTTCTGCTCTGCTCTTGCATTGTTCTGTTCTACTCTGCTTTTGTCCGAATTATGAAGAAGAAGAAATAATCGAGGATGTATCATACTAACTCAAAGTCAGTCTCAGAGTATGTACCACTGGTCCCAGACCAGTCTCAACCAACCCAAAGTCAGCGTCATAGTGAGTACAACTCTAATGGTCCCAGACCAATATCATCCTCCACTGACTCAAAGTCAGTCTCAGAGTATGTACCACTGATCCTAGACCAGTCTCAACCGACCCGAAGTCAGCGTCATAGTATGGTACAACTCCTACCACTGGTCCTAGACCAGTATCATTGATCCCAGATCAATGGAGGTCATCCTAGCGTAGGGAGTATGGTAGTTACAACGATGCGTCCATCGGTACTACTATGGTCCCTAACTTCATTTCCCTGCTCATTGATCAGATGAGAGGTACTTCCCATGAGTCCCAGACTGCATGGGTAGGATGCCTCGACAGGAGAACTAATCAATCCTGTCCTCACAGGAGAACACATCAATCCTGCTACAATTGCCATGGAGAACACATCAATCCTGCTACAATTGCCATGGAGAACACATCAATCCAGGCCACCATGGAGAACACATCAATCCAGGCCTCACAGGAGAACACATCAATCCTGCTACAATTGCCATGGAGAACACATCAATCCAGGCCTCACAGGAGAACTAATCATCCTGCTACACAGGAGAGCGAATCATCCTGTTCCACAAGAGAGCGAATCATCTTGTCCCACAAGAGAGCGAATCATCTTGTTCCAGTGTGCACCACCAGGGGAGGGTGAGTCACCCTGTGGTCGTATGTTGCAATAGTAATAACCGCAAGCCCTCAGAGCTCCTAGAGCTCAATGTATGCAACATGCAGGACCCTTGTAGAAGGGTTTCTTACCGACTCCAAGTTGTTTGGGAAAATCACAGATTAGATCTTTCCTCGGGGCTTTGACAAGGTGTATCAACCTGTACATCATCTTAATGCGATGGAGCCTCCTTGCTCATCAACTTACCATATCCAAGATGATGTCTATCTGCTAGAGCAATCGACGAATACGGGATTCCTCAATAATCGAATCCCACCTCTGGTTGTTATAGAGAATCACAATGGTATCCAATGTAAATCCAAACAGCTCACTGAAGAGCTTTCGCAACCAGACTACCTCACACGAGGTTATGCTAGCAACAATATATCCTGCTTCGGCGGTGCTCAAAGCCACCGACTTCTGCTTCCTGCTTATCCAGGATATCGAAGCAGATCCCAAGGTGAAACAGCACCCGGAAGTGCTCTTACGGTCCACCACACTGCCTGCCCAATTAACATCAGTATATCCAAGTAGTCTCACATCTCCGGCAGTGTATCTTAATCCATGAGATATTGTGTCCTGAAGACATCTCAGAAGATTCCTGGCATCAATCTAGTGAGGCTCAACCAAATATGAGCTCACAATGTTAACTGCAAAAAATTTGTTCGGACGGAGGTTCACCAAGAACATCAATGCGAATGAGTTTATGAAACTCAGAGGCATTTCCCAAATCTGGTCCGACATCACTACCATATAACTTCTAAAAGTTAAGATCCTCGAGGTAGTCACAGGCTTGCAGTCCAGCATACCAAATCTTTCCAATATCTTAACCACATATTTCCCTTGAGATAGGAAAATTTCCCTTGGCTTCTGCCATACTTCAAGTCCTAGGAAGTAGTGCATCAGTCCTAGGTCTTTCATTTCAAATTCAGAGGCCAGCTCCCTCTTACATTTGTGAATGAGAGGGTCTGCACCTGTTAGAAAGAGGTCATCCACATACAATACCAGTATGAGAGGCTTGTCATCTTCAACCTTAAAGTAAAGGTTAGGATCGACTTCACTCCTAGTGAATCCCAGCTTCATCAAGTAGCTATCGATCCTCTCATACCATGCTCGGGGTGCTTGCTTCAGCCCATAGAGAGCTTTCTTCAACCTGCATACATGAGATTTTCGATCATAAATCTCAAATCCTTCGGGTTGCTCCACGTAGACCTCTTCTTTGATCGAGCCATGCAAGAACGCAGTCTTGACATCCATCTGATGTAGGTTCTGTTGTCGCGCGGATTGACACGACAACGCTTAGACCGGGGGTTGTCACTCTGATCCCCGATCCCTCCGTTTAAGCCTGTCTCCCGCGGCTAAGGGGGGTAGTCCCTGTGAGATGATGAAGACCAACTGTCGACCAGTTGGTTGGGAGACACGAGATACGATATAAAAGCACTTGATGGATTTGATTAATTTAGCAGACCAGTGCCTTAAGAGATTGTGGTTAAAACGATTACTTGTTAAAAAATATGGACCATGAACAGCAATCATCTATCATCAGCTAAATCACAATGCTCTTAGAATGACCAAAACGATATCCAGCAATTGAGAATTTTCAAAAAAATGAATGCTTTAAACCACCATGAATCATAACCATTAACCAGATATCAATTTCGCATCTCGACTTTGAAAATTTAGATCTCAGCATGAAAGATGATGAATCCCGAAAATGACTGGATCTGGCAAACAAGAGAATTTTCCACAAAATTTTTATGCTTTTTCAAAATTTTTTTTTTTTTTTATAAATTTAAAAGAAAATGAATCTAAAATGAAACTTGAAATAAAACTAAAACTTTAACCATATAAACAATTGAACTAAACCTAAATTAATTTAAATAAATCCTTTTTTATTTTTTTATATTATAAAAATCCTAAAAAGAAAAAATCTAAAACTAAAATCTAACATAACCTAAAACTCTAGATATCAAAAAATAAAATCTAACTAAAATCTAAATGTAACTTAACAAAAATTCATTTCTAAACTAAACTATGCAAAAGTTATAAATGGAATTATTTACAAACTAAATCTAAAAATATAAATCAAAATCGAAAAAAAATAAAATCAAAACGCATTTCTTTTACTTTTTGATTTTTTATAAAACTCAACCAAACCTACGTTAATTAAAAGATTGAAATTTTAATTTGAAAAACTATAAACTGAAATGAAATAAGCGTAGGCTGTAAAAAAAAAAATTTCGAGGTGCCAGTTTGGACGGAAGCCGTAACCTTAGACCAAGGGTTAACCACGTAAATCGAATGGCGGAAAGCTTAATACGATCGCAATGACAGGACTATAACCCTGAAGGGCTTGCAACAGTAATGCATTGAAAGATCATAACCAATGGAGAAAGAACGTACCGTGACCCATGCGATTTTCGATTTAGCTTTACCTGATCATGCTGAAGAATGCCGAGAGGGATTTGACTTAACTGAGATCAGATCTTGCTATTGTAAAACCCCCTTTTGATCCTGTTGGCGGCTTGAATAAGGCACGTAACATTTATCACCATAAATCGTGCCTACAGCCGTCCATTCTTTTTATTTTTTGAAGTTTGAACGCTGATATCTGAGGGGTATGGCGAGGGGCAGCGGATGGCTTTTAGATACAATTTGCATGTATAGATTGAGATGTTTGCAGGTTTTCAGGTATAGTCTCTTGGATCGACGAATTTTGGATTGAAGCCACTGTTTGTCAGCGTTGAGGAACACTGGGCACTTCCTAGCAAAGGATTACAGTTTCGCATGCGGCTATAAGACTGCAGCACGCAGGCAGCAACATACACTCTCAAATTTTTCCCATGCAAGCAGACAAAACAACTTCCGTATACCCTTCATGTATTGCTTGGCCGTTGCTGTAAAAATTTAAATTTGCTTCATGTACAGGTGACGTCCAAAATCAGTTTGCAGTGTTTGAAGGCAAATCGACCATGGGTAATTCGAACTATGATCTGAAAACAATGAAACAGGCAACCAGAACCTGGAAACAAATAAAAATAAATAAAACCCTAATGAAAAATTTGTGAAAAGCAGAAATTTAAAACCCTAGATCATAAAAAATTGAAACCCTAAAACAGCTGATTAATGTACAGATTTGGCCCCTTCACAGCCAGATTTAGCAATAAGAACAAGAATATTTTAAAGAAATAAAACTTTCAGATTTTCACTGTGAAGAACTTCAGAAAGTCTCTCATGCAAATTAGAAAATAAAACCGAATGATAAACCCAGGATCAAATCCAACTGGGCTCAGCAAAAAATGCTTGCGGGAGTTGGCTGGTTCAGCCGAGAACTTCCCCGAACGCCCACAAAATTTCCTTCAATGATGTTTTCTACACAGCTCAAAACAACTGTCAATAAAGAGGGCAAAAATGCTGCTAGATCTCAGGAAGTAATGGAGATACCTGCCATTACTTCAGAAACCCTAACAGCACCCAAACCCCAGCAAGTGAACAAGATACCTGTGCTCACAATACTCTACAAAAAGCTATTATTAACGGCTGAAAATAACATATGCAGAAAGTGAAACAATCTCACAGCATTCCAAGAGAGTAACACCAGCAAGATATGGACCCCAAAGTCTTCTTTTATTAACCAGAAACAGATTTACAAGAGAGCTTCAGTCTTAGACTCACAGATCCCATGATTTGAAATGACTCCTAGCACCCTATTTAAAGGAAATGATCCCAACGGCTAGTTCGAGTGATCCATGTAGAAATGATCTCGACCGTTGATGAGGATCAAGACATCTCTTGATCTCATCTGTCGATTTATTCACTTAAAATATTATTATTTTATTAGTTAGGGTTTTTGCTTTATTTTTTTTTTTATTTTTATTATTTTTTATTTATTTCATTTTTTAATTTTTATTTATTTTATTATTTTATTATTTTTATTCATTTTTTAATTTTTTAATTCATTTTAAAATGGATCATCGAACTAAGCCTTCGGAAACATCACCTAGGACCTAGGACTTAGGACTCATGAGGGGATTTAAAACATTTTCGACCCTCAGGACACATTACATCATGATTTTTACAATTTACATCTCAAGGGGACAAACCCACTTAATACAGACCCTCACAAATCACCCAGCTCTGCGACACAACGATAATCTAGCAGATCAACACACTAGGATTCTCCTAAAGTTCTAATGACAAAATCCATCCCGGCTTTGGGGTCAGGTTTGAAGGAAAACTCTGCCGATCCATAGATCGGTGAGACGAAAAACCTTCCGGGACGTAGATTACCACTAGAAAGTTTGGTCCACCTAGGCAATTTACATACATGACTCACATCTGCTAAGATTATTTACAAATTATATATGCAGACTGGGTTTACAATAAAAAATGATCAAGTTGCTGATGATTGCTGGATGGCACGGACATGCTGATCAGGTGCTGCCCCTTCTTGGCAAGAAAAGGGGGTGTACTGCATGGCTAGTTGACCAGTAGAGGTCAACATCTGGCTCTACTTGGGTACACGTTGCTGCTTGCAGGAATGTGAGAATCCAGAATCTACATCCATACAACACAAAAATAAGTAGCGTCCATCCAAAAAAATCAGCATATACATTAAGCACAGGAAAGAAAAAAGCTCTTCATTTATTAACTATCTAAAGCAGAAATGAAAATGCGGAAAAACAAGGAGTAGGGTTAGAAATACAATACAAAAGATGCCCCATGGCATCATATGTGTTCAATAAAGTGCATACTGAGCATTTGCCTGCTTTCAGGCAAATCTGTCGGCTGCTTGTCGGATGTGCCATGTCCAATTTTGCATATGGTAGGACTCTTTCCTATCCGAAAATCAAGCTGCTCACGGCCGTCTGATGCATCAAATCTTCTTCTTATTTTCTTTCTCTTACGGTTTTTCTTTCTGGCAGGTTGAATTACTGATGACACTGAACTTTCTGTTTCAAAGCTATCAGATGAAGTATGCGTGATATGTCTTTCTTTATCCTGCATCTGATCTTTATCATTCTTAAGTCTATCTGGATCACCTTCAATTAACCATCTTTCAATCGAATCAATGACCTCCTCATAATAAGATGGGACTTGTTGCGAAAAATGAGAAGGCTCCTGATCTATTGATGTCACTTGGTTTCTTTCATCTTCCAATCGCTGAAACCTTAGAACCTGTATTTTAATGGCATCCATCTGACTAGAGTATTCAACCTTTATATCACCGATTTGTCTGGCATGATGTTCTTCCATGTCTTTTATCACTTTAACATTTCCTTCCTTTATGTTCATCAAGCAATGCTGTATGGAATTTATTTATTCTCCATGATTCGCTTGCATGTCAGCCAACTGATTGTTATGATTGAACGTCATGATAGTCATTTCCTCATCCATAGTTAATAACTTGTTTTGCATAGAGTCAATTTCCCTATCATGATCAGCTTTCATGGTCACCATATTTTCCTCTAAGACTGACAACCTGCTTTGCATGATTCTAATTTCTGTTTCATAATTAGTTTTTATGGCCTCAATTTCCTTAGCATGCTGATTTTGCGTGACTCAATCTCCATATTACGTTTTTCCAGGTGGGTGCATAAAGTTTTGACATCATTGACATAATTAGTTTGATTGATTTCCATATTTCTCACCAGCATCATTAGATCTCGTAAAATTTGTTTTTGCTCTTCCCTTTCATTGTCATTTGTCCCTGATTTTTCACTATCATGAACTTGATCTGCAATATTTCCGGTGGATGACACATTCTGGCATGATGAATCGTCTTGGGATCTTTCAGCTGGACCTCTTATCAAATTACTTTCATTCTGTTGCACAATTTTAGAGGCAGAAGGCAAGCTATTTGGATAACCATATCTATTTTTAAAAGCATCGACAATGTCTTCTAAAGAAGTGAAAGATTCCTTTGGAAAATTGTTAAACCAATTCAAAGCATCATCTTTTAAAGAAAGGACAAATAGACGCATTTTGATATCTTCATGATTAAACTGAGGGGATCTACAGTATATGATCATGATGCGAGTAAACAAGACTAGATGCCTTCTAACAGCGATTGGATCACCATCCGAGAAAATAGGTAACTTAGGAATGGCATCTTCCGGAAAATCATGGAGACGTTCAGTAAAACGACATGGCTTAAATGAATAATCCATGATGAATGATAAGGGATTAAAAAGATGATAGAACTAGATATCTGCTCAAGAAAATCAATAGATGAAAACAGTGGAGTCGCCACTTGAACAATGAATCTGATTTTAAGATCCAAAAAGGAATCACAAGCAGATATGAGGAACAGTTCTTGTCCGGGAAAAATGAGAAAATGGAGTCGCCACCCAAACAAGAAACACACCGAAGAGATGCTGCTGATATGACGAAAGGCAATAAAAGACCCCAATGATAATTCCAAAGGTTTAATCTCTGCCAGCTCAAAATGAGAGATGAGAAAGATGAGAAGATGAATGTCAATGAAACTTCCAGGAACAGAAAAACTCTATCCCCGGCAACGGCGCCAAAAATTGTTGGCGTTGCCGGGCCAGATGAAAAGATAAGAAATGAGAAGGATGATTGTCGTTGAAACACCGAGAACAAAGTCCCTGGCAACGGCGCCAAAGAATGTTGGCGTTGCCGGCTCAAACGAATGATAGACAGATGAACGATGAATGATGAAAAGATGTTGAAAAACCAAGGACAAAAAAGCTCTATCCCCGGCAACGGTGCCAAAAAATGTTGTCGCGCGGATTGACACGACAACGCTCAGACCGGGCGCTGTCACTCTGATCCCCGATCCCTCTGTTTAAGCCTGTCTCCCGCGGCTAAGGGGGGTAGTCCCTGTGAGATGATGAAGACCAACTGTCGACCAGTTGGTTGGGAGACACGAGATACGATATAAAAGCACTTGATGGATTTGATTAATTTAGCAGACCAGTGCCTTAAGAGATTGTGGTTAAAACGATTACTTGTTAAAAAATATGGACCATGAATAGCAATCATCTATCATCAGCTAAATCACAATGCTCTTAGAATGACCAAAACGATATCCAGCAATTGAGAATTTTCAAAAAAATGAATGCTTTAAACCACCATGAATCATAACCATTAACCAGATATCAATTTCGCATCTCGACTTTGAAAATTTAGATCTCAGCATGAAAGATGATGAATCTCGAAAATGACTGGATCTGGCAAACAAGAGAATTTTCCACAAAATTTTTATGCTTTTTCAAATTTTTTTTTTTTTAATAAATTTAAAAGAAAATGAATCTAAAATGAAACTTGAAATAAAACTAAAACTTTAACTATATAAACAATTGAACTAAACCTAAATTAATTTAAATAAATCCTTTTTTATTTTTTTATATTATAAAAATCCTAAAAAGAAAAATTCTAAAACTAAAATCTAACATAACCTAAAATTCTAGATATCAAAAAATAAAATCTAACTAAAATCTAAATGTAACTTAACAAAAATTCATTCTTAAACTAAACTATGCAAAAGTTATAAATGGAATTATTTACAAACTAAATCTAAAAATATAAATCAAAATCGAAAAAAAAAAAAAAATCAAAACGCATTTCTTTTACTTTTTGATTTTTTTATAAAACTCAACCAAACCTACGTTAATTAAAAGATTGAAATTTTAATTTGAAAAACTATAAACTGAAATGAAATAAGCGTAGGCCGTAAAAAAAAAAATTTCAAGGTGCCAGTTTGGACGGAAGCCGTAACCTTAGACCAAGGGTTAACCACGTAAATCGAATGGCGGAAAGCTTAATACGATCGCAATGACAGGACTATAACCCTGAAGGGCTTGCAACAGTAATGCATTGAAAGATCATAACCAATGGAGAAAGAACGTACCGTGACCCATGCGATTTTCGATTTAGCTTTACCTGATCATGCTGAAGAATGCCGAGAGGGATTTGACTTAACTGAGATCAGATCTTGCTATTGTAAAACCCCCTTTTGATCCTGTTGGCGGCTTGAATAAGGCATGTAACATTTATCACCATAAATCGTGCCTACAGCCGTCCATTCTTTTTATTTTTTGAAGTTTGAACGCTGATATCTGAGGGGTATGGCGAGGGGCAGCGGATGGCTTTTAGACACAATTTGCATATATAGATTGAGATGTTTGCAGGTTTTCAGGTATAGTCTCTTGGATCGACGAATTTTGGATTGAAGCCACTGTTTGTCAGCATTGAGGAACACTGGGCACTTCCTAGCAAAGGATTACAGTTTCGCATGCGGCTATAAGACTGCAGCACGCAGGCAGCAACATACACTCTCAAATTTTTCCCACGCCAGCAGACAAAACAACTTCCGTATACCCTTCATGTATTGCTTGGCCGTTGCTGTAAAAATTTAAATTTGCTTCATGTACAGGTGACGTCCAGAATCAGTTTGCAGTGTTTGAAGGCAAATCGACCATGGGTAATTCGAACTATGATCTGAAAACAATGAAACAGGCAACCAGAACCTGGAAACAAATAAAAATAAATAAAACCCTAATGAAAAATTTGTGAAAAGCAGAAATTTAAAACCCTAGATCATAAAAAATTGAAACCCTAAAACAGCTGATTAATGTACAGATTTGGCCCCTTCACAGCTAGATTTAGCAATAAAAACAAGAATATTTTAAAGAAATAAAACTTTCAGATTTTCACTGTGAACAACTTCAGAAAGTCTCTCATGCAAATTAGAAAATAAAACCGAATGATAAACCCAGGATCAAATCCAACTGGGCTCAGCGAAAAATGCTTGCGGGAGTTGGTTGGTTCAGCCGAGAACTTCCCCGAACGCCCACAAAATTTCCTTCAATGATGTTTTCTGCACAGCTCAAAACAACTGTCAATAAAGAGGGCAAAAATGCTGCTAGATCTCAGGAAGTAATGGAGATACCTGCCATTACTTCAGAAACCCTAACAGCACCCAAACCCCAGCAAGTGAACAAGATACCTGTGCTCACAATACTCTACAAAAAGCTATTATTAACGACTGAAAATAACATATGCAGAAAGTGAAACAATCTCACAACATTCCAAGAGAGTAACACCAGCAAGATATGGACCCCAAAGTCTTCTTTTATTAACCAGAAACAGATTTACAAGAGAGCTTCTTCAGTCTTAGACTCACAGATCCCATGATCTGAAATGACTCCTAGCACCCTATTTAAAGGAAATGATCCCAACGGCTAGTTCGAGTGATCCATGTAGAAATCATCTCGACCGTTGATGAGGATCAAGACATCTCTTGATCTCATCTGTCGATTTATTCACTTAAAATATTATTATTTTATTAGTTAGGGTTTTTGCTTTATTTTATTTTTATTTTTATTATTTTTTATTTATTTCATTTTTTAATTTTTATTTATTTTATTATTTTATTATTTTTATTCATTTTTTAATTTTTTAATTCATTTTAAAATGGATCATCGAACTAAGCCTTCGGAAACATCACCTAGGACCTAGGACTTAGGACTCATGAGGGGATTTAAAACATTTTCGACTCTCAGGACACATTACATCATGATTTTTACAATTTACATCTCAAGGGGACAAACCCACTTAATACAGACCCTCACAAATCACCCAGCTCTGCGACACAACGATAATCTAGCAGATCAACACACTAGGATTCTCCTAAAGTTCTAATGACAAAATCCATTCCGACTTTGGGGTCAGGTTTGTAGGAAAACTCTGCCGATCCATAGATCAGTGAGACGAAAAACCTTCCGGGACGTAGATTACCACTAGAAAGTTAGGTCCACCTAGGCAATTTACATACATGACTCACATCTGCTAAGATTATTTACAAATTATATATGCAGACTGGGTTTACAATAAAAAATGATCAAGTTGCTGATGATTGCTGGATGGCACGGACATGCTGATCAGGTGCTGCCCCTTCTTGGCAAGAAAAGGGGGTGTACTGCATGGCTAGTTGACCAGTAGAGGTCAACAGGTTCCATCCTTGTGAAGCGGCAAGGGCTATGATCAAGCGGATGGTCGTATATCTGGCAACAGGTGCAAATATCTCATCATAGTCTATGCCTTCCTTTTGGGAGAAGCCTTGAGCAACAAAACGCGCCTTATACTTTTCCGTGCTTCCATCTGCTGCATGCTTTATCTTGTAAAGCCATTTTGAAGTAACAATTGTCTTGTCCAGGGTCTGGGAACTACTTCCCAGACATCATTCTCCATAATAGACTCATATTGTACGGTCATAGGATCCTTCCATACTTGATGCTTGACGGCATCTGAGAATGACGAAGGCTCATTTTGTATGATCGTGCTCATGATGGTCAGGTATCCTTGATACCTATTAAGTTTCTTACTTTGACGGAAGGTTCCTCAGGGTGCAGCATGTTCTTTAGCATCATCAAGTATCCCCCTAAGCCATGAAGGCCTCTTCTTAGAAGAGGAAGGCTCATGTGGATGAGGATCAATCGGATCCATGGGTTCTTCTACATTAGGCATTGATTCATCATCCTTTTCTTCCGGTTCCTTGGTGTCGGCTTCTTGAGAGCTACTCAAAGTCAGCAGATTGTCCACCTTGCTGAGAGCCATATCTTTGTCAAAGGTGACATCATGACTAATCATGACTTCCCTTTGACCGGTGGTGAACATTTCTTCAGGAGTTTAGGAACCCAATGCTTGATGAGGGCATCTATTTTGTACATATACGGCGGTGATTGTAGTTTCAGCCCATAGAAACTTTGGAAGTCTTTGATCATGTAGCATGGCCCGGACAGCTTCCATCATCGTGTGGTTCTTCCTTCCCACCACACCATTCTGCTCAGGAGTATGTGGTGTAGTAGTCTCCCTCTTAATGCCAACCTCAGGTATGCCTAAGTAAACGAATTGTAATATATCGGAGGTCTTGCTTTGGCTTGAGGGGAATGGTCCCCTTTTGAGCTTTCCTTTGGCACATCCCGGACATACACCTTCTTTCTCTACTTGGAATTCGGGCATCCCTGTTACCATCTGTCTTACATCGGGTAGAGCTTTGTAATGAAGGTGGGAAAACCTCCGATGCCAAAGTTCGGACTAAAGAGATGTGTCACAAGACATGACACCTAGCGAACTTCCATCGACCTGATATAATGAATCAACACTAAACCCAAGAGTAAAGGCATCTTTAACATTATTTTTCCATATACATACCTTGCCATTGCTGAAGGTTACCTTGTAGCCTTTGTCTTCCATTGCCAAGATGGACACTAGGTTCCTTTTGAGGTCCGGTGCATTTAATACATCCCGGACTTTCTAGCCTTCTTGAATGGTTGTCCTCTTCCTTGATTCCCAGCTCTCGTCTTACCTTTGCTGTTGAATTTGTCATTCCTTTGATTGCCATCAGAGGGATTTTGAGTTTCACCACTGCATACTGTACCATGCTTCTCTAATCATGATTATCATCATGCTGCCCATGTCCATGATTTTATCCATCATAATGCTGCTCAAACTAGTGTGCATCATCATCATGCTATCCTATATGTCCATGATCTCATGTTGCCCTTTATGTCCATGATCTCATTCATCATGATGCTCATGATCTCATACATAGTGACTTGCTTTATCGCAAATGTAACATCGTCATTTTCTTCTAGCCTTAGGTCCAACCTTTCCTTTTGATTTAGTCCCGTAATTATTTCTTTTCTTTGCATGTGAAGAAAAGGCAGCAGGAGGACCTTTAGGCATGGGCATTTCTTGCGCTTCTTCCCTTGTTTCTTCTTGAATGCATCTAGCCATTAATTCCTAGAAACTAGGAATTACATTATAGTTCAAAAGAGTAGTCTTGAACACATACCATTCAAATGGCAATCCTCCAAGAGTTGTGAGTGCCATTTCTCTGTCAGTAATAGTTTCCCCAATAGATAGGAGATCGTTCTTGATCTCAGTGATTCTTAAGAAGTATGCTTGCATACTTTCATCTTTACCCTTCTTGATTTCCCTCAGCTTATTTCTAAGAAACAAAACTTGATTTGCATCATTAACTTTAAATAAACTCACCAGTCTATCGTAGATTTCCTTGGAGGTGTCCAGTTCAGAGATGTAGGCCACCAAGTGCTTGTCGATAGAGTCCCGGATGATCTTCTATTGTTTTGACTTCTCCATTTTTTCATTTGTTCCAGGCAGCAGCAGATGCATTTGATGGAGGCTCAACAATATTGCCTCTCACATGATCCAACACTCCTTGATTCTCAAGAATTAGATCGATAGACATCTTCCATCAGTGATAGTCAGCTTTCTCACGGAGCTTGTCTTCAGCAGGAAAGAGTGTTGAGGACCCCATAGTTCTTTTAAGATAGCCTTGCCAATATTCTCTTCGATGATTGCTCTTGCTCTTGCTCGGGCTTTGTCTTCACCTCAGCTCTGATACCATGTTAAGTTATGGTATG
This sequence comes from Pinus tabuliformis, assembly GCA_031772625.1. Taxonomy (NCBI): domain Eukaryota; kingdom Viridiplantae; phylum Streptophyta; class Pinopsida; order Pinales; family Pinaceae; genus Pinus; species Pinus tabuliformis. The sequence continues at coordinate 314,712,458 of CM062808.1, read as the reverse complement.
TTCTATGCTTATAACAGTTTACTTCTTTTTCTTATTATATTCCACCGATTAGCAATCACATGTACATAAAGTAAAGTGCAGATAGAACATTAAACGATCGACAGAAAACAAGCCAAGACAAGAGACACAAGATGTGGCGGCTAGCCAGGGACAAACCCCACAATGTGTGGGGAAACCCTTTGATCAAATCTTCTTTTATCTTCAATAATTCAGCAGAGAGAAATAGTACAATAAATCTGATTCATATCAGCAGTAGCAAACCCTAGATCAGTAGCATCAGCATTAGCGGCTTCATTATCAAACTAGGGCAGACCATATCTCACAAACCGACAGTCGGATTGACTTCATTCCACCACCAAAAGTTTCGGCTTCCAGAGGAGGTTCAGATGAACCTACAGCGCAGTTCAGATGAGGAGATCTTCTAGGCCACGCAAGTCAATCTTTACTTCTGCAGTTGCAGCTTCAGTTTCAGTAGTTTCCGGCTTCAAACTAGGGCAGTCGATATCTTGCAAACCATTCGTCGAATTGACTTCATTCCACCACCAAAAGTTGCGGCTTTCAAAGGAGGTTCAGATGAACCTACAGCGCAGTTCCAAAGAGGAGATCTTCTAGGCCACGCAAGTCAATCTTTACTTCTGCAGTTGCAGCTTCAAATTCAATAACTTCCGGCTTCACATGTGTGTGAGAGAGAGAGACCCATTTCAGCGCAGTAGAGAAGAGACTCATATCTGCGCAGTAGAGAGAGAGAGATGTGATGAGATGAGTGAGTCCAAATGAGGAAAAGTCCTCTTATATTTATACACAATGTTGGTGGGTGAATAGATGCGATTGTTGGGCTTCTAAGCCTACATGAGTTGTAGGTCGGCTTGATAATAATTCCATAATCAAAATAAATTCATATCTCCATGAATACTTATCGGAATTGGATCATCTTTATATCAATCCTACACCTCTCGACGAGAGGAATCTAATAAAAATATTATTAGCCATGAATAAGATGACCCACATGAAGTTTTGCCCTGGTTGCCAATTTTAACAGCTTGTTTTTGACCTCAAATTATATCTTTGTTGTTCATCAGTCTACAGAACAACTTCTCTGTCCCACTCTTGACTGGCCTGCTCCTGGAGTAACGATTCTTCGTAGGCAGCCAATGTAAAAAAGGAGGCACTGCCTCTGTCTTCCATGCAATGAATTTCATCCTCTTCTTCCAACTGCTCCCCCTCCATGACCATGTTTTGGAAAGGAGCCTTAACCTTTTGCTCTTCATCGGCTTCTTTACCCCTCTGAATGATCTGCAATTGTTCATTTGCTTTTCTAAATGGATTTGAATTTCTTGGAGAAAATGTATTTGGAAGCCTTGCCTTTCCAGAGCTTTGCTCAACCTTCAGCTTGGATATTTCAGCAGCCAATGACTTATCATTTTAGTCATTTTGTCTAACTTAGGCTCTGAAGATGAAGCAGAGGAAGAAGAAGCCTCACCTTGTTGTCTCCTTCTATCATCATGACCTTTGAGCTTTTCGACAGCCATGATATTAGATTCTACCGCTAGGGTTGCATCTTGCATTTCGGCTAGAGTGGCACATCTTCTTTCTCTCAACAGCAGGCAAAAGTTAGAGTCAAAAGCATTGGCATAGGTGAGTTTGGCAGAGGTGGGAGTAGGCTTTACTTCAGCTGGTATTTTACTATACATACGATTGAATCTTTTATTAAAATCAGGTAATGATTCCCCATTCTTCCACCTGAGGTTTCCAAACTCGGTATGGTAATATAGCAGGTCTTTTTTTATCTCCCCAATGCTTTAAAAATACATCATCCAATGCTTGAATGTCAGCAATAGACCTAGGGGTCAGTTCTCTGAACCATTTCCTAGCCTCTCTAGCGAGGCTCTGGACAAAAACTCTCATCCACACATCATCTTCACCGATATCTAGGTTATCAGCATAACTATAAAAGGCCTCAAGGTGTTCTTCAGTTGTTACCGCCTCTGTACCAGTGAACTTAGGCATGTATTTCTGATACTCTCCTGCAGGCATGGCATTTAAAGGAATAGGCAAGACCAGGGGTCCATACCTAGTAGCTATGATCCTTTCCCTCTTTGTGGGTGCTTGTTGGCCTACCATGACTGGGGTAGGTGAATGGATGCTGGCAGTTTGAAGGGTAGGGGGCTGTGAAATGAATGATAGGAACAAAGGAATATGATGGACTATGTGGGAGGTTTTCTTTGGGCTGAGATCGAAAGGGGAACTTAACAAACAAGGAGCTTTATGAATCTTTGAGGGTATTTCTTCACTAACAATGTTAGGCTCTATATCTTCGAACTGTACATTCTCAGCTATAATCTTCTCTTGCAGAGATACATAAGATTTTTTTGGCTTACCTGATCCTGATGCTCCTTTTTGTGATGTTTTCTTCTACTTGACAATCTTCTCAGAGTCAGGTACTGGGTCAGCTGGTGATTTTTGAGGATTTCTCTGGGTATGCCTCACAAACTAAGCTAGAACTGTAAAGTGGATTCGCCAAAGGTTGGTTCTCTAGTAGAGTCACCAGATAGATGATTAAAACCAGAAATGTGTCCAAGCTTTGTCTATCATCAAAGCTGGAACTGTGTCGTTCTCCTAGGGAGGCTGAGCTTCAATCTCCTCTCCCTGGCAACGGCGCCAATTATGTTAGGATTCCAAGAAACTCTCCTAGGTTGTAACTCAGAGATACCTGGTAACATATAAATTCAACTTCTTGTTGCAAATGGATGAATGGAAGGAATGATGCTTGTCCAAGCCAGAGAACTACTTCTATTCTGTTTCACTCCAGACATGCGTGAACACCCCCAGAATACAAGGCTTTAGACCACCAACTACTCACAGTTTAAGGATTGGGTGATTATGGAGAATACTGACCACACCAACAGATGCACGAGACCATGTGATGGCCGGCTGCAACCCGTAAAGAAGTCTACAAATCTAATCTCCTAATACACAGACAGGATGATAGCTCTCTAGCACTAGATGAATAGAAACCTGAATAACTTATGTGATGATACATGCAAGTCTTTAACACAGAGATAGGATGACAGCTACTCTAATGCTAAAAATCGAGAGTTCAAGCATACAGCATATCAAGCATAGCTTAGAACAGAGGAGAAATGGAAGGTGAGCAATTAACAACAAAAGAAGCTTGTATTAGCTAAAAATGAAGACGAGACGCTGCAAGTGTCAAATAGTTACAGTCTCTAGAAGTTGAACTTTACATCAAAACATCAACCATCAACCCTAATTACCTCTTGTTTCTGGGTATATAGAGTTTCAATACAAAGGCACTTGGCCATTCTAGGTATGGAGGGGTCATAATTTACCACCAACCGCATTTAGTTGCCTGATGGAGCTTCGAAGTGCGTTTGCTTGCTTTCGTGGATGAATCTGATCTTTTCCTGTGCTCTGCTGTCCTCTCGGGCAGCTGGAGTGCTTGTATCAATGAGGCCTCATAACTGTTAAATGCAACCATTTGATCGTGCTCTGTCCTTTTCCTTCTCGGCCATACTGTTTGTTAAATATGGTGGTTGAGGAGCAACTGCAAACAGTACTGGAAGACTGGTCACCTTCGTCCTTCGGGTGCATGGAACAGTCAAGGGACGCGGACTGCATAGCGGGTGGACGAGTCGGATGAAGGAGTAAGATTGGCCGTCGGATTGGGCGGATAGACGACGGAGATGGCTTGGCGGGGGCTATCGGGAAAAGCGGGGGTGAAGTGAACGTGGGCCGTTGGATCTCAAGTGGACAGATCCAACGGTCATCAGGCGGCGGAAGCACGTGGTGGTTATCGGGCGAGGACGGAGGACCGAGTGGTAAGCGGTATTGATCGCACCGCCGTAGGACGTTGGGCGGTAAAAGGACAACGCCGTGCGATCCCATTCAGAGTGTGACGCGTGGTGGTGGAGGAGAGAGGAAACCACTCTCCATCGCGCGTTATTGTCCCGACACTTTGTGGACTCAAGGAGAGCGAACGCCGTCAGATCGTGACGGAGATGATCGGACAGTGGTGTTTTGATCACGCGGGTTACTTTATTTGACGTGACAGGAGCCATCGGATCAGCGAGAAAAGTGAACGACTGTGATTTAAAGGTGATGATGTGGTTATGGAAGCGCGGGGTCATGTGGACACGACTTTATGAGGGTTTTAGAGGAAAACCGGAGGCAGCGGGGATGAAAGAGGGTAAGTGGAGTAAAGGAGAAGAAGGAAGATGACTGCCATGAGCTTCTTTTTGAGCATAAACAATACGGCCAAGCTTAGATTTGGCCTTCAAAAACCAGTATTACAGTAGAGCTAACAAGCCTCACGCACTAACACGACCTACCTTTGTAGTGCTAGAAGGTCGGCCTGAAACTGGTGGAACTGCCGTGGGCATCTATCACCTATAAACTTGGTCACAACTCTAGATATTTTTCCATGGGTGGCACCACCTCAACAGATGGCTCTATGTGTGTAGGCTCTATCCTCTCCACCAAGGTGTCAACTGGGGCTGTCAAAGAGGTCTTTGATATAGGTGACTCCTGCGCCACACCGAGTATATCGATGTGCTCCTCACCATCCTGTGGGCTCTCAACATCATGCTCAACCTCCCCCTCATGCTCTTGATATCTAAATCCAGGTGTCCACCAGCAAAAGCACCCATTTGTCTCACCCTCTAACTGTCTCTGTGCTGCCTGCTCCTTTTTAGGAGATTTGGTGCCCTGATACAGTCGACCTTCCCCATATGACGTAGATGGTTGCACCCCCACGGACTGCTCACCTCTAATTTCTCTGTTGTAAGGGTGAGGATGGGTTTGGTCTATCACCCTCCTCAAGTAGGCCAACTTCTCATCGTCCCAATGAATACTACCCCAGAATTTCTGCATATTGGATTTCCCTTAAGCCATGGGTTTGTCTCCGGTTTCACCCGTCACTGTGCACTCATACCCAAAGCTTCCATGATCTTCTAGCTAATTTCCCACAACTAGGCCAAGATCATGCTCTGATACCATTGTAATGTTCCAAACTAGGAAAAATAGTGCTTTGCAAAGCAAACAATAAAAACAACACTACAAAATTGAAACATTCAATGCTCACCCATAAAGTTCCTGGAATAACTAACAACTGAACCATTTTATTATAATCTGGGACAAAGGTATAATAATGTGGAAGCAGTGCACCTGGGTTTGCCTCAATGGCAAGCATGATCAAGCCCAGGTGGTAATATGTCAAGCCCAGATGGCACAAATAACCACTGTAATGATGCCATGCGTTGCCCTTGTGAAACTATGTTGTCTGCTGCTGGAAACCCCACCTCCGATGCTCAGAAAATTACGGGAAATTAACCCCGACCTCTCCACCAAGTACCTAGAATAACCCACGAAGGAATTGGCCAAATGTTGACCTCGAAATTTTGGCCCAAATTCCCCTTAGCTCCTCTAGCTGCTGGCTGAGTTGGGACCCCTGTTTGACCTCTTAGATCTGCCCAAAAAATTCTATAAAATTAGGAGTGTGATCCTTGCCCAAAACCCAGGAAAACCCAGAAAGGGTTTCCTTTTGTTCCCACCTTCAAAAATCGACCCTTCACAACTTGGCCCTCCTCCGAATTTTGTTGTTGGGACTGATCCTGTCAATCTTTTCTCTCCCAACTCCAGCAATCCTCCTCAAATGGCCCTCGAAATGATCTCCTACCTCTCCCGGCCAGCTCCAGTGCTACAATTCTTTTCTCCAACTCCCACGTGAGCCTAGTGATGGCTTTATGTGCAGTCTCCGGTGACTGTAAATCGAACTAATCCAATGTAGCAACCTCTTGCTCCAAAATTCTCCTGAAAGGTTGATCCTCCATTGTAGCTCCAATGCCCAAACTCGCTCGACAATCGCTGCCCTGATGAACCCACAAGCAACACCTGCGTGTTCCCCCTTCTGCGTCCACTAGAAACACGAACTGGCTGAGACAAATGCTAAATGATATGACTGTAAAACTCCACCGAATCTCCTCCAAGGTAGTACGAATTTCCTTCCTAGAGTGGCACTGGAAGCCCACCGAAGCAAGGGTTGAGATCTCTGCTTGGAGACACTCGTGTGCTAAACAACACAGTAACCCGGCTAAGCAGCTTGAGAAACTAAGGTTGAGTTCAATATGTCAAAAAGATACCAAAAGAGGCTGAGCCTCCTCTATTTATAATTCGTAGGCCTCTTTTCCCATGTGGGCCCCCTCCAACTAGCAATTTGACTTTCCCTCCTTAGTCATTCGAACTTCTCTCTAAGGTGGTGCGTATTTCCTTGTGTGGGTGGCCCCCACGCTATGCCAACAAAACATTTCGGCCCCTTTTTCCTTCCTAAGTCTTTTCCAAAAATCACATGGATTCCATGGCCTCCAAAATAGTCGAAATTGTAGAACAAATAAACCTGTAACAATTTAATTTCGAAAGGGATATTACACAGTAGGTGACTGTACTGTTTCTTCCATTTGAGTGGAAGGAGTGATAGGAGTTCCTGACAAAATCACTGTGGCTATTTGTCATGTGTCCTCTTCCTCTGGAGTTTCATCTTGGATAGTAATTACTTGAGGCTTAAACTGAGGATTGACCTGAGGATTTGATTTTTGAGCAGTGTTTGGGTCCTTCTTTTTCCTTTTAAAAATAATAAATTCTGCATCTTGATTGTCAGAATTAGTAGGGGACATGGCTTCCCTTTCCCTTTTGCCCTCCTTTTCCTTGGGAAGAGGTGTCTGCATAGATGACTGACTGACCAGTTGTTCTTCAGCTTCCTGTAAAGTACCCTCTGTCCATTCCTCCTAGTTAGCATATTGTTCAATTTCAGGCCTTGGTGTGTGTGCATAGGAGGTACTCTTTTGTTCCAATCTGAGCTTAGAAATGATGCCTAGGGGATCATAGGACCAAGAGAAACTAAGCTTGAATTTCATCTGACTCAAAATAGCATCCACTTCCTTTGCTGCAGCTCTGGTGTTGATAATATAGGGCCCTATATGAGCCTTCAGCTTGAACTATGCTTTCTTCTTGTAGGAGACAAAATGCAGCTCATCCATGTTTAGCATTTGCCTAGTGTATTCTAATGCAAATACATGACTGGTACAAACACTGAAAACTTGTAAGGAGGTAATTTTGACCCATAAACTCTAATCTCAGTGTAGTTCTGGTATAAATACCAGTCTCCAACTTTGGATTGCTTTGACAAGTGTAAAAAATTCTTTATTTCTGGTGAAATCCTTGGATCAAATCACTACTAAGCAAACATAGTGAGGTATGTAAAAATTTGTCAACAAAATCAGTATAAGAATACTCCTTTGAGTTATTTCTAACCAGAGAAGTCTAGTGAATCACTGACCAAGGGTTTCCTTCGCTATTTGTCTTCTGTAAAGGGAACTTGAACCTGTCTAATTGATAAAATAGCATGAGGTAAACTAGCATTGACTGATACTTAAAGACACCTTCAACTTTGAAATTGACAAACTAGTCATGGATTGAGTTGGCCAAAAACTGACTGTAATTGAAAAGAATTGATGGCTGTTTGCCAACTGCAAAAATAGATAAAAATCCTAACACTATCTCATCTACCCACTGATCATTATGGTACTCGAGCAGTTGGGTTACCATAGAAATTACCTGTTTGGACATTTCAGGAAAAATTGAGACTGGATATGGGGGATTTGTCTAGGGTAATTCAACATTTTCTAGAAGAAAACACTCAAAAATTTGGGCTCTCTGAGGGAATGTCATTTTTTTATATAATTCCATTAAGACATCAACATAAAAAGGATGATGGGAGGCCTGATATTCAATTTGCAGGGTCTGGCAGATACTTTCAAGGGAAATGGAGAAAATGACTTCATTGTTATGGGAAATAATAGCCTTTTGACTTGGCAAATATTGAAGATGGCACCAGACAGAGAATTCAGGGAAAAAGTGAGTTTGGGGGAAGACAAACTGAGGGAGAAAGGATTCCCAAATACTCAAGTCATCACTTTTGTCCATGAACTTTTGCTTTGCCCAGTTGTGGAGCTCGTACAAGTCAAATTCGGACTGGGTCTCGACAATCTTATAGTGGGTGTCTATCAGGGGAGATTTGTCAAAATCTGGGACTGGGGGAATGAGGGGATTTGACTCTGTAACCTTTCCCCCTTTCCAGTTTGATCATGTAAATGAAGAAGGGTACTAGAAGAACAATAGTAGAGAAAAGCTTGATAGAGAAAGGGCTAAAGAACAATAGTTGCTCGCAAAAAAATGTCGACTGTGCGTAGGGAAGGCTGATGTGGAAGGTTGGTAGTTGGTGGCAATTCGTTTCTTTAATCTGTAGATCAATGTCATGTTAAAAGGGATGAATTCTGGCCTTCCTTTATAACAATCCAATTAGTTATGTAACGTGAAGATTAATGTCTGTGGAGTGGAGAGGTTTCATTAACAAAACGGATATACGGCGAGAATTTATGAGATAACGTTCATGATAGATTTCGCGGCAGAATTTGAACGTTAAACGGATATATGACGTGGAGGGGAGTGATGGGGCATGATAGATGGCAGAAGCATAGTGCCGGGGGGTAATGGTGGTGGGATATGAGTGGTGAAAGGGGAGACACATGGCGGGAGAGGAGTGGCGGAGGGACGAGTCGTTGGTGGGAGATGGAGGCGATATTTCTGGGGGGTGCAGGCAGTAAGCGGTATCGGAAGGGGACCCCTTGAAATGCCCCAGGTGCTGCCACGTTAGCCCTTGGGGGTTTTGGTGGAAACAACTTTCCCCCCCCCCTCCTGTTAACTGTCGGGGGTGTGGGGGGCGGGGGGTGGGGGTGGGGCGCAAAAGCACTCCTCCACCGTAGATCTGGGCAGGATTAATCACGACCATTCTTTCCAGCGCACGATTTATTTGCAAGATAATCTTTGTCATATTATATTATACCAAATACATAAAAAATCAAGTAAAGCATAATGACCAAAGTTTAAAACCTTATAAAATTGACATTTTGGAATATAAAACGACATTTTAACTAGCTCGCTGTAGGGGCCCATTTTTTCTTTATTTTTCTAATTTTTTATTCTTTTCTTTTCTTTTCTTTTCACATATATATTTTTTATCCCCTATCTTATTTTCTTTTCTTTTTCTTTTTCTTTTTCTTTTCTTTTTCCTCTTTTTTCTATCATATATTTTTCTTTTACTTTTCTTTTTTTTCTTTTGAACTTTTGAAAATAACTTGCAGAATGAAATCATTATTTACAACATCTCATGATAGAAAATCAATAGATAATTATCAATTGATCCACCTTAACAAGGAACAGAGAGGATGGCTAGATTGGCAGCAGTTCTAGGCCAAGCTTGTGAGGGTTTGCACTAGGGTGATGCAGGGCCCACGCATAGGTGGACGACTAGCTTTTTGGAAGCAGTCAAGTGCCAAGATTGTTCAGAGAGGGTAAAATCCCTCAGTACATTTTTGCTAGTATTTCTCTTGGGTGGAATTGCCAATTTGTCCACATTTTATTGTATTCAAAATTTCTCCTGCATAATAATAATATAAACCCCCAGCTGCTGCAGCCAATTTTCCCACATTGGATTTTTCGAAGTACTTATGTCCAAAAATAACAATGTCATTTTTATGTGTCTGTGCTAGCATTTCTCAGTTTCCAACGCTTTTATTTTCTGCATTATTTTATTTGTGAAGATTACAGTGTGATTAATTTATTGTTTCTGTAACAATAAACTGCATAATTAATTTACCTTTAGAAGAATTAATTCCAGTTTCTACAATAGAAATTTCGTAGAAATTTTCACATGGTATCATAGTATATTTGATAGACAGGACACTCATGTTGATTTGAGGTAGTATCTAATGTTCTCTAGGCTTCAAATTTTGCAAGGAGGCTTGGGCACATGTATTCCAAAGAACCCAGAAAGAGTTTTGGGAAATTCCACCCATAAATGATTTTATGAAAGTAATTAATATTTTTAATGGAGTTCCTAAGTCTAAACTTAGGAAAATTAAAATATTAATGGGTATTAATCTAATTGTGGGTGTAAGTTCTAGAAGAAGACGAAGATCAAGCCAAAACAATCTGAGCCTTTGATTAGGAGTTAATCTAGGCCGTTGGTTGTCCAACAGAAAGATATAAGAAGGGGCTTGAGGGTCATTTGGAAAATACACCAAGAGATCAAGAGATCGAATTTCTAAAGTGAGAAGTTCTTAGGAGTAAATTTCGATCAAGAAGATTTCTTGCAGTTAAGGGGTAGGGATAGCATCTGGAGAGGGAGAGATTTTCTTAGCCGAAGAATCATCAGCAGAGAGAGGCAGAGAGTGATTCAGTAGCCTAGACGCAGAGGCTGACGCAAAGCCACGATGAGGCAGCGCATAGGGGGAGAGAGAGTCCAAGATTTCGCTGAGGAGAGTCAGTTTCAGAAGCCGGGAGTCGGGATGTGAGACCAGGAGGCTGAGAGTAGAGACTCTGGACAACAAATCGATCAGCAGACTGAGTGACGTAGAGCCTAGAGAGGTTGAAGCAGAGATTGCGTGAGGACTACGCAGAACAGCGTAGGGCCTGCCAGAGGCACTTCATTCAGTATACAAATCAATCGGGATTTTCTGCCTTCTGAGCCTGCATTCTCACAAAACGCAACAAGCATTCGAATATTTTTTATTATGTATGCGTATGATTAGGGTTAGCATATGTATATTTTTTAGTTTCATTAAATTTTAACTTAGGTTTATTTTATTCTTTGGTTTTGGATTTCTTTCTATTATTTTTATTTTCTTATTTTTTAATTTTTTTGATCTTTTTTTGATTTTGACTTTATTCTTTTTCGTTTCATTTTTTTTTTGTAATTTATGATTTTTTATTTTTGACTTAAAAAAATCTAAAATATTTAAAAATCTAAAATAATTAAAAAACTAGAAAAAAAATTTAAAAGAAAGGATTTCATTTTGATTTCAAGACCATCTAAAAACTTAAATCAAAGGCGATTTTTTAATATTAAAGATTTTAAGTTTTTTATGTAGCCTTTGGCCCATTAAAAAAATTAAAAAATTATTAAATCTTTTGATTTACTTTGGTCACATTTAAAAGGTCTTAATTAAACATTTACCACATTAAGTCTTGTTTCATAAAAACTTAGCACATTGAAAAAGTTTTCGTAAGTACTAATAAAATTTGTCAATTTTTTAAAATTCCGTCTTGGTGTCTTTTTGTGCTAAGGATAAAATCTAAAAGAAAACTTTTGTGGTATCAACATTTTTATTTCTCTATAGTTAAACGAGCTTAAATTTTTTTATATCTAAAGGTTAACTATAGGAAAGTGGTAAATTTTCCTAGATTTGAGTCACTAAGTATAAATCATTTTAATTCTAGGATTGGAATTGATTAGCGTTTAAATTTCATGGTGTTTTAAATGATTTGGATCTCTTGAAATTTAATTGCTACAACATTGTGCATCTATTGAAATTGATCGTCATTGCTTGAATTAGTTAATGCTCGTTACATGTTAGACATTTTGTGAATATTTTCAAGCAATTGTTCAAGAACTCTGTCATTGAATTATAATAGATTGCATATCTATGTTTCCTAAGCTGAGTATACTTTTGAGCATTGCATATCTTTGTTTCCTAAGCTGAGTATACTTTTGAGCATCTGTTGACATTGATATTAATTGCAAAGAAGTTTTTGTTCTCTTTGAGCTATAATTGTATCAGAAAGATTTGAAATAAGCTTGTGGTTTAATTGTAATATTTTCAGGAGTTTACTTTTAAGTCTTCATCCATAAAGCGAACATTTAATTTTGGTGATTGAGAGCTTTCGTGACACAAGTGTTTCCGATCCTCGAGTCTAACTTCATCCCATCATCTAGTGCACTCACATATAAGTTAAATTTGCATAGATAAAATTTACTTCCCAGCATAAGCTTGGTCGATAGAGAGATAGGTATCCATCAATCTTTGCTTGAGAAGCCTGTTTTAATAGTACTTAAAACGGTGACCTTGCAGTTGTTAGAGCCACAGCTCTTTGCAGCGATAGAGGCACCGTGTATGTTAGAATTTCAGGAGAGGTATCGTTAATCACACCTTAGTGTGCTTCTCTTTATCTTCTCTCTGCTAATTACTACGAAATCAGGCTTAACACGGAAAGGATTGAAGGATCCACATTTAAATAGGCATTTAACTAAAATTAACCAAAATTCTTGAATCTCACATTAGTTTTAGGATTTGCATTTCATATAAGATAGTCATTCATCTAAGCAGCAATTTCTAATCGATTACTTGGTCTTCATTTCCCTAGCAAGATCGTTGACTCCATAAGGCACTGGTATCAATCGTTTAAATTCTAATCAAATCCTAAGTCTTGCTAAATCTTAATCAAGTACTTGATCGCCTCACTGTGTCTCCCGAACTAGTTGGTTCCCAACTAGTTCTTTTTCATTCCATTTTTTCCATAGGGTCTACCCCCCTAGGGAGACAATTTAAATGGAGAGATTGGGGATCAAGGTGACAACCCTCGATCTGAGCGTTTCACGGTGCCTAGACACTTTGTGCGACAACAAGATACATTACCAAGTTGGGATAGGGTGTAGTCAGACCTGTAGCAGGGGGAGATTAGGCAATCAGTAGTGAAGACCTCCATCAACGGAAATAACAACAGGGGATCGATAGGTGTGAAGCAGAAAGATAATGTGGCATGTTATTGCTCAAACTAGCAGGGGTCCTAGGAGGGGATCCTATAGGGCAACAACTAGGTCAAGGAAAACAATATAGAGATAGCCCAATGTCACCTCAGCTAAGGCTCTCTTCTCTTTACGGACTTTCGTTGATGGGAGGAAGCCTGGTATATGAAGAATCACAATAATGGATGTGTTAATGAGAGGATAAACGGTGATTTCCAAGGCCTATTTGTAAGAGAGACTCAATTGTGTGGTTTTCTTGCTTGGAAAGCAACGTGATAGGATCTCTAGGAAAGGCTAAGAGGATTCTCGGGGCTAGGGTTTGGGAATGTATCTTGTAAAGATGATCCTTAGGCTTAGAAATCCTTATGGAGACTTGGTCTTTACGTGATTTGTGTGGAATTAGAGTTGTAAAGTTGTGGGACCACACAGGACCAAGTTCACCCAAAATTAGGTCAAGGGTATGGAGTTGATCAAAACCAAGGAGGGGCTTGACCTAATTAGGGAGGAGAAGAGGATCAAAGGACAAATTTCCTTTTGAGATTTGGATGCAATGATCCTAATGAGGTCACTAACCCAAAATCAACCTAGGGCAAGAAATGGTCTTGTGGCTAGGGCCTGATATATCTCAGGATTCCACCATTGGAATTGTTTGAAATTTGGTGGAGCTCTTGATCAAACTACAACACAGTGGTGGACGAATTTTCAAGGGTTTTGGATGGCTACAAATGATTTCGTATGATACCCTAGGAGACCTTTTGGGGATATGCCTAGCATTGGAAGAAATGAAGAAAAGAAATGTTATTTTGACCACCAAAGGGATACAAGGATTAGTGCCTTATTGCTTGGGCTTAACAGAGTCAAGATACACATAGATCATGAAATTTTGTGAGCTAAGGAGCCCTATTTGATCTTTGCTAGCCTCTTCAAGGGCAACAATTAGGTCAATAGAGATTTATACTTCAAATTTGCGAAGGAGACAATTTCGATCGTCTTTAACCTAGGAGGTGCCTCTAGGAACATTTGCCCAATCCCTCGAATGTCAATGCATGCATTTAATCACTTATTCAAGGTCCCATAAGAATTTCACATTACATTTAACCCATACAAAAATAAAGATAACAACGTACATGCAGTGAACCAGTGAGATAACAAGAATAACATCAAAATTTTGCCTTACATGAGAGAGAGAGTATATCCATTTATCAACTTCGCATTATAGAAGCTCCAAAGACAATAACAAAATCCAAACATCATAGTGCATTAATAAACGCTGCAAAAATTCATCCCAACAAAAAGCGCGAAAATCTCATAAGAGATACTAATCCAATCCAAGTGATGATGATCAAAATGAATCACCTCACTTCTATTTATACAATCACTTAGGGATTCAAATGGCCAACCTAATTTGGACTAATAATGCCCCTAAAATAAAATAATGTTCATAATAACAATACTTTTGTTGACAAGCCCACCAAAATAGCTCAATAACATAAAAATAAGCCTCTCAATAGGGAAAAATGATCAATATAGTGAGTCATTGGGCCTTTGAGGAGGCCTAATGAAGTCCAAGGGGTGCCATGATGAAGAACTGGACTCCAAACATAGTGGACAAGGGGTTGGCCCCTTGTTTTCAAAGCAAGAACCTATGGTGCTCCCAAGTGGGTGTGGGGACACAAGGACATCCTCATGGGTCTCCAAGTAGATCGAAAATGCCTGTAGATCATCTGTAAGGGCTAGGATGATGACATAAGCCCTCCCTTTGCAGCGGGAGACATCCTCTGGACCTTGGAACATCTGCCAAGTGTATGGTGCATGTGTGGAGCCGACTGAGCATGGTGAACTAGGTGCATTATCCTCATCCAAAAGGTGGAACACGAGCAATCAACGAGTGGTATTGGGGATCCATGAAGTACTCTCTACTATAGTGGAGACCCATGTCTCTCAAAGCTCACCTTACAAGTGCCAATGTGTGATTCGAATTGGATCTTTAAACATTTCTCATGACTGTTTCAAAATTATGTCAGATCAAATCTTTTGAATAAAAAGTATCAGAAATGACCTCTAGACAATGGCAATTGTGGCCTGCACGGAACAACGAGGACCTTCGGTCAAAGCGTGCTGACCGTTGGTCCATTGAGACTGTGCGTGAACGCAAATTGGCAATCGGAAGCCCGGATCCAGAAACACAGGCAGTTTTTGATATGCAATTAGCGCAATTGCAGAACAAAACACTTATAGAAGGAAAAGCCCCGAGCGCTCGATCACGAGGAAAACAGGAAAACCGTGCGGAAACCATCAGAGGCGGGTCCCGTGCCCAAAACCGGCAAGATATCGCGTGCCTTTCAAGCAGTAAGCGGGTTTGGCCAAGTTCAGCGCGATGCCATACACTGGGCGACACGTGTCCAGTGGATGAGAGAGAAAACTGCTTACATCGTGTGAGTAACGGTCGAGCAACTGACTCGCGTGATATAAACGGAGACCATAGGATCTGGAGGCTCCAAATCAATGGCGGAGAATTAACCCGATGGATGATCGGATTTGATGGGGAAATAAACTGAGGCGCATAAAGATTTGAGGCCCGGCATGACTGATGAGCTGGCAGGAGAATCAGTTTTGCGGGCAAATCCTAGAGTAACGGAAATAATGACCGTTCAAAGAAAACAGGCACTCAGTCCGTAAGGTGACAAGTGGCCACCTCTTTGTGTAGCGTTACACAACGATGATGACGCCGAGCAGGGGAATTCCAGTAGACAGAGGCAGGTGATCTAGGGAGCTGGGAAGAGGAAATGAGCTGTCAGAGAGCAGACTGGCTTTAAGCCACGAACAGACAAAGAGCAGGGGGAACAAAAGTAGAGAAGCAGTAAAAGAAAGCAGAAAACAGAGAAGCCGAGCTAACCTGCAGAGCAAAGGCAACATCGAGCAGACAGAATAGAGAGAGTCCGAGAGTCTGTGAACTCCAGAGAAAGCTTAAGAGGTTCAAGCAACTCCTCTGTGTACCTGTCTGGTATTGAGTACCAAATTGGACTCATACCATTGAGACCAGTTGAGGTCGAGATTTAGTAAGGGGGAGTCTGTGTACTCTAGAGGCTTGGGGGATCCAAGTACCACCCTACTGATCATCATCTGTTAAGTGAGACTCAAATTGAGCTCCTTATTGTAAAATCTCTGCTTAAGACACAATAGAAAAGGCCACCACTGAAGCTGGACCAGGAGACGTAGCCCAGAAGGATTGGGTGAACTCCTTATTAAATTTGTCATGTTTTGTATGTGCTTACTGTGTTTCTCTTACTATTTCAAGTGTCCGTGTTTCGCAATCTTATCGATCCATTGCTTAAAATAACATAGGCACACCCCAGCACATGAGTCTGTAATACCTTCATTAATTAACTGAGATCACTCGAGTGATTTTCAGATCAAGTGGTATCAAAGCTTCTAGGTTGTTTAAGGTTTACAAGCTTGTGCTAGATTTTTTTGTTGAATGCTAACTAGATCAAAGCTTAAATTAGGAGAAGGAGATTTGGTCGAAACTAACTCGGAGATTGGAAGAGTCTATCCTCAGAAGAAAATGTCAGAAGAAAGTCCCTTGGGACCAGATCCTCAATTTGTAGATAGTTTCTTGGCCATGAGGTCCATGGTAGAGGAAATGTATAAGGACTTTAGGAAACATAAAGATGAGGACTCATCAAGCTCCAAACAAGATAAAGGGGAAGAAGAATCTCTCCTCCATGACCATTCAAAAGGCAAAGGGAAAGAAGAAAGCTTTCTCACACCTCCTAATAGCCCTGAATATAGAAAGAAGACATCTTTGATTAAATTAAATGTTAAATTTGATTTACCAATATATGATGGAGAGTTGAATGCAGAGAAGCTGGATAATTGGATCAAACAAATTGATGTTTATTGCAGAGTGCAGAGTATCGACTCAGACAAGAGTAAGATTCAGCTGGCCAGCCTACGCCTCGGAGGCATTGCCTTGGTATGGTGGGAAGGCAGGACACAAGCTGACATGAAGAAACATGGTAAGATTCTTTCTGTCTAGAGTGAATTTGTTTCTGCAATCAAAAAGCAGTTCTATCCACTAGCTTACATGCAGCAAGCCATGATGAGCTGGCAAACTCTTCGCCAATTGAAAGGGCAAAGTGTACAAGGTTACACCCAAGAATTTAAGAAGAGAGCTTTGATTCTAGGAATTTCATTAGACTCACCTGAGACTCTGTTGAAGTACATATGTGCTCTACACAGCTACATGATACACACTATCCTCATGTTTAATCCCACTAGTATAGATGAGGTATTTGTTCAAGCTATGCATCTAGAAGCTAGAGGAAAGAATGGGAACCCAGAAGTGGGAGATCATCCAAACCCATTGCAAGCAAGAATAAGGAGAAAAGAAAACAGAAATGGAAAGAAAGGAAGGCCAAATCTGCACAAAAGAGCAAGTCTTCATGCACTCACTATAAAAAGGATGGGCATGATGATGAACACTGTTGGATTTTGCATCCAACGCTGAGACCTAAGAAGTTCGAGGGCAAAAAGAAGAAGACTGTTGTAGCTATTCAGAAAGATTTGGGTTCGGACTCAGGAGATGAAACAACCATTACAGCCACAGGTATAAAAGGTAAGAATTTTGAAGCATCTACTAGTAATTCTGCACAATCTGTTAATGATGAAGAAAATGAGAGAAAAAGACATGAGCTTTTCCATATTCGAGTTATTTCCAAACATAAAAAAATTGATACTTTGTTTGATAGTGGCTGACAAGTAAATTTAATTTCTGAAGCAATTGTAAAGAAGTTGGGATTATTGACTGTACCTCACAAGAAACCATACCCATTAGGTTGGTTAAGTGATAAAGCACAACTACAAGTGACTAGACAATGTAAACTTAAGTTTTCTTTTGGGTCAGCATTTGTAGATGAGGTTGAGTTAAATATAGTTCCTCTTGATATATGTGGAATTGTTTTAGGAAGTCCTTACTTGTATGATAGAAAAGTTATTTTCTATAGAGTTGAGAACAAGTATCTACTCATTAAAGATGGAATCAAATACTTTGTAAGAGCTCATAAGCTCAAGAATAATTATACTCTCATAAACTCAATGCAGATGAAACGAATTGTAAATTCATGCAAACAATTTTTACTGATGGTTGTAAAGGAAAAGAAACCTGATAAAACCAATGTATTTGAGGGCTGTGATGCTAAACAGCAAGTTGATTTAGAAAAAGTTCTTTCAGAGTATGATATCTTGTTTCAAGAACCTAAAGGTCTGCCACCCAAAAAGGAAATAGTGCATGGTATTAATTTGCAGCAAGATGCTCCATTGCCTAACATTGGGATGTACAGGTTGTCCGCTTTAGAGAATGCAAAAATCAAGACACAGGTGCAGGAGTTGCTCGAGAAGGGGTTCATCAGACCTAGCACATCACCATGTGGGTCACCAATCGTTTTGGTGAGAAAGAAAGATGGCTCGTGGAGAATGTGCATTGATTACCGAGCACTGAATAAGATAACGATAAAAAATCGTTATCCCCTTCCTCGCATAGATAATCTATTAGATCAATTGAAAGAAGCTGTTTATTTTTCCAAGTTAGACTTGCATAGCGGATATCATTAGGTCAGAGTTGCAGAACAAGATGCATGGAAGACTGCTTTCAAAACAAAGTAGGGATTGTATGAGTGGTTGGTTATGCCTTTTGGCTTAACTAATGCTCCTGCTACTTTCATGAGAATAATGAATGATGTACTCAGACCTTTTCTTGACGATTTTTTTATTGTATATTTGGATGACATTCTTATATTTAGCAAAACGTGGGAAAAACATTTAAAGCATGTTAAGCAGACACTAGATGTTTTGAAAAGAGAAAAACTTTATGTTAAACTCTCAAAATGTGAATTTGGCAAAACATCTTTGAATTATTTGGGACATATAGTAGGGTGTGGTGAATTGAAGATAGATCCCTCTAAAGTGGCAGTCATTGTAAACTGGCCTAAACCCAAATCTGCTACAGAAGTGAGAAGCTTCTTAGGAGCATCACAATATTGGAGAAAGCTTATTTCTAACTTTTCCTTAATTGTAGCTCCCTTACATGCTTTGACAGGATTGAACAAGGTGTTTCAGTGGTGAGGCAAATAGCAGAAAGCCTTCGACACCTTGAAAGAAAAGATTAGTACAACACCAGTACTAGCACTACCTGATCTTCAAATACCATTTGAGATCCAAACAGATGCCAGTGACTATGCCATGGGAGCAGTGTTGATACAGCATGGTAAACCCATATGTTATCATTCTGAGACATTTAATTCTGCAGTAGTTAACTATCCCACATATGATAAAGAATTGTATGTATTAGTACAGCGTGAAAAAGTGGAAACATTATTTAATGGGAAAAGAGACAGTTATCCATACTGATCATCAACTACTTCAATATCTACACTCCCAAACTAAATTGTAGCAATCAAGACACTATAGGTGGATGGTTTTTCTACAACAGTTTCATTTAGTCATCAGATATAAAAAGGGCATACACAATAAAGTCGCAAATATGTTATCTAGACCTATTATAAATGCATCCACTATACTTAAGCATAATTCAGTACTGCATGAGAGCTACAATGAACAATATGCTCAAGATATAGATTTCAAAGATGTATATGCAACTTTAAGTCAAGGCAAACGAATAGAAGAATTGGATTATTATGTTAAGGACCGACTCTTGTATCATTGTGGGAAGCTATGCATTCCACAAACTGAAAGAGTAAAGATAATTCGAGAGGCACACACTTCTCTAATAACAGGTCACTTTGGGATAAGTAAAACGGTTGCATAGCTGCAAAGATCTTGTTATTGGCCAAAAAATGAATGAGACAGTTTCTAGATATGTAAGAGGGTGTACCATGTTGGCTAAAAGCAAGCCCAACAATAGAAAACTAGGCTTGTACACTCCACTGCCAGTTCCTTCTCATCCTTGGGAAAGTGTTTCCATGGACTTTGTTGGAGGACTCCCTAAATCTAGGAAAGGTCATGACTATTTATATGTTGTTGTGGATAGGTTCAACAAAATGTGTATTTTGATACCTTGTAACAAACAGATTACAGCTGAACAAACTGCAAAGTTGTTCTTTCAGCATGTATGGGTTCATTTTGGATTACCCACTTCCATTGTATCTGATCGAGACACTCAATTTGTTGGGAAGTTTTGGTCGAGTCTATGGGAACTGATGGACACCAAACTGAAAAAAAGCACAACTTTTCATCCATAAACAGATGGCCAGATAGAAGTAGTCAACAGGATAGTGATCCAGTTGCTCAGAGGCTATTGCAGCAAGCATCCCAAACTTTGCGATGAACATTTGTGTTATGTGTAGCATGCTTACAACCAAGCAAAACATTCTTCTACACAGAGATCTCCTTTTGAGACCTGTTTTGGTTTCTCACCAAGGTCTCCCTTGGATTTTGTCTTTGGTAAAGACATAGCAGTTGATGGACACAGTGATGTGGACAAGGCAATCAAGTTCATTGAACAAATCCAAGAGATTCATCAGGCATTGCAGGAATAGCTGGAAAAGAGCCAAGCCAAATACAAGGCAAGGCATGACAAGCATCGGATGGAGCATAGTTTCCAAGTTGGTGATCAAGTTTGGCTGTATATCAGCAAGGACAGAATGCAAGGTGAAGGTAGAAAGCTAAAGCCAATAAGGTATGGACCTTTCAAGATACTTGAGAAGATTGGCGAGAATGCTTTTTGCCTTGATTTACTAGCTTACATGCACATCTACTCAATTGTTAATGCAGACAGCTTGAGACTATTTGAACCTTCATTAATTGAAGATCCCGAAGAGAAAAGTCAATTGCCTTCTATTGATGATCTGTTGCTTGAATATCTCAATGAATTGCAGGAAGACACAGTTTTGGACAAGAAGGTGAGGACGACGCGTAGGGGAGATGTTGAGTACCTCAGGATTGGACTCAAGAGTTCAAAGCCAAGCAGTGCAAAATGGATAGAGATTGGACAAGTGAGACAATTATATTC
The DNA here is from genome assembly GCA_031772625.1 of Pinus tabuliformis. Taxonomy (NCBI): domain Eukaryota; kingdom Viridiplantae; phylum Streptophyta; class Pinopsida; order Pinales; family Pinaceae; genus Pinus; species Pinus tabuliformis. Next base: position 314,691,771 of record CM062808.1, on the reverse strand, counting down.
TCAATTGATGCTTGAAAACCAACTTTTGGTGGTCCAAAAGCTTTTTCAGTGGGAAGGCTGTGATCCGAATTGGATCCTTAAACATTTCTCATGACTGTTTCAAAATTATGTTAGATCAAATCTTATGAATAACAAGTATTAGAAATGACCTCTGGAAAATGGCAATTGTGGCCTGCACGGAACAATGAGGACCCTCGGTCAAAGCGCGCTGACCGTTGGCCCATGGAGACTGCGCATGGACACAAATTGGCAATCGGAAGCCCGGATCCAGAAATAGAGGCAGTTTCTGATACGCGACTAGAGCAATCGCAGGACAAAACCCTCAAAGAAGGAAAAGCCCCGAGCGCTTGGTCACGAGGAAAATAGGAAAACCGTGCAGAAACCATCAGAGGTGGGTCCTGCGCCCAAAACCGGCAGGATATCGCGAGCCTTTTGAGCGGTAAGCGGGTTTGGCCAAGTTCAGCGCAATGCCATACACTGGGCGACGCGTGTCCAGCAGATGAGAGAGAAAACCGCTTACATCGCGTGAGTAATGGTCGAGCAACTTACCCGCGCGATATAAACGGAGACCGTAGGATCTGGAGGCTCCAGATCAACGACGGAGAATTAACTTGATGGATGATCGGATTTGACGGGGAAATAGACTGAGGCGCATAAAGATTTGAGGTCCGGCATGACTGATGAGCTGGCAGAAGAATCAGTTTCGTGGGCAAATCCTGGAGTAACGGAAATAATGACCGTTCAAAGAAAACTGACACTCAGTTCGTAAGGCGACAAGTGGCCACCTCTTTGTGCAGCGTTACACAACGATGATGACGCCAAGTAGGGGAATTCCAGCGGACAGAGGCAGGCGATCCAAGGAGCCGGGAAGAGGAAACGAACAGTCAGAGAGCAGACTGGCTTTAAGCCACGAACAGACAAAGAGCAAGGGGGAACAGAAGTAGAGAAGCAGTAAAAGAAAGCAAAAAACAGAGAAGCCGAGCTGACCTACAGAGCAAAGGCAGCATCGAGCAGACAGAACAGAGAGAGTCTGAGAGTCTGTAAACTCTAGAGAAGGCTTGAGAGGTTCAAGCAACTCCTCTGTGTACCTGTCTGGTATTGAGTACCAAATTGGACTCATACCATTGAGATTAGTTGAGGTCGAGATTCAGTAAGGGGGAGTCTGTGTATTCTAGAGGCTTGGGGGTTCCAAGCACCACCCTACTGATCATCATCTATTAAGTGAGACTCAAATTGAGCTTCTTATTGTAAAATCTCTGCTTAAGACACAATAGAAAAGGCCACCATTGAAGCTGGACCAGGAGACGTAGCCCAGAAGGATTGGGTGAACTCCTTATTAAATTTGTTGTGTTTTATATTTGCTTATTGTGTTTTTCTTATTGTTTCAAGTGTTTGTGTATTTCGTAATCTTATCGATCCGTTGCTTAAAATAACATAGGCACACCCCAACACATGAGTCTGTAATACCTTCATTAATTAACTGAGATCACTCACGAGTGATTTTCAGATCAATGTGGCCCTCTAGAGGGCTAGGACCCCATATAGGGAGACCAAGCCCAAAATGGAGACCCACCTACAATTCTGCATAAGATTCAATGTGTCCATTTGTCCTCCAATACAACAAAACCTTAGAATAATCAAGTAAAAGAGCTTACAAGTCACGGAATTAATGAGGCATTTCATGTGGCATAACCTTCCATAGTGGGCTTTGGCATGCACAAGTGTCTCCAAGCTCAATAGGGGGTTAATCAAGGACACTATTAGGTGGTTTCAACCTCTAAAGGGGGTGACATGTCCATGGTACATCTCTCAAGTGGTAGGTGGCACTTAATAAAGTAATGGAACAGAGTGGGGATCACGGGAATCATCTAGACCTATAATAAGGGAAGCCCACACTTGGGTATATGAGCGTAGGAGGGAGAAAATCGTGGTTCATGAGTTGCCTCGGCCTTTGTTTTTCCACCCTTCTTCATATGCCTTTTTCTTTTGATTTATTTTTCTTCATAACTGTTCGGGGCTCTAGGGGATGAGAGCGTGTTGTGTAATATATAGCAGTGGATACCCCCTTAAGGTCGTGTAATTCATCGGACAATCATGGGTTCCGTAATGATGGAGAAGGATCATCTAGTGCCAATAGGAACCAGGGTGATGGCCATATATAAGGGGTAGAGCTTATGTTTGACTTTTTCCCACGTGCTAAATTTGCATGTCCTGGCCATCTTTTGGATTTGTAGTATATTTCCTATTGAGAGTAGCCAAATTATGTTTCTTCTTTTCTTTTTAGCTGCATCAACCTCTGGGGCATCGTTCCAGGACCGACCCAAGGCGTGGGCAAGGGTAGGGGGAGGCTAACCTTATGTGGACCCAGCGGACATATGTGGACCCAGATGGGAAAAGAGATGTGTTGACCACTACGTGTCAACTACCCATAGCAATACACCCCCTTTTCTTCGCAAAAAGGGATAGCGCTTGATCAACATGTCCGTGCCATTCGACAGTCATCGTCGACTTGATCATATTATGTTGTAAACCCAGTCTGCATGTGTGAATTGTAAATAATCTTAGCAGATATGAGTCATGTATGTAAATTGCCTAGGTGGACCTAATTTCCTAGTGATAATCTACGTTCCAGAAGGTTTTTTGTCTCACCGATCCATGATCGGCAGAGTTTTCCTTCAGCCTAACCCCAAAGCTGGAATGGATTTTGTCATTAGAATCTTAGGAGAATCCTAGTGTGTTAATCTGCTAGATTATAGTTGTGTCGCAGAACTGGGTGGTTTATGAGGGTCTATGTCAAATGGGTTTTCCCCCTTGAGATGTAAAGTTGTAAAAGTCATGATGTAAAGTGTCTTGAGGGTTAGAAAATGTTCTAATCCCCTCATAAAAGTCCTAAGTCCTAGGTCCTAGGTGATTTTTCCAAAGGCTAAGTTCGAGGATCCATTTAAAAATAAATTAAAAAATTAAAAAATAAAAATTTAAAAAAATAAAAAATAAAATAAAATTTATAAAATAAATTAAAAAATAAATAAAAACTTAAAAAATAATAAAATAATAATATTTTGAGTAAATAAATGCAGAATTTCAATTTTTTAATGCATTAAAAATTCGACGGATGAGATTAAGAGATATCTTGATCCTCATCGACAGTCGAGATCTTTTTGACTTGGATCGCTTGAACTAGCTGTTGGGAATTTCTCCTTTAAATAGGGTGCTAGGGGTCATTTGAAAGGGGGAATGTGTGAGTCTTGTGCTGAAGAAGCTCTCTTGTAAACTTTTTTTAGTGCTAATAAAGAAAGACTTTGGGGTTGAAATCTTGTTGGTGTTACTCTCTTGAAGTGCTGTGAGCTATTTTATTTTCTGCATATTTTTATTTTCAGTCATTAGTAACAGCGTATTGTAGAGTATTGTTGAACACAGGTATCTTGTTCACTTGCTAGGGTTTGAATGGTATTAGAATTTCTGAAATAATAGCAGGTATCTCCATTGCATCTGAGATCTAGTACTGTTTTTCTCTCTTTATTGATGGTTGAAGTGAGTTGTGCAGGAAACCCTTATTGAAAAAGATTAGTGGGCGTTTGGGGAAGTTCTCGGCTGAACCAGCCAACTCCCACAAGCATTCTCTTGCAGAGCCCAGCCAGTTTCGATCCTGGGTTTATCATTTAAGTTTGTTTTTTGATTTACATGAGAGATTTCTGAAGTATTTCATGGTAAATTTGGAATTTTGATAATATCTCTGTTGATTATTGATAAATCTGGTTGTTTAAGAGTCGAGAAATTGTAAATACTGTAAATTTTTTGCTGGGTTTAGGGTTTTCAGTTTCGTTTCTTGCACATATTATTTTAGGTTTTCTATTCTTTTGCAGGTTACAGGTGCAGGTTTTGAGAAATTTTCAGGGTTTTATCAGGCAAATTTGGAGCAGGGAATTTCAAATATTGATTTTGTGGAGAGCTTCAGTGGTTTTTCTGGGCAATCTGGGCAATCCGCTCCATTTCCACGTTGCTGCCTACTCAGCAATCTGTCCACTTTGCATTTTATCCTCACGCAGCTCGCTCATCTCTCCTCAGATCCTGTACGCTGCTCTGTTACCCACGCATCAATCCATTTTCTCAGACGCCACCTTTCACGCAGTGCATCTCCCACGTAGCAAAACTCTCCTTATTTTCTTCACGTAACATCAGCTTCTTATCTGTTGCCCCTGCGTGCCAAATCCAATCCCTTCCTCATCTGCTCCTTTTCCACGCTGTTGCAACTTCCTCCAGCAAACAAATCGTTGATTTTTCTTTCACGCAGCATAACCATTCCGTTGTCCTCTGCCTGCCATCACTGCCGGATCCGTGTGCCATTCTCCATACCTCCCATCGCTCAGTTCTTTTCACCTGCACATCAGAACTGCAGCAATAACCCGTCCAGCAGATGCCTAAGTCCTCAACGTGTTGATCGCAGCTCCTATCCAATCTCCATGCAATCCCTCAAATCTTCCGCAGCCTCACGTCCCACGCAAAATTGCTTATTCAAAAAACTTCAGTTATCACCGTTACTTGCTGCCTGTACACAAGCTTCCCCATCTGCTCCTCATCTGCTTCCTGCGTTTTTCACTCGCTGCCACTTTTTTTTTCTGACGGCTCTCCTCCACGCTAAACCTGCAAACCCCTGCGTCCTCCATTACCATAAGCGTAGCAACCATCAACTCAAATCTCCAATCTGCAAAGCTCTCTATCCGCCGTTGAAAACATTCCGTCGTCAAAACCTGTAAAAGACAGTAAGAACACATATACGGGCCAAGTCTTATTTCATGCGTTAAATGGTAAGGTAATGTTAGTTTAGGTTTCGATTTTCATTTTTGATATGGTTAGGTGTTAACATAGTTAGACCGTTTTCAGATTTGCGTATTTTTTTTTTGGAAGGTAGCGTTTAGTTTTATTTTATTTTTTTTAGATTTTCTTTATAATTTAGTTAGGGTAATTTTTAAAGCTTTTATTTGATCCCTTGTATATTCGACTTAGGATGTTTTTTTAGTTAGATTTCTTTTAATATAGTTTTAGATTTAGGATTTAAGTTATTTGATTAGTTTTTCATTTAAAAATATAACAAATAAAAAAAAATATAAAATTTCTTTAGTCTTCAGTTAGGGTTTTGGTTTTATATTTTTTGTTTAATTTCTAGATTTAAAGCTTCAGTTTAGATATAGATTTTAGAGTTTTGCTTTAGTTTTAGTTTGAATTTTGATTTCAAGTTTTTATAATCATAAAATCATAAAAATTATAAAATTATAAAAGGCATAAAGAATAATTTTTAGGCCTTTTTTTTTATTTTTGTTCTATAGTTTAGGTTTTAGATTTAAAGTTTCATTTATTTGGCCGAGTCTTGTTTTATTTGAAAACATAAAAATATTTTGGAAATATTTTTCCAGATTCAGTCTTGGCTCAGGGATTTATCACGTAATATCTTTTCTGCTAAGGCTAAATTTTGATGTGGGATTAATGTTTTCGTGTCGTTAAATATGCTTGAACGATCATTCAAAGATTAGCCATATGAATGTGATCTCTGGTTAAAATTATGTGGTTATTTAAAAGCACTTTATCTTTCGAATTTTTAACTGCTAGAGTATCATTAAGCCATTAAGCATTTTAATTAATCTTTGTTTGATTTATTTGATTGTTGATGAGTTCATATCTCTGCAGCATCTGATAAATAATCGTTTAATCATTTATTTTTATTTTTTATAAGGCACGGGTCCATTAAATTAATACAATCAACTAAGTGCTTGTTGCCCCTTGTGTCTCCCAAACCGAACTGGTCTCCAGTTGGTCATCATAATCCCATAGGGTCTACCCCCCTTAGCCCCGAGAGACAGGCTTAAATGGAGAGATCGGGGATCAGGGTGACAGCCCCCAGTCTGAGCGTTTTCGTGACAATCTGTGCGACAACAAGATGAATGGGGCTTAAATTAGTGGAAGGGGGTGATGTATATGGTGTTGGGAAGCGGGACCACGCAACCAAAATTAAGATTTCCCATGTAGTGCCAACCCTAAAGCTAATGACAAATAAAGGAGATCCCATAGAACTAGGGTACAAGGGTGTCATGTTCCTTCGCAAACACATTAGTAACAGGGTGCTACTACACAATTTTGCACATTTTTGACTAAGGAAGAGGACCCCACACTTTCGACTTAGGGACTTAGGGGCCAAATTGACTTTATTTAGCTGCTAGTGGAATGTGGGTGCCACCCACATAGGAGTGTGTTCGAATTAGCCATTCGATATGCTTGGAGGGAAAATCGAATGGGTGGATGGAGGGGCCCACATGAGGCTAAGGGGGTCCAAGTAGTTATAAAGAGAGATCAACTCTCATTTTTTTTTCATCATTGACATTTGCAAACAAACACACATTTGTTCACTCTGTTGTTTAGCGAGTCTACTGGTTGTTTAGCCACGAGTCTCTCACGCAAGAGATTCAACCTCTACTTCGAGGGACCATCTGTGCCCGCCCTAGGGAGGCTGTTCTACAGGAGTTTTTAGGAGTTCCGGGGCAGTGACACACATCAACAACAATGCAGAGGAAGGGAGTGCGTATTTCTAGGCAGTCAAGAATCATGCAAAGGGAGTTTGAGACCAACAGGGATCACATAGCTTGCCGAGAGGTGAGGGAGCTGAGGTAGCAGCATTGGACATGCATTTTCGCTGGAGCTTTCAGCTAGCTGAGCCAACATTCCAACAATTCACATTTCTGGGCTGAGAGACAGCGCAGAGGCCACACAACAGAATTTCGTGGTGCTTGGAGAGCAGCTGGGTCGGGCCAAGAGTTCATTTAGGGAGTTAGGAGTTGGATAGCAAGGGTAAACCTAGCATTTTGGAGGAGTTTGCAGGTGGATTTGTAGCCAGTTTCCAGCAGGTCGAATTTGGCAGCCATAGTTGGGGTGAGGCTCCAAGGGGGTCGAAAAACCAAAGTCAAAACCAGCTAAAATCCCTTCTGGGTTTTGGCCAAGGAGTCTGGGGTTAAAAGGATATAATTTTCTGGGCGGTTTTAGTACCCATTCCAGCCATTCGAACTTCAACAGAGCAGTGGTTTTTTGGGCAGCGCTGTGCACAGTTGTGCAGTAGCTGGGCAACCTTCAGCTCAACCCTTTTCCTACTTGGGTTTGGTCCTGCTTGTCCATTGAGACAAGCCTAGGTGCATCATTCCCTCATCTATTGTATTTGGCTTATAGAAAATTAATAAAATGGCTCAGAAGTTCTCCATTTACAGTTTTTATATGGGTGTCCGCTGAACATTTTGTTTTTTTATTTTGCTGCGTAGAATATTTGTTGTTATCACTTGTATTTCCTATTCAGGATCATTATAGTGGTATCAAAGCATGATCTTGGCGCAGCTCTGGGTAACCAGTAAGATCATGGGAGTTTTGGGCATGTATGCATAGTGACAAGTTACACTGTACACTACCCATGGCTCAAGGGAGATTCAGTATGCAGGAATTCTGGGGTGGAATCTGCTGGAGTGATGAGAGGTTGGCTCAGTTGAGGAAGGTGTCAGACCAGATCCATCCTTTTCCTTACAACATAGACACTAGAGGTGCACAAGCTGTGGGAGTACAACCATCTACACTATGTGGGGAAAGTCGACAGAATTAGGGCACCAGATCCCCTAAAAAGGAGCAGGCATGCCAGAGACAGTTAGAGGATAAGTCAAGGAGACGATTTTGCTGCTGGAGACATAGTCTTAGACATTAGGGGCCTGAGGAGGAGATTGAACATGAGGTAGAGGACACGCGGGAGTGTGAGGATCACATTGGTATACCCAATGTGGCACAAGAGTCACCATTGTTGGAGGCCTCTTTGATAGCACCAGTTGACACCTTGGGGGAGAAAGTAGAGCATACACCCATAGGACCATCCATTGATGAGGTGCCAGGAGACACAGACATGTCCACCGTTGAGAAGGTGACATCTGTTGTTGAGATATCTGGGGTCGTGACCGAGTTTTCAGGTGATAGCAGTGCACGACAGGATGATGAGGTGCCGAGAGACATCACCACCCTTGATGAGGAGCCGATAGGTACAGAGGCACCCAGATCTATGATAGAGTTGCGGGATGACAACCACCTACAACAACATGGAGAGCACATAGAGGGGCGTGAGCTAGTCATGGAGGGGCAGTTCGTGACTCATGTTGAGCCCATGGTGGAGGAGGACGAGCAGTCTTCTTTGGGGCCCACCACTGACTTAGAGTTGTTAGATGCACAAACCATTAGCAAAGTTGCAGTAATTCCAGATAATATCTCATCTGGGCTTTTATAGATGGGGCTTGCAACATTGCTAGACTACCTTTGCACCACGGAGAGAGAGATGCAGAGACTCCTCGACAAATTTTATGTGTTGACCAGGATGGTGAGTTGAGGCGACATGAGTTGCGCAGGGTGCAACACTCGTAGGATGGAAGGCTTGTTCTATGTGCTAGAGTTTGTGCATTCAATCCCTCTCTTGGGGTTGAATGGTGAGATATTCTGAGTTGGTACCCAGTGGAGTGGGCTAGACTCATGGAGATGTTCGTAGTTCGGAGTAAGGCTCAGTGGGAGCTCTCAGACATTGAGGGTGCTGGAGGTTGGCATTGGGATCCAAGCGGGGCTTCCTATCTGATATCAAACATGTGGGATGGCTATGGCATTGATGAGGTAGTCAACTTCGTGCCTGAGCGCATGCATTCCTTAGGGGAGTTCCAGTTGATGCTAGTGGCCAGGTGGTTTGTGAGTAGACTCCATTGGTTGTTTTTGCATGTTGGTTGCGCATGGGGGTGCAAGATGATTAGCATTCTCTGGCAGGAGCTGGTTGGAGGAGGTGGCATGGGTATGCCACCAGACTGGATATTGTATGGAGACAATGTTCTCCCATTGAGGTTTAAGACTCAGGGGTCATAGAGGATCGACACAGTAGAGATACCCCCCCAGCAGGAGTGGAGTTAGGGTGCTCAAGTCTACTAGGATGGACGAGGGGACATGACGCGTGTCATGGTGGGGTCACTATCAGAGTGGCAGACACTTTGGCACATGCGAGATACCATATGTTACAGGGTGGTATGATAGTAGGCAGTGGTACACAAGACTACACAAAGTTAGGTCGTAGTATCCAGTTTTATATAGAGGGATGTGGCATGATGCATACAAACCCAATTCTAGGCCATAGCACCCAGTGGTGTGGAGAGCTATGCAGTGAGGAGCAGTGGCCTGTAGAGGAGCATGGAGATACATGGTGGTATACCACAACATGCCGGTTGACACTATGGGGTAGGAGGAGTGACTCGCATCACATTGAGGACGTGCGGGGAGTGACAGGTGTAATGACACATGCAGGACACAGGACGAAGTAGGATGGTATGGCTGTACCCGGGGGTATTCCATGGTGTACAGAGACAGGTTGCAATATACAGTGGCATGTCGATGAGTACGGTGATATTGGGTGGTATGCAGTGGCAAATGATGCAGTGCAATGGGCGCTTGGAGCGTTACCTCCAAGGAGACTTATGGACAGGGGCAGTAGGTGTACCATTGGATGCATCTCACCTAGGATTGATGAGGACATGGTTGAGCATCTGGTGAGACCATGTTTAGCAGAGATAGGGCCTCGAGGGGGTTGTTAGCAGATCCAAGGCAAAGACAGGGATGTCTGTAGGATTACTCTTGAGCATTCTGGCAGACTCTTGATCATACCCTTCGGGACATACCCACCCATCCTCCTCCGGTGTTGCTTACAGTCACATAGTGTTTGGTTGTTGCCCCTTGACACTCTCCGTTCAGGCAGCAAGTGTTAAAATTGGCAACCAGGGCAAAACTTCATGTGGGTCATCTTATTCATGGCTGATAATATTTTTATTAGTTCCCCTCGTCGAGAGGTGTAGGATTGATATAAAGATCATCCGATTCCGATAAGTATTCATGGAGATATGAATTTATTTTGATTATGGAATTATTATCAAGCCGACCTACAACTCATGTAGGCTCAGAAGCCCAACAGTCGCATCTATTCACCCACCAACGTTGTGTATAAATATAAGAGGACTTTTCCTCATTTGGACTCACTCATCTCATCACATCTCTCTCTCTCTACTACGCAGAAATGAGTCTCTTCTCTACTGCGCTGAAATGGATCTCTCTCTCACACATGTGAAGCCGGAAGTTGTTGAATTTGAAGCTGCAACTGAAGAAGTAAAGATTTATTTGCGTGGCCTAGAAGATCTCCTCTTTGGAACTGCGCTGTAGGTTCATCTAAACCTCCTCTGAAATCCGCAACTTTTGGTGGTGGAATGAAGTCAATCCGATGAACGGTTTGCAAGATATCGATTGCCCTAGTTTGAAGCCAGAAACTGCTGAAACTGAAGCTGCAACTGCAGAAGTAAAGATTGACCTGCGTGGCCTAGAAGATCTCCTCTTTGGAACTGCGTTGTAGGTTCATCTAAACCTCCTCTGAAAGCCGCAACTTTTGGTGGTGGAATGAAGTCAATCCGACGAATGGTTTGCAAGATATCGTCTGCCCTAGTTTGATAATGAAGCCGCTAATGCTGATGCTATTGATCTAGGGTTTGCTACTGTTGATATGAATCAGATTTATTGTACTATTTCTCTCTGCTGAATTATTGAAGATAAAAGAAGATTTGATCAAAGGGTTTCCCCACACATTGTGGGGTTTGTCCCTGGCTAGCCGCCACATCTTGTGTCTCTTGTCTTGGCTTGTTTTCTGCCGATCGTTTAATGTTCTATCTGCACTTTACTTTATGTAATATAATAAGGAAAAGAAGTAAACTGTTATAAGCATAGAACATACCATAACTTAACATGGTATCAGAGTTGAGGTGAAGACAAAGCCTGAGCAAGAGCAAGAACAATCATCGAAGAGAATATTGGCAAGGTCATCCTAAAAGAACTATGGGGTCCTCAACACTCTTTCCTGCTGAAGACAAGCTTCGTGAGAAAGCTGACTATCACGGATGGAAGATGTCTATCAATCTAACCCTTGAGAATCAAGGAGTGTTGGATCATGTGAGAGGCAATATTGTTGAGCCTCCATCAAATGCATCCGCTGCTGCCTGGAACAAATGAAAAAATGGAGAAGTCAAAACAATAGAAGATCATCCAGGACTCTATCGACAAGCACTTGGTGGCCTACATCTCTAAACTGGACACCTCCAAGGAAATCTATGATAGACTGGTGAGTTTATTTAAAGTCAATGATGCAAATCAAGTTTTGTTTCTTAGAAATAAGCTGAGGGATGAAAGTATGCAAGTATACTTCTTAAGAATCACCGAGATCAAGAACGATCTCCTATCTATTGGGGAAACTATTACTGACAGAGAAATGGCACTCACAACTCTTGGAGGATTGCCATTTGAATGGTATGTGTTCAGGACTACTCTTTTGAACTATAATGTAATTCCTGGTTTCAAGGAATTAATGGCTAGATGCATTCAAGAAGAAACAAGGGAAGAAGTGCAAGAAATGCCCATGCCTAAAGGTCCTCCTGCTGCCTTTTCTTCTCATGCAAAGAAAAGAAATAATTCCGGGACTAAATCAAAAGGAAAGGATGGACCTAAGGCTACAAGAAAATGACGATGTTACATTTGCGATAAAGCAAGTCACTATGTATGAGATCATGAGCATCATGATGAATGAGATCATGGACATAAAGGGCAACATGAGATCATGGACATATATGATAGCATGATGATGATGCACACTAGTTTGAGCAGCATTATGATGGATAAAATCATGGACATGGGCAGCATGATGATAATCATGATTAGAGCAGCATGGTACAATATGCAGTGGTGCAACTCGAAATCCCTCTGATGGCAATCAAAGGAATGACAAACTCAACAGCAAAGGTAAGAGGAGAGCTGGGAATCAAGGAAGAGGACAAGCATTCAAGAAGGCTAGAAATTCTAGGATGTATTAAATGCACTTGACCTCAAAAGGAACCTAGTGTCCATCTTGGCAATGGAAGACAGAGGCTACAAGGTAACCTTCAGCAATGGCAAGGTATGTATATGGAAAAATAATGTTAAAGATGCCTTTACTCTTGGGTTTAGTGTTGATTCATTATATCAGGTCAATGGAAGTCCGCTAGGTGTCATGTCTTGTGACACAACTCTTTAGTCCGAACTTTGGCATCGGAAGTTTGCCCACCTTCATTACAAAGCTCTACCCGATGTAAGACAGATGGTAATAGGGATGCCCGAATTCCAAGTAGAGAAAGAAGGTGTATGTCCGGGATGTGCCAAAGGAAAGCTCAAAAGGGGACCATTCCCCTCAAGCCAAAGCAAGACCTCCGATATATTACAATTGGTTTACTCAGGCATACCTGAGGTTGGCATTAAGAGGGAGACTACTACACCACATACTCCTAAGCAGAATGGTGTGGTGGGAAGGAAGAACCACACGATGATGGAAGTTGTCCGGGCCATGCTACATGATCAAAGACTTCCAAAGTTTCTATGGGCTGAAACTACAATCACCGCTGTATATGTACAAAATCGATGCCCTCATCAAGCATTGGGTTCCAAGACTCCTGAAGAAAAATTCACCGGTAAGAAACCTGATGTTTCTCATTTTAAAATTTTTGGAAGCCCTATATATTTTCATGTGCCGAAAGAGAAAAGAAATAAATTGGGTGCATCTTGAAAGAAGGGAATTTTCTTGGGCTATGGTGAAAATACTAAAGGCTATAGAATCTATGTAGCCGGTCAAAGGGAAGTCGTAATTAGTCATGATGTCACCTTTGACAAAGATATGGCTCTCAGCAAGGTGGACAATCTGCTGACTTTGAGTAGCTCTCAAGAAGCCGACACCAGGGAATCGAAAGAAAAGGATGATGAATCAATGCCTGATGTAGAAGAACCCATGGATCCGATTGATCCTCATCCACATGAGCCTTCCTCTTCTAGGAAGAGGCCCTTCATGGCTTAGGGGGATACTTGATGACGCTGAAGGACATGCTGCACCCTGAGGAACCTTCCATCAAAGTAAGAAACTTAACAGGTATCAGGGGTACCTGACCATCATGAGCACGATCATACAAAATGAACCTTCATCATTCTCTGATGTCATCAAGCATTAACTATGGAAGGATGCTATGACCATAGAATATGAGTCTATTATGGAGAATGATGTCTGGGAAGTAGTTCCCAGACCCTGGACAAGACAATTGTTACTTCAAAATGGCTTTACAAGATAAAGCATGCAGCAAATGGAAGTATGGAAAAGTATAAGGTTCATTTTGTTGCTCGTGGTTTATCCCAGAAGGGAGGTATAGACTATGATATTTGCACCTGTTGCCAGATATACGACCATCCGCTTGATCATAGCCCTTGTGGCTTCACAAGGATGGAACCTACATCAGATGGATGTTAAGACCGTGTTCTTGCATGGTTCTATCAAAGAAGAGGTCTATGTGGAGCAACCTGAAGGATTTGAGATTTATGATTGAAAATCTCATGTATGCAGGTTGAAGAAGGCTCTCTATGGGCTGAAGCAAGCACCCTGAGCATGGTATGAGAGGATCGATAGCTACTTGATGAAGCTGGGATTCACTAGGACTGAAGCTGATCCTAACCTTTACTTTAAGGTTGAAGATGACAAGCCTCTCATACTGGTGTTGTATGTGGATGACCTCTTTCTAACAGGTGCAAACCCTCTCATTCACAAATGTAAGAGGGAGATGGCTTCTGAATTTGAAATGAAGGACCAAGGACTTGAAGTGTGGCAGAAGCCAAGGGAAATTTTCCTATCTCAAGGAAAATATGTGGTAAATATATTGGAAAGATTCGGTATGATGGACTGCAAGCCTGTGACTACCTCGAGGATCTTAACTTTTAGAAGTTATATGGTAGTGATGTCGGACCAGACTTGGGAAATGCCTCTGAGTTTCAAAAAAAAAACTCATTCGCATTGATGTTCTTGGTGAACCTCCGTCCGAACATATGTTTTGCAGTTAGCATTGTGAGCTCATATTTGGTTGAGCCTCACTGGATTGATGCCAGGAATCTTCTGAGATATCTTCAGGACACAATCTCTCATGGATTAAGATACACTGCCGGAGATGTGAGACTACTTGGATATATTGATGTTGATTGGGCAGGCAGTGTGGTGGACCGTAAGAGCACTTCCGGGTACTGTTTCACCTTGGGATCTGCTTCGATATCCTGGATGAGCAGGAAGCAGAAGTCGGTGGCTTTGAGCATCGCCGAAGCAGGATATATTGTTGCTAGCATAACCTCGTGTGAGGCAGTCTGGTTGCGAAAGCTCTTCAGTGAGCTGTTTGGATTTACATTGGATACCACTGTGATTCTCTGTAACAACCAGAGGTGGGATTCGATTATTAAGGAATCCCGTATTCGTCAATTGCTCCAGCAGATAGACATCATCTGGGATATGGTGGTCGATGAGCAAGGAAGCTCCATCACATTAAGATGATGTACAGGTTGATACACCTTGTCAAAGCCCCGAGGAAAGATCTAATCTGTGATTTTCCCAAACGATTTGGAGTCGGCAAGAAACCCTTGTACAAGGGTCCTGCATGTTGCATACATTGAGCTCTGGGAGCTCTGAGGGCTTGCGGTTCCTACTGGAGCAACATATGACCACAGGGTGACTCACCCTCCCCTGGTGGTGCACACTGGAACAAGATGATTCGTTCTCTTTTGGGACAAGATGATTCGCTCTCTTGTGGAACAGGATGATTCGCTCTCCTGTGTAGCAGGATGATTAGTTCTCCTGTGAGGCCTGGATTGATGTGTTCTCCATGGCAGCCTAGATTGATGTGTTCTCCACGGCGATTGTAGCAGGATTGATGTGTTCTCCTGTGAGGACAGGATTGATTAGTTCTCCTGTCGAGGTATCCTACCCATGCAATCTGGGACTCATGGGAAGTACCTCTCATCTAATCAATGAGCAGGGAAATGAAGTTAGGGACCATAGAAGTACCGATGGATGCATCGTTGTATCTACCATACTCCCTACGCTAGGATGACCTCCATTGATCTGGGATCAACGATACTAGTCTGAGACCAGTGGTAGGAGTTGTACCATACTATGACGCTGACTTCGGGTCGGTTGAGACTGGTCTGGGACCAGTGGTACATACTCCGAGACTGACTTCGTGTCAGTGCAGTACTGGTCTGGGACCAGTGAGAGTGGTACATACTATGACGCTGACTTCGGGTCGGTTGAGACTGGTCTGGGACCAGTGGTAGGAGTTGTACCATACTATGACGCTGACTTCGGGTCGGTTGAGACTGGTCTGGGACCAGTGGTACATACTCCGAGATTGACTTCGTGTCAGTGCAGTACTGGTCTAGGACCAGTGAGAGTGGTACATACTATGACGCTGACTTCGGGTCGGTTGAGACTAGTCTGGGACCAGTGGTACACTCTCTGAGACTGCAATAATGGTCTGGGACCAGTGGTAAGAGTGGTACTTACTATGAAGCTGACTTCGGGTCGGCTGAGACTGGTCTGGGACCACTGGTACGCACTCTGAGACTGACTTTGGTCAGTGGAGGATGATACTGGTCTAGGACCAGTGGAGTTGTACTCACTATGACGCTGACTTCGGGTTGGTTGAGACTAGTGTGGGACCAGTGGTACATACTCTGAGACTGACTTTGAGTCAGTATGATACATCCTCGATCATTTCTTCTTCTTCATAATTCAGACAAAAGCAGAGCAGAACAAAACAATGCAAGAGCAGAGCAGAACAGAGCAAAACATTATAGATTAGTGCAGGGCAGAACAAGACAAAGCAGAACAGGAAAAATAGAGCAAAGCAGGGCAAGGATCAGGTTGTACAGGGCAGTGCATTTCATGGATGAATAATAACGACCGATAGACAGATTGCAGATGAAGTTCTCCATGGTTGAGAGGGAGTGTTAAAATTGGCAACCAGGGCAAAACTTCATGTGGGTCATCTTATTCATGGCTGATAATATTTTTATTAGATTCCTCTCGTCAAGAGGTGTAGGATTGATATAAAGATCATCCGATTCCAATAAGTATTCATGGAGATATGAATTTATTTTGATTATGGAATTATTATCAAGCCGACCTACAACTCATGTAGGCTCAGAAGCCCAACAGTCGCATCTATTCACCCACCAACGTTGTGTAAAGTATAAGAGGACTTTTCCTCATTTGGACTCACTCATCTCATCATATCTCTCTCTCTCTCTACTACGCAGAAATGAGTCTCTTCTCTACTGCGCTGAAATGGGTCTCTCTCTCACACGTGAAGCCGGAAGCTATTGAATTTGAAGCTGCAACTGCAGAAGTAAAGATTGACTTGCGTGGCCTAGAAGATCTCCTCTTTGGAACTGCGCTGTAGGTTCATCTGAACCTCCTCTAAAAGCCGCAACTTTTGGTGGTGGAATGAAGTCAATCCGATGAACGCTTTGCAAGATATCGACTGCCCTAGTTTGAAGCCGGAAACTGCTGAAACTGAAGCTGCAACTGCAGAAGTAAAGATTGACCTGCGTGGCCTAGAATATTTCCTCTTTGGAACTGCGCTGTAGGTTCATTTGAACCTCCTCTGAAAGCCGCAACTTTTGGTGGTGGAATGAAGTCAATCCGACGAACGGTTTGCAAGATATCGTCTGCCCTAGTTTGATAATGAAGCCGCTAATGCTGATGCTATTGATCTAGGGTTTGTTACTGCTGATATGAATCAGATTTATTGTACCATTTCTCTCTGCTGAATTACTGAAGATAAAAGAAGATTTGATCAAAGGGTTTCCCCATACATTGTGGGGTTTGTCCCTGGCTAGCCGCCACATCTTGTGTCTCTTGTCTTGGCTTGTTTTCTGTTGATCGTTTAATGTTCTATCTGCACTTTACTTTATGTAATATAATAAGGAAAAGAAGTAAACTGTTATAAGCATAGAACATACCATAACTTAACAGCATGGCATAGGAGGCTCACCCTAGGTAGTTGGATGAGACACCGTGTGTCATGGGTTGGGAGGAGACTCTCCAGTTGAGACACTTGGTAGGTGCATGTGTTGATAGATACAAACTTGGGGATAGCATGATTGATTGTCGAGGTAGCATATGTTCCACCCCTAGGCTCACACTTGGGGAGGTGACCGAGAGGGAGTTGTATGGTGCTTTTCCAACTCGACAACTTGAGACATTAGGTGAGCATGAGGTGCGAGGGATGGTAGCCCTTGTTGGCAGGATGATGCCTAGGCTTCCAGCAGGACCAGGGCACATCATCAGGAGTTGGGATAGTAGATCTTGTTGTGTGATTTGGCAGGCGCGGAGCAGTTGGTTATTCGCAACACAGGTTCTTGATGCTTGGTGCCTACCTATTGGATACCTACAGGAGTCAAAGACGGGGCACGGAGGAGTCCCAATAGCTAGTAGCATATCACAACGACAGGCAAAGAGGATTGGGGGTTATGGACCTCTAGTATGGTTATGGGACCGAGGGATCCAATGGATTGGTGGGATACTCCACTCCTTAGTGGGCATGGGTAGGATAACATGCGAATTGATTCATTCACAGGCAGACACATGGGGAGTCACTGAAGCCTTGTTGCTCAAGATTAGGGCCAGCCATGGAGGGATAGGTGCTGACACTATTGGGTCGCTTTGGCAGGTTGGACCTAATCTCGATCATCACATAGATTGTGGCCGAGACCTATGCGTGAGGAGGCTCTGGTACAAGCATGTTAGATAGTTAGTGATGACCAGGGTGTTGCGGGGTCAGCAGGACAATTTCTTGTTGCGTTGGGCATGGGACCCTAGCATCATAGTACTTAGCAATTCAGATACCCATAGGGGTGAGCTGGTTTCTATAGGGGAGGGTCATCAAGATTCTCCATCGGGTTTCAGTGATTTGCTAAGGGCGTGGGAGACTTCATCAACATGGCAGGATGGCTAGCAAGAGGATTTCAGGAGGAGCTCATGCAGGAGAGGCTTCATTCACATAGGGATTGAGTTGTATCTTCAAGGGCCCACAATCAGAGTGCATGGGGTGGACTATTCGGTAGAGCAGCTTCATGAGGATTTGGGCAGAGTTTTACATCATCAGGATGCTCTACTTATTGGTGATAGACACAAGGGTTCTAATGCCCATATCTGGCAGGATAGTGAGTGGAGCAAGGGGGGCTTCACGTTGATCAGGTTGGCTTGGGATCCTAGTATCGAGGGACTCCTTCACTATAGGATAGTACAACGATCAGGGATGATCTAATGGCACATTTGGGACCCTGGTGAAGTTTGCAGTGATAGTGGGGGTCCACAGTTAGAGAGGGTGTTTGTTCAGGCATTGCTTGAGGACAAGCGATGTTTGGTGCATTGGAAGAACTTGCTAGATGAGGATTGTTGATTTGGGGTAGCATCATATGTGCTTTAGCCATGAAAATTGGTGGAGAGGCTAAAGCATATCAGATCTACAAGACCCAGAAATGGTTTGGACAAATTGTACCCAGTTTGGGAGATATTAAAATAATTAATATTTTTAATGGAGTTCCTAAGTCTAAACTTGAGAAAAATAAAATATTAATGGGTATTAATATAAAACTAGGTTAGAAGGTTCCAAAAGTCATGGATCAAGCCAAATCTAATCTTAGCTGTTGATTAGAGATTTAATCTTAGCCCTTGAAGGACCAACGAGAAAAGTATAAGAAGAGGCTTGAGGGTTAGTTGGAGAATACACTGGAGTGATCAGTCATTCATTTTACTAGAGCGGGGCTACTAAGCAAAAGTGAATTAGTGATCAGCAGCGAGGGGTAGTGAGTACTGGATAGAGAGGCAAAGACAGTATTGAGAGACCAGTGCAAAAGTTGAGAGAGCGAGATAAGCAGCCAGTTCAGGCCACACAGAGTCCGATAGAGACAACGCAGAGGCTAGAGGGACTGTGTCATCCACGCAAAGGCTGTTGGAGTGACACAGAGGGTTCCAGAGGCTGCGCTGTGCCTTAGAGGGCTGACACAGAGGGTCCTGGGGCTAACGTAGGTGAGCAGGGGGCTGACGTAGAGGCCAAAAGGGCCAACACTGAGCTTCAGAGTCGCCAGAGAGAGTTTCGTGGGACAGGTTTTCTGAATACCTGTTTCCGAATATAGAGGTATTGCTGCTGTGTATTTTTCTCTGTCAGGTGAGACGGTTAGGCACCCAATTGTACTCAAGGAAATACTGCATAATTATAAACCCTCATAATAGTTGCCCCGCATTGGGTTTTTCTGGGGACATTTGTCGAAAAATAATGGTGTCACTTGTGTGTTTGTTTTCTTTCAACTGATAATCTATAGATGTTGTGATTGTATTGTGTTTATTTCGGTATTTAAATGTTTTAAATAACTTGTTCAAAATTTACAAGTAGAAGAAATAAACCAGCAGAATACAGATTAATTTTCTAACGGATAGACTTAGAAAATTGAACAAAAATGCCACCTGGGAGGGTGAGCATATTTTGGAGCACCCAACTTTGAGGTTGTTTGAGGGCAAGCAACATTTGGGAGGGGAGGATTGTCATGTTCCTTCTCAAACACATTAGTAACAGGGTGTTGGTACACAATTTTGCACATTTTTTTACTACGGAAGAGGCCCCCACACATTCGACTTAAGGACTTAGGGGCCAAATCGACTTTATTGAGCTGCTAGTGGAATTTGGGGGCCACCCACATAGGAGTTCATATTAGCCATTTGATATGCTTGGAGGGAAAATCGAATGGGTGGATGGAGGGGCCCACATGAGGTTAAGGGGGCCCAAGGAGTTATAAAGAGAGACCAACTCTCATTTTGTTTTCATCTTTGATATTTGCAAACAAACACATTTGTTCACTCTGCTGTTTAGCGAGTCTGTTGGTTGTTTAGCCACGAGTCTCTCACGTGGGAGATTCAACTTCTACTTCGGGGGACCGTCCGTGGCCGCCGTAGGGAGGCTATTCTACAAGATTTTTCAGGAGTTTCGGGGTAGTGACACACATCAACAACAATGCAGAGGAAGGGAGTGCGTATTTCTGGGCAGCCAAGAATCATGCAGAGGGAGTTTGAGACTAGCAGGGATCACACAGCTTGCCAAGAGGTGAGGGAGCTGAGGTAGCAGCGTTGGACAGGCATTTTCGCTGGAGCTTTCAACCCGCTGAGCCAACATTCCAGTAAATCACATTTCTGGGTTGAGAGAAAGCGCAAAGGCCACACAACAAAATTTCGTGGTGCTTGGAGAGCAGCTGGGTCAACACAAGAGTTCATTCGGGGAGTTAGGAGTTGTATAGCAAGGGTAAACCCAGAATTTTGGAGGAGTTTGTAGGTGGATTTGCAGCTAGTTTCCAACAGGTCGAATTTGGCAGCCATCGCTGGGGTGAGGCTCCAAGGAAGTCGAAAAATGAAAGTCAAAACCAGCTAAAATCCCTTTTGGGTTTTGGCCAAGGAGTCCGGGTTTAAAAGGATATAATTTTCTGGGCAGGTTTAGTACCCATTCCAGCCATTCGAACTTTAACAAAGAAGTAGTTTTATGGGCAGTGCTGTGCAGAGTGGTGCAGTAGCTGGGCAACCTTCAGCTCAGCCCTTTTCCTACCTGGGTTTGGTCTTGCTTGTCCATTGAGACAAGCCCAAGTGCAACATTCCCTCATCTATTGTATTTGGCTTGTAGAAAATTAATAAAATGGCTCAAAAGTTCTCCATTTACAGTTTTTATATGGGTGTCTACTGAACATTTCGTTTTTGGTATTTTGCTGCGTAGAATATTTTTTGTTATCACTTGTATTTCCTATTTAGGATCATTGAAAAGGTTAACCACGAAATTGGGCAGTGGAGACAAGAGTACAAACCTAGCCACTCTTTCCATCGAATCCCCCCACCAATCCATGCCCAAAAGTGCCCATGACAAGTAAGGAAAATTACTTAACTATACCAATGAAAAGCCATACCTTTGGGGTCGAGAGGCCCACCTTCAAACATACAATCATAATAGATGGGTGAGGGACCACTTGGCTGGCTCAGGTGGTGGAGATAATGGCACATCGAGCTATCTGATGGTTGCAAGAGGTTGTTGCTGGCTAAGGACCATCTAGGAGAAAAAAATTCTCCTATATACACTACACAGGTGGTGGGTAACATTTGGCTCCAACTGGGACATGTGCTCTCGGAGAGGCGCATGAAGCTACTCGAACAGGAGGTCATGAGAACACCAACAATCTCTTGGTACCCCAAACCTATTACCTGGATATATCAAAGACCAAGCACACAGGGCAACATGTTTTTTGTGGTGTCTTATGATCACCCATGCTTAATATTAGGCCATAAAAATCAACAAGAAAGTAAAGGGCAAATTTAATCTAAATGCATCTAATATATCATGAAAATATCATATGATGTTAGTTTTAATGAGAAAATCAACATGCAATGCATCCTACCCTAAAATGCATGTTACATCACCCAAATACTAAGTGTAGTCATAGATGCAATGCAACCAACACACCATCCAATCAATATGAAAACAACTGCCATTCTGTTTACTCGTGTAATAGATCCAAAGGCAGGGGTAGGAATGACAATCTGGAAGGTCACAAGGGCGGGAGGCGGGAAAATGAAATGACCATGCATGGAGTAGCATGGGGGTGGAGGGAGCCAAGGGATGCAATCTATTCCTTGAGGGCCTTTCTTCCAACCAAAAGATAGAAGTATCAACAATTAAGCTTATGAACTTCTGATGGATAGCAACCTCAGGCAGATCATCCCCATTATGGTTCCCATCATTAATATCATGCTTTGTGACCACTATAGGGTCATGATTGGGAGAAAAGGGAGATCGATGACAAAGGGAGACACAACAAGTAGGTTTCTCATGATAATCATATTCACAATCCTGAGGGTATGAGGGGGAAGGGGGGATACATCTAATGGATAGTTCTTCCTTAGCATCATACCTAGGAGAGGAAAAGGGATCATCAATAATTGTGATAATGTGAGAATGGCCAAGGTGAGGGCTCATGGATAATGCAACTATGCTATTGGGATCCCGGGGAAGCCAGGGAAAACAAGGCCTTCATCATCGGTGTCATAAATGGGGCCCGCCATTTCCAATGAACCTTCTTCATGCGTGGGAAAACCATGATCCTCCCTTTTAATGGTGTGAGTAGGAATATCATCATGAGTAATGTCCTAGAGAAAAGGAGAATCAATTCCAACCTCATTTTCGGTGTCAGTATCATAAATAGGGTTGTAGTCAAAATGATGGTTGCCCACATCCCACTTTCCCTCATTAATGCATAAGAAATTAGAAATGTCATCATCATAGGGAGCTACAATATTCATGCCTTCAAATGCCCTTTCCTGAATGAAAGTCCCCACTTCATCGTGTTGATCCTCATGGACTTTAATGGGGCTCTCATTCATGTCATGCACATCCTCAATCATTAAATTTGCATCCTGAAGCCCCTCTACAGTCTTGGGTTCCATTCTTCCATATATCCTTCCGCATTCGAATTTTCTCAAGGTCACCTTGATCATCCAATTTTGATTGATTATAATATTTTTGATTGATAAGGTCAGTCAAAATGTCGAAAGCACAGGTTCGGGGAGAAAATTCAAAGAGACAACTAGGATCCTTCTCATAGGCACAAATTATTATGTAGAGTTATTTTGTGTTGTCCCATGAAACCTGAGCATGAATTCTTTATACTTGTTTTCCAACAAATCTTCATAAAACTCGGCATATTTGTCCACATTCTTTTGTAGTTCTTGAAGATCTTGATCATTGAGTTTTGCAAATGGAGAGCCAAGGGTAATTTCTCTTTGACCATAATTCATTTTTCATGATTTTTCATATTATGATCAAATGGAGTCGCCAGGGCAAATTAAAATGCCTCGATATATGCTTGCTTCACCCTACAAGCATTAACTTTGAAGTTCAATGAAGAACTAGGGCTTCATTCTTCCAATGGAGTCTCCAAGAATGATTGTCAATGATGTCGTAAGGGAAATAAGGCACACGTCTCGTGTCCCTGGCAATGACGTCAAAATGTTACGCTCAAACTAGTAGAGGTCCTAGGAGGGGATCCTATATGGCAACTATTAGGTCAAGGGAAACAATGGAGCAATAGCCCAATGTCACCATAGCTAAGGCTCCTTGCCCTTTACGGACTTTCACCAATGGGAGGAGACTCAGTATAAGAGGAATCACAATAATGGATGTGTCAATGAGAGGATAAAGGTTGATTCTTAAGGCCTATTCGTAAGAGAGATTCAATTGTGTGGCTTTCTTGCTTAGAAAGAGACGTAATAGGATCTGTATGAAAGGCTAAGAGGATTCTCGAGGTTAGGGTTTGGGAATGTATCTTGTAAAGATGATCCCTAGGCCTAGAAATCCTTATGGAGACTTGGTCTTTATGTGATCTTTGTGTAATTAGAGTTGTAAAGTTGCGGGACCACACAAGACCAAGTGGACCCAAAATTAGGTGAACAGTAGGAAGTTGATCAACCAAGGAGGGGCTTGACCTAATTAGGGAGGAGAAGAGGTTCAAAGGACAAATTTTCTTTTGAGATTTGGATGCAATAATCCTAGTGAGGTCACTAACCCAAAATCAACCTAGGGCAAGAAATGGCCTTGTGGCTAGGGCTTGCTATATCTCGGGATTCTACTGTCGGAATTGCTTGAAATTTGGAGGACATCTTGAGAAAACTACAACACATTAGTGGACCAATTTTCAAATGTTTTGGATGGCTACAAATGATTTTGTGTGATGCCCTATGAGACCTTCTAGGGATAGGCCTAGAATTGCAAGAATGAAGAATATAAATGTCATTTTGACCACTATAGGAATAGAAGGATCAATGCATCATTGCTTGGGCTTAATGGAGTCAAGATACACATAGATCATGAAATGTTTTGAGCTAAGGAGCCCTATTTGATCTTTCCTAGCCTCTCCAAGGGCAACAACTAGGTCGATAGAGATTTATACTTCAAATTTGCGAAGGAGACAGTGTTGATGGTATTTAACCTAATAGGTGCCTCTAGGAACATTCACCCAATCCCTCAAAGGTCAACGCATGCATTTAATCACTTATTCAAGGTCCCAGAAGAATTTCACATTACATTTAACCCATACAAGAATAAAGATAACAACATACAAACAGTTAATCAGTAAGATAACAAGAATAACATCAAAATTTCGACTTACATGAGAGAGAGTATATCCATATATCAATTTCGCATTAGAGAAGCTCCAAAGACAATAACGAAATGGGAAGAAAAATTAGAAATGAAACTTCAGCACACAGGTGAGACGAGCTAGACGTGGAGATTGCCCAAACAATATTGCTCTCCTTCTATTGCATTATTCAACAAATCCAAAATAAATAATATTACATTCAATTTAGGGAGATAAAAACTATCTCCTAAAAAATAGGAACTAAATCTAAACTAAGACACACACACAACTGTGAAACAAACTTTCTCCATTAATTTCAAGTCTCCCCCTTAATGGAGAAAGGATTCACCTGCACACCTAACATCTCCCTAAACAATTCAAATTTGATCTTCCCAAGAGGCTTGGTGAAGATATCAACAACATTTTCACAGGTGTTACAATATTCAAGAAAAATCTCTTTGGACTGAACCTTTTCTCTAATAAAATGAAATTGAGTATCTATATGTTTTGTATTTTTATAAAAAACAGGATTATTTCCCAGCTTGATTGAACTTTGGTTGTCACATTTAATCACTGTAACATCCTTTTGTTCTTCTCCTGCATCTTGAAGAAGTCTTATCAACCAAATTGCTTCACAAGTGGCTACACATACAACTTGATACTCTGCTTCTACTGATGATAAAGATACAATACTCTGCTTTTTACTGCTCCAAGAAATGACCTCAGACCCAATATTAAAAGCATACCTAGTTATAGATCTTCTATCATCCAGATTTCCAGCCCAATCTGAATCTGAATAGCCTGTTAGTTTAACATCAAAAGAATCAGTATATTTAATGCCAAAATTTATGGTTCCTTTAAGATACCTTAGGACACCTTTTGCTTCCATCCAATGATTTTCAAGAGGTTTTGTCATAAACTGACTCAACACACTGACTGAATATGCTAAGTCAGGTCTATTTGTAGTCAAATAAACCAAACTTCCAACCAATTGTCTATACAATGTAGCATCCACCTCTTTAGAACCATCATCACTCTGAAATTTAACATTTTGTTGTATAGGTACTGAAGCAGCTTTACACTGATCCATTTTAAATTTCTTCAATAATTCCCTGACATACTTTCCTTGAGTAACAAAAGTCTGGCCAACATCCCTCCAGACTTCAAGACTTAAACAATAATGTAGTTCTCAAAGGTCCTTCATTTCAAATACCTGTGACATCTTTTTGGTGAGTGAGTCTGCCATCTTGATCTCCTTGGCAGTGGACTTGCCTCAATTTTGTTCTGTGTGATTTCTTGCTCACCTTTGAGTGGACTTCGACTATTGAATGTGTCTACATCACTAGATTCCTCTTTCTGTTGTTGCTGCTGTAAATGACTGTATTTGGCTTCATCATTATTGTCATCAATCATTAAAGGCATGTGCCACTCTTCATAACTTCTATCCTTATTCCCTTCATCAACCTGTTCATGGAAGATAACATCTCTACTCGCAAATACCTTGTGAGTAGATGGATTAAACATCTTATATGCTTTGAAATCAGAACAATACCCTACAAATATGCATTTTATAGCTTTAGCATCCAATTTCTTCCTATTTTCCTTAGGAATGTGTGCAAAAGCTCTAGAACCAAATACTCTCAAGTGATGGACTGCAAGTTTAAAACCATACAAAGCCTCAAATGGAGTCTTGAGATCAAGACACCTAGTTGGACTTCTATTCTTTAAGTAAACTGCAGTACTAATAGCTTCTGCCCAAAAACCATTGGATAGGTTCTTACCTTTCATCATGCTACGTGCACACTCCACCAAAGTTTTGTTCTTTCTTTCTGCAACCCCATTTTGTTGTGGAGTGTGGGGTACTGTAAATTATTGTACTATTCCATGATCTCTGCAATATTTGATGAAGTTCCCAAGCCTATATTCTCCCCCTTGATCTGAGCAGAGGATTTTAATGACCTTCCCTGTCTGCTTTTCAACCATATTTCTAAATTCTTTAAAGTACTCGAAAGCATCACTTTTCCTTCTAAGAAAGTATACCCAGGTATACCTTGTGCAGTCATCAATAAATAGCAATAAATCCCAGCAAAATCGAATTTTTGGTGTCTTAAGTGTGTTCTCCAACCCCCATCAAATTTCTTCCTATAATCTCTCGTTAAGATTTCAACAGCCAAGATTAGAACATAATCGATGGCTGAGATTAACTAGAACTCGATCCATGTCTTCTTCTAGAAGATTCTCACCATGACTTAATTGATACCCTTTAATTAATTAGTTTTCCGAAGTTTAGACTTAGGCACCGTTAAAAAAAATATTAATTATTTTAATTAAGTCATCTCTAGGTGAAATTTCCAGAAATGATTTATGGGTTTTGGAGAATACATGTATTCTAGCCTTTCCACCAAATTTTGTGGCTAGAACACATTCGATGCTACAAAAACTAACACATAGCTTTTACAATAGTGAAGGCCTTTTCACCTATAGTCATATGCTCTTTAGTCATATCTCCAATACCTTGGGTGAATACCATGGGTTACAAAAACCATGGGCGAATACCATAATTCATTGTTGTAAAAAGTAACGAATAGTTGTATATAGTAAAAACTAATCGTACAATTAGATTTTTAATTTGTTTTCTTGAATACCATGGGTGGATACCATGGTTAACCAAAACCATGGGTGATCTAGGATTTTTTACTTCTTTGATGTATTCATAATTGCAAATAAAAGAGCATGAGAACCACCTGTGCATACACTTTAAAGAAGTGGAAAATCGAAGGCAACCATAAAGAAAAATGAACACACAAAAACTTGATAATGGAGTTCGTCCAGTGTGGACTACGTCTTCGGATGCTGCTCAAAGTGGGGAGGCCTCTTCGTTCATCTCAACAAAATCAAATGAATACATGGAAAAATTATAGCTTATACCTCCAAATCCGCGGATGACCTGAAAATGGACTGCTCAGATGGAGAAATGCACTGCACCATCAAATCATGGCGAAAAATTGTGAAATTTGACTATAAACACGTCCCCTTTCTGAAACTAGCACTTCTAGACCCCCAGGTAATTTTTTAGATTCCTCTCAACATCAAAAAGATGCCTTGTGTCAGGGTTCTTCTCCTTAAACCCTTGCATCAGGGTTTCGTTGCTCAGAATTTCGTGCGCCCAGTTCTGCATTGTTGGTTCCACTACTTAGAATTTTGTGCGCTTGATTCCGCATTGCTAGCTCCACCTAGTTTGCACTGCTTTTCGCGCCTTGGCCTCACCGGTTTCACTGTTGTAATGAGAAAGGGTTTAAATAAAAGGTCCTCGACGGACTTTACAAAGGTGCCCACTTGACACCGTGGCTAGCGGGTGGTTGCGAAGTCATTGGCATTGGTTCTGTTGCAGATTCAAACCCGCAGATCTGTGTCATTTTTTGTGTAACCGTCGTTGTATGTATGCTCCACCGTTGATACAGTTAAAACCATAGGTTATATATGTGCTCCGTCGTTGATACAGTTTGAACCATACCATATATATGGTTGCAAATTGTTTTTCTAAAACCCCGCCATATGACCCATTATAATTGGTTGAAAACCATCTGTTATATGGTTACAATTTTTTAATGTCCACCGTTATGTATTGATTGGCCCATCGCTACAATATGACTTGTTACCACTCAAACCAACAGGGGACCTAAAAGGGGTTCCTAAGAGGGCAACTGCTAGGTCAAGGGCAACGGTGGAGGCTTAGCCCACTGTCACCACAGCTAAGTCTCCCTGCTCTTTATGGACTTTCACCAATGGGAGGAGTCCCGATAGTGTAGGGATCACTTTGTAAAGTAAATGTCAATGGAGAGGGGAAGAGTGACCCTGAAAACCCTTTCCCAAGGATGGAGTGAGGAATGGAACTTGCGTGCACTTTAAGCAAGGAACTTGGTCCACCAGGGGTAAGGGTTGAGGATTGGAGGGTTGAGGGAGAAAGGATAATCTTATAAAGGAGTCTCTCAATCCCTATAATCCTTGGAAACTTGGATTCCCAAATGGTCCTTGACAAATAGTCTTTATTGAGAAGTGGGACCACATAGGGCCAAGTGGACCCAACCCAGGTTTGGGGATGGAATGTAGCAACCAATGATGTTCTTATCCTGGACAAGGTGAGGGGAAAGGACCAAGCAAGAATATTTACTTCAAAAGGTTGAGTTGATCCTATTGAGGTCTAGCCTTGTGGATGCCTACGCAAAATTCGGTCCTAGAGCTACGGCTTGGGATTCCCAAAGATTCCACTATTAGAATTGCCTCAAATTTGGAAAAGAGGGACTTGACCCACCGGCGAAGCAGCCTCTAGGAGATCGAAGTTTTTCCTTGGGTCAATTCCTGGGAAATTGATGCCCTAGGTGATCTAATGGGGATAGACTTACGGAAAAGGGGGAAAATGGTAAATTGAGGGTTAAAATGATCACCCGTTTAAGGGACCAATGCCTAATTCACTTGGGGATATGGAGTCAAGGATGATGATGAGTAAGAACTTGGTTTCTTGATCAAGGAGGCCCAAAAAGTCAGCTTCATCCAATGTTGAGAGAAAGAGAAGCAAAGTGACCTTCAAGCATTTATACTTCAAAGAAAACGACGCAAGCTTATCGAAACAAAAAATATCTAGGACATTTCATTCATATAACATTGGCCTATACATTAAATTAACTAAAACATGCTCAATTCCACATTTCAATCATGCAACAACTAGCCCTAATTTTAGCAGTATGCAGCAACAAGAATAATAACATCAAAATTTACTTATAATGTTATAGAGTATATCCAACCAGCATTTCGTTTACAAGACAAAGCTCCAAGACAAGATAAATAGCCCAAATCCACACGTCAAAATTCATCCATCTCCAAAAAATATCCTCCAAGGAAAAAAGGAAAAGTTCTCTATATTAGAGAGATCCCAAGTCAAGTGATAGTACAAATGAATGTATCGAAGATCAATATATAGCCTCCTAAGGACTTCGAATTAGCCTATGGGCCTACATTAGCCCCTAATGATAAAATAATGTGCAAATAATAACCCCTATTGGTGACAAGCCCACAAAACTAGCTCACAAATGTAAAAGTAAGCCTCACAAGGGGCCAAATAATAGTATGTGCATGTCGTAGGGCCCTCCAAAGGCTCAATAGTATCCTGAAGTGTCATATTGAGGAATAAATTCCTCGGAAAATGATGGGCAAGGGACTAGCCCCTTGTTCTCCGAGTAGTAGACCTGTGGTGTTCCTAGTTAGTCTAATGGCACATCAATAACCCCATGGGTCTCCATATGAATCGGAGATGCCTGTAGATCCTCGGTAATGGTCTAAGTAGTGGAAGGAATGCTTTCATGACATTGTACAAGTGTTGGGACACCTGCCAAGAGTGTGGGGCTCCTATTGGGGCCTACTGGGCATATTGTACCAAGCATATCACCATCATCCCAAAAGTGGATCGCTAGTAGTCTTTGAACATCCATGAAGATCTATGGAGTGTTGTCTGCTGCTGTGGAGGCCCATGGCTCTCTATGCTCACCCTACATGTGCCAATGTAGACCTCTGGGTGTTAGGATCCCATATAGGGAAACCAAACCCAAATGGAAACCACCTCCAATCCTGCATAAGATCCAATGTGTCCCCTAGGCTTCCAGCACAACTAGTCATTAAAATAATTGAGTAAAAGAGCTTATAAATCATGGATAACAAAGGGGGTACTTCATAATGGCATGCCCTTCCGTAGTGGGCTTTGGCATGTGCTAGTGTCTCCAAGCTCCAAAGGGGGTTAGCCAAGTACCTTATTAGGTGGTTTTAGCCCTTAGAGGGGATAGTATGTCCAAGGTACATCCCTCTAATGGGGGTGGCAAGTGACAAATAAGTGAAATGGAATAGGGAATGAGAGGGGCAGTCCTAGGTCACATAATGGGGCATAGGAGTAGGTAGATAAGGGGAAGCCCACACCTAGATATGTAATGGATAGGAGGGAGCAGTCGTGGTACATGAGGTGCCCCGGCCTTAATTTTTTTACCCTTCTTTATATGCCTTTTGCCTTTTATGAATTTTCTTTAATTACCTGCTCGGGCCGCAAAGGTCAAGAGCATGATGTGTAAGATATAACAGTGATTACCTTCTTCAAGGTAGGGTGGTTCATTGCCCTCTAGGGGTTGGGACAATCATTGGTTCCTTAATGATAAAGGAGGCTCATCTAGGGCCTATGGAACCAGGGTGATGGCTATGGATTGGGGTAGAGCTCATGTATTGGCTTTTGCCCATGTTCTAATTATTTTTGTCCCGACCATCTTTTGCATTTTGTGGTACAATTTCCTGTTAAATGTGGCCAATTATGTTTTTTCTTCCCTTTTTAGTTGCTTCAACCTCCATGGCATCATTCTAGGCCTGACCCAAGTTGGGGGCAAGGGGATAGGGAGGCTAGCCCTATGTGGACCCAGAATGGAAATGTGGGTCCAGGTGGGAGAAATGATGAATGGGGTATAATGAGTGGAAAGGGAGTAATGTATTTAGATAAAGGAGCGGGACCACGCACCCAAATTCGGGGTTTCCTTAGTAGTACCGCCCTAGAACCAAATGGTCAATAAAGGAGATCCCACGAGACTGAGATTCAAGGGTAATAACCAAAAGAGATCAAGGAGACAAGAGTACAAACTAAACCCACTCTTTCTGCCAAATCTCCCCATCAAACCATACACAGAAGTATCCATGATAAATAAACCCAATACTCAATTATCAAATGACAAGACATACCTTTAGATTCGGGAGGCCCACCTTCAAACAAACGATCAATACAGGTGGGTGAGGGACCACATGGCTGGCTTAGGTGGTAGAGAAATGGCATAAGGAGCTAGCGGGAGGCATCAAGGGGTTGCTAGCTGCCGACTGAGGCTTATCATGGAGAATTTTTTTCTCCTGGGATATCACCCACAAAATGGTGTGTAACATCTAGCTCCAACTGGGACGTGATCTCTTGAAGAAGTGGACGAGGCTGCTCAAACGGGAGGTCACGAGAACTCCAGCAATCTCTTGGTCTCTGTAGACCTGTTATCTACACATGTCAAAGATCAAAGCCATGGAGCAGCATGTTTTTCACGGTGTCTGATGATCACCCATACTTAATGTTAGCCCATAAACCAATATGCATTTTTTAATTTTTTGATATATGTAATCTAATCTGTTGTCGCGCGGATTGACACGACAACGCTCAGACCGGGGGCTATCACTCTGATCCCCGATCCCTCCGTTTAAGCCTGTCTCCCGCGGCTAAGGCGGGTAGTCCCTGTGAGATGATGAGACCAATTGTCGACCAGTTGGTTGGGAGACACGAGACACGATATGAAAAGCACTAGATGGATTTGATTAATTTAGCAGACCAGTGCCTTAAGAGATTGTGGAGTAAATGTTTAATCGTTTGATTACCAGATGCTGCAGAAATATGATCTCATTAGGAGCAGCCATTTATCATCAAAGCCTGAGTGAAATTTAACTTTTATGAAATGCGAGAAAAACGACTTAGTGATATTCCAGCGAATTAAAATTTCGAAAGATAAAGTGCTTTGAACAACCATGTAAAATACTAATAAGAGACCACATTCATGCATTTAATCATCAGATGAAAATTAAATCAGATTAAACACTAATTCCCACGTTAAAATTTTCAACCTCGGCATAAAAGATGAAACCTAGGTAATTCCCGAGCCAAGACTGAAACTGGCAAAAATATCCCACAATATTTTTTATGATTTTCAGGCAAAAAATTAAAACAAAAATTCCTAAATAAAATTAATCTAAAAACTTAACTGCATAAAAATTAAACTAAGCCTAAATTTTTTTTTTTATAAATCTTTTTTATTTTTATTTTTTATATTATAAGCAAAAACTAAAATAAAACAAAAATTTTAAATCTAATTAAAGTTAAAAAAAAGGAAAATCTACGTTAGCCTTTAATCTAAACCCTAAACTAAACTAAAGGAAATAAATTAAAACTAATTACAAACTACACATTAAAATGAAAATCTAAAACATTTTTTTTTTTTTTTATATTAATCAAAACTAAAAAAAAAGAAATTTTAAATTTTAAATTAAAATCGTAATTATATCAAACTGTATCTTAGCAAAAATTTAGTTCTAAACTAAACTATGCAAACATTTTAAACGGAATCATTACGTTAACCTATATCTACAGCTACGTGACATACAGCAAATAAAAATTTTAAAGCCAAGACTGCAATACGTATTACGAACCTCGTTCTACCTGATGCCGACGCTAAAACCTGTTTTGATGGCCTGCTACTGCCCGGGGATTGGAGCATAACGCTGGACGGATGACCATCAAACGCTATTTCGTTTACGCCAAACGACGGGTTTATCAAAACAATTACGCTAAGTCTATTACGGAAGTGAAGAACGCAAATATAACCAGCGTGTTAGAAAAGGGGAGCAGTGCATATCCGTAAACCCTGATGCTCACACTTTATAAACGCTTCAGAAATCACCCTACGCTAATATGCACGACGATCCCAACATTTAATCTGCAACGATGAATCGTATCCCCTGCTGCCGGCGAGGATTGGAGGACGACCTGATCATTTAACGATTGCAGAATCCCGGATGATTGGCGTGATGGAATGGGCACGTTTCTGAGCAAGTTCTGGCCCGAGGATGACGGCTTCACTCCGCAGATAATGGTGAAGAAAAGCGTTTAGAAATCTGAGCGCTGAGCAGTTCTGTTACCATGGATTGCTTGACCCGCAAAAAAAATGATTTGTATGCAATGTAGATAAAGCCGCCGAAAGAAAGAGGGTCGAAAAAATTCTGGTGAAGACGGCGGCTTGGCAATATTTCGCAGGTAGGATTTCTCTGCGTGTTTGTATGCAGAAAAATCATCGGATGTTCACAACAGGGTTTGCCGACAGATATCATCACCCACGCATGCAGCCTTTGAAAACTGATTTGCAGCTATGCCCTGACAGACGGTTTCTGAAAACCCTGTACAAGAAAACAAAACCCTAATGAAAACTGTAAAAATTTGAAACCCTAGATCCAAAAATAAATTTGAAACCCTAAAACAGCTGATTAATTTACAGATATGGCCCCTTAACAGCCAGATTTCAGCAATAGGCACAAAAATATTTTAAAGAAATAAAGATTTTCAGATTTTCACTGTGAAGAACTTCAGAGAATCTCTCATGCAAACTAAAAAATAAAACCGAATGATAGACCCAGGATCAAATCCAGCTGGGCTCAACAAAAAATGCTTGTGGGAGTTGGCTGGTTCAGCCGAGAACTTCCCCTAACGCCCACCAAATCTTCTTCAACAAGGGTTTTTCTGCACAGCTCAGAAACAACCATCAGTAAGAGGGCAAAAATGTTGCTAGGTTTCAAACAGTAATGGAGATACCTGCCATTACTTCAGAAACCCTAACAGCACCCAAACCCTAGCAAGTGAACAAGATACCTGTGCTCACAATACTCTTAAAAAAGCTATTATCAATAACTGAAAATAAAATATGCAGAAACTAAAACAATCTCACAGCATTTTAAGAGAGTAACACCAGCAAGATATGGACCCCAAAGTCTTCTTTTATTAACTAGAAACAGATTTACAAGAGAGCTTCTTCAGTCTTAGACTCACAGATCCCATCAATCACCCAGTTCTGCGACACAACTATAATCTAGCAGATTAACACACTAGGATTCTCCTAAAGTTCTAATGACGAAATGCATCCCGGCTTTGGGGTCAGGTTTGAAGGAAAACTCTGTCGATCATAGATCGGTGAGACGAAAAACCTTCCGGGACATAGATTATCATAGAAAGTTAGGTCCACCTAGGCAATTTTACATACATGACTCTGATCTGCTTAGATTATTTACAATTCATACATGCAGACTGGGTTTACAACTGAAATGATCAAGCTGCTGATGACTGTAGGATGGCACGGACACGCTGATCAGGTGCTGCCCCTTTCTTGTAAAGAAAGGGGGGTGTACTGCATGGGTAGTTGACCGGTAATGGTCAACATAATCTATCATGAGAAACATCATATGCGGTTAGTTCTAATGTAAAAATCATCATGCAATGCATCATACCCTAACATGCACATAGTAATGTTAATACTAAGTGTAATCATAAAGCTAGTGCAACCAACATATCATCCCATCAATATACATATGCCTGCCAGTATAATTACTCATGTAGCAACCCTCAAATCGAATGTGGACATAGTCACATTGCGGATGAGGCGGCTGGGAGGTGGGAAAATATGATCTCCATTCGAGGTATAGTGAGGTCCTCAGAGAAAGAAAACTGGTCATTCTAAAGGTCCAGGGCTCCCCTTCTAGGTACAAAATGGAGGAATGAATGATTACTCTCGAGAACTCCTTGTCATAATCACTGCTTGTAATATCATGCTTTGAAGGTGTCACATGGTTGTGATGAGAGGGGAACGAAGGGTGAGAGAAAGAAGGAATGCAACAAACAAGTCTCTCAATGTGATGGTCATAGCGGGGAGGGGAGGTCGCGGAGTGATCATAATCTTCAGGATGGGTCAAAGGGGATAAGGTATATTCAATAAATGGTTTTGTTAGCGCTTGAAATTTCACCTCAGGCTGAGAAAGGCAAACTCCAAGGCAACATCAAACCGCTTAGCCTCGTAGCTAGCCCTACGGGGCAGGAGAGGGCTCTCTCCGGGCTATCTCAGCAAAAAAAGTTTTCTAAAAGGGGCTAAGATGACTTGTAAAAGAAACTGATTTTAGGCTAGTAAATTGATAAAAGGGGTTTTTAATAAAATGATGGGGTTTTTCTGGGCTGCATGGGGCAAAGGAACAGCTTGAACAGAGAAATGTAATAAAAAACACGGATTATCCCCTGAGGCAAGGTAGGCAAGAAAGTTTAACATCAAATTGAGATTAAATGGAATGGCAAGACTGCTGAGGAGCTGACAAGGGCATAGAAGATGAATCCTTG
This sequence comes from Pinus tabuliformis, assembly GCA_031772625.1. Classification (NCBI taxonomy): domain Eukaryota; kingdom Viridiplantae; phylum Streptophyta; class Pinopsida; order Pinales; family Pinaceae; genus Pinus; species Pinus tabuliformis. The sequence continues at coordinate 314,656,658 of CM062808.1, read as the reverse complement.
TCAAACAGAAGAAAACATTAAATATGAACAAACTTAAAGGCAGAGCATACAAATGATGAATTCTACCTTAACACTTCATTTGTTCAAATGGAAACGATCATGAAATGACATGAAAAACATAACAGGCTACATATGAAACAAAAGAGGACACAAATGTTAAATCTCATACCACAGGAATCTCAGGGGTCAGAGCTGCATTTTTAATTAAATTCTCTGTCAAAATCTGTACAATGAAGCTCTCTGTTCTCCACCAGCTCTCAGAACTCTCTCTTTCATCATTTTCAGCCATATGGCCATCTTCAACCTGCTGATCTTGATTCTGCTGCAAAATTTCCTGATCATCTTGATGGGTATCCACTAGGTTCGCTTCATGTTGCTGAAATGGATTCTCATACAGAGCCTCCATGATCTCAACATCCATAAAATTATCATCTTCATAATATTTCTCAAGACTTTCAATAAAACTATAAGCATACTTGCAACAGTCATGAACCAAATTTAATGATGGATAATATGCTTGATATCTTTCAATGAACAAAGCATGAAAATCCTTTAAACAGTAAATACAGGCCTGCGGCAAACTTTCATACCATGATTGGGCTTTACCTTCCAGAGTGGCCAGGAATATCTTCATCAAGCAATCTTCAGGAAAATCCACCTTCAACTTGCGAATATGCATATGAAATCTAACTAGATGTAAAACAACATCCTTCTTACCATCATCATTAAATATAGGCAAATTCCTTGACCAATCTACCTTCGAAATTTTGTTTGGAAAACCAGGGATGTGATCTCGGCTCAGGGGAGCGTATCTTCTTGCAATCCGATCCATTTTGAAAAGCTCAAAGCTACTGATCTCTCTGCAGTGAAGTCACCATGAAGCATTGATCTCTGGAGTTTTCAGTGAAGGAGTCGCCAGTGAATGATTTCAGCCTTGTCAGTGTCTGATCGTTGTCCACTATCAACAATCAGATTTGAACTTGATACATGTACTGGGGTAAAATGCAAATGAAGTGATGTATTCACAAGCTCACGGAGATTGACTGAAGCAGCGTTTATCTACTTCCGCTTATGCAAAGCAAAAGCGTTTCGAAGGCTACTTGGCATAACTTCAGGCTCCGTCTAAGACTTATGAAACAAACACATCAATCCACAAATACATCAAAGTTTGTTCTCCCCAGTATGGTCGCCAATATGTTAGCGCTTGAAATTTCACCTCAGGCTGAGAAAGGTAAACCTTAAGGCAATATCAAACCACTTAGCCTCGTAGCTAGCCCTACGGGGCAGGAGAGGGCTCTCTCCGGTCTATCTCGGTAAAGATCTTCAATTGGTGAGATGACCAATGGGGTAACACTGATTTTAGGCTAGTAAACTGATCAAAAGGGTTGATTTGGGGTTTTTAGGGTTTTTGGTGGCAAATTGAGGAGATGGCAATTTTGGGTGCGGGGATTGGACACAGTTTCTGCAGGGGGTTCTTTGGGGCGAGGTAGGAGACAGTATTGATGCCTTTGATTGAGGTGAATGATTTAGAATGACAGATGAGGATTTAAGGAGAGCAAACAATAACTTTGAATTCTCCTTAAACAGTAGAAAACATTGAAATTAAGCAAACTTAAAAGCAGAGCATGACAGTCATGAGTTCTACTTTAACACTTCATTTACTTAATGTGCAGAAGGAAAAGAAAGGAAATGATTCACATAACACACTTACAAATACATGGAGAAACACACCATCAATACATGTAACCACAAGAATCCCAAAAAGGACTGCAAAACCCTGGTCTTCCTTTGCCAAAAATTGCAGAGATACAGTGAGTAATACAATCAGAGCTTCTCCCTCAAGAGTCCAACCATGAAAATGAGCAAGAAAGTACATAATATAGATCATCTAACATCTTTCCCTGCCTCTAGGGGTCGAGCTCACTATCCTAGGAGCTGTTTCAACCACTTCTAAACTAAGCACTAAAAACTAGGCAGTCAAAACAACTTGCCTCTATAAGCTAGGAAACCAATTCATTCATTTAATTTTCACCTATTTCATGAATGAATCTTCTAGAAGAGATACATAAGTGTAAAAGTGTCAAAAACTTACATCATTTACATCAAGGAGGATAACAATCCACTCCAAAAAGTCAAACATGGTCAAAACTGCGTTTTTCTGAGCTGTACAGTGAAATTTTGAGAAATTTGCCTGATGGGTCGCGCGCCTCTGCCTGACGGGTCGCGCGCCTTTGAGGGCACTTCCAGGTGTCCAAATGGGGCAAGAGTAGTGTTGACCTCTACCGGTCAACTACCCATGCAGTACACCCCCTTTTTCTTTGCAAGAAAGGGGCAGCACCTGATCAGCGTGTCCGTGCCATCCAGCAATCATCAGCAACTTGATCAATCTAATTGTAAACCCAGTCTGCATGTATTAATTGTAAATAATCTTAGCAGATATGGTCGTGTATGTGAATTGCCTAGGTGGACCTAACTTTCTAGTGGTAATCTACATCCCGGAAGGTTTTTCGTCTCACCGATCCATGGATCAGCAGAGTTTTCCTTCAAACCTGACCCCAAAGCCGGGATGGATTTTGTCATTGGAAGTTTAGGAGAATCCTAGTGTGTTGATCTGCTAGATTATAGTTGTGTCGCAGAACTGGGTGATTTGTGAGGGTCTATGTTAAAGGGGTTTTCCCCCTTAAGATGTAAATTTGTAAAAGTCATCATGAAATGTGTCTTGAGGGTCGAAAAATGTTGTAAATCCCCTCATGAGTCCTAAGTCCTAGGTCCTAGGTGATGTTTCCGAAGGTTTAGTTCGATGATCCATTTTAAAATGAATTAAAAAATTAAAAAATGAATAAAAATAATAAAATAAATAAATAAAAGTTAAAAAATGAAATAAATAAAGAAATAATAAAAAATTAAAAAAATAAAGCAAAAACCCTAACTAATAAAATAATAATATTTTAAGTGAATAAATCGACGGATGAGATCAAGAGATGTCTTGATCCTCATCAACGGACGAGATCATTTCTACATGGATCAATCGAACTAGCCGTTGGATCATTTCCTTTAAATAGGGTGCTAGGAGTCATTTTCAGATCATTGGATCTGTGAGTCTAACACTGAAGAAGCTCTCTTGTAAATCTGTTTCTGGTTAATAAAGGAAGACTTTGGGGTCCATATCTTGCTGGTGTTACTCTCTTGGAATGCTGTGAGATTGTTTAAATTTTCTGCATATTTTATTTTCAGCCATTAATAATAGCTTTTTGTAGAGTATTGTGAGCACAGGTATCTTGTTCACTTGCTGGGGTTTGGGTGCTGTTAGGGTTTCTGAAGTAATGGCAGGTATCTCCATTACTGTTTGAGATCTAGCAGCATTTTTGCCCTCTTTATTGACGGTTGTTTTGAGCTGTGCAGAAAGCATTTTATGAAGGAATTTTGTGGGCGTTCGGGGAAGTTCTCGGCTGAACCAGCCAACTCCCGCAAGCATTTTTGTTGAGCCCAGTTGGATTTGATCCTGGGTCTATCATTCGGTTTATTTTTCTAAGTTTGCATGAGAGATTTTCTGAAGTCCTTCACAGTGACAATCTGAAATTTCTGTTCTTTAAAATATTTTCCGCGTTTACTGCTGAATCTGGCTGTTAAGGGGCCAAATCTGTAAATTATTAGCTGATCTAGGGTTTTAATTTTTCTGATCTAGGGTTTAAAATTTCAAGAGTTTGCTTTGTACAGTTTTCATTAGGGTTTTGTCTTTTTACAGTTGCAGGACCGCCGTCAATCTTCTCGCCCACTGCACCTGTAATGATAAACGCCAATCCGTGGACACAAGGTTAAGTGCTGGGCATTGTATGTGCTGTGCGGAAAAGCATTCAAACACTGTGCGTTTCAAAAGCTGTGCGTTTCTGTGTGTTTCAATCGTTGAAAAACAATACACGTCTCCATGCTGCTCACGGGTTGACCTGCGTACAAACAAGGCACACTATATAAAAATATAAAGACACAGCAAGCTGCTGAGATATTAAAACTCGTCCATTTACGCAAGCAATCAACAGTTTTAGCGTGGGCGTCAATACACAAATTTTCATTTACGCAGACAGCGTGTCCCTCTGACTGTTTTGTGCAGAAATTCCTTGGGGTTTCGTGGTAAACATGATCAGCGCCAGGATCAGCGTGAGTTGAACACGACAGTCCGTTCAGTTTCTCAGCATTTCGCGCGGGCATTTAGAAGCATTGATCGACAAACCTTTCTCCCTGCCACGCCATCACCTGCAAACCCTGCAAAATCGATTTCGAATTTTCTGTGGCCGCCGACAGAGGTTAGATGGATCGATGGTAGACGCTGTGATTAATTTCTGGGTTACGGCGGCGCAGTCAGTAGAAGACCGAGCAGGCAAACCTGTTATCGACTCCGATCATGCTTCTCTCGGCCCGTCAAAACGCTCTCCATTATCTACGCGCAGGTAAATGTATTACAGGTGAGCTATGATCTCATTTCTGTCGGCGTAGTATGTAAATCGAAATTGTTTTAGGTATGGCGCCGTCGTCGTAGTCTTTGCGTAATTTTTTTGGGCATAAGCGTAGGATTTCATATAGTTATGTTAAATTTCTTTATTTAGTTTTGATTTTTTTTTAAATTACGCTTTAGATTTTACACTTTATTGAAAATAAAAAGAAAAAAATCGAATTTCGTTTGTTAGGAGTTAGGGTAATTTAGTTAGATTTTAATTTATTTTTTTTTAGCTTAGCTTAAAAGTTTTTTATTTTTATTTAAGTTTATATAGTTAGTTTTCATAAAAGATAAAAAATGTTAGGTTTTTAGATGTTTAAATTTTAGACTTTTTCTTTTTTTTATTAAGTTTCATTTTAATTAATTTAAAAAAAAAAAAAATTTTGGAAAATTTTTCTTCGTCAGATCCAGTTTTATTTTCGGGAATTATTATCTTTCATGCTGAGATCTAAGTTTTCAAGTCGAGATACGAATATGATATCTGGTTAATAATTCATTATTCTCGTGATGGTTTAAGGCTTTCATCTTTTTCAAGATTTTCAGTTGCTGGATATCGTTTTGGTCATTTTAAGAGCATTGTGATTTAGCTGATGATAGATGATTGTTGTTCATGGTTCATGTTTCTATATCATTTAACAAGTAATCATTTTTACAACAATCTCTTAAGGCACTGGTCTGCTAAATTAATCAAATCTATCTAGTGTTTTTCATATCATGTCTCGTGTCTCCCAACCAACTGGTCGACAATTGGTCTCATCATCTCACAGGGTCTACCCCCCTTAGCCGCGAGAGGCAGGCTTAAACGGAGGGATCGGGGATCAGAATGACAGCCCCCGGTCTGAGCGTTGTCGTGTCAATCTGCGCGACAACATTTTTTGGCGCCGTTGTCGGGGACTACTTTTTCTCGGTGTTTCAAACGACAAATCATTTTTCTCATTTCTTATCTCTTCATCTGGCCCGACAACGCCAACATTTTTTGGCGCCGTTGCCGGGGACTTTGTTTTCTCGGCATTTCATCATCTTTTCATCATTCATCGTTCATCTGTCTATCATTTGTTTGACCCGGCAACGCCAACATTTTTTGGCGCCGTTGCCAGGGAAATTGTTTTCTTGGAGTTTCATCGACATTTATCTTCTCATCTCTCATCTCTCAGTTGAGCTGGCAGATTCAATATTATTGACATCCTTTCGTCCCATATCAGCAGCATCTCTTGGATTTGTTTCTTGTTTGGGTGGCGACTCCACTTTCTCATTTTTCCCAGACAAGAAGTTTTCCTCATATTTGCTGGTGGTTACCTTTTGGATCCTAGAATCAGATTCATTGTTCAAGTGGCGACTCCACTGTTTTCATCTCTTGATTTTCTTGAGCAGGTATCTAGTTCTATCATCCTTTTAATCCCTTATCATTCATCATGGATTATTCATTTAAGCCATGTCGTTTTACTGAACGTCTCCATGATTTTCCGGAAGATGCCATTCCTAAGTTACCTATTTTCTCAGATGGTGATCCAATCGCTATTAGAAGGCATATAGTCTTGTTTACTCGCATCATGACCATATACTGTAGATCCCCTCAGTTTAATCATGAAGATATCAAAATGCGTCTATTTGTCCTTTCTTTAAAAGATGATGCTTTGAATTGGTTTAACAATTTTCCAAAGGAATCTTTCACTTCTTTAGAAGACATTGTCGATGCTTTTAAAAATAGATATGGTTATCCAAACAGCTTGCCTTCTGCCTCTAAAATTGTGCAACAGAATGAAAGTAATTTGATAAGAGGTCCAGCTGAAAGATCCCAAGACGATTCATCATGTCAGAATGTGTCATCCACTGGAAATATTGCAGATCAAGTTCATGATAGTGAAAAATCAGGGACAAATGACAATGAAAAAGAAGAGCAAAAGCAAATTATATGAGACCTAATGATGCTGGTGAGAAATATGGAAATCAATCAAACTAATTATGTCAATGATGTGAAAACCTTATGCACCCATCTGGAAAAACGTAATAGGGAGATTGAGGTCACGCAAAGTCACCATGCTAAAGAAATTGAGGCCATAAAAACTAATTATGAAACAGAAATTAGAATCATGCAAAGCAGGTTGTCAGTCTTAGAGGAAAATATGGTGACCATGAAAGCTGATCATGATAAGGAAATTGACTCTATGCAAAACAAGTTATTAACTATGGATGAGGAAATGACTATCATGACATTCAATCATAATAATCAGTGGGCTGACATGAAAGCGACTCACAGAGAAGAAATAAATTCCATACAGCATTACTTGATGGACATAAAGGAAAAGAACAATAAAGTGATAAAAGACATGGAAGAACATCATGCCAGACAAATTGGTAATATAAAGGTTGAACACTCTAGTCAGATGGATTCCATTAAAATACAGGTTCAGAGGTTTCAGCAATTGGAAGATGAAAGAAACCAGGTGACATCCATAGATCATGAGCCTTCTCGTTTGCCGCAGCAAGTTCCATCTTATTATGAGCAGGTCATTGATTCGATTGAAAGATGGTTAATTGAGGGTGATCCGGACAGACTTAAGAATGATAAAGATCAGATGCAGGATAAAGAAAGACATAGCACGCATATCTTACATACTTCATCTGATAGTTTTGAAACAGAAAGTTCCGTGTCATCAGTCATACAACCAGCCAGAAAGAAAAAGCGCAAGAGAAAGAGAATGAGAAGAAGATTTGACGCATCAGATGGCCGCGAGCAGCTTGATTTTCGGATAAGAAAAAGTCCTACCATATGCAAAATTGGACATGGCACATCCGACAAGCAGCCGACAGATTTGCCTGAAAGCAGGCAAATGCTCAGTATGCACTTTATTGAACACATCTGATGCCATGGGGCATCTTTTGTATCGTATTTCTAACCCTACTCCTTGTTTTTTCCGCATTTTTATTTATGTTTTAGGATTAGATTTGCTTTTCTAGATTAGTTAATAAATGAAGAGCTCATATCTCTCCTGTGCTTAATGTTATATGATGATTTTTGGACGGACGCTACTTATATTTTGTTGTGTGTTGCATGGATGCAGATTCTGGATTCTCACATTCCTGCAAGCAGCAACGTGTCCCCAAGTAGAGCCAGATGTTGACCTCTACCGGTCAACTACCCATGCAGTACACCCCCTTTTTCTTTGCAAGAAAGGGGCAGCACCTGATCAGCGTGTCCGTGCCATCCAGCAATCATCAACAACTTGATCAATCTAATTGTAAACCCAGTCTGCATGTATTAATTGTAAATAATCTTAGCAGATATGGTCGTGTATGTGAATTGCCTAGGTGGACCTAACTTTCTAGTGGTAATCTACGTCCCGGAAGGTTTTTCGTCTCACCGATCCATGGATCGGCAGAGTTTTCCTTCAAACCTGACCCCAAAGCCGGGATGGATTTTGTCATTGGAATTTTAGGAGAATCCTAGTGTGTTGATCTGCTAGATTATAGTTGTGTCGCAGAACTGGGTGATTTGTGAGGGTCTATGTTAAAGGGGTTTTCCCCCTTAAGATGTAAATTTGTAAAAGTCATCATGAAATGTGTCTTGAGGGTCGAAAAATGTTGTAAATCCCCTCATGAGTCCTAAGTCCTAGGTCCTAGGTGATGTTTCCGAAGGCTTAGTTCGATGATCCATTTTAAAATGAATTAAAAAATTAAAAAATGAATAAAAATAATAAAATAAATAAATAAAAGTTAAAAAATGAAATAAATAAAGAAATAATAAAAAATTAAAAAAATAAAGCAAAAACCCTAACTAATAAAATAATAATATTTTAAGTGAATAAATCGACGGATGAGATCAAGAGATGTCTTGATCCTCATCAACGGACGAGATCATTTCTACATGGATCAATCGAACTAGCCGTTGGATCATTTCCTTTAAATAGGGTGCTAGGAGTCATTTTCAGATCATTGGATCTGTGAGTCTAAGACTGAAGAAGCTCTCTTGTAAATCTGTTTCTGGTTAATAAAGGAAGACTTTGGGGTCCATATCTCGCTGGTGTTACTCTCTTGGAATGCTGTGAGATTGTTTAAATTTTCTGCATATTTTATTTTCAGCCATTAATAATAGCTTTTTGTAGAGTATTGTGAGCACAGGTATCTTGTTCACTTGCTGGGGTTTGGGTGCTGTTAGGGTTTTTGAAGTAATGGCAGGTATCTCCATTACTGTTTGAGATCTAGCAGCATTTTTGCCCTCTTTATTGACGGTTGTTTTGAGCTGTGCAGAAAGCATTTTATGAAGGAATTTTGTGGGCGTTCGGGGAAGTTCTCGGCTGAACCAGCCAACTCCCGCAAGCATTTTTGTTGAGCCCAGTTGGATTTGATCCTGGGTCTATCATTCGGTTTATTTTTCTAAGTTTGCATGAGAGATTTTCTGAAGTCCTTCACAGTGACGATCTGAAATTTCTGTTCTTTAAAATATTTTCCGTGTTTACTGCTGAATCTGGCTGTTAAGGGGCCAAATCTGTAAATTATTAGCTGATCTAGGGTTTTAATTTTTCTGATCTAGGGTTTCAAATTTCAAGAGTTTGCTTTGTACAGTTTTCATTAGGGTTTTGTCTTTTTACAGTTGCAGGACCGCTGTCAATCTTCTCGCCCACTGCACCTGTAATGATAAACGCCAATCCGTGGACACAAGGTTAAGTGCTGGGCATTGTATGTGCTGTGCGGAAAAGCATTCAAACAATGTGCGTTTCAAAAGCTGTGCGTTTCTGTGTGTTTCAATCGTTGAAAAACAATACACGTCTCCATGCTGCTCACGGGTTGACCTGCGTACAAACAAGGCACACTATATAAAAATATAAAGACACAGCAAGCTGTTGAGATATTAAAACTCGTCCATTTACGCAAGCAATCAACAGTTTTAGCGTGGGCGTCAATACACAAATTTTCATTTACGCAGACAGCGTGTCCCTTTGACTGTTCTGCGCAGAAATTCCTTGGGGTTTCGTGGTAAACATGATCAGCGCCAGGATCAGCGTGAGTTGAACACGACAGTCCGTTCAGTTTCTCAGCATTTCGCGCGGGCATTTAGAAGCATTGATCAACAAACCTTTCTCCCTGCCATGCCATCACCTGCAAACCCTGCAAAATCGATTTCGAATTCTCTGTGGCCGCCGACAGAGGTTAGATGGATCGATGGTAGACGCTGTGATTAATTTCTGGGTTACGGCGGCGCAGTCAGTAGAAGACGGAGCAGGTAAACCTGTTATCGACTCCGATCATGCTTCTCTCGGCCCGTCAAAACGCTCTCCATTATCTACGCGCAGGTAAATGTATTACAGGTGAGCTATGATCTCGTTTTTGTCGGCGTAGTATGTAAATCGAAATTGTTTTAGGTATGGCGCCGTCGTCGTAGTCTTTGCGTAATTTTTTTGGGCATAAGAATAGGATTTCATATAGTTATGTTAAATTTCTTTATTTAGTTTTGATTTTTTTTTAAATTACGCTTTAGATTTTACACTTTATTGAAAATAAAAAGAAAAAAATCGAATTTCGTTTGTTAGGAGTTAGGGTAATTTAGTTAGATTTTAATTTATTTTTTTTTAGCTTAGCTTAAAAGTTTTTTATTTTTATTTTAGTTTATATAGTTAGTTTTCATAAAAGATAAAAAATGTTAGGTTTTTAGATGTTTAAATTTTAGACTTTTTCTTTTTTTTATTAAGTTTCATTTTAATTAATTTAAAAAAAAAAAAAAAATTTGGAAAATTTTTCTTCGTCAGATCCAGTTTTATTTTCGGGAATTATTATCTTTCATGCTGAGATCTAAGTTTTCAAGTCGAGATACGAATATGATATCTGGTTAATAATTCATTATTCTCGTGATGGTTTAAGGCTTTCATCTTTTTCAAGATTTTCAGTTGCTGGATATCGTTTTGGTCATTTTAAGAGCATTGTGATTTAGCTGATGATAGATGATTGTTGTTCATGGTTCATATTTCTATATCATTTAACAAGTAATCATTTTTACAACAATCTCTTAAGGCACTGGTCTGCTAAATTAATCAAATCTATCTGGTGTTTTTCATATCGTGTCTCGTGTCTCCCAACCAACTGGTCGACAGTTGGTCTCATCATCTCACAGGGTCTACCCCCCTTAGCCGTGGGAGGCAGGCTTAAACGGAGGGATCGGGGATCAGAGTGACAGCCCCCAGTCTGAGGGTTGTCGTGTCAATCCGCGCGACAACAAGTAGGCTTGTTGGAAAGGTCTGTGAGTCTACTTTCCAACCCAACTGGAATTTCTGAATTTGGTGGTCATTTGCCCCTCCAAAATTGCAATCTCCCAAGACTGCTTTCTGTGTGTCAAAAATGTGGCAGAAAGTCATTTTTGCTTGTTTTTTGACTTTCTGGAGGCCCAAAACTTCATAAAATCTCTTGGCAATGGATGAGCATGTGTAACTTTTCATGACAAATCTGGAAATGCCGAGTTTTTGCAAAATGGAGTTGCCAAGTGAAAGGGTCGCGCGGGGGGTGAGACCCGTTAAAAGGACAAAACCTGTAAATTGCCTGAGAAAACCAAAATTGACCCAAAATGTTCAAAATTTCTTGGTATTTGTGCTGTGACTGAGCTATTTAGTGCCTTGCTCCTTCAAGGAAGCCTCGGCCAAGATGTGGAGGGGATCGGGCCTTTTTCGTCGTTTTAGTGCCTTGGCCAACCTCCTTGGATCTGGCAGTTGCAATTTTGACATTTCTCTAAAACCATGACACCTGTGCAAAAAGTGAAGGAGGGTTTTCTTCTTTGGCATGTTATGGACAAAAACCTCTCTCAGTTTTCCAAAATTCATCTTTTATTGCTCTGGAACATCATTTGAGTGCGACTTGTCCCGATGTGTGAAACAAGGAATTTTGTCGAAATGGAGCGAAATGAAGGGGATAGGGGGCTTCTAAATTCTTGGGGAAATTTTTGGAAGTAGGGAGGGATGTTAGGAAGCAGGGGAAAGTGGAATCTCAGAGATTGAGTGAGGGGAAGGGGTCCAAAAGGGCAAAACACAGGCCAAACCTAGAAAATTGCCAGGTTGTAGCTAGAAACTAGGGTTTGTGCAAAAATGAGGATTTTGGGGGATCTCAGTGATGGGAAGCATTTGGCAAGGTACTTTAAGGATAGGGGAAGGTGTATGAACATCAGGATACAAGTTTTGCTGATGATTTGACCGTCCAAGAGAAATTGCCTTCAAAACCCTAGGAGAGGGAAATGACCTTGCCTAGGCGCAACTAAAGCATGAACAAGATGTAAAATGACTCATTAGACACTGAGATGATAATGAAAACCCTATGAATGATGATAGACTCAGCTGAATGATGACATGGACCGACATTTGGACAACTTTAGAAGGAGTGAAGGCAAACCCTAGACCTAATGCCTAGTGACCAAATTTTGCTTGAAAACTCTTTGAAATGACAAAATTTGACTTGGAAACTCTGAAACCACTTTGTAAGAGCATATTTGATCACTGGAGGAAGGCTGGAAAGGCTGACACTAACAGGTTCCTCCTTAACACCATATTCAGAGAAGGAAAAGGGGCAAGGTCACTCGAGGTGATACCAAAAGGGATGAGGGACTTACTTGAGGAAGACTCAAGGTGATGAACAAGAGGGGAAGGCAAAGGGAAGGGTGAAGTGTCATATTCGATGGGATTTCCTTCTCCACAATTTAGAGGCTCAAGTGATTTGAATACATAGCCATGAGGTGGGTAGGTGAGAGCCTCATTGCTTTCGTTATTATAAGCATCAAAGATTGGGTCTTCATTAAAAGGAGAGTCAATCACTTCCATCAAAGATTGTCCTTCTTTATGCAAGGGAAAATAATAATTCTCCTTCCCAAGGGTATCAATGGGTATGTCATCATAAATAGTGCCTGAGGGGAAGGGAAGACCAATCTCATCCTCATCCTCCTTGTTGATGTCATAAATGGGAGCACAATCAAATTAAGGACCAATAATTTCCCATTTCTCCTTTTCAATGTGGAAATAATCTTCAATGTCATTTTTCAAGGGGCTATTGGGATCATCTCTCTCAAGGTTTTCAAAAGAGGATTAATCGAGAGTAATATCCTTGAGAAACATAGGGTTGGTCTCAATTTCACTTTCCATAAATTCATCCTTCCCAACATGTGTCCTCAAAATCATCTTGCCCATCTCGCAGTCCCAACGAGGACTCATCTCCCTACTCATCACTGAGGTTCTTGAGGTCATCTTCATCTTGGTTGGTTGACAGGAAGGACCTCTCTTCTTCTCTCTTCTCTTGAAGAAGAATGGCCAAGGTATTTGTTACATGATTATGGTAGTATGCTTCTAGGAGGAGAGCATTTAGTAGGGTTCTTTTTATATTCACATTTCATCTTATGAGGATTCACTTCTTCATCATTTAAGCAGGAGAAAACTTCATTAGAATTATATTCCCTTACTACCTCTTTGCATGACCTACTATATTCATCCATTCTTTCTTGTGTGATTTGGAGGCTTTACGGATCCAACTCTTCATCATATTTAGAGGAGATGTTTTTCACTTCATTGTTATTCGCACTCAATTCCATAATTGGGATTTGCTCATCATCCTCATCTTCTTGGTCATTTTGGTCATCCAAATCCTCATATGGTAATGAGCCATACTTCTCCTTGATCTTGTGAGACAAGGAATTAAATGCACCAGTATAATAGGAAAGCTCCAAGAAGAGATAATCTGTGGGCCCTTCTTCATACTCCTTCCTTATGCTGTCGAGGTTTGACCTGCTCTTGTCATAAAAAATGAGTATGAAGTCATCGTTCTTGTCTATCAGATGGTCACAAAGCTCAGACCACGAATTCAATCTTTCCCATAGGTCTTGTTCTTCTTTAGGGCTAATGTCGTGGATACTTTATTCAACCATTTTTCATGATCTTTCATATAATGCGAAAATGGAGTCGCCATGGTGAATTAAAATACCTTCACAAATGCCCGCTTCACCCTACAAGCATTGACTTTGAAGTTCAATGAGGAATTAGGACTTTGTTCCTCCAATGGAGTTGCCAATAATGATATGTCAATATGTCGTACGGGAATAAAACACACCTCTCATCCCCAACAACGGCGCCATAAATGTTACCACTCAAACTAGCAGGGGACCTAAAAGGGGTTCCTAAGAGGGCAACTACTAGGTCAAGGGCAACGGTGGAGGCTTAGCCCAGTGTCACCACAACTAAGTTTCCCGGGTCTTTACGGGATTTCACTAATGGGAGGAGTCTCAGTAATGTAGGGATCACTTTGTAAAGTAGATGTCAATGGATAGGGGAGGAGTGACCCTAAAAACCCTTTCCCAAGGATGGAGTGAGGAATGGAACTTGCTCTTTACGCAATGGACTTGGTCCACTAGGGGTAAGGGTTGAGGATTGGAGGGTTGAGGGAGAAAGGATAGGTTTATAAAGGAGTTTCTCAATCCCTATAATCCTTAGAAACTTGGATTCCCAAATGGTCCTTGACAAATAGTCTTTATTGAGAAGTGGGACCACACGGGGCCAAGTGGACCGAGCCTAGGTTCAGGGATGGAATGTAGCAGCCAATGATGTTCCTATTCTGGACAAGGTGAGGGGAAAGGACCAAGCAAGAATATTTACTTCAAAAGGTTGAATTGATCCTATTGAGGTCTAGCTTTGGGGATGCCTATGAAAAATTCGGTCCTAGAGCTAAGGCTTGGGATTCCCAGGGATTCCACAGTTAGAATTGCCTCAAATTTGGAGGAGAGGGAGGGGACCCACCAACGCGGTAGCCTTTCGAAGATCGAAGATTTTCCTTGGGTCAATTCCCGGGAAATTGATGCCCTAGGTGACCTAATGGGGGTAGACTTAGGGAAAAGGGGGAAAGTGGTAAAAAGAGGGTAAAATGATCGCCTCTTTAAGAGACCAGTGCCTAATTCACTTGGGAATATGGAGTCAAGGATGATGATGAGTAAGAACTTGGTTTCTTGATCAAAGAGGCCTGGAAAGTCAACTTCATCCAATGTTGAGAGAAAGAGAAACAAAGTGACCTTCAAACATTTATGCTTCAAAGAAAACGATGCAAACTTATCGAGACAAATAATCTTTAAGACATTTTACTCATATAACATTGACCCATACATTAAATTAGCTAAAACATGCTCAATTCCACATTTCAATCATGCGGCAACTAGCCCTAATTTTAGCAATATGCAACAACAAGAATAACATCAAAATTTACTTACAACATTATATATTATATCCAACCAACATTTCGTTTACAAGACAAGATAAATAGCCCAAATCCACACATCAAAATTCATCTAGCTCCAAAAAATATCCTCCAAGGAAAAATTGTGAAGTTCTCTATATTAGAGAGATCCCAAGTCAAGTGATGATACAAATGAATGTATCTAAGATCAATATATAGCCTCCTAAGGAGTTCGAATTAGCCTATGGGCCTACATTAACCCTAATGATAAAATAATGTGCAAATAATAACCCCTATTGGTGACAAGCCCACCAAACTACCTCACAAATGTAAAAATAAGCCTCACAAGGGGCCAAATAATAGTATGTGCAAGTTGTAGGGCCCTCCAAAGGCTCAATAGTTTCCTGAAGTGCCATATTGAGGAATAAATTCCTCGGAATATGATGGACAAAGGGGTGGCCCCTTGTTCTCCAAGTAGTAGACCTGTGGTGCTCCCAATGGGTATGATGACACATCAATGACCCCATGGGTCTCCATATGAATCATAGATGCCTGGAGATCATATGTAATGGTCTAAGTAGTGGAACAAATGCTGTCATGACATCGTACAAGTGTTGAGACACCTACCAAGAGTGTGGGGCTCTTGTGGGGGCCTGTTGGGCATAGTGTACCAAGCATATCACCATCATCCCAAAAGTGGATCGCTAGTAGTCTCTAAACATCCATGAATATTTGTGGAGTCTTGTCTACTGCTGTGGAGGCCCATGGCTCTCTATGTGCACCCTATATGTGCCAATGTAGACCTCTGGGGGTCAGGATCCCATATAGGGAAACCTGACCCAAATGGAAACCACCTGCAATCCTGCATAAGATCCAATGTGTCCCCTGGGCTTCCAGTACAACCAGTCATTAATATAATCGGGTAAAAGAGCTTACAAATCATGGATAGCAAAGTGGATACTTCATAATGGCATGCCCTTCCATAGTGGGCTTTGGCATGTGCTAGTGTCTCCAAGCTCCAAAGGGGGTTAGAGAAGTGCCTTATTAGGTGGTTTCAGCCCTTAGAGGGGATAGTATGTCCAATGTACATCCCTCTAATGGGGGTGGCAAGTGACAAATAAGTGAGATGGAATAGGGAATGAAAGGGGCAGTTGTAGTCCACATAATGGGGCATAGGGGTAGGTAGATAAGGGGAACCCCACACCTAGGTATGTAATGTATAGGAGGGAGCAGTCATGGTACATGAGGTGCCCCAACCTTGATTTTTTTACCCTTCTTTATATGCCTTTTTCCTTTTATGAATTTTCTTTAATTAACTTGCTCGTAGCTCACACGACAAGAGCATGATGTGTAAGATATAGCAGTGATAACCGCCTTCAAGGTAGGGTGGTTCATTGTCCTCCAGGGGTTGGGACAATCATGGGTTCCTGAATGATAAAGGAGGCTCATCTAAGGCCTATGGAACTGGGATGATGTCCATGGATTGGGATAGAGCTCATGTATTGGCTTTTGCCCATATGCTTATTATTTTTGTCCTGGCCATCTTTTGCATTTTGTGGTACAATTTCCTATTAAATGTGGCCAATTATGTTTTTTCTTCTTTTTTTAGTTGCTTCAACCTCTGGGGCATCATTCTAGGCTTGACCCAAGGTGGGGGCAAGGGGATAGGGAGGCTAGCCCTATGTGGACCCAGAATGGGAATGTGGGCCTAGGTGGGAGAAATGATGAATGGGGTATAATGAGTGGGAAGGGAGTAATGTATGCAGGTAAAGGAGCAGGACCACACACCCAAAGTCGGAGTTTCCCAAGTAGTACTGCCTTAGAACCAAATGGTCAATAAAGGAGATCCCATTGGACTAAGATTCAAAGGTAACAACCAAAAGAAATCAAGGAGACAAGAGTACAAAGTAAGCCCACTCTTTCTGCCAAATCCCCCCATCAATCCATACCCAGAAGTATCCATGATAAATAAACCCAATACTCAATTATCAAATGACAAGACATACCTTTAGATTCAAGAGGCCCACCTTCAAACCTATGATCAATACAGGTGGGTGAGGGGCCACATGGCTTGCTCAGGTGGCAAAGAAATGCATAAGGAGTTAGTAGGAGGCATCAAGGGGCTGCTGGCTACCGACTGGGGCTTATCATCGAGAAAAAATTTCTCCTAGGATATCACCCGCAAAATGGTGGGTAACATGACCCACATGCCACTTTAATATGGCTTATAAACATTCGCACAATTACGCATGGTCTACATGCCATAAACATTCCTTAATAATAGTTTGTTTGTAGCCCGAACTTAGGTTTATATGGTTATTATTTCAAGCATTATGTTTATAATAACCATATAATAATAACCAATTTTGTTATTATTTAATTTTTTGGTTATTATATATATTTTTAATATATTTGTTTTGTATTTTGTGCTAGGCTAGGAGGCCAATGCTGGAGTGCCATGTGTCAATGGGTTATTGGCTAATTAGTGGCCACATAAGCTAAGCGGGTCCCACCTTCCTTTGTAACTTGCAAACGTTTGACGGTAATAAAATGGTTATACAAACTCCAATTGATTTGTTGTTTGCGTTGTTGGGTTCATAATGATTAACACTACAACCTAGTATCATTATTACTGAGATTCGGGAACTTTGAAAATTGAGCCTTTAGAGATCCTCCTGGATCAATGGGCTTGGAAACCACCAACAATAGAATCAATTTTTGACCACGGCGATTCGATGGAAAAGGTGGATAGCCATCAATTTCCACTCGGATCAAATCCATGGGTGCATGTATAAATGATGGTAATGGGGTGGACATGACTTCAGGGCAAGGTGCCATATCCAAGTGACCAACTAATGGTTGTCCAACATCCTAGGTGTATAGATGTAAGGAGGGAGAAATCATGGAGGCATGAGTTACCCCTTTCCTCGACTTGCTTTTTCCGCACCTCTGTTGTGGCTTTTACTTCTTTATGATAATGTTTTGATATGGGTGCATAGCCTAGGAGCCTATGTTTGCATTTGAGAGATTTAGCATTTATCACCCCTTAAGATGAGGCGGTTTATTGCTCATCAGGGTTGGGACAATACAAGGGTTTCTTTCTTTATGGATGGAGCATTAAATGCTCTAGGAATTGGGTGATGGCTAATGGGGGTGTAGAGCTCATGCTAGGCATTTGCTCATGTGATAGTTTTTGTCCCAACCATCTTTTGCATTTTATCTTTTTCTTTCATTGTAGCTTTATTTGATTTAATCATTCTTTTTATTGCATCAACCTCTAGGGCAATGTTTTATGGCCTAGACCCAAGGATGAGGATAATAAGGTGCTAATCCCTATGGTCGATGACCAACAACCTGAAGAAAGGATATGGAATAAGGAGAATGATGGAAATGGAAAGTATGGAATATCGTGGGCACGCTACTCCAATCGGAGCCTCCCCAGTAGTGTCCTTCCTATAACCCTAAGGCCTCAAGGGAGGTCCCATTAGACTAGTATCAAAGACTAATCGCCTAGGTGAAGTGAGAGAACATGAATACGGTCAAGATTGGTCAATCATCTGGATCACCTCTCCATTCCTATTAATACACCCCAAAACAATAAATAAAAGCACATGATTACACAATGGTTAAAGTACTTGCTGACGAATGACCCACCATCCCTCAAGAAGGAATGCCAGGTGGTAGAAAGAAATCTAGCCAGAGCATATATGTGGAGGTTCCATGGCATTGTGTCAAGTGCTAATCAATAGGGTTTTTGGTTGGCTGGCTATCCAAGCATGAGAAAAAATTCTCCCATGGGTTACCCGCTTTTTGGTGGGTAACAAGTCCCAAAAGAGCCCATCCAGGATGAAAGGTACCATAGATGCACCCAATGGGACCAGCGATGGCTTGACCAAACATTAGGTCTAGGACACATAATATAGGGCCTCACATGGTTGTTACAAGGCTTTCACTTATGACCTTGGGCTTGAAAGGGTGTTGAATGCACTGAAAAGTTATGTGTACCCCTTGTTGACATGATGGGTAACAGGTCCTTACAAAACCAATAATGATACAAATAAATTTCGATGGTTGTAAGGTTATAAATAACCAATAATCAAACACCAAAAGACCACCTTTCAATAGTTTGCAACATTTCAAATAACCTTCATCATGTCAGTAGGGTCAAGACCCAACACTTGCCTAGAGCATGTGACCGAATAAATATAATGTCAACACCATGAGCTTATTGTGAAAATTTGGAGACCCAAATCCCTACTGCAGCAAACTAATATTACTTCTCCTACTTGTTAATTCATGCAAGTTATTTACTGTGTTACACTATAAATATCGAAGTAAATACGACTGCAACCTTCACTAATTTAATTATATGCGGAAACAAGAACTGAGCAAGAAGAAATAACCACACACACCATAGATGCACCCAAAGGGACCAGTGATGACTTGACCAAACATAAGGTCTAGGACACCTAATATAGGGCCTCACATGGTTGTTACAGGGCTTTCACTTATGACCTTGGGCTTGAAAGGGTGTTGAATGCACTGAAAAGTTATGTGTACCCCCTGCTGACATGATGGGTAACAAGTCCTTACAAAACCAATAATGATACAAATAAATTTTGATGGTTGTAAGGTTATAAATAACCAATAATCAAACACCAAAAGACCACCTTTCAGTAGTTTGCAACATTTCAAATAACCTTCATCATGTTCGCAGGGTCAAGACCCAACACTTGCCTAGAGCATGTGACCGAATAAATATAATGTCAGCACCATGAGCCTATTGTGAAAATTTGGAGACCCAAATCCCTACTGCAACAAATTAATATTACATCTCCTACTTGTTAATTCATGCAAGTTATTTACCGTGTTACACTGTAAATATCGAAGTAAATACGACTGCAACCTTCACTAATTTAATTATATGCGGAAACAAGAACTGAGCAAGAAGAAATAACCACACACACAATTGACACCGTTGTTTTTGGAAAAAATGTTCCCGGAAAAAACCCAATGTGGGAAAACCAGTGCAACAGCTGAGGGTTTGTATTATTATGCAGTAGTTTCTGAATACAATCTTTGGATGGCTTATTGGCTTTCCGATACAGAGAATCTGACCAGCAGAGAAATTAGTGAGAAATACCTCACACTATCATTGGAGATTCAATACTGATCTAGGCTCTGGATGGCAAGCCCCACACTGCCTCTGCGTCAGCCTATGCAATTCAACATCACAGCTATTAGGCTCTGTGTCACCCTTCTTGCTAGTTGATTTGCCTCTGGAAGTTCGACTCTCTGCCCTTCTGGTCTCACACCCCAACGTCTGGCTCTAGAACTCGACTCTCCAACAAATTTCAAATCTCCTCTCAAGCTTTGTGTTGCCTCAGAGTGGCTCTTTGCTGCCCAACTTGGTTCTGCACTACCTCTTTTGGATATCTCTCTGCCTCCTCTGCAATGTATCGCCAAATCAGGGAACTCTCCAACCGGAAAGCTATACCTGCCCCTCACTGCAAGAAATCTCCTCGATGCCTCTCTGGCAACTACTGCACTACTCTCTTGAGAAAATCGATCTTTGGTTTCTCACTCAATGTGTCTTCCAAATGCCCATCAAAGTCCTTATAATCTTCTCGTTGAGTAATCAATGTCCCAGATTAAATTCTAATCAATGGCTCAGATCATATTGACTAGATCTCTGTCTTTTTCTAGAAGATTCACACCCATTTTTATTAATACCCTTTAATTATTTTAATTTCTTAAATTTAGACTTAGGTATCCATTAAAAATAATTAATTATGTTAATAAAACTGTCTTCAGGTGGAATTTCCCAAAACAATTTATGGGTATTCTGGGATACATGTGTCCTAGCCTCCCTGCGAATTTTGAGGCTTAGAGCACATTCGATGCTACCATAAATCAACACTTATACCAAACCTCAATATCATCACCATGTTAGCAAATTGAAACTTCCAACAATAGGAATGCTGCCATTATCTAAGAAAGCTAAGTATTCAATGCTCTGGAGCCAACAAGGCAACATATGCCATGATTAGGTGCATATGCCAATAATGAGTGCCACAGGTCAATCAAAACCAACACTAGAACCCTTTTAGTATATGACTAAAGTCACTGAGTAACATACATGCACATGGCCAATAGGATTAGATTGAAAGTGCAAAATGCAGAGAATTGCAACAGTAGAACCTCATTGCGATTTCCTTTCCACAAATGGATATGCATATACAGGAAATTAACCTCAACAAGTCCAACACTTTGTGATTGCAAGATCGTATATCTGGCTTCTTCCCTGCTACAGATAATTCTGCTGCTATGAACTTTTTTACCCGGGTTTCAGTGACTTCAATGCCATGGATAGCTTACTGCTTGTTAGTTCTGATCTTTCATCACCTCATTTTATCTTAATTATGTGGAATGCTAAGGCCCGTATAGTGAGTTTGTTGCATATGCTTCTGTGCATCAATAGTAGATCCTATTTTTTTTCATCTGTTGTTTTACAATTATGCTTAACATGCATGAATATTTTTCGTTTGGAAATGCATTTAGCACTCCCTGATCTGATGTAACTTACATGCTGAGTTGTCTTCACTCTTAGTGATTGTTATTTTGGTCATTGGAGGATATTGACATGATTTGAATTTCGATTTGTCATCTTTTTCTGGGAATGTTTCCATCTCTTAGCATCATAATTCAGGAAGAAGTTTCAATGCATTTGTTGGCACCATTCCAACCATTTTTGGCATAATATTGATGCAGTTAGACATGTGGTGTGCATCATCTGGTCATTCAACATTATAGGCTGGTAACGTAGTCTAATTGATTGAATGGAAGGGATGATGTACACTCTTATGATTTGGAACATTTTGAAGATTTCAATGTAAAACCATTTTTCTCTTATCAGATATCAATAAATTAAAATTTTGATATTTTCTCTTGAAGTATTCTTATGGGTACCCTGTTCTTTTCACAGTCATTCAAAAAATGGGAAACCCTCTATCAAGTTGACTTTCATTTCTTTTCGAGTATGCAGATGAAAGAAGCTGGGAAGACAGACATGCCTTCATGTGTAATTAACCCTCAAGGGGACCGTATCTCAGAGTGGAGTCTCAGTTCGCATATGGAAGAGCTGTATGGGCAACCTCTCATTGCCATTTTTTGGCAAGATGCCCTCAGAATTCTATCAGATAGCTTGCCAGAAGATTGCAAGCATACTGGGCATGAGTGTGTCAATATATCTCAGGTGTGTCCCACCTTAATACCTTTATGTTTTAGAATATGCATCAAGATTTTATTAATAAAATGATATGTACAGACTCCAGAGTATATTACAACGAAAGAGCAGCAAGGGCATGCCACGGAGTAACTACAAAATCTTCAGGCAATAATTGCCTGCTTATACTCGAGGCCACAAAACTAAGATGTCAGAGACCACAAAAACAGTTGAGCTTAATTTACCTTTTGAAGTCGTAGAAAGTAATAAAAATATTCTAGTATATATGCCATTGATGCTGCATGCACAGCAATACATTTGTGTAGTGATTTGAGAAGCATTTTTGCTGATTATATTTTCCTGCGTGTTCAATTTACACATTTGCTTCTTCTTTTAGCAATGATTGTTCTCCTTCTGTTGGGCATCATTGGCTTTCATGTAATTTCGAAAAATATACACAATTACTCATCTGTAAAGAAATTAAACAGTTACTAGCAGAACGATTATTCACTGATAATCACAAACTTTTTTTCTCCAAAGAAATAATCTAAAGGGGAAACCCTAGGGCTGCTTACCCAATTTACTGGACTGCATCCCCAGTAAACCTGTCAGTGTAGACTAGTGTACCTAACCCAAGGAGATTCCAACCAGGCACCTGGTGGCATATAACTTGCCAAATGCCCCGACATTGGTTACAATTGTTTGGACCATCCTATTGGACCAATCACAAATTTTATTTGTATGATATGATCATTTTTTCCATGGAAATCCTTGCGGAGAAATCCAAGGGGTTCTTCCCCACATTCATAGATGGAATCCCTAGTTAATCCTTCAATGTAGACTAGTGCCCCTAACCTAGGGGATTCGAATCAGGCACCTGCTGACATGGAATTGGCCAGATGCTCAACAACATTGGTGACAACTAGTTGAGCTAATCCCTCGGGCCATGATATGATCATTTTACTTCAGATCCATTGTTTTATTTGGTCTTAAGGAATGCGAACCTACTACCTATCCTCCAACTTAGCTGGCAGGATTACAGCTTTGAGGTTTACATATCCACAAATGTATAGTTGTGACTCATGAGTAGTATAGTTCTCTTCAGCATCCGTTGGGCCTCCCTAGTTGCAGGTGATCTTGTCAAATACTAGGGTTCATAACAAATTTCATACTTCTAGGGTAATATTTCATACTTTATAATTATGCATGTGTATGTAGTGCAAAGTGTGAAAATTTCGCGCTACAAAATTATTCTGAAGCTGAGAAAATTTCGCTATGAAATTTTATTGCAGCTACTGGAATTATTTCTTCTAACTGTTAATTAAATTAGCAGTTTATTGCTACGACAACAACGAAATAAACACACTACAATCTTCACAAAAATACTGCGAAAAATAATAGCGCTGGAAACTTAGAAATATTCTAGCACATACACATAAAAATTGACAAAATTATTTTTGGACTAATGTCCCCGAAAAAGCCCAACTTGGGAAAACTGGTGCAGTAGCTGAAGGTTTTTATTATTATGTAGTAGTGAAATAACCTTAGTACAATCTAGATGTTGAAAACTGACAATCTTGCAAAGAAAATACTGGCAAAAACTTTTTGAGGGAAATTACCCTCACTCCGAGCAATCTCGACATTGTCTGACTTTGGAAAGCAAGCTATCAACCTAGCTCTGTGTAGGCCCTGCGTCATCTCTGCACAGTCCCTTAAACGCTACAACCTGGAACTTTTGCAAATCAAGTCATCCTGCCTGTTGCTGACTGGGAAACTGTCTCTCTGACACTCTGGAAATATCTTTTGGCCTTTGAAACTAATAACCATTCATCCCAGCGAAATCAAACTGCCTACTTAAGGCTTTTGCGCTGCCTTTGCGCAGTCTTCTGGAGAAAATCTCGGCCTCTCTGCAAAGTACTCACCTGATCTAGAAAACTTTCCTCTAACTTCACTGTCCCTGCCCCTCTCTATTTCTGCTTCCCTTCTGAAGCTTGAACTCTTCTGGCCACTGCTACTCTTTGGAAAATCAAACTCCCCAAGGAAATCGAACTCTATGTGTGTGTTCTCCATCTACCCATCGACTTCTTCTTATAATCTTCTGTTGAACCTCCAATGGCCAAGATTAAATCTTAATCAATGGCTAAGATCATATCTAGGTCAATCCGTGTGAGTTTCTAGATGATTCACACCTTATCTCAATTAATACTGATTAATTAACCCCTTTTCTTAAGTTTATACTAAGGAAATATTTAAAAATAGGCTAATAATCTAATTGAGACACTTCTAGGCAGAATTTCCAGATATGGTTTCTGGGTTATGGAGAATTCCTTTGTTTTAGCCTCTCCACAAAGTTTTGAAACTAGAACACCTTCGATGCTACAAAAAACTAACACAAAACGTCTTTAATGTATTTTTTTATGCTCAAGAGGCCTCCAAAAAAACTCAAAAGTCTAATGTCGCCTAAGATGTATATGATGTGATGCTTTAAATGAACATGTAGTTCTTCGATATAATTATAGTTATATTGTTATCTTTGAACAAAGTTAACTAGAGGGAAAAGGAATCCATTTAGTTTGAAGAAATACTATGTTCTTTTCCAATTTATTTATGTGGAATTACACACAAATTATGGCTATAGATTCTAGAGATCCAATTGTCAAGGCAAATTTATCCTAAATTAAAATTCCTGTTTCTCAAAAGTAGCAAATTTGAATGTTGCAGGAACCTATTTTCTTCATATAGATAAGTTGACCTGAAATGGATAATACTCTTGTGAAAATTTCAATCTATTGTAGCAACTGGAAATTATTCTTCTAATTGTTAATTTAATTTAACAATTTATTTTCCCATACAAACAACGAATAATTCTCTACTGCAATTCTCACAAATAAACTGCGGAAGAAAATAGTGTTGCAAACTAAGAAAATATTAGCACAAACACACACAAAAATGACACCGTTATTTTTGGATAATTGTCCCTGGAAAAACCCCACTTGGGAAAACCGGTGCAACATATGAGGGTTTTATTATTATGCAATAGTGAAATCTAAGTACAATCTATGGATGCCCAAACGACAATCCAAACAACAAGAAGATCTAGCAAAAATTATTTAAGGGAATTAACCTTCTTCCACAAGAAACCCTGACAGAACTTTCCTTCAGAAAGTTCATCCTCCTGGACCCTCTGCGTCAGCCTCTGCATAGTGCTTGTGCAGGCCCTATGACGTCTAGCCTTTGAACTATCTCTGATGAAGTCGTTCTACCTGTCTCCGCTGAAGAAATCGCTTCTCCGACTCTGGAACCTCTGCCCGGTCTCTAGAACTGAAAATGATTTTTCCTCCAGCTAAATCGAGTTGCTCTTTTGAAGCAACTGCGCAGTCCTCTATGCTGCCCCACTGGGAATAATGTTAGTTTTTGTAGCATCAGATGTGTTCTAGAAATGAAAATTTGTGGAGAGGCTAGAATACATGAGATCGCTAAAACCCAAAAATCGTTTCTGGAAGTTCCTCCTAGAAATGACTTAATTATATTATTAGTTAGTTTTTGAATATTTCCTAAGTCTAAACTTAGGGAATATGACTAATTAAGTTAAGGTGTGAATGTTCTAGAAACTCACACACATATCGACTTCAAGTTAATTCTAGCCATCGATTAAGATCTAATCTTGATCGATGAAGTCTCAAAAGAGGATTATAAGAAGAAGTTAATGGGGCTTGGAAAAATCACTTTAGCAAGTTGATTTCTCTGTAGATCGATTTTAGAGTAGCAACAGTCAGTTACCAGAGAGAGCTAGAGATCGAAGCAGTGAGGGAGGGGCAAAGACAGTGAAGCCGGAGGAAGATTTCCAGATCCGGTGAGTGCATTTCAGAGAGGCAGAAGATCCACAAAGAGGATGATGCTAGGGCAACGCAATAGCCTCTAGAGGCAAAGTCGATTTGCTGGGAGAGATTGACGTTTTCAGTTCCAGAGGTTGGGAAGGAGTCCCAGAAGTGCCAGAGAAGCGTCTTTCTGGTCAGCAGAAGGCAGAACGATTTGATCAAAGTCCAGTCCAAGGCAAGACGTCCAGCCAGCTATGCAAAGTAGCGCATGTTGAAGAATCTAGGGCAATCAAGATTAATGAGATTCTTCTTGCATGATAACTATTTGTGAGGCAATTTTATCTTTTCCTTGTTAGCATGATCTTATCTTGATATTATTAGAGTGTGTCCTTTTAGTTCATCAAATAGCTACCAAAAACAAAAGAGACAAGAAAACAAGAGGTTGGCTTTCTACCAGGGCCAAAACCTCTCACTCTTTGAGAGGAAAACCAGCACAAAATTCTTCTTATAGAGATTCCAATTGACAAATACCAAGACCATGACCCTTGACTTATTAGGCCACTCCAAGACCAAGTTACTAATCCTCTTCTTTGTCACTGTTGAGATCATCATCATTACTGTTGCTTCACCGAGGTCATCATTACTGCATCACGTAAGTCATTATAGTTGCACCATGTACCCTCACCTAGATAATTGTTGCACTATCACTGAGATCATTACCATGTCAACAAGGTTTCTTGTCTTCATTATGACCTTGATTCCGTGACTTCATCAATGCATCAAGATCTTCATCATGACCTTGTCTAGTACGCCGAGAGTATATTACTGTGGGATCACAATTATGCCGAGACAAAGAACAATGTCTAGGGAGTGTATCATCTCCATCTTCTTCATCACAAATATAGTGATCAACATAGAGATCTTTATCATTACAACTACACTGAGACAGTGATTGATTTCCTTGCATTGAGATCATCATCATAGATATGTTGAGACTGTCACCACCGAGGAGGATGAGATTGTAATTTTCTCACTGTAATTATCCACGAAAATTGCATAGGTATCCAAGATTGTACCCTACTGTACCCATCCGAAGTTTCTGAGCTTGTGGATAGACCTCCGAAAAATGACATCCAAAATTCTTCCTGTAACTGTCCTCCTATACTTCTTGTACCCATCTGAAAATTAGAGAGAATTCGAGTTCTGTGTTTTCTGTGGTGACCCTAGCCGCATATATATAGTGGTTTGACCCACATATTAAGTCGACATGACAGTGAATCGTTGTGTCTCTTTATATGAGCCGACATGACTACGTTTTATCTTATTTGGAAGCCGACTTCTTCAAGAGGGATTGTGCTTGTCTTTGGAGGGCTGATCTAGATGGTAGGTTGACTCATATACATTTTATATATGCTCAAGATCTCTTCATACATGACTTTGACTCTTTGACTTAATAATAAATCCTAAGGCTCTCAATTGGAGCCATTAATAAATAAACCTCTTGTTCACGAAACCCATGCAGCAAGGCATATAAAAAATAATTTTGTTCTCTTTATTACATCACTTACGTCAATCATAATTACATGTCATTATGAAGATTGAACCTAGTTACACTTTCTTCAACATTCCCTCTTAACTAGGGAGGTATTCATAATGGTACTTGGTCATTCTCAATATGAAGAATTTCTCATAAGAAGAATCAGATTGATAATCTCATCTGTATAGCATCATATCAACATTGTCATAGTGCAAGGCCTTGACTAATAGCTCCATCTCTCCATGAGACCATGAGCTACAATGCTAGCAAGACCAATGACTATAGACACCTTCATCATTGTCTCTCAAGGTACATACCCACCCGGGTGTTCACTGAGTATGACCTTCTAGGACTATTCTTATCTTGGGTTCCCAACCGTCAAAGAATATCGGTCCTCTAGCCTACTCTTGTCTTGGATGCCCTACACAACCTCAAAGAGCATCGAATGCCAGATGCTTACCCAATCCTCCATTCTTGCTTCCAAAGTGAAGACAAGAATGTTGTGTCTATCTCTCCCTCTCAATTAGGGAGGATACATCCATCATGTGTCTACATTTTTCTTCATGGCCTTCACTAAGACTTACAGTTGTTAGTCCTGGTCTAGTGCATGACACATGGAATAGAAAAACACAACTGTCACTCCCTTTTAATCAGGGGTGATCCAATCCAAGCTCCCTCTTGATCAGGGACCTATTAGAGCTCCCTCTTAACAAGGGACTCTCTGTTGATTTGAGGTAGCAGCGACTGTGCTCTAGCCACGAAATTTGGTGGAGAGGTTGGGGCACATGAGATCTCCAATACCCAGAAAGGGTTTGGGTAGATTCTAAACAGTTCAGGAGATATTAAAATAATTAATATTTTTAATGGAGTCCCTAAGTCTAAACTTAGGGAAAATAAAATATTAATGTGTATTAATATGAATCTATATTAGAGTGGTCCAAAAGATATGGATCAAGCTAGATCTAATATTAGCCATTGATTAGGGACTTAATCTCGGCCGTTGATATGTCAACAGGAAAAGTATAAGAGGAGGCTTGAGGGTCACTTGGAGAATACACCAGAGTGATCAATTTGAGGGTCACTTGGAGAATACACCAGATTGATCAATCATTCTATTCTCTAGAGCGGGGTTTGCTAAGAGAGATAGAATTAGTGATCAGGAGAGCAGCTGAGGGGCATTGAGTACAGAGAGACAGAGAGGCAGAGATAGTGCCGAGAGAGCAGCAAAGCAGCCAGAGAAAGTGACGCAGGAGCAACCAGTGCTCACGCAGGGCCATGCAGAGGCAGCTAAGTGCTGCTCAGAGCACCAGAGAGGCCAGCGTAGCTGACATAGAGGCCCAGAGAGCTAATGCAGGGCCTCCTAGGGCTGACACAGAACCAACGCTGGGCTAGGAGGCTGACGCAGTCTAGACAGGTAGACGCTAGGGTTTCTAGGGCAGATTGGAGCTAAGGCACTGCCGGAGTGGTTATCTGGGGTTTCAGCGAAGACATTTGCCTCAGAATGAGAGGTACTACTACCAAGGGCATTCTCTGTTGGGTAGGCTAGTTTCGGCACCCAGATTGTACTCTAATATTGCTTAATAAGAAAACCCTCAAATAGCTGCAACGGTTTTCCCACATTGGGTTTTTCCGGGGACATTAGTCCAAAAATAATGGTGTCATATGGTGTGATTGTTTCTGTTTCCTTTAGTTGTTGATTTGTAATATGTTGAGCATGCACTAGTGTTTATTTTTAGTATTTACATTGTAAATAACTTGTTAAGTAACATAACAAGTAGGTAGGAATAAATCAGATAAAGTGCATGAAGGGTTTCTAACTGTAGACTTAGAAACTTCAACATGGTATCAGAGCGTGATTGTAGATCACAGGAGGACTAAGGACATCAGCCGAGCGGACCAATAGCAGCAGAAAATAGTTGTCCCGATGTGACGGAAGTTGTTTCTAGCAGAGCAACAACAAAGGAAGGGTGACAGTGCCTACGTCATCAAGGGTGAGCCAGGAAGAGGCAGTGCAGAGGCTAAGGAAGGGAAAGAGAGCGCCATGCAGAGCCACGCAGAAGCTGGGAGGGCTGATGTAGTTGGCTGAGGAGGCCAGGTTGCTGGTGCCGAGATTGCGTAGAGCCTAGGAGCTCCCACCTTCAGGTTGCTGGGGTTTAGAAGGCTGCGGGAATATTGCAGAGTAGAGCTGGTGAGGTACTGTAGTCAGAACAATACCTGATAGAGCAAGGCCAAGAGGAGTTGCTACCGAGGGTTTCTAGCCAAGGAACCCAGATCAGTGGTGCGGTTGCACAAGATGATCAGAGTAGGGGGCATCTCGACAGCGGCAGAAGGATTTCCAGGAGGGAAATTAGGACTCAGAGGGAGTCCAAAAGAGAACTTCCAGACGGGAAGTAGACACTCAGAGGAGTCGAATAGAGACTTCCAGGAGGGAAGTAGAGGAGCATCATGGCACTACACAGAGTAAGAGACTAGGATAGACTGGACGGAGCGTCGAATTTCGCAGTCTGGAAGGCCAGAATCTTATCCGTACTTGACAGAAATCATGTCAAGCACTTCGCCTTAAAGGTTATAGCTAGCCCAGTCGACCCCAATGATAACGACAAGTACGAGGAGGCAATGGCAAGGGCCAAGAGTATCATTCTTGATGGGGTCAAGGATCATGTAGTACCACACATTGTCGAGAAGGAAACGGCATATGAGATGTGGGAGGCTCTCAAGAAATTGTATCAGCATACTTCTGTGCAAAGAAGAATGCTACTTGAGAATCAGTTGAGGTTGTATTAGATGAAGAAGGGAGAACCGATTGACACCTTCCTCGGAGGACTGAATGAGATCCGAGATCAGTTGACTGCTATAGAAGCCACGCCGGATCAGGAGTTGATGGTGAGGACAGCCTTGAATGTTGTCTCAGAAGACTGGGAGGTATTTGTCCAGAGTATACTGGGCAGAGGGACTCTCCCACCTTGGGACGAGATGTGGGCGGCTCTTCGCCAGGAAGAGATCAGACGGCAGTCGAAGATAGGTAGCAGCAGCAAGGGGATCAAAGTCAAACAGGAGGAGGAAGATGTTGCCCTAGCATCTGAGGGAAAGCAAGAAAAGCGAAAGAAGAAGGATCTCTCCAAGATCAAGTGCTTCCATTGTGGGGAGCTGGGTCATTATGTGACCCAGTGTCCAAGGAAGAAGAGTAAGGGAGAGTCTTCCGAGACTAAGGCAGCACCAGCACGGGCAGAGAAGGAAGTTTTGACAGACGATGACTGTGCCATGAGTGCACATGCACCACTTGAGCGGAAGTGGGGAGACATCGAGCTGTAGTTAGGAGGACTACAGGCGATGAGGGGCAGGATCCTTGAGGTACCCAGCCTCTTGGATTAGACCTTGCTATGGGAGCCTCGACGAGGAGTAGCAGGACTGGCTAAGTGGGTAGAGACGGATGCGGATGGAGCGGCAAAGAGAGCTACAGTGCAGGAGTCCCGATACAGCACAGAGCTAGCAGGTTGCAGCAGTGCGAGAGGCACAGGAGTGTTGCACCAGTGCAGGAAGGCACAAAGAGGTGTGCAACGGTGTGAGATGCAAGGAGTTGTTGCAGCAGCGCAGAGGTTAGAGAGGGAGCACTTGTCAGCGGCAGAGGGAGCTTCAGTATCAGTGGGTGTTTCTAGCCCAATAGGGAGGTCAGTTGGGAGATCAGTTACTTACTTCTTAGTAACTAAGTTGCAGTGCATCGATGGGCAACACGATGCAACATGATGAGAGGAGGTGCAGTGCAGATGCAGTGCTGGGAGAAAGGACCAGCAGCAGCACGGATGCAGAGGGAGCTGTAGTATAGATGCGGTAGTGGTAGTGGCAGAACCACGTGCAGTAGTACAGTATGCAGCAGTGAAGAGGATGATGGGCAGGAAGGCCTAGCATCAGCACAGGTACTGATGTTGGATGATCAGAGTAATACTCAGTGAGGAGTATTGCTAGAGCATAGTCCTCGCTAAGAGGGAGTGTTGATTTGGGGTAGCATCGGATGTGCTCTAGCCACGAAATTTGGTGGAGAGGTTGGGGCACATGAGATCTCCAATACCCAGAAAGGGTTTGGGCAGATTCTAAACAGTTCAGGAGATATTAAAATAATTAATATTTTTAATGGAGTCCTTAAGTCTAAACTTAGGGAAAATAAAATATTAATGTGTATTAATATGAATCTGTGTTAGAATGGTCCAAAAGACATGGATCAAGCCAGATCTAATCTTAGCCGTTGATTAGGGACTTAATCTCGGCCGTTGATATGTCAACAAGAAAAGTATAAGAGGAGGCTTGAGGGTCACTTGGAGAATACACTAGAGTGATAAGTCATTCTATTCTCTAGAGCGGGGTTTGCTAAGAGAGATAGAATTAGTGATCGAGAGTTTCCGCTGAGGGGCATTGAGTACAGAGAGACAGAGAGGCAGAGATAGTGCTTGGAGAGCAGCGCAGTAGTCGGGGAGAGTGACGTAGAGCCAACCAGGGTTCGTGCAGGGCCACGTAGAGGCAGCGGGGAGCTGCGCAGAGCCTCAAAGAGGCCAGCGTTTCTGACGTAAAGGGCCAAAGGGCTGACGCAGGGCCTCCTAAGGCTGACACAAACCCATCCGAGGTGACACAGGGCCAACGCTGGGCAAAGAGGGGCCGACGTAGTCCAGAGAGAGGCTGACGCTGGGGTTTCTGGGGTAGATTGGTGCTGAGTAACTGCCGAAAGGATTATCCGGGGTTTCAACCAGGAGATTTGTCAGAAACTGAGAGGTATTACTGCCAAGGAAATTCTTTGTTGGGTAGGCCAGTTTCGGCACCCAGATTGTACTCTGATATTGCTTAATAAGAAAACCCTCAAATAGCTGCACCGGTTTTCCCACATTGGGTTTTTCCGGGGACATTAGTCCAAAAATAATGGTGTCATATGGTGTGATTGTTTTTGTTTCCTTTAGTTGCTGATTTGTAATATGTTGAGCATGCACTAGTGTTTTTTTTTTTTTTTTTTTTTTTTGTTCAGTATTTACATTGTAAATAACTTGTTAAGTAACATAACAAGTAGGTAGGAATAAATCAGATAAAGTGCATGAAGGATTTCTAACTAAGTAGACTTAGAAACTTCAACACTCTCCTTTTTCATCAGAAGCTACTTCTTCGTGGGTCCTTCAGTTGCTTGATCAACTTCTTTCTTTGATGTCATGAAATTTAGTTAAGCTTCTTCCTTGTAGAGCATCAGTGATTGATCACTTTCCTTCTTGGTTTGTCATGCCATTCTTTTCTTCATGGAAAGTGGCCTTCTTGATACATATCTAGAACCTTCGTCATATGGCTACTTCTTCCTCATCATGTTTCTTTCAGGAGTTTCCATTCACCTCATGAATGATAGTTGTACTTGTACTTACAATTCTTGTTCCAGTAGCCCTGCATGAACTCATCTAGATATTATTCAAGAAATCAAATCATAATGTTAAATCAAATTGTACCTTTCGAGATGGATCTTCATCATGACATCTTCTTGTAGGTATCAACATCCTGCATACATGTTAACACATCTCCCAAAGATATCCATTGTCAATGGTCTTCATCTTTTTCACCATAGTCTTCATATCCTTCTGGGAGATATCCTAGTCCAGTCTTCTTGGTCTTTTGGATGTTGATTTCCTTCATCAGGGTTGCATATCTCATGATCTCTTCCTTCCTCACACATTCCATTCCCAGGAGTTTTCAATCAGAGTTTCTTAATTGTAGTCAACCACCTCACACTTCATATGAGGACATATTATGTTGATTTCATCTAGTGTGACTTATGCCTTCCTGCATCTTTTCAGAGGAGATCCTTTTTCTCTTGATCATGCTTCTTAAGATAGAAGTAATGATCCATGTTACCTGCAATAATATGACATGACATTATAATATTAAACACAAGCATACATACCTTATTTTACCTTTAGGTCATCGAGGCTTCTTCCAGCAACTTCCTTGATTGAAAAGATCTTCAATCCCTTGATCTGCTTCATGTCATCACACCATCATCCCATGAATTCCATAAATTGAAGTTCCTGATGAAACACTTCCTCTCTAGATTAGTGAACCCTCCGATGAGGATTCCATTAGAGAACTTTGAGGATCTTGCATATCCTCATCTAACAAATGTTTCCTTTTTGACTTGATGTATGATGAGCCTTGTCCTAGATGACTTCTTCTTTTCCTGCAATGTCCAATGAGGTTCCTAAGAGCTATATCCTTCATGTTTGACTGCCATAGATTATGTCCTTCATGATTATCATGGTGATGTCATGAGCTCTTGTTTCTAATGCTTCCATGATGCCACGATGCATCTTATTATCATGGTCATATCTATAAGATTTAGGAGCTTATGATAGGACCCTTTTGTGAGGGATACCATCATAGTAGAGATTTGTTACTCCCTCTTTCCTTGACCCTTTTCTTTAGCTTTCTCCATCTTTCTGATGATATGAGTTTCTTTCCTCAATATTTCCATAGCATTGAATCTTAGTTATACTATTATGTCTTGTTTGGGGACCAAACTTCCCTTTCATTCCTGCACATGTTTGAGTCCTTCAATGCTTTTGCCATCAACTTGTATTTCTATATCTAGCATAGAGACCATAAATTGTTGAATGAGGTAACCTTCTTGTTCATGGATACTGTTACCTTGCCCATCATATAGAAAAATGATGATTGTCTTCTTATCATCTCTCCTAGATCTTCCCAATTGAGATCTCATGAAGATATTCTTTCTTTCTTTGATACCTTCAATCAAGTCTAAGTGATATGACCTTCTTCACTGCATTTCAGAGAGTATATCTTCTAACATTTCATATATCTCTTTTATGTCTCCTTTCTTGCTACATAGGGATGAGAGGACCTTAAGAGTTCCCTCCCATGAATTCAAAGGAGACCCATTTCCTTGATATGTTCACTGACTTCTTTTGTCTATGAGGATTATGACAATCACAATCCTCCTTATTCCATGCAAGGACTTTTGATGACCCATCCAACCTATAGATCTCCTTGCAATTATGAAGTCATTTTACCAAATTGATTAATGAAAATACTTACTTGACATGTGAAGATAAAATCTTCACCTTGATCATGTTGAGGATGCACTGATGCTTCCTCCGGGTGATCTTTGAGTTGATGTGATTTTATTGTATATCCTTGTGGTCTTGTTGTGATGCTCCTTGCTGGTGTAGAATCTTGTAGATCCTTGCTTGAGTTGACTAGCATGAGCAACTGAAATCCCTTTTTCAAAGATCTCCTTTGAGACCTTCTAGCACTGTCCAACACCAAGCACCGAAACTGCTCCAGACTATAAGTTATTGAGATCTTTGTGGTATGACAGAGATTGTAATGACACCCAATTTGTGGCTAGCACCGAAACTAAGGGAGGTACTGTGTTTTCTTCTTTTGACTATGATCCGAGTTCTGAGCACTAGCATTGAGACTTTACTTTGACTGAGATTACTTGATCCTGGCACCAAAATTATCCTGAATTGTCTTGCTGTTATAGATTGTCTCCTTAACAAAAACCCTTGTTGTTGTAGACTGATCCTTCAA
Organism: Pinus tabuliformis; assembly: GCA_031772625.1. NCBI lineage: Eukaryota > Viridiplantae > Streptophyta > Pinopsida > Pinales > Pinaceae > Pinus > Pinus tabuliformis. Next base: position 314,621,835 of record CM062808.1, on the reverse strand, counting down.
TTTTTGACAAAGCCCTTCAACTTGCTTTGATGCCCTTCTTGAATTTGATCCTTGAATGTCTCTTTTTGTTGCCCTTCCTTTGACTTCAACACCTTAGCTCTGATACCATGTTGAAGAATCTAGGGCAATCAAGATTAATGAGATTCTTCTTGCATGATAACTATTTGTGAGGCATTTTTATCTTTTTCTTATTAGCACGATCTTCTCTTGATATTATTAGAGTGTGTCATTTTAGTTCATCAAATAGCTACCAAAAACAAAAGAGACAAGAACACAAGATGTTGGCTTTCTGCCAGGGCCAAAACCTCTCACTCTTTGAGAGGAAAACCCACACAAAATTCTTCTTATAGAGATTCCAATTGACGAATACCAAGACCATGACCCTTGACTTATTAGGCCACTCCAAGACCAAGACACTAATCCTCTTCTTCGTCACTGTTGAGATCATCATCATTACTACTACTTCACCGAGGTCATCATTACTGCACCACATAAGTCATTATAGTTGCACCATGTACCTTCACCTAGATAATTGCTGCACTATCACTGAGATCATTACCATGTCAATGAGGTCTCTTATCTTCATTATGACCTTGATTCCATGACTTCATCAATGCATCGAGATCTTCATCATGACCTTGTCTAGTATGTCGAGAGTATATTACTGTGGGATCACAATTATGCCGAGACAGAGATCAGTGTCTAGAGAGTGTATCATCTCCATCTTCTTCATCACAAATATAGTGATCAACACTGAGATCTTTATCATTACAACTACACCGAGACAGTGATTGTTTTCCTTGCACTGAGATCATCATCATAGATATGCTGAGACAGTCACCACTGAGGAGGATGAGACTGTAATTATCCACGAAAATTGTAGAGGTATCTGAGATTATACCTGTTGATGGTGTTGGACCTGCCAACATTCAAGGGATCTCCTTGGTATGAAGTCCCAACTAGACCTCACACTGTTTGGTGTAGGAGTCCCATCCGATACGATGGCCCGGTTGCCATTATCTTAAAGATATGCCTTAGCTCTTGCTTGTCAGCACGTGAGAGTGGTCTGCTTCGTCTTTGAACAGCGAGGTTCGTGTGCTTGGTGAGTGCTAGTGTTACTTGTGTCAAGGTCCTTTCACCGCGGAGAGAGAGGGTGGAAGTGAGTCTCCAGTCGAAAGGGAAAAAGTCCCAACTCTGTCAGAGACACACAACACAACAAGACATGCACAGCTTTTGGAGGAGCAGTCCACACGGATGCGGCAATCACAACACACAAGAGAAGATAGCACATACAACACCCAGCGGAGCAGTCCGCGCGAGTGCAATGGTTGTTATAACAAGTTTATGGGAAAGTTTTTGTTTGATGCCTGGTGAGGCAACCCACGCGGGCAGGACAGCATTAACACTCATACAACACATTTTCATAAATATATGTATTAGAGAAACCGAAAGAGTTCAATTGTTTAACACAGGTTAAAGCAACATGCATTACAAGTGTTCAAGATTAGTCTCACAAACAGTTACAATACATGTGTGAAAATGTGTTGGCCTGTTATCAGGCTTCTGAATTAAGCGAAAGTTCCAAGACACATTGGTACACCATACATCACTAACCCCGTGAAAGGGGCGTTGGAGCCACTTCTCGCTCCTCAAAGAAAAGACTACAGACTCTCAAGGCTATGTGGGAGGAGCCAAGGTGAAAAGTCTTTTGCATGTACAAATGAGGGGTATTTATAGCCAAGGGTAAAACTGGCCCTTGTGACTGTTTGACTTCCCTCATGACTGTTTGACTTTCATGACTTTTCAGATTACATGTGGGTCTCTTGGACTTCCATGTTACATTACATTGATTTACAGCAGTATGGCCCACAGTAGTGATGTGGCCAACATGACTCATGACATGACTCGACACGACAACGCTGGTATGTTCATGCTGCTGGTGGTGTCCATGTCGAGCTGCAATGCTGCAAAGTGATGGATGTCCTCTTGGTGTATCATAGCTTCACCTCCACATGGCAAGGTGTGTGGAATCTTCCATGGTCTTGGTGTTCGCTTGATGTTGCATGTGCACGTCGCTCCTTTGCTTGTGCTTTTGGCATGCTTCACATGTTCGTCCATTCCTGAAAAAAATCTCCTTGCATGTTCGTCCATTCGCGAAAAAATCTCCTCGCATGCATCATCCGTTCGCGATAAAATCTCCTCGCGTGCATCATCCGTTCGCGAGAAAATATCCTCGCATGCATCGTTCATTCATCTGTTTGCGAACATATCTCCTTGCATGTGCTCCCTTTGTTCATCCTGTCCGTTGTCGCATCATGTCTTATCCATGTACCTGTATTTGCAATCACTCATGACGAGACGACATCAAATCCATAAACCTCCTAGTCTACCATGATGCATTGTTGTTCGCTTTCGGATGCAGGTGACCGGGAGAGAGGACAAGGCTACGAAACTGCGAAAGGAAGATTTCAAGCTAGGATGCAGGCTCCGGGCACTTCCGGTGAAAATTGCGTGGAAATCACAGGGAGATTGAGATGGACAATCCAGATTAGCAGTGACTATCCGCGGGATCTGGCTCGGTTGGTGGGCAGATCTGCGCAAGTTTTTGGAGGAAGCAGTGCAGGCAGCAGAGGGGCTTGGCAACAAAAACTGTGCAATTCCTCCAGGGAGCTAGCAGCGGGCTGCAGGAGGCTTGTTGGGAAAAAATGCACATTTTTTTCAGGGGGCTGGTAGCAGGTTGCAAGAGTGTTGCTAGTGAAAACTGCGCAAATGATGGGAGGCTGGCCTGCTGGACATCCCATTGCAGTTTTTGAGCTGAGCGGGATGTGTTGAAGTTTCTAAGTTTACTTAATTTAGAAACCCTTCATGCACTTTTTCTTATTTATTCCTAACTACTTGTTAATTTTTCTTTAACAAATTATTGACAAAGTAAATATTGAAAATAAACACCAGTGCATGCTCAACATATTACACATCAACAACTAAAAGAAACAAGAACAAACACACCACATGACACCATTATTTTTGGACCAATGTCCACGGAAAAACACAATGCGGGAAAACTGGTGTAGCTATTTGAGGGTTTTCTTATTAAGCAATATCAGAGTACAATTTGGGTGTTGTAACTGGCCTACCCAACAGAGAATTTCCTTAGTAGCTATACCTCACAGTTTGAGAGAAATCTCCTGGCTGAAACCCTGGAAAACCCTTCCGGCAGCTCCTCAGCACAAAACTGCTCCTGCAACCCCAGCGTCTACCCAATCTAGACTGCGTCAGCCCCTCTCTATCTCACGCTGGCCCTGCGTCAGCCTTTCTTGGCCTGCGTCAGCCCCAGGAGGCCCTGCGTCAGCTCTGGGAGCCTCTGCGTCAGCTACGCTGGCCCCTCTGGTGCTCTGCACAGCACTTGGCTGCCTCTGCGTGGCCTTGTGTGAGCCCTTGCTGGCTTTGCATCACCCTCCTTGGCTACTGCGCTGCTCTCCTGGCACAATCTCTGCCTTCTTTGTTCCTCTGTACTCAATGCCCCTCAGCTGCTCTCCTGATCACTAATTCTATCTCTCTTAGCAAACCCTGCTCTAGAGAATAGAATGACTAATCATCTGGTGTAATCTCCAAGTGACCATCAAGTCTCCTCTTATACTTTTCCTGTTGACGATTCAACGGCCGAGATTAAGTCCCTAATCAACGACTAAGATTAGATCTGGCTTGATCCATGTCTTTTGGACCACTCTAACACATATTCATATTAATACTTATTAATATTTTATTTAAATATTAATTATTTTAATATCTCTTGATCTGTTTAGAATCTGCCCAAACCATTTCTGGGTATTGGAGATCTCATGTGCCCCAACCTCTCCACCAAATTTCGTAGCTAGAACACATACGATGCTACCCCAAATCAACACTCCTCCTTAGCGAGGACTGTGCTCTAGCAATACTCCTCACTGAGTATTAATCTGATCATTCGGAATCAGTACCTGTGCTGATGCTAGGCCTTCCTGCCCAACATCCTCTGCACTGCTGCATCCTGTACTACTGCCCATGGCTCTGCCACTGCCACTGTTGCATCCGTACGGCAGCTCCCTCTGCATCCGTGTTGCTGCTGGTCCATTCTCCCAATGTTGCATCTGCACTGCACCTCCTCTCATCATGTTGCATCGTGCTGCCCACTGCTGCATTGCAACTCAGTGACTGAGAAGTAAGTAACTAATCTCCCAACTGACCTCCCTGTTGGGCTAGAAACACCGTCTAATGCTGAAGCTCCCTCCGCCACTAACAAGTGCTCCCTCTCTCTGACCTCTACGTTGCTACAACAACTCCCTACATATCACACCGTTGCACACCTAGCTATGCCTTCTTGCACTGGTGCAACACTCCTGTGCCTCTCGCACTATTGCAGCCTGCTAGCTCTGTGCTGTCTTGGGACTCCTGCACTGTAGCTCTCTTTGCCGCTCCATCCGCATCCGTCTCTACCCACTCAGCCAGTCCTGCTACACCTCATCGAGGCTCCCGTAGCAAGGTCTAATCCAAGAGGCTAGGTACCTCAAGGATCCTGCCCCTCATCGTCTGTAGTCCAAATGACTACAGCTCGATGTCTCCCCACTTCTGCTTAAGTGGTGCGTGTGCACTCATGGCATAGTTATCGTCTGTCAAAACTTCCTTCTCTACCTGTGTTGGCACTGCCTTAATCTCAGAAGACTCTCCCTTACTCTTCTTCCTTGGGCATTGGGTCGCATAATGACACATCTCCCATAGTGGAAACACTTGATCTTTCTTCTTCCGCTTCTCCTACTTTCCCTTAGATGCTAGGGCCACATCCTCCTCCTGCTGCTTGACCTTGATCCCTTTGCTGCTGCTACCTATCTTTGACTGCCATCTGATCTCTTCCTAGCGAAGAGCTGCCCACATCTCATCCCAAGGTAGGAGAGTCCCTCTACCCAAGATGCTTTGGACAAACACTTCCCACACTTCTGAGACAACATTCAGGGTTGTTCTCACCATAAGCTCCTGATCTGGTGTCGCTCCTATAGTAGTCAATTGATCTTGGATCTCATTCATTCCTTCGAGAAGGGAGTCAATCGATTGACCCTTCTTCATCTGATATGACCTCATCTGGTTCTCAAGCATCATTTTTCTCTGCACATAAGTATGCTGGTATAGGTTCTTGAGATCCTCCCACATCTCAACTGCTGTTTCCTTCTTGGCTATATGTGGTACCACATGATCCTTGACCCTGTTAAGGATAATGCACTTGGTCGTCGCCATCGCCTCCTCGTACTTGTCATTATCATTGGGGTCGACTGGGATAAGATTTTGGCCTTCCAGACTACGAAGTTCGATGCTTCGTCCAGTCTATCTTGGTCTCTTACCCGTGTAGTGCCATGATACTCCTCTACTTCCCTCCTGGAAGTTCTTTGTTCGACTCATTTGAGTCTCTACTTCCCGTCTGGAAGTTCTCTTTTGGACTCCCTCTGAGTCCTGGAAATCCTTCTGCCGCTTGTCGAGATGTCCCCTACTCTGATCGTCTTATGCAACTACACTGCTGATCCAGGTCCCTCGGCTAGAAACCCCTCAGTAACAACTCCTCTGGCCCTGCTCTGTCAAGTACTATTCTGACTACAGTACCTCACCAGCTCCACTTTGCAATATTCCTGCAGCCTTCTAGACCCCAACAACTGCCTCTCTGTGAATTGTGTCAGCCCTTCTCTGCCTTATGCTGGCTCTGCGTCACGCTAGATGGGTCTGCGTCAGCCCTTGGATGCCCTATGTCAGCCCTCTGGCCCTCAGCGTCAGCAGTGCTGGCTTCTCTGAGGCTCACGCAGTTCCCAACTTCTTCTGTGTGGCTCTGGCTAGCTCTGTGTCACACTTCCTTGGCTTCTGTGTTGCTAGAAACAACTTCTGTCACCTCGGGGCAGTTGTTTTCTACTGCTATTGCTCCGCTCGGCTGATGTCTCTTAGTCCTCCTATGATCTGCAATCACGCTATGATACCATGTTGAAGTTTCTAAGTTTACTTAATTTAGAAACCATTCATGCACTTTTTCTGATTTATTCCTACCTACTTGTTAATTTTTCTTTAACAAGTTATTTAAAAAGTAAATACTGAAAATAAACACCAGTGCATGCTCAACATATTATAGATCAGCAACTAAAAGAAACAAGAACCAACAAGCAACATGACACCATTATTTTTGGACCAATGTCCCCAAAAAAACTCAATGCGAGAAAACCGGTGCAGCTATCTGAGGGTTTTCTTATTAAGCAATATCATAGTACAATCTGGGTCTCGTAACTGCCCTACCTAACAGAGAATTTCCTTAGCAACTATACCTCACAGTTTGAGAGAAATCTCCTGGCTGAAATCCCAGAAAACCCTTCCGATAGCTCCTCAGCACAAAACTGCTCCTGCAACCCCAGCGTCTGCCCAATCTGGACTGCGTCAGCCCCTCTATGTCTCACACTGGCCCTACGTCAGCCTTTCTTGGCCTGCGTTAGCCCCAGGAGGTCCTGCGTCAGCTCTGGGAGCCTTTGCGTCAGCTACACTGGCCCCTCTGGTGTTCTGCACAGCGCTTGGCTGCCTCTGCGTGAGCCCTTGCTGGCTCTGCGTCACCCTCCTTGGCTGCTGTGCTGCTCTCCTGGCACAATCTCTGCCTTCTTTGTTCCTCTATACTCAATGCCCCGCAGCTTCTCTCCCGATCACTAATTCTATCTCTCTTAGCAAACCCCGCTCTAGAGAATAGAATGACTGATCATCTGGTGTAATCTCCAAGTGACCCTCAAGCCTCCTCTTATACTTTTCCTGTTGACGATTCAGTGGCCGAGATTAAGTCCATAATCAATGGCTAAGACTAGATCTAATGTCTTTTGGACCACTCTAACACAAATTCATATTAATACTCATTAATATTTTATTTTCCCGAAGTTTAAACTTAGGGACTTCATTAAAAATATTAATTATTTTAATATCTCTTGATTTGTTTAGAATCTGCCCAAACCCTTTCTGGGTATTGGAGATCTCATGTGCCCCAACCTCTCCACCAAATTTCGTGGCTAGAGCACATTCGATGCTACCCCAAATCAAGAGGATGTTGGGTCGTTGGACATCCCATCGCGGTTTTTGAGTGGAGCGGGATGTTGGGCTACTAGACATCCCATCGCGGTTTTTGAGCTGAGCGGGATGCTAGGTTACTGGGTGACTGCTCATGAAAACTGCGCAGTTTTACGGGTGAGCAACAGGCTAGCCGTCTGGGTGACTGGCTGGAAAAATTGCGCAATTTTTTAAGGGAGACAGGGACGGACACAAGGTGTCTATTCGGCATGTCAGCACGATTTTGTCAATCAGCGGAGCGGTCAAGGTCTGCATCTTTTGCACAAATTTTTGGGGGAGTGAGCCCCGGGGTCATTGCCCGGCCAAACTCTCTGGTTGACTAGCTGGAGGGTTGGTTGATTTGCTTGCGGGCAGCGCAGATTGAGATGGCTTGTTGAGAAACTTTTGCGTTGTTCTGGGTGACAGTCGGTTCAGTCGATTCCAAGATTGCGCAGTGTAGGCTGCCTGGGAGATAGCCTCAAGCTCTACCCAATTATGGGCAGCAGTACATGTTCACTGAGTGTTGGCACTACGCAATGTAGCTCAGTGAGAGTCCAACTGTTGGAGGGTGATCGGTTGTCAGAACTTCAGCAAAATGACTAAGTGTGTGAATGAGTGAACTTGTGCATATGTGATCTTGTGAACACACACTCAACATGACTCGACAACAAGACACCTCAAACAATCAAGACAACATATACTCAGTGTGATTGACCGATGGTGCGAGCGACAAGCGCAACGCTTGTGATAGATCGTTGAACGACCGCGACGACGCTTGCGCGACAATGCATACAACTTCGTGTGTGAGTGTGACGGATGTTTACATGGTGAATACAACTTGGACACACGAAGCGGGACCTTGTGCATGACCAGAACATGGATGCAAACATGACATTGTGACATAGAGCCTTGAGGAGATTCGTATTTTTTCTTGAGAGGTCGATTTTTGAAGCCGAAAGCCAGGGTGTGAGACCGGGAGGACAAAATCGAAGTCTCAGAAGCAAATTGATCAGCAGAAGGGGTGACGTTTGGCCTACGTGGTGACTGCACAGAGGCAGCAAGGGACAAGCCATTCTGTGGTTGGATCAGTCGAGATCGCTAGTGATAGTGTGAGGTATTTCTCACTAATCTTCTGTCAGTCATATTCTCTGTATTGGATAGCCAACAAGGCATCCAAAGATTGTATTCAGAAAACTACTGCTTAATAATACAAACCCTTAGCTGTTGCACCGATTTTCCCACATTGGGTTTTTCCAGGCACATTTGTCCAAAAATAACGGTCTCACGTGTTGTGTATTTCTTTCTTGCTCAGTTTCTTGTTTCCACATTTAATTTGATTGGTGAAGGCTGCAGTGTATTAGTTTTGGTATTCGCTGTAGGAAGCAGTAAATAGTTTGTTCAGTAATTAACAAATAGAAGAAGCTTAGTGAGATGTTGTAGAAATTTGGGCTTCCAAATTTTCACACAAAATTCATCCATCTCCAAAAATATCCACCAAGGAAAAAGTGCGAAAATTCTATATGACTAGAGAGATCCCAAGTCAAGTGATGATACAAATGAGTGTATCTAACATCAATATATAGCCTCCTAAGGAGTTCGAATTAACCTATGGGCCTACATTAGCCCCTAATGATAAAATAATGTGCAAATAATAACACCTATTGGTGAGAAGCCCACCATACTAGCTCACAAATGTAAAAATAAGCCTCACAAGGGGCCAAATAATAATATGTGCATATCGTAGGGCCCTCCAAAGGCTCAATAATATCCTGCAGTGCCATATTGAGGAATAAATTCCTCAGAATAGGAGGGACAAGGGGCTGGCACCTTGTTCTCCAAGTAGTGTACCCGTGGTGCTCTCAGTGGGTCTGAGGGCACATCAATGACCCCATGGGCCTCCATATGAATCGGAGATGCATGTAGATCCTCTGCAATGGTCCAAGTGGCAGAATGAAAACTACCATGACATCGTACAAGTGTTGCGACACATGCCAAGAGCGTGGGGCTCCTGTGGGGGCCCGTTGGGCATAGTGTACCAAGCACATCACCATCATCCCAAAAGTGGATTGCTAATAATCTCTGATCATCCATGTGTTGATTTTTGGTAGCATCAGATGTCCTCTAAGCCTCAAAATTTGCAGGGAGGCTTGGACACATGCATTCCCCAATACCCAAAAATCGTTTTGGGAAATTCCACCTGGAGACAATTATATTAAAATAATTAATTATTTTTAATGGGTGCCTAAGTCTAAACTTAGGAAATTAAAGTAATTAAAGGATATTAATCTAACTGTGGGTGAAACTTCTAGAAGAAGATGAGGATCAAGCCAAAATGATATGAGCCATTGATTAGGATCTAATCTGGGTCGTTGGTTCTCAATAGAAAGATTATAAGAGGAGGCTTGAGGGGCATTTGGAAGACACATCGAGTAGAGATCAAAAGATCGAATTTCTGAAGCACAACAGTTGCCGGAAGAGGAATTCGAAGTGATCTTTTGCAGTGAGGGGCAGAGATAGTATCTGGAGGGAAGTTTTTCCTGGGTCGGAGAGTACAAGGCAGAGAGGGAAGAACGGTGTCCAGAGAGGCTGACACTGGGCCACGCAGAGCTGATGTAGTGGCAACGCAGAGCCTGAAGGGAGATCAAATTCCTGCTGAGGAAATCGAGTTTTAGAACCCAGGAGCCGGGGTGTGAGACCGAGAGGCTGAGAGTTGAAGTTTCCAGCCAACAAAGGTTCAAAAGGAAGAGCAGCGCAGTCCCCAGTAGAGGTGACGCAAAGACTGCATGGGGTTAACGTAGTTATGTGCAGAGGCTGACGCAGAAGGGACGCAGAGTCTCACTTCCAATAGATCAGAGCCAGATCTTCCAGTGACAAGTTGAGATCATCTCACTATTTCGTTTGGTCTAATTTCTCTCTGTATCAAATAGCCAGTTGGGCATCCAACGAATTGTACTTAGAATTACTATTGCATAATAATAAAACCCTCAGCTGTTGCACCAGTTTTCTCGCATTGGGTTTTTCCAGGAACGTTTGTCCAAAAATAACTGTGTAGATGTGTGTGATGTTTATTTCTCTCTTGTGTTGTATTTAGTTTCTGCAGTTTTATTTTGGTGTAGGCTACAATGTATGTATTTCATTATTTGTCGTAGAAAACTACAAGTAACTTGTTCAATTAACTTAACAAGTAGGACAAATATTATCAATTTGTTGCAGTAGGAATCGGGTAACCGATTTTCACATGGTACAGAGCACAGATCATGAGCAGAAGAGCTCAGAAGCAGAAAGGAAGAGGACTTCGAAATTACTGCATAGGCAACAATTCGAAACCCCTGTAGGCAACGTAGTCCTTGGGCCAGAAGGTCGAAGTTTTGAGGAGAAATCGATTTCTCTGAGAGAGTTGACAAAGAAATTCGATCTCCAGATCAAAGATTTCTAGAGGTAGAAGGGAGCAGCGTATTTTTCCTTGTAGAGCAGATCTTCAGTTGGGATGCAAACATTTTGCGGCAGTTGCTGGTAGAATAGCATCACTGGGAGAGAGAGAGACACTTGTGGGAATTTCTTCCTCAGAGAATTCCTAGCCTGGGAATTCGAATTCTCATTTGCTGAGCAACAAAAAGGAGTCGCAAATCTACTTACTCCAGTAGGGAGTGTGTAGGCTAGCCCAGCAGCAACATAGAGGAGAGAGGAGGTCATTCGAATTTTTCGATTGGCAGAGATGGCAGCCAGTGGGTTGAGAGATCAGGATCGGTTGGATGGTGCATCCAACTATGTGATCTGGAAGGGAAGGATGTCATACCTTCTGGATGAACACTTTCTCAAGATCTACATCAACAGTGTGGTAGTTGAGCTCGCGGATCCAGATTTGCTCAAAAAGTACAAGGGAGAGATGGTGAAGGCCAAGCAGATGATCCTCGACAGAGTGAAGGATCATGTAGTATGTCAAATCTCAGGCAAAGGGACTGCCAAGGAGATGTGGGATGCCTTGTCCACGCTATATTATGGATCTTCCAAGCAGCGGAAGATGTACTTAGAGCAAAAGATGAGATCCATGCAGACGCAGAAGGGGGAATGCATTGATCCGTTCCTTGCAAAGCTTCAAGAGACCTGTGACGAGTTGGCAGCTATGGGGTCAACACCTCAGCCTACCAAGATGGTGAGGCTAGCTCTAAATTCAGTCTCATAAGAATGTAAAGTGTTTGTCCAGAGCATCTTGGTCAGAGAAAGATTGTCGGATTGGGAAGGAATGTGGGTTGCTCTTCAGTAGGAAGAGATGAGGAGAGACTTAGTCAAGTGCAAACTTGACAGTAGCAGCAGCAGTAGTGGGACGAAGCCCAAGGAGGAGGATGAGAATGCAACCCTCGCATCTAAGGGGCAGTAGGAGCAGCGGAAGAAAAAGAAAGATATTTCGAAGATCAAGTGCTTCCGATGTGGCGAACTTGGTCACTACACTACACAGTGTCCTCTCAAGAAGAAGGACAAGGACGAGAAGCATGATCCGAAGGCTACATTGGCACAAATCAAGGAGGAGTTTTCCATGATCGCCCAGAGGTGGGGTGATATAGAACTGTAGTTTGAAATAACTACAGATGGGTAGGATCCTTGAGGAGTACACCTCTTAGATCAATACCTTGCTACGGGAACCCAAATCAGTAGTAGCAGGATGGACTTGGTCAGTTGATGCAAAGGAGTGTCAGAGTGACAGTTGCAGTGGCTAGGAGCGCTAAAGACTCAGCGACGCAAAGCTAGAGTTGGCGGCAGTGCAGTCGGCACAGAGCAGAGTCAGCAACAGTGCAGAGGCTTTAGAGGGTTAGCGCAGAGACTAGCAGCAATCAAAACTCCAACAACAAATGCATCATGCTGAACACCAGTTTAGTAATTTTGGATGCTTTTCCATTGTTGATGCAGTAGCAGTAGTAGTTGGAGAAGGTTGCAGTGTAGATGCAGTATTGGCAGTGGCAGGGCCAGTAGCAGCACGGATGCAAAATTTGAGAGGGAGTTGCAATACAGATGCAGTGTTGGCAGTCGTAGTGTCACTAGCAGTATAGATGTAACATTTGCGCACAAATTGGTGGGCAACAATGTCAGACATCAGCAGTGCAGAGGGAGATGTTATAGAGAAGGGTGATGCTTCAGGTGGTTGCATTACTAGAGCACATTCCTTGCTAAGAGGGAGTGTTGATTTCTAGTAGCATCGGATGTGCTCTAAGCCTTAAAATTTGCAGGGAGGCTTGGACACATGCATTCCAAAATAACAAGTAATCATTCTGGGAAATTCCACCCGGAGACAATTTTATTAAAGTAATTAATTATTTTTAATGGGTGCCTAATTCTAAACTCAGGAAATTAAATAACTAAAGGGTATTAATCTAATTGTGGGTGAAACTTCTATAAGAAGTCGGGGATCAAGCCAAAATGATCTAAGTCGTTGATTAGGATCTAATCTAGGCTGTTGGTTCTCAACAAAAAGATTATAACAAGAGGCTTGAGGGGCATTTGGAAGACACATCGAGTAGAGATCAAAAGATTAAATTTCTGAAGGACAATAGTTGTCGGAAGAGGAATTTGAAGTGATCTTTTGCAGTGAGGGGCAAAGATAGTATTCAGAGGGAAGTTTTCCTTGGGCCGAAGAGTACAAGGCAGAGAGGGAAGAACGACGTCTAGAGAGGCTGACACTGGGCCACCCAGAGCTGACGCAGTGGCAACGTAGTGCCTGAAGGGGAACTGAATTCCTGCTGAGCAAATCGAGTTTTAGAAGCCGGGAGTCGGCGTGTGAGACCGGGTGGCTGAGAGCTGAATTTTCCAGCCAACAAAGGGTCAAAAGGAAGAGCAACCCAATCCCTAGCAGAGGTGACGCAAAGACTGCATGGGGTTGACACAGTTCTACGTGGAGGCTAACACAGAAGGGACGCAGAGGCTCACTTCCAGCAGATCAGAGTCAGATCTTCCAGTGACAGGGTGAGATCATCTCACTATTTCATTTTGTCTAGTTTCTCTCTGTATCGGATAGCCAGTTGGGCATCCAACAAATTGTACTTAGAATTACTATTGCATAATAATAAAACCCTCAACCGCTGCACCGGTTTTCCCACATTTGGTTTTTGTAGGGACTGTTGACCACTAGAGTGGCACCTGATGGTTATATGAAGACTCCATGCCCAAGGATGATCCAGAAGACACTTGTACCCTCAGATATCATCAGTGAACAGAGTTTTTTAACTCTACTTCTATCTTCTTATCATCTTTCTTGTACCCAGATTCCACACCCTACAGGGAATTGTAATAAGTGATACTAGTAATGTTGAGTTTTGAGTCTATAATAGGCCTAGGATGTTGGGACTCGATCAACAAACGTATACACCTTGGAGTGTTTTTTTATCTGGTTAATTTTTCCTTCTTTTTCAAAGGCGGATAATTTTCTAGGTTTTTTCACTCACATTTTACCCCAAAGCCGAGGTGACGGTTTGAAGGTTGAGCCCCTGACACATCTTAGTGTCTAGAGTCGATGTATATTACCATACTAGATCACACAAATTTTTTTATGGAATTTGGTTAGGTCTAGGTAGTCATTTTTTAATTTTTTAGATTTCCCGCAAGTCAAAAATTGCAAATAAAATTGTATTTAAATTGTAATAAGTGTAGTCTAGAGAAGTTGTATGGGGTATGAGTAATCAAAATTACACCTCTCACCCTCAACTTTCTACTATGACACACTTTGAGGGGTTAATAATGTGTTTTGGACCCTCAAAACCCACTTTTCCTAAGTTTAGTGGGAAATCTGGCAATTAATTAAGCCAGAAATTAAATAAATGGAGAAAAATAAATATCCACACATGCTAAATGTTGTGGAAATGAGGTGGAAAATTATGGGGGAGTTAAAGTGAAGTCCCAAGGTGATGTGGACTCCTAAAATCAAGGAAAGGACATGTGCTCAAATAAAATCAAATTTTTGGCATTAAATGAAAAAGTTGCTTGGAAATTCGAATTTGTGAAGTTAATGCACATTTGGGAGGATTTAGGAGAATATTTGGTGGAGATTTTTGTGGGAAATTGTCCCCACATGGGTTACCACCCATATACACTTGTCATTCCACCATAAAATTCGAATTTGGCACACAAGGGAAGAAGAAAATGATGTCCACTTGCCAGAACTTGATTTTTACACTTGGCATTGGAGCTCCATTCAACAAATTCAAATTTCTCTTTGAGATTGTCACCCAATGCCATTTGTCATTGTCATTCTTTATTGGGATTTGCTCCCAACTCTCTATATAATAGAGCCATGGGCTCTCACATTGATAATATTGTTACTAGCTATTGTGCTTGTGGAAGCGATGCTGCCTTGTACACTTTCAAAAATATCAATAAAGACTTTGGGGTTTCATTCATGAGGTGTTCCTCTTTTTTGAGTGTGATGAATTGTTGAGCATTGGTATAGTTCCTTTTACTCATGCTTTGATCTAATTTGCTTCCATATGCTCTTGTAGATTTGTTAATGTAGAGATATCTTGCATTGACATTTGATTTAGAAGTATGTTCTAGGTATAGAATGCTCTAGTTGATTTTAAATAAATTTCTAGAGTTTCTTATCATTGTTTATTGCTAAATTTATATGGAACTAATTCTTGATTGAAGTTTTGTAGAGGGAACATCTTGTTGGGATTACAGAATCAAGCGTGAAGGGAAGTCTTTGGAGAGACCAACCCACTCTTGATACATTCTTAAAGGAGCTCTCATTTCTTTGAACCTTCATAGTCTTATCTTACAAAGTGGTTTTGCAGGGATTTCGGCACATAGCTTCTACACAAGCCAAGAAATTCAAAATTTAAATCTCTTTTAAAAAAAACATTCTTTATTTTCCATCTAAGAGCTTAAAGATGGCTAAGCAAAGACGAGAGTTTACTCTCACTCTTTAGCTTATCCTTTTGTAAATTATAATTGTACATATACATTTTATCTTGCTGATTTTTCCATTAATACTTAACTTATTTTGCAGCCATTGTTTGGATTGTTTGCTAACTCTTGTGTGGCAGATTTTGAAGAGCAACTTCCCGCAACATCTAACAAGTGTTTGCAGGACCTTTGGCAAGTGTTGGGGGTTTGATTTCCAAGGATGTCATGAGCCCTTTTGAGGCTTATTTTGGCCAAGTCGAGTTCACTAGAGGGCTGCCCATTTTCCTCTTTAAGCCGTGGGCATTTGGAGGAAACTCACACCTTGTTTCCCTTGCATAAGTTTTGTGAGATCTTGTCACTACTTTCTCAAGAAAGGAGGTCTAGTGTCCAAGTTTCAAGCAATTATTGTGAGGACTCTCTTTGAAGTATAGTTGAGAACTTTGAAGGGCCCTCTTCTCATTGTAATATTAATAAAAGATCTAACTTGCTTGTGGGAGCTTGGGATTTCTCCCATGGTATCCTATCTCCCCATTTAGAGGGAGGCTTCTCTTGGGTGGATTGACATTTGCATGGTTTAAGCTTTCATACTTCATTCACTTACATGCATTCTTTAATTGGGAATTAACACAACCTCACTATCACATTTCATTATGTTAAAGTTTGTTACAATTTCATTTGAGTTTTGCATTTTCTTTCTCATTGTTGCTTGGAGCTACAAGCTTACACTTTACTTTGAGCAATTCATCCTTTACATGCAAGCATTTTATATTCTTAACAAACTTTGATTCATTTCCATTTATCTTGGAAAATTGTTTTATGAGCACTTGAAGACATGCTTCAATTTTATGCTACATTGTTATTTTGAATATTGGAGCAATTTATTGTCATTGTCTATTTGAAACAAATTTTACTTTCAAGCAAATTACTTGTATCATTTTAATTCATTGATGAAACACATGCAACACTTGTAAGCTAGTTTTATTCCTCCAATTGAAGTTATAATTGCAACTTATGTTGAACGCTATTTCATTTTCAAGCATTGCAAATCAATCTCTTTGAAGCATTTACATATATCATTATTTTAATTTGGAGAATTAACACAATTTGCATTTCATCTAGGCATTTTAGTGTAGGAAAGCCCCAAGCCTCATTAAAATTTTACTTCCAACCAGTGTTGCGGGGGAGTGCCCCCCCCCCCCCCTTCGAACCCGCTCCCGAAGCGCGCTCCGGGCGGGAGCGGCTCGGGAGCGCGCTCCCGGACGGGAGCGATTTTCGGGCGCGCGCTCCCGTAAAAAAATTTACGCTCCCTGGTCTGTTAGGGAGCGACTCAGGGAACGATCGCTCCCGCGCTCCCGGAGCGTTTTTTAATGCCCGGGAGCGATCGGGGAGCGATCGCTCCCTGATCTCTCCCGAGCATTTAAAAACGCTCCGAGAGCGAATCGGGCCAGGCCGGGAGCGGTTCAACGGAAAAAAAAATCCGCCGGACCCGAAAAAATTAAAAATTTTAGAATTTTTTTTTTGTTTTATAAGGCCAATGGGCCAAAAAAACTTTCATTATCACTTCATTCAGCAAGTTGGAGCTGGAGCAAGAGCATTGGAGCGAAGAGCAAGTGCTGAGGAGCGAGGAGCAACTGCCAAGGAGCGAGGAGCAAGCCTGCAGAGGTAAGTAACTTAGTAATCTAGTTAGTTTAGTTGGTTAGGTAGTTAATTTAGTTGATTTAATTTAGTTGTTTGAGTTTAACTGTTTAAAAATCATGTATTTAAATTAAATTAATAAATTAAATGAATTAATCCCAATAAACTAAATTAATTTGCAGATTCAGGACTCAAAACCCTACAAACATCAAACACCATGGACCTGGGGATATTTATTGGCATTTTCCTCTTCCTGGTCCCTTTTATGGTTATTATGGTGGTGGAGAGTAGGAAACGGAGGGGGTCTCAAACTGAAGAGGTGGATGAAGAAGCCGGAGGAAGTCAAATGGGTGAAAACCCCAGTGAGGAGGAGGTGGAGGAGGGTGAACATGACCCTCAAAAAACTAAACAAGACCAAACTCCATTGTGGAAATATGTTCACAGGGCTGAAACAGGGAGAGGGGGTGGAACCACTAAATTTCATTGCCCCCATTGCAACACTGATTACACAGGCTCATACACTCGTGCTAGAAGACACCTCTGCGGGAAAAGGCCATGGGATGGAGAGAAACAAATAGGAATCAAAACTTGTGCAGCGGTGTCAACAGCAGATAGAGCCAAATACATAAAGGAAGAGGAGGACGCCCAATACAGAACAAAAAGATCAAGGGGTTTCTTTGAACCAAGCTCACAATCACAAAGAACTCCTTCAGCATCCTCCCAAGGCAGTGGATATGGACATGGAGGCACAGGGTCATCATCTTTAAGGCGTAGAACCATATCAGATTTCCTTGATGAGGGGTGTAGGAATGATGTGGATTCAAAAGTTTACAGGTTCCTCTATGCATGTGGGATACCATTCAATGTTCTACGCTCACCTTATTGGCACGAAATGGTTTCTGCCATAAACGATGCCCCTAAAGGATACAAGAGCCCTGGGTATGACAAGGCAAGAACTGTTGGCCTTGATCATGAAAAAGCAAAAATATCACATTCTTTGAATAAAATGACAAGTTCTTGGACTGACAATGGGGTGTCCATTGTATCTGATGGATGGACAAATGTAAAAGGCAAGCCATTGATAAGTGTTCTTGCTGTGTCTGTTAGTGGTCCCATCTTTCTAGCTGCACATGATTACTCAGACAAGTTCAAGACCGCTATCAACATTGCAGAAGCATTACTTGAAACAATTGAGCGTATTGGCCCATACAATGTCATCCAAGTCATCACTGATAATGCTCCTAATTGTAAGGCAGCGGGAGCAATTATTGAGGATAAATACCCGAACATATTTTGGTCTGGATGTTTGGTTCACACATTGAACCTTCTGTTGCATGATATTGTCAAAAACAAAAATGAACAATACCAATGGATTGGTGATTTGTACAAGAAAGGAAAACAAATGATAAAATTTATTACAAATCATAGCAATACCCATGGCCTTTTCCGCAGTCACTCGAGATTGGAGTTGCTGAAGATTGCGAGGACTAGATTTGGTAGCTATTACCTCACCTTCAGGCGCCTTTTGAAGGTAAGAGAGGCATTAGCTAGCATGGTATCAAGTCCACATTGGCAGGTGTTAAAGGAAAGGGCTACAAATGTAGCTGACATGGCAGGTTTTGAAACGGTGGAGGAGGCCGCTCTTGATGGGCAGTTTTGGACAACTGTGAGGCAGGTATTGGATTTCACCAAGCCAATTTATCACATGATTCGGTTTGCAGATACAGACAAACCAGTGATTGGCGAGGTGTATGAGCAAATGGATACCATGTTGGGGGAAATAAAAGACATTGTTCATAATAAAGATCCCAACTTGTACAAACTGATTCATGATTGTGTGTGTGAACGGTGGAATAGGCTTAACCTTCCACTACATTGCTTGGCGTATATCCTTACGCCAAAATACTACTCTACATCTTGGTTGGGCCAACCTGCAGCAGGGGGTGGGGTTAGGACCAAACACCATTTAGATCAAGAGGTAACTAAAGGATATCTGGAAGCATTAGAAAAGTTGGTGCCTGACAGGGAGGAATGTGCAGCTGTGCACCTTGAAATAGGCAGATACTTCAGTGGCACTGGTTTGTATGGTAACTTCCATGCAATGGACGACAAAGATAAATTTGATTCTCTCACATGGTGGAAAACATATGGCGGCCACGGACTTTTGCCAAAATTGGCAAAAAAAGTTCTTTCACAGGTTGTAAATTCTTCTTCTGCAGAGAGGTGTTGGAGCACCTACAGTTATATACATAATGTGAAAAGAAACAGACTCAACGAAAACCGAGCAGAAAGCTTGGTTTATGTGCACTACAACTTGAGGTTGTTGAGCCATTACTGTGATCGGGCTAATGAAGATCCCACATATAAAATTTGGGACAATCACCCTGAGGACGACAATTTGGAGGATGGCATTGTACATATGAAGAACTAGAAGAGGAGCTTGTAAGGGATGAAAATGAAGCAGCTGCAGCAGCCATGCCACCTCCACCTCCACCATCCAGTAGCAGTGCTTGAGGCCCGAGTCTTGTTCCATTGCTGTCGCCACCTCCATCAACACCCTCGCGTGGAGGTTCTAGTTCTGGTCGTCGGTCTGTGCGGGAGACTCCTAGAAGACCACCACGACCTGCTTATACTCCTGGAGACTCTCGTGGCAAGGGCCACTTGTAGATTTACAGTTTACTTGTCTTTTTTAGTTTCTATTAGACTTTAGTTTTCATAACTGTTGAGTTTTGAGTCCTTGACTCTTGACTCTTGACTCTTTCATATCATTATGACATTATGATATTTTTTGTAAACATTATATCACTGTGACAATGAAAATTTGAAGTTTGAAGTTGGGCCTTGGCAATTATAACTCATTGGTAATGATTGTGAATTATGAATATGATGCTTTGTGAAAGACTAAAGTTGTTTCATTTCATCTCATTATTCATGTTTCATTTTATAAATTTTTAACACTTCATATCATGTTAACAGTTAGAAGTTAGGACTTAGAAATATCTTCGATATTACTTCTTGTAATGGTTAAACTTGGCTTACAAGTACAACTTTGGTGATCAATGATGATAAATCTAAGTTGCACGAAACGGGGAAACGCGGAAGCGAAACGAAACGGGGAAGCGAAACGAAACGCGACCTCCCCAAATTTTGGAAACGGGGAAACGCGAATATATATAATAATATATATATATATAGAGACAAGTCACAGCTTAGAAACCCTAAAACAGCTTCTAGAACAGCTTAGAAACCCTAAAAAAATTTAAAAACTAATTAGAAAAAAAAAAAATTTAAAAAACAAGTCATTTTTTTGGGGAAACGGGGCCCGTATGGCCTGGAAACGCGTTTCCGGCCGTACGGGCAAGTTTCCATTTCGGGAAACGTGCCTGTACGGCCGGAAACGCGTTTCCAGGCCGTACGGTACGCGGAAACGCGTTTCCGTTTCGTTTCCGGCCGGAAACGGACCCCTAGGGCACGTTTCCTGCAACTTAGTGATAAATGTTATTGAATTTTCAATTCTGAAAGCTTGAAGTTGAAACTTTAATATTGAATTTGATGAATCATGATTTATAAGACTCAATATGTTGCAGTTGTAATATGTATTTTACTAACTTGTGGACATGGTTGATGACGATTATAATTTCTAGATGATTGATGTGATATGGTTCAATGATCAATTTATGTTTTTTTATGTTTTTTATGTCTATTTCATCATTCTACATGTTTTTGTTGACATATATGTATCAAAAATTAAAAAATATAAAATATATATATATTTTTAAAAAATCGCTCCCGGATTCGCTCCCAAACCGGGAGCTTCTGAAAATGGTCGCTCCCGCTCCCGTTTTCGCTCCCACTCCCCGCTCCCGCTCCCGCTCCCAAGTAACATTGCTTCCAACATAAGTTGGTTGAAGTAGACATCTTAGGGATCCTCTACTTCTCTATTGACTCCTCACTATGAGATCCATATCATTGGGCGAGGGTGAGGTCTAAGGATTGAAAAGTTAAATTGTAATCTTGTTGTAGAGCTAATTAATAAAATTAACCAAGAGCACTTTCCATTACATTTACTTTACTTGTCTCTTGATGGTTTGAGTTTTCATATGCAAAGTCTATTCCAAAAGCAAGTATTGTAATCATTTCAAACAAGTGTTTTTTTTTTCATGTTTAAAGTCTAATTGCATATTGATGTCTTGGTTTAGCACTTCCTTTCTTTTACATTTCCAAGTTAATTACTAATTTTTGGGTTTTGGCAAGATATGTTTCACATGTTTTGATTTATAAAGTTGATTATCTCAAAAGCATTTTGTATTTTACATATCTTGTGCTAACAATTCTTATTTACATTTCAGGGTGACTTTGTTCTCTCTTATGAGAGCATTGCATTTTACTTTGAGCAAATATATCTTTAAATTGTTGAGCAAATTCCTTATAAGGCACTGGTTTTATGGTTTTTTAATCATATTAATGATTGGCATTGTTATTTCAAGTTGCTTACTTCATATTTGCTCATAAATCCTAAAAAGTAATCCATTTTCACTATAACACTCTCCTAGAAACTCACATTTTTTAAACTTAACTTTTCATTAGGAACCACCCCCCTTAGCTAACCTAGGAGATAGCTCAAACGAAGAGAGTCGAGATTAATGTGACAACCCCTTCTCTGAGTTCCCTGCTACCAACCACAACTTGTGGGGTTGAAGGCTTTTCTCAATGACTTGTAGGTAGGTGTAGGCGGCAGGGTCAACAGGGACGTTTGTCCAAAAATAACTGTGTAGATGTGTGTGATGTTTATTTCTCTCTTGTGCTGTATTTAGTTTCCGCAGTTTTATTTTGGTGTAGGCTGCAATGTATGTATTTCAGTATTTGTCGTAGAAAACTACAAGTAACTTGTTCAATTAACTTAACAAGTAGGAGAAATATTATCAGTTTGCTGCAGTAGGAATCGGGTAATCGATTTTTCACAAAAAGCCACAGAGAGGCTGATGCAGGGGCAGCACAACAATCTCTAGAGGCAAGATTGATTTGCTGAGAGGGAGAGACGTCTTCAATTCCACAGGCTGCGAAGGGGTCCCAAAGTGTTGGAGAAGCATCTTTCCAGTCAATAGAAGGCAAAACGACTTCATCACAAACCAGTTTGAGGCTAAACGTCCAACAGGGTATGCAGAGTAGCGCAGAGGCTGACGCAAAGGGTCAGAGGGCCGAATTTTCGAAGGCGAGTCGTGCTGGGAGCAATGTCACATGGTTCGGGTTCGAATTCGAATTCGATTACAATTAAGTTCGATTCGAGTTCGAATTTTTGGATGAGGTTCGAATGAGGTTCGCCATTAAGTTCGTTCATGTATATAATTTTAAAAATATATATAATAATTAAAATTATATAAATCTTTTATATTCATTTATAATTAATATATATTTATAATTTTTATCATATACTATATCAATAAATTTATAATTTTTCATAAATATACGTTATATTATTTCATAATATTTAAAATAACAATACTCTAATTTGGATAATGTAATATAATTTAAAATATATTAAAAATAATTCTTGTAAAAATATATAATTTTTAAATTAGGTTAACTTATCTTTATTATTATTATAATAATAAAAAATATACATTAGCCTATCGTAATGCCTCATATAAGCTGAGTTCAATACATTGTAATGTGTTAACATATTGTATTGCTTGTAATACATGTACGTTGAGTTCATTGTAATATTGTAATACTTCTAGAATTATAATAATGTTGACGCCTTATAATATAATGCTTTTAAAACATTATAATGTATGTAGGCAGATTCCGATACTGCAATATATTTTTGATTTCCGATACACATTATACCGAACCTTCTCGAACTTAAACGAACCTTAAGATTTTTTTTGAAATTCGACGAATTTCGGACCTCAACCTTTGGGTTCGACGAACCCTGTGACACTGGCTGGGAGTTTCCTTGTGGGTTGAGGAAAATTCCTCACTAGATTTTTGCCAGTATTTTTCTATGTAGGATTGTCAGATTTCGACATCTTGTTGTAATCAAAATTTCTCACTGTTGCATAATAATAAAACTCTTAGCTGTTGCATCGGTTTTCCCAAGTTGGGTTTTTTTCATGGGACTTTTTTCCAAAAATAATTGTGTTATTTTTATGTGTGCGATAGCATTTCTCAACTTCCAACGCATTATTATTCCACAGTATTTTATTTGTGAAGGTTGCAGTGTGTTTATTTCGATATTTGTTGTAGCAGATAAATTGTTAAATTAATTAACAATTAGGAGAAATAATACCAGTTGTTGCAATGGGATTCCGGTATTGGAATTTTCACATCCTGAACGTTGTAGCCTTGTCGGACAGTAGAATTAGGGTGATATTGCATCATTCAGATGGAGTTTATCATGATAAGGTTTAAGCCATTAAGACTACCAATCTAATGAGGACATGTAAAGTATATCTTGATAATATGCCTAGCACCTGAGATCATGGCAGGGTGTGATGCCAACGTCGTCACTAGAAAGCTAATGACAATTCGTATACTAGTATGAATTCGAGAGAGGAAAACCGCTGAGCCAAGCACTGGGTTTAAAGATTTTGAGACTCCACCTTTTAGATGATAACTAGGAGGGGCCGGGTTTGTTACAATCTGTGATTTCTTGGATCAAAAGGTATATCAAACTCCATATAGTGGACATGTGTATAACAGTTAAGGCCTTTATTTGATGCCTTATTCATATCATTTTAATGAGAGCATTCCTCAAAAGTATAACTCAGATCCCAGTTGAGCATTGATGACCCATTTTCTTTTACTCAACTAACCAGCTCTAAGCTGCCTTTTGGTATCCAATGTTTGCAAGACAAGTGGCATAGGAATATCTGACTGTTATTTGCCTTTTATTTTTAAAGAATAGTGATCCAGGACAAATTTTAGACTGTCATTGTTTCCACTTCCAATGGAGTAATAAGAAAGAGTTTGCTCTCAAGCATGTTGTTTTTTATTTTATTTTCCTTTAGACATGTAAGTAGAATTGCTCTCTTGGTATTTATTAATGACATTGAGCATGCAAGAAAGGAAGCATTTAGTAAATGTTTCTCACAAGTTTTAACTGAATACTCGTTTTTTCCCTGGCGGCTTATTTTCTTCTAGTCTATGGCATACTCAACAACCAAGGGCATTTAACCTCTACTTAAGTGATGTCTGCAAACCTAACAATTAGTCTGACACTTGAGTACAAAGTATTTAATGGTAAGAGATAGAATTCAAGTCACATGGTAAAATCCAAGTCCTCTTTGATTCTATTAATTGGGAACACAGCGAGTCAATGCAAGCCATTGACGTGTGTGGTATGTCTCATTGAAGTTTCGTAGATACAGGAGGTGTACTAATTAAATTGAACTCTGTTTTTTAATGACAAGTCCTCTATTATCAAATGCAGACAATGCTTTTCTTGACAGTTGAACCCTTTATCAAATGCAGTAGTTCTTCTCTGTTGACTCCTTATCCTCTCAACCTTAAAGAAGGAATATTTGAGCATCTCAGAAGCACACACTTTTATGCCAAAATTATGTGAATTTCAACGGAAAAATGAAATTTTCAACTTTAGATAACTTGTACAGTCCATTGTGTTGATTATTACTGAATGAGTCATAGTTTGTAAGATATAATGGTGGAAAAATATTAGAAAATTTTCCTATGGGAAGCTTCCTAAACATTTGATTAATTCAGGTATTTATAGCTAGGCTGAGCTCTCTGAGAATTCTCTGCATTGTTTTATAACAAATTCCTTACAGTAAAAGATTGTTTCCAAGCATTAGGGATAGTTGTTAACAGGTAACTAATGACAATGAATTTTCCTTTTTGATTAACAGGGTGAGGAAGGGGCTATTGTGCATTTCAGAAAAGGAGATGAAACAGTCACAATAGAAGCAAGTCTCTATATCTTCGACTTCAGTCTTTTCCTTATTTATTTTTTGTTACTATAGTAACTGTCCTCGTAAAGGCTGTGTATAGCTACTAGTTTAAAAAAATCTGATGCCAACATTGTATTATTAATTTTTCATTGGACATTAAACATGTGTACTATATCATTTGTCCAGTCAAAAGTTAATTACTTAATGTCTGCCTGTTACGAGACCTATGTTAGTATTTATGCTTTAACACCTCTAAGAGGTTTTTTGGCCTGCTTGCAAAGTCTTTTACTTTTATTTTGATTTAAGCATTGGAATTGTTTGCTGATACATTGAGTAGCTTGGCCTCTTTCTTACATGGGTAGCATTTATCCTTGGCATCTACCTCAACAGGTTTGAAATGCTGCCAGCCTAATGAAAGTGATCAATCGTACTTCTTAACATTGGATTGAGCATTGTATAACCTTGGGACAGATTGTCTTGCAGCTTCTCCATTAGCCTGAAGGCTTTGTATGTCTCCATCAAGATTGGAATAGCAATGGAATGGCAATGCTAGAGATAATGATAGTCCTTCACTAGTCACCAAAGTTTTCACATTATGCTATTTTAAATGGTTGTAAAGAACTTGCAACACTACAATCAAGAGTGATTGAAATCAAGTGTAGAGTATAATGCCTAGGAAAGTAGAGTCTCCGCACAACACATAAGATAATGGCACCTCTACAATGTAGTGGAAACATCCACTGTAAGCAATCATGTCTTTATTCTTGTGTCATGTGCCATAAGTGATATCAAGTACAAAATAGGCCTCCATAATATTGGAATGGTGTGTCTGTAATAACACAAAAACTGCCTAACCATATGGAGAGAATCTGTCAACTTCCCCCTATATAAGACTTGACAAGATCCACAAATTTAGGATATGCTTACCACTTGACACAAAAAGAGAATTGGGGTTTTAACTACTCAAACATTCTCATGTTATTTCATTAGTCAAATAGGACTAAATGAAACATAATATCTCCAAACCAATATTACAAAATTGTTGGTGATCATATACGTTATGACTGATATTCCCCTTGAAGATTGGTTAGGGAAGTAACATTACAATTATCTCCTCTTAGTGACAAGTGTAATTCCTTAATTCCAATTAGAGTCCAAAACTTAACAAATTTGAACCACACTGGTTGGTTCGAAACGCATCGACAAATGATTTTTTATGTGATTTTGCCGAAATTATTCTCACAAACATGTTATGGATCACAGAAGTCTCAACTCTAAAAAAAATTGACCTCTGTCAACGGTTTAGTCAAGCTATGAGCAATTTGGTCCTCTGTATGACAATACTCCATTTGAATGATATAATCATGGATTATTTGTTGAATGTAGCGTTGATGGACCTCAACATGTTTGGTCTTGGAGTGATAGATTGGATGATGAGCTATCTGAATAGCACCTTGATTATCACAATGAAGAGATTGCATTGATAAAGTCCAAGTTCTCCCAAAAGTTTCTGAATCCATATAGCTTCTTGCCCTGTAATGAAAATACCTACATCGTTGGCTTTAGTTGAAAAAAGTGAAATTGTCGACTACTTCTTGCTTGACCACGCAACAACTCAACCCAGAATGAAAGGATAGGTAGAAGCAAAGTTGCACTCAACTTGGTTCCAACCCAATGTGAACCTGTATATCCAACCAATTGTGTTTGTCCCCCATAACAATATTGCACACCATAATAATAAGTACCTTTCACATATCTCAAGCTATGCTTTGTTGTAATCCAATAGATTTCCTTGGGATTCTACAGATACTAAGAAACTAGATGAACAACAAAGGTAATGTCAGATCGGTTGTGACTCAAATAAAAAGGGCTTCCAACAAGTTGTCAATAGTAAATACAGAGTATTATAAAAAACGTTAGAACTTAGAAGTAACTTTAGCCAAAAATTTGACTCTAGATTGAAATGGGGTTGGGCAAGGTTTGCATTCTTCCACGTGAAACCTTTGGACAAGATCAAGTGACAAGAACATACTTTGGCTGTGAGATAACAATACCATTGTCTAATTGCAAAACTTAAATGACACGAAAGTAATCCAAGAGACCCAAATCAGCTATCTCAAAGTTTCCCTAAGTGTCTTCTTCATGTCAAGGATCATCTTAACACTCATGCATATAAACTTGTGTTTTTAAACCCGACCGGCTCAGAACCGACTAGGCCGAGTTGGTTCGAGTCGGTCAAAAAAAATTTAACCCGGCCATTGAACCGGTTCCGTCGGCTGGGTTAATACCAAGTCGGCCGAGTTGTGTATTAACCTGGCCGGGTTACGTACAGCGGCCAGTGAACCCAAAAAAATGGCTTTTTTTTTTGGATTTTCTGTAGAAATTTCTGTTTTCCCACCCCGGTTTTCAGTTTCTCCTTATTTCTCCCATGTAGTTAAATGCCCATTCCCATAACCATATATTTAACAGACTGAAAAAAATAAATATTGCTGAAAACACAAATTCTGGAAATTTTTTAGAATGCTGGAAATTGCAGAATTAAAAATCAGCAATCAAAAACAGCCATTAAAACACATTAAAACACTGATATTTTTGGTCAACTTGACCCTGGAAAAACCCCCTACAACTCTTGGGGAAAACCAGTTTGAGAGCTCTTCTTTATTTCTGAAAATTGCCTTTTTACAGTGAGAATTATTCAGCAAAAAATCAGCAAGCAAATTTACAACATATCTCATTTCCCGTGCCTCACAGCAATCTGAAAATTATAGCAAACAGGACAGCAATAAATGTTGTACGGCCTCCGTTTTGTGTGCAGAAAAATCAGCAAACTGCTCCTCGATTTTTGTGCAAAAATCTGCCTTTCACTATGTGCTGAATCAGCTGTACAAATCTGCTCAACTGCTGCCTTGGAATGTGTGCCAAGCTGCTGTCTCCTTCTCCTCCCTGCTTAGAAATCTCTCTTGCTCTCTTGCTCTCCTTCTCCCAATCTGCTCATGAAAGAATGAATGACCTTTTCCTCCTTTTCCTCCTTTAATATAACTCCAAGTGACTTTTGGGTGATCCAAGTGACTTTTGGGTGATCTCTAAATCCAATGGCTGAAATAGATTTAGATCAATGGCTGAGATTAAATGCTCATTTAAATCTCACTTTCTATTTTTTAATTCACCCCACTTTAATAAAGACCCACTTAGTCATTTATTTCCAAAGTCACTTTTCCTTTCTAATTTTTCATTGACTTTATAAAAGTCACTTTAAAATTAGACTTAATAACTTTATCACTTAAAGTCACTTTTAAATTATATTTAACTTTATAAAATTATAAAGTCACTTTAGGAGAAAAATTAAATTCTTTTGGACACTTTTCCCTAGGCCAAAGATCAAAGCCTTAGGGAACCACCTGTCCTCCGGTACCAAATTTCAACACTCCCTCTTACCGAGGAAGGTGTTCCTCACCACACCCATCTTGTCCCTGAAGTAGACATGCTTGCCCCGTGGTAAGGCTTTGGTAAGGATATCTGCAACCTGCTCATCAGTGGAAATATACTCAAGCTTCACAACTCCCTTCTGAACATAGTCTCTGATGAAATGATATCTGATCCCGATATGCTTTGACCTGTCATGAAATATTGGATTCTCCGTGAGTTTAATGCAACTCTGATTATCACAGTAAATCACTGAAGGTCTCAACGGCTGACCAAATAAGCCAAACAACATCTTGCGAAGCCAGATAGCCTCACAACTAGCTAGACTGGCTGCCATATACTCTGCTTCTGCTGAACTCAGTGCTACTGACTGCTGCTTCCGGCTGAACCATGACACTACTGCTGAACCCAACCCAAAACAACACCCTGAAGTGCTCTTCCTATCAGAAGCACAACCTGCCCAATCAGAATTAGTGTATCCTGCCAATCTCACTCCATCTCCCTGCCTGTAGTCCAGACCATAATCCACTGTCCCCTGCAAGTACCGCAAAATGTGTTTTGCAGCCACCCAGTGAACCTTCCTAGGCTCACACATAAACTGACTCATCGTGTTGACTGCAAAACAGATATCTGGTCTAGTGTTGACCAAATACATCAAGGAACCAATCAGCTGCCTGTACAATGTGGGATCCACCAACTCGGAATCCGAAGCATGAAGCTTCTTCTAGTTGGTGATCATCGGTGTCGACATGGGTCTACAATCCTCCATGTGGAATCTACTAAGGATGTCCACAATATACTTCCCTTGCCCCAGGAAGAAATGCCCCTCCTCCTGCCACACCTCCAAACCCAAAAAGTAATGCATCAAACCGATGTCCTTCATCTCAAATTCCGCCGCAAGATCTCTCTTCCAGTGCTCTATGAGTCTCTCTGCACCTGTAATGATCAAGTCATCCACATACAGCACCAGAATGAGAGGCTCCTCACCAATCACAATAAAGTAAAGGTTCGGATCTGCCTCACTCTTTGTGAAACCCATCCCCTGCAAGTATGCATCTATCCTGGAGTACCAAGCTCTGGGAGCTTGCTTCAGGCCATAAAGGGCTTTCTTCAATCTGCACACATGGGACTCCTTCCCATGCACCTCAAAGCCCTGTGGCTGCTCAATGTACACCTCCTCCTGTATGAAGCCATTGAGAAATGCGGTCTTCACATCCATCTGGTGGATCTTCCAACCTATCTCTGCTGCTATCGATATAATGGAGCGGATCGAAGTATATCGAGCCACGGGAGCGAAGGTCTCCTCATAATCAACTCCCTCTACCTGGGAGAACCCTCTAGCCACAAACCTCGCTTTGAATTTCTCAATGTTGCCATCTGCAACATGCTTTACCTTGTAAAGCCATCTGGAAGTAACCACGGATTTGCCCTCAGGCCTCGGCACCACCTCCCAAACATCATTCTTCATGATAGAAGAATACTCCTCCTACATGGCCTCTCTCCAAACCTGCTGGCTAGCTGCCTCCTCATAGCTAGAAGGCTCAGAGTCAAGGATGCTGGTAACCATCGCCATATAGCTACAAAACCTCTCAGGTGGTCTACTCTCTCTGACCGGCCTCTTCGGCTCAGCAACAGATGTGGCATCTCTCAAGGTGTCCTGAAGCCACTTGGGCTTCCTCTTCCCTGAGCGCACTTCTCCCACCGGAGAATGAAACTCCTCCTCCTCATCATCATCAGTAGCCTGAACTCCTGACTGTTTGTCTGTTGTCCTCCTGCTTGCACCTGAACCTGTAGAAGCTGAGGTACCGTGTGAACTGTCCATCAGTGGACTCCCTAGTGAACTGCTCTGTGAACTGCTCTGCATGCTGCCCGAAGCACCACCCCTCTGGCTCGGCGAGCCACTGCTCACTGACGGACCTGACATCCTCATAGATGTACCTCCGGATCCTCCTGATCCCTGCCCACTGGATCCCTGCGACTGACTCAACTGCTGTTGAGGGTCTGGCTGATCCAGATACTCTAACTCTCGTGACCTCCTAAAGGCCCTGTCCTCCTCGAACTTCACATCCCGTCTGACAACAACTCTCCTCTGTGCAGGAATGTAAATCCGAAAGGCCTTTGAGGTCTCACTATAGCCCACAAAGATACCCTTCTCTGCGGTGGGCTCTAGTTTGGTCCTCTTCTCCTTGGGTATATAGGAGTATGTAATGCATCCAAAGATATGAAGATGACCAATATCAGGCTTCTTCCCAGAGAAAGCCTCCTCCGGAGTCATGTGCCCCAAGGCACGATGCGGACTCCTGTTCTGCAAGTAAACAGCTGTGTTGCAGGCCTCTGCCCACAAGAACAATGGCAACCCCTAATCATGTAACATGGCTTTGGCAGCCTCTATGATGGATCTGTTCTTCCTCTCTGCAACCCCGTTCTGCTGGGGGTTGTAAGGAACAGTGAACTCCCTCCTAATGCCTGCCTCCGCACAATAGTCAACAAACTCTCCAAGGGTGTACTCTCCTCCATTGTCCGACCTCAAGGACTTGATCTTTCGACCTGTCTGAGTCTCCACAAGAGCTCTGAACTCCTGAAACCGCTTGAAGACCTCACTCTTGGTCTTCAAAAAATAAATCCAGGTCCTCCTGGAGTGATCATCAATGAATAAAACATAGTACTCATATCCACTCAAGGAAACATGAGACATCCGACCGCTCACATCGGAATGAATCAAATCAAGTATCCCTGTCGCTCTGCTGTCACTGCTGGGAAAAGGGGATTTGGAAAATTTGCCCATAGCACAACCTCTGCAAGTATCAAAGTGATCAGTACTGAAATCTGGCACACCTGTAGTGATCTCCCGCAATGTCCTCAAGGCTCCATGATACATATGTCCCATCCTGCGGTGCCAAATCTCACACAGCTCAGAACTGCTAGCTCTGCTGTCGGTACTACTGCTCAATGCCAAAAGGGGCTGAAATGCAAACTTGTACACCTTTGCATGGCGTACACCTATCACTCTAGCTGAATCAGCTGGAGTGCCCCTGGGATACATCAACACCTGTCCTCCCCTGAACAGTACCTCATATCCTCTGTCCTCCAAAGCTGAGACGGATATGAGGTTCTTCCTCATCCCTGGCACATAAAGAACCTCTGACACCTTCAAGGGAGGTTTGGACTCCCTCTGAAATGTCACTGTCCCCACCCCGACTGCTCTAACAACTCTGTCATCACCGAGTACTACCTCAATATCAGTGCCACTCTCTGAAAGCTCTGAGAAGTACTCCCGGACTCCTGTCATGTGACGTGAAGCCCCACTGTCCACATACCAGATACCTGTAGATGCTCCGCTAATCGAGGGAAAAGCATGCTCCCTCTGAACCTGTGTGGCAGGTGATCCTGCACTAGAGGACTCACACGTAGTGAACGCAAACTCTCGGTCAAAACGACCAGCAAAGTCCTCAATCTCTGCTAAAGCTGCCACGTCCTGGTTCTTCCCCTTCTTCTTCTTCTTCTCCGGACACACAACTGCATAGTGTCCCATCTTTTGACAATTCCAACACTTCACTTTGGAATAGTCCTTCTGTGAGTTACTCTGTTTACCTTTACCTTTGCCTTTGCCTCCACCACCGCTTGTGGAAGCCTGCTTCTTCCCTTTGCCTTTCTTGCCTCCTGCCACCAGTGCTACATCCTCATCCTGCTCAACTGGCTTGGCTGCCCCAAGCTGACCTTTCCTGATCTCTGTCTGAATGCAATCATCCCAAAACCTTTCCCATGTGGGAAGGGTCTCACGTGCACAAACCCCATCAGCAAAGTTCAACCATGAACGGGGGAGGCCATTCACTGCAATCCGCACCAACTCAGTGGGTGGAATGGCCTCTCCAATCGCTGCCAACTCATCTCTCACATTGGTAATCTTTGTGAGATATCCCGCTGCACTATCATTCCCCATCTTAATGTTATTCAGCTTCTCCTTCAGGACCATCTTCCGGTTCTCATTGGTACTCTGGTAGAGATTGGACAATGCTGTCCACATCTCATGGGCATTGCTCTTTCCTCTCACATGAGGAATGCAATGGTCTTTGATTCCGTCTAGAATCAGCCTCTTACCCTTATTGTTCTTCTTTTTATACTCAGCCAACTGAGTAACATCAGTGGGCACAACAACAGGGTTCTGTGCGGTATGCACCATGATATCCCAGACTTCTGCCTCCTCAAAGATACTCTGCATTCTCTCCTTCCAAACGCTGTAATTTATATGCCCATCCAGCCTATCCTCCACCCTCAATCCCAATGACATCCTGCTGTCCTAAAACTGAAAAATAGCACTGCTGTAGTAAAGATAAAACTGCTGTTTATGAAAAAATCAGCTTGCTGGAATTTTCTGAGTGAAAAATCAGCAACTGTAATTTTTCCTTTTGCTGTCCCAAACTGCCCTTCAGCACTCAAGCTCTGATACCATGTAGAAATTTCTGTTTTCCCACCCCGGTTTTTAGTTTCTCCTTATTTCTCCCATGTAGTTAAATGTCCATTCCCATAACCATACATTTAACCAATGTTTTACAACTTCGACTCGGCCGAGGATCGACTCCGACTCCGACTCCGACTCGGTAATGACTCGGCCGGCTCGATTTCAATGACTCGGTCGTTGTAAAAAATACATTAAATATTTATTTTTTTTATAAAAAAACATAATTTTAAATATTTTAAACATAATTTTAAAGATTTTCATTCATGTTTCCAAACACACAGCATTATAATATAGATGGAAGACAACATATGATCAAAGTAGGCTCATGAACCAATCCATTATATCAAAATGGTACCCAATGGCAATACATAGTCAACTGTCATACATGATCAAAGACTCAAAACAAAATACAAATAACCAAGGAGGCTAGAAATGGCCTCTACAACAAAAGTAAACTGTGATGCTGAGTAGACTCCAATACTAGTACTACTGGCTAGTAGCTACTGCCAGAGGAGCCAATATCATCTCGACCAATCTCTGGATCAGACTCATCATCATCATCAGAGCCAGACAAGGGGCCCCATGCCTCCTCATCATCATCATCGTCTCCAACTGCAACTGTAGAAGTGGTGCCAGTACCACTAGCAGGCTGTGCAGCAGATGCAAGCTGAGATAGAGTAGATATGCGGCTGCGCTTCTGTCGTGGCTGAGCAGAGGAAGCACCTACAACTGGAGTCCTACTCCTTGCTGCCGCTGGCTGTGAGACTGAGGCTGGTGGATCGGGATCTGCATTCAACTGAACAGGCTGAATTTGATGTTGCAGTTCAAGTTCATCAAGATCCTCATCAGGATCAAACTCTGGTGCACGACTCTCCACTACCCAATCTGATGTTGGATCAATGTCTTCCAACACAATGGGATCTGAATCAGGTCTTTTGTTCAGCAATTGGTTCCGTCTGAGCCGAAGGTTGTATTGGACAAAAACTAGATCATTCAACCGTTTTTGCTCCAAACGGTTTCTCTTCTTTGTGTGAATCCTCTCAAAGACAGACCAATTGCGCTCACACCCAGATGCACTGCAAGTTTGACTCAAAATACGAATTGCAAACTTTTGCAATTGAGGGCACTGGCCACCAAAGGCCTCCCACCATTGTGCTGCAAAAAACATAGGAGTGTAATGAATTATGAGTTAGATGAAGGCTGAAGCTCAACAAAATTACAAATTATATCTAACTTTCAAATTATAAATGATTTAACAAACTTTAGTCTTTAATAAAAAAAGTAAAACTGTAAAACCATTAAGAAATTGAAAATTGAAATTTTTGTTTACCTGGCTCATCTGCTTCTCTTGCAATCTTTGCTAGGTTCTTCCCAAAGGTACCTGTTGCATTGCTGAAGGATGTGACCTGTTGATGTATCTGCAGCTGATCAGACTCCGATGGGATCATGCGTTCAATGCAATCAACCAGTCCATCTCTGACCTCCCCCCTCAAAGCTCCTGACTCCTTAGCTCTATAATGATACCGTGGGTTCAAAAAATACCCAGCTGCATGTATAGCGCGATGGAGTTGATTGTTCCATCTTTCATCAATGATTGCCCAAATGGGCCCATACTTTGCCACTCTATCCTTGTATGCTGTCTTTATTTGCTCCTTTGCTTGATCCATAGCCTCATAAATGAAGCCCATAGCCAACCTTTCCCCATCCACCAACCGCAACACCTTAACCAGTGGCTCAGCAAGCTTCACAATCTCTGCTGCCTTTCTCCAAAAAGTTTCATCATGGACTTTCCTTTTCAATTCTCTGCCTTCTGGTTTGTTAGACCAATTGGTTTGATTCCATTCATCACTGGAAAACATCTTTTGCAAGTTTCTATGTTGGGAAAGCATAGATTGCAATGTCAAAAAATGTGTAGCAAATCTAGTGATGGCAGGCCTAATAATATCCTTGCCTCCAGTGTGTTTCCTCATGAGACTCAAAACCAGTGTATGATTGTAGATAAATTTTGTTATGCTTTTGGCATTATCTACAGTGTTTCTGACCCAATCTAATTTTCCAATATCCTCAAGCATGAGGTCTATGCAATGTGCAGCGCATGGGGTCCAAAAGATGGTCTTGTGTTTTTCCTCTAACAGTTTACCAGCAAGAACATAGTTAGAGGCATTGTCTGTGATGATTTGAACAACATTAGCCACCCCCACCTCCTCAATAACCTCATCCAATAGCTGAAACAACAAGTGGCCATCTTTTACCTTATCAGATGCATCAACTGATTTTAAAAACATGGTTCCCTGTGGGCAGAAGACAAGAAAGTTTATGATGGTACGGTTTCTTTGATCAGTCCATCCATCTGACATGATGGTACACCCTGTTCTTGCCCATGAGTCCCTGAACTCTTGCAAATACTCATTAATGGATTGAATTTCTTTCTGCAAACGAACCCCCCTTAGCTCTTGCATAGTAGGGCCTTTGAAGCCTTTTCCAGCAGCATGTATGGCATCAAACATAGGCTCATAATATGGTGAACGAGCAGCATTAAAGGGGATATCAGCATCATACCACCATCTAGCTATGTAGTCACAAGCAGTCTCCCTCAATTCTTTCTTCCAATGGTCATCTAAAGTGGGCTGAATTTGACCTTTACTAACTTCAGGACCATGTGCATCTGATGGAGAGGAGGGAGTGAAATAACTTTTGATAGTCACATCACCCTTCATTCTACCCTTTCCCTTATCTTGAACAGAACCAAAAGAGGGAGGAACATAACGGAAAGGGTTGGATGCCTCAGTTTGAGGGATAGAGGAAGAACCCTCAAAATCATAGTGGGGGTTGGTAGCCATCATTCTTTGTATCTCCCTCTTCCTCCCAATCTCAGCCTGTATCTCTTGTTTCCTAGCCTTATCTTCTTTAAATTTTTCAAAGCTGGCCACCAAATTCTTTCTAATCTCCCCAATTTCATCAGAGGGACATGCGGTAATTTGGCTTTTAATCCCTGCCAAGTGTTGTTTCAGCCTATGAATCCCCCCAGGACCTGCCTTAATTTTCTTATGGCAAAACTTGCAACACATCTGACTATCAACCATTTCAACATATGCCCAAGCAGGATCTTTTGCTCTAGGTGCCATTTTTTGACTAGGAAAACAATCTGAAAATGAAAAAAAAAAATTGATTCAATGTTCATTTATTTGACAAAAAACACTCTCTAAGCTTTCTTGATATGCACCTAAAATTTACTAAGCAAAAACAGATTTGTAAGGGTGGAAAAAAATACCTCCAGGCACAAACTGCCTCCTCAAGCTTGCTCCAAAAATCAGCTCCTCAATGCTGCTCCAAATGGCTGCCCAAGAAGCTCCTCACTCCAGCTACAATGCTCCTCCAAGACTCCTCACTGCTGCTCCAAAACAAGCTCAAGAACTGCTCACTAATTCTCAAAGAAGACTCTCACTCAAATGCATAAGACTGCTGTGAGTGAATGAGAGCATTTGGCTGTCTTAAATAGGGTTTGGGAGGGGGAAATGGACCCCAAAAGCACTTAACAATTTACCTAAACCCTTTGGAATCCATAAACTGATTTTAACTTTACCACAAATCCAAAAAAAAGTGAAAAAAAATCATGATTTACCCTGCCCAGCCAGTTTTCATTGACTCGGCCTGGTCAATACGGACTCGGCCTGGTCATTGGATGACTCGGCCGAGTCATAGTTGACTCGGTCAACCGAGCCGGTTTGCTGGCCTGGTCACAAATTTTTTTAATGGCTCGGTATGACCCGGCCGTTTCCGAGTTGACTCGGCCTGGTTGTAAAACAATGCATTTAACAGACTGAAAAAAATAAATATTGCTGAAAACACAAATTCTGGAAATTTTTCAGAATGCTGGAAATTGCAGAATTAAAAATCAGCAATCAAAAACAGCCATTAAAACACATTAAAACACTGATATTTTTGGTCAACTTGACCCTGGAAAAACCCCCTACAACTCTTGGGGAAAACCAGTTTGAGAGCTCTTCTTTATTTTTGAAAATTGCCTTTTTACAGTGAGAATTATTCAGCAAAAAATCAGCAAGCAAATTTACAACTTATCTCCTTTCTCGTGCCTCACAGCAATCTGAAAATTATAGCAAACAGGACAGCAATAAATGCTGTACGGCCTCCGTTTTGTGTGCAGAAAAATCAGCAAACTGCTCCTTGATTTTTGTGCAAAAATCTGCCTTTCACTATGTGCTGAATCAGCTGTACAAATCTGCTCAACTGCTGCCTTGGAATGTGTGCCAAGCTGCTGTCTCCTTCTCCTCCCTGCTCAGAAATCTCTCTTGCTCTCTTGCTCTCCTTCTCCCAATCTGCTCATGAAAGAATGAATGACCTTTTCCTCCTTTTCCTCCTTTAATATAACTCCAAGTGACTTTTGGGTGATCCAAGTGACTTTTGGGTGATCTCTAAATCCAATGGCTGAAATAGATTTAGATCAATGGCTGAGATTAAATGCTCATTTAAATTTCACTTTCTATTTTTTAATTCACCCCACTTTAATAAAGACCCACTTAGTCATTTATTTCCAAAGTCACTTTTCCTTTTTAATTTTTCATTGACTTTATAAAAGTCACTTTAAAATTAGACTTAATAACTTTATCACTTAAAATCACTTTTAAATTAGATTTAACTTTATAAAATTATAAAGTCACTTTAGGAAAAAAATTAAATTCTTTTGGACACTTTTCCCTAGGCCAAAGATCAAAGCCTTAGGGAACCACCTGTCCTCCGGTACCAAATTTCAACATTTTCGGGGACTGCCTGGGCTTCCCTGTCTGACTCATGGGTTTCCCTATCTGACTCTGA
This sequence comes from Pinus tabuliformis, assembly GCA_031772625.1. Lineage (NCBI taxonomy): Eukaryota > Viridiplantae > Streptophyta > Pinopsida > Pinales > Pinaceae > Pinus > Pinus tabuliformis. Next base: position 314,584,602 of record CM062808.1, on the reverse strand, counting down.
TCCCTAGTATTGATATGCTATTCATGGTAATGTTAAATTCTTAAATTTTTAACATTACCATGAAATGACTCAGGATGTTTGAGAGTGGTTCCAGCGTCGTTGGATTTCATATGGAGAAAGTAGAATTTTAGGTTTCATTCAAAATCTAGCAGACTTATCAGTTTTTCAGGATTTCAGGATTGGGGGATTGCAATGTTTCCATTGAATTTTCTCATGTATTAGGGTATGGAACTCGTATTTAATCAAGAGCACCAATCCCTCTATGTACCTTGATGTTAGTGACATTGGTTGTCGAACTCCTCTGAGATTCGCTCTCAAACCGGGAGCTTCTGAAAATGTTGCTCCCGCTCCCAAGTAACACTGAGCTGGATGATGTTGGCAACTCTAGTAGTAGCCAGGGCCCAGTGGTACTAGTCACAGACTTTTGTTGTAGAGGCCATTTCTAGCCTCCTTGGTTATGTGTTTTTGTTTGGATCTCTATATCATCATCGTGTATGTATTGGACAATGCACTAGGTGCCATTTTGATATAATGGATATATTCATGAGCCTACTTTGATCATATGTTGTCTTCTATGATCTATCTATATTCTACTGCTGTGTGTTTGGAAACATGAATGAAAATCTTTAAAATTATGTGTTTTTAAAAAAATAAATATTTAATGTATTTTTTACAACGACCAAGTCATTGAAATCGAGCCGGCCGAGTTGATACGGAGTCGGAGTTGGAGTCGGAGTCAACCCTCGGCCGAGTCGGAGTCAGAGTTTTAAAACATTGTTATAAAGTCATATATGTACAAGACAAGTATCATGATGTCACTATTAATATTCTTCAAATATGGGTTGGGATTAGAATAGCAACAATATAAGCCATTAGAAAGGAAGAATTTATCATTCTACCATACCCTGGGGCCTTGCTGTTGCCCATATCATGACTATTTTGAGTTTCGACTTACACACAAGTTGAGAAGTGCCATCACTTGCAAAACCTGGAGGCTATTTCATATAAATTTCTTCTCAAAAATCCCCGTTAAAGAATGTTGATTTTATATCCATCTGATGAAGATTCCACTGGAAGCTAGCAACAACAAAAAGAGTGATTTTAGCAGTATCCATTTTGGCAATTAGGGCAATAGTTTTGGTGTAGTCAATAGCTTCCTTCTGTGAAAACTTAGAGTATAAATATGATTCTCCAAAATTTTCCTGTTCCTTATGAGGTATTTCAACCTACTCAGCTCAGTACCTGAAATATGCCTAAATGTTAGTCGGCAAATGTTCTCTTGGTATGATTTTCGTAATGCTTTGATTATGGAATGAAAAGAGTTGGTTGATCTTGGTAAGAGCAGTTCCAAATTGACTGCTCATAGTGCCAAAGAGAAGCAGAAGAATAACTCTAGTTCTCCCCAGCATTGTCAAAGTCCCAAAAGGAGACATCCCTCTCTTGCGTCACAACAGCAGAAGCGAAAGGGAAAGACACAGTGAAACTCAAAACATGGTTACTGTGGCAAGCATAAGCATATAGAAGACGTATGCTATAAATTGTTGAAATTCCTCATGAAGTAGACAGTTTGCCTTTCTATTTCTTATCAGAAGCTTGGTAATTCCCAACATCCTGGTAAGGCCTTTAATGCTATGACTATCTGACTGCACAAGATGTTCTGATACCATGATGAAATTACATGCACAAAATAATGCGTAGGTACATAGTCTCCACAGAACACACAAGATAATAACACTAGATCTATAGTGGTTAAACCTCAACAATGTACAGGAAACATCCACTCTCAATAGTCAGGGCTTTATTCTTGTGTTACACTCCATAAGTGATGTCAGATACATAAGAGTGCTCCATTATGTGGGAGTTATGCGATCGTAATAATAGAATAATCACTTCACCATACTGAGAGAATATCTCAACTTCCACAAATTTAGGAGCTGAGAACAACTTAATACAAGAATAGAATTGGGTCTTTAACTACCCAGACAATGTCATGTTTTATTTCATTAGTCAAATAAGATTAAATGAAACAGAAACTTAAGACAATTTTACAAAATTATCTGTGATGATATACATTATCACTAACATGACAAACATTCTCCATTAAACCTGTTTATCCTGGATATGTAGTCTTTCATTTTGGTGTTTACTTCTTCTCTTATGGAGGCTCAGTTAGATGTGACGGAATTCCCTTTCTTAATGGAATTACTAGATTGGCAATCTCCCTCAACCTGGCCTTATATAAATCTGTCCTGGCATAGAGGCCACCTTGTTCGTGGTTCATATCTGAAGGGAAAGGTGATGAAAAAGTATGTCCTTTAGTGCTCTACAAGAACATGTAAGTGTCAAGAATATTTTGTGACTTTTCAATTCCACTAGGTACATAATAAGCTGTCAATAGCATTTGTGTTAGCGAATGGAATGCACTTTCAGAAAGGATGGGCACCTTGCCATTCCTTTATCACAACTCTTAGAAAGTTGTCGATTTTGAATGTAAAAGAATAATGAGAAGCTCTCAACTAGTTGTTTGCACAAATCTGTACACATGCTACATTTCTCTTTCACAGGTCATAGGTATTTCTATCTGATTTCTTAGAAAAGTAATACATTTAGTATTGAATCTGATGGCACATTGGCACATTATAAACAGGCTCCTCTGGTCATAGCTGCAGATGGGATACATTCCACCATCAGAAGAGTTTTATTTGGTGGAATAGCACCTCATGATAATGGAAGGACAATGTGGCGAGCTATAATTGATGGAAAGCTCTGTTCACATAAGGTCTTTCTCAACTTTACTTATATTTCTTTTAATTGAGGGTGGAAGGAATCTATCCTTAATTTAAGTTGTGATTATTTGATCTAGATAATGGCAAAGAAGATTTTCACAAGTATGGAGAGAACTGTTAGCCTCTAGAGAATGCTAATATTAATTTATGTAAGCCTGTTAGTGGAATGCTAAACCATATTTTGATTTTTCGGATTGCTCCATTCTTAATGATTTGATCATGTTTTGTCAAGGCCTTGACGATGGGAAGTTTTGCAACATTGCAAAATGGCCGGACTGTTTTTATAGTAAATGGTGTACAAGGTAAACTGTACTGGGCCTTCAGCGTGACGGATGAAGTTACTCAAGGAGAAGCTAGAATTCGTTCTAGAGATCAGAAAGAGGCAAAAGAAAGGTTGCTTAAATATTATGAAGGCTGGGATGTTGCTACCGACATCATTCAGGTAATTTAATTGAAACTCGAGACCATTTAATCTTTGTCAATTAAGATTCTCCAGTAAGAGTACACTGGGTTAAGTAAAACCTTTTCTTGTGTTTTGTTTTCCATTACTATCCAAAGATTTTAAATGGCCAGTATACTAACTCTAATCAATAAGAGACAATAAATGAACCAATATGTCCTTTGCAGGCCACAAATCCAGAACTTATCCTGGAGCGCAGGGTGCTAGATGTTCCTGTACTTCCAAAGTGGTCATGTGGCCATGTTGTTCTTCTTGGAGGTGAACTTTATAACTTCTGGAAGCAAATTTATGAGAGTTCTGTAGTAATTCATATCTCACATTACTTCTTGCAACTATGTTTCTACTATCTTTGCAAAATATATCATGTTGACCTTGTTTTAAAGTGTTCCTCTGCTATTTATAACAGAAAATGTTCCAGCTTGTTTACTGACCGTAGTAACACGATATATACTATCTAACAATGGTTTGCAATTTTTCATCTTCTGTCAGATGCAGCACATGCTGTAACACCATCATTTGGTCAAGGAGCTAATCTTGCTTTTGAGGATGGACTAGAGCTTGCTAAACAGATTGTGACTTCTTCTGACTTAAGGTTGATGTATTTTTTTTCTTTTGTCTTCCTTCGAAAATTATAAGTAGAAAATGAAATGTCAATTACATAAATGCATGGAAATGAAAATTTTCTTTAACCAACTCTTTTATTTTCTTGAGAAGAAAATGAAACATCAATGACATAAATGCTTCTGAATGCATAAACTCTTTAACGGACTTTCTCATGATCACTTTGGGAATTGTTAGATAATTATGGTTGCGAGGACTTATATTTTCAGTGATTAATATTAAATATGTTAGTGTGATGTACTAATTCTTGGATTTGTTTTGTTTGGAAAACCTCGTTTGATACATTAGAAGTGCTAAACAGATTGTGACTTCTTCTGACTTAAGGTTGATGTATTTTTTTTCTTTTGTCTTCCTTCGAAAATTATAAGTAGAAAATGAGATGTCAATTACATAAATGCATGGAAATGAAAATTTTCTTTAACCAACTCTTTTATTTTCTTGAGAAGAAAATGAAACATCAATGACATAAATGCTTCTGAATGCATAAACTCTTTAACGGACTTTCTCATGATCACTTTGGGAATTGTTAGATAATTATGGTTGCGAGGACTTATATTTTCAGTGATTAATATTAAATATGTTAGTGTGATGTACTAATTCTTGGATTTGTTTTGTTTGGAAAACCTCGTTTGATACATTAGAAGTGCCTTTGAAGCATATGAAAAAGCACGAATACCACGTGCCTCTATAATTTCGGAAAAATCTCAGTCAATGGGTGTCAGACAAACTGATGAATTCTACAACTGGCTATACACTGCTGTTCCTGAGGTCTAAGCATGGTAAGTGTTTACAACAGAATCAGTTTCGTTTCCGCCCCAGTACTGTTCTGTTTCTGTTGGCATATTATTTTGATCAATGAAGTGATATAAAGTGCTAGCATTCCTGCATTTGAATTTTTAGTTTCCTGCTTCTACTCTAAACTACATTAGGTTTAGATAATTTCAGTTTCATTGGAAACTATTTATATTTTAGCATATGTTTAGTTCATCGCTGATTTAGGTGCTTCATAATAATACATGTTTCAAAACTCACAGGGCAAAGGGATTTTTGGAACATGCATTCATGTCTAGACTTTCTCTGTTCGGAGAGTAAGTAAACATTGAGTATCTTCTACTGCAAAACTTCTCAATATTATACCATCCACATCGTCCATATGATAACGTGGTTTCATGATTTTCAGCTAAACTGTCAATCATGAATTTTCTTTTGATAGAGGTTGAGTGCGGTTATTACATTCTTGTTTTTGTTACCTTGTTCTAATATTTGAATTGCAGAACATGTGGAGCTGAATACGGTGACATTGAAAGGTACATGCATGGTTCAATAGCTACCAGGACAGACTGCTGGTTAATCCGTGGGTTGCTAAGGCACATGAATATTTTCGTTGGGCTTGTTAGTGATGCGGATCACCAAAGCCGTGGCATATGATACTCTTCTATTTTTATTTCTTCCTTCTGCTATGGGAAATATTCATAATAGTTATGCTTTAATGATTCCTTTATCCATGAACTTCTTAAGATATAGACTTGGCATTACAGCGCCACAAGCATGTGTAAGATATAACTCAAATTTAATAGCCATCCACTGACTCTGAAGGGAATCATGATTCTTACACAGTGAACTTATAATATCAAGAATTGAGACCTTTAGTTCATTCAGGTCAATTCAGTAAAAACACTCCAACTAGTTGTGATAAATTCAGGTTTTAAAGCCAACTCATCCTTACTCCATTGGTCAGTTAACTAGTGAACTTGGTCTGTAGAATCTTTCCTGCCATAGGGAAGTCATTGTTCTCCATGTCTTGTGCTTCATTAATGAAGTATCCATATATCAATCTTCAACATGGCATAATTTAAAACCTTTATATAAGATATCATTAGGTTAATTTAGCAGAAATGCTCCGAACAGGCATGTCAAGCTTTGTTTTGAAGTACAATGGCCCTTATTTCGTTGGTTAATTAACTAATCTACTTTGGTATGTAATACTTGGTATCTAAAATCAAAGAGCGTTGCAAGACATCCTAAAATATGCAATACGTTTTTTTCGTTTCAATCAACAAAAACATATTAATTTTCTTTTCAAGTACCGTCCAAGGATTTATTTTTCTAATAATCATGGAGAAAATACTGCTTATTTGTACAGGAAAAATCAAAGTTGTACAAAATGAATAACATTCTACCTTAATGCAGATAATGCTGCAACAAGGTCGGAATAGACTACAACAGATACATTTTTTGCATCCTTGATTAACAAAACTCCTTTGGCCTTGGTTTGATCACTTGTGTCTTCTAGTACTGAAGTTTGAAATGCATGATCTGAACCCACAATTCCATCCAAGATAAACTTGGTGCAGCACCTCCAAAGTAAGTACAAAACCTATGAGTGAACGCAATGCCAAACTTAGGAAAGATGGGTAAATAAAAGAGGAAATTCGATGGGTAGTGGGAAGTGGTGGCCACTCTGAAAATTCTATCACTGCAGCAACTGATTTACTTTTCCTACTTATTTCATCATAAGTTATTCATGAAATTACATCAACAAACATTAAAATAAATATCGCTGCAGATATCACACTGTAATACAGAAACAAACATGTGCACACATTGACACAATTATTTTGGACTAATGACCCCGGAAAAACCCAATGTGGGAAAACCGGTGCAGCAAGGGAGGATTTTATTATTCAGCAATTTTCTTGTACAACAGGGTGCCAAACTAGCTTACCCATAGATAGAAAAACTTCCAGCACTTTTCTAAACCCAGCATAGGCCCTATTGACCTCTACTACAGCTTGAAACACTCTGCGTCAGCCTGAAACCCTCTGCATCAGCCTGAAACCCTCTGCGTTAGCCTATTGAGGTCTACGCAGCCTCTCTGGGCTTCTGCGTCACTCCTGCAGCCTGTGTGTGGATGACGCAGACCCTTCTGGCTCTACACAGTCTCTCTTGCCTCTGCGTGGCTTCCTCTCACTCTGCGTCTGCCTCTTATGCGTTGATCTCCAGTCTCTCTGTTCCGTACTTGTTGCCTCCTAACTACTCTCCAGACCACTGATTCAATTTCTCAGCAAACCCCGCTCCAGAAATTGAACTCACTGGTCTCCCTTAGTGTATTCTCTAAGTTCCCCTCAAGCCTCCTCTTATACTTTTTCTGTTGACATCTCAACGGCTGAGATTAAGTCCCTAATCAACGGCTAAGATTAGATCTGGCTTGATCCATGTCTTTTGGACCATTCTAACACAGATTCATATTAATACACATTAATATTTTATTTTCCCTAAGTCTAGACTTAGGGATTCCATTAAAAATATTAATTATTTTAATATCTCTTGATCTGTTTAGAATTTGCCCAAACCTTTTCTAGGTATTAGAGATCTTATGTGCCCCAACCTCTCCACCATTTTGTGGCTAAAGCACATCCGATGCTACCTCAAATCAACACTCCCTCTTAGCGAGGACTGTGCTCTAGCAATACTCCTCACTGAGTATTATTCTAATCATCCAGCATCGGTACCTGTGCTGATGCTGGGCCTACTTGCCCAACATCCTCTGCATTGCTGCCCATGACTCTGCTACTGCAACTGCCGCATTTGTACGACAGTGCCCTCTACATTCGTGCCGTTGTTGGTCCTTTCTCCCAACACTACATTTGCACTACAACTTCCTCTGCATATGTTCTGTTAACACACTACTTCTGAAAGGGGTTCTTTACCATCCCCATATTTTCCCGGAAGTAGTCAAATTTTGACTTTCCAAGGGCCTTGGTGAGGATATCTGCCACTTGTTCCCCTGTAGGAGTGTAGCTCAACTGTACAGCTCCTCATTGGACACAATCTTTGACAAAGTGACATCAGATATCAATATGCTTTGACCTATCATAAAAAACTGGATTCTCAGAGAGTTTGATGCAACTCTGATTATCACACATGATCCTGGTTGCCTACATTTTCTTCTGAATAGGTTTACCAGCAGTTTTCTAAGCCATATCTCCTCACACGAAGTTGTGCTTGCTGCCATATATTCTGCCTCAGACGAGCTCAGAGCCATGGACTTTTGTTTCCTACTGCACCATGAGGTTATTCCTGACCTAATGTTGAAACAGTACCCAGAGGTACTTTTCAGATCCACTGAACTTCCTACCCAATCTGCATCAGTGAATCCACTCAACCTGATATCCTTCCCCTTGTTGTACATGAGCCCATAATCAACTGTTCCTTGTAAATACCTAAGAACGTGCTTGGCTGCTGCATAGTGAGCCCTTTTTGGTTCCACCATGAATTGATTGAGGGTGTTGACAGCGTAGCAAATCTGGCCTGGTATTGACTAGATACATCAAGGACCCTATGAGCTATCGATATAGGGTGGGATCGACATCCTTGTCTTCTAATGCATCAATCTTCTTCCAGTTGGTGATCATTGGCGTAGCCATAGGTCTACAGTCTCCCATCTCGAACCTTTTTAGGATTTCTGTAGCATACCTTCCTCGCGCAAGGAATATTTCTCCTTTTAGCTACCAAACTTTCAACCCTAAGAAATAGTGCATTTGTCCCAGATCCTTCATATTGAACTCTATGGCTAGATTCTTCTTGCAGTCTTCAATGAGTCTAGATGATCTTGTCAGGAAGAGATCATCCACATATAATACTAAGATAAGTGGCTCGCTCTCTACGACCAGATAGTAGAGATTCGGATCCGCATCACTCTTGACAAACCCCATCTTCTGCAAGTAGCCATCTATTCGACCATTACACGCTCTTGTTGCCTGCTTCAGCACATACAAGGCTTTCTTCAATTTGCATACATGAGACTTCTTCTCATGAGTTTCAAAGCCCTCTGGTTGTTCAATGTATACTTCTTCTTCTATTACCCCGTTCAGAAATGTCGTCTTGACATCCATCTGATGGATCTCCCATCCCATCTGGGCTGCAAGAGATATCACAATCCTAATAGATGTATACCTGACTATCAAGGCGAAGGTTTCCTCATAGTCAATTCCTTCCTTTTAAGCATACCCCTTAGCCACAAACCTGGCCTTGAATTTTTCAATACTGTCGTCCATAGCATATTTGATCTTGTAGATCCATCTTGAACCTACCACAGATCTGTCTTGAGGCCTTGACACCACCTCCCAAACATCGTTTACCATTATGGAGTTATACTCCTCCACCATCGCATCTAGCCAGACCTGATGCTGAGCTGCCTCTTTGAAGCTAGCAGGCTCTCCATCCTGAGCTACTAACACCTGATACCTGTTTGGTTGTTTTCGCTCCCTTTTACTGGTCCTTGGCTCTCCGATGAAGTTCTCTCCATCATGCATAATCTGACGAAGTTCCCTGCTGGTTCTTCCTCTGCCAAAAGGTGCTTCTGTTCGCTCCTCTTCCTCATCCTGAGAATCTTCCTGATCTGAGAAAGGGTTCTTCACTTCCGTTGATTGAAGAGGCATGACCAACGAATCCTCTTTCGACTGCTCCTTGGAAGGCATTTCGCGAGATCTTCTGAAAGCTCTGTCCTCCACGAACATTACATCTTGTCATACTACCTTCCTGCTCCCTGGAAGATAGATCCTATATGCCTTAGCATTCTCGCTATATCTTGCCAGATACCCCTTTTCTACAGTCTAATCCAGCTTCTTCCTCTTTTCTTCGGGTATGCGACAATATGCCAAACTCCCAAATATCCTGAAATGACTGACTTTAGGTGTGTTCCCAGTGAAGACTTTCTCTAGAGTAATCTTGCCCAATGCCTGATGAGGAGTCCTGTTCTGAACGTAGACAGTTGTGTTGCACGCTGCTGCCCACAAGAATTTTGGCATATCCTGATCATACAACATGGCCCTAGATGCTTCTACAATAGTCATGTTTTTCCTTCACCCCATTCTGCTCCGGATTGTAGGGAGTTGTCCACTCTCTTATGATGCCCTCCTTAGCGCAATAATCAGTGAAGTCCTTATCGACATATTCTCCACCATTATCTGACTGCAAGACTTTTATTTTCTTACCTGTCAAATTCTCCACTAGAGCCTTGAACTCCTTGAATCGACAGAAAACCTCATCCTTGGCTTTCAGAAAATAGATCCAAGTTTTCCTCGAGTGGTCGTCAATGAAGGTAAGGAAATACTAGGCACCGCTAAGAGCTTTGACGGACATAGGTCCGCAGATATCTGAGTGTATCAATCCTAGTATGCTCTTGGCCCTATGGTTGCTTTTAGGAAATGGCGCCTTGGCATACTTTCCTAGAGCGCATCCCCTGCATGCATCATCTTGTTCTGTACTCAGATCCAGAACTCCTGTTACAGTGCTCCTGAGAATTCTCAGAGCTCCATGGTACAAGTGACCCATCCTTCTGTGCCATAGTTCGTTCAAGTCTTTGTCCCCATGACTCCCTATTAGTGCCATTTGGAAATTCTAGTTGTAATCTGTACAATCGATTACTTTTGATCTTGATCTACACTTTCTTTTTCCAACTTGGGTGTTTGACGTATAGCTTTTCCTTGATAAAGTAGACGTCATAGCCCTTGCCTTGTAGTTGTGACACGGAAAGTAAGTTCATCCCCAATCTTGGCACATGCAGCACATTTGTGGCACGGAACCGCTCTCCTGATTCTATCTAAAAAACTATGGTACCCTTTCCTACTAGAGTACACTTTGCCTTATTCCCCATGGTGATCTGAAAGTTCTTCTTCTCTTCTCGCTATTTTGAGAAACACTACCTGATTACCGTCATATGCCAAGAGGCTCCACTATCTATATACCATACTTTTGATGATGCAGCACTAGTCATGCATGCCACTTCTTCCAATCTGGAAGCCAACATAGAGAAATCGAAATCTCTCTCTCTTGTGCAATCTTCTGAGACTCTGTGTGAGTCCCCTCCGGTGGATGCCTCTGTATTGTGGTCTCGACCCATAACTAATTTTCCCTTTCTGTCTCTGATTACTTGCTTTTATACCATGTGAAAATTCTATCACTACAGCAACTTATTTACTTTTCCTACTTATTTCATCATAAGTTATTCATGGAATTACTTCAACAAACATTAAAATAAATATTGTTGCAGATATCACACCGTAATACAGAAACAAACATGTGCACACATTGACACAATTATTTTGGACTAATGTCCCCGGTAAAACCCAATGTGGGAAAACTGGTGCAGCAAGGGAGGATTTTATTATTCAGCAATTTTCTTGTACAACAGGGTGCCAAACTGGCATACCCACAGATAGAAAAACTTCCAGCACTTTTTTAAACCTAGTGTAGGCACTACTGACCTCTGCTACATCCTGAAACACTCTACGTCAGCCTCAAACCCTCTACGTCATCCTACTGAGGCTCTGCACAGCCTCTCTGGGCTTCTGCGTCACTCCTGCAGCCTATGCGTGGATGACGCAGGCCCTTCTGGTTCTGCACAACCTCTGCTGCCTCTACGTGGCTTCCTCTAGCTCTGCATCTGCCTCTTTTGCGCTTATCTCCCATCTCTCTATTCCGTACTTGCTACCTCTTGATTGCTCCCCAGACCACTGGGTCAATTTCTTAGCAAACCCCGCTCTAGAAATTGAACTGACTGGTCTGCTTTAGTGTATTCTGCAAGTGCCCCTCAAGCCTCTTCTTATACTTTTTCTGTTGACATCTCAATGGCCGAGATTAAGTTTCTAATCAACGGCTAAGATTAGATCTGGCTTGATCTATGTCTTTTGGACCATTCTAATAGAGATTCATATTAATACACATTAATATTTTATTTTTCCTAAGTTTAGACTTAGGGATTCCATTTAAAAAATTAATTATTTTAACATCTTCTTATCTGTTTAGAATCTGCACAAACCCTTTCTGGGTATTAAAGATATTATGTGCCCCAACCTCTTCACCAAATTTCGTGGCTAGAGCACATCCGATGCTACCTCAAATCAACAACCACTCCAAGGAAATATGCACCCCTTGGGGAAAAATTCGACTTGAGGAGAGAGGGAGTTCGATGGGGTGGAGCCCACAAGGAGCAAAGGGCAGCCAACTATAAATAAGAGACAAGACTCTCATTTTGGGACTTTTCACAATTTGATAATTGAACCAAGTTCTCTTGAGTTGCTTAGCCAAGACAACAGAGTGTTGTTCAGCACAAGGGGATTCCAAGCAGAAATCTCCACTCTACCTTCAATGGACTTTGAGTGCCATCCCTAGGGGAGTTTCCTTTTTCGTGTAGTAAGTTGTTCCGGAGCAATTGCAGGAGTTTGAACAACCAGTTCAACTAGTGAAGGACACAGTGAGGGAAATTCACACCACTTGGAGGAGCTGCATTTTGGGGAGAGAAATTCTAGTCTTTTAGAGGCATATTGGCCTGGTAATTTACTGGAGATTTTGGGTGTTTGCACAACAGATTTGTGGGGGAATTCTACAGGAGAAATTTGTGTCTTTAGGTTCTGTGCAGTCCGGAGCAATTGCAGGAGTTCAAACAACTAGTTCAGCCAGTGGAGGACACAGTGAGGGAAATTTGCATCACTTGGAGGAGCTGCATTTTGGGGAGAGAACTTTTGGGCTTTTAGAGGCATATTGGCCTGGTAATTTACTGGAGATTTTGGGTGTTTGCACAACAGATTTGTGGGGGAATTCTACAAGAGAAATTTGTGTCTCGAGGGCATGTGCAAGGGCCATGTTGGGCAAATTCGCAGGGGCTTGAGGAACAGGAATTTCGTTGTGAGGAGGATTGGAGTTGGAAGGGATATTTTGGAGAGGAATTCCCCGGGATTTTGGGGAAATTTTATGGTGGAATTGGGGGCATACTCAACAATTTTCCAAAAGTGTGTTCTACCTGTCTCACTCGTCAATTCACACTATTTTGTGGGTCAATAAGTGCCAGGGAGTTGGGTCATTTCCCTTATGGGTTTCGCTGAGCAATTTTGGGAAAAGATATAACTGCAATTTCAGGGGATTTCGGGCACTTCAGAGGGGCATTTGTATCATTCTCAGAGTAGTTGCAGGCAATGTCACATGGTTCGAGTTTGAGTTCGAGTTCGATAATGATTAGGTTTGGTTTGAGTACAAATTTTTTGATGAGGTTCGGATGAGGTTCGCCATTAGGTTCGTATATATATATATATATATATATATATATATATATATATATATATATATATATATATATATATTAATTTAAAATGAATTATAGGATAAAATAGTAAGAAATCAACATCAGTAAACATCAACAATGCTTTCACAGACATGGAAACCACAAGGATAAATTACAAGCTTGAGTTGTGACATGAAGTTATGAGTTTTGATCTATGGAGTTGGTCAATGACTATGAGGTTCGCGAAACCTAGAAAAATTTTAAGGTTCGCTATAATTCGAACCTCGAGGTTAAAGTTCGACGAACCTTGTGACATAGGCAGGTGCAAATTTTATGGGCCTGCGCAGAGGGACATTGAACAGAAGTTTCCAACACTTGGGGCCATTCATATCACCTGGGTTTTGCTTCAGCTTGCCTATGCAAGCCTAGGAGTTATTCCATACTATATGTACTCCACCCAGTTCAAATTTTTAATAAAATGGCTCAACAGTTGTTCTAAATTGTGTGGTGTACTTGCATTTTCTATTTGTACTTATTTTCCCAATGGTAGTCTAGTTCATGTTTTTGTTATACAATTAATATTCCATTAGGACTATTATAGTGGTATCAGAGCATGTTCTTAGCTAGTGTGGGGGGATAAAAGCAGGGAATGCCACCCAGGTACCAAGGAGTCGTCTTTCAAAGGGGTCAAGGCGGAGGAGGGCAGGACCCATTTTCAAATATTGAGTTAGATAACTACAGAGAGCACATGTAGAACCAAGAGGGTCCTGAGCAGCCTAGGCAAGGAGGCCAGAATCAGGTTTTGGAGGAATTGCTGAGGACAAATCAACAGATGTTGAGGCAGGGTCAACTTATGATGGACATGATGCAACAGGTGATGGGTTTACATGTGAATGATAGGCAAGAGGCAAAACCTCAAGGTGATGGGGGTTCTAGAGCAGGGGGAGGAAGTCGTACACTTGAGCATAGGTACCAGCCCCCTCACACCCCTCTGCGTGGCCAAACAGGGCGTCCCACAATGCCCCACTTTGTGAATGAGCTTGACTGAGAGAGAGAGCCCAATCTGTTGTAGATTTGGTGAATTCGATTTCCTCAGGTATTGACAAGTATGAGGGGCTTGACCCGGGGATCGGGAGAGTGATCTCCTTCAGGGAGTACATCCACCTCAAGGAGAGGTGTAGCACTAGAGACAAGACATCCTTGATTTATTAGAGAGGCATCATTTGGTTTTTGGGGGGATTCTTCTAAGCAGGCCACCAGACTGAGGGTTTGAGCACACCATTGAGTTGGAGGAGGGGGTTCATGCAGTTTTTACCACCCCATACCGACAACCCAAAGCCTACAGGGACAAGATTGAGAGGGCCATCCAAGAGTTCTTGGTGTTGAGGCATATCAAGCCCAACACTAGCCCTTTTGCTTCATCAGTGGTGTTGGTGAAGAAAAAGGATGGGCCCCTTCGTATGTGCATCAACTACAGGGCCCTGAACAAGAAGACCTTGAAGAATCAGTACTAAGTACTTGTATAAGATAAACTTGCGCTCAGGGTACCACCAGATCTGGGTGCGTGAGAAGGATATTCCAAAGATGGCCTTCAGATGCCGTTATGGGCACTTTTCATTCCTGGTGATGCCTTTTGGGCTCACCAACGCCCCCGCCACATTTTAGTCTTGCATGAACCACGTGTTCCAATTTATCCTAGTGTTCTTCAACGATATACTTATTTAAAGAAAGAAATGGGAGGAGCACCTGCAACATTTTGAGTAGGTCTTGAGCATCTTGGAGGAGTAACAGTTCTATGCCAAGATGTCCAAGTGTGAGTTTGGGCTTATCGATATGTTTTACTTAGGGCACGTGATAGGGGAGGTTGGATTTAAAGTCCACCAGGAGAAGATTCGATCCATCCTTGATTGACTCACGCCCAGGAATGTGATAGAGTTGAGGGGCTTCTTGGGAATATGCACATATTACAAGCGCTTTGTGAGGGGGTTCTCCCAGTTGGTCACACCCTTAACTAAGCTCATAAATAAGGGGGATTTAGTTGGTCAGACATAGCGCAAGAGGCCTTTTAGTGCCTCGAGGTGGTCATGAGTACTTGCCCAGTTTTGGCGTTGTCGAATTTCACCTAGCCCTTTGTATTGGAGTGTGATGCATCAGGGGAGGGCATTGGAGCAGTGTTGATGCAGGGGGGCCATCCCATAGCTTATGAGAGCAGGAAGCTCCAGGAATACGAGCGATTGTAATCCATCTATGACAAAGAGATGCTAGCCATAATGCATGCACTAGCCATGTTCCGGAAATATTTGTTGGACAATAAGTTGAAGGTGAGGACTGACCACAACAGTCTTTGATTTTTCCTTGAGAAAAGAGAGTTGTAGGAGAGGCAACATAAGTGGGTTAGCAAGATCCAAGCGTATGACTTTGAGATAGAGTATGTCAAGGGCAAGTAAAACATAGTAGCATATGCATTATCTAGGAGGCATGCGACATTATCTCTGATGGATATCACTCAGGACTGGAAGGCTCAACTGCTGGTTGAGTATTCCAAAGACTGGCAAGCCTGCGAGACCTTGGATGGCACTTTAGGGGATGACAAGTATCAGGTGATGGACAATGTGATATACTATAAGGACAAGATCTACTTGGTGCTGAGGTCGCAACTCAGAGAGAGGATTATGCAAGAAGCCCATGATTCACCCTTCGTAGGACACCCCATATTCCTCAAGACTTACAGGGCCATCAGGGAGCGTTTCTCTTGGAGGGGTCTGAAGGGAGATGTGTTGAGGAATGTGCAAGAGTGCATATCCTATAAGAGGAACAAAGGGGAGCTGACACACCCTGCAAGACTACTTCAATTACTCCCTATTCCAGAGATGAAATGGGAGAATGTGTCCATGGATTTCATCACGGGCCTCCCAATTTCCCAAGGGCAGGACTGCATTTACATATTGGTGGACAGGTTAACCAAGTTCGTCCATTTCTTTGCCATTCCATCAAGATCTTCAGCCTCTCAGATTGCAGAGTTGTTCTTCAGGGAGGTATTCAGGTTGCATGGTCTCCCAAAGACCATAGTCAGTGATCGGGACAACAGATTCATGGGGGTGTTCTGGCAGGAGTTGTTTAGGTTGGTGGGAACAGAACTCGCTCTTAGCACCAACTATCACCCCCAGACAGACGGGCAAACGAAGATTGTAAATAAGTGGTTGGAAGGGTATTTACATAATTATGTGATCGGGCAACAAAGGGCATGGGTGAAGTGGTTGCACCTTGGAGAGTTCTGCTACAACACCACCTACCACATGTCGATTGGTATGTCACCCTTTCAAGCCCTTTATGGTTATGATGCACTTTCATTTTCTGACATGATCTTTGGAGATAGTAGGGCCCTAGGGGAAAAGGACTGGATCTGAGAGAGCCAAGATATTCTCAAGGCTCTCAAGGATAATTTGCAGATGGCACAAAATCAACAGAAAATGTATGCTGATAGGCGCAGGGTTGAGAGGTAGTTCGAGGTGAGAGACATGGTCTACTTGCATCTCCAACCTTACTGAAAATCCTCATTAAAGCAAAAGCAAGCAAAAAAGCTTAAGCCCTGATTCTATGGGCCATACAAAGTGACAAGACGAGTTGGGGAGGTGGCATATGAGTTGGAGCTTCCACCAGGAAGCAAGGTGCATAACATTTTCCATGTTTCATGCCTGAAGAAGGCACTTGGACAACAGGTCACAACCACCACAAAGTTGCCACCATTGGATGATGAGGATCACCTAGAGCTGGTGCCAGAGGCCATTTTGGAGAAGAGGGAAAGGAAGCTCAAAAATAGAACAATCAGGGAGTTTTTAGTCAAGTGGAAGGACCTTCTGAAGGAGGATGCTACATGGGAGGGTGAGCAAATCTTACAACACCCTGCACTCAAGTGCTCTGTCACTGAGTCTCCATCCTTCATCCTCAGGTTATACAACTTTTTCCGCAAGAACAATTTGTTCACCAGAGACTTAGATTGGTAAAAAGTCCCTAACTTGACCCAAAAATCCTTCATTGTAACTTTCCCTAATACATTCAACAATACTGAATCTGAGATACACAACCACATTGTGCTCTTTGCCTTCCGATCCAACTTCACCCAATATTCTACTGACATTATCATTGGTTTAGTACCCAGATCTACTGTGATCCACTAATCTTTATCCACTAGAAGATCCTCCATCTTGAGCTTCCACAACTCAAAACTCTGACCATTAAATTTCTCGATCTTTATCTTTCCACTACTCGCCATCTTCTTTCACCGCAAGAATCGATCTCGCAGATCTCCTACTGAACAAGGTCTACCACATGCCCAAGCAAAACCCCTCAACAATAAAGACGTCCCCTTGAAGCCGAAACAACTCTGATACCAAATGTAGGTTTTAACCCTGTACAGGAATTTACCCACAAACGAATTCTTAAAAATAGAAAATATATAATGGCGAGAAACACAAAACAAATACACAAATATTTTCCCCTCGATCCCAAAACCGAGACTACCAGATTATTTTTTCATTATATTCCTTTCAATGTTACAATACATATATATACATGCTGAAGCATTCATAAAATCCAATCCATTAACCCTAGATTAGAACATAATTATAGTTCCCTTGACCGAATCTACAAAATGCCATAGGCAGAAAGCCATCATGCCCAAAACCATGTGCGAAACTCGTGCATAAAACCATAGGTACGTCCACCCACCTAATATAGGGTCCAAAAAAAAAATCCCAGGGCGCTGCTCTGGATCCCTTACAGGGGGGCTACCACCCCCTTGAAACTTCTCGTTGTGACCCCCCTGTTGCACCTGGCACAATGAACAAGGGGGATTGTCGCCCCCCCTGTGACCCCCTCGAATGTGAAACTAGTCGTGGAAAAAATATAACACACACCCAACCAGTTGTTGGCAAAACAAATTTGTGGAGGAATTCTACAAGAGAAATTTGTGGCTTTAGGGCCTATGCAGGGACCATGCTGGGCAAATTCATAGCACCTTGAGGAACAATAATTTCATTGTGAGGAGGACTAGAGTTGGAAGGGATATTTTGGAGAGGAATTCCCCAGGAGTTTGGGGAAAGTTTTTGGTGGAACTAGGGGCATACTCAACTATTTTCCAAAAGTGTGTTTTCCCTATATCACTGGGCAATTCACACTATTTTATGGGTTAGTAGGTGTCGGGGAGTTGGATCATTTCCCTTGTGGGTTTTGTTGAGCAATTTTGGAAGAAGATACAATCACAATTTCAAGGGATTTCGAGCACTTCAAAGGGGCATTTTTATCATTCTCAAAGTAGATGCAACTGTAAATTTTCTGGGCTTGCGGAAAGGGACATTGAATAGAAGTTTCCAACACTTGGGCCCATTCATATCACTAGGGTTTTTCTTCAGCTTGCTTATGAAGGCCCAGGTGCACTTATTCCATACTATATGTACACCTAGTTCAGATTTTTAATAAAATGGCTTAGTTGTTGTCCTAAATTTTGTGTGGTGTACTTGCATTTTGTATTCGCACTTATTTTCCCTACTTTAGTCTAGTTTAATTTTTGTTATACCCTTAATATTTCCATTAGGAATACTATAACCATGGGTTTTCCATTTCCAAGTAGAGTTGCGTGCCAATGAATGTTTCCATGAAGGAAGGCAGTAGACTTCATCTACATTGTTTTCCAGTATATCTAGCAAAAGGACACTCCCAGAAAGTATGTTTCACTATCTCAACCTTTCCAACAATGAGAAACATGATTGCTATTTAATATCTTATAGGATAGGAGATGGAAAATGACAATACAAGGCCTTTAGGTTGTCAAGAGTGGGGGATGTTTCACCTTCTCGGCAATGAGATGGGATGATAATTGACAATGTTCTCAATGGATATTTATTCCTATAATTTGAATGCTATTGTTTTAATAAAACATAATGCCACAACATCCCCAAAGCAACGCAGTGAGGGCATTTGTCATCTGTTAATTCACTTCTGGAAAGTTTGGCTTCGGTGAGCAATCCTTGCCACAAGACTAACCATACAAAGAAATCAAGTTTGTAGGATACCCGTTAAGACCACACATTGCTTAACTTGGAAATCCACCGAAGGTCACTATTTGAGGCACCCCATCATTTGCTTAAATGGGAGCATGATGGATATTTCTATGCATAAGAGCATAGAGTTGTCTTCCATTATATGTCAAAATATATATATCATAGGCTCGTAACCAAATCTCTTCAGATTGGCCCACAAAGAGCATTATTGATTTTTGATAGTTGGACCTCAATTCAATGAGTCATTGAATCTCTCTAATTATAACTCTGTCAGAGGTCAAAAGACCCTTGGACCAAGCAATGAACCTCTAGAGTGACCAATCCCTTCTAGGAGGATCCCAAAGATCATTCCCTGAGAAAATGACGTTCTTGCTCGATATTTTGGCTTGAAAGCAAGGGATTTTTGAAATGCATTGTCCTTGAGTCTTCTAGGTCCATAAAATGTGGGAAGGAAGGACTCATCCCATCCTACTCATAGAACAACTCCAAGAGAGTTATTCAACAACACATAAATCAAACTAATCTCTAATTTTGTTGATATGGCTACTATGTAAGATCCTGTGTGAGAAGGGTTTACTAGCTTGCATCCCCTTTAAGACACTGAACCATCCACTTGGTTGCAAGAATCTTCTCATGTATATATGCTAATGAGCCCAAGTCCACCATCCTATTTTGTGGTAGTGCATATAGACCAAGGGTCCATAGGTAGACCCCACTCACCTACATATTTAGCTCATAAAACTTGCTTCAAGAACTCATGCAACTTCAAGAATGGAGATTTACTTAGAAAACAAGAAGAAAATAAAACATGACCAACTAGACGAATTTTGCAGGTGATTGCAAGTTTGGTAGAAAATGGTAAGTACCTATAGTATTCGTTGCAACAAAATCTACCACCCCTACATGAAGCAAAGTCCCAATCATCAAGGAGGTAGTCTTGTGGAATTCAAGAAGGCTATCCATTGTCACCACAATTATTGTTCCTCTCACTTTTGGTTGGCTCTCCTCCAACTAAAGGGGCACTTCCCTAAAGATAGGATTTCTAAGGCTATAGAGTGGGGGCTCAAAGTGATTTATTGAATAGTGAGCCTTTGTTATCACAAAATATAGAACCTTAATGCAAAGCCTTCACAAGGTTCTAAGACTAGTGGAACATCAAAAGTGTTGCCACTATCAGCTAAGCAACAACTTGCCTCATTTTAGTGAAGGACATATCCAACACAATGAAGGTTTCCCTAGTAGCCCCTCTACGCTTCTTAATGTGAAAAGTCCTCGAACTGCAACTACTGGAATTTATTCTCCTAATTGATTATTGGTTTATTAAATTTTGATCAATATCGAATAAATCACATTACAATTCTTCACGACAAAATAAATATGCTACAGAAAATAAATTGGAAGTTGAGAAAATAATGCACACAATTAACACAATTATTTTAGACTAATGTCCCCGGAAAAACCCCGAAGCGAAAATTGGTGCAACATATGAGGGTTTTAATTTTATTATGCAACAGTAAAAATATGAGTACAATAATTTGGATGCCTCACTGGTAATCCTTCGACAAATAATCTTGCAAAATTTATGGGAGAGAATTTTCTCCATCTGCAAATCAACTAGCCTCCTTCTAGCTTGCTCCCACTGCCTACTGGTTGCTCGCATTACTGGCCTGCTCAAGTTTGGACGACCCCTGGAACCGCCTCCAACTGGGTCATCTAGTCTCCCTCTACCTCTGAGAATTACTTGCTCTTCCTTCCTGGTGGTCTCTCAGGATTTAGCAACTGAATCGATCTCTTCCTCGCTCTAGCACTGGGGTTTCTATCTCACTCGCACTGCCTGGATGGATTTTCTATAGAACAATTCAGCCTCCCTCTTTCCTGCCTCTCTTTCACTGGAAATCTACTGGGAAATACCTCTAGAATTCTCTTTATTGCTTCCTGAATCATTAATGCTCCTGCACCGGCTCGAATTCTTCCCTTACTAAATCATTGTGCATTGAGAAATTCACATTGCTTGGATAATTTGTTCCCTCTCTTTTGTCTCTCCTCATTCAATCGATCTGCTCTAATAATCTCTCGTTGGAGCTTCAACAACCACAATTAAATCCTCATCAATGGTTAAGATCTATTAGGCTCGATCCATGTGAGTCTCTAGAGCATTCTCGATCATCCTCAATTAATTTCCATTAATTAATCAATTTTCCTAAGTTAGACTTAGGCATTTTTAGTAATTGATCAATTAATTTAATTGAGGTGTTTCACAAGCTTATCTTGCAAAACCATTTTTTGGGTTTGGAGATCTCGTGTTCTTTAGTCTCTTAGAAACAAATTGAAACTAGAAAACCTGTCCAATGTTACAAAAACTAACACTCCCTCTTAGTGAGGAAGGTGCTCTCTCTCTCTCCACTACTATACCATCTTACAATTGGACAATCCTATGTTGTAGATGTCTGACTGAATTCCTTGACTTCTCCAAGCTGACCAATCCTATCACCAGAAATCATTGTGAAGAAAATGTTTCCCATCAAGCTGTTGCGCAAACTCTGATCTACTCATACTGTTGTTGCCTATGCATTGCTACTGCAACTACTGCAATAATGAGACTGATCTCCCCAGATCCCGAAGCTCTAGCTTCCATAGGGATTCTCCCTCTAAAGCAGGACCCCTCTAAGTCTCGATTTCCCTATGGGAAATCTCTTTGCTCCCTCCTGGCAACTTGCACTGTCCTCCTGCACTAGGAACTAGACTGTGTAGCTCTACACTGGGAATCTTCTAGTTGGAACTGCACTTGCAATTTGCACTACCTGTGTCATTGCAACTAGTTTTGCAACTCTCTCAATCATCTGATTGCAATTAACTCCGCTACTGTCTATCCAACTGTTATCTGTGGACACTGTGTTACTACAACTAGTTTTGTAACTGTCTATCGAGCATCTGACTACGACTAGCTCTGCTAACACTTAATCCTACTAATGTCATATTGTGGTCCCCTGTAGCGAAGGTGATGATCTTGTTGCAACAACTGGAACTGATCAACCTAATATCTTTACTACATTTGGGCCCTAAACAACTTGATACACAAAGGTACCAAGCACCTCCTCCACCTAGCGATATGTCTACAATCAGTGCGAACTCCTCCAATCTAGCGGTCAATTCATCAATCTCTGTCGAATTTGTTGTCTTCTCCTACTATCCCTTCTTGTCCTTCTTCCTCTAAGGACACTGGGTGACATAGTGACCATACTCACCACACTCGAAGCGCTTGATATTTGACAAACCGTTCTTCTTCCTCTCGCCTCCTTTTGAGCCTTGTCCCTATCTGGGACCCTTCTTTGCTTTTCCCTTAGCTACAAGGGCAACATTTTCCTCATCCTCCTCCCCCTTCGTTTCCTTGTTGCTATTGCTGGTAGAACCATTCACAAGGCTAAGTCTCATCTCTTCCTGAGTGAAGTCACTCCATAAACGATCCCATCCAGGCAGCATATCTCATTCAGAAATAACTTGGACAAAAGCATGCCACTCCTTGGTGAAACCGTTGAGAGTTGTTTTGACTATCTCGCTATCTCATGGTTTTTCTCCAACAGTCGCAAGTTCATCTTTGACATTCTAAATCCTAGTGAGGTAGGGTGTAACGCCTCCTCCCTTTTTCATCCTAGTGGCCCTCAACTTTTCCTTGAGAATCATCTTTTGATTCTCCGATGGATTCTTATACAACTTTACTATGACATCCCACATTTCCTTTGTTGTGTTTAATGTAGCAACATGCAAAACGATATGATCCTAAACATCATCTAGGATCATCCTCTTAGCCTTGGCCATTTCTTTCTTGTATGTTTCTTGTTGTTGAACATCTGTAGGTATGGCAACATTGTTCTCTGCATACTCCTTCAAACCATATTAATCTAACATGAACTACATTCTAGCCTTCCATATGCCAAAGTTAGAGACTTTTTCAAGCCTGTCTTGATCCCCAAGGCCTGCAATGGCCATTTTTGTGAAATTGAAGTATACTGGAGACTAAAACTGCTCCTTGTTGCTCGGCCTTCCTTCTGTTACTCACGCCCCTTTCTAGAATGCGCAAATCTTCCTTACTTGCCCCTGAAATTCCGTCTCGTACACTTGCATTGCTTTTGGTTCCTTTACAGGGAAACTCACACTGACTGGACTATGAAAATTTCATCTATTGCAACAACTGGAAATTATTATTCTAACTATAAATTTAGTTGTGTAATTTATTTGCTACAAAAAACAATGAATAAAATCACAACTACAATTTTCACCATAAAAATACTGCGGAAAAATAGAAAGTTGGAAACTGAGAAATACTAGCACACAAAATTTTGACACCCTTATTTTTGGACAATTGTCCCCGGAAAAATCCAACTTGGGAAAGCTGGTGCAATAGATGAGGGTTTTCTTATTATTCTGCAGCATAAATTCTAAGTACAATAAAACGATTCCAAATTGGCTTATCTATCTGAGAGAAATACTGGCTAAAATATCTCAGGGAATTTTACCCTCCTCTCCAACAAATCTCGGCTGAGTCTGGGCTTAGAAATTGAACCTCGAAATGATCTGCGTCCACCTCTGCTATGCCCCTGCGCAGTCCCCTGCGCGCTCAGCTCGGAACTCCCACTAAATCAGACGTCCTACCTGTCTCTACTGTTAGAAGTCTTAGGCTCTCTAGAAAATTTCCTAACCTCCAGCATGTGAAACAACTCACTCTACAACGAAATCAAATTGCCCCACTTGAGGAACTGCACAGCCCCTGCGTAGGCTCTTGGAGAATAATTTCACCCTCCTCTGCTAACTCCTTTAGAATTAGAAACTCCTCCAAGAAGTCTCTATGATGCCCTCTACCACCTGTTGCTCGATTAGTGGTTCGATCTCACTGTTGAATCACCTGCTACTAGAAAATCGAACTGCCTAAATCACTGAGTATCTACAACTAGTGTATTCTCGATCTACCCATCAACTTCTTATAATCCTCTGTTGGAGCACCAATAACTAAAACTAGAACTAAATCAAGGGCCCATATTAATTCCCTGTCGATCCATGTGAATTTCTAGAGAATTCTCACCTTATCTCAATTAATACTGATTAATTAACCATATTCCCTAAGTGTTGACTTAGGAAATATTTAAAAATTGGCTAATAATCTAATTGAGCCATCTCCAGGTGGAATTTCCATAAACATTGTATGGGTTTTGGAGATCTCATGTGTTTTAGCCTCTCCACAAAGTTTCAAGAATAGAATTCCTTTGATGTTACAAAAAATAACACTCCCTCTTAGCGAGGAAGGTGTTTTAGTGTTGCACCACTGCTACTACAAAACCCTATTTTTGTATCACCCCTCTGTCATGTTGCTGATGTTTGGCCACTCCCACCAACCACTATGCAACTCTGATGTTGCATATGTGTTGCTGTTGACACTGCCATACTGCTTCCAACTCTGCATCTGCACTGAAACTCCCTCTCATTTGTTGTTGCTGCAACTGCAACATCTACAACTGAGAAATATCCAAAATAATTTGTCCTTGCTATTGAAACGAGTTCTCCACCATACCCATTTGTTCTCTAAAATAAATGAACTTAGCTCTCCCTAGAGCTTTCGTGAGTATATCTGTAACTTGCTCTTATGTGGGAACATATTGTAGCTGGACTGCTCCACGCTGCACACAATCTCTGATGAAATGACATCGAATATCTATGTGTTTCGACCTGTCATGAAACACTGGATTCTCAGAGAGCTTAATGAAACTCTGATTATCATCGTAGATATTGGTCACCTCCATCTTCTGCGTGAACAAGCTTACTAGTAGCTTCTGAAGCCATATAACTTCACACATAGTTGTGCTTGGTGCCATAGACTTTTCTTTTGCAGAGCTCAGTGCTACTAACTTATGCTTCCTGCTACACCAAGAAATCACGCCTGATCCAATGTTGAAGCAGTACCCAGAGGTACTTTTCCTGTCCACTGAACTTCCTTCCCAATCTGCATATGTGAATCCACATAATCTAACAACATCCCCTTGGGTATATCTCAACCCATACTTGACTGTGTCGTGCACATACCTCAAAATATGCCTCTCTGTTGTCCAATGTACACTCTTCATTTCTACCATAAAGTGACTGAGGGTATTGACTACAAAGAAGATATTTGGCATAATGTTAACCAGATACATGATAGAACTGGTAAGTTGTCTGTACAAGGTGGGGTCGACCTACTTATCATATTATGCATCTATCTTCTTCCAGTTGGTGATCATGGGCGCAGAGATGGGTCTACAATCTTGTATTTTGAACCTCTTCAGAATATCTGTAGCGTATTTTCCCCGCCTAAGAAAGATCTCCCCGTCCTTCTACCACACTTCCAATCCTAGGAAATATTGCATCAACCCCAAATCCTTCATATCAAACTCTACTTCGATGTTCCTCTTGCAGTCCTTTATGAGCCTTGATGATCCTATCAAGAAGAGATCATCCACATACAATACTAGGATGAGTGACTCGCCCTCTACCATCAAATACAAAAGGTTGGGATTTGTGTCACTCTTGAGGAATTATAAAATCTGACAAGAAAATGTAGAGACTCAATGGGAAGCAATCACAAAATTGACCAAGACCGACTGGGAGTCGTAGTGGCAATACCTCATGAAGCCACATAGCCAGATCATGACCCTTAACTGCTCACTTCATTCAACTCAGCGGATGCTGCCACCTCTCACCGATGCGATTTTCGCAGGATAGCTCAGGACACATTTTGGGGCACCTCCTCAACTCAAACCAATGACCGATATATGTGATTTGAAGGACAAGATGGTAGACAACAAATCATCATCTTAGCCTCTGCTCATCAAGCCATTATTTATTTTTAGAGTTAGTTAACTAGTTAGGAGGAAGGTTGTTTGAAACCTCCTCAAATTTTTGTATAATCTATTTTTGCACATTAGTTAGAATAGTATTTATACCCTTCTCATGCATTTAGAGAAGGGTCTAGAATTTTATCAAAAACATTTGCAAAGAATGCACTTTTGTAAGTTTGTGAATGCTTTGGTGAAATTATGGAACATGATCGTTTCTTTTAGATATCAGACTACTTTCCTTTGTTGATGCACTATTGTGTTCTTGGGAGATAATTTGATTTGAAGAAAGGAGTTGATCCATGTCATTAGTTAAATGAGAAGAACTTCACACATATGGTACTATTATCTTGTATGATTGATTCTATTTTTTGTTTAATTAGTGACAACACTTTACTTTCATGAATTGTATGTGAGATTTATTCTTTCTGTTAAGCGTTAATTGCACTATTGTATGATGCCTAGCTGAAATTGTTAATTTTCATATATATAATTCATCATATATGTGATATATTTTATAAATTTCTTTGACTAAATATTTAGTCAAAGAAATTATCTTATATGTTAACATCTCTGTTTATACATGATTAATCTTTATTATCACATGTTAAGCAGATATATTTATAGATCCATACCACACAGAAATACTCGAGTTTATATCAGAATAAGTTAGTCAAAGATTTGATGATAGAATAAGTCATTTATATTATCATTATTCTATTGCAATCACTCATGAACCAACCACTCTCATCTTAAAACCCACATTGGGAAACTGGTCCCATTATCCCTAGTCAAAGCCACCACTTTAAACGGAAAAGGAGTTGTCTCAAGGTTCAGATCGGATGGTTATCCCCCATGTTGGGGTAGCAAAAACCTAAGGTTGCAAACATTTTGGCGCTAGAAGGAGGGAATCCGACTATGAATGGCATATAAACCAAAAGATCAATTGGAAAACATTCATAAGAGTCAAAACCCCTCCACAACTTCTAAACCTTCTAGATCTCGTTCAGAATCTCCTAATTAGAAATCTAAAGTTGTAGAAACATCTCTCTCATCTCCTGAAGTAGTAAGACAACCACCTTCCCCAAATTACACTCCCAAGTCTCCTAAAGTCTATTCTTTGATACAGAGATTGGAACATATATCCATTTCTATCAAGAAACCAAAGAGGCCCAAAGTTTTTGACGAAAGTGTTACTTCCTTATTACAACAAACTAGGGTATTAACTAGATTGCAAAGTGAAAGACTTGGAGTAACCCCTTTTGAGTTCCCCATCCCTCCACGCCGTAGGAAAGTTACCTCACCAATATCTGAATTGGATACCAACAAGATCACATCACCTTTCCATCCATTCACTTCCTCATTCACTTCTACTCAATCCACAGCTTCTCAACTATCTACTTCCCCAATTAGTACTGCTACTAGTAGTACTAACCCAGTAGTAAGTTCTTCACCATTTATACCTACTTCTGGACCAACCTTACCATCTTCTCAATCTCCAACTCAAGTTATGGCCAATCAATCCACTCAACCTTGGACAAACCCTGGTGTTGTCTTGGTTGCAAATCCAAATGCACTCCCAGCAAACCCAGAAAAATGGCTACCCAAGTACAATCCCGACAATGGTGTTCTGGCTGAAGAACATCTAAATAACTTTATGCTGGCCATGAATATTAATGGAGTTGCACATGAAGATGTTGTAATGAGACTGTTCCCTTATACCTTCCAAGGATCTACTAGATCTTGGTATTTTTCCCTTCCAGCAGGTTCAATTAGGAACTGGGATACTTTTCAAGAAGTATTTCTTGCAAAATTTGGTGATGATAGGACCATAGCATCCTTGATCAATGATATTTCTAATTTAAAAGCTAACTCAGATGAAAGGATCAAAGACTTCAACTCCATATTTAACAAGTTTCTAAATAAAATCCCAGTTGCCTCAAAACCTATTGTAGATGTACAAATAGAATGGTACAAATCGTCTCTTCCCTCTAATATTGTGATTTTTGTAGATAGATCCAATAAGGATACCCTTGTAGAAAACATGAAAGAAGCCCTGTCTGTAGAAAGAAGGATTATAGCTTTGGAAAAGAGATCACAAACAGACGAGAGGAAGTCAAAGAAAGTAACATTTAAGGATGATTCTAAAAAGAAAGCTTCAAAGGACCCTTTCGATCTTGAAGGCCTTCAGAAAGTATTAAAGACGATGTCTAATGAAATGGTCGAAATCAAGAAGCAGGTCACAGAATCCTTTGCTCCCAAGAAACCTTTTCACTCATTTAAAAGGAATCCTTCTTCTGCATCACAACCCCCGAACACCATTTCAAATGCTGAGTCTGATCAAGAAGCAGAAGAAGACTCACCAGCCGAAGAGGAAAACGAAACAGAAGAAGAAGTTGAATTAAATGGAATGTGGGATTTCATCCTCCCAAATGAAGAAGATGCACAAGCTATGCCAGTGACTACAAGAAGTAAAAATCTCCTGACATGTCTATCACAAGTCAGAAACAAAAAACTGCTACTCCTGTAAATGAGAAAACAGTAAGTAAGAAATATAAGACTATTCAAACTGATCCTGTTCCTCTAGATCCTCCAAATACTTCCAAAACATTGGTAATCTCATATACATTGGAACACAATATAGTCGAAGACATGAAAAAGACTAGAGCAAACATTTCATTGCACGAACTTACTAAACTCAAGAAACAACAGAAAATTTTATTAAGAGAATTAAAAGCAGTTCCTGTAACCCATCTGCCATCTAATGTAGTTACTCAAGCTGCCTATGATATGGGAAAACCTCCACCATCTTCCAACAAAGTAGATCCTTCAGATTTAGTCCTAATCAGTGATAGATATATTTCTCATATTCCTCCATTTCTGCTCACTTACAAAATTTTCAACAGGAATGTTCATAACTGTCTTGTTGATTCAGGAGCCTCTTCAAATATTATGCCAAGAGCTGTGTGCACCAAATTGAATATTACACCTCAAAATCTGCAGTACACATAGTTC
Source organism: Pinus tabuliformis (assembly GCA_031772625.1). Taxonomy (NCBI): domain Eukaryota; kingdom Viridiplantae; phylum Streptophyta; class Pinopsida; order Pinales; family Pinaceae; genus Pinus; species Pinus tabuliformis. Next base: position 314,555,740 of record CM062808.1, on the reverse strand, counting down.
AATTAAACAGGACAAAAGTAGAGGTACTTGGAGAAATAACATCAATTTCAATTAGGCTTTCCTGTAATCCAAAAGTTTCGCAAATAATTGATATTTTAGTGGTTGATATCCCTTAATTTTATGGTTTAATCTTAAGTAGGGATTGGTCTAAAAAGTTGCATGGTTACTTCGCAACTGATTGGTCTCACATGTGGTTGCCACATAATGGTAAAGCAAATCAAATCAAGGTAGACCATGAAAATTTCATGAAATATACAATCACTGACCTTGAGGGAAGTAATGAACCTGTTTCCTTCACCAATAACATCATTGGAAATTACTCAGTTGAGTCATTTTTTGGATCCTTTAATGCTCAGAGGTCTCCCTTTCCAGATAATGTCATAGTGTCTCAAATAGAAAAAATTTCACAAACAGATGCTTCCAAGTGTGTAAATTTAGTAGATAAAATTTCAAATAATTCTTTGTTCTAGACTCTCTATTTTGATGGTTCCAAATCTAAAGATGGCGCAGGTGCAGGATGCATTTTGATCAATCTGCAAGGAGAGAAAACCATGTTAGCCTACAGACTTGAATTTCAGTGCACTAATAATGTCGCTGAATATGAAGCATTGATCCAAGGACTGTACAAAGCCATTGGACTTAATGTCAAAAATTTGCAAGTCTACGATGATTCTGAAATAATTTTGAAGTAGGTAAGAAATACAATTCATTGTGTCTCTGGGAACCTTAAACATTATCAATCATTAACCTATAATCTGACTTCTCATTTCTTTGCTTTTAACATTTCTTCAGTTCCTAGACTTCAAAATGCAAGTGCTGACTTACTTGTTAATGTGGCATCCAAGTTTATACCCTCAGAAGATTTCAGTCCAGACAAATTTTCAATAGAGTTAATATTTAGGCCATCTATTCCCGATAATGTAACAAATTGGAGAGTATTCAATAACGATGTGGATATAGTTAATTTCCTTACATCAGAAGGGTCCTATGAGGAACAGATCATAGATGAACAAGAGCATGATCTGCAAATTAAAAATGATCAGAATCAAAACCCAATCCCAAAGTTTGTAGTTAAGATGGAATATCTCTATGATCTAAAGGATAGATTCAAGAAAGTTACTAACTCCAAAACTCAAAGTTCTACTTTGAGATTTGAAGTAGTAAACTTAGGGTCAACTAAAAACCTCAAAATATCAACCTAGGTCTTGGCCTATCATCAGAAGAAAGAATATAATTCATTATGTTTTTGAAAACTTACAAAGGTGTCTTTGCCTGGGATTACGCAGATCTTAAAACCTATGATACCTCTGTGATTCAACATACCATATCTATGACTTCGAACAAAAAGCCAGTTCAACAGAAGCTTCACAAAATTCACCCAAACCTTGAGAGTCAAATCAAATCTGAATTGAAAAAGCTTCTGAAAGCCAAAATAATCTTCCCTGTTAGACACTTTAAGTGGGTATCGCATATGGTGCCTGTAAGGAAAAAAACGGTGATATTAGGATTTGTATTGATTTTAGGAACGTGAATAAAGCTTGTCAAAAAGATAACTTTCCTTTGCCTACCATGGAATAGATATTGAAATCAGTTGCAAGTTCTGAATTAATGTCTTTTCTAGATGGATTCTCAAGATATAATCAAATTCTTGTGCATCTAGATGACAGATTAAAGATAACATTCAGGACCGAGTGGGGAACATATGCCTATCAGAAGATTCATTCTGGACTCATTAACGCAGGTGCTACATTTCAGCGCGCTATGGATATTGATTTTAAAGGTTTGATTAATAAATCAGTGGTTATTTACTTAGATGACATCACAGCCTTTTCTAAGAATAGGAACAATAATTTAAGTGACCTGAAGCACATTTTTGAAAGATGTAGGAAATATGGCATTTCCTTAAATACAAAAAAATCTTATTTTGCTTTACCAGAATGCAAACTCCTTGGGTTTATAGTGTCCAAGAAAGGGATTTACATTGATCCCTATAGAGTCCAAGAGATCGAAATGATTTCTCTCCCACATAACAAAAAGACCTAGGCCAAATAAATTTTGTAAAAAGATTTGTTCCAGATTTTTCACATATTGTCCTACCCCTTCAAACAATGATTCGAAAAAAAGTAATTTTCAAATGGGGAAAACATGAAAGGGAATCATTTTAGTTGTTTAAAAAATCCATTATTAATGCTCCTTCGCTGACAACTCCTAACTTTCTCAAACCTTTTATATTATATACTTTTTCATCTGATACATCATATGCAACAGTTTTAACACAACTGAACGATGAAAATATCGAGGCACCCATCTCTTTTTTCAGTTCTAACTTGCAAGGTGTCGAGTTAAATTATTCAACTGTCGAGAAACAAGCATTTGTTGTTTTTAAAACCTTGAAACATTTCAAACCTTTTCTTCTTAAAGCCCATACAAAGATAGTAGTACCCTACCCCGCAGTAAGACAATTATTAATCCAAAGAGAAGTAGGGGAGAAAAGAGCCAATTGGGTTACTGCACTTCAAGAATATGATGTAGAAATCTGGCCAGCTAAAATTGTTAGGGGCCAAGGTTTTTGCAAGATGTTAACAGGAGCTTCCCAGTTATCACCAAAAGAAGATCAAGGTAATGAAGTACAAATATCAGAGGTAATCCTCAATGATACACAATCACAATATGTTGATTTGAAATTTTATTTGAAGAATGGATATGCTCCTATGCATCTTAATTATAAAACAAAGCGTGCTTTAAGGTTGAAATCAAATCAGTATGAATTAGTCAATGATGTATTGTTTAGAAAAAATTATGATTCAATATTACTAAGATGCTTGGAGAAACCTGAAGCTGAAAAGGTCATGCAGGAATTACATGATGGACCAGCTGGAGGACATTTTGGAGGAAATACCACAACTCACAAAATCTTGCATGCAGGATATTATTGGCCAATGATATTTAAGGATGCACATGAATATGCAAGAAAGTGTAAAACTTGTCAAACTACAGCCAGAAGAGAAAGGAAGCCAGCATTCCCTTTGCAACCAGTAAACATCCAACAACCATTTGAACAATGGGGATTAGACATAATTGGTGAGATTGTTCCTAACTCTTCCAAACTGCATAGATTCATCCTTACAACTACTGATTATTTTACAAAATGGGTAGAAGCTATCCCTTTAAGGATAGCTAATACACAAAGCATTACGGACTTCATTGATCAGTACATAATTACCAGGTTTGTCTTACACTCAACTTTAATGTTTGACAATGCATCTTACTTTTCTGGAAATTCAATGGTAGAATTTGCTCTAAAGCGAGGTTTTAAGCTAAAATATTCAGCCAACTATTATCCACAAGGTAATGGATTAGCAGAATCAATGAACAGAAACGTCATCAAAATTATCAAAAGGACTATTGACCAAAATCATAGGAATTGGCACAAAGCATTGACATTTTATCTATGGGCAGACATAATTACACATAAGGCATCTATTAGTTCTTCTCCTTTTGCTTTAGTTTATGGAAAAGAAGTTGTTCTTCCCACAAACATAGCAATCCCATCTCTTGCCCTAGTGCAATTCATCGATGAAAACCCTTCTTCTTCTCTCCAAGCTAGACAGTTTCAGATTCTTAAGCTTGAAGAAGAATGAGAAAAGGCCAAAGCAACCCACTTCCATCATCAACAATTAGTCAAAGCCTCTTTTGATACAACCTCTACCAGTCAAAAAACTTTTGAAGTAGGTGATTTGGTTTTGAAATGGGACAAAGCACACGAGGAAAAAGGTAAACATACCAAATTTCAAAGACTATGGCTTGGCCCTTTTCAAATTATTGAGAAAATTGGACAATCAACGTTTCTTTTACAAGACTTATCAGGTAAGAAGGATTCTTTTCCCATTAATGGGAAAATATTGAAAAAATACTTTTCTTAGAAGATAGCCTCTTCCAATTTTGTATCATATCGCCTTTAAAATTCTTAGGAAAATAAATATAAGTAGTATCCAATTTTGGATTTTCAAAATAAAATCTTTGATAATATTTCTGATTTTTTACTTCTATAAGTAAGTAAAAGTTAAAAGAAATAATTAGGACATTCGAGTACCAAAGAAAACCTGATTTCTTTGGAAAAACTTGATCTTGCTAAAAAACATTTATTCTATGAACAAACTCTTATCTTTTTAGAGTATGAATGTTTTGTTATCAGTCAAGAAAAGAATCTTTAACCTAGTAAGGACTTTCTGCAGATGAGTATCTTAAAACTCTATCATTATCATCCAAAACTCTCAAAAGAGCCAATGATTCACCCCATCTGATAAAATTTTCCTTTTTTAGAGTGTAATTCTAAAATATACAAAACTTAGAAGATAAAAAGTCTCATTATGAGCTTGTTTACCATGGTCATAGGGAAATAATTAAACTAATATTACCAATACTGCATATCAAAACAGGGTAATAGCCAATGATCTCATTGATCAGAAGACAAGGGGTCTCATCAAGAGCCAGCTTGTTCAGTTTAGTTACAACTAGTGAATGGCATTTTCATTATTAGGTTACCAAGCCTAGACGATGTCTTTTAAGAAACCTAAAAGAAAAGATTATATTAAAAAGGAAAAAGGGACAAGATCCAAGTGAGATTCAAAGCAAGTGAATATCATTTTGAAATTTGAAAATTGCTTCAGATGGGACAATGAATCATTGTTGGTTAAAAGATAACCTTATCGAGGCTATGAACGCCTGCTGGCAGCAGAGGCTCTATCTGTGATAAATGAGTAAACACCAAAAACTAATTTGTAGAAAACACCTGCTATATCACTTTAACTCTTATTATTGACTGATGCAAACATTTGTATTTATATCATTACAAGAGTAAAGTAGTTGAATAAATAGATTCAATAAGTGATGATGATTCTAGAGAAATGTTATTTATTTTATAACTCATGTTATTATTATTCCTATAACTTTAATTACTTTCAAAGTTTTATAAATTCCAGAAAACTACTTAGAGATAGCTGGTTCTCCCAAGAGAATTGCCAATTGTTGTACAATGAAACAACCCCCCCATTTATGAATAATAATAGCTAATATTAGAGATATAAATGGGGACCCTTTTTAAATTTTTAGTCTTAGGATAATAAAACCTAACTCTAAGAAGTTGCCTTGAAAAATCTTGCAAAACAACCCAAGGATGAGATCCTCATCGCAAATTGCAAATCGCGCTTTTCCATGTGACTATCATAAAACACCTTTAAAAATTTGCGATGCGTAATCAAACCTCCCGCTGCGATATCCTGATCATAAGCACCTTGTCATTTCGCAAATCGCACTTTGCAAACTTCGCAAGTAATTAAGCTATGCCACTACAACGCCCATTAACGATTTGCGAAATGCGATATTGCGACAATCACAATCGCATTTCGCCTTATAGAAAAGACAATGCTATATTGTATCCGTTTAAAGATTGCGATGTGCGAATAAGAGTAGTAAGCGTGTGAAATAATTGTGTTTTAAATACAAAAACGAATGAATTGATAGGTTAATAAATATTTAGCGACCCGAGGAGAGGTAATAATTTTCCAAGTTATGGGTAGTTAACATTGAGTATCTCATTAAACCTTTCTCACGATCCAAAGTCATTTCAGAAAAGCTTTCAGTCTTAATTGCCCGATACTATTTGCGTTGATATATCTTGTCCATTTCAGGCAAGCTACAAAAGACATGTCATTGAGGAAGGTGATGCAGAAACAGAAAAAGAAGAGCATTGTTGAATCCGAGTTTACAGAGATGGCTCCCATATTCTCTAATACAATCTGCAGCATTGACGGAGGAGAAACAACTTGGGAGGTCATATACAATAGGCTTGAGGACGAGTGTCCCAAAATTACTGTCATAAGAGAAAAAACTGACTCAACAATACCTTCAAGGCTTCAATTCAAGGATGTTGCCTATTCTTTCCTACATAGGATAGGATTGAGGGCTAAAATCCTCCCATACATGGATGAGATCAAATGGGTGGTTGAAAACCTCACCATAGAAGATAGGCAATTCAGGAATTCAAGAATGGAACTCATGGGATCATTCAGAGCAGAGGACCTGAAGAAAATGTACCATATACCTGACCCTCAAGATATATATGATAAGACATATGTGGCCAGCTTCGCAAAGAAGAACCCAAACCCCTTCAAGCTGATTCAGGGCTGGAGAGTATTGGACAACAAATTCAAATTTGACAAATCGGGTATGTATGCTATAGCCTCTTTGGAAAACCCCTACAACTATGCAGCTGCTATGTTATGTAGACTATATGGGTTGCCCAATAATTCTAAGTTTTCCATAGAATGGATTCCTCTGATTGATGCCTGCGTTAATTCCCACATCATGAATTGGGCCACCATCCTATCTAATAACCTAGCCACCATCATTACCGAATATCGACAAAAGAGAGCCTCCTCTCCAGAGAACCTTCCCTCGTTCTATTTTAGTGCCTACATTATGGACGCCATCTATTTCTACACTACATTTCCGACCATGGGTTGGAAATGGACCTTACAGGACCCCTACCCTATCCATCTCAGTCATAAGAAAATACGAGAATCCCATTATATACCTCATCTCTATAAAATATGTCATTCTATTATTTTCCCCTGCATCAAATAATTTTCAATAAGAAAGCCCCCAGGTTTTCCCAAGAAGCCGCAACAAACCTTCTAGCTGTCAGCAAATATTTTATTGAAGAATGGTTCACCTACATTAGGGTTTTTGGTAGCACAGCCGACCCACATGTCCTTCCTTTGTATGTTTCTGATAAATTGTTAGCAAGGGAAATCGCCCACCAGATCGTGGGAAAAGGCCTAACTAAAGTCCTCAAAGAAAGCAAGAAGTTATTATGGCCCTCTTTTCCTGTCAAGTGCGGTTCTTTTGCTTTAGCAAATTTTAATCATGCCATTAAGGAGTTAGTAAACATGGAAGCCCTCAGGCTTCATACATTGCCGAAAAGGCAATTTGATCCAGACAAGGTAGCATATAACATCACTACTGTGGTAAAGCTCAAGCCATACAACCATGAGGATAACGATTTTGAAGACCTGTTACAGTTGGTCGAATCCTTCGAATAATTGTTCGAATGGGATAAAGCGAACCTGAGTCTTGAAGATTTTGAAAGATTTTGGGAATTTAGAAATGAAAGGCTCAAAGTAATCCCAATGCACTTGTTGAAGATTGAAGATAAGCCTACACCAAGTGTGACTATTAATAGTGAAGGACCTAGTTCTTGCATAGAGTCTCAGGTGAATACTGAGAAAACACCAGATACAGGGAAGGCCCAAGACACAGATAATACAATAGAGTCCAACAGGAAGTCAGCTGAGAAATAATTGATGAGAACCCCACATAAAGAAATTAGTTCAGAGGTCAAAGGCAGTAGTTTGGCATAGGAGTGGGATTAGTTTAATCAAAAACTGCAAGACACTCCCAAAACGACAGATACCCAAGAAAAAATGGAGTGTCAAACTCCTCTGCATATTCAGGAGAATACAGAGTCCAAGTCTATGGACGAGCAGTCCAAATCCATGGATGAGCAGTCCAAGCCTATGGATGAGCAGGCGACAACATCCCAGCAGACTGAGATTATCCCTGCTCTTCCCACATTAGAGATCATCTTGAAAGTGACCGAAATACCTCCACTTGTTGTGTTCTACAGCTCACTCCACAAGGTTGTAGTAAGGAGATAGAGGAAAAGGAAAAGGGTAGAAACACCCGAACTCCCACCTAGAAACGAGCCAATGGACATAGTTTGGAGGGACATTCCTTTCAACCTAGCTAAGAACTTGACTAGATTGTCACAGTTCACGAGAGAATATGCAACAGCCACCATGGACAAAGCTACTGAAGTCTCTACTTTATTGAGAGAAAGGAAGAGAGGAATGCAGAGCTCGAGCACCAGCTCAAAACAGAGAAAGCAAGTGTGAACAGGAAAGCAGTTGAGCAGCTTTCCCAAGTGCTCCTTAGCATGGAGGTCCTGAAAATAAGCCACAAAGATGATATATCAGCTAAAAACATGCAACTCCAAGAATTGCAACAAGCCATGGAAAGATATAATGATGTTCCTACTACCGAGGAGTTCGTTAAAGAGGCGCTGGAACTAAATTCCCTCTTAATGAAACAGTGAGAGCACTTCTGCCAAAATATGTCACACACTACTCCTTATCTGATCACTAGCGACCAGCTAACAGATAACGTGATTGACCATAGAACCGATTTTACTAATTTGAACACTAGAATCTTAGAGTTCATCGAATGGCAAGAAACAGAAGACGAAAGGAAATCCAATCTGCCTGAAATCGAGGAGACACACAAAGACATTCTTTTCACGGATTGGGACGCGAGAATCAAGCAAGCTGAGCTAGCAGTGGCAAGGGTAGCTGGGGTATCGAAGAATATAATCAAGGTGGTGAACCACACTCTGTTTGTCACCAACCTGCTAAAGGAAGGCAATCTAAAAGAAATGCCCGATTTAGGTGCTTTGCATAAAAGCTGGCAGGAAAAGGTAGAGACTCAAAGGGAAGCAATCACAAAATTGACCAAGACCGACTGGGAGTCATATTGGCAATACCTCGTGAAGCCGCACAACCAGATCATGACCCTTAACTGCTCACTTCATTCGACTCAGCGGATGTTGCCACCTCTCACCGATGCGATTTTCGCAGGACAGCTCAGGACACATTTTGGGGCACCTCCTCAACTCAAACCAATGACTGATATATGTGATTTGAAGGAAAAGCTGGCAGATAGCAAATCATCATCTTAGCCTCTGCTCATCAATCCACTGTTTATTTTTAGAGTTAGTTAACTAGTTAGGAGGAAGGTTGTTTGAAACCTCCTCAAATTTTTGTATAATCTATTTTTGCACATTAGTTAGAATAGTATTTATACCCTTCTCATGCATTTAGAGAAGGGTCTAGAATTTTATCAAAAACATTTGCAAAGAATGCACTTTTGTAAGTTTGTGAATGCTTTGGGGAAATTATGGAACATGATCGTTTATTTTAGATATCAAACTCATTTCCTTTGTTGATGCACTATTGTGTTCTTGGGAGATAATTTGATTTGAAGAAAGGAGTTGATCCATGTCATTAGTTAAATGAGCAGAACTTCGCACATATGGTACTATTATCTTGTATGATTGATTTTGTTTTTTGTTTAATTAGTGACAACACTTTACTTTCATGAATTGTATGTGAGATTTATTCTTTCTGTTAAGCGTTAATTGCACTATTGTATGATGCCTAGCTGAAATTGTTAATTTTCATATATATAATTCATCATATATGCAATATATTTTATAAATTTCTTTGACTAACTATTTAGTCAAAGAAATTATCTTATATGTTATCATCTATGTTTATGCGTGATTAATCTTTATTATCACATGTTAAGCAGATATCTTTGTAGATCGCATACCACACAAAAATACCCGGGTTTATATTAGAATAAGTTAGTTAGAGATTTGCATGATAGAATAGGTCATTTAGATTATCATTATTCTATTGCAATCGCTCATGAACCACCCACTCTCATCTTAAAACCCACATTGGGAAATTGGTCCCATTATCCCTAGTCGGAGCCACCACTTCAAACGGAAAAGGAGTTGTCTAAAGGTCCAGACCGGGTGGTTATCCCCCATGTTGGGGTAGCAGAAATCTGAGGTTGCAGCAACAAGGTAGCACCCAATATCGGTTTCTAAAAGGTAGTTCCCAAAAATTAGGTCTGTGAAAGTAGCAGTTTCATTTTTCCCTTCGAAAGGTATAAACTTTCTTTCCCCTATACAGAAGCCATAAATCCGACTAGTCAATAATAAAATACCCCTATAGTTTTCTTGACCATTCTCTACTTAGCAATACATCATAGGCTTCCATGATGTCCACATTCACTTTGTTTATATATTGGTGAACTTGTTGATAATATGATAAGAAAATAAGAACATTTCTGAGTTCACCAATAGCTTGAACAAGAGACTTGTCTAGCTGAATAATCTGTTCATCAGTCTTATCCCATTTGGCATTGATTTTCTTGGAAACAAACAATGGAATTATGTATACATATGCACCAGAATCGACTAAACAATTGTGAACAATGTAATTGAGAATTTCAAAAGTTAATAAAAATGGAGGGAAAATAATATTAGCTTCTAATATTAAAGCATTAACAATTGATTCCAGGGGACCAGAAGAATTACCAAAGACATTGTGGGAAGAAGAAGCATTATCACCTGATGAGGACTGGGCAAGGGCTTGGACAAGCAGTTCCCGCTGGCTTGCTATCCTTGTAAGCTCAAAAAATTAAATATTTGCGTGGGATTTCTTCCTAACTTCCATTATGTTATAGTCAAGTGCAATAGACATTACGGTATTATCTAGAGCAATGACTTTATTTGACACTTCTGGAGTGGTAGACTTGGTTTTACTGCTGCTGGAAGTGTTATTTGTTGTGGAAGCATCTCCAGAATTGTTCTAAGCTTGGTTGAAGGGCGGTTTAATTTTCCTTAACAAATGTTCCTTCAACTTTTGCCTCATCTAATCTTGTTCAGGAACAAGCACTTTACTTCTTAACTTATATTGGCTACTTTTCTTCTAAGCCAAGGCCTCATTCAATGGTTGTTCCTCAAGGATTTTCTTCTCAGCATTGAATAGACAACTGAAAGTATTTATTGCATGTATGACACTCGCAATTCCTTCAGCCACATCAAATTCTTCCTTTTCTTCCGTTTGCTTATTTTTCTCATCTCAAAGTACTGAATCAATAATGTGTGCATCTAGAGCGTTCATGTTGTGATTCCATTGCAGGCATGTTTTTCTGAGTGATATTCTTGATGAAAAGAAACAGTATTGGTCAATGCCCATACTTTAGACATTTAGCATGACATTCAAGCTTTGTACAGATTTAGCCAAATGATTATTGTTGTTGTTTTTGTTAGTCCTTCTCAGGAAATTAAATTTTGGGGGATTGACAGTGGTCTTACTTGTCCTTTTTTTTAATTCTGTTAATTCATTGGACAAAGTCCTGATAGTTCAGGTCAAGTTTTCTAGATTAGTAGCTTCTTTATCTTTGGCCTTTCTTGAAGATTCCCAAGACCTTTTTCCTGTCTCCTTGGAGTCTTTAGATGATTCATCATCAACAATGAATTTGATCACACACAAGTCCTTTTCAACTGTGACGACGTCTTCAAAATTTTGTGCCAAAGTTTCTTTCATAGTTCTCTTTACAAACTGCACAATGCTTATCTGCGAGGCATAAGTATAGTAATCAATCATGATGGAAACATGAGGTGTCATATATGGGGGAAATTGGTTCAACACTCGATTGAAAATATGATTAAAATCTTTGATCTTTTATTTTGCCCTCATTTTCAGGTTCCCTAACTCCTTTAATAACATAGCTAGGGTTTTGTCATCAATGAACTTTTCAAGGAACAACTTTTTAAACCCACTCCAATTCTGAATTGAATTTGCGAGAAGACTATGATACCAAGAAACCACTCTACCATCTAAGTTACAAGGAAAGAGTCTACATGATACATTTTCAGAACGTGTTGTTGGAAATAATGAGAGGGGGGGTGAATCATTATTTCTTTTCAATTGTTATTTTTACCAGATCATATCACTTATAATTAGAATGCAAAATGAAAAATGATAGGATAATAATAATTTTTTTTAATAAAGATGACGAGGACTCCAATCCTATTTACAATGAATCAAGTACAATAATAAATCAGGGCTCCAACCCTAGATTGAGACTCCAATCTTCAATGAACCAGGCTCCAACTTGTACTTTTCCAAGCACCGACTCAGACTTCACAAGGCTCCAACCCTATCTTCCCAAGGCTCCAACCTTGTCTCTATGTGGAACCAACCTCTATGGTTCCAACCCTATCTCTGGTACAGGTTCCAACCTAGTCTTCTTTAGAACTCCTATCCTCTGGGGCTCCAACCCACAACTTCAATTCGTTAAGATAAGTTTAATGATTCTCTACATCTCCCAATATATTTTGCAATGATCTCTGACAATATCTTCACCTTAAACACTGCTCACAAACGATCTCCAAGGAACTTAGGTCATCAATGACAACTTTTTATTCTCATGAAGGTGTCTCCACAACTCTTGATGTTACCCAACAATTTCTCCAAGGTTACATCATGAGGGCCTTCAATAATGCATCATGGTGTCTTCAATAAGTTTCTCAAAGTCTATACCAAACAATCCTTCAAATGCTCCACAATGTTTACAACCAAGGTATGACTTGAATGATGCTCCAAGGTTCGCTACACAAATCCTTAATTCAATACAAATGTCTTCTGATTGATGCCACTCCAAGTTTCTCTTCAAGAGTTGGTCCAAAGGATGTCTTCAACTGCTCCAAAATATGTATGCACCAAGCTTCAAATTTAGTTAAGCCTCCAATAGGTGACTACTCTTCTAGTTTATTATATTAGGCTTGCCTTCAAGTGATGCCAATGATATGCTACAATACAGGCATCAAGGTGTCTTCAATAGGTCTCCATGAGTCTTGTAAAGGTGACTCCAAAATCTCCTACTATTCTAACTTGGGACTGCTTTAATATTTTGAGCCTACACTTCACAGTTTTTGTAGTTCTAGGCTTCACAATATTCCTCAAGCATAGGTTTGAGCCCTTTTTCAAATAGGTATCACAGTCACTAGTTCATGTTGAGGTTCTAACTGTTATATAGTCCACAGTTCTGAGCTTGAAATATTATGTGTTGTGTCTATAGGTCTAAGGTTACGCATTTTTAATTCTCTTCCCAAACTGAGCCCTGCAACAAATCTGAGCATTGAGCCTTGTAATTTTGAGCCTTCCAATTAGTGATCTGAGCCTCCAAAATAAGTCCAAGTTATATCTTCTCCATGGGTGTACAAGTAGTTGTCCGAGGTCTATTTCCCTTCATTGGTTGACAACTTGAAGTATCAACTTTTTACTTGGTTTGAGCTGCTAATTAGCTTCCAGGAAAACTTGAAATTCGAGCCACCACAAGATTCACAGTCAATAGAACTAAGCTTTTGGTCTGAGGTTATAGCACTAAGCCTTTAAAAATGTGATTATCTTCAGGTTAAGTATACAAGTTTGATGCCTTAATTATTTGAGCTTGAAAGATAAACCTAACAAAAAAAATGCCCAAATAGATTTCTTCTTTTATCTCCTCAGCCTTCTATCTTACTTCCTTCTTATGTCTGAAATCTTCACCGAAATTGATGGTTAAAATGAGGAGTACAAACTTATATTTATACTAGTTTTTCCCTTTAATGAATAGACATGTATATTGGAGGAGAGGTTGACTTGTACAAGTAGTATTAGGTCGGCTAACATCAAAGAATACAATATTTCATCTTGAAAAATCATTTTGTGTTAATCTAGAAGGAGTTAGAACGTGGGTGACAGTTTGTTAGAAAGGGAAAATTTCCCTCTACAAGTTGGTGTCAATTTCATCCTTAGATAATCTCATTTTACCATCAATAATATTATATTTTTTAAACTTTCATCGTTATTTCATCCATGGTAGCCTATATGATTATGTTTTTGGACAATGTTTAGGGCTTCATGAGTATCAATAAAGAAGGCTAGGGCTTCATGTTATTTTCCAACAAACAATCATCCATGCATCATTATCTCATAAGATCAAAGGATAGGGTTTTATGCATACATATAGGAGGGTTTCATGGAAAGAGTTTCTTCATTCATCATTAGATCATGCATAAAAGATCTAGGGCTTGTCATCATATAGATAGGGGTATAAATGTAGCTAGGCAATATCGAATATGCATCAACTTCCTGATTAGGGTTTTCTTCTAGGGTTTTCACGAGGTTAGGGTTATTCATGTATCACAAGAATATTTTCCATCTCAAAAACGCCATATTGACATCAATGACAACTTTTACCAACACGTAACTTGAGCGTCTATAGGTGTAGAAAGAAGTTATCCAAATGGTCTTTCGGTTTGATTGCCTTGTCAGGGTCATATTTAGTTAACAAATTTTTTGGGTGTCTTGGAATCTTATGTAAAATATCGGGAAGGGAAAGTGGGCCCTGAGTCATCCAATCTAGATCTTGTCCTACCATTTTCTCGTCTATGTGCTCCTCCTCTTCAGAATCTGAAGAATATTCTTTGAGACCACCTAACCCATGGAAAGTGTCATCTGAGAGCACAACATTATCCTCGTCCCCTTCGTTGTAAGACGAAGGTTGCTCTAGTCTTTCTGTGTTATTAGTATACTCTGTTAACTCTTCAAGGGTGGAAAAATCCAAATACTCCACTGTAGAAACCACTATCTTGGTAAGAGTTTTTTCTTTCTTCTTTCGAAAATAAGGAATATCATGTGCTCTAGGAATTAATCCAACAGCCTTTGCAAATCAACGAATTACAAGCTAAATTTCCTGGATATGATCATAAGAAATTTCACAAGTTTGTTTCAGGCCAAGCTAAGAAGATCCGCCTGCTTCACGAATATGAGTTAGAGAGGTGCTAGGAATGTTATTGCCTTGTCCAGAGGAAGTATTATGTGGGTGGGTGGAGTTATCAGCCATAAAAATATGTCTTCCCTCCTTCTAGCGCCATAATTGTTGATAGTGATGGACTTGCCAACATTCAAGGGGGTATCCCTGATATGCGATCCCAATTAGACCTCACACTATTTGGGATAGGAGCCCAGTTGTCATCTACTTAAAGATCTGCCTTGGATTTAACTATTAGGAAGAGAGAGAATTACATATGTGCCTTTGAAAAGTAGGCAAGTGTGTCTAGGGAATGTTCAGTTGCAGGTGCATCAACGTTCTTCTATTACAGAGGGGGAAGAAAGTGAGCCTCTAAGAGAAAGTTAATAGTACCACCCTAATAAAGACACACATAAACAAGAATGTTTCATGTAAGATCTAGCAAAATAGTCCACAAATACACAATGATTGTTACAACCATTACAACATGTTCTCAATAGAATACGCACTAAAATAAATAAATATTTCAACTACCTTAGTACTGGTGAAAACAAACATGAATCATAAACATTCACATAATAGTCTCACAAACATTCATAATCCATGTATGAAAGTGTGTTGGACATCATGCTTCAAATATTAAGTATAAGTCCCAAGATGCATGAATACAATGAACATCACTTGCTCCAATAATGGAGCGTTGGAGCCACTACTTGCTTCCCAAAAGTACTAACTTATCTCTCTTATGCCTTATGGTAGAAGCCACAGTTAAAAGTCCTTTACATGAGAAATGAGGATATATTTATAACTTGAGGATTGACTTTTCATATCCTCATGACTCTTGACTTTCTAACTTCTAGTAACCTTTGGACTTCTACAACCTTTGAAGTTCCAAATGAATTTTTGAATTACATATTACTTTTGGTGTTACATGTCCTTTGGACTTCCATGAATATTGAGTCTGCACGTTAATATTGGACTTCTACTTGTTTGTCCTTTACAATAATTACAATATTGCACCTTGACTTCCACATCATTGTATGATGAAACTAGACACATCACTATCTTGGATGACTGGGAATGAAAGTGATTGATGTCATGGATCTTCTTAAGTGGTGACATGGATGCCACTATATATGTTCTTTGATCATCTTTTGATCATAGTGCTTCCACCCTCCAGAGGGTCTTCAAACTTGGAGTCTCTAGGGTGCTTCGATCATCAAGTTTCAGGTGTGCCTTTGGTTCTTTCGTGCGTCCTTTGTTTATCATCTTTTCCTGACCTTCTTCATGTGCGTGCTCGCTATGAGGTCCTTGGAATACCTATTTCTGAAATCACTCATGACTAGAAACTATCAGTCTAAAAAGATCCTACTCTACCATGTTTTTATGCAGATTTTATTGTTAATGCCTTTTCAGTGCGCTTAAAATGCAAAGGATATTCAGGACACAAGGGCACACTCTAAAAGGATGTAGGATTGAGGAGGAGGTGATTTGAGGTTTTGGCATGTGCTCATGCACCATAAGGAAGAAAGAAATCAAGGAAGGGTGCATGTCGTAGGTCTGAAGGATGAAGAGGAAGGCTTCAAGTTCCCAAGTGTGTTATGCACTCAAGGGAGAGAGGGTGGGCATAGGGTGTACTACCAAAGGCTGAAGGCTGAGGCATTTTTCCTTCAGGGTGCACTCATGTGCCTAAGAGGCCTCAGGAAGGGAGCAGGGCACACTCTTGAAAGTTGGAGGTTGGGGCTTCATGCCTTCAAGATGCACCAGTGTGCTTAAGAAGTTTAGGAGGGTGCACAACACTTAGGGGAAGGGTGGAGATTTAGCTTTAGGTGTTTGGGATGTGCCAATACGCTCAAGGAGGGTGCACTTCTTCGAGTCAAAGGATTGCGCTCAAGGATGACTTAATCAATTTGTAGGGAACAGTTTAGAACAAGGAAGGGGATTGATTATTTTGAAGTGTTCCCACCTCTCCAGGAAGGGGCAGGGTGCACTTCTGAACAAGGAAGGGTCTCCTGTCAAGGTTTCAGAGTGCGCTCATGCACTCTTGGCCTTAATGGGCTCGTTTTGCAACCGAATTTGGTCTAAGTCTAGATGATTGGTTGAGGGTTGAGCAAGATGAGTTATAGAAAAAAAACCATGTGTGACACATACTAACTCATCAAGAAAACTTATACAATCTTGATTGACAATTAATATACATCAAAATTCCACTTTATGCACATTCCCCAAGTACAAACAGTGAAGTGTGTCCGATTGCGACCCAAAAGTGTCATTTTACAACAATAAAGGTGTTATGACCATGAAACACATATAGATATGTTATAATGAATGAAACGAAACTTGAGAATACTCAATAAAACTTAATACATAATAAGCAACTGAAAACGAAACTTCATGACTAAGGTGAAACTTTATATGACCATGAAGTAGGCTCCAAAATTACAAGGTAGTGAAACTTTGGAGGGTATGTAGCAGCGAAAATAGTACCCTGCCTCCACATTCTACATTATCAACCAAAGGAAGGAAGAGGAAGCATTTCCATCATCATCAAAGAAATATGGGGTGATATCCCTCTCATTGAACAAAATATCACATCTCAAACATCCTTGAAAAATATCATCAAGCAATCATCATCAATGAGGCATCTTCAATTGTCAACAACAAAGTAGTGGAAGTCAAAAACATTAAGAAGGCATCAAGTTGAAGATATCATCATCAAAGGATAATCTTCAATTAACAAGTGTGTGTTCTATATTTTATGTCTCAAACTACAATGACTTCTTTCTGCAAGGAGAACAACAAACTATTTGGGTCATCGAATTACATTGCATGGAAGAAGAGAACAAATTTGATACTCATAGAAAATGAAGTTAGTGAATATGTCACGGGATCAATTATTAAACCTCCTAAAGAGAAATATCAAGCAATATAGAAGTACATGAAAGGAGAGATAAGGGATCAAAGAATCCTTATTGAGTCAATCAAGGATTCTATCATCCCTTATGTAGCAAAGTTGAATACAACAAAAGAGATCTATGAAAATCTGGTAGAATTGTTCTCTGTAAGCATGACAAGAGAAATTACATCATTAAGGACCGAACTATACAAGGTGAAGGTATCAAAGGAAGAAGGGGTATCCTCATACTTTATGAGAGTATCTCAAATAAGAGATGGACTACAAGAATTAGGAGAAATAATGTCTAATCGAGAGCTGACCACCATTGTGCTCAATGCACTACATGATGAATGGGGAAACTTTGTATCAAGAATCTATGGGAAGAAGGAAACCACTCCATCCAATGATATGTGGCCATTATGAAAAATTGAAGAAACTAGATAAAGGTGAAGAACGATTGTAGAGCAAGTGAATAAACACAAGAATAGGTAGTTATGGTAAGGAAGAAAGGAAAATTTGGAAAGTTCGAGCCTTGAAAGAAGTTTCAAAATAAGATTGATATGTTTATGATTCAATGCTATGAATATAATGAATACGAGTATTTCAAAATGATTTTTCCTAAACCCAATAAGGACAACAAGAACAGAAATGAAAGTAATGAATCCCATGTAACACCCTCCTCCCACATTTACCCAAGTTAACCAGTCCATCGGGGTAAACATGTGACAAATAGTCACTATGATATGATTCTACTCCCCAAGTATAGTTAAGTGGAATTGACAAACCAAAACCAAACTGACCTTCCTCAAGAGCTACAGAACCTTCGGGAACCAACCAACCCCTCCAAGTATCAAATCCCTGAGAGAACTTGCTTCTTGATTGAACTAGACCCCCAGTCGCTCCCATAACAAGCCTTCCATGCCAGTGGAACCCTCTAGTCACTCCCACAACAAGGCCTCCATGTGACTATGGCCTTTTTTAGGAAGTTCTATGCCAGTTACCCCGAATTCTGAGCCACGTTTTCAAGGCTAAAACTTAGGCCTCTGCCCAAAACTTCATGAAAATTCCAAAAATGATAAATAACATGGTGAAAATACCTCTAATGCAAAAATTGAACAAGGACCTAACCTAACAAGACCTATCCATGACAACATTATGTCAAACACATCATGAACATGTAATCTACAGGTCATATAAACACATCTGAGCATAGGGACTTCATACTTATTTGAGAATCGTCAAGAAAATCTGATTACCTATCACAATAGTTGTATTATCATCTATTAGGTCATGCATTCATTAAAATTTAATTTACTAATGAAAACATGATGAGATCCATATCCAAATTCTGTCATAAACCATGTTTA
Source organism: Pinus tabuliformis (assembly GCA_031772625.1). NCBI lineage: Eukaryota > Viridiplantae > Streptophyta > Pinopsida > Pinales > Pinaceae > Pinus > Pinus tabuliformis. The sequence continues at coordinate 314,536,987 of CM062808.1, read as the reverse complement.
TAACTAACATATAACCAGTAGAATAACAATGATAAAACAACCATTAAAGCCACATATTAACAAGTACATTTTCACATGGAACAAAAGAGGAAAATAACTCTTATTAACATATGAAATATGCAACCAGGTCAACGAATTCCACGTACCATCCGACCGTATATTGGGCTGAACCAAATATTTCTTTTAGCTAATCACCCTCGTCCCATATTCCAAGCATGAATGTGGGACTTACAATAAAACAACCAAGGCTTACTCAAGCTTTACCACAATCCACCAAGGGATTCCTAGGCCCAATCCCTCATCCTTACAACCAGGATTTACTACTATCCCACGAAGGGATTCCTAGGCCCAAACAAGAAACATACACTACCAGGATTTATCGCAATCCCACCATATACTGATCCATGGATCACTAGGCCTATATAAGCATGGATGCCTCCGGATCTCTCCACCTAAACCATGAGGAATTTTTCCATCTCCACCCTCTAGGCTTTACCATATATCCCACCATTCACTAGTCGAGGATTCCTAGGCCCAATGAGGGTATACACAATCATACTTTACCGCAATACCACCTTCACCGATCCATGGATTCCTAGGCCTTGTGTTTCTCCCTTGAGATCACCCCACCTAGTTTCAAAACCATATGGAAATCTAGCTCAACCAAATAAGAGAAACCCCATCACACCATGGCTATCCGGAAATGGAAAGGCAAGGTTGAAAACCATTGTCACACCTTAAAAAACACATGCCTATGATAACAAAAGAACAAAAAATGCACATGCATGTACGATGCATGACAAAACTAGAGAGGAAATCACACATGCAAATCGATACCTGCAAGTAATCTCGTTGTAGTCGCTTGATCCAACTCTTCCTTGCCTGGTCTTTGCTTCCCTTTTTCTTACTTGTCCTTCCTTTGCCTTCCTTCCTCCATGTTATCACTCTAAAATTCCCCTAGGGTTGTCATGTTGTGTTTAAAGAAACAATAGAGGTAACCACAAACCTACTTTTGAGATCAGGATCTAGCCTTCCTAATGCTCAGAGAGGGCTCTCTCTTAATGATTTAACTTTGTTGAGTTAATTGATTTTAGGCCAATTATGTAAGCTTGATTTGGTTTTAATTTGATTTGTTGGTGAAATTACTAACTTAGATGGACAGTAGACTGTCTATTTTCCATTGGGCTATGGAGTCAATGTGTCAAGAAAACAGGATTGAATCAAGTTCTAAAGGAAGTGTCTATAGGGCAAGGTAGCTGAGAAAATTCAAATCTTTTAGGCTAAAGGGTGAAGTGGTTTTCAATCGAGATCAAGGAGCAGTTAAGGATTCCTCAAACCGGATAATGAGGGAAATGAAAGAGGTCAATAGAAACTAGGGAGAAATGAAGAATTCCCTACTCTAGATATCAGAAGAAAACATCAAAATGAATAACAGTTCAGAACAGAGTGTAATTAAACATATTATGCAATAATATTCCTGTTATAACATTTAAATTTGGAAAACATACAAGTTTATGGAATACTTAAGAAAATAACAATTTGAACAATTGAAACATACTTCACTAAAGTTGCCCAACACATGATTCCTGTAATGCAATGCCTTTATTACGTGTCCAGTCTGTTGACTTGAAAATGGTACAATAAACCCTCAGGTTGTAGATGAGTTCCACTATAGAAATGTTAAGAAATCCACCCCCAATACTTCGAATTGTGAAGTATTTATACAAAAACTATTACAAAATATCCTAAAACTGATTTAGGAATTATTCAAGGAAAATGAAATATCTTCATGCAAGAAGATAGAGATAGCTATCTAACTAATGCAAGTTGTCCCTGTTTATTTGGCTTTGTTGTTTTCTTTCACTGATATTTTGCTGCTTTATCTCTTTTGTTGTTTTTCTTTATGCTAGTTGTCCCTTTACTCTGCCTTTGAATTTTACACTTTGTCTTTCATCTGATACTCTTTAACTTAACTGGTCTATTACTCTTTACTGTTTTACCTTGACTTCTCTTGACTGCTCTGTTTTCATTGTTTTACCTTTCATTTTCATAGTAAGTCATTCAAATTTTCCCAAGTCTCTGCATCTGGTAATTTAATCTTTACCATTCTTCTGAAGATCTCATCAGTTTCTGTGTACTTTGCAAAAGTAGGCTTGTTTATAAAGAGATGTTTTACCTCATGCTGGAGGTAAAAGAGGTTCTCAAAAGTCTGATAAAGCACTTTTCCTGTAGGAATTCCTTTCATGGAGGAATTGTTGGACTGTTCTTTGGCCACTTCTCTGATTTTCTTGTCATAATCTTCCTGTTTCATCAACCTGTCATTAATCACCAATGGATTAGGCAGACCTTTCTGCCTCAAAACATCAAATTTAACCATGAATCTGGCTATTGCTAGCTCCATTGTTTGGCATTTCTCCTCAAGTTGTATCATCAGATTCCTTTTGGTGATTACTTTCTTTACTTCTAGTATGGTTTCTGTTCTGTCAGTTATTCCAAGCTCCTGCAATTCATATTTGTTTTTTGAATTAAGGAACTGGATTATTCTTGAGGCTTCTTCTGGCTTATCTCCAAGTTCGGCTCTTACCCTTTGAATTGCCTCACCAACTTCTTTGACCAAATCATTCTGCTCAAATATCACCTGTATAGAAGGCCAAATATCATTAACTGAGTTAATGATATTGGCCCACAGCTGTTGCTTTGCTTGGGCAAGTGGTTCTTTCAATGTCAACTCTTTCTCTAACTTCTGTATTCTTTCAGTCAATCTATTTGACTTCTGTGTTTCATCTTTATGCATGATTTGTACCAACTTCTTTTCATCTTCTAGACTTTTTATTTGATCTTTAAGTCTATTTATTTCATTTGTTTGGATGGACATATCCTGCATAGCTTTGATTAATTTACCTGCTTCATCACTAGGATGAGCTGCTACTGTAGATGATTCTATAACTGATGTAGTTGTTAATGTAGTGGGAATTGTTGTAGCTGTTGGAACTATCAAAGTAGAAGGAACTGTGGTAGTAACTGTAGGAATAACAGTGATAGTAATTGCTTCCATGCTAGCCTTTTTCTCCTATACTAACTTATCCATCTCATTTTCCATTTCTGTTAATTAAGCAGTTAACTGAAGAATGAAGTTCATCATCTCATCTTTTTGGTTTTGATTCTCTAGAACTTCTTTGGTCTGTGGATGTTCAGTAGGAGGTAATTTTAGCTACTTTTGCAATGCAGTAATGTCTGCATTCTTTTTCTTAATGAGTTCTTCTACATCTTTGACATTCTTTTGATCATATCCCACTTCAATAACCAAGCCTTCTAGTGATTTAATTTTGTTAACCTTTGCTTGTGAGGATTCCTTCTCTAGTTTTAACTGTGCTTTGATATCCTCTACAAAATTTTGTAGTTGTTGTACACTCAGAGCTTTGTTGGTCATAATTGAGTATATCATTTTTCCTGCTTGCTTATGAAATTCTATTTGGTCTATAGGATGAACATCTTTGGTAGGAATCTCATAATCTATCCTTTTGTAATCTGTTGATGACTTAGGATGTTGTACTGTGGGCTGCAAAAAGGTCATCTGCATTTTTCTTGTCTTATAATCAAATGTAGAAAGTAATTTGTTATGACTGCCAGGAGTTTGCTTTAAGTACTTTGAATATATTTCAGCTTTTATTTCTTCATTTTTGGCCTTGATATCTTTGTATCTCCCTTTGATGTCTATTTCTCTGTCCATTGGTTCACTTGAAGAAGAGACTTCAACACTATGCTGCTTCTGGATGATCTGAGCACTAGAAGTTGGAGGTTGATGAGTTTCCTTTGAAATTGATGGAAGTGCATTTTCTTTAATTACAGTGTTTATATTAATGATCTTAATTACGTCATTTACTTCTTCTTGCTCATTTACTGGATTCAACTTTGTTCTTTTTCTATACATAATTTCAAATTTGTTATATGTTGTATCTTTGTTTGAGCAAGAACCTTCTTCTCTAGTCCTTTTTGCATTTTTTTCCTGTAGGGCTGGAGTATGTAAAATGGAACTCGTATCCATCTGCTCCTCCACATCCAGTAAGGTGTTTCCAACCACTCTCATTGGTTGGCATATATTTCAATCTCTGGCTTGGACTCATGCATAAAAGGGCTCAATTTAAATTTTAGTCTTAGTTTGTTTATGACACCCAAAGGATCATACTGCCATTTAAAACTATCACTGAACTTCATCTCTTGTAAACATCTCTCTGCTTCCTCTCTAGCCTCCCTACTATTGCAGATAAAAGGACCAAGATGGTTCTTGATTTTAAACTGTGTTTTCTTCTTGGTTGATAGAAAATTAACATCATCTGAATTTATGATCTGCCTGATATATTCTAGTGCAAATATCCTCATGGGGAGATATTTGGGCAGCTTATATGGAGTGAGTTGACATCCATACACCCTAATTTCGGTGTGGTTCAAGTATAAATACAAGTCTCCTGTTCTGATGTGTTTTGAAAACTGTAAAAATTTCTTTACTTCATCACTGACCCTGGGTTGATTGCTACTGCTTAGCATGTTAACCATTGGGTGAACAAATGAATCAATGAAATCCTTGTAGCTGAAAACAATGGAATATTTTTGGATTAAGGGTGTCCAAAAGATAACAGATCTAGGATTGCCCTTAGTGTCCAGTTTTTGGATGTTAATTGTAAACCTTTCTGATTAGAAGTATAGAAACATATGGAACAATATTGAAGAGTATTTGAATACTCTTTCATCTGGAAATCTAATCAATTGATCATGGATTCTGTCTACTAAGAATTGGGAAAAATTGAAAACTGTAGCTGGAGGGTTGCCTGGGCAAAAAATAGAAAGGAAACCAAGTATAGGCTCATCTACATGTTCATCAGTGGTATATCCTAGAATACAAGATAGCATGGTTATAATATATCTGGTCCTCTCAGAGAAAATGGTGGCAGAATATGGAGGGTTGTTTGTAGGAACTTGGACCTTTTCTAGGAGGAAAGTCTGAAAATTTTGGGATCTCTTGGGAAGGTCCAGCTTTAAGTACAGATCAATTAGGTTTTCAATAGAAAATGGGGCTTCATTAGGCTTTGGCTAGATCTGCAACATTTCATTTATTGATCCTGCAGTGATTGTGAACAAAATTTGTTGGTTAGGAGAGACTATGGCTCTTTGACTTGGGAAATAGCAAAGTTGGCATAGGTGGATGATTTCGGGGAACTGGTATACTTGTGGGAACAAGTATTTGGGTAAATTTGACTCCCATAGCTAAATATCATCGTTCTAGTTGAGGAATTTATCTTTGCTCCAGCAGTGGAGTTTTAACAGACTGCTAGGGGAGGCTATATCTTTGATCTGGAAATCTCTATTGGAGTTTGCAGGGGTTTTGCATCCAGAATGCTTTGGGAAGCCATAGATTTGTTTATTTTATTCAATTTGTCACTATCTGGCTTAAGAAGTAGGCTTAGGACCTCAGGAATAGTGTGAAAAGATGAATACAGTCTGCCAAAAGGGTTTTGGATGCACAATGGCTTTCTTTAGGCTCGCAAGGCTTTTAAATTGGTTGAATTGATTAACCTATTAGAAATGATGTGCAAATCTTAAGTACATGCCTTCGGCACTTCAAGAATACCTGGAAAAATGAAGCTTTGGTATGCAGAAGGGTTCTCTGGGGGCAGTGGAGGCTTTCTGAGGCTTCAATGGTCTTTATACGGCTTCAAATCAGAGTTGGCAGCGTCGTCTGGTAGTAAAAGTTTGAATTCTGGTTGTAAAATGGCTTAAAATAGTTCAACGGATCTTTTGGCGCTTTAGAATAGGTAGGCAGAGGTTCTTTGCAACAGAATAACAGTGAAAAGATTGGAAAGGGCGGCTTTTTTGTTTTTAACCAACAGTGGTTAATCTTTGGGTGCGGGGTTAAACTTAAACAACAGGGTGGTTTCATCTGACGTGAGGAGGCGGTAAGGTGGTTTATTGCACTGCTTTAGAGTGGTTGATGGTATTATTTTAGAGGACATGATATAATGTGGGGTTGCCACATAGCAAAAAGGCGGGTTGGGAAAACAGCTAATCTCACGTGCTTTTGCGATGTTAAAAGTTGGACGTAGGAGCGTGCGATATGGGATGTGGGCCGTTAGATCTGGAGGTGGGTGATCGGAGGGTTATCGAGTGGCAGAGTTGCAAGGGAGGAGTTGGGGTGTGGAGTCGGGTTAATTAGGATGTAACGTAGTTAATTAACAAGTAAAATACGGGAATTAATTATGCGATGAGGGTTAATAAAATAGTATGTGGGGAAAAATATACTAGGGAGATGAGTTAAAAGGGTATCGGGGAGGGTTTTTCAATGGGGCCCAATATATTTGAATTATTTAAACTTAGGATAAGGGAGTTTTGGTGGGTTTTTAAAGGAAATGTGTAGGGGAGGGTGTAAAATAAAGGGAAAAAGGGTTATTTTACAAGGGAAAATGAGATGAAATAAGGACAAAGGTAAAATGAAGGGGAAGGGATATTTTTACAAGGGTTAAATGAGTTTGGGAGGAAGCTAGTAATATGAAATAAGCCAATTGATGCTTTCCATGCCTTGTGAAAACTGCTTCTACCTACCCATCATTTACCCTAACATTTTTTCTTCATTTACTGTGTGCATTTGAGCTTGCTGACCCTTTATTTCTTTTTCTTTTGTAAGCAAACTATCTAATTCTAACCTTATTACTTTCTAATGGCTCAGATTAAACTGTTGAGCTCATTATTATTCTCTATCTAACTACTGATATGCCAATATTAACCATTTTGGCTAGATCTTTATTCTCTATATTTCAGCATGAAATTTAAAGCATGAATGAATCAAGATTAAACTATTTGACCATCATGGATTGTGGCATTTTTGACAAGTTGCACACAATCTTATTTTGCAAAGTAAAGTAAAAAGTAGTGGCATTTGAATTTGCATCACTTTCAGAATCTATTTTTTATCTCTTTTTGGTGGGGTTTATATTTTATATTCTTTTTTGATATTTTTCTTTTATTAGTCCTTTGATTTTTCTTTTAGGACTTCACCCTATTTATATTTTTTATTTTTAATATGGGAAAACATTTTGCAGAAAGAAAAAGTATGTACAATATTACAAGACTAATCATAGTCAATTCAAAATTATGAATCCTATTATTATAGGACCCTAATAGTGGCTCCATGTGGGGATGGCATTTCCTGGTGAAATGTCATGAACTTTAAGATTAGTAGCCTTTGAAACTTTGATTGTGCTTGCCTTGTAACTGCTTTTCTTTGATCTGCTTTATTCATACATATTATGCTACACCTTTCAAATCTTAGGGCCTTCTCTTCGAGCTTCAACCTCAAAAGGTAATCATCTAATCCAATCTAAACTTTGCAATGTTATGTACAAGGAGAAAAGTAAACAAATGAACTAATGTTAATTTGGGGAAAGGTAATGCTTTAGCATTCTACCATTGACGGGTCCACCTAGTAGATCTGTTCCATCTAAATGCTTCAAGAAAAATGCATTGTTACCTCTGTAACCATAAATGATGTAAGGGCCTTGCCATAGGAAATCAAATTTACCATGTTTACCTTTTTCTTATCTTCTAGAATCCCATTTGAGTACTTTGTCACCTATGTAAAAATCTTCAGCTTTGGTTTTCTTGTCAAAAATATTTTTGATTTTATCTTGGATCACTTGGGATTTGTCATAGATTTCCTCCCTGGTTTGTTGCAAATGTATTGTCTGATTTATCCTCCTTTGGATATCATTGGATTCTACCTGCAGTTCTTGGATCATCTTCATCACTGGTACTCCTAAAGAGGATGGAAAAATAGCATCCATTCCATATACTAGTTGATAAGGAGATGTACCAATGGACTTTTTTGTAGTTAGTATGTCTACCCATAAGGCATTAACCAACTTTTTGTTCCAGGTCTTCCTATAATCTTCTAACAGTTCCTTGATGATATTAACAAGGCTTTTGTTTGAGGATTTTGCAAGTCCATTACCTTGAGGGTAATAGGTCATGGAATGGCCAAGGGTAATGTGGTATTGGTTACAAAAGTCTACCATTTTCTTGGATTTGAAGGTAGCAACATTATCAGTGATGAGCTTTTGTGGGCATCCAAATCTAGAAAGGATGTTGTTCTCAAGGAATGAAATGATGACAGAATATGTGGCTTGTCTAGAAGGGATGGCTTCTATCCACTTAGTGAAGTAATCAGTGGCTATCAAAATCCATTTATGTTGGGCTAAGGAGGGTGGGTGAATTTCCCCAATGAAGTCTAAACCCCATTGTTGAAAAGGCATTTCTGTGGAGATGGGTTTGAGGGGTAATGGTAAGAGTTTCTTCTTGCCTTCAAATATTTGGCATTTGTGACAGGAGGTCACATATTTTCTGACATCTACAAAAAGGGTGGGCCAGTAAAAACCTGCCCTTAAAATCTTATTAGCAATTGTTTTCCAGTATAGGTGTCCCCCACAATCCCCTGCATGAAATTCCTACATGACTTTGTCAGCTTCATCTTTTAATAAACAATTTAACAAAATGCCACCATTATCTTTCCAAAATAAAACATTGTCTAAGATACAATATTTCATTGCTTTCATCTTTAGGAATCTACTTTTAGTTCTAGATAAACCAGGAGGAGCTTGTAAGTTGAGTAAAATGAAAATAATGTTTGCATACCAGGGTGAATCTATGAAAGCTTCACTGATTTGTGGAGTCGCCATCTCTTCCTGATCATCTATAGCAGTAATGAAATTTATGTCTAAGGCTCGACAGTTCGATTCAGCCATGAGTTTGGCTAAACCTTGGCCTTTAATCAACTTTGTAGGCTTGATTTCAATGTCATATTCTAGTATGGTGGCAATCCATTTGCCTCTTTTTCCATCAGGCCCATTCTGAGTTAGAATTTCCTTTACAACTGAGTTTGGAACATATGCTATTATGTGAGAGTACAGAATATATACTCTAATCCTTTATGGCTTTCGCTAAAGCAAGAGCTTGTTTTTCCATTATATTATAATTTAGTGTAGCATCTCTCAGAGCTTTACTGAAGAAGGCGATGGGTTGTTCATAACCCTCATCATTATTTTGCAACAAGACCGCTGCAATAGTGTGTTCTGAAGCAAATGAAAAAATTATGAAGTCTTTGTTGAAATTAGGACTTATGAGGACAGGTGTTTTAGTAAGGGCTTCTCTAATTGCTTCAAAAGACTGCTTAGCCTCTACTGTCCACTTAAGTGTTGAATCCTTTTTCAACATGTTATTCAAATATCTAATTAGTTCTGCTAAGTTAGAAATGAATCTTCTAAGAAAAATTATTTTACCTAAGAATGATTGCAATTCTTTAATGTTCCTAGGATGGTTGATATTTAGGATTGCTTCTATTCTAGCTGGATCAATTCTAATGCCCTCTTTTGAAATTATGTGTGCTAAGAGTTTACCTTCTTCTAGTCCAAAGAGTGTCTTTCGGGGATTCAAAGAAATGCCAAATTATCTACATTTAATAAAAACTCTTCTCAAATGATCTAGATGTTCATTGTCTATTTTGGAGAATACTGTTATATCATCTAGATAAATGACTAAAAATTCATGAATATCCTCGACAAAAGCTATATCCATAGCTCTTTGAAAGGTAGCTCCTGCATTCATTAGTCCAAAAGGCATTTTCAAATACATGAAAGTACCCCAGGGAGTGGTAAATATAGTCTTTGCTTGATCCTCTAGTTGAACTAAGATTTGGTTGTATCCAGAAAACCCATCAAGTAATGAGATTCTAGATGATCCTACCACCCTATGTAAAATATGGTCCATTTTGGGGAGAAGATAGTTATCTTTTAGTGACACTTTGTTTAAGTTTCAGAAATCAACACAAAGTTTGATTTCCCTTGTCTTTTTCCTAGTGGGAACTAAGTTAGAAACCCAATCTGAATATCTAATTGGTGCTATGATTTGTGCCTCATACATCCTTTTTACTTATTTGTAAATCAATGGCATAAGAACTGGATTAATCCTCCTAAGCAATGTCACATGGTTTAGGTTCGAGTTCGGGTAAGACAATGATTAGGTTCGGTTTGAGTTCGAATTTTTTGTTGAGGTTCGTATGAGGTTCGCCATATATATATATATATATATATATATATATATATATATATATATATATATATATATATATATATATATATATATATATATATAATAGTAAGAAATCAACATCATTAAACATCAAAAATGCTATCACAGACATGGAAACTGCAAGGATAAATTACAAGCTTGAGTTGTGACATGAAGTTAAGAGTTTTGATCTATCGATTTGGTCAATGGCTATGAGGTTCAATGAGGTTCGCCAAACCTCAACATTTTTTTAAGGTTCGCCAAAATTTGAACCTAAAGGTTAAAGTTCGGCGAGCCTTGTGACATAGCTCCTAAGCTTTTGTTTAAAGGTTTTTTTATATTCTTTGATGGGTATTTTATGTTGAATAATGCTGGTGTCATAAGATTTGAGGTCTTCATAACTCCAGGCAAAGACATCTTGAAATTCTTTAAATGGACTTATGTACTTTAGCTTTTCAACTGGAGGTAATGCTTTGGATAATTTAATAAGCTTAGGTTTTCTTTCTGTTCCTATATTACATTCTTCTATGTCTGATCTTAAAGGCTCCATTTTTGGTTTTCTAGCTACGTCATTCGAATCAAACAAATATTCTAATGGAATTAATCCCTTAGGCAAAATGTTATTTTTAAGGTTTAAAATCTCATAATCATCATTGACTATTTCTTCTATTTCTACTTTTTTTAAGTTATCTATTTATACTTTAGTGAATTTAGTGGGTTTATTTACATCTACAGCATTTATATTTATCTCACTAGTTATGATGTCATCTACTGTACAATCAGTATCTATGTTACAGTTTTGGAATTCTCCCTCAGCATTCATAAAATTATAGATTTGAGAATCTTGTGAAAAAATCTGCCAATATTTCAGATTATCAAGTATAACAGGTTCAAGTATAATATTTCAGATTATCATTGTCAAGTTTTCTAAGTTTTTCTTCTAAAGTTGTGATTTCATCTTTGCCATTGTCTGAATTATACAAGATAAATGAGTCCAGATCAAAATGCATGGAATAAATAGGCTAATTTTGTGGTATTTTTGAACTACTTACCATGTATTTCATCAAGGTTTCTCTGTAAAGCTTCCTTTGTTGTCCAAATATAGAAATGGTAGCATATGACATGTCTAATTGCAGAGATCCTTGTAATTTTTCTCCCCATGAGCGAGATAACAACATACCATATTTAGGTGGAATATCAGTAACTACTATGTCCATAACAATACTTTTTGTTGGGCATTGGACTAGAGTTACACACAGATATTTTATCAAGCCTAGGCATTTGACTTGACTAGAATCAAAGGAAAACAGGTCCTTGTAGGGTCTAGTGATGTCTAAGTTTAATATTTCCATGACTGCTTTAGGCATTAGGTTATGAGATGCTCCTGAATCTAACATAACATTATGTAGGATTTTATCATGAACGTTTAAGCTAATGTAGAATGGACGAATACCCCCTTGTTGATGTTTTCCATTCACTTCTGGACCAAACAATAACTCAGGTTGATCATCATTAAGGTTTACAGCATCTTCACCTTCACTTATGTCCAGTGTTTCAGTAATTTGTGCTTTGTATGATTCATTTTTCACCAGCTCTGTTAAAGGAACTGGTATTTTCAATTTGGCTATCTCAATTTTGATATTGAATGGAATTTGAGTTTTTCCTAGTTGAATGATTTCATCTTTAGCAATTTGGGTTTGTGTGTTTTTGTCTTCTTTACCAGCACTTGGTAATTCAGTTTGTGTATCAACAGTTTTGCTTTCAATTTTCTTGTTTGGAATAGTTTGAGTAGCAGTTGAAGTTTGAGTTTCAGCTGAAGTTATGTCTACAATTTTTGGGCTGGAAGCCTCCTAAGTTCCTCTAGGTAGAATTTGTAGAACTTTGGTCACAGGAGCTTCTGCTATTTTCTTAGTTTGGGTTTGGACTAATTTCTTAGTAGGAACTTCTGTGTTCTTTTTGCTTCTAAGGCTATATTGTTTGTGGACTTCATAGATAGCAGATTCATAGCCTTGTTGTAGTCAAAGGACTCTCTAGATTCTAATTGTAATTGTTGTAACATGTACAATTCTTGTTCTTCCTGAGTAAGAAAAATGGAATCCTCATTGTTTACTCCCATCAATTTTATCTGGGTGTCCTGGTCTTCTTCAAGTTGTTGTGAACCTTCGACATAATTTTCCTGGAAAGATGGCCTAATTTGTTGATCGAGTGAACCTTCATTTGGTTTTCCAGTATTAGGATTTTTCCTAAAGTTAGGGTTTCTAATTGAGGTCCTTGTTGATTTTCCCACTGAGGTTTTCTTTCCATATTCCCTAATCTATCCATTAACTTTTCTAAACTTTTAGCTAAATTATCTATCTTAACATCTGAAGTGGGTGTTTCTTCCTTAATGGTAATTCTCCTCTCATTCCTCATTCTAGCTCTTTTAGCCAACAAGTTAGCTTCTACACTAACTGCATCACTCTACATCTGTTCTAAAGTTGGAGGGTTTCTTTCTCTCAATTGGTAAGACATATCAGTGTCAAAACCATCAGGAAATTTGATTAGTGCCAAGTCTGGTGGAGGTTTGATATTTGCAAGGATTGCATTATAAATACTGTTAAACCTAGTACAATAGTCCTGAATAGATTCATTAGGATCTCTTCTAATGTTTTCATATTCAGACAATATTTGTAAAGGATTTTTCTTTCTTTCCCATCTATTGATAAACAATCTATGGAAATAGTTAAATCAACAATATGACCAGCAGGTAAAGATTTAAACCATTTCTTGACATCTCCTGTTAGTGTTTGTGCAAATAATCTCATCTCTACATCTTCTTCATCAATTTCATGTAATTCAAAATAATCATTCATTTTATTTACATGTTTATGTGCAGTATATTGACCAGTACCATCAAACTGAAAGATTTTACTCTGGTAGTCTTGGGGCATGGCATGTACTTGAGCTGGTAAGGTCAAAGGAGCATATCTAGTAGCCATGGCTAAAATTCTAGCTTGGCTAGGAGGTAAAGTGCAAGTGCTTTCAGATGAGCTTGAAATGCTAGAAAATGTAGCAGAAGTGCTAGAAGATGAACTTGAAGTATTTGTAGATAGAAATAAAACTTTGGGCTGAAGAGGAAGCTTGGGGATGAATGATTATGTGGAATGAACTGTAGTGGAAATAATAGATGAGGTGGTACTAAATAAAGATGAATTTACAGACTCTGAAGGTATGGTAGAAGGCTTAGGAGTAGTAGTAATTAGGGTGGCTAATTCCACTGACTTTTGAAAATAGGCTTCGTCTATGTGCTTTATCAAAGTTGAGGTTAACGCATCAAGTTTGTCAAAAGTGTCTAGAACATGCTGATCTAAATCAGGATGTATAGTATTCTTCTTTGATTCAATAAATTCAATAAAAGTAGGGTCTATTACAATATCATGGACTGAATTTTTAGATTTGGTACGAAACAAAGAATGCTCAAATGATAAATCAAATTGAAAATCCTCTAAGTCCGATAACTCTTTAGGAAGTGAATTTTCTTTGATTAGCTAAATAATGCTTTCTTGACTTTCTACTTTATTGTTTTTTCTTAATATTTTGTCTGGATTATCAACAATTATAGCAGGGTTTGGATCTGGATGTGCCCTGGTATATTATGTTCTTTTGGAAGCCAGAATTTTAAATTTTTTATTTTTTAATGGAACTTTTTGACAACCCTAAAATGCCTTAAGGTGAAAGGATGAGATTTAGGATTTCACTACTATTGTCACCACTATGTTATCACTCTAAAATTTCCCTAGGGTTGTCATGTTGTGTTTAAAAAAACAATAGAGGTAACCACAAACCTACTTTTGAAATCAGGATCTAGCCTTCCTAATGCTCAGAGAGGGTTCTCTCTTAATGATTTAACATTGCTAACTTAATTGATTTTAGGCCAGTTATGTAATCTTGATTTGGTTTTGATTTGATTTGTTGGTGAAATTACTAACTTAGATCGATAGTAAACTATCTATTTTCCATTGGGCTATGGAGTCAATGTGTCAAGAAAACAGGACTGAATCAAGTTCTAAATGAAGTGTCTACAAGGTAAGGTAGTTGAGCAAATTTATATCTTTTAGGTTGAAGGGTGAAGTGGTTTTCAATCGGTATCAAGGATCATTTAAGGATTCCTCAAACCGAATAATGAGGGAAATGAAAGAGGTCAATCGAAACTAGGGAGCAATGAAGAATTCCCTACTCTAGATATCAGAAGAAAACATCAAAATGAATAACAGTTTAGAACAGATTGTAAATAAACATATTCTTCAATAATATTCCTATTATAACATTTAAATTTGGAAAACATACAAGTTTATGGAATACTTAAGAAAATAACAATTTGAACAATTGAAAGATACTTCGCTGAAGATGCCCAACACATGAATCTTATAATGCAATGCCTTTATTACTTGTCTAGTCTGTTGACTTGAAAATGGTACAATAAACCCTCAAGTTGTAGATGTGTTCCACTATAGAAATTTTAATAAATCCACCCCCAATACTTCGAATTGTGAAGTATTTATACAAGAACTATTACAAAATATCTTAAAACTGATTTAGGAGTGTTTCAAGGAAAATGAAATATCTTCATGCAAGAAGATAGAGACAGCTATCTAACTAATGCAAGTTGTCCCTGTTTATTTGGCTTTGTTGTTTTCTTTCACTAATATTTTGTTGCTTTATCTCTTTTGTTGTTTTGATTTATGTTGGTTTTCCCTTTACTCTGCCTTTGACTTTTACACTATGTCTTTCATCTGATACTCTTTAACTTAACTGATATGTTACTCTTTACTGTTTTACCTTGACTGCTCATGACTACTCTGTTTTCATTGTTTTACCTTTCATTTTCACAGTAATTCATTCAACTTTTCCCAAGTTTTTGCATTTGTCCTGTAGGGATGGATTATGTAAAATGGAACTAGTATCCATCTGCTCCTCCATATCCAGTAAGGTGTTTTCCAACCACTCTGACTAGTTGGCATATCTTTCAATCTTTGGCTTGGACTCATGCATAAAAGGGCTCAATTTAAATTTGAGTCTCAGTTTGTTTATGACACCCAAAGGATCATACTACCATTTAAAACTATCACTGAACTTCATCTCTTGTAAACATCTCTCTGCTTCCTCTCCAGCCTCCCTATTATTGCAGATAAAAGGACCAAGCTGGTTCTTGATTTTAAACTGTGTTTTCTTCTTGGCTGATAGAAAATTAACATCATCTGAATTTATGATCTACCTGATATATTCTAGTGCAAATATCCTCATGGGGAGATATTTGGGCAGCTTATATGGAGTGAGTTGACATCCATACACCCTAATTTCAGTGTGGTTCTGGTATAAATATCAGTCTCCTGTTTTGATGTGTTTTGACAGCTGTAAATTTTTTTACTTCATCACTAACCCTGGGTTGATTGCTACTGCTTAGCATGTTAACCACTAGATGAACAAATGAATCAATGAAATCCTTGTAGCTGAAAATAGTGGAATATTTTTGGATTAAGGGTGTCCAAAAGATAACAAATCTAGGATTTCCCCTAGTGTCCAGTTTTTGGATGTTAACTATAAACCTTTCTGATTGGAAGTATAGAAACATATGGAACAATACTGAAGAGTATTTGAATACTCTTTCATCTGGAAATCTGATCAATTGATCATGGATTATGTCTGCTAAGAATTGGCCAAATTGAAAACTGTAGCTAGAGGGTTGCCTGGGCAAAAAATAGAAAGGAAACCAAGTATAGGCTCATCTACATGTTCATCAGTGGTATATCCTAGAATACAGGACAACATGGTTACAATCTGTCTGGCCCTCTTAGAGAAAATGGTGGCAGAATATGGAGGGTTGTCTGTAGGAACTTGGACCTTTTCTAGGAGGAAAGTCTGAAAAATTTTGGATCTTTTGGGAAGTTCCAGCTTTAAGTATAGATCAATTAGGTTTTCAATAGAAAATGGGGCTTCATTAGGCTTTGGTTGGATCTGCAACATTTCATTTATTGATCCTGAAGTGATTATGAACAAAATTTGTTGGTTAGGAGAGACTATGGCTCTTTGACTTGGGAAATAGCAAAGTTGGCATAGGTGGATGATTTCAGGGAACTGGTATACTTGTGGGAACAAGTATTTGGGTAAATTTGACTCCCATAGTTGAATATCATCATTCTGGTTGAGGAATTTATCTTTTCTCCAGCAGTGGAGTTTTAACAGATTGCCAGGGGAGGCTATATCTTTGATTTGGAAATCTCTATCAGCCAATGGGAGGTGGTCAATATCTAGGTGAGGAGTTTGCAGGGGTTTTGAATCCAGAATGCTTTGGGAAGCCATAGATTTGTTTATTTTATCCAATTTGTCACTATCTGGCCTAAGAAGTAGGCTTAGAACCTCAGGAATAGTGTGAAAAGATGAATACAACCTGCTAAAAGGGTTTTGGATGCACAATGGTTTTCTTTAAGCTGGCAAGGCTTTTAAATTGGTTGAATTGATTAACATATTAGAAATGTTGTGCAAAGCATAAGTATAGGCATTCCACTTCAGGAATACGTAGAAAAATTAAGCCTTGGTATGCAAAAGGGTTCTCTAGGGGCAGCGGAGGCTTTCTGAGGCTTCAATGGTCTTTATACAACTTCAAATCGGAGTCAGTAGTGTCGTCTGGTAGTAAAAGTTTGAATTTTAGTTGTAAAATGGCTTAAAATAGTTCAGCAGATCTTTTGGCACTTTAGAATAGGTCAGAAAAGTTCTTTGCAACAAAATAACAGTGAAAAGATTGGAAAGGGCGGCTTTCTTGTTTTTAACCAACAGTGGTTAATCTTTGGGCGCGAGGTTAAACTTAAACAACAAGGTGGTTTCATTTGACGCGAGGAGGCAGTAAGGTGGTTTATCGCACCGCTTTAGAGTGGTTGGTGGTATTGTTTTAGAGGATGCGATATAACGTGGGGCAACCATGTAGCAAAAAGGCGAGCGGGGAAAACAGCTAATCTCACGTTTGCGATGTTAAAAGTCGGACGTCGGAGCATGCGATATGGGATGTGGGCCGTTAGATCTGGAGGTGGGTGGTCGGAGGGTTATTAGGTGGCGGAGTTGCGAGGGAGGAGTCAGGGTGTGGGGTCAAGTTAATTAGGATGTAATGCAGTTAATTAACAAGTAAAATACGGGAATTAATTACGATGAGAGTTAATAAAATAGTATGCGGGGAAAAAACATACTAGGGATATGAGTTAAAAGGGTATCGGGGAGTATTTTTCAATGGGGCCCAATGTATTTTGATCCATCCATATACATATATACATATACCAAAACTACTTTGCCTCAACCGAAAAACAAGGAACGATACATAGCCCACATCTGATCAACCATATCCCAGGTAGCTTCATCGGGTCCAAAGTGCTTCCATTGCACTTTACCTGCTCGATTTCTCGATTCCGGAGCATGAGAGTCTTTCTCTGCAAAATGCACTGAGGTTCCAACTAGAATTCACCTTCTGGCTTCACTTGAAATACATATCAATCAATAACATGATCACCATCCTTTACATATATTTTAAGCAATGAAACATCGAAAATATCATGGAATTTCAGTTTCGGAGGCAGTGTAAATGTGTAGGCCATTGGTCCAATCCTCTAAATTATATTGGAAGGCCCACAATACCAAGGTGCCATCTTCACACATGAACCAGTCGTCAAGGATCTCTTCTTGGGCTTGATGCGCAAGTACACATGTTCTCCAACTTGAAACTCCTTAAATAACCTATGTTGATCTGCATAACTTTTATGCTTGTCCTGTGTTGCCTTTATATTCTTCTTGATAACCTATATTTCATGTTCCATCTTTGCCAACATGTCTGGTCCAATCAACACCCTCTTCATTGGATTACTCCAACTAATAGGAGTATTACAACTTCGACCATGCAGTGCTTCAAACAAACTCATCCTTAGTGACGCAAGATACCCATTGTTGTAAGAAAAATATACCAGTGGAAGATACTCTTCCCACTTTCATTGTTGATGCATGACATACATTCTCAACATGTCCTCCAGAATCCTATGACCCTCTCTGTTTTTCCATCTTCTTGCGGATGATAAGTCGTGGTGAAGGCAAACTCTGTACCCAAACCTACAAACAACTCTTTCCATAATATGGAAGTGAACTTTGCATCCCTGTATAACACAATCTTCTTCAGAACACCATGCAACCTCACTACATATCTGATGAGTACCTATGCTACATCATTAGGAGAATAATTAAAATTCACTAGAATGAAGTTTTCTACCTTTGTCAACATGTCCACCACCACCATGATGGAATCATGTTGTCTAGATGTCCTCAACAAACTTGTAATGAAGTCCATGGAAATGACCTCCCATTTTCATTCTGGAATCATAGTCGGTTGTAGTAATCCCCCTGGATTATTACACTCTACTTTTACTTGTTGACAATCCAAGCATCTAGCCACAAAATCTGCCACTTCTTCAGATTACACCAATAATAGAACTTGTTCACCATTGTCAATGTCTTATGATATCCTGGGTGACCTGAATATGGTTTAGCATGAAATTCCCTCAAGATAAGCTTATTGATTTCACTATTTTCCGACACATATATCCTGTCCAAATCTAATCAAACCATTTTTTGTAAGATGATAGTCCACATCCTAATCACTTGTAACACCCTCCTCCCACATCTACCCAAGTAACTAGCTAACCGGGGTAAACATGTGACGAGAAGTTACTATGATATGATTCGAATCTCTATGTCTGAGTTAAGGAAGTGGAACTAGTGGAACACATCACACAAACCTTCCGCATCAGCAACAAAACTATGAGGAGACATCCCAACCACTCAAGTAACCAACCCATGATACCAACTAACGTTTTAATGCATCAAACCCCTGGACACTCCCTTTATATGGACAAGGGTGTGTCTGGGAGGCTCCAGTCGCTCCCACAATAAGGCATGGGTGCATCTCAGGACTTTTCTCCTTAGTCCTGTTCCCGCGACTTCGAGATTTGTGCCACATTTTCAGGCCCAAATTCTAGGTCACTACCCAGAACTCAATGACACCTTCATAAATGAAATTCCATAGCAAAACAAAGATACATTTTCAAAAACATCAACAAGGACTAGATTGGACCCCTACTAGCCATGACAAGAATTTTGTCAAACATGTCACAAACATGAAAGCTACAGGTCTTAACAACATAACTGAGCATATGGGTCTCATACTTATCTGAGAATTGCTAAGAAGCATTTATGCCTCAACACATTAGCTGCAATTTCATCTATTAGGCCATAAATACATTGTTCATTCATTTACAAGTAAAAACATGATGAGACCCATACATAGCCATTATCATAATACTTGATCATAACTGGCATAATAAAAACAAAAATACCAAGGAAACAACGACCATATAATCCACATATAAATTAGTATAATACTCATGAATTAACAAGGATAAATAACCTCATATTAATGAGTACAATGACCAACCAAGTTTGGGACTTCCACGAACCACCCGACCATAGACATGGATGAGCCAAATCTCTCTTCAGCCAGTCACCCTCATGCCATATTCCAAGCATAAATGTGGGATCTCATGGAACAATCCATCAAAACCGAACCAAGGCTTCCATATGCCAAACCACCTCAACCCATCAAACAATGATTCCACCTCATGGTCGGACATCACAAACCATCACCATATTGGTCTCTACCCAAGCCTTCTAGGGCTCCAGAATGTTTGTTCCAACCAAGGCTTCTAGGACTAGTAACTTGACCCACAGTTGTCGTTGGGATTTGAGAGTGTTTTTCCAACCAAGGGTTCCAGGACTAGTAACTCAACCCACCAATGGATTCCAGATAATTTTTCCAACCAAGGCTTTAAGGACTAGTAATTCAATCCAATCTATTATAGGGTGTCCACAGAATTTGTCCAACCAAGGCTTCCAATAACTAGTAACTCAACCCAAGCTAAAGTAAACATGAGAACCAACCAAAAAATAAAGAAATGAACCCACAACACCATGGTTATCCTGGAAATGGAAATTCTATGAAAATCCACTATCAATCCAGGCAATCCACCATGCCAATGACAAATCATGACCAATAAACCATATTCATGTGCCATGCATGCCAAAACTAGTGAGGAAAACATATATGAAACTCAGTACCTGCAAGCAAAACCCGTTTTAGTTGTTGATTGCCATGTCCTTTTGCACTTTTCGACTCTTCCTTGACCTTTTTGCTCCAAAAATCCAAGTATGCCACATTGTCCAAGAGTGCTCCAAGAAAACTCTAAGTGTCCAAGAGTATGAGAGAGAGAGAATAGAGAGAGCTCCAAAACTGAACTGACAAAAGTCTGTGAACTGGTCCCCATAAGCCTTTTTATTAATGAGGCCTTTATTTTCTTCATTTCCCATTATTTTCCTTCACTTTCTTCCTCACCTACAACCCGTGACCTTTCACCTCCCTTTTCTCCTAATTTCCATTATTTTGATAAATAAATGTGAAAAACTTCCACTTTGCCTTTCGAAATCCTTTGCCATTGCCTTTGCCAATTTCCTTAGCCATTAATCAATCACCAGTGATCCCCATCGCTATGCTTTTGCCTAACATTCAACTTAGAATAAGTGTCCCATCAACCGTGGTTATTATTTTGCCTTTATTAACTTTTATTACATGGAATTTTCACCAGGGAATCTAGAGTGTAAGGGGTGCATGGATATATGTTGAAGATATAAGTCATTTAAAGTTGATGATCCAGTTGGGCATGTCTAAATAAAGAGAGTTATCCCAAAAATGCATATATTAAATTAAATGTGAAGAATATTCCACCATGTCATATTAATAGTTTGGAGAGTGTCACATCTTAAACCTACATTCAATACGTATAAAATCCTAACCACAAAATGCAATCTCAAGGGAACTAAGAGGGAGGCCATTATCACCTTACTAACCCTCTTCACCCTTTAGGTTGGCTCTTCTCCAACCAAGGGAGATTCCTAAAGTAGGATTTGTAAGGCTTACATAATGATGGTTCAATAAAGAGTGGCTTTAGCAAAACAAGTGTTGTGGCATAGGAAAATAAAATGTGATGGGCAAATCAAGCCTAGTGCTTGTTCATTGGGTATGGATTCCCTAAGGACATCATGTATGAGCTATATTCTTAAGTAATGAGGCAATGCAATAGCTAGAATGAAAAAATTACAACATTCTTATATGGTTTTATTAATGAAGAAATCTAATTTCAAAAAGCCCTAATGAAATAGAACTTAACAAATGAGAATGAAGATATGTTTGCAACTAAGAAAAAGTAATTTCAACAAGCTTTAATTATGAATGCATAGGATCCATTAACACTTTCTAGTAACAAACATAAAGAATCCTAAAGGAAAATGGATCAGGCTTAATTCTTCAAAATAACTCCCCTCTATAAAGAATAAGAGTTACCATATTTAAACCCTCATGACACACTTGAAGAAATATAATTTCCAACTCCTTATTCCACAAATTAACATCCAAAATGTGCGTGTCTCAATCTTCCCCTAGACTTCAAGATAGCCCACAAATACTTAAGGAAAAGCATTCCATCTCCAAACATGCCAAATGAGGGAGAGAATGAACCCTTATATAGGTTTGAGCTCAACTCATTTTACATAGATAAAATAAAAATAAATTAGTTTCCTAGTTCACCAAAAAATATAACAAAATATCCCTATTTTATCTTCCTCACCAAACCCCTCACTAAAAATAATAAAGATTCGCTGGGACCCACTCTCCTCTCCTAAAAAACAATTAAGTAAACATCCTTCCCGAGGAAAATAATATAGTAATGTTCTCATCTATCTATCTCCATCCAACAATGATAAAATAGTGAGTTAGTTGGCAACACTCTCCAAAAATAGCACAAGAATCTAACACCCTCAAAATGTAGTCAATTAACTTCAAATAATCTCCATGAATTCTTCCTCAAACAATGAACACTTATCCTCCTAGGTGGACCATGCATAAATAATGAGGGTGCAGTAAAATCCACGAGTCAGAATTTCCATGTTCATGATGGCACATGTCTTTAATATGTGGTATGCAATGCTTTAAGGCAACTCCAAATTAAAAAGTAAGGCTTTAATACATTTCCAACTCCATGGTGTCACCTCCCTCTGATGATTGGTCCATACAAAATGAACCCACGGCTTTCCATTTTTATGCTTGGTTCACAAAAGAAGAAATGTTCAACCCGCAATCCACCATGTAAGATAAGGGAAGAAGGAACTAATCCAATGAAAATGAAATAAAGACATCACATGGATAATATAGGGAGTGGCCCCATCAATATTGGCTCGAGTCCACATCTATTGGAATGGTTAGTGAGTGCAGTCAACTAGACCTAATAGTTGACCAAGTAAAAAAGCAGTCGACTACTGAGTTAAATATGTACGTTAGTCAACCACATAATTGGGTTGACCAACTAAGATAGTTTGAGAATTACAACTACCTTGTAACTAAATCTTGAGTATAATATGTAACAAAGAAGAAGTTGGATTAAAGTTGCTATTTTGATATCTTAATAAATTGTGCATGGTTGGTTTATCCATTATATTTGTTCTCTTTTATTTCTTCTCCATGTCCATGTGTGTGCTACATATTGTTGTATAGTATTATTTATTTTTTTTATAAGGAAATTATTGGTAATTGTTCTTTACAAATCTTTAGATTACAACATTTGTTTTGTTGCCAGTATTTCTTGAACTTGAGCATGTAAGATAATTTACACATAGATGTTGAGCCTGGAAAAATGCACAAGTTGTAGGAGCATAAGATCAATAATTACCTTACAAGTTATGCATATAGAAATTGAGTGACCTTAGTTGAAGTGAGAGTACAATTCTTCACAAAGACCCATGAATATAACAAATATATTAAATGATCCACTAATGAATAAATTCACCATAAATTAATAGTTAATGTTAAAAATTATTAATGGTTGACAAACCAAATTTCACAAGCATGGCAAAAAAATTCCAAAGAACATTATGAGGAATGACCATTTGAAGAAAGAATGATAGTTGATAGAATAAAAGAAAGGTTTTACGATGATTTCCATGTTGAAAAATGCAGCAAGAAAGTTTCAATTTGATTTTGCTTTGGTCAAATTGAGAAAATTTGAATTTCCACATCAGCAAACAACTTGGATGTTGTTAACTTGTGTGACATGGCTTGTGTCACTCAGTTTACTCTATAAATTTGAGTTAGAGGAGTTGGAGTTCAATTAAGCATGTGTGATTGCTAATTTGTAGCAATCAAGGTCAGTTATTTCAAGTTTTTTTTAGTTAAACTAGTTCTAAATGTTGAAGGAACTAGTGGAAGGTCAGTTGTGTAGTGAGACTTTAGTCTAACTCAGTGATCGTCCAGTTAACTGATCAATCAACCCAAAATATTTATTGCATGCAAAGAATTCGAGTTCCCCAACTGTGGTGGAGATTCCAAGGCAGTGTAACATCAGTTGTAGACTAATATTGAGTGTACATGTGTTGCAGTCAGATGATCAACCTTGGGAATTATGCAATCATTTTGGAGGAATTGCCTAAATAATAGGGGCCTAATTTCTCAAGGAATTACGCAAGGAAATAGGGGCTCAAGTAGAGGCAAAAATTGACTAAGTTTGGGTCAGAGCTTCTCAGTGAGAAGAGAGATAGGTTATTCACCTGCAGGTTGTGCTTAGTCGAGCAAAGCAATTGTAATACATCTATAGTCATCATATCAATGCAAGAAGGCAAAGGGGATTTTAGCATATTTCTTTCCCCTAGAAAAAAATTTGTGTGCATGTGTTTTATTTCTCATTACATGTTTGTGATTGACATTCTAAATTGTAAATTGAATTCTGTAGAGCAGTAGAGTAGGTTTGTGACTTGTGATTTTAATTAAAATTTCATGAGCAGTTGCAAATCTACACCATAATTTCTACATGGTATCGAAGCAGGATTCACATTAGGACAAGAATTTTGAAGTTGATTTCCAGGAGGATCAAATTTGCAGTTCAGTGTAGTAGGATCTCTTCATAGTTGGGAGAATGACCCTCAATGGGCTGAGACTTGAGTATGCCTTGGAAGGCAACTCGAATTTCATTGCATGGAAGGATCGCATGGAGACGGTATTGGATGACAATGGCTTGCTATAATACATCAAGACATATGTTGCAAAACCACTGGCATCCAATCCACAGAACCTGGCCCAATGGAAGAAAGATGTAGCCAAGGCGAGGATAATAATCTTGGAGGGAATATGGGATCACATTGTCTCAAATCTCCATGGGAAAGAAACTGCATTCACAATTTGGAAAGCAATGATAGAATTGTTAGTGAATGGTAGTGACCACAGAAAGATGGAGCTCAAGGATAAACTTCAAAATATCAAGATGCAGAAGAATGATGCTATCCCGTAGTATCTAAGCATATTTACACAATTTCGTGATGAACTTGGTGGGGTTGGTGTTAATGTTGCAGAAGATGACTTAGTAAGCCTAGTCATTCTAGGCCTTCCCAAGAGCTGGCATAGCTACCAATATTTGGTGAATGGGAGGGATAAACTGCCGAATTGAAAATGCTTATGGTCTAATTTGGTACATGAGGAAATAAGGCAGAATACCAGAGATGGGACTTCATCCAAGGGTGAGGATGAAGAAAACTTTGCATTAGTTGGAAAGGGAAAGAAGGGAAAAGGGAAGAAACCTCAAACCAAACCAAAATCTAGCCAAGGGGGCAAGAAAAAAGATTTTCCAAAATTAAATGCTTCAATTGTCATGAATTCGGGCACTATGCCACGAAGTGTCCACAGTAAAATGCGAGCAAGAATACCATAGGAGGAGCATCAGGTGAAGCTTTGGCTTCACAGTTTGAGCTTGACTTCACCCTTATCGCATGCATAGCCAGCACAGTGATGGGGAGTGTGTGGTACTTGGTCTCAGGTGCATCGTTCCACATGACAAGGTGTAGAGAGTTTTTAAGTGACCTAGAGGAGAAAGATCTCCAGATGCACATCGAGCCAGGGGACAACAGAAGGTACGGGTCAACCAAGATTGGTATAGTCACCTTTCAGAGGGATTCAGGCTACCCTCTCAGACTCAAGGATGTCATGTTCATTCCACACCTAAAGAAAAATCTCATCTTTGTTGCAGTTTTGGAAGACCGGGGTTATGATATGATCTTCAGCAAAGGGAAAGCATTCCTGAGACACATAACCATGGGACAGATGAAGCAAATCAGGGTTCCTGTGAAGAACATGTATAAGATAGATGTGGAAGATTGTGTTGCATTAATCAGTAAGGTGGAGAAAGTGCATAGTCGTGATGTAGATGAACTTTGGCATAGAAGACTTGGACATTTGCATCATGGCACCCAGAAAATTATGCAGAAAATAACCATTGGCCTCCCTAAAGGAGCACTTAAGCAGTAGGATGTATGCAAAGGTTGTACCCTAGGGAAGTATGCAAAATCCACATTCCATGAGCGAGATAGCAAAGCACATGCAATATTGGAAAGGATCCACTTTAATGTATGTGGACCTTTCTCAACTACCTCCATTACCAGACACAAATATGTTGTCATTTTTATTGATGAATTATCAAGGAAGTGTTGGATTTTCTTCATGCAAAAGAAAGATGAGACATTCTCCAAGTTCGTAGAATTCAAGGCACTAGTTGAGAAATAAACTGGCAAGAAGGTGAAGGCTCTCATGAGAAATAATGGAGGTGAGTATGTTTTGAATGAATTCAAAAATTTAAGTAGGAAATAAGGCATTTGATGAGATTTGACAGCACCCCACAACCCACAGCAGAATAGGGTAGTTGAGAGAAATAATCGTAGCAATGTGCGAGCCGTGGGAGCTATGTTACATGATTAAGGCCTACTTGTGCATTTGTGGGTTGAGGCATGCAACACATCAGTCTATTTGTAGAACCGGAGTCCTCATTGGATTCTTGGTATGATTACACCAAAGGAAGCTTTTTCGGGGAGAAAGTCGGATGTGTTGCACTTTAGGATTTTTGCAGCCTCTATTTACTACCATATCTCCAAAGAATCAAAGAAGAAGCTTGAGCCAACAATAGATTTGGGGGTATTTGTGGGTTACACAGAAAATCCTCACAACCACTGTGTGTACTTACCTTCCCTCATAATGACAGTTGTGTGAAGGGATGTAAAGTTTGATGAGGAAAAAGTGATACGGTGCTCTCTTGAGAGGGAGCTTCAAATCCCACCAGAAGAGGAGATTTTAGCTCCAAAGGAGGAGCCTCAGGAAGTTGTGGATTAACCACAAGTATAGGAGCAGAGAGTGGAGATATTCACTCAAGCATAAACATCCAGAGAAGGCAGGAAAAGAACTGGGAAGCTTATAGAATTGTGTTGGATGTGAAGGAGAATGTGGGAGCTCCTTCAAATTTGCGTAGGCAGAGGAGGTCACCTGATTGGTACACTGGCTACATGGATCTAATGACTGAGCTTGTAGAGATTGAGCCATCCTCTTTCGAGGAAGAAGTAGAGAAACTTGTATGGGTTGATGTAATGGTGGAGGAATATGAATCCATTGTAAATAAAAATGTTTGGGAAGTGGTCCCAAGATTGGCAGATAAATCAGTTGTGGGTTCGAGATGGATCTTCAAGGTTAAGCATGCAGCAGGTAGAAGCATAGGGAAGTATGAGGTTGTATTTGTGGCCAAGGGGTACTCTCAAGTTGAGAGAATTGACTATGAGGGGACCTTTGCTCCTGTAGCAAGGTACTCATCCATTAGATCAGTTCATGCACTAGTTGCGCAGATGGGGTGGAAGATCCACTAGATGGATGTAAAGAAAACATTTCTCAATGTGGTTATTAAGGAGGAGGTGTACATCGAGAAACCAGAAGGTTTTTATACATTTGATCGATATTCTCATGTGTGCAGACTCAAGTTAGAATTGTAGGATCTTATATAATCACCCCATGCTTGGTATACCAGGATCAACAGTTATCCCACTGGTTTGGGTTTCACCAAAAGTAAAGCGGATGCAAACCTCTATCATATTTTGGTAGAAGGTAAATTGCTTATTATTGTCTTATATGTTGATGATTTTATTTTAACTGGTGATGATAAACTAATCAGATCTTAAGAGGACCTTGCAAGGGAATTTGAAATGAAGGACATGGGTCTCATGCACTACTTCCTCCGGTTGGAAGTATGGAAAGACGATGGGGAACTATTTGTGTCTCAAGGAAAATATGAAAATGATACAATGCAGAGATTCCACATGGAGAGTTGTAAACCCATGGAGACACCTCTAGCGACCAACTAGAGGAAGGAGGATGCCACTTCAAGTGAGGAAGTGGATGCTACCATTTATCAGCAGCTAGAGGGTTCACTGATGTATCTTGTGAATACACGACCATATATGTGTAATGCATTCAACCCCCTGATCCAAACTATGGTTAGGCCAACCAAATTGTTTTGGAAGGAAGCTAAGCATTTTTTACAGTACCTCAGAGGCACTAACTAGTTTGGACTATGGTATAGACAAATAGAGGGAGCGAAGTCATGTGGATTCATAGATGCAGATTGGGTGGGAATTCCATTAGACTGAAAAATACATCAGGTGGAATTTTCATTGTTGGGTCCACAGTGATTTCCTAGTACAACGGGAAACAAATATATGTGGTGCTCAGCTCTGCAGAAGCATAATACATGGCTGCAAGTCAAGCAACATGTGAGGTGATCTGGATGAGAAAGATACTTGTGGGACTATTTGGTCAAATGATGGATCCAACTAGGATCTATTGTGATAATCAAAATTACATCAATATCTCTGAGAATCCGGTATTTCACGATCGATCCAAGCATATAGATATATGGTATCACCATTTACGGGATTGTGTGCAGAGGTGGATAATGTTGCTATAATACATTTCGATAGAGGAACAAGATATCAACATTTTGACAAAAGCCTTGCCAAGAGGGATTTTTGAGTTCCACAGGTGCAGGATAGGGGTGGTTGATAATCCCTTTCATGCTAAGAGGGAGTGTTGAAAAACGCAGCAAGAAAGTCTCAATTTGATTTTTCCTTGGTCAAATTGAGCAAATTCAAATTTCCACATCAGGAGACAACTTGGATGCAGTTAACTTGTGTGGCATGACTTGTGTCGCTCAGTTTACTCAGTAAATTCGAGTTAGGGGAGTTGGAGTTCAAGTAAGCATATGTGATTGCTAGTTTGTAGCAATCAAGGTCAGTTATTTCAAGTTGTTTTCAGTTAAACTAGTTCTAACTATTGAAGGAACTAGTGGAAGGTCAGTTGTGTAGTGAGACTTCAGTCTAACTCAGTGATCATATATTTAATTGATCAATCAACCCAA
The DNA here is from genome assembly GCA_031772625.1 of Pinus tabuliformis. NCBI lineage: Eukaryota > Viridiplantae > Streptophyta > Pinopsida > Pinales > Pinaceae > Pinus > Pinus tabuliformis. The sequence continues at coordinate 314,508,491 of CM062808.1, read as the reverse complement.
AATAGCTAGTGCATAAATAGAGTTTGAGTTCCCCAAATGTGGTGGAGATTCCAAGGCAGTGTAACATTAGTGGTAGACTAGTCTTGAGTGTACATGTGTTGCATGCAATCAAATGATCAACCTTGGAATTGTGCAATCATTTTGGAGGAATTTCCTAAATAATAGGGGCCTAATTTCTCAAGGAATTGTGCAAGGAAATAGGGTCTCGAGAAGAGGCAGAAATTAACTAAGTTTGGGCCAGAGCTTCTAAGTGAGTAGAGAGATAGGTTATTCACTTGCAAGTTTTTCTCAGATTAGGAAAGCAATTGTAATACATCTCTATTCATCATATTAATGCAAGTAGGAAAAGGGGTTTTATAGCAGATTGCTTTCCCTTGGAAAAAATATTGTGTGCATGTGTGTTATTTCTCATTCCATGTTTGTGATTTATGTTCTAAATTGTGAATGTAATTCCGCAAATTAGTACAGTAGGTTTGTGTCTTGTGACTTTGATTAAAATTTCATGAGCAGTTGCAAATCTACACCATAATTTCTACATTCCATGTGGGGTTCTTTTATACAATACATTCTTTATTGCACATTTTTTATTAGATAAGGAATCTTGTCATATTGTTGAGTATTGTACCCATTAACGTACATCACCACCAAATTTTAATTAGGAGAAAAAGCAAAGTGATTGGGGAGAACTCTTATAAGCCAATTGCAAAGATACATGTGAGTTTCAAATTTCCTATTAAATACAGTGTTATGGTAATATGTGTGTTTTTTCCAACCTAAAGTCGAGGTAGATAATGAGGGTGTTGATAATTCATGAGATGCCTCAGTCAAAGTATATCTAATTGGCCACACTGAAAATTATAATTCCAAAGGCGAGGAGCAAGTTGACCGAAAGAGCATACACATTGGAAGAAGAATCAAGGAGAAAGATCGTGCTCTGGATCCATCACTATAAATCTTTAGTTGGCATTCAGAAAATAAAACAAGACAAAAGACAAAGAATATGGGAAGATATGTGCACTATGATGGATTCTTAGATGTCAAAAGAAAATACTCCTAGGAGTAGTTGATCATTGGCACATTGGACTCATATGAGAGTGGTGATTAGCAGATCAGCAAGAAGCAACCTCAATGGCTCCTATGAGGAGTGAGATTATAAAGTTGATTGAGGAAGTATTTGGCATCCTTCAATTGAGAGACATAGTTGAGAGTATGGGTGTTGATGTCTCGCGATTCTCATTGTATCGGCCTCCCATTCTTAGAGATGCCAATCCCTATATTAGAGAATTCATCCAATAAAGACTACATATAGATCCTTAACCCTCCTTGATGTGGTATGGAATGGATATGCAAGGCAACCTACATGACAAAATTTTGTTTGAAACATCATTGATAAATCAGAGTTGGGTAGATTATCAAGGAGACAAAAGTGCACTCCTTCACATCAAGGATTTCACGGATGCACCCCCCTGTCAAATTTACTTATTGAGGAAAAAGATTCAAAATTATTTGATAGTCAAGACAAACTGACATGTACCCATGCAATATATATATATATATATATATATATATATATATATATATATATATATATATATAGATATCTATATATATATATATATATATATATATATATATATATATATATATATATATAGATATATATATATATATATATATATATATATATATATATATATATATAAAGGTTTCCAAATTGATGACATAATCTCAAAAAATAAAGAAGTAGAAGCAAAAGTACCAATGAAAGATATATCAACAAATATAGAGCAATCAATTGTGCTAATCAGGTTGACCGACCCATAGTGGACTATCCCAGTCTAAGTACAATCAACTTCATAGTTGAATCTCACAGTTAGTCGATAGACACAAAATCCTCCTAATAATCTAAATTTAAAGCCTCCAATTAAAGACAAAATGGACCTAAAGCACATCCCACTTTATGAGGGTGATGAAGACCCCAAAAGGCATTGGTTTGTGTCAGAGAAATTATGGAATGATATAGATACAACTAACAAAGACAAGAAAATAAAAAAGTTCACCTATGCCTAGAGGAAAAGAGCATTAACCTAGTTTATGAACTTCATGGAGAACTAAATGAAGACAAAGGCATAAATTAAATCGACCTTTCTTTTTTCTTTCTTTAAAGCACAAGATGTTAAATTTGCTACTCAAAAATTTAAAGAAGAAAATAAAAATATAGGAGAGACAATGCATGAGTATGGAAAGAGATTTAAGGATTTTCTTAGTCAAATCTCACATACCATAGACAAATAGCTCTTGGTATAATGGTATGTGTATGGATTATTGTAAGAGATTATAGTATTACTATGAATGCATGAGATCTAGTCATGTGAGGATGCATTGAATAAATCTGAACACATTGAGATCGATAATGATTGGTAGTTCACTGATAAGCTACTAGAATAGAAACTAGAGATGCTACAAAAATCATTAAGAACTTTATCTATTAGAATAAATGAAATTTGGTACACTAATTGCATGAACAAAAGTCACATAAAAGATAATTGCAAATACAATGACCATTTGAAAGATAATGAGATATTTGTCAAGTTCAAGGATAAATATACATTAAAATTTGTCAATCTCTAACAAGTCACAATACGAGAGATATCCCCCATAATTTGAAGAATGCAAATCCTAAATGGTGCATAATTGTGAAGAGGTAAGCCACTTGAAGTAGGAATGCCAGCTAAATGGTTGAAAGAAGCAAAATTACTACATAATTTATCATACACAGGTGACTAACCAAAATGTCTATCAAAAAAACAAGGATGGATATCAAGGTTGTGTTAATAGATACCAAGGATGAGGCATTTACTAGGTAAGAGGAGGAAATAGAGGTGGGTAAAATGGAATATATGGAAGAGGAGGCCGTGGAAGCCACAATAAGGGTTAAACTTATTTCTTTACATATTGGAAGGATGGCCATATCAGTCTCAACTATATGTTGAAAGAGAGGGCCAATCTTAAGCTCTATAATATATGTGGAGTAGCAGGCCACTCCTTGGATGATTGTCCCATCGTGCTTGAAAAAGTTATGAATGAGTGGATTTTCAATCTGCTTTACAACATACCAAAACATGAAGTCTTAAATTTCAAAAACACATACATCATTATGATATTTGGAGTGATTATAGAGAATTACATACAAAAAGAATCACTTATCTGACCAATTAGAATTAGACATGTTTATCCCAACTTATATAAGAAGGGATGATTTATACATGAGGTGTTGGAATAATTTAAAAATAATGAATAAGACAAACCTTTAGGCCAAAGGGGAACGACTAGAGCATACAATAGTGATCAAAGATATTGTCTTGGAATATTTCCTTTAGTAGTTGAAAGAAAAGTAGTTGATGGATGGACTCTTAGTGTTGGGTAGGTGTTGTATTCTCTCAACGACTAGTCACAAGCTTTGTTACGTTGCGTCGGGCGCAACAAGGGGGTGGTAGCCCCCTTGCACAAGGTCCAAGGAACTGCCCCGGGAAAAAAAAAATATACGTACCCAATAATAGTTGGGAGGACCCAAGGATGGGGGGCGGACCTAAGGATGGTGGGTGGACCTAAGGATGGGGACTGAACACAAGGATGGGGGGCAAACCCAAGGATGGTGGGCGGACCTACCCATGGTTTTGCGCATGGTTTTAGCGCATGGTTTTGGGCATGATAGTTTTTTCCCATGGTATTTTATAGGTCTGGTTAAGGGAACTACAGTTATTTTCTAATCCAGGGTTAATGGATTAGGGTTTATGAATACTCTGGCATGTAAATAATGTATTGTAACCTTGAAAGGAATATAATGAAAAATCAATCTGGTTTTCCTAGTTTGGGTTCTAGGAGAAAATATATGTGTATATTTTTTTATGTTTTCACCATTGTACATTTTTCTGTTTCAAGAATTCATTTGTAGGTAATTTTTGTACAAGGTTAAAACCTACAATTAGAATGATTAAAAGTTTTGAAAGATATAAACAAGACCAAAATTATTATAAGAAAATGAGACATTTGTCACAGAATAAGATACAAGACAATTATGATCCATAGGTCAATCTCAAAATGGACAACTGTATGATAAATCAAGCTGTGGTAAATTTTGAAGCCTAAGTTAATATTCTCCCTAAGGGGATAAAATTGGGAGGACTAGAACTCCATAGAAGGATGAACTACTCAAATGTGGTGGACAAATGATTTTTCGAACACATCAACACCTTGAGAAGTGTTGAAACTATCATAATGGGGATCCTAATTTTGGTGGACTTCAAAGTAATCAACATAGTCAAAGGAATTATCTTATATGTTACCTTGCTCGAATACCCTTGGGGCTAGAAGATGAAAGAAACTATCTCTTTGGAGAGAAATAAAATTAAGCTCAAAGGTAATGACAAGAAGTAATTACATTGGATTCGAAGGAAGGTAAACCATGGGTTGAAATGTGGGATTAATGCAAAAAGATAAAAAGTTATATCAAATCACGCATGAGGATAAATACAATGTTCAACCGAGCATGGAGAAATTTTGTGAGGTTCACCCTTATCAATTGGCCAAAACTCAGATATTAAAATTTACAAGTGGAAATTGGAAAATTATGAGTTTAAGGAAAAGGAGTGTTTGTCAATTAAGTTCATACCTATCCAAAAGTTTCACTCGTCTTTTTCAATTAAAGAAGTGTTGATTTTGTATGAAAATAAGATTAAAAAAATGTTGGCACTCCTACCTAAAGATTTAAAGTCAAGACCAATGGCTTCCTTGAGGTCAAGGAACAAAGTTGCCCATCAACCCATGTCAACAAGGTATCAAATTCAGTCATAGAGAATGGAAGAATCCAAATCCCAATGCAACCATTCACTATCCAAGAAACATGATGGTGGGAGATGCATGTTCTACAACTACATATATGGATAGTTACCACAACATCCTTCATGGAATGGTTTGGTGGAAAAAAGATTTTTGCACAAAATAGCATCCCAAATTTTAAGATGGGCTTTGATGTTATAGCCCATATATATATATATCAATATGAGAATAAATGGTGTAGAATTGGTTACATGGATGAACATGTATGGCCCCATATGTTTCCAAGCATTCTCGATGATATACCTTACAAGTGGTACAAAATTGAGGAAGCAAGGGGAGATACCTTTCCTTGGAATGAAATCAAGGAAAAAATTATCAAGGAATTCACAATAGTACTTGAAGAAGGTAAATTAGCTGAACCAATTCAAGAAATCAAATATTCTATTGAAAATCCAATTCCTACTGAAATAGAAAAAAGAGGTAAAGCCAAAGTAAACGTAGGGTCAACTTTAAATTACAACTTTGCATCATTCCAAAATCAAGAGAAACTAAATGCTTAATGATTATACATGGAAAATGTAAGTTTTCCAGGAACAAAATTTAGTTGGAAAAATGCTCACCTGGATGTATGGAATAAAGTAAAAACATCTTGTGAATATCCAGTGATGAAACTAAACAAAACCCTAAGAAGCTAGACTTGCCTCATGCTTACAATAAAATCATAGAATGGGAAAGGAAAATCGATGAATCTAAGCTCATGTAGGGGACTATTAGTCAAAAATAAATAAATAAATAAATAAAATATTTTATATATATATATATATATATATATATAATTCATCAACTTGCAACGGGAATATCAATATTTTTTTCCATGGACTATAAGGATTTGAAAGGACCTATAAAGGAGATGGAGGAGTTGAAATTAACCCCATCCCATGTGTTAAACCTATCAAAAAATTTCCTTATAAATTGGCACATAAGTATAAACCCATTATACCCTCGATGGGGTGACGTGTGAGGTAAATTGCAAGGATAGATTGTTGTCGCCCCACTTGGTGGAAGTGAATGGGAACATGGAAATATGTACCCAAGAAGGATTTAAATGTGCATGAACCAACAAATCTTACCTTCAATGCAATCTAAGGCAATAGATTATACAAGGAAGGAGTGCAGGTGGTCTTCCAGTGAATTGGTTTGTGTTAAGGCAAATTGTGTGAAATTTATGGCATCAATCTCTCCCTTCATGATTTTCCATCGGCTAAATAAACAAGCTGACATTTTGGCCAAGGAAAACTTGTCAAGTCTAATAGAAGATAGGAGGCTGATATGAGGAAGTTGCCCGTGGAAATTCATATAGTTTGATGCAGTGGTGACGATAATATATTTTAGAATAATGATATGTTGGCGTACCTTAAAGAAGGAGGCGCCAAAATCCACTATGATTTTGTTGGAGCTGTGAGGGAAATGTAACTTTACATATTCCTATGTACTATTCTTTGGTGATTTATGTAATCAAAGAGGTTGTGGCACCAAAATGTATATGCGATCTTGGAGTGAATGCTCTAGGTGTGGTGTAATATTTTAATTGTTATATGGTGGGTTGGAGTATGCATTGTGCATGGTTAAGAGGTAAAATATTGCATGTGGAGAGGATATTGTCACCACTCTGTAGGAGAGATACTAGGAAGGAATTTATATCTCCACAACAAGATCAATGGACTTCTTGAAATTAATTATCTTTTCCATCTTAGTCATGCACGTGTTTTAGTTTTTTTTTATATAGAAGGCCTTGGTAGCAACTATTTTGTATAGGGAAGTCCTATAGGATTATTGTATCTTCTTCCTGAGCAAGGAAAACACTACTAGTGTGGTTGCCCAGATTCTACCAATGAAGATAATGTTATCTGGGGTGGTTTAAACAATGGTCACCATTTCCTAATGGTAGTCTGGTAGGAAGCTAATTCTAGTGCTTTAAATCTGTTTAAGTGTTGGGTTTAGAGTCTTAGCCATATGCGTTAAAATTCCTCCTATATAAAGAGCCCTAGTCCTTATATATTTTATTGAAAACTATAAAGACCACTTCAGAAGTAGCGGGGGGGTTGGTTTCAAATTTCTACATGTTGGAAGGTCACCCAATTGATTTTAATTTTGGCAAATTTAAAGAAGTCATTTGTTGAAACAGAGATTCGCCCAACTGAAAAAGTGTGGTTGGTAATTGCTTAGGGGTTATACTTGCCCAAAATTGAACTAACTATGTCTTGGTGGGAGGATAGTATGCAAAATAGGAAGTTGTATATGTAAAAAGATCCTCCTACAAGTCAATACTTATGTTTCTAGCTCAGTGTTGCCAGGATGTCGAGACAATAGGCTAGAGTTAGAAGAGGGGCAGTGTATTACCGGGAGATGGCCCAAAGGGGGTAATCTCACAGACACCAGAGTGTGAAAGACCTCACTCGAAGATACAAGGAGATGACTCTTGATCCAATCTAGGAGGAAATTAATAGGGCTGAAAGTGAAGCTCCATCTCAAAGATCCTCATTCCATGGAACTGAAATATTGGTTAAAGGGTAGGTTGGATCCTTGATACAGGGCATACCAGAGGGTGTTTTAATCAATATATGAAGACCATTGAATTATCTTAGTGGATTAAGTTCATCATGGGCCACAATTTAGTGGACATAAATGAGCATAAGGATGATGTCCTCCATTCATTATAGCACATGCATGGCCACTTGAACCGGATGGATCACAAATTGGATTGGATAGAGAAGAAACTTGGATTACCTACCATGGGTAGTTGCACTCAATAGAAAGTCAAAGCCCCTATTCATATTGTCATTTTAGAATCAGAGTCTTCAAATTAATATCTTATTTTTTTGTTTAGTCTCTTTTTTGATGTCTCTCCTTATAGCTAGAGAATCTCAACGCATATCACCAATTGCAATGGTTGTTTGTTGTACTCTTTTTGTTTTTTGGCACCATTGTCCTCTATTAGGAGGATTTTACTTTGGCTATGGTCAGGACCTCCTAGCGAGACTAACATGGAATATATTTCTCACGATGTAATTACCAGCTTTTTTGGTTAATAAAATATTCACCTTACAAAATAAAAGGTATATGATCCAAGTGGATAGTGGTGGCCACTTGCCTATTCCACTTGGACCCCCACCATTGTTTCTTTCAGTTTTTCAGTTTCCTTATTTGTAGCACAATTTACTATTTTTGGCAGTTTTTCGGGTACTGAACTTCTAGAGCCGTTTTGAGGCCCTAAATGACATTTTTTGGGAAAACCAAGATCTTTCTAACGAGGTATTGTGTGCGTCAAACGGAGATCATATGCCAAAGTTATGACCCCGGGAAGTTGATGTACCAATTTACCCAAATGGGGCCCATAGTTTGGTGCTTCATCTCCTAGGGTTAGGTTTTTGGATGTTTAGGGTTTTCCATTGTTTCTCAATAATAAATAGGCCTTGGAGCCTCATTGTAGCATAGTTCAGAGGCATGTAGCCACCACATCTCTTCTCAGAGATAAGCTACCATCGCCCGAGTTAGTCTTATTTCCATTCTGTTTGTAAGAATATTTCAGTATTTGATATTAATGAAATGAAGTGTTATTTCTACTGCATCTTTGTATTTATGGTTACATCTGTAATTTGTTGCATTCATGTTTAAATCCGGATCAGTATAATCCCATTGTATAGAAGGACATTAAGGGGATTCTAGCTACTAGAATTAAATATATGATCAATAAATATAAATGGTCGAGTTTTATGGTCATCCAGCGGAAGAAGCATGACCCAAAAAAGTTGGGAATTTGTGTCAAACTGTAATGCCTTAATATGCTAATTGTAATAGATCCATTCCAGACTCCTTTTGCTAACAAAAATAATTAATGGAGTGGTAGGAAATAAGTGTTACTCATTCACTAATGGATTTTCCAGATATAACCAAGTTCATATTATTAAAAAGGATCAAGAGAAGACAACATTTGTATATGAATTAAACTCCTTTACATACAAAGTGATGCCATTTTGTCTCAAAAAAGCACCAACTATAATTTCAAGAATTATGGTGAAAGTGTTTCAAGAATATATCTACAAATTTAAGGTGGTATAATTCAATGATTGGACCATTTATAATTTATTCAAAGAACATATCCAATGGTTAAGTATGATGTTTGAAAGGTGTAGATAGAACCACCTTTCTCTGAACATAAAAACATGTATATTCACTATGCCTATTGGGATATTGTTGATTACATTTAATGTAAAGATGGAATGAAGGTAGAAATGGCCAAAATAAAAGTTATCCTTGATTTGAAACGTCGAGTGAACCATAAATAGATAAAAAGTTTCTTGGGGCATACTAGATACTACAAAAAATTCATTCAATATTATTTTGATATCAATTTTCCTATCAACAAGCTCCTTAGAAAGGATGTTGCATTTATATGGAGCAAAGAGTGATGCATTCTTTGAACTGTAAAAAGGAAAACTAGTGGAGGGTCATAGATTGAGGTTTTCAACCATGAAAAAAAGTTCCATGTTCATGTTGATGCATCAAATGTGATAGTTGAAGCAATTTTGGCTCAACCAACTAATGACACGATCGACCATTCGAATGCATATGCTAGTCGAATGCTAAATAAACTCGAATGAAATTATTCAACAATGAAATAAGACGGTGTGATATTTTCTTTATAGAAGTTTTTCTACTATTTATTGGAAAACCCTTTCATATTATTTACCGACCGTCAAATCCTTAAATAATAGATAAATAAGTTGGTGCATTAAGGAATGGTTTTCATATTGTTACTATTGTTTTAAGAATTTGAATTCAGTACAACAATTCAACCAAGGAAGAAGCATGTCAAACTTGACCACCTCTCCCAACTCGACATAGGTGAATATGAGCTACCTTATGCTTATTTGTTTCAATTCAAGGTAGATCATATGGAATCAACAAACATAGTTATGTTCTAAGAAGATTAGAAGGCACTTGATGATCTCCTAGAGAAAAAGAAGGCACTAGCAATGAAGGTTACCTAATTTACATTGATCAATGGATATTTATACAAATTGGGACCCAAAGTTTTTAGAAAATATTTTATCTTGAACATGAATTTGAAGTGATAATAGGTGAATCATATGTTGGTCCCAGGGATGGCCATTATCAAGCAACCATGTCAACAACTAAGATCCTTCAGGCTAGTCGTTGGTGGTTGAATTTACACAATGATTGTTGGACAAACGTAAAGAAATGTGATATTTTTTAGTGAATGTGTCATCAATTATGGAAGAATAAAATGCCCTTCGACTTGGTAAACCCCTTTTTTACGATTTTGAATATGGGTTATCAAATTTGTAGGCCCATTCCCTCAAAGAGCGAAAAAAAATAAGACCAAATTACATAATTATAGTAGTCAAACATGTAACCAATGCATAGAAGAAGAACTGGTTGAATCATGTACAAAGGAAGTTGCCACCAAGTTTATATGTGAAAATATCATTACAAGACTTATATGCCACCTAACCATCATTAGTGATCATGACATGTTTTTTGATAATGATACAATTCAAGAACTGCTGAAAATAATTATGATTGACAACAACAAGATGTCAGCCTATCATCCCCAAGCAAATGGCATAGTTGATTCCTTTAAAAAAATACATAAGGCATTACCTAAAACTTGTGGAATTCACCGATTTATTGGGATGGTAAGGTCCCATCAATACTTTGGTCCTATATAACTACATATCAATGATCAATTGGGCATACACCCTTTAAACTTGATTACGAAAAGGAAGTTATAGTACCTCTACACTTCTAGACAAATATAGAAAGGGTATCATATGTCCTTAGATACAACCTTGATAAAGCTAAATAGCAATTCCTTCATGAATTGAATCAATTAGAAGAGGAAAGTTTGATTACATTTCACCACCAAGAAGCTCAAAAGAGACAATGAAAAACCTAGCACCACTTACACATCAAGAAAAAGGATATGAAATAAGGAGATTTGGTTTTCCTGTATGATAGTCAAATAAAAGGAAATCTATGGAAATTGAAGATTTCCTCGTTAGGTCCCTTTATAATTTAAGATATCATATCAACTAGGATAGTCCAATTAAGAAATTTGTAAGGGAGTCTATTTGAAAAGGTTATCAATAGTGCCCAACTTAAAAAATACTATAGATAATAACAACAAAATGTCTATCGGAGAAAAACATCCTTCAAGGTACCAATAGGAATCATCTAGGTTGAAAACCAAATATGATGACCTAGCCCTAAAATAAATAAATAAATAAAGGATTGAAAAAAGAGAGAGAGAGAAAGAGAAAGAAAAGAAAATAAGAGAAAATGGAAATTTAGCCAAATAAAAAGATGTATATAAAATATAATATAATATAAAAATATTATAAAGTAGATGTTTATAAAGAATTAGATAAAAAATTGTCCAAGGTAAGTAATTTACTTAAGGAATCATAGTCATCTTGGACCATCAATAAGCATCATCATGTTGTTCCCTTAAGACTTATTATTAATACCATTGATTCCCCCACATAAGGGTTAGACAAATATGCAGTTGACATATTAAGCCCCCTTGTTGGGAATATTGACTCCTTCATTAAGGATTCATATGACATCGTTAAACTCATTAAGAATGAAAAAGTGGAAAAGGATGACTCAATCATGAGTTTTGATGTAGTTTCTTTATTCTCCAAGATTCCACTAGAAGATGTGATCAAAGTTATATATGAGGTGACAAACACTAAAAGAGTCAAGTTTGTTGAGATATGTCTTCGCTCGACATTCTTTAGCTTCCAAGGTGAATATTATGAGCAGGTTGCAGGTGTTGTAATGGGCTCCCCCTTCTCACCTATTGTAGCTAACCACTACATGGAAAAAAATGAGAAGAAAGCAATGGATTCCTACCCATTGAAACTGAAAATATGGAAAAGGTACGTCGATGATACTAATGTTGAATGGCAGCATGGTAAAGAGGAACTCAATAAATTCCTGGAACATTTGAATGAAATATCTGAAGACATCAAGTTCACAATGGAACTTCAAGATAATAATTGCATTATGTTTCTTGATGTATTAATTAATAGACATGAAGATGGGACCTTGGAACATCAGGTATTTAGAAAAAAGACCCATACTAACAGCTACCTACACGTAGACTCTCACCATCATCTAACACAGAAATTTGGGATCCTCAATACCTTGGCCTTAAGCGTTATTAGGATATCTGATAATGAGCACTTGGATCAGGAATTAGACCACATTACTAAGGTAATCAAAGGAATTGGATACAAAAACAAAGGCATTCTTAAAGCAATCAAGAGAGAAAAAAAAGAAGATGAATCCCACCTCGCCCCACCCCTCTCATAAAGTTGATAACTCGCAACCCTCCAGTAAGAAAGCACACATTCCATACGTCCATGGTGTGACTGATAGAATTGTTAAGGTTCTCAATTAAATGAATATTGGTTTTGTATTCAAACCACTAGAAAATATAAAACAACAAATGAAATATGTAGAAAACAACATTGATTAACATCAAATCAAAGGGGTTTACAAAATCAATTTCTCCTATGGAAAAAACTACATTGGTGAAATTGGGGGATGATTTAAAATAATATTAAAGGAACATGGAGTTAACATCAAGAATCAATGCATTCACACCTCTGCTCTGGCAGATCATTCCCTTCATTCTAAACATCATATACACCTAGAAGACACTTCAATCATCTCAAAAGAAGATCACTACTTCAGAATAAAAATTAAAGAAGAATTGGAGATATTAAAACATCTTAACAACTTCAAACAAGATGGTGGACTTGAGGTAAGTAGAAATTGGCTCCCTCTTATCTCTCATATCTCTCATCTCTATGGATAATTCCATCCCTAGAAGTTAAAAATTAATTTTGTTAATATTAGTATCATATTACATCATTATATTATTGTATTACATTAATACATTAATATTGATATGTTGATCTATTAGCATATTATATTAATATTAATACAATAATCTATTAAATATATACTCCAATAAGTATATATTAATATTATATTACATATAAATCAATACATTGATAATAATAATATTTTAAATTATTCATGTATTATTATCATATTAATATTATTTAATATACTAATATAACATTACTAAGATATTAATATATTAGTATATTATCCCGGATGCGGGTGATTAAAGGCACTGGTACAGCACAGCAAAAATGGGTTGGCAAGTGGCATGGCCACATGGACACCCACGCTTCCACCCAGAAGCTCACCGCTGACATTAATGGCATTTTAATGCTTTGTGCGGGCCAAGGAAACCGCATTCTGGTTCATAAGATGGCAAATTCGGACCGCCTTTCCCCTATTCCGCCTCCTCTGAACTGCATTTGTCTCCCTGCTGCTGCAAAGCCGAGCTCATGCACGTCAACGGGGAGACGATGCCAAATCCTTTGTTGTATTGAAATGGTAGATGATGCCCACTTCTCGCAAAATCTACTTTTCCACTTCCGAACTGCTGCTTCAGCTCTGAATCCTGGATCTGAACCTCGGATTATCAATCCTCCTGCTTCTACTGGCCATTCAATCCCTGGCATTGCTCCTCCTAATCCTCGTCAGCCCAATTTCAACTAGGCAAACATGCCTCGTTTGCGTCACAGGATGCGCTGCAGAAGAGGCAGCAGTAGAGGAAGAGCAATTCGCCCCCCCTCGCTATCCCTCTCTGACTCAACCCCTTCGGACTCTTCCTCCCCCTCGACAATGGCTCATTTCTCGGGTCGTTATCCTGCCACCTGTAGCGGTAGGGGGCGTGCTCATATGGCTCCTCCTCGGCGTACTGAAGAGGCTTCCCAGCCTCCTGCTGCTTCTATCCCGACTCGACAACACAGTCACTCTGCCCAATTCCAATTTCGTTGCACGTTGAATCGCCCTTGCATCATTGCAACCATTTCAGTAGATTTTAGAGAGAAGCATCAAAGCTCTGAGGTCCCAACTCGTAACATTTAGGAGAGGACCAACACCAGCAGAAGAATAACCCCTGGCAGCAGCTCAGGGAGGAGCAGAAGCCATGAAGAAGCTCTGGACCACTCAGGTGCAGCTCAAGAATGCAATATTCTAGGCGGCTCCAAGAATGTGGATGCAACGACGAGAGATCAATAGGACGAGGAAGATGACATAGAAGCGTATAGGTGTCTAATTGTGGAAGAACCTCCTCCACCTAATGACACCTAGCTGACCAAAGTTTTCTTCAGGTTTTGAGTTCCCAGTTACCAACCTTCGGGGTCTTTTTTTATGTTATTTCTTTTATGAAAATGTTGTCAATTTTGATGTTTTGTTCAACAATCTCTTCCACTCTGGCGTTAAAGGTTGTTACCCCGCGTGGGCAACAAACACCTCTAGTTTTGGACTGGTTTCCCCGGTGCGGGCAGTCATTTACAATTTTTGGTTGAAAAACATGGCATAATCTGAGACCTGTTCTGCAGAGGTCGGTGCCTCCTTGTATCATTTTTGTTACATTAATAGAATTAGTCATATTTAGAAAATAAATAAATATATATATATATATATATATATATATATATAGATATATATATATTATTAATATATTACAATAACAAGATAACCAATGGATATATTTCATTAATAGATCAATGTGCTACATTAATATTAATGTATTAACACTGTGGTATTAATCTATTAATACATTAATTTATTAAAATATATATTTGACTAATTTATATTAATATTGTATTATTTAATATTAATACATTAATAATAATAATTTACTAACATATTAATTATTGATAAATTAATCATTTATATCCATTTATTTTTCTTCTTTTATAATTTTTTAGGTTTTTAAGTGTTTCATCATAATTAGGATTTCCCATTTGATGGTTTTTGTCCTCTACTTCTTTTCTTTAAATTTATACATCGTTCATTCTCCTCCTCTCAACTAGTCTAACATGATGATGAAATTTAAACATTGATGATGGATCAATTTCCGGACTCAATTTAATCAAAAAGCATTATCATTCAAACATTATAGCTTGCAAAAATGGAAAAGGAAAAACCCTATAAGAGAGTGTTTCAAACTTGAAAAATGTATCTCATATATGAAGGTTTTCGCAAAATACCCAAGGTTTGTTACCCAACTAATCCCACATGCACTTTCTCATTAATGTGACCAAACTCTATTACACTGAGAGCAAAATTACCCCTCTTAAAGACTTGTCATATCAGCTAAATAGGTAGGAAATATTTGATGAACTTAAAAGGAAATTGAGCATTATATTTCCAATCCCACCTACCACAATTGAGGAAGAAGGTGGCATATTATTGCCATTAACATATGGAGTACTAGAGGAAGAGAATGAAGTAGATTTGAATATTGTGCCATTTTTTGCTTACTTGGAAAATCAAGTGATGTCACCTTCATAATGACACGGAAGGAACTAACACAGGAAGAGCCAACTCAAGCAAATCCCAATATAGATTGGTAGGAGATCCTTTGAGATGTCAACATAGTTGACTTGAGGATCCAAACATAAAGAAAAAGTTAGATAAAATTTCTCATCAAATGGTCCATGCCATAAAACAACAATGAGAAACGATTAGATGAGAGTGTTTTCACAAAAGGCAAGTCCTTTGGTCAAGTGCTAGACTTGCATATGCTAAAGCAATTGCTCAAGCAAAAGAGATAATTGTTGAAGCATTAAAAACAAAATTATCTTTAGAAGAGCATATAGAGACTATGATATAAAAGAAGCAAAAAGAAGAGAAATAGCAGGGGATGGGTATTGTTAGGACTTGACCTCATGGAACCAATACATCAAAGCGAACATAGTTAGCCATAACAACAATTCTCCTGCCCAAATATACTTGAATAAAACAAGTCCCCATAGTTCCAACTAAATTTTCTTCAAGTTCAAAAGGACAATTCACCCCCTTCATTTGAACACGCATTATCATACAATCCTCCAATGGATGGACAACATGACAAGGACAAGTTGGATGACAATAGTAGCAAACACGCACAATCAGAGGAGGATAGTGGACAAACAACCCAAAATGACCAAAATGATCAAAATGTATGGTATGACCACCAATACTCTGACAACGAAAGTGAGCAACAATAATCAATGTGTAATAAACATTAACAACAAGTAGATAAAGAAATGGAGGACTATAGAAAAGGAAACATTGATGAACAACTAGAAAATCACATGAATGATCCAAACCAGATGGATCGACATAGAAATAGTTGGTTATACCCATCAATGACTAGTTGATAGATCAATTTATGACCAACCTACCACCATTATAGCAACAATAACATCAAACCATGGATTAGGGTGTCAAGCAAAACAAATGACAAGAGATGACCACAATGCCCACCAATTAAGTGTCAATGGGAAAGTTAATCGACCAACCATTAAAGGAAAATTCAACCATAGAATCAAAGCAATCACTGGGAAGACACACTAAGTATTTTGGCCCTGAAAACACCTGTAGCACCAACTCCTCCACCAATGGCCCACCTAAGAAATCCAACATAATGTACACCATACAATCAAAGTTCATAAGCTAAGGAAAATGAACACTAACAAGAAATATCAGCAAGGGACCACAGTGAAAACTTGTGTTTATATAGCCTTATGACCAAAAAAAGAACCAACTGCCACAATAAATATGGTCTTCTATCCATCGAATGCATAAGGCAATCAAATCATGGATTTGTATAATGATCTTTCTATAGAGTCTACGACCAAATGGAGAAGAGCATTGAAATCCATTGAGCAACTCTTGGAAAGAAAGATAAGGAAAAATTGACAGGGAATGAATGCATAACTTTGGCATAGGAAAAACTCCATGTTTTTCCATGAAGCTTCCACATCGACCAACTAGATTCAGTATAGCAACTAGTACAATAATTATTTAACCTAAAGTTGCAAATGCAAGAGGAGAAAAAACAAATTAAAGAATAAAGTATATGTATGCAAGAACAAAATAAGAAGATGCTAGAGGAAAATGAATAGTGCAAGGTAGATCAAACCTCAGCCATCTTGTAGTTGAAGTGTCAAAAGTTTAAGGAAACCTAAAAATTCTTGGAAGCGGCTATAGATCAAGCACCAACCTTGAACATAGTTTTGAGTAATTGGAAAATCTTTTTTCCCTTGACTTACAGTAAATTGAAGGTGTAATAAGCCTTATTGGAGGACTTAACAAATAAAATAATTGGAACAACTGACTCTAGAGCTCACAAGTCATCATTAGTACAAATTGATGCAACAAAGAAAGTTGAAAAAAATTGATCCAATAGGAGAAACAATGATTTAGGGAATGGAAGAAATCACAAATAGAAGCTAACATCATAGAGAGCCTAAACCAAGTAACAAAGAAAGTGCACAAAAAGGAAGAAACATTTAATTTGGACTCAATCAAAGTGAAAAATTCTTCACATGAATATAAGCTTGACTACCTTACCCAAATGAAGTCATTTGGGGTTCAAGCACAATACTTTGTTGATTAATGGAATAATTTTGTTCATGATATTGTAGAGGTTGGCACCCCATATTTATCAAAATTCCTTCAGTCAACCCTAGTAGCAATTGGTATACCAAGCACAATTTGCACCAGCTTGCCTCCATGACCAAGGTTCCAATTTTTCAGTCCAAGTGCTTCAGAGTTTAACTTTCCATCCCCTAGTCAACATTCATCAACTCTAATGATAACGGCAAAGGACTTTGACTAGTCAAAAGAGCATCGACAAGTGAAAGATGTCAAAGTACTAGAAAAATAAGTGTGCCTACATGCATGGCTAGAGATAATCATAAAAGAATCAATCAATCAACCAATGCAAAGAAAAAATAAACATATTAATCAACACTAGTATAATCTCAGCTAGGAATGTCCCCAATAAAAGATACAAGCAATGTTGATCAAGCTTAATCAATCCAATATACCATTTCAGCCTCAAGTTTTTTAGATAATCAAATTTTCAAAATCATTTAGTAACAATTTTATCTATAAATTTTGTAATTATAAAGTCCACATCTCCCTCTGTTAAAGACATGAAAGGAATTGAGGTGAAGGGAGATGTTGGAAAGGTTATTTGACTTTGTTAACTATACCCAACCATGTAAAAGAACAATTGACTACCTAATCGGATATGTAAGTCGGTTGGCCATGCAATTGGGTCAACTCTCCAAAGTAGTTAGATGATTGTAACTACCTTCTAAATATTGAATATAAATATGCAATAGAGAAGAAGTTGGATTGTAGTCATTGTTATGGTATTTTAACAAAGTGCATGTTGTTGGTTTTCCCACTATTGTTATCTTTCATCTCTTCTTCGTGTGTGTGATATATATTGTTGTATAATATTATTTATTGCTATGTCTAAAGATACTATTGATAATTTCTCCTTACAAACCCCTATATTATAAGAACAGCCACCTACGTATGCAAATCACCAATCACTTAAGGAGAATGAAGGTGGTCCCCATCAAATTATTTAATCCATGCGATGATAGCATAAGGACATACCACGAGGCGGTTGAATGGTATAAAATTGGGTTTATATGACATTAAATATATGTCAAATGCATAAGAAATAAATCCATGATAGGGAGACCAAGAATTACAATGACTTGATAAAACTTAACACCCAAGCATGTATTAGCCTCCCCAATATTAAATTTATCAAATGCCATAAGAAAAGTACAAATCAACCAGCATAAATACATGGTAAAAGGGGCTCATGTGCTAGAGGAAACAAATTCATATAGCATTCATAGGTTGTGGTTGCAATTGAGGGTGACTCATGTAATTATTTAGTCCATACCAAGGTTGTCTCATACCCCCCTATAATGTATGGCGACTCCTTCAAATATATTATATGATGGCCCTCTCAATATATTGTGTGAGGGAAACCTCAAATCCATAAAGCTTTGAACTTGACATGAGAAGGCCACCTTAAATATTATAATAATATATCATTTATTTAGATGTGTGCCCCTCCTTCAAACAAATGGGAAAATAAAGTTTAGGTAACATTGTTATGATGAATATAGGTGACAATCCTCTTTACATGAACTATTTTTTAGCATATGAGTCCTTACCAATATTATAAAGTGAAAGGTTAATACATAATAAAAATGAGGGCTCGCAACAATATAATCTCTCGTATAAAGGATTAATGGATGAATAGAAGGAATACTCTATAAAGGTTTTGCTTCATGATAATAAAAGTGGTATATTCTAGTATAACTCACCATAACCAATGTCATAATTTACGTTAGTTTAACCATGAAAAAAAATCATTGGATGATATATTGTTTCGTCAAAAGACATCTCAGATCTGTCAATCAAGGTATCAAGTGGTTTGCCCTGAACTTCTAAACCCAAAGCTCCATCAACCAAGATATGCCACCATGAAGATAAAATTAAGTACCAAGACAATCCACTGCAAGAAGAAGTGAGTCTCATCAATCAAGCAACACCATCTTCGAGTCTACCCAAGACCTCATGAAAGTATTGATCTGGATTCTCTCTGCTACCTTAATTAACCAAGATCTTTTTCTTTTGTGATGTTAGAAGAATTGCATGTGAAAGAGTATGAAAAACCACATGTGCATACATTAAAGAAGGGGAGACATAATGACAACCGCCAAATCAAAGAACACAAACAAGTTGATAACGGAGTTCACCCGGTGTGGGTTACGTCTCCGGGCTCGGTGCCAAGAGTGAGGAGGACACTTCATTAAATGATGCAAGATGATGATGAGTACATGGTGTATTCTTTTTCATTACAAGCATAAAATCCCTCAACCAGAGTGGCATGTCCCTCCATGAGATGTTCTCCTGTAGGAACTCTCACTCATATGGGCCCTCCTTTAGCATGACAGGATATCTAATTCTGACATGAAGTGGCATACAAGTATCCTCCAACATAGTAGCAAACAAGGATCTCAACCTCAAAATCATCATCTCATCAAATCAAAAGGAATACATGGCATCACTACATCATATGCCTCCACTTCCAGGTATGGCCTAAAAATGCATAGCTCTGCTGAAGAAATGGACTACGCTACTAAATTCATGGCACGAAATCAAGCCAAATCACTGTAAACTCGACCTCTTTCTGACATCGTCGAAATCTGGACCCTTGGGAATCTCAAAGATTCCTTCTCGCTGGTTGACCAGAATTTGACTACTTAGATGACAAATTTGACTTCACCATTGCGCTTCTTACGAAAATTTGAGTAAAATGAGTATAAAGTCGGCCTAGTTCTAAAACTGTCAAATTTAGCCCTTAAGGAATCTTTTAGATTCCTCATGATTCCACAAAGATTCCTCTCTACAAGTAGATTGAAGATTTGTTGCTCATATGATAAATCTGGCTTCACCACTACGCTCCTTGCTAAAAACTGAGTAAAATGAGTATAAAGTCGACCTGGTTATTAAACTATCAAAATTCGACCCTTAGGAAATCTTTTAGATTCCAAAAAGATTCCTCTCTACAAGTTGACTAAAGATTCACTACTCAGATCAGAAAAATGATCACGTCATCAAACTCTTGGTGAAATTTTGGTTCGTTTGAGTATAAAGTTGGCATGATTTTGTGACTATGAAAATTTGGCCCCAAGGGAATCTTTTAGATTCCTCGTGATTCCACAAAGATTCCTCCTTGCAAGTTGACTAAAGATATGCTACTCATATGATGAAATTGATTACACCTTTAGATTCTTTGTAGAAAACTGAGAAAAATGAGTATAAATTTGATATACTTCTGCCTCTGTCAAAAATCAGCCTCCAAGGGAATCTAAAGATTTCTCCCCTGCATCAGAGAATATTCTTCTCGAACTTCATGCCAGGGATGGTCTACCCCTGCGTTGTGTTCTGCGCTTCTCCTCCTCAGCCTCTGTTCCGTCGAATCATAAATAAGGGTTTATATAAGAGTTTTTTGGGTGTAAATTATAAGTTTGGCCCACTTGGGCCGCTGGTAGTGGTCTATAATGGTATTGGGGTGGTCAGGGGTCCCAACCCCGTTGACCCCATGGACATTACGTTGTTGGCATATTATTGTTTTTTGTGCTAACAAACTCTGCCATTGGTTTTTTTATACCCATATTTTATCACCATATACCATAAATTTTTAACATGTGCACTTTGCCATTTGACCATATAATATGGTTTATAAAAACCAACCCTTTCTGTTTTTAAATATTTGTTGGTCCTTAGTTTTTTTTGTTCAAGCCATTTTAATATATGGTTTCAAACTAAAACCATATTTTGACTTTTATGTGCTCTTTCCTTTTTTTAATTTATATAAATGGTCTCATATGGATTTTTTTTAATATATATATGTGGTGAGGTTTTAATGATATTTCTTTTGTCTTTTTTGCAGGATAAGGATTCAATGATAGAGTGCCATGTGTCAATGGCTGGTGGGATGCCATGTACGTCGTGGTCCCACTTGTTGATTGGGATTCCATGTGGCACACTATGAGCCCCTCTTTTTACATGTCTTGTCAAACTTAAAACTGCAATAAGTTTCTCATACGGACTTAGATTGAGGCATCATTTTTTTCGTCGGAAGGCTCTCGACAAGATCTTTGATCTGACCTTGGTTTCACTAGAATCTAACAATTTTTATTTTTGAGCCTTTCCTAGGCACTCTTTGATTTGTGAGCCTCTAGGGCCGCTGGATCATTCCTCCCCACTAAGGATCTTTTGGTCATCCAAAATCATGAACATAATCTCCAATATGCTTTACACCCTTGTTTGCACAACAAGTGCCCTGACAAGCCACACTTCCTTCTCCTTCACTTTTGTTCTTCGAAGCCATAAGTGATGAACCAACACCTGCATCCTCTACAAATCTGTAGTACAATCTTTCCAAACTACATGTTCAATTACATGACCAATCATGACCCAAGAATCCCCATACTTGCCAAGATTTTATAACACACACTTTGTGGTCAATTTTACATCATAATAGAAACCAATACCCCAGCTATCAATAAAAGGCCAAAATCATCATCGTTTCTTTAATAAGTTATGGAAAACACATCATCACTTTTATAATTATATTACAACACATGATTTAGAAAATGCAGCCATGAAAAGCTACTATATCTAGTAAAACCATCTCTCACTTATCAAAGTGAATGGGTCATCTCCCTGTGGCTTATTCACTTTTTGAACATCATCACCAACTGGTTCCTACATGGGCGCTTTGTCCTTGAGACGTTGCTCTAGATGGAGCCTCCAACATGTGGCTCTTTGATGTCCATCTCTGTTGTAATGACTGCAAAAAGTCTTCTCCCTCCATAATTGCTTAACCTTCTTCCTTCCCTGATGTGGAGAAGGTATTTCACGCCTCGTCCTTTTCTTGATGCAATTCTCTTCCAGCACTCGGCAACCACATGGTTATACAAGCCACAAAAAACTACATGGTTTTCTACGCCATGATTTTTGTTCATCATTAACAATATGCTTGTAATCAAAATGAACTTTGGAATACTAAGACTTTTTATACCTTGCTTTGGCTTTCTCTTTGGAATGCTCACTCCCATTTGGAAATGACCTGCAATCCTAATCATTGAAGGCTTGTGAGGTACTATCAACATCCTTCATTGTCTCAGACTTGTCACATGAATATTCTCTTGTCTCTTCCTTTTTGACATAGCCCAATCCTGCATGTCGTGGTAATTCCACCACTTGGATGGGATTCACAATGCCTTTCCCATTAGCTCCTAGGCCCTTTCCTTCATATCCCATATTTTTCAATAATCTTGAACCAATGCTTGTAGTGTGCTTTTCAAAAGCACCCAAATCATCATCATCATCATGTGAAAATGAAATTGAAGAACTACCAACATTGTTTACCTCAACTGTCGATTTTGAAGTAGGTGATGATGGCTTCGCTAAGCCTTCATTGTGCTTCAATTTTTCCAAGGCCTCTTCCGTGGCTCGTAACTGAAGTTGCAATCTCTGCTTCTCCTCTTTTTCTTCTTGTAGAAGTCTCCTCAATTCAGCATTCTCTTCTTGAAGGCTCTGATTGATCTCCTCATTTGAATGATGAGAAGATGATGAAGAAGAAGAATGTTCACTCGAGGAGGTAGATGGAGTATCGTCCTTAGCTATATATTTCTCCTATTACTCTCTTGCCATTTTATCCTCATAATATGCATACATTATATCTACCATGTGTTCCATCTTGCGGAGGTCCTTGTAGAGATATCTATTTTTATCCATTTTCCTTCTTGTTGCACGTTCAATCTTTGGTTATAATTCACATCAGCAAGAAGGTTTCTTTGATACCTAACTTGATCTGGATTCTCTCTACTACTAGAATTAACAAAGATCTTTTACCTTTGTGATGTTAGTAGAATTGCATGTGAAACAATATGAAAAAACACAAGTGCATACTTTAAATAAGAGGAAACATAATAACAGCGATCAAATAAAAAAACACAAACAAGTCGATAACGGATTTCACCCAGTGTGGGTTACATCTCTGAACCCGATGTCAAGAGTGGGGAGGTCACTTCATTAAATGTTGCAAGATGATGATGAGTACATTCTGTATTCTTTGTCATTACAAGGATAAAATCCCTCAACCATACTGGCATGTCTCTCCATGATACGTTCTCTTGTAGGAACTCTCACTCATATGGACCCTCCTTTAACATGACAAGATATATAATTCTAACATGAAGTAGCATACAAGTATCCTCCAACATAGTAGAAAACAAGGATATCAACATCAAAATCATCATCTCAGCAAATCAAAAGAAATACATGGCATCACTGCATCATATACCTCCACTTCCAAGTTTGCACTGAAAATTCACAGCTCTGCCAAAGAAATGGACTACACCGTTGAATTCATGGCATGAAATCATGTCAAATGACTTTAAACTCGACCCATTTCCAACACCCTCAGGAATCTCAAATATTCCCCAAAGATTCCTTATCGCTAGTTGGTTGGAATTCGGCTGCTCAGATGAAAAATATGACTTCACCAATGCGCTCCTTATGAAAAATCGAGTAAAATGAGTAAAGTCAGCATGATTCTGAAACTGTCAAAATTTGGCCCTTAGGGAATATTTTATATTCATCATGATTCCACAAAGATTCCTCTATGCAAGTTGACTGAAGATATATTACTCGGATGATAAATCTGACTTCACACTACGCTCTTCACGAAAAAATGAGTAAAATGAGTACAAAGTCGGCTTGGTTATGAAACTGTCAAAATTAGGCCATTAGGGAATCTTTTAGATTCCTCGTGATTCCACAAAGTGTAGGTTATAACCCCGTATAGAAATTACCTGCATACGAATTCTAAAAACATAAAATAAACAATGGCGAGAGCATAACACATAAAACAAATATAGATAGATATTTTCCCCTGGATCCCAAAACCGAGACTACCAGATTGATTTTTCATTATGTTCCTTTCAATGTTACAATACATATATATACATGCCGAAGCATCCAATACCATGGAATGAAAACCATCACACCCAAAACCATGTGTGAAAATCATGCACAAAACCATGGACAAAACCATGGGTCCAAAAAATATAACACAACCCAACATTCTCCCTCCCACTTGTTGTTTTCTTTCTAGTCGTGGAAAGAATATAAAACAACCCAACTTTTTCCCACTTGTTGTTTTCTTTCCACAAGAGGCCACAGGAGAGCTTAGTCATTTATCCAACCCTGCAATGCCCATTGTTTCTCTACACCAAGAGAACTGCTTAGAGCTCACAGATTTTGTCAATGCATCTACAGTATTCTTCAAAGTGTCCACCTTTACCAGCAACATGCTTTTGTCTTCTATCATATCCCTCACAAATTGATATTGAACATCAGTGTGCTTTGTCTTTGAATGATAAGCAAGGTTCTTTGCAAAGAAAATTGCACTTTGGTTGTCACAGTCTATCCTTATAGCTCCCTGTACTAACCCCATAATTAAACACAATATCTACAACCAAACTACTTCCTTGCTTGCATGAGTGACTGCTATGTATTCTTCCACTGTAGTTGATAGTGCCACTACAGATTGTTTCTTACTCACCCAACTGAATACACCTTCAAATAGGTTAAACACATACCCACTTGTAGATCTTCTCTGATCTAGATCTCTAGCCCAGTCTGCATCAACAAATCCGTGGATATCCAAAAACTGTCGAATCCTGGTCTTCCTTGGTAGCACAAACCATAATCACTAGTGCCACGCAAATACTTGAAAACCCGTTTCGCTGTTGTCCAATGCTCCTTCCCTGGTTTTAACATAAACCTACTCAATACTCCCACTGCATGTGCAATGACTGGTCTAGTACAAATCATCGCATACATTAGGCTACCGACTGCACTTGCATATGGAACACAGGACATGTCCTCTTCCTCTTCTTGTGTCTTGGGACATTGTTCAGCAGATTACTTTACACCTACAGGAATAGGAACCATCACTGGTTTACTATCCTACATATTAAACCTCTGCAGTATTGTCTCGACATACTTCCTCTGGTTTAACCATAGCTTCCTCTTTGCCCAATCTCTTTTGATTTCCATGCCCAAAATATAGTTTGCAGCACCAAGATATTTCATGTCGAATTTGGAGGACAATTGGGTCTTCAAATCCTGGATAATTTCTTTGTCATTTCCAACCAACAACATATCATCCACATACAAGACTAGATAAATAACATGCTCACCAACTAATTTAAAATACACACAGTGATTTGCTTTGCTTCTGGTGAAGCCAAGCCCCCATATAAATGTATCAAATTTCTGATACCACATCCTTGGTGACTGTTTTAACCCATACAAAGACTTTTTTTTAGCTTGCATACCAGTTCTTTCTTACCCTTCACTACAAAGCCTTCAGGTTGCTTCATGTTGATCTCTTCTTCCAGATCCCCGTGAAGAAATGTTGTCTTCACATCCATCTGTTCTACCTCAAAATCAAAAGCAGCAGTAACAAATAAAAGTAATCTAATAGAAGCTACCTTGGAAATAGGAGAAAAAATATCACCAAAATCAATTCCCGGCACCTGGGAATAACCTTTTTCTACCAACCGAGATTTGTATTTCTCCACCTTTCCTTCTGCATTTGTCTTTTTCTTGAACACCCATTTACTGCCAATGGGTTTCCTTCCAACCTGCAACTCCAGTGGATCCCAAGCCTCATTTTTGTGCAAAGATTCCATTTCATCAACCATGGCCTCTTTCCAGAGTTTTCCACCCTCTGAATCTACTGCTTCCTTCACAGTTATGGGATCATCATCAGTAATAGATAAAGAAAAATTTGAACAGAAAGAAGATGGACTATATCTTTCTGGCTTCCTTCTTTCTCGAACTGATCTTCTCACAACCGGAGTTTGTGGCTCTTCATCTTCTAATTCCTCTCCTGTTGTAGAACCTGATTCTTCCTCCTTAAGCTCAAACTCTATCTTCTCAAGTTCCTTTGGTTGGACTTCATTTTTAATAACATCTTTCACCTCTCTGAACACCACATCTCAGTTGTACACAACCTTCCTTGTTACTGGGTTCCAAATCTTATAACCCTTTAAACCATCCTTATACCCAATAAAGATGCACTTTTCAGATTTACTATCCAACTTTGTTCTTTTCTCCTTTGGAACATGTACATATGCATCACATCCAAATACCCTCATATGTGAAAGAGAGGGTTTCTTACGAGTCCATACCTCTTGTGGAGTCTTATCCTCCAATGTTGATGAAGGTGATCTATCGAGCAGGTAGCATGTTGTCTCCACCGCCTCTGCCCAGAATTCTTGTCCTAACCCAGCACCACTGAGCATGCTTCTTGCTCTTTCCGTCAACGTCTTGTTCATTCTTTCTACAACTCCATTTTTCTCAGGTGTGTATGGAGTAATCTTTTTCCATGCTATACCACACCTCTTATAGAATTATTCAAATTCCTTCTTACAAAACTCTCCATTGTTATCTGCCCTCAGCACATTTATCTTCTTCTCTGTCTGGTTTTCCACCAGAGCCTTAAATTCTTTAAACCTATCAAAGACTTCAAATTTCTTCTTGAGGAAACATATCCATGTATTCCTTGAGAAGTCATCTATAAATGATACATAGTACATAGACTTACCCAGTGATGGAACCTTCACAGGTCCAAACACATCACTATGCACAAGCTCTAATATTTGTTTCGCCCTCTTCCCACAAGAGGGGAAACTCACTTGATTCTGCTTCCCATATACACAATTTTCACAGAAATCAAAATCCAGAGAGCTATTATTCATACCTTCTACCATACCTTTACAATGAAGTACTCCAAGGCCCTTCTCTCCAATATGTCCAAGTCGTTGATGCCAAAGCATGGTCTTTTCTCCAGAGACCACTAGATTTTATGCTCCACTTTCAAGAACCACAGAAATGTTGCACCCATCACCAACAGTGCTACCTTGTAGATTGTATAGAGTTCCAATCCGAACTCCCTGCATCAATACCAGTGCTCCCAAGCCATCTTGCAGGTATCCTTCTCGAACACTATTTTTACACCTGCATCATCCAACTTGCTTACAAAAATCAGATTTCTGGCCAATGTAGGAATATGCAGAACACCCGAAAGTGTTATAATCCTTCCACCTTGCAACTTCAACTTTACTTTTCCGCGACCAACAATTCTAGCCTTCCTAACATCCCCTAAGACGACATCACCACCATCATATTTATCATACTCGCAAAACCACTCTCTATGGGGAGTGAAGTGAAAGGATGCACCTGAGTCAATCAATCATGCCTCATGATCTACATGTGTACTTGAAGAGGCCCAGTACACATCCCCACCTTTATCTGAAGTTGTTTTCGCCTCTACAGAAGGAGCATCATCAGATCCCTTTCCTTTGTCAGGAGCTTTAGATTTACAGCCCCTTTTGTAGTGCCCTTCCTTTCCGCATTTCCAACACACCTTTACAGGTTTTCCAGGAGATTTAGATCTCCCTCTAGATTTAGATCTCCCACTCGATGACTTATTTTTTTCTATTATGGGACCGTCTGTTGGCATTATGATACAAGTGTTGTCCTTGATGGCAACTCACACAGATGACAGATCATAGTGCAGCAGATCAGTAGCACAGAATTGATGATCAGACTACAAAGAATGAAGAAAGAAGAGTATATACGCAGGTTCACTATATACCAAGTACGGTATACACATAGGTTATACGCAGGTTCACTTTGTACCAAGTCGCGTATATGCAGGTTCGCTATATACCAAGTAGGGTATACACGCAGCTTCACTATATACAAAGTCGCGTATACACGCAGGTTGGACGAGGCAAAGTCGCGTATGCATATGCACGCACTTTCATGCATGGAAAAGCACGTACATGTCGGAAAGCTTATTTTTGGGTCCATGGTACTTAGACATATGGTTTTGGTCCTTGGTATTACGTCCAAAGTGTTGAACCCAGGTATTGGGTCCCTAGTATTGGTTCTCAATGGTTTTGGACCATGGTATTGAGTAAGGCCTAAGACTATAAAAGGAGAAGAAGATCATTAGGCAAAGGAATTGAGAAAGTCTTGAATATCTGATGAAGTATGAGATCCAGTATGCAGGTTATGGGTTTATGATGCATTGCTTGATCTGAGCTAAGGAGGAATCTCACCGGTTGATGGAGAACAAGATCTAAGGATAGATCGGGATCAAATGGTTTGAAATGAACTATCTCTATATGGTTGATTATGCTTATTCTAGATCTGTATACTGACGCATGTAATGTTCTGAACTAGGTATAACTTAAGTTTGAAATAGCTGCAAGTCATGATTGAATATTTATAGATCTGTACGCGGGTTGGCTTTGGTGAAAGCGCGTATGTACATGGGTTCGGTTCATCGTAGTAGCGTATACATTATGAAGTATGATATTTGAAGCTCCAGTTGGGTCTGATTGTTATTACAGAGTTCTGTTGTCTGCTCTGTGTTGTGGTGACTGTGTTGTTGACAGGGTTTCAGTGTTTCAGTGATTCAGAGATTGATGATGCTAGTATTGATTGATTTTGTGCTTCAATGATATTGATGGGTCCAGTATGAAAATTGGATGAAACGTGGCCTTCAGATTATTGTGTTGTGCTTCAGGAGTATCCAGTATGAAAATTTATGAAATGTGGTACCTAGAGGAAGAAAGAGAAGGTTGTAGCCTTCTGTAGGTCGGCACCTACGTACTAGTACATCAGCTAGTACAAGAGCAAAGGGGGTGGTAGCTCCCTTCCAGTAGTAGCTAGAGAACGAGTAAAGGTTGGAGCATTTCAGTAGGCTGGCACCTACGTACTAGTAAATGGATCGGCTAGTACAAGAGCTAAGGGGGTTGTAGCTCCCTTCCAGGAGAGTCTGGAGAACGAGAGAAGGTTGTAGCCTTCTGCAGGTAGAAGCCTGTGTACTGGTATAAGATTGCACCAGTACAGAAATATTGTAAAATGAAGTTTCTTATTAAAAGAAGATAGAGACGACTTGCAGCAGGTGGTTTTCACCCACATTGGGTTTCCACCTTATATCATGGTTTTCATGTGTACTTCTTGTGTGTGATGATCTGTTATGTTTTACTGCAATTGCTTACTGTTCATATGGTTAATGAAGTTCTGATGCACTAACTAAAGATCAGCATTTAATGGATTAACTGAATCATAAGTATTTTGGATATACGCTAGTTGCATTAGACACAGTTGCGTATACACACGGGTTCCATTAACTGAAGTAGCATATATGTATCTAAGTATGGAAATGAAAAAGTTTTATTGATTTGCTAATACTGATTCACCCCCCCCCCCTCAGTATTATTTCCAACAATTGGTATCAGAGCAGGTCCTTTGGTTGAAGCTTGATCGCTTAAAGGAGATCCGTAGAACAATGGGAAAGAAGCTCAAGAAGAAAGCACCTAAGAAGAAGAAGACATCTCAGAAAGACTATGACAGTGGGAGAATTGATTGGGGAATATGTGGAAGAAGCACTTCAGATTCAGAATCACTTCAGAATGAAGATGAACAAGAACTATCAGGTATGAATTTGTTATCCTCTGGTGATACAGTTATCTATCCATTTGAAGATGATGAAAGTGATAACGAAACAACTGAATTTGCTCTTATGGGTGAGCAAGAAAGATATCAAATAGAGGCAGAATTTAAAAGGCTTACAGACAAAATTAGAGATCAACAAGATTTGTTGAACAAAAGGGAAGGTGCCTTCAAAGAAGAATCTACCAAACTAAAAGCTCAACTAGAGGAAGGAAACAAGGTAAGGAAGCTATTCAAGGAAAAATGTCAAAAGTTGCAGGATGAAGTGACATCATTAAGAAATGAAGTAAATGAAAGGAGCACAACAATCAAGAAACTCAGAGAAAGATCCAATTACTATGAAAGTCTTGAAGCTACGATCCTCTCTCTAAAAGAAGATCTTGAAGAATCAAAGAAGCAGAATAAAGAACTACTCCAAGCTCATGAAAAGCAAGAACATGAAGTTCTTGATCTAAGACATCAGTTGGAAGAAGGAAGAAATGTTGAAGAAAACATGAAGAAGCAGTATCTTGAAAAGGAAGAGAAACATCAGGTTGAGGTAAATATTCTAAAAGATAAATTAGAAGAAAAAGATAAGCTCTTACGATTTCAAGATAGTACTAAGATCTTGGATGATATTCTTAGTAGTCAAAGGTCTCCTGCTATCAAAGCTGGTCTTGGTTTTCATGAATCTGTTGAAAAAGAATCTAGTTCACCAAGTAAGACAAGGGAAACTAATGCAAAATCTGAAATGCTCAACAAGGAGATGAGAGGTCAACCCCATCAACAGCCAAGGAATGAAATTCTTCAAAGAAAATCTTTTACTCCTCCAATGAATAATGTTGAATGTTATGTATGTCACAATCTTGGACATGTTGCAGCCAGATGCAAAAGAAGAGCAGTTCAAGACCGTCATGCAGAAAGATCATCACATTCCAGGTACTTTAATGGATATTGTTTTTCTTGCAATATGTTTGGTCACAAAGCTGCTGATTGCTACAAGAGGAATATGAAACATATAAGATGTTATGCATGTAACAAGCTTGGACATATAGCAAAGGAATGCAGGAAAAAAGTACGGGTACCATACCAAAAGGAGAAAACATCATCACACTTGAAGATATGGAAGAAGAAGGAAGTACAGTCAGAAAGATGTGGCACAACACAATATACTCAGACACAGCACAGCACAGACATAACAGACTCAGAAGGAGCTGAAAGTGTAAAAATTCAGTGTCCTAAATCTCATACGCAAGTTTCATAAAGGGAAGTTGCATATATACGCGAGTTACACACTGCACAGTCGCGTATATGTCAGTTTGAGAAAAGCAGTAGGGACAGGTTTAGAAAAAGGGTCTGATATGATTCAGTCCATTGTTTTCTCTGGTTGATAATAGTTACAATTTGTTGATGACGTGTGGAAATTCCTTGACACTTGTAAGATGTTTAAAGTGTTTTGATCCTAGATTAATGATGATGATGCCTTGATACTTCTTGCTGATATATGTATGATCATATCTAACAGTGAACAGATGGCACAGGTTCAGGGGTAGCATATACTTTTAATAATGCATTGTTGGCATTATGGTTAGTAGTCCTTGGTGATGATTCTTATATGGCTAAATGATATATCTTGCTATGATATGGTTATGAGTTGTCCATCTCATATGATTCTTGAGGTTACATAGTTGATTTTCAGATCAGATTTATGGGTGATTCTCTGATGATGCATATGGTGCTTACATGGTGATACAAAACTTCATTACTTGATGATGAGTCACTCATATGCTGATGTCGTCATATGCATAAAGATCATATAATACAATGATGATGCAGGATTCCTATAGTTCTTGGCGCTCATGTGGATGAGGATTGTTGATGTTGATGATATAAAGAAGTCTTGACAAATGATCTTGAGCTCAAGATACATAGTGTTGGATACATGAATGATTACTCAAAGTTGCATTGTTGGAGACATGATGATGATGAGTTCTTACCTATATGCCAATAGGTTGATACTTACATATGTTGGTTGATGCAGATGTTCCCAAAGTGATGATACTTGGATCAAGCAGATCTTGATGATGATGAGATGACTATGGTGTTTTTCACATATGATATAATGTGAATGATTTCATGATGATGTTTAAAAGGATGAGTTGATATCTATATGCAGACATACCTTGTTACAGGAAATTTACAATTTGTTGATATACTCACCAAACCACTGCCCAGGGAAACATTTGAATACCTCAGATAGAAGCTGGGAGTAGTTGATGCATCATCTTGCTGTTGAAACTTGTCTGTTTCAGAGAAAAGTAGTTGTACGTAAGTTGGCTGAGGAGGATCCGCGTACATACGCCGGTTTATGCAGATATAGTCGCGTATATGGAGGTTTGAAGGATATCAGCAGGGATAGACTCGGGTTGAAGAGAGTCTGATATGGGTCTGACAAAGACCATCTGGCACAGGTTCAGGGGGAGTAGATAAACTTCTAATGATGCATTGTTGGCATTATCTTAGAAGCTCTTGGTTCAAGCTGTTGTTGGTGTCATATGTAACACATGTAGAGGGAGAACAAAAGGAGACATAGTTTCTGATCTAAATAATGATTGACAGATGCTGTTGATAGTAGTTATTGATGACTTTCATAGTCTTGCTCTAGATATTTCGTCTCTATGTCATGTATATCTTTTTTTATCAAGGTCATGTAACGGCCTATGTTGGTTTCCCCACTATGCCTGGGATGGATGATGTAATGTTCTTGTTTTATCATATGTAAACTTTTGATGTATCCCCACTTGGTTGGATGAGTCAATATTGGTATATCCTGACTAGGTTGGGAGATGGATGTATGTATGAGCCTTTGGTGCTAGGAAGGTCACTTAGTATAGAGTCATGTTCTTTCTTGTAGAACATCTTTTTGCAGACCTTGCTTACAGTTAGGGGGAGCATGAACAACACACTTCAGCAAGAACAAAGCTTTCAGCATGTACTCAAAGGGAGCATGGACAGATTGGTACACCTTGGCATATACAAAGGGGGAACACATTCAGAGATTTCAGAAGGTACTCAGGGGGAGTATGGACAGCAGAATGTTTATCAAAGAAAGAGAATATCTTGGTCCGCCCTTTACCCTTGATGTCAAAGGGGGAGAGTGATTTGGTGTTGTTGCCATCAAGTCCAAAGGGGGAGATTGTTGGCATTATGATGCATTTGTTGTACTTGATGGCAACCCACTCGTAGAAGAACAACTCACTTATATATAACTAGATGAATCTACAGAAGAGATATCAGATGTGACAGAATACATGGGATGCAGGACAGCTCAAAGGAATCAGATGACAGTTCTCAGTATGAAAAGTAAGCTTTGCCATCAAGTCCAAAGGGGGAGATTGTTGGCATTATGATACAAGTGTTTTCCTTGATGGCAACTCACACAGATGACAGATCATAGTGCAGCAGATCAGTAGCACGGAATTGATGATCAGACTACAAAGAATGAAGAAAGAAGAGTATATACGCAGGTTCACTATATACCAAGTAGGGTATACACATAGGTTATACACAGGTTCACTTTGTACCAAGTCGCGTATACACAGGTTCGCTATATACCAAGTAGGGTATACACACAGCTTCACTATATACAAAGTCGCGTATACACGCAGGTTGGACGAGGCAAAGTCGCATATGCATATGCACGCACTTTCATGGATGGAAAAGTGCGTACATGTCGGAAAGCTTATTTTTGGGTCCGTGGTATTTAGACATATGGTTTTGGTCCTTGGTATTGCGTCCGAAGTGTTGAACCCAGGTATTGGGTCCCTAGTATTGGTTCTCAATGGTTTTGGACCATGGTATTGAGTAAGGCCTAAGACTATAAAAGGAGAAGAAGATCATTAGGCAAGGGAATTGAGAAAGTCTTGAATATCTGATGAAGTATGAGATCCAGTTTGCAGGTTATGGGTTTATGATGCATTGCTTGATCTGAGCTAAGGAGGAATCTCACCGGTTGATGGAGAACAATATCTAAGGATAGATCGGGATCAAATGGTTTGAAATGAACTATCTCTATATGGTTGATTATGCTTATTCTAGATCTGTATACTGACGCATGTAATGTTCTGAACTAGGTATAACTTAAGTTTGAAATAGCTGCAAGTCATGATTGAATATTTATAGATCTGTACACGGGTTGGCTTTGGTGAAAGCGTGTATGTACGCAGGTTCGGTTCATTGTAGTAGCATATACATTATGAAGTATGATATTTGAAGCTGCAGTTGGGTCTGATTGTTATTACAAAGTTCTGTTGTCTGCTCTGTGTTGTGGTTACTGTGTTGTTGACAGGGTTTCAGTGTTTCAGTGATTCAGAGATTGATGATGCTAGTATTGATTGATTTTGTGCTTCAATGATATTGATGGGTCCAGTATGAAAATTGGATGAAACGTGGCCTTCAAATTATTGTGTTGTGCTTCAGGAGTATCCAGTATGAAAATTTATGAAACATGGTACCTGGAGGAAGAATGAGAAGGTTGTAGCCTTATGTAGGTCGGCACCTACGTATTAGTACATCAGCTAGTACAAGAGCAAAGGGGGTGGTAGCTCCCTTCCAGTAGCAGCTGGAGAACGAGTAAAGGTTGGAGCATTTCAGTAGGCTGGCAGCATTTCAGTACGCTGGCACCTACGTACTAGTAAATGGATCGGCTAGTACAAGAGCTAAGGGGGTTGTAGCTCCCTTCCAGGAGATTCTGGAGAACGAGAGAAGGTTGTAGCCTTCTGCAGGTAGAAGCCTTTGCACTAGCATAAGACTGCACCAGTACATAAATATTGTAAAATGAAGTTTCTTATTAAAAGAAGATAGAGACGACTTGCAGCAGGTGGTTTTCACCCACATTGGGTTTCCACCTTATATCATGGTGTTCATGTGTGCTTCTTGTGTGTGATGATCTGTTATGTTTTACTGCACTTGCTTACTGTTCATATGGTTAATGAAGTTCTGATGCACTAACAAAAGATCAACATTTAATGGAGTAACTGAATCATAAGTATTCTGGATATACGCTAGTTGCATTAGACACAGTTCCGTATACACGCGGGTTCCATTAACTGAAGTAGCGTATATGTATCTAAGTATGTAAATGAAAAAGTTTTATTGATTTGCTAATACTGATTCACCCCCCCCCCCCCCAGTATTATTTCCAACAATTGGTATCAGAGCAGGTCCTTTGGTTGAAGCTTGATCGCTTAAAGGAGATCCGTAGAACAATGGGAAAGAAGCTCAAGAAGAAAGCACCTAAGAAGAAGAAGACATCTCAGAAAGATTATGACAGTGGGAAAATTGATTGGGGAATATGTGGAAGAAGCACTTCAGATTCAGAATCACTTCAGAATGAAGATGAACAAGAACTATCATGTATGAATTTGTTATCCTCTGGTGATACAGTTATCTATCCATTTGAAGATGATGAAAGTGATAACGAAACAACTGAATTTTCTCTTATGGGTGAGCAAGAAAGATATCAAATAGAGGCAGAATTTAAAAGGCTTACAGACAAAATTAGAGGTCAACAAGATTTGTTGAACAAAAGGGAAGGTGCCTTCAAAGAAGAATCTACCAAACTAAAAGCTCAACTAGAGGAAGGAAACAAGGTAAGGAAGCCATTTAAGGAAAAATGTCAAAAGTTGCAGTATGAAGTGACATCATTAAGAAATGAAGTAAATGAAAGGAGCACAACAATCAAGAAACTCAGAGAAAGATCCAGTTACTATGAAAGTCTTGAAGCTACGATCCTCTCTCTAAAAGAAGATCTTGAAGAATCAAAGAAGCAGAATAAAGAACTAATCCAAGCTCATGAAAAGCAAGAACATGAAGTTCTTGATCTAAGACATCAGTTGGAAGAAGGAAGAAATGTTGAAGAAAACATGAAGAAGCGGTATCTTGAAAAGGAAGAGCAACATTAGGTTGAGGTAAATATTCTAAAAGATAAATTAGAAGAAAAAGATAAGCTCTTACAATTTCAAGATAGTACTAAGATCTTGGATGATATTCTTAGTAGTCAAAGGTCTCCTGCTATCAAAGTTGGTCTTGGTTTTCATGAATCTGTTGAAAAAGAATCTAGTTCACAAAGTAAGACAAGGGAATCTAATGCAAAATCTGAAATGCTCAACAAGGAGATGAGAGGTCAACCCCATCAACAGCCAAGGAAAGAAATTCTTCAAAGAAAATCTTTTACTCCTCCGATGAATAATGTTGAATGTTATGTATGTCACAATCTTGGACATGTTGCAGCCAAATGCAGAAGAAGAGTGGTTCAAGACCGTCATGCAGAAAGATCATCACATTCTAGTTACTTTAATGGATATTGTTTTTCTTGCAATATGTTTGGTCACAAAGCTGCTAATTGCTACAAGAGGAATATGAAACATATAAGATGTTATGCATGTAACAAGCTTGGACATATAGCAAAGGAATGCAGGAACAAAGTACGGGCACCATACCAAAAGGAGAAAACATCATCACACTTGAAGATATGAAAGAAGAAGGAAGTACAGTCAGAAAGATGTGGCACAGCACAATATACTCAGACACGGCACAGCACAGACATAACAGACTCAGAGGGAGCTGAAAGTGTAAAACTTCAGTGTCCTAAATCTCATACCCAAGTTTCATAAATGGAAGTTGCATATACACGCGAGTTACACATTGCACAGTCGCGTATATGTCAGTTTGAGAAAAGCAGTAGGGACAGGTTTAGAAAAAGGGTCTGATATGATTTAGTCCATTGTTTTATCTGGTTGGTAATAGTTACAATCTGCTGATGATGTGTGGAAATTCCTTGACACTTGTAAGATGTTTAAAGTGTTTTGATCCTAGATTAATGATGATGATGCCTTGATACTTCTTGTTGATATATGTATGATCATATCTGACAGTGAACAGATGGCACAGTTTCAGGGGGAGCATATACTTTTAATAATGCATTGTTGGCATTATGGTTAGTAGTCCTTGGTGATGATTCTTATATGGCTAAATGATATATCTTGCTATGATATGGTTATGAGTTGTCCATCTCATATGATTCTTGGGGTTACACGGTTGATTTTCATATCAGATTTATGGGTGATTCTCTGATGATGCATATATGGTGCTTACATGGTGATACACAACTTCATTACTTGATGATGAGTCACTCATATGTTTCTGTCGTCATATGCATAAAGATCATATAATACGATGATGATGCAGGATTCCTATAGTTCTTGGCCCTCATGTGGATGAGGATTGTTGATGTTGATGATATAAAGAAGTCTTGACAAATGATCTTGAGCTCAAGATACATAGTGCTGGATACATGAATGATTACTCAAAGTTGCATTGTTGGAGACATGATGATGATGAGTTCTTACCTATATGACGATAGGTTGATACTTACATATTTTGATTGATGCAGATGTTCCCAAAGTGATGATACTTGGATCAAGCAGATCTTGATGATGATGAGATGACTATGGTGTTTTTCACATATGATATAATGTGAATGATTTCATGATGATGTTTAAAAGGATGAGTTGATATCTATATGCAGACATACCTTGTTATAGGACATTTACAATTTGCTGATATACTCACCAAACCACTGTCCAGGGAAACATTTGAATACCTCAGACAGAAGCTGGGAGTAGTTGATGCATCATCTTGCTGTTGAAACTTGTCTGTTTCAGAGAAAAGTGGTTGTACGCAAGTTGGCTGAGGACGATCCGCGTACATACGCCGGTTTATGCAGATACAGTCGCGTATATGGAGGTTTGAAGGAGATAGACTCGGGTTGAAGAGAGTCTGATATGGGTCTGATAGCTTCCCCTGATACATTCAGCAATACTGAATTTGAGACACACAATCATATTGTGCTCTTTGCCTTCTAATCCAACTTCTTCCATTCTTCATCGGACACTCCCGTTGGTTTAGTACTCAGATCTACCACGATCCATTGATCTTTATCCACCAAAAAATCCTCCATCTTAAGTTTCCACAACTCAAAACTCTGACCATTAAATTTCTCGATCTCTATCTTTCCACTGCTCGCCATCTTCTTTCACCACCAAAATCGATCCTGCAGATCTCCCACTGAACAGGGTCTACCACAGGCCAGAGCAAAACCCCTTAGTAGCAAAGGCGTCCCCTTGAAGCCGAAATAGATCTGATACCAAATGTAGGTTATAACATAGTACATAAATTACCTACATACGAATTTTAAAAACAAAAAACAAACAATGGCGAGAGCATAACACATAAAACAAATATGCACAGATATTTTCCCCTGGATCCCAAAACCGGTACTACCAGATTGATTTTTCATTATGTTTCTTTCAATGTTACAATACATATATATATATATATATATATATATATGTCAAAGCATCCAATACCATGGACCAAAAACCATCGCGCCCAAAACCGTGCACAAAACCATGGGTCCAAAAAATATAACACAACCCGACATTCTCCCACTTGTTGTTTTCTTGCTAGTCGTGGAAAGGATATAACACAACCCAACACAAAGATTCCTCTCTACAAGTTGACTGAAGATCCACTTCTCAGATCAGAAAATCGATCACGTCATCAGACTCCTGGCGAAATTCTGGTCCATTTGAGTATAAAGTTTGCATGATTTTGTGACTATGAAAATTTGGCCCCAAGGGAATCTTTTAGATTCCTCATGATTCCACAAAGATTCCTCCCTGTAAGTTGACTGAAGATTTGTTGCTCAGATGAGTAAATTGATTACACCATCAGATTCCTTGTGGAAAGCTAAGAAAAATGAGTATAAAGATGATATACTTATGCCTCTATCAAAAATTAGTGTCCAAGGGAATCTAAAGATTCCTCCCCTACATTAGAGAATTTTCTTCTCAAACTCTATGCCAAGCATGGCCTACCCCTATGTTGGGTTTTACGCTCCTCCTCTGTCCTCTCAGCCTTCTTTCCGTCAAATGGTAAATAAGGGTTTATATAAGAATTTTTTGGTTGGAAATTACAAGGTTGGGCCACTTGGGCTATTGGTAGCATTCTACAGCAGTATTGGGGTAGTTGGGAGTTCCAACCCTGTCAATCCCCGTGGGCATTACGTTATTGGCATATTATTTTTTTTGCTGCTAACAAACTCTATCATTGGTGTTTTGTATACCCTTAGTTTATAACCATATACCATAAATTTTTAACATGTGCACTCTCCCATTTGACCATATACTAGCATTTGCACTAGATGTTGCAAAGGAAATGTCGTAAGTATTTCTAATGACACTTGCATATGTGTTTGGATTTTGCACAAGTTTGTGCTAGAGCAGTTTTCCAAGGCTTATGTTCAATTGTAAGATTCCTTTGAGGGACACATAATATCAAATTCGAAAAGGACCCTCCCAGTATCACAAAATCTCATAGTGATGCAACCATATTGGCCTTCCACTATATGGTTGCATTTATTTTTTATTTTGAGCTGATGATGATCATGGCTCAAACATAACGCATGCTTATTAGGCACCTACCCACATTCTCATCATCATTCTGATTGACTTTTGTATTCTGGAATAGTTGTAGTAAGTAAAACAGAGTGTCAATGTGAAGATACATATGGTAAGAATGAGGATAGCAATACATTGAAGATTAAAGCATATGTTCCAGATATGAATCCATTTTGCCACCAAAATAGAAAAACAGAGGATACATGTTTTGGCATTTAGATTGGTCATTTTGCTACAAATTTGTGAATATGGAGAGCTTTGCTTATTGACTTAGATGACAAAAAAACAAATTTGGTTGTGCCTGCAAGGGTAATATACTACAATAGAGAAGATTCTGATGAAGTCTTTGTTGAGGAAAATGAAAATTATATACACAATTGAGAAGCAAGCATTTTGAGTTCCACAAATTGAATGTTTCTCGGAAATCTTCTATAGTTGGTACAATGATTGTTGTGAAAAACACCTGGATGGAATGTACAAAGTGGGAAATGCACTAATATTGCTATTTGTACAAGTGTTGAATTCCCTCTATAAAGAGAGTATGTTGCATGTAGAAGGCGTGTTGCATGAAGCGACTATAATCCTTGATGATGTAGTGAGAAATAAAGAGGTGCACAAAGCATCCCAAATCATGTTGATGCTAAACAAAGCAACATTATTGAAATCTCCATCTTTGTGTATTATGCGCCAAATTGTAACAGTTATCATATAATATTGCTAGTTGTATCCAAAGGCTTTCTCTTTTATGATTTTGACTAAAGAAAGGAAATAATAAAAGAATAGCAACTCGAGTTGTTTTCTTACATGTATCCCCATCAAAATCATTCTTTGCAAGAAAATAAACATCATCCACTTGGGCAATCTTAGTGGAGGAAGAAAATGATCTCTTTCATACCACACAGGAAAAGGTGCATATTGAGCAATGATACACCAATTGATCAACATTTAGCAAATCAGTTGACATGAATCATTTCCTATTGATACGATGACAACAAACATATTATCAAATGAAGCTTTGCAGTCCAAAGTGCTCAACTCCTTCTCTCTAGTTATCTATGCATAGTTGGTTGTGGCATAGGGTAAGCAACTGGAACAACATAAGGAGCATGTCTCGGAGGAAGCATTACAGGAGTGCCAATAGTGGAAACCATAGGCCCAGCAAAGGGTTGACCAACAGTAGCTCCACATACACTAGGAAGCCCTGGCTAAGAAGCATGATTAGCAGATTTCCCTGCAGATCTTGAAGATTGATTTCCTTGACCAGTTATAGGTCCTTGTGGTGATGATACATCACTCCCATTCACACTAGTAATATCATGAATGCTAGATCGTCTTATGTCCGTATTCATCGAATTCAACCGAATAAAATACTTTTATGCATGACTAGTCACTTGTGTGGGAGTTCGAGAAATAACAAAATTCCTTGAGATGCTCCTCCAGTCACCTTTGTGAAATTTTCCAGACCAAGCAAGAACATCTTGCATCATCAAAGATATACACATTATCATTAAAATCAGCCAAGGTAGAGTATTTGATGTCCTACTTTTTCCCAAACATTCCACCATCTTGAACAAAGTGGGTCCTGCAGCACCAACCTCATCCTTGTTGGGTTTTGCTACTACTACTCCTCTCTAGCCTTTGTTTCTTCTCCATCTACGCCTTCTTGGATTCCCAGAAATATCAAGCAGGACGCTAAAGGTGTAGAAAGGAATTCCTCAACCTGTGCAGCCCCATGCACCCCATCTGGTGGAGACCAGGATGTTGCATTATGTGGCACTGATTCTTCCACCTATTGATCATATAATTAGAGATTGAACACTGATTTTCATCAAGTTTGGCATGCAAATTTGAGATCATTGAAGGAGGATCTCAACCATGGAGTAAATATGATGTAGCTAAAGTAGTGACATAAAGCTATAATATGACATTAAAAAAAAAAATTGAAACATCCATGATTCTCTTTAAAGATTGCCATTGTAGCAGAATCTCAGAAATTGAGCATGAAATCAAGTTCAGAGGCATCGTGGACTGAGCCTTGTGGCAGTTGCAAGAAATTTTATTACATTGATGACAACCATTGTTGTCTGTGTGTCCGTGTTGATAGGCATTGGAAGTGCCCACAATATGAAAGTGTTGGCAGGAGGAGGAGACCCTTCCATGAATGAATTCGAAGATGAAGAAACAGTGGAGGGCAGATTGGCTGTTTTTGAAGGCGGGGAGAATCTCCTAATGGAGGAGTTGAATACAATATGTCAAAAAGCTTTGGCACTATCTACAAAGCCAATATTAGCGAAGGAGGAACTATTTCTCTGAGGCTTCTCAGGGAAGGGACTTGCAAGGATTGAAAAGGATTTGAAGCGACTTGCAAGGACTGAAAAGAACTGCTGCCTATAATTAGAAAATATGTGCCTTCCCTTTACAACATTGATTTGAATTTCAAGAAACTAATTATACTTAACACTCCATACCCAAGTTCCCAAATGAGATTGCAAATCTCCTCTGGAGGCCGTAAACGTGAAAGTGCATAAACTTGTTGTTGTGTGGGAGGTGTTGTTTGAATAAACATTTCAATCAAATTCCAGACGCTGCTAATTTATCAAATCAGACTACTTGTAAATCAATCTCATATTGTTTTTAGTTTACCCATATTTATTGATGTTGGTTAAACCCATATATGCATCGCTAGTTTATGAAAATACAGTTGAAAGGAAAATTAACACACGCAGTTGAAAGGAAAATGAACACTAACAACGATAAAGTTGTCAAGCATTCCCTCAATTCCATTGATAAAGTTGTTGTAATGATGCATATAACTTTCAACAAATGGAAATTTTTAAACCCATGTTCAAAGTTTTGGTAAAAACCCAAAAGCTTCTCTAACTAAAACATTATTAATAATTTTTAAAATATAGCAGGCACAAACATTGCTAAATATTATATATATATTGTGAAGATATTAGTGTTTTTTAGATTATATATATATATAGATGAAAATAAAATTTTAAAATAAAATTATTTTTTAATATACACAAGTTTCTTTTATATATTTAAACTTGATATATTCTTGAAATATTATACTTCTATTATAATGGTTTGCAAATATATAATCTTGTGTATTTTAAAGATGTATATTATAAATAAAATATTATCACTTTTTTATATATTTTTAATTTTAATATATTAATGAGATATTATATGTTTATTATAATTCTTTATAAATATACAAATTCTTATAATTTAAATAAAATATAAACTAAAAATCCTCTGTCATATACACATATATTAAAAATTAATAAATAATGACAAAATTAAAAAAAAAAATTAATAAGCATATATTTTTTATATATATTTGAATTTATATTTTATTGAAATATTACACTTTTATTATAATTGTTTATAATATATAAATTCATATAATTTAAATGTATATGACAAATTAAAAATTAACACATAGATATATAAAATAAATTATATGTATATATATGTAAATTTTTATATTATAAATATATATGATACAAACAGAAAATAAATAACAAAATTAAAATATTAAAATATTTTTTGATATTCATATGTTTCTATTTATATATGATTAAAATATTAATGCAACTAAAAATTAAAATAATTAATATATATATATATAGATAGATAAAGAAGAACGAAATTATTTTATTGTCCACGAGGCTAAAGATAGCCTATGGGGCAGATTGTTTCTTCATCTGCTTGATGTATTCAGCCCTTTTTCTCTGAAGCTTCAAAATAAATGCTCCTAGCTTCTCGACAAACCCCTCACTAAATAGATTATCCCAAGAGCTAACTTCCAGCATATCTGCATAACTTTCCATGTTGTCTTTGAAGGCCTCACATTCTAAAATGAAATGTTTTTCTGTTTCCACTTTTCCAGAAGAACAAAAAATGCATACCCTTTCCTCCCACACTTCCTTTGGCCTTTTCCAGCGCCCTGTTTCACAACGGAGTTGATGAGAATTAGTCCTTAACCGAGCAATAAGAATTTTGGCTCTCCAAGAGATATTGGCCTCTATGTATGCTTTTGGTTGATGATTATGAGTGGGATTAAACACTTCAATATAGTAATTTTTCTTTCTTCCTAGCTCCTTATCCCAAGTACATTTGTGGAACTTTTCCATAACAAAAGCTTTTATCTCTTTGTTGTTTATGGGACACGCATTCAAGCAAATACCCCATTTACTAAATCATTTGTCATTTTTCTGCATCCAAGTTTTTTTGCTCTTGCACAATCTATCATTAAAGACAACCTTAGGCCATCTACCCTCTTCCATTTGCTCAATTTTTTTAAATACCTTATGACTCACACCATAGCAATTGCTTCAATAGGAGCAGTCCCTGTTTCACTTAACAAGATATCATAAGGAACTGTACTTTTAATCTTAAATTTGTTTGTAATCAAACGCTTCTGAATTTTTTCAATTTCTCTCCACTGCATGTCGGAGGTACTGCTAGCCCACAATTCACAACCATAGAGAATCACTGGAATCACTAGAAGCCCAAAAAGAGTTTGAGTGGTTTTCCAGTCCCATAACTCTGCTTCTCTACACCTATGTTGAAAAGCATAAAATGTTTTCCAACCCCGCAAAGTTCTTTTCTTTCTACAACCATTCCAGCTTAGACTTTTGTTGAAGTCAATTCCGAGGTATTTGTAATCCACAACTTCTTCCAAAATGTTGCCTTCAAAGTAGAACTTATGTTGGTTATGTTTTATTTTCTTAGAGAAGATCACTACTTTTGTTTTGTTGATATTGACTTGCATCCCCACACTTTCACAAAAATGCTCAAGGGATAGTAAGTGCTCTTGCAAACCAAGAGTTGATTTAGCAATCAAAATAAGGTCATCTGCATACAAAAGAAGGCTTATAACAAACTTTCACAAATAGATACCATCACCCCCTTGTGAATTTAACCACTCCTCAAGCTTGTCGATATATAAATCAAAAAGGGTAGGAGACAGTGGGCAACCTTGCTTGACCCTGATATTGCTTCTAAAACTTTTAGAAATGCCTGCTGAAGTTCTAATTTTGACTTTCACCTCTTCATACAGCCTATGCACAGCGACTCTCAAATGTTTAGGAACCCCAAGTTCCTCCATTCTATGCCAAAGTTTATCCCTAGGAACCGAGTCAAATGCTTTTCTGAAATCAACAAAGCAACAAAAGACTTCTTCCTTTTTCTCCCAAAATTTTTCAATGATGTGCCTTAAAGTTATGCAATGATCAACTGTGGAATGTTTAGGTCTAAAACCTGCTTGCCCTTTAGCATGCTTATCTCTTTCTTCTGCCCACTTGCTAATTTTGTTTTCTAGCATGCTTCCAAATAGCTTTGCAAACAAAGGGTTTATCATGATGGTCCTATAATTGGAGGGATTATTGACGTCACCGCTCTTGAAAAGAGGTATTGCCAGACTAGTTGTCCAATCTGTGGGGAGCCCTTGTTGTATGATGTTGTTGAAGATTTTTGTAATGTGAGGTGC
Source organism: Pinus tabuliformis (assembly GCA_031772625.1). Classification (NCBI taxonomy): domain Eukaryota; kingdom Viridiplantae; phylum Streptophyta; class Pinopsida; order Pinales; family Pinaceae; genus Pinus; species Pinus tabuliformis. The sequence continues at coordinate 314,463,545 of CM062808.1, read as the reverse complement.
AAGAATCTTTGAGCCCCACTTTAGATATTCTGCTTGGAGTTTAGCTAAGTCTTTTGCTTTTCCAACACCCAAATTCTTGATACCCATCTCTACCTCTTATACCGTGAAGAGTTTTATATCAGTGTTGACCAAGGGGGGAGGGTCAACCTTGGGAACCTGCTCATAGAGTTGTCTTGCATAGTCAAACCATTTAGAACCTGTAATATTATTTCCAATTTGTATCTTTTTCGATTGGAGCTCCTTCCAAAATAATTTGGGATTATTTTTCCCAAGGAAGATTAGTTCTTCCCTCCTTGAAACCATGAAATCAACATTTTTCTTGCTTAATAACTGCTTGTAATATTTGAGCTTTATGTTATCCTTGTTTGACTCTTTCCACATTCTCCTTGCCTTTTTGCATTCCTCGTCAAACCAAGCATTAACCGGAAAGCAATTTGTTTCAGACTTCTTAATTTTTGTTCTTTTGCACTTTGCAAGTGCGCATTGAATTAAATGTGTTAATTCATGACTATGAAGGTTGTGAATTGTAATTTTCTCCTTCTCGAAGAGCCTCTCTAGCGTCATTTTGAAGGTATTACAATTTTCTGGGGTCAAAAGAATTCTGCCATGTGGGAGATTTTGTTGGACATGCTGAATTTTTTACTCTAATTGTTTCTTTCCAAACCAAGAGAAACATAAATAAATTGGCTTGTGATCTGATTTCAAATCCCACAGCTGATCTCCAACCAAAACTTCTTCCATTTTCTCACATAAACCATGCGAGCAAATTACATAATCTACCACACTTGCTCCATTGTAAGTATTGCAAGTGAAATTACCGAACTTTGCCCATCTAGTCAAGCCATTACAAATGACTAAATCAAAGGCCCCACATAGAGTAAGCAATTGTTCACCAAAGAGATTGCAGCCCTTGTCCTCTTAAATTCTTTCCCACTGATGATTACTTTCTTCTGTAAGCCAAATAGGGTCACAATCATTTTTACAACAAAGAATGCTAGCTTGCTTACTTGCAGTCCTAGCATTGAAATCACCCACTATAAGGACTTCACCTAGCTGTGAATATGTTACAATATTCACTTTTAAAGCTGCAAATGGATCTTTGTGATCAAGCCCTCTACCTTTGTATATTTTTGAAACCTGCGGCGCAAAATAGCATGCTGCAATTCTAATGTGGTTTCCATTTTCTGATATTTTAAACCAAATGAATTGCTTATTTGAGTCTTCTTTTTCTAACTGAATGAGACAACCTTCTTTCTCCCTTACTAAACCCATGGTACCCCCGTGCCCTTTGCCATTCCCTGCTGCCTTGTTCCACACTGCTATCTTCCAGTGTCCTTCAAACAAAGGTGTCTTGCACCCTTCATGCTCATGTGTTTCTATGAGGCAAATTATGTCTCTATTTTCCACAATAGGCCCTAACCCAGGTCCTCGTCTCCATGGGTAACCTCTGCAGTTCCATCAAACTAATCTTAAGGAAACCTGGGTATGACTTGATTGCTATTTATTTTGACATGCAAGACTCACATTTGAGTCTTTGTCCCTATTTTCACATACCGACCTTGCTTTATGATTTTTTGTTGAAGAGTTTGTTGCCTCTTCTTTATTAGCATCTTGCTGCTCTGTTCTGGAAGGAGGTCCAAATCGCGCTATCACAGCTTTTCCTTTATAAATCCATGCTCTCTTTCCTTCATCTCTTGCTACTCTAACCTTTAAAATTTCCTCCCTTCTTTCCTCCTATTGTTTTACAGTTAAATCTTCTTCTAGGAAAAAACGAGAACCCCTCAAGAGATGTTTCTTGCTTAGAATGATATATTTATCACGCAAGCTAGGCATAATGACTTTTATGGGCCTAGCTCTCTCCCCATTAAACTTACCCACCCTCCATGCTTGGCATGTTTTTCCTTGCCATAGCAACTTGTCTTTCAAGAATTCTCTTGCAAGGTCAAGAGTACATTCATTTTTCCCATAGTCTTTCACCCCTTTAATAAATATGTTTGCTGCCCTATTTTGTCTTTCCTTGCCTTCACTATCTTGCATATTGTCAACCTGAATATTTGTTTCTCCTTCCTTATTAGAAAAATTGTTAATAACTTGAGCCCAAGTTTTGGAAACTTTGGTGGAATCTCCTTTCGTTTCTTCTCTTACGTTCTCTTCATGGTTGTTTATTTGGGCAATCATTTTCCCTTTATCCTAGGATGATTTCACATTCACCACCTCTGTACTTTCCACTACAGATTTCTTTATGTTTTGCACATCCGCCTTCATGCGTTGCCATTTTTTCTTCCCTATCAGGAGAGCTTCTTGTAGCAATGCCACTTGTTCTTTTAAAATTTTATTGCTTTCTGCTAACACCTTGTTCTCAGTCGTTATTATATGAATTTTATGATCTCTTTCCTGCCCTTTAGCTTCTAAAACCTCCAACCTTTGTTTTGCATTTAACAATTCTTTCACATAAAGATTAGATGACGAGGTGAGAGGTGTGGATGTGGGACTATATAAGGCAGAATCATTAATGACTTTTCCTCAGTGAAGTGTATATATATAGTTGAGTGAAGCGTATATATATACTTTAGTGAAGTGTTTTCAAAATTTAAAGTCTACTCATAGTGAACCAAAAGTATATTTTTCTCCGAGAATTTTGTATCCATTGTTTCCCCTACTGGTAACTTCTCCAACTCTCTTAATAATATTGAAAATGAATGGGCCAATACAAGCATCAACTCCCAACATATATACAATTATCAGAGCACTCAAGGTTGCTATCCAAGGGAAGTTAAGGTAACCAACTTAGGTGTTGTTTCAAAATCAAGTGACAACTAAAGATTGTTTGTTTCTTCCAAATTCATGCCACGTGCAAATTATTTTCCTTTTCTTCTACTATTTTATTCATGAGTAAATTGTAATCGATTTGCATAGTTTATAAACCAAAAACAATTTTCTTTGCACTGTGAACTTACATTTCATCCATTATATAATATGTTAAGATCACTTTATTTATACTCGCATAGATCTATTTTAAATACCGATCTAATATAAGGCATCCAATTTCTTCACGTGCAAATTTTCTTATGAGTTGAAATTATTTAAATATTATGTATAGTTTTTTTTTTAGATTTTTAATTAATTTATTTTTTTGAACGAGATGAGCAAAATTTCAACTTTAATGACAAACAGACAGCATTACACATCATACTAGGTTGTAGAATGAGCCTTTGGGCTCAATGAGAAATCAGAAAGAAATTTTTTGAATAATATTGATTATTGGTATTTACATCTTTATGCTTTTGTCTCTGAAATTAGTGGATAAAACTGAAATAGTATAAATATTTCAGTTTTGAATGACCATCTCCATGAGAATTCAAAATGTTCATGACTCATAATGATGATAGTCCAAATTCATGGTAGATTTCAACATGTTCATATGTTTAATTTATTGATTCTTACTTGTTTTATGGAGTACTTATTCATTTAAGAGGTTATTGTTTGTTATTTGGTTTGTCATAAGTGTCTCCACACTAACAATCTTTTTGCGTATCTTAGTTGGATTGACATATTTTCTAGGAGCAATATTTTTCTCATCTTATGTTTTGTTATGACCCACATGCATTCCAAAAATTTACCCAAAACAAAGATGATTTATTTATTTTTTTATTTATTTATTATTTTATTTTTTTTACGCTTATCAAAGTCGGCAACTCATGAATTGACAATTGAATAGGGAGTTGTCTTTAGTGCGACTTTTTGGACTTTCCGATGCCGAAATATGGCGAAAATTTTTGAGGTGAAAACTTGATTTGTGTTATTTAAATTGGTTTTTCACTGCATATATGGATTCAGCACCCTGAAAAACCCCTAGGGCACTTGGAATGTGCAGGGGTTACCCATCAAGCTTGTGATTTCAATAAATTCCTGTCGGATTTTAGAGAAATTAGACCAGAAAAATCCACCAGAAAACCTTTCAAAAAGTCGCACTAAAGACAACTTCATTGAATAGTGTTAGGGTTAATAACTATACAGTGATTTGGTAATAAAGCTTTAAACCATGTATTATTTTTTCTTAGGTTAGCTAGCAATTAATTTATGCCAGCTGCTCAGGTTCCTCCGTTATCTGCACGCCATCTGGTGCCTCGGCCACCGTTGATCTAGCTCCCTCATCCGACGGTTTTCATGGATTGATACGGTTATGGGTAACCACCCCGTCATGTCCCACCTCCGTTGCTCATTTGCATGGTGTGTCTCTCAGAGGTTTTCGCTCTGCAGAACCTTAACATTACTACCGTGGAAATTGTCTAGTTGTGAACTGTATGATTATCGAGGTGTTACCACCTGCATTCTACTATCGTTGGTGACTGCGGTAGGAATATTTCTTGTGTTTTCGGGGTTCATTTGCGCACAGAGCAGGTAACTCTGCTTCACCATAGTTATCAATATTTATTTGTTTATTTTGAAAACACAAGGTTGTAGGTGATTTACCCTTATGCTTTTGTTCTTGTCTACAAGTTTCTGGAATCAACAATCGTCTGGGTTTTCTACAGAAACACTCACCTGGCGTTTCCTGCCGAAACGCTCAATAGGGTTTCCACAGGTAACACCTTCCTCTGTTCTTAAGGAATTTTAGAGCGATTTTTCTTCTAAATCACTGGCCATTCTAAGGTTTCTGCTAAACCCTTTTCATTTTAGGCCAACTGCAGGGGTTTCCGCGGTCATCTAGCATCAAAAAATGCACCTGTTGCGGGTGTTATCACTTAGGTTGTCCCTTAGCTCCTTAAGGGATACGGCCGAGGTAACCACAAACCAATCTTTGGACTGCAGGTCCTAGCCTACCTGCAATCAGAGAGGGCTCTCTCTTTTTGTTTTAACTTTGTTTTGGGTTGATTTTAGGCTAGTTATATGCTTCTTTGGGTTTTTGTTTAAGTTTTGGTGGGATGATTGATGTTTTCAAGTAGGGAGGCATGCATAGTGTGAGAGGTTCAAACCATTGGGCATGGAGTCGTGGAGTAGGGTTGCTGGTGCATTTTCTTGGTCACAAGAGGAATATAGAGCAGGATAGCTACTCATGAAACAATCTTTCAAGCTAAAAAGGATGAAATGAAGGCTAAGGAATGAAAGGCAACTAAGAATCTTTCATTCAACTTAACAGAGGGAAGGTGAGTGAACTATATCTAGGAGCAGTCAAGAATTCCTAAATAACATTCATACATGAATGAAACAGAGCAAATACGAGCCATGAGGAATTCATATTTATGCCTGAATCAGAAGAAAACATATAGAAGTCACAGAAACTGAGCATAGAGTGCAGCCACGCAAATTCTAAGCTAATCTTTCTTCCTGTAACTTAGATGATGATATATGTATGATATAAACATATATGAATTGAAAACAGAGGTAAGAAACACTTATTGGGCCATATAGCAGCGCAAGAATTCTATATTTCACTCTTCAGCCATTAATAACACAGCAGACAGTCCATCCTCCAAGCTTTTCAGCAGTCTTTGATTATAGAAATTCTCAAAACATATAGTGCGAGTCCAGCATGAGGATTATCAACCAACCAACCCTTTAAACAATGAATTAGGGTGGTTTATATAGGGAAAATATCTAAAAATATCCATTATAGAAGATCTTAAATAGATCTTAGGGAAGTGAGTTCTTTAATCTAATCTTGTCGTGGAATTGATGCAAGAAGATATCTAAGTGTTGCGCTGGGGCAGCCGCCTCAAAAAATGAGTCGAAATCTGTCCTTATGGCTCTGTGCTGTTCATTTAGCCATAACTGTGCTTTGGGCTTTGATCCCCTGCTCTTGAGTGGTTTTGATGTGCATTAACTGTGATCTGAGAGCCTTTAAATGGCTTCACCACTTTCTTTGACTTTGCTTGGGGCCTTTAATGTTCACCCGCTTTGGTATTGCAGACCTGATACACTTTGTCGCTTACTGATACTCTTTGATTTGAATTTGGGCTTTATCTTTCCTCTGATACTCTTTAACACTTGAACCGGGCCACTTTCTCTCGACCTGATATGCTTGAAACTGTCAAATCGCCCCTTTTCTGCCCTTTCAAGGCAAGAATGGCTGCTGCAAATGATTTCCGTGGCCTCTGGAATGCTATCGGCGCTGGCCGATGAACATAAATGAAGAAATCCTATCAAAACTGCGAATTTTCGGGCCTGTTGGTAGCCGAGCGATATGAAGCCTTCCATTTTGGTCATTTTTTCTTAGCGATAAGTGCTAATCGCGCATCGAAAACTGCCCCATTTTTTCATTCTGGGCTCTCTTTGTTGCGATTTGCGCCCTTCGCGCCTTCCTTTAGTGATGACATCAGCAGCGGGTCCCATTATAGCAGTGACGTGGCCGAGTGATGTGGCAGGGTGACGTGGCAGTACAGCGGGGATTAAATCAGCGATCGGCAATTGGCGGGGACAAGGGGCGATGGCTTTTATATGTGCAGGGCGATGGGAGCGATTGCCGATATCGGACAAAGCGATAAGGCATGCGGCTGTGCGAAAATGGGAAATATTGCAGAAATGAGCGGATCGCGATGCGATATGCTTTCGGGTGCGATAGCAATATCGCGTCGGCGGATGAGAGGGGGATATATATACAGATATAGAACCTTGCGAGTGTCGATCGCGAAATTGCATCGGCGAATTGATATCAGGGAGTTTATAAAAGGGGGGAGGGGGGCCGATGAATGAATGTTGCGACCTCCGACAGCGATATCGCGTCGGAGGGGAGGAAAACTCATCGGAAGAGGAAACACTCAATCGGAAGAGGGTTAATGCGATCGGAGGATGATTTATGTGATCGGAAAAGGGCTTTTTAAAGCTTTGGAAGGGTCCTTAATGCATCAGAAGGAGTCCGGTAGCATTTGAAGGGGGTTTTTGTGTTTTGGAAGGAGTCCAAACACCTTAGGAAGATGGTTTTTGAGCAAAATGAGGGTTCTTACTAAGTTTCAAGTAAACTTAGTAATTCCCAAGCGATATTTATGGTTATATTTCAACCAGAGGAGGGGATATGTAAATAATGGGGATTTTTACCATATTTTTTTAGTATGGGAAGGGGAAATAAGGAGGGATTTACATAATAGAGTTAAGAGTTAATATGAATTTTGTGAAGAAAGCACTAAGGATAGGAATCTTAGGCTTTCAAGGGGAAACCGGACCTGTATAAGAAATATAAGCATCCTTAAGCAAAGCAGATCTTTACTTAGGCAATGATATGACAAATGATGAAACTTAAGAGATATCAAGCAGATCTTGACCTCTTTGGGGAGGTTAGTGAATGATTTGGAGAAAGAGGAAAAAGGGGAAGTTAGACATGCCTCGCTTGAAGTCCTTCAAATGAAAAACTGCCTCAAACTTGTGATATGAATAGATATGACACTTGAAAAGATGAAATGGATCACAAGCCATGATTCTGCAACCACAAAACTACCTACCCGGCCTACTCACCTAGCATTTTCTCTTCTTTTGGTTTGGGTGCACTTCAACTAGCATACCCAACTTTTCATTCTTTTCTTCTTGCTGTCCTCCTATCTACATCTACACTTATTTCATCCAGGGGCTCAGATTAAGCTGTTGAGCACCCTTGTTTCTCTACCTATCTAAAAATCTGCCAAGATTAAGCTGTTTGGGCAGATAATGATTCTCTATATTCTACAATAGGAAATTGAAACCTAGGGAGACCAAGATTAAGCTGTTTGGCCCTCCCTTGACTGAAAACTCATCAAAAATGGATCAACTCATCAAAAATGGATCAACTCATCAAAAAATGGAACATAGCAGTGGCACTTAGACTAGCACACTCTCATGGACACTTCTTTGGCCTATGTTGCAAATATGGAACGTTGCAGCATGCAAAGTATGACATATTTGGTATGAAAAAATGTCGATCATGAAAGATGAATACCTGTTGCAGCAAGAGGCTAACAGCGGGAACATTCCGCACCATTTGCACTTGGTATTAGTTCATGCAACCCAGAAAATTGTTTCGCTCAATGTTAAGCAGGTTCTCAAATTAAACTTAACTATTAAGGGTTAGTCTTTTGGCTTCCCGAAAAATTGTTTTTCTTTCTAAGAAAGGTTTTGTATTTGCAATGTCTCACTAGGCTTTTCTGTTTAGCAACAATGGGTTTATTATTTTTGAATAACCCTGACTATTAACTGAGCGCTGCCATAGTGACGGCCTGAGATTTGTTTTTCGGCTCTATTTTGTCTTTAAGTTAAAAGTCGAATTGTTAATCTAATGACAGAGTTAATACCATAGTAGTATTATGTAGTTACTTGAATCGCATCAATGTTCCTTTTCATGTTTTCTCTCTGTCAAGATATATATAAATTTTATTCTTTAACTATTATCGTACTCAACTCAGATCTGCTCCCTTAGCTATCCCACAGGGACTCAGTCGAAGGAGTAAATATGGGTGAGAACCCTGCCTTTAACCCCAACTGATACCAGCATGCACTTGTCGGGTTTTCTGCTGGGCAAGGGTTTCCAATTTTTATAATGGTTTCACAGTAACTTAATGTTGTTTTTTTTATATATGTATTGGTTAATGGCAAGAAATTACAACCCAACATTCCTAAAGATCAATGTGCTACTGCATACTTTCACTTACAATCTAATTCATTTTCCACCCATCTTTAAGTTCTAGGTAATTACAGATTATTGTATATGTGTTTGCTTTAGTTTCTCATTGCTACGAATAGAAATGGATTGATTACACATGTTAGAAATGGGTTGATTTACACAGGTTCTTTAATAGTTTAATCTCACTATTACATGGTGGGTTATTATTAATGTCTCTTAAAAGAAATGTTATTTCTCTTGTAATAACTTCTTTAATTGCTTAAGAAAATTCCATTTTTCTTTTACAGCCTTACCCCACAAGTTTATCAACATATTCATTTTCATATCATTCTTCCACAATTTAACCAAGAAAACAATACATGCTTAGTAACAGATTTTTCCAGTCTCAGGCAAGCATATTAATTTCATAGGTTATCCTTTATAGACTCAATCGAGAAATGTCATTCTGGTATTTTGCACAGAGCCTTAAGGAACACTCCTTAATAACAATTGTTTCCTCAGCAATTTCAAACAAAAGACAACTGAGCATTCAAAAGACAATTGAGCATTTAGTATTTATTTGTTAAGCTAAAGTTCCAGATTTACGAATAGGGTCTCTCCACCCAACCTGCAAAGAAATGGAAATTAAGTCCAAAACCTTCCCCGTGCTTCTCTTCCCCAGAATAGTTATCTCTTCAAGCAGTTAATCAATGCATTGGCCTCTAGACTCTACTCAATCCAGCCTAGAATTTCCTTAGAGTTCCAATTTGTGAGTCCCAGAAGTTTTCCACTGGCTCTCGTCCAGCTCTAGAACAACTTCTCTGCAACGTCCTGCTTCTTCCTCCCAGTTCTTTCTTACCCTCAGCAATAAAAAGAGAGGAATAATTGCTTAACTCTTAATTGTTTGGTAGAAAAAGAATTAATCATATTGTGCACAACCTCGCACATTGCATACTTGGTACTTCCTCCACTGTCTGCAATGCAATTGAGCCACATAAAAAGTAAAACAATACTTCTTTTCAAAGGGAAGAAGAAAAAATAAGATGTTATGAAATTAATACCTTTTCTTTGTAGCAGCTATTGTAGTAGAGGCACACCCCACAATCTTCATCATCATATGGAATCCTGGGAATCATGTCGTTGTAGTACACCATTCTCAAATACCTGGTCACAGGTGTATTCAGATTCTTATTCATGAAATCTTTGAAGTCTATATCTCCAACTCTGGGTTGTCCAAATGTATAAACCGCTAGCAACTTCCCGCACGGGCTTCATCCCATCCTGTGGCTAGTAGATTTAGCTCTGGAACAGAAGCCAACATTATTGCCTAATCCTGAAAATGAACAAAAACCTCAGAGAAAGCTTTTCACAAGATGCTAGCAATCCTCTTGCTCATATGCGTTTCAAGGGGAGGTAGTTAATAGTTAAATATTATTAACTATTAATTGATTTTTAACATGAAATTATTATTAACTATTAATCTCACAATTGACTATTGTTCAATCATCTAACATTAAATCTGAAGGTGGAGAATGGTGCAAGGTGGCACTTAGGAGAGTTGATTTCAAAGAGGATTGCCTTATGGCGTAAATATGGTTTATAACAACCAACCTTTTTTATTTTTAAATATTAGTTGGTCCTTTATTTTTTTGTTCAAACCATATTTAATATATGATTTCAAACTACAACCATATTTTGACTTTTATGTCGTCTTGTCTTTTTTTAATTTATATAAATTGTCTCATATGGATTTTTTTCATATATATATATATATATATATATATGTGAGGCTTTAATGATATTTTTTTGTCTTTTTTGCATGGTAAAGATCCAATGATAGAGTGCCATGTGTCAATGGTTGGTGGGATTCCATGTACGTCGTGGGTCCCACTTGTTGATTGGGATGCCATGTGGCACACTATGAGCCCCTCTTTTCGCATGCCTTGTCAAACTTCAAACTGAAATAAGTTTCTCATATGGACTCAAATTGAGACGTCGTTTACGTCGTCAGAAATCTCTCGATGAACTCTTCGATCTAACCTTGGTTTCACTACAATCTAATAACTCTAATTTTTGAGCCTTTCCTGAGCCCTCTTTGCTTTTTGAGCCTCTGGAGCCACCTGGATCAAGTATCATTCTACAAAGATCTGAAATGTGTTATGGTGTCGCCCCTCATATGCAATGTGAGTGGTAATAGAGAGAATTCATGTGTGGTGGAATTGGCTAAAAGATAAGGCATGTCATTGGTATTCAACATGCCTAATTTATATGAATTTCAAATAGCATGAGAGGATGATGCAATAATTGAGAGTATGGAAGTCGAATGGTAGTATTAGATTTCTAAGAAGAAGGATGAAGAAATTGATGAAGTGTTAGATCAAAAGGATTTTGAAATGTGTGGCTGAACATATGAGTAATACTAAATGATGTGGAAGATCATAGGCAAATTAGAAATAGGCAAATTGGAAACTACTTGGAAATATGGAAGATGAGTACAAAATACTTTGTAGTGGAAGACAAAGGTAGATGAACAATAATGCATAGGAGCTACATGAGGATGCACAAGTTTTTATTACAAGAGAATTTGATGCACAAACTTCTTACTTACAATTTGATACATTGGTGTAGGAAAGTGCGAAGGAAGTTAATGCACACGTGAACATAGAAGGAAGGGAGAGTACATAACATGATAGTGCATGTGTACAAGTGTAAGACAATGCACATAATTAATAGCAAGCATGGGATATCCAATTCATAACATAGTTAAGAACATACCAAGGTGTTTCATGCATAGATGGAGATTGCACATAAAGGAGTTGGGTACATGCTAAAATGTTGGTGCAATATTCGTAGATGTGCAAAAGATGTTTTGGCACAGGTTTGGCACAGGAGGAACATAAGCAAGATGAAGTAACATGTAGAGTAAATAATTGTTAAGTATAGAGCATCAATACAACTAGGTAAACCTAGAGAAGTGAGTCACTATGCATTCCCCTTAGCTAGATCCTTCTACATCACATTTGACCTTGGGCATTCCTATCTCATAACAAGTTGCTATTATCAAGATAAAAATTAGTGACACAGGGCACCTTGTTAAGGACGTTGGTTTGGTTTTTTAACAGTGAAGAAAACATGCCCACGAGTAAAATGTTTTGAGTTCCACCCCACCACCTCAATGATAATAATTGTAGAAAACTATTCATACCAAAATATAAAACTAACAACATAGGCTTGTGATAGACATTTATTTAGTCTTTTATTTTAAATATCCATAAGTAAAGTGTTTCTAATAACATCTTCCCTTTGAATTTTTTTATTTTTTTTGTAAATTATTTTCTATTAACTCAATAAAGCAAATTACATCAAGATTAAAAAAAAAAAATCATAGCATTTTAAGTGTTATACATTATAATTGTTCATGGGTTTGTTTTTTTACCCTTGTTCCTATGAACTTCTACCCAATCAATAGTTTTATCATTTAAAATTGAGGAGCTACCTCTATCTTCATTCTTCAGAGAGAGCTCACTTTCGTATATGTAGAACATGGAACATCTTTATCACTGTCTGAATGGTCAGACTTATGGGTGTTTTTCTGCCCGCTACTTAGTGACACAATTATTGTTGATGTTGTTTCCTTATTCTAGGCTTGAAAATTCTCCTTTGTTGAGGAGTAGGGTGGTGCCACAGTGGACTGCTTGGAATCTTGAGAAGCAGAGTAGGTTGGGGGTGTCAAGTTCTTACCACTTGAAGCGGTCTGTTAAACTCACATGGACAGCAAGACAGATTTGAAAGATAAATCAGTGAGTTCATTTTTTATTAAGATCATATATACATTTATAGTACAACATATGACTCTTGGGTTTCAGATCCCAAGGTCTCTTGGACTGCTTAGTCTTTTCGGCTTCCACACTAACCCTTTAGGATTAGGTGTCCAACATTCCCCCCCTTAATCCGAAGGGTTATGTATGAGTCCAAGAAGAGAGTTGTAATACAAAATGTGCAAAAATGCATGGCAGCACTAGGCTGAATGTGCTCTATGAAATGTTGGTAAAAAAGGGCGGTGGTTTAAGGATGACCACCAACACTGGAATGCTTAGTGCAGTTCCCGGAACTCTGGCAAGAAACTGTAGTTTTCTGCTAGAGGAAGTGTTCTCAATCTGTGATGGTTTAAGGATGACCAACAACTCTGGAATGCTTAATGCAATTCCTAGAACTCTTCCAAAACTGGCAAGAAGCTGGAGTCTTCTGCTAGAGGAAGTGTTCTTAATCTGTGATGGTTTAAGGATGACCAACAACTCTGGAATTCCTGAAATTCTTCCAAAACTGGCAAGAAGCTGGAGTCTTCTGCTAGAGGAAGTGTCCCAGATTGCCAACTGAAGGCATGTTCAGGCATCTTTGTCTCTGGCTACAACTCTGAAACTGGTGTGGCAGGTTGTGGCTCAGGCTCGCTTGATGTGGCTTTGAAGCTTGTAGATGACCATCATTTCCCCCCTGTCAGGTACAAGGTGAGAAGATGGAGAAGACTCAACTGCAAGACTGTTCAATACTCTGGAACAAGTTCTGACATGTGTTTGGAATATCTTCTTGGCTGTTGATGCCCATTGCCAAGAAGCGATCCATCCAAGATGAATCTTTGTTCTTGCAGGATGTTTATTTCTGAAGCATCTGTGTGAAGAATGACTGGTTTTATGACAGTGCTTACATGGATGAAGATCAAAACAGTGATCTTTCAAATGGCCAACTCGGTCACAGTGTTGGCATTTCACGAGCCGTTGTTGTTGTTGTTGTTGTTGGTGTTGTTGTGGAAGAGGGGCAGAGTCTGGAACAGCTGAAGCTGAACTGTCATGAGGAGCAGGTGAACTGTCATAAATGAATCCAGCACTCTGAAACTGAATGGGCTTGACATAGTCTGGAATATGAAAGGACAAGTCCTTGTCATATCCAAGACCAGTTCTGTGCTTGTTGTGGACAAGCTGTTCCCAAGGTCTGATGATGGGCTTGGGAAGTGCAGACTGAATTTCTGCATCTGCATGTACAGCTGCTGCTTTATGGGGTATTAAATCTGAATGAACTGTAACATTATTGTTTTGCTGTTTATGGGAATCTGTTTCAATCTTCTGAACAGAAACAGGTTCAGAATGATGACTCCACTGCTGTAATTCTTCTTGCTGTAGCTTTGTTTCCAGCTGCAAAAACTCAATATTTTCTTGTACATTTTTCAAACAGATTTGAATGTTTGCAACAATGGCTTTATCAATCATAATTGTATTGTCCGTGGTAGAATGTATTAGAGTGTTCAGTAATTCTAATACAACACCCATTCTATCCATTTCACAATAATATCACTGCAAAAAAATTGATTGGTGTACCACTTTGTCTTCAAAAAATCTTCAAGTATGTAGCTTCTCAATATACTTCCATATACAATGCAATTTCATACCATGAACATATTCTGTGCAAAATTACACAGAAAAAACATCTTAGCCAACATATTGTAATAAAGAAGTAGCTGGGAAGTAGAGAACCTGGTTCTTCAAAAATCTAGATCAACATATGACAACCCAAACATTTGCAGAAGTCATAACACTTGTCTTGTAACTTGAATATCTATGTATTTCAGCCGCCAAACTTGAATTTCAAAACCCCTTCAGTGTGAATTGCTTTGGGTCTGCTCAAAGCTTGAAGTCAAGAACATAAAGAATTTCATTCCATTTCAGTCACCATAGACTTGATATTACACCTTCAATCTTCATCATCATTGTATGCATAATTGCAATCCTTGATTGCAAATCTATAACATATATTTCAAGTTTCTACAAACAATTCAAGACAGTAGCAAATGATTATGAGATGACTTTGCATGCAAATTCAGAAGTTGAAGAAGCAGTTGAGGAAGGAACCCATATTCCAGAATATAAGCACAACTTTGGGAGTGTATCACCAGTTCTAAGCAACAATGAAGAAATCCCCAAGCGTGATATTACAATTGCAGATGAAAGCAAGAAGACAGTGGTAGTGAGTCTCTGGAATGATCTTGCAAAGAAAGAAGGACAAGTGTTGCTTGACAATGCTGACGATGGACCTTACTGCATTTTTATTCTGGCTGCAAGAAATGAATTCAGTAGCCTGTAAAATATAGCATACTCTGCTCCTTGTGCAAGAGGATCATAAATTCCGTCCAGTTTGAAATCCAGAGAATTTACAGAGCGTTCATAGTGCGTGGGCTTTCTTCTTCTGCCTTATTCTGTACACGCGGGCAGTTGAGAAAATTGCTTTTGGAGTTGTTGTGGAGGATTGATGCTACACGTTCTACAACAAAATCTGCAGTTTCATTGTGGTCCTGGAATGTAGTGGAAGCAAACTTGTCTTGCAGTGCCACAGAAAGCCCGCAAGCTTAGGTTGCAGATGCTATGAAGTTACAGTGACATGGTAAATACTTAAACTACACTATTTACAACATGAGGTGCATAACAACATTCTAACGAACATCATAGTTGATGCATCTGTCATGGTACAAATACAAGCTTCTTCTAGAGAAGAAGCTGCAAGCTTTTCAATCAAACTTACAGATGTTAGATCTCAGAGCAGACTGATGGCGGTTGATACGAGGCCGGACATAGCATCATCTTTAGAAACGCCTTCACTAATACCAAATCGAAGTTGAATGTCTCCGCATTCTTTTAAAAGCACTGCAACGCACAATCTTAACCGTCTTGAAGCCCAGCGAAACGATCTTAATTCCAAAGTGCTGAGGGAGGAATTACAGTTGCTCCAGGAACCGGGATCGTATGTTGGTGAAGTTGTTAAAGTTATGGGGAACTCATCTACTGCACCGGACTGCTATTCCTCAGCTGAATTAAAGATAAAACGGACAGAAAATATTAAAACGGCAGAGAAAAGGATGAAACGCAAATTTCCACAATGGCATCTTCTACTGCAGCATGATCGCAGACCACCGACTGCACCGGACTGCTATTCTTCTCATGAGGCACGAAGTGCTTCAGATATTAAAACTACGGAGTCAAAGAAAAGACGCACTCGATGAGTTATGAAAGTAGCTCAGTTACGGACTTAAAATGAAACGCACAGTCATTCAAACGATTCCAAGCACTGTCAGTTATTGAAGGCTTGTAACGGTCCCTTTGTATAGCAGATGCAATAACATGAATTATGATTGATTACAGGGCAGAGAATCGACAGAGTATATGGGCAGAGCGCAGAACTGATACGCAGGTAAAGGCGTCAATAATGCTTTTGAGATTCGAGGTCCGTTCCAGTGAAACATTAAGCGTTAGCATTCTGACAAGGTAGCAGAATGGCAGAGTCATAATGAGATGAAACGGCTGAGTGAAACGACTGAGCACATTTATAATGGCAGGACAGAAATGGCACAAATAAGGCTGAGTGAAGGAGCGTTTCTCTGCGCTATTTCCCAGCACCATTCGACCAAAATGCTTTCTTCCGGGACTTTGTACTTGCCATGGATAAGCTTGGCAGCATGGGCATTAAAACAGGCTATGAGGGAGAGATTAGAAAGTCCTGCGATGCGTTATTGTTTCTATGTATGTTAGCGATAATTCACGCGGGCGTTACTGTGAATGCCGCAAAGCCACCTGTAACAAACGCGTACGCGACTATGATGTACATACGTAAATATCAGCCGTCCCTCATCATTATTATCATTGAGATAATGCGTTGTCACTAAGAGAGAATTCCTTTTTCATCTCCATAAACTTTTTGATTCAAAAATTTTACTGATAAGTACACTATAGTTTCTTTTCACCGATTACTTCTCTGCCAATATATCTAGTTTTAATGATCCCAAATCTTAAAATACGTTATGCTCTGCAAATACTTTAATTACTTTTTACTTTCAAAAAAAACTTATCTTCCACGCCAGAAGACTGGTCATAAAAAATGATGGCCCGATTCCTTATGGATGCCAGTGATACACTATTAAACTCACTCCTTCAGAGATCTTCGAACATGAATCATCATGCTTCAACGGCGGCCGCAGATCCAAGTAAAAATAATATTTTCATAGGATACAACAACTAATGCGACAGCTTTTGGTGGTGGCAGCGGCTCTGATTCGCTAACAGTCGTGGCAGCTCGTAGGATATAGCAGCGCTTCGGACAGCTTTCAGTGGTGGCGGCTGCTGTGATTCATTAATAGTGGTGGCCAATATTCAACAAACGCCTTTGTCAGGGATCATATCCGTTGGGCTGTATATCTCTCCAATTAAACAATGGTAGATTACAATGTCAGGGCCCTCGCGGCAGCGGCTTACCGGTGGTATGTCGATTCAACAGAGGCATTCTTCTACCTTTCGCTCTGGACCAAGTAATCATTCACCAAATTAATCCTTCAGAGGACAGAGGCATTGAGGACAGTGCTCAAGTCAGAATGACAAAGGCCAGTGCTCAGACCAGTTGCACAAAACTACACAGGCCACACATCATAGCTCTGATACCATGTTAAACTCACATGGACAGCAAGACAGATTTGAAAGATAAATCAGTGAGTTCATTTTTTATTAAGATCAGATATACATTTATAGTACAACATATGACTCTTGGGTTTCAGATCCCAAGGTCTCTTGGACTGCTTAGTCTTTTCGGCTTCCACACTAACCCTTTAGGATTAGGTGTCCAACACGGTCTTCTGATCACTCGAGCCTCTATTGGGTTTCCTCTACTTTGGGAGCGGGACAACGCCTTTGAGGATGGGCAAGCCTTCTGCAAGCGCCTTGGTTGGTGACAGTTTCTACACCTGAAAGTTGTATTTTCATAGTCCAGTGGCTGAGAGAATTACTTTCCCTCCCACTTGAGAATAATATTATCTGGCGGTCCTTCAGTCAGATCCAATTCAACACATATATGAACGAAAGCGATGAAACCTGACTCTAATCTTTTGATGTATGTTTTGATGTAGCAGCCCAATGAATTACAGATTTGTTCCAAAATATCTGGTCGAATCCAATGGAGGGGTAAGTTTGGTAGCCTTACCCATACTAGTGTAGTAAGAGATTTCATAGAAAGAGGGTTAAACTTTGGAAACCATGGTTGGACTGAGAGACCTTCTCTTCCCCAGAACCACAGTCCTTGGTCGAAAACCCTTTTTTAGTCATCAAAATCTTTGAATACTACCACAAAATATCCTTTCGAGTAAAACATCAACTCTAAATTTTGGGACCGGTTCTAATGAACCCAGTCCCAGAGGGCAGAAATTGGGGGTCAAAAACTATTGAAATGACGTATAGTTGTTTGTTGCTTATAATCTGCTACCTTCAACATTGTTAATACATCATCCACCTCGATCGATGGAGTGTTTGTTGCATGTTCCACTACAAAAGCCCCACTTAAGAGATTCTTTGGTGGTTGATAGCTAGATTATGGATTTAGAACATCTTTGTAAGACAAAGGTTTAATTTTCTGAGATGCCTCACCACTTCTGACCCCTCCCGTCAAGCATGCCACTACAAAGATAGTGTCATTCCTCGTAAATCCATAATCTCTGAGGGCATTCCCTGGCTTAGTTGTCTCCCTTTAAAGAAAAGCCTCACTTCTTCCTTCAAGATATTCTATTTGAAGAATTGCCACCAATTCGAGGTTACATTGATAGCTAGGGATGTAAGATTCCTTCTTCATATGTTTATTAATTATTAATGGGAATTCAAGCTTGGTGCATTTGCCATAAGTCTAAACCACTCGTGATTTGATTTAAGAGACAGAATGTTATTTAGTGATTTATTGTAAAACATTAAATGACTTATATTAAATGTTTATATGAAATGTCTATACCACTTGTGATTTGATTTAAAAGATAAATATTAAATTATTATATATTAGAAGTTTAGATTTATATGAAATGTCTAAACCACTTGTGATTTGATTTAAGAGATAAATATTAAATTATTATGTATTACAAATTTAGATGAGATATTACTTAATGTCAATGGTAAATTATTATATATTAAAAATTTATATGAAAATTATTATGAGAAAAAAAATTATAAATAAAAATATATGGTAAATTATTATATATTAAAAATTCATATGAAGATTATTATGAGAAAAGAAATTATAAATAAAAATATATGGTAAATTATTATATATTAAAAATTTATATGAAGATTATTATGAAAAAAAAAAAATTATAAATAAAAATATAAAAAATATTCTGCATAGTAGTTACCCACTCAGTGTCTTGAAGATAAATTTTGTTGTTTTATTGACATATTGTCTTGAAGACAGACATAATATTAATATCATTTGAAATGTTGACAAAGTGATCATGATTGCTTTGGAGATTGCAAAAAGAATGTAAAAGAATAACTCTTATTGCATATTTTTCATGATGTATTATTATATTTTTAGTGGGTTGTATTTGTATATATTATTATATTTTTGGTTTGTTCATTATAGTTTAAGTAATTACATTATATATTTGTATATATATAAAAAATAAAATAATTAATATAATTTTTAATCAGTATATATATATATATATGAAAACTATATTTTATAAGCTTATGGATGAGATTTATAATATATTATAACAATCAAATGTGGATTTAGTACTATAAGTGGATTGGAAAAGCAATTCCGGAGTGCTTGGGGTTTTGGAAGCTCTAAGGTTTGGCCAGTACTATTTTACTTTTTCTTTAAATATAGTGAAGTTGTTGGATTTCAATGTAGTGAGATGATTTAGAAGTGGAAAGGAACGACTTTCCAAGTTGACTAAGATTATTAATGATTTTTTAGTTGATGGTTTACAAAAAAAATTGGAGAAGTGACAGCTGGACCAGGGGAAAAATGGAGCTAAACAGAGTTAGGGTTTCACTGTTCGAAAATGAGGGTTTGGGATCGGCCGCCATGATCTATCCTCTGAATGGTTCGCATGGCTACCAAGGATCTAAAGCACCTGGTCGCTGGAGGGCTCTAAATCTGGGGTTAGCATATTATAGAGCTTCATATTAGAGGGAACATCCCATAAACTGGATCGTTGGGGACCTGGACCTTACAGAAAAAGGAGAGCAATGTACCATGGTGGGTTCCAATCTCAGGGCAACAAGTTCGACATCACTCAGATGCATTCGGCTCCGCTTTCTTCTTGGGCCCATTGGTGCCGGCGCACACCGGATGGAAAGGTCGGAGACGGCTCCTTAGATTACAGTGGTTCGACTGATATTGGCGGCCCTCAGGCAAGCGACGACAGCTTCTTTTCCAGAGGTCAGAGCACACGACATTTGCCGAATCTGCGACTCAATTCCCTGCAGCGGCCTCAGACTAGCATATGGCTACGAAATCGCGAGAGGCATATCTTTGGGTGGCATACTAAGGCTGCGACTCAGGTTTATTGGCATGGAGGTGGAGGCGGGATTTCAGATACAACCTCTCCAGCTCCTTGTTTATGCGGGGGACGGGCGTATAACATTAATGGGTTCTTTGAAACCAGTATGTATCGGTGTTGTTGGAAGACTGGATATATGCCCTCGGCTCATGTTGCGCCTCACATACGTCTACTCTCCTAAGACATTGTCGTCACAAGGGCTGGATTTTGGCACTGTTGCGATGGTATTGGCTCCAATCTGCACCATCATTCGCACCATTCCGTCCATTGTGCTATATGGGCTTCCCGTAACAGAGCAGCCTATGGGCAACGAGCCATTTTATGACTCCCGGTTCCTGGTAAATCCCCTCTGTTTTCAATTTTTTATAAAAACCCTGCTGGGATTTCCTTTTTAATATGGGTAAATAAAACAGACAGAGTGAAACATCTGAAGCACAACATCTTGCTAAATGTTGGATACCCTGCACATATGCAAAATCTGATATATGGGGGCAGAGCATTACAGGATAACCAGTCTTTGCAGGATTACCATATCTTATCAGCGTCCTCCATAACCCTCAACCTGAGATTTCGGGGTGGTGCTGAAACAGCAAGCAAAGCAAATAATGCAGGAGGTGGTTATGGGTGCAGTACTTTGAAAAGCACAGAAGCCAAACAGAAGCAAATGAATGGAGGAGTCTCTTTCAAGAACATCCTACAAGGAAAAAGAACAGTTATAGAACCAACAAAACATGTAGGTACCTCCCCTAGCTAGTACATTGTGGAGCAATTGAACTCCATTACAGAACTTAAAATAGACAATACATAAATAGATGATCAATGTGCTACATTTTAATCACAACTAATTATTTGTCATTTTAATTGTTTCTGGCCAAAACCTGTTGAGTTTTTTCATTGGATTTTGACTAATTGTTCATTAGATTGTGAATTACACTTATGCTCCAAAGAGTTCTTCATTGTAAAATTTCCATCAAACGGAGGTAAGAGACATTATCATACAAGAAAGACCATGGTTCTAGGGAACAACGGGCCTATTCATCACTCCTGGGTTCACTGAATTTGATGGAAACACCATGGTTGTCACCAGAATGTCGGTGTGGGTCCGACTGTATGATCTTCCTCTTCATTTCTGGGATGGTCGAGTTCTAACAGGTATCGGGAACATCATTGGGAAATATATCAAGACAAATATCCAAAGGTTGGAAAAAAGGATCTACACATACGCTCGGATATGTGTGGAAGTAGATCTCAGCAAAGGATTATTGGATCGCATTCAACTGATCCATAAACAGAGGAATTGGACTCAACTTCTAGATTATGAGAACACAACCTTCAGATGTAGAATTTGTAGGCAAACAAGGCATCTTCAAAATATGTGTCATGACGCCAAGAAATACACCGATAGAAAGAAGAAGAATGGAAAACATCCCAAAGGCTGGAACTTCCCTCCACCCAAGCCGAATGAGGAGGAGGACAAAGTAGAGGAGGTATCCACTCAAATCGGGAACAACTAGACAACACAGGTACCAGAAAATCAGGTGGGACACTCTCAGGATCCTAATGAACCACAGAACAATCAAGTACTACCAACAAACATACCAGAAGCAATGGAAACTAGTGGGTACAAACATATCCATTCATCAGACAATTCAGATTCAGACAAGGACAATGCAAGACCTGAAACTAGCAATCAGCTTGCACTTGTCTCTTCTTCGCCGTCTCAAGGGGAATGGCGCAAGGTCGAAAAAGAAAGGGAGAAAAGCCTAACTTTTCTCCTCATTGTATATTAGTTTGAATTTTGTATGTTTCTGCTTATCATCAGTCATGGACTTGATGATGCTATGGTTCTTAGCAAATGCAACATGTAATTTTGTTTTCACTAATAAAATTACGCTTTTTTCCCTGGAAATTTTTTTTGTTAAAAACAAAATTTATTATCTTAATTTTCGATAAATTTAAAATCAAAATATATTTATATTGATTAATAAATTATATTTTATTAATAGAAAAATAATAGAAAAACATATAAATAGTTAAAATAAAATATATTTTAAAATATAAAATTAAAATAATTAATTATATTTTCGCTGCTAAGAACACAAAAAAAATTGATATTGCCAGTGTTTGTGCAGAAGAAAGATTTTATCAGCGACTTGATAGACAACAACAGGGGCATACAAACAACAAACATCTATAGCCATCATTCCAGCATTCCCAGTCACAGTTGGAAAATTAGAGTAAAACAGGATGAATTCTCAGAATGGCTTCGGAACAGTAATTCCCATTCCCTCTTCTTTGATGGAGCTTCCAAATCCAATCCGGGAGCGGCAGGGGCAGGGGGAGTCATTTACAATCCCATTGGCGATATCATAGCAACCTTTGAGTGGGGATTGGGATCTCTATCTAATAACAGAGCAGAAGCGCTTGCTCTCTATCAAGGTCTTATCCAGCTCCAAAAACTTGGCATCAGTAACGCGATGGTTTTTGGAGATTCTGCTGCCATTATTAGCCTTATGATCAGCAAGCGTAAAGCTTCCAATATCTTCATCCAACAAACAATAAGCAGATGCCAAGCCTTAATCCGCCAAAATTGGGACCTTCGATTCTTCCATGTACTCCGCGCCTTCAACAAAGAAGCCGATAAATGTGCCAACCAAGCGTGCAGCAGATCCAAAGGGAATCTCCTTTGCAACAATGTGGAACACCATCATCATTTACCTTGATTTCTCTCATGGCCTGTGACAGTATCTCCAAATCTGACCCCTGCAGCAACCTCAAGGAATATCCTGACAGGATCCAACACAATCCCACCTCTGCCAATTCTCTGTCATCGAATTTTTTGCCCCTTAATCCTGTTGCCACCTCTGCCCTCTCGATTTCTGGTCGCTCTCGTGACCTCCGTGACTTTTCCCTCCTCCTCGTGATCTCGTCCTGCCCTTCTTGTGGCTCGCTCTTCATAAATCCACTTCCCCTCCCGCATCTCAGTATTCTGATGTTGAGGCCCCGACTCCCTGCATTTTGTATCCTGTTCAGCAGAGAGCTATCTGTCGCCTTAGTGATCTCTCTCTTTTCCAGCTACTCCTCAGCTCCCTCTTTTTGTGCCCCTGCAGTGCCAATCCCCCTCGCTATCCATCTTCTTCCCCGAAAGGTTACCTCTGCCACCTCCCAGCTCCTCTGATCATCGTTTGTCCTGACCTCATCTCTATTTTATTCGTGATATCAGTGCCTTCTCATTGTAGATGGCCCCTTCTTTCCAATCCGCTCTTCATTAATTCACTCCCCCTTTCGCGTCTCAGTAATCAGCAGTTGAGGTCTCGAATCCCTATGCTTATTTTCTATCTTCTGTTCAGTAGAAAGCACTATGTTGCCTCTGTTATCTCCCTTTTTTCTAGCTGCTCCTCAGCTCCCTCTATTTGTGCCTCCTGCAGCATCAGTCCTCCTAACTCTCCTCTCTCTCCCCCGAAAGTTTACCTCTCCCTCTCCCCTGTTTCACTGATCGTCTATAGTCCCAGCTCCATCTCTGTTTTAACTGCAGAATCAGTCCCTTCTCATCGTAGCAGGCCCCTTCTCTCCACTCAGCAACAGGACAGCTTTAAGGACTCAAAAATGGCTCGAAGTGAAGATTGTTTACACTGTGCAGACCTCCAGGCGGAGTTGGAACAAATCAGAGCGCACCAAAGAATTCTGGACGCGAAAATTGACTCACATGCTCGGATGACCAGCGAAAAATATGAAGCTGATCTTAATCTTTTCCTCCATAGGGTCTCCTCGCTCCAAGAGCAGTTCAACGATCTAGCCAATCAGTGCGGCCACGCTCAAGAGTCAATCGAAATACTCAAATACATGCTGGAGAAACGTAATGCACCCAGCACTAGCTCATCAAGCTTCAAGAACGCCGAAGTGGACAGCAAACCGGATGAGTCAACGGCTCGCCAGATTAGCCATATCAATATAGACTAGGATGTACTGCAAATTCTGTTTTCTTTTATCTCAGTTTGTCAAAATCTTCACTTGCATTTGTTTCCTACAAGTCAGAAATGACAATAGCATAGGAGAATTTTGTATCGCAAACTACCTCCAAGCTCAGCCTATGGGCCTCAATCATGTAACTCAGGAGCTTAGTCTCCCAAATATTTTTGGAATATAACCAGCAACCGACTATATATATATATATATATATATATATATATATATATATTAAAGTTGAGTTAAAATTGTCAAGTCTCACTAGCACAATCGGTTGAGGATGGGCCTTGTCAGCGAGGTGACCCGAGATCAAACGTCATAGGATGGTTGTGCTCTGTGTTAGGGGGGAACACATGCTAAAAAATCCAGTCAGCTAAGGGTTGGTGTGGCCTAGGCCAGGTGCGATCCCCGAGTGACTTAGATGTCCCTGGGCAACACTCCTCAAGCCACTGGTCAATCTTAGAGGATCACAGACAACTTGACAAACACACAAAAAAGAGTTAAGTTAAAATTAATAATGAATAATATCTTTAAAAATAATAAAATTAATCAATAAAGGTAAAGTAAAAAGATAATAATGAAAAGACAAGATTAGAGAAAAAGCAAAACAAAACAAAACAAAACAAAAAACAACAACGACGTAAATCATAGAGGGTAAATGGGAAATAAAGGAAAGTATTGAGAGAGTTTTGAAATAAGAATGGGTTAAGTTGAGAGTAAGGGAAAAAGGAAAAGTAAAGGAATAATATAAAGTTAGAAGGAGATGGAAAAAGAGAAGTCAAAACTTATATGATTTGGATTTTTTTTTATAATTATCATTAGAATTTCGCTGTAAAGAATTGATGGAATTGCAATTTTTTCGATTGCATAAATATTTTTAGTTTCCTCAAAATCCTCAATTGCACTTAGATTGTGCAATCTGAATAATAATATTTGTGATTATTTTAAACTTTAATTGGATTTTGAGTAAAATGGTCAACATAATATGACAAAAAAATCAAAATTGCTACATATTTAGACTACATTGATGATGGAAAAAGAAAATGAAATATAAATTAATAATGAATGAAAAATAGGAAGTGAGGTGAAATAAAGGTGAATGTGAGAGGGAAGATGAAGGAAATTGATTAAATAACACAATGAAGTTAATAATAAAGGAAAGAAACGATGAAAATGAGTTTGGTATTTAGATGATTTTAAGTAGTTTAAAAAGTGATTAATAGGTGTAAGTGATGATTAATTTTCCGTATATATAGAGAGAGAGGTGTTTGGTATAATAAGGATATATAGATATATATATATAGAAAGAGACAGAGAGGTGTTTGGTATAATAAGGATTTTGGAGATTTTGTTAATGATCTTTGAAAGAAGGGAAATAAGCTTATTTGGAATATTGAGGCCTAGGAAAATGGCTAGTTTGTTCTACATCACATCCACCTCTTAGCATTCCTATGTTATAATAAGTTATTATTATAAAAGTAAAAATTAATAACATGGAGCACCTTGTTGAATACTCGTTGGGTGTTTTAGAAGATAAGAAATATACCCATAAGTAAAAGGTTGATAGTTCCATTCCCCCGCCTCAATGACAATATGTAATAGAAAACTATTCATGCTATAATATAAAGTTAATGGCATGAATAGCTTGTCAATGACTTCTTTGGATTTTTCTTTTTTGAAAAGGGGCGAACTATCATAACTCAGTTGTCAAACCAACAGTGGGGATAATCATCACTAGTTGTTATCCGCTAATGCAAGTTGACTCATCATTGTTATTCAAAGAAAACTACGTCACTTATAATTACTCGTTCGTGGTCTATAAGGCGACAAGCTTTCTCTCATACAAGATATCTCTAGGTCTTGGGTCATTAACATGTTTCCTTATGTCCAAGAAAGATGACCTCTTAGCCAAACAAAAACAGTTTTAAAGCATACTCCAAGCCCATCTTGTCAAAAACTTTTATTTAGTCTTTTATTTTAGAAAACATATTTACAAATAAAATATTACTAATTCTATTTCTCCTTAAAATTCTTGTTTGATATAAAATTATTACCCCAAAAAACTCATTACCTTATTGAATTTATGATGCAACTTTTTATTTAACTAAATAAAATCTTTTAAATTCCACCACTCCCCCTCATTGTTTCTACTTACTTTAATAAATTAAACGTTATATACCATAAAAATTTATATGAAAACAAAAACCGAACAATGTAAATACCCTGCCAGGGAGTCTCCACCTTTGACTTAGAATTGGAACCTTGATTATTATAAAACCGCCTCACAAGTTAAGTTCCATCCCACAAAGATGTGCAAATAGGTACCATCACATTTCTTGTGTAAATTTTGCAACGATGTACAAATGAAACTCATGAACGTTGTGTAACATTTTTGACAATATTATTTTTAAGAATTGCCACCAAGTTCAGGTTGCGTTGTTACCTAGGGCTGTAAGATTTCTCTTGGGATTCTTATTCATTATTAGTGGGTAATCAACCTTGGTGTACCTGTCCTTTGAAAAAAAAAAAATGTCCCGAAAATCAACCTTGGTGTACCTCTCATAAGTCTAAAGAATGTCTTGAAAATCAACCTTGGTGTACCTCTCATAAGTCTAAAGGACTCCGCTCTTGATTTGATAGATCAAATATTATTTAGGGATTTTTTTGGTGTACTTCTCATAAGTCTAAACCACTCCACTCTTGATCTAAACCACTCCACTCTTGATTTGATAGATCAAATATTATTTAGGGATTTTTTTTTTTAATCTATGTAATTGAAAATATTTTTTAAATAAAGATATAAGGAGGAAAGTTTTGGAAATCTTCTTTATAATAATAACAATTGATTTTTTTTGTTGTGAAGAATGACTTTGCTCTCAATTGAAAATGTTGGAAAAAACAATTTTAGTGAATGCAAAATCTCTTTTAATGATATAAATCTCAAATATTTAATAATAATTTAAGTGTATATATTGTATTTATAGTAATATTATTATAATATTGGGGTGGCAAGAGTAGGGTTATTTTATGCTTTGATGAACAAATAGAGTTTTGATATGCTTGAGGATTGGGAATAACATTCAACAATCAAGTCGGATACATTGCACTATGGCAGGAATTAGAAACTACAATTGTAAAGAAAATAACTAAAAATACAATTTATGGTGACTCAATATTGGTAATACGTCATATGAGGAAAATAAATGGATTGTAAAGCATAGATTCTCCCCCCATTCTGCAGAGGATCATCCTTCAAATTATGCAATTCAACCAAATAAAGTTCTTCCATTTGTATCGTCATCAGAACACAATGGCACACTCATTGGCCAATAAGGCAGTCATCTTGGACCAAGGGAAATTGGAAATGGATCATGGAAGGTCCCTTATTTCACCAATATCATGATTATAAAACATAATTACTATGGTATTAATATCAATTTAAATGGCCTACACAACCAAATATTTGAATCAAACTTCAAGGTGGATCACATCTGCATGTTGGTCACATCAAATTTATGTTTCAAAGCTCGTCCATTAGCGCAAAAGCAAAAGACAATGGAGCCCTCATTATTTTTTTGGTCACAAGCATTAAAGAAAATGGACCCTTGTCTAAATCACATTAACATCTAACGTCCTGTGGAGTTGAAGTAGGAGAACAAGTGATGGCCCCTTCTTTACGAAGCTCGATACGTGAAATACAACTACAGTGCAATGGCAAATATGGAAGGTCAATCACAAGAAGATGAGCAGGTCAAAACCAACAAGTTATTAGAATCAGTTGAGGGACTACTAGCTACCCTTCAAAAGAAGACTTTAGTGGAGTAAGAATGAAAATCTCACAATTGTTGATGAACACAAAGCATGAGATTCAAAGGGGTCAATTGGAACAGTTTAAGGCTGAAATTCTCTCTGAGCTAGTAGCACTGGAGGTTAGGGTGGCAAAAATTGAAGGAAATGACAACAATGGGCTTTTACTCTATGAGGATGAGGTGGGATTCAGCAAGAAGTTAGAGAAGAAGAAGATCAAATGCACTCAAGAAACCCATACAATTGGACACAGCAGAGCCTCAACTTCATGGGAAGAACAATGTAAATTTTGAAACAGGAACTGATACGATTCTCGTTTTTTTGAGGTAACAAAAAAATCAACCGATTTTGAAAAGCATTGATTCAGAATATATATATATATATATATATATATATATATATATATATATAGTTTTTGACACTTTAATTTTTTTTGTATGTACATTATTTTTAAAATGTTAGTGATTTTCATTTTAAAAGTGTTATATATATATATATATATATATATATATATATATATATATATATATATATAGTTTTTGACACTTTAATTTTTTGTATGTACATTATTTTTAAAATGTTAGTGATTTTCATTTTAAAAGTGTTATATATATATATATATATATATATATATATATATATATATATATATAGTTTTTGACACTTTAAATTTTTTTATGTACATTATTTTTAAAATGTTAGTGATTTTCATTTAAAAAGTGTTGATGTAGCGTCAAGCCCTTTTTTTAGAAGACTTATTTTTTGACTTTAAATTTTCTAATGTGTTAAATGTGAATAATTATTTTCTAAATTTAATAATTTAAGTAGTTGTTTTCTTCATATTTTTTGTTTTTTTTTTTAATTTTTTTTTTTTGTAGCGAGATCTTTATTTTTTGCATAATTAAAAAAAACAATGTCGACATTTTAAAGTTTCGATCTTCTATATATTTATATATCATTAATTAATATTTCAATGCGCATAAAATAATTCTCTAAAAAAAAATTAGCAATTGACATAAAAATACACATTTTGAATATAAATATACAAAAAAATTACACATTTTGAGACCTTTTTGTTAAAAATGACATGTCAAATAAACAATTTTTATAGGAAAAATTTAACAAAAAATGGTTAAATAATAGTTTTTTTTTTTTATGAATTTCATGTCAAATAATAATAATAATCACAATTTTTTCTCAAAAAATAATGATTCACATAAAAATTAAAGCAAAAAACACATAATACAAATATTGAACATATAACAACATTAATTGAATACTTATTCTTCTCATAAAATGTCAAAGTCAAAACATTACAAGTATAACTAATTAATAGTTACAAAAAATGAGTTTGATTTCTGAGCATTACTTAAATTTAATCAATAATATCACTTAATCCATACTCTTCATCTTCTAGAGTTTCATCATTGTCTTCTTCCACAATATTTTCTGCTTCAGTTTGCTCATTTTCCTCTTTTAATGGATCTTTGATCTCTGTGAATCTCCCAATGTATGTATTTCCAATCATTCCATCTAATGGTGGTTGAGGTTCCTTTGCCTTTTTTGCCACACGTGATTCATTAAAATCTCCTTTCCTCAAACCAACTTCTTGCATTGCATCTGGAAGAAATTGAAGATCATTTATTTTTTGCTGAATAAATTTGCACTGTACTGGGTCTTTTTCAATGGCAATGCAATTTCTACTTTTTTGTAGGCAACATGCTAGTGTTGTGCCTAATTATCAAGCACAAAAGAAATAATGAAGTAAATTAGTATAATCACATATAAATAAATAAAAAAGAACATATTGAAATTCAATTTTATATAATAAAACTTACCTGAGCCTGAGAATAAATCCATAACCCAATCTCCTTCATTTAAACATAAGTTTATAAGATAGTTAATCAATGACTGTGGTTTTTTATAAATGTTAACTATCTCTCATTTTTCTTATTTATCTTCATATGTTAGTTTTTCTGCAACAACATCATAAACCAGTACTTGGCTATGACTCTTTCCATCTACCCGATTAAGAAGCATAGGCTTATAGCTATCATCTTTTGTCCAAATTTTGACATGGATGAACCCACAATCACTTATAATTGGTTGATCTCCACAGTTAATAAGAGTTGACTTTTACCTATAACATGAACTAGTAAAATTTCAATTAACTTGTACATAAATGATTTTTAACATTAATCAAACATACGTCGGCCTTGTGGCAGGCGTGTGCACCCTCTCACAGGCACAAGCTAGGGGCAAAGTGGCCCCCTAGCCTATTGGGGGTTGATTCCCAGAATTGGCCCCCAAGCCTTTCGAGGGTCGATTGGCCCCCATCAGGCTAGGGGCCGATTCCAGGAATCGACCCCCCAGCCTACCATGGTGTTACTTTTCCCAGGGCAGACGCACATGCATTCGCCCTCAACACAGTGGGAGTGCTACTTGCACACTCGTTGTGTCATGGGCGGGCACGACCACAGCCTTGCACACCTACCCATAGGCACAAGCACTGCCTCTACCTATGGTCGGGCGCGCCCGACCATGGGCGTGCCCGCTCGGGTATAAGTGGCTCCTTAGCTTGTCGAGGGTCGGGATTCGATCCCCTAGTAGGCAAGGGGGGAGCTTTGCCCCGGATGGATACAACCACGGTCGAGGGCACCCGCCCACATGCACAACCACACTGCATGTGTCTGCGAGCGAGCACACCCGACCAAGGGTGGCCCCCTAGAAGGCTAGGGGCTCGATTATGGGAATCGGACCCCGGCAGGGTCAGGGGCCTATTCTATCAATCAGGGGGTTGATTCACATAATCGGCCCTTGGCCTGTCGGAGACTGATTCCGAAATCGGCCCCTGGCAGGCCAAGGGGTCGATTTTGGGAATTAATGCCCAGCAGACCAGGGTGTTGATTTTGAGAATCGGCCCCCGGTAGGCCAGGCGGTCGATTCCTATAATTTCCCCCCAGTATGCCAAGGGGTCGATTCTGGTCGGGGAATCGACCAACGGTTGGTCAAGAGGAATCGACCCCTTAGTAAACTACCTTGACCTACCTAGGGCCGATTCCCATAATCGACCCCTTGGCTTGTTGGGGGTCGATTCTGGGAATCGGCCCTTGGCAGGCCAAGGGGTCGATTCTGGGAATTGGCCCCCGACAGGCCAAGGGGTCGATTCTGGGAATCGGCCTCCGGCAGGCTAGGGAGTTGATTCCTGAAATCGGCGCCTAGCATGCCAGGGAGTTGATTCTCGAAATTACCCGTGGCTTACCGAGGACTGATTCCCCTAGCAGGACAAGGGGTTGATTCTGGGAATCAGTCCCTTGGCCTCCACAAAATCGGCCCTTTGTCCTGTCGGGGGCTAATTCCGGGGTGATTCTCGGAATTGGCCCTCGACAGGCCAAGGGGTTGATTCCGGGAATTGGTCCCCTGGCCTATTGAGGGTCAATTCCAGAATCAGCACCCTGGCCTACCGAGGGCCGATTCTTAGAATCATCCCCCTAGCCTTCTAGGGGGTCGCTTTGGCCTAGGCGGGCATGGCCATCGTCAGGCGCGCCTACTGATAAGCACAAGAAGTGTGTTTGTGCTTGTGGGTAGGCGAGGGCCGCTTTTCCCTGGGGTGGCAGGCCCATGGTCGGGAGCGCCTGCTAACAGGCACAGGTAATGTGCTTGTGCTTGTGGGCAGGCGCGTCCCGCTGTGGCGTGCCCCCCCTGCTTGGCCCCCCGACAGGCCAAGGGGTCAATTCTGGTATGGGAATCGACCCCCGACAGGCCAAGGGGCCAATTCAGGTCTTGGAATCGACCCCTGGTAGGCCAAGGGGCCGATTCTGGGAATCAGCCCCTTGGCAGGCCACCTTGGCCTACCAGGGTCCCTTGGCGTGCCGAGCCGATTCCCGAAATCGGCCATTGGCCAAAAATTGACCCTCAAAAGGCCACGGGGCGATTCCCGGAATCGACCCCCGGTAGGCCAAGGGGTTGATTCATGAAATCATCCCCTTTGCTTACGGGGGGCTGATTCCCAAAAGCGGCCCCCGGCAGGCCAAGCGGTCGATTTCGTTTAGGGAAATGACTCACGACAGGCTAGGGGGGCGATTCCTGAAATCAGTCCTTGACAGGCCAGGGGGTCGATTGTGAGAATCACCCCCTTGGCCTACTGGGGGCTAATTCTGGGGGATGATACCCAGAATCGGCCCCCTACAGGCTAAGGGGTTGATTATGGGAATCGACCCCCAAAAGGCTAAGGGGTTGATTCTTAGAATCGGCCCCCGACAGGCCAAGGAGTTGATTCTGGGAATCGCCCCCCCCCCACTAGCTAAGGGGTCGATTCTGGTCTGGGAATTAAGACAAGAATTTTCCCCAGCAGGCCAAGGGCCAGAATTAGCCCCCAACATTCCAAGGGACTGACTCCCCGTAATCGGCCCCTTAGCCAACCGGGGGTCGATTCCCAGAATCGGCCCCGAGTAGGCCAGGGGTTCAATTCTAGGAATTGTCCCCTCTCGAAGCTAGGGGTCGATTGTGACAATGTCCCCCTTGGCCTACCCGAGGCCGATTCCCAGAATTGACCCCCCAGCCTGCCAAGGGTCTGATTCTGGGATCGAACCCCTGGCCTACAAGGGGCCAATTCTAAGAATCTACCCCTTGGCTTTCCAGGGGCCAATTCCCATAATCGGCCCCTGACAGGCCAACTGGGAATCAGTCCCTGGCAGGTCAAGGCGTTGATCCTCGAAATCGACTCCTGATGGGCCAAGGCGATGATTACCAGAATCGAGCCCTTGGCCTGTCGGGGGTTGATTCTCAGTGGGTCGTGCACAGGCACACCAGTCGTGGTTGTGCCTACACGAGGCAAAGCGGCCCCTTGAAAGGTCAAGGCACCAATTTTGGGAATCGACCTCCTTGGTCTGCTAGGTGTGGATTCACATAACCTATCAGTTGTTGATTTCCAAAATCGGCCCACTAGCCCGGGCGGGCACACCCGCCCACAGGCACAGGCACATGCCAAGGGCAAGGCGCTGATTCTATTATGGGATTCCATCCCCGGCAGGCCAGTGGGTTGATTCCCAGAATCGGCCCCCAGGCCTGTTGGGGGTGTATTCCCAGAATCAGCCCCTAGGCCTGCTAAGGGCTGATTCTGGGAATCATCCCCCTTACTTGTTGGGGGTCGATTCCCATAATAGACCCCTTATCCTGTTACGGGTCAATCCCGCGAATTGTCCCCCGATAGATTCCGAGAATCGACCCTCGAAAGATCCCCCGAATCTGCCCCTTGGCCTGTTGGGGATCGATTCCCAAAATCATCATCTTAGCCTGCCAGGGGCTGATTCCTAGAATCAGCCCCTTGCAAGCCAAGGGGGCGATTCTAGGAATCGGCCTGTGGCAGGCCAGGGGGTCGATTCTGGTCTTGGAATCAGCCCTCGACAGTCTAAGGGGTTGATTTTGGTGTCAGAATCGACCCCCAACAGGGTAGTTGGATGATTCCTGAAATCTGCCCCTGGCAGGCCAAGGGGTTGATTCCACGAATCGTCCCCTTTCCCTGCTGGGGGCTGATTCAACAAGCCAAGGGGCTGAGGGCTAAATCTAGAAATCAGCACCCTGGCCTGTCGGTATGGGAATTCTCCCCCAGCAAGCCAGGGGGTTGTTTCTCGGAATCAGCCCCAAGTAGCCTAAGTGGCTGATTCCGGGAATCAGCCCCCGATAAGGCAAGGGGTCGATTCTGGTAACTGGCCCCCGACAAGCCAAGGGGTTGATTCTGGGAATCAGCCCCCTAGCTTGTCGATATGGGAATTGTCCCCGGGCTAATTAGGGGCTTGATTCTTGGAATCGTTCCCCCCTTGGCCTACCGGTGGTTGATTCCCAGAATCGACCACTTGGCTTATCGGGGGCCAATTCCAGGAATCAGCCCCTAGTAGGTCAAGGGGTTGATTCTGGGAATCGACCCCTGGTATCCCAAAGTGCCAATTCTTGGAATCGACCCCTGGTAGGCCACGAAGCCGATTATGGGAATCATCCCCTTAGCATGCCAAGGGGTCTCTTTGACCCGGTTGGGCACGCCCGCCAGTGCCTGTGCCTATGGACGGGAGCGCCCACCTATAGGGACAAGCACTTCCTGTGCCTGTGGGCAGGCGTGTATGGACGTATATGTGCCTGCCCTGGGCAAAGCGACACCCTGGTAGGTCAAGGGCGACCCACAGTAGGCCAGGGGGACAATGCACGGAATTGAACCCCTGGCCTGTCGGGGGCCAATTCTGAGAATCGTCCCCCTAGCCTGTTAGGGGGACAATTCTCAGAATTGGCCCTTTGGCTTGCCAAGGGGTCGATTCTGAGAATCGTCCCCCTGGCCTGCAAGGGTTTGGGTCTGGGAATTATCCCCTAGCAAGCTAAGGGGTCGATTCTGGGAATCAGCCCCCTGGCCTGCTAAGTGGTCGATTCCCGGATGGGGCCCCCAGATGGTCAAGGGGTCGATTTCGGTCTAGGAATTGGCCCTCAATAGGCCAGGGGGCCGCAATCGACCCCCGGTAGTCTAAGGGGCTGATTCCTAAAATTGACCCCTGGAAGTCCAAGGGCCCCTGGACATCCATGGGACGATTCCCACAATCGTCCCCTCGATCTTTCGGGGGCTGATTCATCGGCCCCCAATAGGCCAACTAGGAATCGACCCTCTGTAGGCCAAGGCGTTGATTCTAGTAATCAGCCACTTGGCCTGCCGAAGGCCAATTCTCAAGGGGTCGCTTTGACTCAGGGGGGCACACCCACGGTGCTTATGGGCGGGCATGCCCATGGTGCCTGTGCCTATGACTGTGGGTGGGCACGTCCGGCTGCAGGTGTGCCCACCCTGGCCAAAGGAGGCCCCATGCAGGGGTTTTCTTTGCCCTAGGCGGGCACACCCACCTAGAGGTATAAGCACATCAGTCGTGGGTGTGTTCGCTCAGGGCAAAGCGACCCCCTAGAAGGCTAGGGGGGCCAATTTAGGGAATCGACGCCCGGCAGGAAAGGGGGCTAGAATCGGCCCTTGGCCTATCGGGGGCCTATTTTGGGAATCGGCCACCGACAAGCCTAGGGTTCAATTCCCAAATTCTGGGAATCGGTGGAATCAGCCGCTAGACTGTCGGGTGCTGATTCCCAGAACCTGTTGGGTGTCGATTCCCAGAACCTGTCGGGTGTCGATTCCCAGAACCTGTCAGGTGTCGATTCCCAGAATCGACCCCCTGACAGGCCAAGGGGCCACTTTACCTTGAGCGTGCCCACCCGGGGCAAAGTGGCCCCCGGTAGGCTAGGGGGTCAATTCCGAGAATGGACCCCCAGCAGGCCAAAGGGCCAATTTCGAGAATCAACCCCTTGGCCTGCTAGGGGCCAATTCCGGGAATCATAATGGACCCCTTGGCCAGCCAGTGGGTTCATTCCCGAAATCGACCCTCGGCAGGTCAAGGGGTCAATTCCTGGAATCGGCCCCTTGGCCTGCTGGGGGCTGACCCCTTGGCTTGAATCGACCCCTGGCAGGCCAAGGGGACGATTCTGGGAATCAACCCCTTGGCCTACTGGGGGCCGACCCCTTGGCTTCAATCAGCCCCCGGCAGGCCAAGGGGACGATTCTTGGAATCAGCCCCTTGGCTTATCAGGGGCCAATTCAGGGGATCAGCCTAGGTTAGGCCAAGGGAACAATTTTGGGAATCGGCCCCCAATAAGCGAGGGGGTTGATTCTCGGAATCCGCCCCCAGCAGGCCAAGGGATTGATTCTGTGCCCTGGGGCCGATTCCCCAAGCAGGCTAAGGGGTCGATTCCTTGTCCTGCTGGGGGCCAATTCTGGTCTAGGAATTCACCCTCAACAGACCAAGGGGTCAATTCCAGTCTGGGAATCGACACCCCTTAGGCCAGAGAGTCTATTCTCGGAATCGCCGCCTTGGCCTACCAAAGGCCAATTATTCGGCCTCCAGTAGACCAAGGGGCCGATTCTCATAAGGCCTATTGGGGACCTATTACGAGAATCGGGGCCCTAGCCTGAATCAGCCCCTGACCCCCTGTCGCTCAGGGGAATGATTCCCGGAATCATCCCCTGGTAGGTCATGGGGCTGCTTTGACTCGGGCGGGCATTCCCATAGGGACACTGATTGTTTGTGCCTATGGGCGGGCACTCCACTCCGTGGGTGTGCCTGCCCTAGGCAAAGCGGCCCCCGACAAGCTAAGTCGTTGATTTCCAAAATCGGCCCCAAGAACACCAAGGAGTTGATTCCTAGAATCGCGCGCTTTAACCTAAGCGGGCAAGCCCAAGGTTCGACGTGCCTGTGTGTGTGGGTGGGTGCGCCAGGCCATGGGTGTGCCTGCCGTGGGCAGAGTGGCCCCTTGTCAGGACAGGGGGTCGATTCTTGCCAAGGGGCGAATTTTGGGAATTGTCACGACCCCCGCTAGGCATGGGGATCGATTCCCAAAATTGGCCCCTTACAGGCCAGGGGGTCGCTTTTACCCACGCGGGCATGCCTACCCATAGGCACATGCAGTCCTTGTGCCTCTGGGCGGGCACGCCCGGTCTTGGGCATGTCCGCCCGCCCACAGGCCCACGGTCAGGCACACCCGCCCATGTGCCTGTCAGTGGGTGCGCCCAGTTGTGGGCGTGCCTTCCCGCGACACACCGGACGTGCACGCTACACGCCCATTATGCTATGGGCATGCCTTCCCGTGACACAACGGACGTGCAAGTTGTACACCCATTGTGTCGTCAGCGGGAACTCCCATGGCCAGGCGCGCCTGCCCAGAGCTAGGCATGCACGCCTGCAGAACAATGGGCTTGCAGCACGCCCGTTGTACCGTGGGCGGGCACTGCCATGATCGATTTTTAGTAATTGTCTAAGTTCGTTTATATAATTGATGTTTGCATGGTATCTTGAAATAAAAATTTTAATTTCCATATGATGTTACATGAAGTTATGAGTCATTTTATGTTTGTTGGATTATATGTTTTAATTATAATGAATTTATTTGTTTAAAATATCCACAATGCAACAATGACTTAGATATATAATTTATGTTTCATTCAATCTACAAGTATTGATATTTTGATTAATTTAGTCATGTAATTTGTTCATAATATCATGGTTTTAATGTGTTGAAAACTTAGAGTTTTTTAATTCTATGATTGAAAAAATTTTAATCTTTTATTATCCTTAATGTTATTGTTGATAACAATTAGAATTTTAGTGATCTTTAGTGTCATGTTATTATATGTTTAACAACATGGATGAAAATTGTTGGAATTTCAATGTGTTTCGGATCCCATTATTTTATCTTTAACGTCATTACTAAAAAAATGTTGAAATTATACCTGTGAAAGAAAAATGTTATTCTACCAACAACATTAGTGTGTTTTTTTCATTTATTTTGCACCCAAAAAATTGGTTTTGCTGCCATTTTTAAAAAATGTTGAAAAATAACTCTAAAAAAAATAAAACATCATTCCAAAATACACATTTTTCATTTTTGGACTGTTTTTCATGTTTTTTGAGGTTTTTTGGCTAGAGTTCCCATTTTAGTTTACAGTTCTCGTTTCAAAATTTACATTATTCGAGTCAGGTGCACCAGGAATCTACATTGTCATCTAATCATGCAACATTTTGAATTTTCTGATGTTATGTCATTATAGGAAGTTATTAAGAGTCTTTTGTCATGTCTATACATGGCATCTGTTTAGAATAGTGGATAAATATCGTCATAGAACTAGATCTCTTACTTTTTGGACTTCTGAAAGCAATTTTATCTAGATCTTGAAGAATATGTAAGGGACATGACGTAGAATCCATCCTTTTATTAAAATAAATCAGTACATGTTTCCTTAAATAATAATAATAATAATTAATAATATAGTAAATTAAGTTAAAAAATAAAAATAAATAAAAAATAAATAAATTATAAAAATATAAAATTCTTATTAATGAGAAAAAGAATAATAAGAACAATAATACCATAATTATTGTACTTTTTCTCCTATTTATTTGTTTTGAGCTAAATATTTATATTAATATTGAATTGAATAAAAAGTTACATTTATTTTTATTAATTTGTTATTGTAGAAATTACACCAATAACACAAGGGCATAACTTTTGTTAATATAAACAAATTATCAAAATAACATAGTAAAGTAATTCCATAAATTTTATCTTGTTGGCATTACTACTCCCTAGCCTATGTGCATATCCAACCTAATTGGCAAGTTCAGTGCTCAATAAAAGTAAAACAAAAAAGTTGAATCTAAACATGTTAACCTGAGGGTGAGTCCACTTGGACAAATTTTGAATTTTCTTCATCTTCTTCAAAATCTTGGAATTCGAGGCCAAGTATTTTTTTTATTAGCAAGGACACCTCGTTGTATAGCTTTTTAACTTATAATTGAAGGGCATATATGCAAAGCAGAGTTTCCTATTGAGCTTCACTTCTCTCCACCAATACTTTTCCTATGATGGTTTTTTTTCTAATAGATATCAATTGTTTGGATATACCTATTGCGATTACCCACTACTAGTGCTAGTATCAAGGATCCATTGTCCCAAATGTTCTTTGATTTCCTCATCCTAGATAAATAGTCTTTCTACCTTGACTTATGTTTATGCAATATTGATTTCATTCCTTTCCACGTGTGGAGTCTATTCCCATTATAGTGTAGTTATATTTCTTTGCATTCTATTGTGCTCAAGTTCGTGTGTGACCCCTGCATGCATGATGACCCCTTTGACTTTGACCAACACCAAGATGAGGCATGGTAGGTGGTTGAGACCTAGGGATAGTAAGGAAGGGTATAAGTAGGGAGAAAAAAGCTTTGAAGAGTTAAGAGGGAAAGCAGACTTTTATAGAGAATAGTTCTAGGCAAACATAGAAAGCCTACAAGTAAAGTAGGCCCACTCGAAGTGTTGAAGGGAGGAGACCATGAAGTTGGGCTTCCACTTTTAGGGGGAGGGGGCCACAATAAGTTAACTAATATATTATAATTCCATCAAACTTGATGCAAAGTAAACATAGTTAGCTAACCAAGACAAATAATATGTTAGAGGAATGGTAAATGAGAGAATTGGATGGTTTGTTTACTCTTCTAGCCCAAAGATGAAGATATGACAAAGGAAATCAAAAAAAAAAAAAAAGTGAGGGCCTATAAACTTCACTTACCCCAAACTGTGAGAGTTGTGAGTGGCATGATAAGGTAGTGCAATCCTTTATGCCCTGGGTTAGCGGGAGGATACATGCTAAAAAACCAGTCAGCTAAGGGTTGGTGTGGCTTAAGCCAAGTGCGATCCCCGAGTGACTTTGACGACTTAGATGTCCCTAGGTAGCACTCCTCAAGCCATAGGTCAAGCTTAGAGGATCACAAACAACTTGACAAACAAACAAACAAAAAATTAAGTTAAAATTAATAATGAATAATATCTTTAAAAATAATAAAATTAATCAATAAAGGTAAAGTAAAAAGATAATAATGAAAAGACAATATTAGAAAAGAAAAAAAAACAAAACAAAACAAAACAAGAAACAACAACAACTTAAATGATAGAGGGTAAATGGGAAATAAAGGAAAGTATTGAGAGAGTTTTGAAATAAAAATGGGTTAAGTTGAGAGTAAGGGAAAAAGGAAAAGTAAAGGAATAATATAAAGTTAGAAGGAGATGGAAAAAGAGAAGTCAAAACTTATATGATTTGGATTTTTTTTTTATATTTATCATTAGAATTTAGCTGTAAAGAATTGATGGAATTGCAATTTTTTTGATTGCATAAATATTTTTAGTTTCCTCAAAATCCTCAATTGCACTTAGATTGTGCAATCTGAATAATTAATATTTGTGATTATTTTAAACTTCAATTGGATTTTGAGTAAAAATGGTCAGCAAAATATGACAAAAAAATCAAAATTGCTACATATTTAGACTACATTGATGATGGAAAAAGAAGATGAAATATAAATTAATAATGAATGAAAAATAATAAGTGAGGTGAAATAAAGGTGAATGTGAGAGGGAAGATGAAGGAAATTGATTAAAATAACACAATGAAGTTAATTAATAAAGGAAGGAAATGATCAAAATGAATTTGGTATTTAGATGATTTTAAGTAGTTTAAAAAGTGATTAATAGGTGTTAGTGATGACTAATTTTCTCTCTATAGAGAGAGAGAGAGAGAGATGTGTTTGGTATAATAAGGATATATAGATATATATATATATAGAGAGAGAGAGAGAGGTGTTTGGTATAATAAGGATTTTGGAGATTTTGTTAATGATCCTTGAAAGAAGGGAAATAAGCTTATTTGGAATATTGAGGCCTAGGCAAATGGCTAGTTTGTTCTACTTCACATCCACCTCTTAGCATTCCTATATTATAATAAGTTATTATTATAAAAGTAAAAATTAATAACATGGAGCACCTTGTTGAATACTCGTTGGGTGTTTTAGAAGATAAGAAATATACCCATAAGTAAAAGGTTTATAGTTGCACTCCCCCACCTCAATGACAATACTTTATAGAAAACTATTCATGCTATAATATAAAGCTAATGGCATGAATAGCTTGTCAATGACTTGTTAACATGTTTCCTTATGTCCAAAAAAAACAACCTCTTAACCAAGCAAAATAGTTTTAAACATACTCCAAGCCCATCTTGTCAAAAACTTTTATTTAGTCTTTTATTTTAAAAAACATATTTACAAATAAAATATTTCTAATTCTATTTCTCCTTAAAATTCTTGCTTCATATAAAATTATTGGCAAAAAAAACTCATTACATTATTGAATTTATTACTTTTTATTTAACTAAATAAAATCTTTTAAATTCCACCACTCCCCCTCATTGTTTCTACTTAAACATTATATACCATAAAAATTTATATGAAAACAAAAACCGAACAATGTAAATACCTTGCAAGAGAGTCTCTACCTTTGACTTACAATTGGAACCTTCATTATTGTAAAACCACCTCACAAGTTAAGTTCCATCCCACAAAGATGTGGAAATAGGTACCATCACATTTCATGTGTAAATTTTGCAATGATGTACAAATGAAACTCATGAACGTTGTGTAACATTTTTGACAATATTATTTTTGAAAAATTGCCGCCAAGTTCAGGTTGCGTTGATACCTAGGGCTAGGGCTGTAAGATTTCTCTGGGGATTCTTATTCATTATTAGTGGGTAATCAACCTTGGTGTACTTCTCAGAAGTCTAAACCACTCCACTCTTGATTTGATGGATCAAATATTATTTAGGGATTTTTTTTGTGTACTTCTCATAAGTCTAAACCACTCCACTCTTGATTTGATAGATCAAATATTATTTAGGGATTTTTTTTTTAAATCTATGTAATTGAAAATATTTTTTAAATAAAGATA
This sequence comes from Pinus tabuliformis, assembly GCA_031772625.1. Taxonomy (NCBI): domain Eukaryota; kingdom Viridiplantae; phylum Streptophyta; class Pinopsida; order Pinales; family Pinaceae; genus Pinus; species Pinus tabuliformis. The sequence continues at coordinate 314,422,506 of CM062808.1, read as the reverse complement.
TAAGAGGAAAGTTTTGGAAATCATCTTTATAATAATAATTGATTTTTTTTTTATTTTGAAGAATGACTTTGCTCTCAATGGATGGAAAAAACAATTTTAGTGAATGCAAAATCTCTTTTACCAATATAAATCTCAAATATTTAATAATAGTTTAAGGGTATATATTGTATTTATAATAATATTATTATAATATTGGGGTGGCAAGAGTAGGGTTATGTTATGCTTTGATGAACAAATAGAGTCTTACTATGTTTGAGGATTGGAAATAACATCAAATAGTCAAGTCGGATACCTTGCACTATGGCAGGAATTAGAAATTACAATGATAAAGAAAATAACTAAAAATACAATTTATGGTGACTTGATATTGGTAATACGTCATATGAAGAAAATAAAAGGATTGCAAAGCATAGATTCTCCCCCCATTCTGCAGAGGATCATCCTTCAAATTATGCAATTCAACCAAATAAAGTTCTTCCATTTGTATCGTCATCAGAACACAATGGCAGACTCATTGGCCAATAAGGGAGTCATCTTGGACCAAGGGAAATTGGAAATGGATCATGAAAGGTCCCTTATTTCACCAATCTCATGATTATAAAACATAATTACTATGGTATTAATATCAATTTAAATGGCCTGCACAACCAAATATTTGAATCAAACTTCAAGGTGGATCACATCTGCGTGTTGGTCACATCAAATTTATGTTTCAAAGCTCGTCCATCAGCACAAAAGCATAAGACAAGGGAGCCCTCATTAATTTTTTGGTCACAAACATTAAAGAAATTGGACCCTTGTCTAAATCGCCTTAACATCTGACGTCTTGTGGAGTTGAAGTAGGAGAACAAGTGATGGCCCCTTCTTTACGAAGCTCGATACATGAAATACAACTACAGTGCAATGGTGAATATGGAAGATCAATCACAAGAAGATGAGCAGGTCAAAACTAACAAGCTATTAGAATCAGTTAAGGGACTACTAGCTACCCTTCAAAAGAAGACTTTAGTGGAGTAAGAATGAAAATCTCACAATTGTTGATGAACACAAAGCATGAGATTCAAAGGGGTCAATTGGAATAGTTTAAGGCTGAAATTCTCTCTGAGCTAGTAGCACTAGAGGTTAGGGTGGCAAAAATTGAAGGAAATGATAACAACAGGCTTCTACTCTATGAGAATGAGGTGGGATTTAGCGAGAAGCTAGAGGAGAAGAAGATCAAATGCACTCAAGAAACCCATACAATTGGACACAACAGAGCCTCAACTTCATGGCGAGAATAATGTAAATTTTGAAACAAGAACTGATACGATTCTCGTTTTTTTGAGGTAACAAAAAAACCAACCGATTTTGAAAAGCGTTGATTTAGAATATATATATATATATATATATATATATATATATATATATATATATATATATATGACACTTTAAATTTTTGTATGTACATTATTTTTAAAATGTTAGTGATTTTCATTTAAAAAGTGTTGATGCTGCGTCAAGCCCTTTTTTTGAGAAGACTTATTTTTTGACTTTAAATTTTCTAATGTGTTAAATGTGAATAATTATTTTCTAAATTTAATAATTTAAGTAGTCGTTTTCTTCATATTTTTTGTTTTTCTTTTAATTTTTTATTTTTTTGTAGTGAGATCTTTATTTTTTGCATAATTAAAAAAAAGTGTCAACATTTTAAAGTTTCGATCTTCTATATATTTATATATCATTAATTAATATTTAAATGCACATCAAATAATTGTCTCTAAAAAATATAATTTTTAGCAATTGACATAAAAATACACATTTTGAATATGAATATAACAAAAAAATTACACGTTTTGAGATTTTGTTGTTAAAAATGACATTTCAAATAAACAAGTTTTATAGGAAAAATTTAACAAAAAATGGTTAAATAATAGTTTTTTTTTATGAATTTCATGTCAAATAATAATAATAATCACAATTTTTTTTCAAAAAATAATGATTCACATAAAAATTAAAGCAGAAAACACATAATACGAATATTGAACATATAACAACATTAACTGAATACTTATTCTTCTCATAAAATGTCAAAGTCAAAACATTACAAGTATAACTAATTAATAGTTACAAAAAATGAGTTTGATTTCCGAGCATTACTTAAATTTAATCAATAATATAACTTAATCCATACTCTTCATCTTCTATAGTTTCATCATTGTCTTCTTCCACAATATTTTATGCTTCAGTTTAGTCATTTTCCTCTTCTGATGGATCTTCGATGTCTGTGAATCTCCCAATGTGTGTCTTTCCAATCATTCCATCTAATGGTGGTTGAGGTTCCTTTGTCTTTTTTTCCACACGTAATTCATTAAAATCCCTTTTCCTCAAACCAACTTCTTGCATTGCATCTGGAAGAAATTGAAGATCATTAATTTTTTACTCAATAAATTTGCACTGTACTGGGTGTTTTTCAATGGCAATGCAATTTCTACCTTTTTTTAGGTAACATGCTAGTGTTGTGCCTAATTATCAAGCACAAAAGAAATAATGAAGCAAATTAGTATAATCACATATAAATAAAAAGAAGCACATGTTCAAATTCAATTTTATATCATAAAACTTACCTGAGCCTGAGAATAAATCCATAACCCAATCTCCTTCATTTAAACATAAGTTTATAAGATAGTTAATCAATGACTATGGTTTTTGATAAATGTTAACTATCTCTCATTTTGCTTATTTATCTTCATATGTTAGTTTTTTTACAACAACATCATAAACCAGTACTTGGCTATGACTCTTTCCATCTACCTGATTAAAAAGCATAGGCTTATAGCTATCATCTTTTGTCCAACTTTCAACATGGATGGACTCACAATCACTTATAATTGGTTGATCTCCACAATTAATAAGATTTGACTTTTACTTGTAACATGAAATAGTAAAATTTCAATTAACTTGTAGATAAATGATTTTTATCACTTATAATTGGTTGATCTCCACAGTTAATAAGATTTGACTTTTACTTGTAACATGAAATAGTAAAATTTCAATTAACTTGTAGATAAATGATTTTTTAACATTAATCAAATATACGTCGGCTATTTGGCGGGCGTGCGCGCCCTCTCACAGGCACAGGCTAGGGGCAAAGCGGCCCCCTAGCCTGTCGGGAGTTGATTCCCAGAATTGGCCCCCAAGCCTGTCGAGGGTCGATTGGCTCCCATCAAGCCAGGGGGCCGATTCCAAGAATCGACCACCTAGCCTACCATGGTGCTGCTTTTCCCAGGGCAGACGCACACGCGTTTGCCCACAACACAGCGGGAGTGTTACTTGCACGCTCGTTGTGTCATGGGCGGGCACGACCACAGGCCCGCGCGCCTGCCCATAGGCACAAGCACTGCCTCTACCTGTGGTTGGGCGCCCCCAACCATGGTCGTGCCTGCCCGAGTATAAGCGGCTCCTTAGCTTGTCGGGGGCTAGGATTCGATCCCCTGGTAGACAAGGGGGGAGCTTTGCCCCGGACGGATACACCCATGGCCGAGGGCACCTACCCACATGCACAACCACACTGCATGTGTCTGCGAGCGGGCATGCCTGGCCAAGGGTGGCCCCCTAGAAGGCTACGGGCTCGATTCTAGGAATTGGACCCCGAAAGACCAGGGACTTATTCTATCGGTCAGGGGGCTGATTCATAGAATCGACCCTTGGCCTGTCGGAGACTGATTCTAGAATCGGCCCCTGGCAAGCCAAGGGGTCGATTCTGGGAATCATTTCCCAGCAGACCAGGGGGTTGATTCTGGGAATCGGCCCCTGGTAGGCCAGGCGGTCGATTCCTATAATTTCCCCCCAGTAGGCCAAGGGGTCGATTCCGATCTAGGAATCGACCAACAGTTGGTCAAGGGGAATCGGCCCCTTAGCAGACTACCTTGGACTACCCAGGGCCGGCTCCCATAATCGACCCCTTAGCTTATCAGGGGCTGATTCTAGTAATCGGCCCCGGGCAAGCCAAGGGGTCGATTCTGGGATTCGGCCCCTGGCAGGCTAGGGGGTTGATTCTTGAAATCGGCTCCTAGCATACTAGGGAGTTGATTCTCGAAATTACCCCTGGCTTACCAAGGACTGATTCCTTCAATCACACCGAGTAGGACAAGGGGTTGACTCTGGGAATCAGTACATTGGCCTCCAAAAAATCGGCCCCTTGTCCTGTCGGGCGTTGATTCCGGGGTGATTCTCAGAATTTCCCCCCAAAAATCCAAGGGGTTGATTCTAGGAATTGGTCCCCTGGCCTATTAAGGGTCGATTCCAGAATCAACACTCTGGCCTACCGAGGGTGGATTCTTGGAATCGGCCCCCTAGCCTTCCAGGGGGTCATTTTAGCCTAGGCAGGCATGCCCATTGTCAGGCGCGCCCACTGATAAGCACAAGCAGTGTGTTTGTGCTTGTCGGCAGGCGAGGGCCACTTTTCCCCGAGGGGGCAGGCCCATGGCCGGGAGCGCCTGCCAACAGGAACAGGTAGTGTGCTTTTGCTTGTGGGCAGGCGCATCCTGTCGTGGCATGGCCCCCCTGCTTGGCCCCATGGCAGGCCAAGGGGTCAATTCCGGTATGGGAATCGACCCTTGGCAGGCCAAGGGGCCGATTCAAGTCTTGGAATCGACCCCCAGCAGGCCAAGAGGCTGATTCTGGGAATCATCCCTTTGGCAGACCACCTTGGCCTACCGTGGTTGTTTGAAAATTATATATTACAAATATCCATAGACACAATACAATTCTCTCATATATAGTGATGGGTTGCCTTCTAGAGCAAAAAACCCTAAATTAAACATAACTTCTACCGTCAGATCATCCGCCTAATGATGGCCTAGATTGACTAGAAATTACTATACTTTTACAAGGCAATTTTACATCTATTTTTAGCTTCAGGGCCGCTGCCCCCGCAACCCCCCCCCCCCCCCCCCCCGCCCCCCGGGTGGAGGGGTGTACGGTCTTCCTGGGGTACACATCCGGCTGAAACCTTTGAATACAGAAGATAATCAGGCTCCACACCCAACAATCTCCCACTTGGAGACTGATTATAGCAACTCCACCGCTACTTCATTTGCTAGACAATGACTCCACTTTGGACCTGGTTGTTTCTCATCTTCTTCATCATACTTGAAGACCAATTGAAACTGAGCAGATTCTCAGTTTCTCCCTGGTTACAACTTTTGTTAACATATCTGCAGGATTCTGACTAGTGTGTATCTTTTCCAGCTTCAATTGTCCATCTTCCAATGCTAACCATATGAAATGGTACTTGAGATGTATATGTTTAGTCTTGGAATGAAATGCAGAGTTCTTTGCAAGATGTATGGCACTCTAGCTGTCACTATATAACCTGCCCAACTCCTGCTTCTTACCCAATTCATCCAAAAACCTTTGTAACCAAATCATTTCTTTACTAGCCTCTGTAGCAGCAACATACTCTGCTTCTGTTGTTGAGAGTGCAACAACACTTTGCAGTTTTGAGACCCAACTGACAGTTGTTCCACCTACAGTAAACACATACCCTGTTGTGCTCCTCCTGTTATCTCTATCACCCGCCATATCTGCATCAACATATCCCTGTAGAGCAATGTTTGAACCACCAAATCATAATGCTTGATTTGTGGTACCTCTCAAATACCTGAGAATCCACTTCACCGCCATCCAATGTTCTTTTCCTGGATTGTTCATGTACCTACTTACAACTCCCACTGCATGTGCAATATCAAGCCTTGTGCAGACCATTGCATACATTAAGCTTCCAACTGCTGATGCATATGGAACTTTAGACATATGAGCCATTTCTTCCTGAGTCTTGAGACACTCCTCCTTACTTAATTTGAAATGGTTAGCCAAAGGTATACTAACTGGTTTTGCATTCTCCATATTAAACCTTTTCAACACCTTTTCTATGTACTCACTTTGAGACAATGTTAATTTGTGATTCTTCCTATCTCCAGTTATTCTCATACCAAGGATTTGTTTTGCAACACCCAAATCCTTCATTACAAATGAGTTTGCCAATTTCCTTTTGAGCACATTTATTTCCTGCATGTTAGAACCTGCAACAAGCATGTCATCTACATACAATAACAATATAATATATCTACCATCATTTTGTCTTTTGAGATAAACACAATGATCAGAGTGACATCTAGTACCTTGTTCAGACATAAACCTGTCAAATTTTAGATACCACTGCCTTGGAGCTTGTTTTAAGCCATATAAGCTCTTCTTCAACCTACACACTAGTTTTTCCTTCCCTTTTACCTCATATCCTTGTGGTTGCTACATATATATCTCTTCCTCCAAATCCCCATGGAGAAAGGTTGTCTTTACATCTAACTACTCAAGATGAAAATCTTCAATTGCTACTAGACTTAGAACAGTTCTGATTGAAGTCATTTTCACAACAGGAGAAAATATCTCATCAAAGTCTATACCCTTTTTCTGCGCAAACCCTTTTACCACAAGTCTACCTTTATACCTTTTTCTACTTCCATCTTCTTCCTTCAACTTGTAAACCCATTTATCTACAATGTTGTTTTACCTGCAGGCAACCTGACTAAGTCCCATGTCTGGTTATGTGCTAAGGAGTCCATCTCTTCTTTCATGGCTTGCTCCCACTTCTTCCTGGTTTCTACCTGCACTGCTTCTTCATAACATTCTGGTTCACCAGAATCAGTCAACAATACATAATATAATGAAGGAGAGTATCGTTCAGAGGGTTTGCTTATCATGGTAGATATTCTAACACCACTTTCAGGTGTTTGGGGTGCTTGTTGTTGTTGTGGTTGTTGTTTTGGCTGTTGATCATTATGATTTTCAGGCGCCATCACTTTTCCTGTGATGTCGTCAAGAACTGTGTATTCTTTGTTTTCTTTTTCTTGTTTCTTTTCCTATATCTGATCCTTATACAAAACCTTTTCATTGAATATGACATCGTTGCTCCTAATGATTTTGTGTTTTTCATAATCATAAAAGCGATAACCAAAATCATTAACACCATATCCAATAAAGGTACATTTCTTTGATTGTGCCTCAAGCTTTGTTCTATTTTATTTATTAATGTGGACAAAGGCTTCACAACCAAAAGTCTTTAAAAATAGTAGTTTACCTTTTTACCTGTCCATGCCTCCTCTGGAATACCACCATCCAAGGAACTTGAAGGCCCTCTGTTTATTAGATAAATAGCAGTATCTACAGCATCTGCCAAAAATTGTAAAGGCAATCTTGCATGCAATCTCATGCACCTTGCACGCTCCATGATTGTCCTGTTCATCCTTTATGACACAACATTTTCTTGTGGTGTTCCTGGAACTGTCTTCTCTCTATGAATTCCATTCTCTGAACAGTACCTATCAAACTCTTTGCTACAATATTCACCTCCATTATCTGATCTGAGACACTTCAACCTTTTTCCTGTCTCATTTTCAACCAAAGCTTTCCATTTCTTGAAACTATCAAATACATCACATTTTTTTTTAATACAATAAATGTAGGTTTTTCTGGTTGCATCATCAATAAAGTAACATAATAACGAGAGCCACCAAGAGATGATACCTGAGCAGGTCCCCATACATCTGTACGCACAAGCTCTAATTTTCCGCTCTTCTTTTCTTTCTCAACTCTAAGGAATCTAACTCTCTTTTGTTTTCCATAAACACAATTCTCACAGAATTTTAAATCAACATGCTTCAAACCTGGCAACAAATTTCTTGAGTGAAGAATCTGCATCCCCTTCTCACTCATGTGCCCGAGCCTATGATGCCACAATGTCGTATCTTCTCCTGTAGAGGTTAAAGCATTAACAGAATTAGAAATACCATTGCATAAATACAATGTACCAACCTTTCCTCCTTTCGCTATTACCAGGGATCCTTTAGTGACCTTCCAGGTTTTATCTGTGAAAGTAGTTACGCAACCTTCACCTCCCAACTGCCTTGTTGAAATTAGATTTTTCTTCAGATCTGGAACATGCCTTACGTCCTTCAATAGCCATTGATTTTCATTCTGTTGTTTTATGAAAACTGTACCAATTCCAACGATTTTACAGGGTTTATAATCACCCAATCGAACCTATCCAAAATCTCCTTGAACATAATCATGAAAATGTTTCTTATCAGGTGTGGCATGGAATGAGGCCCCTGAATCTACCACCCAGGCATCAATAACAATTTCTAATGAAAGAATCAAAGCATCTTGCAACACATCACCTGTTACATTCACTTCATGAATATTTTCTTGTTGCGCGTCTCCTTCTTTTCCCTTCCGAGACTTGCAATCTTTCTTCAGGTGTCCTTTCTTCCCGCATTTCTAGCACACTATCCTCGATCTGGACTTGGATCTGCCTTTTCTCGACTTACTGCGATATACAGGGCTCTTTCCTCTTTCCATTTTTCTTCCCCTAGTCTCTGCAGTCAAAACATTACCTGATGTCTCACCGAAGCTTTTCCGTCGCATTTCCTTGCTAAGGATTGCATCGACAACATCATCAAACTTTAAAGTACTAGATCCAGAGACAGAGTTACTAATGGCCATAACTAAACCATTCCAATTTTCTGGCAATGAGCACAGAAATAACAGAGCCCTAACTTCATCATCAAAAGTTACCCCTAGAGAACTTAACTGACTTGTAACTGTATTAAAATCATTTAAATGATCAGCAAGAGATCCACCTTCTGAAATCTTCATATTAAATAAACACTTCATAAGAAATACCTTATTTGAGGCCGAGGGTTTTTCATATAGTTTGGCCAATGCCGACATTAAACCCTTTGTTGTCGTTTCCTTTGAAATATTAAACGTTACCGACGCTGCTAGGCACAACTGTATTGTTCCAAGTGCATTTCTGTCGAGAATATCCCATTCTGTGTTTGTCATACTCGTCGGCTTCTTTGTCTTTCTGCTCAATGGTAGGTACAGATCTCTCTGATACAAATAATCTTCCATCTGCATCTTCCATAGCTGGTAGTTTTGGCCGTTGAATTTTTCGACCCTAAACCTACCATCTTCCGCCATTGCTCCCACTCGAACCAGGAACCCTTCTCTCCTGCGAGTTTATCAGCCAAATATACCTTCGGCTCTGATACCAGTTGTTAGAAAATTATATATTACAGATATCCATAGACGCAATACAATTCCCTCCTATATAGTGAGGGTTTCCTTCTAGGAAAAAAACCCTAAATTAAACATAACTTCTACCGTTAGATCATCCGCCTAATGAATGGCCCAGATTGACTAGAAATTACTATACTTTTACAAGGCAATTTTACATCTATTTTTAGCTTCGGGGGCGCTACCCCCAAACCCCCGCCGGGGAACTGCTGGCCCCCGAACCCCCGCTGGGGAACCGCTGGCCCCCGGACCCCCGCGCACCACCCCCCCCCCCCCCCCCCCCCGCGTGGAGGGGTGTACAGTCTTCCTGGGGTATACATCCGACTGAAACTGTAGAGCCTCTACTTTACACCTACTTGTCTACCATTTCCCTCAGTTTTTCCTCAGCTTTTCTTCACTTTTGCCTCATTTTCACTGTAAAACCACCCAGATCATTACATTAGGTGTCATTAAGCATGATCAAGTGAGTTTTGCTAATGGGTGACTGTTTTGTTTAGATTTTGACATACTTGCAGGAATTCCGCAGCTGTCTGGCAATCCCGCAGCCATTCAGCGATTCCGCAGCCATCTGATGATCCCGCAGCCTTTTTGTTAAACTCAAGGTTCCACGTGTCAGTTTGCCAAATGAGCCACATGGGCACTTAGGTATCAACGTGCTCGAGGTTCCTGTGCCATTTTTTCAGCCATTCACGTCATCTGTACCTCCGGTCAAAACTGGTCAAGTTACGATCAAATAAAGGCAGCTTAACGGTGATTGTAAGCTGTTAGGTCACGTCAGCTCAAACGGTGACTTGTCCGCGTTTTGCAGGTGGTAGGGGACATGATCCAACACTGGATTCATTGCCCATGACGACAGAACCTCCAGCTCATCCACGCAGCCTTATGATGTGTCAATGAACCTTAAATACGCATTACAGTTAGTTGTTTTTCAGTTATTAGCTGTACGTGTTAGGCCATCCTTCAGATGCCTATATATACTTGCGTCTGCGTACGCTTATTTTACTTTTTAGCTGCTGTACTTTCTGAACTTGTGATAATTTTAAGAGCATTTGTAAACTCTGTTTTTATAGTGCTGTTCTAGCACTCTGTTTTGTACATTTCTGCAAATGGAGCAATAGAAACAGTGCTGTTTTGAAGCTTTCAGTTCCTTAAGTCTTCTTGTGGCTGAATGAATGGAGGGCCCCTGTTCATGTTAGCCTCTGTAAAGTATTTTATGTTCAGCATTTCTTTATTTTCTCATTCAGCATTTCTTTAAACATGTATAGTTTGATTTATTTGATTTCTTTTCTTTCAAGCTGATCAGTATTATTTCCTTGCAGGTTTTTAGCCCGGGATTTGTTTTTATGTTTGTGTATTTGCTTTACAAACTAATGGTATTTGAAGTTGACAGGTTCAAGTTGCTGCCTTTGTTTTTATAGCTGATTTTTAGTCTTATTTCTCAAAGTTCTGCTAACACATGAATGATCTTTTATCATAAATTGTTATCTTTTAAGGATCAGAATACCACTAACTTGCAGTTGGCTTTGAATGCTTTTTAGACTAATCTTTCACTACTTTCTAATCATACTTTGCATAGTACATATGGCAGAAGTAGAGAGTTAGAAAGAGCAAAACGTTATCACTAGTCTTTAAAGTAGATTTTTCTCATTTTTAATCACTTTTCTAACTCAACTTGAGCTACTTCCTAATCGTGCTTTACACAGCACTATGTGTTTGAAGCAGGGAGTTAGGGAGAGATAATCATTATCTTTGGTTTTAAAAGTGACTTTCTTTTCTTTTATTTGCAGCAGCATGAATGGTGTCTAGTGCCATTGGAAGTGGTTCTTTGCTTTCAAGTTATTTATTTCTTTCAAGCAAGTAGTTAGAGATCACTAATCACACATTATCACTCATCTGTTTATAAATCACCACTCCATCTTAGGAAGATAAATTAACCACAAACAACACCCCCAACGATAAAAAAAACTCTAAGAGGTTGCTTAAGTACATATAGTACACCTTCACTTCATAAGCTTACGAGCCCCGGGTTGACAATTAATACTAGCAATTTAGATAACACTAAATTGACTAAACATTTTGGCGCCGTTGCCGGGGAAGTGAAATTAAGTAGCCATATTCTTAGAAAAAAAAACATAAAATTTCAAGAAAAGAAGTTAATAGCCTATCTAAGTATGCTCTCCTCTTGCACTTCAAAGTGATATGGAGGATCAGAAAGGAGAAAGTTATTGATTTAATAGTTTCTTGAGTATGCTCTCTTCTTGCACCTAGAGTGACCTGGAAGATCAGAAAAAGAACTATTAACTTGACTTGAAGATAAAATAAAAAATGACATGCATAGAGCTAGAGATTCTAGAGGAAGGTTTTTAGCTAGAGCTCGAAGTTCAATTTTTACAAGTCCATCTGCTTCAAGAGATAGACAAGAGACACCTCCCTTATCTCCAACCGAAACTCCTAGTCCTAGAATTCCTGGAATTCAAGAGCCAAGAGTTGACTCTCCTACACCTTCTATTGAGTTTGAACCAGGAAGAGACTCTTCTCTTTCTCCTACAGGAAAACCAATTGTAATTGAGGAAATAGACTCACCTGAAGAAGAAGGAGAAATCTCTTCTCATTCACCCTTTGTAGAGGAACCAGAAGATTTTGAAATCCCTAGGAGAATCATCATGGCAGAGGAAGAAGGAGGTGGTAGAGGTAGAGGTAGAGGAGGAGGAGGAAATAACAATAATAATGGAGGAGGTAGAGGTCCCATTGGAGGAAATAGAGATGGGGATAACTCATTTGGGTTTCCCATTGTTAATGAGGATTCCCGAGCCACCATGAAAAACATATCACCATCCGTCCTCCCAAATTTTCATGGGTTAAGAACTGAAGACCCTGAAACATTCTTGTTTGAATTTGAAGTTGTGTGTCGAACCTATGACTATCTGGATGATACTCAGAAACTCAAGCTGTTCCCATCAACATTAAAAGATCAAGCTTTAAAATGGTTCATGGGGTTACTTACTCAATCCATTAGGACTTGGGATGAAATGAAACAAACCTTTTTGGATAGGTATTTGGACTATTGTATGCCTACTAATCACAAGGACGAGGTTTTTAAAATGATGCAAAAAGAAGATGAGAGCTTAGAAGATTTACTTGAGAGATTTCAATATAACTTAAAAAGAGCAAAAATGAGTACCTTGGATGAAGAGACCTTAAAAGCCCTCTTATTAAAAGCCATTAGGGATGAATGGATAGATATCTTAAACATGATGGGGAAAGGGGATATTTCTCAACTTTCTCTCAATGATATAGCAGAACTTTGTATCCATCTCTCAAGGGGCAAATCAAAAACTCAAAAAGGGCCTAGAGATCCTTCTCTCGTTAGGGCAAATAAATCTGCAACAGGATCAGTGAGTAGGGCTGAAATCGGTAATATGCTTGATGAATTTAAAACTGACATCTTAGGGAGTCTTAGTGAACAAATTGATACCCTTAAGATTCAAAATAAACAAAAAGCAGAAGCTGAGGCTATGACTATCTTTTGCCCGAAGTGTAGAAAGAAGCATGCTCTAAGGGAATGTCCCTTGGAAGCACAAGTTGTGGAAACATGTGTAATTTGCTTAGAAACCCATGAGACCAAGGATTGTCCTTCAATCCCTGGGCTCAAATCAGTCTTTCAAGAAGATCCAAGTACGCCTGAATCTCTTTGTTTTATTGCAAGGAGACCTTGGCAAGGACAATAGAATCAAGGGTTTAACAACTCTATGAATTCTCAATCCCAACCAAATTGGAATCCTTGGCAACAACCTTGGCCTCAACCACAAAATTCTTTTCAAGCATGGTTTCAAAGCATGCAAAATCCTTATGCGAGACTTGCTCAATTCTATCAATATCCTCCATCATTTCAGAATCAGCAAGCTCCCCAACTTCCAAATCAAGGTCAACAATTATCATTGCCATACCCTCAACAACAACAACCTCCTCCACAAAATCAAAATTCTCAACTCTCCCAGCAGAAGCCAAATCAACTTCCCTCTCAGCCATTACCCAATCCAAATAATAGGAATCCTCAAAATGCTTATGTGATGGAAGGTCAACCATTCCCTACCTATATGGTTGTTCCCCTCAATGAAGTACAACTCAGATCAGGTAGAATCCTAGATCAACCTTCTACAAGTGTTCAACAGCCAAGCATTTTTGAGGAAGAATCTCTTAAAGCTAATAAGGGTTCTGAAGCATCCCTTCAAAATCCAAACATTCAAGAAAAAGAAAAAGAATCAACTCCCTTAGTTGAGCAACCTACATCTTCAACTACACCGCCTTTCCCTGAAAGGTTACAAATTGACCAGGGGGTGGAAAAACAAATTTGGTTGCCTGACTACAACTTTCTAGATGAATTGAAAAATGTCTGTATCAAGATTCCCTTGTTAACAGCCATTAAGGAAATTCCCATCCTAGCAAAGACAATAAAGGAGTTGAGTTTGAAAAAAAACAGGAAAGAAAACCAGAGATACCAAAAGGATACATCTAGTTGGAAAAATTGCAAACATTATGATGGGTAAGATTACCATGCAAAAGTATGTGGATCCCGGTAGCCCTATTGTTAAAACTCATATTAATGGGGTTGAAATCCCAAATACCTTGATTGACTTAGGAGCCACTATCAACATCATGAGTAGACAGACCATGGATCAGTTAAAGCTTCCTAACCTTCTCTTTACACCTACTTTGCTGCAACTTGCAGATAGATCAATCATCAAACCTGATGGTGTATTGGAAGATATTCCAGTCTCACTAGACTCTTGGGAGTATCCAGTTGATTTTATGATTTTAACTCCCAAGAACAATCTAGGAGGACATCCTCTTATTTTAGGAAGACCTTGGCTGGCCACAGCTGATGCTTTCATAAGTTGTAGGTCTGGGGACATGTATATATCAGATGGTAATTCTACCAAGAAATTCAACTTGTATCCTCCCGCAAAGGCAATAACAGAAATAGGAGAAGATGAGTGGATCGATGATGAGGATACTCTTCAACCTGTTCTAACCATCTCTGAGATTAGTGAGGACAGTCAAATTCTAAATACATTAGAAAATTTCGAGACACCTTTAGAATATGACTCTACACAGTTTCAATTAGATGCAGACATTGAATATCTCTCCTCTAGACAGATGTCTCTCTTCTCAATGGAAGAGTTTGGTAGTTCTACAGTTGAAATCTTTCCAGGAAAAACATTAAACATTAACAAGAACTTGGAAAGACCACAACAAGAAGAATTAACTAAACTGTTGCAAAAACATTCCACTGCCTTTGCATGGGAATACACTGACATGAAAGGAATCGACCCTAAGACTTGTATTCATCACATTTATATTGAAGAAAACAGCAGACCGATTAGGCAGCCACAAAGACGGATGAATCCAAATCTTAGGGAAATTGTGAAAGAAGAACTTCAGAAATTGCTCAAGGTAAACTTCATTTACCCCATTTCAGATAGCCAATGGGTTTCTCCCTTGGTTATAGTGCCCAAAAAGAATGGTAAATGGAGAGTTTGCATTGATTATCGAGAATTGAACAAGGCAACCTTAAAGGATCATTTCCCTCTACCTTTTATTGATCAGGTACTAGACACTTTAGCAAGTAAAAAGTATTTCTCATTCTTGGATGGTTTTAGTGGTTATAACCAGATTCAGGTAGCACCTGAAGATCAAGACAAAACCACATTTACTTGTCCTTGGGGAACTTTTGCCTACCGAGTACTCCCTTTTGGAATGTGCAATGCACCCGCTACATTTCAAAGGGCTGTACTAGGAATCTTTTCAAATCTGATTCATGATTGTGTAGAGGTATACATGGACGATTTCACAGTTTATGGTAATACATTTGAAGAAGCTTTGGCAAATTTGGAAAAAGTACTGGTAAGATGTAAGGAAACAAATCTTTCTTTAAGTCATGAAAAGTGTTTTATGATGTTTACTGAAGGGATTGTTTTAGGACATCATATTTCAGGAGATGGAATCAAAGTTGATAGATCTAAAGTCGAAGTCATCTCTAAGTTTCCTGTTCCAAATTTCCAAAGAGATGTTAGAAGTTTTCTTGGGTTTACTGGTTATTACAGAAGATTTATTGAAAACTTCACTAAGATAACATCCCCTCTTTTCAAACTCCTTACTAAAGATTGTGAATTTAAGTGGAATCTTGGATGTCAATCTGCCTTTGAAGCTTTAAAGATTAGAATATCTGAAGCACCCATTCTAAGGGGTCCAAATTGGAAACTCCCTTTCCACATTTCTACTGATGCTTCAGATACAGCTTTAGGAGCTGTTTTGGGACAAAAGGATTTGATCCCTTATGCCATTTATTACACAAGTAAGAATTTGACTCCTACTGAGTTAAATTACACTGTTACTGAAAAGGAATTTCTAGCCGTTGTTCATGCGATAAACAAGTTTAGACATTATATAACCGGCTATGAAACCTTTGTCCACACTGATTACTCTGCCATTAGATACCTCATGAACAAACCAGTCACTAATGGTAGAGTTACAAGATGGCTTTTGCTTTTACAAGAATTCAACATAACTGTGTTAGATCGACCAGGTAAATAGAACACAATAGCTGATTTCTTGTCTAGAATCCAAAACACTAATGAGGATTCTCTTGTAGAGGATAAATTTCCAGATGAGTATTTGTTTGCAGTAACTACCAAAACTCCTTGGTATGCTGATATTGCTAATTATTTAGTTACTGGAAAGCTACCTTTACATTTATTTCCTAATGAGAAAAGGAAAATCATTCAGGAGAGTTCACATTATTCTTGGATTTCTAATGAATTGTTCAGAACAGGGCCAGATTTTATGATCAGAAGATGTGTACGGGAGGATGAAATGCCTGACATCCTTAAGGCATGTCATGATGAACCTTGTGGCGGACACTTTGCTGATAAGAGGACAGCCTATAAAATCCTTTCTTTAGGATATTATTGGCCTTCTCTCTTTAAGGATGCAAAGCAATATGTTAGAAGGTGTGACAGTTGTCAGAGAGTTGGGAGACCAACTCTTTCAAATGAAATGCCACTACAGCCACAGGTATGCATCGAACCCTTCAAGAAATGGGCTCTAGATTTTGTTGGACCAATTAATCCGCCATCCAAGCAAAAGAGATATATATTGGTTTGTACTGATTATGTTACTAAGTGGGTAGAAGCTAAAGCATTGACTTCTGCTACTGAAAATTCAGTTGTTCAATTTCTTTTTGAGGATATTTTCACTCGTTTTGGTGTCCCAAGAGAAATTGTAACAGATCAGGGGAGCCAATTTACATCAAGGATGATGGAGAAGCTAATGGAGGAGTATAAAATCAAGCATAGAACATCTACTCCATACCATCTGCAAGCGAATGGTCAAGTAGAATCTACAAATAAAGTTCTTGAAAGCATCATCACAAAGACTGTTCATCTTCATAGAAGAGATTGGGCGGAAAGGCTTCCTGAAGCCTTATGGGCCTATAGAACTACATGGAGGAACACCACAGGACATTCTCCCTATGAACTTGTTTATGGGAAGGAAGTCCTGTTCCCCATTGAGTTCCAAATCAAGACCTTCAAGACAGCAGTTCAATTGGGGATGAGCTTATCAGAAGCCCAAAAGCACAGAATGGACCAGTTAAATGAACTAGATGAAATGAGACAAGATGCAATTCTAAGGACCGATCTAGTTCAGCACCAAAGAATCAAATGGCATGATCGACATATCAAAGAAAAGAAGTTTCAAAAGGGTGATTGGGCACTCTTGTTTGATTCCAAATTTAAGGACTTCAAAGGAAAATTTCAAACTCATTGGCTTGGGCCATATGAGATTGATGAAGTCTTTAATAATGGAGCAGTTAGAATGAAGACTATTGATGAACTTCAAACTCCCTTTATTGTGAATGGCCACCGGTTGAAAGTTTACCACAAGCCACTCTCAAAAGAGGAGTTTGTTAAGTTGTTCCAAGGCTATTCTGAAATGAGGCTGGTGGAGAAGAATTCTTCTCCTCCATCAGCCTAATCTCTGTTTCTTTCAATTTCAATAAAAAAAAAAAAAAAAAAAAAAATGTATGAGCCTGAAAACCAATCTCTGATTGGCAGTCTCATGCAGAAAACCTGAGGTGAAAATCAGGGTCACCTGACACCTCATGTTTTCCAAAAAAAAAAAAAAAATCTCTCTCTCTTTCATCTCATTTCGCCATTTCACCATCTTATTCCATCTAACCATTCTCACTTCACCTCACTGCTTTCCACCCATTCATCCATTCATTCCATTTCATTTCATTAATAAAGGTTTTTTTTAGGCAACTAAGGTTATTTTGTGCAGCTGGAGGACACCATTGCAGTTCCCGCAGCTATTTGGCAATTCTGCAGCCGTTTAGCCTTTCCGCAGCCCTCTGCACCTGCACAAAGAAACACAGTCTGTTTGAGAAATTTTTACAGTTCAAAAATTATCAATAACAAGGAGGAAAGAGTCATGTAACAACAATAAGTTGACAAAGGGTTAGTGGCAAATCATCAAAAGGCAAACCAAACGCGGATCTGAGGTATGTTTTAAATCTTAAACTTACAGTTATTTCATTACGCAAAGTTTTCTGGGTTATGTCTTTTTGCCACTAATTGTAATGATTACCCATTTTCCCTACCATGCGACCATATATCCACGTATCTCTCAAGTCTATCAGTCCTTGATTACCACGATTTTGAAAATCACTTACAGCTGCTTCTGTCATTAAGGCTTTCGTACCCTAGTGACGTAGCCTAATGTACTACGACTCTCTAAGTCCTCATCCCGCAGCCATGTGTAAACCTACAGCCGAAATCTAAGGATCTAGCCGTTTCCATTCATTATTTCGAAACCCTCCTACGCTCATAACACTCTATTTCACGCTATTCCATTCTCTCATTTCCTTCATTCCGTTCCACTCACTACGTTGCCTCCATAAACCATACTCTTTTTTTTCCTCTCTACTAATTCTAAGAAACAATGAATACATATAACCAGTGAACGTATGTTACGGTTGTATTACGACTGCTAAGCCACCGTTCCACTGTGTTAAAGCTGTTAATCCACCATTTCACGATGTTCAAGCCGTGAATTCACTGTGTCTAAGGCTATTGCTGAAACCATACAACCTCTTTTCCACAAAATTCTGAACAGAGCCGAGAATTTACTGTGTAAAGCCACCATTGAAGTCGTGTTTTAGAACAGAGCCGTAGAGTCAATGGGGAAACTTTTAAGGGCTGAACCAGAAGGTTCAAAATTCCTGGAAGCATATCCTCAAGTTAAGGAGTCGTTGCAGAAAGCCAACTGGCTACAGTGCATCAAGAAATTTAAAGGCTACCACAAGGAGGTTACAAAGGCCTTTGCAAGGTCATTCAGAGATAAAGACAGTCAAGTGGAGGTGGGTGATTTAACGTTTGCAGTCAGTGAGGGCAGCATAGCACAAGCTACATCTCTCCCACAAACCGGAGAAAGGTGGTTTAAAAACCGGTCAGTTCAAGATCAACAATGGAAGCAGATTTTTAAAAACCCAGGTATGGATACCAGTGTCTTCACAAAAGGAATTCCTGTCACTTATGTTAAGGAAGAATGGAAAATTTTACTGTTGTTAGTGCAAAAATTTTTCACTTGTGAAGGGAGATTTGGGGTCTTATATGTTTATCATGGTAAAGTTATGCTGCAATTTCAAGGAGAACATGATATAAATCTTCCCTACTTTCTATTCCAAAGCCTTAGAAAAATGTGTTCCATGGCCCAAAGGAATCCACGAAACATTGAAGCACATCTCTGTCATCATAGTCTTGTTAAGATGTTAGTGGAGGAACAATTAAAAGCAAAACGAGACACCTGGGAGAAATTCCTTGTGAGAAATCATTTTGAAGAAGCTGGAGAAACCTCTGTGCCTAGAAAAAGTAGAAGAAAAAGAAAAGAGGATACCCCTGAAACTGATATCTTAGAGGGAACTGTCCAAGGACAGATTGAAGAGGAAACTGAAGTACATCATTCTGAACATGAGATTGAGCCTGAACCTACTGTGGACAGTGATCCAATAGCTCAAGGGATTATCACACAAACCCTCTCAGAACTTGCCCAAGAAGCTGCCCAGAAGAGAAAAGAAGATAGGAAGAAACAAAAGCAAGACAAGGGAAAATCCATAGTTCAAGAAACTTATCAGACTCCAGAGAATTCTAGTGAGGAAGATAGTCAGCCCTTAGCACAAAGGTTGGCCAAACTCCATGAAAAAACTGCCCTTTCCAAGAAAGTAAAAGTGCAGAAACCAAGGAAAAAGGCACAAAAAGAAACACAGAGTGTTGCCACTGTAAGAAGGAGCAGCAGATTGCAGAATAAAGGGAGAGCCACAAGGACACTTTTCATTGATCTAAGCACACCTGAGAAGGGTGCTATAAAATCAGACCTTGAGGATAGTCCACAACGTGATGCAGCTACTCCTCCAAGGGAGGACAGTCCATTTCAGCCGGAGTTTGAAACTGAAATTGAGCATGAACACAGTCCAAGGAAGTCACCAATGGTTGACCCAGCTCAGCAAGAGGTGTACAACTATTTTGAAACATTGGAGCAGAACACTGCTGGCCCAAGTAATATCATACCTCATGAGCAGCAAATAGACATACTCAAACAAGAGATCTATGAACTTGAGGTGCTAAATCGCCACATTAAGCAGGAAAATGAAAAAATGAAGCAGCAAGCTGATATTGACAAAATGGTCCAAGATAACACCATGCTTCACATGGGCATGTGGCAGAAGAAAAACAGGAGACTCAAGAAGAAATGTAGAAGGCTAAACAGAGCCTTAATCAATTTGAAATTCAGATGCATGTTCAAGAGACCAAAAGTCAATGTCTCCACACAGAGGAAGAAGAGGAGATTGGATGTCTTAGCAGAGGCATCCCAGCAGGTGGATTGAGCTGTGTTTTCATTGCATGAGGACATGCAATACCCTCGTAGTGGGGGTATGTAGAGCCTCTACTTTACACCTACTTGTCTACCATTTCCCTCAGCTTTTCCTCAGCTTTTCTTCACTTTTGCCTCATTTTCACTGTAAAACCACCCAGATCATTACATTAGGTGTCATTAAGCATGATCAAGTGAGTTTTGCTAATGGGTGACTGTTTTGTTTAGATTTTGACATACTTGCAGGAATTCCGCAGCTGTCTGGCAATCCCGCAGCCATTCAGCGATTCCGCAGCCATCTGATGATCCCGCAGCCTTTTTGTTAAACTCAAGGTTCCACGTGTCAGTTTGCCAAATGAGCCACATGGGCACTTAGGTATCAACGTGCTCGAGGTTCCTGTGCCATTTTTTCAGCCATTCACGTCATCTGTATCTCCGGTCAAAACTGGTCAAGTTACGGTCAAATAAAGGCAGCTTAACGGTGATTGTGAGCTGTTAGGTCACGTCAGCTCAAACGGTGACTTGTCAGCGTTTTGCAGGTGGTAGGGGACATGATCCAACACTGGATTCATTGCCCATGACGACAGAACCTCCAGCTCATCCACGCAGCCTTATGATGTGTCAATGAACCTTAAATACGCATTACAGTTAGTTGTTTTTCAGTTATTAGCTGTACGTGTTAGGCCATCCTTCAGATGCCTATATATACTTGCGTCTGCGTACGCTTATTTTACTTTTTAGCTGCTGTACTTTCTGAACTTGTGATAATTTTAAGAGCATTTGTAAACTCTGTTTTTATAGTGCTGTTCTAGCACTCTGTTTTGTACATTTCTGCAAATGGAGCAATAGAAACAGTGTTGTTTTGAAGCTTTCAGTTCCTTAAGTCTTCTTGTGGCTGAATGAATGGAGGGCCCCTGTTCATGTTAGCCTCTGTAAAGTATTTTATGTTCAGCATTTCTTTATTTTCTCATTCAGCGTTTCTTTAAACATGTATAGTTTGATTTATTTGATTTCTTTTCTTTCAAGCTGATCAGTATTATTTCCTTGCAGGTTTTTAGCCCGAGATTTGTTTTTATGTTTGTGTATTTGCTTTACAAACTAATGGTATTTGAAGTTGACAGGTTCAAGTTGCTGCCTTTGTTTTTATAGCTGATTTTTAGTCTTATTTCTCAAAGTTCTGCTAACACATGAATGATCTTTTATCATAAATTGTTATCTTTTAAGGATCAGAATACCACTAACTTGCAGTTGGCTTTGAGTGCTTTTTAGACTAATCTTTCACTACTTTCTAATCATACTTTGCATAGTACATATGGCAGAAGTAGAGAGTTAGAAAGAGCAAAACGTTATCACTAGTCTTTAAAGTAGATTTTTCTCATTTTTAATCACTTTTCTAACTCAACTTGAGCTACTTCCTAATCGTGCTTTACACAGCACTATGTGTTTGAAGCAGGGAGTTAGGGAGAGATAATCATTATCTTTGGTTTTAAAAGTGACTTTCTTTTCTTTTATTTGCAGCAGCATGAATGGTGTCTAGTGCCATTGGAAGTGGTTCTTTGCTTTCAAGTTATTTCAAGTCATTTATTTCTTTCAAGCATTTCCTTTCAAGCAAGTAGTTAGAGATCACTAATCACACACTATCACTCATTTGTTTATAAATCACCACTCCTTCTTAGGAAGATAAATTAACCACAAACAACACCCCCAACGATAAAAAAAACTCTAAGAGGTTGCTTAAGTACATATAGTACACCTTCACTTCATCAGCTTA
This sequence comes from Pinus tabuliformis, assembly GCA_031772625.1. Classification (NCBI taxonomy): domain Eukaryota; kingdom Viridiplantae; phylum Streptophyta; class Pinopsida; order Pinales; family Pinaceae; genus Pinus; species Pinus tabuliformis. The sequence continues at coordinate 314,400,689 of CM062808.1, read as the reverse complement.
CGAGCCCCGGGTTGACAATTAATACTAGCAATTTAGATAACACTAAATTGACTAAACAGAAACCTTTGAATACAGAAGATAATCAAGCTCCACACCCAACAAGGGTCCCTTGGCGTGCCGGGCTGATTCCTGAAATCGGCCATCGGCCAAAAATTGACCCTCGGAAGGCCACAGGGGCGATTCCCGGAATCGACCCCTGATAGGCTAAGGGGTTGATTCCTGAAATCATCCCCTTTGCTTACAGGGGGCCGATTCCCAATATCGGCCCTCGACAGACCAAGGGGCCAATTTTGTTTAGGGAAACAACTCACGATAGGCTAGGGGACCGATTCCCGAAATCAATCCCTGACAGGTCAGGGGGTCGATTGTGAGAATCACCCCCTTAGCCTACTAGGGGCTAATTCTGGGGGATGATACCCAGAATCAGCGCCCGACAGGCCAAGGGGTTGATTATGGGAATCGGACCCCAACAGGATAAGGGGTTGATTCTTGGAATCGGCCCCCGACAGGGCAAGGGGTTGATTCTTGGAATCGACCCCCGACAGGCCAAGGGGTTGATTCTAGGAATCGCCCCCCCATTGGCCAAGGGTTCGATTCTGGTTTGGGAATTAATACAGGAATTTTTCCTAGCAAGCCAGGGGCCAGAATTGGCCCCCAACATTCCAAGGGACTGATTCCCCGTAATCAGACCCTTAGCCAACCGGGGGTAAATTCTAGGAATCGTCCCCTCTCGCAAGATAGGGGGCCGATTGTGAGAATGTCCCCCTTGGCCTACCCAAGGCCGATTTCCAGAATCGACCCCCCGGCCTACCAAGGGGTTGATTTTGGGATCAGACCCCTAACATGCAGGGGGCCAATTCCAAGAATCAACCCCTTGGCTTGCTAGGGGCCAGTTCCAAGAATCGACCCCTTGGCTTGCTAGGGGCCAATTCCCGTAATCGGCCTTTGACAGGCCAACTGGGAATCAATCCCCAGCAGGTCAAGGTATTGATTCTCGAAATCGACTACCGATGGGCCAGGGCGATGATTACCAGAATCGAGCCACTAGCTGTAGAAATTTTGAATAATATAACACTTATTCATAGAGATTATCCTGATTATACACTATTACGGAATACATGCATAATACATAAGCTCCTCTACATTGATCATCAATTTAGCAGCATCAAAAACAATGAAACATCAATCGCATGCACACATTAACACAGTATGTAACCCGGGGAAAACATACAGCTGAAAACCCCACACTATCTGTATATTATAATGATTGAGAACATGTAACAATACATAGTACAATACTCCTCACAAGTACTCAGTACTATCTCCACTTGTTACACACAAACTAGCTCAGATCTGAAGCCACAAATCTCCTCCACTGTTTGCCTGCCTCCACTGCACAATCCTGCAAGAGAACGAATGAATCCGAACTCGTTCCAAGTTCTATTTACCTTGGAAAATCACTCACACTGGAAATCACGTTAGCACAGGCTATATCACTGGGTATATATTGGGCAATCATCATGGGCATACTCAATACATTGATTGTGCAAGATCTCATGCACAACTATAGTCACAACTGATAGCAATCTCAACCTCTAACACCTGTCTCCACTGAACTGTACATGCACTGAGTTAACTAATGTATTCTTCAATTGCTTTATGAGTTAATAATTAGTGAATTAATTAATAATTAATTCACACAACTCATCACTAGTGTATTCTGCAGTTAGACTAAATACAACTAGTTCAACTGAACACAACTCCATCAACTCCACATCCAACTCCACAGAACTCACATGCATGAGTTCTAACTGATGTCCTGCATGCAATAGCTCAACTGACTCACAAGAAAATCGTATTTCCTTCTGACAGCTGCATGTGCCACATCTGTAGCTCAAACTGAAGTGCTCCAAGAGGATAAGATAATGTTTATAGTCCAAATATTATTATGAGCTAATAATATTCGACTGTTCTATATTTAGACTTGGTAGTCTAAAAATAGACTCCGCCCATATGTCTAAAAATAGAAGTCCATCTATTTTTACCAACATGACCAATCATCCACAAATAACATACTACAACTCATAGACCATGATCCATATGTCTAAAAATAGACATAGTCTAAAAATAGACTTTGCGCCAAAAATAGCTCTCAGGCTCACTTAGTGAAGGCGACTCCTTTCCACTAAGCTCCATCATCTTGTTGCATTCTCAACACTCCCTCTCAACAAGATATGGATTATCTGCAACCCCTATCCTGCAACTCTGAAATGTTTTGCATGCAACACATTTGCCCGGTCCACTTGCTCCAACAACACTTGGAACAAAAACACTCCCAACTGACCACTCTGTTGGGTTAGGAACATACTCTGATGCTGAAGCTCTACATGTTGCTGACAAGTGCTCCCTCTTTGACATCTGCGCTATTGCAACATCTCCATGCATCTCGCACCATTGCACACCTCTCTGTGCCACCTAGCACTGTGCAAAACACTTGTGCCTCTAGCATTGCTGCAGCCTGCTAACTATGCGTTGTCCTGGGATTCCCTACATTGTCGCTCTCTCTGCCGCTCCATCCGCATCTGTCTCTACCCAATCAGTCATTTCCTGCTACTTCACATCGGGGCTCCCATAGCAAGGTCTCATCCAAGAGGTTGGGTACCTCAAGGATCTTGCCCCTCCTCCTTGGGACGATCAATCCACATCACACCACCTCCTACCTAGAGGTATGGCTGCATGCGATCCCTCAGCCTACCTGGCTCGAAATTTCCCCCTACTAGAGTCTCTGCATGAGTAGATGTCTCTACTCGATCTCCTCTCAGCTTCCCTTGTTGTGGCTCCTCCACAACCTCCTGAAGCTGTTGCACCAATCGTGGCTCCTCCACAATCATCTGAGACTTCTTCTGGCTCTACATGTTGAGAGGTAATATACCCTCCCTCTCAACCACTAAGTCTCCATCAGTTGCCTTGCTGCTCAAGGCTTTACATGCATCTACATGCAACTGATAAAGGTTCCTGACTCGAACCCCTATCTTCCTGGTTTCTCCAGTTGTCTTACAGCGCAAGAAAGCCTTTCCCTCACTGAAGACAACATCATATCCCTTGTCTTCTAACATTGCCACAGAGATAAGATTCTTCTTCAATCCTGGAACATGCATCACTTCCTTCAATACGAAGGGTTTACCAGACTCCCTCTCAAAGGAAATGGTACCGATATCGGTCGCACTGTATCTACCATCATCGCCCATCTCGATGTGCACTCCAAGATATTTCTCCTCCAGATCTGAAAACAAATCTCGATCTCCTGTCATGTGAAAAGACGTACCACTGTCCAAGAACCACACCGATCCTATCACACTTGAAACCAAGCATGCGATCAATGAAAAATCAAGCTCAACTGCGAGGCTAGAGCCTCTCCTGCTGCAGATCCAACAGCTTGCTTGTTCTACTTCTTCTGCGGACAATTAGTGGCATAATGTCCATGCTGGTGACAGTGAAAGCACTTCACCTTGGACATGTCCTGCTTCTTGCCTTTCGCACCGGAATGAGAAGCTTTCTTGTTCTTCCCCTTCTTTGCTTTGGCAGCCAAAGCACAATTTTCTTCATCAGTTTCCTTTGATGAAGATCCATCCCTGGTATTCCGCCTAATCTCCTCTTGCACAAGATCCGACCAAAGTCTCTCCCATCCTGGCAATTTCTCCCGAGCATTGATAGAGTCCTGATAGGAATTCCAACTCTTCGGAAGACCAAGTAGAGCCAAGTTCACCAAGTCCTCATCATCGACAGTCACCCCCACACTTCCCAGCTCATCCCGGCATTGGGTGAACTTCGTGAGATACTTGGGTATACTGTCGCCTTTCTCACATTTGATGTTTCTGAGTTTATCCTTGAGCGCCAAATTCCTCTGGTCGCTCTTGCTTTGGAATAATTCTATCAATGCTTTCCACATCAAGAATGGAGAAGCCTTTCCATGAAGGTTGGACACAATGTGATCCTTCACGCCCTCCAACAGAATCCTTCGACACTTTGTTGTCTTCTTTTGCCAAGCATCAACTTGAGCAGCATCAGTAGGCTTTGGGACATCAACATCGATGAACTCCTTCAACCCATTATCATCTAACACCGCCTCCATCCTGTCTTTCCATGCAATATAATTCGAGCTGCCCTCAAGAGCATACTCCAATCGCAATCCGTTGAAAGACATTGCAACTTTGACACCAAGAAAACACTGCTGCAAATTCGAATTCCACCAGATCAAAACTCAACCGCTTCTGATCTAAAATTCGTGAGAACAAGGTATTTCTCGTACAGAGATTGAATGTATGGGCATTCACTGGATATCTCACCTTCCAAAAGAAGGATGAATCCAGAGGCTACCTGACCTGATTATAGACTCTGCCTGAAGAAATAAAATGTAATCACTTTCTGAATAATAGATCTGATGATCAACAGCTCCAATACCATGTAGAAATTTTGAATAATATAACACTTATTCATAGATATTATCCTGATTATACACTATTGCGTAATACATGCATAATACATAAGCTCCTCTACATTGATCATCAATTTAGTAGCATCAAAAACAATGAAACATCAATCGCATGCACACATTAACACAGTATGTAACCCGGGGAAAGCATACAGCTGAAAACCCCACACTATCTGTATATTATAATGATTGAGAACATGTAACAATACATAGTACAATACTCCTCACAAGTACTCAGTACTATCTCCACCTGTTACACACAAACTAGCTTAGATCTGAAGCCTCAAATCTCCTCCATTGTTTGCCTACCTCCACTGCGCAATCCTGCAAGAGAATGAATGAATCCAAACTCGTTCCAAGTTCTATTTACCTTGGAAAATCACTCACACTGGAAATAACGTGAGCATAGGCTATATCACTGGGCATATATTGGGCAATCATCATGGGCATACTCAATACATTGATTGTGCAAGATCTCATGCACAACTATAGTCACAACTGATAGAAATCTCAACCTCTAACACCTATCTCCATTGAACTGTACATGCACTGGGTTAACTGATGTATTCTTCAGTTGCTTTATGAGTTAATAATTAGTGAATTAATTAATAATTAATTCACACAACTCATCATTAGTGTATTCTGCAGTTAGACTAAATACAACTAGTTCAACTAAACACAACTCCATCAACTCCACATCCAACTCCACAGAACCCACATGCATGAGTTCTAACTGATGTCCTGCATGCAATAGCTCAACTGACTCACAAGAAAAGCGTATTTCCTTCTGACTGCATGTGCCACATCTGTAGCTCAAACTGAAGTGCTCCAAGAGGATAAGATAATGTTTATAGTCCAAATATTATTATGAGCTAATAATATTCGACTGTTCTATATTTAGACTTGGCAGTCTAAAAATAGACTCCGCCCATATGTCTAAAATTAGAAGTCCATCTATTTTTACCAACATGACCAATCATCCACAAATAACATACTGCAACTCATAGACCATGATCCATATGTATAAAAATAGATATAGTCTAAAAATAGACTTTGCGCCAAAAATAGCTCTCGGGCTCACTTAGTGAAGGCGACTCCTTTCCACTAAGCTCCATCATCTTGTTGCATTCTCAACACTAGCTTGTCGGGGATTGATTCTCAGGGGGTTGCGCACAGGCGCATCGATCGTGGTTGTGCCCACACGAGGCAAAGCGGCCCCTTGGAAGGTCAAGGGGCCAATTTTTGGAATCGACCTCCTTGGCCTGATGGGTGTCGATTCACATAACCTATGGAGTGTTGATTCCTAGAATCAGCCCACTGGCCTGGGGAGGCACGCCCGCACATAGGCACAGGCACATGCCAAGGGAAAAGGGCCAATTCTGTTATGGGATTCCATCCCCGGCAGGCCAGTGGGTTGATTCCCATAATCGGCCCCCAGGCCTGTTGGGGGTTGATTCCCGGAATCACCCCACAAGTCTGCCAAGGGCCAATTTTGGGAATCATCCCCCTGGCTTGTTAGGGGTCGATTCCCATAATAGACCCCTTATCCTGTTGGGGGTCGAACCCGCAAATCATCCCACAATATATTCCGATAATCGGCCCTCGGAAGATTCCCTGAATCTGCCCCTTGGCCTGTTAGGGTTCGATTCCCAAAATCATCCTCTTGGCCTACTAGGGGCTAATTCCTAGAATCAGCCCCTTGCAGGCCAAGGGAGAAATTCTGGGAATCCGCCCATGGTAGGCCAGGGGGTCAATTCTGGTCTGGGAATCAGCCCTCGACAGGCCAAGGGGTTGATTTTGGTGTTAGAATCGACCTTCAACAGGGTAGTTCGACGATTACTGAAATATTCCCCTAGCAGGCCAAGGGGTTAATTCCACGAATCGTCCCCTTGCCCTACTCGGGGTTGATTCGACAAGCCAAGGGGCTGAGGGCTAAATCCAGGAATCAACACCCTAGCCTGTCGGTATGGAAATTCTCCCCCAACAGGCCAGGGGGTTGTTTCCCAGAATCAACCCCAAGTAGCCTAAGTGGCTGATTCCGGGAATCGGCCCCCGGTAGGGCAAAGGGGTCGATTCTGGTCATTGGCCCCCGACAAGCCAAGGGGTTGATTCTGGGAATTGGCCCCTGGTAGGCCAAAGGGCCAATTCTTGGAAATGAACCCTGGTAGGCCACAGAGCCGATTCTGGGAATCATCCCCTTGGCATGCTAAGGGGTCGCTTTGACCTGGTTGGGCACGCCCGCTAGTGCCTGTGCCTATGGGCAGGAGTGCACACCTATAGGACAGGCACTTCCTGTGCCTGTGGGTGGGCGCGCCCGGCCGTATATGTGCCCGCCCTGGGCAAAGCGAAACCCTGGCAGGCCAAGGGCAACCCACAGCAGGCCAGGGGGATGATTCATGGAATCGACCCCCTGGCCTATCGGAGCCCAATTCTGAGAATCAGCCCCCTGGCCTGCTAGGGGGGACAATTCTCGGAATTGGCCCTTTGGCTTGCCAAGGGGTCGATTCCGAGAATTATCCCCCTGGCTTGCAGGGGTTCGGTAATGGGAATTAGCCCTCGGCAAGCTAGGGGGTTAATTCTGGGAATCAGCCCCCTGGCCTGCTAAGTGGCCAATTCTAGGATGGGGCCCCCAGATGGTCAAGGGGTCGATTTCGATCTAGGAATTGGCCCTCGATAGGCCAGGGGGCCACAATCGGCCCCTGGCAGTCCAAGGGGCTGATTCCTAAAATCGACCCCTAGAAGTCCAAGGGCCCCTAGACGTCCACGGGACGATTCCCACAATCATCCCCTTGGCTTTTCGGGGGCCGATTAATCAGCCCGCGATAGGCCAACTAGGAATCAACCCTCTATAGGCCAAGGCGTCGATTCTAGTAATCATCCCCTTGGCCTGCCGAAAGCCAATTCTCAAGGGGTCGCTTTGACTTAGGAGGGAACACCCACAATGCTTGTGGGCAGGCATGCCCATGGTGCCTGTGCCTGTGACTATGGGTGGGCACGTTCGACTGTGGGTGTGCCCACCCTAGCCAAAGGAGGCCCCATGCAGGGGTTTTCTTTGCCCCAGGCGGGCACGCCCGCCTAGAGGCATAAGCACATCAGTCATCGGTGTGTTCGCTCAGGGAAAAGCGGCCCCTTAGAAGGCCAAGGGAGCCAATTTAGGGAATCGGCCCCTGGCAGGAAAGGGGGCTAGAATCGACCCCTTGGCATATCAGGGGCCAATTCCCGACAGACCAAGGGGCCTATTTTGGGAATCGGCCACCGGCAGGCCTAGGGTTCAACTCCCAAATTCTGGGAATTGGTGGAATCAGCCCCTAGACTGTCGGGTGTTGATTCTCAGAACCTGTTGAGTGTCAATTCCCAGAATCGACCCCTTAGTAGGCTAAGGGGTCACTTTACCCTAAGCGTGCTTGCCCGGGGCAAAGTGGCCCCCGATAGGCTAGGGGGTCAATTCCTAGAATCGACCCCTAGCAGGCCAAAGGACCAATTTCGAGAATCAACCCCTTGGCTTGCTAAGGGATGATTCCAGGAATCAGAATTGACCCCTTGGCCGTCCAGTGGGTTCATTCTCGGAATCGACCCTCAACAGGCCAAGGGGTCGATTCCTAGAATCGGCCCTTTGGCATGCTTAGGGTCGACCCCTTGGATTGAATCGACCCTCGGCAGGCCAAGGGGACGATTCTGGGAATCAACCCCTTGGCCTACTGGGGGCCAACCCCTTGGCTTGAATCAGCCCCCGGCAGGCCAAGGGGACGATTTTGGGAATCAGCCCCTTGGCTTGTCAGGGTCTGATTCCGGGAATCGGCCCAAGTTAGGCCAAGGGGACAATTTTTGGAATCGGCCACCGACAAGCGAGGGGGTTGATTCCCGGAATCTGCCCCCGTTTAGCCAAGGGATTGATTCGGTGCCCTGGGTCCGATTCCCCAAGCAAGCCAAGGGGTCAATTCCTTGGCCTATCGGGGGCCAATTCTAGTCTAGGAATCCACCCTCGGCAGGCCAAGGGGCCGATTCCGGTCTGGGAATCGACACCCGATAGGCCAGAGAGTCGATTCTCGGAATCGTTGCCTTGGCCTACCAAAGGCCGATTATTCGGCCCCCAGTAGGCCAAGGGGTCGATTCTCATAAGGCCTATTGGGGGCCTATTACGGGAATCGGGCCCCTAGCCTGAATCGGCCCCTAACCCCCTATTAGTCAGGGGATTGATTCCTAGAATCAGCCCCTGGTAGGTCATGGGGTTGCTTTGACCCGGGCGGGCATGCCCATAGGGACAATGACTGCTTGTGCCTATGGGCGGGCACTCCCCTCCGTGGGTATGCCCACCCTAGGCAAAGCAGTCCCCGACAAGCCAGGTCATTGATTTCCAAAATCGGCCCCGGGCACACCAGGGGGTTGATTCCTATAATCGCGCGCTTTAACTTGAGTGGGCAAGCCCAAGGTTGGGCGTGCCTGTGCCTGTGGGTGGACGCGCCGGGCCATGGGTGTGCCTGCCCTGGGTAGAGCAGCCTCTTGGCAGGACAGGGGGTTGATTCTTGCCAGGGGAACAATTTTGGGAATCGTCACGGCCCCCGCCAAGCATGGGGGTCGATTCCAAAAATTGGCCCCTTACGGGCCAAGGGGTCGCATTTCCCCGGGCGGGCGCCTACCCACAGGCACATGCAGTCCTTGTGCCTCTGGGCGGGCACGCCCGGTCGTGGGCATGCTTGAGCATGTGCCTGTGAGTGGGTGTGCCTAGCTGTGGGCGTGCCTGCCCGCGGCACAACGGACGTGCACGCTACACGCCCATTGTGTTGTGGGCATGCCTTCCCGTGACACAGCAGACATGCAGGTTGTACACCCATTGTGTCGTCGGCGGGAACTCCCATGGCCAAACGCGCCTGCCCAGCACTAGGCATGAACGCCCGCAGAACGACGGGCTTGCAACATGCCCGATGTACCGTGGGCGGGCACTGCCATGAGCGATTTTGAGTAATTGTCTAAGTTCATTGTATAATTGATGTTTACATGGTATCTTGAAATAAAAAAATTAATTTCCATATGATGTTACATGAAGTTATGAGTCATTTTATATTTGTTGGATTATATGTTTTAATTATGATGAATTTATTTGTTTAGAATATCCACAATGCAACAATGACTTAGATATATAAATTATGTTTCATTCAATCTACAAGTATTGATATTTTGATTAATTTAGTCATGTAATTTGTTCATAATATCATGGGTTTAATGTGTTGAAAACTTAGTGTTTTTTAATTCTATGATTGAAAAAAATTTAATCTTTTATTATCTTTAATGTTATTGTTGATAACAATTAGAATTTTAGTGATATTTAGTGTCATGTTATTATATGTTTAATGACATGGATGAAAATTGTTTGAATTTCAATGTGTTTCGGATCCCATTATTTTATCTTTAACGGCATTACTAAAAAATGTTGAAATTATACCTACGAAAGAAAAATGTTATTCTACCAACAACATTAGTGTGTTTTTTTCATTTATTTTGCACCAAAAAAATTGGTTTTACAGTCATTTTTTAAAAATGTTGAATATTAACTCTAAAAAAAATAAAACATCATTCCAGAATACACATTTTTCATTTTTGGACTGTTTTTGATGTCTTTTGAGGTTTTTTGGGTAGAGTTCCCATTTTAGTTTACAGTTCTCGTTTCAAAATTTACATTATTCGAGTCAGGTGCACCAGGAATCTACACTGTGAGCTAATCATGCAACATTTTGAATTTTCTGATGTTATGTCATTATAGGAAGTTATTAAGAGTCTTTTGTCATGTCTATACCTGGCATCTATTTAGAATAGTGGATAAATATCGTCATAGAACTATATCTCTTACTTTTTGGACTTCTGAAAGCAATTTTATCTAGATGTTGAAGAATATGTAAGGGACATGACGTAGAATCCATCCTTTTATTAAAATAAATGAGTGCATGTTTCCTTAAATAATAATAATATAGTAAATTAAGTTATAAAAAATAATAATAATAATAATAATTATATAAATATAAAAATGTTATTAATGAGAAAAAAAATAATAAGAACAATAATACCATAATTATTATATTTTTTCTCCTATTTATTTATTTTGAGCTAAATATTTATATTATTATTGAATTAAATAAAAAAGTTACATGTATGTTTATTAATTTGTTATTGCATAAATTACACCAATAACACAAGGGCATAACTTTTGTTAATATAAACAAATTATCAAAATAACATAGTAAAGTAATTCCATAAATTTTATCTTGTTGGGATTACTACTCCCTAGCATATGTGCATATCCAACCTAATTGGCAAGTTCAATGCTCAATAAAAGTAAAACAAAAAAGTTGAATCTAAACATGTTAACCTGAGGGTGAGTCCACTTCGACAAATTTTGAATTTTCTTCATCTTCTTCAAAATCTTGGAATGCCAGGCCAAGCATTTTTTTTATCAGCAAGGACACATCGTTGTATAGCTTTTTAACTTGTAATTTAAGGGCATATATGCAAAGCAGAGTTTCCTATTGAGCTTCACTTCTCTCCACCAATACTTTTCCTATGATGGTTTTTTTTGCTAATAGATATCAATTGTTTGAATATACCTATTGCGATTACCCCCTACTAGCGCTAGTATGATCCATTGTCCCAAATTTTCTTTGATTTCCTCATCCTAGATGAATAGTCTTTCCACCTTGACTTATGTTTATGCAATATTGATTTCATTCATTTCCACGTGCGGAGTCTATTCCCATTATAGTGTTGTTATATTTCTTTGCATTCTATTGTGCTCAAGTTCGTGTGTGACCCCTGCATGCATGATGACCCCTTTGACTCTGACCAACACCAAGATGAGGCATGGTAGGTGGTTGAGACCTAGGGATAGTAAGGAAGGGTATAAGTAGGGAGAAAAAAGCTTTGAAGAGTTAAGAGGGAAAGCAGAATTTTATAGAGAATAGTTCTAGGCAAACATAGAAAGCCTACAAGTAAAGTAGGCCCACTCGAAGCGTTGAAGGGAGGAGACCGTGAAGTTGGGCTTCCACTTCTAGGGGGAGGGGGCCACAATAAGTTAACTAATATATTAGAATTCCATCAAACCTGATGCAAAGTAAACATAGTTAGCCAACCAAGACAAATAATATGTTAAAGGAATGGAAAATGAGAGAATTGGATGGTTTGTTTACCCTTCTAGCCCAAATATGAAGATACCACAAAGGAAATCAAAAAAAAAAAAAACGAGGGCCTATAAACTTCACTTACCCTAAACTGTGAGAGTTGTGAGTGGCATGATAAGGTAGTACAATCCTTTATGCAAGATAGGCCAACTATTGTGGCATACATCATTATGGTTGTGCATGGTGGTGAGGGAAACCTCTTATCATGAAACAATTTGGGAGGAAACAACCATCTTGAAGGCAATGAACCTATTGTATTGTTCAACAGCCCCCCCATTTATTGATTTAATAGTTAATATTCTATTGATAAATGGGGACCATTTATAAAAATCCTCCAAAAAACTTAGCACTTAAGTGCTTCCTTTTTGAATTATTAGAAATAAATTTCTAAATAATATAAGGTATCAAGCCAAATCCCTTTATGACTAGTTATTCTCGCTTTATCACATATCGTCGGATCATGTGTATCAAAGGTTAATTAACAATCGGGATTTGTGAATTGCGATAAGAGGGATCATCGTAATAAACTTATGGTATCATTAAACTTTTTATTTAAAACTAAGGCTTAGAGTATTTCTTGCAAAATAAAGTACCTATCGTAATCGCATATTGGAATTCACCAAAAGCACCACAAACAAATAAACCTTTGGAATATGCGAATTGTGATATTGCGACATAACAAACTGAACACTCATCGCATCGTGGTGCTTACACAAAGGCCAATCTTGTGAACTAAGAAAGTTTGTGAAATGCGATATGACCTGGACCCGATGGAAGTATGCGATAATTGTTATAACTTTGGTTAAGTCTGGCGCATAGTAAAAGGTCACTTTATGCAATAAGTATTCATTTAAGAAAAATGCACTTAAAACGATAAAAGGTATGCCACTCACATCACATCTCGCAAAATTCTAAATAACTTCGATATAATGCATAACCTAAAGTGTGATGTTGCGATTTGCGATATTGCAATAATCTTTATCGCAATCGCATAATCGACATTTCGCACTTTAAAACTCATCAACTTAAAATTTTTTCCTTACACATTTGCGATGCGATGACTTAAATGAGTAATAAAGGCCATAATAAAATATCTTAGTGCGTATTTAATGAGTTTTAATGACATTTATGTTTAAAACGGCTCGACGTGATTTGATATCTTTCATATGCATTTTCGAATAAAAGCTTCTTCCTTGTCACCTTTTGGAATTAACTGTATCATTGAATTTTCACTGTCATTTTTTCTCTATGTTTATCCGATAATCTCCATTGCTCAATTGTTGGGAACCTCTGAAAGAAACAACGTTTGAGAAGATGGCAAAGAAGGGAAAAGCTACTACATTTGAGAAATCATACATGATACCACTTTTCTCTGATACCACCTGCAGCAAAGACGAAGGAACCACATCATGGGAAGCTATTTATAACCTACTGTAAGAAGAGAAACCCATGCCACTGGAAATGAAGGCAATAGTTGATGCCGAAGAATCATCTGACGCTTCCTATTTTGAGGCACCATGTTCATTTTTACTTAGAATAGCAGCAAGACCTTAGATATTACCATACACAGATATCGTAAAATGGGTGATTGATAATGTAAATATCTCAAACAAAACTTTCAGGAATGCAAGACATGAAGTCATGGGGTCTTTCACACCAGAAAATCTATGCCAGATGTACCATCTACCAGAGCCTCAAAAGCTCTATGACAAAGATTTCCTTGAGCATTTTGCCAAAGAGAATGAGGACCCACGTTACACAGACCTGGAGGTCAGGCTCAAGAAAATTCAAACGGGATAAATCTAGTATGTGTCTGACTGCATCCCTCTCTGCCCCACATAATTTTATAGCCACAATGATGTGTAGATTATTTGGTAAAGCTAATAGCACCAAATTTTCTATAGAGTGGCTTCCATTAATTGATGCAGCGGTTAACGCAACAATTATGAATTGGAATCAGATTTTATCAGACAATTTAGCTATGGCTATTAGGGAATATAGGCAAAAGAGGAGTGTTTCCTCAAGAATTTTTCCTCCTTTTTATATGAGCGCTTATGTAATGAACGCCATTTTTTTTCTCAATTTCCAAACATGGGTTGGAAGTGGATTATACAAAACCCTCTCCCCATCCATGTATATCATAAAATCTTGTGGGAACCCAATTCAATCCCCATTTTTTCAAAATCTTCCAGAGTATTATGCTGCCTATTCATAAATCCATTTTTTATAAAACGGCCCCCATGCTTTCCGAAGAAGCCAAGATAGACATCTTTCCAGTCGCAAGATGGTTCGGTGAAGAAACATTCACTTATATCAAATTTTTTGGGAACATTGTTGCTCCACATGTTCTCTCATATTATGTTCTAGACAATCTATTGGCCAGAGAGATAGCTTACCAGACAGCAAGGGAGGGTGGTTTAACCAAAGCCCTGAGGGAATAGAAGAAAGCCATTTGGCCAGCCTTCCCATTACAATGTGGCACTTTTGCACTACATGACTATGGGCACGCAGTAAAAGAAGTAGAGATTATTATGTCTCTGAAATTGGCCACAGTTCCAGGGAGACAGTATGACCCAAATCAAGTTGCTAAAGACTTTACCACTATGGTTAAATTCAAACAGTTTACTCATGAAGAGGATCCCTTTGATGACCTCTTTCAAGGAGCCAAAACATTTGCACAGGTCCTACATTTGGCATCATTACAGTTAAGCCCAGATGATATTAATTCTTTTCATGTATATAAGAATAAAAGATTGGTAAAGTTCCTATTGGACCTATTACAAATTGAACCAATAAGAGAACCGACTCCTAGCATGAGCCTGGAGGGAAGCTCAAAAGAAAATTCTGATGAGGAAATGCAAGAGAAATCAACTCACAAGTCGGAATAGTCAGAACAACAATCTCAGACTAGAGAAGGAAATCCTAATAAATATTCTGACAAAAATACAGAAGGAAATACTAAGGAAACGGTCGAATAGGCCTTGTCCAAGAAGTAGACAGAGGTCGGTTTCACTTCAGCTCAAACAGGGAAGATTCCAGTCATTGACCTAGATAAGGAATGGGATCAATTCAATAAGAAGCTCCAAACAGCACAAATCTTGAGGAAACATCTGAATTGCAAACCCCCAAACAGACTCAACACAAAGCAAATCCAGATACAACATAGCAAGGGGCTACAAATACTTAAGATATTGAGTCTATTCTGACTTTCGCCACTTCCAAAATTGTCTTGAAAATTGAAGAGATGCCTCCATTAGATATATTCTACAGTCCTACTCATAAGGCTGTAGTTAAAAGACAAAGAAAGAAAATGAAATTTGACACCACGGCCATTGCAACTCTAGAGAATGAATCCATGGATGTTGTGTGGAAAGATACTCTTGTTGACCCATTAGAAAACCTTGCGAAATTGTCACAGTTTGTAGGATCTTATGCCACAGCGACCATTGATAAAGAAACGGAAGTCCGACTGCTAATAAAATAAAAAGAACAGAGAAATCTTCTGCTTGGATAGCAATTAGAACAAGAAAGAACCAATCAACAAGCAGAACAGCATGTAGCTCATCTTCAAAGGGAATTCGAGCAAATGAGGTTACAACACCAGGAAAGCTTATCAGAAAAGGACTCGCAGATTCGCCAAATGCAAGCCATGGTGGATATATTTAAAGATAACCCTCAAATGGATGAGTTCATCAAAGAAGAAATCAAGCTAAATTCTGTATTAATACAGCAAGAAGAAATGTTCTGCCAGAAAATCTCATAGATTAATCCTTACTGTGAGACAAGTGATAAATTGACAAACCAAGTGATTGATATGAGGTTTGAATATGAAGAAATCCATAAAAAGATTTCTAAATTTATTACCTGGTAGGAGTCTGATGAGGGAAGAAAGGTTGGCCTACCAAAAATAGAAGAATCCCACAAAGACATTCTATTTACAGATTGGGATACACAGTTAAAATAGGTAGAAAAGGCGACAGTGACAGCAGCAAGTGCAACAAGCAGTATAATTGAAGTCGTTAATGAAAACCTCCACATTTCCAACCTTGTCAAAGAGTGCATACCAGGATCTCTCCCAAATATCAAACAACTGGAACAACAGTGGAAACAGACAGCTCAGACCAAGGAAGAAGCAATAAAATAGCTAACCAAACTGGATTGGGAGACATACTAGCAGTATTTGGTAAAACCACATAGCCAATGGATGACTCTGCAGTGTTTAACTACCTCTGCACAAAAGATGGTGTCAGCTTTGTCAGATGCCATATTTGCTGGACAGTTAAAATCCACAATCAGCTAGCCACCTCAGCTCAAACCAATGATCAACATTTGCAATCTCAAAGATCAAGTTAGCCGACTAAGATAGTTCAAGTTGAAAGGAGCTTGTCATTAGTTTAATTCTATTTTTAGTTTTATTTTTTCTTACTCTGAGGAAGGTTGTTTGAAACCTCCTCAGCTTTTTTTGTAATAATTTATTTTTGAGGCATGTATTTTAGTATTTAAATCCCTCTCATGCATTTAGAGAGGGGTCTAGAATTTTATCAAAAACACTTTTCAGGACATTACGCTTCTGTATTTCTTGGAAGGTTTTGATGAAATTATTGGAACAAGATGAATTTTTCTTTGAATATCAAGCATGCTCTACTGAAATTACACGTATGTACTCTTAGAGTGTATTTGATTGAATGAAATTGGATCAATATTTTTGATCCCATGAGCGGGACCTTTCATATATGGTACTTTTGTAGTATGATTGTGTTTTATTTACGCATTGGCAATACTCCTAGAAACAAAGGCAATTAAAATTAAAAACAAAAAACAAATACCCTCACCTCCCTCCGCCTCCCCACCCTCGGCCCTGCCATCCCCATCCCCGGCCCCCGTGCCTGCCCCCCGCCCCCCCCCCCCATGTCCTCCCCCGATCGCTACCCTCTCACATCCCCCTCGACCCTCCCTCACACCCCTCCCCGCCCCATCCTCAGCCCTCCACCCCACCCCCCCTCCACGCCTGACCCGTCCCCACGCCCCCACCCACCTTCTCCCCTCCCCCCCACCCTCCCTACCCAGGCCCACAGCCAACATCCTGGGCCCAAGAGGGAGGGGAGGTGGGTGAGCGGGAGTCGGGAAGGGCGGGAGGTAGGGGAGAGGGGAGGGGAGGGGTCGGCTGGGGGGAGAGGGGGAGGGCTGAGAGTGGGGAAGGTAGAGGGACGCAAGGTCGGGGTAGGGTATTTCTTTTTTTAATTGTGTGTGTGCGTTTTTTTTTTTTTTTAATGCTTTTTTATTTTTAAATATATTTTTTTTAAATTTTAATTTAATTTTTATTTTTATTTTTTTTTAAATTGTTTTGAATTTCTATTATTGTAACATGTTTTGAAATTTATTTTCTTATTTTAATTTTTTAATTTTAATTTTGTTTTTTAATTTTTATAATTTATTTTTGTTTAATTGTTTTGAAATTTTCCTTTTAATTTTTTTTTAATTTTGTTTTTTAATTTTTATAATTTATTTTTTATGTTATTTCTTTATTTTATAATTTTAATTTAAAAAAAAAAAAAAAAATCTTAAATTTTAAATTTATTTTATCTTCGATTTTTTATTTTGTTTATTTAAATTATTTAATTTAAATATTTTTTAATTTTGTTTATTTAAATTATTTAATTTAAATATTTTTTAATTTTTAATTTTAATTAATTTTTTTTCTAATTTTAATTTTTTTTTAGGTAATTATTTATTTTATTTTATTTTTTAATGAGATTTTTTTTTTTTTTACAAGTTACTTTTGGTTTTTTCACTTTTTATAGGTTTTTTTATTTTTTTCCCTTTTTTATATATTTTTTTTATTTGACTTTTTTTGTCATGGTTTATTTTTATTTTTATTTTTTATTACTAACATGTTTTATGTTTTCTTTTTGTCATATTTTTTTTATGTTTTATGTTTTTTTTTGCTATGTTTTTTTTTTCTTGTTATATATTTTTATGTTTTGTTACTATTTTTATTATTTTTATTTTTGTCATGTTTTATGTTTTATGTTTTTTTTAACATTTTTATAGGTTGTTTGTTTGTTTGTTTTTTTTGTTTTGTTTTGTTTTGTTTTGTTTTTGTTTTTTTTTTTTTTTTTTTTTTTCTTTAAGTTTTAAAATTTTTTTAATGTTCTATTTTTTTTTGTAATTTTTTTTTTTGTTTTTATTTTATTTTACTCTTTTTTTTTTCTTTTTTTCTTTATTTTAAAATTTTAATAGTATGGTTAATTTTTTTTTACGTTTTATGGTTTTTTTTGCATCATTACTATATATTTTTTATATTTGATTTTTTTGTAATGTTTTTTTTTATCGTTTATTACTTGTTACTTTTTTTTATTTTTTTTTCAATATTTGAATTTTTGTTTTCTTTTATATTTTTTTTATTGTTTTTTTTTTCCAATATTTGAATTTTTGCATTTCTATATATTTTTTGTCATGTTTTTTATGTTTTATTATTATTATTATTAAAAATAAATAAATAAATAAAAAATAAAAATCAATATTTGAATTTTTATTTTCTTATGTATTTTTCATATATATATATATAGATTCTAGGGTCAGCATCGATGCTTGTCTAGCAACCCAATCCCATTATGTGCAATTTGATAGTTGATTTTAAATTTTTCGTTATAATGAATAGAGTTTGTCCCATAATGTGTTAATTTCATGGTTGGTTTTTAAGTTTCCATTACAATGGGTTGAGCTCACCTACACTGAGTGTCAATTTGATAGTTGATTTTTATTTTTATTTTGCAATGTATCAAGTTGTCTTAGTCTAGGATTTCAAAATCGCTATACATTTAGCATTTAAAAAAAATACTCTTGTTATAATAACTATTTCATTTAGGGGTTCTTTTTTCAAGTGTATTTAGTCATAAAAAATTTCCATAATGTCATGCTTGAAATATTTTGACTCATATTCTTTAGTTTTAATTCCATGGTTGAAAAATTGTCAAGATTTTAATGTTTTTCTAAGTCGTGATATTTTATCTTTAATGTTATGGTTGAAAACAATTATAAATATTTTTTCTTAGGCCATGCTTGAAAATTGTTCGAATTTTAAGGTTTTTCAAAGAAGTCATATTTTAAATTTAATGCCATGCTTAAAAATCGTTGGAATTTTAAGGCTTTTCAAAGACATGATATTTTATCGTTAATGTCATGCTTGAAAATCATTGGAAATTTAAAGTTTTTCATAGTGAAGATATTTTATTTTTAATGTCATTATTAAAAAATGTTGAAAATGTACCCTGAAAAAAAAAAAAAAAAAAAAGGGGTTATTCTGTCATCAATATTTTTCGATTTCAAGGTGTTTTTTGCACCAAACAAAATGGCTTTTATTGTTTTTTACTGTTATTTTTAAAAAATATTGAAAATTTACTCTGAACAAAAAAAATGGTGATGCAGAATCAACACTTTTTATTTTTGGGTTGTTTTTCAAGTTTTTTGGGGATTTTTGGGCTCGAGTACCCGTTTTGAGGTAATAGTTCTTGTTTGATTGATAACTATGTTTGATGCGATTTGTGATATTCGATAATCTTTATCGCAATCACATAATCAACATTTCGCACTTTAAAACTCATCAAGTTAAAAAAATTTCCTTACACGTTTGCAATGCGGTGACTTAAATGAGTAATAAAGGCCATAATAAAATATCATAGTGCGTATTTAATGAGTTTTAATGGCATTTATGTTTAAAACGGCTCGACCATATTTGATATCTTTCATTTGCATTTTCAAATAAAAGCTTCTTCCTTGTCACCTTTAGGAATTAACTGTATCATTGAATTTTCACTGTCATTTTCGCTCTGTGTTTATCTGATAATCTCCATTGCTCAATTGCAAGGAACCTCTGAAAGAAACAATGTTTGAGAAGATGGCAAAGAATGGAAAATCTACTGCATCTGAGAAATCAGACATGATACCACTTTTCTCCAATACCACCTGCAGCAAAGACGGAAGAACCATATCATGGGAAGCTATGTATAACCTACTGGAAGAAGAGAAACCTAGGCCACTAGAAACGAAGGCAACAACTGATGCCGAAGAATCATCTGACGCTTCCTATTTTGAGGCACTATGTTCATTTTTACATAGAATAGCAGCAAGACCTAAGATATTACAATACACAAATATGGTAAAATGGATGATTGATAATATAAATATCTCAGACATAACTTTGAGGAATGCAAGACATGAAGTCATGGGGTCTTTCACAACAGACAATCTGCGCCAGATGTACCATCTACCAGAGCCTCAAAATCTCTATGACAAAGATTTCCTTGAGCATTTTCCAAAGAGAATGAGGACCCATTGGACGTTACACAGACCTGGAGGTCAAGCTCAGGAAAATTCAAACAGGAGAAATCCAATATGTATCTAACTGCATCCCTCTCTGCCTCACATAATTTTGCAAACCGCAATGATGTGTAGATTATTTGGTAAAGCTGATAGCACCAAATTTTCTATAGAGTGGCTTCCATTAATTGATGTAGAGATTAACACAACAATTATGAATTGGAATCAGATTTTATCAAACAATTTAGTTATGGATATTAGGGAATATAGGCAAAAGAGGAGTGTTTCCTCAAGATTTTTTCCTCCTTTTTATATGAGCGCTTATGTAATGGACGTCATTTGTTTTTTTTCTCAATTTCCAAGCATGGGTTGGAGTGGATTGTACAAAACACTCTCCCCATCCATGTATACCATAAAATCTTGTGGGAATCCCAATTCAATCCTCGTTTTTACAAAATATGCCAGGGTATTATGTTGCCTACTCATAAAACATTTTTTATAGAACGGACCCCAAGCTTTCCGAAGAAGCTAAAGCAAACAAAGTTCCTTCTACAAATTAATTACTCTAGAAGACTTGGAATATAAAGATATCCATGAGGATACAAATATTATATATTAAACGTGCGAATAAGAATGATTGAATGAATGAATGTTTTACAATGAGAACGAGAGGCTTGCTTATATATCAAGCAAGCGTCTCTTCATGGAGATTCATGTCTCAATTAGACATGCATCTTCAACCTAATTACTAATTAACTAATAATTATTTATGCTTATTGCCATTTATATTATTTTACATTATTTATATATATTTTATTCGTTACATTGCCTCCTTCCTCAAAGAGCTTTGTCCTCAAAGCTTGTCGATGAAAAAAGGCTTGATCTCTTTTTTGGCTTCGAACGTCTTTCTCTCTCGGAATAGTCATCCTCGTCGATACAAGTTGATATGATCTTCTTAGTGACAAACAAAATTGTCACACTGAGAAGGGATCAGACCATCCGAGATTAATCTTCTGTATAGTATTTTGATCACTGGAATTTTGTAATGACTTGTTAGCATAAGACTGGATTGAGGGTACATCACTATTATATGGAACATCAGTTTGTTGTTTCTGGTTTAAATGGTCTTGATACGTAGCTTGGTTGATTTGTCTACTCTCGTGATTCGGATGCCGATATAAAGTTTTTAGATTTTCTTCTGGCGAAGATGTTGTAGAGTTGGTTATGAAACATTCACTGGGGATGTTCATTGGCTGAACTGCAACATCTAAGTGTGTCGTTTCTTTAACTGACTTGTCTTCTTGAGTTGTCATATTCACTCGATCGGTATTTGTTGTTTTGTCATCAACTTGAATTCCTACATTTGATGCTTCTTTCTCAATAAGTTGTTGTACCTTGTTTTCTAATGACTTCTTATCCTTCTTAAGTTTCTTAATTTGCGACAGTAATTTTTCGCTATGGTTTTTAAATCAAGAAACTTCTTCATTTTTGTCAACATTGATTTTGTCAATTTCTTTTTGCATATTTTGTAATACCTTTTTACCTTCTTGAGACATTACTTTTGAAATATCTGAGATATCATCTTGCCAGTTGCAAGATGGCTCGGTGAAGAAACATTCACTTATATCAGAGTTTTTGGGAGCATTTTTGCTCCACATGTCCTCCCGTATTATGTTCCAGACAAGCTATTGGCCAGAGAGATAGCTTACCAGACAGCAGGGGAGGGTGGTTTAACCAAAGCCTTGAGGGAACAGAAGAAAGCCATTTGGCCAACCTTCCCATTACAATGTGGCACTTTCGCACTACATGACTATGGGCACGCAGTAAAAGAAGTAGATATTATTACGTCTCTGAAATTGGCCATAGTTCTAGGGAGACAGTATGACCCAAATCAAGTTGCTAAAGAATTTACCACTATGGTTAAAGTCAAACAGTTTACTCATGAAGAGGATTCATTTGATGACCTCTTTCAAGGCACTGAAACATCTGCACAGGTCCTACATGTGGCATCATTACGGTTAAGCCCGGATGATATTAATGCTTTTCATGTATATAAGAATAAAAGATTGTTAAAGGTCCCATTGGACCTATTACAAATTGAACCAATTAAAGAACCAATTGCTAGCATGAGCCTGAAGGGAAGCTCAAAAGAAAATTATGATGAGGAAACGCAAGAGAAACCAAATCATGAGTCAAAACAGTCAGAACAACAATCTCATAATGGAGAAGGAAATCCTAATAAAGATTTTGAGAAAGATACAAAAGGAAATACTGAGGAAACGGCCGAACAGGCCTTGGTCAAGAAGCAGAGAGAGGTCGGTTCCACTTCAACTCAAACAGGGAAGATTCCATTCATTGACCTAGACAAGGAATGGGATAAATTCAATAAGAAGCTCCAAACAGGCACAAATATTAAGGAAACATCTAAATTGCAGACCCCAAAACGGACTCAGCACAAAGAAAATCCAGAGACAACAAATCAAGGGGCTACAAACACTAAAGATATTAAGGTTATTCCATATTTTCCCACTTCCAAAATTGTCTTGAAATTTGAAGAGATACCTCCATTAGATATATTCTACATTCCTACTCATAAGGCTATAGTTAAAAGACAAAGAAAGAAAAGGAAATTAAACACCGTGGCTATTGCAACTCTAGAGAACGAATCCATGGATGTTGTGTGGAAAGATACTCTTGTTGACCGATCAGAAAACCTTATGAAATTGTCATAGTTTGTAGGAGATTATGCCACAGCGACCATTGATAAAGCAATGGAAGTCCAACTGCTGCTAAAAGAAAAAGAACATAGAATTCTTCTACTTGAACAGCAATTGGAACAAGAAAGAACCAATCAGCAAGCAGAATGGTAGGTAGCTCAGCTTTAGAGGGAATTTGAGCAAATGAGGTTACAACACCAGGAAACCTTCTCAGAAAAGGACTCGCAGATTCGCCAAATGCAGGCCATGGTGGATAGATTTAAAGATAACCCTCAAACGGATGAGTTCATCAAAGAAGCAATCAAGCTAAATTCCCTATTAATACAACAAGAAGAAATGTTCTACCAGAAAATCTCACATATTAATCCTTATTGTGAGACAAGTGATAAATTGACAAACCAAGTGATTGATATGAGGTTTGAATATGAAGAAATCCATAAAAAGATTTCTGAATTTATTACCTGGCAGGAGTCTGATGAGGGAAGAAAGGCTGACCTACCAAAAATAGAAGAATCCCACAAAGACATTCTATTTACATATTGGGATACATGGTTAAAACAGGCAGAAAGGGCGACAGTGACAACAGCAAGTGCAACAAGCAGTATAATTGAAGTCGTTAATGAAAACATCCACAGTGCCAACCTTGTCAAAGAGTGCATACCAAGATCTCTCCCAAATATCAAACAACTAGAACAACAGTGGAAACAGACAGCTCAGACCAAGGAAGAAGCAATAAAACAGCTGACCAAACTGGATTTGGAGACATATTGGCAGTATTTGGTAAAACCACATAGCCAGTGGATGACTCTGTTGTGTTTAACTACCTCTACACAAAAGATGGTGCCAGCTTTGTCAGATGCCATATTTTCTAGACAGTTAAAATCCACAATCGGCCAACCACCTCAGCTCAAACCAATGATCAACATTTGCAATCTCAAAGATCAAGTTAACCGACTAAGATAGTTCAAGTTGAAAGGAGCTTGTCATCAGTTTAATTCTATTTTTAGTTTTATTTTTGCTTACTCTGAGGAAGGTTGTTTGAAACCTCAGCTTTTTTTGTAATAATCTATTTTTGATGCATGTATTTTAATATTTAAACCCCTCTCATGCATTTAGAGAGGGGTCCATAATTTTATCAAAAAAAAATTTCAAGACATTACACTTCTATATTTTTTGGAAGGTTTTGATGAAATTATCGGAACAGGATCTATTTTTCTTTGAATATCAAGCATGCTCTACTAAAATTACACTTATGTACTCTTAGAGTGTATTTGATTGGATGAAATTGGATCAATATTGTTGAGCCCATGAGCAGGACCTTTCATATATGGTACTTTTATCGTATGATTGTGTTTTATTTACGCATTGGAAATACTCTTTCTTTTGATTGTCTTTTGTATGAAAATCTGAGTTATAGTTCTACATTATTGCACTTTTGTATGATGTTTCAACTCTAATTTTGTCTTGAATACATGAACAATTACTATATGTGATATAGTTTTCTCAATTGTTTTGTCTAACTATTTATCCAAAACAATTATCATTAAACAATTTCATTTATTTTGGTAGTTGAATGATCTTTATTACCAATTGCTTTGAGACATCTCTGTAGATCGCATATCTTAGTTTATTCCTAGGTATATTTATAGTTAGATAATGATAGATTAATATATGTGCATGTGTTTATTATTTAGATTAGAGTATATACTCAGCTGAACCATTCTTCATTATATCTTATATCATCCCCAACAACATTATCAAATCAATCCTCTCTGGGAAACTAGTCCCATTATCCCCAGTCAGAGCCACTATACCAAACGGAAAAGGAGTTGCTTTTAAGGTCCAGACTGGGTGGTTATCCCCCATGTTGTCGCAGCGAACTTCAAGGCTTCAAAAGAATTCTATATAATCATCATTAAAACTAGAGCATGTTGCATGCATAACAGAGTGTACTTTGACACCATCCATCCAAGCTTTGAAGAGTGTGGTGAGGGTCAATGACAACTTGATATCATGAGTGTGTGGGCTTAGCTAGGTGGCACCCCATATGAGGACATCATAAATCTATATTAACACTTGATTTTTAAGCACACATAAAATTATTTTTATCTTTTAAATTTTTAGGTTTTTTTTTTACTTTTTTGAAGTTATGCACTTTGCATAACGTCAAATGAGGATTACATAGACCAAAAATTTTCTACTACTAGTTTTCCCAAAGGGAAACCAAACTAGCAACATAAGTTCAAAGTCTTGAGGTTGCTAAGCACTCGTCTAACTAGTTCATCTTGTAAATAGAAACTTATAAAAATAGGTAAGTTGTACAAGACCTTGACATACGTCAACATTTGAAGACAAAAAAGACTAATAGTGTTGCAAGTGAAAATCACTAAGTCATAACAATTATTGGGTGGAATATTCAAGAATGGTCATTGATTTTTTAAGGTATTTTCTCCCTTTTTATTGCAAAAATCTATCCAACACGGTAACTTGTCAAGAGAAGATGATGTGGAGAAAATGGTTGCATTTCCTTGAGCCATTTCCATTTCCAAAAGGATCTACAACAGTGGTTGTTTCCCTCTCACTATTCGAGTGATATGATTCATGAAGATGTTTATGCACACTAGTGGATGAAGCTAGGATCATGGTTATTTAGCTTTCTTCTCCATTCAATGGATATGCATGATAAAGAGGATATGGCGAAGGAGGAGGAGGGATCCCATAGTCTGTGGGATGAGATGGCGCTTTGGGCAAATGAGTTGAGGCTGAAGGAATAGATTTGGTTGTAGATGCTTTTTGTTGCTACATCATGTTGTCTTGCTTGTGAGCTGAGGAATCTTAGATCCTTTTGGGTATTTCCATCCTCGATTTTTTTCTTGGCATCATGGGGATGAGAATACCATTGAGAATAAGGGAAAGAATTATGGAGATGACCTGGCTATTGACAGGACCTATAGCAAAAAGTTGTGTTTTTGTAATCCATTGACTACAAAAAGGTTATGTCATTCCAATATATTAGGAACCTATCAGGTAGTGGTTTGCTGAGATCTATTTTGACACAGATGCATCCAAAGGTTACAATACTCCTCCCAAGTTTGTTTGTATCTATCTTAATAAAACAACCTAGAGAGTTTCCTACAAAAGCTAAGATATCCGGAGTTAAATAATGAATGGCCATATTAGGGAGTCTTGCTGATGCAGGAGCATCTAATCTCCAAGTCAAAACCCTTTTTGACTAGACCTAGGGGTTTCATTTACTAAGGGAGTTGGTTCCCTAAATGTGATTTCATTCTTTAATTTAAATGTATTTTCCTATGTTTTTAGGAGAATTGTATATAAGTGATATTGTAATCACATCTACTCTAGTCCTGATGATGAACCACATTTGTTGGTTCGAAAAGCCTTGGCCAAAAAATTCTCTCATGTGATTTCTACTGAAAGACTTTGTTTAACACATCTACTCTTTCAGAGATATATCGAAAATATTTGAGAGAGAGAAATTTTAGAGTTATTTAGATCTCTTGGAGGATAGATGGATCTAGAGGATCTAAAAATAGGAATAGTTGAGGATTTTGTGGATCTGGACTAATTATGGTTCATAATCCTATTTGTATAATTATCCAGTCAATAAGCATGTAATGTAGATGTAGAAGTGAAAAGAGAGAATCAAGAGTAGAGGAGTGAGGCCAAGTGGACTAAAAGGGAAAAAAGAAGCCAATTTTATCTATATCAGGCATAAGAGGCATAAAGGCCTTTATATTTTTTGTGTGTGTTAATATAAAAGAACACTTTGGTCGAGTAGTTTGAATTTATGTGAATTGGACCTTTGTCTATTATTATGACTCAAGAATCGATTTTTATTGTAGGATTGTCAAGATTTAAGCCCAAGAGGGAGAATGCATTTAGAAGGGAAATGCAAGGTCCAAAGTGCACATAAAGGAACAAATGAATCCATTGATTGTTGATTGAATGATGTGATAAATGATTCAACAAAAATAGTGATAAAATAGGAAGGAGTGTAAGTTTATTGTGGAGATATTGCAAACGTGATAACCTTGTGATAGATCTAGTTGCAGAAAATATCATAGTGGCGCAGCAGAAGATGTGTAATCCAAATCCCTGAGATAAGGAGTGTGATAAGATGTGTCAAAGTTCATGTCAAAACATCCCAAGGCTAGAAACATCGAGATAAAAGTTGAGCATAGAGTGTGATCCTGTAGCAGGAGTTGAGCACAAAATATGGCAGAGAAGGAAAATAACCTAGTTTTCAAAGTTTGATGAAGAGAACATTAATTAAAAAAGGTCATGGTAACAAAACCAGAATCTCGTCAAAAGAATTCATCAAGAGACAACATTGTGTCGAAGGATCCATATCAGGAGGTCAAGAGAGAAGCGCATAAGGGAGCAGTTGAGCTAACATATGAAGTCAGCCAATAATTAGAGTGTCGGGATGATGTAGCATTTTTTTTATTGGAGTGGAGACTAATGGGTGGTTCATGAAGGAATGTTGACTCCGCCCGGAAGAAAGAGGCTTGTGTGCATTTGAAACGAGGTCGGGGACAATAGCTGATGGGAGCCAGGATCGACAGCTAACGAAAATATTTATGTTTCACAGAGTCTGTCTCCCAGAAGCCATTATGTAAATAGGAGAGGATTGGGCTGACATGGAATCAGGCAGACGTGACATATGAACCAAGATGAATACGAAAAATGGTAAGAACACAATAGAGTGCAGACGAGCCCGCATTGTCAGGGTTACATAATCCTAAGTGAAAAACTTTTGAAGAAACATAAAGAAGGCTCAAAGGAGAGGTGGAGACAAATACATATATTATAATTGTTGCTGTGTCTCGGAAGACTTTCATCTCGATGGATTAAAGAAGTGCACACAATAAGAAAGGTCGGGTGATCGGGATTTGGGAACCAAGTCATGAGGATTGGTCATGATGAGTTGAAACATTACCAAGTAGGAATGTCGAGACAATCGCAAAGGAGATTTGCTTAAGGAGAATGGTTTGAGGAGGAACAATTGTGCTTTGTTAGGAAACCAGCTCACAAAAAGATAGAAAAGATAGATCAACGCCTTAGAATTCAGCCTCTTCGAGGGGGAAACCTCCTTTACATTACACAAATGAACAATTCTTGGATGATACAAATGAATAAACCTCCCTTCTATATATAGGAGTCTAAGGGGTCACAATATAATCAAGCTGACATAACAGTAATAACAAAAGGGCACAAAAATAACAATTGTGGGTTTCTATGGGGCATACTAATAACAATGTGGGGACAATAGGGGCACAATAATAACAATAAGGGATACAATGACAATAGTAATGGGGGAATCACTGGTATTATAGGGGCCTGACATGCCCCTCTCCTTCCGAAAAGTGTTGTCCTCAACGCTTGAGTAGTTCTGGATGCTTCTGTATAAAATTCTCATCCCCCCATGTGGAATCTTCCTTCAGCGGATAAGTTATTCCACTTGATGATATACTCCGAAATTGATCAATTTTGTAGCTGTCGAGTTCTTGTTTCTATGACTGCTTCCAGTTCCAATATGATTTTCCTTCTCTTCAAGTTCTAGAAATATTGTTTGAACTGGGAGCTTGTCACCTATAGCCTTCTTTAAACATGAAACATGGAAACCTGGGTGCACTCGGGAAGCTGCAGGAATCTCCAATTGTATGCCATAGTACCAATATTTTGCAACACCTTGTACAGACCATAATACTTTGGTGATAATTTATTATCCTTCTTAGCTTGCTTGAAGGGCATTTGTTTATATGGTTGTAGCTATAGGAATACCCAGTCACCTACATCAAAACTTCTTTCGTTGCAATGTTGATTTTCCTGTTGTTTCATTCTATTCTACGCCAACATGAGGTTATCCTTTAAGAGTTGGAGAACTTGTTGTTGATGCTCGATGTGATGTTCCACTGCTTGAACCTTAGAATTTTCTCTTAAATATGTTGCGATGGATGGTGGATGAGATCCATAAATTTCCATAAATGGGGTCATTATTGCTGCAGTATGGAAGGAAGTGTTATATCACCATCCAGCCAAAGGCAACCATTTGACCCATTGTGTATGTTTATCAGATACAAAGCAACGAAGATATCCTTCCAAACATTTGTTTACTATCTCATTTTGCCCATCAGATTGAGGATGATAAGATGAGGTATGAGCTAACTGAATACCAAGATAAGAAAATAATTATGTCCAAAAATTTCCAGTGAAAATGGGATCTCTGTCGCTTACAATAATCTTTGGGTTTCCATGTAGCTTTTGAATTGTTTCCATAAATGCAGTAGAAACTGTACTGGCTTTAAATGGATGTGATAATGTACAAAAGTGTGCATACTTGGTAAGTATGTCAACTACCACCATGATAACACTCTTTCCTTCGAACTTGGGTAAACCTGTGATAAAATCCATTGAAACCTCCTCCCAACGTTGGCTTGGAATGGATAAAGGTTGTAATAGACCTAGGGTCTTAATTGTTTCAACTTTATTTTGTTGGCAAACCAAACATTCCGCCACATATCCAATTTAAGGCCATCCTAAAAAAATTCCTTCTTAACCCTGTGGTAAGTTTTTAAAAATCCTGAGTGCCCTCCTAAGGGAGAAGTGTGCAATTCCATAAGAATCTTTTGTTTGAGTTGGTAATTCTTACATAGGTATAAGCGATCTTCGTACCATAACGAATCATTTTTCCAGCTAGATGTATCATATGTACTGGGATCTTGTTGTAGCTTTCGAATGAGTTCCCACACTTCTTCGTCATTCTTGTAGGTTTTAAGCCCATACAGAAATTACCTGCATATGAATTCTAAGAACAGAAAATAAAAAAATGCGAGACCATAAAACATAAAACACATATACACAGATATTTTCCCATGGATCCCAAAACTAGGACTACCAGCTTGATTTTTCATTATGTTCCTTTCAATTATATAATACATATTTATACATGTCAAAGCATCCAATACCATGGACTGAAAATCATCACGTCCAAAACCGTGTGTGAAAATCATGCACGAAACCATAGGTAGGTCCGTCCAACCAAATATAGGGTCCAAAAAAAAATCCGGGGGTGCTGCCCCGGACCCTGTAAAGGGGGGCTACCCGCCCCCCTCAAACCCCCCAGACAGGGGGCGATTCCGCCCCCCCGCTGCGCAATCGACGCAATGAAGGGGGGTCTCCACCCCCCCTCTAACCCCCCAGTTAACTACGTAGGCTAGTCGTGGAAAGAATGTAACACAACCCAACAATTCTTCTGTCATGCTATACCACACTTCTTACAGAATTCTTCAAATTCCTTGCTGAAAAACTCTCCACCATTATCTGACCTCAACACCTTTATCTTCTTCTCTGTCTGGTTTTCCACCAAAGCCTTAAATTCTTTAAACCTGTCAAAGACTTCAGATTTCTTCTTAAGGAAATATATCCATGTATTCCTTGAGAAGTCATCTATAAATGATACATAGTACACAAACTTACCTAGTGATGGAACCTTCACAGGTCAAAACACATCACTGTGCACAAGCTCTAATATCTGTTTTTCCCTCTTACCACCAGAGGGGAAACTCACCCAATTTTGCTTCCCATATACACAATTTTCACAGAAATCAAAATCCAGAGAGCTATTACTCATATCTTCTACCATACCTTTACCATGAAGTATTTGAAGGCCCTTCTCTCCAATATGTCCAAGCCATTGATGCCACAGCATGGTCTTCTCTCCAGAGACCACTAGATTTTCTGCTCCACTTTCAAGAACCACAGAACTGTTGCACCCATCAACAACAGTGATACCTTGCAGCTTGTACAGAGTTCCAATCCGAAATCCCCACATCAATACTAGTGCTCCTTGAACCATCTTGCAGGTATCCTTCTCGAACACTGTTTTTACACCTGCATCATCCAGCTTGCTTACAGAAATCATATTTCTGGCCAATGCAGGAATATGCAGAACACCTGGAAGTGTTCTAACCCTTCCACCTTGCAAATTCAACTTTACTTTTCCGCGGCCAACAATTCTAGCCTTCCTATCATCCCCTAAGAAGACATCACCACCATCGTATTTCTCATACTCGCAAAACTACTCTCTATGGGGAGTGAAGTGAAAGGATGCACCTGATTCAATCAACCATGCCTCATGATCTACATGTGTACTTGAAGAAGCCAAATACACATCCCCACCTTCATCTGAGGTGGTTTTCGCCTCTGCAGAAGGAGCATCATCAGATCCCTTTCCTTTTTCAGGAGGTTTAGATTTATAGTCCCTTTTATGGTGCCCTTCCTTTCCACATTTCCAGCAAACCACCTTTACAGGTTTTCCTGGAGATTTAGATCTCTCACTTGATGACTTATTTTTGTTTCTGTTTTGGGACCGTCCTCATATAGACAAGGCATCACCATTCTAGCTCTCTATATTTTTCTATCTAATCTCCTTCGTCAGCAAGGATGAGACTATTTCATCAAACTGCAAGGTAGTTGCATTGCTACCTATTGCAATAACTAGACTATCCCATGAATCTGGTAGAGAACACAAAAAACTGATGCACTTATCTTCATCTAAAATTTTAATATCAACAGATAATAACTGACTTACCACAATATTAAATGCATTCAGATGCTCTGTCACTGAGTCTCCATCTTTCATCCTCAAGTTATACAGCTTTTTCCGTAGGAACAATTTATTCACCAAAGACTTAGATTGGTACAAAGTCCCTAACTTGTCCCACAAATCCTTAGTTGTAGCTTCCCCTGATACATTCAGCAGGCCCGAGCGAAACCTCTCAGCAACAAAGGCGTCCCCTTGAAGCCAAAACAGCTCTAATACCAAATTTGGG
Organism: Pinus tabuliformis; assembly: GCA_031772625.1. Taxonomy (NCBI): domain Eukaryota; kingdom Viridiplantae; phylum Streptophyta; class Pinopsida; order Pinales; family Pinaceae; genus Pinus; species Pinus tabuliformis. Next base: position 314,369,140 of record CM062808.1, on the reverse strand, counting down.
TTTTAACCCCGTACATAAATTACCTGCATATGAATTCTAAGAACAGAAAATAAACAAATGCAATAGCAAAACACATAAAACACATATACACAGAGATTTTCCCCTAGATCCCTAAACCGGGACTACCATCTTGATTTTTCATTATGTTCCTTTCAATGTTACAATACATATTTATACATGTTGAAGCATCCAATACCATGGACCGAAAACCATCGCGTCCAAAACCATGGACTGAAAACCATCGCGTCCAAAACCATGTGCGAAAACCATGCAAAAAACCATAGATAGGTCCGCCCAACCTAATATAGGGTCCAAAAAAAAAATCTCGGGGCGCTGCCTCGGACCCTGCGGAGCCCCCCCTCTAACCCCCCGATTAACTACGTAGGCTAGTCGTGGAAAGAATATAACACAACCCAACAATTCTTCCATTCCTCCCTTGCTTCGTTTATCCAATCTGGTTGGATAATAGAAATGGTGCACAACAATGCTTCCACATCCTCATCTTTTCTTGAGAGTGCATCTGCCATACACATTTTGCTTCCCTTTTTTGTAGATTATTTCAAAGTCATAACCCAACATCTTTGTGACCCATTTTTGTTGCTCTTTAGAGGATAATCTTTGTTCTAAAAGTTATTTAAGACTATCATGATCCGTTTTTACCTTGAAGTGGCTTCCCATTAGGTAGGGTCGCCATTTCTTAAGTGCATGTAGTATTGCCAACATTTCCTTCTCATAAATAGCTTTGTGTATATACTTTCCCTTGATTGGATGACTTTCAAACACAATGGGTCTTTCATCTTGCATTAAGAAAGCACCAATTCCATTTCCTAAAGCATCACATTCCACAATAAAGGTTTTTGTGAAGTCTAGCATAGCTAAGACCGATGCTTGGCACATTGCTTGTTTAAGGTGTTCGAAGGCCTTTGTTGCTTTTGGAGTCCATGAAAATGCATCTTTCTTCAATAATGTTGTTAGAGGTGCTGCTATTCTCCCATAATTCTTAACAAACTTGCGATAATACCCTGTCAACCCGAGAAATCCTCGTAGCTGCCTTATGGATGTGGGGATTTTCCATTCCTTAATTGCTTTAATTTTGCTAGGGTCTACCTTAACACCTTGATGAGATACAATATGACCAAGATATTCCACCTCTTGTACTCCAAAGAAACATTTGGAGCTTTTTGCATATAATTGTTTCTCCTCCAATAGTTTGAGCACCCTGTCAACATGTTCAACATGATCCTTCCAAGACTTGATGTAGATCAGTATATCATCAAAAAATACTAACACAAATTTTCTAAGGAAGGGTTTGAAAATGGAATTCATCAAACCTTGAAATGTAGAAGGTGCATTGGTAAGGCCAAAAGGCATGACCAAAAATTCATAATGACCCTCATGAATTCTAAATGTTGTTTTCAGAATGTCTTCAATCTTCATTCTGATTTGATGATATCCTGAACGAAGATCCAACTTGGTGAAGTAAATTGATCCATGCAATTCATCCAATAATTCATCAATGACAGGAATGGGAAATTTATCTTTAATAGTGAGCTTGTTGAGCTCCCTATAATCCAGACACATGCGCCATGATCCATCCTTCTTATGCACCAGTACTACTGGAGCAAAGAAATAACTTTAACTAGGTTGAATTATACCAGCCTCTAGCATTTCCACAACCATACGTTCAATTACACTCTTTTGGGCATAGGGATATCTGTACAGCCTGATGTTTGGAGGAACACTTCCTGGAATCAAATGAATAGCATGATCATGATCACGAATAGGTGGGAGACCTTTGGGAGTCTCAAATACCTTAGAATGATTGTCCAAGACTTTTTGGAGATCTGGAGAAATAGATGATTTCGATGTGGGAACCTCTAGCGAACATAATTGTGCAATTACACCTCATTTTTCCTTCTTTAGAAGCTTTGTCATACCGTTAGAGCTGATTATCTTTCCCGGTTTCCCTACAATACCCCTTAATTCAACTTCCTTTCCTTCCACACAAAATTTCATGAAAATTTCTTGAAAATTAAAATCTATTGTACCCAAGGATTGTAGCCATTGGACTCCTAGTACAAAATCAACACCACCCATTGGAATTAAAAGCATTGGGCTATTCAATACATATTCTCCCATGGATAGCTTGATATTATGGCACTTTCTAGAGCAATTTATGGTTCCTCCACTTGCAACCATCACTTGACACTCTGGTGCTGGATATAGGAAGCAATTCAATTCCTTTGTTATCTTACAATGAATAAAATTAAGGGTACTTCCCGAATCAATCAACATTATTACCTTTTTCTTCTTGATATGTCCTTCTATCTTGATAGTTTGAGGAGTGGTAATTCCATCCAACAAATTACAAGATATGGTCAGATTCATTTCTTCTTTATCTAGGGTTTGTTCCTGGAGTATATCCTCTTCTTTTGACCTTTCTTGTTCCTTTTCTTCCTCCTCTTCACAATCTATGTACAATAATTTCTTCTTAGCACACTTATGACCTTTAGTGTATTTGCTATCACAATTGTAACAAATCCCTTTTGCTCTTTTTTCTTCCAATTTTTGTGGTGTCAACCTTGTAGGTTGTGGAAGGCTAGGGGTAACAACACTTCCATATTTATAGTTGTGAGTGGTAGGCTTCCTGGTTGTCATAATTTTTATTTCCATTTGTCTTGCTAACCTGAATGCCTTCTCCAATGAATCAGGTTCCCAAAGGTGAACCTCATGTTGGATATTATCCTTTAAAGTCCCTATGAACAAATCAATCCTATGCTCCTCTGGAATATCTTTTACCCTTATGTTCAATTGTTGGAAGTCCTTAATGTGCTCCATCATTGAACCCTTTTGTTTGAGATTTATCAATTGGCTAAAAAAGGTGTTTCTTTTTGTATCCTCATAATGTGCTATCATTTCTTCCGTAAAAATTGCCCAAGTGATAATTTGTTTACGAGAGTAAATCCATCGATACCATACAAACTGATTTGGTTACAAATATAAAGTTGCAATACGTACCTTTTATGTGTTTTACACATTATGGAGAACAAAAAATTGCTCCATCTGTAGTATTCATGTTCCGGGATCCTTGCCAGAAAACTTCCTCATATCAATTTTTTGAACATGGTGGGTTTTCAATCCAGCATTAGAGTCTATGAAATCATTATTAACATTTCTTTTGTTCTCATCATGAGTTTCCTTTACTACCCTTTCACCATTAGTGACCATTTCTTGTAGCAACTTATTCAAATTTATCTTCAATTCTTCCATCTTATCGTCTGTGCCATTCATCTTAGCATCCATTCCATTCATCTTAGCTTCCATGCCATCCATCTTAGCTTCATTTACCTTTAGTGAGAGTGAAATGTGTTGTATTTGGTCTTGTAATTTTGATATATCATGTTGCATTTCTTCCTCTTCTTCACGAGTCATGCTAGAGCTTTCAGGTTGTTTACTAAGTGTTTCCATTTTCTTTCTTCGGGGCATTAATTAATGCTAATAATTCTTCACTATTCCCTTTGAATTCCTTCAAACTAATTTTTCAAACCGATCTTATGCAAAATTTAAAAAAAGCTTACACACCTTTTTTTCACTTTGTAAGAGCTCGATATTGAATATGTTGTATCTCTATAACTATGGATCTCGAATATCTAAAATCTCGTCTTGCGGTAGCCCTTTGAGTCCTCTTTCTAACCCCACAAGTCTGATCAAGATTGGATTCTCCAAGGAAAAGTTATGCCAAATCTCCCACGGTGACCTGATTATAGACTAGTTCAGTAGAACGAACTTGTACGACGTGCCACGTGTCATTGTTTCGACCTTAGTACCTAAAACTAATACACAGAAAACTACAGGCCGTCCTCTTTCTGAAACTTCTTACGAAATTTCAATCTGATGTTCAAAACAAAAGTTATGACGATTTTCCCCAGGTCACCTGTTTGGAATGTAATTCGGGAGTCTGTAAAAATCCTAACTTCCTCAGATCATATCTCCGCAAATATACCAATACAAGATCTGAAATTCGGACCCGAAGTTCAAAACGATTTCAGATCAAATGGGTTTTTTGTAGATTCTGAAATGTTGCAGAAAAAAAAGTCATAGTGAAAATGCCACAATGGCCTGTTTGGAGTAGTGAAACCCTAGAATCCAAAGCTTTGATACCAAATGTTAGGAAACCAGCTCACAAAAAGATATAAAAGATAGATCAACGCCTTAGAATTCAGCCTCTTCGACGGGGAACCTCCTTTACATTACTCAAATGAACAATTCTTGGATGATACAAATGAATAAACCTCCCTTCTATATATAGGAGTCTAAGGGGTCACAATATAATCAAGCCGACATAACAGTAATAACATAAGGGCACAAAAATAACAATAGTGGGCTTCTATGGGGCATACTAATAACAATATGGGGACAATAGGGGCACAATAATAACAATAATGGATACACTGACAATAGTAATGGGGGAATCACTAGTATTATAGGGACCTAACATGCTTGTTATATAGAAAGGTCAAGGCCTCAGTGGTTCTTACCCAAATTTTTGGGTCCACACATATTATATGTATATACAATTTTTACTACAATGACAATTACAAAGTTTTTGCTTCAGGGTTATATGAACAAGGCTTGAATTTGGTGGTTTTGAATTACCCTTGCGGCTTCTACCACTCAATTTTAAACAGGATTCAAAAATAGAATTATCTCCCTAATTCTGGGTAACTTAAAGGGAAGCGCCTTTTGACCATAAGGTTGGCATTGTTGGTTTCTAGGCAGGAGAATTGGCACAACCAATTTTAGCTTTCCAGCATTTGGTATTAGAGCTAGAAAGCTATGTAATTAAAAAATTCTTCAGCGGGGGATACAGGAAATTATTTGAAGAAATGGAGTTTGTAGGAAAATAGGTTTGGACAATCTGATGAGGCAAAATTGCTTTGATTTTCATTTTGAAGATAAATGACTACAGGAATAAGCCTTGGAAGCATGGACGAACACTTATGTTCTTAAGGAACAAAGCAAGTCAAAGGTAGAAAACATGAAGATTGATAGAAGCACATGTTCAAATAAGAATGGACCAGAGGTAGATGGTTTTTATGTTTTTAACTAATGTGTGGGATAAATAGTTGATTACAGGTGGTAACAATGGTAGAAAGTTGCAGTTAGAAAATTGTGGCAGGGGAGGAATAGAACAAGTAAAATATTTTAAAGGAAATATTTTGGCAAAGAACCTTAAGGAGGAAAACGAGGACAAGTGGAAGTTCTCAGAGAAGTGAGTAAGTTTGTGTACCAGTCAGAGGAACAAAGAGTGCTCAAGGAGGTTCTAACTGCAAGAACCAGTGGGGTAGTAACAATCCAAGATGGGGAGGAGCTTAGCGAGGTAGTGGGTAACAGGTCGTTGGAGTAGGCTTGTTACATACACTAGATTACAACTCACAGTGAACAAGGTGAAGTTCACACAAGAGGAAGAGAAGATGACTATTGATAGTCCTAATAGAGGTTCAGGTGGAAGCCACATGAGAAAGAAAGAAGATGTCAAGACAAAACACATCAAGAGGAAAATAATTGATTAAGAGTTTGATAAGGAACTCCGTGAGATGAAGGCATTGTTGAATGTGCTTAGGGAGTTGCTACAACAAGATGTTGAAAACCAGAGATGTGGATGGTTGCTGGGAAAAAATGGTGAAGTGGCACAAGTTGCAGATGAAGTTGAGGCAAAGGAAGTGTGCCAGATTGAGGGAAGAACTCAAATTAGTTGAGTATGAGATGAATGTGTGAATTTGTGAACTAGAGAAAGGGCCCTTACTAGGGGAAGAAGATGATAAATATGGTGATAAGAGACTTCATAAGAGTTTCATGAACTATGTGGATTTGATGACCAAAACACTAATAGAGGCTATAAAGACTTCTGTTTTTAAAGCTGACAAATTGTGCATGATTGCAGGTTTTGATGAAGAGGATGAACAACCATTGAAAATCATCTTAAGGATGGAGAAAATTGGACAAAACCCAAATTTTTTTCCAAAGGAAGATGGGACATCATTGTTACATATAGATCATCAAAGAGAGGGTTATACAAAGTCAAGGAAGGCAGTTTTTAATGGACAATTGTATAAATATATTATGGTTAAAACTAGAATGAAGTTGACCAATGGGAAAAGTGAAGTGGAGATGAAGCAATTAGATAAGGTGCTTCTAAAATGTGAAGAAGACTTACAATTCCTGGAAAAATTACTGGTGAATTTTGAGTCTAAGCAGGAGATAACAGCAAGAGAAGAGGAATGTTCGCAGGTACCTAGCCAAGAAGAGTTGCTTACAACATCTAAAGAAAGATAGGTAACTTTTGATTTTCAAACTAATTATGAAGCTGCAGAAACAAGAAGAGATAATGAATATGAAATTGTAATTAAAGAAATAAATCCCAAACTATTTCTTTAAGATGAATTTAAACCTCCAATAGAACATTCCAAATTAGTGGTTAAAGATTTTGAGGAGGAGATGAAATATTTAGAGAAATGGCTAACAAGAGATACAAGTGACTGCATAGAATTTGCAGACCTAGTTCAATATAATTTTGAACAATAGATTAGAAATCCATTGTAACAATGACTCAAAGGATCAAAAGAGGCAACAAGTTATGGGTAGCAACAATAAAAATTTCCAAAAAACAAGGAGCAACATGTACCAGCAAGAGGATAGTTTGGATGTGGAGATTAACAAGATGAGAAGGTTGATGATGAAAGTGCTTAGATAAAGGTATACTAGTGTAAGAATGACAGCCAACAGCGAGAAGTAAGTGATTGTACGAGAGTACATAAGCAAGGCAAGTGGACAATTACTTCATAAGATTTGGAACCCGAACAAAAAAAACAAAAAAACAAAAAAAAACAAAAAAACCAAAAAAAAAAAACAAAACAAAAAACAAAAACAAAAACAAACAAACAAACAAATAAAAACAAAACAAACAAACACCAACAAAAAAAACAAACAAACAAACAAAAAAACAAAAACAAAACAAAAAAAAACAAAAAAAAACAAAAAAACAAAAAAACAAAAACAAAAACAAAAAAACAAAAAACAAAAAAAAAAAAAAAAAAAAAAACAAAAAACAAAAAACAAAAGCAAAAAACAAAAGCAAAAAAAAAAAACAAAAACAAAAACATAAAAACAAAACAAAACAAAAACAAAACAAAAAAAAACAAAAAACAAAAAACAAAAATAAAAAACAAAAACAAAAAACAAAACAAACAAAAAATAAAACAAAAAAAACAAAACAAACAAACAAACAAAAAAACAAACAAAAAAAAAAAAAAACAAAAACAAACAAACAAACAAACAAACAACAACAAAAAACAAAAAAACAAAAAAAACAAACAACAACAAAAAACAAAAACAAACAAACAAACAAAAACAAAAACAAAAAACAAAACAAAACAAAACAAAAAACAAACAAAATAAAACAAAAACAAACACAAAAACAAAAACAAAACAAACAAACAAACAAACAAAAAACCTAAAAAAAAAAACTAAAAACAAAAAAAAAAAAAACAAAAACAAACAAACAAAAAACCTAAAAAAAAAAACTAAAAACAAAAAAAAAACAAAAACAAACAAACAAAAACAAACAAACAAAACAAAAACAAAAACAAACAAACAAACAAAACAAAAACAAAAACAAAAAACAAAAAACAAAAACAAAAACAAAAAACAAAACAAAACAAAAACAAAAACAAAACAAAACAAAATTGTACGAGAGTACATAAACAAGGCAAGTGGACCAATCATGCTTTAGATTTGGAACCGTGGAAGAGGAAGGAAGACAACAAAAGAAGCAGGGAAAAAAAAGAGGAGCCACTATAGCAGAATGTTCGTGATCTAGGAGGATTTTCATCTGCATATAAAGGCACATGGTTAGGAGACCATAAATTTTTTTCACCTTGGAAGTATGATGTAGGAACATCTAACGTCCAAGTCAAAACTCTTTTGACTAGACCTAGGATTTCATTTACCAAGGGAGTTGGTTCCCTAAATTGGATTTAATTATTTAATTTAAATGTATTTTCCAATGTTTTTAGGAGAAGTACATATACGTGATATTGTAATCATATCTACTCTTTAGGAGACATCTCGAGAATATTTGAGATAGTTAGAGAAATTTTAGAGTTAGTTATATCTCTTAGAAGATAGATGGATCTAGAGGATCTAGAAATAGGAATAGTTGAGGATTTTATGCATCTCGACTAATTATGGTTCAAAATAATATTTGTATAGTTATATAGTCAAGAAGCATGTAATTTAGATGTAGAAGTGAAAAGACAAAATCCATAATAGAGGAGTGAGGCCAAGTGGGCCAAAAGGGAAAAATGGGGCCAATTTTATGTATATTAGGCCTAAGAGGCATAAACCCCTTTGTAATTATCTTTGTATTAATATGAAATAGCACCATGTTCAAGTAGTTCGAATTTGTTTGAACTGGGCCTTTGTTTATTACTATGACTCTCAAGAATTGATTTTGATTGCATGATTGGAAATATTTAATCCTAGGAGGGAGAGTGCGTTCAAAAAGTAAATGCAAGGTCCAAAGTGCGCAGAAGTTGCCAACTAAATCCATTGATCATTGATCAAATGATGTGATCAATGATTCAACAAAAATCATCATAAAATATGGAGCACAAGTTTATTGCAGAGATATTACAGAGGTGAGAAGCCTGTGACAGAGCTAGTTGCAGAAAATATTGGAGTAGCGCAGCAAAAGAAATGGAAACCAAATCCCTGAAGATAGAGAGATGAGTGCAAGAAGTGGTGTCAAAGTTCATGTCAGAATATCCCCTTGGTAGCAGGGCCAAGAACAGAGTTGAGCACAAAAAGTGAGCCTATAGTAGAAGCTAAGCACAGAATATGGCAGAGAAGGACAATAAATTAGTTTTCAAAGCTTGATGAAAAGAACATTAATTAACAAAGGTCAAGGTAACAAAACCAGATTTTCGTTAAAATAATTTGTCAAGAGACAAAATTGGGCTAAGGGTTCCATCCCGTGAGGTCGAAAGAGGAGTGAATATGGGAATAGTCAGGCCAACTAAGCACCAGGCTAACGTATGAAGTCAGCCTATCAATAGAGCGACGAGATGGGGTGGAGTTTTTTTATTGGATTGGAGACTAACATGTGGGCCACAAAGGAATGTTGACTCCACCTAGAGGAAAGAGTCTTGCACGCATTTGAAACAAGGTCGATGACAACAACTGACGAGAACCTGGATCAACAACTTACGAAAATATTTTTGTTTCCTAGAGTCTGTCTCCCGAAAGCCATTGCGCAAAAAGGAGAGGACTGGGATGACATCAAACCAAGTAGACGTGGCATATGAACCAAGTTGAATATGGGAAATGATAAGAACACAACCAAGTGTAAACGAGCCCACATTGTCAGGGTTCCATCATCCCGGGTGAAAAACCTTTGAAGAAATAGAAAGTGGTCTCAAAGGAGAGGCGGATCCAAATACATATAGTATAATTACTTATGCATCCTGGAAGACTTTCATCCTGGTGGATTAAATAAGTGCACACAATAAGAAAGGTCGGGAAATCGGGATCTGGGAAGCAAGTCACAAGGATCAGTCGCGAAGAGTTGAAACATTACCAAGTAGGAATGTCAAGACAATTGCAAAGGAGCTTCACTTAAGGAGAAGAGTTTGAGGAGGAATGATCACGCTTGTTATATAGAAAGGTTGAGGCCTCGGTGGTTCTTACCCAAATTTTTGGGTCTGCTCATATTATATGTATATAAAATTTTAACTTTGGCGACTATTATAAAGTTTTGGCTTCAAGGTTATATGAACAAGCCTTGAATCCGATGGTTTTGAATTAACCTTGCAGCTCCTCCCAATTAATTTCAAATAGGATTTAAAAAGGGAATTATCTCCCTAATTTTGGGTTAAAGGGAAGCACATATTGACCATAAGGTTGGCACTATGGGTTTTTAGGTCAGAAAATTGGCACAACTAGTTTTAGCTTGCCATCACCTACCCAAACTAAAAGGGCCAGATATGTCATGGATAAAGGGTTGAATTTAGGAAACCATGGCCAAAAGGAGATCCATGAAGGTGCTTGATTAAAAAAATTTGATGATCCTCTTGATTTTTGAAATAAACCACAAAAAAGGCCTTCAAACAAAAATACAGATCCATATTCGAGGACCAAGTTTGATGCACCCATTCCTAGAGCGCAAATGCTAATGGCTAGAGAGCATTAAAATGAAATATTATGGCGTTCCACTCATAGTCAAAGTTGAGAAGAGAAAATTTGGGGTCTTCCACCTCTAGATCTTACATATATTCTACTTGTTATACAATGAAAGTTGGCCCTCAGAGATATTTGGGAGTTATTTCCAAAAGCCCTTGCTATTGAGAATCCTTAAAGGATCATGGTTAAGAGGAAGAGGGTGCACTCCATCATTTGTGGTGGTTTGGTTGCAGGTGTAAGGGATAATCGTTCAAATCCAGAAATGATTTCCTCGAGCGCAGGTGGAAGTTCTTCTTCAATTTCTTTTTCAGTTTCAGTCATCCACATCCAAACTTAGATATTCTACTAAAACAACATAATTGCTAAATTTACCCGAAAATTAGCAGAACTTCACTTACCCTGGAACCGAAAGGAAAACAACAATGTTGTTCATAAACTTCTCGCATCCGCCTTTCTGCCAACATTTATCACGTTAATTTTCCACCGTCGATCCTCTTTCTTCAGTCCGACGGTTGGCTCTTTCCCCACTCGCAACTAGTTAGGTGATCCTCCATCATTGATCAAGCCCACTTGATCCAACAATTGAAGCTTAATATCGCGTGGAATTCTTGTCGATGTTTATCAAGCCGAGAGCACATGAGAAAAGCAGTTTCTCCATGCTACGTGTCGGCTGCAAAATGGAATCGCGTGACTATCCCAAAATACTGCTTACCCCCTTAAGCCCGCGCAAAAACAGCTTTTGCCTATGAAGACCACTTTACTCCTTTGTTTAACTTTGACGCTTGTTTGCCCGCGATTACCATAGATCTAACAGTTCTGTCGATCGGACGGTTCTAGGCTTCTTCGGGTTCCTCACGAAATTATCAGACTTTTCTCCTTTCGTTATGATTTTAGCGCTTTCGTCAGGTTTAGCTCTTCTCTATGGAATTCGAAGCTTAGCTAACTAAAGCTCTGTGGTTCGAAACACATTCAATTTAACTTAATACACAGTGAATGAGGAATTAAATGCGGTAACACCAGATCATACAGAACTCTAATTTTACAAGCCAAACTGGAATTCAATAATACACAGAGATATTTCGAAGGAATTCAACCTCCAGGATTTAACCTTTCATGCATAGAATACATAGAGATACATAGGTATTTCAATTCTTTTACAGCCTAATTATCCATAGCCAAATCTAGCCAAATCCTCTTACAATAGTTCAAAACTTACATAAATATCTTACATTCAACAATCTGATCCTCAATCAATGGATCAAATTTATCTAATCCTAGATAAATACCTAAACTGCTTGATATTCTCCTCAAAAATCTCAACTAAGTCTAAACTACTTGGATTAATTACAAAATCATTCAAATACCTATATTCTAGCTCAAATCCTATCTAGAAACTTTGTAAATTGATAGCTAAAGGATCCCACTCCTTTGCTTGTAAAAATTTTTTGTACTTTTGGAATAAAACAAAGCCTTTTGTCTTCAAGCCTCATGCTCCTACATCGGACTCCTGAGGACAAAATTCTTCATGGGCGAGTCCATGAGCTATTCTATAGAACTGCCCAACTTCTGTAGCATGGTATCTGTCACCTAGGTAGCATCAGCAATTGGTTGATCTTTCCACTTGACCAAGTACTGAAAATACTCTTGTCCCCTTATCTTCTTAAACACTCTTTTATCCAATATCTTCTCTGGTTGCAATTCCTTTCCTGTAGGTAACTATTTTACCCAATCCACCTCATGTTCCTCCTTGTCTTCTGCTGTGTCATCTGCCTATCCCTTTTCATACCTGTACAAATCAGTAACATTGAAAATTGGAGATATTCCAATACCAGGGGGTAATTCAATTTCATATGCATTTGCAAAAAAATTCCTTAAGGCTCTGCATGGTCCAATTTTCTTAAATTTTAACTTATTATACTCCCTTTTTGGAAATCTTTCCATCCTTAGGTGTGCCAAAACCAAATCTCGAACTTCAAAATTAACTTCTCTCTTCTTCAAATCTGCTCTGTTCTTGTACTTTGTGTTGTTGTCCTGTAACTGTTGTTTTACCTATTCATGTATTGCTTGAATCTCTGAAGCAAAATCTTCTCCTTGAGCACTTCTCATTTCAGCTTTACCCAAATCTCTTAATTCAGACACTCCTCTTGGGTGCATTCCATAAACTATATGGAATGGACTTTGCCCTGTACTCTTGTTAGGAGAATCATTATAAGCATATTCAGCCTATGCCAAAACTTGATCCCATTGTTTCGGATGTTCACCTGCAAGACTTCTCAAAAGATTACCCAAGCTTCTGTTTACAACTTCAGTCTGCCCATCAGTTTGAGGATGATAAGCAGAACTGAAACTCAGTTTAGTACCAAGTTTCTTCCACAAGGTCCTCCAGAAATGACCAACAAATCTGGTGTCTCTGTCTGAAACAATGCTCTTAGGTAACCCATGCAACCTTACAATTTCTTTAAAAAACAAATTTGCAATATGAGTAGCATCACTGGTTTTATAACATGGAATAAAATGTGCCATTTTTGAAAATTTGTCAACTAATACATAAATTGAATCATTGCCTCTCTGAGTTTTTGATAAACCCAAAACAAAGTCCATACTTACCATATCCCAAGGTCTATCTAGAATAGGTAATGGAACATACAAGTCTATGTTTTGTCTCCTTCCCTTTGCATACTAACAGACTTTACAATTCTTCACATACTTTTCTACTTCAGATCTTATCTTCAGCCAGAAATAACAACTGCTCATAAGTCTTGTCTGCACCAAAATGTCCTCCAAGTCCACCACTATGTTTCTCCTTGATCAAATTTTCTCTCATAGAACAATTTGGTATGCACAGTTGATTTCTTTTAAACAACAGTCCTTCTTGCAAGAAATAATCCAGCCACTTACTTCTGTCTAACAAAACAGGATTCTTACAAGCTTCAAATGCCTCTTTAAAATATAAATCTTTCTCATATAATTCCTTAATAAAATCACTTGAATTTGACTTTCTTGAACTAAAATGTTTTTTCTACTTAAGGCATCTGCTACTTTGTTTGATTGACCAGTTATATGTTTCAACACAAAATTAAAAATTTGAAGATACTCTACCCATTTTGCATGCTTCTGGTTAAGCTTTGGCTATTACATAATGTACTGTAATGCATGGTTATCTGAATAAAGTATAAACTCCTTAGACATCAAGTAATGTCTCCACTTCTTCAAAGACTGCACCACTACATAAAACTCCTTGTCATAAGAAGAATATTTCTTCTTTGACTCATTCAGTTTTTCACTTAAATAAGCTATAGGTCTGTCCTCCTGACTTAAAACAACTCCAATGGCTTCTCCACTGGCATCACACTTCACTTGGAAATGTTTATTAAAATCAGGCAAAATCAAAATAGGTTTCTCAGTAATCTTTCTCTTCAACAATTGGAAGTTCCTTTCTGCTTCAATAGTCCATTTAAATGGCTATCTGTCCTTCTTTATAGTGTCAAAAATAGAAGCATTGATCTTACTAAAATTCCTTATGAATTTCCTATAAAAGCTAGCAAGACCGTGAAAACTTCTTACCTCAAAGACACTTTTTGGTGAAGGCCACTCCATGATTGCCTTGATCTTCTCTGGATCCATCTTTAACCCATCAGCAGAAACAACAAAACCCAAATATACCAACTCTTCCTTCATGAATGAACATTTCTTTAAATTTAATAGTAACTTCTCTTGTTGTAGCCTCTGTAAGACATAATTCAGATGTCTCACATGTTCCTCTTTTGATCTGCTATAAACTAATATATCGTCGAGATATACTATTACAAACTTTCCAATAAATTCTTTCAAAACTTCATTCATGAGCCTCATAAATGTACTAGGAGCATTTGATAACCCAAAAGGAATTACCATCTATTCATACAATCCTTCATTTGTTTTAAAAGAATTTTTCCTCTCATCTCCCTCTCTAATCCTGATTTGATGATAACTACTTTTTAAATCTAACTTTGTAAAATATCTTGCTCCACTCAAACAATCCATCAAATCTTCAATTCTAGGTAAAGGAAATCTGTACCTGATTGTTATCTTGTTGATTGCTCTTGAATCAATGCACATTCTCCAACCTCCATCTTTCTTTGGGCTCAACACTGTTGGCACTACACAAGGACTCAAACTCTCTCTAATTAGTCCCTTATCTAACAGTTCCTAAACCTGTTTCTTGATTTCTTCATTCTCTATGGGAGTCATTCTGTAAGCTGCTTTATTAGGTAGATTTGCTCCTGGAATCAAATCTATATGATGACTGATTTTTCTAATGGGTGGTAACTCATCAGGAAAATCATCTACAATGATATCACAATAATTGTCCAGCATCTCTTGAATTTCAATTGGCAAATCAAAAATTTTTGTGGAAGTAATTATTACCTTGGGTTTGCAAATCAATGCAAAATTTACCTCATCCTCTTCAATCTGCTGCAAGTACTCCTTTCCACTTAGCAATAGATTCTTTGGATCAGACTTTCTTGATGCATCCTCTTCTTCCATAGGCAGCAATGTATGATTGACACCATCTTTACTAAATTTGTATGTATTCTTATTTCCATCATGCATAGCCCCTTTGTCATACTACCAAGGTCTTCCTAGCAATATGTGACACACATCCATAGGCATCACATCACACAGAATTTTGTCTTTGTATTTTCCCAACTGCAACTCCACTTCACATTGCTCATTCACTATCAACTGATATCCCTTTTGAAGCCATGACACCTTGTAAGGTGTTGGGTGTTTCTTTGTCTTCAATTTCAACTTCTCCACCACTTCTGTAGAGACCAAATTATTTGTACTACCACTATCAATTATCATCTGACAACATTTCCCTTGAACCTTGCACACAGTCCTGAACAAGGTCTTTCTCTGCGCTAGTTCAACAATTTCCTTTGTTGGCTTTAACAAAACTTTGTTAACTACCAAAGATTCCCCTTTCTCTGGTACATTTTCTTCTTCTATTACCTTTGTTGCTTCCTCTTCAGTCTTAGCAACAATTTCATTTCTCTGATTTATTCCTATATTTTATGGGCACTCATAGGCTCTGTGTCCCAACTTGTTACATCTGTAACATCTGACTTCTCTTCCTCTGCCTCTGCCTCCTCTTCCTCTGGAAAAACTCCCTCTGCCACTTGCATCACCTCCTGTGGGTGCATGCTGACTTGAGCTGCTGCTAGCTCCATCTCTAGGTGTTGTAGACCTTCCTCTACCACCTTGACTTCCCCTTCCTCGGAAAGTACCTCTATTTCTGGCAGATTGCTTCCTCATGAGTTTTTCTTCAACCTTCAATACCATCTGATAAGCCTCTTCTATTGTTTTAGGAGACAATACACTTATCTCATCTTGGATCTCCATTCTGAGACCATTTACATATCTTGCAACCTTCTCATCTGTATCTTGGATTTGTCCAGCTCTTATGCTCACTTTATAGAATTCCTCTATGTATTCCTTTACTGTCATAGACCTCTGTCTAAGATTTTGCATCTGTCTAAACAATGTATGTTGATAATCACTTGGAAAAAACTTACCTTTCAACTTTGCCACCATCCTGTTCCAATTTTTAATTGGTTGTTTACCAAGTCTTCTTATTTCTTCGTGCACTCCATCCCACCAAAGTGTTGCATGTCCTTTCAATTTTGTGACTGCAAACTTCACTTTCTTTCCTTCTTCTATTTTTTTATAATCAAATAATTTCTCCATGTCATTAATCCAATCTATCAATTCCTCAGGGCTTAAGCTTCATGTATAAATTGAAACTTGATGAAAAGAGATCTGGTACAAGCCCAAAATCCCCTTTCTTTAACTAATTCTCAGCCTGGTCCTGTGGGTTATGTCCCACAGGCTTTATCGGAAGCTTTCTTTAGGCTGAAAGCCTTTTATAACAATGGACTTACATTAAACAATTAGAAGCCATCTTTTATCGGCGTTTTTAATCACCCATCGGAAGCTACCAACTGAGCCTTTAATCAACCATCACCGAGCACTTTTAATCAACCCGCCACACATATAAACATATATACCATATATAACCATATAATATCAATACATAGAACCAACATAAAACCCGCTTAACTCAATGTATGCGGATCTCAAGGATTATATAGCCGCTTTCATAAATTCGGCGGGTCCGGATTTCGGCAGTCTTCAATAAACGCTTAAGGCCTAACCTCCGACGAGGTGCGGACCCGACATAATCTTCAGTTAGTGTATATAATATTTCGGCTCCGGATTTCGGAGCTCGCCGCTTAACCGTGCCGAGGTTCCTTTCGGACCCGAAAGGTTTATATGCTGTGATATATATAATTCGGCAGGTCCGAATATCGGCGGTCGCCGCAAATAACAAGTTCCCTTCCTCCGAAATAATGGACCCGACGGCCTTTTCTGCTGACTTCTATAATAATTTCGGGTCCGGGTCTTTTCGGCGATTTCGCTATTCGCTGCTCCGAAGGATACAAGGCCTCCGCGGACCCGATACACTTTCAGTTGCGTTTAAATATGGATTTCGGCTCCGGTTGTCGGAGCTTTCACTTCGGTAATCTCACAACCTCTCCTCCGATGCGATATGGGGTTCGGACCTGATATCGTTATAGCCTGCACTTTATGATAGATCGGCTCCGAGATTTCGGAGCTTACGCCTTCCACTGTAGATAAGCCTTCCGATGCGGTGCGATATTAGATTGGTTCGGACCCGATAAGGGTTAGAACCGATATGGATAACAGTTCACGTCCACGCGCTTAAGGAAAATATAACAATTTCTTTGTGTAACAGAGTTATACACAGAACATTATAAAAAGGACTTAGAGTCTACGGAAGCAGCAGTGTAAAGAAGATAACCTTCAAGGTTTCAATCAAGCTCAAGGCGGAAAAACAAGGCAATTTAACCAACTTCAACACACAGAGAATAAACACATACGCACACACAGTTAACAAACTTCCTTTGTTTTAACATACTCAGGAACACTGCATATATTAATATAAAAGCATGAGACTTCGGTCTCATATGCATGCACACAAATACACAGGCACGCAGGCCTAACAGTCAATGCTGCACCCTCTCATAGGCTAAGCCAAATTCTCCACTCTAGTGGCTCTCCTCTGGTGGCTCTCCCCTCACAAGCCAAATTCTCTCCTCTGGTGGCTCTCCCTTTTCCCGTAGGCTTACATTCATATATATATAATAAACATTGGTATCAAAAGCCTAAAGCTTTTGCATGCATACATATATGGCAAAAAGCCTCTTGAGGCTTTATTCTATCTTTTCTCTGTTTTAAAACAGAAAAGCCTCCTTATCCCTTAATGATCCACATTCACTGCTTTTATGCCTAAAAGCTCTCCCTTACTTCTAAAATCATGGAACTACTCATGCTCTTATTTATTTATTTGAGAGCATCTAATTTAAATCACATTTAGAAGTCTAAATATTAAACTAACTTGAAACTTAGGAAAATAATTCTAAGAATGCATGACCCCCTATGTCTACTATTTACAATAGTTTCCCTTGGGTTGAATGCTCCTGCATCAGACTCCCAAGGTAGAAAAATTTCATGATCTCCTGATCATGTGTCTTGTGGTCTTGGTCTTCCTGGATCCCATATCTTGTTCTGCAACTGTCCAAATGCTTTATTCCTTTGCTGCCACTGCATTTCTGTTGTCCTTTGCTCCATTTTCTTCTCCCTGTCAATCAGGTTCAACTTCTGATTGATCTTGCTTGCTGTTATTTCTATTTTCCTCCATTTGGATTGCTGCATCATCAGTTGCCTCTTCAGTTCAATTTCTTTGTCTAACAGACTTCCTCTAGCATCTTCCATAATACCTGTTGTTACCGTTGCTTTTGTAGGAATTTACAGGGTAAGTTCCTCAGAAAGAATACCAAAAGGACACCGCTCACAACCAGATCTCAAATCAATACACCAGTATTTTTGACGTGGTTAAAACCCTCAGAGTGCAAGGAGGGAAACAGTCCACGGCCTGTCCCAACGTGGGTACAGACAATTTATTAATCAAAGAATGAAAATTTACATAAGCTTCTCTCATGCACGGATTACCCGAACAATGACCCTCCATGCGCTTTAAATAGAACTCATGGACCAATCGGGTGTCAAGCCACGGATCAAGTGTCGGTAATACCGAGGTGAGAGTGAACCGTCGGATCACTACATATCGTGACCGTCGGATTGTAAGTTACAAAATGTACAACGGTAAAGAAACACACTTTACCTAACTCTAACCTAACTCTATGCTAGACCAAGTTGAACTTAACTATATCCTATGTGTCGGAATATCCTAACATCCCCCCTTAAGAACAACTTGGGATAGGATTGAAGGATTTACAAATATGACACAATAGGAGAAGGAAGGAGGCACTAGAGCCTATCCCCCCTTAGTGACAACTTCCTGAACTCCAAGCATATATCGAAGTTTAGTGAACTTCGCCTCTGTGAGAGCCTTTGTGAAGATGTCTGCAACCTGATCATCCGTTGGACAATATTGCACTTCAAGAACATGGTCATGAATGAGCTTTCTGATGAAGTGCATGTGTAGTTCAATGTGTTTGCTGCGCTGATGCTGGACTGGATCTTTGCATAGCTGAATGGCACTTTGATTATCACACCAAAGTGTGGTTGGATGCTGCTGCTCAAAGCCAAACTCTGATAGGATCTGACGAAGCCACAAGGCTTCCTTACTAGCTTCCACGGCACCACGATACTCTGCTTCTGCTGACGAAAGAGAAATGGCAGCCTGTTTCTTACAAGCCCATGTAATAGGTCCTGAACCAAGAGTGAAGACATAACCGGCAGTAGACTTCCGATCATCAAGGTCACCAGCCCAATCAGAATCAGTGAAACCAACTAACAGAGGAGCTGCTTTGGCACTGTAATGAATCCCAAACTGTACTGTACCTCGAACATAACGAAGTATTCTTTTAGCTGCTTTCCAATGACTTTCACGGGGGTTTTGCATAAAACGAGCAACAAGGCCAACAGCAAAGGAAAGATCAGGACGAGTATGGGTTAAATACAAGAGTTTTCCGACAAGTTGACGGTATAAGGTAGCATCAACTTCAGGAGAAGTACAAGAGACTGAAAGTTTGACTCCAGACTGAAAGGGAGAAGGGGCTGGCTTACAGTCTTCCATGTGAAAATGACGAAGAATATCACAAGCATACTTGGACTGGGAAAGGAAAATACCTTCTTGGGATTGCAAGACTTGAAGACCGAGAAAATAGTGTAAGTGTCCTAAGTCTGTCATTTCAAATTTCTTTTTAAGGCTGGACTTCACATGGTTTATAAGGTTGGGATCACTACCAGTAAGAATAAGATCATCAACATAAAGAACAAGGATGATAAGAGAGTTGCCCACTTTCTTGGTGTAGACAGTATTGTCAGAATGACACCTAGAAAAGCCAGATTCTAAAAGAAAGCTATCCATTTTGGCATACCAAGCCCGAGGAGCTTGCTTGAGGCCATAAAGGGATTTCTTAAGTCGACAAACGAGGCTGGAGTCTGTTTGTATGAAGCCAATGGGTTGTTCCATATAGATTTCTTCCTGCAAGTCCCCATGCAAGAAGGCAGATTTAACATCCATTTGATGGACTTCCCATTTTAAAGAGGCAGCAAGGGAAAGAACAAGGCGGATAGAGTTCATTTTGGCAACTGGAGAGAAGGTTTCAGTGTAGTCAATGCCTTCAACCTGTGAAAAGCCCTTAGCAACTAGACGAGCTTTATGTTTATCAACTTTCCCATCTGGTCCATACTTGGTTCTGTAAACCCATTTGCATCTAACAAGTTTGCGTCCCTTTGGTAGAGGAACAAGATCCCATGTATCATTTGTCATCAATGAATGATATTCTTCATTCATAGCTGCTTCCCAATGTGGATGGCCTGAAGCTTCTGCAAAAGTGTCAGGATCATGATTTACTGGAGCTTGAGCCAGTAAAGAAGAGGCTCTTTCAAACTGAGAACGTGTACGTCGCTGATCTGTAGGATCACCGGCAAGATCACCTGCTGCATCCCGAGTAGCACGGACCCATCTTGGAAGTTGAGGATCCTGAGAAGGTGGGGGAGGATTATCATCCTCGCTTTCATCATCAGAAGAAGAAATGTTTTCAAAGATAGAAGAGATAGGAAGAGGTGGCACATCCGCCGGACTAGGCTCGCAGGCCGATTTATTTTCATCAAATTTTACATCTCTTCTAATGATAACATTTTTGGACTTAAATGGAATAAGTCTATAACCTTTTACATCTTCAGAATATCCAACAAAAGTACATTTCTCACTCTTAGGTTCTAAAGCTTTATGCTTTTCATCTGGAATATGGGCCCATGCTTCACTTCCAAACACACGAAAGTGACTTACATCTGGTTTAATGGAACTCCAAGCTTCTTCTGGAGTGATATTCTCTAGAACCTTAGTAGGAGTGCGATTGATTATATAATTTGCACAATTAATTGCTTCGGCCCAAAAACTAAGACTGAGTCCTTTAGATTGCAGCATACAATTAGCCATTTCCTTTAAGGTGCGATTTTTCCTTTCAGCTACACCATTTTGTTGTGGAGTGTATGGAACAGTATGTTGCATTTGAATTCCATTTTCGGTGCAAAAGTTGATGAATGCGTTTTTAACATATTCTCCACCATTATCAGTTCTTAGCTTAAGAATTTGATGTCCAGATTGTTTTTCAACAAATGCTTTGAAGGCCAAAAAAGTGCTAAATACTTCGCTCTTGAGTTTTAAGAAGTATACCCAAGTGCGTCTAGAGAAATCATCAATGAAAGTTAAGAAGTACTTGCAGCCAGAGAATGAAGCAACAGGAAGAGGACCACATAAATCACTGTGCACAAGCTGTAAAGGGGCTGAGGCGTGCCAAGAGGCACGTTTGTCAAAACTGTCCCGATGATGTTTTCCGAGTACACATCCGGAACAAACACCATCTTTGCAAGATACCATAGGAAGACCTGTCACCATATTTTCTTTACATAGATGCTGAAGGGAGCGATAGTTTAAGTGACCAAACCGCTCATGCCAAAGTTTGCTCACTTCATCATTATGAGCAACAAATACTGAGGGAAGATGGGATGACCCAAAGTTGTGAAACTTATACAACCTTTTGGAATCATCAGCAAGACCAGTAGCTAGAATCTGTTTAGGATCTTTTAGATCCTTGATTACAACATCATGAGGTGAAAATTCAACAATTTTACCTTCACCTGAATGAGTTATCTGATAGACAGATAGAAGGTTGCAGGATAAGTTTGGAACACATAATACATCATTGAACTGACCATTGTCTAGATGAACAGTTCCAGTCCCTACAACATTAAGAGATCTATCATCACCAACATATATATTTTTGGTGTTACAATCATTTAAAGAAGAAAACATGGCTTGGTTTTTGGCCATGTGACAAGAGGCTCCAGAATCAATGAGCCACTCATGAGAATGAGAAGAAGAAGAAGATACATTTAATGCATAACCAGACTGAGATGATTGACGATGACATGCAGAAAGTGCCGTTCCGGAAGTTGAAGTTGAAGTAGGCTCCAGATGGATGTTATGTTTCTTCATTGCGGCTTCCAAGGCTTCCATCTTCTTAAAGCATTTAGATTCTAAGTGGCCATCTCGATTACAAAAGTTACAATGTCTGTCAGTCTTCTTCCATTTGTTTTTATTGGTCTTGTCATTTTGCTGAAATGATCTTTCATCTTGAGGCTGAGTTGGTTTAGGACCATTCCTTTGAGGATAAGACTTCTTAGGATTCTTTGAATTTGGTTGCTGCTGGGCGGCTAACGCTTTCGAGGAAGAGTTTCCAAGATTAAGAAGACCAAGGTGTAAGAGTTTTTCTTGTTCTCTTATTAAGGAATCACAAAAGGAGTCAAAGGAAGGGGGTTTGTAGTCTTTGCCTTGACAAATGAAAGCTTCCCTTGTAGAATGGAAAGTGGAAACAAATACAGAGTAGGCTGGTCCCAACTTAGTAAGGATGGAATAAATAAGGTTACCATCTTCTTTCTTAACTTTAACACCTTCCAAGAGATATCTAAGGGTCTTGAATTTGGACAAGAAATCTTCAATGCAAGAAAAATTATTAGGATCCAAAGTAAGCAACTCATTCTCAAGTTGATGGGCTCTAATTTCATTTTTAATCCCAAAAACTTTAGCAAGTTTTTCTAATGCTTCATGAGGAGTTTCAATTTCTGCAATGTGGAATCTAAGATCAGGAGAAACAGACATTCCTATCAAACCACGTGCTTGATCTTGTCTATTTTCCCATTTTTCGGCCTTGTCTTCATCTTTGGGTTTCTTCTCTTGGTCTGTGGCTATTCTGAAGAGACCTTTACTTCTAAGTAAATCTCCCATGTAGGCTACCCATTGGAAGTAGTTAGTGCTGTCAAGAATGACTTGGCATGGACTTTCCATTTTTTGAAAAAAAACTGAAGCTGAAGATGCTGAAAGTAAGTGGTCCAATGGATAGATCTCGAAAAAATAGGCGGTTTTAAAAAAAACGGCTCTGAAAAAGGCTTCCGGATGAAGAAGTTATGGCTTTTTGAAAAAAAAATTGTTGACGTTGCCGGCAAAGTGCGCGAATGTGCGGGAATGAAAAAATCCGCCCCCACAAAATGGAGACTTGAACCCAAGACCTCTACTCTCTTAAAAAGTCTTTGAACCAATTGATCTATACAAAATATTTGA
Organism: Pinus tabuliformis; assembly: GCA_031772625.1. Lineage (NCBI taxonomy): Eukaryota > Viridiplantae > Streptophyta > Pinopsida > Pinales > Pinaceae > Pinus > Pinus tabuliformis. The sequence goes on along the minus strand of CM062808.1, from coordinate 314,346,183 downwards.
GAGAGAGAGAGAGAGAGAGAGAGAGAGAGGGGGGGGGGGGGGGGCCTCGATTTGCGTGCTTGCCTTGGGAAGGCTCTTTTCCCCTAAAAAACACAAAACACAAAACCCAACACGAATATGCAAAGAAAAACGAACCTTACGGCTCGAAGTTAGCTTTAGCCAAAAAACTAGAATTTTAAAAAAAATCTCAAAGTTAGCTTTTAACCGAAAAACTAAATATTTTTCTCAATGTTTCTGATTTTCCGAGATCACACTAAGGTGCAGGGAAAAGAGCATACGCATGAGAAAAATCCTCTCTTTCTGTTTCTGATTTGCCCAGATCGCACAGAGTCGCAGGGCAAAGAGCATACGCAGAAATGAAAGGTATAGATCCGGGAAAAAAAAAGGCTAAATAAACCGAAACCGAAATAAGCAGAGAGAAAATGACAGTAAACTGCAAAAAAAAACACTGTATACCTCCCGATCTGAAAAATGACGCAGCTAGGGCTACCGGAAACCTTTTCGCGTGAAACGAAAGGGGTTCCTCACTGAAACAGATGCTCCGAACGCAACAGAGCAGTCCTCTCGGCCCGAAAGCAGTCAGAAACAGCAGATCTAGGAAACGACAGCCGCATGCAGTTCTACCGGCTTCAGATTTGGATCACCAACGGACGCGGCCCTCAAATAGCTCTGATACCATGTAGGAATTTACAGGGTAAGTTCCTCAGAAAGAATACCAAAAGGACACCGCTCACAACCAGATCTCAAATCAATACACCAGTATTTTTGACGTGGTTAAAACCCTCAGAGTGCAAGGAGGGAAACAGTCCACGGCCTGTCCCAACGTGGGTACAGACAATTTATTAATCAAAGAATGAAAATTTACATAAGCTTCTCTCATGCACGGATTACCCGAACAATGACCCTCCATGCGCTTTAAATAGAACTCATGGACCAATCGGGTGTCAAGCCACGGATCAAGTGTCGGTAATACCGAGGTGAGAGTGAACCGTCGGATCACTACATATCGTGACCGTCGGATTGTAAGTTACAAAATGTACAACGGTAAAGAAACACACTTTACCTAACTCTAACCTAACTCTATGCTAGACCAAGTTGAACTTAACTATATCCTATGTGTTGGAATATCCTAACAGCTTTCACAGATGTTGCTATCGCTGCTTTCATAGATGTTGCTATCGCTGCTTTCACAGATGTTGCTACCATTGATGTTGCTACCTCCCAAACTTCCTGTCCCTCTGCAACATTCTTTTGCTCATCATATTTCGGCCACTTCTTCTTAAGCACTTCATCAACATGCTGTAAATTATAACCTTTGTCTTCTTCTTCAACCACTATGGCTTCATCCTGTATTCCTGTATCAGCTTCAAAATTTTGTACACCAGTCTTCTCTTGGTTATTTAAGCAAGCCAACTCTTTATTGTCACTCATGGAAACAATCCTCTGGTTATGGGACATGACTGTCTCATCTTCTAACCGCAACAGTTCTCCTTCTCTTGAGACAATTCCAAGTGATGGACTGTTTTCTACATCACCTGCACTCACAAAACACTTGTTAAAATTAAAAACATAAGGCTGTTGTGCCTTATCTCCTTTCGACAATAATTCAATTTGATCCTCTGTTTTCTCCTTCTCCTTGGTCAGCATATCAGCATGCTGATTCCAATCCTTCTTGAGATTATCATTTAGTCTCTCCTCAACATCTTCTTCTTCGAGAATACCTCTGTGTCCTGGAACCTCTTTATTTTCACTCATCTCTGTTTTTATACTTTGAATACTTATCCTTTGTGCTTCTAGTCTCTGCTCCAGAACCTGTAACTCATGCCATAAACCTGTCATCTCCTTTGAGAAACTTTCTATGCAATCTTCAATACTTTCACCAGCCAAGCTTTCTGTTGTCACCATCTCATCATCTGTTATCAGAACATAATTCTGATTCTCAACTCCTGCAATAACCTCAGTTATCTGTCCATCACTTAATAAAATCAATGGATCATTATCATCACTGCTATCTTCCGAGTACTTATCTCCTGAAAGACTTCTTTTCACACTTGCGACAACTTCACAAGATTGTGCATCCTCCTCAGTCCCTGTAACCACATTACAATTGTCAGCTACAAAAATACAAGAGTTCACATTATCCCGCTAATCTGGATCTACCCAACAACTCGTGAAATCATCAATGATCTCCTCTTCTGTTTCACCAATGGAAACCTCCACTTTCAACTCTTCTTGGACAAACTCTAAAGCTTGTTCATCTCCCTGTTCTGTACCTGCCAACATGCGCAATTCATTAGTTTTAAAACCACAAGGCTTTTCAATCTTGACTGCTTCCTCCATTACTTCTTTATGAACAAATCTGCATTTGGAATCTTCAATTCCCATCTCTGGCACATGAACTCTAAGTTCCTCTTTTAGCAAGGCAATCACAGTTTTCCTCAACCTCCTCTGCAATTGTCGCCAAATCACTCTCTTTCCTTTCAGTGGAAAGATCCATTTTCTATTTTGATTTTTCTGCTCTTGCAGCCATTCTTCCAATACTTGCAATTGTACCTTCATTACTGCAATCTCTCTTTCTCGAACTTCTGCAGTCATCTTATCTCTATGCCATTTCTCTAGACTTCTTCTCTGATTTTCCATGATCAACTTCTCCAGCTGTATATAAGGCCTATCTACCTCATGCTCTTCCATAACAGAATTTTGATTCTGCTGGTCTCTTTCCTTCTTCATGACAATATCATCCAATTGTCTTTCACCTGCAAACATCCACAAATTGTCAGACCCTTTGGTCTTACTTGAAGTTTCAGTCTTCAAGTCTTCATCTTCACTATCTCCCAGAAATTCTCCTTGTTCTGGTTCACAAATGTATTCTTCCATTTCAACTTCCTCTTGACTCATCTTCTTGCCATTTACCTTGGCATCCTCTTTCTTATGTCCTTTACTGTGGCTTTTTCCTGAACCTCTGTTATGACTATCAGTAGTCATCTTTTCCGCCATGAGTTTCTCATTCATGAGTTGCATCAAGCCTCTACAATAGAAAAATCTCTTGCTGCCACTTACCTCACGAATCCTTTCCTCTGGATCTGGTCTTTTGGTAATCACCGGTCCTCTGCTGGAACCCTTCGAGCATTCTCCACTGCTCTTTCAGGCTTCTCTCATCTGCAACTTTCTTCAACCTTTGTTAATTCTCCTTTGCAACAAGCCTCTGCAACATCTTTCCTTCTGGCTGCAATCTTACCTCACTAAGCTCTCCTTACTTAGTCTTTTGGTAAGCACGGTTCTTTCTCTGGAACCTTCTCCTGAGCAACACCTTTGCTCCTTCTAGGCTTCTGCAATCCTCTCACTCTTTTCTGAGAACACTTCAGTTGTCCTCTCTATCCAATTTCTTATTGGATTCTTCAGGTTCACTGCCACTTCTCTATAAGAGTATTCTCCTTACTTTGTCTTTAAGAACTCACTTGGTTCTTCTCTCACAGCTTCTCTTGCTACCACCTGTGCATTAACATAAAACGCACTCTTAATTTAAAACAGAGCATAACATATTACCTCCATTCTTCTGCACCTTGAATGGCTTGTCCTCTGCTTGAGAAACCAACCATAACTCATATTAAGCAATCTTGCTTTCTCTTTCTCTATTCCTATTTACTTCAATCCTCTGTAGGATTGCTACATCTCCCACTGTAGTCTTCCATCATTCAGCTCATTGCCTTTTCCTGTGTGCATGTTCCTTTTCACAGAAATCTTCCCTGCTTTATTTTTTTGTTCTGACAGTAGTGTTGCTTTTACCTCAATCCTTCTCTGATATCAACTTTTCCTTTCTGGAATTCTTTCCCCCGCAGGAAACTTAACCTGCTCTGATACCACTTGATGAAAAGAGATCTGGTACAAGCCCAAAATCCCCTTTCTTTAAATAATTCTCAGCCTGGTCCTGTGGGTTATATCCCACAGGCTTTATCGGAAGCTTTCTTTAGGCTGAAAGCCTTTTATAACAATGGACTTACATTAAACAATTAGAAGCCACCTTTTATCGGCGCTTTTAATCACCCATCGGAAGCTACCAACCGAGCCTTTAATCAACCATCACCGAGCACTTTTAATCAACCCGCCACACATATAAACATATATACCATATATAACCATATAATATCAATACATAGAACCAACATAAAACCCGCTTAACTCAATGTATGCGGATCTCAAGGATTATATAGCCGCTTTCATAAATTCGGCGGGTCCAGATTTCGGCAGTCTTCAATAAACGCTTAAGGCCTAACCTCCGACGAGGTGCGGACCCGACATAATCTTCAGTTAGTGTATATAATATTTCGGCTCCGGATTTTGGAGCTCGCCGCTTAACCGTGCCGAGGTTCCTTTCGGACCCGAAAGGGTTATATGCTGTGATATATATATTTCGGCGGTCGCCGCAAATAACAAGTTCCCTTCCTCCGAAATGATGGACCGACGGCCCTTTTTGCTGACTTCTATAATATTTTCGGGTCCAGGTCTTTTCGGCGATTTCGCTATTCGCTGCTCCGAAGGACACAAGGCCTCCGCGGACCCGATACACTTTCAGTTGCGTTTAAATATGGATTTCGGCTCCGGTTGTCGGAGCTTTCACTTCGGAAATCTCACAACCTCTCCTCCGATGCGATATGGGGTTCGAACCCGATATCGTTATAGCCTGCACTTTATGATAGATCGGCTCCGAGATTTCGGAGCTTACGCCTTCCACTGTAGATAAGCCTTCCGATGCGGTGCGATATTAGATTGGTTCGGACCCAATAAGGGTTAGAACCAATATGGATAACAGTTCACGTCCACGCGCTTAAGGAAAATATAACAATTTCTTTGTGTAACAGAGTTATACACAGAACATTATAAAAAGGACTTAGAGTCTACGGAAGCAGCAGTGTAAAGAAGATAACCTTCAAGGTTTCAATCAAGCTCAAGGCAGAAAAACAAGGCAATTTAACCAACTTCAACACACAGAGAATAAACACATACGCACACACAGTTAACAAACTTCCTCTGTTTTAACATACTCAGGAACACTGCATATATTAATATAAAAGCATGAATTTACATTGAGACTTCGGTCTCATATGCATGCACACAAATACACAGGCACGCAGGCCTAATAGTCAATGCTGCACCTTCTCATAGGCTATGCCAAATTCTCCACTCTAGTGGCTCTCCTCTGGTGGCTCTCCCCTCACAAGCCAAATTCTCTCCTCTAGTGGCTCTCCCTTTTTTCCGTAGGCTTACATTCATATATATATAATAAACATTGGTATCAAAAGCCTAAATCTTCTGCATGCCTACATATATGGCAAAAACCTCTTGAGGCTTTATTCTATCTTTTATCTGTTTTAAAACAGAAAAACCTCCTTATCCCTTAATGATCCACATTCACTGCTTTTATGCCTAAAAGCTCTCCCTTACTTCTAAAATCATGGAACTACTCATGCTCCTATTTATTTATTTGAGAGCATCTAATTTAAATCATATTTAGAAGTCTAAATATTAAACTAACTTGAAACTTAGGAAAATAATTCTAAGAATGCATGACCCCCTATGTCTACTATTTACAATAGTTTCCCTTGGGTTGAATGCTCCTGCATCAAAACTTCAAGTCTGGGTTTAGATGTGGATCTCAATACTGACTTAAAGAATCTCATTTCAGGAGTTACATCTGCAGGTTCCTCTTCTTGTGTAGCTCCAACTTCAGGCTCACTGACATCTCCAGCATCTTCATCTCTTGCCATTTCCGTTGCTTCTAATCTAGCTTGCATCTATTGCATAGCTTCTAATACTTCAGCATTTGCAACTGGTCTTCGTCTTCTTCGACCACCACCTCTTCCTCCAACTCTAAAAGCCATGTTGGATTTCTTTTTTTGTTCATTGGGATCCTGTTCAGTGTCAGTAGGATGCTCTGATACCACAAATGGTGGTCTAGTTACAGGTGTAAGGGATAATCGTTCAAATCTAGAAACGATTTCCTCAAGCGCAGGTGGAAGTTCTTCAATTTCTTTTTCAGTTTCATTCATCCACCTCCAAACTTAAATATTATACTAAAACAACAAAATTGCTAAAATTACCAGAAAATTAGTTGAACTTCACTTACCCCGAAACCGAAAGGAAAATAACACCATTGTTCATAAACTTCTCGCATCAACCTTTCTCCCAACCTTTATCGCGTTAATTCTCCATCTTTGATCCTCTTTCTTCAATCTGGCGGTTGGTGCTTTCCCCGCTCGCAACTAGTCAGATGATCCTCCACTGTTGATCAAGCCCATCTGATCCAACGGTTGACACTTAATATTGAGTGGAATTATTGCCGATGTTTATCAAGCCGAGAGCACGCAAGAAAAGAAGTTTCTTCGTGCTACGTGTCGGCTGCTAAATGGAATCACGTGACTATCCCAAAATACCGCTTACCCCCTTAAGCCTGCGCGAAAACAACTTTTGCCTATGAAGACCTCTTTACTTCTCTGTTTAACTCCAATTCTTGTTTTCACGTGACTACCGTAGATCTAACGGTTCTGTCGATCAAACGGTTCTAGGCTTCTTCGGGTTCCCTCGCGAATTTATCAGACTTTTCTCCTTCCACTATGATTTTAGCGCTTCCGCCAGGTTTAGCTCTTCTCTATGGAATTCGAAGCTTAGCTAACTAAAGCTCTGTGGTTCGAAACACATTCGATTTAACTTAATACACAATGAATGAGGAATTAAACGCGATAACACCAGATCATACAGAACTCTAATTTTACAAGCCAAACTGGAATTCAATAATACACAGAGATATTTCGAAGGAATTCAACCTCCGAGATTTAACCTTTCATGCATAGAATACACAGAGATACAGAGGTATTTCAATTCTTTTACAGTCTAATTCTCCATAGCCAAATCTAGCCAAATCCTCTTACAATAGTTCAAAACTTACATAAATACCTTACATTCAACAATCTGATCCTCAATCAATGGATCGAATCTATCTAATCCTAGATAAATACGTAAACTGCTTGATATTCTCCCCGAGAATCTCAACTAAGTCTAAACTACTTGGATTAATTACAAAATCATTCAAATACCTATTTTCTAGCTCAAATCCTATCTAGAAAACTTTGTAAATTGACAACTAAAGGATCCCACTCCTTTGCTTGTAAACTTTTTTTGGATTTTTGGAATAAAACGAAGCCTTTTGTCTTCAAGACTCATGCTCCTACATCAATTTGGCTCCTCAATTAGTCTTGGGACTAGGAGGATTAAAGCGCCCTTGGATATACCATAATCTTTCAGCAAAAGCCCTTCCTTAAGTTTCCTACCCCCATCTAAGAGTCGCATTAAGATGGAAGGCATTCCAATTTGATCTGGATTTTGGCTGCGAGTGTAGATACAAAGTCGACAACTTTCACCTGCAGATAGAGGGTACCCCTTAAGAGTAGCCTCACAAAGACCAAGAAACTCAAGTGATCTAAAGTGATGGTATCACCTTAAAGTAGGGAAGAACCATGCTACAAAATAAATTCCCTGCAGTTTAACAAAACTACGTCAATGGCAACAAAATGAGGGAGCTTCAAATGAAGAGAAGAATTCTGAAACTGAAAATCCCTTAAAGACAGGGCGACGACTGAAGGCTTTAAGGTTTCCATGCAACTCATTAGAAGTGATTATGTTTTAGGTGTTTATTAGATTAGGGGGTCAAGATGAATCAATGTCAATATCAATTATATTTATAGAAGTGAGATGCATTTTATAGTTTTATGAATGAGATCTATAATATAATATAACAATAGTGTATGATATTGATATCTGGATTTGAAGAGAAACCCTTCTCTTGTCCTTTGAGGCTTTCAAATGTTTAAGGTTCAATGAGATGGTTGGCTCCTAGAACAACATGAAGATCTAGAATAGATGAAAGTAGGGTATAAATTTGACAGGCACTCCTAACCATCGAGAATTTTTTTATGACAGGTTTCCTTTTAAAACTTCCCTTCACATGAAGTTTGATTTTCATTTATATCCATGATTTAAATATCATGTATGATGTGTTTTTGTTGTGAATGTAAAAACATTTTTTCCTTAATATAAATTTTGTAGTTTGCATTAGTAATTTTTTTCCCTTAACCATAAAATAAGCTTCAACCAAGTAATATCATAGATGTATATGTTTTATATTAATTTAAAAATATCAAACATATTCGATCATTTTTAGTCTTGATGTGAAACTGCCAATAATTTGGTGCAATTATGTATAATCACAATTTACATAATTTCAAAGATTTTACAAATTATGTTAAACCATTCTTGAAAATATTTCAAGTAGCTTTCTCAAACTCACTCACTATAATGTATTTTGAAAAGGAACAATTGATCTTGGCCTTCAATTTGAGGAGTTGGACTTAAGGAGGTCCTTATTATCCCTATGGCCGGGAAAAGATAACGCATTGGTTTTTGGGTTACTAGTTTTTTTTTTTTTTTTTTTTTTTTTTCAAAAGGTGGAAAAACCTATCAAACTCAGTTTGTCAAACCAACAGTGAGGACAGCCATCTCTAGCTGCTATCCGCGAATGTCAGTTGACACATCACTGTTATCAAGGAAAACCACGCCACCTGAAATAACCCGCTGGTGGTCCGTAAGGGAGCAGGCTTTCACTCTTGCCAGATGCCTCTGGGTCTTGGGCCGTTAACCTGTTTCCTTACGTCCGAGGAAGACGAGCTCTTAGCCAAGCAAAAGCAGTTTTAGGGCATACTCCAGGCCCATTTGGGTTACTAGTTATTATTTAGTCAAACCTATCATTTTATTTTATTTTACAAAATATAGCTTTAAGAAAAAAAATGTATTTTTAAAATAATTTTATTTATATTTATCTGTAATCTAATTAACTATTTATTTGTTGATCTTATTGCCAAATGCCTCTTTTAGAAAACCATCAAACCATATATGGTTGTACTTTCAGCATCCCATCAAATATTTTTTATTAAATATCTCCTCATGAAACCTAGCCCTAGTTCAAGTTTCACTTGTTTGAATGAACATTGCAACGATGAATCACTGAACAATAACCCCAGTATTATTCAAACAATTTCATGAGAACTTCTCACCAGGCTGAACAACCAGCAAAATTTATTGTCGGGTATGAACTTAATTGCCACACTAATTTCCATTTTGACTACGACACCATTGTAGAGAAAGGCCAAAAGCAACTTTTATATGACACGTTCAATGACGTTAAGTCTGCACAGATATCAAAGCTACTGTGTTTGGAAATTAATGTTTGAACCATGCGTAAATCAAAAAATCCATCTACAAAAGTTGTGGTACCCCTAAAGCAATTGACCCCACCCTGAAATTTCAATAATAGAATTAATTATATACTTTTTAAAATTTCAATGAAAAAATTTAGTTATAAACATTTTAATTCATTTACTAGAATTTAACAAAATTGTCAATAACATAAATTTAATATTTTCTTATTTTTAAAATGGATTTTAAGTTGTTGGTTTGGGATCGCTCAATTAGCAATGGTTGTGGAAATGAAGTCTCACTGAACTGGAAGTCTTGGGTTCAAATCTTGTGCTATCCCCCTCGATCGGGGTGAGAAGTTGAACATGATGAAGATGTAGTCCTACCAAGCTTACAAAAAAATGGATTTTAAGCAGCTTACAAAAAAATGGATTTTAGGTTTATTTATAGACTTCATTAAATCCAATACCTAATACTATAGTCACCAATATCATTTCTTGGAAATTATATATTGTATTGTAAACCTAACCATTTTGGCTTTATAAGTTAAATATATCTAAGTAGAAAGTATGTATTGTAAACCTAACAACTTTGACTTTATAACCAAGTCAAATATAATTAACAATATACCTATGAGTACACGAAGACTATTGATTAGATTAAAATTTATCACAATATTCCAATTAAATTTATTACAATGGTGAGAGTTGCATTAAACTTAATAATAACCATATTCTTGTGTCGCTATGGATCAGAGTGATTATAGATATGTTTTTTCCAATCACTATTTTCGGCCACAAACTACATGACAACCACACAAACTTGACTAGACGTGAGGTAAATGTGTACAGAACAAAGCATTTAATTTGGCATTTATCCACCTTACTCCTACATGTCTTTCTCGAATTTTAAAAATCTTATGTGTTTGTTTTTAGGAATTGGGTTTATGATGTATCATTAGTTGATAATGAAGTTTTATGATTTTTTTCACAAAATAAAAAACCAATATTTTTCTATTATATTTCAAGTGAATTAGCCAATTTTCACCGCTCCTCACTTCACGACAACATATTTTCTTATGCTTTAGTTCTATTATATTTAAAGTGAATTAGCAAATTTTCACCTCTCCTCACTTCATGACAACATATTTTCGTATGCTTTAGGAAAATACTAATTAATAATGTAGTAAGCATGTCTTTCACATTAATCACATCAGTATTATTTGGTCGACGTTTCAAACCAGCTAATGTGGTTAATCCTCAGGACAAAGATTTAATTTATTTATTTATTTTAATATTTGACAAATTTAAAAGTAAAACATATTTATATTGGTTAGCCAACTAGATTTAAACTTGTAATCTTTTACAATAAAACACATATTTTAATTGTTAGGCCCACTCAAACTCCACACGCACATATATTTCTACGACGGCAATATCTTTATATTCTATATGAAGAATATAAAATATAGAGAAATACTAATAATGAGTTCAACATGTCTCATAAAGAATTGAACTTAAGTGGGGAGAGTAACAACATTTCTCCCAACCACCTTATTTAGCAAAATTAAAAAAGAATAGTGTTAATAATGACTAATTTTACACTTATTTTTATAATATTTATTATTGAAAATTTTAATGGGTTATTTAATCAATTTGGTATAATATGGATTTCAAAGTTTTTGTTGATGAACCCTTGAATGAAAGGAAGGTAAGCTTGTTTGCAGTAAAGGTCTCAGTAAAGGGTGAATATTCAAGTGATTAGTTCTTTATTAGACACTGATGGTCAATGATTTGAAGGCCACCTTCAATATGGGAACTTATTGTATCTAAGCAAGTGCATCTCCACGACATGCAAAGCATTAATTAAAAAGAAAATACTAGGTTGCATATGTGCCAATCACATTAATTCACCCACTTACATAGAAAAGATGATCCATCAGAGGTGAACGTGTGATATAGAAGAATCATACCTTTTTGGGGTAAGAAAAATTGTTTGCATTTACTAATTAGGGAATATCTTGATCTCTCAAGCGATTAGTTTCATAAACAACCGTGTTTATTTAATTAACATAGTCACCATTGTTTTGGATGATTCATCTAAGTTAAGTTTTGTATGAGATACAAAAGGCTATGGTGCCTAAAGTATTCAAGACAATGATCTTAAGGTGGCTTTCATTCAAGGTTTTGGATTTTCACTTCGGTTGGGATGGTGGTGGGGATTTTGTTGGAACTTACTGATTGTAACACCCTAGTACTCAGCTTTCGATTGTGGTTTCTCCTAGGACAAATTAAGAAATTATGTGCCTAATTACAATGATACCTCTTCTCCTTCTTCAGTCCCTTGTAGACCCTTATTGAAGTCATCCGAGATTGACTCCTCTAAGGGCCACATAAGCCAATACATTAGCTTGGAAATTAGCATGATACTCATCAGAGCTATGTTGTAATAGTGAATAGCCATATTTCTAATCAATCTGATAGGCTAGCCTTGAGCAATATATAAGTGAAGAGTGAAACAACTTGATTTATTTATCACGTTTCCCTTTTCCATTATTCTTGTGCAGGCTAGTACCAAAGAAATTAGGCTAATTATGATAATAAGATGCATCTATTTATTTATGAGTTTTCTCTCTATAGAATTTGATTAATATAACATCCTTCCCTTCTTTTTTTATAAGTTAGGCAACTTTTGTATTACTATGCAATCAATAAACATTAAAAAAAAAAAAAGCACTATGTATTGAATGGTGTTTTCATTGATTCCAAATCAATCTTTGAACGCTCTTAATATAAGTTGTAGATTGCATCAGTTGGAAGCTCCAATGAACAAGAAGTCCTAAAGGATAGCTAGCCCCTACAGTGTACCCTCATTTGATGAATATTTTGGCTAAGCATATCAGTAAACTTATAAGTGAAACTATCATAAGATGATGGTCCTCATCATGTTTATTCCAATGGTATGTGTATCGTCACGAGGCTCCTCACAATTTGAGAGATATGCCCAATAAAATTTGGTGCCTTCTTCAAGTGGTCAAATTCCCCAAGAGCTTGATGATGTGGCAAGATTATTTTTGGCCTAAATTCAACAAATATGGTCTTGAAATTTCAAGGATATGTTGACATCTCATGACGAACCCCAAATAAGGCATTATTAGCAATTAAAAAAAATCAAAGGCCTTGATGAATTTGGCCTCATTGAATGTGGACTTTGTGGCTCAAAATTAATTTAAACTCTTGAATTTTCTCCCTCCAAAAGGTCAGGTCATCCTCCCTCCTAAAGGCCACCTTGTTATATATATAGGGAACTTTAGCCCTCCATAATACATAACAATGCATTGATCTAAAGCAATCTATGATCCTTCTGCGGCCCTATGGAGCAACGAAATATCTTAAGGTGGTTGAAATTTTAAATAGACAGTAGGGTTGTTTTGTTTGTTTTTTTTTGGGATTGGTTATTCGTTGTACAATGGTCTTTTGACCCCCTTCTTCTGAGACTGATATGTACATATCCCTGAGGCAAGTTCATGGAGTATTGTGCAAACAAATGGCTTGTCTAACACAAGACCAAGCACTTATTGATACATCTTTGTGGTTGTAAATCCAAGAAAAATTGTTGAGACCAAGCTTACAAGGTTTAATTTTAGCAGCTTTTCTGAGGATTTTGTCCCTCTTAGGGCACAATTCTATGACATCACTGTATGATTGATTTTTGGCCTCTAAATTTTCCCTATAGCATATTATTCTGGCCCTTCTTCGATCTATTTTCTTGAGGTTTCCCTGAGGTTCTAAGAAGGACTATTTTGGACCTAGCCAATCATTTTTCTAGGAAGCCTACTTGGCCCTTTTTAGGCTTATCTAATGTGTAATCCAAGGAAATATCTTCAAGCCCTAACATAAGCGAACCTATGAATCCTTGCTGAGAATTTTGGTGAAGTCTGAAGCATTTATGCAACCCTTTTCGGGGGAGTGTTTTCATCCTTTTCCCTTGGGCAAGTCTGAAGTTTGCAAGGTCATTATGTTGGGTGGTCTAATGAAAATTTGAAGGTAGATCGTTGAGGCATATACTTACATCATTTTCTTCTTGATGATAATTTCAATCAGTTTGAAGGCATGCTTTGTCTAAAGACTTGAAAGTGAAATCTATAGCAAGAGTTAGCAAGGATATTCTAACACTAAACTAGCACTTGCTTGTAGCCCTAATATAAAGCTTGCAAAGCTACTAATTGCCAGCTATATTCTCTAATTTGAATAAATCTCTGAGGCATAACATAAACTTAAAGTAGATCTAAGACCTAGAAGTAGACCTCAATATTGTTTGAGGGCTACTTTATATGTTGGTTCAAGACTTCTTTATGGCTATACAAAACCCTTGTTTGGTGTGGTAGACCTTCATAATATACTAATGAATGTCATACCAAATCCATGTTGACAAAATATGTATATTTGTTTAATAGGCCTTCGTGGTTAAAGAGTGAACTATCTCAGAGGGAATTCAAGCTTGTCCTTAAATTCAAATTAATATTTGGGTTGAAGTGAATAGTGATTAGCTTCAAAACTAATTAACACATCAACCTCATCATTATCAAAAGAAACAAAAGAATTTACATTATAGTTTGTTGCCTAGGGTTTACATTGCTGCTATCTAGAGAATTCCTTGAGAGAATTTTTGTGTTGACTAGGGTTTCCATAAGGCTTGTTGTTATGAATAGAATATTGCTACTAGGAAGAGTAATGCAGTAGCTAATGATGTCAGTATGGGCAGTTAGAGTTTGTTGACTATAAGTTCCAGGTTTGATATATTGATGTTGAGGTCATATACATTTCCCTTTACAATGGGTGCATTAAAGTAGGTGATCTGTTTGAGAAGTGTTAGGGTTTGACAAAATAAGAATTTATTGCAAATATTTCATTGAATGTGGACCACTGGGAAGAATTAGAGGTAGTGACATTGCAACAATGATAGTTCCATAATGACAGTAGTATAATTGCGAAAATTATATGATCTGAGCAGAGTCTGAGGAAAGGTAAAGTTAAAGTATTTGATTGACTAATGGAACACTTCACTTCAGCTGATTTTAGGTATGATCCACTTCACATCAGCAAACCAAAGGTACGATGATTCAGTTGTATTACTATGGTTGATGGTTTGATGAGCGGAGAGAGAGTGATTGACATGATCCTTGAACATACTTGATGTATCAGAGATTTGTTGTGATAAATGTATTAGGCTAGAGTTTATTGCCATTGTTCATGCAATAAGATATTGCTAGGGCTTGATATTGGTGGCATTGTTGGGCAATAATAATTTGTTATTGAATGATTGATAGTGAGATATTATGTTGAGTAGAGAAGTTATATGTTTCTAGGGTTTGATTTGATATACTAGTACATTGATGTAGAGGACCCTTTTGGATCTTAGTTGCTTATACAAAGATTATTATTGAGCTGAGTAAGGTTTGACATTGCTGACAATGTGTATGAGAGATGCATTTCTAAGCGAGAGAATTTTGATATGCTACTACAGAGGTTTTACACTTGCAGAAATGTTTGATATGAATTGACAGGTTGATGTAAATTGAGCAAACCTTGACTAGAGCTATGGTTTGATCTTTTGAGCAAAGGAAGTTGTTATTGTTGCTAACGACCTTGTGCTAGTGTTCCAAATCGATAAAATTATCATGTTATTTTTAAAATATCTATTGCGTTATTGAGCAAGGGTGGATCTAGTCTGAAAATATGTGAAATGTGGTCCACTTGTAAAATAGGGTGGCAAGGTGGTGCAAGGCTGGAGAGTGGAGTCTCCTTTAGGTTGGAGCGTGAGAACACTCTAGGGTGACAAGGTGGTGCTAGGGTAGGTTGGAGCCTGTGCAAGGTGTTGGAGCATCCTTCTAGTTAGAGTTGGTAAATCATGGAGTCGAAGCTTCCTTTAGGTTGGAGCCTATAAACCAAGGAGTTGGAGCATCCTTCCAATTGGAGCCGGCAAACTAAGGTGTTGGGGCGTCCTTCCAGTTTGAGTTGATAAGTCAAGGAGTTGGACTTCCTTCAAGTTGGAGCTTGTAAATTATGGGGTTGGATCCCCTTTAGTTGATGTTGTAAATATTAGAAGTTGGAGCTTCCTAACTGATGTGAATTTTGAAGACCTATATTAAGAAGCGTTTGGTGGTTTTTCTCCCAAAAGAGTTTCCACCTAAAAATATCTTGTGTATTGTCTTGATGTCATGCATTATTGAATGGTTTTGTTTATTAATATTGTCATGTGATGTTGATTTATGTTTGATCTAAAGCTAATGTGAATTTAATCCGTTGGAGATTAAAAATTAATTAATTGAAAGGAAATATTTATTTTGTTGGAAGAAAAATTGTTATTGATGTTAAAGGAGATACCAGATCAAGGAAATGATGTCATAGGCTCATAGAGGACATGAAACCCTTTCCAATGAGAATTTACTTGCCTCCTAACTCCTCATAGTTTGAGAGAAAATGAATTGGCAAGTTTAAATATTATATTTTTGAAGCTAACTCACATGAGCCTACATGTGCAACTCAACTCCTCCTCAAAGGGACGTGTATTTTCACAAATAGGAACACATGTATAAATAAGAGGATGGACTCCTCACTCTAGGCCATCAACTTGACTCTGAGATTAAAAAAAACAAAGTGTAGAAGTAGGAAGGGTTCATAACTCGCGAACCAAATATACAAGGAGGATGAAGACCATCTAAAGTTTGGAATTTTGGGTTAATATATTGTGGTTTTGTTATGTTTTTTGTGGACAAAACCTTGGGAATATACCTCTGTTTTGAGTATTGTAACTCGAATCCCTTTTACAAACCTATTTTTCCCTTTGAACGTATTTATGATCTCATATTTGTGACCCTCATCAGCTCTGACTTGAAGTCTACTTGTAGTATATCATCAGCTCAGTCCTATAGCATTTGAAGCGCAGCTCGGACCTATGGCATCTATAGAGTTTGGACCTATGGTAACCTTGGATCAAACCTGTGCATGTCTTGTGAAGTAAACCGCTAGTAGTTTAGACCTATGACAATATATCTCAGACTTGAACCTAAGTATCTCGGACTTGTGGCATTGAAATACTTGGAGCTGCGGCACCTTGGCACTTGTAATTCAGGCTTGTGACAAGATATCTCAAACTCGAGCCTAAGCATCACGGACCTATGGTATTAAAATACTCATACTTGTGGCACCTTGGCACCTATAATTCAGACCTGTGACTGTGGAAAATCTGATCTTGATGATAGTTTTTTGGGATCCTTTTTAAGGAAGATTATTGAGTTTCCTTGTGACACCTTTGGAGTAGAGTCAACAAATAGAAGAGTAGCTTAGAGAAGGATACTTTGGAGTAGAATTGAAGAACAACTATTGTAGAAAAGAAAACTTGGAGAAGATTTTGAAGAGTACCTTGGAACACACTTGAAGAGACCTTCATGACTTGTTTGGAGAAGACCTATTGTGCACCTTTGAATCAGTATTGAAGGAAATCATGAAGCATTTGAAGATAGGTTGGATCTCTTGTGAAGTAAGTTGTTTGTAAAAAAAATATTTAGGAAAAGTTGGAGCTTGGAAGTTGTTGAGAGTGTTGAGAAATCAAGGGTATTGTAGATCAGGGTTTGATTCCTCTTGCTTGATAATTACTTGTGATATTTGTTGGAGTTTAATTATTTTGTTATATATTGTTCATCCAGAAATTATCAAAACCATAAAGCACATGAAGATCACAAGAACAAAAGAGAACACAAGATATAGGCTCCAAGCCAGGGAAAAACCCCTCTAAGGGGAAAACCCAGGAAAATTCTTCTCTTCTTATAGAATCAATTCAAAGTGAGACATTCAAGACCCAAAGACCAAGGCCAAGACATTCTCAAGCATGAATTCAACACTCCAAGGAAGCCTTCCTCAAAGTTCTCTGGATCAACAACTTCAAACTAACCTAGCTTCAAAATTTCAGCCCAACTTCACAAATTTTCAACCCTACGGCTTCACAAAATTTTCGGCCCTGTGGCTTTAGAAGATTTCTGTCCTAAAACTTGAAACTATGCCCTAGAATCTCGCACGTGTGAGCCAAGGATGCCAAAAACATACATATTATTCTTCTTCTTGCCTTGCTTCTTCTTTTTCTTGACCTTCACACATATCTGTAACTTCTCTTGCTTGGAGATCGAACTTGTGAGCGATGTTCAAATGAGGTCAAAGTATCTTCTATATATAGCCTTCTTAAGTGGTCTAATTAGGCCTCCTTAGGCTGACTTGTCTTCGGAAGGGCTGACTTGGTCTTGGGATCAAATAGACTTTTCTAGATCAAAAATAATATTTTTCTTTTTATTACAAAATGCCCGAAAGGGAATTTAACTCTTGACAAAATTTCTCATTGTCTCAAGAAACCATAGAAGCATGAAGAACATGCTTATCTATAAAAATAATAATAATAATAAATAAATAAAACTTTTTTCTTTTATATTTCATAAAATTTACATTGATACAAGTACAAATACAATTATGAAGACCGAACCTAGTTACATTTTCTAACACTCCCTCTTAACTAGGTATTCATAATTCCATAACAAGGTACATGAATTCTCAAATTGAAACGTTATCATTAGAAGAGTCGGATTGATAAGCCATCTCTTTAAGAATCAATATCATATCAACCATTTTCAAATACCAACATAGGCCTTTTGATAATAAGCTCTAAATCTCCACTAGATTAGAGCACAATGTTGGGAGGCACACACATATGGACACCTCATCTTCTCAAGGAACATATCCCATACGGATGTTCACAAGGTATTTCCTTTTAGGACTTATTCTTATCTTGGATTTCCAATCCTTAAAGAATATCATTCCTCTTCGACTACTCTTATCTTGGATTCCCTACCATATCCTCAAAGAGTATCAGTCCACGGGAATACTTCCTTTTTTAGATTCTCAATCCTCAAGGAGTACCAGTCCCAGATGCTTATCAATCCTCCATTCTCCATTCTCCCTCCATGGCCTTCACTAGACATTCGATTGTTATTCATGTCCTAGTGCATGACACATGAAGAAGACAATATAGTGTCCCATATCACTCCCTTTAAATGAAAGAGGAGATGTCAAAAAGTCCAATCTTGTTTCGCAAGTACTCAATCTGCTTATTTGGAAGAGAATTGATCAAAATATCAACTACTTGTTTGTCATTAGAGATGCAATGTAGCTTCACAATCGTATATTGCAACAAGTTTCAAATGTAATGATATTTCTTATTGATATGCCTCATCCTTGCACGAAATAATGGGTCCTCAGTCAATATTATACTACTATGGTTATCACAACATATAATGGTAGGGTCCGTTGGTCCTTCAAACAAACCTGATAACATCTTTCTTAACCAAGCAACTTTCCTTCCAACTTCACATGTTGCAATGTATTCTGCTTCAACACTACTTAATGCAACTGAATATTATTTCCAACTCATCCATGAGATCATAGAAGATCCCAAGCTAAAACATCCACTAGTACTACTTCTTCCATCTGTCTCAATGCCACCCCAGTCAGAATCTATCCTACTAGCTGAATTTCTTTACCAACATATCTCAAGCAATGATGTATCATTCCACGAAGGAATCTCAAAATATGTTTAGCTAATATCCAGTGATCATGCCTTGGATCCATCTGAAATTGAATGAGAACATTTACTACAAAACATATATCAAGGCGAGTGTTCATGAGATAAATGAAGAAGTCAATTAATTGACGGTAACATGTCAGATCCATAGGACTTTATTCTTAACTTCTAAACTTCTTCAAATTCCTAATCATTAGAGTTGTCATTGGCTTGTTGTCCATCATGCTAAAATTTTGTAGTATTTTGATTATATATTTTCCTTGACAAAGGTAGATTTCACCTAGTTTTTTCTAAACCTCCAATCCCAAGTAGTAATGCATAAGCTCAACATCCTTCATGTCAAATTTGGTTGCCAATTTCTTCTTGCATTCCTTAATATAGAGCATCCTTAATATGATGCTCTACACTCATAACAAGTAAGTCATCCACATATAATAGTATGATCATGAATTTACTCTTGACCACTTTGATGTAAAGGTTAGGATCAGCATAACTCTTGACAAATCCAAGTCTTAGAAGATAGGCATCCATTCTTGCGTAGCAAGCCCTTGGGGCTTACTTCAAACCATAAATATATTTCTTTAATCAACATACATGTTATTCTTTGTTCTGGATTTGAATTCCTAAGGCTGTTCAATGTAGACTTCCTCATCTATTGTTCCATTTAGAAAAGTTGTTTTAACATTCATCTCATAGTGGAAGCCAAATAGATTAATCATGTTATGGTTGTATATCGAGTTGTAGGAGCAAAGGTTTCTTCATAATCAATCCTTCCTTTTGAGAGAAGCCTCTTGCAGAGAACCTTGCTTTGTATTTTTTGATGCTCCCATCAACTACATGTTTAATTTTGTAAAACCATTTGGAAATGACAACAGATTTGTCACTTGGTATAGGAACAATTTCCCATACATCATTTTGCATTATAGATAGATATTCTTCATGCATAAATTTTCTCCATTCTTGATGTTTTTTTCTTCCTCATAAGTAGATGGTTATGTTTCAATAAGTTTAGTTATGTAGGTTGCATATCATGAATATCGTTTTGGCTTCTTGCATTCTCTAAAAGTTCCTCTTCTTGTTGTGTTTCTTTCGACTTCCTGAAGAGTAGCTCTTAACCAAGCTGGCCTTTTACAAGTCTCTGAAATGATGACAAGTTACAAAGGTTCACTTGGTCCTTCCATATCTTCATGATTTGATGTAGGTTCTTGATTTTTATCTTATTCCATGATTTCTTCACAGGTTGGTACTTCTTCTTCATCAGAATCAATAGGAATGTCCTTGGATTTCTTATATGCAATACTTTCATCAAAGATAACATCTCTGCTCACTTATATTATTCGCTCTTCTTTAATGTAGACTCTATAAGCTTTAGATGTTATACTATAACCAACAAAGATGTCTTTCATACCTATAGGGTCCAATTTCTTTCTTTTGTCCTTAGGAATATGAATGTATACTAGGAATCCAAATATTCAAAGATGATCAACATTGGTCTTCTTTCCAGAGAATGCTTCTTCTAAAGCCTTGTCATCGAGAATTTTATGAGGACTTAAATTTTGAATATATATTGTTGTTGTTGTTGCTTCTCCCTATAAGAAATTTTGTAGGTCTTGATAATGAAGCACGGTTTTGATACATTCTTCAATCAATAGGTTCTTCTGTTTTGCCATACCATTTTTTTGAGGATTGTAGGGAACTATTAGCTCCCTCTTAATTCCTGCTTCCTTACAAAAATCCACAAGATCTTTGGAAGTGTATTCTCCACTATTATCGGATCTCGATATCTTTATATTTCTTTCTATCAAATTCTCCACTTCTGCCTTGAACTCTTGAAATTTTTCAAATACTTCATCCTTTGATTTGAGAAGATATATCCATGTTTTCCTAGAGTGATCATCAATGAATTTCACATAATATTGATGACCTCCAATAGACTTTTTTCCATACGTCCCCAAACATCTGAATGGATAAGATCCAATATTTCATTGGATCTAGTGTCATTATTTAAAAATGGTTTCTTTATATTATTGTCGAGAGCACATCCCTTACGAACTTCTTAATGCTCTTCTTTTAGTTCAGGGACGTCATTAGCCATATGATTCATAGATGGAAAAATATTATAGTGAAGATGACCAACCCTTCTATGTCAAAGCTCAAAAGGACTTATTTCAAAATGCACTAGATCTTGATGAAGAGCTATATGAAGCATAAACAACTTCCCCTCATGAATCCCAATAGTTTTAGCATATTGAATACTAGAACCCTTACCCCACACAATGACTTTGCCATCAACAAAAGAAACCCTATCACTTCTATCTTCCAAACAAGAAATAGAAGGAAAAAATTTCTTCAAACCTAAAGCAAAGAGTATATTATTGAGATGAATGCTCCCACCAAATTCCATCTCCAACTAAGTAGAGCCAATTCCCTTGACTAAGTAACCCTTCTTGTCTCCAAGTTCAACTTGATGGGAGGAGATTCCTTTTGATATAATTTGAAGTTGTCCACATTCCCCTGTCATATGTCGAGAGGCTTCACTATCAATTACCCAAATACTACTATCTTCAAAAGTACATGTGAGTGCATAAAATCAACTTCCATCCATTACCCCTTTTGGTAATATGGATATGAACTTCATGATGCAATTTTTTATGGAGACAAAGGGACTCCTAAGAGTATTGAGAAATTTCACCATAAAACTTGTCATTGAAGAGAGAGAGAGAGAAAGTATATGACTACTTCAAGAGTGCCTTCCAACAATATAGCCAACAATGATGTGATATTCAACCTTCCTTAATTACCCTTAGCTCTCATACCATGTTGAGAAATCAAGGGTATTGTACATTAGGGTTTTATTTCTCTTACTTGATAATTACTTGTGAGATTTTTTGGAATTTAATCATTTTATTATATCTTCTTCATCAAGAAATTATCAAAACCATAAAGTACATGAAGTTCACAAGAACAAAAGATAACACAACATATAGGCTCCAGGATAGGGAAAAACCCCTCCAAGGGGAAAACCCAAGAAAAATCTTCTCTTCTTATAGAATTGGTTCAAAGTGAGACATTCAAGACCCAGAGACCAAGACCAAGACCTTATCAAGCACCAAGTCAACCCTCCAAAGAAACCGTCCTCAAAGGTTTAACGATCAACAACTTCAAATTAGCCCAACCTCAGAATTTCGGCTCAGCTTCACAAAATTTCATCCCTTTAGCATCACAAAAATTTCGGCCCTGCAACTCCAGAATATTTCAGTCCTGTAACTTGTAAAGATTCCCTATAATCTCACACGTGTGAGTAAAAGATGCCAAAAACAAAAATATTATTATTCTTCTTTACCTTTGCACTTCTCTACAACTTCTCTTTATTGGAGATCGAACTTATAAGTGATGTTCAAATGAGGTTGAAGGCTCTTCTATATATAGCCTTCTCAAGTGGTCGAATTAGGCCCCCTTAGGCCAACTTGTCTTTGCAAGGGCTGACTTGGTCTTGGAATTTTTTGTTGTTGCTACAACACCCTTCAAAATTTTCATTATAGTCCAAATTTGGAGCCTACTTCACCATTGTACATAGTGTTGTCATGATCATCAGTTTCATTTCAAGTTATTCTATATGTTTCAAGTGTTCTTAATCATCCTGATGTGTCGTTGCACTGATTAGAAAACCTTTAGTGTATTAAATGGTTGTAACATCTTTGTTGTTGTAAGGCGACACTTTTTGGTAGTAGTCGCACACACTTCATCTATTGTACTCGGTGAATGCTTGTACAGTGGCGTTTTAATGTCTATTTATCATTTTTCAAGCTTGTCTAAGTTTTCTTGATGATTTGGTATGTGTTGCAAATGATTTTATGTCTAAACTCATCATTTTCTCCCTTTGTCTTATCTTCTAGACTTAGACAAATTTTGGTTGCAAAGTGAACCCATTAAGGCTAGGAGTGCATGATCACACTCTTAAGACTTGATTTGGAAACCTTCGTTGTTTAGAGGTGCACCATGTGCCCTTCAAGAGTGCATGGCACACTCCTAAGCATCTTACCCCTTCCTTGTTTTGAACTGCACCCTTTGGAAAACTAAGTCTTCCTTTGAGTGCACTCATTCAACTCGACGAAGTGCACCCTCGTAAAGTGGACCCTAAAGACCTGAAGCTCAACCCCTTCAGCCTTAATCAATGTGCCCTGTGCCCTCCCTGAACTTTGAGCACATGAGCACACTGTGAAGCCTTGAAGCCTCATCCTTCGTCCTTTGACCCAATGCCCTGTGCCCTCCTTTGACATCTTGAGCACATGAAAGCACCCTGAAGCCCTGAAGCTTCTCCCTTAAGCCTTCATCTTTGTGCCATGCACCCTCCTCGTCTCCCTTGGGTGCATAATGCACTTGGGAAGCCTGAAGCCTTCTCCTTCGTCCTTTAGACATGTACCTTGTGCCCTCCCTCGAGCGCCTCTCTCCCTTGAGTACATGAGCACATCACGAAGGCTTGAAGCTTCTTCTCTTCAACCCTTCAGCATTTTGAAGTGCACCCTTGTACCCAAAAGATCTCCTTACCTCTCCCAAGCACACTATTAAGGAATGAACAAAAAAATTTACTTGCCATGAGTGATTTCAGTTATAGGTATTCCAGGAACAACATGGAAAGCATGCATGAAGAAGATCAGGCAAAGAAGTTAGCTAAAGGAAGCATGCAAAACAAAGAACACATTGAAGTCTTGATGATTGAAGTACCCTAAAAGCTCCATTAGACCAAAGACCCTTTGGAGGGTGAAGACATAAATGATCAGAAGTTCCATTCAAAATAAAGACAGAAGTGGAAGCCATGTCACCCATTGAAGAAAGTCCATGTCATCAGTCACTATAAGTCCAAGCCATCAATAATAGTGACTTGTCATGTGTCATCACATGATGATATGGAAGTATGATGTAATGATGAAATCATTGTAAAGACAAATAAGTGGAAGTCCAACAGTCATGTGTGGACAAAAGAGCCATAAAAGTCCAAAAGACATGTAATACCAAGAGTCATATGTAATTCCAAAAGTCAATTAGAAGTCCAAAGGTCATTAGAAGTTGGAAATCCAAGAGTCATGAGGATAGAAAAGGTTATGCCTCAAGTTATAAAAGGATCCTCACTTCTCATACAAAGGACTTTTAACCTTGCCTTCTCCCATAGGCATTAGAGAGATAGATATAGTACTTTTGGGGAGCAAGTAGTGGCTCAAGCGCTCCACTATTGAAGCTAGTGTTGTTTATTGTACTTATGTATCTTGGAACTCTTGCTTGATACTTGATGCCTTTCGGCCAACACATTTTCATACATGGATTAAGGATATTTTAAGACTACCTTTGAATGTTTATGACTCATGTTCTCTTACACGTGTACTGAAGTAATTGAACTATTTCGGTGACTTTGGTGCTTAAATGATTGAGAATGTGTTGTAATGATTATAACGATCGTTGCATCTATGTGAACTATTTCACTTGATGTTAGACAAGTCTTTCTCATCTGTGTGTGTCTCCATTAGGGTAGTACTATTAATTCTCTCTTAGAGGCTCACTTTATTTCCCCTATGCAGTGAAAAAACCTTGATACATCTGCAATCGAACATTCATAAGGCACACTCTCTTTCTCGTTCAAAAGCACACGTGTTCTTCTCTCTTGAGTTAATTGTTAAAATGAATGCATATCTTTAAGTAAATAGCAGTTGGGTTGTATTCCAGATGGGACTCCCACACCAAATGGTGTGAGGTATGATTGGTACCTCATATCGAGTAGATACCCTATCTATTGGTGGTATCCAAAATCATCAATATTCTTGTGCTAGAAGGACGGCAACTAGTTATTTATAGTTGATAACTCTACACATCCTAACCATTCATCTTCTAGACAAGGTAGCAATATTTTGAGCACTATTTCAACTCCTATTCCTTAAGTAGGAAGGTATTCTCATCCTATTCCCGAGTTGGCATACGAGCTTACTTACGAACAACTCTAGGAAATTCAACATGTAACCCGTTGGTTTGAGAAAGTTATCAGTTTACTCCCCGTTGCTCATAATCTCCCACACCATCCTAAGAATAAAGAAAAAACTAGTACCAATGTATTAATTGCATCAGTGGATGATTTTGTTTTTTCCACTCTTGAAGATTTAGTAGAGTCTTTTGAATACACAGTTCAACAAGAGACACTTCCACCCATTCACAAAGAGTACGAGGAGGACATTGTTCTTTCTGATGAAGAACAGCCGAGAGTTGATTTTGAGTTCAAAAATGGTTTAGATCGTGAAGGAGAAGGCTCGTCAGATTCTTAAAAGGATGAGGAACCAAGAGACAAAGACATGGCCAACCAGGACCTGGATTGGATGGCCTAAGGGTCTCTTGCTTTTCTGAATAACCTTCATAAAATGCCTAGACATCCAAAAAATTTGTTATCAAAGTTTGATCCAAATTACAAGACTAAGGAAAAATATCATATTGACAATTTCTACATGCATTTGCAGATGTTAGAGGTATGGTATGATGATGTTGCTTTCAAGCTTTTTACTTTTATATTAGAAGGTAGAGAAACAACATGGTACCATATTCTGCCTGTTGATTCATTCAATAGTTGGAGGGAGTTTAAGAAGTTATTTTTGGAGAAATTCGTTGATGACAAGACTCCCCCCATGTTATTAAAAGAGCTTGGAAACATTAAGAAGAGGGAAAAGGAGAAAGTAAAAGACTTCAATCAAAAGTTCAACCACTTTTTGAATAAGTTTCCCCAGGCATGCAACCTCACGATTCAATCACTAACGACTATTATACAACTTCCTTGCCCAGGAAAAATTCATTTTTTGTTAAACGAGTTGCAAAGGAAACATTGGCACTAAAATTTGTAGAAGCAATCGTCATGGAGAAGGAATTACGTGTTATTGGAGTTATTATTGACGATGATGAATATAAAGACTCCAAGGAGACTTGCAGGAAGTATCAGCCTTCTTCAAGTAAGGCAAAGGAAAATAATTCGTCAGATATTGAAAGCTTGACCAAGACATTAAAAGCACTTACCAGAGAAGTTGCATAATTAAATAGAAAGTCAAGTGAGACTTCTACTAGTAGCAAGCCCCCCAAGTCCTTTCCATTCCGAAAGAATAATAAAAACAACAATCAACCGATTAAATATGCCCAGAGTTTGAATGTTGTGTTGAATATTGAAAGTATGGGCATGGATATCTATTGCTCTTTCCACCAGGAATATCATTGAGAGAAGACATTCCCATAGTGGAACCACAACATGAATGCTTTGGCCAAAATCATTGTGGATTCCTTACTAGCAGATGAACATTCGGAACAAACGGAAGAAACAGAAGAACCTATTGTGACTCGAGAAAGTACAGGTATTAGACGTGCAATGAATGCTTTTGATTGTATTCTCATTTTGAAAATAAAAGTGTTGAAGTACCACCTCAAAGCGAGCACCCCCAGAAGAAGAATGGTCAGTATAACTTGAGGAGCCAAGGGCCCATTTCGGAAAAGGAGGTGACGAGACATAAATTGAAGGAGAAATTGTTAAGAAGGATCTCACCACTAGTTAATCTAGCTAAGTATACACAAAGTAAGTCTGGAAATGCAACTGCTTCTAAAACACTTCCTCCAACAACAAAAGTAAGCCCATCACTTTGGAAGTGTCAAACAAAGTCACTCCTCTAGACAATTCAGCACTGCCTTCTAAAGGTGAAACGATTGATTATAACATAGTTGAAGATTTGAAGAGACCTCGTGCCAACATTTCCATATTTGAGCTCGTGAAGATAACAAGTCGGTGTGAACTGCTCGTCCAAGCCTTTTCACAACCTTCATCAGGTGACAAATATTCTACCTCTCATAAGGTGATTGGTAAGTCTTTTGGTTCCCTTGAATATGTGGTTAATGTTGTAAACTTAGATGCTAACACTCTCTACCCTCCCTTTTTGTTAACTTTTGAAATTTTCAATTACAATGTCCATAATTGTTTAGTTGATTCTGGTGCATCTGTTAACATAATGCCATTATTTATTGCCAAGAAGATAAATGCTAAATGGGATAAAACCAATGCACAAACTATTTAGCTGGACAGATCCCTTGTCCAAGCTATTGGTGAATTCAAGAATGTTCTTATTCAATTATCATCTGATCATCGAGTACACCAATGTATAAACATTGTAATTGTAGACATCCCTGAAGCCTATGGCATACTCCTAAGTAGAAACTGGTCTAGTAAATTACAAGGGTATTTTGCTACATATTTGTCACATTTGTGGCTTCCATATAAGTGAAGAAACAACCAGATTCGAGTGGAAAGTGAATCCTACATTAAATACACTACGACACTACTTGGAGGCCATATAAGCATGTTTCCTTTACTGATTTAATATTTGGAATTTGTTTCTTTGAAACCGATCACGGGTGTTATCAAGCATAACCATCGCTTGTCCCACCAGATACACAGTTGGAGCTCCTTCCTTTTTCTCCAACTGGTGCAAATGAATCTTATAATATAGATGTACATAGTAATAATAATGATAGTGTAGGAAGCAATTTAGTATCTAATAATATTTGGACTTTATACTTTGATGGTTCAAAGATGCAGGATGGCTCTAGAGTTGGTTACGTATTTATAGACCCATGCAATAAGCAGCATATCCTATGATGTCGTTTGGAGTTCAAGTGTACAAATAATACTGTCGGATATGAAGCACTCGTACTTGGACTAAAGAAAGCCATCGATCTAAAGGTATATTTTCTCAAGGTAATTGGTGACTCGGAGGTGGTCCCTTGTCAGGTATGGGATACCATCCACTGTGTCTCACGAAATCTTAAAAACTACCAGCAGGAGATATGGCAATTAATGAATTATTTTAAAGTTTTTAATATCATTTTTTTTCCTAGGATTAGAAATGTTGCAGCAGATGCATTAGCTAATGCAGTCGCTAGAATGTCGCCATTGAGAAATGGTTTTTCTATTAAGATTATATATAAACCATCTGTGCCTGATAACGTCACTAATTTTCATGTTTTCAATGATGACCAACAAACACTGCATTTCATGGCTAGTGCGGATGTGTTCAAAGATGTTGCCATAGAAGAGGATCAACACGACAAGGCTTTGCAGGGTTCATCTAATGCAATGAAAGGCAACACTATGCCTAAAGGTGTGGTGTCCCTTGAAAAAATATATGACCTGCAAAACCAGTTCTGAGGAGAAACTAATACCAAGACCTAGAGCTCGAAGTTATCATCTGAACAAGTCAATCCAGGAACTCGAGAAGATATGAAGTATGTAAACCTTGGTACATGTTGTTCTCCACAAGAACGACGAGCATTCATCTTCTTATTCAAACAGTATCGTGATGTGTTTTCATGGACGTACAATGAATTAAGGACATATGATACTCGTATTATCCAACATGTCATTCCAACCAAAGAAGGGGTAAAACCTTTCCATCATAAACTAAGGAAAGTCCATCGAATGCTAGAACCCCTCATCCAAAAGGAATTGAGAAAGTTGGTTGCTCGAATCATTTTCAAAGTCAAACATTCCACTTGGGTTTCAAATGTTTTCCTGATCAGAAAGAAGTCTAGTGATATAAGATTATGTGTAGACTTATGCAATCTCAATCGAGCATCTGATAAAGACAATTACCCAGTGCCATCCATGGAGCAGATCCTCCAAATAGTATCTGGGTCTGAGATGTTCTCGCTACTAGATGGTTTTTCTAGTTACAATCAAGTGTTAGTGGCAGAAACAGATCATTTGAAAACCACCTTTATGACCAAATGGGGAACATTCACTTTTAAGAGAGTGTCATTCGAGCTTATCAATGTCGGTGCTACATTTCAAAGATTGATGGACATTAATTTCTGTGGCCTGATTGGTCAAAGTGTAGTTGTTTATTTGGATGATGTTACTATGTTTTCCAAAAGAAGATCATATCATGTACGTCATCTGAAATAAATATTTGAGCAGTGTCGTAAATATGGGATTTATCTCAATCCCAATAAAATCATCTTTGGTGTGTCAGAAGGGACTCTCTTAGGGCACATCATTGCAAAGAGTGGAATTAAAGTTGATCCTGAAAGGGTCAAAGATATTACTAAGATCCCGTTCCTGGTGAATAAGAAGGTTATGCAATCTTTCTTAGGGAAGATTAATTTCATGCAGAAATTCATCTCTAACTATGCTCAAATAGCCAAACCTTTACAGGAGATGATTAAGAAAGATGTGACTCGTAAATGGGAAAAAAGGGAAAAGGATGCTTTCACTCACATTAAACAAGCTATAGTTGATGCACTTGCTTTATTCAGTCTTGATTATGGAAAAGATTTCTTGCTTTATAACTTTGCTTCAAATTCATCTATTATGGTTGTACTAACTCAAAAGAATGTTGAAGGAAACAAACAACCTATCTCTTTCATGAGGGCTGGCTTACAGGGGTCAACCCTAAACTATCCAACCATCAACAAACAAGCGTATGTTGTGTATAAGGAAGTTAAATACTTTAGGAACTACCTTCTAAAAGCTCACACGATCATATTTGTGCCTCATCCAATGGTCAAAACATTATTTGTTCAGTAAGAGATGGGTGAGAATAAAGAAAATTTGATGACCCACTTACAAGAATATGATCTCAAGTTTAAAACAATTCATTCCATAAAGGGTCATGGCCTTGCCAACTTGTAGCCAATAAGAGAAATGCTCCCGAGCAATATTTTCTAGGTTGGGAATAGGAAATAGAGATGTAAAATGTAGAACATGTTCCCCATACCACATCTACAGCCATGGTATTCCGATATTTGACAATTTCTAGAGCATGACACCTTTCCCACACATATTTCAAACAAACAAAACAGGGAAATTCGCTTAAAAGCTCTATCTTACCAGCTGGTTCATGGAGCTCTTTTTAGAAAGCACCACAATTGTGTCTTGTTGAGATGCCTTGAGCCACAGGACATAGAGAAGGTACTTAGAGAATTGCACGATGGACTGACAGGTGGACACTATGTAGGTGACACAATTGTGCATAAGGTTATGAGGGTTGGTTATTATTGGCCCACTCTATTAAAAGATGCTCATGATTATGTTTGCAAGTGCCCAGCTTGTCAGAGATGTGTCGGTCGGGATTAGGGGTCAGCCGCTCCATTGCTACCAGTAGCATTCGAGGAACAATTCCAACAGTGGGGCCTAGATGTTATTGGAGAAATATTTCCATGTTTGTCAAATCAACACTAATATATTTTAACGACGATAGATTATTTTACTCGATGGATAGAAGCAATTCCCTTAAGACAAATAAACAACCAAGAAGTTATCCACTTCTTGAAACAAAATATTATAACCAGGTTTGGCATTCCAACATCACTTGTCTATGATAAGGCAACTTATTTTTCGTCATCGAAACTTTATGAATTCGCATTAGAAAATGGGATTGTATTAAAACATGCATATAATTATTATCCACAGGGAAATGTTTTGGTTGAATCGACAAATAAAAATCTTATCTGCATCATCAAGAAAACGATTTTATCTTAGCAAAGGAACTGGCACAACGCTTTGACCAATGCATTATGGGATGATCATGTAGCCCCTAAGCCTTCCCTTAAGACCTCACCATACTTTATAGTTTATGGTAAAGATGTTATCTTGCCCCTAAACCTGTATCTCACAGCCTTGCAACCCAAAGAGTCCTAAGGTAGACCTTGTCTTCTGGGTCAGATGTAACAACCCTGGTGAAAATTCCATGTAATAAAAGTTAAAAATAATAATCACAGTTGATGGGACACTTATTCCAAGCTGAATGTTGGGAAAGACATCCTAGGGGGTGTTTATTTGGTTGTTTATGGCTAAGGAAATTGGCAAAGGCAATGGCTAAGGATTTGGAAAGGAAAAATGGCATTTTCGGCACATTTTTTATGAAAATAACAGAAATTAGGAGAAAAGGGAGGTGTAAGGTCATAGGTTGCATGTGAGGAGGAAAATGAAGGAAAATAATGGAAAATAAAGAAAATAGAGGCCTCATTCTGAAAAAGGCTTATGAGGATCAGTTGGTAACCTTTTTTCAGTTTAGTTTTGGAGCTCTCTCATTATTCTCTCTCTCTCACTCTTGGACACTTAGAGTTTTATTAGAGCACTTTGGCATTGGAGCAATAAAGGAAAAGAAGGCAAGAGGAAGCAAAGATCAAGCAAGGAAAGGCAGGATAAAGCAGATACAACAAGATTCTTTGCAGGTATCGATTTGCATGTGTATTTTCCTCATTAGATTTGGCATCCATGGTATTGCATGTCGTTCTTTTGTTCTTATGGCATGAGTTTTTCTAGGTGTAACAGTGTTTTCAGCCTAGCCTTGCCATTTTTGGACAGCCATGGTGTGATGGGGTTTTCATGTTTTGGTTGAGCTGGATTGCCGGATGGATTCGAAGTTGAGTGAGGTGGATCTCCAAAAGATAGAGCACATGGCCTAGTGGTCCTTGAACCAGACTATGGATCATGGTAAATCCACTGGCCTAGTGACCCTTGAACTAGACTATGGGTTGCGGTAAAGCAAGGATTGTGTTGCCTTGATGGGCATATGAATCGTTGCCAGTGAATGGGAGGATATACGGTAAAGCCAATAGGTGGTATGCTCTCCATTGGGCCTAGTAATCCCGGATTTAGGATATGCGGTAAAGCCTGGAGAGTGGGTCTCAGTTTAGGGCCTAGTGATCTAGGTTTGGATTGCAGTAAAGCCTGAGAGACTAGGAGACAATTCCTCACGATGTAAGTGGAGAAATCTGGTGGTATCCATGCTTGTTTGGCTTAGTGATCAGGTCGAGATCACAGTAAAGCCTGTTATGATGATTTCATTGTGTTGGCCTAGTGATCTAGGATGGATTATGGTAAAGCTTGGTTTCTATTGATGAGGTTGAGGTGGTTTAGCCTAAGTATGCCCTGGTCGGTTTTGTTGGTTTGAGTCCCACATTCATGCTTGGAATATGGCATGGGGGTGAATCGCTAAAGAGATATTTGGCTCATCCATTCTATGGTCGGGTGGAACGTCAAATATAATTAACAATATACCTATGAGTACATGAAAACTCTTGTTCTTATGTCGCTATGGATCAGAGTGATTATAGAAATGCTTTTTGCAATCACTATTTTCGGCCACAAACTACATGACAGCCACGCAAACTTATCTAGACGTGAGCTAAATGTGTGTGGAACAAAGCATTTAATTTGCCATTTATCCACCTTACTCCTACATGCCCTTCTCGAAATTTAAAAATCTTATGTGTTTGGTTTTAGGAATTAGGCTTATGATTCATTTGTTGATAATGAAATTTTATGATTTTTTTCACAAAATAAAAAACCAATATTTTTCTATTATTTTTCAAGTGAACTAACGAATTTTCACCTCTCCTCACTTCATGATAACATATTTTCATATGCTTTAGTTCTATTATATTTCATGTGAATTAGCAAATTTTCACCTCTCCTCACTTCATAACAACATATTTTCTTATGCTTTAGAAAAAATACCAATTAATAATATTTATATAAATTATTAAAAAAATATTTTTTTATATTATATTTAATTGAATTTTTTTATATCCGGATTAATATTATAAATTAAATTATTTATATTCATAATAAATATTAATTGAATTTTTGTATATCTTCATTAATATTATAAATTAAATTCTTTATATTCATAGTAAATATTATGTAATTAGATAAATATAAACAAATAATATTCCATGTGATTTTCGCCGAAGAATCTTTCTTAACTTGATATGGATCACAGAAGCCTAAACTCTATTAAATCAAAATATATAACAAATAATTATAAATAAATAAATAAAAATGTTAATTTATAAAATTTAATAATATAAAATTAATCTAATTATATAGCATTTTAAAAATTTAAATTTTTATTATTTTTTATTTTTATTTAATTATCTTTAAATTAAAGCGCCAAAAACATTTTTGCTTATTTTTGTTTTTATTTATATATAAAATAAAGTGTTAAATATATTAAGCGTAGATAGAAATCACATAAAAAAAATTTAGCCAACCGAACCAAAAAATATGATTAAATATATTATTTTTTCATTTATTTATATATAAAATTAAATGTTAAGTAAATTATTGATTTATCTATTTATTAGGTAAATAGGTAATGGTATTAACATATGTTATAAAAATTCGTTAGTTTGAAGAAGATTTCATGTTGGTATAGTGAAGGCATTTTGTAAAAATAAGAGTTTATGTTTTAACGTGCTATCGTGGGTAATTTAAAGTGGTTTATATTAATTCAATATAATGATGTGGGTAAATTTTTTTATAATAGTTAATAAATAATATTATTAGATGTAGTTGCTATTTTGGGATAGTTTAAAAATATTATTATTATTAATTTTTTATATTATATTAATAATATTTATTTATTTATTTTGAAAATATAATTGATTTATGGAATGTTTATTTATAATATTGATTAATCACAATTTTTTCTGCATCAATTTAATAACAAATTTGAGATTTTATTAAAGATGTTAGAAATTATAAAAGGTTTCAGCTAAAATAAAAAGAATATATTTAATTTAACTAAAAAAATCTTATTTATTGATGATGATGATGGTTAACGTCCCGTGAGACCAAACAATGGTCTATCGGACCTAAAGAAACAAATTATTTATTTTGATTTAAGATTTTATTCCTATACTCAAAAAGCTTGGAGAGAAGCCTCCCGAGCTCACTATAATTTTGACATTGTAAAAGGCTAGGAAGGTCAGTATTGTAACAAAGATTGTGAAACTGAGATCTAATGTGGTTATATGCGGGGCACTCTAAGAGGAAGTGGTTTTCATCCTAGATGTTCCTATTCTCCTAATAAAATAAATTATTATTATTTTATACACATATAAATATAAGAAAACAGAAATAATTAAAATTATTTTTAAATTATTATTTTTAATCAAATTGTGATATTATAATATAATTATATAAGTAAAAGAAAATATTAAAGATTATAGTAATTTAAATATTTTATGAATTAGTATTTTTTAAATGAAAATATGAAAATATTATATAATGATATGAATATAGAAAATTATTATAAAATAATAATATTATAGTAAAATGGAATATTATTAGATTATAGTAATTTAAAGATTATAGGATTTGGAATTGGAATTGTCCTTTTCTTAAATGAAATTTTAATCTGATAATAATATAGTAAAAGTAGAAGAAAATATTATAAGATTATAATAATTTAAATATTATATATATATATATAGATATATATTTTATAAAACTATATAATAATATGAGTATAGGGAATAAACGTTATAAAATCATTACATAATTTTTTATTAAATTAAATTTAAAACCATGAAAAGAAAATTATTTTTAATTTAATATTATTTAAGGAATATAACATTGAAATATTACATCTATCTATATATTAATAATAATTTAAATTTTTAAAATTTATTTACAACTCAAATTATTATGAAATATTTATATATGATTTGTAGAATTTTAATTTAATTATCAATAATTAAATATTGAGATTTAATGTCATAACCCCATTTACAAATAATAATTAAAAAAATTATTTAATACGATTTACCCACATATATTTACACTCACTAAACACTGATAAAATGTAAACAATTTTATGTGTGAACCAAACTAGGGTCATCCACCCATCTGGCTATTACAACATCGAGTGCATCCACAAGTCAAAGGGTTCAATCATAATTTAATGGTCTGCTATGATATCAATATTCCGTATTGTGGAGGACAATCCCTTATCCGTCTTGAATTTATTGACTCATCCCTCCAGCTCGGACTCCAGGACTCGCCTCGAGCTCGGCGCACCTTAGGTTTGCCCTGCATTTACACTACCTATCAAGTTGTGTTAATGCGCACAGTAGAGCTGTCAATGTCTCTCGGGATCCTTCGCCGCATCTACAGAGGAGATCGCCAGACCTTGATCCAATGGCTCTGGTTAGCTCGGAGTGTTTTACCATCTCGTAAGACAAGCTCCATGGTTCATTTTGCCTTATCCTCCTTCGCGCTAAGCTCTGCTCTTTGTCCATGGCAGTTGGCTTGTTCTGTGACCATGTCATTTGATGCTGCTAGATCGTCCCAAGTCCTGCTCGAGGAGTTCGTGCTCATGTTTGAAAGTCTTTTTGCAGATACCCAGGTGAGGAAGTTCGCAACTATAGATTTCTTTTACAGTTAACTCAGGAAATGTTACAGGTTTTGTTATACTAATTCCTCTGTTCTGGTTGTCTTTTGTAGGTTTGGGAAAAGGATGGGGTCGCGCCTTTGGAAAGCCTTTCAAAGGGTTTCAACCCCACCCATACAGGGCTTGAGCTCCTAATGGCTTCCCAGGTAAGCTTGAATGGCTCCCCTACTGATTTTTGTTTCGAATGGCGAGTTTTCTCTACTTGAAGGTGTATTCTCAGAAGTATTGACATACTGGAAGCTCTGTTGTTGTAGGGAACTACCTGTGTCGAGCTATGCACAGCGCTTCTTGTTTATCCCCATGTTGGGATTCATTCTTTCTAATTAAAATGTAAATATCTTGGCGTCTCAGTGCAAGCCAGGGTTAAGAACTATTGAGGTCGCACCGGTTTCTGGGTTGTATTTTTTGTTAAGGCAAGACCTGTTTCGGCTTGCATGAGGTTTCTGTGATTTTTGTTAGTTTTCCTTAATGTTTTGCTACTTAGCTTCAGACCATAAGTATTTATATATTTCCAATGGTTCTCTCAGATGTACTTTGTATTTATCATTCTGTTGTCATAAGAATGTAAAGCATGATTTTCCTATTTTGATGTTCAGCAATTTCCTGTTGTTGATGGGAACGTTTATGAGTTTTCCAGAAATGTTATCGTTCCATTTGTGTACAGTTCTGCTAAATTGTTTGCACGACGTGAATGCCTTTTACTTCATATTTATCCGTTAATTTGCTTACTAGCTATTATGTCTGATGAGGAATATGTTTTAAATGTGCGATTATGTTCATGGGAACAGGGTCGCCTTCGGGCTCAAACCCTAAACCCTTAAGATAGTTACTCTGTTGCTATTTCAATCTCACAGAGTCATATATCTCTTTCCAGATATATATATATATATATATATATATATATATATATATATATATATATATATATATATATATATATATATATATATATATATATGTGTGTAGTTTCACGTTTCGGGTTTTATGACTCACAAGTGGGTCTTGGCCTGTATTCATCGCTCTGGCTACGGCCTTGGAAATTTTGCCCAGTCAAATTCAGATGGGAATTTGTGTTTCTATCTTTCCATAGCTGCACATTCAATAGTTTTGCTCTTGCTGGAGAAATACTTCCTACTGTTTAAGCTTTCATTGTTCGGTAGTTGTTCTTCTGATTCTGGTATGCATGTACATATTTATGGGTTTTCCATTTTCTTGTCTCGGATCTTGCTTGAGATTTAGGGCAAATATACATAGCTTAAATTGCTCAACATTTACCTTAATATAAAGAAAATACCACTACTACTCTGTAGGTTAAAATAAGATTGCATTTAAATACACAGAACCAGCAATTTTAATCGAAATAGTGTTTCACACAGTATTACTTAAAAATCACTTAGTTGTTTCCAGAAATTTCGCTGGTCCTTTAGCATCATGCAACCACTTACAGTTTCTGGTTTACAGTATTACTAGTTTTCCGGTTACAACCTATTTGGTTAGCCATTCTCTTGCTACCATTAAACTTGCGGTATGAAATGTTCTTTACAGTCTAGATTATTCTAGGGTAACCATTAAACAGAAAAGTATATTTAACTTACTATGGAATCACAACACCCTAATGCTACCATTTTTCCAAATCAATATCAGTGAGAGAGCCTGCCCCCTCTATGTCATTCATCATTGTATAAGTAATTTAGACAGTACTACTTACCTGTTCTTCGATTTAACAATATCCAACAGACTTTATTCACCTTTCCATTGTTCTCGCTTGTCAACCACCCGTCCTTGAGATTCGTCTTCAAGACCAAATCTCCCCCCAAGCCTACTGTAAGACTGTTGTCTTCAGCTAAATTTAATGCACTCTGTGCTAATGCTATCTGGTCATCACTAGACTTAGCATTTTTCCCCTTTCCGTCTGTCCCAACAGCACGGTTTTTCCTCCCCTCACCCCTTTTTCCCCTGGGGTGTTTCCAGTTAGGGGAGGCAGTTAGGGTATTCTTGGCAACTGCCTTTTTTTTACTTCTTACATGAGAAGTTACCAAATCTGTTATCACTCAACCATTTCCTTGCTTCAGAAAATTAATAATATATTATTCAACAAACAGAGAATAACAATATTGTCCAGTTTGTTTTCTTACAACGGTAATTAAAATATTTACAGTTTTCCTGGGGACATTACATCTCCCCCCCATGAAAGCAAACATCGTCCCGATGTTTTTCAGCCTCAAACAGCTGTGGATATGCTTCTTTCAAGAGTTGTTCATCTTCCTAGTTGGCCTCCTCTATCTGAAAGTGTTGCCATTTCACTTTAACCTGGGTGATGACTCGTTTCCGCAGCGTGACTTCTCTCCGTTCAAGTATATTTAGCGGCTCGACCAAGAATTCTCCTTCTGGTTCGACTTGAAACAACAGAATTTAAAGTCAGTTTTGCCTTCAACATCATAATTAATTGGCCTACTTAGGATTTTACTTTACCTGTATATCTTGCCTCTCTCCGTTCGAGTATTCAGCGGCTCGACCAAGAATTACAATCATTAAAGCCTAAAAACTTAAACTTCAAAAATTGCCCATCTGCTGGGCCATCAAAATTGCTGCCCATTGTCTAGTTCATCATATATCAGTAAGACAGGATTTATTTGATCCTCTACCTCAAAAACTTTATGAGGTTTGACTTTGATAGGCAGGTAGGGATCAAATTCCATTTCCCTTCTGTGAATTTTCCTCTTTGGATGCTCTTTACATGAGCCTTTGTACACCTGCTGAATAATCATGGCTGCTGTGTACCTGCTCTTGTCTTCTGTGGCCTGCAAAATAAATATGAAAGATGCATCATTGTTTTCTTGTGCAGGGGACACAGAGATATTTTCTGCTCCTGAATCTTCCTTTGAACAATCCTCATCCAAGGAGGAGTCCCAAGACTACACATCTTCTTCCTCTGTCATTTGATAAGCTGCCCTTTCATGCTGTGCAGAGGCCACCTGAGCAGGCTTCAAAAAATCAAAACTAAGGTGATCAGTCTTAGCCTTGAGCATTGAGCTATTTCCTGCCTCAGTGTTCAAGGAGCAACATGGAGGGATTATTTCTTTAGCAGACAGAGAAACAAAAGATGATGGAGATCTTTCCTCTCCATTTTTAATTACTGGACTAGGGATGAAAGCAGGCAAATGAATTTGCAAATCTGCACAGTCATTAGAAGAAGGGCAGGCCTCACGCCCAAATTCTTGGAGGCAGGGATCTGCTGCTTGCTACCACTGTTGGTCAGCTTGTTGTTCTACAGGCACAACAAACTGATAAGCAGTGCCTCTGGATATTGCTTTCTCATATGCAGCCCTGGTTAAGAAAGTGAAATCCTCCAAACCAAGGACCTCCTCCTCTTCTTCAAACAACTCTTCTTCCATGACTGTATTTTGACAAAGGGTCTTCACCCTTTGATCTTCATTTGTAACTCTATTTCTTTGCAAAATCTGCAAATGCTCCTGTGCTCGATTACATGGATTTGGAGCTGAAAGAGAAATGGAACAAGGAGCTTCTGCTTCCTCAAAACGTTGCTCAGCCTTTAGTTTGGAAACTTCAGAGGTCAAAATCTCAACCATCCTGGCTAATTCATCTATCTCATGCTCTGCGGATGATGAGGATTCACCTCCCTGTCTTCTGTTTTCATCATCACCTTCAAGACTCTCTGCAGCAATGATATTTGCATCTACTTCAAAGGTTGCAGCCTGCATCTCAACCAAAGAGGTGAATCTTCTTTCTCTCAACAGCAGGCAGAACTAAGAATCGTAGGCATTAGCATAAGTTATCATGGCAGAAGCAGGGGTAGGTCTTATTTTGGTTGGCATTCTGCTGTACATATGATTGAATCTGATGTTAAATTTAGACAGTAGTTCACCATCTTCTCTCTGCAAGTTCCCAAATTCTTCATGATAAAAGAGCAGGTCTTTATTATTTCCCCAGTGCTCTAAAAATACATCATCTAAAGCATCAATGTCCGCAATGGACCTAGGGGGTAAATCTCTGAACCATTTTCTAGCTTCACCATCTAGGCTTTGAACAAAAACCCTCATCCAGACATCCTCTTCAATGATATCCAGGTTATCAGCATAGCTGTAAAAGGACTCTAAATGCTCTTCAGCCGTTACTCCTTCTGCACCAGTAAAATTTGGCATAAACTCCTGCTAATCTCCTGCAGGCATGGCATTCAAAGGGGTAGGCAAGACTAAAGGTCCATACCTAGCAGCAACTATTCGTTCTATCTTTGTTAGGGCTTGTTGGCCTGCCATAACTGAGGTATACAAAAAGGATATTGGTGGACTGAGTGAAATGAATCAATGAAAAAGATAATGGCGTCAGAGGAATATGATGGACAGCATGGTGCTTCTTTCAACTGAGGACCGAAAGGGAAATGAATAACAAGGAGCTACATGAACCTCTGAAGGTGACAATCACTAACAGAGATACATGATATTTTTAAGGCTTACCTAACCCTGATGCGCCTTACTGCGATACTTTCTTCTGCTGAACGATCTTCTCAGGATCAGGCACTAGTTCAGCTGCTGATTTTTGAAGATATCTCTGAGCATGCCTCACCAACTGCTCCAGAACTTCAATGTGGAATCGCCAAATGATGGTCTTCCTCCAATGAAGTCGCCAGATAGATGATTACAACCAAAATATGTGTTCAAACCTTGTCTATCATCAAAGCTTGAAGCTGTGTCGTTCTCCCAGGGAAGCTGAGCTTCAATTATCCTCTCCCCGGCAACGGTGCCAATTAATGTTATCACCCCAAGAAACTCACCTAGGTTGTATATCAGTGATGCTCGGGAACATTACAAATTCAACAAAGTGTTGGATAAATTGGTGGATGAATGAAACAAATGCTGCATATTCAAGCCAGATAACCACTCCTACTATGCTTAACCCCAGACATGGGTGAACACCCCACACTACAAGGCTTTTAACCACCAATTACTCACAGCTTGAGAATAAGGTAATAATGGAGACGACTGACCACACCAGCAGATGCACAGGACCCTGTGATGGCCGGCTACAACCAGTTAAAAGGTCTGTAAATCTGTTTTCTAATACACAAACAGGATGACAGCTCTTTGGCATTAAAAATAATAGAAACCTGCAAACAAATTCAATGATACATGCTAAATCCTAACATAGGTGGGATGACAGCCCCTCTAATGCTAAACATTAACAACACATGAACAAATGCAACAGGCACAGCCTAGAATAAGAAGAAGAAGTGGACAGTGAGAAATTAGCAGCAAAAGAAGCTTGCATTCACTGAAAATGAAGACCAAACGCTGCAGGTATCGCATCAGTTACAATCTCCAGAAGTTGAACCTTACAACACAATAACACTCATCAACCTATTACATTTGTCTTCTGGATATATAAAGAGGTTGGTTTACAAAATATCTCTGCTACTAAGCGTGGAGGAGTCAATAAAATGACCACCAACCACATTTACAATATGAAATGGGCCTCTGATACAATCTTCTGATTTTAATGGACAACATCAGCCTTCTGGATATTCTGTTGTCCTTCTCTGAGCAAATAGAGAAAAATATGAATGAAGCCCATAACCTTTCAATGTTTTTAACTGCTCGAGGCAGTCTTATTTGTCCTCAGCCATGTTGCTGATTAATTACAGTTGTTGAGACTTCATTATGCAGGGTACAGGTAGCTGGTTGGCATCGTCCTTCCTCAGGCAGCAGAGAGCAGTCGGGAGCGATACAGGAAGTATGGCGGGCGCAGGCTGAGCAGAAGAATCAGTCTCAACCGTCAGATCCACAGATAAACAGCAGAGATCAATAGATCAGGAGTTAGGGGATAACGAATGAGTTTAAAAACATGGCAGAGACATGAGCAGACGGCGAAAATAGATACTAGCTGTCGGATCATAAAAATCTACGACCAAGATTGCGCGGGAGAAGTTACCGGGTGCAGAGGGGAAGGAATGAACGCTGACCGTCGGATCATATATACGGATGGTCGAGATCGGTTCGGAATGGCTTATTGGGATGTGACAAAGAGGATGCAATGAGGGCCGTCGGATATGGACGCGGCAGATCCGACAGTCATCACACGCAGAGGAAGCACGGTCGTTAACGGGCGGGAGGACGGTTTTGGGAGGCGGGCAGTATTCCCGCACCGCCTTCCGGGACTTGGCAGTTTTCGTATAGTGGGTCGCGATCCAACAAAAAGGCACCATGTGCCAGCCCGAAGCCGCCGCCCCCCTGAGTTAATGAGTGTGTGGCTTGCGGGCTAAAGGCATGCGACTATCATCAGATCCCTGACGGACAGTGAAATGGCAGGCAATATGCGAGAGGTTTAACTTGTGCGGGAAAATGAGAATTGACTGTTAGATCGTGGACGATCGACGGTGCAGATCGAGGGAGGGTAATATGAGCGGGGTGAGATGGAATACCGGGTTTAAGCTAAATTTCGGGGATAGAGAAACAAATAACGCAGGGCTATGGGGAAGAAGAAACCGAAGGAGAAGGAGGAGGAATGATTGTTGCACAATCCCTTTTATCATAATACAGCATGGCAAAGTTGTTTGAGACCCTCAACTATGCTCAAACATGTAGTAAAGCTAACAGTTCTGACGCACTTATTAAAGATCAACTAACTGAATCATAAGTTTACTGGATATATGCTAGTTGCATTAAACACAGTTGCGTATACACGCGGGTTTCCTTAACTGAAGTAGCGTATATGAATCTGATAATGGAAATGAAAAGATTAGTGATTTCCTAATACTAATTCACCCCCCCCCCCCAGTATTATTTCCAACATAAGGGAGAATTGGCTTAGCCGTTATATGGTCAAGTGAAATGTGGTAGTCATATCCTAGGTTGGATTTTGCATTCATTAATGAGAGGTTCTCTCCCTGATATCTTATGTATAAATGTATTGGTTTATATGTGGATTTTATGGTTGATG
Source organism: Pinus tabuliformis (assembly GCA_031772625.1). NCBI lineage: Eukaryota > Viridiplantae > Streptophyta > Pinopsida > Pinales > Pinaceae > Pinus > Pinus tabuliformis. Next base: position 314,304,109 of record CM062808.1, on the reverse strand, counting down.
TATCCTTGATATTTATGTTGTTGTTATGTTAGTTATTTAAAGCATGTATTATGACAGTGATGATGTATGGACTTCCTCATGTTTTTATTTGGAAATGAATGAACAATGTATCTATGACCTAATATATGATAATGCAGCTAGTGATATAAGGGAACAATGCTTCTTAGCGATTCTCAGATAAGTATGAGACCCCTATGCTCAGATTTATTGTTTACACTTGTAGATTACATATTTGTGATATGTTTGATGAAATGCTTTTCATGGCTAGTAGGGGTCCAGTCAAGCCCTTGATTAATTAATTGCATTTGTATCATCATTCGCTTGTTATATTTCTATTCAGAAGGTGTAATTTAATTCTGGACAATGACCTGGGCTCTAGGCCTGAAAAAGTGGCTCAAATCTCAGGGACATTGGTACAACACTGAGAAAAATAGTCCCTTGACTCTAGCATGTCATGTTGTGGGAGCATCCAGGGGTTAATTGGTATAAAAACTAAGTGGAACCCAAGGGCTAGCTACCTGAGTGGTTGGGATGGCTCCTGGGAGTCCTGTAGCTGATGTGGAAGGTTTGTATGTTGTGTTTCTGTCGATTCCACTTCCTTAAGGTCACATAGGAGGTTGAATCCAATCATAGTAGCCTCTCGTCACATGTTTACCCTGGTTGGCCGGTTACTTGGGTAGATGTGGGAGGAGAGTGTTACATTAAAAGTCTAATCTCTCACATGATAGATTTTAATATATTTCCAAGGATAATAATACACAAAAAAAGTTTCCTTTTATTAATCAAAATAAATATTTACATTGTCACAATATATTACCTATTTCACTTGACTTTTCAACCACATGTCCAATATTAAAGTCATAAAAAAGACAAATTTACTATGGGTATCACAACCCGTAAATCTAGATTCAAACAACAGTTTCAACATCAATTTCAATCTCAAATGCAAATCAAATGTCAATGAGAATATGAGATGAGAGCATGGAAAACAGTGAGGTTGACAACTTGATCTCAATACGATAAAGGGATGAATATTACGAGACTCGCGATATGAGTAGAGATGGACATAATAAAATAAAGTAGGTTGAATGTCCCCTAGATCAGAATGTTATTTTATGAGACTACCAAGGTACAATGACATGAGAAAGGGGATGTATATTATATGATAATAGTGGCTTAAATGTTTTCTAAATTAGTTTAGTTTTTATAATGAGATTATGACAGTAAAATGGTAGGGGTAAAAGAGATATATTATAATAGTTGTGATGTTTGGTACAATGGTATTGGTAAAGGGGGTGAATATTATAAGATTATATTAATTGTGATGTTTTTTTATTTCAAAATCTTTCTTAATGAGATTATGAAAATATTGAGAATATTATAAGATTAATTGTTTAAATAAAAGGAAGAAATGGATATTATAATATTAAAGTAGTTTAATGTTTTTTTAATTGAATGTTGTTTTTTTTTAAATAAAAAATGAAGTATAATTATATGGGGAATATTATAAGATGGTTTGAATGTATTATGAATTGGTATTTTTTAAATGAGATTAGGATACTAATGTAGTTATATAAATTAAATGGTTGGCAAATAGAAATAGATTTACTTTATGATACATTCATATTCCTTGAAAAAAAAAAAAACACTAAATTATAACCTTTTTTAATTATTATTATTGTTTATTACAAAAAATTAATATATGAGTTAAAAATATTTACATTTTAGAAAACATGTAGGAAAATTCTTAACTTATAAATAGGTTTTATTACACTACTACGAGCCAATATCATGGCTTACTAATATTACATACCAAAAAAACCATAACTCGTGTTCATATGACAATTTTTTTAAATTAATCAATTTTATTTAAAAGTGTAAATAAATGACAATTATTTTTAAGATGAATTTCTTGTGATTACTATTTAGAATATTCTAGCATATTAAATAAAAGTTATATCTTATTATTCATCTAATAATTATTGTTAATTAAATTAAAAATATAAAACATTTAATCCAAAATTACACTCATATAGAAAAATGTTATAAATGATTTAAACCTTTTATGAGTGGTTTTTTAAATAAGATTATAATAGTTGCTCTGCGGGCTTGACCTAGCCGCACGCCCTCCTCCCCGAGCTGCCTCCTGCGGCCGCCCCGCCTGGCAGCCTCCAGCTGCTGGGCTCGCCTGCCCCTGCCTCCCCCCTGAGATCCCTCCTCGCATCAGCCTGATCGACTCTCCTCCTTGCTGTGTGGTTTGTGCAGTTGCGCCTGGCCATGGCTCCCCCTGGGGGCCCGGATCCTTTGGAACCTCCTCTGGCCCCTCCCCCGGAAGTATCAGCATTCAAAGCAATGATCGCTTCGAGCGGCAAGAGAGCGCCCTCTGTCAACCAGCAGAAGTTCGTCAAGAAGTTGGATTCCATCCCCACGGTAGCCCTCCCTGAAGAAGAAACCTGCAAAGCAGCCATGAATCTTGCAGAGAGAGGCCTCATAGGCCAGTTCACGGGCCTCTGGCCTTCGCCCAAGTCGGTGGAGGACTGGACACAAAGGAACTGGAAGTCGTTAATCAAAGAGGGTATTAAAAGCTACTTCGTAGGCAAAGGTTTTTTCATCTTTGTATTTGAAAGTGCAGAGGACAGAAGCCTAATTTTCAGAAATGGACCTTATTTTATGGGCCCCCAAGGTCTATACTTAAATAAATGGTCACCAAACTTTGATCCAACCCAGGATGTCCCTTCAGCGGTTCCGGTGTGGGTGCGGCTCCCTCATCTTCCCTTACACTGTTGGATCCATAAGTCACTCCAGATCATTGGCAATGGTTTAGTGAAATACATAGACCAGGCGGTAAGGAAAGACCAATATTCATGTGCACGCATCTGTGTCGAAGTCGATCTGGAAGAGGGCTTGCCGGAAGCCATAAAACTCACAGTCGCAGGCTAGACGCATATCCAAGAGTTGGACTATGAACAATTGCCATTTAAATGCAGACACTGCCATGAATACGGGCATTTCGCCAAACATTGTAAGAAGAAGTCTGAAGAACAATCAGACAAACAGAATGGCGAGCAATGGATCCAAGTACAAAAATCCACTTACTAGAAGAAGATCAACAGGAAAGGCACCCAGAAAGAGACTCCAAGCACCTCCAACCCCACTCAAGAAAAGAACCCAAATGACAAAGAAAAGATCCAGAGCAAGACAGTCACAGCAACCCCATAAAATGTGGATCAGATCGACCCTCCCAGCAACAACACAGAAGATGCAGAAACGGTACACATGGAAGCCCCCCAAAGAAGCCCCTCCAACCCCTCATATGCAGAAGTAGCAAGGAAAAAACCAGTTGAAAGCTCTGACTCCTCGGATGAGGAAACCTTCGAGCAACCTACAAGAAAAGTTGGAAGGAAATCCTGCAGAGAAGCAAGGGAAGAGGAGGCGGAAAGGCTCAAAACTCAAGGGAGCCAGCCTACAATAGAGATGTCAATCGGGAGAAACCCCAGGAACAGGCCCCCAAAGGGGGGATCCCACCCCACCCCTGGTAAATAATGCGCCTCATCTCTTGGAACTGTAGAGGTCTGGGAAACCCCTCGAAAGCAGAAGCGGTCAAGGATCTCCTTAAAATAGAACCCTCAGACATTCTAATGCTCCAAGAGACTAAGATAGAGGGGAAAGCCCTGCTAGACATCAGCAAGAAGAAATGGAAGAAAAGTACAGGAATAGCAGTCAGCGCAAGAGGATCATCTGGAGGGCTGGCAACTCTCTGGACAGAAGATCTCTTCCAGCTGAACAAATACCATGAGACCCAGCACTGGATCTACATGGAACTTACGCACTGCACAAGTAAGTTAACCTTCTCCCTTTTCAACCTTTATGTTCCTGTTCTGTATTCTGAAAAGAGGGATTGTTGGAAATCCCTCACTGAATTCCTTGAGCAGCACTCCCCCAGTAACATCATTCTTGTTGGGGATCTAAATATAGTTTTAACAGCAAAAGAAAAAAAGGGAGGCACTAACAACAGAGACCCCATTCTCCCCATAGTGGAAGACCTCATCTAGCAGTGGGATCTCCTCGATTTCACTCCGGTCAAAGGATCCTTCACTTGGTCCAACAACAGAGTTGGCGAGGATCATATCGCTGCTCGACTGGATCGCTTTCTAGTCCAAGGCACTCTGATGATGCATAAGAAGATAATCACCACCAAAATATTGCCCAAACTGACTTCAGATCATAAGCCCATCTAGCTAATCCTGGAAGAAGAAGAAAACCTCGGCCCAATCCCCTTTCGATTCAACTCTCTTTGGATAGAAAGGGAAGGCTTTATAGAAATAGTGAAAACCGCATGGGCAAAACCAGTCACAGGATCCTCCAGTTATGTATGGGAACAAAAGCTTAAAGCCACAAAGCAAGCCTTGAAGGATTGGATTAAAAAACCGGTCCCAAATCCAACCAATGAAAGAAAAGAAAATGTACAGCTCCTTGAGGCCCTGCAAGCAGAAATGGAAAAAGGAGAAATAACCCCAATGCTCCTTGACAAAGAAGTCAAAAATCAATGCTCAACATATCGATCTTTCCGGAGGGAGGAAGAATACTGGCGAACTAAGTCTCGAAGTTTGTGGCTGAAAGCTGGCGACCGGAACACCACTTTCTTTCACCGCCAATATCGAGCAAGACTCTCCAGAAATCATATCTCTGAAATAACAACCACTGAGGGGCAGATCTGCAAAGGGTTCAGTCAGATAAAAGAAGCAGTCGTTGACCACTTCAGGCAGCTCTACGCTGCAGATAATCATACAAATGAGGAGGAAACAGCCGATCTCCTTTCCAATATCCCCCATCTGGTTAGCCCTGAAGACAATTCCGTTCTCATCAGCCCCATCACTGAAGAAGAAGTCAGCAATGTCATCTGGTCTATGGATCCGGACAAGGCCCCGGGGCCAGACGGATTCACTATCCACTTCTACAAGATTTGCTGGGACATTATTAAAATTGATTTGCTAAAAATGGTGAAAGGCTTCATGGGAAAAGCCAAGGTAGGGGGAGGAACCAACTCCACTTACCTCGCCCTTATCCCTAAAGAAACCAACCCAGAGACCTTCTCCAGATTCAGGCCAATATCGCTTTGTAACGTCTCATACAAAATTCTGGCGAAGCTGCTAGCTAACAGGATCAAGCCACTGCTCAACAAGCTGATATCTAACAATCAAGGTGGCTTTGTAGAAGGCAGGCACATTTTAGACAATGTCATCCAGGTGCAGGAGATTATCCACTCAAGCAACCAGCGCAAAGAAAAAGGCATGTTGATAAAACTTGACATGGCCAATGCCTTTGACCGTGTCAATCGCCCCTTCCTCTATAAAGTCCTCCTCTCCTTTGGCTTTTCCCCGCACTTTGTCAATCTTATCTCTGCCTGCACCCACAACCCTTGGATAGCTCCTCTTGTTAATGGTCGACCCTCCTCCTTTTTTCAAGCCCAGAGAGGCCTCAGGCAAGGATGCCCGCTCTCTCCCTTTCTTTACATCCTGCTGGCAGACTCCCTCAGTAGAAAGCTTGCTGCATAAATGGCCTCTGGCTCCCTCCCTGGCCTCAAACCCTCTCTATCCTCCCCAGCTCTAAACCATGCTCTTTTCGCGGATGACTCCCTCCTCCTGGGAGGAGCCACAGCCAGAATAGCCAAAGCCTTTGATTCCGTTCTCAATTGCTATTGCAGGGTCTCGGGTGCTTCTATCAACAAGAACAAAAGTGAAGTCTACGGATGGAACATTGGGCAACAAGAACTCTCACGAATCTCCAACCTGATAGGCTTCAAAGGTCACACTCAATGGGAAAAGTTCAACTACCTTGGCCTCCCCATAACAAACGGTGTCAACAAGAGGTCGATGTGGACTGGAATCATCAGCAAAATAAAAACCAAAATTACAGGTTGGGGAGGACACTGGCTCATAAAAGCAGGCAAACTCATCTTGATTAAGACTGTCCTGTCAGCACTCCCTATCTACCAAGCAGCCTTCCTTCTCGCTCCCAAAAGCGTAACAGATCAAATCTCCAAAATTATTAGGGAATTCCTCTAGAAGGATGGGAAAGGAAATCAAAACAAGCTTCATTTAGTGAAATGGGACATGGTCAAGCGGCCATTCTCTGAAGGAGGCCTCCAGATTCGCGACCCAGCTTCCGCGAACTTGGCATTGGGAGGCAATATCATTTGGAAACTCTTCAAAGAGCCCAACCATCCTGTTAGCGACATGCTGAAAACAAAATATGCGCACAACACCCATCTCAGGAACATTCAGACAGTGCATCCAAATCAATGCTCCCAGGTATGGAAACTTTGCAGCAAAACAATGACTTTCTTCATGTGCAGCATGTACAGGATCCCAGGAAGCGGCAAACACACGAATCTGTGGCAAGACAGAATCATGAACCGTGACCCCCTTGGGGAAAATGTCGAAATCACAGAGTTAAAAAGCTGGCTAGAACGCGCAGGCGTAAAAAGCCTCTACGACTTGTCAAATTGGGATTGTCACGATAACTGGAAAAGTTGAGATTTCTTTGGAATTCCAGAACGTTTATATCAGTAGAAAAGTGTCTTAGAAGACCTGTTAGAAGACGCAGCCCCAGTGAACAGAAAGCTAAAGGATAGCTGGGGATGGGGGCGCTCAGGTACTTACACAACAGCCACAGCCTACAATTCCCTTCAAACCAATAGAAACAGCAGTAAACTGCCAAAGTTTTGGAAGAAAGTATGGGAACCATTAGCGCTCCCCAAAGTAAACTTTTTCTTTTGGACGCTGGTCCACAAAAAGTTGCTAACTGGAGACAATTTGATGAAGAAAAGCATAGTAGGGCCGCACAGATGCGAGTTGTGTAGAAGGAGCTCAGAAACAGCCCAACATCTCTTTATGGAATACCAATTTGCCAAAGAAGTTTGGGGTCTCATTCTTCAAGAACTACATATCCCAGCCCCCTCTTATAATTCTGTTACTGATCTTTTCGATTCCTGGAATCAAAGCTATCCCAGCAAAATACCAAGCAAGTCCATCTGGAGAAAAGTCTGGAATGCTATTCCCGAGTTTGTTCGTTGGCAGATTTGGTTGACCCGGAACGACTTAATATTTAATGACAAGCTGCAAACTCCTTTCAAGCCAGCGGCAAAGGCCAAATCCCTTCTACTTGAAGCAGACCACCTGCAACATTCCCCATAAGACTCCTTGCTCCTCCCTGAAGAAGAGAGGTGGCTGGCCCCCTTTCCCCTCAACCTTGGAAGCAGCTAACAGCTCGACATTCAGTGAACCCGGAATGGCGTAGAAGGGACTCCGAATCCAATTTCCATGAATGGTGGCGGCAACAAAAAATAACCACGATTTTTTTTTACGAAGCCTCCAAAGGCAACCCCGGGACAGCAGGAGCCAGAGGGGTCATCTATGCCCCGGATGGCACTAAAAGGGACAGTTTTTGCTGGGGCATTGGGCAGAAAACCAACAATCAGGCAGAGATCCAAGCCCTCCTTATAGCTTGTCAAATAGCTAGAGACAGAGGGGACAAAGAATTCCAAGCATTTGGAGACTCAGAGATCTTAATAAAGAATTTAAATACGGGCAATCTGTTCAACAATGCAGGCCTCAATAAATCTCTAAACAGACTAAAGAGCGTCCTGCTCGACTTTGCCTCCTACAAATTCTTTCATATTCTCAGAAGCCTGAATAGTGAAGCAGACTTGATGGCAAACAAAGGCTGCAAGCTGGGGAAAGGACAACTCCTCATAAATGGCGAAAGCTCTTATCATCCATGTAATCCATGAGGTTCCTGAATATAGAATCAGCATAAGAAACAGAAATGGATGTAATGTAAAGATGGTTGCGATGGCGTGAGCCCAATCTATTTCTCATATTAATAAAACATACCCGTTTTGGTGAAAAAAGAAGAAGAAGATTATAATAATAAAATTATATAATATAAAGGAATATTAAGAATATTACATATTAAATAAAAGTTATATCTTATTATTCATCTAATAATTATTGTTAATTAAATTAAAAATATAAAACATTTATTCCAAAATTACACTCATATAAATATAGAAAAACTTATATAAATATAGAAAAATGTTTAAATGGTTTAAACTTTTTATGAGTGGTTTTTTAAATAAGATTATAATAATACAATTATATAATATAAAAGCATATTACAAGATAACATTCATTTAAACATTTTATGAATTAGCTTTTTTTAATAAGATTATGACAATACAATTGGATAAGTAAAAGAGAATACTATAATAATTTAATTTTTTATAAATTTGTATGTTTTTAATAAATTATTAGTATTTTATAGACATATAAATATAAGAAAATAGAAATAATTTAAAATTTGAAATTATTTTTTTAATCAATTTTTAATCAAATTATTATTATAATAATTATGTAAGTAAAAGAAAATATTATAAAATTATAGTAATTTAAATATTTTATGAATTAGTATTTTTAAATGAAATTATAAAAATATTATATAATGATATGAATATAGAAAATTATTATAAAATAACAATATTATAGTAAAATGGAATATTATTAGATTATAGTAATTTAAAGATTATAGGAATTGGAATTGGAATTGTCATTTTCTTAATTGAAATTATAATCTGATAATATTATAGTAAATAGTAAAAGTAGAAGAAAATATTATAAGATTATAATAATTTAAATATTTTATAATTATATTTTTTTTATAAAACTATATAATAATATGAGTATAGAGAATAAACGTTATAAAATCATTACTTAATTTTTTATTAAATTTGTATGTTTTTAATAAATTATTATTATTTTATACACATATAAATATAAGAAAATAGAAATAATTTTAATGTTTTTCAAATTATTATTTTTAATCAAATTGCGATATTATAATATAATTATATAGGAACATCCAGGATGAAAACCACTTCCTCTTAGAGTGTCCCACCTAAACCACATTAGATCTCAGTTTTACAATCTTTGTTACAATAATGACCTTCCTAGTCTTTTACACTATCAAAATTATAGTGAGCTCAGGAGGCTTCTCTCCAAGCTTTTTGAGCATAGGAATAAAATCTTAAATCAAAATAAATAATTTGTTTCTTTAGGTCCGATAGACCAATGTTTGGTCTCAGTGGACGTTAACCATCATCATCATCATCATAATTATATAAGTAAAAGAAAATATTATAAAATTATAGTAATTTAAATAATTTATGAATTAGTATTTTTTAAATGAAATTATGAAAATATTATATATGAATATAGAAAATTATTATAAAATAATAATATTATAGTAAAATGAAATATTATTAGATTATATTAATTTAAAGGTTATAGGAATTGGAATTGGAATTGTCCTTTTCTTAAATGAAATTATAATCTTATAATATTATAGTAAAAGTAGAAGAAAATATTATAAGATTATAATAGTTGAAAGAATAACTTCGGCGTAAATCACATGTAGACAGACATTTGTCGACGCGTTTCGACCCAACTAGTGTGGTTCATCGTCAGGACAAGTTGAAGAAACAGATCCAGCTTAGCATGATAAATGATAAATAGTCTGAGCAGAGTCTCCAACTGCTAAATTGACTAACGGCTAATTTTGACCTTAGGACCCAGGTCTAATTATTATTTATTAATTTATTATTATTTTTATTTTTATTATTATTTATCTTAATATTATTTATGGAAATAAGTTAAATTAGGTAAAAATACATAAATAAATTAATATTAATGGTTGGTTTAAAAAGAAATTTAATTATTTATTTATAATTATATATATATATATATTAATTAAAGTTATAATATTAGGTTAATAAGATAAAAGTTAGGATTAATAAGTAAATAATTTCAATGATTAGTTTAAAAAAAACAAAAAATAATAATAATAAAAATAAAAATAAAAATAATAATAATAATAATTTATTTATTTATTTAAATTAATAATTCTTTATTATTATTATTATTATATATTATTATTATTATAATATTAGGTAGTTAAGTGACCATTATTTTAATGGTTAGTTTATTTTTAATTATTATTATTTATGGAAATTAGTTAAAATATATAAAATAATTTTAATGGTTGGTTAAAAAAGTAATTTATTTTTATTTAAATTATTTATTATAATTATATATATATATATATATATATATATATTCTAATTAAAGTTATAATATTAGGTTATTAAGATCAAAGTTAGGATAAAATAATTTTAATGGTTAGATAAAAAGATAATTTATTTATTTACTTAAATTATTTAATAATTATTATATATATATATACATATATATATATTAAAATCATAATAATAGGTTGAGAATTTTCATTTATTAATTTAATAATAATTTATAATAGTTAGTTTAAAAAATAATTTAATAGTTTACTTATTAATAATCAAATATATATATAATTTATATATATTATAATAAAAATTATAAAGTTAGCATAAAATACTATATAAACAAATAGAATAATTCAAAGGTTAGTTTAAAAAAGGTAATTTATTTATTTAATTAAATTATTTATTAAATATTGTTAATGTTGCATATATACATATATATTCTCACTAAAATTATAAAATTAGGATGAAAAAAAAAGAGAGGAGAGGGCAGAAAAACCGACTAAGAAGAGAGTGCTGGAATCCAGCACCTACTGATTTTCCAGCCATCGTCTCTATTGAGATTGCTCGGCTTCTTTTCAATCTCAATAGCTTCCCTCAATTTACGATGGTGGAACTGAGCAACTTTGGCAACAACCTTGGCCTCCTCAATACACACCTGATGCTTGGTCTTTTCCACATGCTCAGCTAATGTTGAAGACTTGGATCTCCCATGTCTTAGGTCAGCCGCATGTTCGCAGATCCTTTGACGGATAGAGCGCCCTGTTTCCCCAATATAGGGGGTCCCACAAGAACAAGGGATCAAGTAGACACCCTTCATGTCTTTAGGGTTAACGGGATCTTTCATCGATTGGAGGGATTTGCGAATGGTGTTGAGGGGCCTAAAGGTTGAGGGAATATCATACCTTTTAAGGATCCGAGCAATCTTGTCTGTGGTTCCTTGAACATAGGGAAGATGGACACCTGGACGACGCTCTTTTGGCTCTTTCTTAATTAACGTGTTTTTAGAGGCTTTATGGAAAGCCTTCTGACCCAGGCGTCTACTACATCCATTCTCCACAAAGACATTAAGGAGATGGGATCTCTCCTTATCAAAGCTCTCACAATCAGAGATCCTAAGGGCACGAGTAGCGAGGGTGTTAAGAACACCAAACTTTTGAGCAGGGAAATGATGGGAATCGGCATGAAGATACTGCTCAGTGTGCGTTTTCTTTCGGAATACAGAGTATCTTCATGCCGATTCCCATCATTTCCCTGCCCAAAAGTTTGGTGTTCTTAACGTTCTCGCTACTCGTGTCCTTAGGATCTCTGATTGTGAGAGCTTTGATAAGGAGAGATCCCATCTCCTTAATGTCTTTGTGGAGAATGGATATAGTAGACGCCTGGGTCAGAAGGCTTTCCATAAAGCCTCTAAAAATGCGTTAATTAAGTAAGAGCCAAAAGAGCGTCGTCCAGGTGTCCATCTTCCCTATGTTCAAGGAACCATAGACAAGATTGCTCGGATCCTTAAAAGGTATGATATTCCCTCAACCTTTAGGCCCCTCAACACCATTCGCAAATCCCTTCTATCGGTGAAAGATCTCGTTAACCCTAAAGACATGAAGGGTGTCTACTTGATCCCTTGTTCTTTTGGGACCCCCTATATTGGGGAAACAGGGCGCTCCATCCATGAAAGGATCTGCGAACATGCGGCCGACCTAAGACATGGGAGATCCAAGTCTTCAACATTAGCTGAGCATGTGGAAAAGACCAAGCATCAGGTGTGTATTGAGGAGGCCAAGGTTGTTGCCAAAGTTGCTCAGTTCCACCATCGTAAATTGAGGGAAGCTATTGAGATTGAAAAGAAGCCGAGCAATCTCAATAGAGATGATGGCTGGAAAATGAGTAGGTGCTGGATTCCAGCACTCTCTTCTTAGTCGGTTTTTCTGCCCTCTCCTTTTTTTTCTTTTTTCTTCTTTCTTCTTTTTTTCATCCTAATTTTATAATTTTAGTTAAAATATATATGTATATATGCAACATTAACAATATTTAATAAAAAATTTAATTAAATAAATAAATTACCTTTTTTAAACTAACCTTTGAATTATTCTATTTATTTATATAGTATTTTATCCTAACTTTATAATTTTTATTATAATATATATAAATTATATATATATTTGATTATTAATAAATAAACTATTAAATTACTTTTTAAACTAACCATTATAAATTATTATTAAATTAATAAATGAAAATTCTCAACCTATTATTATGATTTATATATATATATATATATATATATATATATATATATTATTAAATAATTTAGGTAAATAAATAAATTATCTTTTTAATCTAACCATTAAAATTATTTTATCCTAACTTTGATCTTAATAACCTAATATTATAACTTTAATTAGAATATATATATATATATATATATATAGAGATAATTAATTTAAATAAAAATAAATTACTTCTTTAACCAACCATTAAAATTATTTTATATATTTTTAACTAATTTCCATAAATAATAATAATTAAAAATAAACTAACCATTAAAATACTCGTCACTTAACAACCTAATACTATGATTTTAATTATATATATATATATATATATATATATATATATATATAAATGAATTAATTTAAATAAATAAATAAATTATTTTATTTTATTTTTATTATTATTATTATTATTATTATTATTATTATTTAACTAACCATTGAAATTATTTACTTATTAATCCTAACTTTTATCTTATTAACCTAATATTATAACTTTAATTAAATATATATATATATATATATTAATAATTAATTTAAATAAATAATTAAATTTCTTTTTAAACCAACCATTAATATTAATTTATTTATGTATTTTTACCTAATTTAACTTATTTCCATAAATAATATTAAGATAAATAATAATAATAATAATAATAATAATAAATTAATAAATAATAATTAGACCTGGGTCCTAAGGTCAAAATTAGCCGTTAGTCAATTTAGCTGTTGGAGACTCTGCTCAGAGTATTTATCATGCTAAGCTGGATCTGTTTCTTCAACTTGTCCTGAGGATGAACCACACTAGTTGGTTCGAAACGCGTCGACAAATATCTGTCTACATGTGATTTACGCCGAAATTATTCTTTCAACTATTATGGATCGCAGAAGCCTCAATTCAAAGATTATAATAATTTAAATATTTTATAATTATATATATTTTTTATAAAACTATATATTAATATGAGTATAGAGAATAAACGTTATAAAATCATTAATTTTTTATTAAATTATTGTATTATATAAATTAAAATGTTTTTTAAATTATTATTTTTAATCAAATTGCGATATTATAATATAATTATATAAGTAAAAAAAATATTATAAATTATTGTAATTTAAATATTCTATGAAGTAGTATTTTTTAAATGAAATTATGAAAATATTATATAATGATATGAATATAGAAAATTATTATAAAATAATAATATTATAGTAAAATGGAATATTATTAGATTATAGTAATTTAAAGATTATAGGAATTGGAATTGGAAATTGTCATTTTCTTAAATGAAATTATTTTCTCGTAAAAATAGAAGAAAATATTATAAGATTATAATAATTTAAATATTTTATAATTATATTTTTTTTTTATAAAACTATATAATAATATGAGTATAGGGAATAAACGTTATAAAATCATTACATAAGTTTTTATTAAATTGGTATGTTTTTAATAAATTATTATTATTTTATACACGTATAAATATAAGAAAATAGAAATAGTTTAAATGTTTTTTAAATTATTATTTTTAATCAAATTGTGATATTATAATATAATTATATAAGTAAAAGAAAATATTATAAAATTATAGTAATTTAAATATTTTATGAATTAGTATTTTTTAAATGAAATTGTGAAAATATTATGATGATGATGATGGTTAACGTCCGCTGAGACCAAATAATGGTCTATCGGACCTAAAGAAACAAATTATCTATTTTGATTTAAGATTTTATTCCTATGCTCAAAAAGCTTGGAGACAAGCCTCCCGAGCTCACTATAATTTTGACATTGTAAAAGGCTAGGAAGGTCAGTATTGTAACAAAGATTGTGAAACTGAGATCTAATGTGGTTATACACGGGGCACTCTAAGAGGAAGTGGTTTTCGTCCTCGATGTTCCTATTCTCACATATATGGCAGATCCTTTCCGTCCATGGCGTTTTAGGAACTGCGCAGTGACCTGTTTCACTATGGAGCTCATGAGAATTCGTTCTAATCTTTGCTATATTAATTTTCTTCTTTGAGCTAGTTAAAATAGAGAGATACTTTTGATCTTCTAGGGTGGGGTTGATGACCTTCTTATAATAACTTAATTTTCTTTTAGCCGCTAAGTCTTTCTCACTCCACATTTTTTCTTTGAACTTAGAAGTAACAATATCTTTAATGTTATTTATGTTTTGCAATGCATCATTTTCGTTGATCTCCCAATAGTTTAACCAGGCCCTTGTGTCTTTATGCCACGATTGAGCCTTAGGTGGTTTTGGCTAGAATTTAAAGCTAGCTTAGGAAGTCTATGATCGTCTATGTTACTAATTTTGTGCTTGTACAACAGAAACCTAAGCATAGCTAGGCTCTCAATAGGGGAAAGACCTGCCTCTATAAGGAGAATAGGATAGGGTGTATTACTTTTAATTTTCAGGTTATAAGTTATAAAACGCTTCTGGATTTGCTCAATCTTTCTCCATGATTCTCTGGAGATGCTGCAACCCCAAACCTCACAGCCATATAAGATAACAAGAGTGACTAAAGAAATGAATATAGAAAATTATTATAAAATAATAATATTATAGTAAAATGGAATATTATTAGATTACAGTAACTTAAAGATTATAGGAATTGGAATTGTAATTGTCTTTTTTTAAATAAAAATATAATCTTATAATAAAAGTAGAAAAAAAATATTATAATAATTTATAATATATTATATATATATATATATATATATATATATTATAAAACTATATAATAATACGAGTATGGGGAATAAACGATTACGTAATTTTTTATTAAATTTGTATGTTTACCTAATTTATTTTATTTTAATTTTATAAGAAATAAAATAATTATAAAAATAAATTTTTATTTTTTTTTATATTTTTTTTTCCCGTAGAAAAAGTCGTAACTTCTATTGAATAAAAGAAATTACATTTTGCAGATGCCTGGGCATATACATAATGAGGCTGGTCGCCTCCACCAGATTGCAGCAAAAAAAGAAAAACAGTTTTCCTCCACGCAGGGAGTTTTCATTTTTGTGTCATTTACCAAAAATTTGTTCTGCAAAAAACAAAGTAGTACTCCACGCAGGGAGACATGCTGTTTGAAAAGCACAATTATGAGGATTGTCATCTGCCTTTTCCCAAAAAAAAATTGATGTTCTGTAGTGAGTTCAATAAGTTACCACTGTATTACAGCAGTTCGGTCATTCTAGTTTTGTCTGTGTGCCAAAAATATCAAAAAACAAATACAGTCTATGTATAGTTCTGTAATTACATTTAAAAAAGAAAAAGCTTCCTCAAGATCATGTCCTCCGGAGAGTGCGCTGGTCGACAAAAGGTCTGTGATAGTGTTGATGGAAGAGTCCATCAATCTCTTCCTGTATCAGCCAGTCTTCTTCTTGCCTTTGCGCTGCTTGTTTGGATAAGAGATCCGCCCGTGAGTTGCGCTCCCTGTAAATATGGTGACAAGCAAAAAGTTCAAATAAGTCTATGAGCCTAAGAGTCTCATCCAGAATGTGTCTCAACGAAAAAGAAGAGAATTGAGATGTTCTATTTATCTAGTTGCAGGCAAGTTTTGAGTCTCCAAAAAGTTGTAGCTTTGTACAGCCTTTCTCAAGAGCAAATTGTATAAGATGTTTGGCGGTGATCAATTCAGCATAATTATTTGTGCCCCTTCCCAGGTGCATCTGAATATGGAAACAGTGGCCCTCTCTAAGGTAAAGGAGGCCTCCTCCTCCGCAAACTTCAGCTTGGGCCGAGCCATCGAAGTAGGCCCAAGGATAGGATTTGTCAATATGCTCAGGAATAATGGTTCGGTGAGGGGGCTGTGGGGGGTCATCCGGGAGCAGTTCGAAATCGGCTAGGACCTGGGATCTGATGGTAGGCCAAATGGGGTCTCTGAGATAAAAAATTGCACGGTTCCTAGCCATCCAGATGGCCCAGCACATGAGGAGAGGTAGGTTCCTTTCTCTGCCCTTATGTTTCTCTAGCCAAGATAGCCAGGCTTCTGTTGTGTTCTGACCTTGCCAAAAGTTGAAAGATGGAGAGGATGAGGCTATGAGGGACCATTGTGCAGTGACAATAGGGCAGGTTAGGAAAAGGTGATCTGTGTCTTCCTCATTGCACCTGCATAGATGACACCAGAAGGGACCATGGAAAGATCTTTTCATAAGGTTCGCACCCGTTGGGATTTTGTTGAACAGAATGGTCCACATTAGCATGCGCGTTCTGGGAGCCGCCTTGAGTTTCCACAGCGCTTTCCACCAGGGCTGGACGATCGCAGGCTGTACAGAAAGAATGAGCTTTATGTATCCTTCCTTGGGGGTGTAGGTTCCTTTTTTTGAGAAAGCCCATACAATCTCATCCTCTCCCTCGGTAATTCTTATGTGGGCTTGAGTAAGAGCGTCAATGTATATCTCCCAGTCTTGTCTCCACTGATCCGGGATGTGTAGATCCTCGGTTGTCTTCCAGGCTTGCTGGAAAGGGGTGGTACTTGCCAGGTCTGCAATGTGGCCTATATGGGTGATACCCAAGTCCCGGAGATAGGCAATCAATGGAGCAGGGAGGCGATGAGCGTTCCCACATCCAATCCAGGGGTCCGATCCTATGCGTACAGCTTGTCCCTGGTGGATTCTCCATGTTAGACCTTCCCGGATGAGTGGGAGTGAATTTAGGACTGCTTTCCAAATATTGGAATGCCTTCCGCTCCCTCTGTGTTCCCTGCGAAGCCAGCTGAAGATGTCTTCCGGAGCAATGTATTTTTCATATACCACCTTTGTCCAGAGGCTATGTGAGGTGATGAGCTGCCATCCCAGTTTTGCTGCCAGAGCTTTTGCAAAGGGCTCTAGCCTTTTGATTCCCCAACCACCCCATTTCTTTGGTCTGGCAATAGTATCCCATTTAACCCATGCAAAGAGGTTTCCCTGTTTTTTCCCCTTCCATAAGAATCTACAACAGATCTTTTGTAATCTATCAAGGATCCCTCTTGGTATCCAGGCCAAGGACATCCAGTAAACAGGAGTTGCTTCCAGAACAGCTTTGATGAGGGTGAGTCTTCCAGCCCTGGATAGGTATCTATTATACCAGATATTTAATCTCTTTTCCACCTTTGCGATAATCCAAGTCCAGTCAGCAATCTTATATCCTCCATGTTTGATTCTGAATCCTAGGTATTTCAGCCCTTCCTCCATCAGGTGTGGTGGGAAGGGGAAGCGGTGGCGGATATAATGAACCTCATGTTGTGTACAGCCTGTCTCTGTGAGGGAGGATTTGTGTATATTGATGATCATACCTGTAGCTTTCTGAAATAGATCAAAAACATGCTGCAAGGCAGAGGAGTCGGCCAGACTGCCGTTTAAAAAGATGAGCACATCGTCCACAAACAAAAGGTGGGTGAGAGAGCAATTGTCCACTATCTTTATGCCAGAGATCCTGCCTCTCCTGTGTTCTGTCCCGATCAGTCAACTTAGGCCTTCCATGATGAGTAGGAATAGAAGGGGAGATAATGGGCATCCCTGCCTGAGACCTCTCTCAGCAGTGAAGAAAGGCGTGGGGGAGCCATTTAGGAGGATGTTGTACGACACATCGGTAATACAGCTCATTATCCTTTTGATGTACAAGTAGGGAAAACCCAGGTGTGTGAGAAGCATGCGTATGTAGAGCAGACTTGCCCTGTCAAAAGCTTTGGAAAGATCCACTTTTAGAATCATGCCCTTTAGCCTGCAGCTGTGCATTGAGTGAAGGAGTTCTTGTGCCGTGCCTATAGCTTCATGGATCTGGCGATGCTGGAGGAAAGCGAATTGTTCAGGGGAGATATGAGCCGAGAGTATGGGCTTTAGCCTATTCGCGAGAATTTTGGCCATGATCTTGTAAAGGCAGTTACAGAGAGAGATGGGCCTAAAGTCATTATAGGAGGCAGGCTTATCAGATTTGGGGATAAGGGCTATGAAAGTGGCCTTGATGGCTGAGGGGATCTTTCCTGATCGGCTGCAATAATTGATAACCCTGAGGAGATCCTAACCTAGAAGATCAAAGAAGGCTAGGTAGAATTCTATGGTCCAACCATCAGGTCTCGGGCTCTTCTCTTTTTGGAATCCTCGCATGGTGGCTTCTAACTCCCCTGTAGTGACCTCCTTGATGAGCTCTTCAACATCCTTCTCGTTCACAAACCTGGGAAATAGCTCGGCCACCCGCATTATCTCTAACAGGTTGGCTTCTCTCGGGGCCTCGTAGATGCTTCTGAAATGTAAGGTGGCCATTGAGGCTAGTTCTCTGGAGTTGTTCACTAGGTGTCCCTGGTCATTTTGCAATTCCCAGATAGTGTTGATCATTTTTCGTCCATTTGCGAATCGATGGAAGAATTTTGTGTTATCATCTCCTTCCTTGATCCAGATTGCTCTGCTTCTTAATCTCCAGCTTGCCTCTCTATCTTTGAGGATTTGGGTTCTCTGGTTGATCAGGGATTCATACCTAACTTTCTGTTCTTGAGAATTGTAAGTGCCATCCGACAGCAATTCAAGGTCAGCAATAGCTTGTTCTGCCTGGGAGATGATTAAATCTTCTTGTTCCCTTTTTTTGTGAGCCCATTCTTTAGATAGTCCTTTAAGTTCTGAGAGATTTTTAATGAAGCTAATTGTTGGATCCTCCTCCTCAGAGATAGGGTGAGATTTCCAGTATTCAGATATAAGCTTAAAGTAGGAGGGGTCCCGGAGCCAAGTGGAGTTGAACTTGAAGGGAGCTTTTGGCTTCAGGAGTTTTTCCCTAATTTCCAGAAAGATAGGTCTGTGGTCCGATAGTCCACCGCTGCCGACCCATTGTCTTGATCTTGGGTGGCTGTTGTGAAATGCCTCCTTGATGATGAAACGATCCAGCCTTCTGGCCAAGCTTTGATTGCCTGTCCGATTGTTCCTCCAGGTATGTTGGATCTTAGCTGAGGGAATGTCGATCCATTGGTGGGCCTCGAGCAGTTGTTCGAAGAAATCAGAGAGTGGGTCGATCTGGGCCATATGACCCCAGGATTCTGAGAAGCCCATGGAGAAATTTAAGTCTCCCCCGAGAATTAAGTTCCCCTGATGAAGTAGGTGGGAGCTGAGGAACTTTCTCCAGAATGATTCCCGATTTTGACAAGGTCCATAAACGTTTAGGATTCTTAGCTCTTCCTCTAGTTCCTTTGAGTATATGTCAGCTCCCAAGAAACCCTCACCACCCCAAATATTCTTCAGATTTATCGAGCGGTTCTTGATGCCAATTGCAATGCCTCCAGATCGGCCCATGACATCGATAGCATGGAAAGACCAGTTATGCAACCAAGAGCTTAAGATTGAGATGGCAGATACCGCATTACAGAGGGTTTCTTGCAGGAAGATGATATCAACCGATTCAGAAAAGAGAAGTCGCTTCAGTGCCAGCTTTTTCTCGGGACTGGCCATCCCTCTACAGTTGAAGGACATGAGCTTCATGGGGGGGATGGGGGGAGGGTGTCCTTTGCTCTAAGAACCCTTTCAATGGTATGTTGTCTACCCTGTATTACTTCGTCCCCAGCTTGATTTTTAGCCTTGTGAATGTTGGAGGGTCTGCCTCGACCCTGCTTGGGCGAGAGAAAGGAGGGGGCGGAGTCCAAGCCAATGGCGTCCGGCTCTTTCAGTTTAGCAGTGGAGCGGGTGGAGTATCTCGGAGTGGAATTAACCGAGGGGGAGGGCGAGGGGAGGGGACAGGCTTGGATGGAGGAAAGGGGTCCGGAGGAGAGGAAGGTAGTCGGTTGCGGGAGAGGGCAGGTCACGTAGAGATGGGGGGGTTTAGAGGGGGGAAAAGGCGGGTGGGAGCCCATCACCAAGTCAAGTGCCGAGGGGGATGATGGGCCAGGGATCCAGATAGGAGGGGGCATATGGGAGGATAGCGATAAACTAGAAGTAAAAAGATGTGGAGAAGAAATAGCAGGGGAGAAGACATACCCGAAGAGAAAACTACGCCCTTTGCAGCCCTTGAGCACGTCAGAGGAGGAGAAGGCGGTCTGATCAGGATTTTTCCCTGCTTTTTTGCCGAGGGTGCAAGCGGCGCCTCCACTGTGTCTGAGGTCCTGATAAGTTCCGCCCGTGGTGCTGCCGCGGCCTGAGGAGCTTGGGGTTCTGCTGAAGTCGGATGTTCTTGCAATATGGATTCCTGATGGGCCTTTTTGAGGAGGGGGCAGTCCTTGTAGAGATGATCCACTTGATGACATCTTCTACATCGATAAGGGATCCCTTAGTAGTCAAGTTTCTGCTTCCTCGAAAGAGTTTTCCACTGTATAGTGATATGTTCCTGCAGACCTCCTCTCGTGTCAAGGTGGACTAGTATTCTGGCATATGCCATCATCCCTGTCGCAATGTAGGATTTGTCTGATTCCATGTAGGCGCCCAACGAGTTGCCAATTCTCCGGAAAATTTCTTCGGACCAGTACTGCAGCGGTAAGCCCGGAAGTCTAACCCATACAGGCCCGACCCCAATTTGTTCTGTTTCCGGGTCGAAGAGGGGCGTCCATCTTTTTAGAAGTACGGGAGCTTTTTCAAAGTGCCAGAAGGATGACAGAACCCAGCTCGTGTGGTCAGCCCTCGCGAACCTCAACGCAAACCAGCCTCGCACGAACGTTTGGACCGTGGGGATTTCCACCAGGTATTGACCCCATATTTCTGATGCCCAGGTCTTCAGTTTCTCTGCCGAATAATTCCTTCCCCTGATGCGTCCCACTAGAACTCTGTCCGCTAGGTCCATCGCGTCTCCCCACTGTATGTCTTCTTCGAGCCTCAGTATGATGTCTTTTGGTCTGGATTTAAGGCATTGGAGTTTCTTCTTCGGGCGGGAGGACATACGGCTAGGGTTTTCTGGTGCCCTAGGTTCAGCGAGAGCGTCCACCGGGGGAGGGGAGAGGGGGATCGAGACGGGGGAGGGGGAAACCTCCGGGAGGGGGGGGATGGGGTTGTAGCAGCCCGAAGTGGCAGGGGGCGCGGAGAGGGGGAGGGTAGCAGAAGGGGGAGGGGCAGCCAGGGGAATGTCAGGATGCGGGGGGGGGAGGATGAGGAGTCTGCAAAGTCGAGGGACCAGCTTCAAGGGGGTAGGAGTGCAGGCACTCCACTAGAAACCCTAGGGAGGCTGGCGAAGGAACAGAGAAAGGAGCCCAGGTGGAGGGATCGGCAGCTTGGAGAGCGGCAGTAAGGGACGGATCCGACGATTGTGCAGGGTCTTCAAAACTAGCGGACAGGCTTTCGTTGTACATACCTCCAGAAGCCGAGAACATGGAGCGCCAGATGGAACCGTCTGCCAGCGGGGAGTCCAAGTAGTCCACCTCGTCAAGATCCATCGCCAGCTGCTCGAAACAGATAGTCCTCGGAACTAGGAAAAAACCGTTCAGGGTTTGTCGCCGACAGTCAGGAAGCCGTTGCCGATCAGGTGCGGGAATAGTGGACAGCGGGTAACCGTCCGGGTGGAAAGCGACAGGGGAAAACGACCTGCAGCTGTTGCAAAGGATTTAGGCGCGGCGACGGAGAACTCTCCACGAGCAGCAAAGGGGGGGGCAGATCGGGGCAGAAGGGTAAGCCCGAGCGGGATGGAGGGAGCTAGCGGAGATGGGAGGAGGGTAAAGTGAAACGGAAGGAGAGATGTGAGGTAAAAAATATTAAAAATTCACCCCGGCTCAGAGCACGAACGGAGGGGGTACGGGTCAGGTCTGGCTGCAGGACCGATGTCGGCCTGCAGCCCCGAAACGCCAAAACAACAAATCCCGTTCAGGCCATGTTACGGCCTGTTCGTACCAGAGCCGTCGACCCTCGATCGAAACCCCATTTTTTATCCTATTTTATTTTTATATTATTTTAATAATATTTAAAATATTATTATTAAAAATAAATATTAATAATAAAATATATATGAGCATAGTTTTATAAATTAAATAGGAATCGAAAACCATCAAAATATTTATGCACTATTTGTAATTTTGAGAATTTGTAAATCTAGCTTAAAAGTGGAGATCGGGTAACATTAAGAATTTCTAAAACCAATACAAAAGTCGAGATCAAAAACTGAAAAACTTTTTGAAAATCTTTAATTCCAAAACACTCTCATAATATTAAATATACACTATCCATAATTTTTTATTTTTCAAAAAATGAAAAATGAAAACTATGAAATAATTAATTAGTTAGAAGGTATAAAAGAATCCATAATATGAAGATGGTATTATTTCAAATTTATGTTAAAGTTAAATAACCACATTCCTTTTTTTTATAAAGAGTGTTTCAAATTTAAATTTTGACGAGTTTCAAGCCATATATCATCAATCTTATTTTAGGATAAATAAATAGGAAGACAAACATGTTTGAAGGCACTTTTAAATAAGAATTTTGGAGGATTCTAATATTTAAAGCAATAATAATATGTAGGCATGGATTTTGAAGAAATTCATAATCTTCTAACAAGGAAGAAGAATTAAGCTTTATGGGAGACATGATAACAACTAAAAAGCACAAACTTAATTGTCTTTAGATTCAAGTGTGAATGTTTAGAAAGCAACATAGACTTTGGGAACCACACATTTGATATTTCCATATCCAACCACAAAATAGAATTTTTTTTTAAATCAAACTAATAAATAGACCCATTTTATGAAAACTAAGATCTATCCTAGTGTTCCAACACTAAAGAATCCACATAAAACTTTTGAAATCAAACGAAAAATAATTATTTCACCTACTCAAAAAAGAAAACTCACTTAGTGTTTTATATAAAAGACTAATGGCCCATGGGTGTGGACATGTCGTGTGACTTTCAATCTTTAAACTTCACACTTCAATTTTCAATCTTCGTGATTTATGATTAAGTTTGTACAAAGTAACATCACATGGTGTGATGGAGAGGTGAGGAACATACGGAGGGAGCAGGAGCGAACGAAGGAAGAAGAAGGAAATTGCAGGGAAGGGGAAATGGAGACCGGGAAGGAAGAGTGCATGGCGAAGGTGACTTTCGAGGTGGGGCAGAGCAGTAGGGGGAGCAATAGGGGCAGACCTTCCACAAGAGGTAAGGGCAGGAGGCGCAGGGGTCGCGGGAGAACGTGGCAAGCAGACCGTTATGAAACTGAGACACCGGCTTCAAACCATCAGAAAAGAGGACGTAGATCCACAGAGCAGATCGCTCAGGAAGCAAAGAGAGCATACATAAAAGGAAACGAGGAGATCAGAAGGATTATAGATGCATTGGAAAATAAAGTCCTAGAGGAGGCTTCTGATCCAGAAATGGAGGAATGCAGCATTCTCATTCCGTACCCTAGGAATACAAGAGGGCGCCTATCGCTATATAAGCAAGCACTGCACATGTATTGGGTGGTGAAACACCTGTTAGCTAAAGCTATGGAGCAGGTCGCCGAAAAGATGACGGAGATAGCTCAAGGTCTACCGAATTTGAAAAGGGAGATGAATAATCTGCAGCTCATGATCTGGAAGCAGGACAACAGAATGGAGGAAATCCGCGGCATGCTGAAGGAGATAACCACCGCACAGCGCGAGGAGGAAATCAAGCAAGAACTTATGGTAGATTAATTGTTTTGCTCTGTTTTCATTTGATTTCTCTTCTAGGCATAAGAGAATCAGCTTTTGTGAGCAAATCTTTTGAACTGTAATCGATGATAGGCATATAGATATAGTATGTAGATAGGGTGTTGCTTTGGTTTTAAACATATTGATGCACCAGCTTAGTTGAAAAGTTGATAACCTCAGACTTTGGGTGACCAACAGACCCAGTTTCCCTTTAGGGTGGGTTGAGGTCACCAGCGATTGTATATTTTTGTGGTTGTATATAATAGAAAAGATCACACCGTAGCTTACAAAAAAAAACATCACATGGTGTGACTAAAGACAAAGACAAACTTTTTCTAATAAGTCAAATGGTTCATTATGATGAGTCTATGCTTATTTGAAATTGCTGTATGTATGTATGTATGTATGTGTGCGTGTATATACACAGGTAAATTTTTAATTCACCTGTCAAATTTAAAGTTTAAAAAATTATACAACCGTCATTAGTGACGTGCATATTTCAAAATGGTCAGTATTTGACAGTTATATAAGGAAAAAACAGTTAAATACCCATCAAATTTAACCCTGAGTTGAAAGGTATGTCCTTCCAAGTAGTATTACATGAGTCATTGATGGCTCTATAAGAAATTTAAATCAAAGTAAATGTGAAAATCAAACCTCTTAATAGAAATAAATAAAATATTCTAAACATGATGTAAATAAGATGTGCAAAATTAACATAAATTTATATGAATGTTTAGTGTCTCAAACATTTATAAAAAAATAATTTATATCGATTTAATTTATTTATTTATTTTAATATTCGACAAATTTAAAAGTAAAACATATTCATATTAGTTAGCCAACTAGATTTAAACTTGTGATCTTTTAGAAGAAAACATGTATTTTAATTGTTAGGCCCACTCAAACCCCACACACACATATATTTCTATGAGAGGAATATCTTTATATTCTATATGAATAATATAGAATATAGAGAACTAATAATGAGTTCAACATGCCTCACACGGAATTGAACTTAAGTGGGGAAGGTAACAACATTTCTCCCAACCACCTAAGCCAATATAGCAAATTAAAAAAGAATAGTCTAAGTAGGTAACAATTTCACTCTGAAAATATAGATTTTTCTAGTATGTTTTTGGAAAACTCCGATAGGCATTTTTGGAAATCCAAGTTACAGCTCTCAAACTATAGAATGTTAGGTGTCATGGGGTTTTTAAGGGTTTTGAATCTACTTCTACCTTCAAAATCTAGATTGGGACCCTTCTAAATCAAGATTTTTGAAAATAAAAAACATTGGATTTCGATGAAAAAGTTATCATCTGGGCGAAATTTTTGCTTCATTAGACAACACCAGTTAAAAATAATGTATTTCTAAAAGCATTAAAACTGAGAAAATAAATTATGATAATTAAAGTTAATTTAAAAATCATAAAATTAATAAAGATGAAACACAAAATAAATTTTTAAATATTAAAATTAAAATAATATTTATGTTTTAATTAAGGTTGGTTATTATTGATAGAAAAATAATTAAAAATTATGAAATTAATAAAGATGAAGTAAAATTATAATGATGAAAAAACAAGCCAAAGTAAAGATTAAAGTCATTAGAGACGGAAAACTTTAAAGAAAAATATTGTTTAAAAAAATAGAAGATAGATTAGAGGGAGTTTTTAAATGATTCAAGAAATGGGTTAAGTTGAGGGGGGAAAATAAGGAGAAGGAGATGGTTAAGCTAGACACTAAATTTATGTTTAATATCCCTTTGTTGAAGTCTTCAAAGGTGTGAACTTGTGATCTCTTAAGAGGAAATGCATGTTCTTAATCATTAGGTCCACTATGAAGTTAGCGATAAAAGGGGGCAGTCGGGGGGGTTGGCACAGGGAGTGGGGTTTATGGGAATAACTAGAGCATTTAGAAGATTTTATGTGATTTTAAAGGTGATTAATATGTGTTAATAATGACTAATTTTACACTTGTTTTTATACTATTTATTATTGAAAATTTTAATGGGTTGTTTAATCAATTTGGTATAATAGGGATTTCAGAGTTTTTGTTAATGAACCCTTGAATGAAAGGAACGTAAGATTGTTTGCAGTAAAGGTCTAAGTAAATGGTGAATATTCAAGTGGTTAGTTCTTTATTAGACACTTATGGTCAATGATTTGAATTCCACCTTCAATATGGGAACTTATTACATCTAAGCAACTGTATCTCCACGACATGCAAAGCATTAATTAAAAAGAAAAGAATAGGTTGCATATGTCCCAATCACATTAAGTCACCCACTTACATAGAAAAGATGATCGAGGAGAGGTGAACGTGTGATGTAGAAGAATCATACCTTGGTGGGGTAAGGAAAATTGTTTGCATCTACTAATAGGGAATATCTTGATCTCTCAAGCGACTAGTTTCATAAACAACCGTGTTTATTTAATTAACATAGCCATCGTTGTTTTAGATGATTCATCTAACATGAATATGTTTACAATCTAAATTAAGTTTTTTATGAGATACAAAAGGCTGTGGTGCCTAAAGTATTCAAGACAATGGTCTTAAGGTGGCCTTCATTCAAGGTTTTGGATTTTCATTTCGGCTGGGATGGTGGGGGAATTTTTGTTGGAACTTACTGATAGTAATACCCTGGTACGCAACTTCTAGTTGTGGCCTCTCCTAGGGTAAATTAAGAAATTATGTGCCTAATGACAATGATACCTCTTCTCCTTCTTCGATCCCTTGTAGACCCTTATTGAAGTCATCCGAGCTTGACTCCTCTAAGGGCCACATAAGCCAATACATTAGCTTGGACATTAGCATGATACACATCGGAGCTATGTTGTAATAGTGAATAGTCATATTTCTAATCAATCTGATAGGCTAGCCTTGAGCAATATATAAGTGAAGAGTGAAAAAACTTGATTTATTTATCCCTTTGCCTTTTCCCATTGTTCTTGTGCGGGCTAGTAACCAAATAAATTAGACTAATTATGATAATAAGATGCATCTATTTATTTATGAGTTTTCTCTGTATAAACTTTTATTAATATAATCATCCTTATCTCTTGTTTTTTTGTAAGTTAAGCAACTTTTGTATTACAAAAAAAAAGAAAATTGTTCTTTGAACGCTCTTAATATACATTGTAGATTGCATCATTTGGAAGCTCCAATGAACAAGAAGTCCCAAAAGATAGCTAGCCCCTATAGTGTACCCCTCATTTGATGAAGATTTTGGCTAAGCATATCAGTGAGCTTATAAGTGAAACTATCATAAGATGATGCTCCTCCTCATTTTTGTTCCAATGGTATGTGTATCATCACAAGACTCCTCACAATTTGAGAGATATGCCCAATCAAAGTTGGTGCCTTCTTCATGTGTTCAAATTCCCCAAGAGCTTGATGATGTGGCAAAATTGTTTTTGGCCTAAATTCACAAAGTATGGTCTTGAAATTTCGAGTATATGTTGACATCTCATGACGAATCCCAAATAAGGCATTATTAGCAATTAAAAAAATTCAAAGGCCTTGATCAAGTAGACCTCATTGAATGATCCAGGTGCGGGTGTTAAGAAGGACCCTTCCAAGACCTTTTACTTTCGTGATGTGTTAAATTGCATTTTAAAAGAACATTAATGAATTCATCTGCATGCGGAAAAGAAGAGGAACATAACAATCATCAACACATGAAAACATAAGCGTTGATAACGGAGTTCGTTTAGGAGGGACTACGTCTCCGGGCCCTGGTGTCAAGATGGTGTAGGCCACTGCATTAAGTGTTGTCAATAAAGGTGATGTACACAAGAGATGATGTCGCGGTCATACAAGGAAAAATTCCCTCACGCAGGAGTGGCTCTAAGAGATGTTCCACAACTTTAACTCTCAATCAAAAACTCCTATCAATATGACACAAAAACATGCATGGTGAGCATCCCACTAATATGGCACAAAAGGGATGTCAAAACAAAACACATGCATGATGACAACAAGAGTATCCCAACAACATACAACAAGGGATCTCAAAGCATAAGCATAACATGATGAGTTATGACAGCAAGTACATCACATAGAAGATTCTGCATAAAATCAAACAAGGAATCATGACAACATGCAACAAACAAGATCCTGCATCAATATCAATCAAGGATCCGTTCAGCATAATGAATAAAGAAGAAATACATGAACAAATAATATACCTCACACCACAGGCCATCTGAAGAAGTGGATGTTCATATCTTTAGCGAAAACAATCCATAGTGAATATGGTGTTCACATTGTCGATGCGCAGGCAGCCCGTTACCAATCTGGACTTCGGCTCCCCTTGCATCGATCATTTTCTCGCTTATCACAATTAGAAATTAGGGGCATCTGAAACAGAAGCTACCAATGTACTGAAGCTTGCTTCGACCTCACAACATCGATCATACAAGAAGAAGACTTCTCGGGCTCTGTAGCTCTCTGGTTATCTGGCTTTGTAGCACTTTTGTTGTCGTTGCAGCTCTGCCTGACCCTATGGTTCATGTCTCACCTTCACGCGCTGCCTCGATCACGCTCTATGGCTTTGCGGCTCTCGGCACTCTTGCTTTCAAGCTTCTCTGAGTAAACGTGGCACTATCTAGCTATCTCTAGCTATCTGGCCCTCTCGCGTTGGCGCCCTCCATCAGACGCAGCCTCCTCATTGACTCTCTGGCACTTCACTCCCCTCAAGCTCTCAGTGCACTTTAGCACAGGCTCTCGGGCTCTCTCTGGCACAACACTCCCCTCACGTCAGCTCTCTATCACTCATCGTGTTTTATAACACGTTTTGGGACAAGGCCGCTTAAAAATCGGGGTCTGTTTTGTTTATAATAGAAGTCGTTTGCATAAAAGGATCGGTGGCGCAACAAAACCACAAAAATGGCCTTTTTCTATTAAAACACAAATACACGCGGAAACACAAAAAAAAACCAAAAACCCTGGACTTCAAATTTCATGAAATCGGGTCTATAAATCTATCGGGTCTGCGCTATATCGCTGATGTCAATGGCACTGTATTTCAGGGGATCACCGATCACCAATTGCTGATATGCCGATTAGATTTGGACCATTGATCTATTCCTTGATCGGACGGTCCAGATTGCATCTCATGTTGCTATCGCACTATTCAATGGCCCAATCGCGGGGATCCGTCGATCTACCAATTTGCCGATCGTCGATCGATTGATTTGTCGATCACTGATCGCCGATAAGTCGATTAAATCTGGGTCGTTGATCTACTTCCAATCTGACGGCTGAGATCACATCGCATATCGTTATCGCTACGACCTGGGGTTCCGCCTTTAGCATCCGCTAATGCCGATATCACCGATCGCATGACTTAAGCCCCGATATCGCAGATAGCGTGCCTCCGACTCTGATTAATTAGAGATTGCTAATCGGGGGTTCTAAAGGCCTAGCCTTAAGTCCGCCCTTTGGACTCCTCCGATTGTGATTTGCCTTTATAAGGCTTAAAAGTTAAAACCCATTTTTAGAGGAAAAGCCTCCTTTTTTCAAAGGAACTAAGGCAACTCTTTTCGCGATAACTTCATCATCCAGACTCGAATTGAAGTGTCGTTCGCACCTTCACAATCAGGACAACGAGATCTACGCTTTGGTCCTAGGCCGACATCAGTCTGAACACTTTTGTTTTCGAGCATTCATAACTCCTATTTGTCCTGTGTGTCTTTCTGGAGCCACTTGGATCAATCCTCCCCACTGAGGAGCTTTTGGTCCTCCAAAAGCATGAAAAATAATCTGCAACTCTCTCTATACCCTGTCTACATCACAAGTATCCTGAAAAGGTCTCGCTTCTATCTCCTTCACCTTTGTTCTTTGGAGCCTTAAGCGACGAGCCGACACCTACTACTTCTGTAACCTCTAGTACATTGTTTTGAAAATTTGATGCTTGAATGACATGACCAACTAATGACCCAAATGTCCCATACTTGCCACGATTTTATATCACATACTCAATGGTCAAGTTTACAACAAGATGGACGTAATATCCCAGCTATGACAACAAGGCCAACCTATCATGGTTGCTTCAAGAAGTGATGGAAAACACATCATCTTGCAACACATGATTTACATACATAAGGCCAAACACTATTGTTTTGACAAGTGATGGAAACATAACATCACTTTCAGAGTGTAAAATACGACTCAAAACATGACCAAACATCATTGTTGCTGACCAAGTGATGGAAACACATCATCACGTTTACATTTTAAAATGCAACAAGTGATTTACAAAAGAATGACCATGAAATGACAACATGTCTAGAAACCATTTTTCACTTATCACGGTGAATGGATCACCTCCTGGTGGCGATTTTGCTTATTGAACAACTCCTCTTCCTGGTTCACGCACCGACGTTTTGTCTTTAAGGCGCTACTCTGGATGGAGCCTCCAACAAGTGGCTTTTTGATGGCCATTTCTATCGCAATGACTGCAGTAGGTTTTCTTCCTCCATATCTACTTAACCTGCTTCCTTTCATGCTGTTGAGAGGGTCTTTCATGCCTCATGAGTGCTGCCATTCTTTTCCAACACTTAGAAAAGGTATGGTTAGGTAAACCACAAAAGGTACATGTTTTTCGATGCCTTGATCTTCATTCATTATTAACAACATGATCATAATCAAAATGAACATTTGAAGATCAAAAGTGGTTATACCTTCCTTTGTTGTCTCTGATGTCAGTATGGCGATGAGAGCTTGCCTCAGCTCTCTCCCTGCAATGGAAACTACCATGGGATGATGGGGATGTTTTCCCATCCTGCTCTTTCCTCGACGATGTCTTGGACGAATCTGACACCTTTGATCATTCTCCTTTAGTGTATCTCAAGCCTGCAAATCGATGTTCATGCACAACCTCCAAAGGTTGAGTGATTCCTTGGTTATTAACACCAAGTTCTTTCTCCTTGTGCCTTGTCCTTGTAAGGAGCCTCATGTTTGTCCTGTTAGTGTCAGTCTTTCCAGCCTTCCTCCAGTGATCAAATATGCTCTTACAAAGTGATCTCAGAGTGTCAAGGTCAAATTTTGTCATTTCAGTGAGTCTTCAAGCAAAATTTGGTCACTAGGCATTAGGTCTAGGGTTTGCTTTCACTCCTTCTAAAGTTGTCCAAATGTCGGTCCATGTCACTATTCAGCTGAGTCTATCATCATTCATAGGGTTTTCATTATCATGTCAGTGTCGAATGAGTCATTTTACACTTGTTCATGCTTCAGTTGTGCCTTGGCAAGGTCATTTCCCTCTCCTAGGGTTTTGAAAGCCAATTTCTCTTGGATGGTCAAATCATCGGCAAAACTTGTATCCTAATGTTCATACACCTTCCCCTATCCTTAAAGTACCTTATCAAACACTTCTCATCCCTTAGATCCGCCAAATTCCTCATTTTTGCATAAACCCTAGTTTCTAGCTACAACCTCGCAATTTTCTAGGTTTGGCCTGTGTTTTGCCCTTTTGGACCCCTTCCCCTCACTCAATCTCTGAGATTCCATTTTCCCTTGCTTCCTAACATCCCTCCCCACTCCCAAAAATTTCCCCAAGAATTTAGAAGCCCCTTATCCCCTTCATTTCGCTCCATTTCGACAAAATTCCTTGTTTCACACATCGGGACAATTTTCACTCAAATGATGTTTCAGAGCAATCAAAGATGAATTTTGGGAAATTGAGAGAGGTTTTTGTCCACAATATGCCAAGGAAGGAAAACCTCCTTCACTTTTTGCACAGGTGTCATGGTTTGAGAGAAATGTCAAGAATACCGTTGCCTCAGGAGAATCAAAGACACCTCTGAAGTGACCTTGGGAAAATCAAGTTTTCTCCTAGCTTGGTTGGCCAAATGATTTGCTTAATGGGTAAACTAATAACTAGACATAAATATATTTCCAATGAGATATCATGAGCTCAATTTGGGGTTGAGGAAGGCATTCAAAAGTTGACTGCAACAGCACTCTTCCTTGAGGCAGCCTCATTTGGCACTTTTTGACCAGTCTTGGGAGATTTGACTTTTGACAGGTCAAATAAACTCCAAATTGAAAAATTCCAGTTGGCTTGGAAAGTAGACTCAAAGACCTTTCCAACGAGCTATCCTTCACCTGATTCTGACACCAGGAAGGCCTCCAAAAGCCTCCTGCAAACGCGCGCGACCCGTCAGGCACCCTCTGCCAGTGCAAAAATTACACTGGCGCGACCCGTTGGGGATTTCTCCACAGAAATTTGCTAGCAAACTTTCCAAGGAGCCACAAATTGCCAAATTTTGTAAGGTAGGCCCTCAAATCATGAAAAATTGTTGCTTGTTACAGTTTAAGAAGATCATGATTATATTTGTAGAGGTCTCCATTTGCAAGTAGAAGTCTCCATTGTGCTTTGGCTTGAAGTTGTCAAATTGCTAGGGTTTTATATGCTGTTTTGAGGTATCCCTTGTCTTCCCTATTTTTCACCTCCCATTCCATATTCCCTATCATTTTTATTTTAAATTTCCCTTCCACAATTGCTAAGAGCCCTAAACCCTACCCCTCTCCCTAAGAAATCAAAAAATTAAACCCTAACCCTACCTCCCATAACATCCTTGCAAATGAAATTGTATGATGATGTATATGTCATGCACAGCACCACCACCACATCCTAAGATTGTTCACGAGGAGGGAGGACCATCATAGCAGCATGACATTCCTGTCACTAGACATGTCAACTCCTCACCTTTGGTTACCTATCAGAAAGGCCCGAGGGCCTTATTTGCAGTAGCTCGGCAAGTACTTTCTCCACAGCGGGTGGAAGGGGTCTCGCCATCATCATCAGCTCAGTGAGTGCTATCTCCACATCAGATGGAAGGGGCCTCGCTTTCTTCACCAGCACAGGCAGTTCAGAGGGGCAAGCAGCCCATGGTTGAGGAGAAGATGGCCGGTGACACCGACATCGATATTATTGACCTTGATACCCGCTCAGATCTTCAGGAGATTATTCAGCAGAAAGAGGCGGAGAACGGCTTGTTGCAACAAAAGCTCGACATGGCTCAATGGACCATCAACTATCTCGAGCAGCGCAACAAGCAGTTGGAGGAGGAAAAAGTCCTTGATGAGTTATGGAGGATTCGTAGTGACCGAGTCTTGAACCGAAGAAGACCCGGTGATCCATTGCCCGCTGACCGAGAGTCCATGCTCATCCAGGAGAACGCACACTTGGAGAGGCTGTTGGCTAAGGCCAACCAAGAGAAGAAATTGCTGAGGAACATGAAAAACCATTACTGGGCAAGAATGCATGTGTGCAAGGCCAAGATGAAAATGTTTCAAAGGCGGTTGTCCGAGGCCCTTAAACGGAAAAAGAGGACCAATCCACTTCGTATCTTGGCTGAGGCTTCCCTCAAAGATCAAGGCACTAATTAGCCCAGCCACAGCACAAATCCCAAAAAAAATTGAGAATTTTGGGTGAATTTTGGCAATTTTTGGCAATTTGCAGGTTTTTCCCATTGACGGGTCTCACCCCGCACGCGACCCTACATCATGGCAACTCAGTTTGGCAAAAACTCAGAATTTATAGATTTTTCATGCAAAGTTACACATGCCTGTGAATGGACTTGAGATTTTGTGCAGTTTTGGTCCCCCAAAAGGTCAAAAAACTACCAAAAAATGACTTTCTGGCCCTTTTTTGAGTTGCAAAAACCAGTCTTGGGAGAATTAAGTTTTGACAGGGAAAATGACCTCCAAATTCACAAATTCTAGTTGGGTTAGAAAGTAGACTCACAGACCTTTCCAACAAGCCCACTTTTGCTCAATTTGGACACCTGTAGGTGCCTCAAACATCGCTCCAAAGGCGCGCGACCCGTCAGGCAGTGGCGCGCGACCTGTCAGGCAGTTTTTGCCAGATTGCATTGTACAGCCCAAAAAACGCAGTTTTGACCCAGTTTGACTTTTTGGGGTGGAAGATGATTATCTTTGATGTAAATATTGTAACTCTAAGACACTTTTACTCTTGTTTAACACTTCTAGAAGATTCATTCATGTAAAGGGTAAATATTTAATGAATGGATGGGTTTCCAAGTTTATAGAGGCAAGTTGTTTTGACTGCCTAGTTTGTAGTGCTTAGTTTAGAAGTGGTTGAAACAGCTCCTAGGATAGTGAGCTCGACCCATGGAGGCAGGGAAAGAGGTTAGATCATCTATATTATGTACTTTCTTGCTCATTTTCATGGTTGGACTCTTGAGGGAGAAGATATCATTGTATTATTTCACTGTATCTCTGCAATTTTTGGCTAAGGAAGACCAGGGTTTTGCAGTCCTCTTTGGGATTCTTGTGGACTCATGTGTTGATGGTGTGTTTCTCAATGTTCTTGTAAGTGTGTTTATGTGAATCATTTCCTTTCCTATACTGCTGCACATTAAACAAATGAAGTGTTAAAGTATGAATTCATGCTAGCCATGCTCTGCTTTTAAATTTGTTTAATTTCAATGTTTTCTACTGTCTAAAGAGAATTCAAAGTCATTGTTTGCTCTCTTTAGCTCCTCATCTTTCATTCCCGATCATCCATCTCAATCAAAGGCATCAGTACTGTCTCCTACCTCGCCCCAAAGAACCCCCTGCAAAAACTGTGTCCAATCCCCGCACCCAAAATTGCCATCCCCTCAATTTGCCACCGAAAACCCTAAAAATCCTAAATTAACCTTTTTGATCAGTTTACTAGCCTAAAATCAGTGTTACCTTATTGGTCATCTCATCCATTGAAGATTTTACCGAGATAGACCAGAGAGAGCCTTCTCCTGCCCCGTAGGGCTAGCTACGAGGCTAAATGGTTTGATGTTGCCTTGAGGTTTACCTTTCTCAGCCTGAGGTGAAATTTCAAGCGCTAACATATTGGCGACCATACTGGGGAGAACAAATTAATCGTTTGCTCATTGACGTGTTATTTCATAGGTCTTAGATGGAGCCTGAAGTTACGCCAGGTAGCCTTCGAAAACGCTCTTGTTTTACATCAGCGTTAGTAGATAAACGCTACTTCAGTCAATCTCCGTGAGCTTGTGAATACAGCACTTCATTTGCATTTTACCCCAGTACATGTATCAAGTTCAGATCTGATTGTTGATAGTGGACAACGATCAGACACTTGAAAGGCTGAAATCATTCACTGGCGACTCCTTCACTGAAAACTCCCGAGATCAATGCTCATGGTGACTTCACTGCAGAGAGATCAGTAGCTTTGAGATTTTCAAGATGGATCGGATCACAAGAAGATATGCTCCCTTGAGCCGAGATCACATCCCTAGTTTTCCAAATAAAATTCCAAAGGTAGATTGGTCAAGGAATCTGCCTATATTTAATGATGATGGTAAGAAGGATGCTGCTTTACATCTGGTTAGATTTCACATGCATATTCGCAAATTCAAGGTCGATTTTCCTGAAGATTGCCTGATGAAGATATTCTTGGCCACTCTGGAAGGTGAAGCCCAATCATGGTATGAAGGTTTACCGCCTGCTTGTATTTATTGTTTAAAGGATTTTCATTCTATGTTCATTGAAAGATATAAGGACTCTTATCCATCATTGAATTTAGTTCAAGACTGTTGCAAGCATGCCTATAGTTTTATTGAAAGCCTTGAGAAGTTTTATGAAGATAATAATTTCATGGATGAAGAGATTATGGAAGCCCTGTATGAAAAGTCGTTTCAGCAGCACATAGAAATCTTAGAGGATACTTGTCAAGATCAGCAGGTTGAAGATGGCCATATGGCTGTAATTGATGAAAGAGAAGAGCTTGTTTCAGATCTGCCTACAGAAGAAGACAGCGTGCAAGATAGCCAAGATTCAATTTTAGAATGTAATGCAGTCAACTCAGCTATTTCAGATCAAAATTCAGATCATGGTGACCAAGAATACCTTGTGCCGAATCCTGAAAAGGAGAGTTTTGTTGTTGAGATCATGGACAAAGTTCTTGATCCAAATGTCCTTATGCCATCAGAACAGAGCCTGCATGAGGAGGTAATTCAGCCAGCTCATGAACATCAAGATGAGATCTTTGTTCAAGTAAGTGAAAACTCTTCTTTCAATCATAATTTGGATAGTTTGATTGCCATGTCATATGAAGATGATCAACAATGTTTCCAAGTTTCAGAAGATCAAGACTGTCATTCAGATTTTTCATGTTTTGAAATGTTATTTCAAGAAGACAAGACTTGTTTGAGCAAAGGGAAACAGAAAGTCTTATCTCCTTTGTCTGAAGAGGAGATAGATCAGCTTTTGAAAGGTCATGCTACAACCCAAGCTAAAGCAAATCGGCAGTGTGCACATGGTCATGAAAGTGTTGGTGAAACTTCTTCCTCTTTTGAAAATTATGACAGTGTTGTAATTAGTTTTATAGATCAGCAAACAGATAATATTTTCTTTCATGAAGATGATGAGGCTGTCATGTTTGATGATCTTGAGGATTGTTTTCTGTTTAAGAATGACCTAGATCATGAAATTGAGGAACATAAGCTTGAGAGAGACAATATGTCAAAATTTCTCACGGTCAAGGAATTTACAGCCAACACTCATATGGCAGAAGCTTATACTTCTCTGTGCCTTCCTATCAATCAGCAACCCACTGTTCTTTCAAATCAGAATGAAGCGAGTACTTATATTTTTGCAGCTGGATCTCCAAACAAGGTAGTGCTTCAGGATTATCAAGATCCCTTTGGCATTCTTCTGCAAGCATTAGAAAAGATAAATGTTGCCTGGTTCATTATCATAAGCTTTGGTTTCAGTGGTTATTTTGAGTTGCCTACAGGTTCATCGTTTCGCCTGCTCGAGATAAGCGAGAGCAGAAATTTGGTGCATAGCCATCTGCTGGATTGGTTACATTGGAAAGCTCATTATACATGATTGTACATATTTCATTAGTATGCAGGTGGTTGTCATCATGATTCCAAATCTTGATGGATTGCTGTCGTTTTTCCAAAAGCTTTGTAAAGTTTTGTTTTAAGTCGGTCATGAGTCATTTGTGTTTGGTCTGTTGAGTGAGTTTTTTCAAGTTATTTTAGTTTGCCATTGAGTTAGTTTGTGTCAAAGTTAGTTCAATTTTCAGTCAATTGTCAAATTCAAATAAAGTTGTCCAAATTTGGGTCACATGTGTAAATATTGACTCCATTGCCCAATGATTGAAAGGCACTGGTCTGCTCTCCCAGAGGTCTAAGGTTCTTGGCACCTCCAAGGAGCTACCATCCCCATTGGAGTCAATGTTAGTGTCAGTCTTTCCAGCCTTCCTCCAGTGATCAAATATGCTCTTACAAAGTGATCTCAGAGTGTCAAGGTCAAATTTTGTCATTTCAGTGAGTCTTCAAGCAAAATTTGGTCACTAGGCATTAGGTCTAGGGTTTGCTTTCACTCCTTCTAAAGTTGTCCAAATGTCGGTCCATGTCACTATTCAGCTGAGTCTATCATCATTCATAGGGTTTTCATTATCATGTCAGTGTCGAATGAGTCATTTTACACCTTGTTCATGCTTCAGTTGTGCCTTGACAAGGTCATTTCCCTCTCCTAGGGTTTTGAAAGCCAATTTCTCTTGGATGGTCAAATCATCAGCAAAAATTGTATCCTAATGTTCATACACCTTCCCCTATCCTTAAAGTACCTTATCAAACACTTCTCATCCCTTAGATCCGCCCAATTCCTCATTTTTGCATAAACCCTAGTTTCTAGCTACAACCTGGCAATTTTCTAGGTTTGGCCTGTGTTTTGCCCTTTTGGACCCCTTCCCCTCACTCAATCTCTGAGATTCCATTTTCCCCTACTTCCTAACATCCCTCCCCACTCCCAAAAATTTCCCCAAGAATTTAGAAGCCCCTTATCCCCTTCATTTCGCTCCATTTCGATAAAATTCCTTGTTTCACACATCGGACAAGTTTCACTCAAATGATTTTTCAGAGCAATCAAAGATGAATTTTGGGAAACTGAAAGAGGTTTTTGTCCACAATATGACAAGGAAGAAAAACCTCCTTCACTTTTTTCACAGGTGTCATGGTTTGAGAGAAATGTCAAGAATACCGTTGCCTCAGGAGAATCAAAGACACCTCTGAAGTGACCTTGGGAAAATCAAGTTTTCTCCTAGCTTGGTTGGCCAAATGATTTGCTTGATGGGTAAACTGATAATTATACATAAATATATTTCCAATGAGCTATCATGAGCTCAATTTTGGGTTGAGGAAGGCATTCAAAAGTTGACTGCAACAGCACTCTTCCTTGAGGCAGCCTCATTTGGCACTTTTTGACCAGTCTTGGGAGATTTGATTTTGACAGGTCAAATCAACTCCAAATTGAAAAATTGTAGTTGGGTTCGAAATTAGACTCAAATACCTTTCCAATGAGCTATCCTGCACCTGATTCTGACACCGGGAAGGCATCCAAAAGCCTCCTGAAAAAGTGCGCGACCCGTCAGGCACCCTCTGCCAGTGCAAAAATTACATTGGCGCGAACCGTTGGGGATTTCTCCACAGAAATTTGCCAGTAAACTTGCCAAGGAGCCACAAATTGCCAAATTTTGTAAGGTAGGCCCTCAAATCATGAAAAATTGTTGCTTGTTACAGTTTAAGAAGATCATGATTATATTTGTAGAGGTCTCCATTTGCAAGTAGAAGTCTCCATTGTGCTTTGGCTTGAAGTTGTCAAATTGCTAGGGTTTTATATGTTGTTTTGAGGTATCCCTTGTCTTCCCTATTTTTCACCTCCCATTCCATATTCCCTATCATTTTTATTTTAAATTTCCCTTCCACAATTGCTAAGAGCCCTAAACCCTACCCCTCTCCCTAAGAAATCAAAAAATTAAACCCTAACCCTACCTCCCATAACATCCTTGCAAATGAAATTGTATGATGATGTATATGTCATGCACAACACCACCACCACATCCTGAGATTGTTCACGAGGAGGGAGGACCATCACAGCAGCATGACATTCCTGTCACTAGACATGTCAGCTCCTCACCTTTGGTTACCTATCAGAAAGGCCCGAGGGCGTTATTTGCAGCAGCTCGGCAAGTACTTTCTCCACAGCGGGTGGAAGGGGTCTCGCCATCATCATCAGCTCAGCGAGTGCTATCTCCACATCAGATGGAAGGGGCCTCGCTTTCTTCACCAGCACAGGCAGTTCAGAGGGGCAAGCAGCCCATGGTTGAGGAGAAGATGGCTGGTGACACCGACATCGATATTATTGACCTTGATACCCGCTCAGATCTTCAGGAGATTATTCAGCAAAAAGAGGTGGAGAACAGCTTGTTGCAACAAAAGCTCGACATGGCTCAATGGACCATCAACTATCTCGAGCAGCGCAACAAGCAGTTGGAGGAGGAAAAAGTCCTTGATGAGTTACGGAGGATTCGTAGTGACCGAGTCTTGAACCGAAGAAGACCCGGTGATCCATTGCCCGCTGACTGAGAGTCCATGCTCATCCAGGAGAACGCACACTTGGAGAGGCTGTTGGCTAAGGCCAACCAAGAGAAGAAATTGCTGAGGAACATGAAAAACCATTACTGGGCAAGAATGCATGTGTGCAAGGCCAAGATGAAAATGTTTCAAAGGCGGTTGTCCGAGGCCCTTAAACGGAAAAAGAGGACCAATCCACTCCGTATCTTGGCTGAGGCTTCCCTCAAAGATCAAGGCACTAATTAGCCCAGCCACAGCACAAATCCCAAAAAAATTTGAGAATTTTGGGTGAATTTTGGCAATTTTTGGCAATTTGCAGGTTTTTCCCATTAACGAGTCTCACCCCGCGCGCGACCCTACATCATGGCAACTCAGTTTGGCAAAAACTCGGAATTTCTAGATTTTTCATGCAAAGTTACACATGCCTATGAATGGACTTGAGATTTTGTGCAGTTTTGGTCCCCCAAAAGGTCAAAAAATAACCAAAAAATGACTTTCTGGCCCTTTTTTGAGTTGCAGAAACCAGTCTTGGGAGAATTAAGTTTTGACAGGGCAAATGACCTCCAAATTCAAAAATTCTAGTTGGGTTGGAAAGTAGACTCACATATCTTTCCAACAAGCCCACTTTTGCTCAATTTGGACACATGTAGGTGCCTCAAACATCGCTCCAAAGGCGCGCGACCTGTCAGGCAGTGGCGCGCGACCTGTCAGGCAGTTTTTGCCAAATTGCATTGTACAGCCCAAAAAACGCAGTTTTGACCCAGTTTGACTTTTTGGGGTGGAAGATGATTATCTTTGATGTAATTATTGTAACTCTAAGACACTTTTACTCTTGTTTAACACTTCTAGAAGATTCATTCATGTAAAGGGTAAATATTTAATGAATGGATGGGTTTCCAAGTTTATAGAGGCAAGTTGTTTTGACTACCTAGTTTGTAGTGCTTAGTTTAGAAGTGGTTGAAACAGCTCCTAGGATAGTGAGCTCAACCCATGGAGGCAGGGAAAGAGGTTAGATCATCTATATTATGTACTTTCTTTCTCATTTTCATGGTTGGACTCTTGAGGGAGAAGCTATCATTGTATTATTTCACTGTATCTCTGCAATTTTTGGCTAAGGAAGACCAGGGTTTTGCAGTCCTCTTTGGGATTCTTGTGGACTCATGTGTTGATGGTGTGTTTCTCAATGTTCTTGTAAGTGTGTTTATGTGAATCATTTCCTTTCCTATACTGCTGCACATTAAACAAATGAAGTGTTAAAGTATGAATTCATGCTAGCCATGCTCTGCTTTTAAATTTGTTTAATTTCAATGTTTTCTACTGTCTAAAGAGAATTCAAAGTCATTGTTTGCTCTCTTTAGCTCCTCATCTTTCATTCCCGATCATCCATCTCAATCAAAGGCATCAGTACTGTCTCCTACCTCGCCCCAAAGAACCCCCTGCAGAAACTGTGTCCAATCCCCGCACCCAAAATTGCCATCCCCTCAATTTGCCACTGAAAACCCTAAAAACCCTAAATTAACCTTTTTGATCAGTTTACTAGCCTAAAATCAGTGTTACCTTATTGGTCATCTCATCCATTGAAGATTTTACCGAGATAGACCGGAGAGAGCCTTCTCCTGCCCCGTAGGGCTAGCTACGAGGCTAAATGGTTTGATGTTGCCTTGAGGTTTACCTTTCTCAGCCTGAGGTGAAATTTCAAGCGCTAACATGTCCCTGTAATTGGGATCTCCAAATCTCCAACAGACATCATACTATAAGAAGATGAAACCGAAAGGGAATAAACATCTTTTACCTCTTTTTTCGATTTGGAAAGATCTAATGAGGGTTGTTCATCATCCATTGTTGGTGGTTCGCTCGTTGTCTCAGTGCATTCCCCAACTTCTTTCCTGACATACCCAAGTCCTACCTGACGGGGTAATTCCTCTACTTTGATGGGATTGACAATGCCTTGGCCATTAACACCCAAGCCTTTTCCTTCATACCCCATTCTCTTCAACAGTTTGGAGCCAATTCCTGTGGTATGATTTTCAAACACAACGAAATAATCATCAGGAAACATACATGAAGATGGAGAACTATTTTTTACCTCAAATGGGTCACGCTGCAGCTTTTCCAAGGCCTCATCCTTTGCTTGCAGCTGTCGTAGCAAACTTTGTTTTTCCTTTTTCTCTTCATGTAGGCGCATTTTCAATTCATCATTCTCTGTTTGAAGATTATTTTTGTTTTGCTTCAGTTCTTCCATGGCTTCTTCTGTGGCTTGCAACTGAAGTTACAATCACTCCTTTTCCTCTGTCTCTTTCTGTAGAGTTTCATACATGATTTCCACTCTCTTGGAAACGTTGAGCATGGTCTCATACATTGCTCTTTCATACTCTGTTATTGTTCACACTGCAATTCACATCAACGCAAAGACCGCTCTGATACCTCTTGATCCAGGTCTGAGTGTTAAGAATGACCCTTCCAATACCTTTTACTTTCGTGATGTATTAATTTTCATTTTAAAAGAACATTAATGAATTCATCTACGTGCGGAAAAGAAGAGGAACATAACAATCATCAACACATGAAAACATAAGCTTTGATAATGGAGTTCGTCCAGGAGGGACTACGTCTCCGAGCCCCGGTGTCAAGATGGTGTAGGCCGCTGCATTAAGTGCTGTCAATAAAGGTGATGTACACAAGAGGTGATGTCGCAATCATACAAGGAAAAATGCCCTCACGCAGGAGTGGCTCTAAGAGATGTTCCACAACTAGAACTCTCAATCAAAAACTCCTATCAGTATGACACAAAAACATGCATGGTGAGCATCCCGCCAATATGGTACAAAAGGGATGTCAAAACAAAACACATGCATGATGACAACAAGAGTATCCCAGCGACATACAACAAGGGATCTCAAAGAATAACATGATGAGTTATGACATCAAGTACATCACATAGAATATTCCGCATCAAATCAAACAAGGAATCATGACAACATGAAATAAACAAGATCCTACATCAATATCAATCAAGGTTCCGTGCAGCATAATGAATAAAGAAGAAATACATGAACAAATCATATACCTCACACCACGGGCCATCTAAAGAAGTGGATGTTCATATCCTTAGCGAAAACAATCCACAGTGAATACGTTGTTCACATTGTCAATGTGTAGGCAACCTGTTAACAATCTGGACTTCGGCTCCCCTTGCATCGATCGTTTTCTCACTTATCACAATCAACAATCAGGGGCATCTGAAACAGAAGCTGCCAAGCTGCTAAAGCTTGCTGCGACCTCACAACATCGATTATACAAGAAGATGACTTTTCGGGCTCTGTAGCTCTCTGGTTATCTGGCTTTGTAGCGCTCTAGCTATGTCGCTGCAGCTCTGCCTGACCCTCTGGTTCGTGGCTCACCTTCACGCGCTGCCTCGATCACACTCTGTGGCTCTCCGACTCTCGGCGC
Source organism: Pinus tabuliformis (assembly GCA_031772625.1). NCBI lineage: Eukaryota > Viridiplantae > Streptophyta > Pinopsida > Pinales > Pinaceae > Pinus > Pinus tabuliformis. Next base: position 314,261,294 of record CM062808.1, on the reverse strand, counting down.
TCTCGCTTTCAAGCTTCTTTGAGTAAACGCGATATTGTTTAGCTATCTTTCGCTATCTGGCCCTCTCGTGTTGCGGCTCTCCATTGGGCGCAGCCTCCTCATTGGCTCTCGCGGCACTCTAGCACAGGCGCTCGGGCTCTCTCTGGCACTTCAGGCTCTCGGGCACTCTAGCACAGGCTCTTGGGCTCTCTTTGGCACAGCACTCCCCTCACGTCGGCTCTTTGACACTCATTGTGTTTTATAACACGTTTTGGGACAATGCCGCTTAAAAATCGGGGTCTGTTTTGTTTATAATAGAAGTCGTTTGCATAGAAGGATCGGCAGCGCAACAGAACCACAAAAATGGCCTTTTTCTGTTAAAACACAAATACACTTGGAAACACAAAAAATGCCGAAAACCCCGGACTTCAAATTTCATGAAATCGGGTCTATAAATCTATCAGGTTCGCACTATATCGCAATCGAATATTGCTGATGTCAATGGCCCTGTATATTGGGGTTGCCAATACGCCAATCTGTCGATCGCCGATATGCCGATTAGATCTGGATCGTTCATCTGTTCCTTGATCGCACGGTCCAGATTACATCACATGTCGCTATCACACCGTTCAATGGCCTAGTCGTGGGGATCCACCGATCGCTGATATGCCGATTAGATCTGGATCGTTGATCTGTTCCTTGATCGGATGGTCCAGATTGCATCGCATGTCCCAGTCGCAGGGGATCCGCCGATCACCGATATGCCGATTTGCCGATATGTTGATCGCCGATCTGTCGATCGCCAATAAGCCGATTAAATCTGGGCCGTTGATCTACTTCTTGTCCGATGGTTGAGATCGCATCGCATATCGCTATTGCTATGGCCCGGGGTTCTGCCTTTGGCATCCGCCGACGCCGATATCGCCGATCACATGACTTAAGCCCCGATATCGCCGATAGCATGCCTCCGACTCCGATTAATCGAAGATCGCTGATCAGGGGTTCTAAAGGCCTAGCCTTAAGTCCACCCTTTGGACTCCTCTGATTGCGATTTGCCTTTATAAGGCTTAAAACCCATTTTTAGAGGAAAAGCCTCTTTTTTTCAAAGGAACCAAGGCAACTCTTTTCGCGATAACTTCATTATCCGGACTCGGATTGAAGTGTTGTTCGCACCTCCATGATCATGACGACGAGATCTACGCTCTGGTCTTGTGCCGACATCATTCTGAACACTTTGATTTTCGAGCGTTCATAACTCCTCTTTGTCCTGTGTGTCTTTCTGGAGCCACCTGGATCATTGAATGTGGACTTTTTGGCTCAAAATTTTGAATTTTCTCCCTCCAAAAGGCTAGGTCATCCTCCCACTTAAAGGCCACCTTGTAACTTGTTATATATATAGGGTACTTTAGCCCTCCATAATACATAACAATCTGTTGATCTAAAGCAATCTATGATCCTTCTGTGGCCCTATGGAGCAATGAAATATCTTAAGGTGGTTGAAGTTTTAAATAGACTGTAAGGTTGTTTTCTTTTGTTTTGTTTTAGGATTGGTTATTCATTGTACAATGGTGTTTTCGACCTCCTTCTTCTAAGACTGATATGTACATATTCCTTAGGCAACTTCTTGGAGTATTGTGAAAAAAATTGGCTTGTCTAACACAAGACCAAGCACTTATTGATACATCTTTATGGTTGTAAAGCCAAGCAAAATTGTTGAGACCGAGCTTACAAGGTTTTATTTTAGTAGCTTTTCTGAGGCTTTTGGCCCTCTTAGGGCGCAATTCTATGACATCACTGTGGGATTGATTTTTGGCCTCTAAAGTTGTCATATAACACATTATTTTGGTCCATCTTCGATCTATTTTCTTGAGGTTTCCTTGAGGTTCTAAAGAGGATTATTTTTTACCTAACCAGTCATGTTTTTAAGGATGCCTACTTGGCCCTTTTTAGGCTTATCTGATGTGTAATCCAAGGCAATATCTTCAAGCCCTAACATAAGCGAACCTATGCATCCTTGCTGAGAATTTTGGCGAATTCTGAAGTATTTATGCAAGCCTTTTCCAAGGAGTTTTTTCGTCCTTTTTGCTTGGGCAAGTCGGAAGTTTGCAAGGTCATTATGTTGGGTGGTCTAATGAAAATTTGAAGGTAGATCATTGAGGCATATGCTTACATCATTTTCTTCTTGATGATAATTTGGATCAGTTTGAAGGCATGTTTTGTCTGAAGACTTGAAAGTGAAATTAGCAGGGGTATTCTGACACTAAACTAACACTTGCTTGTAGCCCTAATATGAAGCTTACAAGGCTACTAATTACCAGTTATATTATCTAATTTGAATAAATCTCTGAGGCATAACATAAACTTAAAGTAGATCTAGGACCTAGAAGCAGACCTCAGTACTATTCAGGGGCTACTATATATGTTGGTTCACGACTTCTTTATGGCCATACAAAACCCTTGTTTGCTGTGGTAGACCTTCATCATATACTAATGAATGCCATACCAAATCCCTGTTGACAAATATGTATATTTGTTTAATAGACCTTCATGGTTAAAGAGTGAACTATCTGAGAGGGAATTCAAGCTTGTCCTTAAATTCAAATTAATATTTGGGTTGAAGTGAATAGTGATTAGCTTCAAAGCTACTTAGCACAACAACCTCATCATTATAAAAAGCAACAAAAGAATTTACATTATAGTTTGTTGCCTAGGGTTTACATTATTGCTATCTAGAGAATGCCATGAGAACATTTTTGTGTTGACTAAGGTTTCCATAAGGCTTGTTGTTATGAATAGAATATTGCTACTAGGAAGTGCAGTGCAATAGCTAATGATGTCAGTATGTACAGTTAGGGTTTGTTGACCAGAAGTACCAGGTTTGATATATTGATATTGGGGTTATATACATTTCCCTTTATAGTTGGTACATTGAAGCAGGTGATCTGTTTGAGCAGTGCTAGGGTTTCACAAAAGAAGAATTGATTGCAAATATTCGATTGTCTATGACCATTGGGAAGAAGTAGAGGTAGCGACATTGCAGCAGTGATAGTGCCATAACGACAGTAGTATAATTGGGAAAATGATATGATCTGAGCAGAGTCGAAGGAAAGGTAAAGTTAAAGTATTTTATTGACTAATGGAACACTTCACTTCGGTCGATTTTAGGTATGATGCACTTCACATAAGCAAACCAAAGGTGTGATGATTTATTTGTATTAATATGGTTGATGGTTTGATGAGCGGAGAGAGAGTGATTGACATTATTCATGAACATACTTGATGTATCATAGATTAGTTGTGAGAAATGTATTAGGCTAGAATTTACTGCCATTTTCCATGCAATAAGATATTGCTAGGGCTTGATATTGGTGGCATTGTTGGCCAATAAGAATTTGTTATTCAAGGATTCATAGTGAGAGATTATGCTGATTAGAAAAGTTATATTTTTCTAGGGCTTGATTTGATATACTAGTACATTAATGTAGAGGACCCTTCTGAATCTTAGATGCTTATACAAAGATTATTATTGAGCTGAGTAAGGTTTGACATTACTGACAATGTGTATGACAGGTGCATTTCTAAGTGAGATATTTTTGATATGCTACTACAGAGGTTTTATACTTGTTGAAATGTTTGATATGAATTAATAGGTTGATGTAAATTGAGCAAACCTTTACTGAAGTTAGGGTTTGATATTTTCAGCAAAGGAAGTTGTTATTGTTGCTGACGACCTTGTACTAGTGTTGCAGATCGATAAAATTAGCATATCATTTTTAAAATATATATTTTGTTATTGAGCATAGGTGGTTCCAGTCTAAAAATATGTGAAATGTGGTCCGCTTGTAAAATAGGGTGGTAGGGTGGTGCAAGGCAGGAGAGTGGAGACTCCTTTAGGTTGGAGCATGAGAACACTCCAGGGCAACAAGGTGGTGCTAGGGCAGGTTGGAGCCTATGCAAGGTGTTGGAGCATCCTTCCAATTAGAGTTGGTAAATCAGGGAGTTGGAGCTTCCTTCAGGTTGGAGCCTATAAACCAAGGAGTTGGAGCATCCTGCCAGTTGGAGCTGGTAAACTAAGGTGTTGGGGCATCCCTCCAATTGGAGTTGGCAAATAAAGGAGTTGGAGCTTCCTTCAAGTTGGAACCTGTAAATTAAGGGGTTGGAGCCTCCTTCAGTTGATGTTGTGAATCTTAGAAGTTGTAGCTTCTTAATTGATGTGAATTTTGATGACCTGTATTAAAGAGCGTTTGCTGGTTTTTCTCCCAAAAGGGTTTCCACCTAAAAATATCTTGTGTATTGTCTTGAAGTCATGCATTATTGAATGGTGTTTTTTATTAATCTTGTCATGTGATTTTGATTTATGTTTGATCTAATGCTAATGTGAATTTAATCCGTTTGATATTAAAAATTAATTAATTGAAAGGAAATATTGATTTTTTTGGAAGAAAAATTGTTATTGATGTTAAAGGACATACCAGATCAAGGAAATGATGGCATAGGCTTGTACATGACATGAAACCCTTTCCAACGAGAATTTACTTGCCTCCTAACTCCTCATAGTTTGAGAGAAAATGAATTGGAAAGTTTAAATATTATATTTTTTATGCTAACCGACATGAGCCTACATGTGCAAGTCAATTCCTCCTCGAAGAGATGTGTCTTTCCACAAATAGGGACACATGTATAAATAAGAGGATGGACTCCTCACTCTAGGCCTCAACTCTAAGATTAAAAAAAGGAAGTGTAGAAGTAGGAAGGGTTCATAACTCATGAACCAAAGATACAAGGAGGACGAAGACCATCTAAAGTTTGAAATTTTTGGTTAATATCCTGCGGTTTTGTTATGTTTTCTATGGACAAAACCTTGGGAATATACCTTTGTTTTGAGTATTGTAACTCAACTCCCTTTTATAGACCTATTTTTCCCTTTGAACAGATTTATGATCTCATATTTGTGACCCTCATCAGCTCTGACTTGAAGTCTAATTGTAGTCTATCATCAACTCAAACCTATAGCATTTGGAGCAGAGCTCGGACCTATGGCATCTGCAGATTTTGGACCTATGATAAGCTTGGATCAAACCTGTGCATGTCTTGTGAAGCCTAGCAGTTTAGACCTGTGACAAGATATCTCATACTTGAGCCTAAATGTCTCGAACTTGTGGAATTGAAATACTTGGACCTGTGGCACCTTGGAACTTGTAATTCAGACCTATTATAAGATATCTCATACTTGAGATTAAGCATCTCGGACCTATGGTATTATTACCCATACTTGTGGCACCTTGGCACCTATAATTCAAACCTGTGACTGTAGAAAATTTGATCTTGACGATAGTTTTTTGGGATCCTTTTTAAGGAAGATTATTGAGTTTCCTTGTGACACCTTTGGAGTAGAGTCAACACATAGAAGAGCAGTCTTGGAGAAGGATACTTTGGAGTAGAATTGAAGAACAACTGTTGTAGTAGAGAAAACTTGGAGCAGACTTTGAAGAGTACCTTGGAACACACTTGAAGAGACATTCAAGACTTGTTTGGAGAAGACCTATTGTGCACCTTTGAAGAAGTTGTGTTGAAGCACTATTGAAGGAAATCATGAAGCATTTGAAGACATATTGGATCTCTTGTGAAGTAATTTATTTGTAAAAAAATTGTTTTTGGGCCAAGTTAGAGCTTGGAGGGATTGGAGTCCTAGTTGTTGAACAAGTTGGAGCTTGGAAGTTGTTGAGAGTGTTGAGAAATCAAGGGTATTGTAGATCAGGGTTTGATCTACAATTATCAAAACCATAAAGTACATGAAGATCACAAGAACAAAATAGAACACAAGATATATGCTCCAAGCCAGGGAAAAACCCCTCTAAGGGGAAAACCCAAGAAAATTCTTCTCTTCTTATAGAATCAATTCAAAGTGAGACATTAAAGACCCAAAGAGAAAGACCAAGACCTTCTCAAGCATGAAGTCAACACTCCAAAAAAACCTTCCTCAAAGTTCTCTGGATCAACAACTTCAAACTAGCCTAGCTTAAGAATTTCGGCCCAACTTCAATGACTTTCGACCCTTCAGTTTCACAGAAATTTCGGCCATGTGACTTTAGAATATTTCGGTCCTATAACTTGCAAATATGCCCTAGAATCTCACACATGTGAGCCAAATATGCCAAAAATAGAAATATTCTTCTTCTTCTTTTTCTTGACCTTCACACATATTTGCAACTTCTCTTGCTTGGAGATCGAACTTGTGAGTAATGTTCAAATGAGGTCAAAGTATATTCTTTATATAGCCTTCTTAAGTGGTCTAATTAGGCCTCCTTAGGCTTACTTGCCTTTGGAAGGGCTAACTTGGTCTTGGGATCAAATAGTATTTTCTAGATCAAAAATAATATTTTCCTTTTGATTACAAAATGCCCGAAAGGGACTTTGACTCTTAACAAATTTTCTCATTGTCTCAAGAAACCATAGAAGCATGAAGAACATGCTTATATATAAAAACAATAAAAATAATAATAAATTTTATTTTTCTCTTTTCTTTTCTTTTTCATAAAACTTACATTGATACAAGTACAAATACAATTATGAAGACCGAACCTAGTTACATTTTCTAACACTCCCTCTTAAGTAGGGAGGTATTCATAATTCCATAACAAGGTACACGAATTCTCAAATTGAAAATTTCTCATTAGAAGAGTCTGATTGATAGGCATTTTGATTATCAAGCTCTAACTCTCCACTATATTAGAGCACATTTTTGGGAGGCAAACACATATGGACACCCGATCCTCTCAAGGAACATACCCCATATGGATGTTCACATGGTATTTCCTTTCAGGACTTATTCTTATCTTGGATTTCCAATCCTCAAAGAATATCTTTCTCCTTCGACTACTCTTATCTTGGATTCCCTACCATATCCTCAAAGAGTATCAATCCACAGGAATACTTCCTTTCTTGGAATCCCAATACTCAAGGAGTACAAGTCCCAAATGCTTATCAATACTCCATTTTCCATTCTCCCTCCATGGCCTTCACTAGACGTACGGTTGTTATTCCTAACTTAGTGCATGACACATGAAGAAGGGAATATAGTGTCCCATATCACTCCCTCTAAATGAGAGAGGATATGCCAACAAGTCCAAGCTTGTTTCACAAGTACTCAAGCTTCTTATTTGGAATAGAATTTGTCAAAATATCAGCTACTTGTTCGCCGGTGGAGATACAGTGTAGCTTCACGGCCGTATCTTGCAAGAAGTTTCAAATTTAATGATACTTATTATTGATATGCCTCATCCTTGCATGAAATAATGGGCCCTCAGTCAATCTTATACTACTCTGGTTATCACAACATATAATGGTAGGGTCCATTGGTCCTTGAAACAAATCTGATAGCATCTTTCTTAACCAAGCAACTTTCCTTCCAACTTCACATGTGGCAATGTGTTTTACTTCAACACTACTTAATGAAATTGAATCTTATTTCCTACTAATCCATGAGATCATAGAAGACCCCAAGCTAAAACATCCACCAGCACTACTTCTTCCATCTATCTCACTGCCACCCCATTCAGAATCTATATATCCTACTGGCTGAATTTATTTACCAACATATCTCAGGAAATGATGTATTATTCCACGAAGGAGTCTCACAATATGTTTAGCTAATATCCAGTGATCATGCCTTGGCTCCATCTGAAATTGAATGAGAACATTTACTACAAAATATATATCAAGGCGAGTGTTCACGAGATAAATCAAGAAGCCAATTAATTGATGGTAACATGTCAAATCCATAGGACTTTATTCTGAACTTCTAAACTTCTCCAAATTGGTAATCATCGGAGTTGTCATTGGCTTGTTGTCCATCATGCCAAACTTATGTAGTATTTTGATTATATATTTTCCTTGACAAAGGTAGATTCACCTAGTTTTTGCCAAACCTCCAATCCCAAGTAGTAATGCATAAGCTCAAGATCCTTCATGTCAAATTTGGTTGCCAATTCCCTCTTTCATTCTTGAATACGATGCTCTACACCCATAACAAGTAAGTCATCCACATATAATAGTATGATTATAGGTTCACTCTTGACCACTTTGATGTAAAGGTTAGGATCTGCAGAACTCTTGACAAAGCCAAGTATTAGAAGAAATGCATCCATTCTTGTGTACCAAGCCCTTGGGGCTTGCTTCAAACCATAAAGAGATTTCTTTAATCAGCAGACATGTTATTTCTTGTTGTGGATTTTGAATCCCTGGGGTTGTTCAATGTAGAATTCCTCATCTATTGTTCCATTTAGAAAATTTGTTGTAACATCCATCTCATAATGGTAGCCAAAGAGATTAATCATGTCATGGTTGTCTATCTAGTTGTAGGAGAAAAGGTTTCTTCATAATCAATCCTTCCTTTTGAGAGAAGCCTCTTGCAACGAGCCTTGCTTTGTATTTTTCGATGCTTCCATCAACTACATGTTTAATTTTGTAAATCCATTTGGAAATGACAACAGATTTGTCACTTGGTCTAGGAACAACTTCCCATACATCATTTTGCATTATAGATATATATTCTTCATGCATAATTTTTCTCCATTCTTGATGTTTTTTTGCATCTTCATAAGTAGATGGTTATGTTTCAATAAGTTTAGTTATGTAGGTTGCATATTTTGAATATCATTTTGGCTTCTTGCATTCTCCGAAACTTCCTCTTGTTGTTGTGTGTCCTTCGACTTCTTGAAGAGTATCTCTTAACCAAGTAGGTTCTTGATTTTTGTCTTGTTCCATGATTTCTTCAAAGGTTGGTACTTCTTCTTCATCGAAATTGTAGGAATGTCCTTGGATTTCTTATATGCAATACTTTCATCAAAGATAACATCTCTGCTCGCTTCTATTATTCTCTCTTCTTTAATGTAGACGGTATCAGCTTTAGACGTTATAATATAACCAACAAATACGCCTTTCATACCTATAGGGTCTAATTTCTTTCTTTTGTCCTTAGGAATATGAATGTATACTGGGCATCCAAATATTCAAAGATGATCAACATTGGGCTTCTTTCCAGAAAATGCTTCTTCTAGAACCCTGTCATAAAGAGTTTTATGAGGACTTCGAAATATATATTGTTGTTGTTGTTGCTTCTCCCCGTAAGAACTTTTGTAGGTCTTGATCATGAAGCATGGTTTTGATACATTCTTCAATCGATCGGTTCTTCTATTCTGCCTCACCATTTTGTTGAGGATTGTAGGGAACTATTAGCTCCCTCTTAATTCCTACTTCCTTACAAAAATCCACAAGAAATTTGGAAGTGTATTCTCCACCATTATCAGATCTCAGGGTCTTTATCTTTATTTTTGTCAAACTCTCCACTTTTGCCTTGAACTCTTGAAAATTTTCAAATACTTCATCCTTTGATTTGAGAAGATATATCCATGTTTTCCTAGAGTGATCATCAATGAATTTCACATAATATTGATGACCTCCAATAGAGTTTTCTACCATAGGTCCCCAAACATATGAATGGATAAGATCCAATATTTCATTGGATCTAATGTCATTATTTGCAAATTGTTTCTTTATATTATTGTTGAGAGCAAAAATATTGTAATGAAGATTACCAATCCTTCAATGCCAAAGCTTAAAAGGACTTATTTCAAAATGCACTAGATCTTGATGAAGAGGTATATGAAGCCTTTACAACTTCCCCTCACGAATCCAAATAGTTTTAGAATATTCAATACTAGAACCCTTACCCCACACAATGAATTTGCCATCAACAAAATCAACCCTATCACTTCTATCTTCCAAACAAGAAATAGAAAGCAATTTTTTCTTCAAACCTAGAACAAAGAGTATATTATTGAGATGAATGCTCCCACCAAATTCCATCTCGAACAAAGTAGATCCAATTCCCTTGACTAAGTAGCCCTTCTTGTCTCCAAGTTCAACTGGATGGGAGGAGATTCCTTTTCATATAATTTGAAGTTGTCCACATTCCCGTGTCATATGTCGAGAGGCTCTACTATCAATTACCCAAATACTACCATCTTCAAAAGTACCTGTGAGTGCATAAAATAAACTTCCATCCACGACCCCTTTTGATAATACGGATATGAACTTCATGATGCAATTTTTGATGGACAAGAGACTCCTAAGAGTCTTGAGAAATTTCACCATAAAACTTTCCATTGAAGAGAGAGAGAGAAAGTAGATGACTACTTCAAGAGTTCCTTCCAACAAGATAGCCAACAATGACATGATATTCAACCTTCCTTCGTTCACCTTAGCTCTTATACCATGTTGAGAAATCAAGGGTATTGCATATTAGGGTTTTATTCCTCTTACTTGATAATTACTTGTGAGATTTATTGGCATTTAATAATTTTATTATATCTTCTTCATCAAGAAATTATCAAAACCATAAAGTACATGAAGATCACAAGAACAAAAGAGAACAAAAGATATAGGCTCCAAGATAGGGAAAAACACCTCCAAAGGGAAAACCCAAGAAAATTCTTCTCTTCTTATAGAAATGGTTCAAAGTGAGACATTCAAGACCCAAAGACCAAGACCAAGACCAAGACCTTCTCAAGCACCAAGTCAACCCTCCAAAGAAACCTTCCTAAAAGGTTTGAGGATCAACAACTTCAAACTAGCCCAACCATAGAATTTTGACTCAAGCTCACAGAATTTCAACCCTTTAGCTTCACAAAAATTTCGGCCCTGCAACTTCAAAATATTTCAGTCCTACAACTTGCAAAGATTCCCTATAATTTCACACGTGTGAGCCAAAGATGCCAAAAACAAAAAGATTATTATTCTTTTTTACCTTTGCACTTCTCTGCAGCTTTTCTTTATTGGAGATCGAACTTGTGAGTGATGTTCAAATGAGGTCGAAGTCTCTTCTATATATAGCCTTATCAAGTGGTCGAATTAGGCCAACTTGTCTTTGCAAGGGCTGACTTGGTCTTGGAATTGGTTGGCGTTGCTACAACACCCTTCAAAAATTTCACTATAGTCAAGCCTACTTCACCATTGTATATAGTGTCGTCTTGATCATCAAGTGTCATTTCAAGTTATTTCAAGTGTTCTTGATCATCCTGATGTGTCGTTGCACTAATTAGAACACCTTTAGTGTATTTCATGGTTGTAACATCTTTGTTGTTGTAAAACGACACGTTTTGGTTGTAGTCGCACACACTTCATCTATTGTACTTAGGGAATGTTTGTAAAGTGGCATTCTGATGTCTACTTATCATTTTTCAAGCTTGTATAATTTTTCTTGATGATGTTGTATGTGTTGAAAATTATTTCATGTCTAAACTCATCATTTTCGCCCTTTGTTCTATCTTTTAGACTTAAACAAATTTTGGTTGCAATGTGAACCCATTAAGGCTAGGAGTACATGATCACAATCTTAAGCCTTGATTAGGAACTGTGTTCTTTAGAGGTGCACCTTGTGCCCTTCAAGAGCACATGGCGCACTCCTAAGCATATTTTTCCTTCCTTGTTTTGAACTGCGACCTTTGGAAAACTAAATCTTCCTTTGAGCGCACTCCTTCGACTCGAAGAAGTGTGCCCTCCTTGAGTGCACCCTGAAGACTTGAAGCTCAACCCCTTCAGCCTTAATCAATGCGCCATGTGCCCTCCTTGACCTTTGAGCACACTCTGAAACCCTGAAGCCTCATCCTTCATCCTTCTACACTATGCCTTGTGCCCTCCTTGACCTTTGAGCACACTCTGAAACCCTAAAGCCTCATCCTTCGTCCTTCTACATTATGCCCTGTGCCCTCCTTTGATTTCTTCAACACATGAAAGCACCCTGAAGCCCTAAAGTCTCTCCCTTCAACCTTCATATATACGCCATGCACCCTCCTCGTCTCCCTTGGGTGCATAACACACTTGGAAAGCTCGAAGCCTTCTCCTTCGTCCTTCGGACATGTGCCTTGTGCCCTCCCTTGAGTGCCTCTCTCCCTTAAGTGCATGAGCACATCCCGAAGGCTTGAAGCTTCTTCTCTTAAACCTTCAGCCTTTCGAAGTGCACCCTTGTGCCCAAAATCTCTCCTTACCTCTCCCAAGCACACTATTAAGGAATGAACAAAAAAATATACTTGCCATGAGTGATTACAGTTATAAGTATTCCAGGAACAACATGGAAACCATGCATGAAGAAGATCAAGCAAAGAAGTCAGCCAAAGGAAGCATGCGAAACAAAGAAAAAATTGAAGTCTTGATGATTGAAGTACCCTGAAAGCTCCATTAGACCAAAGACCCTTTGGAGGGTGAAGACATCAATGATCAAAAGTTTCATTCAAAACAAAGATAGAAGTGGCAGCCATGTCACCCATTGAAGAAAGTCCATGTCATCAGTCACTATAAGTCCAAGTCATCAATAATAGTGATTCTTGTCATGTCTTATCACATGATGATATGGAAGTATGATGTAATGGTGTAATCATTGTAAAGACAAAATAAGTGGAAGTCCAAGAGTCATGTGTGGACAAAAGAGCCATAAAAGTCCAAAAGACATGTAATACCAAGAGTCATGAGGATACGAAAAGTCATGCCTCAAGTTATAAAAAGATCCTCATTTCTCATACAAAGGACTTTTAACCTTGACTTCTCCCATAGGCATTAGAGAGATAGATATAGTAATTTTGGGAGCAAGTAGTGGCTCAGGCACTCCACTATTGAAGCTAGTGATGTTTATTGTACTTATGTGTCTTGGAACTTTTGCCTAATACTTGAAGCCTTTCGGCCAACACATTTTCATACATGGATTGTGGATGTTTTAAGGCTAGCCTTTGAATGTTTATGAATCATTTTCGCTTACACGTGTACTGAGGTAATTGAACTATTTTGGTGACTTTGGTGTTTAGATGATTGAGAATGTGTACTAATGATTAGAATGATTGTTACATCTATGTGAACTATTTCACTTGATGTTAGACAAATCTTTCTCATCTGTGTGTGTCTCCATTAGGGTAGTACTATTAATTCTCTCTTAGAGGCTCACTTTATTTCCCCTATGCAGTGAAATAACCTTGGCTCACTTTATTTCCCCTATGCAGTGAAATAACCTTGATACATCTACAATCAAACATTCACAAGGCACACTCATTTATTCAAAAGCACATGTGCACTTCTCTCTTGAGTTAATTGGTAAAACCAAGGCAAATCTTTAAGTAAACGATAGTTGGGCCGTATTTCAGATGAAATTACCACACCAAACAATGTGAGAAATGATTGGTACCTCATATGAGGAGATCCCCTATCTGTTGGCGGTATCCAACACTATCAACATTCTGGCGCTAGAAGGAGGGAAATCAGTTATTTATAGTTGATAACTCTACACATCCTAATCATTCATCTTTTGGATAAGGTAGCAATATTCTGAGCACTATTCCAAATCATATTCCTGAAGTAGGAGGGTGTTCTCATCATGTTCCCAAGTTGGCATACAAGGTTACCTACGAACAACTCCGGGCAATTCGACCTATAACTCGTCGGTTTGTGAAAGCTATCAGTTTACTCCTTGTTTCTCATAATCTCCCGCATAATTCTAAGAAGAAAGAGAAAACTAGTACCGATGTATTAGTTGCATCAGTAGACAATTTTGTTTTTTCCACCCAAGAAGAGTTATCAGAGTCTTTTGAATACACAGTTCAACAAGAGACACTTCCACCCAAGAAGAGTTGGCAGATTCTTTTGAATACATAGTTCAACAAGAGACACTTCGACCCATTCACAAAGAGTATGAGGAGGACATTGTTATTTCTGACGAAGAACAGTCGAGAGTTGATTTTTAGTTCAACAACGATTTAGACGATGAAGTAGAAGGCTCGTCAAATTCTTAAAAGGTTGAGGAACCAAGAGACGAAGACATGGCCAACCAAGAGCTAGATTGGATCGCCTAAGGGTCTCTTACGTTTCCGAATAACCTTCATAAAATTCCTAGACATCCGAAAAAGTTGTTATCAAATTTTGATCCAAATTACAAGACTAAGGCAAAATATCATATTGACGATTTCTACATGCATTTATAGATGTCAGAGGTATGTTGTGATGATGTTGCTTTCAGGCTTTTTACTTTTACATTAGAAGGTAGAGAAACAACATGGTACCATAGTTTGCCTGTCAATTCAGTCAACAGTTGGAGGGAGTTTAAGAAGTTATTTTTGGAGAAATTCGTTGATGACAAGACTCCCCTCATGTTATTAAAAGATATTGGAAATAGTAAGAATAGGGAAAAGGAGAAAGTAAAAGACATCAATCAAAAGTTCAACCACATATTAAACAAGTTTCCCCAGGCATGCAACCTCACGATTCAATCACTATCAACTATTATACAACTGCCTTGCCCATAAACATTTCCTTTTTTGTTAAACAAGCTGCAAAGAAAACATTGGCACTAAACTTTGTAGAAGCAATCGCCATGGAGAAGGAATTGCGTGCTATTGGAGTTATTATTGACGATGATGAATTTAAAGACTCCAAGGAGAGTTGCAGGAAGTATCAGCCTTCTTCAAGTAAGGAAAAGGAAAATGATTCGTCAGATATTGAAATCTTGACCAAGACATGAAAAGCACTTACCAATGAAGTTTCAGAATTAAAGAGAAGGTCAAGTGAGACTTCTACTAGTATCAAGCCCCCCAACTCCTTTCCATTTCAAAGGAATAATAACAACAACAACAATCAACCGACTAAATATGCCCAGAGTTCGAATGTTGTGTTGAATATTGAAAGTATGGGCATGGATAACTATTGCTCTTTCCACCAGGAATATCATTCAGAGAAGACATTCTCGTAGTGGAACCACAACATGAATGCTTTGGCCACAAACATTGTGGATTCCTTACTAGCAGATGAGCAGTCAGAACAAACAAAAGAAATAGAAGACCTTGTTGCGACTTGAGAAAGTACATGTATTAGACATGCAATGAATGCTTTTGATTGTATTCTCATTGCTGAAAATAAAAGTGTTGAAGTACCACCTCAAAAGTGAGCCCCCCCCCCCCCAAGAAGCAGAACGTTTGGTATAACTTGAGGAGCCAAGGGCCCATTTTGGAATAGGAGGTGATGAGACATAAATTGAAGAGGAAATTGTTAAGAAAGATCTCACCACCAGTTAATCTAGCTAAGAATACACAAAGTAAGTCTGGAAATGAAACTGCTTCTAAAAACACTATATACAACAACAAAAGTAAGTCCATCACTATGGAAGTGTCAAACAAAGCCACTCCTCCAGACACTTCAACATTGCCTACTAAAGGTTAAACGATTGATTATAACATAGTTGAAGATTTGAAGAGACCTTGTGCTGATATTTCCATCTTTGAGCTCGTGAAGATAAAAGGTTGGTGTGAACTACTCGTCCAAACCTTTTCACAACCTTCGCTAGGTGACAAAGATTCTACCTCTCAGAAGGTGTCTGGTAAGTCTTTTGGTTCCCTTGAATCTATGGTTAATGTTGTAACATTAGATGCTAACACTCTCTACCCTCCATTTTTGTTAACTTTTGAAAATTTCAATTACAATGTCCATAATTGTTTAGTTGATTCTGGTGCATCTATGAACATAATGCCATTCTCTGTTGCCAAGAAGATTAATGCTAAATGGGATAAAACCGATGCACAAATTATTTACTTGGACAGATCCCTTGTCCAAGCTATTGGTGAATTTAATAATGTTCTTATTCAATTATCATCTGATCATTGAGTATACTAATGTATAAACATTGTAATTATAGACATCCCTGAAGCCTATGGTGTACTCCTGAGTAGAGACTGGTCTATTAAATTACAAGGTCATTTTGCTACCGATTAGTCACATTTGTGGCTTCCATATAAGGGAAGAAACAACCAGATTCAAGTGGAAGTGAATCATACATGAAATACACTGCGACACTACTTGAAGGCTATATAAGCATGTTTCCTTTACTGATTTAATATTTGAAAATTGTTTCTTGGAAACCGCTCACGGGTGTTATCAAGCACAACCATCGCTTGTCCCACCAGATACACAGTTGGAGCTCCTTCCTTTTTCTCCAGCTAGTGCAGATGAATCTTATAATATAGATATACATAGTAATAATAATGATAGTATAGGAAGCAGTTTAGTAGCTAATAATATTTGGACTCTATACTTTGATGGTTCAAAGATGCAGGATGGCTTTGGAGTTGGTTGCGTACTTATAGACCCATGCAATAAGAAGCATATCCTATCATGTCGTTTGGAGTTCGAGTGTACAAATAATACTGTTGAATATGAAGCACTCGTACTTGGACTAAAAAAATCCATCGATCTAAAGGTAGAGTTTCTCAAGGTAATTGGTGACTCAGAGGTGGTCACTCGTCAGGTATGGGATACTATCCACTGTGTCTCACGAAATCTTAAAAACTACCAACAAGAGGTATGGCGATTAATTAATTATTTTAAAGTTTTTAATATCATTTTTGTTGCTAGGATTAGAAACATTGCAACAGATGCATTAGCTAATGCAGTCGTTAGAATGTCACCATTGACAAATGCTTTTTCTATTGAGATTATATATAAACCATCTGTGCCCAATAATGTCATTGATTTTCATGTTTTCAATGATGAGCAACAAACACTGCATTTCATGGCTAGTGCAGATGTGTTCAAAGATGTTGCCATAGAAGAGGATCAACACGACAAGGCTTTGCAGGGTTCATCTAATGCAATGAAAGGCAACACCATGCCTAGAGGTGTGGTGTCCCTTGAAAAAATATATGACCTGCAAAACCAGTCCAGAGGACCAACCAATACCAAGATCCAAAGCTCAAAGATATCATCGAACAAGTCAATCTAGGAACTGGAGAAGATCTGAATTATGTAAACCTTAGTACATGTTGTTCTCCACAAGAACGAAAATCATTCATCTGCTTATTCAAACAGTACTATGATGTGTTTTCATGGACGTACGATGAATTAAAGACATATGATACTTGTATTATCCAGCATGTCATTCCAATTAAAGAAGGGGTAAAACCTTTCCAGCATAAACTACGGAAAGTTCATCCAATGCTAGAACCCATCATCCAAAAGGAATTGAGAAAGTTGGGTGCTCGAATCATTGTCAAAGTCAAACATTCCACATGGGTTTCAAATTTTGTCCCAGTCAGAAATAAGTCCGGTGATAAGGTTATGTGTAGACTTCTGCAATCTCAACTGAGCATCTAATAAAGACAATTACGTAGTGCCATCCATGGAACAAATCCTCCAAATAGTATCTGGGTCTAATATGTTCTCGCTACTAGATGTTTTTTCTGGTTACAATCAAGTGCTAGTGGCGGAAACAGGTCGTTTGAAAACCACCTTTAGGACCAATTGGGGAACATTCACTTTTGAGTGTCATTCGAGCTTATCAATGTTCATGCTACATTTCAAAGGGTGGTGGACATCGATTTCCGTGGCCTGATTGGTCAAAGTGTAGCTATTTATTTAGATGATGTTACTATGTTTTCCAAAAGAAGATCATATAATGTACGTCATCTGAAACAAATATTTAAGCGATGTCGTAAATATGGGATTTCTCTCAATCCCAAGAAAAGCATCTTTGGTGTGTCAGAAGGGAGTCTCTTAGGGCACATCATTGCAAAGAGTGGAATTAAAGTTGATCTTGAAAGGGTCAAAGATATTACTCAGATCCCATTCCTAGTGAATAAGAAGGTTATGCAATCTTTCTCAGGGAAGATTAATTTCATGTGAAAATTCATCTCTTACTATGCTCAAAGAGGAGAAAGAGGCGACTCATAAATGGGACAAAAGGGAAAAAGATTCTTTCACTCACATTAAACAAGATATAGTTGATGCACCTACCTTATTCAGTCTTGATTATGGCAAATATTTCTTGCTTTATAGCTTTTCTTCAAATTCGTCTATTGCGGTTGTACTAACTCAAAAGGATGTTGAATGAAACAAACGACCTATCTCTTTCATGGATGCTGGCTTACAGGGGTCAAGCCTAAATTATCCTGCCATCAGCAAACAAGCGTATGTTGTGTATAAGGTAGTTAAATACTTTAGGACCTACCTTCTGAAAGCTCACACGATCATATTTGTGCCTCATCCAACAGTTAAAACATTATTTGTGCAGCAAGAGTTGGGTGAGAATAGGAAAAATTTGTTGACCCACTTACAAGAATATGATCTAGAGTTTAAAACAGGTCATACCATCAAGGGTCATGGCCTTTGCCAACTTGCACCAAATTGAGAGATGCTCTCGAGCAATATTTTCCAAGTTGGGAACAAGAAATAGAGATGTAAAATGTAGAACACGTTCCCCATACCACATCTATAGCCATGGTATTCTGATATTCGACGATTTCTAGAGCATGGCACCTTGCCCACATGTCTTTCAAACAAACAAAACAGGGAAATTCGCTTAAAATCTATATCTTACATGCTGGTTCATGGAGCACTTTTTGAAAGCACCACAATTGTGTCTTGTTGATATGCCTTGAGCCACAGGACATGGAGAAGCCACTTAGATAATTGCACGATGGACCGACATGTGGACACTATGTTGGTGACACAACTGCGCATAAGGTTATGAGGGTTGGTTATTATTGCTCCACTCTATTCAAAGATGCTCATGCTTATGTCCGCAAGTGCCCAGCTTGTCAGAGATGTGTCAGTCGGGATCAGGGGTTAGCCGCTCCACTGCTACCAGTAGCAGTCGAGGAACCATTCCAACAGTGGGGCCTAGATGTTATTGGAGAAATATTTCCATGTTCGTCAAATCAACACCGATATATTTTAACAATAATAGATTATTTTACTCGATGGATAGACGTAGTTCCCTTAAGACAAGTAAACGACCAATAATTTATCCACTTATTGAAACAAAATATTATAACCAGGTTTGGCATTCCAACATCACTTGTCTATGATAATGTGACATATTTTTTGTCATTAAAACTTTATGAATTCGCATTATAAAATGGGATTGTATTAAAGCATGCATATAATTATTACCTACGGGGAAATGTTTTGGTTGAATCGAGAAATAAAAATCTTATCCGCATCATCAAGAAAATGATTTTATCTGAGCAAAGGAACTGGCACAACTCTTTGACAAATTCATTATGGGTTGATCATGTAACCCCTAAGCCTTCCCTTAAGACCTCACCATACCTTATAGTTTATGGTAAAGAAGTTATCTTGCCCCTGAACATGTATCTCTCAACCTTGCAACTCTCCCAAGAGTCTTAAGGTAGACCTTGTCTTCTATTTCAGATGTAATAGTCCTCGTCAAAATTCCATGTAATAAATGTTAAAAATAATAACCACGGTTGATGGGACACTTATTCCAAGTTGAATGTTGTGCAAGACATCTTAAGGGGTGTTTATTTGGGTGTTTATGGGTAAGGAAATTGGCAAAGGCAATGGTTAAGGCTTTGGAAAGGAAAAATGGCATTTTCGGCATATTTATTTATGAAAATAATGGGAATTAGGAGAAAAGGGAGGTGTAAGGTCACACGTTACATGTGAGGAGGAAAATGAAGGAAAATGATCGAAAATGAATAAAATATAGGCCTAATTCATAAAAAGGCTTATGAGGATCAGTTGGTAACCTTTTGTCAGTTTAGTTTTGGAGCTCTCTCATTATTCTCTCTCTCTCACTCTTAGACACTCAGAGTTTTCTTGGAGCACTTTGGCATTGGAGCAAGAAAGGCAAAGAAGGCAAGAGGAAGCAAATATCAAGTAGGGAAACACAGGATAAAGCAGCTACAACAAGATTCTTTACAGGGATCAGTTTGCATATGTATTTTCCTTGCTAGATTTGGCATGCATGGTATTGCATGTGGTTCTTTTGCTATTATGGCATGGGTTTTTCCAGGTGTAACAATGTTTTCAACCTAGCCTTGCCATTTCCAGATAGCCATGGTGTGATGGGGTTCTCATGTTTTGGTTGAGCTAGATTGCCAGATGGATTCGAAGCTGAGTGAGGTGGATCTCCAAATGATAGAGCACATGGCCTAGTGGTCCCTGAACTAGACTGTGGATCATGGTAAATCCACTGGCCTAGTGACCCTTGAGCCAGACTGTGGGTTGTAGTAAAGCCAGGATTGTGTTGCCTTGATGGGTTTAGGAATCCTTGCCAGTGAATGGCAAGATATACGGTAAATCCAAGAGGTGGTTTTCTCTCCATTGGGCCTAGTAATCCCAGGTTTGGGATATGCGGTAAATCCTGGAGAATGGGTCTTGGTTTAGGGCCTAGTGATCTAGGTTTGGATTGCGGTAAAGCCTAAGAGACTATGAGACAAGAAGATTCCTCACGGTTTAGGTGGAGAAATCTGGTGGCATCCATGCTTTTTTGGCCTATTGATCAGGTGGAGATCACGGTAAATCATGTTATGATGATTTCATTATGTTGGCCTAGTGATCCAGGATGGATTGCAGTAAAGCCTAGTTTCTATTGATGAGGGTGAGGTGGTTTAGCCTCGGTATGCCCTGGTTGACTCTGTTGGTTTGAGTCCCACATTCATGCTTGAAATATGGCATGGGGGTGAATGGATGAAGAGAGATTTGGCTCAGCCATTCTATGGTCAGGTGGAACGTGGTAGTCCCATCTCGGTTGGTTTTTGCATTCATTAATGATAAATTAATTTCTTTGGTTTTCATGTGTAAATGTGCTGGTTTATATGTGGATCTTATGGTTGATATATTTATGGTATTTCTGTTGTTATTATGCTGGTTATATGTATGTTTTATGACAACAACTATGTATGGCTCTCAACATGTTTTTACTTGTAAATGAATGGACAATGTATCTATGACCTAATAGATGATAATGCAGCAAATTAAATGAGGGAACAATGGTCCTTAATTATTCTCAGATAAGTATGAGATCCCTATGCTTAATTTTGTTGATTACACCCATAGATTACATGTTTGTGATATGTTTGAGGAAATTCATGTCATGGCTAGTAGGGGTCTGGTTGAGGACTTATTTAAGTATTTTATCTAGCATCATTGTTTCCTAGTTATTTTATGGTTTTGAAGATGTCATTCAATTTTGGGCAGTGACCTGGGCTTCGAGCCTTAAAAAATTGGCTTAATTCCTGGGGATGTTGGCACAAAATTGAGAAAAAGAGTCCCTGGACACTAGCAGGCAGGCCTGTGAGAGCATCTAGAGGTCCTTCGATGTTGGCATGCCCATAACATGAGAGCATTGAGAGGGTAAGTGATCAGAAGTTTCAGTGGGACCCAGGGGCAAGTTGCTTGAAGTGTTGGCATGGTTCTCAGGGGTCCTGTAGTTGATGTGGAAGGTATGTTTGTTGTGTTTCCATCAATTCCATTTCCTTAAGGTCAATTAGGAGGTTGAATCCCACCATAGTAGCCTCCCATTGCATGTTTATGCCAGTTGGTTGGTTACTTTGGCAGATGTGGGAGGAGGGCGTTATAGAGTGGTATCAAAACATGGTTCACCCCTTGAACTGGATGGGTTGTGTGTTGGTCATGCATGCATGTCAGTTGCGTGTGTGTCTCTTACACTTGCATTACATTTGCTTGTTTCATTGCATAATGTTGATCATGGTTGTATTAATGTTGTCATGAGGAACTTGATGTTGTGGAGTTCATCATCATGAGTATATGACTAGTTACATGTTGTTAGATGTTGCTTACATGTTGTTATATGTCACTTGGTTACATCCTTGTATGTTTGGTTACGTGTATCAATCTTGTAGGTTTGGTTACAAGTATTGTTCGCTTATGCTTGATTACATGTGTTCATGTGTATGTGTGGTTGATTATGAATTTCTTATGCATGTTGATGATTGCATGTGGCAATGTGTACAATGGAGTAATGGTTGTTATCATGCATGAGGTCATCGCATGCACTGTTGATATGGTCTTGCATTGATGACTAGACTCTTACTAGAATGATGTTTATGTGTTGATGCATTTATTTGTATATGTCTATATGTTGTTATGATTATGTTATACATGTATCAGGCTGATTTGGATGATCTTGTAGATAAGGTATCCTCCCCGAGCTATACTAAGGTATGCTGGTTTATGGTTATTTTGTTTAGCTGACATGATATACCTTGCAGGGAGAAATATTAAATGGCTAGCAAGATGGTTGACTACGAAGACTCTCCCTATGAATGCAAAGAGCAATATGGTGGTGGGCACTCTTCTGATTTGGCAGATATGTTGAGAAGCTTGAAGGAAGAAATAAGGAGTTGTAAGGCAAATATTGATAGGATCATAAAGGCATAAGAGAAACAAGCAGAGGTTAAGGTTATACTTCTTCACAGAGTTTGTCAGAATTGTAGCGACAAGGGCCACTTCGGATCAGCCATGGATAGGAGGACAAGACTAATGGAGCATATGGTAGTAGGTCTCCTCGTAGACACAAGTCAGATAGATATGACACGGTGAGAGATGCAGGTTGTTGGACACTTCAAATAGGAGGGGTGATGAGTACAGGTACTATTCTAGTTTTGGTTCTGACAGACATGATGATCGTCATCATTATTGTCCTTACTGGAGGAGTGATAGGGGATACTTGCTAGAGGAATTTAAGAAAGCAAAGCCACCAAATTTTGATGGAGATGTGAAGAAGATGAAGATGTAGAGGCTTGGATACTTGGGATGAATATTTTTTTTTGAGTTGTATGAGTACACAGAGAACATGAAGGCCATAATCGTTATCTTTAGCTTGAAAGGTAAAGAAAACATTTGGTGGGAAGATGTTAAATAGTTTAGAGACATCAGGATGGATGACTTAAGTTGGCGAGAGTTCAAGAGGCTTTTCAAGAAAAGTACTTGTCAGAAAGGTAATACGACGGTAAGGCCAAAGAGTTCTATGAGCTAAAGGTGGTATTAATGACAAATGAAGAGTATACGACCAAGTTTATGGAGCTATTGAGGTATGTATCGTATCTTACATATTAGAAGGTTAAAGTTCAACAATTTGTCAGTGGTTTTCCATTAGAATTTAGAGATTGGATTAAGTATGATGAGCCTCGGTCACTTGAGGAAGTCATTAGGAAATTGAAGCATTGCTATAAACAGTCAAAGTGTAAGAATGAATCTCAACAATGTTGGAAAGGGAAAGACAAAGATAAAGGTAAATGGCAGCCTAAGGGAGCAAGGCCTCACCATGCAGATGAGAAAGAAAATGTGGCACCACAAAAGATGGTTAATGCAGCTAGACAGGGACATGGGTCATAACAGCAACATAGAGGTGATGGTACTGGTCGGTTGGAGTGTTGGACATGCGACAAGGAGCAACTTAAGAGATATTTTCCACAGAATCAGAGTGGTAGGCCTCATACATATAGTGCACAGGAGGCATAGACCGCTGGGGATGTTAGTTAGAGCGTTCCTCATATCTATGTAGCATTAGATAACAAACAAGAACACCATCAAGATTTATCATTGAGATGGACAGTAAGATTTGTGATCAAGTTATTTTTATTTTGATTGACCCTGGATCTAATTATAGCTATGCTAGTCCTGATTTGGTGGATAAGTGTGGTTTGAGTAAGGAATTGCATGCAGGGTCTTGGTTAGTGTTGTTGGCTACAGGTACAAAGAAGCGAGTTCATCATTGGGTAAGGGCTTGTGCATTTGATTTTAATGGTATGCCTACCACAACACATCTAAATGTATTGTTGTTGGGATCATACAATATGTTGTTGGGCATGGATTGGTTGTATCTTCATAGAACCAAGGTAGATTGTTATGACAAAGCCATTGAGTATGTTGATGACAATGGAGAACTAAGAGTCTTGCAAGGTAAGAATAAAGCCGCATTAGTTAGGATGGTGAAAACTAGGCAAGCAAGGCGTAGTCGGAGGAAATGGTGCAAGCTATTTGCAATGCACATTTCTAGTGGTAAGGGTAAGGAGGTTGAGGATGCCAATGTGTTGAGCATGTATCCAGTTTTGCAGCAGTTTCAGGATATATTTCCTGAGGATATTTAAAAGTTGCCACCTCACAGGGAGGTCTTGTTTTCTATTGAGTTAGTGTCAGGGGAAGCTCCAGCATCAAAAGCACCTTACAGGATGAGCACACCTGAGTTGGTTGAGATAAAGTTGCAGTTGAAGGAAACGCTTGACAAGGGATACATTAGGCGAAGTGTATCTCCAAGGGGCGCACCGGTAATGTTTGTAAAGAAGAAAGATGGTACTCCCATATTGTGCATTCATTATAGGTAGTTGAACAAAGTGACCATCAAGAACAGATACCCTTTATCGAGGATTGATGATTTGTTCGACCAGCTAAAGGGAGTTACAATGTTCTTGAAGATTGAATAGAGCTCCGAATATCATCAGGTACGCATCAAAGAGGAGGACATTTACAAGACAACTTTCTAGACCAGGTATGGGCATTATGAGTTTGATGTGGTTCCATTCGGTTTGACTAATGCTCTAGCTAAATTTATGTGCTTGATGAATAGTGTATTGCGTCCATATTTGGATAAGTTTGTTTTTGTGTTCATTGATGATATATTGGTATATTCTAAAAATGAGGAAGAGCATGTTGAGCATTTAGCAGCAATGTTGAGGTTGTTGAGGGAGCATCAGTTGTATGCTAAGTTAAACAAGTGTAGTTTCTTTCAAACTGAGGTACATTACTTGGGGCATGTTGTCTCCAAGGAGGGAATTGCATTAGATTCATAGAAGACAATGGCCATCATGGAATGGGTAGCTCCTAAGAATGTAGATTAGGTGAGATCTTTCATGGGGTTGGTAGGCTATTATAGGAGGTTCATCAAGAACTTCTCGCAGATCGCTTATCCTATTACATCATTGCAGAGGAAAGGTAAGAAGTTTGAATGGAAAGAGGAGTGTGAGGTTAGTTTTGAGCAACTTAAGCAGTTGTTGACACATGCACCAGTGCTACAGATTGCAAATCAAGAGAAAGAGATTATAGTGTGCACAGATGCTTGCAAGAGAGGACTTAGTGGAGTCCTTATGCAGGATGGATGGGTGGTATGCTATGAGTCGCGGAAACTAAACAAGAACGAGCAGAACTACACGACTCATGATTTGGAGTTAGCAGTGATCATACATGCATTGAAGATGTGGAGGCACTATCTTCTTGGTAGGAGGTTTGTACTGATGAGTGATCATATTGGGTTGAGGTATTTGTTTGACCAGCCGAATCTGAATGCCAGGCAGGCTAGATGGTTGGCCACGATCAATGAGTTTGATTTTGAGATCAGGTACATCAAAGGTAAAGAGAACAGGGTGGAAGATTCTCTCAGCAGGTGTGTATAGGTAAATCACTTAGCAGCTATGAGCTCCTATGAGACAGACTTACATGATAGGATCTTGTAGGCAAGTCAACAGGATGTTAGGTATATGGAGATTGTGCACAGGTTGCAGCAGAGTACATGTGGTGGTACAAGTATAGGTGATAGTACTGGTATAGGTAGAAGTATAGGTACGTGTACAGGTACAGGTGCAGGCACACAAGATGTGGACTATTTATTTACAACAGATGGATTTGTCAGGTTCCAAGACAGGATATATGTGTCAGATAACAATGAGCTCAAGAAGGTGATCTTGAGAGAGTTTCATGTGAAACCATATTTATGTCGCTCAGGTCATTAGAAGACATTGACAGCATTGAAGAAATTTTATTATTGGTTGAATCTAAAGAGGGATGTATTAGAGTTTGTGGCTAGGTTCTTTGATTGTCATCGAGTAAAGGGAGAGTGTAAACATCCAGGTGGGCTGCCACAACCGATTGTGATTCCAGAGTGGAAATGGGAGGTAATTTACATGGAATTCATCATAGGTTTTTTGAAAACAGTGAGATAACATTATTCCATCATGGTTGTTGTGGACAGGTTAACCAAGGTTGCACACTTCATTCCAATGAAATCTACATTCTCAGCTAGCGATGCAGCACAAGTATTCAACAAAGATGTGGTTAGGTTACATGATGTTCCAAAGAAGATTGTGTCAGTCAAGGATGCAAAGTTCACTTCCAAGTTTTGGAAGGAGTTGTTTGCAGGTTTGGGCACAGATTTGGCCTTCAGCACAACTTGTCATCCATAGACAGATGGATAGATAGAGAGGGTCAAAAAGATATTGAAGGACATGTTGAGGAGGAAATGGGAGGAGTATCTTCCATTGGTTGAGTTAAACATTCAACCATTCACTTTTGGAATATGATTAAATCAATCTCCTTGAAATGATTATCAGGAATATCAGTGATGCAACTAAGTGAGGATTTGAAAGCAAAAAGGTAAAAGCATGTAAAACTAACTGTAAACAACTAATGTATTTTTTACTTTCTCCAACATTCAAATGTGAAGCATTACCCTCTTGAAGCATTGTGCAAGAAATCAATTATACCTTAGTTCCTAGGAAAATAACAATGTACTGAGTAAATTCAATCACTGTATGAATTATACATTTAACCATTTAGTTTAGGATCATCATCATCTTGAAAAGGCTTTTGAAAACATCCATTAACATGGTTAATTGATAATTTTGTTCTAAGAAAATGAATGACAAAACAGTAAGAAAACTAAGCAACTGTGTATTCTTATTACTTCAATCTTAATTCAGTTTGGAAACAGATTCATTTTTCTCCACGAAATATCTTAGAAGAACAAGGTTGCACAGTTGCGATTTATCATTATGCTATTGATTAAAAACTCAAATGAAATATCATCCTAATTTAGAAAACAAATTTGCTAAAAACAGAGTAATGGAAATTGAACTAAAAACAACAATTGAAAAACCTCCTTTAGTGCAGGGGCCCTCTGCAACTGATGTGGCTGGAATGCTAGCTAGTTAAGGATGCACTTTAAACGATCATTGGCAACATGAAATTTGTATTATGAAAAAAACAAAGTCTGAATACAGAGTATCAACAAAAAGCTTGAACTCAACACATAATTCCTTCTAACTTCTAGCTTCCTCTCAGTTCCATGCAATCAATATTTAAAGGAAAATAACATAATTGTTTATGAGATAAACTTGCTACAGGTGGCTAATTCAAATTACAATAGGTCTATTTAAACTTTTTATTAGCTACAGGTGGCTAATTCGAATTAGATTTGTAACAGAACTGTTAGACTCTTGATTAGCTACAAATGAGCAAATCAAGAGTCCTATTGCTATCGGATAATATACTTTGACTCCATCTTTGACCATGACCATAGGCTTGCTTTTCTGTCGATCTGGACCAAGTGAATAGGATAGAATCAATGTGGAGATGATTCTAGAAATGCCCATGTGGCCTAATTATTCATTTGACACCTGGAACCTACCAAACCATGAGAGTAGCTACGGAATCCACAATTAGCTGCAGAATAGGCTGCGTTTTGTAGCTAATTTGCAAAAATATATTCAAATAGCAAGAACATGAAAATATAATATGGCGATCATTTTAATGCTTTCTTTAAGACAAAACCTAGCATTTATCATTGATTGGGTCAGTAATCTTATGAGAAAGTAAGGGAAAAAGGTGAGAAAAAATGTCAAGGAGAGGGTAATTCTGAGGTTCAACATAACCCCACTGCAAAATAATTGCATGTCCTCATGCAATTTGCCAAAAATGTGAGTTCTTCCTCCCTACTGCATTTGTTGAGACACCTCTGCTAGTACATCCAATTTCCTTCTTTTGTTCTTCTTTGAAGTGACTGTCATTCTGGGCTTTCTCATAAGAAGCTTGTACTTAAGGTTAATGACTGCTCTGTTCAAAATCTTATTCTTTCTTTTCAATTTCTTGTTTTTCTTATACCACAGTCCTAGATGCAGAATGGTATTATCGTGAATTGCCTTGTCCAATTTATCTTGTTCCTTCGAGGTCTCATTATTCTGTTTGATATGTCTGTTGAATGTCTCTAATTCATAAATTTCCTATTTGAGAGCATCATTTAGAGGTTCTTGTGGATTGACAGAAGGTTCTGGGTTCATTGAGGTACTTCTCTTCTCCCGTGATTCTATATAGTCATATATTTGTTGCTGCACTGGGTCTATGCCTGGATATCTTCTACTTGGGCTACCTTCAAAATGATGAACAGGAGAATTTTGAGGATTGTGTGCAGAAGAGATGTTAATGGGAGATGGTTCTAGAGTTTCCTCGTCTAAATTTATAAACTTTGTCCTTTTTGATGATGTTTTCTTTACCAAACCTCGGAGTCTAGAGCTCCTTCTAAGTTGTGGAGGACTTACATTCTCCACATTTATGACCTTTTTCTCCTTTCTTATCTTCCCTCTTCCCTTGATTTGCTTCCTAATTTATGTCAGTTCTTCAGAGATTAACTTTTCATCATCTTTCTACAATGAAGACTCAGGTCTGTTTTCAATAGTTATACCAGTCTTCTTTCTTCTACTTCTTCTGACATTATCTTCTTTAGGTGACTCTGGTGCTTCTTGGAAATGGTTTCTAATAAGGAAATTCTCCCAGGTATCTCCTATGCTTTTTAAATGAAACTCAATCAATATCTTTATCAACCCATGATGATACATGGTTGTATCTATGAATTGTATTCTCTTTTGCACATTTGAGGCCATCCTTCTTAAACTATTTAGCAGGAAGAAAGGAAGATTGATTTCTCCATTTTCTAAGAAATTCATCAGTAAACGGATATGGTAGACATACATGCAACCAAACCTCCCCTCACAAGTGATAAATTTCTGTAAAACCAAGAGCATGTTCCTCCACTTACTTTTAAGAGCTAAAATGGGAATACCTTTTCTAAAAACAGAGACATCCATACCTGGGTTTTTGAGTATTACTTTCCATGATTCATTGTGGAACTCCTTGTTCTTGAACCATCTTTCACCATGCCTTGGAAGTTCTGTAGCCTCGGTCATGAATGACTCAGTCACTACAAACTTGATATCTCCAATTTCTACCTCTGTGCCATCAAAAGATCGAGCAAAGGATTTTGTAATCTCCTTATGAAAACCATCAAATTTCTTAATGAATTTAAGCCATCCAACTTTCTGCAACATTTCTTTGAGCTGTAGTTATCCTTCCATGTACTTTGCTCCTACCAGTTTTGATATGACAATTAGCCCCGTGCCTTCTACTACGCAGAGTTCTCAACCTTCAAAATTACCCTTCCTGGTTTTATGAAATGAATTGGTTGCAAATATGGTGGAAGGAACTGCGGGTTTGTATGAAATAAATAGATGGTAGGGGTTTTGGAGAAACGTAGACAAGTATGTCATGTCGTAGTCATGACTGTTAATAATCAACGAGGGAGTTAATTATGGACTGTTCTGTGACAAAATATGGAGGATGTGGCGGATATGTAGTATGATGGAGATTGCAATGAAATTAAATGATGATTCGTCAAGGAAACATATGAATATCCATATTATATGTGCTTTATGTTTTAACCTTGCTATTTAAAATAATTTTTTGCACTTTACCTTTTAGTACTAAACCTTTTCATTTGTTGTTTTCTTTGGTGTTGATCCGTAGGTACCCTTTTAGCATATTGGTCTTCAAAACAAGATTCTTCAATTTCCTGCAATCATCATTTGTTTGTAAGTTGTATAATTATGCCAGAGTTGCTGAATGAGATATGGTTGCATGATCAAATTTGCTGTAGAATGGAATCAGCTATGGAACATGATAAAAAATGAAGTATGGCAATGGAACATGAATGTGAAATGAAATGGAAATGGAATATGACAGTGAAATGGAATGAAAGTGGAGTGAGATGGAATGAAATTGTAAAATAAAATGAAAATGGGGTGAGATGGAATGAGACTGTAAAATGAAATGAATTTGCAGATTATGAACTGCAAATGAATGTAGCTTTATGTCACTACTTATTACAGAAAGGAAATGGAAAATATTGGATGTCAGAAATCTTTGATTTTCACCCTGTATTTTCTGTATAAGTATGCCAATTAATGATTGGTTTTCATACTTATACATTTTATTATATACATATATATATATATCTACAGGAAAAATAAAAGCTAAGTTAGTGGAGAAGAAGAATTCTTCTTCACCAACTTCATTTCAATGTTATCTTGGAAAATCTTGATAAAATCCTCTCTTGAAATTGGCTTATGATATATCTTCAACTGATGACCATTCACAAGAAGAGGTACCTTTCTTTCATCTATTGTCCTTATTCTCACTGCTCCATTATTAAAGACTTCTTCAATTTCATATGGCCCAAGCCAATGAATCTGAAACTTTCCTTGAAAATCTTTGAATTTTGAATTGAACAAAAGTGCCCAATACCCTGCTTGAAACTTCTTCTTCTTGATATACTTATCATGCCATTTAGCCCTTTGCTGCTGGACTATACTGGTTCTTTGAACTACATCTTGCTTGATTTCATCAAGCTCATTAAGTTGCTCCAATCTATGTTTTTGTGCTTCTGATAAATCCAGTCCCAATTGGACTGCCATCTTGAAGGTTCTGATTTGAAACTCTATAGGGAACAGGACTTGCTTCCCATAAACAAACTCATAGGGAGTATGTCATATTATGTTCCTCCATGTAGTTTTGTAGGCCCATAAGGCTTCAGGAAGCCTTTCTGCCCAATCTCTTCTATGTAGATGTACAATCTTAGTGAGAATTCCTTCAATCACCTTATTGGTAGATTCAACTTGACCATTTGCTCGTGGATGATAAGAAGTAGACTTTCTGTGTTTGATCTTGTAATCTTCCACAAGCCTTGCCACCATTTTAGATGTAAATTGAGATCCCTGATCTGTCACAATTTCTCTTGGAACACCAAAGCGAGTGAAGATGTCCTCAAAACGAAAATTAACTACGGATTTTTCATTAGCAAAAGGTAGTGCTTTAGCCTCTACCCATTTAGTGACATAATCAATGCATACCAAAATATACTTCTTTTGTTTAGATGGAGGATTAATTGGTCCAACAAAATACAAGGCCCATTTTTCAAAAGGTTCAATGAGTACCTAAGTTTGTAGTGGCATTTCATCTTTAGGAGTAGGTTTTCCTACCCTTTGGCAGCTATCACACCTTTTGACATATTATTTGGCATCTTTGAAGATGGAGGACCAATAATATCCTAAATGAAGGATTTTATAGGTTGTCCTCTGGTCAGCAAAGTGTCAGCCACAAGGTTCATCATGACATGCCTTAAGAATTTCAAGCATTTCATCTTCTCGAACACATCTTCTGATCATGAGATTTGGACCTATTTTATACGATTCATTAGCAATCCATGAGTAACTTGCACTTGTTTGAGTGATTTTTCTTTTCTCCTTAGGGAATAAATGTGAAGGTAATTTTCCTATGACTAAGTAATTGGAAATATCTGCAAACCAAGGGGTCTGAGTAGTTACTGCAAAAATATATTCATCGGGAAATTTATTGTCAACTGGAGTGCCATCTTTGATATTTTGAATTCTAGACAAGAAATCAGCAACTGTGTTTTCTTTTCCAGGTCTATCTAGAATAGTGATGTTGAATTCTTGCAGGAGTAATAACCATCTTGTAAGTCTGCCATTAGTAATAGATTTACTCATTAAGTACCTAATTGCATAGTGATTTGTATGAACAAAGGTTTCGTAGCCTATTATGTAATGTCTGAACTTGTTGATAGCATGAACAACAACTAAAAATTCCTTTTTAGTTACAATGTAATTTAACTCAGTGGGAGTCAAATTCTTGCTTGTGTAATAGATGGCATAGGGGATCAAATCTTTTTGTCCTAATACAGCTCCCAAAGCTGTATCTGAAGCATCTGTTGAAATGTGAAAAGGTAGTTTCCAATTTGGACCTCTTAAGATGGGTGCTTCATAAATTTTTTCTTTTAAAGTCTCAAATGCCAACTGGCAATCAAGATTCCAATTGAATTCACAATCTTTGGTGAGTAATTTGAAGAGTGGGGATGCTAGTTTAGTGAAATTTTCTATAAACCTTCTATAGTATCCTGTGAATCCTAGAAAACTTCTAACATCCTTTTGACAACTTGGAATTGATAGTTTAGAGATGACTTCAACTTTAGATTTATCAACTTTAATTCCATCTCCTGAAATGTGATGTCCTAAAACAATCCCTTCTGTAAACATCATAAAACATTTTTCATGGCTTAGTGAAAGGTTTGCTTCCTTACATCTTTTAAGAACTTTTTCCAAATTTTCTAAAGCTTCTTCAAATGTATTCCCATAAATTGTAAAGTCATCCATATACACCTCTACACAATCATGTATTAGATCAGAAAAAAAAAAAAAAAAAAAAAAAAAAATTCCTAGTACTGCTCTTTGGAATGTTGCAGGTGCATTGCACAATCCAAAAGGAAGTACTCGGTAGGCATAAGCTCCCCATGAACAGGTGAATGTGGTTTTATCTTGATCTTCAGGTGCTACCTGAATTTGATTGTAACCACTAAAACCATCCAAAAACGAGACATACTTCTTACCTGCTAATGTGTCTAACACTTGATTTATAAAGGGAAAAGGAAAATGATCTTTTAGGGTAGCTTTATTCAATTCTCGATAATCAATACATACCCTCCATTTACCATTATTTTTAGGAACAATCACTAGAGGAGAAACCCATTGGCTGTCTGAAATTGGGTAAATGAAGTTTACATTCAGCAATTTTTGCAACTCCTCTTTCACAATTTCCCTAAGATTTGGATCCTTCTTTGAAGTTGTCTGATAGGTTTACAATTTTCCTGTAGATGTGATATATACAAGTCTTAGGACTAATTCCTTTCATGTCAGTGTATTCCCATGCATATGCAAAAGAATGTTGTTGTAATGTTTTGATTAGCTTTTCTTGTTGTAATTTTTCCAAGTTATTGTTTATGTTCAATGTTTTCCCTGTAAAGATTTCAACTGTAGAGCTACCAAATTCTTCCATAGAATAAAGAGACATCTTCCTAGATGACAAATATTCAATATTGGATTTTTCTTGAAATTGATTATGTTCATATTCTGAAGATGATTCAAAATTTTCCATTATATTTAAGATTTGACTATGTTCACTAATGGTTGAAATAGTAAAGAGCGGCTGAATATCATTTTCATCATCAATCCATTCTTTGTCATCTATCTCTATGATGTTCTTGCTGGAGGATATAGAGTGAATTTCTCAGTTGAGTTACCATCAGAGATATACATATCACCAGATCTACAACTAATGAAAGCATTAGTTGTAGCCAACCAAGGTCTTCCTAATATAAGTGGATGTCCTCCTAGAATGTTCTTAGGGGTTAAGATCATAAAATCAACAGGGTACTCCCAAGAGTCTAAGGAGACTGAAATATCTTCTAACACACCATTTGGTTTGATTACAGATCTATTTGCCAATTGCAGTAATGTAGGTGTATAAAGAAGATTAGGAAGCTTGAGTTGTTCCATGGTTTGTTTGCTCATGATGTTTATTGCTACTCCTAAATCAATCAATGTATTCGGAATTTCAACTCCATTGATATGTGTTTTTACATCTAGACTTCTTGGATCTACATATTTTTGTATGGCAAATTTTCCCATCATTATGTCTCCTATTTTTCCTACCAGCTGAATTCTTTTTATTTCTTTTGTTTTTCTTCCTGGTTTTTTAATGCTCAACTCCTTTATTGTTTTAACTATAATTGGAATCTCCTTAATGGCTTGTAACAAAGGGATTTTGATACAGACATTTTTCAATTCATCTAGAAAATCATAATTAGGCAACATAATATGCTTTTCTACCTTTTTATCAACTTGTAATCTTTTAGGAAAAGGAGGTGTAGAAGTAGATACTGGTGGTTGCTCTATGATAGGAGTTGAGTTTATTGGTTCTTTCTATTTTTCATTTTCAGTATTCTGGTTTTGAAGAGATGTTCCTTCAAAACTTTTATTTGGCTGTAGAGAATCTTCCTCGAAATTGTCGTGTTCTTGAATAACTACAAAAGGCTTTTTCTTTTTTAATATCCTACCAGATCTTAGTTGGACATCATTGAGATCTAGAGGAGTGATCATATAAGTTGGAAATTGTTGTCCTTCCACCATATAGGTATTCTAAGGATTTTTATTGTTGGGGTTTGGTAATGGTTGGGCAGGTAACTGATTTGGTCTCTGTGGGAATGGCAGTGAAAGTTGAGGATTTTGGTTTTGAAGTTGGGGCTGTTGATTTTGTTGAGGAATTTGTTGGGGAGGATAGTTTGGATATGATGGAGGATATTGATAGTATTGAGAGAATCTTCCATAGGGATTTTGCATTCCTTGAGCCCAAGGTTGAGATTGAGATTGAGATTGAGGCCAAGGTTGCTGCCAAGAATTCCAATTTGGTGGGGGCTAAATATACATTTGGTTGTTAAAACCCTGGTTTTGTGGCCCCTGCCAAGGTCTTCTAGAGACAAAGCAAAGAGATTCTGTTGGATTTGAAATTGTTTCCTCTTGAAAAATAGCCTTAAGACCAGGAATTGAAGGACAACTCTTGGTCTCATGGTTTTCTGAACAAATCAAACAAGTCTCTATGATTTTTGCATCCAAAGGGCATTCTCTTAAAGCATGCTTCTTTCTACATTTGGGATAGAAAATAGCTAAAGCATTAGTCTCGACTTTCTGCTTGTTTTGTAACTCAAGGGTGTCTATCTGATCACTAAGGCTCCCTACAATATCAGTTTTAAATTCATCAAGCATGTTTCCAATTTGGAAAAAATATGTTTCAAATTTCTGCCCTATTCACTGATCCAGTTGCAGATTTATTCACTCTAGCAAGAGAAGGATCTCTTAGACCTTTCCCAGTTTTGGATTTTCCTCTTGAGAGATGAACACATAATTCTCCAATGTCATTTAATGGGAGTTGAGAGATATCTCCCTTCCCCATCATGTTAAGGATGTTTATCCACTCATCTCTAATGGCTTTCAATAAAAAGAGCTTTTAAAGTATCTTGATCTAAGTTATCCATTTTTTCTCTTTTTTAAGTTATAGTTGAATATTTCAATTAAATCCTGCAAATTTTCATCCTCTCTTTGCATCATTTCAAACACTTCATCTTTGTGATTGATAGGCATGGGATAATCCAAATACCTGTCCAAAAATTCTCTCTTCATGTCATTCCATGTTCTAATAGACCGAGTGACCAATCCCAGGAACCATTTTAAAGCAGCTCCTTTCAATGTTGAAGGAAACAATTTAAGTTTTTTAGAGTCTTGTAAATAATCATAAGTTATGCACAAGACTTCAAATTCAAATAAAAAGGTTTCAGGATCTTCACTTTTTAATCCATGAAAATTTTGGAGGACAGAAGGTGAGATATTTTTCATTGTGGCATCTGTTTCTTCATCAACTATAGGGAATCCAAAAGAATTATCAACTTCCCTATTTCCTCTACCTTCTCCATCATTTCCTCTACCTCTTCCTCATCCAAATAGTGCAAATTCTCCATTCTGGACTCCCTCTCCTTCTTCTTCTCTTCCTGCCATTATAGATTCTTCAAAGTTAATATAAGATTCAACCTACAAGGTTAATTGCTTTTCCTTTGGTTCCTCTATCAATGGTATGTGGAAGAAAGGTTCTACTTCTCCCTCTCCACTAGGAATTTCTAATTCTTCAACTAAAATATGTTCCCCTGTAGAGGTGAAAAAGGCTACTCCTTCTGTTGGAGATCCAAGATTTTCTTCCTCTAGGACTGCCTCAGTAGATGAAGTAGGAGATCCTCTTAATTGGATTTTTTACCTTAGAACTTCAGGAAGTCTATGGCTAGTGAAATGTGGAATATGAGTTTGAGATGGAGGTGTATCTCTTCTTAGTCTTGGTGGAGTAAGTGGTGTTGTAGGAATTAAACTCCTGCCTCTAGCTATGAATCTACCCCTAGAGTCTCTTTCTCTACGCATATCATTTTTTAGATGTAAGAGATGAGGTTACCTAATTACACTTCCCCGACAACGGCGCCAAAATTTTTAGTCAATTTAGTGTCCTAAATTGCTTGCATAAATTATCAACCAAGGTTTGTAAGCTGATGAAGTGTGGTGCACTATATGTGCTTAGTTAACCTTTTCTTACTTCGTTGTTTTGTATTTTATGTTGTTTTTGGGGGGTTTCTGTTCTTTGATGTCTAAGAATGTACAACCTGAAACTATGAGAAAATTTAAGTGAATCTAATGAATTTTAAAGGAAAGGAAATGTTCCTAAGTTAATCTAATTTCCTAAAAATGGACCAAGAACTGTTGGCTAGTTAGAACCTAATAAAAAAAACAGAGCATCTATCTTATCTTATCATTAGTCCTAATCCATGGATCTAATTCTTAAAACCAAGAATGAAATTGATGCAGAAGGTAACTCAGTAATTGCATTCATTAAACATTCAACCATTCAATTTTGGAATATGATTAAATCAATCTCCTTGAAATGATTATTGGGAATATCAGTGATGCAACTAAGTGAGGATCTGAAAGCAAAAAGGTAAAATCATGTAAAACTAACTATAAACAACTAATGTATTTTTGACTTTCTCCAACATTCAAATGTGAAGCATTATCCTCTTGAAGTGTTGTGTAAGAAATAAATTATACCTTAGTTCCTAAGTTCCTAAAAAATAACAATGTACTGAGTAAATTCAATCACTGTATGAATTAGACATTTAACCATTTAGTTTAGGATCATCATCATCTTGAAATGGCTTTTGAAAACATCCATTAACATAGTTAATTGACAATTTTGTTCTAAGAAAATGAATGACAAAACAATAAGAAAACTAAGCAACTATGTATTCTTATTACTTCAATCTTAATTCAGTTTGGAAACAGAGTCGTTTTTCTCCACGAAATATCTTAGAAGAACAAGGTTGCACAATTGTGATTTATCATTATGCTATTGATTAAAAACTCAAATGAAATATCATCCTAATTTAGAAAACAGATTTGTTGAAAAAGAGTAATGGAAATTGAACTAAAAACAACAATTGAAAAACCTCCTTTAGTGTAGGGGCCCTTTGCTACTAACGTGGATGGAATGCTAGCTAGTTAAGGATGCAATTTAAATGATCATTAGCAACACGGAATTTGTATTATGAAAAAAACGAAGTCTGAATACATAATATCAGCAAAAAGCCTGAACTTAACACGTAATTCCTTCTAACTTCTAACTTCCTCTCGGTTCCATGTAACCGATATTTAAAGGAAAATAACATAATTGTTTATGAGATAAACTTGCTACAGGTGGCTAATTCGAATTACAATATGACTGTTTAAACTTTTGATTAGCTACATGTGGCTAATTCGAATTAGATTTGAAACATCATTGTTAGACTCTTGATTAGCTGTGAAAGAGCAAATCAAGAGTCCTACTACTTTCGGATAACATACTTTGACTCCATCTTTGACCATGACCTTAGGCTTGCTTTTCCATCGATCTAGACCAAGTGAATAGGATAGAATCCATGTGGAGATGATTCTAGAAATGCCCATGTGGCCCAATTCTTCATTTGACACCTGGAACCTGCCAAACCATGAGAGTAGCTACATAATCCACAGTTAGCTGCAGAATAGGCTACGTTCTATAGCTAATTTGCAAAAATCTATTCAAATAACAAAAACATGAAAATATAATACGACGATCATTTTAATGCTTTCCTTAAGACAAAACCTAGAATTTATCATTGATTGGGTCTGTAATCTTAGGTGAAAGTGATGGAAAAAGGTGAGAAGAAATGTCAAGGAGAGGCTAATTATGAGGTTCAACACTGCACACATTAACCTTTCATGGATTGAAACAATTGTGATATGACTTATCTTTTGTATGTTTGAACCAAGTGGAAGAAAGTTAGGTACTATGCGTATAACTCAATCAAAAGGGGGAAGTCGAGGAAATCTAATTGGTTAATCAATACTTCCAAAAGGGTTGACTCTTTAAATGAAAATTTATTCCTAAGTAGAGAAGCTGAAGCTTGCCCAATGTCGCCAAGTGTTGTCGCTGCTATAACACCCTCCTAAAATTTCACTATATTCAAATTTTGGAGCCTACTTCACCAACGTATCTAGTGTTGCCTTGGTCATCAAGTGCCATTTCAAGTTATTCTATATGTTTCAAGTGTTTTTTATCATCTTGTTGTGTCATCACACTAATTAGAACACCTTTAGCGTATTTCATGGTCGTAACGTCTTTGTTGTTGTAAACGACACTTTTTGGTTGCAATCGCACACACTTCATCTGTTGTACTTGGGGAATGTTTGTAAAGTGGAATTGTGATGTCAACTTATCATTGTTCAAGTTTGTCTAAGTTTTCTTTATGATTTGGTATGTGTTGCACATGATTTTATGTATAAACTCATCGTTTTCACCCCTTGTTATATCTTCTAGACTTAGATAATTTTTTGTTACAAAGTGAACCCGTTAAGGCTATGAGTGAATGAGCACACTCTTAAGCCTTGATTTGGAACCCTTCATTGTTCAAAATTTGCATTGCACCACTCAAGAGCACATGGCCCAATCCTAAACATCTTTCCTCTTCCTTGTTCCGAACTGCGCCCTTTGAAAAACTAAGTCTTCCTTTGAGCAAACTCCTTTGACTCGAAGAAGTGTGCCCTCCTTCGACTCGAAGAAGTGTGCCCTCCTTCGACTCAAAGAAGTGTGCCCTCCTTGAGCACATGAGGAACCCGAAGACCTAAATCTCAATGCGTTCAAACTTTAGAAATGTCCCTTGCATCCTCCTTGACCTTTTGAGCGCATGAGCGGACTCTGAATCCCTAAAGCCTCATCCTTCGTCCTTCGACACTGCGCTCTACACCTCCTTTGACTTCTTGAACACATGAGCACACCCTGAAGCCCTGAAGCCTCTCCCTTCAGCCTTCAACTCTACACCATGCACCCTCCTCATGTCCCTTGGGTGCACAACGCACTTGGGAAGCTCAAAGCCTTCTCCTTCATCCTTTGAACATGCACCTTACACCCTCACGCGAGTTCCTCTCTCCTTTGAGCACATCCCAAAGCCTTGAAGCTTCTTCTCTTTAGCCCTTAAACCTTTAGAAGTGCGCCCTTGTGCCCAAAAGCTCTCTTTACGTCTCCCAAGCACATTATTAAGGCATGAACAAAAAAATCTGCATGAAATATGTTAGACTACGGGATATTCAGGTTAATGGTTGCTTGCCATGAGTAATTGCAGTTACAGGTATTCTAGGAACAACATGGTAAGCATGCATGAAGAAGATCATGTAAAGAAGACAAGCAAAGGAAGCATGCAAAACAAAGAACACCTTGAAGTCTTGATGATCGAAGTACCCTGAAAGCTCCATCAAACCAAAAACCCTTTGGAGGGTGAAGACATCAATGATCGGAAGGTGTATTTAGAACAAAGACACAAGTGATAGCCATGTAACCCATTTAAGAAAGTCCATGTCATCAGTCACTATAAGTCCCAATCATCAATAATGGTGACTTGTCATTTCTCATCACATGATGTTGTGGAAGTTATGATGTAATGATGTAATAATTGTAAAGAAAAATAAGTGGAAGTCCAAGGGTCATGTATCGACAAAAGAGCCACAGAAGTCCAAAAGACATGTAATACCAAGAGTCACATGTAATTCCAAAATTCATTTGGAAGTCCAAAGGTCCTAGAAGTCCAAAGGTCATTAGAAGTTGGAAAGCCAAGATTCTTGAGGATACGAAAGGTCATGCCTCAAGTTATAAAAGGATCCTCATCTCATACAAATGACTTTTAACCTTGGCTTCTCCCATAGGCATTGGTGAGATAGATATAGTACTTTTGGGGGAGCAAGTAGTGGCTCTAACGCTCCACTATTGGAGTTAGTAATGCTCAATATACTTATGTATCTTGGAACTTTTACTCAATACTTGAAGCCTTTAGGCCAACACATTTTCATACATGGATTGTGGATGTTTTGAGACTACCCTTTGAATGTTTATGATCCATGTTCACTTACACATGTATTGAAGTAATTGAACTATTTTGGTGCTTAAATGATTGAGAATATGTTTTAATGACTATAACAATTGTTGCATCTATGTGAACTATTTCAGGTGTTATTAGATGAGTCTTTCTCATTTGTGTGTGTCTCCTTTAGGGTAGTATTATTACTTCTCTCTCAGAGGCTCACTTTATTTCCCCTCTACAGTGAAAGAACCTTAATATATTTGTAATTGAACATTCACAGGGCACACTTGCTTGCTCATTCAAAAGCACATGTGGGCTTCTCTCTTGAGCTAACTGCTAAAGCCAAGGCATGTATTTAAGTAAACGATGGTAGGGTCATATTCTAGATGGGACTGCGACACCAAATGGTGTGAGGCCTGATTGGGACCTCATATCAGGGAGATCCCTTGTATGTTGGTGGTATCCAACACCGTCAATAGGATCAAATACACTTTTTTAGATCAAAAGAAAAATATATATATTTTTCTTTTGATTACAAAATACCTGAAAATGGACTTTGACTCTTGACAAAATTTCTTATTGACTCAAGAAACCCTATAAAGCATGAAGAACATGCTTATCTACAATATTAAGAATATTAATATTAATAATAGATTTTATTTTTCTCTTTTCTTTTCTTTTTCATATAATTTACATTGATACAAGTACAAATACAATTATGAAGACCAAACCTAGTTACATTTTCTAAGAGAGAGGATTGGAGGCCTCATTTTGACCAAGTAGGAGCTTGGGTCTATTCAAGGTTGGAGCCTTGAAAAATCTAAGACATTGTTGTACATGTTGGAGCCTGTTGTTTAATAAGAGGACTAGAGTCCTCGTCCTTTTTATTAATAAAATTATTTTTATTTTGTCTCTTATGTTCAGGTTCATTTTGTGATGAAAATCTTAACTGACAAAAATAACAATTGAAAGAAATATTGATTCATCTCCCCTCTTAGTATTTCTAATAGATTCACCCCTCTCTTAGTATTTCCAATACTATGCTTATTGGTCTACTGTTAAGGAAACTAGACTGATAGCATAGTAGTAAAATTTGTGTTCATTTAAATAGTTTAAACTTGATAACAAAATTAAAGAGATAATAAAATCTATACTAGTTTGACACTTTACTAGAAACTCATAGCTGACATCGCCTAGGATTGCAACCATGTTGCTACTGTCACATTTAACAAAAATGAAAAGTAAATGCATCTATTTGGATAATGAACCCACTTGAAAAATATCAAGGGCTTGATCCTCCTCTTCGGAGGTATAAAACTATAAGTTTGCTAGCTTTTTGACCAAAATCAAGACCCTGTCGATGAGATTTCTTGTTTTCTTTTGCATTTCATTTATGAACAAAAACATCTCCTATTGGGTTTCAGAGCGCTCAACTAATTCTTTGCCCATGATGGTCTTCGATTGCCAATATATTTCAATAGTTTAAATATATATTGTTTGTCAGG
Organism: Pinus tabuliformis; assembly: GCA_031772625.1. NCBI lineage: Eukaryota > Viridiplantae > Streptophyta > Pinopsida > Pinales > Pinaceae > Pinus > Pinus tabuliformis. Next base: position 314,220,047 of record CM062808.1, on the reverse strand, counting down.
TTCTTTCGTTTCCTATATCGAGCACCCAACCTCCAATCTCCTTGTAAATCTTGACATATATATTAAATATCCTTTCTATTCTATCTTCATGTTCTACATAATGTACCTCTATATGAATTTCAGGAGGGGTAGATTGCACATAAATATAAGCATAATGCTCTACAAAGAATTAAGCTTGAGAGCTAGAAGGGTGGTGATGGCCTCTTATCCTCTATGAGCCCTCTAAGCAAGATGGTTGAACCATATTAACAAGGAAGTATATAAAATTCACTAGGCCAGTAATGGGGAATGCTAAATTTCCTAGGATACTTTTGAATAAGAATCGGAGAGGTGAGGATAGAAAAGGGAAGTGTTGAGAGGCGACTAGAGAGCCAAGCTGACCCAAACCTAACAGGCTCGACCAAAAGGTTGTGGTGAGCCATCCAAAGCAAAACCCAATCAAAACCCCCTCTAAACTCGAGATAATGTAAATAATATGTAGGAAATGTTGAGGAATATTAAATTTTGGAGAAGTAAAAGGAAAGAGAATCGCTTGACAAGGGAGATCCATAATAATTGAAGAAACTTCTAGAAAAGCTAAGACAAAACATTGATAAGTAAAAATAATAATAATATGCCCAAGACAAGCTCGAGCAAGGAAATCAATCATGAAAGAAACCTAAGAACCAAAGCTACGTTGGTAAGGTAGAGTAACATTCAACATAGTTTGACTAGAAACATGTGTTTTCCCATTGAGGATCATCAGTGTTTCCTAACAACACAACAACCATAGCTCCCTGGCCACATATTACAGGCATAAACCTTAAGCCCAGTCTGACTTGGAACCTCCACCTATAGGCAGCTACACCTGCCAAAGATATACAACTACTAGAAACTCCTCCAAGCACCAAAATCCAACTGGGCAAGAATAAGATAAAATCCCATATGACTAAAGAGCTTTGAGTTTAAAAAACCCTTCCTAGATAAATACACAAATCACCAATTAACTAAAAATAGTATGAATTCCTTACCAAGTGTCTCCAAAAATTTCCAAATCCTTAGGTTTACACCCTTGTTGTTGCCATGAAAATGTTCCATACAAACAAACCTCTTAAAAAATGATGATACAATGGGGAAGTTGTTGACTTAATCTACCAAACTATGCCTAAAGTTTTGAGTTGACATCCCTCAGGTGCATGAGGGCTAAGTAAGGGTGACATAAACCTCCACCATCTTTATTATCACCTTGATTTATTAGCCATTATCCTGCGATCATAATCATCTCCCGTGGAAATATCCTTCTCTCTAATTATAAATTCAATATAAAAATATTATTGTCATCTTAAACCTTTATTGTGAATTAAATATAAAGAAATAAACAAAATATTATTATCATTCTATTTCTTTAAAATCTTTATTGTGAAGTAAATATAAATATATATATTGATGAGATACAGTGAACATTGCTTCAATTAAAATTTACATGATCGAATTAAGTTCGATTCTTGATACCCTGAATCTCCTTTTCAAAGTTTTATTTGAAAAGGAAATAATAAAACATAATTCACCCAAAAATTATTTCACAAAGAAGTGTTCATTTAAACTATGTACTTACCCTTCTATTACATGCAACCTTCCAACCCATCACAAAATCATTGTACCACACCTAACTTCACCAACCTTATTGTGGTAGTCCAACCAAGGTGGTATTACATGGTATCTTATATTGCCTTACTTTTTTTTTTCTCAAGGGGTTTATGAAAAAGTGGGTGGGCCAAGCCATTCACATGGCAGGTATGGGACAAGGGATTTCTTAGTAAACAAACATTCTATTTTTTCCCTTGACCTTAGCGGAAGATAAAACAATTCCTTATCAAATTATTTTCACTTTATAAGATCCTGACAGCTTCAATGTGCATGATCTATCTTTTCTTTGGTGAGTTAACAGGGTATGGCATTTTAGGTATGGATGAAGATAATATAAGGCAATCAATGCAATGGTTAATTCATAATTAATGAATAAAGGGGAAATACTATAGTGAAAGTTTTGTATTTTATGTATGAATTTAATTATGTTGATATGAGAGGTAATCATAATTTGGTGGGATCAATCATAATATGATATAACAAAAAATTTGGTCATTTGTTAAATGATCATTATCTTTATTTAAATTTTATACTTGATTTATTTTAAGTTATTATTATTTAATAATTTATATTAATTTGAAAATTAAATTATCTAAAAAATAATTCATTAAATTTTAAATTAATATTATCATAACAAATACTCTAAATTATAATAAGAATTTTAAAAATATAAATAACATCGTAAAATTTGTAACATAAGTATGATATATTTGATTAAAAGAAATTAAATTTAAAGAATATTTATCTTATTAAAACTATTATATTTAATTAAAAGAAATTATATTTAAAGAGTATTTATTTTATTAAAATTATTATAAATTAATGTAATTAATAAGTTTGTCCACAGGGTCTTGGATAGATGGTGATTGGGTGTTTTGTTAAGGCACTCCTTGTGAAGTCACCGATTCAATTCCCTATCTCGTTCAAGGTGATATATTGGACATGATGTAGATGTATTCCCACCAAGCTAACAAAAAAAAATGATAAATTATAGTATTGTAACAAAATTTTGAAATTGTGATTGATGTGAGTGTATGTAAGATATATTGGACATGATGAAGATGTAGTCCCACCAAGCTTACAAAAAAAAAATACAATTAATAAACTCATCAAATAAATTAACTTGAAAAACAATTTTGTTAAGTTTTGAATTTATATCATCAAATTAAGCATTCCAACTTACATTTGAATTGTAAAAATATAGTTAAACTATTTAAAATTTGTATTATAAATACATTTTACTTAAAAAGAGTAAATATTAATGAGTATTTATTTTATTAAAGTTATATAAAAGTTGCATTTAACTTTATTCCTTCAAAGGTTGGATAGACATAAGGAATAAGTTTGTTAAATTTTGATTTTTGGTTAGTATTGTTATAACTATTTTAATCTGTGAACGTATTATAATTTAATAAAAAAAATGAAATTTATACTCCATATTAGAACTGTTACATAAAAAAAATTATTTCTTTACATGAATGGGTAAGTTTTATTTATTTATAAAAACTATGATTGAGGCATACATGAATTACATTGAAGACGTCTATAATCCAAATGAACAACTATGCTTTCTAAGTTGATACATTAATACATGGAGATTAGAAAAGGGATAACTATCAATTTTGAGGGAGACAAAATTATAGAGGTTTAACTAGTGTAGTGCAGATGAAACATAAATAGGAAAATTAGAGAAAGGAACCTCTATCATTTAGAATTTTCCAAAAAGAAGTAGAATGTAATAAAAGTACTTGTACTTTGGGAGTGCCAACTGATTCGACACAGACATGGAACCATCCGTAAGAAATTTCAGTGGTCCTGGAGCAGTGGGAGGACTAGAGAGAGGGGGATTGTTGGGGAAGCCCGCACCATCGAAGAAGTGCCTTCAACCATTGTGCCATACGGGGAGCAAATCTATCATTCATCAATTTGAGCATTATTGCCTCCACAAATCAACATGATGTTTCAAGTATAGGTATGACAGAAGCTACAATTCTCCGTTGAGCTTATTTGCACCCTCACCCTCTTCTAATGTTACACGTCATTGAGTAAGAGCTGCTAATTTAGAGTGAATTTCTTGGATGGAATCACTGTGGAAACATAGTTGGTTGCGAGTTTGCAAAAGTTCATTAAAATCCATTGAATCTAGAAAGAGCAGCCTTGACAAAATACTCGAGACTCTGCTGCTTTGGAGGACAGAGCGGATATAGCGAGGTGAAAGGAGGCATTAAAAATATACCTATCAACTTGCATGACTATGAAACAATGCCATGGACGAAAACAATTGATATCCCACTTGTAATGCTTGTGACTAAGGAGGGTGGAATAATTTCCATCGATGGGGGGGCGAGGATTAATGTCATGAGTGACAAGGAGGTGGAGTGAGATGGTGGGATGTTCTTCGTGTGTAGATTTAAAATCTTTCGTTGCCTTTTTCTAAATGCGTGATGAGTGAAACTTATGGAGTGCATGACCAAGGAATTGGTATGAGGTCATGTTGGTCGTTGAAACTATAAATCCCTTTTGCACTTAAATGAATAGCCTCCTTCACTTGAGAATCCACCAGACAATTATTGGTTCTTTATATGTGGAACTAATCAATAAGGCACCCCATTGAGGATGATAAAGCTTTAATTTAGACATGATAACTTTTAGACAGAGGTTCTTAATATGAGCCGTTTTTTGCATGTGTCTAGATAGAAGTCTTTGGATTAGGGAATCTCCAAAAACAATGAGATAGTGAGAATAATAAGAATAAGAAATGAAAACACTTCGACAAAAAACATAAGTTTTAGCAAAATTGTCATTATAACCCCCAACTTCCAAAAAACTAACTTTCTATAATTCCTTGGGAACTTAAAAAATAATATAAAAATATAATTTATATAATTTTGTAATAATTAAATTAAATAAATATCAATGATAAGTAAAAAATATTAAAGTAAAAAAAGAGCACCATCAAATCGTTTTCAAAACTTACCTTTTAAAATCATTTTTAGATTCGCAAATCTTCTTGTTAGTTAAACCCTCTCTTCACGGGTCAGGGTTTAAAACTCCATAGACAAGCATGGTACTTTTGGTTAAGAGGGAACAACCATGGTTTTTAATAACAAGTATGGTACTTTTGGTTAAGAGGGAACATAAAGTTATTAATTTGGTCAAAATATATGTATTTACATTTACATTACTTGGAAGGTTAATTTGATATAAGAAAAACTTTTTTCTATTTCAAATTCATGTTTTTTTTTTTTTTTTTTTTTTTTTTTTTTGTTTTTTTAGCACGAAAAAAAGCTTATATTTTCTATTATGTAAAAAATATATAGAGATGATATACATTTTTTATAAGATAGAGATATACATGTAGAACCTGTATATCTGAATACATACCAAAATATGGGTAGAGCGATAAGCAGAAACATAGGAAAACCGACTGATTGTTCATCATGTTCAGAGAATATAGCTTTGATATAGGGATGTTATAATCAATATGCAGGAAATAACAAATAACAACAGAGGTCATCCAGGATAATAAGCAAAAAGAAAGGTCTTAGGTACATACCAGATCTGTGGACATGAGAAAGTAGAGTTATATACCTGGCATTTGAAATCCTGAATCTGGTAGGAAGTGGTTTCCACAGTGATGCACATCAACCATTTACCATGCTGAGAAAGGAGACCTTTTTTCGATAATGCATCCGCAACAATGTTTTTGCCCCTATCAATATGTTCAATGGAGAAGTCCGATCTGCTGTTCCATATAGACATAATCCTTTCCAGCCATCCTGATAGATTATAGTTCTTGATGGCATGTTTGGATTGGACATGGTCTATAATCATCTTAGAGTCTCCATATATTTTCAGCCCTTGCAAATTGAGAAGTCCGATCTGTTGTTCCATATAGTTCTTGTTAGGATTACTTAACTTGTCATTACATCACAATTTGATGAGATTTTTGATAGCTAAGCCCCTTTTTAATATAATTGACGAGGATACAAAATTCTATTGAAGATCATATTCCTATCAAGAGTGAGGTCATCAATTTTTTTGAACCTAGCTAATTGTTATTGTTATTTTATTAATATGAAGAACTTCACAATTATAAGTTTTAAAAAAATATTATTAATTTTTTTATTTTCTTAGTACTTTAATATATGATGAGTTTATTTACTTTTGTATATTAGATAGTTTTAATAAGTAATATAGATTTTTCTGGAGTTAGTTGCTTGAGTGGATGGGAGCACAATTTGTTTTTTCATTTAATGAGGTTCAATTCTAAGGGATATGTTTGGTCCATTGTGATAAGCCTTGAAGAATAAGATAGATCCCGCTTCGCTAGGGTCAGGACATCATAAGTCTTACTAAGTCATAAGCTATTGGTATATTTGACTTGCAGGTTGTAAATATACTATTGGCATTATGGTGGCGTCATAAGATTTGATCTTGAACTTTGCCCAAGTTACTCCAACAAGTTACAAAAAAAAGAAGAAAAAAACAACAATACAAATTCGTAAATAAATGAGATTATTCCATAATTGTCCATAGCTTCATTAAGGTCCTTAATTCTCTAAAGTCTCATGTTTCACTCTCTTCGAGGAGCTTCTCTTGACGAAACCACAACGAAGATTGGATAGGTTTGAGTGAGCGCGTGCATTATTAAAAGTGGATGTTAGGCCCCTATACTACTAGTGTAACCCCTTATTGTTATTAGTACAACCCACTTATTATATTGATGTACCCATGTAGTGCCCATATTGTTACTATTATGCCCCATAGAAGCCCACTATTGTTATTATTGTGCCCTTACATTATTATTGTTATGTCGGCTCTGATTATGTTATGACCCCTTAGACTCCTATATATAAAAAGGAGGTCTTTTCATTTGTATCATCGAAGAATTGTTCATTTATGTAATGTGAAGGAGGTTTCCCCCTCGAAGAGGCTGAATTCTAAGGCGTTGATCTATCTTTTCTATCTTTTCTTGAGCTGGTTTCATAACATTTGGTGTCAGAGCTTTGGATTCTAGGGTTTTGCTGCTCCAAACAGGTCATCGTGGAAATTTTGCTATAACTTTTTTTCTGCGACATGTCAGAAGTTGCAAAGAAAAACCCATTTGAGAAGAAATCGCGCTAAACCTTGAGTCCGAATTTCAGAGCTTTTCGTGCTATATTTGCGGAGATATGATCTGAGGAATTTGGTCTTTTTGCAGACTCCTGAATTACATTCCAAATAGCTGACCAGGGAAAATCATCATAACTTTCTCTCTAGGGATCAGATTGAAATTTCGTAAGAAGGTACAGAAAGAGGACGGACTGTAGTTTCTTGTATACATTTTTTAGATCCAAAGGTTGAAACAGTGACACGTGGCACTTAATACAATTTCACTCTTCTGGAAAGGTCTATAATCAGGTCATCTTGGGAGATTGTCCATAACTCTTTCTTAGAGAATCCAATTTGGATCAGACTGGTGGCATTGGAAAGAGGACATAGAGGGCTACTATAGATCACAATTTCAGAGCTTAAAGATCCGAAAGTACAGAGTTACAGTCGTTTCAAGGTCGAGCTCCTAAAATCAAGAAAAAGCAAGATCAGGAAGTTTGATGGCAAGGATCCGTAAATTGGATACTTCAGATGGAGTAATATTTTAATCTACATGGTGTACAACTATTACAAAAGGTATGTATTGCATCTTCATATTTAGAACCATATCAATTTTTATGGTACGAAGGGCTTTGTTCTCGTAAACAACTTGTTACGTGGTCAATTTTCACGGAGGAAATGATAGCACATTATGAGGATACAAAGAGCAACACCACAACAATTGGAAAGAGTAAAAGGGCTTTGTGACATAGTGGAAAGCAAAATTATGGAAACCAGGAAGCGTACCCCTCACAACTATAAAGATGGAAGTGTTGTTTCTCCTAGCCTTCCACAACCTATAAGGGTTACACCATAACAATTGGAAGAAAAAAGAGAAAAAGGGCTTTGCTACAATTGTGATAGAAAATGCACTAAAGGTCATAAGTGTGCTGAGAAGAAATTATTTTACATAGAATATGAAGAGGAGGAAGAAAAGGATCAAGAAACATCAAAAGAAGAAGATATACGCCAGGACCCCACCCAAGAGAAAGAAGAAATGAATCAGACCATATCTTGTAAAGCATTGGCAAGAATTACCACTCCTCAAACTCTCAATATAGAAGGACATATCAAGAAGAAAAAGGTGCAAGAAGTGAAAGATCCCATCGAGAAAGAAGAAATGAATCCAACCATATCTTGTAATTCATTGTTCAAAATTACCACTCCTCAAACTATCAAGATAGAAGGACGTATCAAGAAGAAAAATGTTCAAGAAGTGAAAGATCACATCGAGCATCAAGAAATGAATCCGACCATATCTTGTAAAGGATTGGAAGAAATTACCACTCCTCAAACTCTAGAGATAGAAGGACATATCAAGAAGAAAAAGGTTCAAGCAGTGAAAGATCACATCGAGCATCAACAACAAGTTCTCCAACTTTTAAAGGATAAAGCCACTTCGGTGCAAAATCAAACAAAACAACAGGTAGATCAACATCGTAGTGAAAAATGTTTTGATGTAGGTGATTGGGTATTTTTACTGCTACATCTCAAGCAAGCTATTTATGAGAAGGAAACGTTGGCAATACTACATGCACTTAAAAAATGGCGACCTTACCGAATGGGAAGACTCTTCAAGGATAAGGATGTGGAAGCATTGTTTTGTGCTATTTCTATTATCCAACCAAATTGGATAAACGAAGCAAGGGATGAATGGAAGAAGGACGAAGAAGTATGGCCACTCATTCAAAAGTTGCAAAAGATCCCAATTCAAACAATAGTGCCAGAAATTGAAGAGGAAGGAAAAATCATATTGGAACCTGGAGCAGTCACAGAAACAAGAACCCGACAGCTACGAAATTGATCAATTTCAGAGTATCTCATCAAGTGGAAGAACTTACCCGTTGAAGATTCCACATGGGAGGACGAGATTTTTTACAGAAGCATCAAGAACCATTCAAGCGTTGAGGACAACGCTTTTTGAAGGAGAGGGGCATGTTAGGCCCCTATACTACTAGTGTAACCCCTTATTGTTATTAGTACAACCCACTTATTATATTGATGTACCCATGTAGTGCCCATATTGTTACTATTGTGCCCCATAGAAGCCCACTATTGTTATTATTGTGCCCTTACATTATTATTGTTATGTCGGCTCTGATTATGTTATGACCCCTTAAACTCCTATATATAGAAAGGAGGTATTTTCATTTGTATCATCAAAGAATTGTTCATTTATGTAATGTGAAGGAGGTTGCCCCCTCGAAGACGCTGAATTCTAAGGCGTTGATTTATCTTTTCTATCTTTTCTTGAGCTGGTTTCATAACAGTGGATCTTGGCTTATAATAGGGATAACATTTGTCAAATTAGATCCGATGAAATGTCAACTAACTTTGTTATATGGATTGTTATAAGATTTTAACATTTGTGCACTTCAATATAGTTTACAGTCCTTGTTGACTCTTTTGAGGGAGGTCCTCTCAACCAAGCCATAACAAAAACTTGAATATGTTTAGGTATACATGTGTAATAGAAAAAATAACTCTAAACTTTTAATACAATAACGTTTATAAAATTTAGTCAACATTTTACTTAAAACATTATCAAATTTGTTGTATGTATCATTGGGACATCCACATTAGCAAAGAATGGTGAATATAAATAGGGACCATTAATAAGATCACCATCCACCAACAATACAGACATACGCCATCTAACACTTAGAAAAAAGTGGATCTTGGCTTATAATAGGGATAACATTTGTCAAATTAGATCCGATGAAATGTCAACTAACTTGGTTATATGGATTGTTATAAGATTTTAACATTTGTGTACTACAATATAGTTTACAGTCCTTGTTGACTCTTTGGAGGGAGGTCCTCTCAACCAAGCCATAACAAAAACTTAAATACCTTTAGGTATACATGTGTAATAGAAAAAATAACTCTAAACTTTTAATACAATAACGTTTATAAAATTTAGTCAACATTTTGCTTAAAATATTATCAAATTTGTTGTATGTATCATTGGGACATCCACATTACCAAAGAATGGTGAATATAAACATGGACTATTAATAAGATCACCATCCACCAACAATACAGACATACCCCATCTACCACTTAGAAAACTCTCATTATTAATCAAAAAGTCAAATTATTGGTCAATACAAATGAAAAAGAAACACAACTATGAAATATAGTCATATTTTAACTCTTACATTTCGACTTTTTTGTAATTAATTTTATTTAAAATCCAACAAAAATCTGTTGAAATCAAAATTTAAATTATAAAATCTTAAATTTTTTTTCCAGGGTACTAAATTTATTTATATATTCAAAAACATATTTTAAAAAATAAAAAATTACAATATTTATATCACCAAATTCCAACCAAAAAAACTAAAACTTAAAGTAATTAAAAACCCCTAAAATATCCCACCACCCACCACCATCCAATTTGACGCTCCCCACTTTTTCCAAAATAAACTCTCCTACGCATTGAAAAACTACACTACTATTCACAGCTTGTGGGTTTTCCCTTCCACTTTGTCGTTAACGAAGAAAAGACGCACAGCAAAATCATGATAGATATTTGATACTAAATATAAACTTAGAAGCGTACACCAAACATATATTTTTTCTAGTTATGAAAAAACAAAAAATCCTTTTTGTAGGCGGTGTTGTAATTTTAACCCGTTATTAGAAAACAAAAATATCCTTTTTCCTTGGCGGTCTCGTCGACAGCCGGTCTCCTGGCCATAGACAGCCAAAGGGCTGCCGATAAATGACCGGGAATACCCGACGACAAAAGAAGGGGATCGTGTCAAATCCCGCTGGCATTGCCAAGCCAGGGTTGGACAATAATGGGTTAATATTTAGTAAACAAATTTTCATCCTCCCTGAAACCGAAGAATGTCCACGTAATCACCAGTCTTCATTCAGGGGAAATTGACCAATGAATATTAACACGTCATCGAGGCATAATGCTCTGCACTGTACTGAAGTGCGCTGTATTGGGCACGGCTTTTCGTCTCGGTGCGTGTTACGAGGGTTTCAAGGTGCAGATCCGGCCCTGTTCTTTCCGGCTTGATGCAGAAGTTTGCAAGGGAGATTTCGTATTCGTGCTCTGCAAGTTTTCATCCACAGAGCAAGATTAAATCTGGGGTCTAATCGCCGTTTACGTGCATATATTTCTGTGATGATGAGAGATCATAAGCCGTTTTTATAGTTCACCTTGTCGAAATCTGGGACAAGGTCGACAAATTTAGCGAAGCTTGGAACAGTGCAGGAGATTTTCTCCGCCGTCAAGATGTACGTGGCTCCGCCTCCGCAGTTATCCGATGCAACGCAGAAGAGCACAGATGAAAACGCGGCTACCAGCAGGATTTACCAGATTTGGTTAGGCAGCAATGTAATATGGTTTTCAAACTCAATTTCTTATCGTATTTACCTGAAAAATGCATTTATTTTGAGCTTATTTTGAATTAAAATTGCAATCTTTGTTTCTGCGTGCTTGATCGGGCTCTAAAGACTTCAGGTCTCTGCGCCGGTGCTTCTAGGCGAATCTCTGCGAATAATATGAGCGTTATTTTGGAGAGTTGTTTGGAAGCATTTTTTGTTGTTGTTGTCTGTCGGTGCTTTGAGGCCGGCCATCATTCTTGAAATCGAAATTATTCGGTTGTTTTAGCCATTTCCTTCTAAATACTGCAAATTTTCCTCTAAACAGTGCATCGTTTCCCCATCACTGCTCTGCTGAGCACCGAATAGCCTTATAAATTCCAGCTTTTCCGTACCAATCGAGTTTCCTGACAGTGATCGAAGAAATCGGTACATTTTACCCATGTTCGATAATTTCTTGATATATAGAGGACTAGAAAGGCTCTGAGCAAAAGATCTTCGTTTTGAATTACCACTGCATTTATGGTCTGGTAGACCTCGATTTACTACTTCATATCACTGGAATGATAAAAAGTCCAGTTCTGATAAGACTTAGGTGTACTTCTGCCCGATTACTTGTTCAAATTTAACTGGATCAGGTATTATTTCCAAAATTAGATGAAGCGAGACTCTGTAATTCCTTAATCAGATGCAATATTTTGCTCCATTGTGCCAATTTTACTTCGACTGCAAATCAAGCTTCAACATCACGATTAGGCTATCCTCTTTTTTTTGTTTATATATATATATATATATATAAAAGAGATCAAGAAAGGACGTATATTGAAAAAAAGAAACATGCTGGGAAGGCAGGGTTAAATAGAAAATAAAAATTAAGAGAATTCCTAAAAGGACATAGTTTCATCTCCGCACGGTTAATTATGGAAAAAAGATTAAGATAACCTGGGATTTAGCATTCCTTATTCTGTCTCTGGGCCTGTCTTGTCTCTCTGACAATGTTACCAGGTTTGGTTGGACCCCAAGCCTTTTGGACTGGCCGAACAGGTGTGGACTGAACCTCTCAACCTTTCATAAAAATGCAAGGAAAAAACCAATTTTTTGGATTTAATAGCGAGAAAAAAATTGTATTTTGTGTATATTTATGTAGTTTTGTGGAATTATCTGAATTCAGCAATATGTATAGATTCAAGTATAATTTTATATGTTCCATATTTCTGAACTCTGTTATTTTTTTTGTTGATTTTATATGTTCCATATTCCTGAACTCTGTTATTTTTTTGTTGATTTTATATGTTCCATATTCTTGAACTTTGTTAGTTTTTGTTGGTTTGACCCATGGGGGATTTGAATTTTGATTTTCATGGTTTACACAATACTTCGTAACATGGCGATCACCCGTTGAATTTATGGGCTCACATTCCTAAACCATTTGAACTTTTTCGAAATTTTGAAATTTTCTGATATCCCCTCAACCAGACCTATCAAAAGTTTTGAGGCTGGTAAAGTCTTTGTTTGGTTTTCATCTACCTCCGCAGCGGACAGATGGGGGTTTTGCATTGTTTGTCGGAATAGCTTTTCCTACATTTTTTCTCAGGGAAAAAACTAACTCACTGAGCTTCTCCACACAAAATTTTAGGTAGTCAAAGATCTGCTGGATCTCACCTTGGTGCGCAATCATGTATCTCAGCTGCTCAATTTACTCCGACGTGGGATTTTATATGCTGCTTTTCCATTGCTGTAATAAGTTATTACACCAATTGGCCTAAAGCTGCTTATGCTTAAATTCTGCTGCTGATGTGAAGATATCTTGTATTCCCCTTGAGTCCTTTTGGTGCTTTGGCTATCCTACTTATCCCAGATGGAAAGTGGTCCTTATATCTTCAATACATGCTTATGTCAATATCCGACAATATTCTTTGAAATCAATATAGCATGTCATCTCAAAGCATTTCCTTAACATAGATCTATTTTTTCATTTCAACGGTATTTTACTGTTTTGTCATATGCTATTTTGGCTCCCATTCCTCTTCTTCAGGATAGCTTCCGGGAGTACTGGGGTTGTGGATTGCGATTAGCTTCAAGGTTGGATCAGATTAAGGTCCGGGGACAATTGTTATATTTTCATAAATTCATCTCTATTTTTAGAGTTTATCACCCATGAGATTGAAGGCCAAAGAGATTATAGTTGGTAGCATAAAGGTCACCGTGGAAGCTGGCTTAAGAAGCATCCAAGAAAGTTGATGAGTAAATTTGTCCGGTTGAATATTTAAAACTTTTGACGACTTAAAGGTCACAGTTGGTTGTTGAAAGTTTTTTGCTTTATCCTCCTTCATGCTGAGACTAAACAGTTTTAACAACGTTTGTACTGGAATTTAATTTAATTTAATGAGTATTTGTTTTTTGATAATGAACTTTAGTTTAAAATATAGAACTGCAGGAACTGGCTGTTTAAATGATGGTTTCCTTTTATTTTGATGTAACATAGTCCCAAAAAGGAACCTTTCAAAGATTTCTCAAGGAATTACATTTTCTGTTCGAATATAGTGAAGATTAAAAATGGAAGCTCAACTTTATTGGAGCATCGAACTGATAATTTAAATTGTTCAGAAATTGGTAGTTCAGAAGCTTGCATCAAGTCAGTATCGTGCCTTTCCTTTTGTAGGATGGAATCATGACAGAACATCCTTGCAAAAGAAATCCTCAGAAAACTTTTCGGTTGTCCCTGATAGTGGGCAAAAGTTTTGCCCAAAATGTTAGAAATCTTTATAATTATGATGCAGTTTCCCTGAGGCACAATGATACAAGTTGTGGAAGTCTATGTAGCTCTAATATTGTAGTATCAAAGTGCAGCTTGAAATTTTTTATAAAGTAAGAATTATATATCATATTTAAATATTGTAGGGAAGAACATGGAATTTACCGTTAACCCTTGAAAATTGTGGCATAAAATGAATATATTGTACACCAAAATTTTCAAGGGTTAATGGTAAATTCTATGTTCTTCCATACAATATTTAAATATGATAACAATTATGTAAAATTTAGCAAATATTATGGAAAGATTTTGTCAATTTACAAACTTGTTTTCTATGAAACTAGTAGAAAATAGCTTTGTGCCAAAAAATGGTCCATAAATATTCCCGTTAAATTGACACGGACTTTAGAATATGCGAGGGTAGTTGAATGAAACTGCCTCTAGTTTGAGAAGCTTGTTTTTGTGTCATTATCAACCAGAGTTGTGGTAAATATTGAGGGGACCTTGATGAGCTGAGCTGCATAGGTGACAATAGTATCTAATTGAAATGTTAGTTTTCAACTCAGACTATAAGAAACAAAATAATCAGTTATCCAAATCAGAGATACAAACATGGGGGATGTCCTAAGGTTTGAGTCACTCCCAAGAAATAACAGTTATCCATATGCTGGCAATAGGGACAGACTGACCAAGATGCATTATGTGAAGTTAGAATTAATTGATCACCCAAGCACATTTTCCTTTATTTTATCTTTAGAAATGTATAGGTGCCTTTTCTTGATTTATTTTGTGTTATGAACAAAGTTCGTATACACAACAGAATACTCAGAAGATCTGAAATATATAAATATCCATGATAGGGCAAATATATTTATATAAGAATGTATAGAAGATATGAGACATTGTTACAACCGAGGGCCTGCTTATATACCTAGGCAGGTGCTCCTTTGTGAACAGTCATGTCCTTAGGGACATGCCTCTTCATTAACTAATATATTATTATGATTATTATTTATTTATTTATATTTATATTCACATCTTCTACAAATTTTTGGAGTTGTCATCTTCGTTGATACAAGATGATAGGATCCTTTGAGTGATAAACAAAATTGTTGCACTGAGAAGGGATCTTACTATCCCAAATCAATCTTCTGTGGAATCTTGTAGTCACTGGATACTTCGTGTGAATTTTTATCACAAGACTGAATTATACTGACATTAGTAGTCTTTGGAACATAAGTTCGTTGTTTCTGTTTTGAGTGATACAAATATGCACACTAATGGAGTTGTCTGTTCTTGTGATTCGGATGTCGATAAGGAGTTCTCGTGGTTTTATTTTCCCTTATCATGTTTGTGGCAATTTCTTGATTTACTTCAAATACTAATGTTGTTGAGTTGGTTACAGAATCTTCATTTGGATTTTTCATCATTTGATTTGCAACGTCCAAATATGTTTTTACTTCAATTGGTTTGTGTTAAAATTGGCAACGCCAAACTCCACCTTGGACAACTCATATGATGGAGATGGTATTTTTATTGGATTCCTCTTTCCAAGAGGTGTAGGATTGATATAAAGATCATCTCATTCTAACAAGTACAAATGGAATTATGAATTTATTTCTTCTATGGACAAATTGTCAAGGTAGGCCAGAAGTCAAATGTAGTTTCATAAAGCCCAACTGACGTGTCTCTTCACCTTCAACGTTGTGTATATATAGAGGAGTCATTTTCCTCATTTGGTCACTCATCATTTCACATCTTTCTCTCCCTTCATTTGATTGAGTCGTACAAATTTTAGGTAGCCTGTTTCTCTCCACATGTGCGAAGAGTTGACTAGAAATTTCTGTTCTCTGCGTTGACCAAGTTGCAGCCAACTTTGACCAATGTTGATCGGGTAGTGTTTGACTGCGTTTTTTGTGGGAAATTCTCTGTTTGGGCAGGTCGCATATTCTGGCATAGAAATCGAGATTTTCTGTGTAGGTTGACTAGCGTCGACTGCAACCCTTTGACCGCAAAAAGTTGACTGTGCGTTGACCAAGTTTGACCAGATTTTTCAGTATTGTTTTGGGCTGATTTGGACTATCTTTGTAGGCCGAGTTGACTGGGTTTGACCGGGCTGATTTGGAAGAGATATTCTGTTGGTTTGACCAACGTTGAATTTCTGGTTAGGGCATCCTATTGATTGCAGTTTGACTGGACTGTTTTACAGTGTTTGGGCAAGCAAATTTTGTATATTGTACTCTTCCTCTCTCCTGAACTTTTGAAGAATATTAAGAAGATTTGATCAAAGGGTTTTCCCCACATTGGGGTTTTCCCCGGCATCTGTGAAATATTCTGTCCTCTTGTCTTGGCTTGTCTTCTGCTTATTGTTTATGTTCTATCTGCATTTACTATCAATGTTAATGTGATTGCTAACCTGGAATTGATATTGGGTTAATAAGAAAAATTGAAGTAAATTGCTCTAAAGCATAGAACATACCATTGTTATCTAAAATTAACAGTTTGTCATCTTCTTGAGTTGTGATATTGACTAGAAACTTGGACTGTTATGTCTGAAGACTTCGATATTTCTTTTGTTATAAGTTTTTCTACTTTGTTTTTTCAATGATTTCTTATCATCCTTAAGTTTCTTAATTTGAGTAAGCAAATTTTGGTTTTGATATTTTAAACATGAAAGTTCATCAACTTTTGATTCTACTTCATTTTGACGCTCAAGCTTCTCATTTTTTAAATCTGCGATCTGTTTTAAGAATTTTTGATTAAGGGTTTTTAAGTGAAAATTTTCCTCTTCTTGTTCTGATAGGTGCTTCATGAGTTCTTTCTTTGTGACCTTAGCCTTCTTGATTTTTGCCAACAATTTTTCATTGTGGTCCCTACAACGAGAAATTTTTTTCCTCCTTTTTAATTACTTCCTTATAATGCATGTCCTCAAGATCCCTTATATTTCTGTTTGACACCTTCCTGTTTTGCTGAAGTTTGGCTATTTTGTCTTCCAAATTTTTAATATGTGAATTTTCTTGATCTTCCAACTGCAAATTTTCAGTACATTAGATTACATCGTCTTGTGGGAGCGATGTTGGTTATTCAACTTGCAAGTTGGATTCTGTTTTCTTCAATTCTTGATCCACAATTTTTTTATCAAAAATCTGTCTTTTGTTGCTCAATTGTTGCCATTAATTGTTTTATCCCTTCATAAAACTCAACATCCCTTTCCGATGATTGTTTTTGTGTTACTTTGATATTCAACTAAGGTAAACAATTTTCGACATGCTGGACAATATGTTGTGCGATTTTTAAAAACTGACGGATACTCAAATTCTGTTCTACAAAACGAGCATCTGGTCCAAACGTAAAGTTATGTGTAGAATCCATAGTTCTTTCATTCATTTTTTATTATTGCATTCAACGATAATTTTAGTAACTTTTTACTTCACCCTTCCTTTTAACTTATATAATAATATTTTCTAGTTTGTTTTTTTAATTTTTTTTTGTTTTTGTTTTTTATTTTTATTTTAATAGCCAAAGGCCTGATTGTAGAAGGGAGAACCTCTCAAAACTTGTGTAGTGAAATGTTTGAATCGCAACGACAGCAAAGTTGATGACAGGTTGATGATCAAAGGCTGGATCAAACAGACTCTCTACAGTGGTTGAGCGGCCAGAGGATCGAACAACTCTTATACCAAATGTTATGAACAAAGTTCATATACACAACAGAATACTCAGAAGATTTGAAATATATAAATATCCATGATAGGACAAATATATTTATATAAGAATGTATAGAAGATGTGTGATATTGTTACAAATGAGGGCCCACTTATATACCTAGGTAGGTGCCTCTTTATGAACGGTCATGTTCTTAGAGACATGCCTCTTCTTTAACTAATCTATTATTATGATTATTTATTTATTTATTTAGATTATATATTTTTATATAAATTATATTCATGACATCTTGACTTTTGCACGTGGATGAATATTCTCATGTTAGGAAACGACCTTTCTGGAGTGTAAACACAGCTATGACATTTGAGGTTCGGTTTAATTAAGAATTGTGTTTGCACACTTGAAGCACATGAAGATAATAAACTTGACATTATAAGGTTTACTGTTAGTGCCAATGCATATGTACTGGAGTGTTTAAGGTGTGTGTGATCAAGTGCAGTACTCTTTGCATGGTAGACAATCATGCACACTTTAGGGAAGCTTAAATCCTCCCATGGGCTGATTTTTCTAATCAATCAAAACTTGATGGTCGTAGTGAGCTCCACACAAGGAGATTCCATGCATGTGACCCTTAGACCTTCAGTTCTAGCTTCTTAGTACCAATAGGTCCAAGGTGACTTCATTTGACTCTCATCTTATATGTCATTTTTTTCAGCTTATAAACCGAAGCTTAAATATAGAAGGGGCCTCATATCAGCCTCATATCACTCAGAACTAGGCCACAAAGGGGTTCAACATATGACATGAAAAAGACAAAGTCAAGTGAGGCTAAAGAATCCATGCCTCTTGCACACCCCCCCCCTGCCTTGCCCAAGTCAGAGAGGTAAGGAGGATTGTTTGAGGTTCAAAGGAGATGAAGGGTTTCACATTTCCTCCAGGAACCCAAGGGTCAGGTGGGTTTGAAGACAGAATTGGAACACTATAAATATCTCCCCATTGGACTCTTTTGAGGCATGCTGTGCTAGTGATAAGGGCAAGAGATACTATGGCATTTCAAAAGTTAGAAGCTGCAAGTTCTATATTTTGGTGTGTTCAGAGCTGCAAATCAGATTGACAACCAGCTGAAAGTGATACCTCTTGTGGCAGATTGGAAGGAGAATCATTTAACTTGTTTGATATTTGTTTCCTTCTTCAAAGGGGAGTTGTATTGTGGGTAAAGGCTTTATATCGGCTGCAAGCAACTGACACAAGGGGCTGAATTTTGAAAGAATAACTTGTGCCCCTATTTCTTCTTGTCTATGTACATAAACATTTGGTTTTACGAAAATAATGATATATTTATTTCTACTTTCCCTACTTATTATTGGCTATCTTGATTATTGGTGTTTCACCATTTAGTCAGGGATGGTTCTAGTCCAGGTGACTGTAAGTTGGTAGCTGCTTGTGAAAGTGGCTGAGGAGGATATGATATTTATTGGGTTACAAGATGGTAAAGCATTATATTAGATACACAAAAAATTACCCTCTACATGGTGGTGAGCCCTAGCATGTCTTTGACAAGAATGGCCTCATATGACTACTGAATTTGCATATGTTTTTGACTCACTATCCGTGGGTGGGCATGGAAGTTATATCAAATGAAACTAGGGATTGCATGTACATCTGTATTCTGCATATTTTTTTTGTATGCATTGTTTTGGTATGTGTTTGGAGTTTTATGGAGGTTTGCATGGGTAGTGGAAAATCCAACTAGAGTTGGAGGGACTAATCCTGTGTATGTTGACACAGAACCCCCTGGTGTCCTAGTGGAACGGTTATTACTATTCTTACCTATGAGTAAGAAGGGTCTGAAGGAATTAAGTAAAATACCTTATATGCCCCCAGAGTATGATAAATGGTTGGCGTCACTTGTGAAAACTATGATTATGTGTAAATTTTTAAAACCTAGGTGACTGTTGTCTTAATGTCCTCTCATTAAATAACTCAAAACATAATTTATTTAACAGTGGAAAATCAGATTTCTGAACATTGCATCCACACAATTGCATATATACACAGGGATTTCTCTTTCCATTCAGCGTTTCATTACTTTGATCAAAGCTTATGAGTTGACTTTGACAGCCTGCTCTAACTAGCAACTGGGTAGTCATTAAATCACCTCAAACATTAGTGTACGACCTGGGTAAAAGAGGGGACAACTACAGTAGTATGACCTGATCTGTTTCTGCCTTTCCTGGACAGCAAACTACTCTCACTCTTTTCTGAACACTGAAACATACTTGAGCAAGCACATATGACTGTGTGTATGGTATGGCCAGCTTTGTAAGCGCATGGTCTGTGCATAAAGAAAAGATGGCTACAGCAGAGGTATGACTTGTACGGCCTACTGGTATCTAACTGGTCTCTTTAGCAATCCGCTCCTTTCCTCTTGATGCAATATTCTTCCTGCCAATTCTCTTGCTCTCTTCTGATATATGAGATCAATCTCTTCCTCCCTTGTTCTATTTATGCTTTGAGAAAAATAACTGATCTTCTCAATCCTATTTGTCACTATCTCGATCTTGAGATTTATAGCTAAGAGTAAATCCTAATCTAAGATCCTAATGTCTTAAAAATTTCATAGAACATTTCATTGACTTTTAATATTAGGTTAACTTTGAAACACTAGACTTCAATTTATTATGTATTTTTCAAGTGAAACTAGAAGAGAGAATAGTGATCAAACTTTTCAAGGTGGTCGGTCAGTCAGTAATGAAACATCTCGAACCTCTTCTTGCATGTTCACATTGAAACTTGTGCAAGAAGTTCTTGCTCGAGTTACATTTCTCAACACTCCCTCTTAGCGAGGAAGGAATTTTGCAGCAATTCAAGTTTGTCTTTGAATGTTTCAAACTTCCATTTTGCCAAGGGCTTGGTCAAAATATTAGCTAGCTGCTGATAAGTGGGAATATGTTGGAGCATCATTGTTCCCCTTTAAACTCTGTCTTCTATGAAGTGTGATATAACTTTGATTATCACAATAAATGACTATGGAGTTCAACTCTTGATGAAACAATCATGCAAATAAATTGCAAAGCTAGATAGCCTCCCAACTAGCAATACTTGTTACCATGAATTTCTTCCGCTTTTGTTGAGCTAAGTGCAATGGAAGTCTGCCTCTTGTTGAACCAGGATATTATTCCTGATCCCAAGCTAAATCAACACCTTGGGGTGCTGCTATTCCTATCTACTGCATTGCTTGCTCAATTTGAGTTCAAATATCCCTGCAACTTCACTTCACCATCTCTAAGATATCTTAGATCAAAACCCGTTATGCCCCTCAAGTACCTCGACACATGTTTTGCTACCACTTGATGCTCTTCCTTGAACTCCACCATCCACTGACTCAAGGCGTTCACTAAAAAACATGTTTATGGTCTAATGGTGACCAAATACATCAAGGAAACTATTAATTGCCTGTACAAGATGGGATCCACCAACTCCGAATATGAAGTTGTCACTTTCTTCATATTAGTCATCATGGGTGTGGCCATAGGTTTGCAGTCCTCTATTCAAAATTTATTTAGGGTCTCAATTGCATACTTAACCTGCCCAAGGGAAATCTTCCCTGGTGTTTGCTAAATCTCTAGACCTAAGATATAATGCATTATGTTGATGTCTTTCATCTTAAACTTAGTTGTCATGTCTGCTTTGCACCTACAATGAGTTTCTCTACACTTGTAAGAAACAATTCATCTACATATTGTTACTCCCTCACATCATAGATAGTGGTCTCGACAATGGCATTCATGGTTCTCCGCAAACAACTAGTTGTAGATGCCTCTCATATCATGCTTAGCTCTCTCATTTGATATGGTGTTCGACATATGAGCTACATTTGCTCATTTGCTTCATATTAAGTGTTAACGCCCAATGTATTTGGCATGAAAGTAGTGATGCAAATGGTGGAGGATCCTAGCACAATGTCATGTACTAAGTAAGAAATGCAAGGTTGCTGGCTGGTTGGCTATCCAAAGAAGCAGAACAAATTTCTCCTATTGGGTTACCCACATTTTGGTGGGTAACAATTCCATTAAGGAAAGCTGTCTTCGCATCCATTTGTTGTATATTCCATCTCATAAATGAAACTAAGGATATAGCTTCTCTAATGGAAGGCCTAGTGAGTGAGGCAAATGTCTCCTCATAGTCCACTCTCTCTTTCTAAGAGAACCCTCTTTGTTGATTTGGGGTAGCATCGGATGTGTTCTAGCCATGAAAATTGGTGGAGGCTAAAGCACATGAGATCTCCAAGATCCAGAAATGGTTTGGACATATTGTACCCGGTTTGGGAGATATTAAAATAATTAATATTTTTAATGGAGTTCCCAAGTCTAAATTTAGGAAAAATAAAATACTAATGGGTATTAATATAAAACTAGGTTAGAAGGTTCCAAAAGTCATGGATCAAGCCAAATCTAATCTTAGCCGTTGATTAGAGATTTAATCTCAGTTGTTGAAGGACCAATAAGAAAAGTATAAGAGGAGGCTTGAGGGTCAGTTGGAGAAAACACAAGAGGGATCAATCATTTGATTTGCTAGAGCGGGGTTGCTAAACAAAGTCGAATCAGTGATCAATAGCGAGGGGCAGTGATTACTGGACAAAGAGGCAAAGATAGTGCCTAGAGACCAGCATAGAGGTAGAGAGCGAGAAGCAGCAGCTAGAGCAGGCCACACAGAGCCAAGCAGAGACAACATAGAGGCCAGAGGGCCTGCGTCATCCACGCAGAGGGCTGCAGGAGTGACGCAGAGGGTCCCAGAGGCTACGCGATGCCTCAGAGGGCTGACGCAGAGAGGTTTGAGGTTGACGCAGAGGCCAGAAGGGCCAGCGCAATGCTTCAGAGTTGATGGAGAGGGTTTCGTGGGACAGGTTTTCTAAATACTTGTTTCCTAATAAAGAGGTATTACTGCAGGTTGTTTTTTTTTTATTTTTATTTTTATTTCTATCAGGTGAGCCAGTTTGGCACCCAGTTGTACTCAAGGAAATACTTTATAATAATAAACCCTCAGAATAGCTGCACCCATTTTCTCGCATTGGGTTTTTTCGGAGACATTTGTCCAAAAATAACGGTGTCACTTGTGTGTTTATTTTCTTTTAGCCGTTGATCTGTAGATGTTGAGACTGTATTGTGTTTATTTCATTATTTATATGTTTTAAATAACTTGTTTAGAATTAACAAGTAGAAGAAATAAACCAGAAGAATACAGATTAAATTTCTAACGGATAGACTTAGAAATTTCAACACTCTTGCCATGAACCCCGCCTTGAACTTCTCAATGTTTCCATTTGCTGCATGCTTGATCCTGTAGAGCTACTTGGAATCTTGCTGAATTCCCCTCTAATCTTGGCACTATGTTGCAAACATCATTTTTCATGATGGAGGTGTACTCTTTTACAGTGACATCCTGCCATACTTGCTGGTTTGCTGCATCCTGTAGGTTGGAAGAGTTAGGATCTATGATGCTTGTCACTATTGCCATGTAGTATGGAAACTTCTTCAGAGATCTTCTCTCTCTAAATGTGCTCCTAGGAGCCTCATTATAATCCTAAGCATCCCTTAACGTTTGAGTTAACCATTGAGGTCTCTTGATGGAAGTGGAAGGGACAGTTATCTCCTCCTCTTCACCTGAAGACTATTGTATTACTTTGAAGGTCATTGGCGATACTAGCTCAACCTTTGGAGCTTTCTACTCCTCAGTTGTATTGCTTTGGAAGTCGTTGGTGACCTTGGCTCAACCCTAAGAGCTTGCTCCTCATCCTTTGTCGTTGGAATAGGATCATGGGGCTTTTTAGATGCAAGGTCTTCTTTAAACTTTACATCCCTCCTCACTATTACCTTCCTCTACTTTGGAAAGTAGATCTTATGGGCTTTTGAAGTTTCACTATAACCCACAAATAAACCCTTCCTGCTGAAGGGCTATAACTTGGTCCTCTTTTCTAATTGTACATGAATATAAATTGGACAACCAAATATGTGAAAATAACTCACCTTTGGCTTCACACTAGTGAATGCATCCTTTGGTGTATGGTCCTCCAAGATCTTGTGAGGGTACGTATTCTAGATGTAGATTGCTTTGTTGCATGTATGCCATAAGAAACACCGGCAAGTCCTGGTCATGAATCATGGCCTTAACAACGTCGATGATGAATTCATTCTTCTATGTTGCAACCCCATTGTACTATGGGTTGAATGGAACGATTAGCCCCCTCTTGGTTCTTGCCTCCTTGCAGAAACCCTTGAACTCCTTAGAGATATACTCACATCCATTGCCCAATCTCAAGATTTTAATCTTCTTCTTTGTCTGTTTTTCATCTAAAGTTGTGAACTCTTGAAACATGCTAAAGACCTCATTCTTGGTCTCAAGGAAGTATATAGATGATCCAAAATGGATTTTGGATAGACTCCTAAGTCTAAGTGTTCCTCACAGAGGAAAATGAAAGTCCAAGGAAGTTCCTGGGCATAACCCCATTGCAGAGATCTTTTCATTATGAATCTACTACAACTTGAATGGGCAAAAATGGACTTAGGATGCAGAAGTTATCGCATAAAGAAGATGCCCTTTGTTCTTTGGAAAAAGAGACAAAATCCCCTAAAAATGGCAAAAAACCCTTATAAAGGGAAATCGCATCGAAAAAAGGCAAAAGGCCAGACTTAAGCGAAAGCGAAAGAAACCTCGATCGGCCGATCCGATGTATCGGGTTGGAGGCAGGTATATATGCGATATCGGGACCTCGGACTCGGCGATTGCGATTATGCAATATGCTGATTGCCGATGATCGGATTGACAAATCAGTATCGACGATGCCACGAGGCAAAGGTCGGACCCCTGGGCCAATGCGTCTTGCAATTGCGATTTGTCGCATCGCAACGATGTACAAGGGGCGATAAGGCCAGACCCGATGGACTCTATAGGCACGGTTTGATAACATTTGAGTTCCGCCATAAAGGGACTTTCTTGTGTGAAAGCGTGTTTTGGTGTAAAAACCGAAATACAAAGGAAAGCAATAAAAGCCAGACTCGAAGGGGAATTAAAGGCACGATTCATAAAATTTTGAGTTCCGTAAGAGGGATTTCGGGCGGGCCTCGAGTGGTAAATGGTATTGGACCAGCTCCGCTCGATCCCATACAATGAACAATGTGTGGCTTGGAGGAGGAGAGAGGAAAACTGCCTTTTCGGGCGGGTAACCTCCCTACCATTCAGCCACCCGAAATCGCATGATGACCGTTGGATCGGAGATCACCCAGATCGATGGTGGAGCTGTGAAAGTGACCTAAGGCGGACCCGATGTGTTTATAGGGTGGATGTGATAAATTTTGTCCGATAAAAAGGATTTTGTCAGGTTTTCCAGTGTTTTCTCGTGTATTTGGGATTTTACCCAATATGCCTATGCGATGCGATATAACGCCTAATGGCAGACCCGATAGGGATTTTAGGGGCGATTGAATGGAATTTCATGTCCGAAATACATGCCCGATAGTGTATTTTCCAGAAATCTTTGTGTAATGGGATTTTCTCCAATTTTTGGGTTTTTGCCTATGAAACGGCCCCGATTCCTTTTGTAACACCCCTGATCATCATGCCACGCTGAAGCAGGCGTTTATATAGGCAATGATGCTTTTTGCAGCCACAGAGCCGCAGAGCCAGATGGCCAGTGTAACCGACAGGGGGCAGAGAAGCCGCAAAGGGATAATGAAACACAGAGAAACGACTGGGGTAGCCAAAAAGCCGGAAAAGTACCTCAAAGGAGGCAGAGAGCTCAATTGAGAGGGGAAGCAGAAGGCAGAAGCTGAGGGCAGAGAGCATAGAGAGCGAAAGCTACTACGAAGAGCAGCCGAGGGAGTCACTTGGAGGTCAAGTGAAAAGCCAGATAGCTGTAAGTTGCAGAGAGCCAAAGAAGCCAAGGCTGAAGAGCCAGAGCCAGAGCTAGAGCCGAGAGCCAGAAAGCCGAGAGCTTCAAGAGCGAGGGATAAAATGGTGTCTAAACCCATTGTTTCTGTGTAAAACAGTGGAGTTGAGCGAAGAGCTTGTAAAAAGGACTTTGCCATAATCCCAAAGAGTCTAGTTGAGTTGACTAGAGCTCACGGAGACGTAGCCCAAGAGTTTTGGGTGAACTCCTAATTAAATTGCTGTCTTATGTGTTTGTTTTATTGCTGCATCGTTTATTGTTACATGTATTTATATATCAATTTAAGCACATCAACTTACAACACATAAACAGTTCTAAAACAGACATAAGCATACACCTATATTGTCAAGCATGTATTTAATTCTGCATTGGTTCATCATAAAGACTTGGGAATAATTTAAGCTTTGGAAGTGGGAGAGGTTCTTGTAAGTTAGACAAGAAGCCTAGGTGCCCCATTTTCAGATCAATAGATGTTTTGCAAAAGAGAAGGAAACATAGTACATAGTACATGCTTCCTAAAATTAATACTACTAACATCGATCCACAAACATCCGAATGTATTTGGCCTAACATCTCCTAGACCTATGCTTATTGCTTGGGAAAGCAATTTTGGCATGCTTGCCAAGTGTGCACCCTCTGCATATTCTTGGGTTCTCAATGTGCAATTTTAGAAGACTTGTGACTTCTTGCTTAGATAGGTAATGACTCGTGACATAGGTGCCCCATCCTCCTATACTACAACTCGCACAAATTGTCACTATTATGAACCAGGGCTAGAACAGGTTAATTATGCAATTTGTAAATATTACCTTCTCTAACTCCTATTACTTGAGTTGTATTTGGGCTAGATTCCTTTGGTTTGATGAGGATCTATTGGTTCTTGAACTCATCTGCATAGGCCTTGTCCTCCATAACTAAAACTCAAAGAAAGTTCTTTCTAAGACTTGGAATAGACTAGACATCATCAAAATCTTACGACTTACATGACTCAAGCTGGAAGGGAACAATGCCAGCTCATACTACTGGATGCTTGGCATCATAACCAAACTCAATTTGTATCCCAAGTCCTGCTTTGTTTGACTAGAAAATTACTGTTGGGACGGTTGTAATATGACAAGTTGCCCCATTATGCACATACCATGCATTCATCGGAATTGTGTTTCTGGAAAGGAAAGATATCATCGAGAAGTCCTTCTATTATTGTTTTCCTTTATCGTTCTTTTTATTTGGATATTGTGATGCACAATGATCGTGCTTTTGACAAATGAAGCTCTTGATTTTACTCATGCCCTTTGCTCGTTGTGCTGTGAGGTTGACCCTTCACTTTATCTCTTACCCTTATTGGGTCCTTTATCTCTGTGCTTATTGGTCTAAGCAAATAGGGGTAGGTTCTTGTTACCACCCTTTTGTTTGCCTTTGACTCCATCCAAGTCTCCTCTTAGATGCAGTCATCCCACTGCATTTCAAAGTTTGGAAGATTCTCGTAGGCACAAATACCTTTAACAAATCGTTGCCATGAAGATGGGAATCCATTTAGTGCCATGTTTACCAACTCTTTTTATCCGCATTCTTCTCCCTAACTGTTGATCACAAATCAACGTGACCTTCACAAGGTGACTGGTAACTGAATATGATTTTGTCGTCTCTACAGATTTGAGTTTTGTTTCACAAGATTATTTTTCCATCAATGTTTTCACTTTGGTAGAGGCTATGTCATAGGGTTTGCCGAATTTGAACCTTGAGTTTCGAAATTCTTAGAACCCAATTTTTTTTTTCAAATTTGTTCAAGTTCGGTGAACTTGATAGTTGAATCTCAAATTCAAACCTCAACGAATTCGAACCTGAAGTCGAACCTAAAGAGGAACCTGAAGCTGAATTTTATAGTTCTTTTAAATTTTTTTGGGGTTCGAGGTTGGAGTTCGGGCGGTATTTGTCAGTTGTTTTAAGATTTATGAGAAAAGCCATGGGAAACACATGGTTTTCTCTTGTTTCGCTTCCCGCCAGTTAGTTTCCCGCGGTGGCCATTGGTTTGGCTTTATTTACCATGGTTGTCGATAGATTTTCACAAGCCAACTTCAGTTTGAGTGTACTCGCTCTAGTGTGCTCAGTGTTGCCGCTGCGTGTTGTATTCTCTGCAATTTCCTGAATTCAATTTCTAGATGTTGCTTGTCCCCCTAGAGCATGAAGTGAATAGTGGTCGTGATTTGTGGCTTGTGGTTGCTCATTGCTACTCATATAGCTTTATTGATTGATTTTTATTTTTTATTATTTTGTCTTTTATATATATACATATATATATTGAAAAATATGTATATTCGAACTTAATGCTGAACCTCATACGAACCTCATCGGAAAATTTGAATTTGAATCGAACTTAATTGTTGCCGAACTCGAATTCGAACCCGAACCGTGTGACATAGGGTAGAGGTCAACTAGAGGATACAATATCTCTTTGCAGTTTTCTTTTGGGATACATGAGGGATCAAATGATCCTATATGGTGTCCATGGTCATCTGCTTGGCCCTCTCTTTCTTTTTGTGAGATACCAGCTGTTGCAGCACTGTAGGTAAAGGTACAACATCACTAACAATATTCAAGAGATCATTCTCTTCTAATAAGAATTTAACTGTCATTATCCATGACAAGAAATTTGAGGCACCATTCACTCTATTATCGGATCTGAGGCTAGCTGTGGCCATCTTTGAGATATAATGCACAAACTCCCAGATTTGAAAATTGGTCCTTAAAAGGAATATTGAAACCCTCTAACTGCCAATCCTCCTTTTCAGTAGTTTATTTATTGGTGTAAACCCTTGAGAATCTCAATTATAGAAATAGCTGCAATACCATGTAAAGTTTTAAAGCCAAGGTGACTTGGTAGCATAAAGTTATGGTTATAACTCACAATAAAATGTACTTAACATCAGAAAACTAAATTTCTGAACATTGTGTAAAAATTTCTGTTTTCCCACCCCGGTTTTCAGTTTCTCCTTATTTCTCCCATGTAGTTAAATGCCCATTCCCATAACCATACATTTAACAGACTGAAAAAAATAAATATTGCTGAAAACACAAATTCTGGAAATTTTTCAGAATGCTGGAAATTGCAGAATTAAAAATCAGCAATTAAAAACAGCGATTAAAACACATTAAAACACTGATATTTTTGGTCAACTTGACCCTGGAAAAACCCCCTACAACTCTTGGGGAAAACCAGTTTGAGAGCTCTTCTTTATTTCTGAAAATTGTCTTTTTACAGTGAGAATTATTCAGCAAAAAATCAGCAAGCAAATTTACAACTTATCTCCTTTCCCGTGCCTCACAGCAATCTGGAAATTACAGCAAACAGGACAGCAATAAATGCTGTACGACCTCCGTTTTGTGTGCAGAAAAATCAGCAAACTGCTCCTCTATTTTTGTGCAAAAATCTGCCTTTCACTATGTGCTGAATCAGCTGTACAAATCTGCTCAACTGCTGCCTTGGAATGTGTGCCAAGCTGCTGTCTCCTTCTCCTTCCTGCTCAGAAATCTCTCTTGCTCTCTTGCTCTCCTTCTCCCAATCTGCTCATGAAAGAATGAAAATGACCTTTTCCTCCTTTTCCTCCTTTAATATAACTCCAAGTGACTTTTGGGTGATCCAAGTGACTTTTGGGTGATCTCTAAATCCAATGGCTGAAATAGATTTAGATCAATGGTTGAGATTAAATGCTCATTTAAATCTCACTTTCTATTTTTTTAATTCACCCCACTTTAATAAAGACCCACTTAGTCATTTATTTTCAAAGTCACTTTTCCTTTCTAATTTTTCATTGACTTTATAAAAGTCACTTTAAAATTAGACTTAATAACTTTATCACTTAAAGTCACTTTTAAATTAGATTTAACTTTATAAAATTATAAAGTCACTTTAGGAGAAAAATTAAATTCTTTTGGACACTTTTCCCTAGGCCAAAGATCAAAGCCTAAGGGAACCACCTATCCTCCGGTACCAAATTTCAACACTCCCTCTTACCGAGGAAGGTGTTCCTCACCACACCCATCTTGTCTCTGAAGTAGACATGCTTGCCCCGTGGTAAGGCTTTGGTAAGGATATCTGCAACCTGCTCATCAGTGGAAATATACTCAAGCTTCACAGCTCCCTTCTGAACATAGTCTCTGATGAAATGATATCTGATCCCGATATGCTTTGACCTGTCATGAAATACTGGATTCTCCGTGAGTTTAATGCAACTCTGATTATCACAGTAAATCACTAAAGGTCTCAACGGCTGACCAAATAAGCCAAACAACATCTTGCGAAGCCAGATGGCCTCACAACTAGCTAGACTGGCTGCCATATACTCTGCTTCCGCTGAACTCAGTGCTACTGACTGCTGCTTCCGGCTGAACCATGACACTACTGCTGAACCCAACCCAAAACAACACCCTGAAGTGCTCTTCCTATCAGAAGCACAACCTGCCCAATCAGAATCAGTGTATCCTGCCAATCTCACTCCATCTCCCTGCCTGTAGTCCAGACCATAATCCACTGTCCCCTGCAAGTACCGCAAAATGTGTTTTGCAGCCACCCAGTGAACCTTCCTAGGCTCACACATAAACTGACTCATCGTGTTGACTGCAAAACAGATATCTGGTCTAGTGTTGACCAAATACATCAAGGAACCAATCAGCTGCCTGTACAATGTGGGATCCACCAACTCGGAATCCGAAGCATGAAGCTTCTTCCAGTTGGTGATCATCGGTGTCGACATGGGTCTACAATCCTCCATGTGGAATCTGCTAAGGATGTCCACAATATACTTCCCCTGCCCCAGGAAGAAATGCCCCTCCTCCTGCCACACCTCCAAACCCAAAAAGTAATGCATCAAGCCGATGTCCTTCATCTCAAACTCCGCCGCAAGATCTCTCTTGCAGTGCTCTATGAGTCTCTCTGCACCTGTAATGATCAAGTCATCCACATACAGCACCAGAATGAGAGGCTCCTCACCAATCACAATAAAGTAAAGGTTCGGATCTGCCTCACTCTTTGTGAAACCCATCCCCTGCAAGTATGCATCTATCCTGGAGTACCAAGCTCTGGGAGCTTGCTTCAGGCCATAAAGGGCCTTCTTCAATCTGCACACATGGGACTCCTTCCCATGCACCTCAAAGCCCCGTGGCTGCTCAATGTACACCTCCTCCTGTATGAAGCCATTGAGAAATGCGGTCTTCACATCCATCTGGTGGATCTTCCAACCCATCTCTGCTGCTATCGATATAATGGAGCGGATCGAAGTATATCGAGCCACGGGAGCGAAGGTCTCCTCATAATCAACTCCCTCTACCTGGGAGAACCCTCTAGCCACAAACCTCGCTTTGAATTTCTCAATGCTGCCATCTGCAGCATGCTTTACCTTGTAAAGCCATCTGGAAGTAACCACAGATTTGCCCTCAGGCCTCGGCACCACCTCCCAAACATCATTCTTCATGATAGAAGAATACTCCTCCTGCATGGCCTCTCTCCAGACCTGCTGGCTAGCTGCCTCCTCATAGCTAGAAGGCTCAGAGTCAAGGATGCTGGTAACCATCGCCATATAACTACAAAACCTCTCAGGTGGTCTACTCTCTCTGACCGGCCTCTTCGGCTCAGCAACAGATGTGGCATCTCTCAAGGTGTCCTGAAGCCACTTGGGCTTCCTCTTCCCTGAGCATGCTTCTCCCATAGGAGAATGAAACTCCTCCTCCTCATCACCATCAGTAGCCTGAACTCCTGACTGTCTGTCTGCTGTCCTCCTGCCTGCACCTGAACCTGTAGAAGCTGAGGTACCGTGTGAACTGTCCATCAGTGGACTCCCTAGTGAACTGCTCTGTGAACTGCTCTGCATGCTGCCCGGAGCACCACCCCTCTGGCTCGGCGAGCCACTGCTCACTGATGGACCTGACATCCTCATAGATGTACCTTCGGATCCTCCTGATCCCTGCCCACTGGATCCTTGCGACTGACTCAACTGCTGCTGAGGGTCTGGCTGATCCAGATACTCTAACTCCCGTGACCTCCTAAAGGCCCTGTCCTCCTCGAACTTCACATCCCGTCTGACAACAACTCTCCTCTGTGCAGGAATGTAAATCCGAAAGGCCTTTGAGGTCTCACTGTAGCCCACAAAGATACCCTTCTCTGCGGTGGGCTCTAGTTTGGTCCTCTTCTCCTTGGGTATATAGGAGTATGTAATGCATCCAAAGATATGAAGATGACCAAGATCAGGCTTCTTCCCAGAGAAAGCCTCCTCCGGAGTCATGTGCCCCAAAGCACGATGCGGACTCCTGTTCTGCAAGTAAACAGCTGTGTTGCAGGCCTCTGCCCACAAGAACAATGGTAACCCCTGATCATGTATCATGGCTTTGGCAGCCTCTATGATGGATCTGTTCTTCCTCTCCGCAACCCCGTTCTGCTGGGGGTTGTAAGGAACAGTGAACTCCCTCCTAATGCCTGCCTCCGCACAATAGTCAACAAACTCTCCAAGGGTGTACTCTCCTCCATTGTCCGACCTCAAGGACTTGATCTTTCGACCTGTCTGAGTCTCCACAAGAGCTCTGAACTCCTGAAACCGCTTGAAGACCTCACTCTTGGTCTTCAAAAAATAAATCCAGGTCCTCCTGGAGTGATCATCAATGAATAAAACATAGTGCTCATATCCACTCAAGGAAACATGAGACATCCGACCGCTCACATCGGAATGAATCAAATCAAGTATCCCCGTCGCTCTGCTGTCACTGCTGGGAAAAGGGGATTTGGCAAACTTGCCCATCGCACAACCTCTGCAAGTATCAAAGTGATCAGTACTGAAATCTGGCACACCTGTAGTGATCTCCCGCAATGTCCTCAAGGCTCCATGATACATATGTCCCATCCTGCGGTGCCAAATCTCACACAGCTCAGAACTGCTAGCTCTGCTGTCGGTACTACTGCTCAATGCCAAAAGGGGTTGGAATGCAAACTTGTACACCTTTGCATGGCGTACACCTATCACTCTAGCTGAATCAGCTGGAGTGCCCCTGGGATACATCAACACCTGTCCTCCCCTGAACAGTACCTCATATCCTCTGTCCTCCAAAGCTGAGACGGATATGAGGTTCTTCCTCATCCCTGGCACATAAAGAACCTCTGACACTTTCAAGGGAGGTTTGGACTCCCTCTGAAATGTCACTGTCCCCACCCCGACTGCTCTAACAACTCTGTCATCACCAAGTACTACCTCAATATCAGTGCCACTCTCTGAAAGCTCTGAGAAGTACTCACGGACTCCTGTCATATGACGTGAAGCCCCACTGTCCACATACCAGATACCTGAAGATGCTCCGCTAATCGAGGGAAAAGCATGCTCCCTCTGAACCTGTGTGGCAGGCGATCCTGTACTAGAGGACTCACACGTAGTGAACGCAAACTCTCGGTCAAAACGACCAGCAAAGTCTTCAATCTCTGCTGAAGCTGCCACGTCCTGGTACTTCCCCTTCTTCTTCTTCTTCTCCGGACACACAACTGCATAGTGTCCCATCTTTTGACAATTCCAACACTTCACCTTGGAATAGTCCTTCTGTGTGTTCCCCTGTTTACCTTTACCTTTGCCTTTGCCCCCACCACTGCTTGTGGAAGCCTGCTTCTTCCCTTTGCCTTTCTTGCCTCCTGCCACCAGTGCTACGTCCTCATCCTGCTCAACTGGCTTGGCTGCCCCAAGCTGTCCTTTCCTGATCTCTGTCTGAATACAATCATCCCAAAACCTCTCCCATGTGGGAAGGGTCTCACGTGCACAAACCCCATCAGCAAAGTTCAACCATGAACGGGGGAGGCCATTCACTGCAATACGCACCAACTCAGTGGATGGAATGGCCTCTCCAATCGCTGCCAACTCATCTCTCACATTGGTAATCTTTGTGAGATATCCAGCTGCACTATCATTACCCATCTTAATGTTCTTCAGCTTCTCCTTCAGGACCATCTTCCGGTTCTCATTGGTACTCTGGTAGAGATTGGACAATGCTGTCCACATCTCATGGGCATTGCTCTTTCCTCTCACATGAGGAATGCAATGGTCTTTGATTCCGTCTAGAATCAGCCTCTTACCCTTATTGTTCTTCTTTTTATACTCAGCCAACTGAGTAACATCAGTGGGCACAACAACAGGGTTCTGTGCGGTATGCACCATGATATCCCAGACTTCTGCCTCCTCAAAGATACTCTGCATTCTCTCCTTCCAAACGCTGTAATTTATATGCCCATCCAGCCTATCCTCCACCCTCAATCCCAATGACATCCTGCTGTCCTAAAACTGAAAAATAGCACTGCTGTAGTAAAGATAAAACTGCTGTTTATGAAAAAATCAGCTTGCTGGAATTTTCTGAGTGAAAAATCAGCAACTGTAATTTTTCCTTTTGCTGTCCCAAACTGCCCTTCAGCACTCAAGCTCTGATACCATGTAAAAATTTCTGTTTTCCCACCCCGGTTTTCAGTTTCTCCTTATTTCTCCCATGTAGTTAAATGCCCATTCCCATAACCATACATTTAACAGACTGAAAAAAATAAATATTGCTGAAAACACAAATTCTGGAAATTTTTTAGAATGCTGGAAATTGCAGAATTAAAAATCAGCAATTAAAAACAGCGATTAAAACACTGATATTTTTGGTCAACTTGACCCTGGAAAAACCCCCTACAACTCTTGGGGAAAACCAGTTTGAGAGCTCTTCTTTATTTCTGAAAATTGTCTTTTTACAGTGAGAATTATTCAGCAAAAAATCAGCAAGCAAATTTACAACTTATCTCCTTTCCCGTGCCTCACAGCAATCTGGAAATTACAGCAAACAGGATAGCAATAAATGCTGTACGACCTCCGTTTTGTGTGCAGAAAAATCAGCAAACTGCTCCTCGATTTTTGTGCAAAAATCTGCCTTTCACTATGTGCTGAATCAGCTGTACAAATCTGCTCAACTGCTGCCTTGGAATGTGTGCCAAGCTGCTGTCTCCTTCTCCTTCCTGCTCAGAAATCTCTCTTGCTCTCTTGCTCTCCTTCTCCCAATCTGCTCATGAAAGAATGAAAATGACCTTTTCCTCCTTTTCCTCCTTTAATATAACTCCAAGTGACTTTTGGGTGATCCAAGTGACTTTTGGGTGATCTCTAAATCCAATGGCTGAAATAGATTTAGATCAATGGTTGAGATTAAATGCTCATTTAAATCTCACTTTCTATTTTTTTAATTCACCCCACTTTTTTTTTTTTTTTGTAAGCTCAGGTAGTACTCATTCTATTACTGAAAATTTTTCAAAAAGATACATCAATCCAAACATAGATGCCCGCCCTCAAGGGGAAACCGGGTCAAAAACCATCTGTAATTTTTCAGTCCAGCCCAGAAGTAATAGGCTCTCCGACTAACCAAAGTAGCTAACACAGCATAGCAGTTTTGAAACTTACAGTAGATCCTATTCATAACTACATTATTATTTCTACTATTCATTTAAAAAGACGCAAGCAAAATCAGGACCAACAGTAGCATAGCTAAACATATCTGCCTTCATGCATTTTCCTCGTCCATCGGTCGGCGGGCTCCTTGCGCGGGATTCCGCTGTCTGTCTTCTTGAACAGGATCCTGACGTTCACCCTTCAACAGGCAGAGGATCTCATCCAGTTTATCCTCCTGCTTTGACAAGGTTGTGCGGATATAGCTTAGCTCCCTGCTCATCTCAGGTTTCTTCTGGAGCAAATCCGCCATTTCTTTGGCAACCTGTTCCAGGGCCTTCGCCATCAGGCCTTTCATTACCCAATACATGTGAAGGGATTGCTTGAAAAGGGTCCTGCGGCCACGAGTGTGGCCCGGGTCGTGGAAGATTGTAGCCCATTCCTCCATCTCGTCTGCCGATTGCTCCTGTTTGGCCTCCTCTTCAAGAAATTGCATAATCCTGCGAATATCGGGGTCAGCGTTGTTTTGAAAGGCTTTTTCCGCCGCTCGAATTTGATGCATGACGGTCCTTTTCGGTTTCGTTTGTCTCTGCTGACGCCTGCCAGAATTTTCCCCTTCCTCATACTCTGTCTTTCCGTGGTCTTTATCCCCCTTGTGCGTTTTGCTTTGCCCACTGCTCAGTGGACGACCTCTCTTGCGGAGCCCCGAGCGCCTATCTTCAGAAACCTGCTGCATGGACGAATTTGTTTCCGCTTGGGGCGTGCTGCCCTTAAAGCTCCTCTTTTGCAGTTCCGTGGATCTTTTCCCAGAGCCACCCTCTTCTTTCTCGTCTGAGTCGTCCTCTGTATCCCAAATTGTGATTGGGGGTTCCCGGTTTAGGGGGCTTTTGCCCTTCCCTTGCTCCCATTCTTCCTCAATTACACCCCGCTCCCCTGCGCCACGGCCTCTCTGACGGGTCTCCATGCCTCCTGCAGCCCTGCCGCTCTTCCTTCTCGGATTATTTCCCCGCTTCGACTGCTTCCGCTGGAGACTCTGAAAGTGATTCCAAATTATCCCGCAAAGATAGTTGTTTATCGAATTTTGTTTCTCTTGAACTCGACGGTTTCCAGTATATTGCATATATAATGATGCCCGAATTTGAGTTCCCGGCCTCTTCCTATCTAGATCCGGTACCCCACTACCGTCGACCGTTCCATCCATGATCACATCTACTACGGTGTATCCTGACACCTCGTTAATCTCCCCTCTCAGCTGATGCGTCTTAATTATCGCATCGAATGCGTAATCCTTGGTGCTCATCCCCTCTGCCGCCACTATACCTCCTTTCAATTCCTGCTTCATCATTGTATGAATTGGCATGCCATTTAGCACCTGAGGTGATCGAACTTTGGTCATGGTTCGATCGTGTCTTTGCCCTTTGATCATCTCTTTCATTAATTGAAGTGTGTTCCCCGATAACACCGTCACCTTAAGCAATCGAACTTTGGTCATAGTTCGATCGTACCTCTGCCATTTACTACTGTCTTTCATTAATCTAAGTGTGATCCCCGATGACACCCTCATGATCAGCCTTAATGAGCGTGTGTAGATTTTTCCATTCCCCGTTTGCCTCCGGATTCCTCCACTGACTATCAATCCTGCTCTGCTGTCCTTTGCTGCCCCAATTGGCCAGCCAGTCCGCAGGTTTATTGCCATTTCTTCGAACATGATTGAAGATACAGTAGTCTATTCTTTTAATCATATCCGCTATCTCCTGAACGATACCTGCTGTGCGCCAGCTCTTAGTCACCTTTTCCCACCCCTTGCCATTCCTGAGTTTCTTAACCATTTCAATGGCTATTTGGGAATCGCCCGAAATTTCCAAGTTTGAATATCCATTTCTGATAGCTATTCGCAATCCAGTGTGGAGAGCCCAGAACTCGGCCTCATTGTTAGTCATATTCCCTCCCCAGTCAGCATATATCCATCTTACTTGTTTGTTGCTGTCACGGAATATACCCCCGAACCCTGCATCCCCAGGGTTGCCCTTAGAAGCCCCGTCAAAATTTAGTTTTACAAATTGATCCCTGGGATAGGTAAACGTGTCTGGACTTTTAACCCTCATGTCCTGATCTTTCCTGAATTGATACTGCACCATCTCAAATTTCAGGTTTAGTCTGCGCAAAATTTCGTGTTCCCCTGGATCTGCTTTCCAATCTTCGTCCTGCCATCTCTCTACCAGAATGGTTTCTCTCAGCGCCTCTACCACCCGCTCCCAAATTGCCTCAGGCTCCTTATTAACACTTTTAAAAATTCTAGCATTACGTTCCTTCCATACCAGCCATATTACAAAACCTGAGGCAAGGTTCCAGGCTCTCTGTATGACTCTGCATTTGAAGGTTTCCTCCCTCCAATGGAAAACCATTTCGTTGAAATCTCTAATCTCCACCTCAGGTTTATTAAAGGTATGCTTTGTATGAGACCATAGTTGTTTAATATACTGGCAATGGATCATGATATGATCTCTGCTTTCTTCATGATTTTTACACAGGTAACAGCTCGAAGGTCCCGAGAAACCCCGTTTCTGGATGCAGTCCCAAGTAAGAATTTTGTTTTTCAAAGCTATCCAAGCGAAAGTGGTTACTTTGGGCCACCAATTTAGATCCCAAATTTTCCTCCAGTCCTGTTGGCCATTAATTCACCCCACTTTAATAAAGACCCACTTAGTCATTTATTTCCAAAGTCACTTTTCCTTTCTAATTTTTCATTGACTTTATAAAAGTCACTTTAAAATTAGACTTAATAACTTTATCACTTAAAGTCACTTTTAAATTAGATTTAACTTTATAAAATTATAAAGTCACTTTAGGAGAAAAATTAAATTCTTTTGGACACTTTTCCCTAGGCCAAAGATCAAAGCCTAAGGGAACCACCTATCCTCCGGTACCAAATTTCAACACATTGCATTCATCATATGATAGCTGGAAAATGAATAGCAGAAGTAAAACATATAAAGATTTCTCCTTCTAAGAAGCTTATTCTTTTGATCAAAGCTTACAAGGTGACCTCTATAACCTTGTGCTTTTTTGTGTTGTGGTTTTAGGTTGGAGCTTGAGATTGAGAACTTGTTTGGAAAGTTTTGAGATGTATCTTGATAAATTACTCACAAGGTACAACCTTATCAAGAAGTTAATCATCTAATAAAATTAAAAGTTGTAGCACTCCCTCGTCTACAAGACGTGGTTAAACTTAGCTATGCAAAAAAAGAGGAGGCTAAAAAATAGGTGTGGGAGCTATTGGAGTAGGGGTTTATTCAAAACTTTGAATACCCTTTTAGAGCACTTGTATTGTTGGTAACAAAATGAGATGGCCTTATGTAGATGTGTGGACTGTAGGGTCTTCAACAAGGTCACTATAAAAGATAAGTACTTACTTCGTGGCATTGATGGCCTTTTTGATAGTTTAAGAAGGGCAACAAGTTTCTCAAATGTTGACTCAAGGAGTGGATAACATCAAGCATACATTGTGGACAATGATGTATGAAAAAGTACCTTTAGAACTACTTAGGGAACTACAAATTCTTGGTAATTTCAGTTGGGATCATGAATGCCTTGTTC
Source organism: Pinus tabuliformis (assembly GCA_031772625.1). NCBI lineage: Eukaryota > Viridiplantae > Streptophyta > Pinopsida > Pinales > Pinaceae > Pinus > Pinus tabuliformis. The sequence continues at coordinate 314,181,556 of CM062808.1, read as the reverse complement.
ACCTTTATTAGGATGATGGATGTTCTCTTTAAAACCTTTTATGGTGGGGGGGAGTTTTTAGTAGTTTTTCTTGATAATTTGATCTTAGTAATTTGGAGTAAGGGCTCATTTGACACCTTGAGATGGTACTAACTTTGCTGTGATAGGATAAGCTATATATGTAACATTTCTTCCAAAAACAAGTTGAGTACCTGGGGCACATTGTCTTTGGAAAAGTAGTGGCATGAGACCTTCAAAAGATTCAAATCACTAGAATGGGAGTCCTTGATTAGTTTTCATGAGGTGGGAGTGTTTTAACTTTTGGAGCTTGGCTGATTTCTATAGATGATATGCATCTAATTTTTGTTTAGATCGATGTAGCAAATTGTTATTGAGTTGAAGAAACCCAAAAGGGTTTCACAGATACACAGGGTTAAAGATAATGTCAAGTTGCGTATGAAGACATTAACATAGGCACTAGTCTTGATTGTTCAAGATTCTTCCAATTTTTTCTATTTATACTAAAGCTAGTGGTGTAGCCATTAGTGCTTTGGTTTTTGTTAAAATACTTTTTATAGTCATATACATATATTTACATGAAGGAAAAAAAATAAAAGGGTATATACAATGGTATTTACATCCTTTTCCTTAAAGCCATAATAATAGAAATAAAATCCAAATAGGCACTAGGTTCTAAGATTTTGGCGTCCTTGAAAAGCAAAAACCCTTTTGCCAAAAGTTGTATATGTATCTCCTCTATCCACATATGACTAAAGGCAAACAAAGAGCTACACTCATTCTAGAAAATGTATTTGCATTGAAGTTTCCAAGGGACAAACATGGCTGTGAAATAGTGCCAAATGAGAACAATGGAGTAAGTATTTGGAGTCACCAAACAAAACTGCATACCAATACAATCTACCTTGAAGAATAGTTGCTTGTTTTAATTGTAAATGATCGCAGCAGGCCATGGGAACAATCCCATAATAGATGTTTCATTGTTTTTAATGGGAGCCAAGTAGCATAGAGACCATTGTAGATGCCACTTTTAACCAGTTAGGCCTTGGTAGGAAGGCCATGATAAATTGCTAGGCATGCAAACACATGTGGCTTAGAAGAAAATCTCATTGACTAAACATTATGTAACCTTTGAATCCATTGATTCTTTGCATCAAAAGCCAATCACCTCAAAATGTACCTTTAGAGTAGTTTCAATCCTATTAAATATGTGCATCTTCGAGGCTATGCCTTGAAAATGTACAAGGAAACACTAATGTTAGAGTTCAAAAAGGAATGTGTACCCCTTACTTAGCTAGGGTTGGGAAGTAGGCATCAAGCTGAATATCAAGCTAGTAAATTATATACTATAGTAAGTGAATGTTGTAGTAACCTTCATCTCTGCCCTTTGAAGAAGTTAAATCAGAAAGAGTGCTCATAGAGGTGTTCATAACCTAATTTTCTAAGGTTCACCACCAACATCTTTTGGTCACAAAAATTGGTGAGGGCATCTAATTGCCTTTGCAGACTATTGTGGGAGGATGCTAAGAGAGGGGTATTCAAGATGTGGCGCAACAATCATCCAATTATGTGTTCTTCCCAAGGTACTTCCCTAAATTTTTTGGTTTAGATCCCAAATAATGCCAAGGAGAGGGGCATCCTCGATAAACATGATTAACTTAAAGTCCTTGAATTGTAAAAAACTAGCCTACAATAGTCTCATAGAGTTTCATAATAGTAATGTTGAGAGTCTAAGAGAATCCAATGTCATGCAATCTTTAAATCAGTGAGTGTCTCGATATAGAATAAAAGGCCTTTTAAAACTATACAATACAACAAAAGACTTTTGAGGATTGTTGACTAGCCTCTTCAATAATAGCTTGAAGTGTAAGGATGTTATCAATAGTTTGGTACTCTATTCTAAGACTTGCTTAGCCTTTGGCTCTAAGCTGCTTATCTCCAAATGTTTAAAATTGTAGCATAAAGCTTGGCAAAAGTATACCCAATCATATAGTCATGGAACCATTTGAGTTAGAATTGTTATTCTATTTAAAATAGTATGAAAATATATCATGACCATGAAGGAGGAGAACTCAAGTAAACTACATTGAAGAGGTTGGTAATATAATGTGCAAGAGAGTTAGTATTGTATTTGAGAAATTTATCTTGAAACCCTTCATCATTAGTTGCTTTGCTAATTTGTAAATTCCAAATAGCTCTTTTAATATCTTCTGGGGTAAATACATGACACGAGGTATGAGGAGAGGAAACAAACACAAACAATTGGATTGACATGTCATAAAGCGTAAGGGGAGGTGGCATGAAACGCCCAAGATTGGGAATTGATATCTAAGGGGGTTGGGGGTTGGGGTGGGTAGGAGCAACCTTTCCTTGAAAGGAGAGTACATAAGGATTTCTTAGGGAAAGATGAGAACATTGATGCTCTATATGTGGTTAGAATAGATAATGGGTCATGGGTGAGAACATCTGACAAAGTGGAGGTACTTGTGCATAGCTTTACACTCTTAATCATATCGTTGATTCATAGGCCATTTACCTAGGGGATGGATAGGGTTTTTATGGTGGATGGTGTGTGGGTAATAATCAAAGGTGGCCTCTTGAAGGATATAGGATAAGAAATATATGTGGTAGTGGCAATAATGAAAGAAGAAAAGAAAGAAAAGTTAGAAATAATTTGTGAGAGGTGACTGGTATAGGTATTGGCATACAAAGTGTTGAAATGAACCATGATAGGTTGGTTGAAATGAACTTGGGGGAGGGAGAGTGTCGCAAGAGAGTAAATGAATAGTCATGATCAACAATGGGAAGTGGGTGAGAGATAAAGAAGCTTTTGATATGGGGGATCAAACGATGGTTTGCTAAAACTTAATCAACCATAATTGCCTTTACCACTATGGAGAAGGCAAGTGTACTTGTTGAAGCTCAATCAGCTGGGGAGTCCATTAAGAATTGATAGATTGTGGGATTCACCTAATTAGAGAAGGTGTCACTCATATGTTGTGATGGGGCCAAATCCATTTGTCGAATGTCTTTGCAAACCAATATTGTTCTAGTCCCTCTCATGTACACATAGTGCCTCCTTGGTCTAGTCATCCATTGATGTTTGTAGGGTCCCAAAGCATGCATCGAAATATTGCATAACCATTATATAACCCAAAGAATAATTGTGAGAAATCTGTGTAAGTCTCTATAAACCAAGATGTTGCCATCACTATTATATATGAAGTTCAAGGATGCTAGGGGCATATAGAAAACAACAATGAAGACATTCCAAACATGTGGTGGGCTACTTTGAAGCTAACAACACATATATGTAGAATTCTACCATGGAAAACATATATTTGGAATGTGCATCTGAAGCTTGTATTGACATTCCAAACAAGTAGTGGGCTATTTTGAATTTAACACTAAATATATCTAGAATTTTCCTATGGATCACATATATCTAGAATGTGCATCTAAAGGTAGCGTTGACATTCCAAATAGGTGGTGGGTCATTTTGAATCTAACGCCACATATATTTAGAATTTTTTTGTGGACTACATATATCTAGAATGTGCATTTAAAGCTAGTATTGACATTCCAAATAGGTGGCCGACCACTTTGAATCTAACACCTCATATATCTATAATTTCTCCATTGGACACATATATCTAGAATGTGCATCTAAAGCTAGTAATGATGCCTTGGACTAGAGGTAATCACAATTTGGTGTCTTGTTCCTAGACATTGATGTCCATTCATATCCCATAATAGGTGGGATTTCTCTATTGAGGTTCTCATATGTCTTTTTGAGGAAGATGTAATCTTGTGTCAAATCATATTCTAGAAGGTAGATGTAGAAGACTAGACATAACAATTGTAGCTTCAAGAGTTGGTTAGCAGTTGTCCCCACCATGATTTGAGAAAATCCACAATTAGTTGGCCAAGGGCCTAGGCACCTTAGTGTAGGGTAATCACATATCGTTGCCTTAATATTGTGAATTTTTGCCCATATGTTCTCTTTTCTAGTTGTTATCGTTGGTGCACTAGCCTCCTTAAGTTGCTTGACTTGTATTCATGTGACACTCTTTTCCAGAAGACCATAGGAAAAGCATAAGGGTAGAAGCAACTGTCATCCATTCTCTTGAAGTTAATGTCTTTCAGGGCTTGGGTGTTGTGAATGAAGGTTTGACTAGTCTACAAAGGGTAAAGAGAAGAAGGGAGGCCACAAATTTTGATGCTAAGATCCTTGGTGAACATGTAGTTGGTCCGGATTGGATCATTATATTGTTTGTCATCCATATCGATGCTTTTAGAGTGGAAAAGAGTGGAGGAATTAGCTCACAGCACTGTTTTTACTGGCATGACCCAATTTGGCAAAACAGGGTCTGAAACCTTTCGTGAATGTTTTGAGGCTTAAAATGACGTTTTGTGGGGGTAAAACTTTGTTGCTTTAGCACCACACCTTTTCATGCTATTCTACACATAGAGATCTTTCCAACAACACAAGAATTGCGTCAATCAGAGTTCGTATGTGAAAGTTATGCCACTCAAAATTTGACCTTCCTGTTTTCACTGCCATAATTCGAGAGGATGCCATGTCAACCCCTATTATTCATGGAGAAAGGGCTAGCCATGTGATTACGATGTAGAAGACTCGAGAAGAGTCAATATTGTAACTCTAATTAAGAGTTGAGGTAGTCAAACATAACCACTAGTAGGCTATCCGGTTGTGTTATAATCGGGCCACTAGCAGGAATAGGTATTTCATTCTTTCTAGTCCACTTGTTCCATAGTTGAGCAAAAATAACCAAGAGGGATAGGAGGTAGATCACACAGAGAGGATTTATGCACTATAGCAGCCCACGAGCCACATGCCATACTTCTTTGTACTTGCAACCATATTTCCATTCAGAGAGAGAGCAGAGCGACCTCACCTTCCAGCTGGGTTTTTCTCCCGAAAGGGTTTCCTAGAGCATATCTTGTGTCAAATGTGTGTGTGAGCTTTTATTTTGCCATTCTCTATTTTCTGCATAATTTTCATTCGCATGCATGCACTATTAACAATAAATCTACAGATCCAGAAATCTAATAAAATCGTAATAGAGTAGAATTTCTGTTTTTAATATAATATTATCATGTCTGTTGTGACGAACTGTTCAGTGGAATATCCGTGACAATTTACGGATCAATAATGCTCTTATTTAACTTTGTTTGCATAAATAGCTCCACAGTTAAAGGTATTCTCTTTCCTTTTACAACCTACACGCATTGACTATGTTCTCCTTGTTCTATTTTTGGAAAGAATGTTGGTAAGCTAATGTTTCTATTTTTAGATTCTCCTGTGGATTTGGAATCTCCATTTGTTTGTTTTTTAAGTCAATGACTTTGTTTAGTAGCAAATGAGTTTCTTGAAAAGCAATGTAGGTGACTCTTTAAGAATTGAATATTCTTATGATGGTTTAGGTCGTGCTAGAAAGATAGTTCAAGTAAAATGGCAATGTTGAGGTTGATGTAGGGTGGAATTGGACAAAAGGAAAATAAAGATATTTAAAGTGGAGCCAAAGAAGGTTGAAGTAAAAGAAACATGGTCTACCATGAGAATTGTAATGAGACACAAAAATCAAGGACACTTACTAAAAGGTAGATGCTAGCAAGGACAAATCCACCAAACTGGTCCCCCTCTTTTACGAGGGAACAAGTGAAAGAGTTTGATCTAGAAAATATGTGGTGGTTGTATAGAATAATTTGATCATGGAAGTCACATAAATCTCCAAGACCAAGAATACATTGATTGTAATAAATGGCATGCATTGATGAGTTAATAGATAAGATAATGAGTACAATTCAACATGGTCTAAATCACATATGAAATTCTTCCTTACCTAAATCGCATGTAGATTTTGGTTCCTATGCAATCATCAAAACCCCCTAATAGGTTGACATTTTCCTTTACAAAAACATTATTTGGATAGTGATCAAGGTATGGATATGTATTATAGACTTTGATGAGGTTAGATGAAGCAATGGATGGGTGATTTCTCGTTGATTCTAGATATATGATGAGTATGAGGTGTTGGACCCTCGGGTTAGGAGAACCCTCACTTTTGCAGATTATTGTCATCTAAAGGAGAAGTACAGGGGGGCTTGAACCTCATCCAAAGGAGGACAACAGTACTAGAGTTGAGATAATCAGAAGTTGGCAGGGAAGGTGACATTGCCCAATTTGATGGGTCAGCCAGGAGTTCAACGAGGGCTTAGGTTTAGAAGCTAGATATTCTTAATCTGAACCCAATGAGGGAGACATATGCCATTCGATTTGCCGTGCTACATCTTAAGGGGGATGCATAAGAGTGGTGGTACCGTGGGCTGATCACACTTGGGCATGCTTGCATCACTTCTTATACCGAGTTCACTCGCATGCTAGTGGTGAGGTTTGACCGAAAAGATCCGGAGTTGCACTTTAGGGAGTTGGCTAACCTAAAGGAGACAGGCAGTGCAAAGGCCTATATAGCTAAGTTCCAGAGGCTTGTAGTGATGGTCTGAGACATTTCGTAGGCGAGATTGATTATGTTGTTCGTAGAGGAGTTGGCCAAGCCACTGAGAGGATGGGTGCGTGTGTACAAGCTAGTTTCATTGCAGGATGCCATTAGTTGAGCTCAGGACATGCTAGATGCTGTTCCAAAGACGAGAGTTCCTACACCCACTAGATCCACTTTCTTGCAGAAGGGAAAAAACATCAGGCCTCTGCAAGAGGAGTGGACAGGGAGGGGACAACTGGATGATGAGACCAGGAGGGACCTCCTGAGGAGGAACTTGTGCTTCACTTGTCAGGAGCCATGGGCACCTAGGGCATCGATGACGCTGGATATATTGGCTCTCTTGGAGAAGCACTAGGCAGTATTTGGAGAGATTACATTAGGCAGGCCACCAGACAGAGGGTTCAAGCACACCATTGATCTGGAGGAGGGAGTACATGCAGTCATCACCACTCCCTACAACCATCCTAAGGCATATCGGGATGAGATTAATAGAGCTATATAGGAGTTGTTGTGGTTGGGGCATATCAGGCCTAGCTCGAGTCCTTTCGCTTCTTCAGTGGTCTTAGTGAAGAAGAAGGATGGGACCCTTCACATGTGCATAAACTACAGGGCCCTCAACAAGAAGACGTTGAAGAACAGGGATCCCATTTCGTACATTGATGAGGTGATGTACGAGCTTAGAGGATCCAAGTACTTCTCTAAGGTAGACTTGTGCTCAAGGTACCACCAAATCTAGGTGAGGGAGCAGGACATCCCCAAGACTTCCTTCCGCTGCCACTACAGACACTTCAAGTTCTTGGTGATGCCCTTTGGGCTAACCAACCCACCAACTACATTCCAGTCTTGCATGAGCCATGTGTTTTGCAAGAAGTTACGTTGATATGTCCTTGTTTTCTTCGATGACATCCTCATTTACAACAGGACATGAGAGGAGCACCTCCATCATCTGGAGGAGGTATTGCGCATATTGGAGGAGCAACAACTGTATGCGAAAATATCCAAGTGCGAGTTTGGACTGACATAGATGCTATACCTTGGACACACGATCAGGGAGGATGGAGTACTGGTACACTAGGAGAAGATTAGGGGCATCCTGGATTGGCCTACGCCCAGGAATGTAACATAGTTGAGGGGATTCTTAGGCATCTGCACGCACTATAGGAGATTCATGAAGGGGTTTTCCCAGCTAGCAGCACCCCTCATGAATTTGATGAAGAAAGGGGCTTTTGAGTGGATGGATGTTGAACAAGAGGCCTTTGAGTGCCTCAAGAGAGTGATGAGGAGCTGCCTTGTCTTGGCCCTACCAGATTTCTTATGGCCATTTGTTTTGGAGTGCAATGCATCTAGAGAGGGAGCTGGGGCAGTTTTGATGCAGGGGGGCCGTCCTATAACATTTGAGAGCAAGAAGTTGCAACCGCATGAGAGGTTGTACTCCATCTATGACAAGGAGATGCTAATCATGATGCATGCGCTGGCTAAGTTTAGACAGTACTAGGTGGGGAATAGGTTTAAGGTGAAGACTGAACACAACAATCTTCAATTCTTCTTGGAGCAACAAAACTTACAAGAAAGGCAACAAAAATGGGTCAATAAGATCCAAACATATGGCTTTGAGATTGAGTATGTCAAGGGCAAGCAGAACATAGTGGCTAAAGCACTATCACGGAGGTCCAGAATTGCATTTCTCCACCAAGATCTTTGCATTTCACGTTGGTCTTAGGAATTGCATTTCATATAGGACAACAAAGCATCAAGGTAGTAGTTTTCCATCTGGTACTTGGTCTTAATTTTATAAAGCAAGAATATTGATTCCATAAGGCATTGGTCTCAAATATAAAAATTCAATGTAATCCTTAAAATCTTGCTAGATTTAACCAAGTGCTAGGCCACTCAACTGTGTCTCCCAGGCTAGTTGGTTCTCGACTTGTCCTTCATTATTTCATTTCCATAGGGTCTACCCCCCATAGCTTGTTGTTGGGAGACAAATAGAAAGGATAGGTTGGGGATCAGGGTGGCAACCCTCGACCTGAGTCGTTGTTGCAGTGCATATACCATTTGAGTGACAACAGGGATGATAGGTACTAGGTGATGGATGACGTTATTTACTACAAAGACAAGATCTATTTGGTATTGGGATCACAATTGAAAGGGAAGATCCTGCACACAATTCATGATTCACCATTGGCAGGGCACTAAGGATTCCTCAAGACTTTATAGGGCCATTTGGGAGCATTTTAGTTGGCGGGTCTTAAGGAGGATGCCTTGAAGCATGTTTGGGAGTGCGATGTCTGTCGGAGGAACAAGGCGGAGCACAGTCATCTGGCGGGGCTCCTACAACCTCTTCCTATTCTCGAGAGGAAATGGGAGAGTATATCGATGGACTTCATCATTGGGTTGCCAACAATACAGGGGTGAGATTGCATCTATGTGGTGGTTGACAAATTGACAAAATTCACGCACTTCCTTGCAATTCCAGCTAAGTACTCAACCTCTCAGGTGGTCGAGTTATTTTTACGAGAGGTATTCAGGCTGCATGGGCTGCCCAAGATTATTGTCATTGTCTGGGACAATAGATTTATGGGACGATTTTGACAGGAGTTGTTTCACCTTGTAGGCACAGAGCTTACTCCTAGCATGAGCTGCCACTCCTTGACAGATGGGCAGACAGAGATAGTGAACAAGTGGTTGAGGGCTTCCTACGCAACTATTTGACCGGGTATCAAAGAGAGTGGGTGAAGTGGCTGCACCTTGGGAGTATTGCTACAACACCACACATCACATGTCCATAGGTATGTCACCTTTTCGTGCTCTATATGGTTATGATGCACGAACTTTTGTTGACATGGTCTTTGGAGATAGCTGGACCCCAGGGGCAAAGGATTAGATACAAGAGAACCAAGACACCCTTAGAGCTCTTAAGGACAACTTGCATATTGCCCTGAAGCAACAAAAGTTGTATGCAAATATGGATAGAGTAGACAGGTAGTTTGAGGTGGGGGACTTGGTTTTTCTGCGGCTTTAGCCATATAAGTAGCCCACGTTGAAGGGAGCTGAAGATATCAAACCCTACTTCTATGAGCCATACAGGGTGAACATGAGGGTAGGAGAGGTAGCATATGAGCTGGAGCTTCCACCAGGAAGCAAGGTGCATAACATTTTTTCATGTTTCATGCCGGAAAAAGGTTTTGGGGTAGCAGGTGACAACTACTACAGAGCTACCACCCTTGGATGATGAGGGGCACTTGGTTTTGACACCAAAGGCTATTTTGCAGGAGAGGGAAAGGAAGCTTAGGAGCACGACTATTAGGGAATTCCTTGTGAGGTGGAAAGACTTGCCTAAGGAGGATGCCACATGGGAAGGAGAGCAAATTTTGCAGCATCCAGCGCTTCAGTTGCTTGTGGATAAGCAACATTTGGGAGGGGAGGACTGTCATATCCCCAACAAATAAATATCGCTAAGGTGGAATTCCAATTTTTGCATTTTCGATAATTACCAAATGTTTTGACTTAGAAGAAAAGAATGGAGGCATAAATTAATTTTGTGAAGGGAAAAGGGTGGCTAACTTAGGAGAAGCAAAAATTAGAAAGATGGTGGGTTGTGGGGGCCACCCACAAGAAATTCGAACCCCTTGGAGAAGTATGCACCACATGAAGAAGGAAGCAAGGGAAGAGTTCGATTTGGTGGGCCCACAAGGAATTGGAAGGGGCAACAATTATATATATGAGGAGCAAGCTCATTTTTGGGGGTCTTTTGAATTGTGCATCTTGATGAACCTTGAGTGTCACCATAAGGGAGAGATTGAGACTTTCAAAGGGACGCATTTCCAGCTATTTTGAGCCATTTCAGCAGTACCTTTAGCCAGTGCGAGTTTCCCAGGAGGGCGCAATAGCAAAATTCGTGGTGCTGGGTTAGGGGTCATTCCGGGGGAGTTTCACTGAGATAAATTGCAGAGTTTTTCCTTGTAGAGGGACGAGTTTCCTTGGAGAGTCTCAGGGCTGGAGATTGCTGCTCCTGTGAGAGCTGAATTCATCATTTCTAGGGCCTGTGCCGGGGTCTTCCTGGGTAGAATTTGTGGGGCGAATTTGAGCTGGATCTGGGCTGGATTTGAGCAAAGGATTTCACTCTTATCTTCAGGGAGGATTTGCAGAGGCTTTTCCAGCAATTTGAGGGAGGAACCAAGACCGAACTAGCAGCAGCTTCTTGGGTGGGACGCAGAACCAGTTAGAGGGGTATTCATTCAAAATTTGGGTGATTCCGGCCACCGGGAGGTCAGAATTAGCCCAAAAAATTTCTGGGTTTTGCTGGTCTGGTGTCAAGGAGCCTGTATCTAATTTTGCAGATTTTTTGGGGGAGTTTTGGATCACCAAACCACAGGTTGCCTCTAGCAGCAGTTGCAAAAATTTCTGGGTAGAACGCACAGCCAGAGCGAGCCATTTTGGGAGGGGAAATTCACTTATTTTCACCTGGGTATTTGCTTGCTTGTTGTAGCAAGCCCAGGTGCACACTTTCCATCCCATTTGTACTCAGATTTTCCATGGATAATAAAATGGCTCAGATTCCTTATTTTTGCCCAATAGAGTTTTGATTTGTAATTGCATGTGTGTATATTTCAGATTTTGTATGTTAAATTGTGCTGTAGCTAGTTCATGTTTTGGTATTCCACTGTAAATTTTCTAGTTAGAACACTACACATTTACCGAACACCCATCCTTGGTGTTTCCAGAAAGAGCCTCACATACCAATGTTTAGTTTAAACAAGTCCTCAGGGGGATCAATCCAAGAATGTCCTTAACAGCTGGCTGTTGTGTTAATGATTTATGGTTGTTCTGAGATCTAGCCTTAAAGTCCCAAAGATCTCACCAAGTAAAAATGCCCTTTCAACTCGACCTGCACGCCTGGAACCACAGGAGCTTGACAGTGCACTAGTCATAGTGCTTTAGCTCCAAAATTTGATGCCAGTGCAAATAACAAGCTTCTCTGCTGCCCAAGTAGTTCCATTCAACCAACCTGGCAACAATTTCCATGACTCCCAAATGCTTTTGGAGATGAAGGATCATGGAAGCTAGAGCAACTGTGGGGACAGGATTATCTCACATAGGTTAAAAAATTCACACACTTTCAGCACATGCTGGGCTGGATTAAATCTATGTATGACATAGGAGGACCTGCCATGGGGCAGAGCCCTCTAAGCATCTCATGACCCACTTTGCAGCCAAAATACTTTCGTGTGAGACAATATCAAAAGACCCAAACCCCTCACCTCCTTAGGGGTAATGGAAATATCCCAAGGAACCATTGGAAGACTTTGCTCTCGACCATATTTCGACCACAAAAAGGACCTGAGAACCTGCTCCAACCTTTTGAACTGAGCCCTGTAGGGGACCTAACATGTGTAGCATGAGTGCTCCAAAAAATAGTCAACTTACCTGCAAAAGAAAGATACTTAAATTGCTACAATTAGAGTTTGATCTGCAAAGTTTGAAGACACCATTCCCACATAGCCATGGTTGAGAGGCTGTGTCAAATGGGAGCTCAAGATGCCACAAATGTAGTTTGGGTGTCTGCTGCTTCAAGAGTGGTTCATGATAATATAGTGACAGAGTTGGATAAAGAAATTGGCGTTTATGAAACCTAGATTAATTTGATTTCATTGTCTATGACTCTATGGCATTTTGAATTACTATGTTGTACTTTTAAGTTTGATATTTTGCTTTGATCAAGGACAATGTGATGTATGCAATTGATATATAAAGTTTTTATGAGAGGTTGATTACGAGTATACCAGAGTTTTGTTTTCCATATAGCATTTTGTAAAAATTACTAGATGCCAGTCTCAGATGTTTGAAATCATTTTATTTGCTTCTTTCGAGTACTGGCTGTGTCTTTAAAAAATGTGCTTTCACATGTGTGATCTGTGCAGTCTTTTTGAAATGACGTGGACTAACATTTGTTAAATGTGGCTTTGTACAGAAGTTTTTACTTGGTGGGAGGCTAATATTTGGTCCAGATGTGAGGTCATTGTTCTTAACCATATTCATGATAATAGTTCCTGTTGCCGTATTCTGTGCCTTTGTTGCAAAGAATCTTTTGGACAAGTTTCCCCACCATCTCGGGATTTTTATATTGGCCATTGCAATTACCTTCACAGTTTATGTGAGTACTCATTTTTTTTTTCCTTTTTTAATATTTCTCAGTTTGGAATATGCTTGTGTTAAAATTTTCGTGGAAAGATTCTTTAATCTTTAACTGAAGTTTTTTTTTTTCCATTCTTTTATATATTTGTTTAGTTCTTCTAGTGAATTGCTTTTTAAAAATTGACATTATGTTTCTTTGCTTGTTTTCAGTTTTAGTGATATGTCAAAAATGGTCATATGAAATCGTCTGTTTCTGGATTGTTGGTTCTTGTTCTAGATATAGAGATTATCTTTTCAGATTACTTTTTGGTAAATTAAATGAAAAAAATTGCAAAAGAATGTTTATGCTAGATAGAAATCCAAAACTAAATAAATGTACATTAGAGTCCAGAGATAAGTTTCTAGCCTGTACAACCTGTTTTTTTCCTTTTGGTTAGGTTTCTTCTGAGAATAGCATTGTCTAATTTCCGATTTTGGCAACATATGATTCATTTTGATGACATCGAATAGAAATCTTTATAGCCATCTTCATACAAGATCCATGAGCCATTTACATTTGGGCATTTCATTTCATGCTCAGTTTCTGATTTGCCCAAAATCACCCAGGAGATGCACATGGTTTCATCCCTTGAAATTCATGCCATTTGAGTGGGAGACAGTGAGACTGAAACTTTGTTGGACGGACTAACAAACTGTTGACATCACTAGTGAACCAAAGTCCCATTGGGACAATTTTTGAGAATGGTGTAATCTGCACATGTGGCCCTGACCATCTTATCTTGTCTCCTTAATGCATTTTGTCAGGCATTAGTTATGGTTATGTTGACTCCTTAATGCTTTTGTCAGGTATTAGTTATGGTTATGTTGGAACAATGTTCCACCTTGTTTCTAGGACATGGGGATGCGGGAACAGGGAGATGCACATGGGGGACCTGTGGGTGCCCCTCCACAAATTTTAGGGAAATTCAGGGGGGATGGGAGGACGTAAGAGTGTGTGTCTATATATATATAAACATGATTCCAATTCAAATTCAATAATAAAATTCATTGATTCAAACATCAGAAATGATTCAATAAAATAGAAATAGTAAAATATTGTATACATTAATTTAAATTCATCATTTGTTACTGTAGAATCTGATTAGTACCAAGCAAAATATTAGATATTAATGTCTGAAGGTTGGAATAGTAAAAAGTGGTGAGCCAAGGACTTGGTCTAAAGTCATCGATATCAAGAGTCAAGACTCAAAAGTTAAACTAAAAATGAACAATGAACAATAAACCAATGTTATCAGAACTGGATAGGAGGAGATCGAATCAGTCAACCCCAAAACTGGGAGATAGAAGAAAAATCAGCCCAAAAAACTAGTCGACAAAAAATATATATAAATATTCAAATTTTGAAAAAAAATGTAAATATTCATGTTCATCCATATGAATCCAAACCATCATAAGCAAATATGCAAATTTTCTCATATATATATATATATATATATAGGCAAGGGTGCATATAACCAAAATAGCAGAAAGAGGCTCAGATGGCCTCTATTGTCCAAAAGAGTTCATGCTACAACAAATACCTACATATCATCAAAAGCATTACGTATGTTGGGATCCTCATCATTAATATTACCCTCTAGCATTAAAATAAGATAGCAAAAGCTTAACATGTCAAGTTGAGATTTTGTTTGAGTGGTAGGTACAATTTTACTAGGGTCATGATAGAGGAGTTCAATATTCAATGCCACTAACATCGAGGTACATAGAAGGCTTGGTGCTCTTGATTAAATGCTAGTTCCATACCTTCATACATGATAGAATCCAATGGAAACATTGCAATCCTCACAATTTTGAAATCTTGAAAACTGTTAACTCTATTGGATTTTGAGTGGGATCTAAAATTATAGTTTCTCCATATGAAACCCATTGAGGTCAGAACCAATCTCAAACATCCCGAGTCAATTAATGGTAATGCTAAAAATTAAGTATAAGGTTGAAAATGAAAGATAAAGGAGAATGCCACTTTTATTACATTATCATTAATTACATAGCATTAGTAGGGCCATAGGGTTGAATATTAGGCTTCCCCACTCATAATCTATTGTTTTCAAGCAAAATTTAGGGGGGTGCCCAACCCTTTTTGAGGGGGGGCATCCACAAGCACCCTTTTTGGGGAAATGCATCCCCCACATTGCAGAAATGTTACCCCGAGTTTCCCCCAAAAGGGGACATGGGGAATCGTTTCCCCAAGTGTCCCCCTGTCCTAGGAGCATGGAACACTGGTTGCAACAAAAGTTTGACCCAACAAACTCGTCTGTATGATTCAACAAGAATTCAACCATATGATTTTTGGGAGGAGGCAATGCGATTCAGATCAGCAAGGGGCCATATGAGTAAGCTGTACAGGGATGTACGACGACCATATTTTGCTGTAGTTCTTTCTTATTGGATAAGTTTTCCCAGTGTGGGAAGCCCTTGTAAGTTTGGAATAATTTTTAATGAAAAACTGTAGGAAAATTACTATGTGCGTGGAATTTATTTTTCTTTTGTTGATTTATTTTTTCCAACAATTGTGTGATAATTCTATGGTATGAAATTTTTTGCTTAAAAATTAAATTTTATCAAGTAATTTTACTTGAGATCATAAGAAAGTTATTCACCCAGGGTTTGGAAAAAATTTTAACATGTTATTAGAGCTTGGTCACTAATTGGAGGGGGGGGGGGATTTCCAAGTATGTACAAAATAGATCGAGTAGATCTATAAAGTCCATAAATTGGTTTTACTAGTGCTTGAAGGACTAAGTACTTTGTTGGGTAGTTTGTTTAGATCAGGGAGGATGGCAATAACATGTCTTAGATTTGAGGACAAATTGGACGGAGCCTCAAATTTCTTCTTATGGAAAGCTAGGGTTACACCGTTGTTGGAGGAAAACAATCTCTGGGATATTATTGAGTATATAGTTCCATTGCTGACATATTTGTACCGGTGGGTAGCAAGAAAAAGGAGGTTAAACCCAAGCAGGTGATTTTGGATATAGTGAAGGATCACTTGGTTCCTAAAATATTCGAGAAGAATATGACCAAGGAGATGTTCGATGCTCTGGTAGGTCTCTACCAGACTCCAGAGCAAGAAAATTAACATGAAGATGATCCTGAGTAATAAACTCAGATGCATAGAGATGTCTAGACATGTCCCAGTCACCAGTTACCAATGTTCCACCAAGACTCCGGTGCAGGGAGATGCATAGGAGGGACGTGTTGGAGTACCCTCAATTTTTTGGGAAATTTTAGTGGGGGATGTCGGGGTATATATATATCTATCTATCTATATATATATATATATATATAGATATAGTTCAAGTTCATATTCAATAGTGAAAGCATAAATAGGCTAATAGTAATACATTGAAATTTGATCCACACATAATTGAATTAAATAATGACATACATTAATCCATCCTCACCATTCATTTTGGTACATACATCATTCATAGGACATACTCATCATTCATCCATACCATGAGATTCAATAATAAAATTCAATAATGAAATATTCAAATACATTGATACATATCATTCATCATTCATCATTATACAATCTAGATTGATTTAACAATTAAATTCGTCATTCATCATTCTAGAATCTAAATTGAAAGCAAAACAAACTATGATACTAATATTAGTATTACTATATAATATATACTAGATACTGAAGTTTGAACACTAAAATAGTAAATTACTAAATTCAAAATTTATATAACTCAAAGTCTCAAACTCAAAAATAGTTAAGAGTGAGGAGTCAAGAATCAGTGTGAGGTCATCAATATCTAGTGTCACAAGTCACAAGTTTAAATTGAAAAGTAAAAATGGATAATGAACACTAAAAATAAAATCAACATCAAGGACTCAATCTCAATGATTGGTCCTTTACATTCATCTGCTGCATGAATTCATCGGGACCATCAATGGGAATGTCGCTATCTGAGTCAGAGTCACTCTCTTGAGTAACCAACAGAACTCCAACCAAACCATGTTGCAGCTCATGTAGTCCATCCTCATCATCTATCTGCGCACTCTTTTATGGATCCACATTCCATCATGTTGAAGGCCCCCTCTGATACATCGATGTCTTCCTATGTGCAAGACATAGAGAAATGTGCATTGCAACTAACTTCTCTGCTCTCCTAGAGGAAAGTCTATTCCTCTTGATAAAGTTGATGAAGCTATATGTGGACCCATTCCTCTCTGCTACAGAGGAACTTGATAAGCTTGGACATATGCATCACGATGTCTAGAGAAGAAGAATGGCAAAGGGAAGCAACAATAGAAGGAGGTGACAACCTTAGTAGAAACTCAAATGAGTGAGTTTGCTACAAAGGTTGAGAAGGATTTCTCATTGGTTTCTTGCCTTTCTATGAGCACAGTTCCAAGGAATGCATGGTATGTAGATAATGGGGCATCTTGTCATATGACATTAGCTCCACAATTTTTGAGCAAGACTCAACAATATAGGTGGAGTTTGGTGATGACGCCAAGTATTCAGTAGCTGGAGTTGGATTGATTTCATTCCAACTTGATTTAGGGAGCTCATTGGACTTGAAGAATGTGGTGTATGTTCTAGGCCTCAAAATGAATTTGCTTTCAGTTTCGGTCATGGAGGATATGGGTTTTGTTGTAGTAATCAAGAAAGGCCAAGTATTCATCAGGGTGGAAGGATATAGCCTAAACACAAATCAGGTGATTGGGGGGAGAAATGGTAATTTGTACATGTTACAAGGTAGGCCTATTTGAGCTCTAGGTCATAGGAATGATAGCTTGTGCGAGTTGTGGCACAAGAGAATGGGGCACCTGCATTGTAGAGTGTTGTTGATTTTGAGGGGGATGGTCATAACTCTTCTAGATTTTAATGTTGAGCATTAAGGTGTATGCAGAGGGCGCACACTTGGTAAGTATGTTAACGCTGCTTTCCCTATCATTGAGCATAGGTCCAAGGAGATTTTGGATTTGATTCATTCAATATGTGTGTGGACCAATGTTAGTAGCATCAATATGGGGAGGCATGCATTATGTCTAATTTATTGTTGATTACTCTCGTAAGAAATGGATCTATTTTTTGAAAACAAAGGATGAAGTCCTTAATAGGTGTCAAGAGTTTAAGGCTCTTGTGGAAAACTAGATAGGAGAAAAGATCAAGGTGTTGAGTTAAGATAATGGATGTGAGTATACCTTTAATGAATTCAATGTAATGCCCCCATTTTTGATTTACTGTCTCAAGAGGCCACAAGGAGGCTATCCACACCAGTGGAGAGAGAAGTGCAAGTTTGGGAGGCAAGGTGGGGGCCACTTAGGGTAATACACATTAAGAGGAGGAAATCAAGCTCCTAGTGGAATGTGGGGGTCGCTAAAGGAGGCAAATCGAACTTCAAGGAAGGGAGGATGAGTTAGTTGATTGTGGGGGCCACCAAGGGAAGGCAAGGGATCCATGGATATATAAGGTAGAAAGGAAGCATTTCTGTTCATCTTTTGACTATTACACTTCACATTTCATTTCTCTTGGAGCTGTTTAGCAAAAGGGCCAGAGTGCTGTTTAGCACTAGGGTTTCAAGCGAGGCTCAAGTCCAAAAAGGGAGGTCGATTTAGCCATTTGCGCAAGTTGGAGAGACGCTCATGTGGCAAACTTTGCTGGAGGATTTTCTCCCTTTCAAAGCTAGAGATTTAGTAGAATTTTTTTGTGGTAGTTCGGGGCTTTCTTGAGGGCCAATTTTCTCTTTCTTTGGCAGTGCGTGAGCTTTCTTGGGTAGAGGCTGTGTAGGTGTTGGAGCAAGATTGTTGGGGAAAGTGAGGAGTCTAGGAGTTAGGCCTTAAAATGTTATTTTTTTTTATTGGAGAGGAGTCCTTGGATTGCGAATTAAAGGGCTTTCCTAGTAGGTGGATTTCCACACAGAAGCACGCTTAGCCAGTCAGTTGGGTTGTAAGCACTTGTTGGTGGGCTCTCTCGTTGTTTGGAGGGAAGTCAAACAATTTTAGGGTTTTTGTGGGTAGTTGGAGGAGAGGCCATAGCTCAAGTTTCAGAATTTTCTGAGCAGTATACAAGGCAAAATTGACTAGGGCATATAGCCAACCAGAGAGCCACTTGCACCCTTTTGGAGGGTTGCTTCATCATCCGTATTCAGCCCAAACCATTTCCGAGTTTTTGTGGTTTTGTCAGAGGAGTCCGGGGCTAAAATTTTAGAGCATTCTGAGGGATATTCGAGCCCAAGGACACCATTTCAGCCAACAACTAGTATCAAATTATTTAGGACAATGCACATTTCTTGTTCCAGATCACTTCTCCATTTGGGTTTGATCATTTAAACTCATTTTATGTACCCGTTCCCAGTAGGAGTCCGGGGCTAAAATTTCAGAGCATTCTGAGGGGTTTTCGACCCCAAGGACACCATTTTAGCCAACAACTAGTAGCAGATTATTTAGGACAGTGCACATTTCTTGTTCCGATCACTTCTCCATCTGGGTTCGATCATTTCAACTCATTTTATGTACTCGTTCCTAGTATATTAATAAACTAGCTTAGAATATTTTGTTGGTGTTTCTTGTCTATTGATTTGGGTTGTTGTGATTCTTTACCTAGTTTGTTGTTCCTTGTACAATGTTATGGTATTATTGTCATTTTTTTCCATTAGGAATATTACAGTGGTATCAGAGCATGATCTTGGCCAGTTATGAGGAAACTAGCAAGATCATGAAAGAGTTGGGCATGCATGCACATTGATTAGGGGGGGACTATGGACATTCCAGTGTCTCAAGGAAGAAGGAGTACACAGGGAATCATGGATGAGATCCTAAAAAACAACGAAACGCTGATAAAAATGTTGACCCAATAGAGTAGTGGTAAAAGGATAAACCAAAGCCATCCTCATTTTTATGACAGGGGCCCTATAGATGCTCATGCCATGGGGATGAAGCCATTCACACAATATAGGGGAGATCAGCCGAATCAGGACATGCGGATGTTAGTGGAAAATATAACCTTGCCCAACTTTGATGGTTTGGTTCGGAGCTTTGTCATAAAGTGGGTGCAAAAACTTGACACATGCGTCTAGCTAAACCCCATGAGAGAGGTGGATGCTATTAGGTATGCCACACATGAGTGCATACTGAGACCGTAGGCATCAACCTGCATTCTGTCAGGATCTCCATCTCCACCACCTCACCTCCATAACCTCGGATGAGTGGACCTCCTCTCCTGATCCTCTTGGAGAGATCTGACAGACAAGCCTCCCTTAGTGTGCACCTCTGCATATTGAGACCACTCTACCTAATATACTGGTGTTGAGGGATTCCACCTTGTTAGGATAGTGCGCAGATCTAGGGTGATGCAGTGGCACATTCAGAACCTCGATATTGCTTGCAGTGATAGTGTGGGCCAGCCAATAGAGAGAGCGCTTGTTTGAGCATTGCTCGAGGACAAGCAATTTTGGGAAGGGAGGGTTGTAATGTCCCCAATTTTGATTTACTGTCTGAAGAGGCCACAAGGAGGCTATGCACACCAATGGAGAGAGAAGTGCGACTCTGGGAGGCAAGGTGGGGGCCACTTAGGAGGTAATACACACCAAGAGGAAGGTGGGGGCCACTTAGGAGGTAATACACACCAAGAGGAAGAAATTGAACTCCTAGTGGAATGTGGGTGCCTCCATAGAAGACAAATCGAACTTCAAGGAAGGGAGGACGAGTTAGTGGATTGTGGGGGCCACCAAGGGAAGGCAAAGGGTCCATGGCTATATAAGGAAGAAAGGAGGCATTTCTCCTCCTCCTTTGACTATTACACTTACACATTTCATTTCTCTTGGAGTTTTTAGCACAAGGGACAGAGTGTTGTTTAGCACCCGGGTTTCAAGTGAAGCCCAAGCCAATTTAAGAGTACTTCGAGTGCCTCCCTAGCTGGAGATTGGAGGAGTCTACTTCAAGGCTTCTATGGAGCTACATCGATAGTAGGTTAGATTAGCAATGCACATTTATGGGGCGCAGAAAGGGATGTTGATTTAGCCATTTGTGCAGGTTGAAGAGGAGCTCATGTGGAAAACTTTGTAGGAGGATTTTCTTACTTTCAGAGCTGGAGATTTAGTGGCATTTTGCTGTGGTAGTTCGAGGCTTTCTTGTGGCCGATTTACCCTTTTTTTGGTAGTGCGTGAGCTTTCTTGGGCAGAGGCTACACAGTCATTGAAGCAGGATTGTTGGGGAAGGCGAGGAGTCTAGAAGTTGGGCCTTAAAAGGCTATTTTTTCTAATTGGAGAGGAGCCTGTGGATCGGGAATTAAAGGTCGTCTCCAATAGGTGGATTTCCTCACAGAAGCACGCTCAACTAGTCAGTTGGGTTGTACGCACTTGTTGGTGGACTCTCTCATTGCTTGGAGTGAAGCTAAACCCTTTCTAGGTTTTTGTGAGTAATTGGAGGAGAGGCCATAGCTAAAGTTTCAGAATTTTTTGAGCAGTATACAGGGCATAATTCCAGTAGGGTGTATAGTTCGCTAGGGAGCCACTTGCACCCTTTTGGAGGGCTTCATAATCTGAATTCAACCCAACCCATTTCCAGGATTTTGTGGGTTTGTGATAGGAGTCTAGGGCTAAAATTTTAGAGAATTTCGATGGGTATTTGACCCCGACGGCACCATTTAAGCCAACAACTAGTAGCAGATTATTTCTAGGCAATACACATTTCTTGTTTCAGATCACTTGTCCATCTGGGCTTTGCACAGCTTGCTTGGCAGGCCCAAATTCTATCATTTTAGCATAGTTTATGTACCCGTTCCCAATATATTAATAAAATGATCCAAAATCTTTTGCCGGTGTCTATTGTGTATTAATTTTGTTTGTGATTCTTTATCTATTTTGTTGTTCCTTGTACAATTTTTTGGTACTGTAGAGAGGAAAAATCACTGCACTTCTGTTAGATATGTGATGTATATTGTCTTAGTCATGGAATGGAGGATATATCAGATTGATGTGAAGGTAACATTTCTTAACAGGGTCATTGGGTAAGAGGTGTAAATAGAACAACCTCAGAGCTTTGAGGTACATGGGAAGGAGTCTCATGTGTGTAGGATTAAAAAAGATTTGCATAGACTCAAGCAGGCACCTAAAGCATGGTATTTCAGTATTAACGGATATTTGTCGAGCATGGGCTTGCCGCTTCACTAGAAGTGAAGCAGATCCTAAGTTGTATTACATATTTGTTGGGACTGATTTTCTTATTTTGGTGCTATATGTAGATGATTTTTTCTTATAGGTGCAAGAAGCTTATTGTAGGGTGCAAAGTAGATTTGGCAACAAAGTTCAAGATGAAGGATGTCGGCTTGATGCACTTCTTGGGGTTGGAGGTTTGGTAGAGACCAAGAGAGATATTTTGTGGACAAGGAAGTATGCAGTTGAGATCTTGAAGGGATTTTGGTTAGAGGACTGCAAGCCTATGGCCTATGGCGACAGCTTTGGTCACCAATCTGAAGAAGGTGACTACTTTAGATTCAGAGTTGGTGGATCCCACGTTGTATGGGCAATTGATTGGTTCTTTGATTATTTGTTCAACACTAGCTTTGATATATGTTTTGCAGTGAACACCTTGAGTCGGTTCATGGTGGAGCCAAGGCAAGAGCATTGAGTAGTTGTGAAACATGTGCTAAGACATGTGAGGGGCACAATGAAGTATGGTCTGAGGTATATTGGAGATGGTGAAGTGAAGTTGCAAGGGTATACAAACTTACATTTGGCAGGAACTTCAACAAACAAGAAGAGCACAATGGAGTATGGTCTGAGGTATATTGGAGACCTTGAGTCGGTTCATGGTGGAGCCAAGGCAAGAGCATTGAGTAGTTGCGAAACATGTGCTAAGACATGTGAGGGGCACAATGAAGTATGGTCTGAGGTATATTGGAGATGGTGAAGTGAAGTTGCAAGGGTATACAAACTTACATTTGGCAGGAACTTCAACAAACAAGAAGAGCACAATGGAGTATGGTCTGAGGTATATTGGAGATGGTGAAGTGAGGTTGCAAGGGTATACAAACTTAGATTTGGCAGGAATTGCAACAAACAAGAAGAGCACCTCAGGGTGTTGATTTAGTTTCGGATCAGTGATGATATCCCAATTTAACAAGAAGTAGAATTCCGTGGCACTTAGTTTAGCAAAAGTAGAGTATATGGCAGCGAGTACAATGAGTTGTGAGGCCATTTGTCTTTGCAAGTTACTTGCAGGGTTGTTTGATCAAGAGTTGGATCCTACGGTGATGTACAATGATAATTAGATTTCTATCAAACTCTCATTCCACGAAAGGTCCAAGCACATAGAGATCAAGTACCACTTCATTCGAGACAAGATTCATAAGGGAGCAGTGAAGCTTTCAATATATCTGCATAGATCAGTGGGTTGCAAATATTTTGACCAAGCCCTTAAACAATGGGAAGTTTGAGGTCTTCAAAGACAAAACTTGGATTGGTGTAGAATTCCTTCCTTGCTAAAAGGAGTGTTGATGCTTGTAGCTCGGATAGGAACTTCTGCACAATTTTTGTCTCAAACATGCTAGAAGTCATTCGAAGTCGTTTCTTTTTTATAATTCACTTTTAATCAAATTATTAAAGTGAAAAGCCTTTTAATTTTAAGTTATGAAAGGTCCAATAAAATGTAATTTAATTACACTAGTGATTTAGATAAATCTCCACCATTGATATCTAGTGAGATTGGGATTTAATCTGAATTGTTGATCTCAATACGAGATTAGGGTTTTAAAGATTTACCTATCAACTCAAAATTATAAATGAAGGGCAAAGTGAAAACAAAAGGCAGTGGCACTCATAGTAATTCAGTTGCAGAAAGTGACAGAGGTTTCTACTCAGTGTGCAAGCCAAGGAGACAAGGAAAAGCAAAATAGTAGCCAAGAAATCGACTTTAGCTAATTTGTGGAGACAGTACGATCCAACAGTGAAGGAGGCCGACGAATTGGCTGTTACACTAAAATCTAACAAGCTTTAGAGGGGGAAAACAATACAAGAGCTAGACTAAGTGCTAACGATGGGACAATGACCCACTATCACCACAACCAAAGTCCTTTGCTCTTTACGGACTTTTACTGATGGGAGGAGTCCCAATAAGATAATGATCACCTCTATTAGATATTCTAAGGTTTAGGGTGAAAGGTGATGGATTAGGACCTCTCAACGAAAGATTAAGATTATGATGTGATGCTTCAAGAGGTGCCTCTCTTTTAAGACACCTAGAGATGAATTGCACAATACCTCGGGTTTTGTGAATAATTGAGGATAAAGGTGCTGCCAAGATCAAGGCAATAAGGAGAAAGGGCTTCTTATGATACCCTTCACCAATTACTAAGCTCATACAACCCTTAAAGAAGTCCCCAAGTTGAGGAAAAATTATCTAGGGTTTCCATATTAGGGCAACACCTAGGGCAAGAGATTTTATGGATGAAATCCAAGTGGATGCCCACCCTATGCTTAATACTTAGGCTCTTGGAATAACACCAAGTGTCCTCCTATGCAATTCACTCTAAGCCCTAGATAACCTTCCTACCTTAAGAGGACTGAAATTTAGAGAGGAGAAATTGTGGAGAAAAAGTGAGTTTGATTACCAAGGACTTGGATTAGTGCCTTGTCCTTTGGGCATATGGAGTCTTAAGAAGGTTAAGATGAGCTAAATCATCTCTAAGGAGGCTTAAAAATGATGCCCTAGGTACCAAGATTAAGTATTTACCCGCTTCACGAAATAATGGAGTTTCAAGAATTTCCTCCATTAGTACATTCATTACATGCCATACATTGAATAACATATGCAATACTCTACTAGAAAGCCTTTCTAATTATTTTTCAATAATTACGGTACAATTAGCTCATTCTAGAAGCAACAATTCCACATATTAAACAAATTCAAGAGAAAGATTCATAAACATAAGGCACTGACAACATGACATGCAATATATCCCTCCAAGATCCAAGATATAGCTCCAAAGCAAAAATCGAACTAGCTCCAAATATCAAAATGCATCCAAAAGATTCTCGAATCGCCAAAGAAACAAGTGTGAGTTCTTCTCAAGAGATCAAACCCAAGAGTAATGATGATGAGAGACTCAAATGAAGTCTCTTCTATTTATACATGATCTATCAAGTCTAATTTTAGCCTAGAAGCCCCTCTTAGTTGTCAAATGGAGGGAAAAACTAATTGTGGTTACAATCCAACCACATAGCCAATGAAAAATCATAAAGATAAACACACAAGAGGGTCGAAATGCTGATGTCATCACTGTGTGGGTCTCTTAGAGGCATGTGTTGAGCTCTCTCTGCATCAAAGTGAGTCAAGAGGGCTCCATAAATCATCTACTAGGGGTTGGCCCCTAGACATCCATGCAAATCATCAAGTGGACCCCAGTTTTGTGTTTGGGGCACAAAATGGGTCTCATGGGTCTCTTGGTGGTAGAATAGTTTGTATCTACTCCATTGTTGAGGGCTCAGAGAATGGTGCTAACCCTCCCATGTCTCAAAGGGTGGGACAAATCTCATTTGGGCCTCGGATCAACTGCGAAACCATGTGTACACAATTAAGCCCTCTAGGGCATACTCGTCCAAGTGCATAATCTCGTGAATAATATGGGCCAAAGTGCAGAGTGCTGTGTTCCATGGCATGAAGTAAGGATGCTCTGTAAGTATAAGAGTCCCATGGCTCTCCACGCTTCACCTGGAGAGTGTTATGTGCTCCTCTAGTGGACTTAGGCACCTGTTAATTTGCCCAACCCATGATGAAACCACCTGCCAATCACATATAATGTCCAGTGCTGCATCCGCACCATTAAGAACAATAATTCGTCAGTGCATCTAAGTGAACATGCTTGTTAATCAAGGGCACATTGAGACTTCATATGGGGCTTCTCTTCCAAATTTGGAGCTTTAATCTTTTAGTAGTGTTACCTCCCTAGGTAGGAGTGGCTAATAGACGACCCTATTAGGTGCTCCCAACCTGTAAGGGGAAGGACAGGTCCTTGGTTCATTCTACAATTAATAGGTGTCATTTGCATGACGACGAAATGGATGAGGATAGGGGATCTCAATGCCAAATGCCATGGGCACAAGGATAGAAATGATGAGGTATGTGCATATATTGGGTATATAAATGTAGGAGGGAGCAATCGTGGAAACACGAGTTAACCCAACCTTTGTTTTTCCACCCCTCTTTATCTGCCTTTTGCCTTTCCTTGATTTTTCTTTGTATTACTACTTGAGGCTCCAAGAAATGAGAGCTTGTTGTGGATGATGTAAAGCAGTTATTACCCCCTTAAGGTGGGGTAGTTCATTGCCCACCAAGGGTTGGGATGTGCATGGGTTCCTTAATGATGTGAGGGGCATTCATGGGCCCTAGGAATCCGGGTGATGGCCATGCTAAGGGGTAGAGCTCATGTTTGGCTTTTGCCCACGTGCTATATTAAATGCCCCAACCATCTTTTGCATTTTATAAATTCTTTTTCTTTTAATTCTTGCTTGTGGTCATGATACACTTTTAACTTTCTTTTAGCTGCATCAACCTCTGGGGCAACATTTTCAGGCTCGACCCAGATATGTGGACAAGGGGGGCGAGGGTGGTGTGTGCCAGTGCCATGTGGACCCAATGGTCATGTGGAACTAGAGAAAGAAAATTATGAAATGGGGCTTGTAATGTGCGGAGGGGGGTGAAAAATGTGGAACGGAAAACAAGACCACGTTACCAAAATCAGGGTTTCCTAAGTAGTGCCCTTCTTAGAGCCATAGGCCACTAGGGGAGATCCCATGAGACTAGGATTAAAGATTAACTCCCCATTTAAGGTGAGGGAAAAAATCACAGTCAAAGCCTTTCCTTCTTCCAAATCATCCAATAATCCATGCTTAAAATGCCCAATGAAAAACAAGCATAAACACCCAATTACATAATGAAAAGCAAGCATAAACAGTCGATTGCACAATGAAAAACATACATTTTGGGTTGGATTGCCGACCTTCTAACATATGATGTCGATAGATGGGCAAGGAAACATATAATCGTTGTAGGGAGCAGAGACAAAGCGACACATCTCATCGGCTATGGGTGGCTCTCAGGGGCTGCATGCTGTTGGTCGAAGAAGATGACTAGAAGGAAGCTCTCCTAGGGGTCCCCACTTTTAGTGGGTACCAGGTTGCAACAATAGTAGCAATAGAAGTTTGACCCAACAAACTTGGTCGTACGATTCAATAAGAATTAGGCCATACAATTTCTCTTGAAGGTTTTATGATTTAGAGTAGTAGGAGGCTGTACGTGTGAGCCACACAGGGCTATAGGATGACTGGGTTTTGTTGTGGTTCTTCTTTCTCAGTGGGTGAATTTTCTTAGTGTGGGAAGCCCTTGTAAATTTTGAATAATTTTTAATGAAAAATTGATTTGAAGGGCAAGAGAAATTATCTATGTGCTTGAAATTTATTTTTCTTCCAATGATTTATTTTTTCTAGCAATTGTGTGATAATTCTGTGGTCTGAAATTTTTTGTTTAAAAATTAAATTTCAGCAAGCAATTTTAATTGAGATAATAAGAGGTTATTAACCTACGGCTTGGAGAAAATTTTAACAGATTTCCAGTTATTCAATCAAAAGATAATTGCTCCTAAAGGTAGTCTCCATAAAAAAATTCACGTGAAGTGGTGTGAAATGGCCTCATAAGTGAAATTTGCCCTCCAAAGGGTACAATGTTTCATCCAACAAGTGCAATGTCTCATCCAAAAGGGTGCAAGAACCTCATCATAGGTTTGCCACACCTTCTCCAATGGATACTAGGATGTCTCATCATGGGTGCCAAATCATCATAAGGCTCAACGTCCTCCAAAAGCATTGGACGGCCTCTATCAAGTGTGTAAGAAGACTCATCACCATCCTCCAGAGGAACCAATACTCATGTCTCCATCATGTCCATGCGAGATATTGCATCCAAGGAGGGGCTTAAAGTGTCCATGAATGACCATCCAAAGCATATGTAGAAGTAAATGCATCAAAGAAAGTGAGTTATGTCCAATATAAAATCCATTAGGTAGATCACGTTGTGTATCGTCTTCAAGTATTACACTAACTCATGAATTTTTGCAATTTGCCGAGTTTAGGTAAGGGAGGATCATCACTAACCCATATTGCGTCTGCTAGTGCCCTATTACCCACCAAAATGGGTAACCTCATAGGAGAAAGCTTTTCTCCTCCATTTGACGACCAACTGGACAGCCAACCAGCCAACAGGTTGTAGCCCTTGACAACAACTATTTTCATGATGGTTTTCCATGTGCCTCTGCCATTTGCATCAACCATGTGCGTCTCACCAACCAACATTTATACTTGGACGAAGGTGGGCTGCTTTTCAAAAGGTACTTTGATCATTTTGTAATTGGGTGCTTATACTTGTTTGTTTTGGGCATTTATTATGGATTAAAGGGGTGATCTGGAAGATTGGTGGATATTGAATGTAATTTTATTCTCTCACCTTACCAGAGGGGTTAATCTTTAGCCCTAGTCTAGTGGGACCTCCCTTGAGGCGTTAGGGTCATAGGAGTGGCACTACTTGGAAAACCTAGATTGAGGTAACGTATTCATTACCCCCTATACCATACTTGACAAGTTGACACTTTCCATCCCACATTGCAAGCCCCATATACCATATCCATTCTTTGGGTCTAACTTGTCATTGATTCTTTGGGATTTGGCACCCACATGTTCACACTCCTTGAGTGGGGCCAAAAAACTATTGCCTTGGAGGTTGATGCAACTAAAAGAATAAAAAAGCGTATCGTGGCCACAATGTAAGAAAAGGAAGAAAATCAAAATGCAAAAAATGTTTGGGACATAAGTTAGCATGTGGGCAAAATCCCAACATGAGCTCTACCCTCCTCGTTTAGCCATAACCTAGTTCTTAAGAACGTGATGCTCCATTACATCAAGAGGAACCCTTGCATGTCCCAACCTCGATGAGCGATGAATTGTCTCATATTAAGGGGTAATACAAATGCTACATCATAAAGAGCAAGCTCTAACACTTGAGCTATATGCAGTAATACAAAGCATTATCAAGAAGTAAAAGGCACACAAGATGGGTGGAAAAAGCAGGTCGAGCAAGGTAAGTCAAGCCTCCATGATTGGTTTCTCCTTTACATTCATACACTCAGGATGTGGACACCCCATCAGTTGTTCCCCTTGACTATGGCACTTGGCGATGAAACCTTTTCCCCTTCATTATCATACATATCTACACTAACACCTATTGATTGAGGGGTTGACCTTGAATTGCCACTTCCCCTTGAGGGATGGGAACACCTAATGGAGTTGGCCATTAGCCACCTCTATCAAGGTAGGGAACATCTTTACGAGACTTTGTCTAGGTAGATATGAGAAGGTGATCCTTGTTTGAAGTATTGACATGCCCTTAACATTCAAGTCTAGTTCACTTAGAGGCATATATGATCTTAGTCTCTGATGGATGGTTGCTTTCACTTGAGTTCTTGTTGTTTTTGTTAGGTGGTCCATTCTAGCCGAGGCCTTGACGACATCCACAACACAAGTACACAGGCCCTTCAGAGAAATATGGCTTAACATATGCAATGTTGAGAGAGTTGAGCCTTTTCACAACATGGGCAAATGTTACATGTCCTAGAGCACCTTCAAGACCCAAGCCATTGGTC
This sequence comes from Pinus tabuliformis, assembly GCA_031772625.1. NCBI lineage: Eukaryota > Viridiplantae > Streptophyta > Pinopsida > Pinales > Pinaceae > Pinus > Pinus tabuliformis. The sequence goes on along the minus strand of CM062808.1, from coordinate 314,152,189 downwards.
TACTTTGACTTAACATGGAGGATTTCTTCATGATGACACCATTGGATCCAATGTGCCACCAGTTTGTCCTTGACATAACCTGAAAGGAAAGCCTTGATTGAAGATTCAGAGCCCAAATGATGATGGTTTCCCATTAAGAGACTGGGGAGGGCTTGTTGCACCTAGAGAAGCCCTAATGCTGGAGAGACGAGGTCTCATTTTGACAGTTGGAGACCCATGAAGACCACATGATGGCAACCAACTACACTTGGGACCCTAAAAGGAGGATTTGAGGGACCTTCCTCAAATTTTGGACAATTCTAGCATCATGGTACCTTTTAACACCTTATCACATCATGGCATGGCATTTAGAGCCCTAAAAGGGCATGGCATCAACTTTTCTAGGGGTTACGACTCACACGTGTGGGCATATGTGGCTTATTTTGTCACTTAGCTAGTGGGCTGGCTTGTAAGTTGTAACTTAAGGTTATTTTATGTCAAACTTGATTTAGGGGCTTCATTAGTCATAATTTAGTTGAAGTAAATATCATACAAATAGAGGTCACTTCATTTGTCTTTTCATGATCACTTTTGGATCAATTCAGCCTTAGAGATTTCAGCCTAGCTAAAATTTGCCTTGTATCTTCTAGAGATGTGATCTATTGTAAAGTTTTTGCTTATGGAGAAATAAATGATTGGTTCATGCATTTGTTTTGTAAGTGTTCTTGGTATTTGGGAATATCATTTATGGCTATTGCATGGAATGGATATTTTTAGGGTTTCTATGGTCTAGTAAGTATTAAAAGTTTTTCTATGAAATTTTGGCAATTGGTATTGTATCAATTCAGCCTTAGAGATTTCAGCCTAGCTAAAATTTGCCTTGTATCTTCTAGAGATGTGATCTATTGTAAAGTTTTTGCTTATGGAGAAATAAATGATTGGTTCATGCATTTGTTTTGTAAGTGTTCTTGGTATTTGGGAATATCATTTATGGCTATTGCATGGAATGGATATTTTTAGGGTTTCTATGGTCTAGTAAGTATTAAAAGTTTTTCTATGAAATTTTGGCAATGGTATTGTATGCATTACCCTTTTAAAATTTTTGTGACAATCCCATGAGTGATTTTTCATATTAAGCTCTCCTCATTGACTTTGCTCCCTCCTTAAGTGATAGCTAGGGTTTGAAACTAGGGTTTTCATATTTCCTTGCTCCATTCTAGGGTTTAGTCTTTTCTCCTAAGTAGACGTTCCATAGACTCCATCACACAAGGTCAAGGCACTGGCCTTATTCACATTGTTGATCACACCAAAAATCATATTTTTCTCCGCCATCTTTGATTTTCAGCCGCTTAAGGAAAGCCGCTAGGTTAGGTTTAGGGTTATAATTCAACTAGGGTTGATGTGTTGCCTTATGGAAGGGTTCAACACGTGGATGTAAAGTCATTGCGTCAAAATCATCTTGTTCCCTTGGCTAATTCTTCCATTTTTAGGGCTGAAGTCATTTTCCCTAGGTAATTTTTGCCCTAGGTAAACCCTAGTCTTGCCCTAGGCTTCAACTTGAGGCTTTTTGAAGACTTGTGTCTTAAATTGAGTATACTCATCTGTTTCAAGCCTTTCCTTGGCCTTGTGATCCTAGATAAGCTTGTTAACGTTGCCTAGCTTGAAACCCTAGGTCACCTTATGCCTTAATTAAGCCTTTTGGAGGATGCACACTGCCTTGTTTGAGCTAACTGGGCCCTTTTCCTAAGTTGAGTATCCCTCCTAAGCCTCTCCTTATCATTTATATGCCTAGAATTTGGTATATCCATTGGGTTGCTTAACATAGGGAAGCCTTCCTTGTGGTGAAAGTCTATGAAAGAGCAAGAGGTAGTCGCTATGGTGAGAGTGGGCCACACCTCATAGTGTTGTCAATTGGTCTAGTTCTTGTCTTTCTTGTCTTGTGTGATCCCCTCACAAGAACTGCTAGATTTTGAGGCAACATACGCAAAAGGAGTATCATCTTTTGAGAGACCCATCCAAGAAGAAGTGCAATGACATATGACATGGTTCAAGGTTTGCTTCATGTGTGGTGTGATTAACATGCAAGGTTACATAAGATATTCATCCACATGAGCGCCACTATAGAGGGAGTGCCTATGCATTGCGTTACCCTTTCCTTGGCACTGTGTCTTTCTACCCCTTACCTTTTTCTTGTATTCTCTTTTCTTTACTTTGTTTTCTTGTATATGCATTTTACTGCATAGGGTTTTGGGATAAGTAAATCTAGTCTTAATTATGTGTTTCATTGCATGTGACTTGGGGCAATGGCCTGCTTATATGAGACATGTTCTACAATTTTGGAAGCATGACTTGGTTCATGGGCACCACTTGCAAGGCCTAAAGGAGGAATGCCCTTCACACAGTAGGACCACATAGCACATCATGCTTGTTGATGTTGTCAGAAGGATACAAAAAAGGGGAGCACTCCACTTGGAAGGTACTAGAATAACACATGTACCAAAAAATTGATAAATGCATTTAATGGAAATATTTAGAAGGCAGTCATAAATGGTCCCTATACATAATAAATCATTGTTTTAAGGGAGCATCCCATGATGAAGGGACTAGAAAAGAACATATATCAAAATAGAGATGTTATTTGATGGCTCGGTTCTAGATATGACAGGTGAATTGATGCTGTAGGAGTGGAGCGTCCTTATTTTAGCGTGTTCTAGATCATTCTATTAATATTTCTTTCTATGTTAAGTTGCAAGGAGAACCTATAAAGGAAGGCCTCCTCTTTATTTGCAACTCGTGCTTTCACTGTGGAGAAATTCCTAGACTATTGGGCTGAAGTTGAAGATATCTTTTGCAGGTTTGAAGCTTTGTTAAGGAAATATTCAGAGCTGTAATCTTTGTTTTGTAGGGCTGCTTTTATACAATTGCTTTTTCTTTTATGTTGGAAATATTTCCGCTGTTTTAGAGTTTGTTTCCAGCATATGATTCTTGAAGAAAGACCTTTGTGTCCTCTTTAGGTACCGTGATTTCATATCTGGATCATTTACTGTATTGGGTTGTTATCCTAATATAAAGCTTCTCTTTTATTCTTTATATTCAGATTTTATTATATGTGACAGGGAAAATATTTAACAAGAGTACTCTAGCATCTTATTGAGCTTGGTACGCTCTCTGAAAGTGAAATTGGAGACTTGTTATAACTGATTACATTTCCTTTTTGAGCATGCTTCTTGGTTGAATATTTCCTACTATAAAGTTCTCCTTGTCATTTAAGTGTTTTGATTCCTTTGCCCGAGAATAAGGCACTAATCTACTTGAATGCACAACCGTATGTCTATTTCATATATAAGCTCTTAAATTGCTAACTTTGAGATTGCTTCAAGGGTTTAAGGACAGACTTAGCAATTTCATTGAGAAATCCCCCCTTCTGCCTGGGGAGAGCTGGCTTAATGCGAGGGAAATGTCCACTAAGGTGATTGTGAGTAAAACTTCCAAGTTGCCCTAGGTCTGTATCTTTATATTGTACTTGATTTTTTTACAAGTGCAAGTCTAAAAGGTAACACTTCGAATCTTCATTTTCTAGATCCATTGCTCTTGCCTGTGTTTCATCACACATTGTAGGTGGTAGGATCCTCATTTTGTTCTCGCACTTAAAACAAACACCGTTCCATAAGCCATTTCTTCAATAATCCATTCTTAACTTGTATTTCCATCTGTTTCTACAAACATCTTTACATTTTGTTTGCATTTTTCCGTGAGTTTGAATATCTCATTCATAATTTCGTGATTATCTCTTAATAGTTTAAAATCCTTTGTGAATGCATTTTTTTTCTTACTCAAGTTTCTGGACAACACGAGCAAGTGGGAGCTTGAACTACTTTATTTTAGATTCAACACTTGGACAGAAATGTCCTATGTTATGGATATAATTTATATAAAAATAATAAAAATGTAAACAATAAAAGCATAAATAATGATTAATTAACCAAGTAGTTAATAATGAAGATGCATGTCTCTAAGGACACGACCGTATGTGAAAATGTACCTGCCTAGGGTATATAAGCAGGCCCTCACCTTCATTTGTAATCATCTCACTTGTATTCAAAATTTTTTATACAATATATTATCTGTTCCATGATGGACATTCTTATATAGCAGATATTCTGAGTATTCTGCTGCGTATACAAACTTTGTTCGTTACATTGGTATTAGAGCGTACACAAACTTTGTTCGTTATATTGGTATCAAAGTATTCCTCTGAGTATATGATCTCTGCTTATAAACCCTAGGCAGGTACCTTTTTATATACAGTCATGTCCCTTTTCACATACGGTCATGTCCTTAGAGACATGCCTCTTCATTATTAACTACTTGGTTAATTAATCATTATTTATGCTTTTATTGTTTACATTTTTATTATTTTTATATAAATTATATCCATAACATAGGACATTTCTGTCCAAGTGTTGAATCTAAAATAAAGTAGTTCAAGCTCCCACTTGCTCGTGCTGTCCAGAAACTTGAGTAATTAATCATTATTTATGTTTAATTTACATTTTTATTATTTTTATATAAATTATATTCATAACATACTACCATGTTATGGAAGTCTTTGTTCAGCTAAAAATCCATGAGTGGGGTATCTATTATGCCAAAGTCCCCTAGGGCTTGCACTTGGCCAAATCCATTTTAGCAGGCACAGGTTAGTACAAGCATAAGCATGTCATTTAGACTTGAACCTGATGTAGAGATTTCTAACTCATTGTACAATGTAAACATATTTGGTACTGTGCTTCAATTCCTACAGGAAACCAAAAGCATCAAAACTGAGAACCTATCAAAACATCAATGTTAGTAAATGGTAGAATCTATAAATGCATGCTGTAGAAAACGATGCACAAAATTCAATATATGACTGTCAAAACCTGTCACTGCTTTTATTAATTCTGAATATGAAAAAACTGCTGCAGAAGAATACCCCTAAACTTCTCATTGCTAGACTCAGGATTCAATGAATGAATCCATAGATTCCATACCTCTGCCCTCTCTCTTATAAATTTGGGAAGGGCATACTAGGGTTTACAAAGATAGGTTTGCATGTGACTCAAATTCTGAAATAGAACTTACTAAAGAATAAAAATAAGCTGATTTTTTTTTTTAATCTATATTTCTATTTTGACTGCTATCTTCAATTGGTGGTGCATGCCTCTAAGATAAGTTGGTGATGGCACATACCTTATCTAAGGTTAGCTGGGAGGCACATACATGCATGTGTGCACCCTATCCCTCTTTAAATCAAGAGTGATTTACCCAGATCTACAGGTGCCCAGATCTGCTACTATAGTAGACAGCCTGTAGCTCATAGGTGCATGCATACATATACTCTTTCCCTTTCTCTGAGGTACTTTCACTAACACTCCCTCTTGATGAGGAAAGTGTTCTACACCAAACCAAGTTTCTCTCTATGGTTTTGTTTTTGGGACGGCAAGCTCTTCTACCTCCACGGTCACTGCTGGAGGTTTCTGAGACTTTGAGGACGATGCATCCTCACAAGTACCTTCTATTGAGATGGAGTGCATACTCTATAAGCTTTTTAGATCTCATTGTAACCTACAAAGATGCCCTTCAAACTAAAAGGTTCCAAGTTGGTCCTTTTCTCGTCAAGAATATGAATGTATACAGGACAACCAAAAATATGAAGATGTGATACCTAAGGCTTCTCTCTTATGAATACCTCCTCCGCAAAACTCCATGAGAACCATAGAATGTAGACAGCTGTAAGACATGCTTCTACCTAGAGGTATATGGGTAGATCTTGATCATGAATCATGGATTTGGCTGTTTCTATGATAGATCTGTTCTTCTTCTCTGCAACCCTATTCTCCCAAGGGTTGTAGGAAACTATCAAGTCTGTGATTCTTTCTTCCTTCCTGCCTCCTCATAAATGGAAGGTTCTACATCAATAATGGAAGATATTAGTTCAACAGAACTAGTGAACATTTTAGGAACATGGCTTAAGCAAAATGAAGTATACGGAGCACCAACTTGCTCTAGTGCCACCTGCAATGTCTAGTTGAGCGATCTAGGCTTTTTGGCTGAATTGAAAGGTAAAGAGGCACCTCTGGAAGCTTGTTGATCTGAATCTATTTTTTCCGATTTTTCCAATTTCTGCAGATCAGTTTTCTAGTTAAGTCAGGTACATACAAATTGCCAATAAGCTCAAGGATATCACCTGATGGCAATTGGAATGAGATGGATCCCACTCCTGCAATTAGATACATAGCATCATCATCAAGTTCCATGTGCATGCTTAACTCTTGCGCCTGAAGTTTGCTGAAGGCCCTCTTGTTAGAGGTTTTATTTTTGGAGGCTTTACTGTCCACATACCAACTGACACCATGAGCCCATAGAGAAGTGTGTCTCAAGCTTGGATGAAAGCTCATCCATTTAAATTGATGCTCGTGCACTCCCTGCAAACTACTTTTGTTGCCATTGCTTCCCATTCCCTTTCTTCACATGACACTAATAAGCAAAGTGCCCAAACTTTTGACACTCTAAGCATTTGATGTGGCTTAAGTCTTTGCTTTGGTAAGAGGAACCTGGGTCCTCTTCTCTTTTGGATCCTTCCTGAGGCTTTCTTGTTTCTCTTCTTCATATTGCTGATGAGGGCAAGATTCTGCTCCTTCTCCTCCTCCGTGTTTCCTCTTGGATGAAAGTCATCCCATTGCCTCCAAAAGTGGGAAGCTTTTTCTCGGCATAGACCCCACAGACAAAAGGTTACCTAGAAGAAGAGAACCCATTTTGATTGCAATGGTTACTAGTTCCACCCTTGACTTCCTCTCCAATTGCAGCAAGCTGATCATGGAGTTCAGTGATCTTCATCAAGTAGGCAGCTATGGTATCTGTCTTCCTCATCCACATGGCTCTAAGCTTATTCCTTGACAACATCCTCTAATTGATGTTCTCACTTTGATAGTGAGTGACTACAGCACCAAATATGCCCTTTCCTCTAATTGATGTTCTCACTTTGATAGTGAGTAACTAGAGCATCAAATATGCCCTTTCGCATGGTCTTCTTGGCAATGTGAAGGATCAACTGATCCTTCACATGGTTAAGGATGACTTGCGCCATCTTCTTTTTATGATTTTCCAACAACATGAGATTGGTAAGTGCTACAATTAATTTCTCAACAAAGTCCCATAGATCCTGCTCCTCCAAGAACATCTTTACCGAACATTTCCACGAGACAAAGTTAGAGGGATCTTCCAATCTGTTATCATATTCAAGATTGAATGTAGTCATACGTTGCACTGGATTTTTCTGCTAAACAAAGCACATCAGCTACTTCAGAAGAAAACAACAACTTAATCATAGGTCCTCTATGCTTTTGTCAAGTACGGATCACAGACATCTCACCCCTAAAACCTCCAGACAGCTCCCTCTCAGAGGTAGCGTTGACAAATCACTAGGGCAGCCAATTAGGGTTGACTTTTCTTACTTGATAATTGCTTGTGAATATACGTTAGCTTCTTTATTACTTTTATTATGTTCTCTTCATCAAACAATTATCAAAAGATAAACATGAAGATCACAAGAAGACAATGAACATAAGATATAGGTTCCAAGCCAGGGCAAAACCCCACAAGGGGGAAAACCCAATCAAATTTTCTCTTCTCATAGAATCAGATTAATGTAAGAAATCCAAGACCCAAATTCCAAGGCCAAGACCTCCCACAAGACCCAAGTCAACCCTCCTTCAATCCTTCCTCAACAAAGTCAAATGCAACCAAGTCAACAATAGTCAAAACTCTCCAAATCTGGTCAAACTTCTGAATTTTGGCCCCTGCAATAGGTCTACAATTTTCGGCCCCTGAAAATTCGCACGTGTGACAGAAACTAGGGCAGAAAACTTCGCACGTGTGGCTGATTTCTCTCTCCTATGACCCTCGCTCTCTCTCCTTTCACTCTAGCTCTTCTTCTCTTGTCTTTCGCTGGTTTTCTCTCTCTTCTTGGCACAAAAAATGTATTTGCTTGTGATAATCCAAATGAGGATGAGTTGCATTGTATTTACTATTTATACACATCCAAGAGGTTAAATGGGTCTTTTCTAGGGCCAACTTGGTCTAGTGGGGACAAAATTGACAATTTTGACTGAAATAAAATTCTTTTTCTTGCTTCTTTCAAAAGTTCAAATTGGACTTGACTCAAGTACAATAGATTGAGTCATGACAAATATTATTTTCACTCAATAAACCCTAGAAGCATGAAAAACATGCTTGTCCTAAATAACAATTTGACTTGAGCATGAAACCCATGCTTGAAAAATAAAAATTCTTTTTCTTCTTTTGCTTTTTACATGAAACCCTAGTGCATGACACAGGGAGAATAGAGTGTCCATCATAAATCCCTCTCAACCAGGGAGGTAGTCCTTTACTCCCTCTCAACTAGAGAAACATCAATACAATCCTTAGCTTGTCTCAATCATTAACTACTTATTCTTCCATGGAGATCTTAATAGTAGCTGCAAGGGCTCCCATCTTGCATCATCAACTCATACCTGGGCTTTGACCTTCCTGGATGTCACTGAGCCAAAATTATTTCACAATCTATCTTTGTGACGGGGTTCTTTCCATCAACCTTTTATATCACTTTCCATCAATCATCATTAGCATCTTTGTCAAGCCAATCATTGTGGAACTTATTATAGCTCCCTTTGTCCATTTGGGAAAGTGAACTTCTTTTAGATCAACATCAAATCGATCATACCATCAAGTGATCAACAAATTATCACATGACTTCCTATATCAAATTGTTGCCTCTCCTACCTTTATGGTGTACACATTTCTGTCATATACTCTTTCAAGAAGTCATAACATATCCAAACACCTTTTCAATATCAGATTTGCCAAATCATAATGGCCTTTAGTTAAGGTTTCAAATTCTACAACTTACTCCCTCTGAAATCAACATTCCTTTGCATGGTCTATTTTCATATTGTTCTAGAGTTCTTCTTCAAGCTCTTCAGCATTCAGTCAATGTGTTCTTGAACCAATCAACAAGCTTCAATATCATATCGGTTGATTTTTGGTAGCATCAAATGTGCTCTAGCCATGAAAATTGGTGGAGAGGCTAAGGCACATGAGACCTCCAAGACCCAGAAATCGTTTGGGGAAATTTCGCCCGGATGGAGAGATATTAAAATAATTAACATTTTTAATGGGTTCCTAAGTCTAAACTTAGGAAAATTAAAATATTAATGTGTATTAATATAATATGGGTGAAAAGTTCTAAATAACGAGGATCAAGCCAAATTTAATCTTAGCTGTTGATTAGGGACTTAATCTCGGCCGTTGAATTGTCAACAGGAAAAGTATAAGAGGGGGTTTGAGGGTCAGTTGGAGACACATCAAGATACCAAGAGAGATCAGTCAGTTTGATTTTCTGGGGCGAGGTTTGCTGAGGAAATCGAACCAGTGATCAGTTGCAGCGAGGGGCAATTTGACAGAGGGCTGAGAATACATAGTAGAGAGGCAGAGAGAGTGTCGGAGAGACAACGCAGAAGCTAGGAAGGTTGATGTAGACCCTGAGGAGGCTAGCGCAGAGGGCTGTAGAGCTGACGGTGGGTTGATGAGGCTGCGCTGAGGCATTTTTGTGGGGTAGACTGAGAGCTGATTAGCTGACGTAGAGCCTAGGAGGATGATGCAGTCCTTGGAGGGTGACGCAGATCCTGAGGGTAATTTGGAGCAGCTTTTGCTGTCCGACTAAGGGAGCAATCAAAGTCACTATGGGGCTATTCATCCAGTTGCTGATTAGCCGGAATATCTGTCTCCGAAGAGAGGTACTACTGACGATGGCATTCTCTGATGGGGAGCCATTTCTGGCACCCTAGTTGTATTCAGAAAACCACATAATAATAAAACCCTCATATCTGCTGCACCGATTTTCTCGCATTGGGTTTTTCCGGGGACGATTGTCCAAAAATAATGGTGTCCCTTGTGTTGTCTCAGTTTATTTGAGTTGCTGATCTGTATATTTGTGAAGGCTGCTATTGTGTTTATTTCAATATGTATGTGATTAAATAGCTTGTTAATGTAAAGAACAAGTAGGAGATAATAAACCAAAAATAGCAGTAGGGATTTTTGATGCGTTAGATTCAGAAATTTTCACATGGTATCAGAGGGATTGCAGATCACAGGAGGACTGAAGATGCCAATAGGAGAAATTTGAAAATTTGCAGCAGAAGTAGTTGTCTCGAGAGACAGCGCTGTTCCAGAGTTGAAGTGGCAAGAGAAGAAGTGATGTAGTGCTTAAAGGGCGATGCAGAGGTTCACACAGAGCCCGTGTCAGCATTTCGAGCCAAGGAGAGCCAGTGTAGAGGCAGAGGAGGGGCATATTAGGCCTACATAGTGCCCGGTCATCTTTCTTAGACAAGAAGGATTGACGCTGAGGCTAGGAGGAGCTGATCGAGCGCTCATTATGATTGCGTAGAGCCAGGAGGGCTCAGATTCTTCAGTTGCTGGGGCTAAGGGAGCTGTGTAGATTGCGGTTTGAGGAGTTGGTGGGACGCTGTTTCTATCTGTGCAGAACAATGTCTAAGGAGACAGAACCAAGGTAGAGGGAAGCACTACCTCGACGGATTTCTAGCCAAGAGATCCAGATCCGAGTTGCAGCAACAAAGGGGGATTGGAGAGGAGTGATTCGATAGTTGGCTGATTTCCAGGAGGGAAGTTGAGACTTAGAGGGAGTCTAGAAGAGGAGCAGAGATGGCAGTGAACGGATTGAGGGATCTGGACAGATTGGATGAAGCCTCCAATTTTGTCATTTGGAAGGCTAGGACCCTGGCAATCCTGGATAAACCAATGTTTTACAAAACGGACTCGGATTCGGACTCGGCCGAGGATCGACTCGGAAACGGAAACGGAAACGGCAATGACTCGGCCGACTCGATTTCAATGACTCGGTCGTTGTAAAAAATACATTAAATATTTATTTTTTTTTATAAAAAAACATAATTTTAAATATTTTAAACATAATTTTAAAGATTTTCATTCAAGTTTCCAAACACACAACATTATAATATACATGGAAGACAACATATGATCAAAGTAGGCTCATGAACCAATCCATTATATCAAAATGGTACGGTGTACCCAATGGCAATAGTAAATACATAGTCAATTGTAGTCTGTCATACATGATCAAAGACTCAAGAGTACGGGAAAGGCTTCCATACATGATGAAGACTCAAGAGTACTAAACAATTGGAGATAGGCTGCCAAGGTGACAGTGGCAACCAATCTCTTGTTGCCCTGAGGTCTGGATTTGTCTAGTGAGGCTCTGCACTAGGCCTGCTAGATTTTGCAGCAATGGGATGAACAGTCATGATACATTAAAAAAACATTCCGAGGGAACTTCCATTAAAAACAGAGTGTCTTTAATTGGTATGTTTTGTCTTATGTCTAGGATCATTTGAGGAATGGCATTACCATACATCTGTGCTGGTATAAGGCTGTTAGAAAGAGGTGTTAGGGCCATATTTTTTTTAAAGAAAAAGAAAAAGAAGGAATTGTATCACTTGCATTTGAATATTCTCTGATGTTTGTAACAGCCATTTCCCTTAATGCTGTTTGAGGTTAATTTCAAGACCATAATTGCAAGCCCAATATGCTGTCAAATACCCTGAGAAATCTATATATGCTGGGTGCTAGGAAGAGACTTGTTCTATGCATGAAATAGTAATTTGTATAGTATTTGAAGTTACGAACAAGAATTCCCATTTACAGCAACATTTGATTGAGTTTTCCATGTAGTATATTGTGTAATGAGTAACCCCAGTAATTTTCCATAAAACTCAGATTGGTATAGGATTGCACCAAATTGGATGCGTGTTTGAAGCATCAAATGAGACCTTGATCACCAGCTGTCCAATAACACCTCCTTAATCAGTTTCCAGCCCAATCAATATTTGAAATCCACAAACCCAACTTAACTTTACAAAATATCAGCAAAAAAATGAATTTTTTTTATTAAAATCGCTGCCCAGCCGGTTCCAATCGGTACGGCCGTTTTTTGACATGACCCGGCCGGGTTGACCGGGTCAGCTATGACCCGGCCGAGTCATTGGCTGACTCGGCCGGGTCATAGCTGACCCGGTCACCGAGCCGGGTCATGGGGCCGTTTTGAAATTTTTTTGTTCAACCCGGATCGAAACGGCCGTTTCGGAGTCAACCCGGCCGTTTCGTAAAACACTGGGATAAACATCGCATCAAGGACGGACTATGCCTTGAAAACCGTAGCTGTCCCAGTTGACCCGAATGCTAATGAGAAGTATGAAGAGGCCGAGGCGAAGGCGAAATGCATGATCCTAGATGGGGTTAAAGATCATGTCATACGACATATTGCTGAGAAGAACACAACAAGGGAGATGTGGGAGGTGCTGACCACCTTATACCAGGGCTCTTCTGTGTAGCGGCAAATGTTATTGGAAAATCAACTGTGGTCATATCAGATGTAGAAAGGAGACGAGATAGATCACTTCCTCCTCATGTTACAAGGAATTCACAACCAACTTACTTCCGTGGGGTCTACACCGGATCTAGAGTTTATGGTCAGGACTGCTCTGAACGCTGTATCCGAGGATTGGGAGATGTTTGTCCAAAGCATTTTGGGCAGAGTGACTCTCCCTAGTTGGGAAAAGATGTGGGCAGCTCTTTGACAGGAAGAGATGAGGAGGTTGACTAAGGCGGGGAGTAGTGGTAAGGGAGTTTGAGTCAAGAAAGACGAGGAGGATGCGACTCTAGCATTTGCGGGACAACAAGGGAAGAGGAAGAAAAAGGACATCTCCAAGGTCAAGTGCTTCAATTGTGGGGAGCTGGGACATTATGCATCTCAGTGCCCTAGGAAGAAAGGCAATGGAGAAGATTCTGACTCTAAGGCAGCTCCAGCAAAGGTGGAGAAGGATGTCGAGACTGATGACAAATTGTGCCATGAGTGCTCATACGCCTTCTGAGAAGAGGTGGGGAGACATTGAGTTGTAGTCAGGAGGACTACATGCTAGGGGCAAGATCCTTGAAGTACCCAAACTCTTGGATCACATCTGGCTACGGGAGCCCTTAATGACAATAGCATGATGATAGGTGTCAAGTGGAGCAAAGTGTGGTGGAGCAGCAAGGCAAGGCTAGACTGCAGAAGTTTGTAGCAGCGCAACAAAGGTTGTCGCAGTGCGAGAGGCACATAGGTGTTTGCAACAGCGCAATGGCAACAGAGGGAGCACATGATAGCAGCAGATGTAGCTTCAACATCACGGGGCTTCTAGATTGATCGGGATGTCAGTATTTGGGAGAAGACAATTACTTACTTCTTGGTTATTGAGTTGTAGTGCAATAGTTAGTAGTGGAAGTGCTGTGGGTAGCATGATTGAGCATGTTGAAAGGGAGCTGTAGTACAGATGTGGTAGTTCCATGGGCACCAGTACAGGAAGCAGTAGTGCAGGGGATGCGAGGTAGCAACCCAAGCATCAGCACAGGTACCGATGTAGAAGATCAGTGTGATGTTTCTATGGTGAAGCATTACTAGAACACATCCTTTCTAAGAAGGAGTGTTGATTTTTGGTAGCATCAGATGTGCTCTAGCCATGAAAATTGGTGGAGAGGCTAAGACACATGAGATCTCCAAGACCCATAAATCGTTTGGGAAAATTCCACCCGGATGGAGAGATATTAAAATAATTATTTTTAAAGGGTTCTTGAGTCTAAACTTAGGAAAATTAAAATATTAATGTGTATTAATAAAATATGGGTGAGAAAGTTCTAAATAACGAGGAGCAAGCCAAATCTTATCTTAGCCGTTGATTAGGGACTTAATCTCGGTCATTGAATCGTCAACAAGAAAAGTATAAGAGGAGGCTTGAGGGTTAGTTGGAGACACACCAAGACACCAGGAGCAATCAGTGAGTTCGATTTTCTGGGACGAGGTTTGCTAAGGAAATCGAACTAGCGATCAGTTGCAGCGAGGGGCAGTTCGGCAGAAGGCTGAGAATACATAGCAGGGAGGTAGAGAGAGTGCCAGAGAGACAACACAAAAGCTAGGAAGGCTGACGCAGAGGCAGCTAGGATTGATGCCTACGCTGAGGAGGCCAGCGTAGAGGACCCAGAAGCCGTAGTGGCTGATGCAGGCAGCACAGAGGGCTGTAGAGCTGATGTTGGGGTGAAGAGGCTGCGTTGAGGCATTTCGTGGGGCAGACTGAGAGCTGATTAGCTAACACAGAGCCGTAGCAGGGTGACGCAGTTCCTAAGGGTAGTTTGGAGCAGCTTTCGCAGTTCGGCTAAGGGAGCAGTCAAAGTCACTGTGGGGCTATTCATCCAGTTGCTGATTAGTCGGAATATCTATCTCCAAAGAGAGGTACTACTACCGAGGGCATTCTCTGTTGGGTGAGGCATTTCTGGCACCCTAGTTGTATTAAGAAAACTACATAATAATAAAACCCTCATATCTGCTGCAACAGTTTTACCGCATTGGGTTTTTTTGGGGAGGATTGTCCAAAAATAATGGTGTCCCTTTTGTCATCTTAGTTTATTTTAGTTGCTGATCTGTATATTTTTGAAGGTTGGTATTGTGTTTATTTCGATGTTTATATGATTAAATAACTTGTTAATGTCAAGTAGGAGATAATAAACCAGAAATAGCAGTAGGGATTTTTGATGTGTTAGATTCAGAAATTTTCACAATATCCATCAAAGTCTCTACAACTCACTCTGAAGTTGCCATTACTTTGTTTCTTTCATTCTTCAAGAGACCATATTGGATGTTGATCAATATCACCATGTGTCCTGCTCATCTATCATGCTTCTATATATCGAATAACCATATGGAAGAGTCTTGACTTTTCCAATGTAACCAAGACATACCATGCTTATGCTTCCAAGTATATTTCTGTGTCCAACTCTTCCTATTACCTACAATACTTTTTGAAAACATGAATCTACTTTCTAATGAAGAGCCCTTTTTCTAAAGATATGCATACCTCTTCCTTTCATATAGCCATCTAGTTGACTTCCTTTTGAACGAACTGCTTCTTTAACTTTCCTTGAAGATAATGTCTATGATGATACTCCTTTCTTAAGATGAGAAATGCTTCAATTATACCTTCATGCTGCAACTCATCTATCTTCATACCTTCAAGCTTCTTAGATGCTTGCTTCCATAATCTTCTAGTGGAATATACTTCTGCCATGTTACTATGAATCTTTCATACATCGAGGAACCTTCTATGATGCTGCATATTGTCCTTGATCTTGCTTAATGTATTTGATTTTATAATAGATCCTTGTAGTTCCTTTTTTGCTAAATGATAGCTTCTAGATCATCATGATACAATGTAGTTGTTGCATGAACTATGAGTTGCTAGATGGTCGAATTCTTTTTAATGTTGTTCTTGCTAGATGCTTAGATGAATGCTTCCAATATTGCAATTTACTATGTAGACTCTAACTCTTCCAATGCTAGATGCTTGTTTCCATGATGCCATAATTTGCAAAATCAAGAACCTTCTACGAATGTAACTGCATATGCTATTCTAATTGCCATCTTCTAGTAAAAGAGAAAACAAACTACTTGTAGACTTGGTAGTGGTGGAGTTCTTCAATAGTAGAGATCCTTATGATCTTCATTCTTTGGCTTCTTTTCGGGTTCTTCATTCTCTTCAGTGATATGAGCTCCACTTCTTTCCTTTCTCTTATTGTTCTTCTTGTTTTGAGGATCTTTGGGACAATCCCTTTTGAAGTGTCCATATCCATTGCACCCAAAGCATTGTACTTTGGACATATATTGTCTTCCACGTGGTTGATTGTTGTTGTTGTTGTTAAATCCTCAACGAGGTTCAATCCTTCCAAACTTTCCATTCTTCTTCTTTGATATAGCAACAAAGGCTTGAGACTTTCCATTGATGGGATCCGTGTCATCCTTGGTCTTCAATCTTGTTTCTTCTCAAATACAAAAGCCCATAGCTCATTAAAGTTTGGAGTGTCCTTTCTTGAATAGATGCTAGTCACAAAACTGCTCCAGTCTGAAGGTAAAGCATTGAGTACACAAGTGGTTAATTCAGAATCGGAAATGACTTCTCCAAGTCCTTGTAGTTGATCTTTCAAATGTGAGATTTTTATAAGATATGAGGCCAAGTCTTCATCTTTTGATATCTTGGTTTGGTAAAGTCGATTCTACAAAGATATTTTTTGACCTGTTGTACTAACAAAATATAGTTTTACCAATTTGTCATAGATTGCTTTAGATGTGCCCAAATCTGCAACAAAGGGGATAAGATGATCTTTGATGGACTCAATAAGAATCCTTTGAGCCCTAACTTCTCCTTTATTGTACTTGGCCAATTCTTGAGTCTTATCCTTCTCTGGTCCATGACGTCATTGTCTATGAGCACCAAATCAATTCTCTTCTTCCATGCTTGAAAGTTTGATGACCCATCGAGTTTGTTGCCTTCCTTACAAAATGAAGTCATTTGATTTGAAGATTGAGACATAGAGAGTAATAAAGTACTTACTTGTCAAGAGAGTGACCTACTTGATGATGATGTCTTCAAATACCTTGATGCTCCCAAGATTCCAAGAGTCTTTGAATATGTCCTAGAATGATGACTTCTACAATGGCTGATGCAATAGTAACTTCAAACTACTTCAATAATGATTCCTTCAAGAGTGTGAATGATGTTCCCAAGAATCTTGATGCTACATAGATCTTCATAGATGTCTTTTTATAGAGAGATCTTCCCATATGAATGATGATCAAATAACTTTAGAGAGAGAGAGGGATTGGTAAGATGATGATCTTCTTCTATGATGATGAGTAACCAAGAGCCTTCAATGATAGAGAGAGAGATGGATGGCTGATGTAGTAGTCTTCCATCAGGATGTTTAATGGTCTTTGAGTCTTCTTCCTCAAGCCCCTTCCTTATGTCCTTTGCAAATGATATCCTCCAAAGTAGCTCAGATGAATTTATTCCACTTATGCCAACAAGAGTGATCTTCAAGCTGCCTTCTCTTCACCTTAGCTCTGTTAGCATGTTTAGAAATCATCACTAAGGCAACCAATTAGGGTTGGTTTTTTTATTTGATAATTGCTTGTGAATATATGTTAGGTTCTTTATTACTTTTTTAATGTTCTCTTCATCAAACAATTATCAAAACATAAACATGAAGTTCACAAGAAGACAATGAACACAAGATATAGGGTCCAAGCTAGAGAAAAATCCCACAAGGGGGAAAACCCAATCAAATTTTCTTTTCTTATAGAATCAGATCAATATGATAAATCCAAGACCCAAATTCAAAGACCAAGACCTCCCACAAGACCCAAGTCAATCCTCCTTCAATCCTTCCTCAACCAAGTCAACAATAGTCAAAAATCAAGATCTGGTAAAACTTCTGATTTTTGGCCGCTGCAACAGATTTTCAGCCCCTGCAATGGGTCTGCAATTTTCGACCCCTGCAATTTCTTGAAATTTCACGTGTGACATAAAATAAGGCAGAAAACTTCACACGTGTCTGATTTCTCTCTCCTTTGACTTGCTCTTCTTCTCTTGTCTTTCACTGGTTTTCTCTCTCTTCTTGGCACATAAATCGAACTTGCTTGTGATAATCCGAATGAGGACGAGTTGCACTGTATATATACACATCCAGGAGGTTGAATGGGTCTCTTCCAGGGCCGACTCGGTCTTGTGGGGACAAAGTCGACAATTTTGACAATTTTTTTTTCTTGCTTCTTTCAAAAGTCCAAATGGGACTTTGACTCAATTACAATAGATTGACTCATGACAAATATTCTTTTGACTCAATAAACCCTAGAAGCATGAAAAACATGCTTGACCGAAATAACAATTTGACTTGAGCATGAAATCGATGCTGGAAAAAATAAAAATTATTTTTCTTCTTTTGCTTTTTACATGAAATATATAATGACATAAGTACAATGAAAATAAACTCTACCTCCACTGGAATTTGACTTCTCGTGGCAAACTCGGCTTCCTCATGCAAATCCATCTCTCTGGCAAAATATCTTCGTGCTGCAACAACTCGGCCTCTCTGAGTCAATTCACACTGCTAGGAAACTCGACCTCTTTGCAGATAATAACGATCTCCTCTAACTTTGACAAGCTGTAAATATCTGTGAAGAATGTCCTCTGGCAGCTCTGTCTCCAATCGTTGCGAATCTCGATATGCTGGTGCTCTCACACTATCACTGTGCCCTTTGCTCTCACTGCAAATCTATGTCTCTGATGTGTTCTCCAATAACCCATTGATTGCCTCTTATAATCTCTCGTTGACGAATCAACGACGACGATCTAATCTCAATTAATGGTTAAGATCATCTTGACCCCTTCCATGACTTTTTTGGAAGTCGGTAGAGACAAATCAATTTACCTCAATTAATCCTGATTAATTAAGCCATTTCCCCAAGTTTGACTTGGGAAAATTAATAAACTGGTTAATTAATTCTAATTAAGGCACTTTTCCTTATAAACTTTTTTTGGGTATTGGAGAAAATTAATTCACTGTGTTCCTTAGCCTCATAGACACCATCGGAGACTAGAACACCTGTCTGAACTACACAAACTAACACTAAGAACATATCCCAAAAAATTTGTTAGTAAATACTAGAATCTATAGACACATGCTATAGAGAATGATGCACATAATTCAATATATGACTGCCAAGACCTGTCATTGGTTTGTTTTTCTGGGCCGGATGTAGCCAAGTGGACCAAGACAGTGGATTGTGAATCCACCACCTGAGGGTTCAATTCCCCTTGTTTTCCCATAAAAGAAGATAAAAAACGGACTGAATCTGATTCTTTTTCATTTTCATATTGCGATGAAAACATTTCTATCTATATATCCTGAACATGAGAAAACTGCTACAGAAAAATACCGCTAAACTGCTTATTGGCAGACTCAGGACTCAATGAATGAATCTGTATCTCTGCCCTGTATTGCAGATCTGAGAAGGGTGTACTAGGGTTTACAAAATAGGTTTGCATGTGACTCAAACTCAAAAATAAAATTACTGAAAAATAAAACCAAACTGAATTTTGTTTTTATTTTTATTTTGATTCCTAGCCTCTCTTTAACTAGTGGCACATACTTTTAAGATAATCCAGTGGTGGCACATGCCTTATGGCTAGCTGGCAGATGCATGCATGCAGCACCCCCTCTCTTTATAACTCAAGAGTGATGTGCCCAGATCTACAGGTGCCCAAATCTGCTGCTGTAGAATACTTTCTGTAGCTGGCCCTTTCAGGCACCATTCATGTCTTCTCCACATTCCCATTTTATTGGGTAGTGTAAGGTGAAAAAATTGCCTTTGGACGCCTTCTTATTTACAAAATTAAGTAAATTCATCAAAACAAATTTTTCCTTCGTTATCAGTTTGGAGTATCTTAATTCATCTACCAAACTTGTTTTTGATCACTGCTTGAAATTTTTTGAACTTTCCGAAGGCATCAAACTTTTATTTAAGAAAACTAAACCCACAAGTGTTTGTTTAAATCATCATCAAACAACAAAAAATACCTTGCAATAGAAACAAAAGTGTCCTCATAGATCCATAGATATCACCTTTTCTATCTTCAAAAGTCAAAGCATATTGTTTTCCTTCTTAACAAGCTGAAAATATGCCCTTCCTTGCTTGAGTATGGTAATCCATGCACCATTTTACAGTTCATTAATAAGGAAAGATGCTGGAAATTGAAATGCCAACACATTTGATTCCATAGACTATTGCTGTTGGTCCCAATCATCGCCATTGAAGCATATGATAATGTGATTTCATCATCAATTTACGTCTATAGACCTTTATCCTTCACCCCTAATGCAATTGATTTATTATTCTTTTTATTTATCACCAAAACCTCTCTCCTCAAAGTGATATCTAGCTGCAGATCATGTTTTATGATCTCAGTAACTGAAACATATTTTTGGTCGATTGAGGAATTTTAGAAAACATTTGCAATCATCAAAATCTTACCATTCAACTGGAATTGCACATTACCATGACATTCCACATAGTGCTCTCTTGTGTCACCCAACACCACTATATTTGACCTAATCTTATCTTCCACATACACAACGAACAAGTCACTTCTGTTAGTCATATGTTTAGATGCACCAGATTAAACGAAACTCTATCTGTTGGCTTACCACCCATTTGCACTGATTTAAATTCATAAAACCCCTATTTTTACGATTTGCAACATTTGTATGTTTCTTCTCATATTGCCCCTGGTTGCATTACTTCTCCCATGTCGTCTTCATGCCGTGCACCCTTGTATGGCCATGTTTACCACGATAAAAACATTTCAAATGCTTAACTGATTTACTCAGACCTGAAGCTTTTCTGCCATTGCTTTTGCCTTCATCATGCTTTCCTTTGCCTGCGAATTTCACCGCAAAGGCCCTCTTGGATGCACCACTGCCATCACAACTTTTGAATTGCTTCTTCCACTTGTCTTTTTGAAGCCATTGAGTGCTTAAGTGCTCAAAAAGAAATATATGTGGACTTAGATGTAATATTCAACGTTTTAATAAAAAGTTCAAACACAAATGGAAGACTTTTCAAAATGATTGCTATCAAGTGTTCCTTGATTACTTCTTTTTTAATGAACAACCCTCCCCAACCAAGATTGCTTCTCCTCAAGCAAATTCAGTCCCGGATGTTGGAGGACGTGTTCTCCTTCCCAAGTGGCATCTTCGACAAACAAATCTTTAAGTTTGACCGGATATTCTTTAATGGTCCCATTTCTTAGTGTCCACTCCCTTACCGCCAAAATTTCTTTCGAAATCATAATCAATTCCCCTTCTTCGTCCAATGGTGGAAGCTCAGTAGAAGTGACAATGTGTTGCCCCAGGGCTTTCTTGACGCATGAAACATGGAAGACATTATTTATCTTACACACCTTTGGAAGCTCTAGCTCTTAGGCCACCTCTCCTATACGCCTCACAATTCTATAAGGTCCATAGAATCTGTGTTTCAATTTCTCTGCCCCCTTCCTTCTAAGTGATGATTGTTGGTGGGGTTGCAAATGAAGATATACCAGGAGCCCAACCTCAAAACTATGCTCCACCCGATGTCTATCTGCATAAATCTTATGTTAATTTTGAGTGGTCTACAAATTTTCTTTGAGTTGCAGTATGTCCTAGCTCTCTTGAATCTAGTCCTTAGCTATAGGTGCCTTGTTGTCTCCAAACACCCAGTCTACAAATGTTGGTGCATCATACCCATACAGGGCTATGAAGGGAGTCATCCCAATCAACATGTGATAAGTGGTGTTATAACAATACTCTCCCAAGTGCAACCACATTATCCAAGCTTTCTAATGGCCCAACACATAGTTTCTCAAATAGCCCTCCAACCATGTGTTGACTATCTCAGTCTGCCCATCTCTTTGTGAGTGGTAAGTAGTACTCGACGTTAACTCTATCCTAGTCAACCTGAACAACTCCTACCAAAATTCTCCCATGAATTTGCTGTCCTTGTCAATGATAATGGTTTTTGGCAGTCTGTGCAACCAAATTACCTCCTTGAAGAAGAACTCTGCTACCCGTGACTCCGAATATCGGGAATCTATAGTGAAGAAGTGTGCAAACTTCATGAGCTGGTCAATGACCACATAAATGCAGTCCTTTTCTTGCACCTGAGGTAACCCCATGATGAAGTCCATTGAATTGCTTTCCCATTGTTGTTCTGGAATAAGAAGTGGCTGAAGTAACCCTGCTAGATGAGTATGCTTTGCTTTATTTTCTTGGAAGATATTGCACTCTCATGAATTTTAGATAGAGGAGGAATGACCTGTTGTAGAGTTTTGTAGTCCGAAACGTTGGGTTCACAAAACTCTACAACAGGTCATTCCTCCTCTATCTAAAACCATCCTCACCTGTATGGATTCACTATTTAACAACTCTCATGAATCTCAACATATCTGTCTTAAGGCCCTTCCATGTGAACCTTTCCTTGATTTTCTTGTACGTTTTCAAGTACCCAGCGTTCCCTGCCAGTTGTAAGCAGTGCGCGACATGCATGATCATTTCCTTAAGCTGGGATTCTGGTACCCGGTAGATCCTATCTTGGTAATAGATGGTGTCATCAATAACACAGTACTTGTCAACCTGGGTCAAACCATCAAGGATCTCACAAGCAAACTTGTTCTTGGAGTACTCAACCTGTAGAAGAGATTTCCAACGAGCTGAAATCTCCATGAGAGAGAGAGTGGGTGGTATTCTAGAAAGGGCATCGGCTATCACGTTGGCTTTTCCATTCACATACACGATCTCAAAATCATATGCCTGAAGTGTACTGATCCACTTTTGTTGTCGCTCACTCGACTTTTTATGCTCCATGAGGAACCTTAAGCTGTTATGATCCGTCTTTACCTTAAATTTGTTCCCCAACAAGTACGGTATGAATTTGGTCAATGCATGCATAATGGCCAACATCTCTTTGTCATATATCAAGTAATGCCGCTCATATTCCTTGAGTTTGTGGCTCTCAAAAACAGTGGATGGTTATTTTGCATCAATACGACTCCTATCCATCCCTGAAACATCACTCTCAACCACGAATGGCTAAGTGAAGTCTGGTAATGCGAGAAAAAGACATGAGTTCAGCTGTGAGAACCCCTTAACAAACTTCTTGTAATAGGTGTAGAGGCCTAGGAATATTTTCAGTTTTGCCACATTCTTTGGGGTAGGCCACTCGATGATTGCCTTGATTTTCTCCTAGTGTACTTGAACCTCGTTCTCCCCGATTATGTGCCCCAAATAAAGCATCTCAGTCATACCAAACTCACATTTGGACTCTTTTGCATAGAGTTGTTGTTCTTCTAAAATTCCCAACACCTCGTCCAAATGCTTGAGATGATCCTCCCAAGTCCTACTGTAAATGAGTATGTCATCAAAGAAAACCAACAAATACTTCCGCAATTGTTTGTTGAACACATGGTTCATGTAGGATTGAAATGTACCGGGCGCAATGGCCCAAATGGCATAAACAAAAGCTCATAGTGCCCATAACAACACCGAAAAGCAGTCTTCGGAATATGCTGTTGCTGAACTTTGATTTGATTGTAGCCATAGCAAAGATCTATCTTCGAGAAGTATCTGAGCCCCCTTCAGTTCATCCATTAGCTCATCAATCCTCATAATCAAATACCGGTTCTTGACTGTTTTCTTATTAAGTGCCTGATAATCAATTCACATCCTCAAGATGCCATCTTTCTTCTTGGCCAACATTGTCGAAGAAGCAAAGGGACTAGAACTAGGACGAATGTGGCCCAATCGCAACAACTCTTTGATGGTCCTTTCAATCTTGTCCTTATATACCTTGGGATGATGGTAGGGGCTAGTTATGACTGCCTGAATCCCCTCCTCTAACTCTATGACATTCTCAAATCCTCTATTTGGTGGTCTACTTGGGGGAATATCACCAAATACCTTTTGATGTTTTTAGAGCAATGATTGGATATCCTTTGGATATTTTTGTGGTTGGTCTGGTGGCTAACTGTCAGAAATATAATTCTCAACTACCCATTCTATGTCTCTTTGCCGCAACACTGCCTCCTCCATGTTGTGAGATGACACTATCTTGGGAGGATACTGATGCATGGCTCGCAAAACTACCTTTTTTCTATTATGGTCTGTTGACTCCATCTCCATCCTCCTTTGATCTGTAGTGTACCTCCCAATGGAATACAACCACTGAACTCCAAGTACTAGATTAGTATTTGGGACATCCATCACGAAAAAGTCATTTGCTAATGTGTAAGTTCCCATGGTTATTTTTTGATTGGGAATCCACCTAGTGCACTCCATCTGATGATCACCCAGTATGACCACTGTAAAGCACTCAAATTCTTTTGTCGGAATCTCCCTCTGATCCACCATAGATGCGTCTATAAAGTTGTGGGATGCCCCACTATCAATCAACACTGTCACCTTATGTCCCAATAGAACCCTCGTGACTCTGAATGTGTGGTATATAGGAAGCCCTGACATGGATGGGATAGCGAGGCCTTTATCCCTAGACTGTGATGTCTCCTCACCTGCTGCCTGGTGTCACTGTTCTTGTACCGGTTCCTCATCCTCATCACTTTCACTATTTGAATAAACCTCAATGTATTGGGCTTTGCCTGCCTTGTCCTTCCCTGCACATTTGTGCCTTGGTGCCTAAGGCTCCTGACAGCTGAAACATAGCTTTTTCTTCCTCAGTTCTTTCCAGGTCTCCTCATCCATCTTTGGTTTCTCGGTCCACTCCTTTTGGAAGGGTTTAACTTCTTTGTTCTTTGGGGGAAAGGATGGTTTAGGAGGAAATCTGCTTTTAGCAACAACATCCTGCATGTCTCTAACCCTACTGATTGCGTCTTGTAGAGTGGCAGGCTTGTAAGCCTTTACCCAACCTTGTAGAGGCTCAGATAGCTGTTCAACAAATATCACCAACCGTGCCTTGGGTATATCAGTGGCCATCACTGCTAGCCTCTGAAAATCTGAGATATATGCCTCTGGACTGCCAGTCTGCCTGAGTTATGCCAGCTCTCTGAAGTGAATCTTTGGGTCCTTGTCAAAGCGTTCAATGAGTCTTTGTGTAAACTCGTAGTAAGAGGTTATGCTGGCATGACCCAAGGTCACTAACCCATGGTACCACCACTCATGGGCCTCACCATCAAAATGTAAAGTAGCCAGCTTGATAGCATCTTACCTCGGTCATTTGATGGAGCTGGAAACGTGTCCAATTTCTGAACCCATGATCTAGTTGAACATTTCGAAGATCCATCAAAACAAGGGATGGTCACTTTCCCCACTGTTTTCTGAAGCTCCTGGTTTTGCATCATAGCCCTCTTGGCTCCTTTAGGCTTGTTTCTCATCTTGAGGTTGTAGAAGTCTATGAAAGTCATGGCAGCTTGAAAGTCCCCTGCCTCCTATATTCCTCCAAATATGCCCCAAAAGGCTCATCCTGATCAGCCTGTTCCACTTGGCCTGCTGCTGTCTCTTTTAAAAATTGTGGCATAGTGGGTCTAGATGACTTACTGTGTATATGTGGGTGGCTTTGTAAGGTTGTGCGGGCATGGCTGCCTTCTCCAATATTAGATCCTTCACCGTTAATGGGGTCCTTCTTTTGCTGCTCCCCCAATGGAATCTCGGTAGAACCTCCCAATATTGGCTAATTTCCCCAGCAGTTCCACCACCACCTTCTGGCCCTTAGCCAAATCATTTAGGATGCTAATGAAGCTGTTAAATCCTTGGTTTTCCTTATCACCCATGACTGCCCCACCTTTTTCAGACTGTACTTCCTCCACTTTTCCCTCTTCCAAAATTTCTTCTATCTCCCAAATTGGAGTGGGTTCTCTGACTTGATAGCTTCTCTTATAGGTAATGTATTGGTGGTCTTCGGAACTCATCAAATTATGTTATAGATTTCCCTTCAAACCACATGACTGTCCAAGACCATGCTCAGATACCACTGTAAGATACCCCCTTGGAATATGTTAAAATTCCCCTTAAAATTTCCCAAGTTTGTTTGAGTTAGTCATCGTGGAGTTTCGTCAAAAAAATTGCATGCATATGGCTGTAGGTGCAGTTTTTATATTTTTTATATCATACATAGATATACAATGCCAAAAAATGACCAATAAACACTTCAAATCAACAACACATGATTTATACTTATGCCCCAAAATACAAATACCACTGATATATGTTTGCCACTGCAATAAAATCCTTTTTTCCCACTGTAACAACCGAGAATTATTACAACAACAGATCTAAGGACTCAGTTATTTTAGTAGCTTGGTAACAGAGGTTACAATGCTCACTATTTAAGGGGAACTTGGTAGAATCTTTAGTAGGACAAACTCCCATGTATCAGTAACTGTCGCGTACGACACCAACAAAATAGTCTTCGGAAGTACTAGCTTCAAGATGACTGTAAATTCGGCTCTTTCCACAGAGATCTTAGCTGTGGCGTACAAACTGTTAACAACAGTCAACTCAACTAGCAAAAAGAAGTGACTCTTGGCCTCTTGTAACTGGTGTAACTTGGCCTCAAAAGGGTCAGACTTAGCCCTCAATAAAAGCAGCAACTCATTCCTCTGATAAATGAATTCGGCCAGCAAGAGGGACACAGGACTCGGTCTCTTTGCTATCAGACTCGGCCAGCTACGAAATGAACTCGACCTCCCTTGAGATGTGAAACTTTACCCCCTTTTCTCAGAACTCAGCCCAAGAAATGATAGTGCTTGGCCCTCCGGAAGTGATAGAACTCAACCTCTTGGAAGGTGTGAACTCAGCTTGTATAAGAAATATAGAATACTAAAAATCAGATAATAAATCAACTAATAACACCTTTGGCTTATTCCTTTCTGCCCATGTCTTCTTTTTCTTCAACAAGGAAGCACAATGTCGGAATTTGAGTGACACCGCTCCCACATTGGCTAGGGTGTATAGTGTCAACACTGAAATCAACAACCAGAATGAAGGTTTCCAAAAACTTAGTCTCTTTCTCAAAAGCTCATCCAAAATTCTATTTTCAAGTGAACAAATGCAAGAATGAAGAGGGACTCCTCATTTTCCCTTTTTTTATAACTCATTTGACTCTTTTGCCACCTTTTTATCTTTTTATTTTAAAAAAGTCACTTTAGTGGGTTTCCTCACATTATAATTTTAAAGTGACTTTTCGTTAGGCTAGGCCCCATCTCCTCTTTTTCCCCTTTTAGCTTTAATAAAGTTTTCTCCTAGATGAATTGTATTCTCTTGATTAATTTTCGCGTCCTAGCCTACGAGAACTTAATTAGGCTAGCAAAGTCATCCCTTGGGGACATTACAAAGGGCTGCTGCAAGTTCACTAATGCAAGAATCGATGCTTGATTGATTTTCTTCTTTAACTCTTCAAAGGCCTTATGTTAATCTTTCCCCCACTCATTGTTAGGTGTGGAGTGGTGCAACTATTGCTGAAAATGAGGCTATGAATTTCTTTAGGTACTGTGTTGCCCCAACAAAAGTCTTGACCTTCAAAATAGTTTATGGAATTGACCACTTCATGATCGCCTCCTTATTGACATGATCTATCTTTAGCTCCTCTCTACCAATCATGTACCCTCTGCCTAAGTACACCAAAGACTATTGTGCATACTCACATTTCTTGAGATTTGCCAAAATTGGGTACCTTCTTCAAAGTCTAGCACCTGCATCAAATGTGAGATGTGCTCCTCACAGGTAGCACTGTATATCAATATATCATCAAAATAAACAATAAGAATTGAATCTCGATATGGGCACATTATATCATTCTTTAATCTCATGAATGTAGTTGGTGCATTGCATAAGACTAGATGGCATGACTATCCACTTATACAAATCCTCTGTTTTTGAACTCTGTCTTTTAGGTATTTTTTTATTTGATTTGAACCTGGTGATAAACTGATTTTAAATCCAGCTTTGTAAGTGTTGTCGCACAGATTGTCACGACAACGCTCAGACCGGGGGCTATCACCCTGATCCTCGATCTCTCCGTTTAAGCCTGTCTCCTGCATCTAAGGGGGGTAGACCCTATGGGATAATGGATGACCAACTGTGGACCAGTTGGGTTTGGGAGACACGAGGGAAAACAAGCACTTATTTGATTTTATTAAGTTAATAGACCGGTGCCTTATGGAGTTAATGACAGAACAATTGTTTATCAAATGCTTGCAGAAATATGAGCTCATTAACAATCATTTACCATCAAATAACTCAAACAAAGGTTAACTTTTGCCAAATGCGAGATAATCGATAAATTCTCAATGGCTTAACAATATTCCAACAATTAAAATTCAAAAGATTGAATGCTTTAAATAACCACGAAATTTTAAATGCTAACCAGTGATCACTTTCATATAGTTATTCTTCAAATGAACATTTAAGCATGTTTAACCACATAAAAAAATGATAAATATTAATTCCACATCAAAATTTTAACTTCAGCAGAAAATATATATCACAAACATGACAAATCCTTGAGCCAAGACTGAATCCGGCAAAATATTTCCAAATTTTTGTATTATTTATATTTTCAAATAAAACAAAACTGAGTTAACTAAAGACGAAATAAATGAAACTTTAAATCTAAAATCTAAATAATACTAAAATCTAAACTAAATTAAAAGAAACCTTTTTTATTTTTTATTTTTATAAAATTAAATCTAAAATCTAAATAAAACCTAAATCTAATCTAAACTAACTTACATCTAATATATATGAAACAAAATATGAATGCTAAATAGAATGAAAACTAAATAGAACAAACAAAAAGAAAAATTCCAAATATTTATATTTTTAGGATTTTTTTTTTAATTGTTAAGATCTAAATCTAAACAAAATTAAATAAATCTAAAATTAAAACTAAAATTTAAAATCCAAATATCTAAAACCAAAAACCTAGGCCAAACTAGGGCCAAAAAAAGTTGTTGTTGTTGTTGTTTTTTTTTTTTTTTTTTAAATCTAAAGCTAACACTTAATAGAAAAATGAAACTTACAAATTTTTTACGTTTTTATTTTTTCTACTTTTTATATATTAAAACATACTCTATATATATAAACAAGAGCTAGCTCTAATCGCGTATGCATATTAAAAAAAAGAACTAACACTAAAATATATTACATTTACAATGTAAAAATAAAATTTGAAATCGAAACTTATGTACAGTTACTCTTGTCATCCACGTCTGATCTACTCTTCACTTGGTTGCTCAAATCTGTGGTTATGAGATTTTTCTTCTTCAGATTCTTCTTACGGTTCTTTGGGTTGAGCTCTGGATGCAATTTTTAGTGCTTCTCCTCTATGTGACCATCAATTTATCAGTGGTTGGTAGTATCTTTGCACTGGTTCGCTGTGGTCTTTGTCTTCTTGTCCTCCCCCCTTTCAAGTTCTTCTTCCACCCTTTGGAAGCCTATTGGTGTTCTGCTTTAAACGCTTCACTACTTTTTCTACTCGCCTATGTTTTCCAAGAACTATGCCTGTACACAAGCCTTATCCATCGTTCTGGGTTTGAACAACATCACTTGCTTTTGTAGATGGCTCTGTAGACCCTCGTTGAGCACATCTAGGTTCTTGGGGGTATTATTACCATGTTCTTGAATTTTGTGGTGTACGCTTGTACACTGTGCCACCAGATCCACTGTTCCTCTACAAACTTGATAGGGTAGAATTGGGACTTCATGGGGATTTTAAAATTGTTCCACTTAGTTACTAGGGGATCCCCATCCAGCTAAAGGGTTTCCATGTGGCTTTCCCACTAGATTAGGGCATGACCCTCTAATTTCAAATGAGCAAATGAAATTTTCTGTTCCTCATCTATGTGGTGAACAAAATAAACCTCTAAATGTTGCAATCAACGATTTAATTTGAAAGAATTGATCTCACCTTTATATGATTTGATGTCCACCTTTGCTTCAATTTTGAAGAGGGACCGTGAATGGTTCACTTTATTTGAACTTGGTTGCTCATTTTTTGGATTCTTTCTTGAACACCTTCTTTGGATCCCAATCCCTCCTTCGATTTTCCCTTTGATTAGACCTCTAAGTTGGAGCTCCCATCTTCCTCGATTAGCAATAGTTTATTGGTTAGGGATGCCATGATGAGGTTCACATTACAGTTTATATCTAACTTGTGCTTCTAGCCATGCAAACCTCTCTTTTGCTGGATCTTGAGGGTTATCATAAACTAATTTGTCAACCATGGCCAGGGTTTTATGACTTTCTTCTTAAACCGACCCGCTCCCCTACCATTTCCCCATAAAACACCTAAAGAAACGTGCTATGATCTCAATGTGATCTATAAATTGCTGTGGATATTCCATTGGACATTTTGTCACAACAAATCTATGAAAATAAACTGGAATTTGAACTATGAAGGGTTAATTCCTTGTAGATTACATATTTTTTATCACTGATTTTGTAGATTAGGCATGTAATAGATAATATGCGGAAAATAAAAAGCGGTATATACAATCGCCCACAAACCACAATGAACACCAAGATATGCTTTGGGAAACTCTTATGAGAGAAAACCCAACTAGAAGGTGAGGTTGTTTTGCTCTCTTTTGTTTGGAATGGAAATAATGCAAATACATAGGAGAAAGAACTCTCTATGGAGTTTCCTGAGACTCGTGGTGGTGGGTTGCTACAAAACACAAACCTCCTCTGTTATGCTTTCTCTTTCTATCCACACTCAACTAATCTGCTCTATTATGGAACAAAATGCAACAAAATAGAATGAAACCCTTTTCCATCCTATTGGCCCGATTGTAACACAACTAAGTTGCCAACTAGGGGTTAGATTTCATTGATTCAACCCTCAACATGAGTTACAACTCGACCTTTCTAGAGTTCTCTTCATAGTCCCCATGCGGCTAGCCCCCCTTGTCCATGAGGAATGGGGTTGGCGTGGCATCCTCTTGAATCATGGCAGATAAAACAAAAGATCAACTTTTAGGAACTCTTGCATATGGACTCCGTTTCATGTCTTTTTTCACTGTTGGAAAGGTCTAAGTGTAGAACAACGCTAGGGGGTTTGGTGCAAGTGAGACTCTTTAGACCCCAAAATACTTTGCTTAATGCCCCAAACTACCTCTAGAAGGCTTCAAATCCCAATTCGCCAACCCGCTATTATGAATAAAATATAGATATAAAATAATGTAAATATAAATAATAATAACACATCATAAATAATGATTAATCAGTGAATGAAGAGTATGTCCCTAAGGACATGACCATTCATAAAGGGACACCTGCCTAGGGTATATAAGTAGACCCTAATTCTCATTTGTAACACCATTTTCATTCATACATTTTAATATATATTTTTGTATCTTTAATGGAAATCTACATATTCCAAGTCTTTTGGAGTGTTAACCTGCTATAATGAACCTTGTTTGTTACATTGGTATCAAAGCCGTTCGATCCTTTGGCCACTTAACCGTTGCACAGACCCACGTTATCTGATCCAGGTCCTTGGCCATCAAAATTTGTCAACTTTGTTGCCGTCAAAGCGTTTTGCTACAAGAGTTTGGAATTTCTCCATTTTGCATATCTTCATTCAGGGCTTTGGCCATAAAAAAGAAGGAAAAAATATATTAAAAAATAAAAAAATATAAAAAGAATTAAAAAAAAGAGTGTTATATATATATATATAAATTAAAAAAAAAGTTAAAAAATTCAAAATAGAAAAAAATATATATAAAAAAATATTTAAAAAAAGAGATTTAAAAAAGAAAGAAAGAAAAGAGAGAAATAAATAAATATATAAAAGAAAAAGGAAAAAACACAAACGCGGTCATAGGACCGACTGCATAGCAACTATTGCCTGACAAAGCTGTGACCAACTGTTGCTCGCCCTGACCACGCTTCTCCTACCGCACTCAACTTCTGCACGACACTTCTTCGTTGTTGCAACACGCCGTGCCACCTGATATACTATTACCGACAACCCCTACAAACTTGTCCGCTACAACTGCAAGAGGTTGCCACCACTATACATCATTCATTGCTAGGTCACACACCATAGCCTTGTTGCCTCCTGCTCTAGTCGCACTGTGTCTAACCCACACTATAATTGTCGCCATTGTTTAGTTCACTAACATGTTGTAGTGTATCATTGTTTCACCATTGCCATACTTGTTGTGGATCGCAGGAGCCACCACACAGTTACACAACCTTGCAAGCCACTAATCCACTGTAAAGAAAAATCATGTCATTGAGATGTTCTGCTTGTTACATATTGTTTAAGAAAACTTTTCCAACCCATTATTAAGAGAAAAGGTGCACAAAATAAAAGGAAGGATCGTGAGAAGGGTTCTCTGTCACATAAAGTGCTGTCAAATCAATTTTGGAACAAGGTCTTCAAAGGTCATGTCTGGACATAAAATACCTTATACGTTATACCCTTACGACAGTCAAGGAGTGGCCAATATATTATATTGAACGAAACAAATAAAAGTAAGGAATAATTATTTAGGTGTGCTTTTTCCTTTACAAAGTTATTTCTTCATAGTAAAAATGATCAAAAGGTGAATTAAAAATAAAGGGACAACTACTACTATTCAATTAAAATTCAAAGCAAGTACAAGGAAAACATTATAAGATGACACCTACAAACTACCTTAAAAGTGAGTGAGATTTTAAAGAGAGTTACTTTTTGAAATTCTACTAAAATAATATTTTAGTTAAAAAAATTAAAAGAGTATTTTAGGATTCTTTAAAAAAAGAGATAATTAAAAAAATATTATTAGAAAAAAGGGTTATTTTCTAAACCCTAAGTCCATCTCAACAAAACAAAATGGAGTCAAACATTGAAGAAAAAAGAACAGATTCTAATCTTGAAATGAAAAAAAAGAAGATTTCCGAAAACCTCGCGTAATTATGCTTCAGTGCTATTCATAATTAAAGGTTCTATTGCAGGGAAAGATTTAATATTGCTATTTCACTTGCCGAAGACAAAATTTTTATAAAGCCTAAAATCGCAACCCAATTAGTGATTTCCGAGTCAAATATAATCGAAAAATTAGACTTTTGGCAGCAAAAAATATGACATAACCAATTTACAGTTAAAGATAAGGGATTATACATTTATATCGCAATTCTGAGTTCAAACCCTATGGAACACTCAACATTATTTTGGGTTCCCCCTAGACGAAAACTCTAGGATCCTTCATCTTAAATACAAAGAAGAAGCTTTTAACATTTTTCTACAGGAAGAAGAAAATAACACTTTCGGACGTTACCCAAAAGCCAAATTCAGTAACACCAGAAGACATACAAGATATCTCAAAGGTAATTTTTTAAGAAGGTAAAAAAGTACAACAAAATATGCAAAGAGAAGTTGACAAGATCACCACTGAAGTTTCTCGGCTTAAAGACCATAGTGAAAATTTACAGACGCAAATTAAGAAGCTTAAGAAGGATAAGAAGTCATTGGAAAACAAGGTACAACAACTTATCGAGAATGAAGCATCGAATGTAGAAGTCCAAGTTGAAGAAAAAGGAATAAATTTCGATTTAGTGAATATCACAACTCAAGAAAAAGACAAGCTAGTTGAAGAAAAGACACACTTAGATGTTGCAGTTCAGATGATGAACATCCCAAGTGAAGGTTTTGTAACCAACTCAACAACATCGTCTCTTGAAGTAAATCAGAATATTGCCACATACATGATAAAGGGAAACCAAACCACAAGAACACCCTATCGACATTCGAATCAGAAGAGCAGACAACTCGATCAAACTGTATTTCTGGATCACTTAGATCATAAACAACAAATTTTTGTTCCAAAGACTACTAATGTCAGTGCAATTCAGTCTTGTGATAATAGTTCACACAAAGTATCCAGTAACCGTAAGATTCTGCAAAAGATTGATTTAGGATGGTTAGATCCTTTCTCAGTGCGACAATTTTGTTTATCACTTAGAGGATCATATCATCTTGTATCAACAAAGATGATGGTTCCAAGACAAGAAGACACTCAAAATAGAAAAAGAGATCAAGCTTTTTCATCAGTAAGCTTTGAGGACAAAGCTTTTTGAGGATTACGACAATGTTATGAACAAAATATAGATTTAAAATAATGTAAATATAAATAATAATAACACATCATAAATAATGATTAATTAGTTAATGAAGAGGTATGTGTTGGGAACTGGGTAGGGCAAAGATTAATTCAAATTCTCTTACATGATAATTGCTTGCGTTATATCTTTACTTATTATATTTTTTCATCACTATTACAGTGTTCAATACATCAAACAACTATCAAAACAATAACATTAGTGACACAATAGTTAGGCTCCAAGCTAGGGCTAAAACCCCTCCTCTTGAGGGGAAAAACCCGCAAAATCTCTTCTTATAGATACTTCAATTGACAAATACCAAGACCCTTGACAAATACACTTGACACCAGTTCACTTTCAAGACACTTGTCACTATACTCCTCGGCCTTCACACTTCTGTCCTTCTTCTTCGCATTGTGTGGCACTGTCACCTAGAGAGTCTCGATCTCTATCTCGCAGTTCTTGACACAATCCTTCTCAGCCTCTACTGATCTCTTTCTTCGGTCCACAAGAGTCTCCTGACTTCGGTCTCCTTCCAACACTGTTTTGCACTTGATATAGCCCTTAATCGAATTACTACTGCCCTAGAACAGTCTTTGGTCCTTCGTTAATATTGTAGAGATGAGACAGACTTAGTCCAAAATCTTTTGAGACACTTACACACTATTGTAGCCTTTCCTCCTCATTGTACTACCCTTATCAATTCGCGCTGTTGTAGATCAAATGTGTCTGAATTGCTTGGTGCTACAATGAGTTCAAGTCACTCTTTATATAGTAACTTATCCTTGCTATCTAGGCCGACATGAGATCTTGGAGGTAAGCCGACTTCTTCACAAGGAGAATATTGCCTTTCTTTAAGCCAACCACAAGAGGGATAGTGACAATGTCTTAGAGTGCAACTTTTACATAAATGACATGTCTTTCACATGTGTAACATGACTTCATATACATGACTTTCTTAATTATATTTATGACAAGACGACAAACTCCTAAAGACATCAAGAAGTCTTTGACCTATAATAAAACTCCTTGCTCATGAAACCCATGAGACAAGCATTACAAAAATATATTTTATTATCTTTGCCTTCTTCATTACATAAATTCATAATTACAAGTCATTATGAAAACCGAACCTAGTTACATTCTACACCTAGTTACATTCTACAACAATAGGTCCCTAAGGACATGACCATTCATAAAAGGACACCTGTCTAGGGTATATAAGCAGACCTTCATTCTCATATGTAACACCATTCTCATTCATACATTTTAATATATATTCTTGTATCTTAAATGGATATCTACATATTCCAAGTCTTTTGGAGTGTTAACCTGCTATAACGAACCTTGTTTTTTAGACCCGCCTGAAAAAATGGCCTTGTAAGCTGATTCCTCCACTTTTTGACTCTGAAAGCATCAAGATGTATGACAAATATAATATAATGATTCAATCCAGATCAAGGAACCAAAAATTGTTTCCAAAATTAATGCAAGTAGATCCAACAAGGCACTAATGGAGAGATGAAAGGGACCTCAGGCTCCAGTTGTGACTAGGAAGGATCTTCAAGGCAAAGGAACATGAAAATGGCCTGTAGAAGTTGAATGAAGCTCCTCCACAATATCACACAATATGTATATGGGCTTAATAGGTACACATATATATTTATCATCATTAGGATCAATTGTGATTGTGTGAAGAGTCCAGGTTTTTCTGTTGCAAGGACAACATGTTTCTTGCATTACATTGCCTCTTGAAAAACATAGATCCAATGACCTAAAAGTTATTAACAACAAATGCGACTTCCATGAAAGACTTGATGCCAAGTGGCTGATTATTCTTAATGTCTCTGGTTGTTTCCAAGTGAAATTTGCATAACTTTCTTTGTTGGGGAACTTTACTAAGCTGAGTGGTAAGTGTGGGAGGCCAAGATAATGCTAGAAACAATCTGATAGTTCCTTTGCAGGAGTGAGTTCTTGAACAACCATAATAAAATTCATTTTTAAGCCTTGCTTAGCACAGCTGGAGAGATTTTCAATCCAAAAGAAGCTCCCATGAATATAGTTATTTCCTATTTTCTAGTCTTCTCATAACTATTTTGTTGCATCATCTTCACCAATTATTTCAAATATTCCATTTATTTACTTCATACAAACCCCTAAAATGGTGCAATAGATCAAGGATATCCAATGTAATTTGGCGCACATCTTCAGGGATTGATTGGGTTTGATGTGGAATTATCTGCAAAATGACTCTGGAGGGTACTTTCCTTATCAGGAAGGACAATTCCTTGATGGGTTTTAATGTCATTACCACTGCTAACATTTAGAATCTATATCAGTGCATCGACGATGACCATGTACAAATAGGAAGCTAAAGAACAACCTGCTTTTATTAGTTGTGGTTATAGAATGACTTTGTATTATTGGTTGCAGCCTAAGTTACCTGGTTTGCGTTTGAATTCGGGGACCAAGAAATTCAAAAGAATTCTAATGCAAAAAAAATATGATGAAATTTGCAATAAAGTTTGATAAAGACAATTAAGAGAATCCCATTGTAATTATACGTATTCAAATTTCAAACAAACACAAACACAAATATTTTGAAAATTCAAATTTGATCCAAAAATATGTAAACTTAAATGTGCTACACATATAGATACATGCATGGTTTTGTTTCTATATTGTTTAAGTTTATAAAAATGTCTGAACGTTATTTTTTGAAAATTGTTAAAATCTCTGCATGGCTGATTCAAGTCAGGATTCAATTTCCACTGTTTGAGATTTGATGAAATTTGAATTTTTTCGAAGAAATTTGCCATTTGTGGTGACCAAGGTTGTAGCTATAGGGAAACCTTGTCCATTTGCTATTTGTAGGTGGAAGGATCTATCATGTTCTGTCCACAACCACTTGCGCAGGTGCATTGGAAACCATGAGCATATCAAGAAGATGGAAACAAACAAACTTCCACTCTTCTAAGCACCCAGATATCATGTTCTTTGTCACCGTCTGGCCCAACTAACAGTCTTTTCAAGAGCCATGTTTACAAAGTATTCTTTCCTTTTTTCTTTCCTGAAAAGGGTGTTAGTTGGGCCAGACGGTGACAAGGAACATGATATCTAGGTACTTATAAGAGTGGAAGTTTGAAAAGTATAGACAATGTGCTCTCTTCTTGAACTTTATCAACTTCTTGTCCTCCTTTAAGGCCACATCTCTGAAAAGTAATGAACTGGTATTTAGTTGTTTTGAAAAGTTTTCTTTAACATTCTTTGTTTCTTCCTTTGAAGTCTGAAACAAAAAATTGAGTGCCAACTAAATAAAAGCTTTCCTAGCAATTTACTTATAGCATATTTTGTACCTATAGTCTTTAGAGTTCTGGTGTCACCCATTTCCATTCTTGTAATGTTATTTATTATAATATTTTGAGTTCAGCAGATGTATAGAAAAGGAATTACCTCTATCATGATTTCTAAAGTCTCTCTTTCATTCTTGAATTTATCAGGATCTGTTTCTTCTTCTTTTAACATCTGGAAGGGATC
The DNA here is from genome assembly GCA_031772625.1 of Pinus tabuliformis. NCBI lineage: Eukaryota > Viridiplantae > Streptophyta > Pinopsida > Pinales > Pinaceae > Pinus > Pinus tabuliformis. The sequence goes on along the minus strand of CM062808.1, from coordinate 314,115,043 downwards.
CTGGCATAATACCTCGGAATGAACACCCTCCCGAACCAGAAGAAGATTATGATGCTTCGACTCCACCTGCAGATTGGGGAGGTGGGCAGACACCACGCCTAAGATTACCACGTACAAAGGATATAATGGTCAATGGTGTTGCAGTTAAGATCAAGTTTTGTGATACTTGCATGTTGTATCGTCCTCCTCGTTGTTCACATTGTTCTATATGCAACAACTGTGTGGAACGATTTGATCACCATTGCCCATGGGTTGGGCAATGCATTGGACAAGTATGTTATGATTCCTCACTGATCAATGATGAAAACACCATTTTTGAAGATTGGGGCTGTATAAGTTGTTTATTTGTTTGTTGCAAGGAACATAGACTCATTGAATATTAAAGGGCAAATTTATCACTGTTCTTCACTCGCTTCTTCTATTTTTAGTTTATTGTTTGGTTGAGTACATAAAGAGGTGCAGTAGATAAGTGACAAAATTTCATCAATTTGTAGGGATTAGTAAGTTTTCCTGCAGTGAGGTTTCTCCCAAATCTGGTGTAGTGGTGTTGGGGCGGGCTGTTCGTCTTTTGCCTTGTGCTACTAAAAAAACCATGTATTCTCTGAATAGGAATATATGTAGCATGCTACACTAAATTTGTGAAGGAAGCACTTTGGAACCTGTAAAAGCCACAAGTTTTCCATTCATTGGTCATTCATTTCACTGTCTCAATTGACTGAAGCAAAGGTGTAACAGAAACATAGTAATCTCTTTCAAAACTCTTAGCATTCAATTTTAAAATCCTATTTGTGATCATTTCTGACCATCCTGAGATTTTTCTCGCAATTTGTGATGACTAAGCTTCTACTTGAAACTATGAAAGTGGGTTTCTATTTGTGTAATATCTTTTGCTTATCACAGATTAGGTGCCATTCAGGATATATGGTCTGTTGCATATAGTTTGCAGAACTTGTGCTTGTACGTAATATGATTTTTTCATGTTTATGCTGCTACCAATTGAATCTCCTAAGTTCCCTGCCGAGTTTACCCATGCAGCTTCATCTGGTTGATATATTTTTTTCAATAGTTGTAGTTGTCGGTGATTAGCGACCTATTTGAATTACTATAGAAACTATACATTTCAATACTCATGCTCCAAGTACACTGACTTCTTTGTTGACTGTTTGTCTGCAGCGTAACTATCGGTACTTTTTTATGTTCGTATTTTCAACGACGCTTCTGTGCATATATGTATTCGCCTTTTGTTGGGTCTATATTAAGAAAATCATTGAGGAGCGTCAGATCAACGTGTGGAGGGCAATGCTAAAAACACCTGCATCGATTGTGCTTATTATCTACACATTTATTGCAGTTTGGTTTGTGGGAGGGCTGACTGCTTTTCATATCTATTTGATCAGCACAAATCAGGTAACACTTTGAACAATTTAAATTTCATTGCTTTTAAACTTGAGTCTTCCACGATTGCCTTGTTCTTCTGGCTTTAAGAATGTGGATCTCCTGAGCTTGGTTGTAACTGGCTGATTTCTATGTTCATAATTATGGTACAGTTGAATACGCTATTTTAGTGCTATTTGGTAGTTATGAAGGTTAGTTTCTGTTCCTCTGCAGACCACTTACGAGAACTTCCGCTATCGATATGATAGCAAAGTAAATCCGTACCATCGGGGGTTGGTACAGAACTTCATAGAAATATTCTTTACAAGTACACCCCCTTCAAAGAACAATTTCCGAGCAAAGGTGAGGCGAGAACCTATAGGGTACGGGGATTCTAATTCTGCAATAGACAGAGATACTTTGGATCCAAACATGGGAAAAGGAGGGGGTGACCTGGAAATGGGTAGTAAGCCTGCATGGCCATCACTGGGGTATGAAATTCCAGAAGATCCAGAAGATTTTCAGGGTCATCCTTTCGAAGGGTCAGACACAAGAGGTGGCATACAACATCCAAGACGATCCAGTTGGGGCCGAAAGAGTGGTAACTGGGAAATAACACCCGACATTATTGCTTTGGCTGCTGGAGTTGGTGGTGAAATTAGTCGAGAAAAACGGGCTAATGGAGTTAACACTCCTCCTGGGAACCGATGAATGATGGTGGTCTAAAAAAGATAGAAATGCTTTATATCTGTTGGGCATAAATCAGAACAATGCTGATCCAATGATATGATTTGTTTTCTTTGGAATTTAATTGTTGTAATATCCAGACCCTGCATATGAATCCATGTTAGGGATGACAACATTTGCTGCTCGCAATCAGGGAGAGAAACAAGTGCTCAGAGAATAGTTCACACACACTCCAAAAAATTTATGTAGAAATTCAACATTGTATTCTATAAGGAAAGATACACTGGCTATCTTTTAGATGCGAGAGGATTTTGTCTGGTTGCTTGCCCAGTCTTTCTGGAGTTGCAGAGAACTCCGTTGGAATCAAGCCTCACAATCAAGATTAAGGGCAAGTGTTTCAAGTGCAAAAACCTGACATTTATTAATTGCTGGTTTCTTGTAAGTTTATTTTGAGGATTTATTTATGGTGTTGATTGTAAATGGATGATTAGTGTAAATTTATTACTGTGGGAGGCTTTCAACGTTTTTTTTCTTATATTATTTGTGCAGTAAAAACAATTTAAACAGGGGAGGCCCAAAATATCTACTTTAGTTTTCATTATATGGTTCTTACGATAGTGAAATTGCATACCAGAATCGTAGCTTGACTTGAAGCTTATTCCTATGTTTGCAAGTAGGCATGTACTACCTTTTGCTTACCAGAATTGTAGCTTGACTTGAAGCTTATTGCTGTGTTTGCAACTAGGCATATGTTACCTTTCGCATTTTATTGAGCTTATGTAGTTGGCATATGGCTAGGTCCGCTGGGAGCTGGTATGTCTGCGTCCTACCCATGGACGGGGAACTTTTTATTTATCATCTATTGATTCAAGGGTGAGAAATGAACTGGGTGATCCTCCAAAGCATATTATCAGTACCACCCCAAAGAACAAACCAAGCCTCGAACCATTTAATCCTAGATTACATTATTTCAATCCAAAGCCATACCTCAATGACAATAAAGAATGAATAATATCGGGACTTGTTTATGTCATATGATATACCAAGTTGTGCAGTCTTATATTACGGAGATCAGTAGAGGCAGGTAGAGCAGGGAGTGATATAGGTGATTGAAAACTTGGAACGGCATTCAGTATTAAATTTCAGAGGAATCACACACAAGGGAAAGGGGAGATATATGATCAGTAGAAACTTTATTCGCTGGAGGTCTCATTCAACCCCATAGGATATATAGTTTTAAAGGTTAAAATGATATTTTATTTTTTTGCAATTTAGTTTGTCAGCTTCCTAACTCGACACCTCATATGCCTACTTTTCCAGCTACGACTATATACATTAATTTATTTCCGTTATATCTTATCATATAGTATACATTAACTGCCAAAATTGAATAAGGTTAACGCCACTATTTCGGGGAAAATCATGAAAGCGTTTTAGAAGTTGACATATATGGTTTTTTCAACGACATTCAGGAGTGTATATTGGATCATTTTATGACATGCTAGGCAATTAGTTAAACAGAATTTTTTTTTTTTTTTTTTTTTTAAGGTCCTGTAAAGATGATGTATCAAATGTGGTATCAACAACAAATATCAGGAAATATGATTAAAGCTCCTAAAGGGTTTGTATTTTCTGTCATCCTGCCTGGCAATCAATGGTCACACCACTTCATGGACATCGGTATAGCTTGTTGTATGCCGATCTATGATAACTACTGTTTCAATTTATGCATACAATAAGTACCTATGTTACACGTGCTAAACCCTATATCCACTTGTGTAGCTTGTGTCAATTAGTTTGCTTTTCTGCAGCGGTCTTTCATTGTATGCTATCCTATTAATATTTGCATGCTAGATGAATATGTGAACTTTACAATAGCAAAGGATGCCATTTAGTGCAGCAGCAGAAATCAACAGAAGACTTTAAGAACTGAATTCTTCAACAAGACCTCTTAATTTGGGCAAAAACATGTTTTAAATGATGAAATTTTAAATCATACATTATAAACTCATAACATAAAATAAAATAAATTAAAAGAGGTAAAATACACAGGAGTCCTGATTTGGACAAAATTGGGGTTTTAAGTGATGAAATTTAAGATCCTACTGGATAAAATAGAAGGGGAAACACAGACATCCAATGATTTATGCCATTTATTGCAGTCATAACCAACAGCAATTAATAAAGACATTGTTACAATTTTTAATAACAATGAAAACATAAAGAAAACATCTGCAAGACTCTGTTTTTTTAGTCTTTCATTGATGCAATGTTCACTTTTCCATTTATTTGATCACATACATGTAAAAGACTCTGAGTAAATAAAACTTTTTGAAATTTTAAGCTGTGGGAACAAAAGTAATTGATAGAAACATACATGTAAAAGATAGGAGTGAATAGAACTTTTTGAATTTATAAGATATGTGTGAGAACAAAAGTAATTTACTTGGAGCGTTGTATGGTCATATGGTCATTCTTATCCTCTTAGGGATAAATATATTCATAATATAACCTGCATAAGAAAAGTATAGTTTAATCTGGTCAGTCATTTTTGTACATGTTTTAAAGTAGATTTTATTTTTTGCAAAAGTATTTTTGGAATGTGTTTTCTGGTTGGTATTTTATATGTTTATTTATTATTATTATCATATAAAGTAATTTTTTTTTCAAGTCTAACAATTCTATTAATTCATCAAAAATGAATTATATCACATCACAATATATCAATCTTCACCTAGTCAGGCTACAGAACATTACATTTTCCTTGCGGGACTTGGGCTTTAGGATTATACCTGGGCTTCTCTTTCTTGCCTCTCCTCTTCCGAACGTTTATCCAACCCGAGGGATTGTCCGAGACAACCACTTCTTTTGCCTGAGATGTTTCTATTGTTGAGTGCTTTGACATATTTATTGGCTCCTTGTCAGTGTCTGAATGGTCTGATTCGTGGTTATGTTTTTGCAAATGCCAAAATTATGGCTGAATTTTGTGCCAAACTAATTGATGGGTGAGCTTTCTCCCCTGATGGATGAGATGACATATCATGAGCTTGAGATGGGTTTGTAGGAGAAGAGATGGCATTATGAGTCCTCTGATTTTGAGAATTCCCAGACCCGTGAGCCACAATGGACTTAGAACCATCGGGTCCTTTTGGATCACCATCCACATTTTTTCTTCTTGGCTTTAGGGTGCGAAGAGGTACCTTGTGAATATGGACACATTTTGTAGGCGTCCGGGTCACTAACAAGATCTACAACGAAAAGCTGTATTTTCGTAATCCACTGGTTGGGACTAAACCCCGTTTCGCCATTTAATGAGGATTTTGCCTGATCACAAATGCGAATAAATGTGTAAATTCACTTTCATAATCTTTTCCAAGTCAATTTTGATGAACCACACTAACAAATTTCCCAAATCTTCTAAGATAATTGTGTGTGTCAAATGGATGGGAAAACTGGGAAAGTTCACCTACACTGGAGTTGCTAGATTTGACCAAGATAGAGGATTAAAATCTGGAAACCAGGGTTGAAGGGAGAGACCAAATCAGCCCCACAACCAGGGTCCTTGATTAGAAACCTTTTGACGGTCCTCTAACTTCTGAAACATAACAATAAAAAATCTTTTAAATAGTAATGGGCTGCAACATCTGTTATGTGGACTTATCCCTTTTGTGGACAAGAGCAATCTCCCTAGACTTCAAAAGACCCTAGTAACAAATAAACAGAAACTGCTACCTTTCTCTAGAATCTAATTGACTGAAAGCAAATACAATGTTTCTTACCGATTAAACGAAATGATTGATGAAGTCCCCTTCAAAGTTTCTGACCATTCGCTCCTCGATGCTTTAGAGATCCTCTCATCACTTCCCACAACTTCTCCATAATGTCCTGAAAGAGATCTTCATAGACAAAAACAAACAAGAAACAAACAAGAGATCAAAGCATCCAACATATAAACAAAGAGATAAATGAACTAATTAACCAATTATATATCATAAATTGATCAATATGCAATCACAATCTATGTAGGTGATAAGGAATTCTACAAATTAGATTAGCAGAGATGTAATTGAGAAATAACAATTCATTTTATATTAATAAATTGGAGAAAGGCCTTGCAACCATATAGCCTTGATGTTGCAAATCCCTTCTACAATCGTCAACCCTTTCCCTTGCAAGGATAACCTTCCAACTTTATTCCAATAGTGTAAACCTACTTCCAACAGTGCTCCAATCCTCAGACATGTAGTAGCTTTATAGGCCAAGAATGGGAAGTTTTGGATCCATTCTCCAAGGGATGAGATCCACTAATAGTGGGATAGGGGCTTCACAAAAGAAACGGAGTTGCTCCATGATGGGAGGGATCAGGGCTAAATAGGTACCTATTCGAAGCTTGTTGGTTGGGATAGATGTTACCAACAATGTTTTTAGACTTTACTTTTTATTTTTACATTCGTTGAGTCATGTTTGCACGTCATAGTGTAAGACAATGCGTACTTATGCGCATCTCTTAATGGCTTCTCTGCGTATGTGCAAAAATTAACTAGGAAACTGCGCAGGTAGTCAAACACAAGGTTTTTGTACCATGGGATCCAGGAATTCCACATTTTTTGAGCTGATTTAGATTCTAACTTTGCAGGGGAATGCTCTTAGGACACATTTGTGGATAGCGAAAGATCCAAACCGATGGTCATTTGCCTAATGCGACAAAATGACATGTAACAGATTGCCCTCTAAAGTGCAAAGTCAGAAGAGATGTATGATCACTGAAGTGCTTTATCATGCCAAGGTTTGCTTTAGAGACTGCAGTCGGAGACCTGAAACAATCAATCAAATGTTACAATGCAATATATAATATCATCGATGAGGTAGACATTCCCATACTCAGAACATAAATGCGTCAAAGAACAATAAATAAATAGATCTGAAGATCCATGTCAAAAGACGACATAGTATGGACGCAACCATCAATGGACGAAAATAAAACTTATTCAATGTAAAATTTTAACGAGCCCAGAGAAAGTAAAACTCGATGTTTTTAAGTTTTAGGGAGTCAGGATAAAAACATAAGTAAACTCCACAATGTCTTTTTTCGTAAATTGAATCCCTCAAGCCCGAAATAGGGTAAATAATGCAGGAAATAACTCTATTGACCATGATTAGTCAACGAATACATTTTTCATAAATACTCTGTTTTAGTCCGTAAAAAGGGTAAACTTATACTTAATACTCTGCTGTTCATTTACTTTTACAAGTTCGAACAATAAAGTACTTGACAAGCTTTTCGTGTTTAAGGAGTCTGAAAAGGAAGTAAAGAGAACTCCAGGGTTTCACTTTTTCATAAGTTTTAATGAGTTTGAAAAAGGGATAAAATGTACTCAATACCAAAATGATTCGTTTTCCATTAATGACACGTGACTTGCACACTTAAACTCAAAATAATTATCTCTGCTCACAAATAAAGTGAAAAACATTATAAAATTGGATTTTAAAAGTTAATAGGCAAAAAGTAATATTTAAATAGGCCTAAAAACTCATAAAAAACCCAAAAACTAATTTTTTTTACCATTTGTGTTTTTAACCTTTTGAGGGTGATAGAGGTTATTTTCATAAGAAACTTCAGACGCTGATTCCAGGCAAACCGCTGGGCGAAATCGCGAGTAGTCTTCTCTAGGTAGATTATTTCTCCAAGCTCTTCGTTTTCATGTCTTTTATTTAGCATTTCACCATAGATTTTGATTTTTTGGGGAGGGTTTTCAAAACAAATTTCGCCCTCGATGTGCATAGGTCACCCTTATTGAGCCTGTGCACATCGATTAGTTTTTCAACACTATGTGCACAGTTTCTAAGGAAGGAACTATGCACATGCACACTGTTCATATTAGTCGGCTGTGCACAACACCGATGGCATAAAAATGGAATGGAAAACACCCAAATTTTTTGCTAATTTTCTCCATGATTACTTTTAATGATCTTTTATGTTTATTTGCAGGGTTTTGAACCACAAATATGGAATGGAGAGAACTTGAACATGAAGAGCAAGACATAACTGCCCTAAACTATCCAACAACCATACATGCCCAATCAGACTTGCTAGAATGGATGGTGGGCAAGTGGAACGTACAAGGAGAACGTTTCATAGTCAGAGACTATAGACTTGTCATTGATGTTGAAGACATTTACTTCCTGAGTGGACTTCCACGCCGTGGGGTGGAAATCAATTTGTATGGGCATAAGCAAGGTCGTGAAACAAATGCCACCTATTTGCTACAACATTGTACTTGAGGGGCTTCTCTCAAATATGAGAGAATTGACATCAAGATCATAACACAACTTCCTTTAGAGGCTATCGGGTTCACTGTTACACGACTGTGGTAGTGCAACTTTGCATTTTCTCACGAAGACTCAGATGGAAACCACCCTAGAGTGTTTGCAACCTACCATATTCAACTAGAGCAAAGCTGTAGTTGCCAATCTGAAGGGGCAACTAACTAGGGTCAGGACAAACAAACTAAAAAACTATGGGTATGGTGTCTTCGTTATTTCGTTTGCTTTGGAGTCAATTCCTCTTCTGGCTCCACATGTGGCTATAGAGAGAGGAGGACCTCTTGACCCTCTGTTAATTTTAGGTATGTTCTATGCTTAGAGCAATTTATTTCAATTTTCACAGTTAGCTCCATATCTTTTCCAGATTAGCAATCACATCAGAATTAAAGTAAATTGCGGATAGAACATAAACATAAATTGCAGAAGACAAGCCAAGACAAGAGGACACAAGATGTGGCGCTAGCCAGGGACAAACCCCAATGTGGGGAAACCCTTGATCAATTCTTCTTATATGTTCTTCAATAGTTCAACAGAGAGAGAGAGATAGTACGTTTACAATAGAAATCAACACTTTGACTTATCTAGATAAGTGCATAGATAAGAAGATGATACGTGAGATCAGTTGAAGACAATCTGCTTCAACTAATTCTCCAAGGTGACTCCTTCACCTATCGTTGTGCTGCATTTCGTCATCATGCTGCACCATGCTACACCCATCATCACTATTTTGCATCTCATCACACTTCATTAACCATGACTGTACCCATCACTGTACTGCATTATGTGCCATTGCTGCACCATGTTGCCATCCTGACCTATGTGTTGGCTGCACCTTGCTTGCTTGCTTGTTGTCCTTAGCATGCTTGTTGTTGCATGCTAGCTATCCCTTGCATGCTCGCTGTAACATGGCATGCTTGGTGTATTTGCTGCTAAGTACCATACAACTGTCCCAATGTTAGTTAGCTGTCCCTTGCATGCTGCTCTCCTTCGGAGACAGATGCTCCGGCTGTTTCGGAAGTTCTGGTTGTTCCCGGCAGTGCTGGTTGTTCCCGGCACTTCTGGCAGTCTCGATAGTTCCGGCTTTTCTGGTAGTTCCGGCGGTTCTGGCATTTCCGGCTTTTCCGGCAGTGCCGACATTTCCAACATTTCCAGCTTTTCCGGCAGTTCCAAAAGTTCCGACTTTTCTCTTAGTTCCAGATTTTTCAGCTTTTCCGGATTTTCCGGCTTTTCCAGCAGTTCCGGCATTTCCGGCAGTTCCGTTTTTTTCTGCATTTCCGGCATTTATGGCGTTTTTGGTAGTTCCCGCCAGTTCCGGCAGTTCTGACTTCTGCCCTCTAGATTAGGGCAACATTATCCCTTAGGATCTCTCATCCTACTAAAATCCAAAGACAAGTAGAGAGGAAGAGACCCCAAGTGTTTTGAAAAGTGGGGTTTATTTGGTTGCTGGGCGACCTTGATGAATTGTCCCATAACACAAATAAATTCATATCTCCATGAATACTTATCGGAATCGGATGATCTTTAGATCAATTCTACACCTCTCGATGAGAGGGATCCAAGAAAAATATCAGCTTTCATTAATAAGATGACCCACATGGAGTTTGGACCTAGTTGCCAATTTTAACACCCTCACATATTAAAATGGGTTACATTTATGGCATGCCATGGAGGTGGCGAAGGACCAACGATCATATATACTCTTGACTTCTTCGAGTTGCCGGAAAATCAAATCATCATGATTGAAGATTTTCAGTATGAAGGGATGGACTACACAGGAGATCCAAACGTGCCACTGCCTCATAGGATGCAGTGGGGCGATTTAAGTAAAATGTTATGAAACCAGCGCACAAAAAGATAGAAAAGAAAGATCAATTTCTTAGAAATCAGCCTCTTCGAGGGGGCAACCTCCTTTACATTGCACAAACAAACAATTCTTGGATGATACAAATGACAAGACTTCCTTTCTATATATAGTAGCCTAAGGGGTCATAATATAATCAAAGCTGACATAAAAATAATAATGTAAGGGCACAATAATAACAATAGTGGGATTCTATAGGCCACAATAATAACAATATGGGGACTACATGGGAACAACAATATAATAAGGGGGTTGCACTAATAACAATAAGGGGTTACACTAGTAGTATTGGGACCTAACATGCCCTTCTCCTTCAAAAAGTGTTGTCCTCAACGCTTGAGTAGTTTTGGATGCTTCTGTATAAAATTCTTGTCCTCCCATGTGGAATCTTCAGCGGGTAAGTTCTTCCACTTGATGAGATACTCTGAAATTGATCGATTTTGTAGTTGTCGGGTTCTTGTTTCTGTCACTACTCCAGGTTCCAATATGATTTTTTCTTCCTCGTTAAGTTCTGGAAATATTGTTTGAACTGGGATCTTCTCATTATGTAAGGTCGCCATTTCTTAAGTGCATGTAGTCTTGCTAACATTTCATTATCATAAATAGCTTTGTGTAAATACTTTCCTTTGATTGGTCGACTTTCAAAAGCAATGGGTCTTTCTTCTTGCGTTAAAACATCACCAATTCCATTTCTTGATGCATCATATTTCACAATAAAGGTTTTTGTGAAGTCTGACGTAGCTGAGACCGGTGCTTGGCACATTGCCTCTTTAAGATATTCAAAGGCCTTCGTTTATTTTGGAGTCCATGAAAATGCAACTTTCTTCAATAATATTGTTTTCAAAATGTCTTCAGTCTTCATTCTTATTTGATGATACCTTGAACGAAGATTCAATTTGGTGAAGTAAATTAATCCATGCAATTCATCTAATAATTCATCAATGATAGGAATGAGAAATTTATTTTTAATAGTGAGTTTGTTGAGCTCTCTATAATCCAGACACATGCGCCATGACCCATCCTTCTTGTGCATCAATACTACTGGAGCAGAGAAAGAACTTTGACTATGTTGAATTATACCAGCCTCTAACATTTCTGCAACCATACATTTTTGCAACCATACGTTCAATTTCACTCTTTTGGGCATAGGGATATATGTAAGGCCTTATGTTTGGAGGAACACTTCCTGGAATCAAATGAATAGAATGATCATGATCACGAATAGGTGGGAGGCCTTTGGGAGTCTCAAATACCTTGGAATGATTGTCCAAGACTTTTTGGAGATCTGGAGAAATAAATGATTTCGATGTGGGAACCTGTAGCGAACATAATTGTGTAATTACACCTCATTTTTCTTTCTTTAGAAGCTTTGTCATTCCGTTAGAGATGATTATCTTTCCCCGTTTCCTTGTGATACCCCTTAATTGAACTTCCTTTTGTTCCGAAGAAAATTTCATGAAAAGTTCTTGAAAATTAAAATATATTGTACCCAAGGATTATAGCCATTGGACTCCTAGTACGACATCAGCACCACCCATTGGAATGGAAAGCATTGTGCTATTCAACACATATTCTCCCATGGATATCTTGATATTATGGCACTTTCCAGAGCAATTTGTGGTTCCTCCACTTGCAACCATCACTTGACACTCTGGTGCTGGATAGAGGAAGCAATTCAGTTCCTTGGCTATCTTACAATGAATAAAATTATGAGTACTACCCGAATCAATCAACACTATTACCTTTTTCTTCTCGATATGTCCTTCTATCTTGATAATTTGAGGAGTGGTAATTCCGGCCATTGCATTACAAGATATGGTCAGATTCATTTCTTATTTCTCGATGTGATCTTTGTTTTCTTGAACCTTTTTCTTTTTGATATGTCCTTCTATCTTGAGAGTTTGAGGAGTGGTATTCTTGCCAATGCTTTACAAGATATGGTCGGATTCATTTCTTGTTTCTATGGGGTTGGTTCCTAGTGTATATCCTCTTCTTTTGATGTTTCTTGATCCTTTTCTTCCTCCTCTTCACAATCTATGTAAAATAATTTCTTCTCAGCACACTTATGACCTTTAGTGTATTTGCTATCACAAATGTAACGAAGCCCTTTTTCTCTTTTTTCTTCCAATTGTTGTGGTGTAAACCTTGTAGGTTGTCCATATTTATAGTTGTGAGTGGTGGGAATCCTTGTGTCCATAATTCCGCTTTCAAATTTTCTTGCCAACCTGAATGCCTTCTCTAATGAATCAACTTCCCAAAGACGAACCTCATGTTGAATGTTATCCTTTAAAGTCCCTATAAAGACATCAATTTTTGCTTCTTTGGAATATCATTTATCCTTATATTCAATTTTTGAAAGTCCTCAATGTGCTCTACCATTGAACTCTTTTGTTTGAGATTTATCAATTGGCTAAAGAAGGTATTTCTCTTTGTATCCTCATAATGTGCTATCATTTCCTCTATGAAAATTGATCACACGACAAGTGGTTTACGAGAACCAAGCCCTTCATACCATAAAAATTGATTCGATTCTAAATATAAAAATGCCATACATACTTTTTGTAACAGTTACACCTCATGTAGATCAAAATATTGCTCCATCTATAGTATCCAATTTAACGGATCCTTGCCATTAAACTTCCTCATATCGCCTTTTCTTGATTTTAGGAGCTCAATCTTGGAACGACTGTAACTCTATAATTACAGATCTCCCATTCTGCGATTGCGACCTGCGGTAGCCCTCTGCGTCCTCTTTCCAATGCTACCAGTGTGATCGAAATTGGATTCTCCAAGAAAGAGTTATGCACAATCTCCCAAGATGACCTGATTATATACCTTTTCAGAAGAGCTAACTTGTACGAAGAGTCACATGTCACTCTTTTGACTTTCGGATCTGAAAAAGATACACAAAAAACTACAGTCTGTTATGGGACAACTTAACTGGAGGTTAAGCAAAGCAAGCACAATGCAACAATAAAAAGCCTTGGTATTAGAACCTACTTCTGATCAAATTCGAAGACTATTAAACAACAGATCTGAAGCGGGTTACTTCACCTCAACCGAACATGTGCGCGCAACTATGACCTCTCTCCACGGTCTTCAAACGCCTTCGCTTTACACTTCCAAGTTCTTTTGGATGACAGAAACTATCCTCAGACAGGCGGCCCAGTAGGCTTCGATATTAATAAAGACAAGCAAAATACATAAGGCTGATTACAACATGAGATCTCAGAGTTCTTTGTCAAGCGATGTCTTGAACATCTGCTGATCTCCCTTTTATAGACTCCCTAACTCTACTCATCTAAACTACAATGAAAAAACAGAAATAATTGAGGGTCCTTTCTGCATATTTTCGCCGATGGTGTCTACTCAACTTTTTTGGTACATATATACAAAAGATTCTACCATGGTCCTTTCAGACTTCTATCTGAATCATAGTCATTATCAAAATCAAATTCTTCTGAAGAATCATGTGCTGGCCTGGACTCGTCAAGCATCTTTTGGTAGTGATGTTCAATCAACTTAGAGTACTCTTCGTCCCAATCGATATCTGCTGGGTCCTGGGCATCCGACTGCTCATCCTATAAAGTAGATTCTTTTGCTTTTCCTTTTCCTTTGGCATCTTCATCTAAAATTATTGTCCTTCTTGATGATGCTCTTGATGATTCTCCCTTTTCCGTATTCATCTTTATTTGGTGGAGACCCTGTTGCTGAGGTGTGTACCTAGCCAATTGTTTCCCCACTTGGTAAGGAAAGATAAAGGACTGATCTCGATATCTAAGAAAGAATCTTTAAAGACATTTCTGATCGTGGGTGACCTCTGTACTGCCAATTCGATGCCGTTTAAAAGTTCCCATTTAAAAATTTGAAACATATTAGTGGAACTTTCAATTGCATGCTGAACCCATTCTCTGCAATTATCACTCATAAAATCTTTGTTTTGCCAACCTAATTCAAAAATCATAGATGTACAGATTCTATTTGAAATCATCAGACTAATAATATGGATTACATTGTTATTCCAATTACTTGAAATAACGCTGATAGTTACCAAAGCCTTTTGATTAATTATAAATCTTAATGCCTTTGGCTCTCCTTGTAAATCATCCATTTTTTGTAGAATCTGTATTTTTTCTGTTAACCTCAGATTTCCGAATTCATTGAACCATGCAACATGTTGCTTAATCATTTCTTGACTATTGCTGGTCTGGATTTCTTCGATCTGCTCATGACTAAAAACCTGTGCAAAAGGATTATGAGTAATACTTTCCCTTAGTCTGAGACTATGATAATCCCATGGAGATGAGAAAGTTCTGAGATATTGCAACGTCCTTTGAATGCACTGAGATATCCTAGTGGTTGGCTTTTTTCTGCAGCAACCATCTTTTATCTTACAGTCAACAAATCCTTCAAAAATTTCATATTGAGGAAAAGTGTCATTTGGTGCATAATTCTCGTCAAACCTTTGCAGAAAGGATGCTTCTAATTCCTCAAAAATGTCTGGGATTTTTAGAGATAGAATGTATTTCTCTACTTCAGGCTTAAAAGGAATGGCTTCAAGATCTAAAATTTTTGCTCCTGTGAAAATGCTGAGACCAAAATCAATTCCTCCAATAAGTTGATAAAAGTTCAAAACCTTTAGGATCCATATCATTTTTTCAGTATATTCACTAGACCATAGATCTGAGAGACTTCTGAAAAATAACTTTACTTTCATGTTAGGCAAAGGATATACCTTTACCAGTTCAACATCTAGGCCTAAAGACATACCTACATTCTTGGATTGCCAGGCTTGGCATTTTCTGATCCAAGTGTTTCTTCTCAGTCTCATTCCCACAACTTTCTTGATTTCTTCTACAAGATGGCTTGCATGTCCTTCAAGCAATCTGAATCTGTCAACAAATGTATAAAAACTATCGTCCTGTGGTCCTTTTCCTGGAATGGTAAAACACGAACCTGGACAAGTAATGAATGCTTTATTCATATCCCTGGTTAATGAATCTATCAAATAATTTGAATTACCTGGGATCCATTCGACTTCAAAATCAAACTGTTGGAACCAAATCTGCCATGCAAGAATTCTTCCTTTTGCAATTTGTCTTGATATCTTGGCAGATAAAAAATATTTGAAATTCTTGGAGTCTGTTCTTATTAAGAATTTCACAGGTGTAAGGTATAACTCAAACCTTTGTATCCCATTGAATATAGCCAGTGTTTCTTTTTCTGCTATGAAATAATTCTTCTGGCTGGGTGTGAATTCACCTGATGCATAGGCACAGAGTCTTTCTTCACCTTTCTCCCTTCGTTAAAAAAGAACGACTACCAAAAAATTTAAAGAAGCATCAGTTTGGAGTATAAGCAGACCATGACCTGGTGGTTGGAGTTTTGGCAATTGCTGACATTCTGCTTTCAGCTGCTTGACTGCTGATGTTGCTTCTAGTGACCATCCCTCTTTGGGATGTTTTCTGATTAGCGCTGTTTTCTCTGTCAATATTGGGATGTACTTGTGAATATAATTCAAGACTCCTAAGAACCTCTGAATTGTTTTTGTATCTTTCAATTCATTTGGAAATTGGGTTAATTTAGTCAACACATGTGGTTGCATCTGAATTGCACCATTGACTACATTAATTCCCAGAAAATCTATACTGTTTTGAAATAGAGACATTTTTCTTTCTGATAAAACTATACCATGCTGCTGAACTTTTTTAGAAAAATATATAAATGCTCTAGATGGGTTTTTACATTTGGACTATGAATAAGAATGTCATCAATATATGTAACAATAAAATCATACTTGACAAAAATGAAATCCATTCTTCGTTGGAAGAATGCAGGGGCATTTTTCAAACCAAACGGAACAACTTTCCATTGGTAAAATCCAGCAGGACAAATAAAAGCAGTTTTATGCCAGTCCTCTTTTTGAATCTGATAGTATCCAGACTTCATATCAAATTTGCTGAATACTTTGCTGTGCTGTATTTTCTGCATTATGGTTTTTGGTCTTGGCAGTGGATAATTAAAACTCTGAGTGATTACATTTAGAGGTTTGTAATTTATCACCATTTTAGGTTTGCCTCTGACTATCTCAGAATGATTTTTTACCAGAAACGCTGAATAAGAATAATGAGACTCACTTGGCTGGATGAGTTGCATTTATAACAATTTTTTAATTTTTCTCTTTATTTCTTGCTCGTCTGAAGGAGTGCAAGGAATTAGTTTCCCTTTGACTCCATTATCATGCAAGGTAACAATCTCTTGCATTGGACTTTCTACTACCCAAAACTGTTGTGGATTTTTTTAACAGCTTTTTAGAAGTCTGTTATGGATAGCAGTTTGTTCTGTAGATCAATTGGGATCTATGCATGCCATTTGTTTTGATTTAGATTCTGGTCTTGATTCATAGATTTGCAGAAGTTCCTGCCAGTTATTAGAATCTTTTAATGGCTTTGTGGCTCCTACTCTTTTCTGGCTATTTTCATGTCTTGCTTCTGAATTTGCAATAAACATTCTAGGTACAACAATAGCATTCTTCTTCAGATTTATAATCAACTTATCTTGGCTGATTGTTACTGGAAGTATAAAATTTAAGAATGGCATTCCCAACATTAAACTAGCTGAGGGATCAAAATGTTGTATTGCAGAAATCTTAACTATACTCCTCCCAACTTTTAATGGAATATTGTGTACATAATGAGTTAAACTCACATATCCTCCTATGGTTTCAGACACCAGTATATTTTGTAACGGTTTCCACAAAGATTTAAACAGAGATGGTCTAGACAAATTGTTCGATCCACCGGTGTCTATGAATGCATCAACATATATCCATTCATTTTTTACTTGAACTTGAACCGGGATATAAATAAGGCTATTAGTCTTGACTATATTTTTTAACAATGTATTTTCTTCTATTCTATTGATCTCTAGTTTTGGAAGACTTTCGGATTCATCCTCTGAAACATCTGTTGTTTCTCTAGTGACTTCAATGTCTCTTTATTCTTCACTTTCTTCTTCTTGTTCACTGTAATGGCTCTTTTGAAAAATCATCATCTGAATAGGGTAAACAAATATTCATCTTCTGGACACTCTTCTTCTTCTGCATCTGATATTTTAGTCAAAACATATACATCTGAAATATCATGTTCTGATTCTACTATAGACCAATCATCTTGAAATTCTTCTATATCTATACAAGCTTTAAGTTTACTTCTTGAATTTTGTGGGCACTTTCGTGCAAAATGTCCTTCCTTTTTACAAATGAAACAACAATTATTGTTTCTTGGTTTTGATCTTTTCTTAAAAAAATTATACTTTCGGAACGGCTTTCTTGGATTTGAGACTCTCTTGGGTTTAAATCTACCATACCTCTTTGGTTTCTTTTTCTTTTTGAATGATGTCCATGGTAGCATGATTTTGCAGACATCTGAACTGGGTGTGATGTCATGCGCCTTCTTTTGCCAACATAAGTATTTAACTTTCTCTGTGATTCTGAAAAGAAGGTCAACCCAATAAACTTGATCTAGTCTTTTGTTCTGTACATCTAGATCTTTCATAATGAGGTCTCCTAGATTGCCTGGTAATTTTGACAAAAAAGAAAGAGCCACATCATTTGAGAGATTAGCTTTGAAAAACTTAGTCATGAAATCTTTACTAAATTGATCAAAGTACTTCAAATCTTTTAATTTCATTCAACTAAGATCTGTTATCAATTGCTTTTTCTCATCAACTGGTTATGGCACGAACTGTGTCTTTAGCAATAATTCTAATGTAGACAGTCCGACTTCCATGACGACTCTTCTCTCTTCTTCTGATGGTCCCATCCACCAATCATAGACTATACCGGTCATGCATTTTTCTGCTAGGACCATAATAGATACATTATCCAATTTTGTTGTAATCTGCATCTGATACATAGCACCTATCAAAATTCGGATTGATTCTCCAGGGTTTGAAGAATTATCCAAATCTAGGATATAGCCACTTGTATTGGCAGCATACAGATCTTCTTCAACACGTGGATACTTATTCACTTCTTTCAGGATATGAGCCTTGTTCTGGTTATTTATGGATGGCAAGATGAAAGAAGGAAATTTGGAGGCAGCTTGATCAAGGGTTATCACTTCTTTCTTTGAAACAAAAGGTTTATCTGTTTTATATGTTTCCTTTTTTTCACTGGTTAGTTTTCCAGTGTTCTTTGAAGTGGACTCTTCTGCACTAGTCGCAGTTACTGCTTCTTTTGATTCTTCTTCTTCCTGATCCCAATAATTGGGTGCGATCATATCTATTTGAAACTTAGGGATTTCTTTGGCCTTTTTCTTCTGTCTCCTTCTTCTTCTTTCTTCCTTTTCTATCTTTTTTGATTGTTGCTCATCATAAAGCAATTTCAGATTAGCATTTATCAGATTTGCTTGTTTGCCTAAGTCATCTAGAACATCTTCAGCGTGTGAACACCAATTGGTTAGATAGTTTCCTATCTGGTATACCTGGTCCATATCATTTGGATTTTGTGAATTTTGTTCTAGTAAAGGAGTCAGCTCTTGTTGCTGGCTGTCTAGTATTGGATGAAGAAGTACTGAATTTTGTTTTAGGCGGCCATTTACCTCCTTTTACAAATCTACGATTTGCAAACTGGAATTCATCAACAGGTGGAGTATGACTAACATATGTTCGAAACATCTTATTTACAACAAAGAAAGGTTTTTCTTCTGGTATGTACAATTGATTTGTAGACAGCGATATACTAGTGGAAGAACTGGCTTCATCTAGTGAAGGAATATGATGATAAAAAGATTTTCTACCACTGACAAGAGGTTGTTCATTTTCTTGAATTGCTGGTAACACATGTTTTTCTGACATGACTATAGGCCGAGGTACTTTTGGTCGGTCTGGAAGAATTCTAACACGACCATCTGATACAGACATTCTTTTAATATTGCTCTTTGAACTGTCTGCAGATGCCAGAGATTTATATTGGATATACCAGTCATTAGGCAAAGCTTCTTTGTCATAATGAACACCTTCTACTTGAGCATTGCTCACACCTACAACAACACAATATTTTAAAACTGGCTGTCTTAGTTTAGGATGTACAGTATTGGTCAGCTGGAAAGAGGTTTGGATTAACATAGATAAATATTCACCGTCTTGAACCATTTCTAGACCTTGTACTCCAACTAAAGCTTTCCAACAATCTTATAAGTGAACATCAGACAAACTAATGGCATAATCTGGATAGACAGTGCCATATTGGCATCGCGAGGACAGATTTCCAAGTATTGTTCCGATCCGGGCATGATCATATATGTTATGTCTGGTGTCGAAGACTTCTACTATACAAGGAGTATTGAGACCATGACGGAATAATGGAGCTAATCCAATTCTAATTCCCCCGAAATGCAAATAGGAGAATTTCTTTTCAACAACATATTTTCGGAATTTTTTAATTTCATCTTCAGAAAACAAATTGAGACCAACAATTTGTACAGATGGACCTGATATTTTTATCTTTAGTTCAACTTCTTTTAGCCAAACTTTTTTGGATAGACTAAACAAAGATGGAACAGGATAAACTTCTTTAGAGCTCAAAACTGGCGGGTTCCAACTTTCTGGATCTTCAACCTTTTCATGTTCTACACTGTCAGATTCAAGGGATCTATAGTCTACTTTAGATACAGATCGTCTATCGATATTTGAGAATGATCTTAAGAAATTGGCCATGTTGAACTTTTACAATCTATTTCAGAGATTGACTGAAGCAACTTTTATCTACACAACACTTGTATTACAAATGCTTTTCGAAGGCTTCCTGGCTAACTTCAGACTCTGTCTATAGAATGTATCGTGTCCAAGGAACGAGCTATGGATTTGATACCAAATTATGGGAACACTTAACTGGAGGCTAAGCAAAGCAAGCACAACGCAACAATAGAAAGCCTTGGTATTTGAATTTACTTCTGATCAAATTCGAAGACTATTAAACAACAGATTTGAAGCAGGGTACTTCTCCTCAACCAAACATCCACGCGCAACTATGACCTCTCAACACGGGTCTTCAAACGCCTTCGCCTTACAGTTCTAAGTTCTTTTTGATGACAGAAACTGTCCTTAGATAGGCGGCCCAGTAGGCTTCGATATTAATAAAGACAAGAAAAATACATAAGGCTTATTACAACATGAGATCTTAGAGTTCTCCGTCAAGCGATGTCTTGAACATCTGCTGATCTCTCTTTTTATAGAATCCCTAACTCTACTCATCTAAACTACAATGAAAAAACATAAATAATTGAGGGTCCTTTTGGCATATTTTCGCCGATGGTGTCTACTCAAATTTTCTGGTACATATATACAAAAGATTCTACCATGGTCCTTTCGGACTTCTATTTGAATCATAGTCATTATCAAAATCAAATTCTTCTGAAGAATCATGTGCTCGCCTGGACTCGTCGATCATCTTTTGGTAGTGATGTTCAATCAACTTAGAGTACTCTTCGTCCCAATCGATATCTGTTGGGTCCTGGGCATCCGGCTGCTCGTCTTTTAAAGCAGATTCTTTTGCTTTTCCTTTTCCTTTGGCATCTTCATCTAAAATTATTTTCCTTCTTGATGATGCTCTTGATGATTCTCCTTTTTTCGTATTCGTCTTTATTTGGTGGAGATCCTGTCGCTGAGGTGTGTACCTAGCCAATTGTTTTCCCCACTTGGTAAGGAAAGATAAAGGACTGATCTCGATATCTAAGAAAGAATCTTTAAAGACATTTCTGATCGTGGGTGACCTATGTACTGCCAATTCGATGCCGTTTAAAAGTTCCCATTTAAAAATTTGAAACATATTAGTGGAACTTTCAATTGCATGCTGAATCCATTCTCTGCAATTATCAAAATCTTTGTTTTGCCAACCTAATTAAAAAATCATAGATGTACAGATTCTATTTGAAATCATTAGACTAATAATATGGACTACATTGTTATTCCAATTACTTGAAATAACGCTGTTAGTTACCAAGGCCTTTTGATTAATTATAAATCTTAATGCCTTTGTCTCTCCTTGTAAATCATCCATTTTTTGTAGAATCTGTATTTTTTTCTGTTAACCTCAGATTTCCGAATTCATTGAACCATGCAGCATGTTGCTTAATCATTTCTTCATTATCGCTGGTCTGGATTTCTCTGATCTGCTCATGACTAAAAAAATGCGCAAAAGGATTAGGAATAATACTTTCCCTTAGTCTGAGACTATGATAATCCCATGGAGATGAGAAAGTTCTGAGATATTGCAACGTCCTTTGAATGCACTGGGATATCCTAGTGGTTGGCTTTTTTCTGCAGAAACCATCTTTTATCTCCCAGTCAACAAATCCTTCAAAAATTTCATATTGAGGAAAAGTGTCATTTGGTGCATAATTCTCGTCAAACCTTTGCAGAAAGGATGCTTCTAATTCCTCAAAAACGTCTGGGATTTTTAGAGATAGAATGTATTTCTCTACTTCAGGCTTAAAATGAATGGTTTCAAGATCTAAAATTTTTTCTCCTGCGAAAATGCTGAGACCAAAATCAATTCCTCCAATAAGTTGATAAAAGTTCAAAACCTTTAGGATCCATATCATTTTTTCAGTATATTCACTAGATCATAGATCTGAGTGACTTCTGAAAAATAACTTTACTTTCATGTTAGGCAAAGGATATACCTTTACCAGTTCAACATCTAGGCCTAAAGACATACCTACATTCTTGGATTGCCAAGCTTGGAATTTTCTGATCCAAGTGTTTCTTCTCAGTCTCATTCCCACAACTTTCTTGATTTCTTCCACAAGATGGCTTGCATGTACTTGAAGCAATCTGAATCTGTCAACAAATGTATAAAAACTATCGTCCTGTGGTCCTTTTCCTGGAATGGTAAAACACGAACATGGACAAGTAATGAATGCTTTATTCATATCCCTGGTTAATGAATCTATCAAATAATTTGAATTACTTGGGATCCATTCGACTTCAAAATCAAACTGTTGGAACCAAATCTGCCATGTAAGAATTCTTCCTTTTGCAATTTGTCTTGATATCTTGGTAGATAAAAAATATTTGAAATTCTCGGAGTCTGTTTTTATTAAGAATTTCACAGGTGTAAGGTATAACTCAAACCTTTGTATCCCATTGAATATAGCGAGTGTTACTTTTTCTGCTACTATGAATAAGAATGTCATCAATATATGTAACAATAAAATCATACTTGGCAAAAATGAAATCCATTCTTCGTTGGAAGAATGCAGGGGTGTTTTTCAAACCAAACGGAACAACTTTCCATTGGTAAAATCCAATAGGACAAATAAAAGCAGTTTTATGCCGGTCCTCTTTTTGAATCTGATAGTATCCAGACTTCATATCAAATTTGCTGTGTTGTATTTTCTGCATTATGGTTTCTGGTCTTGGCAGTGGATAATTAAAACTCTGAGTGATTGCATTTAGAGGTTTGTAATTTATCACCATTCTAGGTTTGCCTCTGACTATCTCAGAATGATTTTTTACCAGAAATGCTGAATAAGAATAATGAGACTCACTTGGCTCGATGAGTTTCATTTCTAACAATTCTTTAATTTGTCTCTTTATTTCTTGCTCGTCTGAAGGAGTGCAAGGAATCAGTTTCCCTTTGACTCCATTATCATGCAAGGTCACAATCTCTTGCATTGGACTTTCTACTACCCAAAACTGTTGTGGATTTTTTGAACAACTTTTTAGAAGTCTGTTATGGATAACAGTTTGTTCTATAGACCAATTGGGATCTATGCATGCCATTTGTTTTGATTTAGATTCTGCTCTTGATTCATAGATTTTCAGAACTTCCTGCCAGTCATCAGAATCTTTTAATGGCTTTCTGGCTCCTACTCTTTTCTGGCTATTTTCATGTCTTGCTTCTGAATTTGCAATAAACAATCTAGGTACATCAATAGCCTTCTTCTTCAGATTTATAATCAGCTTATCTTGGTTGATTGTTACTGGAAGTACGTAATTTAAGAATGACATTCCCAACATTAAACTAGCTGAGGGATCAAAATGTTGTATTGCAGAAATCTTAACTATACTCCCCCAAACTTTTAAAGGAATATTGTCTACATAATGAGTTAAACTCACAGATCCTCCTATGGTTTCAGACACCAGTATATTTTGCAACGATTTCCACACAGATTTAAACAAAGATGGTCTATCCAAGTTGTTTGATCCACCGATATCTATGAATGCATCCACAGATATCCATTCATTTTTTATTTGAACTTGAACCAGGATATAAATAAGGCTATTAGTCTTGACTATCTCTTTTAACAATGTATTTTCTTCTATTCTATTGATCCCTGGTTTTGGAAGACTGATCAAGGCTGTGGTTCTTTTCTGAAATGGACAGAAAGAATTTACTTCTGGAAAAGGTAACACAAATTGTTTACCTTTTTGTTCTGGTTGCTTTGACCATGAACTTTCGGATTCATCTTCTGAAACCTCTGTTGTTTCACTAGTGACTTCAATGTCACTTTCTTCTTCTTGTTCGCTGTAATGGAGCTCTTCTGAAAAATCATCATCTGAACAGGATAAACAGATATTCATCTTTTGGACACACTCTTCTTCTTCTGTATCTGATATTTCAGTCAAAATATATACATCTCAAATATCATGTTCTGATTCTACTATAGACCAATCATCTTGAAATTCTTCTATATATATACAAGCTTTAAGTTTACTTGATGAATTTTGCGGGCACTTTCGTGCAAAATGTCCTTCGTTTTTACAAATGAAACAACAATTATTGCTTCTTGGTTTTGATCTTTTATTCAAAAATTTATACTTTCGGAATGGATTTCTTGGATTTGAGACTCTCTTGGGTTTAAATCTACCATACCTCTTTGGTTTCTTTTTCTTTTTGAATGGTGTCCATGGTAGTATGATTTTGCAGACATCTGAACTGGGTGTGATGTCATGCGCCTTCTTTTGCCAGCATAAGTATTCAACTTTCTCTGTGATTTTGAAAAGAAGGTCAACCCAATAAACTTGATCTAGTCTTTTGTTCTGTACATCTAGATCTTTCATAATGAGGTCTCCTAGATTGCCTGGTAATTTTGATAGAAAAGAAATTTTTTGAGCCACATCATTTGAGAGATTAGCTTTGAAAACCTTAGCCATGAAATCTTTATTGAATTGATCAAAGTACTTCAAATCTTTTAATTCCATTCGACTAAGATCTGTTATCAATTTCTTTTCTCATCAATTGGTTCTGGCATGAACTGTGTCTTTAGCAATAATTTTAATGTAGATAGTACGACTTCCATGACGGCTCTTCTCTCTTCTTCTGATGGACCCATCCACCAATCATAGACTATACCAGTCATGCATTTTTCTGCTAGGACCATAATGCATACATTATCCAATTTTGTTGTAATTTGCATCTGATACAGAGCACCTATCCAAATCCGTATTGATTCTCCAGGGTTTGAAGAATTATCCAAATCTAGGATATAGCCACTTGTATTGGTTGCATACAGATCTTCTTCAACACGTGGATACTTCTTCACTTCTTTAAGGATATGAGCCTTGTTCTGGTTATTTATGGATGGAAAGATGAAAGAAGTAAATTTGGAGGCAGCGTGATCAAGGGTCATCACTTATTTCTTTGAAACAAAAGGTTTATCTATTTTATATGCTTCCTTTTTTTCACTGGTTAGTTTTCCAGTGTTCTTTGAAGTGGACTCTTCAGCACTAGTCGCAGTTACTGCTTCTTCTGATTCTTCTTCTTCCTGATCCCAATAATTGGGTGCACTCATATCTATTTGAAACTTAGGGATTTCTTTGGCCTTTTTATTTTGTCTCCTTCTTCTTCTTTCTTCCTTTTCTATCTTTTCTGATTGTTGCTCATCATAGAGCAATTTCAGATTAGCATTTATCAGATCTGCTTGTTTGCCTAAGTCATCTAGAACATCTTCAGCGTGTGAACACCAAGTGGTTAGATAGTTTCCTATCTGGTATACCTGGTCCATATCATTTCGATTTTGTGAATTTTTTTCTAGTAAAGGAGCGCAGTCAGCTCTTGTTGCTGGCTGTCCTATTTTTGTAACTTCTTATGAAATGTCAATCTGATGCTCAGAGAGGCAGTTATGATGATTTTCCCCAGGTTACCTGTTTGGGATGTAATTCAGGAGCCTGCATAAACCCTAAATGTCTTGGAATGTATCTCTGAAAATGTAGTGAAACAAGATCTGGAATTCGGGCCTGAGCTTCCCCACGATTTCTGCTCAAACACGTTTTAATTTCGAAGTCTGAACCTTCATAGAAAAGAAATTATAGCAAAAATTCCACGATGACTTGTTTGAGATTGAATTTTGGAGCTTGCAAAAACCCTAACTTCCTCAGATCAAATCTCCGAAAATATAGCGAGACAAGATTTGAAATTCGGACACCAGGTTCAGAACGATTTCGTCTCAAATGGTTTTTATTTTTATTTTCTGAAACGTCGCAAAAAAAAAGTTATAGCGAAAATGCCACGAAGACCTGTTTGGAGCAGCGAAACCCTAGAATCCAAAGCTTTGATACCAAATGTTCTGAAATTAGCTCACAAAAAGATAGAAAAGAGAGATCAATGCCTTATAAATCAGCCTCTTCGAGGGGGCAACCTCCTTTACATTACACAAATGAACAATTCTTGGATGATACAAATGACAAGACCTCCTTTCTATATATAGGAGTTTAAGGGGTCATAATATAATCAGAGCCGACATAACAATAATAATGTAAGGGCACAATAATAACAATAGTGGGCTTCTATGGGGCACAATAATGGCAATATGGGGACTACATGGGAACAACAATATAATAAGGGGGTTGCATTAATAACAATAAGGGGTTACACTAGTGGTATAAGGACCTAACATAAAACTTCACATTTTGGTTGATTTTTGAAAATTTTTATTTTTTGTTATTTTTTGGCATCCAAAACTAATTATCTAAAATGATCATGCAAATGTGGCCCTAGTGAGACCAGCTGTATTACGTAGATATGATAGGCATGGTGAGCAGCCAGTAGCTCCCATAGTGTCGAACCCGGATGCGATAGAGGCATTGACAGATATAGATCACAACCTTGAGAGGTTGACGTTGGACATCCTTGATGCCGCGATAGATGATTTGCCTCTCCGCTACGAGAGGCATACTGCAGGGGTTCTTGAACCTATTAGCCATTTGCTACAATGAGTAGCACGTGCTATTATATGTTACCATGATCATCATCATGCGTAGTCATCAGTTTGAGGGCTAGATTTTATTTTTATTTTTGATGATGTATTGAGATGTTCGGAAAATAAAGGCCATGGGACCTCATTTCTTTGGATGACATTTTTTTGTAAAAGCCACACTTTCTACATACATTTATCTAATGAAAGCTACTACTTCTATTTTAGTCTATCTTATGTAATATATGGATGAATATTGCATTTCATTTCTTTACAAATGTTTTACGAATGCCAATTTAACACATAATTAACCAATGCGTTAGTTAATGTGTTTAAATTTCTCGAAATATGTTGATACTCAATTTAATCAAACTCTCTTTCCAAGAGATGAACTCGCAAAAACATTCAAATGTAATACTGTGAGTTGCAAATCTAACCTAATGATCAATCGACAAATGCCAAATGAAATGACATCATAGAATAACTCAATCACTGTGCTATATTCTGCAATATTATTCATTGTTTGACCAAGGCATATCCCATGAATAGAAACTAACTTATCTGTGGGTGAATAAATGACCCAGGCTACAGAAGACAAATTTTGAGTACTACGACTAGCGCCATCAACGGAGCTAATGCAAGTTTGGGGGAGTGTCAACATTTGCAAATCAAGTGTAACACAAGATAAGCAAGAGAAGTAGTGGAAAATTGTAAAAAGCTGCTAAAACTTGCCACACGTAAGCTATGGTAAATAATATAAAAATTTGTCATAGAACAATATAAGCCTAATATCTCTTTAGATAAATACCATTTCTGGGTTTTACCAAAGGGATTTATTTCATAATCAACTAGTTCATATGCCCCTTTTGCCAGTGCATGTTTTACAACATAAGGGACATGCCACGTGGGCTCGAATTTACCAGTGCCTAACTTATCGTGATCTTGATCATAGAACAAGACTAAATCACCCTCTGCATATGAAAGAGGTTTGAAATTTTGATCATACTGTGCTTTAACTCGTTTCTTTTGGGCATCACTAGCTAATGAAGCATCATGATGAGTCTCATCGAGACGTGCTACGTACAAGAAACGTTCTTCTTCAGCAGAAGTTGCTGGTAATAATTCAATTTCTATTTTCAAAGACGGTATCTCACTTTCAATCGGTAGAACTGCTTCCATGCCATAAACGAGCAGGAAAGGAGTAAAACCCATCAGAGTTTTTGCTATGGTACAGTATGCCCACAAGGCTGGATAAAGCATTAAATTCCAATCTCGTTTATGAGTTCCGATAATCCGTTTAATCATGGTGGTTAAGACCTTGTTAACGACTTCTACTTGGCCATTTGCCTACGGGTAATATGGACTAGAACTGTCATGATGCAGGCCTAGCTTTGTGGTAAGATTGGTTATCATAGAGTTTCGAAAATGGCTACCATGGTCCGTGACAATGGCTTGTGGAACTCCAAACCGAGCAATCACCTGATTGAACACGAAAATCGATGTTATTTCACCATCATCCATATATGTGGGTATCGCCTCGACTCATTTCGTAAAACAGTCTACCGCAAGGATAATGTACCCATTCCCCCGAGTGGAGTGAGGGTTACATGTATGGAAATCACTACCCCATTTAGTGAAAGGACTACCAAAAATGATTGGGTGAAGAGAAGCTGGGTGTGCACACATTTTTTGATCATAGATTTGACAATTGTGGTATTTCCAGATTACAGTTTTACAATCTTTGAACACAGAAGGCCAAAAATAGCCTACGCGAATGATCTTTTGAGTAGTAGAAAACCCTGACATATGACCGCCACAAACTCCAGAATGGCAGTCATTTAATGCCTTTTAAACTCCTCGTGATTTAAACATCGTTTGAAGATGTAATTGGCACTACGACGATAAAGTGTATCACCAAAAATATTGTATTGCATGGATTGATACCAGATACAACGATAATCAGTTTGAATCGGTTTGAGCCGAAATGTGAGGGTTTGAAGATAAATGATGATATATCCATACTAGGGATCTAAAGTATTGGTTAGAAAAAGATATTCATTTAGAAGAGAACTCTCTGCCACGTTTTTCGTTTCAGTACGGGGAAAGTCACATAATAATTCAATAAATACCAAGGATTTCTTAGATTTGGATTTAATGAATTCCAAATCGAATTCCTGTAGGATGACTATCCATTTGGAATAATTTCCCCCTAGCAATTTTCTGGTAAGAATGTAAACCATGGGGTTGCAATCAGAAATCACAGTAGTTTTGCACAATAGAATGTAGTGACGGAAACATTGGACAACTTGAACAACTGCCAAGGCCAATTTCTCCACATGTGCATACTTTGCTTCAGTTTTGGTCAAATTATGACTTAAGTAATATATCACGCGCTCTTTGTTCAATTCATCTTCCTGAACTAGAACCATGGCAATGGTGGCATCAAACGCGGCTAAGTATAAAAAGTAGTCTCGATGATAATCGAGAGAATGCAAAAACGATGTATGGGTCAATGCATATTTAAGTGCATCAAAGGCTTTTTGAGCCACTTCATCCAAGATAAATGAGATGCATTTTTTCAAAAGTTGAGTAAAACCCTTAATCAACTCAACGTAGTTTTGGATAAATCGATGTAGAAAGTTTTTTTTCCCTTGCAAACTTTGGAGTTGGCGGAGATTGGAAAGAGGAGGCAGATTCAAAATAGCCTCAACGTTCAACGAATCGACACGAATACCTTCCTTTGAAACCAAAAATCCTAGCAACCGACCAGATTGCATAGAGAAAACACACTTGTGTGGATTGAAGTGAATGTTGTAATGATGACATTTGATAAAGATTGCTCTCAAATGCTTTGGATGGTCTTGCCGTCTCAACAAATGAGCTAGCAAGTCATCGAGATAAGGTTGCACAATATGCTTGATATCGTGAAATGCGTAAGACAAAGCCCGTTTAAAAGTTGCACCAACATTCTTCAAATCAAATGGGAGTTTTCACAAATGTCCCCCATGGGCTGATGAAATTTTTTTGTGTTTATCAACTAGGAGTATGTTGATTTGGTTGTAGCCAGAAAATCCACCCATAAATGAAAACATTTCATTTCCAACACATTCGTCAATAATTTGATCGATATAGTGAGTGGGATAGTTGTCCTTCGGACAAGCTTTATTGATATACCTATAATAAACACATACTCTAATGGTTCCCTATTTCTTGTTAACAAGTACAATATTGGACACCCATTTAGTCAAGGGAATTGGGTAGAGGAAACCTGCTCTGAGCAGTTTCTCGACCTCAGCTTTATCGCAAAATTTTTTTTGTGGATGCATAGGACGTAATCATTGTATGATAGGTTTGACATCCGAGTAAGTGTTGATGTCATGCACCACAATGCTTGGATCAATTTCTGGCATTTCCTCATAGAACCAGGGAAAAATGTCACAAAATTCTTGAAACAGGGCTTTATATGTTTGAATCGCTTCAACTGAGCATGAAGCACCTACGTGAATATTTTTAAGAATTCCTATTTTTAATGAGATATCTATGGAAATTGTTGTATATATATTAACCAAATTCCTTTCGGATTCAACTTGAAGAATTGAAATGGGCCATTTCAGACTATCTACAATCTCAGGTGAAAACATAGTCGAAAAATCATTCTCGATTTTATTAGGGTTAGGTAGAGAAGATGAACGATGATGGTAATCATTCCATGGAATTTCATCCAAAGTCATGACCTCCATGATACTTTTGTTAGTTGGAAACGTACAGTCGAAAAGATCAAGAAGTGAAACTGGTTCTAATCAAGGTAAAGGAGAATTATAATCATCATTGATCATATCCACTTGATCAATTTCATAAGATGATGGGTTAGTGATGCAGGAGCATCTAGGCCTAGCTAACAATGTGATGGTGTGGTAACATGTTGTGGCTAATGAGAGTTTGGAGGAAGAATTGGTTATTTAAACTTATAAATTGCAAAGTATGTAAATAGTTAATTGTTGCCTAATTCTGAACAGAATTGGGAATAAGTGGCAAGTGATCCTCCCTGCGTGGAGATCAAGCCAAGTAGTTATGTTGATTAGTTAGGGTAGGATATGATTTCTAACTATATGGTGAATTCCTTCATATGTGGAAGGAGATTGTTAGATAGAGCATATATGTATTTTCCTGTCTTTTTAGAGAGAGCAAGCGAGAGGATTCAAGATGGGATTGTAAGCCTACAGGCAGATTAGGAAAGCAGAGGCTCCAATTAGAAGAATCAGGCTAGAGAGAGATGGAGAGCCTCAAGATGTAATTACGTGTTTGTATGTTTATATACAGAGAGTTGATTCTGAGTGTGGAACTGTGTATTTATGCCATTTTCGAGTTCTGTTGTGTATATAGGTGTAGATTGTTTAAATCCCGTTTGCAGGCATGTTGATCGACCATCGATCACTTAAGGATCAATGGCGATCCATTGATAATTGAAATAATTGTTATATGGATGTCGTAGCAGAGGAAGGCGTTTTAACACAGAATCCATCAAACAGCGAACGGAACGAAGTCAAAGAGGAATAGAAGGAACGATGCACAGTGACTGTTAGATCCCATAGATCAATGGACCAGATCAAAGCAGAGAACAAAGATCTATTATTATCGCATTGGCGGATTGTTATAAGAAGGAAGACCTCAGGCTTCAAGAAATGCCGATGAGCGATTGTCGATATATTGCATCGGTGGAAACCTTTAAGTGTTATCGAACCTGCCTTGAGGAACTCTGATTGCGATCATGCAATCAATTGTCAACCGTTAGATTAGAAAGAGGATTGACGGCCCAGATCTAATCGCATATCGCAGAGTTTAGTGGACGACTGACAGTGGAACAACGGTTTGCGAAATGCGATATTACGATAATGCGAAGAGCCGATAAGCTGATCAGAGATCGGAGCAGTAAAGCGGAATAGCTTTGGACCGAGAGAGTGGACCCGATAAAGTAATGAATGTGGGTGTATAAGTTTTGAGATCCGGCCTAAGCGTTTGTGGTCGGATTTCTTTGTATTTCTGTGTATTCCGATATTGTGTGTCCGCGATAAATGCGATAGCGATATTGTGATAGACCAATGGAAAAGGGGTGATGAGCAGACCCGAGGGATTTATGAAAGCGGGTTTAATATTTTTGAAGTCCGGCTTATGTGTAGAAGCGGGTTCCCAATGCATTTCCGTGTGTTTCAATGTGTTCCGATAGTTTGAAGAATCGTGGTTTTTTCTTTAAAGTAAAAGGCATAAATTTAACGCTTTCGATATGTATATGTGGGCATGAAGCTTAAAAGGCTTATGAGCGTTAAGAGTCCCGATAGGGTGTTTAGGGTGTGGCAGCCATATGGTTGCGTCATTTTGGTATCAAAGCAAGGATGTCTTGCTTATGAAGGTTATGATTACAAAGGTATGAAAGTAGCAGCGGTTGAATGAATGGCAAAGTTTGGCACCAGACTACAATAGTGAGACTATAGGAAGAACTTTTGGGAAGTTCTTAGAAATTGTAGCAGAACCTCATTCCAGTTGAGGCTTGGAATAGATAGGGACAGAGGAGTCCTTAAGAGTAGTGAGTGTAGCAACCAGAGAGAGAGCAAGATTGCTCAGTGCAAGTTCTAAGGAAAGAGGACTTGGAGACTAGGCAGAGGAGAAGCTTGGTGAGAAGATCAACTTAGAAGGAAGTTGATTGGTTGCAGGTGTGGAGCTCACACAGAAGAGAAGATGGCAATGGAAAGTCATATGGAAGGTTCATAAGAAAGCTACAAGATGAACGAGAATGGTGCTCAAACAATCCATAGGAAATGAATGAGTCAAGTAGAGATTGACAAGGAAATGGTTGATATAAGGGAATAACTTGATGCGTTAGTAACGCTGCTAGAGGAGAACCAAAGACAAGGTTGGGTCTTGAACAAGAATTCAGTGAAGTGGCCTAAGTTGCAGAGAAGGCTGCAGCAAAGGCAGGTAAAGTGGTTGATAGAAAACGTCAGAGAAGTAGAAAAAGAAATGGAAGTTTCCATTTGTAGACCAGAACAAGGTGAAATGTTGGGTGAAGAGGATAATGGGAGATCAGCTGAAGATCTCATGGACTATTGGCATAGTTCAAAACAATTCGAAGATATGTTGACAAGGGGAGCAGATGAGGCAATGAAGCCTTATGATTTTAATTCTCATAGTTTGTGTATGTTT
Organism: Pinus tabuliformis; assembly: GCA_031772625.1. Classification (NCBI taxonomy): domain Eukaryota; kingdom Viridiplantae; phylum Streptophyta; class Pinopsida; order Pinales; family Pinaceae; genus Pinus; species Pinus tabuliformis. The sequence goes on along the minus strand of CM062808.1, from coordinate 314,082,397 downwards.
GTAGGATATGCAGAGGATGATGGATAGTCTGGTGAAACTGTCACAAACAAGAATGAAGCTCTTGAGGTGAAGTATGATGGAGAATGCCTTTTAGGGGAAGAAGGTGATGATTTATTACAACAGAAAGAGTTAATAGATGAATTTCTGTTTGGTTTAAGACAGTCAAATGAAGTTGATAGGGACTAGAAGTCTAATGAAAATACCATAGGGGTATTCCAAGAAGGTAAACAAATGAATTTGTTTAATGAAATTGATGAAAGAACTTTGAAATATGATAGTGCAAGAAACAGGATAATCCAGGAAAAGGATGAAGTTGAGGATGGAAGTTGTGATGAACTGTTGGAGAGATTTCACATGGAAATAGAATTCTTGGAAAGATTGCTCAAGGAACCTGAAAGAGAAACAAAGCTTTCAGAACCTGATAAAGAAAATAATATGGTTACTATGCATGATAATGATGAAATGTCTTTAACATTTATAGAGTTAAGTAAATGCTTAGACTCTTCAGTTAATGATGTGACTGTAGGTATGAAAGACAACATTAATAAATATGACGCTGAAATCAGAGAAATTGAGCAGAGATTATTTGAAGGTGAGATGAAAGATCAGGAGCAACAAGGAAGTTATGTCCTTAGAGACATGAAGGAGACAGAAGTATTAATCCAACATGATAAAGATGGAAGGGACCAACAATTTAAAAGAGATGATCATCTACATGAGAGTGAAATTGAGGAAGGCATTAGATTGCAGGAGTATAACAACTGGCACCAGAATGAAGAACAGGAGATTAGTCTGGCAATAATGAGAGTAGAAGTAAATATAATAACAGAGGGCCTACAAATAAAGACAAGTGAAGACTGAAGATACAGATGGAGAATGAAGAAACGGGTCAAGTGGAAGCTATTGCAACAGAGGTGGAATGGCAAGCTGATAAACGAGTTCAGGGAACTTGAACAAATTCATACTGATTTGTTAGAGAAGAAGAGACTCAAAGGAATGGAGTCACAACAAGAAGGATCTGCTGAAATCCAGAAGATCTATGATGGAAGATTGGTGCTTGAAGCATCAAAAGAGGATGAAGGATCTTGTATTTTGAAAACTGAAAATTGTTGTGTGCTTGCAAGTCATGTAAACTTGGGGAAAATAGGCAGTTATTGGAAACTGTCAAACCAACAGGTGGAAATATGACTACCCACAGTCATATGAAGAATAAGGAGAAAAGTTATAGTCAAGTGAAGGAAGATGTCCAGTCAAATGACATCCAAAAGATAAGTCAGAAGGAGGATGGCAAAGGAATTATTGAGATCAAAGAAGTGTTTGGAAAGGAAGAGATCCATTCATACGAATATGGAACAAAGAGTTTTCTCAGGAAAACTGATGAATCTAATACAAAGCAAATGGAGAATCTTATGGTGTGTTTAGGAAGTGGGAGTCAACTGGAAGGATTGATGATGAAATTATTTGAGGAGACCTTGGTGTCTCATAGATTTGAAACTAATATTTTGTGTGTAAATGCAGGATACATTGAAGTAAGGAAACTATTTAAGGTTGTCACAAGGGAAGGGAAAAGTAAAGATATGATTTTTCAGAAGTTAGAAGAAGGAAATTCACATAATCTGGCTGTTAAACATAGCTGTAGTGAATTATGCAGATATTGGACAACTATTGAGGAATGAAGCCAAAGGAAATCACCTACTGAAGGTTAATATAGAAGACTTGGTAGATGTTAAATAATTATTGAAGATTGACCTTGAAGAAAGCCAGAGTAAAGAAGGACTAAAGATAGATGTTGTAGATAACGAAGTTAGTAAAGATCTTGCAGAGCTCTTGGGAGATATTCCAAATGAGATGGCAGATTTGTGGCATGAGTCAAGTCTTTTGGAGGAGAGGCAAGAAAACCAAAGAATAAGTGATTAGCCTGTCTAACCAGAACTGAATGAGAATGAAGAAGTTGTCATGGATGACAAATATGGGAAGGAAGTTGTCAGGAATGTTGGCATAATGAGGAAATAGGGTAAATCATTTGTGTTTAATGAATTAATTGATTTTGGTGAATATTTATATGCATGTGTTAACCTTGGAGGCAAATAACGCAAAAATGGATGCAAAGATGCCCCAAAGTCTCCAAGTGTGCTTAAAAATCATGCTAATGGATCCATTAATGCTCTTCGAGTCTTCATAAGTGCTTAAAGTCATCCATTGATCAAAATCTGCGCAAGAGGAAAGCCCTTAGAAGAGCGGAAATACACTATCGGGAGGCCTGAATCACTCTAAAACCATGAAAAAACCCATAGGCACATGCTTAAACAGTGGTTGCATAGCATCCGTTAGATCTAGCCGATCAGCGGCCCACATCTAATCGGCGGATCGCAACGGTGGATCTAATTGGCGTAGGTGGGTAATGGCAATCAGCACTGGACACCGCGATCAGTGATCACCGATGATCGGATCGGCGGGTCGCAATGGCGAAGGCAAATCGGCGCAAACCATGGGGTGATGGAAATGATGATCGGCGATTAAATGAGGATCGTCGATCACGCATGCGGATTGACGACCTAAATCACATCGACGGATCGTAGATCGGGGAGACCAAGGGGCAGGGCCTTTACATATAGCGATATGCGATTGCGATCAGATCGCATCGCAATATCGCATCTGTGAAACCAAAGGGTCCAGGAAGGGAAATTAATAATTTTAGAAGTCCGAAAAGGCTGATTGTTCACGGTTTTTAAGTGTTTTATGAATATTTCACAATGCGAGGAAAATACACAGGGCAGGCTTCTTTGCGACTTGCGACGGCAACAAGGGCGGACCCGAGAGGATATAAACAATCTTTGAGAACTTTTTGAAGTTCGAAAAGGACAAGGAATGGCAAGATTTCGCAGTATGGCTGTGATTTCGGTTGATAATAGGAAACACTCATTATTAAACAACTTGAAGAGAAACCGAGGCCGAGAGGCATCTACAACACAACAAAGCATGCCCAACTAGCTCGAAATAGAAATATCATGGGCATCTACAACGCAAAATATTTCGAATCAGATACATCATGGAGCAGCATAGCGTGACACAACCGAAATCAACAGAAGAGATTGTGGGCATCTCTGTCAAGAGAGAGCTCCCTGCCAGCGCACCCAAAATATCTGAATGCGGTTATTCCTCTTTTAGAAAGAGAAAAACCTTCGAGCCATGCCTGCCTATTGAGGGAATCAAACAGTTAAGGGATAGATCAGGCAAGGTTAAGACTCTGAGCCTTATAGAGAGCTCAGGAGCATTGTAAAGGGCCTATAAAAGGCAGAAAACTAGATGTAACAAGGGTTCAACTTTTGGAGAGTATTTCTCCTCTGTTCATTCAAGCTTCTCATATTCATTCCAACAATATAAGCTTCTTTTGCCATTATATGTTCAATGTCCATTCTCTTTGTTGTTCTATGCTTGAACTTGAACATTTTGTTCATGTTCTCTGTGTGTTTGAGGCCAAATAACTATCATCTTATCTCTGCTTCGATATATTAGAGTTGTAAGCTTCTTTGCTACCTGTAGCTAGCCATTTATATGTGTTATTATATATGCATCTGCCAATACAGTAAGTAAGCTCATTTGCTGCCTGTAGCTAGCCATTCACATATTTTCATGTATGCAATCTGTTGGTATAGTCAGTATTCTCCATCTATCCATTAAATCTACAAACTATTGAGCATTAGTGGTCTAAAGCCTTGTGTTGTTGGGGGTGTACATGCATGTCTTGAGTGAGAATAGAGTTGAAATGGTTATTTAACTTGATCCAAACCATCATCCATTCTAGTAGTTAAGATAACAATACTGAAGATTATATGTTACCAGGCATCTCCGAGCTACAACCTAGGAGAGTTTCCTGGAGTGATAACATAATTGGCGCCATTGCCGCGGAGAGGAAACTGAAGCTCTGCTTCCTTGGGAAACGACAAAGATCCAACCTTGATGATAGACAAAGTCTGGGCATTTTTTTGGGTTGTAATTATCTATCTGGCGACTCTACTAGAGGCCGAACCTCTTGGCGACTCCACTTCATAGTTCTGGCTCAGTTTGTGAGGCATACTCAGAGAAATCCTCAAAAACTACAAGCTGATCCAACACCTGATCTTGAAAAGATCATCAAAGAAAGAAAGTTATTGCAGAAATGAGCATCAGGTTCAGGTAAACCTAAAAAATCTCCTATATCTCATCAAGAAAGGCTTGTAATAGAACAAATACATGTTGAGAGTATAGAAATTAACACTAGCAATGAAGAAAAACTTTCAGAGATTCATAAATCTCCTTGTTCTTTAGGTTCTCCTTTTGCTTTAAGCCCAAAGGAAACCTCACCTCCTATCCATCACACTCCTTTAGTCCTATCAGTCACTCCTCAACCCTCTATCATTCAGACTGCCAGTACTCTTTTAGCCACCATAGCTATGGCTGGTCCACAAGCACCTACCAAAATGGAAAGAATCATAGCTGCTAGGTATGGACCCCTAATACTGCCCACTCCTTTGAATGCCATGCCTACTAGAGAATATCAGAAATATAGGCCTAAGTTCACTGGGGCTGAAGGTGTTACTGCTGAAGAACATCTTGAGTCATTTTATAGCTATGCTGATAATCTGGACGTTAGTGAAGATGATGTGTGGATGAGAGTCTTTGTCCAAAGCCTAGATGGAGAGGCTAGAAAATGGTTCAGAGAACTAACCCCAAGATCTATAGCAGACATTGAAGCTTTAGATGATGCATTCCTAAAGCATTGGGGGGATAAGAAGGATCTCCTCTACTACCACATTGAGTTTGGCAACTTAAAGAGAGAAAATGGTGAGTCATTGTCTGATTTTAATAAGAGTTTTAACTGTATGTATAGCAAGATACCAGTTGAAGTAAAACCCACTACTACCTCTGCTAAACTCACCTATGCCAGTGCTTTTGATTCTGATTTCTGCCTACTGTTAAGAGAGAGGCGATGCGCTACTTTGGCTGACATGCAGGATGCAGCCTTGGAAGTGGAATCCAACATCATGGCTGCAAAGAAACTCAAGGGAAATGTTGATAGAAGAAGACAGAGGGGCAAGCCTTCATCATCCTCTGATCCTAAGATAGATAAAATGACCAAAATGATCGAGTCATTAGCCTCTGAAATCTCTAAATTGAAGGTTGAGCAGCAACCGAGGAAAGGAAGAATGCCTAAGACCTTTGCCCCAAGAAATCCAAATCCAAATCCATATAGAAGAATGAATAAGCAGTTGCAGATTTTGCAAAGAAACAAGAATGCAAATGAAGACCAAAGGGTGAAGGCTCCTTTTCAAAATGTAGTCATGGAAGAAGAGCAGTTCGAAGAAGATGATGAGATCCATTATCTAGAAGACAAAGGCAATGCTTCCTTTTTGACCTCGGCTGCATATGAAAAGTCATTATCAATGACCAGATCAACCAGGAATGGGATGGTGAAGCTATTCTACAAGTTGTAGATCAACAAAGGTATAATTTAAGGTCAAAGATAAATAATGCCAAGGAAACTCCTGTTGAAAGAGCTACTATCCCTACAGTACCGCAAGCTAATAAGCAAAAACAACTGGCAGTTGATCCCATCATCCTCAAAGCTCTAGCTCATGAGGTAAGAGGCTTCGACAAGTCCCCTTCTTTCAGTTTTCAATCAAAAATTCAGAAACTAAGAATACCCATGCATCTGATTGAACTAGTGAAGAATGAGTCCTTCAAAAGATCCATCGTCGAGGTCCTTGAACCTAAAGGCATCCAAGCCTCCACTAACTATGTAAATTTGCAAGATGACAAGCCAACTGTTATCCTCAGCCCAATGATTGAAAACTGTGAAGACAACTCCCCATCATTCTATGTCTCTTTGACTATTCATGATAAAATCCTTCACAACTGCCTTTTGGACACTAGAGCTAGCCATAATCTAATGCCCAAGGCTATCATGGATGAGTTGGTTCTTGACATCACTAAGCCTTATCATGACCCGTTTTCTTTTGACTCCAGAAAAGTGAAATGTCTAGGGTTAATCAAGGACCTAGCCATCACTTTGTCTCAGCTACCTATGAAAAGCATGATGATGGACATTGTGGTAGCAGATGTACCTCCCAAGTTTGGCATGTTACTTTCCAGAGGTTGGATCAAGAGATTAGGTGGATCATTACAAAGTGATCTGTCCTATGCTACTATCCCAGTTTTCGGAGGTCAGAGAAAGAGATTATACAGAGAGGCGCAGTTTGCTTACATAATCAGCGATGAAAAGAATCCCACAGATCATCCCATATATGCTATCGACACTGGTTTTGGAGCTTGTATCCTTCATATTGAAGAATCTCAGTCGGCCTCCACGTAGCTCAGGAAACCCGTTTGCCAGTTTGCGAAGGCAGGAAATCCACAGATTTGGGATATGTTCTTTGATGGGGCTTGCTCTAAAGAAGATGCAGGGGTAGGTGTGGTCCTTGTGTCCCCAACATAGGAATACATCCATTTATCTTGCAAATTAACCTTTCAGGTCACCAACAACATCGCAGAATACGAAGCTCTAATTATGGGCTTAAGCGCTGCTAAAGAAATGCGCATCAAAGATCTGAGAGTGTTTGGAGATGCAGACCTCATTATTTAGCAGGTGAACAAGACATTCCAAGCAAAGCATCCCAGGCTAAAGGCTTACAGAGATGAGGTATGGAGGCTCAGGGACTCTTTTGGTAATTTCAGCATTTCTTACATTCCAAGAATGAAGAATCATCTTTTCGACTCCCTTGATGTGTCTGCTAGCACTTTTATTCCTCCCTTGCCTCCTAAATTAACGTATGAAGTTTAGGTAAAATATAGACCGTCTTTGCCTGACAATGTCAAATATTGGAAAGTTTTTGAAGATGATGAGGAAATTAACAGGTTTTTGCAAGTAGTGGAGGAATTCGCTGAAACACACATTGACCAAGAAAATGAAACCCAAGAAGAAGGCAGCCAGTATAAGCTAAACAATGATATCATTCAAGAAAGCATCGTCTAGCTGCCTAGTAATCACATACCAAAAGGATTGGTGTCTCTAGAGAAGCTTTTCGACCAAAAAAATGTGCCATATAAGCCCGCCGAAACAGAAAATGAATCCGCTGTTCGTAAACATAATATAGGGAGCCCAACCTGCCCGAAATTCTTTAATCTGTCCTCTCATTTATCCTCTGCCCAGAATTACGAGTATTGCACCCTTATGAGGCAATTCAATGACATTTTTGCTTGGGAATATAGCGATCTTAAAACCTATGACGCAGACATCATTCAACATAAGATCCCATTGGAAAATAATATCACCCCTTTTAAGTAGAAGCTAAGACCTATCAACCCTCTCTTATTGCCTTTGGTTGAGAAAGAGATCAAGAAGCTATTGGATGCCAAAATTATAGTGCCCCTAAGGTATTCAAAATGGATAGCTAACCTTGGGGTAGTAAGAAAGAAAAATGAAGAAATAAGGCTTTGTGTTGACTTCAGAAATCTGAACAAGTGCTCTAAAAAAGATAACTATCCCCTGCCCAAGATGGAACACTTGTCGTAAAGAGTTTTAGGGGCTAGAGTCATGTCTTTCCTAGATGTATTTTCAAGCTACAATCAGATTGTTGTATATCCTAAAGATCAGGAAAAGACCACCTTCACTACTCCTTGGGCCACTTTCATGTACTCCAAGATGCCTTTCGGACTGATGAATGCTGGGGCTACCTTTCAAAGGGCCATGGACATAGCCTTTGTGGGAGAGAAGGACAAGTTTGTCGTTATTTATCTTGATGACATAACAGTGTTCTCCAGCAGCCACAAAGATCATTTACAACATTTGAAGAAAGTCTTTCTGAGGTGCAGACAATTTGGAATTTTAGTCCACCCAAAGAAGTCACCGTTTTCTCTAGAAGAAGGCAAACTTCTGGGACATAATGTTTCTGCTGAAGGTGTGAAGATTGATCCAGCTAGGGTTCAAGCCATTCAAACATTGTCCATCCCAAGGTCAAAAAGGGACATTCAATCCTTCCTAGGTAAGATTAACTTCGTAAGGAGGTTCATTCCAAACTTTGCAGAACTTGTAAAGCACATCACTTCCAAGCTGAAGTTTTCTCTATGGGCTGACCGAGTTACCATTAAAAAATCCATAGGGAATTCTCCATTTAAACTTGTTTATGGTGCTGATGTTGTTTTCCCCATCCATTTGATTCTCCCTGTGGCTAAGTTCTTGCAAGAAGAACAAGATGAAGAAAATGACATGGTAAGAAGAATAAATAACCTGGTTGAACTACATCAGATCAGAGAGTAACTGATTGAGAAGTCAAAGGCTCATCAGAAGAAAATCAAAGAAACCTTTGACAGGAAAGCAAAATTGGACAATTTCCAAGTTGGTGATTGGGTTCTTAAATGAGATGTATTTAAGGAAAAGAGAGGAAATCATGGCAAGTTTGACTCCTTATGGACAGGTCCTTTTGTCATCGCTCAAGCTTAGCAGAACAATACATTCATTCTACAGAGTCTCGAAGGAGAATATACTTTTGGAAGCCTAGTAAATGGGAATTCTTGAAACTTTATTTCGTTTAAGGCCTTAAGGCCTTGTTATTGTAAATACATTTTTCCAAGTTTTTATTTGATTACAAAATGTACTCCATGCCCAATGGAACACTAGAAGGAAGATTTAATTTTTGTTTTTTATAGGAAATGCATTGATTTGAGATTCTTGAAACCTCACAGGGAGGATTTCATCCCCAGAAGGAGCTAATGTTAGCCTTGGAGGCAAACAGCCCAAAAATGGATCCAAAAATTCCCCAAAGTCTCCAAGTGTGCTTAAAAATCATGCCAATGGATCCATTAATGCTCTTTGAGTCTTCGTAAGTGCTTAAAGTCATCCATCGATCAAAATCCGTGCAAGAGGAAAGCCCTTAGAAGAGTGGAAATACACTATCGGGAGGTTTGAATCACTCTAAAACCATGAAAAAACCCACAGGCGCAAGCTTAAACAGTGGTTGCACAACAGCTGTTAGATCTAGCCAATCAGCGGCCCACATCTAATCGGCAGATCGCGTCGGTGGATCTAATTGACGCAGGCAGGCAATGGCAATCAACATTGGACACCGCCGATCAGCGATCACCGATGATTGGATCGGCAGGTCGCAATGGCGAAGGCAAATTGGCACAAACCATGGGGCGATGGCAATGGTGATCGACAATTAAATGAGGATTGTCGATCGCACATGTGGATCGATGGCCCAAATCACATCGACAGATCGTAGATCGGGGAGACCATGGGGCAGGGCCTTTACATATAGCGATATGCAATTGCGATCAGATCGCATCGCAATATCACATCTACGAAACCAAAGGGTCCAGGAAGGGAAATTAATAATTTTTGAAGTCCGAAAAGGCCGATTGTTCTCGGTTTTTAAGTGTTTTATGCATATTTCACAATGCGAGGAAAATACATAGGGTAGGCTTCTTTGCGAATTGCAACAGCAACAAGGGCGGACTCGAGAGGATATAAACCATCTTTGAGGACTTTTTGAAGTCCGAAAAGGACAGGGAATGGTGGGATTTCGCAGTATGGCTGTGCTTTCAGTTGATAATAGAAAACACTCATTATTAAACAACTTGAAGAGAAACCGAGGCCGAGAGGCATCTACAGCGCAACAAAGCATGCCCAACTAGCCTGAAACAGAAATATCATGGGCATCTACAACACAACATAGCCTGAATCAGATACATCATGGAGCAGCACAACGCGACACAACCGAAATCAACAGAAGAGATTGTGGGCATCTTTGTCAAGAGAGAGCTCCCTGCCAGTACACCCAAAATATCTAAATGCGGTTATTCCTCTGTCAGAAAGAGAAAAACCTCTGAGCCATGCCTGCCTATTGAGGGAATCAAATGGTTAAGGGACAGATCAGACAAGGTTAAGACTCCAAGCCTTCTAGAGAGCTCAGGAGCATTGTAAAGGGCCTATAAAAGGCAGAAAACTAGATGTAACAAGGGTTCAACTTTTGGAGATTATTGCTCCTCTGTTCATTCAAGCTTCTCATATTCATTCCAGCAATATAAGCTTCTTTTGCCATTATATGTTCAATGTCCATTCTCTTTGCTGTTCTATGCTTGCACTTGAACATTTTGTTCATGTTTTTTGTGTGTCTGAGGCCAGATAACTGTCATCTTATCTCTGCTTCGATATATTAGAGTTGCAAGCTTCTTTGCTACCTGTAGCTAGCCATTTATATGTGTTATTATATATGCATCTGCCAGTACAGTTAGTAAGCTCATTTGCTGCCTGTAGCTAGCCATTCACATATGTTCATGTATGCAATCTGCTGGTATAGTCAGTATTCTCCATCTATCCATTAAATCTACAAACTATTGAGCATTAGTGGTCTAAAGCCTTGTGTTGTTGGGGGTGTACATGCATGTCTTGAGTGAGAATAGAGCTGAAATGGTTATCTGACTTGATCCAAACCATCATTCATTCCAGTAGTTCAGAGAACAATACTGAAGATTATATGTTACCAAGCATCTTCGAGCTGCAACCTAGGAGAGTTTCCTGGAGTGATAACAATAGGAACAAAGAAATGTGAAGTCAATTTGAAACAAGGAGTTGATTCTGAAGATTAGATCGAAGTAAGGAAGGGTGAGATCAGAATGTCTCAGAAAGATGGAATGATGTTGAATTTACAGTATGAAATTGTTGAACTGGAGATGAGTTCAAGAGATGATAGTAACATGATTACTATTGTACAACAGGGAGTTATTGATGAAGAAGAGGCTGAAAATGACATTTCAGAAGCAGATAAATATGATGCCATAATCATTAAGTGTGCATAAATTAATTTACTAGAAGAAGAGGTATTCCAAGTACGTAAGCAAGCAGGAAGAATTCTTAGTTTTCAAGAAATTTGTGGAATTGCAGGTATACTGGAATTTGAAGTAAGAAGTGGTGAAGCCATGAATGAGAAACCAGAAGAAGGAACTGGAATTATTGCAAGGGATCAATGGAGAAGGCATTGGCACAAGGATTATGATGTTGTTATGCAAGAACACATCCAGTTGTAGGAGAATAGTATTCATTATGTTATGAAACCAACTCACAAAAAGATAGAAAAGATAGTTGAATGCCTTAGAATTCAACCTCTTCGAGGGGGCAACCTCCTTTACATTACACAAATGAAAAATTCTTGGATGATTCAAATGACAAGATCCCCTTTTTATATATAGGAGTCTAAGGGTTGATAATATAATCAGAGCCTACATAACAATAATAATGTAAGGGCACAATAATAACAATAGTGGGCTTCTATGGGGCACAATAGTAACAATATGGGGACTACATGGGTACAACAATATAATAAGGGGGTTGTACTAATAACAATAAGGGGTTACACTAGTAGTATAGGGGCCTAACATGCCCCTCTCCTTCAAAAAGTGTTGTCCTCAACGCTCGAGTAGTTCTTGATGCTTCTGTATAAAATTCTTGTCCTCCCATGTGGAATCTTCAGCGGGTAAGTTCTTCCACTTGATGAGATAATCTGAAATTGATCGATTTTGTAGCTGTCGGGTTCTTGTTTCTGTGACTGCTCCAGGTTCCAATATGATTTTTCCTTCCTCTTCAAGTTCTGGCAATATTGTTTGAAATTGGATCTTCTACAACTTTTGAATGAGTGGCCATACTTCTTCGTCCTTCTTCCATTCATCCCTTACTTTGTTTATCCAATCTAGTTGGATAATAGAAATATGACAAAACAATGCTTCCACACCCTAATCCTTTCTTGAGAGTGCATATGCAACAAACAATTTCTTCCCTTTTCTGTAGATGATGTTAAAGTCATAACCCAACATATTTGTGACCCATTTTTTATGTTCTTCTAAAGATAATATTTGTTCTAAAATGTATTTAAGACTATCATGATCCATTTTTACCTTGAAGTGTCTTCCCATTGGGTAAGGTCACCATGCCCAACTAGCTCGAAACAGAAATGGGCATGGGCATCTTTAGTTTTTGCGGAGTTAATGTGTGACTTCCCGCGTGCTGACACGGAAACTGTGGCGGAGGAGCCCATTGCGGACGAATCCTTGTTTCTAATCAGCACTTTAGATCCGTGGTATGGGGATATCATCGTTTATCTCCAGACCCAATCCTTTCGGCCAGAAATTTCAAGGTCAGAACGTCGAAAGATTCGATTCCAGTCCCAACAATTCAGGATTATTGGAGATACTCTTTATCGCCGTAGGGAGGATTCTGTTTTTTGACGTTGCTTAACTCACGAGGAAGCTGAAAGGGTTCTAAATGAATGTCACTCTGGAGCGTGTGGCGGTCATATGTCTGGGTTTGCCACAACCCAAAAGATATTGCGCGCTAGCTAATTCTGGCCGTCTTTATTTAAAGATTGTATTACGGCGGTCTGAAAATGCCACAACTGCCAGATTTTTGATCGTAAGATGCGCGCTCCACCTGCTCCTCTCCACCCTATAATTTCCGTTGGTCCTTTTGACAAATGGGGTATCGATTTTATTACATGTAACCCTCACTCGGCTGGGGGGCATGCGTATATCATCCTTGCGGTAGATTATTTTACCAAGTGGGCCAAGGCGATGCCTACATTTGAGGCAGACGGCAAGACAACTGCAATTTTCGTGTTCAATCATATAATTGCTAGGTTTGGTGTCCCACAAGCAATAATCACTGATCATGGGTGTCATTTTCGAAACGTTATGATGACCGAACTTACAGGCCAGCTTGGTTTATGTCACGATAGTTCAACCCCTTATTATCCACAAGCGAATGGTCTGGTTGAATCCATCAACAAAGTTTTAGTCATAATGATCCGACGAATCATTGGGATTCATCGGTCGAATTGGCACAACATGCTATTTTCAGCGCTTTGGGCGTACCGAACTTCAGTGAAAACATCAACAGGGTTCACTCCTTTCCAACTAGTCTATGGTTTAGAAGCTGTGTTACCCATTGAATGCGAAATCCCGTCACTGCAAATGGCCATCGAGTTACATCCAGCCACTTCCGAAGAGGAAAAGCGTTTGTTATACTTGGCTCAATTAGATGAGAATCGACGTGATGCTGCATTGGCGATCGAGACTCACGCAAAACGAATGAAAGCTCAGTATGATCGAAATGTGACCCCTCGAAATTTCTCGGAAGGAGACCTAGTATTAGTTTATGATCAAGCTAATGATAAATTAGGCGCTGGAAAATTCGTTCCTATGTGGCATGGTCCCTATATTGTCAAGCGATAGCTAGCCAAAGGTGCCTATGAATTGGTAGACTTTGACGGGGACTCTTTGGGTAAACCCATAAATGGCCTTTACTTGAAGAGGTATTATGCTTAAAAGAATGGGTATGGAGATTTGTAGTTAGGATAGTTTTTCTTTCCAGCTGGTGTGTTTTAGTTTAAACAGTGTGCTTAGCTTAGAGAGTGTTTTTCGTCATTATTCCTGCTTATCTTGGTTTTACTCTTGATATTGCAGATGTCGATGCCTCTCCAAACATACATTGGTTTCGCTAATGGTGCTTGTCGTAATACACGAAACATCTCTTCCACATCTTGGGTTATCTATTCGCCCTCTGACGAGTTAGTATCTATGCATGGGGTAAGCCTCGGTCAAACAACGATCAACATTTCCGAGTATAGTGCAGTGATTGAGTTATTATCTGAATCTATTTCATTTGGGATTCGGAGTTTATTAGTGAGGTTAGATTCTGAACTCGTTGTATTACAACTTAATAGAGTGTATGCCATTAGAAATCCAGTGTTATTGAGATTATTTTTGAGAGTGCGTCTCTTGGAACGTGAATTTGATTATATTGAATATCAACATATTCCAAGATCTTTAAATACATTAGCAGATGCAATTGCTTCTTGAATGTTAAATAAACATTTGCAAGAATCATACATGTAAATTTAAAACCATTCCATAACATGATTTACAAGATAAGCCGGTAATAGTGATATATATATATATATATATAGGAGTGTGTCAAAAAATACATCGTCCTCGATCATAGGTTGAAAAACACCTTATGATCGAAAAAAATGATAAGTACAAAAAACAAAAATGTCACATGTGCCCACAATAGGCGATCATCCTATCACTGGTGATGATCTCTATAAGAAACCACTGCACGGGCCACCTTGCAAAGGAACCTCCTAAAAGGTCCCGGGACCCTAATCACATAGCGCTGAAGTCGACGAGGAATGTCATCTATAGTGGTATCAGGAATGTCTCCTGTCAAGCGCTCGAGATGACCCTCCAACTCGGCCAAAACCTCTGCTGATTCGTCCTGTGGGGCTGGCGCGGGTGCAACTGGTTGCTTCCTCTCGTAAGGCCAGAGAGCGGCTGGTCACTGTGGACCCACATCTGCATTTGAAATTTTTACTATCAGTTTTGAGACGATGAAAAAAAAAAATAACAAAAAAAAAAAATTAAAATAGGAAAAATGTTGAAAAGAATTTTACCTGACTCATCCCACTGCTCTCCTGGTGGAAGAACCATGTCTGGGTCACCACGAAAATCTATCCCAGCGTAAGGGAAGTCTTGAATAGAAAAGACCTGGTTTTCCCGCCATTGGAAATACTCAGGTTTGAATCGAGCAACCTCTGTCCTCTCGTTCGGCTGACGGGCCATAACTGCGACCCATCGCATCAGTTTGGGCTCTCGAGGAAGCCCAACTCCAACAGTAAGGTGCTGTGGGATCAGCATAGGAACCCTCTCCAGGCCAAAACTCACAACCAAAGCCCCATAACCAAAGGTCTTTAGTTGTCCGTTTTTGGCCCTGGTCAGTTGGCCTTTCAGATTGGCCAACACGGCATCGCACCAGTTGAAGATAGTGCCTCGAAAGCAATCAACTGCCATACGCATCTGGGATTCGGTGGCAATATGTAATGCGGCAGCTCTGCAAAGTCTGGTGATAGTGAATGCAATCACCATGAGCTCAGGACGGGATATGGTCTTTATGTCTATCCCTTTGTCTCTAGCCTGGCTGTTGCAGTACTCTAGCCTGAGGCTATCGACAGACTGGCCACCTAGCCTAGCCCCAAACAGAGTCAAGTCTTTGCCTTTCTTAGGCAAACCAGTCAAGAGATATATGTCCGCTAGCTCAATTTCGAGTTGGTGGCCACCAATGAAGAAGCACTGGTCCTATATGCTCCATCTGTCAACCAACCACTGTAAGAAATCCACCTGAGCCCTCATGCCAGGAATGGCCCAGAATTTGTACAAGCCGCACACCCTCAAAGAATCAAGTGAAGGCTGATGATTCCATGCGGCAGCATCCACGTCCTCATGCTCTCGTTCACGCCAATCTAGCATGATGTACTCTGTGCATCAAGTATAAAGACAAATTAAATTGCTAGAAATTATTTTGTGTGGTCCATTTTTGAGAATTTTTGGGTTAAAAACCCTTGCGACGGGGACCGCACCCTCCAGGTTAGACATAGTGCGTGGGACCGCACTTTGTCTACATGGAAGGTGCGGACCCCGAGCTTTTTCCCAATGGAGAAAAAGTCAGGGTCCGCAGGCCTGCAATGGTAAACCTGCGGGCCCCCGCGCACGGGTTTTGTACCTAAAAACCCTCCGAAAAATGAAATAAATGACAAAAAAAATAAATTAAATGGTTAAAAATGAAGAGTGGGATGATGTGGATTACCTGGAGAAGACGGCGTTCGATTCCGGCGGTTGGATTTCCCGCAATCTTCACGGAAAGTTTTCTGAGCAAAAGCACTATTTTCTCACCCAAACTCAAACGGTAAAAATGAATTGACAAAGACCCTTTTTATAAGTTTTTTGAGTAAATAAATTGCAAATTTGTTTATGTTTCACTTTGAAAAGGTATTTTTGCGACATTTTTATCTATTTCAAATAGGTATGAGTAATGTTTGTGTTTTTGTGCAGAATAAAGGATTATTTAGGCAAAATCTATCATTTTCGACGAAAAAACATGTAGAGTCACCTTTAAGCTCTTTTCTGACTCCTGAAACATGAAAAGATTGCCGAGTGTTTCTTTTAAACTCATTAAAACAGAATTAAAAGATGGTCCACTTACAACTCTTTTCCGACCGTAAAAAGCATGAAAAGATTGCCGGATTTTTGTCGTTTCAAATTCGATATCGGTTATAAAACGACGTGTTGTTGATCGATTTTTTACTTTTTCGGGTCAAAGGCACTAATGACGAAAAGTACTCCTTGGTCGTAAAAGATCAAGCAGCTCTCTCAAGTATTATTTTATACTTTTTCGGGCTTGGGAGACACAAATTTACGAAAAAGGTCAACCCTGGAGTCTTCTTAAGTTTTTTCAGACTCTCTAAAATTGAAAAACGCCGAGTTTCTCCTATACTGGACTCGTTAAAATTTCACAGTAAAGGACCTGTTCAATTACAAACAGGAACAAACCACTCCTTCTTAGGGTTCGAATTTAAACTAAGTTGGACTCATCTAAAGGATGAGCTTATAATCAAGCAAATGTTATCCTCCTCAAGCTTGTCAAAAATAAATTACTTGCCAGAAATGGTGGGGGAAAAGAGAGAAAAATGAGCCTGTTTGTCATACTTTGTAACCACTCTTGAACACGACACTTTTATTCACCTGGATTGGGAAATCCTTTGCCTAACAGTTGATCAAACCACATTGAAAGTCTTCAGTCGGTTTCTGGGTATTAACTTTGGGTCAATTGTCACCAAGCCATCTGTCGTGTCGTTATGTGTTCAAGAGGTCACTACCAATAAGCCATTCATCTGCAAAATATCTGTCATCCATCTTGACCATCCCTGAGTCAGTCCTTGCAACTAAATTTCTTCAACTTGATCTATGATTTTGTGTTGTGGGCTTGCCTACGACGGATCGCTTTCTATCGACATCAGCTCATTATCTTGAAAGATGATCTAGGAATCGTCAGTACCTTGAGATCTGCATGCCTCAATGGAAGGTTTCTCGCCTTTAACGACAGTTTACATCATTGACTTTCGATCAAAGGATTCCGTGACATGTTCGACATCAACACATTTATTCGCATCTCATGGATTGTACTGGGTACTTTGAGAGCCATTGACATCACTGGTGGTTTCTCTCACACTTGTTAACAATTTACATCATTGACTGGTAATCAAGTGGTTTCTACCATGTTCGACATCAACACATTCATTCGCATGGATAGAATCGTACTGTTTCGGGAAGTAGAAATGAAGACCTTGGATCTAGTTTCCACAATCCAGGCTGCGAGGAATTTTGTATTCATTATATAATGGACTATTCATAAACAGATGGCTGCGCCCATACTGTGTCCACATGAGTCTTTACTTGTGATGTTTTACAAGATCATTCCTATATCAGAGCAGTAGTTAGTTTTCTAGTCAGTTTTGATCTGAGTATGGGAATGCCTACCTCAACGATGATATGATCTCATATATATATCTTGCATTGAATGTTTTTACAGGTTCCAACCAGGCTCTCCACAAGATGATCCTCGAAATGATAAAGTACTTCACTCTTCCTAAATGATAAGAAATCCTCATCTACTACAGACTTCGCACTTTAGGGGGAAATCTGTTACACAAAAATATCGTCACCATGATTATTTGCAGTCAGTATGGGTCTATCATCACTCGTACTGTCCTCCTAAGCAAGTCACAGACCTCAGCTCTTCAAATCAAGCTTTGAAAATGAGAGAAAGACATTAAAAATCAATGTAACTCTGGTTCCGCACTTTCTCTCACTATCACCTGCGGTCCCGCACCTTCTGTGTACAAAAACTATGGACCTGCCCGCTCTGTCCCTAACGGTGTAGGTGCAGACCCCTGTGAAAGTCAAAAGGCGCAAGTTTTATCTTAAAAAACTCACTTTGGGTTAATTCTAGAGGTTTCTAGAAGGAATTTTGACGTGGATTGTTCGCTCTGAGGTAGTTCATGCATCCCAAAAGAGAAGGAGCTAATCCCTTGATGAGAGGAGCTATCCCTTTGAAGGAGGGCTTTATCCCTTTGAAGGAGGACCTAGTAACCTCCCTCCATTGCACTATAAATACAGGCATTGGGCTGGTTGCTGAGGAGGTTAGAAGCTGAACATTTTTGAGGGTAAATGCTGGTGAAATCAAGACTTCCTAGTTGAGCTTAAGAGGAAAGATCACATACCTTTTTGGCTTCATTGGGGAGTGAGTGAAACTTGTCAAAGTAGAGGAGACTTCTTGCTGGACCCTGGGAGGAGCTTGTACAGCGTCAAGGCAAATGTTGTAAAGTTCTTCTTTTGAATTAATAGAATCAAACTCATTTTTCTCAACAAGTATCTCATGTTATTTGTTTCATGGACTCCTTGACTTTCATGTTAAATATGTTTTATGCAATTGGCTTTTCAGGTGCTATTTAATTTGTTTGCCTTGTTTGTGTTTGCAGATTCGCGACAAAGGAGCTCATTTGGATCGAAGGAGCGAGGGCATCCACAAGCTTGCGTTGGACCTAAGGTAGGCCCTAAAAACACTTGTTTGCTATTGTTAATCAAAGCATATTTAGAGAAAGATAGTGTCTGGTTGGTTTGCTTGTCATTAGGTCTTCTTTAGATTCAAGGAAGGTCTATCTTGTCCGCAAGATCGATTTATTCCGTGTGACAAAATGGCGACTCCACTGGGGAGTTGATTGTTTTCCTTGTTTTTACTTTGACCTGAGAAACTGTGTTTTTGTTTCTGTTTTTGGCTTGTTGTGTGTAAAATTGGGTAGAGTTTGTAGATCCAGAGTTATTTTTTGTTTTTCATAGCTTTGGGAGAGGACCACACCCTAGCTATTTGACACAGTGCGTATGTACCCGCAGCTTGGCTTTTAGCACAGAGCGGGACCACACCTGTGTCAACTGTGGGCCTGCGGACCCTGTCAAAATTTTGAAAAACCCTAAGATTTCCTCTGTTAGTCAGCTTAGTGTTTGTTTAGAAATTGTTATCCACTGCCCAGACCTGCATATAACTTGTCAGAAGCTTTCCTTAGATTGATTTCGTTAGTGTTAGGGTTTTAAGTGAAATTCCTAGGAGTTTTGCTTGTTGGGTTTGTTTTTCATTTTGGTTGTGTAGTGGCTCTGAGCTTAGAAGCTGTAGGGACTTCAGATCACCTTAGTGTCTACCAGCCTTCTTATGAGTCTGACCATTTATGAAATCTCCCCTTGTTTGAGGAATCCGCTTTGAGTTTTCTCTTTACAAAACTTTGAAAAGCTTGTATTTAAAAGTTTGGATTTTCATTTTCAAAAAGAAAACAAAATTGGTTGTTCTTGACTTATTTGTGATTCTGCATAAATTGGTCCTTAGCTTACATCTAGCTAAGTAAAACATCCTTAAAAAAGACTTTTAGTAGGCTTTGACTTCAAATAGGTTTTTATAATTTGTAGATCTCAAAGTTAGTCATTTTCATAGTTTTGAGTGTTTTATTAAATAAAAAATATAAAAATCTCTTTTGGAAAAAGTTTTGTTTTGTAGTGATTGAGTGCTTTGGAACGAAAAAGGGAAATTTTTGTGAAATAACTAGTTGTCTCGTTTTGAGTGCATTGGAAAAGGACAAAAACTCTTCTTTTAATTTGTTGAATTGAGAAAGATTTGTGTTTACAAAGTATTTGCATTCTCAAACTCTTTCTTAGTTTAGAAGTTCATCGAAGAGAAAAAGATTGTTTAAATCATCTTAGGTGCATTTTTAGTGATTTTGAGTCGAGTCTTCATACCACGAGTTTCATCTCCGCATCTTTGGACTTAAACAAAAACCACTAAAAATTAACGCTTAAAGTAAAATTCACCTAGTAACATTTTTATTTCTAGGGCTCTGATACACCAACTTAGCTTAGGCTAATGTCTTGGAGTAGGAGAGTAATTAACTCTCAAAGGCAGTAAAGACAAACAAGTAGCTATATCTTGTGGTAGGGAAGAAATCCAATTGTTGCATTTATGCTCTAGGAAAGCTCCTCTTAAAGGAGAAGCACGAGATCGTGTCCGAACCAGTGTGGGAATCAATCCTTCCTCATTGGGAACGACGACAGATGTTCACGTATTAAAAATGGTAAACCTCGAATTAACCATTGTCGAGGAGCCTGGGGTCACTTGTTGGTAAACCTTGGATTATGTCAAGGAGCCTTCAAGGGGATTGAGCTTGCTACTCTGCCCTTGCGTGCGTATCGGATCGTAGACTATTCCCCCAGGTATATTTGTCTCAGTTGGTAACCTTAGTGGCCATATTCTTTAGGACTCTTCCTGAGGTGACAGTGGTGGGAAGATCCCACTGTACTTGGAGCAGACGTCGGCTAGACTCACTTGGATTTTCTGGGGGGTTCACTTCACTCGAGATGGTTAAGTGGAGGAACTTGTGCCAGTCTATTCATTAAGCAGGTTGCCAGGGTAACTGTTCCAACCGCCATTTCTGTATTGAACTCTACGACGTTGGATTTCATCACCAACTAGTGTTTTCAGTACGGAAAGTTACTGTTTGTGTGTGTTTGATCTCCTAGATTCTTTAGGCGTGTGATTCAAATTTTTTTGGTTCTTTAGAGACTTTAGGTGCTTTTCATTGAGATTTTACTTTGTTTGCGTGTGAAGTAGTTAAAAGTTTTCAACTGTGGCTGAATTACCAAGACAGTCCCGTAGACTTCGGGGCCAGTCTCCTGAGTTTGTAAATGTGGCTGAGTTACTGAGGAAGTCCCGTAGACTTTGGGGCCAACCTCCTGAGGAAGTACCGGGCCAGCTTGAAGGCTTGAAAGTCCTCGTAACTCCTAGAGACAATAGAGTAGAGTCACCTGAGGAAGGAGAATCTTCTTTGATAGTACATCCTGATTTTCAACCGTTAGTAGCAGATTATAATCCACAGTCAGTGTCTGTTTCTGAAATTGCTGGTAGCTTTTCATCTACTAGTGATATAGGTGAGGAACCTGAAATATCCGAGCCTGAAAGTGAATTTGCTGCTACTCTGACATCGGGGTTTGTTTCTCCAACTTCTAGTGGTCCTGGTTCACCTAGGGTAGAAAGAGTAATCACCCAAGATCTTCCTTCTGGACTTATTGCTATTGAAGAACTTACTCCAGAAGAAGAAGTAGGCATCCCTATCCCTGAAAATCAACCTGTTATTGAACTAAGGGAGCGTGAATCAATTTTTT
Organism: Pinus tabuliformis; assembly: GCA_031772625.1. Taxonomy (NCBI): domain Eukaryota; kingdom Viridiplantae; phylum Streptophyta; class Pinopsida; order Pinales; family Pinaceae; genus Pinus; species Pinus tabuliformis. Next base: position 314,061,274 of record CM062808.1, on the reverse strand, counting down.
ACAATCCACCTAGGAGTAGTTCTTGGTATCTTTATTTGACTAATTTCTTAGAAAACTCAGGGTTATGTTTTTCACCACCTCGAGCTCCTTATCACCTAACACCTAGAGATTTTTATACTCCCGTAAATATGTCAGGACAGTCATGCATGTTTACTCAATCGCCCAAATATTTTTTGTATGACGGTCCTTCTGTTCCCTCTGGGTATCAGTCACTTTTTGGTACTTTTTCGGGAGCATCTCCTCAACCCATTGAGAAAGGGTTACTAACTGGAAACAATGGTACTAAGCCGTTGAGCGTAGAAGACATTCTCAAGATGTCAGGTTCTATTCCCAATGCTCAACCTCGAGGTGGCCAGTTACCGCCTAGGGGGCAGCCTCAATTAACACCTGGGGGGTAACCTCAAGGTACACAGTTTGCATCTGGGGGGCAACCTCAAGGACAATACATACCTATGGGACAATACGTTCCTCAAGGTCAACCCCAGACTCAATATGTACCCCAATGTCAACCCCAGTATCAATTTATACCTCAAGGTCAATCCCAGTATCAGTATGTGCCTCAAGGGTATCAACCCCAAGGTCAATACTCGAACCAAGGTTTCCAACCACCCTCCGATCAAACGTATGTTCAAGGAACGGGAAATGTACCTTTCAATTATCAATCCTACCCTCAATCCGGTTATGGTCCTCATTATTCTCAACCAGTTATGGGTCAGTACCCCGGAATGAATATAGTGTGGGATCCATCGCAAGCTCAACAGGTATTGCAACCAAGTGTACAGTTGTCATCTAAAACTGGACAACCCTTAGTTTCTGGTTCACCCCAGCAACCAGTCCAGTCTAACATTCAAACTTCTGTACCTTTGGTAGTTTCTCAGCCTGGGCCTAGTACACCTCGTACTCCGCCTCAAACGACTGCTACAACTGCCGCAACATCTGTTAAATCTACCCCACCTACTTCTGGAGTATCGACAGCTCCGGTTTCTACTGTTCTTGTATCTACTCCTCAGACATCTTTACCACCGTCTGGATCTACGATTCAAACTTCGGTTCAGATGCCTGTAGGACAACCTGGTTTAAGTACGGTTGTTACAAGTCAACCACAATTCAATTATCAACCGTACTAGGGACAGTACCAATTCAGTCCTGCTGTGCAACAGCCAGTTTATCAGTATCAACCGTACCCTGGGTACACTTATCAACAACCTCAACAACCCCAGTACGGTCCGGTTAATCCTGGTTTTCCGGGAGGATACAATATCTCGAATGTGATTCCTATTCCTAGTTATCCTGGATATCCTCCTCCTGGGGCTGGTCTAATGACCCAGAGTTTTAGGGATCCTAATCGGCAGTTACCGTTTATCGCAACTCTGGACTTACCTGACTTGTCGCGCCTAACGAACGATCCCATTAATTATCTTCCATTTTGGCCACCAATGCCGAATAAGTTGCCCAGTGACATTCCCAAGTTCGAAGGTAAATCAGGAGAGGACCCATCGAACCATGTGATGACTTACCACCTCTAGTGTGCGTCTAACTCCATTACAGATGATTCAATCCGTCTTAGACTTTTCTAGCGCACTCCAATTGGTCTCGCGGCCAAGTGGTACATTGAGTTACCACGAGGCACTTTTTATAATTTTAGTCAGTTAGCTACCTCGCTTTTAACTCATTTTTAGTTGCCAATCCGATATGACAATGGCACGGAATTGTTAACTTCACTAAAACAATCGACATCCACTTACATTTCAGATCATATTCATGAGTGGAGACGTCGACGGCGTTTAGTAAAGGTATTTATTCCGGATCAGATCTTGGCCGAGTGGTTTGTAAAATCTTTGTTGCCAAAGATCACTGAAGATGTTTCTAAAGCCGAAGTTTTTACTGAGGAGCAAGTAATTGCTCAAGCACAGTACCTTGACTTGGTCTATACTCAGTCGGGTACGTTACACGAAAAAATCCCTGATCTTCCCAAGCAAAATCAAATCACTGCAGCTCCTTCGGGATCTCATGCCGCCAATGGTATGATTGGCACGGTTAACACTAAAAGTAAGAATAAGTCTTCCAAGAATTCTTCGCCTATCATAACCTTGCCTGATTCCCCAACAGGAGATTCTTCTGCAGAGATCTCTGCTGATATTCACGTTGTAGAGTCATCTACAGCCAAATCAAAATCCGGTGGGAAGAAGAAAGGAAAGAAGAAGAATAAAACGAACAAAAGTTCAAAGGAGAAACCTGAAAAGGCGGAATCCAATGATGAAAAGCGCAAACCTCATTATCCTTGTCTCATTTGTGACGATGAACATTTTACAAGAGACTACCCTCATCGTGCAGAGGTTGCGAAGATTGTCAAGGGTTCCCAAACTCCTGCTGTTTTGAAGGATCCTTTTCCGGCTCAAGATAGTAAGATGATAGGTTCATCCTTGAATGCCAATGAAGAACCCATACTGATGATGTCCCATGTTCGAATTGCGACTCGATTGCAAGATTATGGTAGTAAAAGTCCTGTTGATGGTAAAGAAGCAGAATCTTCTCATTCTAATCAATCAACCTCAGCTCCCGGTTCCGATCCACTACAGATCGAGAAAGCTAATCCAGACTTGGTAATCAAACCGCCCGCCAAGGGTATACTTCGAAAGTCAGCTTTCAATCCACATGCGAGAGCGGCTCAGAATTATAACATTGTTGAGGATTTAGCTGTTTCACCCTCAGCAATGTCGACTTTTGAAGTGATGCAATCATGTCCAGCACAACGTAAATTACTTTTGTCGGCTATAGGATCTGTTGACGTTCAGGACCCGAACCTAATAATTTTCGATCTAGAAAATAGTACACCGCGTTTGCCTCATCAAATGGCTTTCCAGATACCAATGATAGTCAAAAACAGGCCTATTCATCGGATTGTAATTGATGAGGGAGCCTCAACGTGCATTATGTCGATACAGTGTTGGAGATCGCTTGGTTCTCCTTCGCTAAATCAATCCCCGATGATTCTAAAGGCCTTTGATGGCCGTGGGTTTCATCCTTTTGGCATTCTACAGGATTTGCCTATAGGGGTTGAAGGAAAAACCGTTAGTCTAGACGTGGAGGTGGTTGATGCCCCTCTAGATTACAACCTTCTCTTGGGTCGAAGTTGGTCTTACGCTATGACAACGGTCGTTTCATCGGTCTTTCGAGTAATAAAGTTTCCACATAATGGAAAGATCGTAACAATAGACCAACTAGCTTACTTTTCATGCGACCCAGCCTTTTGAGAGAGTATTCAGCATGTTGGTAAAACAACTATCCCATATAAGGATGTTGGAGTAGGACTAGTTAAAGATGCCGGTTTACTGGGAACTTTTCCTTTTCCTCCAATCAACGCATCATCTTCATTTGCAACCATTCATATGATTACATCAGACACCTTTATTTACGATGATCCTTGGATTGTCCCTTCTGAATCTGAGATAGACTCATTTGGTAATGCCATGCCTTTGAGTCCATATGAAATTGCATATGAAGCCGTGCAGTCGTTTGCCGACCCACGTTCAACCGAAAATGACTTAATGAATGTGGTCCGTGAGGAATCACTTTTCACATCAACCTTGGATTTAACTACGTTTTCTGAACTTGTTCACTCTGATGAGCAAATTCGTGAAATCCTATGTGTAGATGATTTACCATGGGAAGATCTCCATCACAGATCTTCGTTTTTACCTGAGGATGATCGTTTTGAAAATGATTTCTCATCAATTTTTACAACTGAATATGTCAAGGAACCTCAGAATCCAATGAAACATCCCGATTCAGAGTTAAATTTGGGAAACATCTCTCGAACTATTCCTTTTGACATTTCGGTTAAGCCCGGAATTGTTGAGAACATTCATATAGGTGCCTCGTGTACAGATGACGAAATTCAACTATGTAAGGCCCTATTTCAAGAATTCCACGACGTGTTTGCCTGGTCCTATGAGGAAATTCCAGGAATTGATCCCGCGATTGTTGTTCATGAGATCAAGACTTACCCAGACACTAAACTCGTCTGGCAACGTTTGCGTCAGATTCACCCACGAAAAGCTGCTGCAATTAAAGCACAAGTTGAAAAATTATTGAAAGCAGGTTTATTTATCCGATCCCATTAACGGATTGGGTATCGAATATTGTTCCGGTTAACAAAAAGCAGGGAACAATAATAATATGCATCGACTATAGGGATATTAATTGAGCCTGTCCAAAGGACAATTACCCAACTCCCTATATCGATCAAATCATTGATGATTGTGCCGGCAGCGAAATATTCTCCTTCATGGACGGTTTTTCCAGATACAATCAAATCAATATTCTACCTGCCGATCAACCAAAAACGACTTTCATTTGTCCATGAGGGACATTTGCTTATTGCAAGTTACCTTTTGGGCTTAAGAATGCCGGAGCAACTTTTCAAAGGGCAATGTCTTATGCGTTTCATGACATCAAGCACATTGTGCAACCCTATCTCGATGACTTGCCTGCTCATTCATTACATCGAGCTGATCACCTCGTCCATTTACGAGCAATCTTTATGAGGTGTAGGCATTATTGTATTCGGTTGAACCCACACAAATGTGTCTTCTGTATAGAAACAGGTCGATTGCTGGGGTTTGTAGTTTCGAAAGCCGGCATTCTCGTTGATCCCTCGAAGGTCGAAGCTATCATCAAATTGCCTCCTCCTTCGAGTCTTCGCCAACTCCAAAGTTTGCAAGGGAAAAAAAACTTTTTACGACGATTCATTCCTAACTACGCCGAGGTCACAAAGGGTTTTACCCGGTTGTTGAAGCAAAATACTCCATTCAATTGGGATGAGATAGCTCAGAAATCTTTTGATGCACTCAAACACGCGTTGACCCATGCACCATTGTTGCATCCTCCCAACTACAACCAGGATTACTTCTTGTATCTCGCCGCCTCTCATTCCACCATTGGAATGGTTTTAGTTCAGGAAGATGAATTCGGAACTAAACATGTGATATATTACCTTAGTCGAACTTTAAATCCAACTGAGCTAAAATACTCACATGTGGAGAAATTGGCATTGGCAGCTGTTCAAGCTGTCCAACGTTTTCGTCACTACATTCTACTACGTAAAACTACGGTAATTTCGGATTGCAACCCTATGATCTAAATTTTGACCAAGCAATTGCTAGGGGGCAAGTACTCTAAATGGATCGTTATCCTACAGGAGTTCGACTTGGAATTTGAGAAATCTAAGTCTAAGAAATCTTTAGTTTTTGCGGAGTTAATGTGTGACTTCCTGCATGCTGACACAGAAACTGTGGCGAAGGAGCCCATTGCAGACGAATCCTCTTTTCTAATCAGCACTTTAGATCCGTGGTATGGGGATATCATCGTTTATCTCCAGACCCAATCCTTTCGGCTAGAAATTTCAAGGTCAGAACGTCGAAAGATTCGATTCCAGTCCCAACAATTCAGGATTATTGGAGATACTCTTTATCGCCGTAGGGCGGATTCTGTTTTTTGACGTTGCTTAACTCACGAGGAAGCTGAAAGGGTTCTAAATGACTGTCACTCTGGAGCGTGTGGCGGTCATATGTCTGGGTTTGCCACATCCCAAAAGATATTGCATGCTAGCTACTTCTGGCTGTCTTTATTTAAAGATTGTATTACGGCGTTCCGAAAATGCCACAACTGCCATATTTTTGATCGTAAGATGCGTGCTCCACCTGCTCCTCTCCACCCTATAATTTCCGTTGGTCCTTTTGACAAATGGGGTATCGATTTTATTACATGTAACCCTCACTCGGCTGAGGGGCATGCGTATATCATCCTTGCGGTAGATTATTTTACCAAGTGGGCCGAGGCGATGCCTACATTTGAGGCAGACGGCAAGACAGCTGCAATTTTCGTGTTCAATCATATAATTGCTAGGTTTGGTGTCCCACAAGCAATAATCACTGATCATGGGCGTCATTTTCGAAACGTTATGATGACCGAACTTACAGGCCTTTACGTCACGATAGTTCAACCCTTTATTATCCACAAGCAAATGGTCTGGTTGAATCTATCAACAAAGTTTTAGTCATCATGATCCGACGAATCATTGGGATTCATCAGTCGAATTGGCACAACATGTTATTTTCAGCGCTTTGGGCATACCGAACTTCAGTAAAAACATCAACAGGGTTCACTCCTTTCCAACTAGTCTATGGTTTAGAAGCTGTGTTACCCATTGAATGCGAAATCCCGTCACTGCAAATGGCCATCAAGTTACTTCCAGCCACTTCCGAAGAGGAAAAGCATTTGTTATACTTGGCTCAATTATATGAGAATCAACGTGATGCTGCATTGGCGATCGAGACTCACGCAAAACGAATGAAAGCTCAGTATGATCGAAATGTTACCCCTCGAAATTTCTCGGAAGGAGATCTAGTCTTAGTTTATGATCAAGCTAATGATAAATTAGGCGCTGGAAAATTCGTTCCTATGTGGCATGGTCCCTATATTGTCAAGCGAAAGCTAGCCAAAGGGGCCTATGAATTGGTAGACTTTGACGGGGACTCTTTGGGTAAACCCAGAAATGGCATTTACTTGAAGAGGTGTTATGCTTAAAAGAATGGGTATGGAGATTTGTAGTTAGGATAATTTTTCTTCCCAGCTGGTGTGTTTTAGTTTAAATAGTGTGCTTAGCTTAGAGAGTGTTTTTCGTCATTATTCCTGCTTATCTTGGTTTTACTCTTGATATTGCAGATGTCGATGCCTCTCCAAACATACATTGGTTTCGCTGATGGTGCTTGTCGTAATACATGGAACATCTCTTCTGCAGCTTGGGTTATCTATTCGCCCTCTGACGAGTTAGTATCTATGCATGGGGTAAGCCTCGGTCAAACAACGAACAACATTGCCGAGTATAGTGCAGTGATTGAGTTATTATCTGAATCTATTTCATTTGGGATTCGGAGTTTGATAGTGAGGTTAGATTCTGAACTCATTGTATTACAGCTTAATAGAGTGTATGCCATTAGAAATCCAGTGTTATTGAGACTATTTTTGAGAGTGCATCTCTTGGAACGTGAATATAATTATATTGAATATCAACATATTCCAAGATCTTTAAATACATTAGCAGATGCAATTGCTTCTTGAATGTTAAATAGACATTTGCAATAATCATACATGTAAATTTAAAACCATTCCATAACATGATTTACAAGATAAGTCGGTAATAATGATATATATATATATATATATATATATATATATAGGAGTGCGTCAAAAAATACATCGTCCTCGATCATAGGTTGAAAAACACCTTATGATCGGCAAAAATGATAAGTACAAAAAACAAAAAAGTCACATGTGCCCACAATAGGCGATCATCCTATCACTAGTGATGATCTCTATAAGAAACCACTGCACAGGCCACCTTGCAAAGGAACCTCCTAAAAGGTCCCGGGACCCCAATCACATAGCGCTGAAGTCGACGAGGAATGTCATCTATAGTGGTCTCAGGAATGTCTCCTGTCAAGCGCTCGAGATGACCCTCCAACTCGGCCAAAACCTCTGCTGATTCGTCCTGTGGGGCTGGTGTGGGTGCAACTGGTTGCTTCCTCTCGTAAGGCCAGAGAGCGGCTGGTCGCTGTGGACCCACATCTGCATTTGAAATTTTTACTATCAGTTTTGAGACGATGAAAAAAAAATAACAAAAAAAAAAATTAAAATAGGAAAAATGTTGAAAAGAATTTTACCTGACTCATCCCACTGCTCTCCTGGTGGAAGAACCATGTCTGGGTCACCGCGAAAATCTATCCCACCGTAAGGGAAGTCCTGAATAGAAAAGGCCTAGATTTCCAGCCATTGGAAATACTCAAGTTTGAATCGAGCAACCTCTGTCCTCTCGTCCGGGTGACGGGCCATAACTGCGACCCATCACATCAGTTTGGGCTCTCGAGGAAGCCCAACTCCAATAGTAAGGTGCTATGGGATCAGCATAGGAACCCTCTCCAGGCGAAAACTCACAACCAAAGCCCCATAACCAAAGGTCTTTAGTTGTCCATTTTTGGCCCTGGTCAGTTGGCCTTTTAGATTGGCCAACACGGCATCGCACCAGTTGAAGATAGTGCCTCGAAAGCAATCAACTGCCATACGCATCTGGGATCCGGTGGAAATATGTAATGTGGCAGCTCCGCAAAGTCTGGTGACAGTGACCACAATCACCATGAGCTCAGGACGAGATATGGTCTTTATGTCTATCCCTTTGTCTCTAGCCTGGCTGTTGCAGTACTCTAGCCTGAGGCTATCGACAGACTGGCCACCTGGCCTAGCCCCAAACAGAGTCAAGTCTTTTCCTCTCTTAGGCAAACCAGTCAAGAAATATATGTCCGCCGGCTCGATTTCGAGCTGGTGGCCACCAATGAAGAAGCACTGGTCCTATATGCTCCATCTGTCAACCAACCACTGTAAGAAATCCACCTGAGCCCTCATGCCAGGATTGGCCCAAAATTTGTACAAGCCGCACACCCTCAAAGCATCAAGTGAAGGCTGATGATTCCATGCGGCAGCATCCACGTCCTCATGCTCTCGTTCACGCCAATCTAGCATGATGTACTCTCTGCATCAAGTATAAAGACAAATTAAATTGCTAGAAATTATTTTGTGTGGTCCATTTTTGAGAATTTTTGGGTTAAAAACCCTTGTGATGGGGACCGCACCCTCCGGGTTAGACACAGTGCGTGGGACCACACTTTGTCTACATGGAAGGTGCGGACCCCGAGCTTTTTCCCAATGGAGAAAAAGTCGGGGTTCGCAGGTCCGCAATGGTAAACTTGCGGGCCCCCGCGCGCGGGTTTTGTGCCTAAAAACCCTCCCAAAAATGAAATAAATGACTAAAACAAAAAATTAAACGGTTAAAAATGAAGAGTGGGATGATGTGGATTACCTGGAGAAGACGGCGTTCGATTCCGGCAGTTGGATTTCCCGCAATCTTCACGGGAAGTTTTCTGAGCAAAAGCACTATTTTCTCACCCAAACTCAAACGGTAAAAATGAATTGACAAAGACCCTTTTTATAAGTTTTTTGAGTAAATAAATTGTAAATTTGTTTATGTTTCACTTTGAAAAGGTATTTTTGCGACATTTTTATCTATTTCAAATAGGTATGAGTAATGTTTGTGTTTTTGTGCAGAATAAAGGATTATTCAGGCGAAATCTATCGTTTTCGACAAAAAAACATGTAGAGTCACCTTTAAGCTCTTTTCTGACTCCTGAAACATGAAAAGATTACCGAGTGTTTCTTTTAAACTCGTTAAAACAGAATTAAAAGACGGTCCACTTACAGCTCTTTTCCGACCGTAAAAAACATGAAAAGATTGCCGGATTTTTGTCGTTTGAAATTCGATATCGGTTATAAAACGACGTGTCGTTGATCGTTTTTTTACTTTTTCGGGTCAAAGGCACTAATGACGAAAAGTACTCCTTGGTCGTAAAAGATCAAGTAGTTCTCTCAAGTATTATTTTATACTTTTTCGGGCTTGGGAGACACAAATTTACGAAAAAGGTCAACCCTGGAGTCTTCTTAAGTTTTTTCAGACTCTCTAAAATTGAAAAACACCGAGTTTCTCCTATACTTGACTTGTTAAAATTTCACAGTAAAGGACCTGTTCAATTACAAACAGGAACGAACCAATCCTTCTTAGGGTTCGAATTTAAATTAAGTTGGACTCATCTCAAGGATGAGCTTATAATCAAGCAAATGTTATCCTCCTCAAGCTTGTCAAAAATAAAGTACTTGCCAGAAATGGTGGGGGAAAAGAGAGAAAATGAGCCTGTTTGTCATACTTTGTAAGCACTCTTGAACATGACACTTTTATTCACTTGGATTGGGAAATCCTTTGCCTAACAGTTGATCAAACCACATTGAAAGTCTTCAGCCGATTTCTGGGTATTAAATTTGGGTCAATTGTCACCAAGCCATCTGTCGTGTCGTTATGTGTTCAAGAGGTCACTGCCAATAAGCCATTCATCTGCAAAATATCTGTCATCCATCTTGACCATCCCTGAGTCAGTCCTTGCAACTAAATTTCTTCAACTTGATCTATGATTTCGTGTTGTGGGCTTGCCTACGACGGATCGCTTTCTATCGACATCAACTCATTATCTAGAAAGATGATCTAGGAATCGTCAATACCTTGAGATCTGCATGCCTCAATGGCAGGTTTCTCACCTTTGACGACAGTTTACATCATTGAATTTCGATCAAAGGATTCCGTGACATGTTCGACATCAACACATTTATTCGCATCTCATGGATTGTACTGGGTACTTTGAGAGCCATTGACATCACTGGTGGTTTCTCTCACACTTGTTAACAATTTACATCATTGACTGGTAATCAAGTGGTTTCTACCATGTTCGACATCAACACATTCATTCGCATGGATAGAATCGTACTGTTTCGGGAAGTAGAAATGAAGACCTTGGATCTAGTTTCCACAATCCAGGCTGCGATGAATTTTGTATTCATTATATAATGGACTATTCATAAACAGATGGCTACACCCATACTGTGTCCACATGAGTCTTTACTTGTGATGTTTTACAAGATCATTCCTATATCAGAGCAGTAGTTAGTTTTCTAGTCAGTTTTGATCTGAGTATGGGAATGCCTACCTCAGCGATGATATGATCTCATATATATATCTTGCATTGAATGTTTTTACAGGTTCCAACCAGGCTCTCCACAAGATGATCCTCGAAATGATAAAGTACTTCACTCTTCCTAAATGATTAGAAATCCTCATCTACTACAGACTTCGCACTTTAGGGGGCAATCTGTTACAAAATATCGTCACCATGATTATTTGCAGTCAGTATGGGTCTATCATCACTTGTACTGTCCTCCTAAGCAAGTCACAGACCTCAGCTCATCAAATCAAGCTTTGAAAATGAGAGAAAGACATTAAAAATCAATGTAACTCTAGTTCCGCACTTTCTCTCACTATCACCTGCGGTCCCACACCTTCTGTGTACAGAAACTGCGAACCTGCCCGCTCTGTACCTAACGGTGTAGGTGCGGACCCCTGTGAAAGTCAAAAGGCGCAAGTTTTATCTTAAAAAACTCACTTTGGGTTAATTCTAGAGGTTTCTAGAAGGAATTTTGACGTGGATTGTTCGCTTTGAGGTAGTTCATGCATCCCAAAAGAGAAGGAGCTAATCCCTTGATGAGAGGAGCTATCCCTTTGAAGGATGGCTTTATCCCTTTGAAGGAGGACCTAGTAACCTCACTCCATTGCACTATAAACACTGGCATTGGGCTGGTTGCTGAGGAGGTTAGAAGCTGAACATTTTTGAGGGTAAATGCTGGTGAAATCAAGACTTCCTAGTTGAGCTTAAGAGGAAAGATCACATACCTTTTTGGCTTCATTGGGGAGTGAGTGAAACTTGTCAAAGTAGAGGAGACTTCTTGCTGGACCCTGGGAGGAGCTTGTACAACGTCAAAGGTTGTAAAGTTCTTCTTCTTTTGAATTAATACAATCAAACTCATTTTTCTCAACAAGTATCTCATGTTATTTGTTTCATGGACCCCTTGACTTTCATGTTAAATATGTTTTATGCAATTGGCTTTTCAGGTGCTATTTAATTTGTTTGCCTTGTTTGTGTTTGCAGATTCGCAACAAAGGAGCTCATTTGGATCGAAGGAGCGAGGGCATCCACAAGCTTGCGTTGGACCTAAGGTAGGCCCTAAAAACACTTGTTTGCTATTGTTAATCAAAGCATATTTAGAGAAAGATAGTGTCTGGTTGCTTTGCTTGTCATTAGGTCTTCTTTAGATTCTAGGAAGGTCTATCTTGTCCGCAAGATCGACTTATTCCGTGTGACAGTCCTTACTGTGCTATCTTGCCTTGCGAACTCTTACCTCAGTGATTAATCAAATCCTGATAAACCTTTTGTTTGGTCAATTTAGTGTGTTCTAAATTGCTAATTAAAATTTCAATCTGGGATTCGTAAACTGACGAAGTGAGATGTACTATATGTACAAGATAACCATTTTCTTAGTCTTTTGTCGTTTTTGAGTTTTTTTAGTTTGTTTTTGGGTTTATCTTTTATGGATTCTCTAGTGTGTGATGGCGAAATTGAAAGTTAAGTATGGATGGTAATGGTGATTTCTATAGTGATTTTCCAAACTTAAAAGTTTTCAAAAAGAAATCTCTAAACTGACTGTAATGAAATCAATTCTCAAGAGGAAGTAAATGTACCAAACAGTTGACTAGTGACAATGGCCCAATATCCTTACTACTGTGTGAAAAAGAAAGTAAAAACTGAACTTAAAGCAACTCAAAGACTGAAAGCAAAGCAACTAAATCACACTACTTCAACCCCTGTTCTGATCCTTTACCCTTCAACTCAATCTGCCTATAGGAAGTAATCATAAACAAGCTGAGTAATATGATATCTAAATTATAGGAAATTAAATTTCATAAAAGGAAACTAAGATTTAACTACTCAATCATATTTCAACTCTTGAAAATGACATAAGTAATTCAATCTCTAACTTGCAGGAAAGCAAACTAAATCATACTACAATAAGTAATATTCTGATTCCTTACTAATAGAGTCACTTGACTATAGAAAGGAAATCATAAACAGATGAGTAATATGATGTCTAAGTAGCAGAAAAATAAATAAGCAAAACGAAATTTGAAAAATGACAGTGCTGGAATTAAACTCAGGAAATGAAAATCAACAGGAAGGACAAGATGATCTCATGTCAGTAGTTATCAAAAAAATATGTAAATCTGCCCGGGCTACCTACAACAAAACCTGTAAAAGAAGCACTGATAAGCTAATAGTTATAAAATAAACATAAAGGAAATATAGACAACAAATGAACATCAGAACAACACAATATATATACAAGCAATGATTTAAAAAAAACAGTAAATGAAAGCAAGTAAGAAACTATACAAAGCTCTGGTGTACAGGGGCCCTCAGCAACCTCGGCCAGTCAATCACTTAGTCACAAATCAGATTCAGAAAAACTGTCTTCTCATGTATTTAAAGTGCAGTAATAAAGCAAAGTGAAATGCAGTCCAGTGGGCGACAACAGTCAAGATTATAATACAAAAGCTAAGCTATTCAGCGTATATCGACGTGTTATTTATAAGAAAAGGTGCTACAACTAATTCCTAGATTTATGCTGCCAAGAAACATGTAAATCTCCTTGACCCGAGATCTAGCGTGATGGTCATGAATTCATGGAGTGGTGGCTGCTTGATTCAGTTCACGGGCTGCTCTCCAGGTGTGCCAGTACCTCCGGAAACTAAGGATCGTGCCACATAAACCTTCACGTGGGCAAAACAGAGCTGTGCCACCGCAAAACTCCTCATTTGGCCCTTCCTTTGACCATCGTTGACTGCGACTGTTTATGAGTGATTTGGCTGATCTGAGGGTACACACTCCATGTACATGTCACTTGCAGCTTACCCATGTGGCCGGTTTCTCCATTGGACACCTGTAGCATAGCCTTTAACAAAATGGCTGCGGAAAGTGACAAGTTTCCGCAGCTGCTTGAACAAAAATCTAAATCAAATAACAATCATAAACATAGTTAGGAAACCATTTCATAAGCTCTTTTTAGACTAATATGCAACGATTTGACAGCTTGGTGGATGAAGTAAATGGCAAAAGAAGGCTGAAAGGGTATATAGGGAAGTGCAGGTTTGGGACTCAACATACCCCCACTGTGAAGGTGTTGCATGTCCTCATGCAACCAAAATTTAGTCACTCCTTTCTAATCCATATGTTCTGATGCTTCTGCTAGGACATCTAGCCCTCTTTTCTTCTTCTTTGGTGCTACCACCATTCTTGGTTTCCTTATTAGACATCTGAACTTGAGATTAATCAATGCTCTGCTCAACTTTTTGCACTTTTTCTTCAGTTTCTTGTTTTTCTTTTGCCATAGTCCTAAATGGAGCATAGTGTTATCATGAATAATTTTATCTACTTTGCTTTGCTCTTTGAGTGCTTCATTTTCCTGCTTGATATGCCTGTTTAGGACTTCTAATTCAAATACCTCCTGTTTTAAGGACTGAACTTGTGCATCTAGTGGCAGAGTGGTACTTGGACCTGCAGCTGATTTTTCTAATGATTCCAAGTAGTCATATACTTCCTGTTGATTGGGGTCTACTTCAGGTGTATTTCTTGGACTGAGTTCAAAATCTGGTGGAGGAGGAGGACTGCTCTCTAGCTCTGGCCAAGAAGGGCTTTCATCATGTGGAGGACTGATTTCAATGCTTGGCTGAGGATGAGGTGGACTACGGCCAGCTGGAGTTTTCTCAGGTGTCTCTCCACCCAAGTCAATGAAGTGGGGCCATTTTATTTGTGTCTTACTCCCTTTTCCTCTTAACCTTGTGCTTCTCCTTATGTATGGTGGACTAGTACTCTTTTCTTGTATACTCTGTTTTCCTTTTGCCTTTTTCTTTGCTATAGCAGCAGCCTGAAGATGTACTAATCTTTCTGACAGTGGTTGATAATCCTCCTCTATGGATTGCTCAGGGGATTGGTAGACTTCATGGATGGTCCTTTTGCCTTTTTCTTTCTTTTGTTTCTTGTCTTTAGCTCTATCTTCTTCTTCTTTTTGACCAGTTTCTTGAGTTTCTATAGTAGGGGAGTCTTGGACTGTAGTGCTCTTTTCTCTTCTCCTACTTTTTCTTGGTGTCTTCAGTGTGCTACTTTCAGAGGCCTCAGATGGCTCTTGGAAGTAGTTTCTTATCAAGAATTACTCCCATGTATCTTTGTTTTTCCTTAAGTGGTCTTCAATAAGAATTTTTATAAGTCCATGATGGTAGGGTCTATATTGCCTATGTGTTTTTGGACTGTAATGCTCATCTTCTTCAAACTCAAGAGTAAGAAATAAGGCAAATTAAGAGTCTGATTTTCTAAGAAATTCATCAACAGTATAGCATGGTACATATACATCGAATCGAAGCGTCCTTCACAGATGACAAATTTTTGGATAACTAACAACAGACTAGCCCATTCTTCCTTCAATGCATGAACAGGAATTCCTTTAGTAAACACGGTGGTGTCCATACCTGGGTTTTTTAGAATGATTCTCCATGCCTGTTCATCCACGCTTTTATTTTTGAACCATCTCTCACCCTCCTGAGGTAAGCCTGTGGTAGCTGCTACTGTTGTTTCGGTCACCGTGAGCTTCAAATCTCCAATCTCCACTTTCTGACCATTAAATGACCATGCAAAAGCCTTGGTTACTTCTTTGTTATAGCCTTTAAATCTTTGAATGAACCGTAACCATTTGGCTTTCTTCAGTAAACCCTTGGCTTGAGGGTAACCTTCTAGATATTTCGGTCCTTCTCGCTCTGCCCTTAGTAGTTTTCCCATTCCTTTCCCTATTTTAAATTTCAACTGAGGATGCAATTGCGTATGAGGATTTTAGCAGAGGAAAGTAGCTCGGTTGCAGGGTTTATGGTAAAAGGAAATGGCTGCAATCGATAGCAGGTAACGGGAATGCTTCGGATTACAGGCGGAACAGAGGATAAACAGTAGTGAATGGGTTTATAAATTGAAGTGCGTGTGTATGAAAGGAAGGTCTTAAATGAAATGGTAAGTGACCGGTAGTGGAGGCGAGATATTTTTTTGAATTAACGGCTGCGTACGACAGATCACACATTTTAATAGATAGCTGCGGAAAATACGGTGAAGAAGAGCTGTAAAGAGATTGGTCACATCTTATGAGCGCAGGTGGCAAATGAAAGTGCAGTCAACTTGAGTTTAAACCCGAAAACCCATCATGAGACCGTTAAGAAATGAATGCATGGTGTATGGAGTAATATCGTAGGATAGGAGTGAGTAATGGAGCTATCATATCGAATCATTGCACATAGTAGAACTTTTCATGGTTTGATAACTATGCATAATCATGACTTTAATTGCTATTTGATAAAAATTTTTGCTCATACCTTTGGAAACTTTGTCATTTCTTGCCCATAGCTTTTAACCAACTATTCTTTCTTGATGTCTTGGAGATGCTCCATGTATTCATGGCATTTGCTCACTTACACCTGCATTTTCATGATTTTTGTACTAACATTTTGACTGTGAATTTTAAAAACAGAGTGGTGGTAGCTGTGGAAATCGTTTCTGGCTGCGAAAACTGTTTCTGGCTGCGAAAACTGCTTCCAGCTGCGGAAACTGGGACAACACCCACTTAGCTGAACAAATATGGTTAGAAAAGAACTAACTGAGTGAAAATAGTCCTGAAAGGAACTTTTATTGATGAAATGAAAATGAAATGAGTGGAATGGAATGAAAATGAAGCGGAGTGAAGTGAAGAGAAAATGTGAATGAGATGGAGATGAAGTGGAATGGCAAATGAGGTGGAGTGAAGATGGAAAGAGAAGGAGAGGAGATTTTTTTCTGGAAAATATAGAGTGTCAAGTGTCCTTGATTTTCACTCTATATTTTCTGTATAAGACTGCCAATCTATGATTGGTTTTCAGGCTTATACATTTTTTTTTTTTTTTTCTTTTTTTTTTTAACTGAAAGAATCGAAGGCTAGGCTGGTGGGGAAGAAGGATTCTTCTCCACCAGCCTTATTGCAGAATTCTCTTGGAACATCTTGACAAATTCTTCTTTTGAGAGTGGCTTATGATAAATTTTCAATTGGTGGCCATTCACAAGAAAAGAAATCTGAAATTCATCAATGGTCTTGATTCTTACCGCTCCATTGTTAAAGACTTTGTCAATTTCATATGGCCCAAGCCAATGGGTCTGAAATTTACCTTTAAAGTCTTTGAAATTGGAATCAAACAGTAATGCCCAATCTCCCTCTTGAACCTTTCTCTCTTTGATGTATCTGTCATGCCACTTAGCTCTTTGATGTTGAACTAGATCAGTCTTTAAAATTGCTTCTTGTTTGATCTCATCTAGCTCGTTCAGCTGCTCCATTCTGTGCTTTTGGGCTTCTGATAGATTCATCCCCAACTGGACTGCCATCTTGAAAGTCCTGACTTGAAACTCAATGGGGAGCAAGACTTCTTTCCCATAAACAAGTTCATAGGGAGAATGTTCTGTTGTATTCCTCCATGTAGTTCTGTAGGCCCATAAGACTTCAGGAAGCCTTTCTGCCCAATCTTTTCTGTGTAGATGAACAGTTTTGGTGATGATGCTCTCAAAAACTTTGTTTGTAGACTCCACTTGGCCATTTGCTTGCGGATGGTAAGGAGTAGATTTTCTGTGCTTGATTTTTTATTCTTCCATCAGCTTCTCCATCAAGTTAGATGTAAATTGACTTCCCTGATCTGTCACAATTTCTCTTGTGACACCAAAACGAGTAAAAATATCCTCAAAAAGAAATTGAACAACTGAATTTTCAGTGGCAAAAGGCAATGCTTTGGCTTCTACCCATTTAGTGACATAATCAGTGCATACCAATATATACTTTTTCTGTTTAGATGGTGGATTAATAGGTCCAATGAAATCTAAAGCCCATTTTTCAAAGGGTTCGATGAGTACCTGTGGTTGTAATGGAATTTCATTTGAAAGAGTCGGTCTCCCAACTCTTTGGCAGCTGTCACACCTTCTGACATATTGTTTTGCATCTTTGAAAAGGGAAGGCCAATAATATCCTAAAGAAAGGATTTTATAGGCCGTCCTTTTGTCAGCAAAGTGTCCACCGCATGGTTCATCATGACATGCCTTGAGTATGTCAGGCATTTCATCTTCCCGAACACATCTTCTGATCACACAATCTAGCCCTGTTTTAAACAATTCATTAGAAATCCATGAATAACTTGAACTCTCCTGAATAATTCTTCTTTTTTCACCAGGAAATAAATGTGGAGGTAGCTTTCCTGTAACCAAATAGTTAGCAATATCTGCATACCAAGGAGTCTTAGTAGTTATTGCAAATAAATACTCATCTGGAAACTTATCCTCTACAGGAGAATCTTCATTAGTATTTTGGATTCTAGACAAGAAATTAGCTACTGTATTTGTTTCCCTGGTCTATCCAACACAGTAATATTGAATTCTTGTAAAAGTAAGAACCATCTTGTAACTCTGCCATTAGTAACAGGTTTATTCATGAGATATCTAATTGCAGAATGATCAGTATGGACAAAAGTTTCATAGCCAGTTATATATGTCTAAACTTATTGATTGCATGAACAACAGCTAAGAACTCTTTTTCAGTCACAGTATAGTTTAACTCGGTGGGAGTCAAATTTTTACTGGTGTAGTAAATGGCATAAGGAACTAAATCCTTTTGTCCCAACACAACTCCTAGAGCTGTATCTGAAGCATCTGTGGAAGTATGGAAAGGAAGTTTCCAATTTGGCCCTCTCAAAATGGGTGCTTCAGATATTCTTGTTTTCAAAGTTTCAAATGCAGATTGATAATCAGGATCCCATTTGAATTCACAGTCTTTTGTAAGTAATTTGAAGAGTGGAGATGCTATTTTGGTGAAGTTTTCAATAAATATTCTATAGTATCCAGTAAATCCAAGAAAACTTCTAACATCTTTTTGACAATTTGGAATAGGCAACTTGGAGACGACTTCAACTTTTGATCTATCAACTTTAATCCCATCCCCTGAAATATGATGTCCTAAAACAATCCCTTTAGTAAACATCATAAAGCATTTTTCATGACTCAATGATAGGTTTGTTTCTTTACATCTTATAAGGACTTTTTCCAAATTCTCTAATGCCTCTTCAAACGAATTACAATAAACTGTAAAATCATCCATATACACCTATAAACAATCATGGATTAGATCGGAAAAGATTCCTAGTACTGCCCTTTGAAATGTTGCGGGTGCATTACATAATCCAAAAGGAAGTACTCAGTAAGCAAAATTTCCCCATGGACAGGTAAATGTGGTCTTGTCCTGATCTTCAGGTGCTACCTGAATCTGATTATAGCGACTAAAACCATCCAAAAATGAAAAATACTTTTTGCCTGCTAAAGTATCTAATACCTGATCGATAAAGGGTAAAGGAAAGTGATCCTTCAAAGTTGCTTTGTTCAATTCCCTGTAATCAATGCATACCCTCCATTTACCATTCTTTTTAGGTACTATAACCAAAGGAGAAACCCATCGGCTATCTGAAATTGGATAAATGAAGTTTACATTGAGTAGTTTTTGGAGCTCTTATTTCACTATCTCCCTAAGGTTTGGATTCATCCTTCTCTGAGGTTGTCTGATTGGCCTACTGTTTTCCTCAATGTAGATGTGATGAATGCAAGTCTTAGGGTCAATACCTTTCATATCAGTATATTCCCATGCAAATGCAGTAGAATGTTTTTGCAAGGTTTTGGTTAGTTCTTCCTGTTGTGATCTTTCCAAATTTTTGTTGATATTCAATGTTTTACCTGGAAAGATCTCAATGGCGGAACTACCAAACTCTTCCATAGAGAAAAGAGACATTTGTCTGGATGATAGATACTCAATGTCAGAATCTAACTGAAATTATGTGTGGTCATATTCTGAAGATGTTTCAAAGTTTTCTAATGTGTTCAGAATTTGACTATCTTCACTGACTTCAGAAATGGTAAAGACAGGTTTTATAGTATCCTCATCATCAATCCACTCATTATCTCCTATTTCTGTAATTTCTTTTGCTGGAGGATACAGATTGAATTTCTTTGTCGAATTACCATCAGAAATATACATATCCCTAGACCTACAAATGATGAAAGCATTGGCTGTGGCTAGCCAAGGTCTTCCTAAGATGAGAGGGTGTCCTCCTAAATTACTCTTGGGGGTTAAAATCATGAAATCTATTGGATATTCCCAAGAGTCTAAGGAGACCGAAATGTCTTCTAATACACCATCTGGTTTGATAATTGATCGATCTGTAAGTTGCAGTAAAGTAGGTGTAAAAAGAAGATTAGGAAGTTTCAGCTGTTCCATAGTCTGTCTATTCATAATGTTGATAGCAACCCCTAAATCAATCAAAGTATTTGGAATTTCTACCCCATTGATGTGTGTTTTGACAATTGGACTACTAGGATCTACATACTTCTGCATAGTAATTTTTCCCATCATGATGTCTGCAATTTTTCCTACCAGGTGGATTCTTCTTGTATCTCTAGGTTTCCTTCCTAGTCTTTTAAGACTCAACTCCTTTATTGTTTTTGCTAGAATAGGAATCTCTCTAATGGCTTGTAACAAGGGAATCTTGATACATACATTCTTCAATTCATCTAGAAAATTATAGTCAGGCAACAAGATTTGTTTTTCCACCCCTTTGTCAATTTGTAATCTTTCAGGAAAAGGAGGTGTGGATGAAGATGCAGGTTGCTCAACTATAGGAGTTGTGGGGGTTAGCTCTTTTTTTTTTTTTTTTTTTCGGTGCTTGGGTTTTGAAGAGATGCTTCAGAACCTTTATTGGCTTCAAGAGAATCTTCCTTAGAAATGCTTTGCTTTTGGGCATCTATAGAAGGTTTATCTAAAACTCTACCAGATCTGAGTTGTACATCATTGAGAGGAACAGTCATATAGGTAGGAAATTGTTGACCTTCTACCATGTAAGCATTTTGAGGGTTTTTATTATTGGGGTTTGGCAATGGCTGGGAAGGAAGTTGATTTGACTTCTTTTGGAATGGAAGCAAGAGTTGAGAATTTGGGTTCTGTTGAGAAGGTTGTTGTTGTTGTTGTTGAAATGGCAATGATAATTGTGGATTTTGATTTGGAAGTTGTGGAGCTTGTTGGTTTTGAAAAGATGGAGGATATTGATAAAATTGAGCAAATATCCCATAAGGATTTTTCATGCCTTGTACCCATGATTGAAAAGGATTTTGAGGTTGGGACCAAGGTTGTTGCCAAGGATTCCAATTTGGTGGGGTTTGAAAGTTCATAGAGTTGTTAAACCCTTGGTTTTGTTTCCCCTGCCAAGGTCTCCTTGCAACAAAACAGAGAGACTCAATTGTATTTGGATCTTCTTGAAAGACAACTTTGAGCCCAGGAATTGAAGGACAATCCTTGGTCTCATGATTCTCTGAACAAATCGCACATGTTTCTACAACTTTTGCATCCAAGGGACATTCCCTGAGAGCATGTTTCTTTCTACATTTTGGGCAAAAGATGGCTAAAGCTTCTGCTTCTGCTTTCTGCTTATTGTGGATCTTAAGAGTGTCTAGTTGCTCATTAAGACTCCCTAAGATATCGGTTTTGAATTCATCAAGCATATTTCCAATCTCAGCCCTACTTACTGATCCAGTTGCAGATTTGTTTGCTCTGATGAGAGAAGGATCTCTAGGCCCTTTTCCAGTTTTAGATTTTCCTCTTGAGAGATGGACACACAACTCTGCTATATCATGAAGTGGAAGTTGAGATATGTCTCCCTTTCCCATCATGTTCATAATATCTATCCATTCATCTCTAATGGCTTTTAATAGAAGGGCTTTCAGGGTTTCCTCATCTAAGTTACTCATTTTTGCTCTTTTCAGGTTGTATTGGAATCTTTCAAGTAAATCCTCCAAGTTTTCATCTTCTCTTTGCACCATTTTGAACACTTCATCTTTATGGTTGGTGGGCATACAATAGTCCAGGTATCTATCCAAAAATGTTTGTTTCATATCATTCCAAGTCCTAATGGATTGAGTGAGTAATCTCATGAACCATTTCAAAGCAGCTCCTTTCAATGTTGAAGGAAAAAGTTTGAGTTTTTGAGAGTCTTCCAGATAATCATAAGTTCGACACACGACCTCAAACTCAAATAGAAATGTTTCAGGATCCTCATTTCTTAACCCATGAAAGTTTGGGAGGACAGATGGTGAAATCTTTTTCATTGTTGCTCGAGAATCCTCATCGACTATAAGAAATCCGAATGAGTTATCTCCATCCCTATTTCCCCCATTGTTACCTCTACCTCCTCCATTATTTCCTCCTCCCCCTCCTCTACCTCTACCTCTACCAAATCCGTTAACTCCCTTCTCTGTCATGATAGATTCCTTAGAGATTTCAGAGTCCTCTGGTTCTTCTACTAATGGCGAACAAGGGGGAATTTCTCCCTCTTCTTCCTCAGGTGATTCTACTTCTTCAATTACAATGTGTCTCCCTGTAGAAGGAAAGAAAGGATCTTTTCCTAATTCAGATTCGATGGATGGTGTGGAAGAGTCTCCTAACTCAACTATTGCCTCTTGAATACCATGAATCCTAGGGCTAGGAGTGTGGGTTGGAGATGATGGAGATGTCTCTTGTCTATTCCTTGAAGTAGATGGAGTTGTGAAAATTGAACTCTTGGCTCTAGCTAAAAACCTTCCCCTAGAATCTCTTGCTCTATGCATGTCATTTTTATTTTTCTTCAAGTCAGGCTAATAATTCTCTTTCTGATCTTCCAGGTCACTCTAGGTGCAAGAAGAGAGCATACTCAAGAAACTATTAAACCAATGACTTTCTCTTTTCTGATCCTCCAGATCGCGCTAAGTGCAAGAGGAGAGCATACTTTGAGAGGTTATCAATTTTCCTTCCTTGATATATATATATATATATATATATATATATATATATATATATATATATATATATATATATATATTTTTTTTTTTTTTTAAGAAATTGGCTACCTATTTTCACTTCCCCGGCAACGACGCCAAAATGTTTGGTCAATTTAGTGTGTTCTAAATTGCTAATTAAAATGTCAATCCAGGATTCGTAAACTGACGAAGTGAGATGTACTATATGTACAAGATAACCATTTTCTTAGTCTTTTGTCGTTTTTGAGTTTTTTTAGTTTGTTTTTGGGTTTATCTTTTATGGATTCTCTAGTGTGTGATGGCGAAATTGAAAGTTAAGTATGGATGGTAATGGTGATTTCTACAGTGATTTTCCAAACTTAAAAGTTTTCAAAAAGAAAGCTCTAAATTGACTGTAATGTTATCAATTCTCAAGAGGAAGTAAATGTACCAAACATTGAACTAGTGACAATGGCCTAGTATCCTTACTGCTGTGTGAAAAAGAAAGTAAAAACTGAACTTAAAGCAACTCAAAGACTGAAAGCAAAGCAACTAAATCACACTACTTCAACCCCTGTTCTGATCCTTTACCCTTCAACTCAATCTGCCTATAGGAAGTAATCATAAACAAGCTGAGTAATATGATATCTAAATTGTAGGAAATTAAATTGCATAAAAGGAAACTAAGATTTAACTACTCAATCATATTTCAACTCTTGAAAATGACATAAGTAATTCAATCTCTAACTTGTAGGAAAGCAAACTAAATCATACTAAAATAAGTAATATTCTGATTCCTTACTAATAGAGTCATTTGATTATAGAAAGGAAATCATAAACAGATGAGTAATATGATGTCTAAGTAGCAGAAAAATAAATAAGCAAAACGCAATTTGAAAAATGATAGTGCTGGAATTAAACTCAGGAAATGAAAATCAGCAGGAAGGACAAGATGATCTCATGTCAGTAGTTATCAAAAAAATATGTAAATCTACCCAGGCTACCTACAACAAAACCTGTAAAAGAAGCACTGATCAGCTAATAGTTATAAAAGAAACATAAAGGAAATATAGACAGCAAATGAACATCAGAACAACACAATATATATACAAGCAATGATTTAAAAAAAAACAGTAAATGAAAGCAAGTAAGAAACTATACAAAGCTCTGGTGTACAGGGGCCCTCAGCAACCTCGGCCAGTCAATCACTTAGTCACAAATTAGATTCAGAAATACTGTCTTCTCATGTATTTAAAGTGTAGTAATAAAGCAAAGTGAAATCAGTACAGTGGGTGACAACAGTCAAGATTACAGTACAAAAGCTAAGCTATTCAGCGTATATCGACGCATTATTTATAAGAAAGGGTGCTGCAACTAATTCCTAGATTTATGCTGCCAAGAGACACGTAAATCTCCTTGACCCGAGATCTAGTGTGATGGTCATGAATTCATGGAGTGGTGGCTGCTTGTTTCAGTTCACGGGCTGCTCTCCAGGTGTGCCAGTACCTCTAGAAACTAAGGATCGTGCCACGCAAACCTTCACGTGGGCAAAACAGAGCCGTGCCACCACAAAACTCCTCATTTGGCCCTTCCTTTGACCATCGTTGACTACGACTGTTTATGAGTGATTTGGCTGATCTGAGGGGACACACTCCATGTACACATCACTTGCAGCTTACCCATGTGGCCGGTTTCTCCATTGGACACCTGTAGCATAGCCTTTAACAAAATGGCTGCGGAAACTTGGGCTGGCTGCAGAAAGTGACAAGTTTCCGCAGCTGCTTGAACAAAAATCTAAAGCAAACAACAGTCATAAACATAGTTACGAAACCATTTCATAAGTCTTTTTAGACTAATATGCAACGATTTGATAGCTTGGTGGATGAAGTAAATGGAAAAAGAAGGCTAAAAGGGTATATAGGGAAGTGCAGGTTTGGGACTCAACACCTTTCCTACTTGACTCCATAGCCCAATGGCCCGGATATCTGCTCTGCCCATCTGTTTCCTTTAATTCCACCAAACAAATCACAATAAATCCCTTGAGCATTAATAACTAGCCTAACATCATATTAAAACAATGATAAATCATAAAGAGAGAGCCCTCTCTGAGTATAGATTGGCTAGGATCTGTACTTAAAAGATTGGTTTGTAGTTACCTTGGATCCTTTCCTTGTTTCAAATAACTTCTAAGGAAAATCTGAGTGATAACATAGTGGCGACCATACTGGGGATCGAACAAATCCTTAGTTAAAATAAACCTTTGAGAAACCTAGAAGTTTAATTTAAAGCATCTTGAAGGATTGTTAGAAGTTATCGTGAAAATTCATAAAAGAAAAGCATTTAAAAGACTTGAAATCTGGCTTCAGGAAGAACTCATTACACCAGGGCTAACCCTGACCCAAATCCTCCCCTTGTGTTTGAAAATCCCAACCTCATCCCAAGAATATTTAGAAGAAAAGAGAGTTTAGTTAGCCCTAGACCTTTGTTCAGATCAGACTCCTGCCCTATTGAGTGGCTGTTCTTGGAAGACCTCCCTTTTGACAAACATTTTGAACTTTCTTTGTTTAGAACCACATCTGATAGTGAACTATTGGATCTAGTCCAAGATCCAGAATTCCTCAGAGAACTTGAAACCCAACGAGCCAATTTGTCAATTGATCGATATCTGCAGAACTCCACTCAGTCACCACCAATAGAACCCATGAACTTTCTGAAACAACGTCGCTTTCTGCTAGTTCATCATTATTCCCTCACTTTTCTGAAGTCCACTCCACCCCTCCATTCATCCCTTCACTTCCTCTCCAGCCAATCATCTCCCAACATCCCACCACCACCTCTAGTTCTTCCTCCATAACCCAAACACCTTTTGTTATCCCAACTCCTGTTCACACTACCACCCAACCTAGAATCATGGCCAATAGATATTCCCCCCTTGTGCTGCCTGCCCCCCAAGGTGCAATGCCATAGAACTACTAGAGTAAAATTGCTACCTCTGATGGTACTAGAACATACACAACCCTACAACACACTAGGAAAATGACATATTACTTTGAAATTTATGAGATTGACGTGGCTGATGTCCAAATGAGAATTTTTGTTCAAAGTCTAGCTGGGGAAGTGAGAACATGGTTTAGATCCTTGACCCCTCAGAGCATAGATAGTCTAAGAGTCCTTTACTAGCAATTCTTGAATAGGTGGGAAAAGAAGAAGGACCCCCTTCAAATTTTATCTGAATATGAAAACCTTAAAAGGGGTCCCCATGAAATTGTTCAGGACTATTGTACCAGGTTTAATATTGTATATAATGCCATCCCACTTGACCTTAGACCTCCACCTGGTTTATCCTTGATCAAATTTCCAGATGGATTTGATTTAGATATGGCTTTTCAATTAAGAGAAAGAAATCCCCCCACTCTAGAAGAAATGCAGAGTGTAGCAGTAAGTGTTGAAGCTAACCTGCTTGCCAAAAGAGCTAGAGCTAGGAGTGAGAGAAAGATACCCTTGAAAGAGGAAACTACACCCTTTGAACAAAAAATTGATGCTTTAGCTAAAGGGATGGAAAGACTGTTGGACAGAGTTGAAATTATTGAAAGGAAACTTCACTGGGATAACCAACAGGCTAATCCAGTGAGAAATCCTAATTTTAAGAAAAAACTAGAACCAGAATACTGGAAAGAATATTCCTGACTAGAATATCAAACCACCTTTCCAAGAAAATTATGCAGAGACCTCACACTTAGAAGACACTGAACAAGACACTCAAATAAATTTGATGGGTTTAGATGATGATGAGGATATTTTCCTAACTCAGGATGACTAAGAGTCACACGTGCTCCAATCGTTCTGAACGCAAACAGGGGAGTCATTTGATTTCAAACAGGGGTATGACTCTACTATTTTTGAAGTACATAACCAATACAACTTAAGAAGCAGAAGGAATAGCGATGCCCCGGAACAAAACAAGAAAACGATTCCTAGTCAGCCTAAGAAAGGAAAAGCCTCAAATCAGAATCCTCAAGTTACAAAAACCTTACAAATCCTTTCTATACCACATCAAAATCCTCCTAATCCCACCATTGAAGATGTAATAGATAACTAGCCTTTAATGAGCACCCTTCCACTTCAGTTCCCTTGAAAGGAACAATGGAACAGCCTCCAGAAGATCCAATTGAAAATACTCCTAATAATGAAAAAAAACACACTGCCCAGAGCTTTGGCTCTAAAATTCCAAATATTCAAACAGATAAATCTCCTATGCCTTTCAATTTGGGAGTAGAAGTGGCCAAGCTCAAAATTTCAGTACCTTTGACAGAATTGGTAAAACATGAAACTTACAGATCTCAAATTAGTAAATCTCTGAACTATGTTGAAAATGAAGATTCTGTGAATCTCTTTGATGACCAACCTGAGTTAATTTTTGGACCAGATGTCAATGGAAAGCTAGTTGAAGGAGGGATACCACCTTTCTACATCAGCCTTAACATCCACGACAAAATCTTACACAATGCCATGCTAGACTCTGGAGCCTCACACAATCTTATGCCTAAGTATGTAATGGAAAATCTTAACCTGGATATCACCAGACCTTATAAAGATCTATTCTCCTTTGATTCAAGCCAGGTTAAATGCTTGGGACTTATAAAAGATTTGTGTGTCTCCCTAGTTCAGTACCCTGCCAAAACCATACTCATGGATATTGTTGTTGCTGATATACCACCTAAGTATGGTATGCTGTTGTCTAGATCTTGGGGTGCCAAACTCCAAGGGTCTCTGCAATTAGATATGTCTTATGCTACCATTTCAGTCTTTGGACATCCCAAGAAATTATATAGAGAAACTTTGATGAAGTATGTAGTGAGTAGTCAGGAGAGGCCTCAGAACTTCCCTATATATTCAGTACATTCAGACATGGATTCTTTTATTCTTTATAATGCTAAAATTAATCAAGAAGATACTCCAAGTGATATAACAACAGAACCAAAATAAATTGTAAAAGAAAATTCAAATGTCCAAATTCATGAGATATCAGATGACAAAGAAAATCTGGATGCCCTAGTTAAGAAAGATTCCACCACCCTAGATGAAAATTATGAACATGAAATCTTATGGCATCTGGAATTTGATGGTTCAGTAAACAAGCTAGGTGCAGGAGTAGGTGTATGGATTTATAACTTAGAGAATGATCATGCAGAAGGTCATGCCTATAGGTTAAATTTTAAATGCACAAACAATATGGAAGAATATGAAGCACTCATGTTAGGTCTTAAACTGGTCAAAGGATTAGGAGCTATAAGGGTATCAATTATGGGAGATTCTAAATTGATAGTTAAACAAATTAATGGTGCTTATTTAACTAGAGACCCTAGATTAGGATTTTACAGAGGAACAGTTGTAGAAATCCTTAACACTTTTTTGGAAACCAAGCTTGCTACTATCCCCAAAAAACATAACATGTAAGCTCACAGCTTGGCTATGTTTTCTAGTACCTGTAAGTTGCCTTTCCAACCCAACCATCAATATACTACTGAGGTTAGGCATAGACCAGCTATTCCTGACAACTTAAAGAACTGGCAAGTTTTTGAAAATGATAAACAGATTAACAATTTCTTAACTTTAGATAATGAATTTGTAAATACCAACATAGATACTGACATAGCAGTAGATTTTAATTGCTCTAATGAAGTAGAAATAAATGAACTAGAAGGAGATCAAATAAAAGACAGACTTTATCCTATAGAATTCACAAAAACAGATATTCGAGATTTAAAACAAATGGAAATTGATGAAATAATTGATGATGAAACCGAAGTCATAAACCTTAAAGACAATTTCTTACCCAAAGGATTAACTCCTTTGGAAGACTTATTCGACTCAAATGATATTCCTAAAAAGCCTAAAATGGAACCTTTGAAATTAGACATTGAGGAATGTAACATAGGATCTGAAGAGAATCCCAAGCTAGTAAAACTGTCTAAATCATTGCCTCCCAATGAAAAACTGAAATATATGGAACTTATGAAGGAATTCCAGGATGTTTTTGCATGTAGTTATAAGGATCTGAAATACTATGATACTAGCATTATACAACACACTATCCCTTTAAAAGAAGATCAAAAGCCCTATAGGCAGAAGCTTAGAAGAATTAACCCTGTTCTACTATCGTCTATTGAAAAGTAAATCAAACGAATGTATGAAGCAGGAATTATTGTGCCCATTAGGTTTTCACATTGGGTATCTAATGTTGTCCCCACAAGAAAGAAAACATGAGAAATAAGACTGTGTGTTGACCTAAGGAATTTAAACAAAGTTTCGCTCAAATATAACTATCCCCTACCTAAAATGGATCACATATTGCAAATGGTAGTAGGTTCCACAAGGATCTCATTGTTAGATGGTTTCTCTAGTTACAACCAAATCTTAGTCCATCGTAATGATCAAGCAAAAATTGCATTCACAACCCCATGGCGTACTTTTATATACATTAAAATGCCTTTCGGATTGAAAAATGCGGGGGCCACCTTTCAAAGGGAAATGGATATTGCTTTTTCAAAAGAAATCCATGATTTCCTAGTTATATACCTTGATGATATCACAGTGTTTTCCAAATCAGATCGACAACATTTGGATTATCTTAGGCAAGTCTTTATTAAATGCAGGAAATATGGAATCTCGCTAAATCCTAAAAAGTCTTTATTTTGTTTGGAAGAAGGCAAACTATTGGGCCACATTATCTCCAAAGATGGAATCCAGATTGATCCAACCAGGATTGAAGCTATTTTGCAAATACGTCACCCCCGGAACATTAAAGAACTTCAGGCATTTTTAGGAAAAATATTTTTCTTAAGAAGATTCATCTCAAATCTAGATGAACTGATTAGACTATTAAATAACATGTTGAAGAAAGATTCAACTATTAAATGGACAATAGAGGCTAAAAAATCATTCGAAGATATAAAACTAGCCTTGACTCAAACACTAGTCCTCATAAGTCCAATGTTTGACAGAGAATTTATCATTTTTTCTTTTGCATCTGAACATAGTATTGCTGCAGTTTTACTACAAAAGAATGATCAGGGATTCGAACAACCAATAGCCTTCTTTAGTAAAGCTATAAGAGATGCATCCTTAAAGTATAACATAATGGAAAAACAATCTTTTGCTTTGATTCAAGCCATCAAAGATTTCAGAGTCTATATCTTGTATTCTCACATTGTAGCTTATGTTCCTAATGTTGTAGTCAAAGATATTCTAACTCAGAATGGAGTTGATGGTAAAAGGGGAAAGTGGATAGCTACCATATTAGAGTATGGAATAAAGATTAAACCTACAAAGTTAATCAAAGGCTAAGGGCTGGCTAAACTTATGGCTGAAACCAATTGTCAAGCCCGAGACATAAATTTTATAGCAGAACTGCACAACGAAGAGGAGAAGGCGACTCCACAGGTCAGTCAAGCCTTTTTAGACTCACCCTGGTATGCTAACATGATATATG
Source organism: Pinus tabuliformis (assembly GCA_031772625.1). Taxonomy (NCBI): domain Eukaryota; kingdom Viridiplantae; phylum Streptophyta; class Pinopsida; order Pinales; family Pinaceae; genus Pinus; species Pinus tabuliformis. Next base: position 314,031,328 of record CM062808.1, on the reverse strand, counting down.
TTCTACAAAATTGACAAGCTCCTCCAGGGTTGTCCAAAACTAAAAGTAGGTTCTTGAAAATGAAATATTTGAAATTCTGCATAATGGATAATACTTTATTTTGGAAAAATCATGAAGGCATTCTGTTAAATTGCTTATTAAAGGAAGAATCTGACAAAGTACTCCGAGAATTTCATGTAGGTGATTGTGGAGGGCACCTCTACTGGAAGATGATAGCTGATAAAATCCTAAGAGCTGGATTTTACTGGCCAACCTTGTTTTCTGATGTAAAAAAGTTTGTAACGTCCTGCCACAAGTGTCAAATCTTTGAAGGAAAAAGAAAGCTTCTGCCTTTACCTCTGAAACCCATTTCTACTGAAAAACCATTTCAACAATGGGGTCTAGACTTCATTGGCGAAATTCACCCCCCCTCTTCTGCTCAGCATAGATGGATACTGACTGCCACAGATTACTTTACAAAGTGGATAGAAGCCATTCCCTCCAGACAAGCCATTGATACTGTCATCATAGGTTTTCTAGAGGCCAATATTCTGTCTAGATTTGGCTGTCCAGACAAAATTATCACAGACAATGCTGTAGAATTTAAATAAAAAAGGATGATTGATTTCTGCCATAAATACCATATAACCCTTGGTCACTCTACAGCCTACTATCCCCAAGGAAATGGACTTGCAGAATCCTCCAATAAAAGCCTAATGAATATAATTAAAAAATTGCTGGAAGACAATAAGAAAACATGGAACAAAAAACTGATCAATGCTTTGTGGGCAGACAGGCTTACAACTAAGAAATCTATTGGGACCAGTCCCTATCAGTTAGTCTATGGGATGGAAGCTGTTTTCCCTTCATCATTAGGAATTCTAGTAATGAAACTACTCCAAGAATCCCAAGTTGAGCCAAATGATATTCAAAGGAGAATCAATCAGACCATTCATTTGCAGCAAACCAGAGAGGAAGTATACATCAGAGCCCAAATACTGCAGGAAAAACTTAAGAAATTTTTTGATAAAAGAACCAAAGCAGAAGACTTCTATCTTGGTGACAAAGTTTTAAAGTGGGACTCCAGAAGAGAAGACAAAGGGAAACATGGGAAGTTTGAATTCCTGTGGAAAGGTCCATACGTTATATATGCCTTTAGAGGGAATAATTCTTATTTTCTCAAAGAGTTCAATGTTGTAGAGAAAGAAGGAGGACCAATCAATGGTCAAATGTTGAAACATTACATTGATCCAAGATACTAATTCTACTCACTTTAGTTGTACATAATATATCCTTCGCAATGTTTAAGTGTTGATTGGATGGTTAAGTTTTGGAGTTAAACCCGAAGAGAAGGCCCTAAGCTTCAATATTACCACTGTCATAGATATCAATAAAGCAATAGAATCAAAGGAAATTGCAGAGTGAAATCACAGTCTCTTAGAAGGCCATTGGTTTACATTTCTTGACTTTCCACCAGGGAAAGCCATCCCTAAGTGGAACCAATGTTATGTTCCTATACCAATAGGTGTCATAATTTATGATTGACTTAGTTATCTCTGAAATATGTACATACCTTTGCTTCTGCAAATGTTTTCCATATTTGTAAAAAAAATAAATAAAAAAATGTAAAGAGGGTATGTCCTAAAAGAAAGATCAAAGGACAAAAAATAAATAAAGAAAAGGTCAAAAAAGATGAAAAATATGAACCCCAAAGAAAAAAAGACCATGAAAGTGTGCAAGTCAAAATGCCACTACTATTTTATTTTGGTATAATAATGATTGTGTGCAATTTGTTACTTATGCCACAATCCATGGTAGTCAAATAGTTTAAACTTGACTATTTCATGTTTTAAATTTTTATGTCTATAGATAGAGAATAAAATCTGACCAAATTGTTTAATCTTGGCAGATAAGTAGATAGGTAGAGTAAATAAAGGAGCTCAACAGTTTAATTTGAGCCCTTGGATGTAATAAGGATAGACTTAGATAGATTTCCATTGTAAAAGAAAAGAAAAATGTTTCATAAGGGTTTGCCAGTTTAAGTGCACCCTAATAAAGAGTGGAAAAAATGGTAGGATGTGTAGGTGGGTAAGTAGGTGAATGGTTGCAGAATGATGTGTGATGAATGATTAGTTGAAGCTCATATCATTTACTTTCATCATCATATTACTTTGAAAATGGATAACAAAGACATTTACAAAGTCAGGTTATTAATTTCCTCATTTTCTTTTACCCCTAATGTCACTAATTTCCCACAAATAACATTCAAAGCACCAAAAACCTTAAATCAAAGGGGCTCAGAGCATTTCTCTGACTTTTGGAGGGACCGGACCCTCGGCCCAATGATTTACAGGTTCCAAGTGCTAACTCATCAACATTCACTCCTCCATAATTCATCCATTTCATCTAAAAAATCCCTTTTCCTAAGGTGAAATCATTATTTGCCTAGGGAAAGTAATTAACCTTATATAAAACCCCCTTTTCCCACAAAAACCCACAAAATGCATCTAAGCCTAAGTTATAAATGTTTAAATGCGGAAATGTAATATATTTCGAAACATTTTACTTAGCGTATTCTCATTTCCATGTCTATTTCATATTAACATAATTTATTATAGTTAGCTCCCGCAAAATACACCCCGTCCCCTATATATTATTAAAATCCCTTATTCTAATATCCCGCCCTGGTTTGAAATATAAACCCTAAATAATGAAATAATTAGATAGATTGATTAATCGATAGATTAATTAATCTATCTGCGATCAATCAAGACCTATAACCCTCCGCTGCATTAAAAAGGAATTAATTAATCAACCTATGATTAATTAAGAACCTTCCTCCAATCACATCTCCCCTGACGTCATTAATCTCCCCAATTCGCAATTACTAGCCTGTTGGGCCCTTCCATTAAATCTTGATCAAGTCCCTTCCCCAACCACCGTATGATTTGACACCTTCAGATCTAATGGCTGACGCTCATATCGGGCGGCCTCCGATGCCGAACTTTACCCGCCCAATACGAGTGGTTTCACTATTCACCCCGTCGCTATGTGTCACCCGATGAATGGCATCGGGCGGACCTCTCCCAATACCACTACACCCTCATAAGCGGTGCGATAGATTCCGCTTACCGCCCTCGCTTACCACCTTCACTAAATGACAAAATGTCCCATCCGTTAACTGGCACCAACTGTCGTTTTCATTATACCCGCCAAAACATTGAATTTGCCAAATAAAAACAAAAATACTCATTATTTTGTTTTACCAAGAAAAGAACCTTCTGTTCTCCATGCACACTCAGAGTACGTTCGAGCCGCCACCCTTGCTTCCAACCGTCAACCTTCAGAAGCTACTGAACTCCAGATTTCCATTGCAGACCCATGCGCTCCTTGCAAATAGTGCACCAGAGTCATTTGTCCCTTTATGCAACCATAACCAGGTATTTACCCGTTTTACTGAGAAACCCTATTTTCGTATTCAACCTGGACTAAATTGCTATGAAAATCAAGTAATTTAGTGATAGCAAGCTGTTCGATAGTCTAGAGACTCCCTGAAATGACCCAATTCTTCACAAATTCCCTGGAATTCCCTACCATCGTCCTTGAATCCACAAGAACCAAGGATGGAAGCTCCAATTTCCCTGGATGTCAAGCCAGTTACTACACCCCACAGAGATTTAGACCATCTTCCCCTATCTGATAGAGACGTTCAAATAAAGGACCTCACCTTTGATGAAACCCCTTTGAAATTACATTGCAGATACAGAGATAATTAGTTAAACCATTCAGATAAGATAGGTCTCTGGGAATCAAACCTTCCCAAGTATCAATTCCCGAGTGTCCACATCTTCCCAGATATTATTCATTGCTGCCATGCCAACTACGACCCTATTATGAGAGCTGTGATGTCTCCAGACCAAAAAATCCTATTCACCATTACAGCCGAGTCCATAAATGAGATGTTACAGTTGCAGCCGGGTCAAGACCTCATTCCCCTTTCCATTTCTGATTTACTTGAAAGATCTTCAAAGCTGTCCAGTTCTAGAAGTTCCCAAATTTGCCAGACTTTCATTAAAGAAGGGCATATGCCAAAAGACCCCCCTCCTTACATGTCTGTCATCTTTTCTGATATGGGCAAAGATATTGTCACAATGATAGCATGCATTTTAGGTTTTTCCACCAATGAATATGTTGATGAGATGACCTTTGCCTACATGTCTATTTTTACCCCTGGTCAACCTCCTGCAGTCAAATTTGATTATGCCAAGTTCATTGCTGATAAAATGCATGATCAGTTGATGAGACTGGAGAATGAAAGAGTCTTCAAATACTCATCAGTCCTATATCACTTATTTCTTTACTACCAGACTGATAGGTTTCCCTTCTCTGTACAAAAACTTGATACCAGAGGGAATCCTAGATCTGTCATTTTCTGGACTTCTCTTTTCCACAGGTCTCATTCTTCTCCCTACTCATATACAGATTTTATTGACCAGTTTGTACATCCAATGACTACAATGTTGATAGGAAGTCCCCCTCCCATAATTAGTGCAGACATTAAGAGGGTTCTCCAGCTGTCTAAACAATATAAAGTTGGGGATTGGTATTTATACCAAAACCATACTGAAATCAGAATTTATGGGTGTGAGCTGCCTCCTTATAAGTTACCTAGATATCTCCCCATGCGATTGTTTGCTCTGGAGTACTACAGGCAAATGATAAATTCTGATGATATTCACTTTGTTAAGACCAAGAAGAAATCCCAGTTGAGAATAAAGGATCACCTAGGCCCATTCATTTGCAACAACAGGAAAGCAGGAAAGGTGGCAGATGAAATGCTCCAGAATCTGAGACTAAAAAAGAGTTTCATCTGGGCCTACGACCCTCACAGCTTCATTTGTGACAGAAGGTAGAAACATAAGCTATCACCATATATCCACCATAGGATCCTAGAGATTGAACAATATGCCAACCAATCTGAGTGGGTGGAAGGCACTTTAATAGAGCAGGATAGCACACAAGTTGAAGTTGACAATGTATGGGTAGATTTAGAAAGAAGGTTTGATGAAGATTCCTTTGTACATGTGCCAGGAGAGACTTCATTGCAAAGGCAGTCCTAGGAACCTAGTACACAACCATCAGAACATCAAGATACATCAGAACAGGCAGAAGATTCAGAGCAACCAAAGTCCTCAGAACAAGCTGAGCCATCAAGACAACATGAGCATTCAGGACAACAAGAAGAATCTGAGCAACCTGAAATCTCAGAAGAGCTAGCTCAACCTCAGCAAATCATGAGAAATCCTCCTGTGTTGCAGACCCCTCTCAATGAGGAAATAAATCTCAAAAGAGATAGAGAAGAGGCCACTCCTTCCAGCAGGCCTATTGATCAAACTTTTGCTAAAAGGCAAAGGTTGAACCCCTATGCAGGGGAAGAATATACTGAAGAGACCACTGGCAACTCAATGGTGGAAAATACAGATAGTATGCAGACTATCCCAGCAGGTGGTACACCGTCCACCTCCCATATACAAGCATTGGAAAGACAACAAAGCACAAAAGTGTCTTCTTTCAGATCTTTCTCTGAATAGAGATTAGACATTAGAGGGAAATACAAATAAATCAAGGCAAGGAATGAGAAATTAAAAGCTCAAACCTATGCTCATTACCTCAAAATGGCTCCAACTAATCAGACCAGGCTTATATCAGCTTTTGGCATAAAAGAAGGAAAAATGCAAATGAGCTTCCTAAAACCAACTGTACAACAGCCGAGGTCAATGGCTGACTATTTGAAAACCGATTTTGAAGTTTTAGCCAAGGATATCCATCCAATTGACCAAATAGAACTGCACAAGTAGACTGGTGAAATGGTCTATTCCACGCTGACAAATAAAGCCATTACAACACATTAGTTACAAAATTCATTGCACAACACCACAACACAACTCAATTGGAAAAGGCCTCCTCTCAGGCCAAAGACATCAGAATCAAAACTTTAGAAGATCTGGTGATAGAACTTGGACATGATCCCAAAGATGTCAAAGCAGCTGAACAACTGTTTAAGAAGAAAAATGATGATATAGCTGCATTAAAGAAATAACTTAAGATCCCTCTTCTCCATCATCCTCAAACGACAAAAGTCATAGAGAAACAAAAGGAAGAACTTATGGACTTAGTCCTTAAGTTAAATAATCAATTAAAGGAAATTGAAGAAGAATTAGGCAAAGCAATACAGTCTGAGCAGAGTGAGCTGGCCACCGCTCCTTAGGCTGTCATACCCACGGTTTCTACAGCAGTACCCTCCACTCTGGAAACTTCTTTGGCACTAGGACTTCTACCAGTAACAACACTGCCAGTGGAAGTGGCTGTTCCAACTACATGTACATCAACCAGTGTAGAGTCAACAACGGAAAGGACAGATGAAGTGATCAAAGCTATGGAATAGATGAGTATCCAGGCTACAGAATTAAAAAGGCTCAAAGAACAAATATCAAGCATGGAAACAAATTATGAACTGGCACAAATTCAGAACAAAGAAGAAGAAAGGAAGAACAAAAGAATGGAGGAGAGAATCAGAATTCTGGAGAAGGACTTAACACTAGAAAAACCACTGGGAGATATGAGAAATATATTGTGGGCCAATATCATTGATTCCATCAATGATATTTGGCCTTCTATCCAGATAATTTTTGAATAGATTGAACTAGTCAAGATAGTTATAGAAGCTATACAGAAGACCAAAGAAGAATTAGGAGATAAGCCTGAAGAGACAAATTAGTTAATTTGATTTCTTGAACAACAGGAATAGGTACCAACTTGATGCATTAGAGATTGAAGATTGAAAAACCACCATCATTGAAATTAAGAAAGTTCTTACTAAAAGGAACTTGCTGCTTAACTTGGAGAAAAGGTGTCAAAGTATTCAAGCAGATATAGATGACTTCATGTTAAAGTATGGCATCTTGAGAGAGAAAGGTCTTCCAAGCCCACTGGTCATAAATGACAAGTTGATGACACAGGATGACTACATTGAGAGACTAAACAAACAGGCCAGGAGCCAAGCCAACTCTTCAGCAGTAAAAGCACTACCTATAGGAAAGGTGCTTTATGATGGCTTGGAAAGCCTATTTTACATAGAACATGAAGTGAAACACCTATTCACCAATAGGCCCAATTTTGTTAAGTACACAGAAGCTGATGAAGTGTACAGGAAAATGATCAGAATGAAAATACCGAATGATGAATGGTGGACCAGTATGACCGATATACTATAAAGTTACTATAGTAAATCCATGGAGTAAAAATGTTTACTACGGTAAAGTCTGGTAAATACAGGTAAAGAGTATCAACACAGGTAAAGAGTATCAGTAGGTGAAGATAAGAGTGAAGTCCAACACACAATTACCAAGACAACTGCATGAGACAAATTCGAGTTCCAACATCTAGCACATTCACAAATAGAGGGACAACAAACAATCTATTTTCCATCTGTCTCTATCTTCTTGTGGAAGATAACTTTTGTTTCCTATAATAAATCTCGTATAGTTATGAGATATTTTGTAATATTTTTTGTATAAATACTTCACAAAACGAAGTAATTAGGGTGGATTAAAAAGCATTTATGTAGACTTTGTTTTGATGCAAATGAGCTACTGTAATCAAGACTGGACTGGTTTACTGGATTAAATAAAGCTGAGGACATTTCACTCAATTCATTTGCACCGTGGCAAACAAATAAGTATCATTTCTCTGAGTTTGAATATTGTTTTCCTTCATGTTATTAAATATCATACGTGTTTCTTACAATTCTTAAAAGCAAACGAGGAATAATATTATCAGAATTAGCTTAAGTTCTCTCTGTTTTAACTGTTTGCTCATTTAATGTTTTCCACTAAATTGCTTAATTTTGGGAATTCTTAATTGCTCCCTTATTTCTGTAATTCATTCCTTTTATTGGCCCTTGGTATACGATTCTTAATTTCCCTTACTATTTGCCAATCTTCCCTTCTTCAACTTGATCCCTACTAAGGATTCTTCATTGCCCTTGGCCTTGGTTAAGTCCTCCATCCATTCAAACCTTTAGATTTGTCCTTGCTGTGCTATCTTGCCTTGTGAACTCTTACCTCAGCTATTAATCTGTTTTTCATCTGTCTCTATCTTCTTGAGGAAGATAACTTTTGTTTCTTATAATAAATCTCGTATAGTTATGAGATATTTTGTAATATTTTTTGTATAAATACTTCACAAACCGAAGTAATTAGGGTGGATTAAAATGCATTTCTGTAGACTTTGTTTTGATGGTAAAGGAGCTACTGTAATCAAGGCTGGACTGGTTTACTGGATTAAATAAAGCTGAGGACATTTCACTCGATTCATGTGCACTGTGGGAAACAAATAAGTATCATTTCTCTGAGTTTGAATATTGTTTTCCTTCATGTTATTAAATATCATACGTGTTTCTTATAATTATTAAAAGCAAACGAGGAATAATACTATCAGAATTAGCTTAAGTGCTCTCTGTTTTAACTGTTTGCTCATTTAATGTTTTCCACTAAATTGCTTAAGTTTGGGAGTTATTAATTGCTCCCTTATTTCTGTAATTCATTCCTTTTATTAGCCCTTGGTATAGGATTCTTAATTTCCCTTGCTATTTGCCAATCTTCCCTTCTTCAGCTTGATCCCTGCTAAGGATTCTTCATTGCCCTTGGCCCTGGTTAAGTCCTCCATCCATTGAAACCTTTAGATTTGTCCTTGCTGTGCTATCTTACCTTGTGAAATCTTACCTTAGTGATTAATCAAATCCTGATAAACCTTTCCTACTTGACTCCATAGCCCAATGGCCCAGATATCTGCTCTGCCCATCTGTTTCCTTTAATTCCACCAAACAAATCACAACAAATCCCTTGAGCATTAATAACTAGCCTAACATCATATTAAAACAATGATAAATCATAAAGAGGGAGCCCTCTTTGAGTATATATTGGCTAGGATCTGTACTTAAAAGGTTGGTTTGTAGTTACCTTGGATCCTTTCCTTCTTTCAAATAACTTCTAAGGAAAATTTGAGTGATAACAAGTTCTATGGGAAAATCATTAAGGATTCCGTAAGGACAAAAACCTCTTCTATCAAAGGCTTTTAGAGTGGTACATGAGTGATTGATGGTTGGAGAACCTAAATATTTCCAACACACAATCAACATAATACACGTAGAAGATCCTTCGTCAACAATTGTGCGAAACACTTGTTTAGTTTTAACAAAAACTGGAATTTGGAACGCCAGTGGATGAGGCAGTCTCGGGATATGACTCTGAAGATCCAAGATAATTAGATTAGAATCTTGTAGATCAATAGATCCTATCGCTGACAATAAAAATATTCATTGTGCCAAACATGTTTGCAACACCTCCAAAGATGACATTGAGGAAGGAGACATAACCAAGTCTTCAACAATGTTATAATTCTATGCAGCTCTAGCATGTGAGTCGAAAGATGATTTTTGAAGCATGCCTTTGGTAGGTGGTTGAATCATCATGTCAGCGTTCAGTTTCTTGATCTGTAATGGTTCATAAGGAGGTGGAGGAATCGAACCGGAAATTTGACCAGATTAACTAACCTCGTTTCTATTGTTAACAAGACCCTTAGATCTGTAATATTTTGATCTTGTAGCTACCATAACTTGTTGCGAAGACATCATCATGATATCTTGCGATGTGGAAGAGGAAGATGTGTTATGAGAAACCATTTTGTTATCTTGAGAAGGAAATGGATCCTTCAAAACAACGGGAGTTGGAGAACCTTTGATGAATTTGGAAACCTCTGCCCAATGTGGGCATTCCTTTGTATAATGATCCTCATTGCAAATAAGACAAGGATAGCGAGGTTTACGTTTCTCATCAGTAGATTCAGTTTTAGCAGGTTTCTCTTTCGAAGAAGCATTTTATTTCGATTTACCTTTCCCCTTCTTTTTACCTTCAATTGATTTAGACTTGTTGTAGATGATTCTATGGCATTAATTTTGGAAATAGCTTCAGGAGAAAGGCTTTCAGATGATGAATCTTTTATGGCCAAATTTTGCGTACTTTTAAATTTTTTCTTTTTCCCCTTTGACTATTGGCTAATAGAACCTATGATACCATTAACGACATTAGATCTTGTAGGAGAAGTAACTATTAGATCACTTGTAGGGCACACTAAATTCAAAATTTTCTCGTACAAGGTGCTAGATTGAGTGTAGACTAAATACAAATACTGGGCACGTGTAATTACCTACTTTTCTGTGAAAACACCTCCCTTAAAAACATCCTTTGTAATAACAGGAAGAAGTGACTTCGTAAACCATTCAGCTAAAATCTGATATGGAATAAAAACACTTGCTAATCGACGTTTACATCTCCATTCATGGATATGATCGGAAATGTGAGTCAATTTTGATTGTTTTAAAGAAGTCAATAGTTCGATACCAATATCATAATGAATTGGTAATTGAAAGTGGGTTAAAAACGTTGTTTCCAGGGAGTTAAAGTTATGGAAAGAGGCATGAGGTAGCTCAATGTACCATTTGGCTACCGAACTGGTTAAAGTTCATTGGAAAAGGTGAATATGGATAGAATCATCAATTAAAGAATTCAATGCACACCAAAGATGATATATCATCACATGGTTGGATGGGTCTTCTCCTGATTTGCCTTCAAATTTGGGTATGTCACTCAGTAACTTGGTAGGGATCGACTACCAATAAGGATAATAATAAATAGGATCGTTCATTAATAGGGACAAATCAAGTAAGTCTAGGGCTGCAATAAATGACAACTGCCAGTTAGGGTCTCGCGGTAAAGTTTGATACCCTTGTTAGCTGAGACCAACCCCTGGAGGAGGATATGCAAGATATCTTGGAATAACATGTGCAATTGGAATTGGAATTCCACCAGGGTAGTCAATGTGAACCATACCAGGTTTAGGTTGAACAAGGACTTGATAAGTATGAACGGGGTATGGTTGACTCTAGAAAGGTTGAGCTTGACCCATTTGACCTAACTAATATTTCCTCTCTACAGGTTGAGCTTGCAAAGGTTGACCTTGAACAAATAGACTTTGAATGCACTGGCTTTGAATAAATTGACCTTGAAAAGGTGGGTTTTGGAAAGCTTGAACTTGGAAAGGTGGACTTTGAGAAACTTTCCCTTGAAAAGGTGGAACCTAATAAGATTGATGTTGAAAAGGTGGGCTTTGGAAAGCTTGACCTAAAAAAGGCATTTGCATTGTTCCTATAATGGGTTGTTCCATAAGAATACTTTGAACATGTTGTTGAATCGTCTGTTGAACAAGTGTTTGAGGAATAGGTTGTCAAGTAGGCTAGATAAGTTGATAAAGTGGAACTTGTGGAGCAACTGGACCAAATTTGTTGAGTAAAAGAAGGGTTCCAAATAGTGTTCGTCCCAGGGTAAGGAGTACGAAACAAAGTTTGAGTTACGTGAGGTTGACCCAGACTAGGTTAAGGTATCTAACCATAGGTTCTAGTAAAAGATTGACCCCAAGCATTAGGAAAAGAATCGACAACAAGTTGTCTTCCAAGTGCAGGATAAAGTGGTTGCCCCCCAGGTGGGTAATAAACACTAGTTGGGGTCACTTGAGGGTTACAGAGTTACCACAGACGATGTGAATTAGTTGGTCTGATGCCATAGACAATTCAGGCATGGATGTTATGCTCTGAAAAATAGACTTAGATAAACTAGATGACCAAGTAGAAGGTTGAGGAGAAGAAGCAACTCCTGAAAAAGTCTAGTAAGTGACAAGTATCTAGGAGGCACTGATGGACCACCATACAATAGTGATTCCAGGGAGCTGGTAAACATAGATAAATCAATGGGTTGGCTCCTAATAGGAATTTCTAGCATAGTTCTCTCTATTGAATAAAAAGGAATATGTGGCAGTGATAAATTATGACCTAAAAAGGCTAAAGTGGTAGAATACTAAGGGTCAGGTCAGAAAGGAGAGAAAGGGACTCTTGGGTCAAAAGATTCACTACAAGTAAATGGAGAATGAGGTTTTTTTGCCTCTCCTTTTCCAGTAATACCTTCAATGCTTATTAACCCAGGAGGTAATTCAGTCGTAATTATCAGCTTCTTTCGAAGTGAAGGTGGTGGAGTAGGAGCTAAAGTAGCTGAAGGTGATTCAAGTTGTTCCACTTCTGGTTCGATTAGTTCATTATCCGAAACTTCACTAGTATCAGATTCAAGTTCTAATTTCAAGGCCAGAATGAACTAAGCTTGATTCTACTTCTTGCTTTGGATTCACTTCGGTTTCTACTGTCTCAGATTGTAAAAATGTTGACGTTTCAGGTTCTTCAAAGGTTTTAGAACCTATTGACTTTGACCTTTTAGTTTTAATCTTTTCCAATTTACTAGGTGTATATTCAAGAGGTTTACCTTGCATTCTACGTGACTACCTTGGTGATTCAGCCAGGATGAAAATTTATCACAAAATCAAATAATATTCATAATCCAATCCTAAGGTCTCTAAAAAGTAAAAACAAACAATTAACACACACTAAAAAATCTAAGGATTAAAACCATGCAAACAAGCTTTTCACGGCAAGCTCGCTAGTTGGTGATGAAACTCAACGTCATAGAGATAAAAGTGAAAAGTGGCTATAGATAGAGTGGGAGGAACTAGTTACGTTGGCAACCTGCTAAATGTACACGATCTGGTGCAAGTAAAATTCATTTATGCCATCTCGAATGAAGAGTACCCTCCAGAAATTTCCAAGTGAGTCTAGCCAACATCTGTTCCAGGTATAGTAGAGACATCCCCTTCGTCGTCACCTCGGGTAAAAGCCCTAAGAATATGGTCACTAAGGTTACCACTTAAAACAATTCATCCTGGGGGGACAATCACAGATTAGACGTACACGCAAGGGCAAAGTAACAAAGCTCAATGCCCTTGAAAGTTTCTCAACATGGTTAAACTGAGGTTTACTTCCAAGTGACTCCCAAGTATCTTTCGACACCGTTTTAGTACTTGTAAATCTCTCTACCGTAGCTAATGAAGTGGGGTCGATCACTTCACTGGGTCCAATATGATCTCATGCTTGACTCCTTTGTAAGGGGAGCTTCCCAGAGAAAAATTGCAATAAATGGATTTTCCTCCCTATCACAAGATTATATTGTTTGTTTGTAGCTTTGGAAAGTTTACTCACTTCCCTATTACAAAGCCCTACAACCTAATCTACTATAGGTGGAAAAGAGCCCTAAAACTAAGAACTTTCTAGGTTGATTTTATTAGCATTCATTTTAAGAGATGTTATTTACCCAAAGGTGATGGATGTGAAACTGATGAAATTATAAAATGACACAAATCCTAATACAGTAAAAAATGAAAATGTAATCTTTTCGTTTCAATAAAGAGTCTATCTGAAGTAAAGAGAGAGTCTTTCACTTTTTCAACTGAAATATAAACAAAAACTCTAACTCCCACTATATTCCTTTTCCTAAAATGCACCTATCTAATTTTGAATTACCCAAATATTGAAAAATAATTTCAAATTTTCATTTTGCCCATTAACACAAAAAATCAAGAAATTTCTCTTTTCATACAATCACTCAGAAATTCAGAAAATGCAAAAAGAAACCAATAATCACTAAAAATGAATTTTCCCTAATTGAATGCTACGAATTCACTTACGATAAAAAATACAATTCATGAACACCTCAACCAATCGAAAGAAAAATGGATTTTCATTTCGAAACAAGCATAAGAAGTATTTTCATAAACAATACCTAATCTTGCAAATCATTCATTTTGACACTCAAAATAAACTTTTGCAAAAAACAAAGTTATGGATGGAATGAGAACCTTTACCTCAAAACGAGAACTCTAGCCCAAAAATGCCAAAAAACATGAAAAAACAACCCAAAAACGAAAAGTGTGTATTCTAGAACGATGTTGTTTTTAAGGGTAAATTTTCAACATTTTATTAAAAACCATTTTTTTGCAAAAAGGACTGGAAAAACATGCTCGAAACAAAAAGTGTTGACGCTGGAATAATAAAAAAAAAATCGGGTACTTTCTAGCAATGTAATTAAAGATAAAATATTAGGACTTTGAAAAACTGTAAAATTCCAACAATTATCAGACATGATGTTAAAGATAAAATATCGTGTCTCAAAAGCTTATAATTCCAACAATTTTCATCGATCTTGTTAAAGATAAAACATCTTGAATCTAAAAAAATCTAAAATTGTAATTGTTTTCAACCATAGCATTAAAGATTAAATATCATAACTCAGAAAAACCTTAATGTTTTGATTTTCAACCATGGAATTGAAAATCTTAAGTTTTTAACATATTTGAACCATGAAATTATTGACAAATTATATGACAAACAATTTTTAAAAATGAACAAGTAAATTAAAGATTCATTATTCCAAGAGAAATTTTTATTTTAAAGGCTAAAAGTATAGCTCTTTTGAAATCTTAGCCTAAGACAACTTATCTTATTGCATCAAAAACCTAAAAATCAACCATCAAAACGAAGTGCCCCCTTTCAATGAGCCATTAAGTTTTTAACATTTTTAAAATTATCTTATACCAAATGATAACAATAAATAATATCATGGCAATATCATTGTATAATTTAAAAATTGAACATTAATTTCTATTTTGTTATTACTTTAAATCAAGATATGAACAAATGATAACAATAAATAATATCATGGCAACATCATGGTATAATTTAAAACTTGAACATAGATTTTTTATATATATATATATATATATATATATTTTATACGTTTAATCAAAATATGAACAAATGATAACAATAAATAATATCATGAAAATATTACTATATAATTTAAAAATTGAACATTAATTTCTTATATATTTTTTTATACTTTTGACAAAAATATGAACAAATGATAACAATAGATAATATCGTGGCAATATCACTACATAACTTAAAAATTCAACATTTTTTTTTGAACTTTTAATTAAAATATCAACTTTGGTAGATTGAATATAACATAATTTATCTTCGTAATTCTTTGTTACATTATGGATATTCTAAAGAAACAAAATATATATATTAAAAAAACATAAATTTAAGAAAATAACTTAAAATTTTGAAAAAAAAATAAACATAAAAAATAAATTAATAATAATGATGAAATAAATTAAAAACAAACAAACAAACAAAAAAATCAATAAAATAATAGAAAGAAATATTAAAAAAAATACAATAAAAACCACTAAAATGAAAACTTTAAAAGAAATAAATAAGGAAGAAAAAACATTAAAAAAATTAAACTTATTAAACAAAATATTTAAAAAAATAAAATAAAAAAACATGACAAAAAAAACTCATAAAAAAATAATAAAAAAAAATTTACTTGTCAAAAAATAAAATAAAAATAAAAACAAAAAAAGATAAAAATAAATATTAAAAAAAAACACATAGGAAAAAAAACATCAAAATATATATATATATATATAAAAAACAAAAATAATAAAAACAACAAAAATAATAAAATAAAATAATTCAAATACTTTTTTTTTAAATAATTACAATAAAAATAAAATAAAATGAAATAAACAAATATAAAATAATTAAAATTAAAATTAAAATAAATATATGAATAAAAAATTAAAATAATCGAGATTGAAATAAAAAATTAAAAAAATCAATTTAAAGTGAATAAAAAAATTAAAAAAGGAAAACATTATATATATATATATATATATATATATATATATATATATATATATATATATATATATATATATATATATATATTGACTCGCCATGGGGTCTTGACCCTGGGTGAGTGGGAAACTCCCCGCCCGCCCAGGGCCAAGCCCCTGCGGCTACCTAGGCAGGGGAGGTTGATTACGTTAGCTACCCGCCTGCCCAGGGCCGAGCCCCCGCGACCACCTGGGCGGGGGAGCACCAATTCTAGGAATCAGCCTCCCACCACACAGGTGGTCGCGGGGGCTCGGCCCTGGGTGGGCAGGGAGCTGTCTCAGCTCCCTGCCTTGCCTAGGGCTGAGCCCCCACGAATGCTTATGCAGGGGAGGTCCAATTCTAGGAATCGACCTCCTCCCGCCTAGGTGGCTGCGGGGTCTCGGCCCTGGGCTGGCAGGGAGCTAACTCTGACTCAGCTTCCCGCCCACCCAGGGCCAAGCCTCCACGGCCACCTGGGCGGGGTGAGGTCGATTCTTGGAATCGAGCCTCCGCCGCCCAGGTGACTGCAGGGGGCTCGACTCTGAGCAGGTGAGTAGCTGACTCAGCACCCCGACTGCCTAGGGTTGAGCCCCTGCGACCACCTAGGCAGGGGAGGACCGATTCTTGGAATCGAGACTCCCCCGCCTAGGTGGACGCGGGAATCGGGCCTCCCCTGCCCAGGTGGCTGCAAGGGCTCGACCCTGGGTGGGCAGGGAGCTGAGATAACTCCCCGCCCGCCCAGGACTGAGCCCCCACGGTGACCTGGGCAGGGAGGTCGATTCCCGAAATCGACATCCCCCCACCCAAGTGGCCATAGGGTGTTGGCCCTGGGTAGGCCGACAGTTGCCGCCCAGGGCCGAGACCCCACGACTGGTCGATTTTTATATATATATATATATATATATATATATATATATATATATATATATAGATATATATATATAACTCCTCAAACAAGATTATTTTTATTCATTGTAGCTGTTCATAGTTATATACATGAGGGAGTGACTGATGAGTTTCATTTCCCGATAACTCTTCATTTTCTCTTATTAATCATTTACATTATTTACAATTGTTCACCCAATCCCTATGATTAGGTGTCAACATTACCCCCCTTAATCTGAAGGGATGTTGGTGAGTCCAAGCATCATTCTAAATCTTTCAAGATTTTCTCTTCCAAGCGCTTTGGTGAAGATGTCTACAATCTGCTCATTAGTGGAAAAATGGCGAAGATGGATTGTTTTGGCCTCAACATGATGTTGAATCAGATGATATTTTGTATTGATGTGGTTCATTTGATCATGGAACTTTGGGTTCTTGGCCAACTTTATTGCAGAGGTATTGTCAACCATGAGTGGAGTTGAATGTGCTTGTTTTACCTGCAAATATTTTAGAATTTTCCTGAGCTACACAATTTCTTTTGTTGCCTCAGCTGCTGCCACATATTCTTCCTCTGTTGTGGAATCTGCTGGAACTGATTGTTTGCGTGATCTCCAGGAGACAACTCTTGATCCAAGACTCATAACATAACCAAAAGTAGATACCCCAGTTTCTTTGTCCCCTTCGAAGTCTGAATAGGAGTATCCAATCAAGATGAACTCACCCACCTATGTATACTTGAGTCCAAAGTCTCGAGTTCCCTTCAAGTACTTTAGAACTCGTTTTGCAGAAGACCAATGTCCCTCACAAGGCTTTTTCATAAAGCTGGAGAGGATTCCAACAACAAACGAAATGTCTGGTCTAGTAGTAGTCAGGTAATTGAGACTTCCTACAAGTTGTTTATACTTTGTTGCATCCTCAAATTCTTTTCCTTCAATGTATGTGAACTTTAAGTTTTGTTCCATTGGAGTAGTTAGAAGATTGCATTCAGCCATGCCAAACCTGTTCAAAAAATCTCCAATGTACTTCTTTTGAGAAAGGAATATGGACTTCGGATGTTGAGTTACTTAAATACCAAGATAGTAATGAACATAGCCCAAATAAGTCATTTCAAAACCTTTCCTCAATTCCTTCTTTATGGATGCAATGTAGCTCTCATTGTTCCTTGTCATCAAAAGATCATCTACATATACCACAAGATATACAACTGTTTTTCCAACTTTCTTGACAAACAAAGTTGCATCATCAAGATCTAAATGTTTGAAATTGAGTTTTAGTAGATGCTCATTTAGTTTTTCATACCAGGCTCACGTAGCTTGTTTGAGGCCATACCATGATTTCATAAGTTTTCATACTTTATGTTCATGTCCTTTCACAATAAATCCTTCAGGCTGGGACATAGAAACATTCTCTTTTAGATCTCCATTCAAGAAAGCAATTTTTACATCCATTTGATGGACTTTCCAACTGTTGTGAGCTGCTAGGGCAAAGAGTGTCCAGATTGTAGCCCATTTTGATGTGGGGGAAAAAGTCTCCTCATAATCGACCCCTTCCTTCTGTGCAAAACCATTTGTCACAAACCTGGCTTTGTGCTTGTCAAGTGAGACATCAACTTTATACTTGTTCTTGTAGACCCACTTGCAGCCAATTGGTTTGGTTCCCAATGGAGGATCAACCAGCGTCTAAGTGCCATCCTTTATCAAGGCATCACACTCCTTTTGCATCACTTATTTCCATTCATTATGAGAATCCACTTCTTTGAAGGAAGTTGGTTCAAAATATGTAGACAAATTCATATAACAATCATAAGAAACATCCATATCAACAGGTGAATCAGAGTCATCTACATCACCTCCATTTTTCCAGGTTGAATTTCTAGTTCC
The DNA here is from genome assembly GCA_031772625.1 of Pinus tabuliformis. Lineage (NCBI taxonomy): Eukaryota > Viridiplantae > Streptophyta > Pinopsida > Pinales > Pinaceae > Pinus > Pinus tabuliformis. Next base: position 314,012,869 of record CM062808.1, on the reverse strand, counting down.
CGTATTTCCAACCTCATCAAGATGAACACTTTCAAGTGTCTTTGTCAGCCACTTTGGGGAACCTTTCTGAGATGGTCCAGGTTGCTTAGTTGATTGAGTTGAGACTGAATCAAGATTAAGTCTCCCAATTCTGTCAATCACATCACTCAAAGTATCATCAGTGGTTGGAGTTTCATGCAGGGGAGAGAGTGCTTTAGAAGAAGATTCCACATGTTGATCCAGTATAGGAATCCCCCCTTCAAGATGTGGAATATGATTATCAAATTCTCGAAATGATTTTGCATTTGTGAATCTATCCAAGCGATCAAGTTGCCACTCAACAACATTGTCAGCTTTGGATGATTCAAGAAAGATTATATCTCTAGATACAAAAAACTTTTTATTGACTTCATCATAGATACGGTATGCTTTGGAGGTGTTTGAATACCCCAGGAAGATACACCGAAACCAAAGACCCTGAGATGCTTTACCGAAGGAATGTGCCCATACCACATTTCATAAGGAGTCTTGTTTTTAATAGCATTAGATGGACATCTATTCTTTACATATACAACACATAGAACTGCATTAGCCCAAAACATCATTTTTACATTCTTGAAAAACATCATGGAGCGTGCACCATATTTAAGATTGTCCTATTCATTCTTTCAGAGCTACTTCGTTCTGTTGGGGATTATAAGGCATAGTTGTTTGATGTTTGATCCCATGTTGGCGAAGATAGTTTTCAAATTCATTTGAAGTGTATTCTTTTCCATTATCAGTGCAAATAGAGCCAATATGAGATTGTGCATCATTTTCAATCCATGTATGAAAGTTATTGAATGTTTAAAAAACATTAGATTTGTTCTTCAATATATAAACCCAACACATTCTGGTGTAGTCATCAGTAAATGTCATCATATATTTATTTCCATTTGAAGAAGGAGCAGGCATTGGACCACATAAATCTGAGTGAATGAGTTCAAGTTTTTTATGTGCTCTGGAATGTGAATCATGAAAAGACTGTTTGCTGTGCTTTCCTAGAATGCAAGCATCACATTGCTTAAGTTTCCTAGGAATTGTAGGTAAACCAGTAACACCATTTTTTTTCAACAAGTGGAGGCTGTCATAGTTCAAGTGTCCAAATCTAGCATGCCATAATAAACTTGATCGAAATGTACCTTCTTCATAATGAGAATTGTATGAGAAATTTTGTGCACAAGCAGAGGTACCTTGTAGCTTGAGAAGCCTTTCTTCTTATATCCCCGTCATGACAAGTGAGTGATCTGATGCTTTTATCACCTCAATCTTGCCATCAAACATATAAATGGAGTGTCCTTGCTGGTGGATGTGGACCAAGGACAACAAGTTTCTCCTCAGTTGTGGGAGATATAAAACATGATGTAGAAGAAAGTCTGGAAGACCAGGCAATTTAAGCCTGATTGTGCCAAGCCTTGATGGCTTGAGTTTTGATTTGTCTGCAAAGTATATTGCTCCATGAACATTGTTAGTAAATTCTTCAAAACAATCTCTTCTAAAGGTCATGTGGCAAGTTGCTCTTGAATCAAGCAACCAATCATTTTTCCAAGAAGCAAGTGAAGCATTAAATAAGTCTTCATTTACTCCAATATTACAATGTGCCACAACATAGTGAGCGGATTCATGTGCTTTACCTTTCTCTTTGTCATTAGTTTTACCTTTGGGTTGGCTTCTTTCATGCTGGTTCTTTGTCTCTGTCTCCAACACACACTCCTTTCCACAACTCATTAAAAATGAGAGTGTGTTTGATTTTCCGTGACCATTCTGGATAGTTCTCCTTGCTGGTGAGAACCACTCCCACAGTAGATATCAATTAATTCATTTTAAAAACTGTGCAATGTAAAAAAAATATACTTCTGCTGCCAATATATAAAATATTTTCACTTTTGGTGTTAAAGAAAAACTGCACTGTAATAACAATATTATGAAAAAAATGCAATTCTATTAGCAATATGACAGAGGTATTATTGAGGGAGGGATTATATGGGGAAGGAGTGGCATGAGAGCGTGGAGGGTTAGCGCATTTGTATGGAGGGGCGTACTGGAGCAGCTGCAATGTACTATATAGGAGGATAGGCAACGTGTATTGATACCGGTGTGTAGTCTGTGAAGAATGTGGATTGGGCGATTGTGAAAATGAAATACTGCTCTGCCACAAATGTGACAGAGGTTACCACATGTATTGCCTTCGCCCTATTGTTGCTAGAGTTCCTGCAGGAAGCTGGTTTTGCCCAAATTGTAAGGCCGATCCCATCAAAGAATTCCCTCTTGTGCAGACCAAAATTGTCGGCTTCTTTCACATTCAAAGGTATTCCCAAGTAGCACACACATCCCTCTTTGAGTCGAGAAAAAGGAAAAGGCGTTCTACAAGTCTGATTGTTTCGAAGAAAAAGAGACGACTATTGCCCTTCACACCGAGCAAGGATCATGCTAGAAGGCTGCAACAAATGGGTTCTCTAGCCAGTGTGTATTGTATTGGGAGCAACATATCTCCAGCAGGGTGGAATGAGCAATGGAGAGGCCCAGAGATCTACGTAATCAGGCCAGGAGATGTCATAACGAAACCTGCATAGGCCACCACAATGAAACGCTTGGGGACGGTGAGGACAACTACGTAGTGGGCACATCACGAAAATTAGCAGCAGTGATTAAAAAAATATCATAGGGACACTATGATAGAGAGCCCAGAGAGCGCAGAGAATATGGCAGAGAGCGCAAAGAATAGAGAGACAAAATATTGTAGAAAACTGATACAAGGAGTTACAACATAAAAGCTAATTTTGGGAGCTGGCTCTGATACCATGTTAGGCCAGGAGGTAACTCCTCAAATGAGATTATTTTTATTCATTGTAGTTGTTCATAGTTATATACATGAGGGAATGACTGACGAGTTTCATCTCCCAATGACTCTTCATCTTCTCTTATTAATTATTTACATTATTTGCAATTGTTCACCTAATCCCTATGATTAGGTGTCAACATATATATATTAATTTTTATTTTTGTTTTTAATCGTTTAAATGTTTTAATTCTTTTTTTTTAAATGTGCCTTTTTTATATAGTTATTTTAAATTGATTTTATTTATTTATTTATTTTTTAATTATTTTAAATTTTTTATTTCGATTATTTTAATTTTTGTTTTTAAATTTTAATTTTTTTATACTTGTTTTTTTGTTTTTGTTTTTAGTGGTAATTATTTAAAAAAAAATATTTTAATTATTTTATTTTATTTATGTAGTTATTATTATTATTATTATTAAATTATGTGTTTTTTTGAAAAATTTCCCTTTTTATTTTTATTTTTTGTTTAAATTTTTTCACTTTTATAAGTAAATTTTGTTTTTTTTACAATATTTTTTTTTGTCATGTTTTTATTTATTTATTTTAATGTTTTATTATTAACATGAAAATCACCAACATTTAAAAAAAATGATCCACACTTAATACATTAGAAAATTTAAAGTGTAAAAAAACATGAAAATCACTAACATTTTAAAACAAATGTTCATACTTGATACATAAAAAACTTAAAAGTGTCAAAAATAAATCCTCTAAAAAAATGGGTTGATGTTGTATCAACATTTTTCAAAATCAACATGAAAATCAGTAACATTTAAAAAAAATGTTACATAAGAAAATTTGATGTGCCAAAAATATGCTAAAAAAAATAAAGGTTATTCTGAATAACCACTTTTCAAAATCGAGTGCTTTTTCTGCTACCTTAAAAAAATAGGTACTAGGTAATTTTCTCATTTGATAGGTAACTATGTTAAAAGAAAAAACTGGATTCAAATCCTGATCTAATCAACAAAAGAAAGATAAACAGTTAACACAACAAAACCAACAAATCTCTCTTTTGATAGATCGACCATTGATCAGACGAGATCTACCCTAATTTGTAAAAGCAAGACAACCACAAACAAATATCAATATAACACTCAGTGAGACTGAAAAACACTCACATGAGGTTCAAACAAGTGTATAACACTAGGAAAAAACAAAAAGTTTGGATTTAAAGAGGATATAATTGATTTTTTCAAAATTTCATGGTATGTGCGCAAGCTCTGGAGTAAACTAAAGTCTAAGTGCGTACAATGTGGGAAATTTAGAAAAAGTAAAAAATAAATCAAATCCAACCCAAAATCCAAATTTCTAAAATTTCTAGACACTCATGGAAGGCTTGTGCAGAAGGTTGAAAAGGTCAAAAAAGGAAAACTAATGGAGACTGAGATGATTCCCCATTGGAGTCAACAATTTGTTATGTGGACTTATCCCTCTTGCAAACAAGAAAGATCTCCCTAGACTTCAAAGAACCCTAGTAACAAACAAACATGAACTGCTACCTTTCTCTAGATTCTGATTGACTAAAAGAAAATACAATGATATAGGCCTCTTACTAATTAAACAAAATGATTGATGAAGTCCCCTTCAAAGCTTCCGACCATTCACTCCTCGATGCTTTAGAGATCCTCTCGTCGCTCCCCACAACTTCTCCATAATGTCCTGAAAGAGATCTGCATAGACAGAGACAAACAAGAGATCAAAGCATCCAACATATAACCAAAGAGATAAATGGACTAATTAACCAATTATATATCATAAACTGATCAATATGCAATCAAAATCTATGTAGGTGATCAAGGAATCCTACAAATTAGATCAACATAGATTTAATTGAGAAATAGCGATTGTTTTTATATTAATAAAATGGAGAAAAACCTTACAACCTATAGCCTGGATGTTGCAAGTCCATTCTACAATCTCCAACCCTTTCCCTTGCAAGAATAACCTTCCAACCTTATTCCAACAACATAAACCTACTTCCGACAGTCCTCCTCCAATCCTTAGACCTGTAGTAGCTTTATAAGCCAACAATGGGAAGTTTTGGATCCATTCTCCATAATATGAGATCCACTAATAGTGGGATAGGGGTTTCACAAAGGAAGGGGAGTTGTTCCATGATGGGAGGGATCAGGGATGAATAGGCACCCATTCGAAGATTGTTGGTTGGGATAGATGCTACCAACAATGCTTATAGACTTTACTTTTTATTTTTACGTTTGTTGAGTCAAGTTCGCAAGTCATAGTGTAAGACAATGCGTACTTATGCACATATTTTAACGGTATTCTCTGCGTATGCACATAAATTAACTAGGAAACTGTGAAAGTAGCCAAAGAAAGGGTTTTTGTGCCATAGGATCCACGAATTCTACTTTCTTTGGGATGATTTAGATTCTAACTTTGTAGGGTAATGCTCTTGGGACACATTTGTGGATAACGAAAGATCCAAAACGATGGCCATTTTCCTAATGCGACAAAATGACATGTAACAACATTTGAAGACTAATTTGGTGAACCCACTCCTCAAGAGCTGATGAAGAAAACCAAAAACCATTGAAACGATAGTTCAACAATTTCTGTCGATAATTGGAAACAATGCAACAAATTGCAATATTTTTCACCTCAGGAGAAGGGGTTTTAGCTTACTGTTACAACACAAATGTAGATGTTGATAGATCTTTAGGGTTTGTTGAAGGAGGCCTTGCTTTTAGAACATCTTTAAATTACCTTGATGGTCTTGAGGTGGATGCATCCCCCCTTTAGTTCCACCTCAAATTCTTGCTACCGTGTAAATCATGGCATCCTTGGTAATGCTGTATTCACTAAGGAACTTCTGATCTTAAAGTTGTCGTCCTTCATGAATGAGCCAAAATCATTCATGAGGAATGCACATCTTATCATGTAACCTTTTCACAAGTGGGAAAACAATATCCTTTTTTTGAAAACTACAAACAAAAGGATTCCCCTGAGATTGGTTTCACTAGGATCGAGAAACTCTCTAGATCTGAGCTCCAGGTCGTTGCAAAACCTACATTCCCAAACCCTTCAACACCGACCATTATTGAAACCCTAGTTATTGACAACTCTAATAAATATATTGGGATAAATCAATGTGTTTAATTTAGGGGGATTCAAACCGAGCATCAACTATATCAGAGCCAACTACCCAATCACATTGCGAACAACTGGTTGAGCTAACCCCTTGGTCTAGAAAGCATGCTTCTTTATTTACAATGAAATTTAGTCAAATTTAAATTATAGTATTGTCATTGGTTGTTATGGGATTGTCAATGAAATGCAATTGCTCATGTTATATATTAATAAACATTTAGCAAACTTATCTTGGAGTATGTTTTTCTATAATCAATTGCATTATGTCTTTATAATATAACTTTCTTGCAAAAAAAATCTGCATCATGTGCCTAATTTTTAATGCAGTGTGTGAGGGATTGCTATAATTTTGTACAAAAATATAAGTAAAGAAGTCAGATAATGGGCCAATAGTTTGGCATTTTTTTGGTTTGTTCTCATTAGAATCCAATGATTGAACATTACCAAATTTGAGCATGAAATCTATGAAAGGTGCAGATTTGTTTGGTATGGATTTATTGGGGAATCCTGAAACCACATGTTGGACTAGGATTATGCCATCGATGCTTCCAATGGGAAATTTTAACCAAAAAAGGTGCCTAGTAATCCTATGCCAATAAGCAAATGGATGCCAAATTTAAAGTTTAAATAAGGATCATATCAATTTTTTATGTGACTTTACATTCATAAAATATGTGAGATATGAAGGCTCATCTTAGATGCCAAAAATTTGCTTTGCTTTCTTATATGCAAAAAACTCGGTACTTAGAAAACATAATCACGGGCTAAACGATAACTATGACTTCAAAATGAACTCAAGTTCTAAAACTTAATATTTTTGTTAAAAAACGTTAAAATCAACCTCAGAATTATAAAGTGATCTTACTAGTAGCACCATTGAGTTAAAATTATAATGTATTTGAAACCATGGCTTTGAAAAATAATAATGTCATGGACAAAAAGCTTTAAGTCATTGCTTGAATTGAAAAACAATGTCACTAGTTATTTTTCTAGTTAAGATTAATACTGGTTTAAAATTGTGGCTTGAAAATCAATACCATTGTAGACATAAACCATAAAAACCAACAACATTACAAACAAAATCATAAAAAATGAGGAAAATGTGTTTAATATATAATAATAATAATAATCTAGCTTTAAATTCACAACCAAGCTAGACACCAAAATGATGTATGAGACCCCCTTGTTTATATATATATAGAGAGAGAGATCACATTATAACTTCAAATTTTTTATCACATAACTTAATTTTTCTTTTTTCTATAAGACAATTAAAAATTTATAATAAAAAATAGCTGACTTGATGACTATGTGAACTTAGAAAAACAAATTTATAAGATGAAGAGAAAGGAAACGACAATTAAAAAATGATGAAAAAATGAAATAAAGACATAAATTACATATTTGAAAATAATTAAAAAAAGTTATTATTATTGTTTTATTTAAAGTTCAATTTAAAAAAAGGTGTACCAGTAGTTGTAATGTCGAGAAAATCATCCCAAATAACGATGTACAACTTTGTGTAAGAGAGAATATAACTACAATAGTATGATTTTCTCTATTTCTAGCTTTTTTTTGGCAACAAAGTACTCTTTTTCTCTCAAGATTGTAGCACACTTCAACAATCCACATAAGACCACACAACTAGATCTAAAGGTGTATAACCTATGTATAAAGAAAATATAGTTACAATAGTGGTACAACTTGTATGGCTTGTTGGTATATTGCTGACCTTTTTAGTGTTCTGCGCTTTTCCTCCTTGAATGCATTTTTTATTCTTCTAGCGCTCTTTTCATATAAGATCAACTTCTCCTTTCTTTTCCTTTCTATGCTTTGAGAGATAATTAATACCCTCAATCCTAGTTGCCACCTATATCAATCATGAAAAGTATGGCTAGGGTTAAATCCTAATCTAAGTCATAATGTTCTATAACAAACACATTTCATTTTAATTCCTAAGAATGCTTTACTCAAAACATAAGACTTTCAGTTTGTATTTTATTTTTAAAGTAAAATTATAAGGTAAATATTTCACACTTTTCCTAAATTATCACTAAAGAAACTTCTCTCACAATTTCATACACATTCACACTAAAACTTGTGCAAGTAATTTCATGCTCAAGTTACATTTCTCAAAACTCCCTCTTAGTAAAGAATTGATTCTGCACAAATCCAAGTTTGTCTTTGAAATCCTCAAACTTCCTTTCCTTAAGGGCTTTGTTAGAATATCAACAACCCGCTGATCTATGGGGATACTCTAAAGCTTCATTGCTATCCATTGAATCCTATCTCAGATGAAGACATATCTAATCTTTATTTCCTTGGCCCTAAGATAAATGGATTTGCAACTAGTAGTATTAGAGGTAGTGTATTCTACTTCTACTAAGCTAAGTTCCATGGAAGTATGCTTCCTATTGAAACATGATATTAGTGTTAAACCCAAGCTAAAACAACACTTTGAGGTGCTATTCCTGTCTATTGAGTTGCATGCCCTTTTTGAGTTTAAATACCCTTGAAACTTCACTTCAACATATTCAATATCTTAGATCATACTCCACCGTGCCCCTCAAGTATCTTATCACATGTTTTATTCCTATCCAAACTCCTACCTTGGCTCCACCATGAATTAACTTAAGGTGTTCATAATAAAACATATATTTGAACTAAAGTTGACCAAATATGTTAAGGAGCCTATCAACTAACTTTACAACCTGGGATTCACCAAATCTAATTTTGAAGTTGTTACCTTCTTCAAATTAGTTATCATGGGTGTATCCATAGATTTGTGTCCTCGATTTAAATCTCTTTATGATCTCCATTGCATATTTACCTTGCCCAAGGAAAGTTTCCCTAATTTCTACCAAACCTCCGAACCTAAGTAGTAATGCATCATGTTGATATCCTTTATCTCAAACTCAATTTTCATGTCTTCTTTGCACCTTACAATGAGTTTCTTTGCACTGATAAGAAACAAGTGATCTACATGAAATACCAAAAAGAGTAGATCAATACCAACAAATATATCAGTTAGGATTCACTTTTCTTTTGGTGAAGCCATACTTTGGAGATATCCATTTATCTTAGAATACCTTGCTTTTAGTGTCTTCTTAATTCCATTAAAGGCTTTCTTTAACCTACAAATATGTGACATTTTCATATCTACGTCAAATCCTTAAGGGTGATCTATGTACAATTCTTCCTCAAAGATCCTATTAAGGAAATTTGTCTTCACGTTTGATGTATCCTTTATCGCATAAATGAAACTAAGGACATAACTGCTCTAACAAAAGTGTACTAGTGTAGGAATTTACAGGGTAAGTTCCTCAGACAGAACACCAAAGGACACCGCTCACAACCAGATCGCAGATCAATACACCAGTATTTTTGACGTGGTTAAAACCCTCAAAGAGGGAAACAGTCCACGGCCCAAGCCAACGCGGCCACTTCAGGCAATTTATTAATAAAAGAATGAAAATTTACATATGTTTCTCTCATGCACGGATTACCCTACAAATGACCCTCCATGCGCTTTAAATAGAAATCATGGACCAATCGGGTGTCAAGCCACGGATCAAGTGTCGGTAATACCGAGGAGAGAATGAACCGTCAGATCACTACATATCGTGACCGTCGGATTGTAAGTTACAAAATGTACAACGGTAAAGAAACACACTTTACCTAACTCTATACTAGACCAAGTTGTACTTAACTGTTTCCTATGTGTCGGAATATCCTAACATCCCCCCTTAAGAACAACTTGGGATAGGATTGAAGGATTTACAAATATGACACAATAGGAGAAGGAAGGAGGCACTAGAGCCTATCCCCCCTTAGTGACAACTTCCTGAACTCCAACCATAAATTGAAGTTTAGTGAACTTCGCCTCTGTGAGAGCCTTTGTGAAGATGTCTGCAACTTGATCACCTGTTGAACAATATTGCACTTCAAGAACATGGTCATGAATGAGCTTTCTGATGAAGTGCATGTGCAGTTCAATGTGTTTGCTGCGCTGATGTTGGACTGGATCTTTGCATAGCTGAATGGCACTTTGATTATCACACCAAAGTGTAGTCGGATGCTGTTGCTCAAAGCCAAACTCTGACAGGATCTGACGAAGCCACAAGGCTTCCTTACTAGCTTCTATGGCACCACGATACTCTTCTTCTGCTGATGAAAGAGAAATGGCACCCTGTTTCTTGCAAGCCCATGTAATAGGTCCTGAACCAAGAGTGAACACATAACCGGCAGTAGACTTCCGATCATCAGGGTCACCAGCCCAATCGGAATCAGTGAAACCAACCAATAGAGGAGATGCTTCGGCACTGTAATGAATCCCAAACTGAATTGTACCTCGAACATAACGAAGTATTCTTTTAGCTGCTTTCTAATGACTTTCGCGGGGGTTTTGCATGAACCGAGCAACAAGGCCAACAACAAAGGAAAGGTCAGGACGAGTATGGGTTAGATACAAAAGTTTTCCTACAAGTTGACGGTATAAGGTAGCATCAACTTCAGGAGAAGTACAAGTGACTGAAAGTTTGACTCCAGACTGAAAGGGAGAAGGGGCTGGCTTACAGTCTTCCATGTGAAAATGGCGTAGAATATCACAGGCATACTTGGACTGGGAAAGAGAAATACCCTCCTTGGATTGCAAGACTTGAAGACCGAGAAAATAATGTAAGTGTCCTAAGTCTATCATTTCAAATTTCCTTTTAAGGCTAGACTTCACATGGTTTATAAGGTTGGGATCACTACCAGTAAGGATAAGATCATCAACATAAAGAACAAGGATGATAAGAGAGTTTCCCACTTTCTTGGTGTAGACAGTATTGTCAGAATGACACCTAGAAAAGCCAGATTCTAAAAGAAAGCTATCCATTTTGGCATACCAAGCTCGAGGAGCTTGCTTGAGACCATAAAGGGATTTCTTAAGTCGACATACAAGGCTAGAGTCTATTTGTATGAAGCCAATGGGTTGTTCCATATAGATTTCTTCATGCAACTCCCCATGCAAGAAGGCATATTTAACATCCATCTGTTGGACTTCCCATTTGAAAGAGGCAGCAAGGGAAAGAACAAGGCGGATAGAGTTCATTTTGGCAACAAGGGAGAAGGTTTAAGTGTAGTCAATGCCTTCAACCTGTGAAAAACCTTTAGCAACAAGATGAGCTTTATGTTTATCAACTTTCCCATCTGGTCCATACTTGGTTCTGTAAACCCATTTGCATCTAACAAGTTTTCGTCCCTTTGGTAGAGGAACAAGATCCCATGTATCATTTGCCAATAATGAATGATATTCTTCATTCATAGCTGCTTCCCAATCTGGATGGCCTGAAGCTTCTGCAAAGGTGTTAGGATCATAATTTACTGGAGCTTGAGCCAGTAAAGAAGAGGCTCTCTCGAACTGAGAACGTGTGCGTCACTGATCGGTAGGATCACCGGCAAGATCACCTGCTGCATCTCGAGTAGCACGAACCCATTTTGGAAGCTCAGGAGTTGAAGGAGGATCCTGAGATGGTGGGGGAGGATTGTCATCCTCACTTTCATCATCTGAAGAAGAAATGTTTTCAAAGGTAGAAGAGATAGGGAGAGGTGGCACATTCCCCGGACTAGGCTCGCAGGCCGATATATTTTCATCAAATTTTACATCTCTTCTAATGATAACATTTTTGGACTTAAATGGAATAAGTCTATAGCCTTTGACATCTTCAGAATATGCAACAAAAGTACATTTTTCACTCTTAGGTTCTAAAGCTTTATGCTTTTCATCTGGAATATGGGCCCACACTTCACTTCCAAAAACACGAAAGTGACTTACATCTGGTTTGATTGAGCTCCATGCTTCTTCTGGAGTGATATTCTTTAAAGCCTTAGTAGGAGTGCGATTTATTATGTAATTTGCACAGTTAATTGCTTCTGCCCAAAAACTAAGACCAAGTCCTTTAGATTGTAGCATACAATTAGCCATTTCCTTTAAGGTGCGATTCTTCCTTTCAGCTACACCATTTTGTTGTGGAGTATATGGAACAGTATGTTGCATTTGAATTCCATTCTCAGTGCAATAGTTGATGAATGTGTTTTTAACATATTCTCCGCCATTATCAGATCTTAACTTGAGAATTTGATGTCCAGATTGTTTTTCAACAAAGGCCTTGAAGGCCAAAAAAGTGTTAAATACTTCACTCTTGAGTTTTAAGAAGTATACCCAAGTGCGTCTGGAGAAATCATCAATGAAATTTAAGAAATACTTGCAGCTAGAGAATGACACAACTGGAAGTGGACCACATAAATCACTATGCACAAGCTGTAAAGGGGCTGAGGCGTGCCAAGAGGCACGTTTTTCAAAACTGTCCCGATGATGTTTTCCGAGTACACATCCGGAACAAACACCATCTCTGCAAGATACCATAGGAAGAACTGTCACCATATTTTCTTTACATAGATGCTGAAGGGAGCGATAGTTTAAGTGACCAAATCGCTCATGCCAAAGTTTGCTCACTTCATCGTTATGAGCAACAAATACTGAGGGAAGATTTGATGACCCAAAGTTGTGAAACTTATACAACCTTGTAGAATCATCAGCAATGCCAGTAGCCAAAATCTATTTAGGATCTCTTAAGTCCTTGATTACAACATCATGAGGTGAAAATTCAAAGATTTTACCTTCACCTGAATGAGTTATCTGATATACAGATAGAAGGTTGCAGGATAAGGTTGGAACACATAATACATCATTAAACTGACCATTGTCTAGATGAACAGTTCCAGTCCCTACAACATTAAGAGATCTATCATCACCAACATATATATATTTTTGGTGTTACAATCATTTAAAGAAAACATGGCTTTGTTTTTGGCCATGTGATAAGAAGCTCCAGAATCAATGAGCCACTCATGAGAATGAGAAGAAGAAGATACATTTAATGCATAGCCAGACCGAGATGCTTGACAACCACATGCAGAAAGTGCCATTCCTGAAGATGAAGTTGAAGTTGAAGATTGCCCCAAATGGATGTTATGCTTCTTCATTGCTGCTTCCAAGGCTTCCATCTTCTTAAAGCATTTTGATTCTAAGTGGCCATCTCGATTACAAAAATTGCAATGTCTATCAGTCTTCTTCCCTTTGTTTTTATTTGTCTTATCATTTTGTTGAAATGATTTTTCATTTTGGGGCTGAAATTGCTTAGGACCCTTGTTTGGTTTAGGACCATTCTTTTTAGGATATGACTTCTTAGGATTCTTTGAATTTGGTTGCTGCTGGGCGGCTAACGCTTTCTTGGAAGAGTTTCCAAGATTAAGAAGACCAAGGTGTAAGAGTTTTTCTTGTTCTCTTATTAAAGAATCACAAAAAGAGTCAAAGGAAGGGGACTTGTAGTCTGTTCCTTGAGAAATGAAGGCTTCTCTTGTAGAATGGAAGGTGGAAACAAACACAGAGTAGGCTGGTCCCAACTTTGTAAGAATGGAATAGATAAGGTTACTATCTTCTTTCTTAACTTTAACACCTTCCAAGAGATATCTAAGGGTCTTGAACTTGGACAAGAAATCTTCAATGCAAGAAAAATTATTAGGGTCCATGTAAGCAACTCATTTTCAAGTTGATGGGCTCTAAGTTCATTTTTAATCCCAAAAACTTTATTGATTTGTTTCATTGCTTCATCAGGAGTATAAAGTTCTGCAATATGGAATCTAAGATCTGGAGAAATAGACATCCCTATCAATCCACGTGCTTGATCTTGCCTATTTTCCCATTTAGCAGCCTTATCTTCATCCTTCGGTTTCTTTTCTTGGCCTGAGGCTATTCTGTAGAGACCTTTACTTCTAAGTAAATCCTCAATGTAGGCCAACCATTGGAAGTAGTTGGTGCTGTCAAGGGTAACTTGGTATTGACTTTCCATTTCAATGGAAACTGAAGCTAAAGATGCTGAAACTAAGTGTTCCAATGGATAGATCTCGAAAAATTAGGCTGGTTTAAAAAAAACGGCTCTGAAAACGGCTTCCGGATGAAGAAGTTATGGCTTTTTGAAAAAAAGTTGTTGAAGTTGCCGACGAGGTGCGGGAATGTGCGGAAATGAAAAAGTCCGCCCCCACAAAATGGAGACTTGAACCCAAGACCTCTACTCTCTTAGAATAGCTTTGAACCAATTGAGCTATACAAAAAATTTGAGAGAGAGAGAGAGAGAGGGGGGGGGGGGGGGTTGATGCTTTGGGTTGCGTGCTTGCTTTGAGAAGGATCTTTTTCCCTACAAAACAAAAAACACAAAACCCAACACGGACATGCAAAGAAAACGAACCTTACGGCTCGTAGTTAGCTTTAGCCGAAAAACTAAATATTTTCAAAAATTAACCTTGCGGCTCAAAGTTAGCTTTGGCCGGAAACTAAATATTTTCCTCAATGTTTTTGATTTTCCGAGATCACCCTAAGGCGCAGGGAAAAGAGCATACGCATGAGAAAAATCCTTCCTTTCTGTTTCTGATTTGCCCATATCACACAGAGTCGCAGGGCAAAGAGCATACACAGAAATGAAAGGTATAGATCCGGTAATAAAAAAAAGCTAAATAAACCGAAACCGAAATAAACAGAGAGAAAATAACAGTAAACTGCAAATAAACACTGTATACCTCCAGATCTTAAAAATGATGCAGCTAGGGCTACCAGAAACCTTTTCGTGTGAAACGAAAGGGGTTCCTCACTGGAACAGATGCTCCCAACACAACAGAGCAGTCCCTCGGCCCGAAAGCAGTCAGAAATAGCAGATCTAGGAAACAGCAGTCGGATGCAGTTCTACCGGCTTCAGATTTGGATGACCAATGGACGCGGCCCTCAAATAGCTCTGATACCATGTAGGAATTTACAGGGTAAGTTCCTCAGACAGAACACCAAAGGACAACGCTCACAACCAGATCACACATCAATACACCAGTATTTTTGACGTGGTTAAAACCCTCAAAGAGGGAAACAGTCCACGGCCTAAGCCAACGCGGCCACTTCAGGCAATTTATTAATAAAAGAATGAAAATTTACATATGTTTCTCTCATGCACGGATTACCCTACAAATGACCCTCCATGCGCTTTAAATAGAAATCATGGACCAATCGGGTGTCAAGCCACGGATCAAGTGTCAATAATACCGAGGAGAGAATGAACCGTCGGATCACTACATATCGTGACCATCGGATTGTAAGTTACAAAATGTACAACGGTAAAGAAACACACTTTACCTAACTCTATACTAGACCAAGTTGTACTTAACTATTTCCTATGTGTCGGAATATCCTAACAACTAGGACAATTTGGAAAATGCCTCTTGATAGTTTACAACCTCTTCCTCGGAGAACCCTTTCATCATGAACCACCCCTTGAACTTCTAAACAGTTCCATTTACTACAAGTTTGATCTTGTAGATCCACTTGCAACTTATCATTGAATTTCCCTTTGGTCTTGGCACTATGTCCTAAACATCATTCTTCGTGATTAAACTGTATTCCTTCACCATGACATCTTGCCATACCTATTCGTCTAATGCTTCTTGAAAGATGAAAGGCTTGGAATAAATGATGCTGCTAATCGATGCCATGTAATAGGGAAATTTATTCAAATGTTTTCCCTCTCTAAATGTACTCTTTGAAGCCTCAACATACTCTTAAGCATCACTCAATGTCTAAGTGAGTTTCAAGGTATCCCAATAGAAGAGGAAGGGGCTACTATCTCCTCCTCTTCACTTGAAGGTTATTGTTACACTACTTTGGAAATCATGGGTGACCTTGGTTCAACATTCAAGTCTTGCAACACCCATTCTCTCTTGCTAGAATTGGCTCATTATACTTTTTGAAGTGCAAAGTCTTCCTTAAATGTTATATTATTTCTTACTATTGTCTTCCTTTATTATGGAAAATAAACCCTATATGAATTTGAAGTCTCACTATAAAAAATTGTTAATTTTAGATAATAATGGTATGTTTTATGCTTAAGACAATTTACTTCAATGTTCCTTTAGCAGCCCAATAAGTGAAAATGAGAGAGAGAAGCCTGGAATGATGTTTGACGCAAACAAGAGAGAGAAGAAGATGTCATGAGATGATGATGTCCAAATGAGGAAAATGTCTCTCCTATTTATACACAACATTGATGGCGAAGAGACACATCTATTGGGCTTCATGAGCCTACATTTGATTGGAGCCGACCTTGACAATTTGTCCATAGGAGAAATAAATTCATAATTCCATTTCTTCTTGTCAGAATGAGATGATCTTTATATCAAAATTGTACCTCTCCGAAAGAGGAATCCAATGCAATAATCATCTCCACATATGATATATCCTAAGGTGGAATTTGGCCCTAGTTTCTAATTTTAACATTCCTCAGCTAGGGCGAATTCCACATGCTAATCCATCATCATGCCAACCTGACATACTATACCATCATGCCATCACTGCTCTACTAAACCATGAAGTAATAATGAAGAAGAAGTGATCAAGAGTGAGTCAGAATACCTTACAACTCTCCATTAACAAAGTTAGTCCTTGATCCCATATCAAGTTTTTGAACACCACACATCCTAGTCATAGGGAGCATGACAGTACACGATGCGACCATCGGTAGCACTATGGTTCTTAACTAGATTTTCCCAACTCATTGGCCAGATGAGAGGTACCTCCCATGAGTCCCAGATAGGATGTGTGTCCGGGCATCAACAAGAGAAGGTGAACCTCTAATCCTGCTCATATGCCATAGGAGAAGGTGAACCACTCATCCTATGCATATGTCAATTGTAGGGGAAGGACTCACCCTACGTGTATGTGTCTGGGTAGGGGAAGGTGAATCACTCACCCTACACACATGTCAACCATAATGGGGTATCATAGGGGAAGGTGAACTACTCGCCCTGTATCTAGCACACTACTATGGGAAGGTGAACCACTCACCCTATGGTTTCTCATGGCTAGCTCTAAGAACTACCCCATACCCCCAGAGCTCCCAAATCTCTGTGTCCAACTCATACGGGACCCTCATAAGAGGGTCGTTCCACGACTCCAAGTATTTCTCGGAAGAATAAGAATTTGAACTTCTTGAGAGGCTTTGTGAGAATGTCAGCAACCTGCTCATCTATCCTGATGTGTTGGAGGTTAACTACTCATCGTTGTACCATATCCCGAATAAAGTGGTACCTGATATCAATGTGCTTGAAGCGATCATGGAACACAGGTTCATGATTCTCTTATAAATGAATCCCACTCTGGTTTTCATAGAAGAGGACGTTTGTATCTAGCATGTGCTCAAATAGCTCACTGAAGAGCTTCCTCAACCAAACTGCTTCACAACAGGTCATACTCGCAGCAATGTATTCAGCCTCGACGGTGCTTAGTGCAATGGATTTCTGCTTCCTACTCATCCAAGATATATAAGAAGACCCCAAAGAGAAACAACACCCAAACATGCTCTTATGATCCACCACACTTCCAACCCAGTTAGCATGTGAATATCCATGTAGCCTCAAATTCCTGGCAGTGTGTCTTAGACCATAGTGGATAGTGCCCTAGAGATATCTCAAGAGATTCTTGGTAGAAATCCAATGAATGTGATGACACTCGACCATATATTGACTCAACGTGTTCAAAACGAAGTATATGTCAGGACAGGAGTTGACCAAGAACATCATTGCCCCCACAAGTTGATGATACTTGGTAGGGTTCACCAATTCAGGCCCAACAACACTTCCACATAGCTTCTTGAAGTTGAGTTCCATATGAGTAGTCATGAATTTGTATTCCACCATCCCACATCTTTCAAGTAGCTTCACAATATATTTTCCTTGAGAAAGGAAATCCTCACTTGGATTTTGCCAGACCTCCAACCCTAGGAAATAATGCATTAGTCCTAGTTCCTTCATCTCGAACTCGGAAGCCAACTCCATCCTGCATTGATGAATGAGAGGGTCATCACATGTCATAAAGAGATCATCCACATAAAGGACCAGAATGAGGGGTCTGTCCTTGATCTGAAAATGGAATGTACTTGAAAAAGGGTGCAAGGTATCCATTTTCATTTATGTAAATGAGTGCGCAAATACTCTAAGTTTAAATATGCAAATATGTGAACTTCTTATTTCTAATACAGAGATAGACTGTAGGGGCATTTATTGGATATGTCACCTCTAAAGAGAGGATGAGATCTAGAAGCTACCTGGCCCTCTACAAACTCTGCCTAAAGAAATAAGAGAAGTAAACACTCAGATTCAATTAAAAAAGACCTTGCTTGAACTTGAAGTTATGCGGAATTTTAGCTTGAAAGAGGTGTATGTCTTTTCTTCTGTTTATGTGTTTTAACTTGATTTGTTTCATCTGATATTAAATCTATATATCAGACATATAAGGCAGCAAATAAACATCACACATAACAACAAATTTAATAAGGAGTTCACCCTAATCTCATGGGCTACGTCTCCTGTGAGCTCTAGTCAACTAGACTTGGCTCTTTGGGATTATGGCTTGAATTCTTTTACAAGTTCCACACTCAACTCCAAAAGGTTACTGACTGAACCTATGGGTTTAGAAAAACCATGTACGTCCCTATCATGGCTGTCCTCTTTGTGCAGGCAGATCTAGGCTCCCTTGGACTTGATTCCTTCAGTAGGTGCACTAAGCTTCCCTGAGCTTCTTAATGGAACAAACTCCTTCAGAATGCTTCAAATGACTTTGAAACCTCTGCTAATGTCTCAAACACCTATCTGACATAAACAAATGACTGTTCATTTCCTCAAAATGAGCAATGCATCCCTGATCTAGGCCTTCCCCCATGGTTGGCTTTGGGCTGCCTGAAACTTCTCTTCAGCATCTCAGCCTTCAGAAGTCTCCAAATGCTTCTAAAAACACCTTTATTGGATTCAGAGGTTCCTTACAGTAGAAATAGGTTTTTTTTTTCACCTCAAAGAGATGAACCTAGCCCAGCATAGCTCAATCACTGAAATGGCCCTAGTGGCCCTAGAAGCTTCCTTGAAGCTAAACAATGAGAAGAATGCCTCAACAGGAAAAAAAAGATGTAGAAATGGACTTAGAACACTGAAAATATTTAGAAATGACCTTCATTCCACATTCAATGGCTGCACACTTCCTAATGCAGCTCCCAAACTGATTTGGCCCTAATGGCTCCTGGAACTTCCACGAAGAAAAATCACCTGCAAATGACCTCAGATTGCTGTGAAACCTGTGCCAATGGATTTATAAGGTTGAAGAGACCCAAAATCAAAAAGAAATTCGTCCAAAAAGGCCTTCCCTAGCCAAAGTTATGGCTCATTGAAGTCTTCTGCTAGTTGGTCCTAGAAACACTCCAGTTAACTTTAGTTGAGGCCAGTTAGGCCCGCCAAATATGGCGGGACCGCCCAAATTTGGCACTCCGTCAAATCAGCCGCTAAAATCCACTTAAATTTTTGTTTAATGTTTGCATGTGAACGAATTTTCGGCGGTGTTTATGCATAGGATTGCATGCGAAACTTTGAGTTAACTGGCCGTTTCATGTTTTGTTAACCCCGCGTTATGTGCACATATGACCATCCTAAAAATCCTAAAATGAGAAACATCAGTTTTCTTACCAGTGAATACTTTTTCGGGAGTCTTGATCCAAAGCTTGATGTGGGTATCATTTTTGGATATACACAGCAGTGTTGGCAGCTTCTTCCCATAAGAACTTCGAAAAACCTTGATGATGAAGCATAGCTTAGGTAGCTTCGATGATAGTATGATTCTTCCTTTCAACAACACCATTTTCTTTTGGAGTATAAGCGGTTGTAGTCTCCCTCTTAATGCTGACTTCTCTACAATATTCTTTGAATTCATTGGACTCATATTCGGTCCCATTATCGGTCCTTAGAACTTTGATCTTCCTCCCTGTTTGATTTTCGACCAAGGATTTGAAGGAGAGGAACCATTTGAATGCTTCGTTCTTCTTCTTTAAGAAATAGATCCATGTTTTGTGAGAGAATTCATCCACAAAAATAGCAGAATACAAATATCCACCCAAAGATGTAACGGGCATCATACTTGATAGATCAAAATGGACCAATTGAAGAATATCAATGGTTTGAGTCTCATTTGATGGGAATGGTCCCCTTGTGTGTTTTCCAACTTCAAATCCTTGACAAACACCTTCATGATTCAATTTGAATTCAGGCATCCCTGTGACCATCTTACTTACATCGGGTAAGGCTTTAAAATGAAGGTGAGAAAATAATCGGTGCCATAATTTGGATTGAGGAGAGGTGTGACAAATCATAGCTCCTAATGGACTTCCTCCAACCTGATAGAGACCTTCAACCCTGAATCCTAGAGTGAATGCGTCTATTGGATTCCTTTTCCAAAGACAAAAATTCCTGTCAGCGACTTAAACCTTAAAACCTTTATCTTCCATCACAGAAATATAAACCAAGTTACTTTTCAAGTCTGGTACATATAACACTTCTTGTAGGGGAAGGGTTTGACCTTGATTTAAGTGAAGGGTCACAGTCCCAATTCCTTTCACAGGATAGGTGGTATTGTCCCCAAGTATGATCTCCATATTTGTCTTCTTCTCAACCAAGTTTGAGAGAGCTTCTTTATACCCAATGAAGTGCCTTGAGGCACCACTATCAATGAACCAATGGTCCAATGGATCAAGAGGAGAGGCGGTGGAAAGGGAAGAAATAAGATAAAGTTTAATTTTCTTTGCAACATTAACTTCATCATATCTGGAGTTTCTTGACTTCATGGGAGGATGACCACCTCCATTTCGATCAACATGAGCATTCCTCTTTCCTTTGTTGTTGAACCTGTTGTTCCTTCGATTTCCATTTCCCTTGAAGTTGTTGTTGTTATTTTTGTCATCATCTTGTGGAGTATCCTTCTTGTGAGGACACTCTATAGCAAAGTGGCCAAACTTGTTACAATTGAAGCATATTCCTTTCCTTCTTTCTTTGAATCTCTACTTGAACCCTTTTCCTCGATTCCTTGGACCAACATTGTTTCTTCTTCTAGAATGAGCAGAGAAGGCAATGTGATCGTTTCAATTTGAGGGTTTTTCTCATTCCATCATCCTTATTTCTTCTTGAGTGCATATGGAAAATAGTTCCTCATATCCCATAATCTTGTCATTGTTAAGAATGGTAGTGTCAAACACATTCGAATCTCTTGTAAGGCCCCAAAGTGAAATGAAGAGATTTCCCTATCACCAATGAATTCTCTAATAGATAAGAGATAATTCTTGATCTCGGTGATCCTCATGAAGTAGGATTGGATGGATTCTCCTCTATCCATCTTGATGTCTTTCAAATTGTTCACATTGAACATACCAACCAGTGTTTCATACATCTCCTTAGATGTTTCCAAATCAGAAATATATGCAACCAAAGGCTTATGAATAGAGTCAACAATAATTTTTTAGCTTTTGTCTCACCTTTCTTGTACTTAGTTTGAATATCAACAGAGGAATTTGAAGGAGGCTCGGTTATTCTTCCCTTGACATAGTCCATGGAATCATTCTCTTCCAAAGTCAAATCCAAGATCATCTTCCATGCATGATAGTCAGATTTTTCCTTGAGCTTGTCCTCAGATTTGAAGAAAGATGTAGTTGTCATTGGGACTAGTTCCAAGTGACTCCTTGTCCAAAACTTCCTTTAGTGATTGCTTTGCTTCACTCTTGCTTGGGCTTTGTCATCACCTTAGATCCAATGCCATGTTAATTTTAGATAACAATGGTATGTTCTATGCTTAAGAAAATTTACTTCAATGTTCCTTTAGCAGCCCAATGACAAATTCCAATTATATCTAATAGAAATCACATTAACTTATAAACATTGATAGTAAATGCAGATAAAAATAAAATCATGTTCATAAGACAAGTAAAGACAAGATGAAACAAGATGTGGCACATGCCAGAAACAAACCCTAATGTGGGGAAACCATTTTATCAAATCTTCTTATTATTTTTCAATAGTTCAGCAAAGAGAGAGAGTACAAATATAAGCCCAAAATAGATTTGCTAAAACAATAGTCAAATCAACCCTAACCAGAAAGTCAATGATGGTCAAATATGCCCCAAAACATCCTCCAAATAGTAGTCCAAATCAGCCTTCCATGATAGTCAAAATAAACTCAAAATCTTTGGTCAAACCTAGTCAAAGGAGAGAGAAAGTTTGTTGTGATTGTCTACAGTCAATCCTAAAGTTGACGTTAGTAAACCACCTCCAAATGCCTTGATTTATGTGCCAAATAATGCATCCTATAGCAATCGGAAACATGGCCCAAAAATCAAATTCAACATAATTCAAACACCTCTCGGTCAACGTTGGTCAACACCCTGAAGTCAATGATCTGTTATGCATAGAAATTTGGCCTCCTGCACACGTGCGAAGAAGAAAGAGGAGCTGCTTAGCTACATGTGTAAAAATGAGAGCGAGAAGCCACCAATGATGTTTGAACCAAACAAGAGAGAGAAGAAGATGTGATGAGATGATGATGTCAACATGAGGAAAAGGTCTCTCCTATTTATACACAACATTAAGGGTGAAGAGACACATCTGTTGGGCTTCATGAGCTTACATTTGATTGGAGTCGACTTTGAAAATTTTTCCATAAGAGATATAAATTCATAATTCCATTTCTTCTTGTAAGAATGAGATGATCTTTATATAAAAATTGTACCTCTCCGAAAGTGGAATCCAATGCAATAATCATTTCCATCATATTAGTTGTCCTAAGGTAGAACTTGGCCCTAGTTTCTAATTTTAACAATTACACATAAACCCTTCTTTCCAGGGGGCTCCAATTTCATCCTCTTCTCTATGGTATATGGATATAAAGTGGATAACCAAAGATGCAAAAATGACTCACATTTGGCTTAACACTAGTGAATTCCTCCTCATGTATTTTCCTCCAGATCCCATGAAGACACCCATTTTGGAAATAGATTGTCATGTTGCATGCCTCTACCTAAAGAAACATTGGAAACTCCTAGTCATGAATCATGGCCTTAGTGTTTCCTAGTAATCATTCATTCTTTTTCTCTATAACACCATTCTATCAACGGCTATGTTATCCCTCATTAAGGCAAAGGGTAACCCTAGGGAAATTCTTCACTAGCCCTTTTATTTTTAATCTTTGACAATGAGGGTACTTGTTTCCATGGACATCAATGGAGAATATAATAATAGATTTGTTGATCATGTGATGTAATCTCTGATAATGCAAATTTCCTCTATTGGAGCCTCCAAGGTTTGGATATGCTTTTAATTTCATCCATATTCTTGGGCATTCGGGTTTCCCAATACAATTCACATTTATGGATGTAGTTGATGGTTCCCAAGGCATTGGTTAAAATTATTTTGAGCTATTATGCATGTTCTAGGAGGGGGAGATTTGTCATTTTCAGGACTAAGATGATGCCTTGTTTATCTCTCTCTCTCTCTCTCTCTCTATATATATATATATATATATATATAGCATAGATCCATCTTAACTTTGGATCTATCATGTTTTGAGAGGTATCAAATCTCTTAAGGTGTAAAACTTTCTCCAAATTTTACAATCTAAAGAAAGTTTGAACATGAGGGATTTGATTCCTTTTATCACATGATAATTCTAGAGTTAAGATGGATCTCCACTAGTTAATAAGAAATTGGAAATAAGATTTCTTCAAGGTCAAGTGATCATTCTCACTCGTAAATTGAGAATTGGAAGTGGAAAATGAAAATAAATGGGTTCAAATAAATACTGAAATTAATAATGACAAGGATTAAGTTAAGCTTGTTGGTTCTTTTTCTAGTATTAAATATGCTAGTATAAGTATGATTAGAGTTTTACCATGATTAAAGTTTTATGGATAGGGGAATGATGTTTCCATGGGTTTTGTCTAATTTTGAATTGACATAGATTTCCAAAATGTCAATTGGAGTGTAGTGTCCCTTTTTCACAAAATTAAAGGAATTCTAGGACACTACAAATGTTCATTTTTTTTTCTCTGATTCTACTACTAAAATATGCCAATATAACTCACAAAATTCATTATTTTTTCTTTTGACACATTTCATCAAACACCTAGTGAAAAAACATTCATTTGAATACTTAGTGAGCAAAGTAATAAACACTTACAACAAAAAATATTCCAAGGGAACAACCACAATTTTATTAAACTTAATAGGAGGTTTACATTCAAAATACCAACCCAGAAATCTAAGTACAAGCCTGGAAAAATGGCTCACTCAATTTATCCCTCACAAAAGGATGAATTCAAATCTCCAAAAACAACTCGGTCAACCTAGGCAATTGGGCTCCCCCAACAATTATAAGCTCAACTTCTCCTTGAATAAGCAATGCAATTTAGACACTCTTCCGGAATAAAGAATTTGGCCTCAAAAAATAAGCTCAATTCTGACAAATAATCTCGGCCACAAAAAATAAAGATATTTTGAAAATAGTCTGAGGCCCTGAAAATAAATATCATTGGAAAATAACTTCAGCTCTGAAAAATAAACATCTCCGATAAATAATATTGGCCCCAACAAATAAGGATCTCTGACAAATAATCTCGATCTTGGAAAATAAGGATCTCCAACAAATAATCTCGGTCCCAACAAATGCACATTAATTTGGCCCACAATGAAATAAGAAGATAGACTTGGCCGCTAGATAAAATTTACCCCAACAACAACTACCTAATCTTCGACAAATAAATATCAATTCGTCCCTTGAAGAATTAGCTACAATATCACCCACAAATTAAGCACAAATGGAAATTTGAAAGATTTCCCCACAATTCCAACTAGGATGGCATTCGAAGTCCATCGAACTCAGCTAAGGACCAACTAGGGTGGCACTCGAAGTCCACTAAAATTAGCTAAGGACTAGCTAGTGTGGCACTCGAATACCACAGAAATCAGCTAAGGATCGGCTAGGTGTTGGAAATATTGAGAGGTGGGCATGAGGGCTTAACATAATGAAACTATGACATATCACGTGTGCTCATGGAATACTAAATGTAGTGTTGTATTAATCAATCCTAATTGACCAAGACTGCAACCATTTAATTGTCAACCTAGGGTAGGTCTGTTATTTCAATGGAGTCTGCACTATCTGTGCCGATACACTACAACCAAGAGTGAAAATAGAAAGCAATAAAGAACACCACTAAATCAATTGTAGAAACTAACATTCATGCAGAAATAAAAAAACTCTACAGGAATGGAATCACACTTCACATTTACCAAAACAAAGGTGTGCCACACACTGTACTGATAACTACACCAGCTGGTCAACTACCATACTGCTAACCAAATCTGTGTAACAACATATCATAAATCTTGAATTGAAGCAAATATATTCTACAAATTATACAGTGACAAAAGAAAACCCTACAAATACTAAAAGAAAGGAACAATTTAATATACAACTACTCTACCATTACAGTCCCTACTAAAGAGGAGGGCCCTTCGTCCCTAGATGGGGTACAAGAATGAACACGAGATTAGTTAAGAATGCAACTTGGAAACAACAACAACATCACGACTAAGTATTTGATATTAATAATAATTAAAAGCTATAGGATCACAATAACAATACTCTCTATGCTGTCCCACATGCCCGAGGGATTAAGTTTCTCTTATAGAAATTACATACCCAAAAATTAGGAATAGATCGGTCATGATAATCTCACGATTCTCATGCTGACCATAAAATAGAAATTCTTATAACCAGTTCCTAAAACGAGTTGTATTCAAATACATCGGTTAAAATCATAACCACTTGGATCTGTCACTTTCTAAATAGACAATTTGTAACTTCCAAAAACTATTGCATGGAATAGTACCCCCGACTTTGACGACTACAGTGTAATAGGTCCCTGCGGTAAAGTAACAATTTGGGATGTAACAACAACACTAGATAACAACAACCTTGTAACAGCACCCAAGGTGTAACAACAAGGTCTGTAATAGCATCATGGGCTAACAACAAGATCTATAACAACACACATAATGTAACAACAACTGGTTTCATCATGCTCTTAGATCGATCGGCGCAGTTGTTCATTCCATAACCTTGTTCTTGCGGGAAACACATGAAAAAGAGGAAAGGATCCAAAAGAATTCTCCAACGCTTACCCCAATTAGCCATAAAAAGGAATATTGCATCATTATATCTAGAAAAAATGGAAAAATAAGATGATGGAAAAATACGTTGTTCATAATAAGGAAAAAGGCGGTTAACATGTAAAGTTCTGTTGGTCCGAAGGGAAAAGGTAAAAAATGGGGACAAAAATTATAGAAGATAGGTACACAAACTACACCCAAAATCTCCCCCCAACTGAAGCAATTGCATGTACTCATGAAAAACCTCGGTTACCACCGCTATATTTCCGATGCAATCATAAAATTATAAGGACCAACAGTGTCTTCATCAACAAACTTGTATCCTTGAGTAGCCATCAACTGTCGTGGTCGAGACTCTTCTTCATAATCACACAAGTGGTAATGTGACTGGTACTCCTCCATTGGTAACCAAATCAGAGGATATTTGAACCTAAGCCCAATCTAGAAGGCTCCCAATGTTTTCACAAACTGGGCATATTCTGGTACTCATGTAACAACAATCAAAAAATTTTGGAACCCAAAAGGATCCCCTTAAGGAATCAAATCCCTCGTGTTCAAACTTTCTTTAGATTGTAAAATTTGGAGAAAGTTTTACACCTTAAGAGATTTGATACCTCTCAAAACATGATAGATCCAAAGTTAAAATGGATCTATGCTATATATATATATATATATCTATATATATATATATATATATATATATATATATATATATATATATATATATATATATATATATGTATATATATATATATATATATATATATATATATATATATATATATATATATATATATATATATATATATATATATGTATATATATACATATATACATATATATATATATATATATATATATATATATATATATATATATATATATATACATATATATATATATACATATATATATATATATATATATACATATATATATATATATATACATATATATATATATATATATATATATATATATATATATATATATATATATAGAGAGAGAGAGAGAGAGAGAGAGAGAGAGAGAGATAAACGAGGCATCATCTTAGTCCTGAAAATGCCAAATCCCCCCCTCCTAGAACATGAATAATAGGTCAAAATAATTTTAACCAATGCCTTGGGAACCATCAACTACATCCATAAATGTGAATTGTATTGGGAAACCTGAATGCCCAAGAATATGAATGAAATTAAAAGCATATCCAAACCTTGGAGGCTCCAATAGAGGAAATTTGCATTATCAGAGATTACATCACATGATCAACAAATCTATTATTATATTCTCCATTGATGTCCATGGAAACAAGTACCCTCATTGTCAAAGATTAAAAATAAAAGGGCTAGTGAAGAATTTCCCTAGGGTTACCCTTTGCCTTAATGAGGGATAACATAGCCCTTTTATTTTCACTTATGTGGCTGGGGAAAATGAGAGAGAGAAGCTTGGAATGATGTTTGACACAAACAAGAGAGAGAAGAAGATGTGATGAGATGATGATGTCCAAATGAGGAAAATGTCTCTCCTATTTATACACAACATTGATGGTGAAGAGACACATTTATTGGGCTTCATGAGCCTACATTTGACTGGAGCCGACCTTGACAATTTTTCCATAGGAGAAATAAATTCATAATTCCATTTCTTCTTGTCAGAATGAGATTATCTTTATATCAAAATTGTACCTCTCCAAAAGAGGAATCCAATGCAATAATCATCTCCACATATGATATATCATAAGGTGGAATTTGGCCCTAGTTTCTAATTTTAACACTCCTCAGCTAGGACGAATTCCACATGCTAATCCATCATCATGCCAACCTGACATACTATACCACCATGCCATCACTGCTCTACTAAACCATGAAGTAATAATGAAGAAGAAGTGATTAAGAGTGAGTCAGAAGACCTTACCACTCTCCATTAACAAAGTTAGTCCTTGATCCCATATCAAGTTTTTTAACACCACACATCCTAGTCATAGGGAGCATGACAGTACACGATGCGACCATCGGTAGCGCTATGGTTCCTAACTAGATTTTCCCAACTCATTGGCCAGATGAGAGGTACCTCCCATGAGTCCCAGACAGGATGTGTGTCCGGGCGTCAACAAGAGAAGGTGAACCTCTCATCCTACTCATATGCCATAGGAGAAGGTGAACCACTCATCCTATGCATATGTCAACTGTAGGGGAAGGACTCACCCTACATGCATGTGTCTGGGTAGGGGAAGGTGAATCACTCACCCTACACACATGTCAACCATAATGGGGTATTATAGGGGAAGGTGAACCACTTTCCCTGTATCTAGCACACTACTATGGGAAGGTGAACCACTCACCCTATGATTTCTCATAGCTAGCTCTAAGAACTACCCCATACCCCTAGGAGCTCCCAAATCTCTCTGTCCAACTCATACGGGACCCTCATAAGAGGGTCGTTCCATGACTCCAAGTATTTCTCAGAAGAATAAGAATCTAAACTTCTTGAGAGGCTTTGCGAGAATGTCAGCAACTTGCTCATCTATCCTGATGTGTTGGAGGCTAACTACTCCTCGTTGTACCATATCCCAAATAAAGTGGTACCTGATATCAATGTGCTTGAAGCGATCATGGAACACAGGTTCCATGATTCTCTTATAATTGAATCCCACTTTGGTTTTCATAGAAGAGGACGTTTGTATCTAGCACGTGCTCAAATAGCTCACTGAAGAGCTTCCTCGACCAAGCTGCTTCACAACAAGTCATACTCGCAGCAATGTATTCAGCCTCGACGGTGCTTAGTGCAATGGATTTCTACTTCCTACTCATCCAAGATATATAAGAAGACCCCAAAATGAAACAACACCCAAACATGCTCTTATGATCCACCACACTTCCAACCAAGTCAGCATGTGAATATCCATGTAGCCTCAAATTCCTGGCAGTGTGTCTCAGACCATAGTGGATAGTGCCCTAGAGATATCTCAAGAGATTCTTGGTAGAAATCCAATGAATGTAATGACACTCGACCATATATTGACTCAACGTGTTCAAAACGAAGCATATGTCAGGATAGGAGTTGACCAAGAACATCAATGCCCCCACAAGTTGATGATACTTGGTAGGGTTCACCAATTCAGGCCCAACAACACTTCCACATAGCTTCTTGAAGTTGAGTTCCATATGAGTAGTCATGAATTTGTATTCCACCATCCCACATCTCTCAAGTAGCTTCACAATCTATTTTCCTTGAGAAAGAAAATCATCACCTAGCTTTTGCTAGACCTCCAACCCTAGGAAATAATGCATCAGTCCTAGGTCCTTCATCTCGAACTCGGAAGCCAACTCCATCCTGCATTGATGAATGAGAGGGTCATCACATGTCATAAAGAGATCATCGACATAAAGGACCAGAATGAGGGGTCTGTCCTTGATCTGAAAATGGAATGTACTTGAAAAAGGGTGCAAGGTATCCATTTTCATTTATGTAAATGAGTGCGCAAATACTCCAAGTTTAAATATGCAAATATGTGAACTTCTTATTTCTAATACAGAGATAGAATGTAGGGGCATTTACTGGATATGTCACCTCTAAAGAGAGGATGAGATCTAGAAGCTACCTGGCCCTCTACAGACTCTGCCTAAAGAAATAAGAGAAGTAAACACTTAGATTCAATTAAAAAAAGACCTTGCTTGAACTTGACGTTATGCGAAATTTTAGCTTGAAAGAGGTGTATGTCTTTTCTTCTGTTTATGTGTTTTAACTTGATTTGTTTCTGCTGATATTAAACCTATATATCAGACATATAAGGCAGCAAATAAACATCACACATAACAACAAATTTAATAAGGAGTTCACCCTAATCTCATGGGCTACGTCTCCTTTGAGCTCTAGTCAACTAGACTTGGCTCTTTGGGATTATGGCTTGAATTCTTTTACAAGTTCCACACTAAACTCCAAAAGGTTACTGAATGAACCTATGGGTTTAGAAAAACCATATATGTCCCTATCATGGCTGTCCTCTTTGTGCAGGCAGATCTAGGCTCCCTTGGACTTGATTCCTTCAGTAGGTGCACTAAGCTTCCCTGAGCTTCTTAATGGCACACACTCCTTCATAATGATTCAAATGTCTCTGAAACCTCTGCTAATGTCTCCAACACATATCTGACATAAACAAATGACTGTTCATTTCCTCAAAATGAGCAATGCATCCCCGATCTAGGCCTTCCCCCATGGTTGGCTTTGGGCTGCCTGAAACTTCTCTTCAGCATCTCGGCCTGCAAAAGTCACCAAATGCTTCTAAAAACACCTTCATTGGATTCAGAAGGTTCCTTACATCAGAAATAGTTTTTTTTTTCACCTCAAACAGATGAACCTAGCCTAGCACAACTCAATCACTGAAATGGCCCTAGTGGCCCTGGAAGCTTCCCTGAAGCTAAATAATGAGAAGAATGCCTCAACAGGAAAAAAAAGATGTAGAAATGGACTTAGAACACTGAAAATGTTTAGAAATGACCTTCATTCCACATTCAATGGCTGCACACTTCCTAATGCAGCTCCCAAACTGATTTGGCCCTAGTGGCTCCTCGAACTTCCAAGAAGAAAAATCACCTGCAAACGACGTCAGATTGTTGTGAAACCTATGCCAATGGCTTCAGAAGGTTGAAGAGACCGAAAATCAAAAAGAAATTCGTCCAAAAAGGCCTTCCCTAGCCAAAGTTATGGCTCATTGAAGTCTTCTGCCAGTTGGTCCTAGAAACACTCCAGTTAACTTTAGTTGAGGCCAGTTAGGCCCACCAAATATGGCGGGACCGCCCAAATTTGGCGCTCCGTCAAATCAGCCGCTAAACTCCACTTAACTGTTTGTTTAACATTTGCATGTGAACGAATTTTCGGTGGTGGTTATGCATAGGATTGCGTGCGAAACTTTGAGTTAACTGGCCGTTTCATGTTTTGTTAACCCCGCGTTATGTGCACATATGACCATCCTAAAATCCTAAAATGAGAAACATTAGTTTTCTTACCAACGAATACTTCTTCGGGAGTCTTGATCCAAAGCTTGATGTGGGTATCATTTTTGGATATACACAACGGTGTTGGCAGCTTCTTCCCATAAGAACTTCGAAAAACCTTGATCATGAAGCGTAGCCCGGGTAGCTTCGATGATAGTACGATTCTTACTTTAAACAACACCATTTTGTTTAGGAGTATAAGCGGTTGTAGTCTCCCTCTTAATGCTGACTTCTCTACAATATTCTTTGAATTCATTGGACTCATATTCGGTCCCATTATCGGTCCTTAAAACTTTGATCTTCCTCCCTGTTTGATTTTTGACCAAGGCTTTGAAGGAGAGGAACCATTTGAATGCTTCGTTCTTCTTCTTTAAGAAATAGATCCATGTTTTGCGAGATAATTCATCCACAAAAATAGCAGAATAAAAATATCCACCCAAAGATGTAACGGGCATCATACTTGATAGATCAAAATGGACCAATTGAAGAATATCAGTGGTTTGAGTCTCATTTGATGGGAATGGTCCCCTTGTGTGTTTTCCAACTTCAAATCCTTGACAAACACCTTCATGATTCAATTTGAATTCGGGCATCCCTGTGACCATCTTACTTACATCGGGTAAGGCTTTAAAATGAAGGTGAGAAAATCATCGGTGCCATAATTTGGATTGAAGAGAGGTGTGACAAATCATAGCTCCTAATGGAATTCCTCCAACCTAATAGAGACCTTCAACCCTGAATCCTAGAGTGAATGCGTCTCTTGGATTCCTTTGCCAAAGACAAAAATTCCCATCAGTGAATGAAACCTTAAAACCTTTATCTTCCATCACAGAAATATAAACCAAGTTATTTTTCAAGTCTGGTACATATAGCACTTCTTGTAGGTGAAGGGTTTGACCTTGATTTAAGTGAAGGGTCACAATCCCAATTCCTTTCACAGGATAGGTGGTATTGTCCCCAAGTATGATCTCCATATTTGTCTTCTTCTCAACCAAGTTTGAGAGAGATTATTTATACCCAATGAAGTGCCTTGAGGCACCACTATCAATGAACCAATGGTCCAATGGATCAAGAGGAGAGGCGGTGGAAAGGGAAGAAATAAGATAAAGTTTAATTTTCTTTGCAACATTAAATTCATCATACCTGGAGTTTCTTGACTTCATGGGAGGATGACCACCTCCATTTCAAGCAACATGAGCATTCCTCTTTCCTTTGTTGTTGAACCTGTTGTTCCTTCGATTTCCATTTCCCTTGAAGTTGTTGTTGTTATTTTTGTCATCATCTCGTGGAGTATCCTTCTTGTGAGGACACTCTCTAGCAAAGTGGCCAAACTTGTTACAATTGAAGCATATTCCTTTCCTTCTTTCTTTGAATCTCTACTTGAACCCTTTTCCTTGATTCCTTGGACCAACATTGTTTCTTCTTCTAGAATGAGTGGAGAACGCAATGTGATCGTTTCAATTTGAGGGTTTGTCTCGTTCCATCATCCTTATTTCTTCTTGAGTGCATATGGAAAATAGTTCCTCATATCCCATAATCTTGTCATTGTTAAGAATGGTAGTGTCAAACACATTCGAATCTCTTGTAAGGCCCCAAAGTGAAATGAAGAGATTTCCCTATCACCAATGAATTCTCTAATAGATAAGAGATCATTCTTGATCTTGGTGATCCTCATGAAGTAGGATTGGATGGATTCTCCTCTATCCATCTTGATGTCTTTCAACTTGTTCACATTGAGCATACCAACCAGTGTTTCATACATCTCCTTAGATGTTTCCAAATTAGAAATATATGCAACCAAAGGCTTATGAATAGAGTCAACAATAATCTTTTTAGCTTTTGTCTCAACTTTCTTGTACTTAGTTTGAATATCAACAGAGAAATTTGAAGGAGGCTCGGTTATTCTTCCCTTGACATAGTCCATGGAATCATTCTCTTCCAAAGTCAAATCCAAGATCATCTTCCATGCATGACAGTCAGATTTTTCCTTGAGCGTGTCCTCGGATTTGAAGAAAGATGTAGTCGTCATTGGGACTAGTTCCAAGTCCTTGTCCAAAAACTTCCTTTAGTGATTGCTTTGCTTCACTCTTGCTTGGGCTTTGTCATCACCTTAGATCCAATGCCATGTTAATTTTAGATAACAATGGTATGTTCTATGCTTAAGAAAATTTACTTCAATGTTCCTTTATTAGCCAATGACAAATTCCAATTATATCTAATAGAAATCACATTAACTTATAGACATTGACAGTAAATGCAGATAAAACATAAAATCATGTTCATAAGACAAGTCAAGACAAGATGAAACAAGATGTGGCACATGCCAGAAACAAACCCCAATGTGGGGAAACCATTTTATCAAATCTTCTTATTATTTTTCAATAGTTCAGCAAAGAGAGAGAGTACAAATATAAGCCCAAAATAGATTTGCTAAAACAATAGTCAAATCAACCCTAACCAGAAAGTCAAAGATGGTCAAATATTCCCCAAAACATCCTCCAAATAGTAGTCCAAATCAACCTTCCAAGATAGTCAAAATCAACTTAAAATCTTTGGTCAAACTTAGTCAAAGGAGAGAGAAAGTTTGTTGTGATTGTCTATAGTCAATCCTAAAGTTGACGTCAGTAAATAAAATCCAAATGCCTCAATTTATGTGCCAAATAATCCGTCCTATAGCAATTGGAAACATGGCCCAAAAATCAAAGTCAACATAATTCAAACACCCTTCAGTCAACGCTGGTCAACACCCTGAAGTCAATGATCTATTCTGCATAGAAATTTGGCCTCCTGCCACACGTGCGAAGAAGAAAGAGGAGCTTCTTAGCTACACGTGTAAAAATGAGAGCGAGAAGCCTCCAATGATGTTTGACCCAAACAAGAGAGAGAAGAAGATGTGATGAGATGATGATGTCAACATGAGGAAAAGGTCTCTCCTATTTATACACAACATTAAGGGTGAAGAGACACATCTGTTGGGCTTCATGAGATTACATTTGATTGGAGTCGACTTTGACAATTTTTCCATAAGAGATATAAATTCATAATTCCATTTCTTCTTGTAATAATGAGATTATCTTTATATAAAAATTGTACCTCTTCGAAAGAGGAATCCAATGCAATAATCATTTCCATCATATTAGTGTTCCTAAGGTAGAACTTGGCCCTAGTTTCTAATTTTAACAATTACACATAAACCCTTCCTTCCAGGGGGCTCCAATTTCATCCTCTTCTCTATGGGTATATGGATATAAAATGGATAACCAAAGATGCAAAAATGACTCACATTTGGCTTAACACTAGTGAATTCCTCCTCATGTATTTTCCTCCAGATCCCATGAAGACACCCATTTTGGAAATAGATTGTCATGTTGCATGCCTCTACCTAAAGAAACATTGGAAACTCCTAGTCATGAATCATGGCCTTAGCATTTCCTAGTAATCATTCATTCTTTTTCTCTATAACACCATTCTATCAACGGCTATGTTATCCCTCATTAAGGCAAAGGGTAACCCTAGGGAAATTCTTCACTAGCCCTTTTATTTTTAATCTTTGACAATGAGGGTACTTGTTTCCATGGACATCAATGGAGAATATAATAATAGATTTGTTGATCATGTGATGTAATCTCTGATAATGCAAATTTCCTCTATTGGAGCCTCCAAGGTTTGGATATGCTTTTAATTTCATTCATATTCTTGGGCATTCAGGTTTCCCAATACAATTCACATTTATGGATGTAGTTGATGGTTCCCAAGGCATTGGTTAAAATTATTTTGAGCTATTAAGCATGTTCTAGGAGGGGGAGATTTGGCATTTTCAGGACTAAGATGATGCCTCTCTCTCTCTCTCTCTCTCTATATATATATATATATATATATATAGCATAGATCCATCTTAACTTTGGATCTATCATGTTTTGAGAGGCATCAAATCTCTTAAGGTGTAAAACTTTCTCCAAATTTTACAATCTAAAGAAAGTTTGAACACGAGGGATTTGATTCCTTTTATCACATGATAATTCTAGAGTTAAGATGGATCTCCACTAGTTAATAAGAAAGTGAAAATAAGATTTCTTCAAGGTCAAGTGATCATTCTCACTCGTAAATTGAGAATTGGAAGTGGAAAATGAAAATAAATGGGTTCAAATAAATACTGAAATATATAATGACAAGGATTAAGTTAAGCTTGTTGGTTCTTTTTCTAGTACTAAATATGATAGTATAAGTATGATTAGAGTTTTACCATGATTAAAGTTTTATGGATAGGGGAATGATGTTTCCATGGGTTTTGTCTAATTTTGAATTGACATAGATTTCCAAAATGTCAATTGGAGTGTAGTGTCCCTTTTTGACAAAATTAAAGGAATTCTAGGACACTACAAATGCTCATTTTTTCTCTCTGATTCTACTACTAAAATATGCTAATATAACTCACAAAATTTATTATTTTTTCTTTTGACACATTTCATCAAACACTTAGTGAGAAAACATTTCTTTGAACACTTAGTAAGCAAAGTAATAAACACTTACAACAAAAAATATTCCAAGGGCACAACCACAATTTTATTAAACTTAATAGGAGGTTTACATTCAAAATACCAACCCAGAAATCTAAGTACAACTCTGGAAAAATGGCTCAATCAATTTAGCCCTTAGAAAAGGATGAATTCAAATCTCCAAAAACAACTCGGTCAACCTAGGCAATTGGGCTCCCCCAACAATTATAAGCTCAACTTCTCCTAGAATAAGCAATGCAATTTAGACCCTCTTCTGGAATAAAGAATTTGGCCTCAAAAAATAAGCTCAATTCCGACAAATAATCTCTGCCCCAAGAAATAAAGATATTTTGAAAATAGTCTGAGGCCCTGAAAATAAATATCATTGGAAAATAACTTCAGCTCTGAAAAATAAACATCTCCGATAAATAATATTGGCCCCAACAAATAAGGATCTCTGACAAATAATCTCGATCCTGGCAAATAAGGATCTCCAACAAATAATCTCGGTCCCAACAAATGCACATTAATTTGGCCCACAATGAAATAAGAAGATAGACTTGGCCTCTAGATAAAATTTACCCCAACAACAACTGCTTAATCTCTGACAAATAAAGATCAATTTGTACCTTGAAGAATTAGCTACAATATCACCCATAAATTAAGCACAAATGGAAATTTGAAAGATCTCCCTGCAATTCCAACTAGGATGGCATTCGAAGTCCATCGAACTAAGCTAATGACCAACTAGGGTGGCACTCGAAGTCTACTAAAATTACCTAAGGACTAGCTAGTGTGGCACTCGAAGACCACAAAAATTAGCTAAGGACCAGCTAGGTGTTGGAAATATTGAGAGGTGGGCATGAGGGCTTCACATAATGAACCTATGACATATCACGTGTGCTCATGGCATACTAAATGTAGTGTTGTATTAATCAATCCTAATTGACCAAGACTGCAACCATTTAATTGTCAACCTAGGGTAGGTCTGTTATTTCAATGGAGTCTGCACTATCTATGCCGATACACTACAACCAAGAGTGAAAATAGAAAACAATAAATAACACCACTGAATCAATTGTAGAAACTAACATTCATGTAGAAATAAAAAACACTCTACATGAATGGAATCAAACTTCACATTTACCAAAACAAAGGTGCGCCACACACTGTACTGATAACTACACCAGCTGGTCAACTACCATACTGCTAACCAAATCTGTGTAACAACATATCATAAATCTGGAATTGAAGCAGATATATTCTACAAATTATATAGTGACAACAGAAAACCATACAAATACTAAAAGAAAGGAACAATAATATACAACTACTCTACCATTACAGTCCCTGCTAAATAGGAGGGCCCTTCGTCCCTAGATGGGGTACAAGAATGAACACGAGATTAGTTAAGAATTCAACTTGGAAACAACAACAACATCACGACTGTGTATTTGATATTAAGAATAATTAAAAGCTATAGGATCACAATAACAATACTCTCTATGCTGTCCCCCATGTCCGAGGGATTAAGTTTCTCTTATAGAAATTACATACCCAAAAATTAGGAGTAGATCGGTCATGATAATCTCACGATTCTCATACTGACCATAAAATAGAAATTCTTATAACTAGTTCCTAAAACGAGTTGTATTCAAATACATCGGTTAAAATCATAACCACTTGGATCTGTCACTTTCTAAATAGACAATTCGTAACTTCCAAAAACTATTGCATGGAATAGTACCCCCGACTTTGACGACTACAGTGTAATAGCTCCCTGTGGTAAAGTAACAATTTGGGATGTAACAACAACACTAGATAACAACAACCTTGTAATAGCACCCAGGGTGTAACAACAAGGTCTGTAATAGCATCATGGGCTAACAAAAAGATCTATAACAACACACATAATGTAACAACAACTGGTTTCATCACACTCTTAGATCGATCGGCGTAGTTGTTCATTCCATAACCTTGTTCTTGCGGGAAACACATGCAAAAGAGGAAAGGATCCAAAAGAATTCTCCAACACTTACCCCAGTTAGCCATAAAAATGAATATTGCATCATTATATCTAGAAAAAATGGAAAAATAAGATGATGACAAAATACGTTGTTCATAATAAGGAAAAAGGTGGTTAACATGTAAAGTTCTGTTGGTCCGAAGGGAAAAGGTAAAAAACGGGGACAAAAATTATAGAAGATAGGTACAAAAACTACACCCAAAATCTCCCCCCAACTGAAGCAATTGCATGTCCTCATGCAAAACCTGGGTTGCCACCGCTATATTTCCGATGCAATTACATAAAATTATAAGGACCAATAGTGTCTTCATCAACAAACTTGTATCCTTGAGTAGCCATCAATTGTCGTGGTCGAGACTCTTCTTCATAATCACACAAGTGGTAATGTGACTGGTACTCCTCCATTGGTAACCAAATCAGAGGATATTTGAACCTAAGCCCAATTTAGAAGGCTCCCAATGTTTTCACCAACCGGGCATATTCTGGTACTCATGTAACAACAGTAAAAAATTTTTGGAACCCAAAAGGATCCCCTTCTTGTAATCTAGCACTACTGGCTTCTATGTGCTTGAGGCACCCTGTTAGTGCTCGGCTTTTCATTTGTGCATAAAGATTAAGGCAAAACCCCACAATCCTCTTTCCGTAAGTGGTTGAATGTTTTCTAACTTCCAGGGTACTGAAGAACAATTTGAACTCACGTCTCAATTCAGTGACCATTCCCGGTTCTTCCCTAATCCACAATGTTGCTTTTTCCTTATTAGTTTCATCTGACTTCATGGCCAAGTACCATTCGATTTGATTCCTTATAAAAGAAATGGAGGCTCGTAACTGCAAATACCCCATATAAGAGAAAATAGTTGCCACCATCTTTGTAACTAACATATTCACAAATCATATTATGCAAAAACAACTCACAAAGTAAGCTTTGTTCATCAAAGTCACAAGCACGAAAAACTTCTAGAAAAGTGTTGGTAGAAGTATCCAGATATGGTATGTTTTCAAAAACTGATTTTAATTGAAACGAATAATATCGTTCCCATAGGAAAACTGCATATGATGGGGAATGCCTCCTGCAACCTAACATGTTCAAGAAAAATCTCATAAAGGTTTTTCTTATCGTTTGTTAGGTCCAGAACCTACCACTGTAACAATTGCAGTTGTTCCTCTTTCTTCTTCATAGCTTCTTTACTCCTCCGATCTTCCCGTTCTTTCACCAACTCTTTCTTTAACCACTTCTCTCAGAGTGAATTGACGATTTTATGATGTGCCTTGAGTGAGATCGTTCGCTCTTGCAGAGAGAGTGCCTGTTGTTTCCATTTTTGTAATTTTGATATCAAAAAAATTATTTCCGAACACCATCCTTCAACAGGACCCTGTGTTCTCTCACATTCACTTACAACTGAAGGTGTAAAAACTTCCCGAGGCTGGCGCTACTCCATTTCGGCTACTAGTTATTGTGTAACATCAATGTCATCAATGGCTTCTTGTGTAACATCTTATTTTTCTCCTTGGATGGCTTCTGCTTCCACTTTTGGTTCTTGTGTAACAACAGTGTCATCCACAGGTTCTTGTGTATCAGCTTCTTCTTTTTCCCCTTGGTTAGCTTCTGCTTCCACTGTTGGTTCTTGTGTAACAACAGTGTCATCTAAAGGTTCTTGTGTATTAGCTTCTTCTTTTTCCCTTTGGTTAGATTCTACTTCCACTGCTGGTTCTTGTGTATCAGCAACGTATTCAACAAGTTCTTGTGCGTCAACTTCCTAGGACTCAGTTTGTGTTTCCCTCGAAAATGTTCTCACCGCACAGACTCTATACCCTGCTACTGCTAGTTCTTTAGCATAGGCCGTGTGCACAGAACCCAAAACATTTTCATTCTTGACCTTATTTATAGCCTCAGCCAAGGTATCTAACCCCGAGACCCTTGCTTCTACCTTGTCCTCTGCTAACTGCTATCTTAACGTTTCATTTTATCTTTCGAAAATTTCAATTTTAAGCAACAAGGATTGGGTCTCGTTCTTACCTGGTGAGGGGGGTCCTCCCAGCCGAGCCTTCTCTTCTTCTTCCTGCCTTGTCACCTCCTTGTTCTTCTTAGATGTGAATGGGGACTCTGGGTGCCCACTAACCCTTACTCTTTGTTTCAGCCACTTATCACCTATCGACTTATCAACTTGTCTCTTTCCAACCCTTACTTTTGAGGGCTGGGGCTTCTCCTTGGTTTCCACTGGAGCTTCCTCATAATTGCCAGCTCGCTTCCTTTGGGCAGTCCTAGCCTTCTTGCTCATGAATTCATCCTAGCTCTTACCCTGGTGACTTAGGGCGTCTAACACAATTAGCTTGATAAGACTGTGGTTTGTGATGAAGTTCTTTGGGTGTGCAACTGTCTTCACGACCACGGCCATATGCATGATATTCTCTAGCAGAAAATACTAGAGGTTCATCATCTATTGATGTCGGAGGTGATTTAACAACGGGAAGTGATAATTAAATACAATTGTTGCCCTTCCCTCACAAGTGATATACTTAACGAGGTAAAGGGAAACATCTGCCCATGGTTAGGGAAGCGACAACCTATCAATTCCTCTTCCTTTCTTTTCCAACCATTCTTCCCCTTGGAGAAAATCCTCCTTCAAAGAGGGGTCATTGATTTTTCTGTTGAACCACCTCTTGCCATCTGTTGGAAATTCCATCACATGAGAAATTACCTCCTCTGTAACTTCCAGCTTCTATCCCTTGACCTCCATTTGATAGTCCTTCAAATTCTTGGAGAATTCCATAGCAATTGCTTCGTATGATCTCTCCAGCCTGTGCAAAAACCCAAACCAACTTGCATCCTTGAAAATTTGGCATGCTTCAGGACAATTTTGCAATGCCTTGGTTGATTCTGGTTCATGTCAAATTACCGCCCTACCCATTTCTACGCTGTTCTAACACGTTTCTTTCCTCTCTTCTTCGCTTTGAGAAATTCCGAAGTAATAGGCACAATGCTCAAATATTCTGGCTCTGCAAACTGTTCTCCTCCGCTTCTGTCTGAGAATTCTGAATGAGGATGCAATGCTTCAGCAGTGGGTAATGGTAGGGTGACACATTGAGGTTAAAGGTAGGGATTTCAAATCAGGGTTCGTACTGCACAATAACATTTCCTCATTAATGCTAAGTTATGGAAGGTTTGGTCTGAGATACAATTCCCTTTTCGGCATGCTCAATCATAAAAATTTACAAAGGTGGTTATAAATGATAATGATTATGGGATCATCATACTTTAATTTTGGCTTTAATGCCCAGAGGTCATGCACAGGTCATGTCATGATGTAATTCGTCCCCCCTAGCTTAAGTGTGACAACCGTCCTCGGCCGTAAAAAATATATCACATTAAATTTCCATAATTGCTAAATAAAAGAGGACAACGATATTACCGTTTCATGATGTACCTAGTATGACATGGAGAGAAGACATTGGCGATGAGGTATGCGAAATTAATTTCAACGGTCATGGTCCTTAATCATGGTGATGCATGCTGTATATTGCGATAGATAATTCACTTGAATCATTTTTTAGAAGTCGTCGGCTGTTACAGATGTAACAGCCAAGACGACTGGCATATTTCTTTTCAGAAATGTATTATTAGTTTCCAGAAAAGATAAAAACAAAGAACTAAAAACAGACATGTAACAACATTATTGTAAGATATGTCTGAAATGACAAATGTTGTTTCAATGAAAGTGTGTAACAACCGCCACAGAGTGGTTTTCAACTGTCACAAAAATTGTCTATCTGTGCCCCAAAAAAGAGGTTTTCACAGCCCATATATATATTTCATATATATATATATATATATATATATATATATATATATAGATATATATTAGCAAGTGTAACAGCCGCCAACAGAGGTTGGTTTTCAGCTGTTACACTTATTGAAAAATTAGAATTTTGGCAACACAGGGGGGTTTTCCCCTGCTCCTATAATATGAAGGTCCGAATTCGTGACAATGTTAACAAATGAATCCCTTGAAGCAGGTTTATGATATAATCAAAGACGATGCCCATTAGCAAGAAATGGTGTCCTCACACTGTCAATGGTAACCAAATTTATAGTCCCATTGTCAAAGACGACATCTACCTCATAGAGACCTATCCATTTGGTGCAGAGCTTACCCTTGAAGTCCTTGAATCTTGAATCATATAAGAGAGCCCAATCTCCTTTCTAAAATTTCTTCTTTTTGATAAACCTGTCATGCCACTTAGCTCTCTACTGCTGGATAATCTCTATTTTCTAGATAGCAGCCAACCATTTCTCCTCCAATTCATTGAGTTGGTTCAACCTTTGCTTTTGTGCTGTAGCCAGATCCAGATTTACCTGCAATGTTGTTCTCAATGTCTTGATTTCGAACTCAATAGGGAATAAGGGATTTTTACCATACACAAGTTCGTATGGTGAGAATCCCGTAGTATTCCTCCATGTAGTTCTATATTCCCACAACACTTCTAGAAGTTTATCAGCCCAATTCCTTCGGTGACTAGCCACAATCTTAGTAAGAATCCCCTCAATGACTTTGTTGGTGCTTTCCACTTGGCCATTTTCTTGTGGGTGATAAGGTGACGTGATTCTATGATGGATTTTATATTTTTCAACCAACTTTTGGATCAAGTGAGATGTAAATTGGGGCCCTCCATCTATCACTATCTCCCTGGGTATCCCAAAATAGACAAAGATGTCTTCAAACAAAAAGTCTGAAACAACCTACTCCGTGGCTCTAGTTAGTGCTTTTGCCTCAACCCATTTTGTGACATAGTCGGTGTAGACCAAGATGTAGGACTTCTGTCTAGATGAAGGATTAATTGGTCCCACAAAATCCAAGGCTCATTTGGCAAATGGTTCTTAGACTATTTGAGGCTGTAACGACATCTCATCTGATTGCATTGGTTGGCCCATCCTCTGGAAGCTTTCACACTCTTTCATGAAATTCTTAGCATCCTGAAATATTGTTGGCCAATAATATCCTATCGAGAGGACTTTGTATCTTGTCCGCTTGTCTGCTAAGTGCTCTCCATAAGGTTCCTCATGACAAGCCTTAAGGATGTCAAAGATCTCATCTTCCCTAACACAACGTTTGATCTAAAAATCTGGTCTAGTGTGATAGAGATTCCCCTCTATCCAGGAATAAGTAGCACTTTGCTGTATGATTTTTCTCTTTTCCTTGGAGGATAAGTATTGTGGAAACTTTCCTGCAGCAAGATAATTGGCTATGTTTGCATACCGTGGTGAGTGAGTAGAAATAAAAAAGAGATACTCATCAAGAAAATAATCCTCAATATGAATGCAATTTTCGTCAATAGTTAACCTAGAAAGAAAATCAGCTACTACATTATCTTTTCCAGGTTTATCTAAGATTGTGATATCAAATTCCTGTAACAACAATAACCAGCGTGTAATTCTACCATTGGTAATTGGCTTATTCATTAAAAAATGAATGGCAGAGTGGTTAGTGTGTACAAATACTTGATACCCGGTAATATAATGTTGAAACTTGTTGATGGCATGCACTACTGCTAGGAATTATTTCTTGGTCACTAAGTAGTTGAGCTCAGCCGAAGTCAAATTCTTGCTTATGTAATAAATAGCGTAGGGTTTCCTATCCTCTAGCTGGCCCAAAACAACACCCACAACAATGTCAGATGCATTTGTATCTCTGTGAAACAATAGTTCCCAATTGGTTCCACCTAAAACAGGAGCTACTGATACACAAAATTTCAACTTAAAAAAGGCCTGCTCACACTTTCCTGTCCACACAAATTCCACATCTTTCATAAGTAAGGAGAACAGCGGTGATGCAATTTTTGAAAAATTCTCTATAAACCTTCTGTAATACCCTGCATGCCCCAAGAAACTACGTACCTCTTTTTCATCTCAGGAGTTGGAAATTTCACGATTACCTCTATTTTAGTGGGGTCTACCTTGATCACGTCAGCAGAAATGAAGTGTCCCAAAATGATCCCTTCATTCATCATCATGTAACATTTTTCCGTGCTCAAAGCAACAGTAGTCTGTATACAATGTTCCGACACTTTTTCAAAATTAATTAATGCTGTTTCAAAAGCATCACCATAAGGTGTAAAGTCGTCCATGAAGATTTCAAGGTAGTCATTCAACAAATTAGAAACAATTCCCAGTATTGCCGTCTGAAAAGTTGCCGACGCATTGTAGAGTCCAAAAGGGAGTACTCTGTATGTGAAAGTTCCCCAGGCGCAAGTAAAGGTATTTTTATCTTGATTCTCTGGGGCAATATCTATCTGGTTGTAGCCACTAAACCCATCTAAAAATGAAAAAAACTTTTTCCCAGAGAGGGTGTCAAGGACCCGATCTATAAATGGTAAAGGAAAATGGTCCTTTTGAGTTTCTTTATTGAGTTCTCTGTAATCGACACAGACTCTCCACTTTCCATTCTTCTTAGGGACAATGAAAAGTGGAGACACCCACTGACTGTTAGATATTGGATATATGAAGTTAAAATTTAGGAGTTTATGTAATTCTTCTTTCACTACCTCCTTTAGTGCAGGGTTCATGCGGTGCTGCGGTTGTCTAATTGGTTTTCAGCCATCTTTCAAATAAATGTG
Organism: Pinus tabuliformis; assembly: GCA_031772625.1. Taxonomy (NCBI): domain Eukaryota; kingdom Viridiplantae; phylum Streptophyta; class Pinopsida; order Pinales; family Pinaceae; genus Pinus; species Pinus tabuliformis. The sequence continues at coordinate 313,968,661 of CM062808.1, read as the reverse complement.
GTGAGTGCACAGGTTGGGATGAATCCCTTTCATATTTTTGTAGTCCCATGCAAATTTCTTTTTGTATTTCTGTAATAGTTGTAACAACAACTTATTTTTCTCAGCAGTCAGGTTAGGATTAATATTCAAATACTTCCCTGGTTCTATTTCAACTGGACTGCTATCAATATGCAGAGTGGTTCTCATTTGTTCAAAGTTTACATCATCTACCTCCTCTTCCTCCCTTGAATTTTCAATAGAAGTGACAAAAAGTGAGTTACTAATAAATCCATTAATGATATCATCCTTTGTCTCATCCTTGAAATACTGGGCTTTTCCAAGAGTGAGGAGCGATAAGGAAAGATCTGATTCAGGTTCAAATTCATCCCACCAGGGATTGTTCAAATCCATATTTGGTTTTGATGGGGGGTAAAGGTTAAGGTTCTTTATAGCCTGGCCATATGAAATCATCATAGATCTAAATCTTCACCCTATAAATGCATCTGCAGTGGCCAGACAGGGTCTCCCTAAAATCAAAGGATGTCCCCCCAGGTTAGATTTGGTTTGCAAGATAAGAAAGTCAGCCGGATACCTCCAGGAAGCTATTGTGATTACTATGTCTCCTAATACCCCCTCGGGTTTAACACAGAATCTATCTGCTAATTCAAGTACGGTAGGCATATGTCTAAGCCCATGTAGCTATAAGGTGGTAAAGAGGTCCTTTGTCATTACATTAATGACTGCCCCAAGATCAACCAATGTATTAGTTATGTGATGGACATTAATATAAACAGTAACCGTAGGTTCCCTGGATCATTATACTTCGTTAAAAGAGGCTGAGAAGTCATTAATTCAGACAATTTCCCCATCACGTGTATAGTATTAGGGTCCTTAGGCTTCCTTCTAGGTTTCTTAATGCACATGTCTTGTACTGTTTTGGCATAAATAGGTACTTCTTTAAGAGCTTGCTGTAGAGGAATCCATATGTGCAGGTTTTGCAACTCCCTAAGAAAATCAGACTCGGTTTGTGAGGTCATTCCAGTCTCAATTAATCTCCGAGGATATGGAGGATCCTAAGTCATAATAGTTGAATCGGTTGCTACAGGTGTATCAACCTTACTCAAGTTCGCTATTACAAGAGTAATAGTTCTTCTTGGGTTGGTTGTTACAGGTGTAACAATCCACTCTATATCATTTGTTATAGGTGTAACAACCACCTCAAGATATACTGTATCTTCTCTGGAAGACTTGCATTCCTCCACGGTGATAATAGGGAAGAAGTTTGGTTTAATCACCTTACTTGACCGTAGTTGAATTTCATTAAGTCCGATGGGAGTGATAAGGTAAGTCTGGAAGTGATGCAGGGTTATCCCCGCTTACACCCACAATATGCATGTAAAATGCATAAGCACATTTGTCCCAAGAATTTAACTCACAAATGAGTCAAATCTTCATTTATAATATGGTTAAGGCCCCTTTCTTAATCTTTGCAGAATAATTTATAGACTAACCAAGTCTAACCCTTAATCCATCCTTTCCTTTCTATCGGGACTCATTCACCCTCATAAACCTTAGTTTAAATCTTAAGCCACATATAATCAAACTCCACACTTTGCTTTGTTATATTGGACTTAACCACAAAACCCTCTCTTAACATTGTTTATGCCTAAACTTAACCCATAAACCTTTATCCCCTTTAATTCTATTATAACCCTCGTATAATGGGAATATACGCAAACACACAGAAACTTACATTTTTGCTTTTCCATAGCCTTGGCGCGTTTATTGATGCTTACCTTTATTAGGCTCATTATCCATCGTAGATTTCCCTCTATTAGATCTGACGGTTGATGGGAAAACCCCGCTCCGAACACATAAGCTGGACTTCAAATAATAATGAACCGCATTCATAAATCGTCGAGTCCGCACATCAAAGACACCTCTGCAGCGTGACTCCTTCCTTTCTCCAATCTTCGATTAAATCAGGACCGTTTGTCTGGCACTCGATCCTACGGTTGTCGCTTAGCCTAACCAATCAAACTTGCGTGACAATGCTCCACCGTCGATCTGCACCCAATGGATATGAGAGTTCACAACGATTGAGGGTAGACAACAAGCACGGGGATTAACCACCCGATAAAGTGGTTTCCTCTCTCCTCCTCGCTGCTACGTGTCACTCGGTTAGTGGAATCAGGTAATCACCCTTCAATACCACATACCACTTCTGCCTCGCCCGATAACCCGCTTTTGTTTATGAAACTGCCTTTCTTCGCGACTAACACTTGAGCTTGTTAGCGCCCGATGATCGTAGATCTTCTACCATCGATGGCTGCGATGGCTCCTACAGATTCCTCTTCCACCAGTGCTTCTAATTAATCTTCACCGTTCATTTCTTGATTCCCTTCTGCGTGATTTAATCCTGATCGTTCATTTCCTTTGTCCTCGTCCGTTGATCTCCAAGATCCAACGGTTCCTGTGCATCAACGACTTGCTTCTTCGTTCGTCCCTTTACTTTGACTTTACTTCGTTTCTTCAGTGTTTACTCTGTGGTTTCGGGTTTTCTTCAAAGGTTTCATACTTCTTCTTCCGCTGTTCAACTCACTCCTAAGCTTGACCTCTGCGAATTCTCACATCGCAGTCTCTCCAGAGCTTCACTTTGATTTTTCAACTGGATTCAAAGACCCACTATGATTCCTTTGAATCATTCTCCTCCCTATGTTTCGACGAATTCTGCCTGCACACAACTATTACAGAATTCCAATTCACTATAATTCAACACTCGAAACACACTTATATACGTTTCAAATTAACCTCTGTATTTATAAATATAACAATGATTACAGAATGAGATTCTCTGTCTCTCAGGCTTGATCTTCAATATCAGTGGCCTCTTTTTACACTCTATTCGTAGGCTTACGTTTATACCAGAAAGGTTATGTTGAACTAATTTTGGTTCAAATCCTTAATCTACTGAACTGACTCCTAAATTTTCTCTAAGTCCACTTCTAACTCTAGTTAATCCCTAAGAATCCTCCCTAGTTCCTCAAATCATGAAACTACCTTAAGAGTTATAATTGACTTCTAACTCTCTCGTGATTATTAACCACTCATGCTCCCCTTCATTCGAGAGCATTTACAAAATATCTCACATTATCTAATTAATTCCTATCCTACTCACTCAAAAGCCTAAATATTACATTAATTCAACACTTAGGAATCCAATTTCCTTAAAACACATGACCCCCCTATGTCTACTAAAATACAATGATTTTCTCTTGGGTTGAATGCTCCTGCATCAGACTCCCAAAGTAGAAAATATTCATGATCTCCTGATCATGTGTCTTCATAAGTTGATAGAAAACCTCCAAGGTCCCAAACTTTAGTTTGTAGCTGCCCAAATGCTTTGCACCTTTGTTGCTGCTGTATGTCTGCCGTATTTTGTTTCATCTTACTCTCCTTGTCAATTAGGTTCAAGTTCTGATTGATCATCCTTCCTGCTGCTATCAATTTCCTCCACATGGACTGTTTCATCATCAACTGCCATAATTCTTCAATCTTTGTCTCCAGTTCATCCTTGGACTGGTCCATATTCTACCTCTTACTTCTTCCTCTTTCTCTTTGCTTTAGGTTGTTGCTGCTGTCCACTAACTCTTCAAACTGCTGTTGGTTACTTTCACTTTGTAGTTGCTGGTTTACTTTTTCTTCTACTTTTTCTCTTGCTACCATTGTAGACATTGCTCTTGCTCTTGCTCCAACTTTTTCTTTGACTCCTATGCTTACTACCTCCCTTTCATCCTTACCCTCTTTCATGATTATTTATGTCTGCACTGAATCATGAATTTCCAACATTCTCTCCAGCAATTTAACATCTCTGTTCCATGGATTAAATTCTTCCATAGAATATTCTTCTTTCATTTTTATTTGGCTACTCACCTGTGCCAAATTTCCTCCAACATCTGCAACTAAACCTGCACTCAAAAAACACTTGTTAAAATAAAAAAACATAAGGCTTCTGTGCCTTATCTTCCTTTGGCAACAATTCAGTTTGCTGCTCTATTCCTTTCTCCTTTGTCAGCACATTAGTATGCTATTTTGAATTCTCTAAAGAAATCTTAAGAATGTCAGCTAGTCTCTCCTCCACACCATCTGCTCTAATGATGTCTTTCTATCCTTGTTCATTGTAGTGAACTTCTTCCTCTGCAACCACACTGTCATACTCTGAATTTCCCAGCAAATACTCCAGCAATGCAATTTCTCTGTGACACTTTGCAAGTACTTCATCATCACTTATAATCCCTGCATTTATAAACAAATTATCAGCTTGAAAATTTCAAAGCTCAACAATTTCAACTGTTGTTTCACATATCAGTTCTTTAAACTGAACTTCATCTCTTTTTCCCACAAGAAATCGTCCCTGTGTGGTAACAATTTCATTACTAAGTTCTTTCTGCTGCAATAAGTCACTGCCTTCCTCATTCAAGAGATATTCTCCCTTATCCTTTACTCAAGAGTATTTATCTTCTGAAAGATACTTGTCCATACTTTTGACAGCTTCAAAAGATTTCTCACCTTCTGCAAAACCCTCCTTTGTTAGTGACCAATCATTAGATGTCCTTTATCCCAAGGTTAAATCCTTTGCATAGGTTTCTTCCTTCTTAACATCTTTCAGCAGATGTCCTTCTTTTTTACTGACTGTCTCGACAACTTCCATGGCTATTTCCACTGTGCCTATCATCATGATGAACTGATGATCCTTTACTATGTTTTCAACTAACATAGTCTCTTCTTCAAGTTTTCATTTAATATCTTGTTGTTTACCTTCTCCAAGAGCTATCCTTGTCTCACCATCTGCATTAATATTCCCCTGCATTTGTTCTGCATCCACATACAAACTATCAGTCTTAAAAACATAATACCCTGTGGTCCCACTTGAAGTTTCAACCATCATATCACCTTGTTGTTCCAAGTTCTCTTTATGACTCAGAAATTCCTTGATGGTCTCCTCTTCAATCTCCTCAAGTCCTTCACTTGGTTGCTTGATATCTTTCCCCAATTGTATATGAGACCTATCTATCTCATCTTCTTCCAAAACATAATTTAGATTCTTCTTGTCTTCTTCCTCCTTTATGAAAATATCAATAAATTGTCCTTCTTTACATGTTTCACTTGCAAATATACACAAATTATTACATTTAAAACAATGTGACCCTTTGGCCTTACCTGAAGTTCTAGTCTTCAAGTCTTCATATTCACTCAAAACATCACCCTGTTTTGCTTCACAAATGGACACTTCCATTTTCATTTCCAACTCATCTTCTCTGAGTTTTTCCACCAACCACCTTACTTGCCTCTGCTGTAGCCTTCTTTGTAACTTATGCCACTTCACTTGCTTCTTCCTCAAGACCAAACCTAGTCTCTGGCTTTCCTCTAGTATCCTCCTTAATGCATCGAGTTGTTCTTTCATCTCTTTCATCTCTTGTCAATTTCCTCTTGACTCATCCTCTTGCCATTTGCCTTGGCATCCTCTTTCTTCACCTTTATTCTACCGTGGTCTTCCTTAGAACCTCTGCTATGACTATCAGTAACCATCTTCTTCTTCTCTCTCTTCATGAGCTCCTCACTCACTCACTATGAGTTGCATTAAAGCCTCTGCAACAACAAGTCCTCCTTGTTGCAACTTACCTCACCAAGCTTTCCTTTGTACTTGGTCTTTTGGCAAGAACTTGGTTCTCTGTCTCTGGAACCTCTTTTGAGCACTTATCTCTGCTCCTTCTAGGCTTCAACTCTTCTGCATCTCCTAAGAACACAAGTGTCCTCTTGTATTTCAATCACCATAAAATACTTGGTTCTGACCACCTCTTCTTTCACTTAGAAAGTCTTACCAAATTCCTTCATTACCTTGGAAATTCTACCCACATTCTCTGTGGAACTGCCTTTGTGAGTTGCAACAAAACCCCTGCAGTAACAAGTCTCCTTCTTGCTACATATGCTTCACTAAGCTTCTCTCCTCTTCTGATCTCAATCTCTTAGCATGTCTCTGGTTCTTTCCTCTGGAACCAATTCAGGCACTCCTTGCTCTAGATGTTGCAACCTTCTCACCTTCTTTTGTTGTTATCTGTACATCAATGTACAAACGCACATTCTCCAATCAAATCAAAACAGAACATATCACCTCACCTTCAAGATCTCTGCATGATCTTGTTCCACCATTCCATTTGTACCTTGAATGGATTGTCCTCTATTTCTTGCATCTGCAAGTTCTGCTACACATCACCTCTGTGTGCCTACTTCCTGTCAGATTAGAATTTGATCCCCTCTGGCTTGCATAAACATCTTGACACATAACTTTGTTCTCAATTCTTTCACATAGAATTTCTTTGTTCTGTTTTAACATCAATTGTCTCAATTACAATTTTTCTCTGATACCAAATGATGCAGGGTTATCCCCGCTTACACCCATGGTATGCATGTAAAATGCATAAGCACATTTGGCCCAGGAATTTAACTCACAAACGAGTCAAATCTTTATTTAGAATATGGTTAAGGCCCCTTTCTTAATCTCTACAGAATAATTTATAGACTAACCAAGTCTAACCCTTAATCCATCCTTTCCTTTCTATCGGGACTCATTCACCCTCATAAACCTTAGTTTAAACCTTAAGCCGCATATAATCAAACTCCACACTTTGCTTTGTTATATCGAACTTAACCACAAAACCCTCTCTTAACGTTGTTAATGCATAAACTTAACCCATAAACCTTTATCCCCTTTAATTCTATTATAAACCTCGTATAATGGGAATATACACAAACACACAGAAACTTACATTTTCCGCTTTTCCATAGCCTTGGCATGTTTATCGATGCTTACCTTTATCAGGCTCATTCTCCACCATAGATTTCCCTCCATCAGATCTAACGGTTGATGGGAAAACCTTGCTCCGAACACATAAGCCGAACTTCAAATAATAATGAACCGCGTTCATATATTGTTGGGTCTGCACATCAAAGACACCTCCGTAGTGCGGCTCCTTCCTTTCTCCAATCTTCGATTAAATCAGGACCGTTGGTTTGGTGTTCGATCAGACGGTTGTCACTTAGCCTGATCAATCAAACTTGTGTGACAATCCTCCACTATCGATCTACACTCAATGGATCTGATGTTCACAACGATTTCGGGTAGACAACAAGCACGTGGATTAATCGCCCGATAAAGTGGTTTCCTCTCTCCTCCTCGCTGCTACGTGTCGCTCGGTTAGTGGAATTGCATAGTCACCCTTCAATACCACTTACCACTTCTACCTCGCCCAATAACCCACTTTTGTTTATAAAATCGCCTTCCTTCGCGACTAACACTTGAGCTTGTTAGCACCCGATGACCGTAGATATTCTATCATCGATGACTGCAACGACTCCTCTAGATTCCTCTTCCACCAGCGCTTCCAGTTAATCTCCACCGTTCATTTCTTGATTCCCTTCTACGTGATTTAATCCTGATTGTTCATTTCCTTCATCCTCATCTATTGGTCTCCAAGATCCAACAGTTCCTGTGCATCCATGACTTGCTTCTTCGTTCGTCCCTGTACTTTGACTTTACTTCGTTTCTCCAGTGTTTACTCTGTGGTTTTGGGTTTTCTTCAAAGGTTTTGTACTTTCGCTTCCACTGTTCAACTCACTCCTGAGCTTGACCTCTGCGAATTCTCACATTGCAGTCTCTCCAGAGCTTCACTCTGATCCTTCAACTGGATTCAAAGACCCACTATGATTCCTCTGAATCATTCTCCTCTCTGTGTTTCGCCGAATTCTGCCTGCACACAACTATTACAGAATTCCGATTCACTATAATTCAACACTCGAAACACACTTATACAGGTTTGAAATTAACCTCTGTATTTATAAATATAACAATGATTACAGAATGAGACTCTCTGTCTCTCAGGCCTGATCTTCAATATCAGTGGCCTCTTTTTACACTCTGCCTGTAGGCTTACATTTATACCAGAAAGGTTCCGTTGAAATAATTCTGGTTCAAATCCTTAATCTACTGAACTGACTCCTAAATGTTATCTAAGTCCACTTCTAATTCTAGTTAATCCCTAAGAATCCTCCCTAGTTCCTCGAATCATGAAACTACCTTAAGAGTTATAATTGACTTCTAACTCTCTCATCATTATTAACCACTCATGTTCTCCTTCATTCGAAAGCATTTACAAAATATCTCACATTATCTAATTAATTCCTCTCCTACTCACTCAAAAGCCTAAATATTACATTAATTCAACACTTAGGAATCCAACTTCCTTAAAACACATGACCCTCCTATGTCTACTAAAATACAATTATTTTCTCTTGGGTTGAATGCTCCTGCATCAGGAAGGTAGTTAGAGCCTCTATGCTCTGGGATGCTTTATTATTTGGGTTAGGGTTAGGTTGCACAGGTAATTGGGGTCACACAGGAGGTGTAGGAACATGAGTTTGGAAAGGGGGAAATTGTAGTTACTGTTGGGCTGGTAATGCAGAGGGAATTGGACTTTGGGCATTCCCCGTCCAATTTTGATTCTAAGGATACATTAAGACGGAGGATACTTAATAGATGGTGAGGGGGACCACTAGTTCCATGGTGAAGGAAACAGTGTTGGAGAAGGAGCAGAGTATTTCCATGGATATTTCTGAGCGTTATATGCATTATTCCATGGATTAAAAGAAGAAAAATCTTGGGACATACCTGGGGGTCGTGGCTACCATGGTCTCCTAGGCTCGATGAAATAAGAGGACTAAACTTCTTCACTTGACTCTCTAAGCACTAATTTCAGTCTGGGAAGCTCTGGACATTGACCTGTAGGATGTTCCAATTCACAAATATTGCACAAGATGATGTTGTTCATTTCACAATCCCTCAAGGGATGTTTCTTTCTGCATTTCAGACAGAACACAGCTAAAGATGTATCAACTTCCCCTTGTGCCTTCTTGATCTGTCCTGTTGTTATCTGGGCAGATAAAGTACTGAGGAGGTCGGTTTGAAATTTTCAAATAAATTCCCGATCTCTGCTCTGGTTACTCCTCCACTTGCAGATTTTTGTATTCGGGCAGAGGCATCTTGGATTGTGCTTCTTCCCTTCGATGATCCTCTAGAGCATCTCAGACAGAGCTTTATTATCTCGGCGAATGGTTCCTGAGATATGTCCCCCTTCCCTAATAGATTTAGGGTATCAAGGCAGTCATCCCTCATTCCCCTTATGAATATGGTCTTCAAGATCTCTTGATCTAAATCACTATGTTTAGATCTCTGTAAATTGTAATGAAATCGCTCCACATAGTCCTCCAAGCTCTCGTCCTCCTTTTGTGTCATCCTGAATATTTCCTCTCTTAAGTCCCTGGTTCTACAATAATCTTGATACTTTGATAAAAATGTCTCCTTCATGTTGCTCCATGTTCGAATAGAAGCAGAGCCTAACCCCATGAACCATCTCAGGGTTGCTCCTTTTAGAGTAGCAGGAAATAATTTTAGTTTCCGAGCATTTGAAACATAGTCATAGATCCTGCACAAGACATCAAATTCAAACAAGAAGGTGTCAGGATTTTCTACAGTCATTCCTTGAAAATATGGTAGAGATGATAAATGAATGTTTTTCATGGGAACCTCACCTCTGATATCCCCAATTGGGAACTCAAAGGTGGTGACAGTAGCATCTGTTTTAGTGTTGTTATTATTGTTGTCCCCCATTGTTGACCATTCTAATCCTTGCTGTAACATGTGTTCTTCAGACAGTTCTAGTGATTGTTTTATCGATGAAATTGGTAGCTCAAGTAGCTTCAGGGCTAGCTGTTTCACTGCGCTGCCCGAATCTGGATATTGATAAACCAGTAAATGTTCTCCTGTTTCAGGCTTCTAGTGCTCCCCCTCAGTTTCCCCTTGTCCCTCGGTCCTAAGGTTCTCGTTACTAGCTTCCCCCTGTTGCTCCTGAATTGGATGCTTTTTCTTGGGAGTGTTCTCACTAGCTTTAGAATGATATGGTCCTGAGACATAGGCATCAATGGATTTTTTTCTTGTTATGGGAGTAACAAATTTTTGTTGTTTTGTGGCTCTGTTTTCCTTGCGTCCCTCTAAGAATTTGACTGTTCTTTTTCTGCCCTTGAGATTAATTCATGGATAAATATTTTCTTTCCCAAATCTACACTCTTATTTTCCTTTTTACGACCCATTTTTCCTGTGATTAATTAGAGTCTGGGGGGGGGGGGGGGGGGGGTGTTTTCGGTATTTATATGATTCCTACAGTTGCACACATGAACCCTATGTGTATTGATTCACACCCTAAGTGTATCAGTTCTGATAGTGGTGAGCCTGCCCATATATGTTAGAGCGATGCACATGTTCATATCTCTCGTCTTACCGCCCAACAAATGAAGAGTCGAAGACACATTCTAAGAAAATAAAAAAATGCCACACCCTAAGTTCCCTAGTGATCATAGCGGTGAACCCGCCTAGGTATGTTACAGCGATGCGCAGGTTTTTACCTCTCGTCTTACCGCCCATAACTTGTGGACTAGGAACACTCTATCATAAAAAAAACAACTTGGATGACTGTATCATCAACTGCCATACCTAACAACAGTGCCAAAATGTAGTGATGTATTAATCAATCCTAATTGACCAACACTGCAACCATTTAATTGTCAACCCAAGGTAGGTCTGTTATTTCAATGGCGTCTGCACTATCTGTTCTGATACTCTACAACCAAGAGTGAAAATAGAAAACAATAAAGAATGCCATTGAATCAATTGTAGAAACTAACATTCATGCAAAAATAAAAAACACTCAACAGGAATGGAATCACACCACATTTACCAAAAAAAAGGTGCGCCATACACTGTACTGATAACTACACCAGCTGGTCAACTACCATACTGCAAACCAAATTCGTGTAACAACATATCATAAATTTGGAATTGAAGCAGATATATTCTACAAATTATACAATGACAACAAAAAACCATACAAATACTAAAAGAAATGAACAATAATATACAACTACTCTACCATTGTAGTCCTTGCTAAAGAGGAGGGCCCTTCCTCCCTAGCAGGGGTGCAGGAATGAACACGAGATTAGTTAAGAATTCAACTTGGAAACAAAAACAACATCACCACAATGTCTTTGATATTAAGAATAATTAAAAGTTACAGGATAAAAATAATAGTACTCTCTATGCCGTCCCCCGTTCCCGAGGGATTAAGTTTCTCTTATAGAAATTACATACCTAAAAATTAAGAACATATCAGTCATGTGAATCTCATGATTCTCATGCTGATCATAAAATAGAAATTGTTATAAAAACTTCCTAAATACGAGTTCTATTCAAATACATCAGTTAAAATCATAACCGCTTGGATCTGTCACTTTCTAAATAGACAATTTGTAACTTCCAATAGCTGTTGCGTGGAATAGTACCCATGACTTTGACAACTACGGTGTAACAACACCCTGTGGTAAAGTAATGGTTTGGGATGTAACAACAACATTGGATAACAACAACCTTGTAACGGCACCCAGTGTGTAACAACATGGTCTGTAACAACACATAGAGTGTAACAACAATCTGTTTCATCCCGCTCTTAGATCGATCGATGCGACTGTTCATTCCATAACCTCGTTCTTGCGGTAAACACCTGAAAAATAGGAAAGGATCCAAAATACTTCTCGAATGCTTACCCTAGTTAGCCATAAAAAGGAATATTGCATCATTATATCTAGAAAAAATGGAAAAATAACATGATGGAAAAATATGTTGTTCATAATAAGGAAAAATGCGGTTAACATGTAAAGTTTTGTTGGTCCAGAGGGAAAAAAGTAAAAGACGAGAACATTAAGTATAGAAGTTAAGTATAGAAAATACACGCAACACTAAACAATACCCTTAATTTGACTACATATTGGAAAATACCTCTAAAAGTCACATTATTTAACCCCCTACCAATACAAACCCAATATATCTTCCTAATTTTAAAAACCCCTACTTTCACTAGATTTTACAGGTATCCATTTTTTCATTAACTTTGAGCTCCATTTTTTAAACCTGCCAATATAAAAACCCTTTACCCCCTATTGTATGTTCAATATATTATGTCATTTTATCTTCAATATATATTCCCCAATATGAAGGCATGTGGTATGGTATTTCTCCCGCAGTGAAGCTCCCGTGGAGGGGGGTCATCATTATTTCTTTTGAAATAGTTAATTTCAACTTTATAGAGCACTAATTATCATTACCATCAGATAAACATAAGAAATTATCAACACCATTCAACAATGGACAACAATAAAGACAATACACCAAAGATTTTTAGGTGGAAACCCTTTCAGGGGAAAAACCACTGAATGCTTCATCAATAGGAAGCTCCAACTTCCAAGTTTTTTAGCATGAACAAAAGGAGATTGCAATCCCCTGATTTACAAGGTCCAACCTAAAGAACGTTCCAACACCCTAGTTTACTACTTGCAACTGGGAGGGCGCTCCAATGCCCTGACTTTACCAACTCCTATTGGAAGGACACTCCCATGACCTGGATTTACCAACTCCTACTGAGAGGACACTCCAACACCCTGTGTAGGCTCCAACTTTCCCTAGCATCACCTTATTGCCCTGAAGTGTTCTCAAGTTCCAACTTGAAGGAGATTCCACTCTCGTGCATTGCACCACCCTACCACCCTAGTCAATAAGCTACCACTTGCCCTAAAGGCTCCAACCTTGAACTTACCATGATGGACCATGTTTCACAATTTTGAAATTGTATCCACCTGAGCTCAATACCAAAATAAATAATATAAAAATAATCTACTTACTTTTATGGTTGGAACATTGGCACAAGTTCATCAACAACAATAAAGATCAACAAGCACAACTGCAATACAATCTCTGCTTCTTTTGCTCAATATGTATATCAATAGAAATCCCTGGCAACTTACATTGATAACCAATTCAATTTAGCATCATACTCCTACATACATTATTATGCCAAATACAAACTCTATTTTTTCCCAACAATATGCCACTATCAAAACCTAACTATAGGCCTCAACTGCACTTTTTCCAGCCACATGATTAACTCAACTTTCCATACTATTAGCCTTAGCCCAAGTTTGCAACTTTGATCAATGATATGATATTTTCATTTCCATACCCTTCAAATCTTATCAACATATGAAAACCCTAGTAGCTTCTTGACAATGATTAGGTATTCAACAAAATCAACAACAATAAACTTCTTCTCATTAATAGCATCAAGTCCTGGCAATAGTGTATCAACTAGCCTGTCAATTCAACATCATCATCATAATTTAACCAACTTATTTTGTATTAACAAAATTGCTAATAAAATCAACAATACATGTCATTGTGATCCACTCTCATCATCTTATATAACATCCATAAACCTATGTTGCAATTACCAAGCATTGGATTGGGAGGGCATATGACTTTGCTTATCATTTCAAGGCAGAATTGACCCACAAAAATAATATTTTGACTGAACTGTCCTCAACACAATGATGCACTTAATAGATTTCTGCTAATCTGATGATGCTAATAATATACTAGAGAATGTCTTTAATTCAAGTATGCTACTATAGATGTTACTTCTTCAATACTGATCAATAACGTTACTGTAAATGCTCTTATACATATGACATGACTAAAATAGTTCCTCAAACTTTAATGCTCTTTCTCTCTGCCTCAAATTTGTATAAGGTTCAGGACTACTTCATTTCGTAGACAACTTTAAACCCCGATTTCAAGATACATTTTCTACAGACTTAGAAAATAATCAAGGTATAAAACAATCACAATTTGTATGAAACTTCATATGTTCCACTCTCAACTAAACCATAACAACTCAATATAAATACAAAGATTGACTGAATAAGAGTCTGGAGGTCCTTCATCAATGGATTTAGATTAGGATCTTAATACTTCAGTTTATAAAACCCTAAAGAGAAGAATCAACCGGGCCTTACTAAAGTGGCTAAACTCAGATTTGGGTTTTCTCAAAATTCATGCAAGTACATCACTGCAATTTCTCTCATGAACTATACTTTAACCATTCTTATACTTCAAGATGAAATTCAGATTTTAGATAAGAAATTAATCAAAATTCCTTCAACAAAACTCCATTATATTAGAGAACAAGGGGACAAATTGTTCTTCACCGCAATCTTCAATTCCTTACTAAATCCGAGCTTAGAAACTAGAGTAGAAGATGTATGGTTCCAAAGAGTATTCTTGCAGGTATATGCTTCAAAAATTTCCAACGTTCTGCTCCAAGTTGATGAATGGAAGTGGCTCAGATTCAACCAATTTCAGAGATACAAAAATGACACAATACAGTCCTGAAGGAGGCCGAGATGCCTCAATAGTGGCACTCAACAAGCCAAATTATGAACGTTAAATTCCTCCCCAAGTCAACAAAATACAATTTCAAGGATTAGTTATGTTGTGATGCAAGTTGTAGGAGTACATAAGAGGGTTTCAAACCTATCAATAGATATGTTTTGAAGAACCCTTAACTAGGTCTGAAAGAAACCTTAACACATGAGACAAAACAAGATTATCCCTGTATTTGTTCATAAAAGAATCTTCAGATACGATATCACCCACATAAGACTACTTGAAAGGATGGGAGGGTTCCTCATAATGTTGCTAGAGGACACACTAAATTTGTGGCCTTAGAACATATTTTGGATCAGTCTCAAACAACAATCCTTGATTTATTTCAAATAGGCTGAATCACCTCTGCGATTTCCAACAAATATCCCAATCAACAATTTCTTGAAAATTCCTCACAAATAACTTTGCACCAGTATATTCGACCAACTTCAGATGCATCCAAAAGGGGGTTCAAGAAAACTGACCACAAATCTGCAACTATAACCTCAATAGATGTGCTTCAGATTGAGCTTGAATTGACCCTTAAAAGAGATCGAGCGACCTCAACGAAAAACATGATCAAGACAAACAAAAATACCCGAAAACATCTATAATTTCAGACCACTCTTAAGATATAATGTTTCTCCTCAGGGCTGCAGATGATTACAAAGCTTAGTTCAACATATGAATCACATACCTTGGAGGAGGGACGAGTGCCCTTTTTATAGTCTTGAGTGGGTGCCATTTGAGGGAGCTAACTTAAATGATTTAGAGGGAATAAATTGAAATTAAAATTTTGAATTTTGGACTTTTGGAAGGAACTTTAAAATTTAAAATTTATTGGAGTGAAAACCCCATATTTAATTTAGGCCAACTTTTGATTTCATTTGAATTTCAGTTTTGAACCACTCCACAATATATTTTAGCCAAAAAATATTTGATTTAAGATTTTAATGAAAGTCCTTTTTATCCTCGTGATTTGAGCAATATTATAGCTAATGAGAAGTTTCCACATCATCTAATGTTGGGAACTTTAACCACAAGAAAGGGGATCTTACTTTGATTTGGTGTCTCTCTCAAATTGAGAGGAGCCTCGTGATGTGCCACATATCGTCGGAATCAACATGACGAAGAGAATCAAACGATGATGGTTATGGGAGAAAAAAAATTGTTCTTCATCCTCAAATTCTTCAATAAGAGTGGGGTAATATGATCAAGCATTTGGGTTTTAGGACATCTTGACTGTTAGAGTCTACTGAAACTAGTTAGAGAGCTTCACCTGAAACCCTCATGCTAGACTCTCTCGAGCCCCAACCAATCTGTTATCACCTGGATTGACCTCAGGCTGAAGGGAGGCAATTCTAGGGTAACCACAAACCAAGCTTAGCCTAGTAGCTAGCCCTACTAGGCCAGGAGAGGGCTCTCTCTGTAAGGATTTCAGTCAAGATGATTGGATTAGGGAAAGTATTTTAGTCTAGGTATAGCAGCATGAAAGTTTTGATTGGATTTTGTAGGGGTTTTGTCACATTAGGAGGAGCTGGGCAGTTTAGCTCTGGGAAATTAAGTCAGAAATGCAGGGTGTTTTATGGGGCAAGGTAGGCATAGGCTTTAGCACTTTAGGCTTAATGGTGTGAGGTGTTTAAGACTGATGAGGAGCTAAGAAAGGCATGTAACAATCATGGATCCTTCTCAAACAGTAGAAAACATGAAGTATTGAATGATTTCCCAAGGCAGAGCACTGATACAATGGATTCTACCTATCAAACTTGATAACATTCAACAAGAAGTAATGAAATGAATGATGGCATACATAAAACAAGTAAACAAATGATTATAAAAGAAGAAACTGTGCTAAAACTCCATACCACAGGGATCCCATAAAAATAGCTGCAAATCTTATTAATCTCCTTGCCAAACTGCTTACAATGATGAACAATCAAGCTCTGAGCATCCAAGTGAGTCCAACCTCAACAAATGTCTAAGAAAATACATAATATAGGCATCAAAATAACCCATCCTAGCCTCAGGGGTCGAATCCATGAGAGGAGGAGCAGTTGCACAATAAACTGAACTGAAAGCTAAAGACTAGGGAGGTCAAACTGACTCATCCCTAAGATGATGCAAACTTATTCATTACATGTCACCTAGGCCATTTACTTGATGTATCTACCCAAGGTAACCAAAATATACATTAATTACATCATGATTTTACATTTCATCAATGAAAAGATCAGAATCCCATAGGTGAAAAGTAAATTATAGAAGAAACAATGAAAAAATAGGCAATCTGTCAAGTGCGCAACGCCAATGTCAAATGTGCAGCGCGTGAAGGGAGTGCGTAGCGCCAACTTCTAGCTGATTTTTGACTGCCTTCCTGACCTCCAAATCTAGCTCATGATAGCTCATTGGAAAGCTTGTCCTGTGTAGTTTCCAAAACTACCCTTGGTTTCCAATTTAAGCTTGATTTTACCCTCCAAAATTTCAATCTCCCAAGACTGCTCAAACGCATAGCGCCAGGCTCAAAAAACAGGCAGAAACATGAATTTTAGGTAGTTTTTTGGCCTTTTCACTTAGTAAATTTGACTTTCACACCTGCAAACATGGTTTTTCTAAATGTACATGGCCTTCTGAATCCAATGGCGGTGGCCATTTCTCCAAAAAGTGCCCCCAAAAAGTGTGTAGTGCCATAGGCATTGCACGTTTGACCAGTGCACTGATACAAAAATTGCTTGAATGAAGTGCGCAGTGCCTAAAGGGAGTGCGTAGCTCCATCTTCAAGGTGAGTTTTGAATACCTTCCCAGTGTCCAAATTAGGCGTGGGATAGCGCATTGGAAATCATGTCGAGTTTACTTTCCAGAACATCTTTAAATTTTCAATTTGGAGCTCATTGGCACTGTCAAAAGCTCAATCTCCCAAGACTGGTGAAAATGTGTAGAATGAGGCTGCCAAAATGCAGAGTGCTGTTCCATTCAACTTTTGGAGGTCTTCGTAAACTCCAAATTGAGCTCATGATAGCTCATTGGAAATCTCTCTATGTCTAGTTATCATTTGATTCATCAATCAAGTCAAATGGTCACTCCAGCTAGGAGAATTCTTGATTTTCCCAAAGTCACTCCAGAAGTGTAGCAACTCTCCTGAGGCAAATGATGTTTTGGAAATTTCTCCCAAACCATGTGACCTATGTAAAAATTGAAGGAGGTTTTTCTTCTTGAGTCTATGATGGACAAAAACCTCTCTCACTTTTGTCAAATTCATCTTTCCTTGCTCAGAAACAACATTTGAATAAAACCTATCCCAATGTGTGGAATAGGGGATTTGTAGAAATGAAGGGAAATGAAGGGGATGAGGGGCTTCTAATTTCTTAAGAAAATTTTTGGAAGTAGGGAGGGATGTTAGGAAGTAGGGGAAAGTGGAATTTCAAGGATAGAGTGAGGGGAAGGGGTCCAAAAGGGAAAAACACAGGCCTAACCTAGAAAATTGTCAAATTGTAGCAATAGGCTAGGGTTTGTGGGAAAATGATGAATTTGAGGGATATCAGTGATGGGAAGAGTTTAAGAAGGTATATTAAGGATAGGGGAAGGTGTATGAGCATCAAGATACAAGTTTTTGTTGATGATTTGACCATCGGATTCATGAAACTGAGAAAAATTGCCTTCAAAACCCTAGGAGAGGGAAATGAGCCTTACCTAAGCACAACTGAAGCACAAACAAGGTGTAAAATGAACCATTGGAACCTGAAATAATGATGAAAACTCTTTGAATGATGGTACACTCAGCCAAATGGTGACATGGACCAGTACTTGGAAAACTTTGGAAGGAGTGTAAACAATCCTAGACCTAATACCTAGTGACCAAATTTTACTTGAAGACTCACTGAAATAACAAAAATTTGATTTCGACACCCCAAGACCACTTTATAAGAGCATATTTGATCACTGGTGGAAGACTGCAAAGATTGACACTAACAATGGCCTTATTGGGGATGACAACTCCTTTGAGGTGTCAAGAACATCGTAGACCAAGTGCCTAACCATGTGGGCCAATACGGTCAAAAACACAAATTGAAATGCATGGCTGAAAATTGACGACTTGACAACACAAACTGACTCTGAAACTAACTTGAAATTGACTAAAAAAAATGACTCAAGACTTACTTAATTGAAACAAGTACTTACAAAACTTATTAATGGCAACAGACCATTGAGATTTGAGGGCTTCAAACACTGATGAAAAACACCTGCTTACTGAAGAAATATGTACAATCATGTGAAGTGAACCTTCCAATGTAACCAATCTAGCAGATGGCTACTCACTGAAATTCTGCTCTCACTTTCCCTGAGTAGGCAGAACAATGTACATGTAGGCAACTCACAATAAAAATTGAAACCAAGGCTTATGCTAACAAACCAGACAACATTCATCTTCTCCAATGCTTGCAAAAGAATGGTGAAGGGATCTTGAAAATCCTGAAGCACTAGCTTGTCTTGAGATCCAGCAGCAAAAATACAAGTACTTCCTTCATTCTGATATGAAAGAACAGTTGGTTGCTGATTGATAGGAAGGCATAGAGAGGTATAAGCTTCTGCTATCTGAGTGTTAGCTGTAAATTCCTCGAGCATGAGAAATTCTGACTCGATTTCTGGCATACTGTCTCTCTCAGGCTCATACTCAATTTCATAGTCTAAGTCATTCTTAAACATAAAACATTCTTCAAGATTATCAAACATGACAACCCTATCATCTTCATGAAAGAAAACAATATCTGTTCGCTGATCTACAAATCTAATTTCAAGATTGTCCTCATTTTCAAAAGTGGAAGAAGCTTCACTAACACCATCTTGACGATGTGAACACTGCAAACTTGCATTAGCTTGGGATGTAACATAACCTTTCAGGAGTTGATCCATCTCATCTTCAGATAGAGGAGATAATACTTTTTGCTTTCTTTTGCTAAAACAAAAATTGTCTTCTTTCCCTCCTAAAGTTTGACAAGGATGTTGAATATCTTCATTAATTTCAGCTAAAGGAGTATATAAATTTTCATTAGACTGCTGATTCATTTCATGTGATTCTTGTTGACTATCAAGATGCAAAATTCCTTCATCTTTAAGCAAAGAAGAAGCTACTGTATGCTGACTATGATCTTGTGTAACGAAGTGACTGGCTTTTTGAGACTGTTGTTGAAGGGAAAAATCAAAGAAGGCTTCAATGATTTCTTCATCATCACGATCTGAATCTAGATCTGAAATAGCCAACTTGACTTTATCACAATCTGAAATTGGAATTTGATTTTCCTGCATACTATCTTCTGCTATGATCAGATCTGAAATAAGACCTTGTCTTCCATCATTTTCAATTGTACTAAGATCTTGAACCTGCTGCAAATTTTCCTGAGCATCTTGATAAGTATCCTCTAAGCTCTCTTTATGCTGTTGAAATGGATTCTCATACAGGGCTTCCATGATCTCATTGTTCATGAAGTCATCATTTTCATAAACTTTCTCAAGATTTTCAATAAAACTATTAACATGTTTACAACAATTCTCAACTAATATTAAGGATGGACAAGATTCTTTATACTTTTCAAAGAGCATGGTATGAAAATCCTTTAAACAGTAAATACTAGCAGATGGAAAACTTTCATACCAAGGTTGGGCTTCACCTTCCAGAGTGGCCATGAATATCTTCATCAAGCAGTCTTCAGGAAAATCAACCTTCAACTTGCGAGTATGAGTGTGAAATCTAACCAGATGTAAAGCATCATCATTCCTATCATCATCTTTAAACATAGGCAAATTCCTTTGCCAATCTACCTTAGGAATTTTATTTGGGAAACTTGGAATGTGACCTCGGCTCATGGGAGCATACCTTTGAGCAAACCAATCCATCTTGATAACAATGAATTCACCAAGAAATTCTTCAGGCTACTGGTTCTTGAAGAGTGGAGTTGCCATAAAATTTCTGAAGCTTGGGATTTTTCGACACTAGAGTTGCCAGGTGAATGATTTCAGCCTTTCGGTGTCTAATCATTGTCCACCATCAACAATTAGATCTAAACTTGATACATTTTACTGAGGAACATAAAACTACTTCCCCAACATGGTCACCACTATGTTATCACCTGGATTGACCTCAGGCTGAAGGGAGGCAATTCCAGGGTAACCACAAACCAAGCTTAGCCTAGTAGCTAGCACTACTAGGCCAGGAGAGGGCTCTCTCTGTAAGAATCTCAGTCAAGATGACTGGATCAGGTAAAGGATTTTAGGCTAGGTATAGTAGCATGAAAGTTTTGATTGGATTTTGTAGGGGCTTTTTCAGATTAGGAGGAGCTAGGTAGTTTAGGTCTGGGAAATTAGGTCAAAAACGTAGGGTGTTCTATGGGGCAAGGTAGGCATAGGCTTTAGCACTTTAGGCTTAATGGTGTGAGGTGTTCAATACTGATGAGGAGCTAAGAAGGGCATGTAACAATCATGGATCCTTCTCAAACAGTAGAAAACATGAAATATTGAATGATTTCTCAAGGTAGAGCACTGATAAAATGGATTCTACCTATCAAACTTGATAACATTCAACAAGAAGCAATGAAATGAATGATGGCATACACAAAACATGTAAACAAATGATTACAAAAGAAGAAATTGTGCTAAAACTCCATACCATAGGGATCCCATAAAAAATAGTTGCAAATCTTATTAATCTCCTTGCCAAACTGCTTACAATGACGTACAATCAAGCTCTGAGCATCCAAGTGATTCCAACCTCAACAAATGTCTAAGAAAATACATAATATAGGCATCAAAATAACCCATCCTAGCCTCAGGGGTCAAATCCATCAGAGGAGGAGCAGTTGCACAACAAACTGAACTAAAAGCTAAAGACTAGGGAGGTCAAACTCACTCATCCCTAAGATGATGCACATTGATTCATTACATGCCACCTAGGCCATTTATCTGATGTATCTACCCTAGGTAACCAAAATATACATTAATTACATCATGATTTTACATTTCATCACTGAAAAGATCAAAATCCCATAGGTGAAAAGTAAATTCTAGAAGAAACAGTAAAAAAATAGGCAATCTGTCAAGTGCGCAGCGCCAGTGTCAAACACGCAGTGCCTGAAGGGAGTGCACAGTGCCAAATTCCATCTGATTTTTGATTGCCTTCCTAACCTCCAAATTTGGCTCATGATAGCTCATTGGAAAGCTTGTCTTGTCTAGTTTCCAAAACTGCCCTTGGTTTCCAATTTGAGCTTGATTTGACCCTCCAAAATTGCAATCTCCCAAGTCTGCTCAAACGCACAATGCCAGGCTCAAAAAACGGGCAGAAACATGAATTTTAGGTAGTTTTTTGGCCTTTTCACCTAGTAAATTTGACTTTCACACCTGGAAACATGGTTTTTCTGAATGTACACGGCCTTCTGAATCCAATGGTGGTGGCCATTTCTCTAAAAAGTGCCCCAAGAAAGTTCAAAACGCCCTAGGCACTGCGCTTTTGACCAGTGGACTGATACAAAAATTGCCTGAAGGAAGTGCGCAATGCCTGAAGGGAGTGCACAACTCCATATTCAAGGTGAGTTTTGACTGCCTTCCTAGTGTCCAAATTAGGTGTGGGATAGCTCGTTGGAAATCTTGTCGAGTCTACTTTCTGGAACATCTTGAATTTTTCAATTGGAGCTCATTTTCCCTGTCAAAAGCTCAATCTCCCAAGACTGGTGAAAATTTGTAGAATGAGGCTGCCAAAATGCAGAGTGCTGTTCTAGTCAACTTTTGGAGGCCTTCCTCAACTCCAAATTGTCTCATGATAGCTCATTGGAAATATCTATGTGTCTAGTTATCATTTGACTCATCAATCAAGTCATTTGGTCACTCCAGCTAGGAGAATTCTTGATTTTCCCAAAGTCACTCCAGAAGTGCAGCAACTCTCCTGAGGCAAATGATATTTTAGACATTTCTCCCAAACCATTTGACCTGTGTAAAAACTGAAGGAGGTTTTTCTTCTTGAGGCTAGGATGGACAAAAACCTCTCTCACTTTTGTCAAATTCATCTTTTTGGTCTCAAAAAAAACATTTTAATAAAACCTATCCCGATGTGTGGAGCATGAGATTTGTAGAAATTAAGGGAAATGAAGGGGATGAGGGGCTTCTAATTTCTTGAGAAAATTTTTGGAAGTAGGGAGGGATGTTAGGAAGTATGGAAAAGTGTAATTTCAAGGATCAAGTGAGGGGAAGGGGTCCAAAAGGGCAAAACATAGGCCTAACCTAGAAAATTGTCAAATTGTAGCAATAGGCTAGCATTTGTGGGAAAATGACGAATTTGAGGGATATCAGTGATGAGAAGTGTTTAAGAAGATATATTAAGGATAGGGGAAGGTGTATGAGTATCAGGATACACGTTTTTGTTGACTATTTGACCATCAGATTCATGAAACCAAGAAAAATTGCCTTCAAAACCCTAAGAGAGGGAAATGAGCCTTACCTAAGCACAAACAAGGTGTAAAATGAGCCATTGGAACCTGAAATAATGATGAAAACTCTTTGAATTATGGTACACTCAACCGAATGGTGACATGGACCAGTACTTGGAAAACTTTGGAAGGAGTGTAAACAATCCGAGACCTGATACCTAGTGACCAAATTTTACTTGAAGACTCACTGAAATGACAAAAATTTGATTTCGACACCCCAATACCACTTTATAAGAGCATATTTTATCACTGGTGGAAGACTGCAAAGACTGAACTAACACAATCCACAATAGGAAATAAAAAATAAGAATGAACGAGAAATGGCCTTCTCTCCCTTTTTATAAGATTTTGCTTGATCTCCTCTAATCTTCTAGAAATCTCCTTTTCTATTCTATTGATAACCCTCTTAGTGTATTTTCCTCCTTTTCTCCATGAGACTTTTGCTCCCTTTTATTTACCCATAAGATAAAAGCATTTTTCCTCCTTTTATTTGATAAGTGATTTTTTATTAACTAATTAAAGTCACTTCTATCTCTAGAAAGTGATTAAATTGCCACCATGATGACACCGACTTCCCAAAGCCCATTTTTACTTGTCTATTAAATCGTTTTGTCTTGATTCCAACGAGCTATTACACTAAGGTGTTTCTCCAAATACTCAGCCCGAAACAACACCTTAATCATAGTTAATTAAAATATGCATGTTAATAACTATGTTTTATGAAAAAGGTTGGAATGCAGCAGAACCAAGATCGAACTGTGCAAAACTGATCTTGATGATGAAATTTGTCAAGTGATCCCAACCACCCCCTATGAAATTAATCAAAATCCTCTAGACCCACTAATAATGGAATCCTGCTTCTGTGACTTGGCTAATATAAGCTCTGGAAATATCCCCTAATCACATGACAATATAATCCAAAAATTGGGGACATTACAATCTTTCCTCCCAAAAATTGGTTGTCCTCAAGTAATGCCATCACATGCTGCCACTCCATAAGCTGATTCAAACTAATAACAAGGTCCCAAATGTGCCACTGAACCACTTTAGGCCACTGCAAAACCCCAACATGAATTAATATCATGATACCAGGGTCCCAGACCATCCTGATCATCGTGAAGCATTCCTCACTCCACTCACTTCCCAATAGGGTACATGCACCAAAAACCCTCTGCATACTTTCATTGAGTAGTGCATCTTGACAATGCCAAACCATGATAAACTCGATAAACTTCCCTACTAGGAAGCCAATCCTGTTTACCTCAAGAGTGAAACCTTGAAGGTACAATATAACTCTTGTAGAAAATGATCTTCATCTTCAGAAATTGATCACAACCTCTTCTTGCTAATCACATTGCCATGTTAGTGAGGCACCCCATATCAACAAATCACTAAGAAGCAAAACACTCTTCTCAAAACTGAGGTCAATTGGAATATCTAAGTGATCTACCCTTGTACAAGCGAGCTCATCCCCAATGGTAGCTAAAATGCCAAACCCTGTAATGTTAGGGTCCCTTGCTAATCTCAAAAAGAAACTACCCTACTCACGTTGTGCCACTATGATCATAGTTGACCTCCCATCATGCTCATACTAAATCCTCCTTGCATAGAACCCCATGTCAAGATATTTGTAAGGTCCTATTAATGGGGGAAAATTTCTTGCCAACAGTTAGTGGGTCTCCCCAGTGTGACATCCCAATTAGACCTCACATTTTTTGGGATAGGAGCCCCATCAGGTATGTGGGTCTGACTGCCACCATGCATTTTTTGCTTGTGGATGTCAAAATGTAGAGATGTTATCATGAGGACAAGAATGAAATTCTAGGAAAATGGGATAAAGGTAGCCCACAATTGATAACTTGTAGAATATAATACAAGAATGTAACAACATAATAACAAGGAGTATATCTCAAGAAGGATTCAGTTAGCTAAAACCATCTAAGATATACACACATGAGAATGTATTAGAAATTTACTAGAAATTACTTCACAATAAATTACTAGTGTAGCGTGGAATGAGGAAGCAAAGATTCAAATCAAACATATAAGACATACACCATGAATTAGTTCATCAACATATACCCAATATGTAAGCACACATGCACCCATAGTAAAATTACTAGATAGCCATTACAAATACCATGAAGATATATGGGAATCATTGCCAAAATTGAAGAGCTTATCATTAATCGTGCTGTAAACTCATGTACATGTCCAAAAATGTAGAAAATATGGTGATAAAATTGCAACTGCTCAAGAAATTTTAATCTAAATCAAGAGACACAATTCTAGTCTTTTGATCTACGAAATTCAATTCACAATTTAGAACAACAATCTCAGACATGAAATAAGAAATAACACACATGCACAATAATTTTTCTAGGGGAACCCAGCTGGGAAAAACCCCTTTAGCCTCTTTGCATTAATCATATGAATATATATGTGTTACAATTGCTTGCTCACATTGAGTATAAACTGCAAGTGATTAGCCTATCTCTCTACTCAATGAGAAACTCTGACCCATATTTAGTCAATTTATACCTCTTCTTGAGCCCCTATTTCCTTGCACAATTCCTAGATAATTAGCCCCTATTTTTTTAGGAATTTTCCTCTAATTGATTGCACAATTCCCAAGGATTTATCATTTGACTGCATGCAACACCTGTACACTAAAACTAGTTTACAACTGCTTGTTACACTGCCTTGGAATCTCCACCACAACTGGGAACTTGAATTCTTTGCATGGACTAGTTATTTTAGGTTTACCGATCAGTTAACTAGATGATCGCTGAGTTAGATTGTTGTCCCACTACACAACTAACCTTCCATTAGTTCCTCCAAATATTAGAACTAGTTTAACTGAACACAAGTGGATATAACTGAACTGAATTACTAAAATTTAGCAATCACACATGCTTAACTGAACTCTAAGCCCTCTAACTCAAATTTACTAAGCTAATTGAGTGACAAGAGCCATGTCACACAACTTAACTACATCCAAGTTGTTTGCTGATGTGGAAATTTAAATTTTCTCAATTTGACTAAGGCAAAGTCAAATTGAGACTTTCTTGTTGGACTTCTCAACACTCCCTCTGAGCAAGAAAGGGATTATCAACCACCCCTATCTTCCACCTGTGGAATTCAAACTTCCCTCTTGACAAAGATTTTTTCAAGATGCCATCATCTTGTTCCTTTATCAGAATGTATTGTAGCAACATTATTCGCCTCTACACATAGTCCTGTAAATGATGATACCATATATTCATATGTTTGGATCGATCGTGTAATACCAAATTCTCAGATATCTTAATGTAACTCTGATTATCACAATAGATCACAGTTGGATCCATCATATGACCATATAGTCCCACAAGTACCGAGATCACCTCACATGCTGCTTGACTTGCAACCATATATTATGCTTTTGTCGATCTGAGCACCACATATATTTACTTCTTGTTGTACCAAGAAACTATTGCGGACCGAACATTGAAAATTCCACCTGATGTACTCTTTCAGTTAGATGGACTACCTTCCTAATCTGTATCTGTGAAGCCACACAACTTCACTCCCTCTGTTCATCCGTAACATAATCCATAGTGGGTAGTGCCTCCAAGGTACCGTAAAACATGCTTAGCTACCTTCCAATACAATTTGGTTGGCCTAAACATAGCTTGGATCAGCTGGTTGACTACATAGCACATATTTGGTCATGTGTTCATAAGATACATCAGTGAACCCACTTACTGCTGATAAATGGTGGCATCAACATCTTCACTTGAAGTGGCATTCTCCTTCCTCTAGTTGGTCACTAGAGGTGTCTCCATGGGCTTACGACTCTCCATGCGAAATCTATGTAGTATCTCGTTGGAATACTTGCCTTGAGACACAAACAATTCCCCATCACCTTGCCATACTTCCAATTCGAGGAAGTAGTGCATGAGACCCATATCCTTATCTCAAATTCCCTTGTAAGGTCCTCCTTGCAAGAGTTGATCAACTGCTCATCACCTTTCAATATTAAATCATCAACATATAAAACAATGATAAGAAATTTACCTTCTACCAGGATATGATAGAGGTTTACATCCGCTTCACCTTTAGTGAATCCCAATCCTGTGAGATAAACGTTGATCCTAGTGTACCAAGCATGGGATGCCTATTTGAGACCATACATTTCTCACTTGAGTTTGAACACATGATACTCTTGATCAAATGTCTCCAAACCTTCTGGTTGCTCTATGTACACCTCCTCCTCAATATCACTATTGAGAAATGCTGATTTTACACCCATCTGGTGGATCTTCCACCCCATATGTGTAGCCGTTGCAAGAATTGATCTAATGGATGAATACCTTACTACAAGAGAAAATGTTCCCTCATAGTCAATTCCTCAACTTGAGGGAAAACTTTGGCCACAAATTTGGCCTTATACTTCTCTATGCTTCTGTCTGCTACATGCTTAATTTCGAAGATCCACATTGAAACCACAATTGATTTATCTGTTGGTCTTGGGACCACTTCCCAAACAATTTTCTTCATGATGGATTCATATTCTTCCACCATTGCATCAGCACAAACTAATTTCTCAACTGCTTCCGGATGGCTCAGTCTTTATTAGCTCAGTCATTAGAGCCATGTAGCTAGTGTACCTCTTAGGTGACGTCCTTTGCCTGCACAAATTTGAAGGACCTCCCACATTCTTCCTCACATCCTGCACAAGTAAATTAGTTTCCCTAGACATTTTTCTACCTTCTTTGGATGATTTTTCTTGAGTGGATGTCTCCACTCTCTAATCCTCTATTTGTTGCTGTGTAGAGTCTCCAAAATGTCTTCAAAATATCATCTACTTTCACCTTTATCACCACCATTTCACTCACATGTCACAACTCCATAGCTATATAATCTTTCATTAGCCTCTATTTCCATGATTACATGGGGTTACCTTTGTGTTTTCCAAAAGCTAATGATTTCTATTATTTTAAGTGAATTTATGGTTAAAACTTAGAAAAATGACATATACTTGCTAATACTTACAAGTAGCTTGAGTTTCATGACATGTGTAGGTCATTTGGAAGCTTCCAAGGCACCCTTATGTGGCCTCCAATGCTCAAATTCGAATTCCCTTCAAGATATGGAAGAAGATTTGGATAAAGGTCAAAGAGGATATGTGTCTCATCATTGCCTATTTCAATTGTAACTCTATGAGATTTTCTAGGGATCTAGGGAGAGAATAATGGACCTCCATTAAAGAGGTAGCTTCTTATGTTCTTGTATAAATAGGAGAGCCTTCTCCTTTCAAAGGCATGTGTAAAGTTTGGGAAATTCTCATGTTTTGAATATAGAATTTGGATTTGGCACCATGCTCATGAGTGATGTTCACTTTGATTTGGTTATCCTTGCATTTGGAGCCTCTCAACTTTCCATCTCTCATGCTTTTGGATTCACCACCTACAATGTGTGAGAATTATTGTTTTTTTCATAGATTAAGATTTATTGCTTTCATAGATTAAGATTTATTTATTTCATATATTTTCCTGTGTGAGAGGTTAAGAGTGATTGTTTTTATTTGATTTCATATCTTTTCCTGTGTGAGAGGTTAAGAGTGTTTGTTTTTATTTTCTTTCATACCTAGAGGTTAAGAGTGATTGTTTTTATTTGTTTTCATATCTACATGTTAAGAATGATTTCTTTTGCTTTCATTTCATGTCATGTGGTTTTTATTATTCATTTCATAGGATCCTAATTTGATAATGCACACATGATCCCTTAGAGTAGATTTCATTTATGTAATTTCAATTCCTGCAAGTGTGATAGATTATGATTTCAATTCCGCAAGTTGTACTATAATTTATTTTGAATTGATTGTTGAATTAGAATAGGTGAATTTGGTTTGTCATTATTTGGTTTCATAGTTAGATTGATCTAAATTGGAAGTTAATTTCTAGCATATATAGTGCACGCATGCTTAAGAAGTTTTACGAAACCCTTGGGTTGACAATTAAATGATAAGTAATTAATTTGCCTCAATAGGCTGCCCCACAACTTCCTGGGGCTCCTCCTTTGGAGCTAAAATCTCCTCTTCTGGTGGGATATGAAGCTCCCTCTAAAGAGAGCGCCACATCGCTTTATCCTCATCAAACTTTACATCCCTTCACACAACTGTCATTCTGAGGGAAGGTAAGTGCACACGGTAATTGTATGGAGTTTCGGTGTAATCCTTAAAAACTCCCAAATTTTCTATTAGTTCAAGCTTCTTCCTCAAATATTTAGAGACATGCAATAAACAAAGGCTCCAAAAATTATGAAGTGAGACACATCCAACTTTCTCTTTGAGAAAACCTCATTCGATGTAATCATGCCAAGAATCCAATGAGGACTTCAGTTCTGCAAGTAGATTGTTGTGTTACATGCCTCTACCCAAAAATTTAGTGGTAGGCTTTGGTCATGTAGCATAGCTCTCACAACTGCCACAATGCTCTGGTTCTTCCTCTCACCTACCCCATTTTTCTACGGGTTGTGGGGTTTTGTCAGATCTCTTTGAATGCTTTATTTTGCATAAAACTCCTTGAAGTCATTTCGAACATACTCACCTCCATTGTCGCTCCTGAGAGCCTTCACCTTCTTTCTTCACTCTTTCTCAACTAGTGCGTTCAATTCTACAAACTTTGAGAATGTCTCATCCTTCTTCCACGTGAAGAAGTTCCAACACTTCCTTGAGAAATTATCAATACAAATAAAAAATACTTATGTCTAGTTGTAGAGGTTGTTCTGAAAGGTCCACAAACATTAGAGTGGACTCTTTCCAAGACTACATGTTGTTTTCTCCCTCGGTAATGGAATGTGGATTTCACATACTTCCCCAAGGTACAATCTTTCATGTTTCTCAAGTGCTCCTTTAGAGAGGCCGGTGGTTATATGCTGCATAATTTTTAGGGCGCCATGATGCAAATGGCCCAATCTCCTATGCCAAAGTTCACTGACATCGTGACTCTTCATTTTCTCTGCCTTAATGCTCAATGCAACACAATCTTCCACATCCAAATTGTATAGGTTCTTCACCCGAACCCCAATCTGCGTCACCTTTCTAGTGGCTATGTTTCTCAAGAATGCTTTCACTTTGTTGAAGATCACATCATAACCATGATCATCCAAAAATGCTACATAGATGAGATTCTTCTTTAGGCCTGTAACAAACATGACATCTTTGAGGCAAAGAGGTGATCCCAACTCCCTCTTAAATGTTACTGTACCAATCCTGGTAGTGTTATATTTTCCATCATCCCCAAGCTCAATATGCATATTGAGATATTTCTCCTCCAGGTCATTGAAAAAATCTCTACACCCTGTCATGTGGAACAAGGCACTTGAATCCAAGTACCACACACTCCCCATCATAGAGCTGGCCATGCATGTGATAAGGGTGAAGTGTAGCTCAAATTGTGAATGCAATGCCTCACTTGCTACTCCTCCTGAGTTCTTCTTGCTATAATTTTTGTGTGGACACTTTGTAGCATAGTGCCCCAATTCATGATAATTGGAGCATTTTATTTTGGACAAGTGTTTCTTCTTTCTCCCTTGGATGAATTCTGGTTTGGTTTGAGATTTCTTCCCTTTTCCATTCTTTCTCTTTCCAACCAATGCAAATTTTTCTTCATCCTTTCCCTTTGACGAGGTTCCATCTTTGGCATCCACCCTATATCTTCTTATACCAAATCATACCACAAGCGTTCCCAATTCAGTAATTTATCCCTCCCATTCACCGATTTCTAGTAGTTATGGCAACTTTTGGAAAGACCTAGAAGAGCTAGGCTCACCAAGTCATATTCTGCAACATTCACACCAACCCCTCCAAGCTCATCCCGAACTTGTGTAAATCTAGTGAGGTACTGTGAAATAATATCATTCTTCCGCATCTTAATATTTCGAATTTTTTCTTTGAGGGAAAGTTTTCTATGGTCACTGTTATTCTGGAATAGCTCTGTAAGTGCCTGCAACATTGTGAAATGAGTTTCTTTCCCATGGATATTTGAGACAATGTGGTCTCATACTCCCTCTAAGATTATTCTCCTTGCCTTGGCTACATCTTTCTTCCATTGGGCTAGGTTCTGGGCATCAACTGATCGTGGTTTTGGAATGTATGCCTTGACACAATCTAGTAGTCCATTGTCATCAAGCACTACCTCCATGATATCCTTCCATGCTATGAAATTTGAGATGCCTTCCAAGGCATACTCTAATATGAGCACGTTGAAGGTCATTTTATCGATCCTGAAGAAATCCTACTACACTGAAGCTGCAAATTCAAACATCCCAAGGAACAACTTCGAAATTCTTATTCTAATGTGAATCTTGCTCTCATACCATGTAGAAAATATGGTGATAGAATTGCAGCTACTCAAGAAATTTTAATCTAAATCAAGAGACACAATTCTACTCTACTGATCTGTGGAATTAAATTCACAATTTAGAACAACAATATCAGACATGCAATACGAAATAACACACATGCATAATATTTTTTCTAGGGGAACCCAACTGGGAAAAACCCCTCAAGTCTTTTTGCATTAATCAAATGAATAGATATGCATTACAATTGCTTGCTTGCACTGAGCACAACCTACAAGTGAATAACCTATCTCTCTACTCAATGAGAATCTCTGACCCAGACTTGGTCAATTTATACCTCTGCTTTAGCCCCTATTTCCTTATGCAATTCCTAGAGAATTAGACCCTATTTTTTAGGAATTTTCCTCCAATTGATTGCGCAATTCCCAAGGATTGATCATATGACTGCATGCAACACGTGTACACTCAAACTAGTTTACAACTGCTTGTTAAACTACCTTGGAATCTCCACCACAACTAGAAACTCGAATTGTTTGCATGCACTAGTTATTTTAGGTTGATTGATTAATTAATTAGATGATCATTGAGTTAGACTATTGTCTCATTGCACAAATGACCTTCCACTAGTTCCTCCAACTGTTAGAACTAGCTTAACCTAACACAACTGGATATAATTGAACTAGATTACTAAAATTTAGCAATCACACATGATTAATTGAACTCCAAGCCCTATAACTTGAATTTACTGACCTAGCTGAGTGACAAGAGCCATGTCACACAAGTTAACTGCATGTAAGTTGTCAGGTGACGTGGAAATTCAAATTTTCTCAATTTGACCAAGGCAAAGTCAAATTGAGACCTTCTTGCTGCACTTCTCAACAAACAAACCCATCAAGACCTAGTAGTAAAAAGTAAGCTTCTCACTCCATCTTTAAGACCAAAACTTAGCATCATCACAACTCACCCTCTATATGCGAAGAACAGAGTGTTTATAGCTCCCTAAGCACACAATTGTTATCTAATTTGTAGCCAAGATAGAGTGCTTAAAGTCCATGTAAATAAGGTGCGATGGTATACTTTTACAAATAGGGAGGTGGATTTTTACCTTCCTTGTGGCATTCCATATTCCTTGTGACCTTTCGTATTCCTTATAATCACAATCACACTTTATTGTAGGAATTTACAGGGTAAGTTCCTTAGATATAACACGAAAGGACACCACCACTCACAAACATATCACAGATCGGTACACCAATATTCTTAACATTGTTAAAACCCTCAAGGAGGGAAACAATCCACGACCTGAGCCAATGCGACCACTTCAGGAAATTTATTAATGTAAAAGAAAAAAAAATTACATAAGCTTTTCTCATGAATGATCACCTTACAAATGACCCTCCATGCTCTTTAAATAGAGATCATGGACCAATCGGGTTTTAAGCCATGGATCAAGTGTCGGTAATACTGAGGAGAGAATGAATTGTTGGATCACTTTATGTCTAGAACATATCGTGACTGTCAGATTGTAAGTTACAAAAAGTACATAGTAAAGAAACACACTTTACCTAACTATACATTAGACGAAGTTATGCTATTTCCTATGTGTCAGAATATCCTAACATCCCCCCTTAAGAATAACTTGGGATAGGATTAAAGGATGTACAAAGATGACAAAATAGGAGAAGGAAGGAGGCATTAGAGCCTACCCGCCCTTAGTGAAAACTTCCTGAACTCCAACCATAAATCAAAGTTTAGTAAACTTTGCCTCTGTGAGAGGCTTTGTAAATATGTCTGCAACTTGATCATTGGTTGAACAATATTGCACTTCAAGAACATGGTCATGAATGAGATTTTTGATGAAGTGCATGTGTAGTTCAATGTGTTTGCTGCGCTAATGTTGGACTGGATCTTTTCATAGTTGAATGGCACTTTGATTATCACACCAAAGTGTAGTTGGATGCTGCTGCTGAAAACCAAACTCTAACAGGATCTGACGAAGCTAGAGTGCTTCCTTACTAGATTCTACGATGCCATGATACTCTACTTTTGTTGAAGAAAGAGAAATGGCACTTTGTTTCTTGGAAGCCCATGTAATAGGTCAAAAACCAAGAGTCAAGACATAATCTGTAGTAGACTTTTGATCATCAGGGTCACCTGCCCAATCAGAATTAGTGAAACCAACCAATAGAGGAGATGCTTTTGCACTGTAATGAATCCCAAACTGAATTGTACCTCCAACATAATGAAGTATTCTTTTAGCTGCTTTCCAGTGAATTTCATGTGGGTTTTGCATAAACTGCGAAATAAGGCCAACAACAAAGGAAAGGTCAGGATAGGTATGGGTCATATACAAAATTTTTCCAACAAGGTAGCATCAACTTCAGGGGAAGTACAAGTGACTAAAAGTTTGGCTCCAGACTGAAAGGGAGAAGGGGTTGTTTTACAGTCTTCTAGGTGAAAGTGGCATAGAGGATAACATGCATACTTGGATTGGGAAAGGGAAATACCTTCTTTGGATTGCAAGACTTGAAGACCAAGAAAATAATGCAAGTGTCATAAGTCTGTCATTTCAAACTACTTTTCAAGGCTAGAATTCACATGGTTTATAAGGTTGGGATCACTACTAGTAAGGATAATATCATCAACATAAATAACAAGAATGATAAGAGACTTACCCACTTTCTTAGTGTAGACAGTATTGTCAGAATGACACCTAGATAGTCTAGTATCTAAAAGAAATCTATCCATTTTAGCATACCAAGCTCAAGGGGCTTGTTTGAGACCATAAAGGGATTTCTTAAGTCGACATACAAGGCTGGAGTCTGATTATATAAAGCCAGGAGGTTGTTCCATATAGATTTCTTCATGCAAGTCCCCATGCAAGAAGGTAGATTTAACATCCATCTAATGGACTTCCCATTTGAAAGAGGCAACAAGGGAAAGAACAAGGAGGATAGAGTTCATTTTGGAAATAGGGGGGAAGGTTTCAGTATAGTCAATTCCTTCAACTTGTGAAAAACCCTTAGCAACAAGATGAGCTTTATGTTTATCAACATTTCCATCTGGTCCAAACTTGGTTCTATA
Organism: Pinus tabuliformis; assembly: GCA_031772625.1. Taxonomy (NCBI): domain Eukaryota; kingdom Viridiplantae; phylum Streptophyta; class Pinopsida; order Pinales; family Pinaceae; genus Pinus; species Pinus tabuliformis. Next base: position 313,934,362 of record CM062808.1, on the reverse strand, counting down.
AACCCATTTGCATCTAACAATTTTTTGTCCCTGAAGCTTCTGCAAAGGTGTCAGGATCGTAATTCATTGAAGTTTGAGCTAGTAAAGAAGAGGCTCTATCAAACTGAGAATGTGTACGACATTGAAATGTAGGATCACATGCAAGAGCACCTGCTACATTCCGAGTAGCACAGACCCATTTTGGAAGCTAAGGAGTTGATGGAGGATCCCGCGAAGGTGGGGGAGGATTTTCATCCTTGCTATCATCATCTAAAGAAGAAATATTTTCAGAAGTAGAATGGATAGAGAGAAGTGTCACATTCACCGAACTAGGCTCATAGGCCGATATATTTTCAACAAACTTTACATCTCTTCTAATGATAACATTTTTTTGATTTAGGTTGAAGAAGTCTATATCCTTTGACATCTTCAAAATATCCAACAAAAATACATTTTTCACTCTTAGGTTCTAAGGCTTTATGTTTCTCATATGGAATATGGGCCCATGCTTCACTTCCAAAAACACGAAAGTGACTTACATCTAGTTTAATTGAACTCCATGCTTCTTCTGGAGTGATATTATTTAAAACCTTAGTAGGAGTGCAATTTACTATGTAATTTTCATACTTAATTGCTTCTGCCCAAAATTTAAGACTAGGTCCTTTAGATTGAAGCATACAATTAGCCATTTCTTTTAAGGTACGATTCTTCCTTTCAACTACACCATTTTTTTGTGGAGTATATGAAAGAATATGTTGCAATTTAATTCCATGCTCAGTGCAAAAGTTGATGAATTTGTTGTTAACATATTCTCCACCATTATAAGATCTTAGCTTAAGAATTTGATTTCTAGATTGTTTCTCAATGCCTTAAAAGGCCAAGAACACGTTAAAGACTTCACTCTTGAGTTTTAAGAAGTATACCCAAGTGCATTTGGAGAAATAATCAATGAAAGTTAATAAATACTTGTAGCCAAAGAATGAAACAACTAGAAGTGGACCACATAAATCACTTTGCACAAGCTGTAAAGGGGTTGAGGCGTGCCAAGAGGCATGTTTTTCAAAATTATCCCGATGATGTTTTTTGAGTACACATCTGGAACAAATACCATCTCTGCAAGATACCATAGGAAGACCTGTCACCATATTTTCTTTACATAGATTTTGAAGGGAGCAATAGTTTAAGTGACCAAATCTCTCATGCCAAAGTTTGCTCACTTCATCATTATGAGCAACAAATACTGAGGGAAGATTTGATGACCCTAAGTTGTTAAACTTATACAACCTTGTAGAATCATCAACAATGCCAGTAGCTAAAATCTATCTAGGATCTCTTACGTCCTTAATTACAACATCATGAGGTGAAAATTCAACGATTTTACCTTCACCTGAATGAGTTATCTGATATACGGTTAGAAGGTTGCAGGATAAGATAGGAACACACAATACATAATTAAATTGAAAATTGTCTAGATGAATAGTTCCAGTCCCTACAACATTAAGATATCTATCATCACAAACATATATATTTTTGGTGTTATAATCATTTAAAGAAGAAAACATGGCTTTGTTTTTGGCCATGTGATAAGAAGCTCCAGAATTAATGAACCACTCATGATAATGAGAAGAAGAAGAAGATACATTTAGTGCATAACCAGACCGAGATGCTTGATAACCACATGAAAAAAGTGCTATTCCTGAAGATGAAGTTGAAGTTGAAGAGTGCTCCAAATGGATGTTATGCTTCTTCATTGCTGCTTCCAAGGCTTCCATCTTCTTAAAGCATCTGGGTTCTAAGTGGCCATCATGATTACAAAAGTTGCAATGTCTATCAGTCTTCTTCCTTTTGTTTTTATTTGCCTTATCATTTTGTTGAATTGATTTTTCATTTTGAGACTGAAATTGGTTAGGACCCCTGTTTGTTTTAGGACCATTCTTTTTAGGATGTTGCTTCTTAGGATTCTTCGAATTTGTTGCTACTGGGTTGCTAAGAATTTCTTAGAAGAGTTTCCAGTATTAAGAAAACCAGGATGTAAGAGTTTTTCTTGTTCTCTTATTAAAGAATCACAAAAGGCATCAAAAGAGGGGGACTTGTAGGCTTGTCCTTGAGAAATAAAGGTCTCTCTAGTAGAATGGAAGGTAGAAACACACATAGAGTAAATTGTTCCTAACTTAGTAAGAATGGAATAAATAAGGCTACCATCTTCTTTCTTAACCTTAACACCTTCCAAGAGAAGTCTAAGGGTGTTGAACTTGGACAAAAAATCTTCAATGGAAGAAAAATTATTGGGTTCCAATTCAAGCAACTCATTTTTGAGTTGATAGGATCTAATTTCATTTTTAATTCCAAAAACGTTATTGAGCTATTTCATTGCTTCATCAGGGGTATCGAGTTCTGCGATATGGAATCTAAGGTCTAGAGAAATAGACATCCCTATCAACCCATGTGCTTGATCTTTATTACTTTCCCATTTGGCTAGCTTATCTTCATCTTTAGGTTTAGATTCTTGGCATGCGACTATTCTATAAAGACCTTTACTTCTAAGTAAATCCACAATGTAGCATAACCATTGGAAGTAGTTGGTGCTGTCCAGAATAACTAGGCATGAAATTTAGATTTTAAAAGAAACTGAAGCTGAAGATCCTGAAACTAAGTGTTCCAATGGAAAGATCTCGAAAAATTAGGCTGATTAAAAAAAACGGCTCTGAAAATGGTTTCCGGAAAGGTTGTTGAAGATACCGACGAACTACGTGAATGTTGGGAAGTGAATGATAGTGTTATATTTAAAAAAAATCCCCCACCCCCTCTTCCAAACTTAATCTAATTATCTCACTTTTAAAAAAAGATTGCTTTATGTGACCCACTTCTATAAATAAGTGAAAGTCACTTTTACAATGGTACTTTATGAACTACCCACTAAATTGTAACTTAAATAAAAGATAAAGTGACTTCAGAATTATAAGTGACTCACTTTTTATAATGGGTGAGAACACTTTTACATAAAGTAACTTTAAAACATAAGTTACATGTGTTTTTTGAAAAAGTAACTCAACAAAAAGAAAGACTTGAACCCAAGACCTCTATTCTCAAAAAGTAACTTTGGACTAAGTGAGCTAGTTTAAAAGGTTAGTAATTTTTGGAAAAAAGGAAGGTTTTTTTTTTTTTTTTGTTCACTGAAGCTTTGGAGTGCGTGCTTACTTGAAAACCTTCTTTTTGCCTACAAAAAAAAAAAAACCACACAACCCAAAACGAACATGCAAAAGAAATCCAAGCCTTACGACTTAAAGTCAGTTTTGGTCGGAAACTAAATATTTTTCTCAGTGTTTCTGATTTTCCGAGATCACACTAAGGTGCAGTGGAGAAAAAAATACGCATGAGAAAAATCCTTTTCTTTCTGTTTCTGGTTTGCCCAGATCACACAGAGTAATGGGGCAAAGAACATACACAGAAATGAAAGCTATAGATTCGGTAATAAAAAAAATAGAGGACTATAAACCGAAATAAATAGAGAGATAAATAACAGTAACTGCAAATAAAGACTGTATACCTCCAGATCTTAAAAATGACGTATCTAGGGCTATCGGAAACCTTTTCGCGTGAAACGAAAGGGGTTCCTTACTGAAACATATGCTCCTAACACAATAGAGCAGTCCTCTCAGCCCAAAAGTGGTCAAAACAATAGATCTAGGAAAGGACAGTCATATGCAGTTGTACTGACTTCGGATTTGGATCACCAACAGATGCGACCCTCGAATAAATCTGCTACCATGTAGGAATTTATAGGGTAATTTCCTTAGATATAACACCAAAGAACACCACTCACAAACAGATCACAGATCGGTACACTAGTATTCTTGACATGGTTAAAACCCTCAAATAGGGAAATAGTCCATGACTTGAGCCAACGTGGCCACTTCAGACAATTTATTAATGTAAAAGAAAGAAAATTTACGTAAGCTTCTCTCATAAACGATCACCTTACAAATGACCCTCCATGATATTTAAATAGAGATCATGGACCAATTGGGTGTTAAGCCATAGATCAAGTGTCGGTAATACTGAGGAGAGAATGAACCGTCAGATCACTTCATGTCTAGAACATATCGTGATCGTCGATTGTATGTTACAAAAAGTACATAGTAAAGAAACACACTTTACCTAACTATACAGACCAAGTTATACTTAACTATTTCCTATGTGTTGGAATATCCTAACATTTATACTCATAGTCACACTTTGTAGTCGCAATCAAAATTTATAGTCACAGTCACCCGTGTAGTCACAATCACAATTTCTAGTGGCAGTGAGACTTTGTAGTCGCAGTCATAATTTCTAGTGGTAGTGACACTTTGTATTCACAGTCGCAATTTATAGTCACAGTCACCCTTGTAGTCATAGTCAAAATTTCTAGTCACATTCACCCTTGTAGTCACATCACAATTTCTATTGATTGTGGCACTTTAGAGTCATAGTCGCAATTTATAGTGGTAGTGACACTTTGTAGTCATAGTTGCAATTTATATCCACAATCACCCTTGTAGCTGCAGTCTCTATTTCTAGTGGTAGTGAAACTTTGTAGTCGCAATCACAATTTCTTGTCACAGTCGCAATTTCTAGTCACAGTCGCAATTTCTAGTCACAGTCACCCTTGTAGTCGCAGTTACAATATGCAGTCATTGTCACAATTTATAGTGATAGTGACACTTTGTAAGCGCAGTTGCAATTTCTAGTCACAGTCACCCTTTGTAGTCACAATCACAATTTGTAGTGGAAGTTGTACTTTAAAAGTGTGACTTGGCTTTGTTGCATGCAATGGGGATAGTATTAGTCGCAAGTCACATTTGTAGAGGGTAATCAACAAGTCACTAGGTACTAAACTTGTGATTTTCGACTTGATAAGATAATATTTGCAGTGTAAGTCACATATCACACTTCTAGAGGCTAGGAAGATTAGCACGTCAAGTTGTGATTGCAACTTGCAACCAAGGAAAAGAATGCAAGTTTTTCAAGGCTTAAGTCAAAGTTCATTATCGCCTCTGGACTCAAGTATGGATAATCTAGGTTGACCCCCCCCCGATAATATTCCAAATTTGAACCATTGATGAATCCTAATACATATTATAACCCTACTGACATAATAATATTTGTTTCCCATTTAAACCTGTGCCTTATGGTATTAAGCCTCGTGACCTGATTACTGCTTTGTCCAAACCCAAAGCATACAAAAGGCACACATAAGCATATTTTCAAAAACTTGTTAGAGAGATAATTCCTATAGCCTACATAAACATAAATGGAGAGGCAGTGCTAAAAAATCCTTTGCAAAATGAACGAATGCAAAATTCCATAAAACCCGATGTCGAGGATGAAGGAGGATATACAAGCTTAGGCGATGTGTCTTTTGGAAATATAAGTACTTGTAGCCTCAATGATAACTAGGTTGTTAAAGAGTTTTTACCATTACAATCGATAGGGATATCCATTAATACGTTGAAAAGAAATGGGGACCCTAAAATTAGATGTACAAGCTAAAAATTTTGGGTGGTGTTGTAGTAGCTACACTAAGTTCGAACCAACAACCATTAAAAATATCATGTTAAGGAATTTCAGTGAGGTCAGAGACTACTGGCCTATAATTAGACTTGATCCTAAGAAAAAATAGGGGAAGCCTTTTTCACTATACGGTGAAGATCTCAGTGATCCTCCACATGTCAATCCCAAAATTGACTAGATCCCTCATTGTCATAACCCTGATAATCAAGAAGTGGAGTGATTTATCAACCAACTAGATCCTTGGATTTCACAGCCAAATTGAAAGTTCACAACTACCAATCTCTACGAACTGTTATTTTGTGGTATATTTTGGAACCCACTCGTGCCTCACCTCTAATCCCTGTATGCAACAAATAGATGGCCACCATGTATCGATAATAAACTTAGTGCATTCTAAAGCCCCCACTCCTACCAAATCATACAGATACCTCTGCGATCCTATCTCCTAATGATGCACCCCAATACTTTCTGGAGCCTAAAAACCCTCATGTATTAAGAAAGGTCTACTATCCATTGTACCTCATGCTCATGTAATGCCTCAGAATGTCTCACCAAAAGTGTATCATGCATCTTCCTAAGTGTGAACTTAGGGGAGAAACATATGTTACCTTTGAAGTAGATCAGGCCATCCCCAAACCCACATTAGTTAAGTAGTGCCCCACGATATGCCTCAGCTATGGAATCTCTCTCCTAATGTGATGTGTCTCATCCAACTGTCTTAGGTGAGCCTCTTGTGTCCTATTTCTCAGGATGAGAGCATCAAGGGGTCACAACCAAACCCTCTGCGACAATAAGCAACACTAGAGAGTGATAGGTGTGTGAATTGTTGGGTATGTGTTATATTCAACCCAATAATGGCTGTGCGGACCCAAGGATGGGTGGTAGACCCAAGGATGGTGGGTGGACCCACCCATGGTTTTGAGCATGATGGATTTTCCCATCGTATTTTGTAGATATGATCAAGAGAACTACAATTATGTTCTAATATAGGGTTAATGGATTGGGGTTTATGAATTCTTCGACATGTATATAATGTATTGTAAAATTGAAAGGAATATAATGAAAAATCAATTTGGTTTTCCTGGTATTGGGTTCTAGGAGAAAATCTATGTGTATATTTGTTAGATTCTTGCCATTTTATATTTTTCTATTTTTAAGAATTCGTTTAAACGTAATTTTTGTACAATTTTAAAACCTACATGAATGCCTAAGGGTATGATCGAGATTCCATAAGGATAACTAAAGGTAGTCCTGTGAATTCCCCTCTCTCCATCTCTAATCTATTGATATCTCAATCAAAGGGATAATAATCTCAGATGCTCCTCCATCCCCTCAATGATCCTAGGTAGGAAAAACCAAAAGGTGCACTCGACACCCCTACCAGGATTTCTCCATGGATGAAGCACTCCAAGATCCCTCTGTGCAACACCATATAACACGGCATAAAACCATGTGTCACTGAACTCCTCTGCATCCCATTGTAGACCACGACATATCTCTCTACACCACTCGATGCCACAACTTGCTACTGTATCACCCTATATCAACTGGTTTCCCACATGTGCCACTGTATCCATCAATCCATGAGTATATCCACAATGATGTGAATCACCTCTCCTAATCTTCCCTGATAAATATGAGTGGCATATCTCCTCACATGATAGAGGGAGTGTCACTACTGCATTGATCTTCAATGGCCCCTATACCCAATACATCAAGGGAAGATCATCGTTTCCATATAGTGCACTGCTTGGTGGCATAAAAATGCCGACTCATCCTAATTACTCATTCCAAAGCATGTTATCCATCCTACGACCCCATACATTGACGATGTGGTAGGACATTTCTTAGAGTCTGCTCATGCTCCTGTCAAATAGACTAGCACCTAGTGCCGACCAGAACTCCATGAAGGAATGTGTGTGCTCGGTCCCTCAGTAAGACACCTTGTTAATGCCATATATGTACAACACCTCTAGTATATGATGGAAATCCCTACTTGGATCCCAATTCCTACCAGGGCCTCCAACATCCTTGATTCAAAAAATATCTCGCTGAGATGCACCCTGAACTATAAATATATTCACAAATCTTGCCCACTCCACTGGGTACTAACTCAGGATCTCTTGTCATCAAATCCTGAAAGAGGGATCAAATGCACGAATACATGTAATATGGACAAAGCCTCCATGATAATACTCTGCGATGCTCAACTCATGTCACTCTGTCTCTCTAACCTAAAGAATCCATAAGATCCATCTAGGAGACTCTGCCTCTCTCTCTCCAATGCACAAAGGCAGGCTAATAGTGTTGTAATCCCTGTCGATGTGCTCCTAAAGAGGGTTGTGTTGAAGCTCCTACATATGCTCCTCTTGCTACATTGTTAGGGACTTTAGCCATTCCTCAATGCTAGAAATCTTGGCTGTTGAATCAACATATACAACTTTAAGGCCTTCTAGTTCACTGATTTTCTACAAAATGGTGTCTTGAAGTGTCTGGGTATTCTTATTTATCACTATAATATCTTCCTTCAACTGCTCAAACCTAATTCGACGACTCTTATTTCACAACCCTACGACGCTATTGGATGCATATGCATATACTCACATCCCATCAATGATTGACCCCAAAGATGGATGCTTAGCTCTCTCAACCTCTTTTCCAACTTGAGCCTCCAATGGGATATCCAACGAGGATGAATCATAAATATCATGATGTAGATCCAAGTGATCCTCACAACCACACGTGTTATTAGCCTTATATTTTAGCTCTAAAAGTGTATCAAAGGTTGTCTTATGGATTGCTTGAACCCGGCCTTCAACTAATTTTTCATCTTTTGCTTTGATCGACTCCATCATTCTTGCATAATTCCAATGAAGCCCCACCAATTTGTGCCTATCTCTCAGTTGAAAGAACTCCCAAAAAGAGAGGGATGCTTGAATGCCATGTCCTAATGATTGGTATGCCTTCAAATTTTTCCTACCACTTCGATGCATCATCCATAAATTTGGGCATAATGAGTCTAGTTTTTTTTTCATACAAATGAGGATGGCCTTCATTCCCCATTGTGACATGAGTCAACTTCCCCATCACATATTTTATCATATGTTGCATCTTGATCATCTCATTCATGGTGGCTGCCATGTTGTTTGATTTTAAATTTTCTCTGGCTCCCATGGTTCCTTTAACTTATTATTATGGTTTTGGAATTCTTCTTCTCTACATCACCTTATTGTAGACCCACAACTGGCCAAGAAAATGCTTTGATACCACAGTAATATCCATTTTTGATAAAATTCAAGGAATTCTAGGACACTATAGCTGTTGCTTTTTTTCTCTGATTATCTTGCTAAAATATGCTAATATAACTCACAAAATTTATTACTTTTTCCTTTGACACATTTCGTTTAACACTTATTGAGCAAACATTTCTTCAAACACTTAGTGAGAAAGTTAATAAAAACTTACAACAGAAAAAATTCCAAGGGCACAACCACAATTTTATTAAAATTAACAAGAAGTTTACATTCAAAATACCAACCCAAAACTCTGAGTACAACTTCGAGAAAATGGCTCAATCAATTTGACCCTTGGAAAATGATGAATTTGTCTCCCTAACAACAACTCAGTCCTCCTAGGAAATTTGGCTCCTCCAATAATTATAGGCTCAACTTATCCCAAAATAAGCAATGCAACTTCGACCCTCCTTTGGAATAAAGAATTCAACCTCAACAAATAAGCTCAACTCTGAAAAATAATCTCAGCCCCAACAAATAAATATCTCAAATAAATAATCTTGGCCCTAGCAAATAAGGATCTTCGACAAATAATATTGACACCGACAAATAAAAATATCCAATAAATGAATATTAATTCATCCCACAAATAAATAAGAATATAGACTCCATCTCCAAAAAAACTCGACCCCAAAAACAACTACTCAATCTCCAACAAATAAATATCAATTCGGCCCTTGAATAATCAACTACAATATCATCTGCAAATTAAGAAAAATGGGAATCTGAATGATTTCCTAACAATGCCAACTAAGGTGGCACTCAAAGTCCATCTGATTCATATTTAAACAAGAACACAATAAATTATAGAGATAATCGTAAACACAGAGATGCAGTGGAAATAATACTTCATTTCATTAATGTAAAATACTGAACTATGCTTAAAAACAGGAATGGAAATAAATGAGCTAGGGCGATGGTAGCTTATCTCTGAGAAAAGATGTGGTGGCTACGTGCCTTTGAACTGTTTTACAATGAGGCTCAAGGGCCTTTTTATTATTGAACAATAAGAGAAAACCCTAAACAACCAAAACCCTAACCCGAGGAGATGTAACACCAAGAGTTTATGGGCCCCGTTGGGGTGAGTTGGACAGCCAACTTCCCGGGTCGTGACTTGGTCATATTATCTCCGTTTGACGTGCATGATAGCCCGTTGGAAAGATCTCTCTACAAGGGAAAAGACAATTTTAGACAACAAATCGCTGGCGGTAGATTTCCCAAAAAACGTCGTTTAGGGCCTCAAAACGGCTCCAGAAGTTTAGGACCCGAAAAACTGCTAAAAATAGTAAACTGTGCTATAATTAAAGAAGTTGAAAAACTGAAAGAAGCAATGGTGGGGGTCCAAGTGGAATTTGCGGGTGGCCACAAATATCCACCTGGATCATTCCTCCCCCTTAGGAAGCAATGGTCCCCATTGCGTTGAGTTCCTCCATGAGATGAGGGAACTTCTGCTGAACTTGGTCCCTGGTGAGCCACTTGCCTTGGTGAAGGAGTTGGCATGCTTTGACAACTCGATACAGTTGGATATTCTACTGGCGAGTGTGCTTGATCTGTGCGTCCATGATCCGATCAGTTGCAACTTGTTCCATGTAATCTGGATTTAACTCTGTGGGTGTGAGCTGTTCTGCAATGTCAGATGTGTCTAGTAATGGTGAAAAGTATGGTCGAAGGCAGTTCACATTGAACACTGGGTGCAGGCCAAGGAATGGGGGAATGCTAAGCTCAAATGCATTGTTTCCCATAGCCTTGGTAATGGTGTAAGGACCATATCAGAGTGGTCTGAGTTTCCGATAAGCTCTGGTAAGGCGTTCCTTTTGCAAATGCAACCAGACTTTGTCGCCCACCTGAAACTTGTGTGGCACCCGATGTTGATCATGTCAGTGCTTGTACTTGGCATTTGATTTCTCCAGAATTTCATGGACCTATTGGTGAATATGTTGGATGTGCTCAATGAAGCTGTTTGCCTTATCTGTTTCGGATTGGACATGAGCCAAATCTACATGAGTAGCCACAAATGGCATGGCCACATCAATGGGACATAGTGGTTGGAATCCCAAGCCCACCTGAAAAGGGCTGTGGCCATTCGAGCTGTGGAGAGCCCGGTTGTAGCTGTGCTGAACATAGGGGAGGCTCTTGTCCCATGTGCATGGATGCTTTGAGTTGTACATGCACAAAATGTGTACGATCATCCTGTTGACAACCTTTGTCTGACCATCAGTTTGAGGATGGAGGGCTGTGGACTTAGTGAGTTTGGTGTCTAGCATCGACCAGAGACTGGACCAAAATGTACTGAGGAACCTGCTATCCCGATCTGAGATGATAGATTGTGGGATCCCAAAGTGTGCCCACACTCGTTCAAAGAAGAGTTTAGCAGTGGCTTCTGCTGTGATATTCTTCTTGCAGGCCGCCATAATGGCCATCTTCGAGAACCTGTCGACGACCACAAAAACACAGTCATTTCCATGCTGAGTGGAAGGAAGGCCTGACATGTAATCCATGGAGATGGATTCCCAAGGTCGACTAGGGGTAGGTAGCGAGGTATAGAGGCCTTGCTTCTTGATGGTCGGTTTGGCAATGGCATAGGCAGTGCATGATCTGATGTACTTCCCGACATCTTGTCGAAGATTCGGCTAGTAGAAATACTTCTGCAGTACTGCCATTGTTTTTTCGACCCCAAAATTCCCAGCAACCCGACTATAGTGTGCTTCCCAAATAATCTTGGAACGCTCGCTTGAAGGAACAAAAAGGTGACCCAGGTGGCATAACAGGGCATCCTGGAGGTGAAAATCTGGAACATGCTGACCCTCCAAGAGTGTCTGGTATGTGTGGTTGAATTCTGGGTTGCTTTTGTAGAGAAGTGGCCAATCAAAAGTCTCATGCCCACAAGAGTTGAGCAAGGTGGTTAACACCATGATCGGTGGTCGACTGAGGCAATCTGCAACATTATTGGTGCTGCCCTTCTTATAGTTGATATTCAAATGGAACTGTTGCAGGTATGTGGACCACTTCTGATGGTGATCATTCTACAATTTCCCTTGGGTCTGTATGAACTGCAGGGGTCGGTGGTCTGTGTGGATGACCGTTTCCTTCCCCAAAATGTAATGCTTCAATTTTCGACAGGCCTACACAATGGAATACATCCCTTTGTCATAAGTGGGATACTTCCACACTGTGTTTGAAAGTGTTTCACTATGATATGCCATTGGATGCCCATGTTGAGTAAGGACTGCCCCAATAGCATAGTCAGAGGCATCTGTCTCGACCTCAAATGGTTTTTGTAAGTCTAGTAATGCAAGAACTAGTGCCGAGCAGAGGCGATCTTTCAACTCTATGAATGCCTTTTGTTGAGATTCGGACCAAAAGAATTTTGCTTTTGCTCCTCCCTTGGTGACTTGACTCAAAGGCCAAGTGATATGAGAAAATCCCAACACGAACCTGCGGTAGAAGTTGGCAAGGCCTAGAAAGCTGTGAAGCTTTGTCAGAGTGGTTGGAGATGGCCAATCTCGAATGACTTAGATCTTGGCTGGATCCACATGCACCCCCTGTTCATCAATAATGTACCCCAGATACTGAACCTGGGTCATGCCAAAAGTGCATTTCTCCAAATTGGCACATAAGTTGTGTTGCCGCAATGTTTGGAGAACCTGTCGAATGTGGTGGAGGTGCTCTTCCCAACTCTGGTTGAAGATCAGGATGTCATCCAAGTATACCACTACAAATGAGTTGGTGAATGGCCGCAAGATGTCATCCATTAGCCTCATGAAGGTTGCAGGAGCATTCATCAATCCGAAAGGCATAACCAACCATTCGAAAAGGCCCTCCTTGGCTTTGAAGGCAGTCTTCCACACATCAGAGGGTTCGATTGGTAACTGGTGATATCCTGACTCTAAATCGATCTTGCTGAAATATTTTTCCCCCTTCAGTTGGTCTAGGAGGTCATCAATCCGTGGGATTGGGTACCTATTACGGATAGTGATCTTGTTCAGTGTCCGATAGTCAATACAGAGTCTCCAAGTCCCATCCTTCTTTTGTACCAATACGATCGGGCTCCCACAGGGCGATGAACTCGGACGGATATGACCTTTTTGCAACATCTCCTGAATCTGGCTCTTGACTTCATGGTTCTCTAGAACGGAGCACCGATAGATTGGTCCATTGGGCAATGACACACCTGAGGTCAGATCAATGGAGTGCTTGACCTGACAGTGCAGAGGAACCCCTGCAGGGGAGGTGAAGATGTCCTCGTACTCCTCCACGACCTTGTCCATTTGTAGTTGTCATGCGGAGGGGCCCTGTCTGGAGGTCGTGGCCACCGTTTTTTTCTTTCCTTGAGGGCGTATCATCAGGAAAACAAATTTCCCGGTTTTGGAAATGAGCTTACTGCATTGTTTTGCAGTAACCAAAGAGATGGCAGTAGGTGGTGCCACCTCTGGTATCCTGTACAACTTATTTCCCAAAGTAACAATAACAACACAGGGCCTTGATTCATACACATCATGTCGCTTCCACAAGTATGGTTGTCCTAATAATACATCACAAACTTCAAGGGGAGCAATGTCACACAATACCTCATCCGTAGAGGGCTTGATGTTGTATGGAAGACGACACTGTTAGCTCACGCGAAGATCCCGTCCTTGGTGAAGCCACCTGATGGTGTACGGTTTTCGATGTGTTGTGGTCGATAAGCCCAGCCGCTTCACGACCTCTGCCGAAATGAGGTTGTTTTGGCTCCCACTGTCGACAATGAACTGTAGCAGGGAGCCCTTTACCCACATCTGGGAGTGGAAGAGACGCTCCTCCTCCTCTGAATCTTCGGGTTCCTCCTTCTGGATCTTTGTGGTGGCAATGGTGGCGTTGGGCTTCGCATCGATAATCTGCTTCCCTTTGTCATTCCCCTTATCGGGTTCTAACTCAGAGTCGGAACATGCATCTGATTCTGAAACCTTTAGCTCGGCCACCAATGACTACTTGGCCCGACACTCGCTTGTGTTGCGAGTGGAGCTCTTATGGAACTCACACCACTTTCCCGTGTCCTTTTTCGGCTTCGTGGCACTGTTCTTTTCTCACAGCTTTGGCGGGTTGTCTTGGGCCACCCCGCCTTGGCTTTGTCCCTTATTCTGCAATTTGGGGGCACCTTTCCCTTGTTTTGGATTTGCAGATCCAAAGTCTCGCTTCTTCTGTTTAAACTTTTGCTCGACCTTGACGACATACCGGTATGCCGTGCCATGCTAGGAGATGTTCATGAATTCTATTTCTTCCTGGATGTACTTGTGCAGGCAGCCATGGTATTTGAGTACCAAATTCTGCTCTATATCCTTGATACCTAACTTTGTGAGAAGGGTATGGAAAATATTGGTAAACTCCGACACGTCTTAGTCCCTTCCCTGCCGCAGCGTGGTCCACTTTATGTATTGATCCTCATAGCTTCCGACAGGGTAGTACTACTCCTTGATGGCATCCCGGAATGAATTCCAAGTGGGTGCGCCTAAAAATAGTGAGCCTGTACTTTCATCCTTCTGCTCGCAGTAGGTTTCCCACCAATCCTTGACATGGGGGGCTGCTTTGAGAAGAGCGAAAATAATCTTTTCTCGACTGGAAAAATCATGGACAGAAAAATAACCCTCTAGCAAATTTAGCCATTTATCGATGACATCTACGTCTATCTAACCATCGAATATGGGGATTTCAAAATTAACTTGTACCTAAAATGGTGTGGCATTTCCAGAGTTGCTGTTGGAAGTCGATGTGTCGCCCCTGGGTAGCCGCTGAAGGATCTGGGCAAAGTTGTTCATCATCGCGTTCCTTTGTCGCTTAAGAGCTTCTTCAAGCAAGATTTTGATAGGATCTCCTATCCCCTCATCTTTCTTTCCATCCACCATGGGAGGCCATCGGGATTTGCGAGGCTGGTCTTGCAAAGGTTCGACTAGTTCAAGCCCTAACTCCTTATATCCCAACCTCGTTGGCGACATGCAAAGAAAAACAAAGAAGAAAAGCAGACTACTCTGATACCACTGATCCAAATTTAAACAGGAATGCAACAAATTATAGAGATAACCATAAACATAGAGATGCAGCAGAAATAATACTTCATTTCATTAATGTAAAATACTGAAATATGCTTACAAATAGGAATGTAAATAAACCAGCTAGGGTGATGGTAGCTTATATCTAAGAAGAGATGTGGCGGATACATGCCTCTAAACTATCTTACAATGAGGCTTAAGGGCCTTTTTATTATTGAACAATAAGAGCAAACCCTAAACAACCAAAACCCTAACCCGAGGAGATGTAACACCAAGAGTTTATGGGCCCCGTTGGGGTGAGTTGGACAACCAACTTCCCGGGGTCGTGACTTGGTCATATTATCTCCATTTGACGTGCATGATATCTCGTTGGAAAGATCTCTCTGAGGACTACGATAGAAAAGACAATTTTTAACCAAAAATAACTAGTGGTAGATTTCCCAAAAAACATCGTTTAGGGCCTCAAAACGGTTCCAGAAGTTTAGGACCCGAAAAACTGCTAAAAATAGTAAACTATGCTATAATTAAGGAAACTGAAAAACTGAAAGAAGCAATGGTGGGGGTCCAAGTGGAATTGGTAGGTGGCCACCAATATCCACCTGGATCATTCCTCCCATCACGACTTGCCTTAAAAAATTCGGCCCTCTGACCCTCTGTGCTGCTTTGCGCAACCTTCTAGATGTCTAGCCTCAAACTAGTTTCTAATGAAGTCGTTTTGCCTTCTGCTAATTGGAAAGATGCTTCTCCGGCACTCGGGGACTCCTTCCCAGCTCTGGAACTGAAGACATCTCTCCCTCTTAGCAAATCGATCTTGCCTCTAGAGATTGTTGCACTGCCCCTGCGTCAACCTCTCTGTGGCTTTTTTACCTCTCTACAAATGCACTCATTGGATCTGGAATGCCTACTCCAGCCTCATTGTCTTTGCCCCTCTCCCACTGCTTTGATCTCTAGCCCTCTCTCCGACAACTAACTACTGCTACTCTGGAAATTGATCTGCTCAGAAATCGAACTGCTCAAGTGTATTCTCCATCACCACATCAACCTCCTCTTATAATCCTCTGTTGGAGCACCAATGGCCAAGATTAAAACATAATCGATGGCTACGATCATGTCTAGATCAATCTGTGTGAGTTTCTAGATGATTCTCGCCTTGACTTAATTAATACTGATTAATTAACCATATTCCCTAAGTTTAGACTTAGGAAATATTTAAAACTCTAGTTAATAATCTAATTAAGTCATGTCTAGGCAGAATTTCTAGAAACGATTTCTGGGTTTTAGACATCTCATGTATTCTAGACTCTCCACAAAATTTTGTGGCTAGAACACATCTGATGCTACAAAAACTAACACTCCCTCTTAGCAAGGAATGCGTTCTAGTGTTATTGCACTCCCTGTAGCAGCACCCTGTCTCTCTGTCATCTCCTATCACGTTGCTGATGTCTGGACATACATCCCACCAACCATTGCGTAACTTTGAATACATTGCATCTGTGCTGCTCCTAACCCTCCTGAACTGCTGCTGATCTAGATTTAAACAGGAATGCAACAAATTATAGAGATAACCATAAACATAGAGATAACCATATACAATGAGGCTCAAGGGCCTTTTTATTATTGAACAATAAGAGCAAACCCTAAACAACCAAAACCCTAACCCGAGGAGATGTAACACTAAGAGTTTATGGGCCTCGTTGGGTTGAGTTGGACAGCCAACTTCCCGGGGTCGCGACTTGGTCATATTATCTCCGTTTGACTCGCATGATAGCCTATTGGAAACATCTCTCCGAGGAATATGATGGAAGAGATGATTTTAGACAGAAAATCACTAGCGGTAGATTTCCCAAAAAACGTCGTTTAGGGCCTCAAAACGGCTTCGGAAGTTTAGGACCCGAAAAATTGCTAAAAATAGTAAACTGTGCAATAATTAAGGAAATTGAAAAACTGAAAGAAGCAATGGTAGGGATCCAAGTGGAATTGGCGGGTGGCCACCAATATCCACCTGGACCACCATCAAAATAAGGTAAGGACCAATTAGGGTGGCACTCGAAGTCCACCAAAAATAGTTAGAGAACTTCACTTGAAACCCTTGTGCTAGACTCACTTGAGTCCCAATCAATCTACCATAGAAAATCCCAATTCAAAATGAATGAGGAATGACCTTCTCTCCCTTTTTATAATATTTTTCTGAAACTTCTCCAATCTTCTAGAAATATCCTTTTCTATTTTATTGATACGCCACTTAGTGCATTTTCCTCCTTTTCTCCAAGTGATTTTCCCCCCTTTTATTTACCCATTAGATAAACTCACTCTCTCTCCTTTTATTTGACAAGTGATTTTTTATTAACTAATTAAAGTCACTTCTATATCCATAAAAATATTAAACTTCCACCATGATCACATTGGCCTCCCAAAGTCCCTTTTTATCATCATGACTTATAGATCTTTTTGTTCCGATTCCAATGAGTTATTACACTAAGGTGTTTCTCCAAATAATCAACTCAAAACAACACCTTAAGCATAATTAATTAAAATATGCTTGTTAATAAATCTGGATTACAAAAATTGTTGGAATACAGTGAAACAAGATCAAATTGTGCGGAACTGATCTTGATGATTAAATATGGAAAGCAATCCTAGTTGACCCCCATAAAATTCCTCTAAACCATCTGGGCCCACCAATTATGTAATCTTATTCCTGTGACCCGACTCATATAAGCTCTATAAATATCCCCTAATCACATTACTATATAATCCAAAAAAAGGGGACATTACATGGTGCACAAGGTAATTAGAAGTCTAACTTTTTATGTTGTTGTATTGTGATAGCTAGGGATAAGTTTTCTACATGACTAGAGGGCTCCAATAATATTTTGTTCATAATAGTTTTAAAAATTTGTGTCCTCTAAACTATAAATTAAAAGGGAATATGGAAAATAAGAACATCAACATCATTATTGCTTTGTTAGAATATTGGGTTAGCCAAATATTAATAGTCTAGTATAATTGAAGAGGTACTTTAGAGAAAAGATCATAGAAAATGTAAAATCTTCAACTAAATATCATTGACTATGCTATGGAATCACAACTTAAAGTTAGAAGTATGGATACAAATGTCTAACATAGATTATGGATAGAGGTAGATGGCATTATTGATCACCTTTTCCCTATATTTTGGAAATAAATACTTGATATTTTTTCAAAACAAAAGAGAATAATATTGCAAGACTTTACAATGAAATCCTACATAGAAATGACTTTAGCATATATAGATGATGTGTTAGACATAGTTCAAATCACAATCTAATGTTAGAATTACGAGTAGAAATGTTAACATAGTTTAAGGATGGAAGTAGATGGCCTCATTGACCACCTTCGCCTTAAATTTGGAATATAAATGTGTGATATATTTTTCAAAATAAAAAAGATCCATACACTATTGTGGATATCCCACTCAACGATTTATTACAACAAATCTAATAAAATATTTTCTTATGATTCCTTCAGATTCTAAGGGTAAATTCCTTTAGATTCCATATATGTTATTATCGATTTTATTCTTTATGCATACAACATATAAAATATGAAAAATAGAGAATAGGTAAAAACAATCGCTCACAAACCACAATAACAACAAGATATGTCCTAAGAAAAGCTTTTGAGAGAAAACCCAACTAGAAGGTGAGGTTACCCTGCACTCTTTTCTCTTCAATGGAAATGATGCAAGTACAAAGGAGAATGCACTCTATATGGATTTTCCTATGACTGTGGCCCATAGACTACTACATCGGAAAAATCCCTTTTGTTATTCTGGTGAAATTTCCTTGATTGCAACAATTGGAAATTTAATCTTCTAACTTGTGTAGTTTATTTGTCTTCAAAAAATTAATTCGGCAAATAATTATTAATTAACTGTTACAATCTTCACAAATAAATACAAGCGTTGAGAAATAATGCACACACACAAAATATATGGCAACAATATTTTTGGACAATAGTCACTAGAAAACCCAAATGTGGGGAAAACCAGTTCTGCAGATGAGGGTTTTATTATTATTTCTTCAACAAAATTGAGAAATAAAACTTCTTTCCTCACACCGGAAAAGATCCAAAATACAATTTTCTCCACTGGAAACTAAATTTGGAGACTTAAGTTTCCATTGCAAAATCAATTCGACCTTCTCCCAGCCTACTCACACCTCATGCTGTTGCTCACATTGGTGAATGGAAATGCACATCATTAGCTCTAGGAAATCCGATAAGCCTCCATAAATTCATTATAGCAACCACAATACCTCCTACTATGAAGCCATTTGCACCTCCTCTGGTAGCTAATCTCAACACTGGAAATTAAACAACATTCTCTGCAACTTGCACTAGTTAAACTTGCAGTGCACACCAGCTAATTCACACCTCCTGGTATGACCTCTCTGCAGATAAATTCAACCCCCCTTCCTATCATTGAAATGCGAGAATCAGTGTGGAGAATTTCTCTGGAAATTTTCTTCCCAATCTCTCTACTAAAACCCCGCTGTTGGTGTCTCCCTTTGTGCCCTTGCTCTCTTTTCAAATCACACCATTGAGTCTCCATGTGTGTTCTCCAAGGCCCCATTGATTTTATCTTATAATCTCTCATTGAACAATCAATGATCCAAATATAATCACAATAGATGGATAAGATCATTTTGACCACATCAAGTGAATTTTCGAGAAGTATCTAGAGAAAAATTGATTTTCCTCAATTAATATGATTTAATTAACCAATTTTCTTAAGTTAGACTTAGGAAAATATTTAATTATTTAATAATTAATCTAATTGAAGTGTTTCTTGCAAAACCTTTTCTGGATATTGGAGAAAATGTGGTCCTTAGCCTCATATACACCATAAATACTAGAGTTCCTATCCGTTGCTACCAAAAATTAACACTCCCTCTTAGCAAGGAATGTGTTCTTCACTATTCCCATCTTATCCATGAAGTAGAAAAACTTTTCCTCACTCAAGGCCTTAGAGAGAATATCCATAACTTGCTGATCTATGGGAACATTCTATAGCTGAACTGATCCATGATGTACATAATCCCTAATTAAGTGGTATCTTATGTCAATATGATTTGACCTATCATGAAACACTGGATTCTTAGAGAGCCTGATGCAACTATGATTAGCACAATAGATACTGGTTGAATCTAACCGCTGACCAAACAAACCCACTAGTAGCTTCCGAAGCCAAATAAATTCACATGTGGCCATGCTAGCTACCATGTATTCTACCTCCAAAGAACTGAGTGCCACAAACTTCTACTACCTGATACACCAAGAGAGAACCCATGATCCAATATTGAAGCAAAACCCTGAGGTGCTTTTCTAATCCACTGAATTTCTTGCCCAATCTGCATCTATATATCCACACTTTCTGACACCATCACCTTGATTATATCTCAATCCATACTTGACTGTACCATGCATATGCCTCAATATGTGTCTCATTTCTGTCCAGTGCACCCTCTTTGGATCCACCATAAAATGACTGAGGGTGTTGATTATGAAATAAATGTTTGGTTTTGTATTGACCAGATACATGGAGATCCAATCAACTGCCTATATAAGTTTGGGTCCACATCTACGTCCTCAGATGCATCTATATTCCTCTAGTTGGTAATCATAGGAATGGACATGGGTCTATAGTCTATCTGAAACCCTTGAGAAATTTGAGCCATCCATGGTGTAAATTTCCCATCCTCCTATGCCACAACTGATCTCCCAAGTATCTGCCACTGATCAATGCCTTTGCAAAATCGAATTGCAACTTGTACAACTTGTTTCTTTGAACCCTAATCTATTTTACCTTCTTATAACTCTTGTGTTTGATGTGCACCTTCTTCCCCATGAAGTAGACATCATACCCCTTATCCTGTAGTGTAGAAACTGAAATTAGGTTCATGCCCAATCCTGGCACATGCAACACATCTGTAACACTGGTGTTATTTCCTTACTGCATCTGAATTATGATGGTACCTCTCTCAATTGGAGTACGCTTACTCTTGTTTCCCGTTCGAATTTGGAAGTCCATATCCTCTTCCTTGTAATTGGAGAAATAGTCTCTAATCCCTATCATATGTGTTGACGCTCCATTGTCTATATACCAAACACCTGTGGACGTGGAGCTAGAGAGGCAAGCTATGAGAGCAAATTCATCTTCCAACCTAGAAGATAAATCCTCAATGTCGCTAAAGTTGTTGTCTGCTTCCAATTTTCCTTCTTTGTATTAGGAAATTGGTTGACATAGTGACCATGTTAACCACAATATTTTTTTATACCTTTGATAGATCCTTCTTCTTCTTATCTCCTTTTGAGCCTTGTCCCTTACTGGAAATTTTCTTCTCCTTTCCCTTTTCTACTAGGGTGACATTTTCTTTCTCCTCTACCTTCGGTGACTTGTCGCTGCTGCTAGCCATTGACCATGATGATCCTAAGCTCCTCCTAAGTGAAGTCACCCCATAAGTGATCCTAGTTTGGAATTTTTTCTCATCTAGAAATCACTTGGATGAACATACTCCATTCCTTTGAGAACCCATTCAGTGCTATGCACACTAGCTCATCGTCACTTGGCTTATCTCCTACTACAACCAATTCACCCTTGAAAAGTCGAACTTTGGTGAGATAAGAAGTTAGATCTTCACCTTGATGCATATTGATGGTTCTCAACCCCTCCTTGAGTACGATCTTCCTATATTCTGAAGGGTCTTGGCACAATTTAATGATGGTATACCACATCTCCTTCGCTGTGCCTTTCTCTTCAATATGTGGAACAATGTGGTCCTTAAAGGATCATCGTCTTTGTTTTGGAATTATCCTTTTTATAGGTAGCCAACTACTGTTGATCTGTTAAAAAACTAATGACATTCTCCACATACTCCTTCAGAACATACTCATCCAAAAGGAATGACATTATGACCTTCCAAATTCCAAATTTGGAGGCTCCATCCAACCTGTCTTGATCTCTAAATCCTGCTTTGGCCATCTCTGGAAATCTGTGAAACTCAAGTAAACTGAAGAAATCAAATTGGGTTGAAACCCATAGCTTTCTCTTGTTGATCCCTACAATGATTTACTCCAGTAAACCCGCTGTGCCTTTCTCATCTCTGATACCATGTTAAATTTCCTTGATTGCAACAAGTAGAAATTTAATCTTCTGACTTATGCAGTTTATTTGTCTTCAGAAAATTAATTCAACAAATAACGATTAATTCACCACTGCAATCTTCACAAATAAATACAGGAAATAAGAAATAATGTGCACATACAAAATATATGATGCCAATATTTTTGGACAATAGTCCCTGGAAAAACCCCAATGTGGGGAAAACTAATTATGTAGATGAGGGTTTTATTAATATTAATCTTTAGCGAAATTAAGAAATACAAAAACTAGTTTCCTCTCACTAGAAAATCTCTGTTATATACCTAGGGGGGATAACATGGGGTACAAAGAGAGGTACCCAAGGGAATAATGTAATAATGGGATGGGCCATAGTAATAAATAAGGTGGTTAACCCATATCATGTAAGGGACCACAAGTAGTTAGTAATAATGTAATGGGCCCATGGTATTAGATAGATGGTATTGAGGGAACCATGATAATGACCCATGGTATTATATGTATGAGGCCTATAAAGAGGCTAGAGACTCCATATTGAGGGATGTCAAGGATTATTGTATGAACAGGCATATGGCTTGTGGAGTGTTCTCCTTCCCTAAGGAGTGAATATATGGTGTTGCCGTACCTTAAGGGTTTGATCAATAAAGTGAATCATTTCTATCTATATTCAGATCTTGTTATTTCTTGGATTTATTTGCATTGTCTTATACTTTCATATCAGATCTATAACAAGTGGTATCAGAGCACTTTCTTGGGCAAAAGTGGAGATTTTTTTTTTTTTTTAATTTTTGCAGAAATTTTCTGGGGCGGCGAGTTTGCAGATCAGATATATACATTTTGGGGCAAAATATGCAAAATCTAATTGCATATCTAGATTCTTTGTGAAAAAATACCCGATTTCAAAAAAAAATCAGTAGAATCGGAGTCTGGATGAGGGAGATATCGCTGATCTAAAAATCAGTGGTGTTGCAGACAATTTCTTGGGGCAGCGAGTTTTCGGTGTAGATCTAGACGTTCTAATGCAAAATTTGCAAAATCTAATTGCAGATCTAGATTCTTTGTGAAAAATACCCTATTTCAAAAAACAAATCGGCCGAATCGGAGTCCGGATGAGGGAGATATCGTTGATCTAAAAATCAGTGGTGTTGCAGACAATTTTTTCGGGGCAGTGAGTTTGCGGCACAGATCTGGATGTTCTGGTGCAAAATTTGCAAAATCTAATTGCAGATTTGGATTCTTTGTGAAAAAATACCCGATTTCAAAAAAAAAAGGCCGAATCGGAGCCCGGATGAAGGAGATATCATTGATCTAAAAATCAGTGGTGTTGTAGACAATTTTTCGGGGCAGCGAGTTTGCGGCGCAGATCTGGACGTCCTGGTGCAAGATATGCAAAATCTAATTGCAGATATGGATTCTTTGTGAAAAAATTGGAAGGATTCAGTGTGGCTTAATTTCAGAGATGAGGCTCATACATGGTATTTCTCACTTGATGACAAGCAGTTGTCCAAACTTTCAGATGCAGAATTTGAAAGAGTCCTTTTAGACAAATGGTCTCGAACTAGAAAAAAGGAGAATGAGACACGTAAGGGGTTATTTTCTATGGGTGTATCTTTATTGCAAGTTCATGGATTGATTCAGAAGGAGAAAATCATTGTATCTATAAATCCTAGTTGCAAGCATAATTTTATGAATGTTAATTTGGCAAAAAAATTGCAAGTTCCAGCAAAACACATTGAAAACACACAGGTGGATGATGAGGATGTTCAAGTGTATAAGGATTTGAAGATTTCTATGGATAAGTATGTGTTGCATGGTGATTTTTATACTTCAGAGATGGATAATATGGATGTTGTTTTGGGATATCCTTGGATGGAATTCGTGGGTACTATCAATATTAATGTGCAGAAGAAATTTCTGAAGCTCTGGTATAAAAAGAAGAAAATTACATTACAGGATATTTCCATCAATAAACAGGTATAGTCCATTACAGTTGACGCAGAAGATGATGAGCCATTGATGATCGACAATCAAACACAAATAGAGGCTGAAGCAGAAAAGGATACAGGTGTTGATACATCAGATGAGGGCTCAGTGGTTGAAGTAATATTAGAAGATAAGACACCACAGCAGGCACCACAGCAGGGTGAATTAAATAAAAAGACACCGTGGGTTAAAACTTCAACATATCATCACCCACATCACCCCGCAAGAAAACAACCAACAAAATGGCAACCAATTAGCGACAAGGACAACAACCCCCGCATGACAGATAGAGAGGAGCGAAGATCCACCTACTACACATCAACACAGAAGAGTTGCCATGGTCAACTTCCATCTCAAGCGAGCGAGGCACCAGCGAGATCGAGGGTTCACCTTTCTCTTGGATGGCTAGATGCACGTGCATGGTACCAGTGGACTACTCTTTTGAGTAGATCTTATTATTTGTGTTCTTCTCATGTTTCGGGGACGAAACATGTTAAGGGGGGTGGAATGTTATATACCTAGGGGGATAACATGGGGTACAAAGAGAGGTACCCAAGGGAATAATGTAATAATGGGATGGGCCATAGTAATAAATAAGGTGGTTAACCCATATCATGTAAGGGACCACAAGTAGTTAGTAATAATGTAATGGGCCCATGGTATTAGATAGATGGTATTGAGGGAACCATGATAATGACTCATGGTATTATATGTATGAGGCCTATACAGAGGTTAGAGACTGCACATTGAGGGATGTCAAGGATTATTGTATGAACAGGCATATGGCTTGTGGAGTGTTCTCCTTCCCTAAGGAGTGAATATATGGTGTTGCCCTACCTTAAGGGTTTGATCAATAAAGTGAATCATTTCTATCTATATTCAGATCTTGTTATTTCTTGGGTTTATTTGCATTGTCTTATATTTTCATATCAGATCTATAACAAGCTAGGGGGGATAACAATCTCCAACATACATTTTTATCCACTGGAAAGTAAATCTAGGGACTCAAGTTTCCTATGCAAAATCAATTCGGCCTTCTCCCATCCTACTCACACCTCCTCCTGCTGCTCTCAGTGGTGACTAGAAATGTGCACCATTGGCTCTGGGAAATTCCATCAACCTCTAGAAATTCGTTCTAGAAACCAGACTTCCTCCTACTACGCACTGAACCCACTTTCAACTCCTTTGGTAGCCAATCATGTAACTAGAAATCAAACAACAAACTTTGCAACTCACACTAGTTAACTTGGTAGTTTGCACTAGCTAATTCAAACCTCATGGTGTTATGAAACTAGCTCACAAAAAGATAGAAAAGATAGATAGACGCCTTAGAAATAAGCCTCTTCGAGGGGGAAACCTCCTTTACATTACACAAAATGAACAATTCTTGGATGATAGAAATGACAAGACCTCCTTTCTATATATAGGAGTCTAAGGGGTCATAATATAATCAGAGCCAACATAACAATAATAATGTAAGGGCACAATAATAACAATAGTGGGATTCTATGGGTCACAATAATAACAATATGGGGACTACATGGGCACAATAATATAATAAGTGGGTGTTACTAATAACAACAAGGGGTTACACTAGTAGTATAGGGACCTAGCATGCCCCTCTCCTTCAAAAAGTGCTGTCCTCAATGCTTGAGTAGTTCTTGATGCTTTTGTATAAATTCTTGTCCTCCCATGTGGAATCTTCAGCAGGTAAGTTCTTCCACTTGATGAGATACTTTGAAATTGATCTATTTCGTAGCTGTCGATTTGTCGGTTCTGTGACTGCTTCAAGTTCCAATATGATTTTTCCTTCCTTGTCAAGTTCTCGCAACACTGTTTGAACTGGGATATTCTGCAACTTTTGAATGAGTTCCCACTCCTTTGGGCATATGGATATCTGTAAGGCCTAATGTTTGGAGGAAAACTTCCTGGAATCAAATGAATAGCATGATCATGATCACGAATAGGTGGGAAGCCTTTGGGAGTCTCAAATACCTTGTAATGATTGTCTAAAACGTTTTGGAGATCTGGATAAATACATGATTTCGACGTGGGATCCTCTAGTGAACATAATTGTGCAATTACGCCCCGTTTTTATTTATTTAAAATATTTTTCATGCTATTAGAGTTGATTATCTTTCCCGGTTTCCCTTTGATACCCCTCAATTCAACTTCATTTCCTTCCCAAAAAAATTTCAAGAAAAGTTCTTGAAAATTAAAAATTATCGTACCCAAAGATTGTATCCATTGGACTCCTAGTAAAACATCAGCACCACCCATTGGAATGGAAAGCATTGGACTATTCAATACATATTCTCCCATGGATAGCTTGATATTATGGCACTTTCCAGAGCAATTTATGGTTCCTCCACTTGCAACCATCATTTGACACTCTGGTGCTGGATATAGGAAGCAATTCAATTCCTTGGATATCTTACAATGAATAAAATTATGGGTACTGCCTGAATCAATCAACACTATTACCTTTTTCTTCTTGATATGTACTTCTATATTGATAGTTTGAGGAGTGGTAATTTCTTCCAATGCATTACAAGATATGGTCAGATTCATTTCTTGATGCTCGATGTGATCTTTCACTTCTTGAACATTTTTCTTCTTGATATGTCCTTCTATATTGATATTTTGAGGAGTGGTAATTCCAGCCAATGCATTACAAGATATGGTCAGATTCATTTCTTCTTTCTTGATGTGAGTTTTCACTTCTTGAACCTTTTTCTTCTTTATATGTCCTTCTATCTTGAGAGTTTGAGGATTGGTAATTCTTTCCAATGCTTTACAATATATGGTCGGATTCATTTCTTCTTTCTCTTGGGTGGGTTCCTGGTGTATATCCTCTTCTTTTGATGTTCTTGATCCTTTTCTTCCTCCTCTTCATAATCTATGTAAAATAATTTTTTCTCAGCACACTTATGACCTTTAGTGTATTTGTTATCACAATTGTAACAAAGCCCTTTTTCTCTTTTTTTCTTCCAATTGTTGTGGTGTAAACCTTATAGGTTGTGGAAGGCTAGGAGAAAAAAAACTTCCATAATTATAGTCATGAGTGGTGGGATTCCTTGTTTCCATAATTTCGCTTTCAATTTTTCTTGCCAACCTGAATGCCTTCTCCAATGAATCAGGTTCCCAAAGACGAACCTCGTGTTGAATGTTATCCTTTAAAGTCCCTATGAAGACATCAACCATTTTCTTCTCTGGAATA
Organism: Pinus tabuliformis; assembly: GCA_031772625.1. Lineage (NCBI taxonomy): Eukaryota > Viridiplantae > Streptophyta > Pinopsida > Pinales > Pinaceae > Pinus > Pinus tabuliformis. Next base: position 313,907,152 of record CM062808.1, on the reverse strand, counting down.
TCATTTACCCTTATATTCAATTTTTGGAAGTCCTCAATGTGCTCTTCCATTGAACCCTTTTGTTTGAGATTTATCAATTGGCTAAAGAAGGTGTTTCTCTTTGTATCCTGATAATGTGCTATCATTTCCTCCAAAAATTGACCATGTGACAAGTGGTTTATGAGAACAAAGCTCTTTATTGTAGGTTTTAACCCTGTATAGAAATTACTTGCATACGAATTCTAAAACACAAAAAATAAACAATGTGAGAGCATAACACATAAAACACATATACACAGAGAGTTTCTCCTGGATCCCAAAACTGGGACTACCAGCTTGATTTTTCATTATGTTCCTTTCAATGTTATAATACATATTTATACATGCCGAAGCATCCAATACCATGGACTGAAAACCATCGTGTCAAAAACCATGGACCGAAAACCATCACGTCCAAAACCATGTGTGAAAAATCATGCATAAAACCATAGGTAGGTCTACCCAACCTAATGTAGGGTCCAAAAACAAAATTTTCTGGGGCACTACCCCGGACCCCATAGAGTGGGGTTACCTACACCCCTCAAACTCTCTGTGACTCCCCCCGCTACACAATTGGCGCAACGAAGGGGGGGTGCTCCGCCCCCCTTCTAACCCCTTGGTTAACTACGTGGGCTAGTTGTGGAAAGAATATTACACAACCCAACAACATCAATGGAAAGTTTGGTGTTTCTCTTTGTATCCTCATAATGTGCTATCCTTTCCTCCGTGAAAATTGACCACGTGACAAGTGGTTTACGAGAACAAATCCCTCTATACCATAAAAATTGATTCAGTTCTAAATAATTAGATGCAATACATACCTTTTGTAATAGTGGTACACCATGTAGATCAAAATATTTCTCCATCTGTAGTATCCAATTTACCAGATCCTTGCCATCAAACTTCCTCATCTCTCTTTTTCTTGATTTTAGGAGCTTGATCTTGAAACAACTATAACTCTATACTTTCAGATCTTTAAGTTCTGAAATTTTGGTCTGTAATATCCCTTTGAGTCCTCTTTCTAACTCTGCAAGTTTGATCGCAATTGGATTCCTGAAGAAATATTTATTCCCAATCTCCCGCGATGACCTAATTATAGACTAGTTTAGTAGAGTGAAATTGTACGACATGCCACGTGTCACTGTTTCAACCTTAGGTTCTGCAAATTATATCCAAACAAAATAAATTCCATCCTCTTTCTGTAACTTCTTACGACATTTCAATCTGATGCTCAGAGAGAAAGTTATGACGATTTTCTGAAGGTCACTTGTTTAGGATGTAATTCGGGAGTCTGCAAAAACCCTAAATTCCTCAGATCATATATCTGAAAATATAGTGGGATAAGATCTACAATTAGGACTCAAGATTCAAACTGATTTCTTCTCAAATGGGTTTTTTTTTAGATTCTGAAATGTCGCAGAAAAAAAAGTTATTGCAATAATGCCATGATGACCTGTTTGGAGTAGCGAAACCCTAGAACCCAAAGCTCTGATACCAAATGTTATGAAACTGGCTCACAAAAAGATAGAAAAGATAGATACACGCCTTAGAAATAAGCCTCTTTGAGGGGGAAACCTCCTTTACATTACACAAAATGAACAATTCTTGGATGATACAAATGGCAAGACCTCCTTTCTATATATAGGAGTCTAAGGGGTCATAATATAATCAGAGCCGACATAACAATAATAATGTAAGGACACAATAATAACAATAGTGGGCTTCTATGTGGCACAATAATAACAATATGGGGACTACATGGGCACAAAAATATAGTAAGGGGTTTTACTAATAACAATAAGGGGTTACACTGGTGGGACCTAACACATGGTACGACCTCTCTGTAGATAGATTCGACCTCCCTTCGTGTCACTGGAATGCTGGAATCACTATGGAGAATTTCTCCTCCCAATATCTCTGTTGAAACCCCGCTACTGGTGTCTCCCTTTGCACCCTTTCTCTCTCTGCAAATTTCACCACTGAGTCTTTGTTGTGTGTTCTTTAAGGGCCCATCGAATTTCTCTTATTATCTCTGGTTGAGAACTATATAATCAAAATAGATGACAATCAATGACCCCATTAAGTGAATTTTCCAGAATTCCGTAGCGCAAAACTTATTTCCTCAATTAATCTGATTTAATTAACCAATTTTTCTAAGTTGTACTTAGGAAAATATTTAATAATTGGCTAATTAATCTAATTGAGTTGTTTATTACGAAACCTTTCTTGGGTATTAGAGAAAATGTGTTCCTTAGCCTCACATAAACCATAGGGGCTAGAAAACCTGTCCATGACTATAAAAACTAACAATTCTCTCTCTCTCTATCCACACTATTGGGCTCCAAATTTGTCATATATTTCACCAAATAAAATTGTTATCCCTAAAACATTTATATCATTTCATTCATAATCCATAAATGTTATGCCATAAACCTTTGTTAAATACCCTTCTTATTCCCTTGTCATTAATTACCTCAGTATTTTTACATTTTTGAAGATTAAAGGGGATTTTTCTAAGCTTTGTTGATGATGATAATTTACAATGTAGTTGCTGTACCCAACATCATAGATTATCCTATTGGCACACCTCTGGGCGAAAATTGGGAAGATGAGTTTTCTTGGTAGGACCCTCAATATGGGTTTGTGTTCCTTTAAGTGCACCTAGGATGTATGTATGAGCATATAGCTCATGGTTAAAGGTTATGGTAAAAAATCACAACAATTTACAAGAAACAATCTTTGAATGAAATTTCTAAGCAAATGAAGGTGAATCTTGAAAAATTCAAAACATGGGGTTTTTTTGTAGGATGCCCCAAATTGAGTAATTTGTGAGTCGTTTTCCAAAATAAGGCACAATTTGAGAGTTATGGCTGGTTCTTTAATCAAGATTTTCCCAGATTTGATGTTTTGCCCAAATTTGAAAAAAACCAAATACAACGCCCAAATCAACAAAATAGACAAATTAAGTTGGCTTATGGTTAGAAATTAGGTTGTAATTTATTCTCAAGATATCTACTTGATTCATATTCTTTCAGATTGAGTAAATGGTGTTTTGTAATTTTTTCCCAATTCCAAGATTGGGGAAATTAGTTCAACATGCTCTTTGTATAAATGCAACAAGGGAAATTAACGATGAATGCAGGATGTAGCTAGATTGTGATATTGCATTAGAGATTCCAAGTACTAATCTCTATTATGTAATTATAGGTTTGAAATTTAATATATGAAGTTGGTTGATTGTTGAAGATATTATGCATTGGTTGTGACTTGATCTAATTTTCCTCCAGGCACATTTCCCATGATGGGAAGGGCCCCATGATCCAGGTAACATCTTGTTGTTTTTACTTTGTTAATTTAGTTGCAACATTGTTAATTTATTTTTCATTTCAATTCATGTCCACCTTGATTTATTTTCAATTATTCTTTGCACATTCATTTAATTTAGTTTAAGACTCACACATTCTTCCAAGTGTTATACCTCTGATTTTATTCAGTTTATAATTCACAAAATTTTCCACTCATTTCAATAATCACACGTTCTACCACACCCCTTTTTAGATTATGTTTCTAGCTCTGTTCATTAATAACTTAATTATAGAAATCAAAGTATTGTTTGACCATCAAGTATTTGTTTTACTCTCTAACCAAAATATAAAAAAAATATAAAAAACATAAACCCCCATTTCTCTATTCACAACCTTCATCTTTCACTCTTCATCGATTGATTATTTCCCATATGAATCGTTGCACCTTTCCTCTTTCATATTCATCTTTCCATTCCATCAATGAAATTAGCTTTTTTTTATTAATTGTCCTTAATGAACATGATTGTTAAAGGTCAACCACAATAATTAATCTCCCCATCCCACTGTTTACTTTTGTGTAGATCTATATGCTCGATTTGAATATTTAATTGTGTAAAAGAACAATCATTCTTCCTTCTAGTCATTCCTTTCTATATTCACTTTATTTTCTGTTTAAGAAGATTGATTCATTTAGAAAGAAACATTATACACAGTGTTTAAAAAACATAGAATAAAGGTTCTCTTCTTTCTCCTCATCTATTCAACATTTCTTAAGTATTTTCAATCTATTATTTCCATCCATTACCATATATTCATTAGAGAATGTTTGAGGTAAAAAGTGGGTCTCAAAACAAAAATGTACAACAAAATTCAACTTTATAAGAACCAATAGGATTCAACATGATGATGTCAACCATAAGGGACGATTCACCATTTTTGGAGTAAAAAGGTACAAATATTAAAAAAAATAAAATATAAAAAAATATTTTTTCAACTCATATTTTCAACTTATCTCCCTATAAGTTTACTCAAATTTTGAGCAGCAACACTCGTTGGATGCAAAATTGATTTTTTCATCCAAGAAGTACCAATATTACATACTTTCAATGGACCCTACTACACAACAAACATGAAAAAAAGTGATTGCAATCGCATTTTTTCTTGTATTTCACATTTTTCGTGTAGTAGGGTCCATAAAAAATTTGCTACATGAGTACTCCGATGCAAAATTAAATTTCGCATCCAACGAGCGCTCCCGTTCAAAATTTGAGTAAAATCGTAAGGAGATAAGTTGAAAATACGAGTTGAAAAAGTAGTTTTTTCTTTTTTCCCTCCAAAACTTGATGAGGTAATCCAATCTTATTTTATTATTTCCACTATAATTCTATAATATTCCTTAGGAGGACCATTTTAGACCTCAAAATTTCTCTAATGCTTCTTACTTTTCATCTTACCATTCCTTCATTGTATTTTGTATTCATTTGATGAATGGTATTGAGTTTAGCCTGTAGATTGTAGAGTATGATTACATTGATTGCACATTAATTTATATTGCTATGATTTAAATTCTTACAACACTACAAGAAATAATTGTTGAAAAATGTAACTAGGTTCAGTCTTCATAATTATAATTGTACTTGTATCAATATGTACTTCATGTAAAAGAAAAAAGAATAAAAATAAATTTTATTATTATTATTATTATTTTCTTTAGTCAAAACATGTTCTTCATTCTTCTAGGTTTTATTGAGTCAAAAGAAAAATTGTCATGATTCGAAGTCCCATTTGGACTATTTGTAAGAAAAGAAAAATATTTTATTTTGAGTCAATTTGTCACCACAATACCAAGTCGGCCCTACATGGACAAGTCAGCCTAAAAGAGGCACCTCTTCGACCTACTAGACGACTATAAATAGAAGACACTTCAACCTCACTTCATCACTAAATCACTGATTCAATTTCTATGCCAAGAAGAAGAAGATAACTAATGAAGTCAAAGAAGAAAGAGAATGAAGCCAAAGGAGACATAAAGTTATGTTTCTTCCCTAGTTTCTGTTCACACATGCGAGTTTTTTGAGGCAACTTCTGTGGGATTTCTAGTTCAAAATTACAGGGTTGATATTTCAGGGAGACCAAAATTTCAAGGATGGACCAGAATTCAAAGATTTTACCAGCTTTGACTTTTGTTGACTATAACTTAGTGAAGATGGTTTGATGGAGGGATGAATTGGGTGGCAGTATTTTTCTTGGTCTTACTTCTTGGATATCTCACTTTGATATGATTTTATGAGAAGATAAGTTAGTTAGATTTTCCCCCTTGTGGGGTTTTTCCTTGGCTTGGAGCCTACATCTTGTGTTCTTTGTCTCTTGTGATCTTCATGTTGTGAATATTTTGGTAATTTATTAATGAAGAAAACATGTTTAAATTAATAAAATCCAACAACATTCACAAGTAATTATCATGTAAGATAAATCTACCCTAATCTACATGCATTATGATTTATCAACAATAATCATTCACTACTACATATATGTAGAAATTTGATAGAAATTGCAACTGCTTGAGATTTTAACCTAAAAAATAAGATACCGAATTCTGCTCTACTGATCCGTGGAATGGAAATCACAATTTAGAACAACATGCATAGACATGCAATAAGAAAACCCACAAATACACAATGATTTCTAGGGGAACCCAAATGGGGAAAACCCCTCAAGCCTTTTTTCATTAATTAGTTGAATATAGAAACTATTACAATTGCTATCTCCATCTATGAGCTCAACATGCAAAAGAATATCTGTTCTCTCAGCTTAATGAGAAACTCTATCCAACACTTAGGCAATTATTTTCCCACCAAGCCTCCTATTTCCTTGCACATTACTGAGGAAATTGACACCTAAAATATAGGATTTTCCTCCAAATTGATTGTGTAATTCCCAAGGATTGATCACTAACTACATGCAACACCTGTACACTCAAAACTAGTTTACAACTGATGTTACACTGCCTTGTCATCTCCACTTCAGCTGAGGAATTCAAATTCCTTGCATGCACTAGCTATTTTGGGCTGATTGATCAGTTAACTGACAAATATATGAGTTAGACTATTGTCCCACTGCACCACTGACCTTCAACTGACTCTATCAATAGTTATAGGTCAATTAACTGAATACAACTAAAAATAACTGAACTAGATTACTAAAATTTAGCAATCACACATGCATAATTGAACTCCAAACCCTCTAACTCGAATTTATTGAACTAACTGAGTGAAAAGATCCATGTTACACTAGTTAACTTCCTCCAAGTTGTCCCGTTGATGTGGAAATTTGATTTACTCAATTTGACTAAGGTTAAGGTCAAATTGAGCCTTTCTTGCTACATTTTTTCAACACTCCCTCTTAGCAAGAAAAGGATTTTCCACTACTCCTATCCTGTGCTTGTGGAATTCAAATTTACCTCTTGAAAAATCCTTTTTCAAGATGTTAGCATCTCGCTCCTCAGTTGGAATGTACTGTAGCAACATAATTCTCCTCTACACATAGTCCCACAAATGATGATACTGAATATCAATGTGCTTGTACCTGTCATGAAATACCAGATTCTCAGAGAGCTTAATGCAACTTTTGTTATCAAAATATATCACTATTGGTTCCATCTCCTAACCAAGATGTCCCACAAATATTTTCCTCATCCAGATTGCTTCACATGTTACTTGGCTTACAGCCATGTATTCAACCTCTGCTGCGCTGAGCACCATAGACCTCTGATTCCTATTGTACTAGGAAATATCTACGAACCCAACACTAAAGATAGAACCAGATGTAATTTTCCTATCGGATGGACTCCCTGCCCAATCTACATCTTTGAAGCCTTGCAACTTCACTCCCTTTATCTATCTATACCATAGTCCATACTGGGTAGTGCCTCTGAAGTATTGTAACACATGCTTTGATACATTTCAATATAATTTGGTAGGCCTCACCATAACTTGGCTAAGATGGTCGATTGCATAACACATGTCAGGTCGTTTTTTCACAAGATACATCACTAAAACCACAAGTTTCCTGTAAATGGTAGCATCAACTTCCTCACCTGAAGAAGCATACTCCTTCCTCCATTTTGTAGCTAGAGGTGTGTCCATGGGCTTGAAATTCTCCATGTGAAATCTTTGAAGTATCTTGATAGCATACTTTCCTTGTGACACAAACAATTCACCATCACCTTTCCATACTTCTATCCTGAGGAAGTAATGCATGAGGCCCATGTATTTCATCTCAAATTCCCTTGCAAGATCCTCTTTGCAATATAAGATCAAGTTATCATCACCTGTCAAAATTAAATCACCGAAATACAAAACAAGAATAAGAAACTTACCATCTACCAAAATGTGATAGAGGTTCACATCTGCTTCACTTTTAGTGAAGCTCAATCTAATGAGATAGCTATCGATCCGAGTGTACCATGCTTGGGGCACCTATTTGAGACCATATAATGCTCTCCTGAGTCTACATACATGTGACTCCTGATCATATGTGTCAAATCCTTCCGGCTGCTCTATGTAAATTTCCTCCTTAACGACATCATTGAGAAAGGCTACCTTCACATCCATCTGGTGGATTTTCCACCCCATATGTGCAACCAATGCTAGAATGGATCTAATTGAGGAATATCTTGTAGCCGGTGAAAATGTTCCCTCATAGTTCACTCCCTTTATTCGAGATAATAATTTTTCCATAAATATGGCCTTGTACTTCTCGATTCTCCCATCAACTGCATGCTTCACTTTGTAGATCCATCTCTAACCGACCACTAATTTCCGTTCTAGTCTAGACACCACCTCCCATACAATGTTCTTCATGATGGATTCATATTATTCCACCATGGAATCAACCCAAACAGGTTGAGAAACTGCTTCTTAAATGAAGAAGGCTCTATCTTAATGAGCTCTGTCATGACAACCATGTAACTAGTGTACCTATCAGGTGACCTCCTCTGCCTACGTTGTGATGTGGGGGATTTCACATTCTCCCAATCTATAAACTTCTTTGGTTCTCTTTCTTCCCTCTTTGGAAGATTCTGGTTGATTGGGTGCCCCCACTCTGCCTCCTATCTGCTCCTTTGCATGGTGCTACTCCACAACCTCCTGAAGTTCATTTTGAGGCTCCTCCTTTGGAGCTAGAAGCTTCTGCTCTGGTGGGATACTCAACTCTTGTTCCAAAGAGCATCTCATATCCTTGTCACCATCGAACTTGATGTCTCTCCTTATAACTTTCATCCTCAGTGAAAAAGATACACTCGGTAATTGTGTGGAGTTTCAGTGTATCCTACAAAAACTCCCAAATCTACTGTAGGCTAAAGTTTCTTCCTTGAATCCTTGAATAAATGACAATAAATTGAAGCTCCAAAAACTCTGAAACGAGACACATCAAGCTTTCTCCCAGAGAAATATTCCTCTCATGTGATCATACCAAGTATCCTATGAGGACTCTGGTTTTTCAAGTAGATTGTGGTGTTGCATGATTTTTCCCATAGATGTAATGACATCCCCTAATAATGCAACATGGCCATTGCTGCTCCCACTATGCTCCTATTCTTCCTCTCATATACCCTATTTTGCTGTGGGTTATGGGGTGTTGTTACATCTGTTTGAATAACTTATTTCACACGAACATCCTTGAAGGAATGCGAAACAAATTCACCTCCATTGTCTCTCTTGAGAGACTTCACCTTCTTCCCAGTTACCTTCTAAACCAATGCTTTGAATTCAAAAAATTTTGAGAAAATTTCATCCTTCTTCCGCATGAAGAAGATACTACATTTTCTAGAGAAATCATCAATAAAAATAACATAATACTTATGTCTTGCCATGGAGGTTGTAGAAAATGGTCCATAAACATTAGAGTAGACTCACTCCAAGATTGCATATTCTTTTCTATCTCGGTGATTGAAGGTGGATTTGACATATTTCCCCAATGTGCAACCCTTGTAGACATCCTGTTGGTCAAGGGAGACTTTAGGGAGACCAGTGGTAATTTGCTGCATGATTTCTAAGGCACCATAGTGTATATGACCCAATATCCCATGCCAGAGTTCTCCAAAATCTCGACTCTACACCTTTTTTTCTTTTCTAGTCAATGCAACACAATCTCCTACCTCAAGTTTGTATAGGTTCTTGACTCGAAATCCAATCTGCTTCACTTGCTTGGTAGCTATGTGTCTCAAAAATGATTTTCCTTTACTGAAAATAACATCATAGCCATGATCCTCCAATATTGTTGCATAGATTAGGTTCTTCTTCAACCTAGGTATAAACATAACATCTTTGAGGTGAAGAGGGGAGGCCTTCTCCCTCTCAATCCACTAATTCAATATGAATTTGTGGATCTTTCTCCTCCAAGCTACTAAAAAACTCCTTGCACCCTATCATATTGAGCTAAACACCAGAATCAAGACACCACACACTCCCATTATAGTCCTGGACATGCATGCTATTAGGGTGAAGTCTAATTCGAATTGTGAAGCTAGTGCTTCACTTGTTTCTCCTCCTGAAGATTCTTGTTATACTTCTTGTGTGGATATTTTGTTGCATAGTGCCCAAATTCGTGGTAGTGGAAGCATTTTATCTTGCTCAAGTTTTTCTTCTTTCCATTACTTTGGTTGCATTCATCTTTTCTCTAGGTCTTCTTTCCTTTTCCCTTCTTCCTTTTTCCAACCAATGCAAAATTCTCTTCATCCTCAGATTTGGTTGAAGTTCCATCTTTTTCATTTCTCTTGAACTCTTCTTGAACCAAATAAGACCATAACCTTTCCCAATTTGATAATTTTCCCCTTCCATTCATAGAGTCATGGTAGGTGTACCAAGATTTTGGAAGGGCTAGAAGAGATAGACTCACTAGGTCATCTTTTGCTACAATCACCCCAACCCCTCCAAGCTCATGTCGAACTTGTGTGAACCTGGAGAGATACTGTGGAATAATGTCATTTTTCTGCATCCTGATGTTTCAAAGTTTGTCTTTCATGGCCAATGTTCTATGGCTATTGCTATTTTTGAATATCTCAGTCAGTGTCTTCCACGTAGAAAATGGTGTCTCTTTGTCATGGATATTTGAGACCACATGGTCTCTCACACCTTCCAAAAGAATTCTGCTAGCCTTTGCAACATACTTCTTCCATTGGGCTAATTGTTGTGCATCAGACTGATGGGGTTTTGCAATGTCAATTTAACATATTCTAACACACCATTTTCATCAAGCACTGCTTCCATTCAGACCATCCAAGCTATGAAATTCGAGATACCCTCTAGGGTATACTCTAATCTCAGTCTGTTGAAAGACATTATCCCGATCCTGAAGAAAAACTGTTGCACTGAAGCTATTGCTTCAAAATTCTCGAGACAAGTTTGAAATACTAGTTTTGATGTGATTTCATGGCTCCGATACCATGTAGAAATTTGATATAAATTGCAACTACTCAATATTTCAACTTGAAAAACAAGAGACAAAATTCTACTCTATTGATCCATGGAATGGAAATCACAATTTAGAACAACATGCATAGAAATGCAATAAGAAAAGCCACAAATACACATTGATTTCTAGGGGAATCTGACTGGGAAAATTCCCTCAAGCCTTTTTGCATTAATCAATTGAATAAATAAACTATTACAATTGTTAGCTCTAACTCTAAGCTCATTCTACAAAAGAATAACCGTTCTCTCTTCTCAATAAGGAAATCTGGCCAACACTTAGCTAATTCCTTACCCACCAAGCCCCTTATTTCCTTGCACAATTCTTGAGGAAATTGGCCCCTAAAAGATAGGAATTTCCTCCAAATTTATTGTGAAATTCCCAAGGATTGATCACTAACAGCATGCAACACATGTACACTCAAAACTAGTTTACAACTGATGTTATACTACCTTGCCATATCCACTTTCGCTGAGGAATTCGAATTCCTTGCATGCACTAGCTATTTTGGGCTTATTGATCAGTTAACTGACAAATGTCTAAATTAGACTATTGTCCCACTGCACCACTAACCTTCAACTGACTCTATGAATAGTTAAAGGTTAGTTAACTAAATACAAATGAAAATAATTGAACTGGATTACTAAAATTTAACAATCACACATGCATAATTGAACTCCAAGCCCTCTACCTCGAATTTACTAAGCTAGTTAAGTGGCAAGATCCATGTCACACTAGTTATGTTATGCAAGGAACTCACAATATAGAAGAAAAGATATATTGATGACTTAAAATTAGCCTCTTCAAAGGGGAAACCTCCTTTAAATTACATAAATGAACAATTCTTGGATGATACAAATGACAAGACCTCCTTTCTGCATATAGGATTCTAAGGGGTCACAATATAATCAGAGCCTACATAACAATAATAATGTAAGGGCACACCAATAATAATAGTGGGCTTCTATGGGGCACAATAATAATAATACAAGGACTACATGGGCACAAAAATAACAATAAGGGGGCTACACTAACAATAACAATAAGGGGCTACACTAGTATTATAGGGACCTAACATGCCCCTCTCCTTCTAAAAAGTGTTTTCCTCAACGCTTGAGTAGTTCTGGATGCTTTTGTATAAAATTATCATCCTCCCATGTGGAGCCTTCAGTGCGAAAGTTCTTCCATTTGATGAGATACTCTGAATTTGATCGATTTCGTAGCTATCGGGTTCTTGTTTAATATGATTTTTCCTTCTTTATCATGTTTTTTCAATTTTTTTTGAATTGGGAGCTTGTCACCCATAACCTTCTTTAATAATGAAACATGGAAAACTAGGTGCACTCAGGAAGATGCAGGAAGCTCCCATTTGTATGCCACAGTACCAATATTTTGCAACACCTTGTAAGGACCATAATAATTTGATGATAATTTATCATCCTTCTTAGCTTGCTTGAGGGACATTTGTTTGTATGGTTGTAGCCGTAAAAATATCTAGTCGCCTAAATCAAAAAAATTTGCACTACAATGTTGATCTTCCTGTTGTTTCATTCGATTCTACACCAAAGTGAGGTTATCATTTAATATTTAGATAACTTGTTTTTTATGCTCGATGTGATATTCCATTGCTTGAACCTTAGATTTTTCTCTTAACGATGATGTGATGGATGATGGATGATATCCATAAAGTTCCATAAATGGGGTCATTTTTGCTGCAGTATGGAAGGAAGTGTTATACCACCATTCAACTAGAGGTAACCACTTGACCCATTGTGTTTGTTTATCAGATACAAAGCAACGAAGATATCCTTCCAAACATTTGTTCACTATCTCAGTTTTTCCATCAGATTGAGGATGATAAGACAAGTTATGAGCTAATCGAGTACCCATACAATAAAACCAAAAAATTTAAGTGAAAATGTGATCTATGTTGCTTACAATAATATTTGGGTTTCCATGTAGCTTTTGAATTATTTCCATAAATTTAGTAGCAATTCACTGGATTTAAATTGATGAGGTAATACACAAAAGTGTGCATACTTGGTAAGTCTATCAAATACCACCATGATGACACTCTCTCCTTCAGAGTTGGGTAAACCTGTGATAAAATCCATTGAAACCTCCTCCCAATGTTGAAATAGAATGACTAAAGGTTGTAATAGACCCGAGGTTGTAATTATCTCCACTTTATTTGGTTTTCACACCAAACATTCCGCCACAAACTTTTGAATATCAGATTTAAGGCCATCCCAAAAAAATTCCTTCTTGACCCTGTGATAAGTTTTTAAAAATCCTGAGTGCCCTCCTAAGGGAGAGATGTGCAATTCCAAAAGAATATTTTGTTTGATTTGGGAATTCTTACAAAGTTATAAGCGATCTTTGGACCATAATGAATCATTTTTCCATCTAAATGTATCAGATGTACTAGGATCTCACTGCAACTTTTAAATGAGTGTCCACACTTCTTCATCATTCTTCCATTCATCCCTTGCTTTGGTTATCTAATCTGGTTGGATAATAGAAATGGCATAAAACAATGCTTCCACATCCTCATCCTTTCTTGAGAGTGAATTTGCAACAACATTTTTCTTCCCTTTTTTGTAGATGATTTCAAAGTTATAACCCAACATCTTTGTGACCCATTTTTTCTGCTCTTCTAAAGATAATATTTGTTCCAAAAATTATTTAAGACTATCATGATATGTTTTTACCAAGTGTCTTCCCATTAGGTAAGCTCGCCATTTATTTAGTGCATGTAGTATTTCCAACATTTCCTTCTCATAAATAGGTTGGTGTAAATACTTTCCTTTGATTGAATGACTTTCAAAATCAATGGGTCTTCCTCCTTGTATTAAAAAACACCAATTCCATTTCTTGAGGCATCACATTCCACAATAAAGGATTTTGTGAAGTTTGGTGTAACTAATGTTGGGAAATCCAAGGATTTAACAGTTAAAACGATTTCCCTTACTATGGCATTAACTTGTGATGTTTTTCGTTATTAGAATTAGATTTCTTAATTATCTTTTCTTATCGTCAAGATTAATTCCAAACAACAAAAGAAGAGAACACAAGATATATGCATGCTGCAAGGGAAAAAATCCCTTCGAGGGGAAAACCTAATCACAAATTCTTCCTTCAATGGATTCAAGATGAGACAACCAAGACCCTTACAAATTAGATTTGGGACTTCCTCCATACATCAAGTCAATATTTTAAGTAGCAATCATTCTTCTTGATCCTTCAATCCTTGCAATGACACCGAACTAGTATCACTGTGATATCACCGAAAAATTGGAGGAAAATGACTTCATCACTGAGATAACATCGTGTCATATAATGTGGCAGCAATGTGATATCACCGAGATACATCACCAAAATGTTAAAGAACTGAACTCTGGTATCTCTGAATCACCGAACTGTGATTCCTTTACCCTATCTGAATTCCTTAGACCAAACCTTGATCCTTCTTCACTGCCATGGCACAAATTTATTGTAATAACACTGCACCTGTGGCAGTTCAACCTTCACTTTCAGAGATATCCACACTTCTATTTCAGAGAGAGATCGAGCTACACTTCAGATATACACAAACTTATTTCTTGAGACATTCAAACTTCTTTCCTTCTGTGAATCTATGCAATCTTTCTATGTTGTTGTAATGCGAAAACCTCACCCTCATATATATAGTTATTTGTCCATAAATGAGCTGACATGATATCTTTAAGAGTAGTGTCATTGTTATGAGTCGACATGAGTTATTTTGAGGATAGATGACTTGATGAGGGTTCTTTGGAAAACAAGGAGACTTCGATGGATGGAGGAGTCTTCTCATTTTGACTTTTGACAATAACCTAAAGCCTTCAATGGAGGATTAATCTATACATTTGACCCAAGCATGAAACCCATGCTTTAACAAGTCAAATAAAATAATAATAAAAATCTTTGTCACTTTCTTTTGACAACTAAATTACATTTTGACTTCAAGTACAATAATGAAGACCAAACCTACCTACATTTTCTAACAACTAAGACCAATGCTTTCCAAATTTCCTCTTTAAGATGTTCAAAGGTCTTAATTTATTTTGGATTCCAAGAAAATGCACTTTATTAGTAATATTGTTAGAGGTGCTGCTATTCTCCCATAATTCTTAACAAACTTGCGATAATACCCTCTCAACCTGAGAGATCCTCGAAGATGCTTTATGGATGTGGGGCTTTTCCATTCCTTAATGGCTTTAATTTTGTTAGGGTCTACCTTAATACCCTCATGAGATACAATATGACCTAGATATTCCACCTGTTGTACTCCAAAGAAACATTTGGAGGTTTTTGCATATAATTGTTTCTCCTCCAATAGTTTGAGCACCCTGTCAACATGTTGAACATGATCCTTCCAAGACTTTCCGTAGATTAGTATATCATCAAAAAATGCTAACACAAAATTTCTAAGGAAGGGTTTGAAAATGGAATTCAGGAAACCTTGAAATGTACAAGGTGCATTGGTAAGGCCAAAAGGCATGCCAAAAAATTCACAATGAGCTTATGAGTTCTAAATGCTGTTTTGAGAATGTCTTCAGTCTTCATTCTAATTTAATGATATCTTGAACAAAGATCCAACTTGGTGAAGTAAATTTACCCATGTAATTCATCCAACAATTCATCAATAACAAGAATGGAAAACCTATCTTTAATAGTGAGCTTGTTGAGCTCCCTATAATCTAGAAACATGCGCCAAGATCTATCCTTCTTATGCACCAATACTACTAGAGCAGAGAAATAACTTTGACTAGGTTGAATTATACTGACCTCTAGTATTTATGCAACCATACATTCTATTTCACTCTTTTGGGCATAGGGATATTTATAAGGCTTGATGTTTGGAGGAACACTTCCTGGAATCAAATG
Organism: Pinus tabuliformis; assembly: GCA_031772625.1. Taxonomy (NCBI): domain Eukaryota; kingdom Viridiplantae; phylum Streptophyta; class Pinopsida; order Pinales; family Pinaceae; genus Pinus; species Pinus tabuliformis. The sequence goes on along the minus strand of CM062808.1, from coordinate 313,891,451 downwards.
AATAACATGATCATGATCACAAATAGGTGGGAGGCCTTTGGGAGTCTTAAATACCTTGGAATAGTTGTCAAAGGTTTTTTAGAGATCTAGAGAAATAAATGATTTCGATGTTTGAACCTCTAGTGAGCATAATTGTGAAATTACGCCCTGTTGTTCTTTCTTTAGAAGATATGTCATGCCATTAGAGCTGATTATCTTTCCTGTTTTCCCTATGATACCCCTTAATTCAACTTCCTTTCCTTCCCAAAAAAAATTGAAGAAAAATTCTTGAAAATTAAAATCTATCGTACCCAAAGGTTGTAATTGTTGGACTCTTAGTACACCATCAACACCACCCATTGGAATGGAAAGAATTGGAATATTCAATACATATTTCCCCATGGTTAGCTTGATATTATGGCACTTTCTAGAGCAATTTATAGTTCCTCCATTTGAAACCATCACCTGACACTCTAGTGCTAGATATAGGAAGCAATTCAATTCCTTGGCTATCTTACACTGAAAAAAATTATGGGCACTACCCAAATCAATCAACACTATTACCTTTTTCTTCTTTATATGTCCTTCTATATTGAGAGTTTGAGGAGTGTTAATTCCTACTAATGCATTACAATATATGGTTGGATTCATTTCTTATTTCTCTAGGTTGGTTCCTGGTGTATACCCTCTTCTTTTGACGTTTCTTGTTCCTTTTCTTCCTCCTCTTCACAATCTATGTAAAATAATTTTTTTTCAGCACACTTATGACCTTTAATGTATTTTCTATCACAACTGTAACAAAACCATTTTTCTCTTTTTCTTTCCAATTTTTGTGGTGTAAACCTTGTAGGTTGTGGAAGGCTAGGAGCAGCAACACTACCATCGTTATAGTTGTGAGTGGAATACTTCCTTGTTGCCATAGTTTTGCTTTCAACTTTTCTTGCCACCTTGAATGCATTCTCCAATGAATCATGTTGGATGTTATACTTTAAAGGTCCTATGAGGACATCAATCCTATGTTCCTCTGGAATACCATTTACCCTTATATTGAATTTTTGTAAGTCCTCAATGTGCTCCACCATTGAACTCTTTTGTTTGATATTTATCAATTGGCTAAAGAAGGTGTTTCTCTTTGTATCCTCATAATGTTCTATCATTTCCTCCATAAAAATTGACCAAGTGACAAGAGGTTTATGAGAAAAAAGCCATAAATACTATAAAAACTGATTGGGTTCTAAATATAAAGTTGCAATGCGTACCTTTTGTGAGTGTTGCACATTATGGAGATCAAAGTATTGCTCCATCTATAGCATCCATGTTACCAGATCCTTGCCATCAAACTTACTCATATCTATCATTGGAATATAGTGGCTCTTCAATCCAACGTTAGATTTTATGAAATCATGATTAACATTTCTTTTCTTCTCATCATAAGTTTCATCTAATATATTTTCACCATTAGGAAGAATTTCTTGTAGCAACTTTGTCAAACCTTCCATGTATGCTTTTAAACCATACTTCAAACCTTCCATATTTGATTTTAATCCATCCTTCAAACCTTCAATGCCTGATTTTAAACCATTCTTCAAACCATCCATCTTAGCTTCCATTGAATTTCTGGTTATTCTTTGTGAGAGAGAAATTTACTGCACTTGGTCTCATAATTTTGATATATCATGTTGCATTTCTTCCTCTTCTTCATGCATCATAGTACAACTTTCGGGTTTCTTACTAGGTGTTTCTATTTTCTTGTTTTGAGTCAATTTGGAATCAAACAATGATATTTATGCTTCACCATGCCCCTTGAATCACTTCAAACTGATTTTTCAAACAAAAATTATGCAAATTTATAAAACAAATACACACCTCTTTCTTATTTATTAGGAGATCAATATTGAATCTGTTTTAGCTTTGTTATTAATATCTCTAAGGTTTGAAATTTCATCCAGTAGTATCCCTATGAGTCTTCTTTCCAACCCCACAAGTTATACCAAGATTGGATTCTTCAATAAAGAGTTATGCTCATTCTCCCACAATGACCTGATTATAGATTAGTTCAGTAGAGAGAACTTGTTCGGAGTGCCACATGTCATTGTTTCAACCTTGAAACTTGCAAAAGATACAAAGGAAACTAGAGTCCGTGCAATTTTATTAAATTTTTACAAAATTCAAATTTGATGGTGAGAGAGATATTTATGACGATTTTCCCTAGGTCACCTGTTTAAGATTGAATTATGGAGCCTACAAAAAATCTAACTTCGTCAGACCATATATCCAAAAATATAGTGAACCAAGTTTTTAAATTCACGAAGGTCACCATGATTTTGGCTCCACATAGTCAAAATTTCAGCTTCTGAAGATTCATAGAAAAAACCTTATAACGAAAATACCAAGATGACGTGTTTGAAGTAGCGAAACCCTAAAATCCAAAGCTTTGATACCAAATGTTATGCAACCAACTCACAAAATACAAGAAAATATAGATCACTGACTTAAAAATTAGCCTCTTCGAGGGGGAAACCTCCTTTACATTACATAAATGAACAATTTTTGGATGATACAAATGACAAGACCTCCTTTCTGTATATAGGAATCTAAGGGGTCACAATATAATCAGAGCCTACATAACAATAATAATGTAAGGGCAAAAAATAAAAATAGTGGGCTTCTATGGGGCACAATAATAACAATATTGGGACTACATGGGCACAATAATAACAATAAGGGGGCTACACTAACAATAATAATAAGGGGCTGCACTAGTATTATAGGGACTTAACAAGTTAACTGCCTCCAAGTTGTCCTGCTAATGCGGAAATTTGATTTACTCAATTTGACTAAGGATAAAGTTAAATTGAGCCTTTCTTGATACATTTTTTCAACAATGTAAGACTAAATTCTGATGATATAGTCTGACGACATGGCCCGTACTGAGACAAATTACTAAAAAAAGGTCATTTTTAATTTTTGGGTGTATAAAGTACCCATGTTTGTCGGTATTTTGAAGACAAATCATAGAGCATCGTTATTTCAATGCCAGATGTATATGGCATCTATTTTCCAAGGAAAGTAATGTGATAGTTATGTGGCTATTTTTTGACTGGTCATCTTTGACTTCGACTAGTCAACAAATGTTGGAATCCTGCCGATAAATACATATATAAATATCTAGCATGTAAGAGATGTTGCGACATCTTTTCTATAAGTACAATAATTCTAAAAGTTTATAAGGTATTTTTAGCAAGCAATTTTTTTGTTTTTTTGTTTATATATATTAATTGCATTACAAAAATATAATATTAGATCTAGTTACATGACCACTTAGTTTTATAACATAATCATCACATAATTTTTTCGTGGCTGAGAAGAATGTCAATAAACATTAGATGGGGAATTAATCAATGAGGGGTTGATAATGTGAATTGTTATTTCCCTTGCACTCTTTGCGGGTGAACACGTTTGTGAAGAATTTCATATGATACAACTAATAAACATTATAGGAAGAATGAGCAAATTAAAGGGGAGAATGAATATCATCCAGTGGTAAGCTATTTATGAATCATTATATATATATTCTTTATATTAATCATATTTGTAATTTTTTTGATTGTTATAATATTTTTTCTACAAACTAATTTCGTATGATTGTTTGTAATTATTATAAAGTCAGGGTGGCCCCCTAGGTACTGTGATACGAATGCGCCATGTAGTAGTACTAAAAATGTTTTTCTACAAGTTGAGGAACTTGGAGTGAATATTGAAGATCAAGATAATGATCCTATGGAAGAAGGTGAGAATAATAACATAGTTCAAGATGATGGGACAAATCAATTGATCCAAGACTTGTTCGACGGTGAGAACGATGATGATATTTGTGATGAGCATATGATAGAGAGGTAGGGACACCAATTTATGAAGGCTCAAGAGAAAATATTCTCTCTGCTTCATTATTGTTGGTGAACTTAAAGGTTTTGAATGGTTTTTCAAGAACTTATATGACTTAAATCCTAAGGTATAATGTAATATGTTTCATCACATGAAAGGTTGATTTTTTCCCCTTTTTTTTAGTGTTAATAATATAAAATAAGAATTCAATATTTATGATTAATATTCTTTACACTAACTAGTTAATTTTTAAGTTGTAATATATTGTTAAGTGAATTTACTTTACCATTGTCAAATAATTTACCTCGCACATACCAAGATTTATATGCCATTATGAAGGAAATTGAGTATCAAGCTATAGATGCATATCCTAATGATCATATTATATATTATGGAAAACATAAAAAATAAAAATTGCTCGCAATTTCAGAGCAATAGATATCGAAGCAATCAACTAACAAAAAGAGTGACTCAAAAGGTTCTTCATCATCTTCCCATAATTCCACATTTGCTATGATTTTTCAAGTGTAAGAACATAACACAATTTATGAATTACCATCCACGGAAGAGAAGTGGAGATGGTTTTCTTCGAATGCATGCAAATGGTTATGAATTTAGGGAAATTGAGGAAAAATGGCCACATTTTAAAGATGAACCTCCTAATGTTAGACTTTCATTTGCATCTGACAATGTTAATCCATTTGGAGAGATGAGGTCTATTTACTTAGTGTGGCCAATTTTTATTATCAACAATAACCTTCCTCCTTGGATGTCAATAAAGATGGAGCACATTATGTTGAAATGATTGTTTCAGGTATTTGTTTACATTAATTTTTTTAATATTGTAAAATTTTCATTTGTCTTATTTGTTGCATAATATGTTATATTCATTTATTTACTTATATGTACATATCACTGTAGTAATTATGTGTAATTTGAAACAATAGGTAAGTATTTGTTGGTTGTAGTATAGGGTATATTGATGGACCAACATTTAATTGTCAATCCGGGGGTCCATGGAATTTGAGGCACACCACTGGAAATGCCAGAGGGACTTTAGCAACTTGCAAAACAAAACCCTAATTTTCCCACAAATTGCTCACACGTTGAGTTCCTAGACTATTCAATATCATGTTCCAATCATGCACTCAAAAGAAATCTTTAGAAATGAAACCATAAACACTAATCATACCGATCACCAACGTTTATAAGAAAACCCTAATTATTAGCAATTTAGAAAGTAAACCCTAACAAATAACAATAAAATATAAAACCCTAATTATTAATCAATTTGGAAAACATGAGCATCGACCAAGCAAATGTAAAGATTGTCTTGTCAATTACAGACATATAAATCCTAGAAAATCCAAGCTGTGCTAATGCCAAATAGGATTCTAAACTTAAAATAAAATCTCTACTCAATTTCTTGCATTAAATCTTATTTCCTATCAATTCTAAGTGCAAGCAAAAGAATCAAAATCACTCAACTCCATTATGTGAAAAATCAAATAACTGAAAGCATGATTTGAATCTGTCTCTATTTTTAACAACCCAAATAAAATGCAATAAATATATGAGAAGTTACTATGTGTATAAATGAAAAAAATCACTTTGTTCAAATGCTCCTTACACACCTTGATAGATGGCCTATCTCACACAATCTTCAATGTTGAAAACTATGATATTAATGCATATAATAAATTAGATGTAAAACACTCTATAAACCTAATGATACAAGCCAATTCTTTGAAAACAACCACTTGAAAAAGGCTACATGTATTTAACTCAAATAAATAAATAAATTTCCTACACTCATTGTTCATCATCATTATAATTGCATGCCATAAATGTAAATCATAGTTAAAAGTACATGTTAAGAAAACCAAATAAAATTTGAGCTCAAATGTAAACCAAAAATACTCTATCTTGTGTCAATGTAAAGCAAAGTCAATGGTATGACATGACTTACAACTATGCTCAAATGATGGTTCAAATAACCTTCCAACAAGCGAAATCATTACACTTGCCAAACACTAACAATGTTATTAACTTGCTTTGACAATCACTGAAGGATTTCATTGTATCTTTCACCACCTAGGTTACTCTTTGAACAAAAGGGTCTTGAGTTCCTCTCAGATCTACTATTTATTATAACAAAACAAAGACATATAAACTTTGAAGGATCTCTAGCTCTTGTGTCACCATTGACTCAAGAGATGTAGATCAAACTCTTGCTAATGATATCCCTCTGGTAATGAAGTATTTCATATTTATGATGAGACTAGAACCCTAGAAAGAAACACACATCAAAACATTATCAAACAAATTACCATTGATCATGTATCAAGGTATTGGTACAATTTATAGTTTTGGTTTACAACTATAAGTGATGATTTCAATGAGATATATTACATTTATGACTTCACTCTTCACATAGGAATTCCAAGTGACAATAAGCAAAGGTGCAATGAAAATACATGAGAAACAAAGTATAAAAGTGCATGCAAAAGACTTAATACACTCATAAATAAAACACACACGCAATGCATCAAATATGTAAGCAAAACCACACTATATTCCATATTAACAATTTAACCACAAAAATAAATATAAGAAGAGGGATGTTGAGCTATGTTGGTTGGGACCAAACCGTCTGGATATCACCCACTTAAAATGAAATCAAATTATAAAACGAACAAGATCATTAAAAACAACAAATGTGGAGAATGAAACCTCGCATTAGAAGCTCTTATATTAAATCAAATTAGTCTTTTACGTCAACAACCATATGCTAATGGTACAAACCGACATTATGAAATTTAGAATAACATCCCACCCCCTCCATATGTTATTCTAACGACCCATTTTATGGATGGGATTTTTATGAAGATTACATGATGAATTTTGGCTCTAACAACCCATTTTTTCAATTATGGAAAATTCTGCATTTTTAACAAATTAGCCTCAAAGAAACCCACATAACTCTCAAAACATGATGAATTTTGGAAATTTTTTTGGAGGCGGCCTAATTTTACATATCTTCAACAAAACCCGTGTTTTAAAATTTTGAGATTTGTCTTCATATGCACACAAATCGAGGAAAACTTTGGTAGTTTAAAAACTGTGCGAATTTAAGGTTGAATTATTAATTGTTTTCTAAGAATTGATCTGTACAATATTGGTGCATTTTAACTTATTTGGAGGTGTTAAAACATCATTTTGGACAAAAATCATCTTCGATTTTCCTCGAAAGTGTGCCAAGATGTCAAAGCCCCATATCAGTGCAAGAACTGCCTTACTGGTATAGGAATTAAACCACACTTAGTAAATCACCATTAATGAAGGGAAGTGCATTTGACCTTGACAAAATCTTCAAAATTATCTTTGAAAAGTGTAATCGACAACCCACGTGGTACATTTCAATGATCAAAGTAACTTATGTGTCCATTCCTTTGGTGCAGGATCTCTTATGCATAGTGTAGGAACTGAACAATCTGCATTAACAACATTTTAATAAACATTAGTTATAAAAATGCATATAACGAAGGTATTCTTAGATAAAATACAAACCAAGTGCAAATATTTTCTATTGCATCAAAAGAATGTATAAGTGCAAGATAGAAGTTCATAAGCTAGTAAAACAATGGAATACGCAGGGAATCATACAGGTAAAAAGATGCATTAAATACAACAATTTTAGGGCCTAACAACACCAAGTTAAAGATATGAATGTATATATCGAGCCTTTTATCTATGAGTTAATGAAGTTATGGGTCAACTGAGAAATGCTTGACAATTATTGAGAGGGGGGTGAATAAGGAATTATATCTTTTCAATTATTTAGCACAACCTAATTTCCTTTTCAAATATCTTCTTATGCAACTAATGGCTTATGCATATATTCAACTATTAATTGTTTCTTTTGCAGTTACTAGAGGGTTATTTCCATATGTACATATTCATAAATCAAAAGAATTCACACAAGTTATACATTCAAGAAGCAACACATGAAGACACCAGATATATGTGGAGACCCATAAAGGGAGAAAACCACAAATTTTGAATAAAAGTGATGTGAAAACAAGCTCCTATTTCCCTATTACATGAATTTTTCTATAGGCTCCAACTGTTGGATACTTAGAGGGGGGGTGAATCAATATTTCTTTTACAATTGTTATTTTATCTAGTTAATATTTCTCACCAAATGAACCAGAAAGAAATGAAAATAACTTTTATTGACAAGTGTTGAGAACACCAATCCTCTTTTACAATAGTTACAAGCTCCAAATTATAAAATATTTTTTTTTAGCGCTCCAACCCTAGGACACCAATCCAAAACAAGAATTTTAGGGCTCCAACCCCGAGGACACCAATCCAAAAACTTAAAATTTTACAATTCTGTAACTCCAAAAGTCTGCAATTTAGTCCAAAAGGGTCTTAAAAAATTCCACAAGTTTGCAAGATTAATTCCTGGATCAAGCAATATGCAACTCTTGGTTTCTCAATGGGTTATCTGTACTTTTACCGCAAGTACGCTACAAGTATATATATATATATATATATATATATATATATATATATATATATATATATATATATATATATAGTCCACAGTACAACTATAGTCACACTATCACTTAACCAAGTCTGCAACTGATCTTCCATAGTTTTTCTGTACACAATAGGTCCAAAACTAAATTTTTGATGCTCCAAATAGGCTTGCAATTATATTGAGGAAAGTCCACACTTCTTTGAACTCAAAAATCTTTACAAATATATTATGACAACATGTCTTTAGTGCTCTTATTGTGCTCCAACTAATTTGACTTTGTAACATAACCTTCACAAATTCACCCATTTTCTCTTGTTCATGATTTGTGAACTCTTTTAGAACTCCCTTTCCATGTGTTGCGGATTGAAAATGATCCTCTTTTTTGTGTGTGGCCAAACTCACGTAATTGTTTTTGTCTGCAACAAATTTTGTAAATAAATTCATTGGAAACTTCTTACAGGTTCGAGTTCTTATTCAAGCTGCATAATCGATCCCATTTTTGACCAAATTCTCCTAGAGTTCACGAGATGTGAACTTCGCTTGTATTCCTATACTTCTTCACTGGGATGTATGCCTCAAACTAGCTTGAGTGATTCTTCATTTATATGGTTTTGAGTGGAGGAATCGCCACGATTTGAAGGAAAAGCCAACCTGTAGTTGAAGCTGTCTTATGTAGTGAGGAATTATATATATATATATGTGTGTGTGTGTGTGTGTGTGTGTGTGTTTTGGTTGTCAATGAAATGGAGAGTAGGTTTGATTTAAATATAATTGTATTAATATGAATAGGAATAGATCAGGGAATAGGGATTTTTTTGTTTTTGTTTGTAAGGACCAAGTTCGGGTTTTTGTAAGGATTAAGGTTAGAGTTTTGTTATTTTATTACGGTATACATTTATGACTTAGGGTTTCTAGGTATAGAGATTAGGATAAGGGTTAGGATAAGGATTATGGTTTCTTAATAGGAATAAGGATAGGAATTAGGGTAGAAAAAGAAATAGGGTTTCTAGGTAAATTGACATCAATGAAAAATTTCTATCCAACAATCTCCCCCTTTGTCATTGATGGAAATATTTTCCTTCTTTCAATGTTCTCTCCCCCTTTGACATCAATGGCAACTTCCTTCATATGATGCTCCCCCTATCATGGTGCTCTTCCTTTTGTCATGATGCTCCTCCCCGTTTTAATGTGTTGTTTTAATGGGAGGTAAGAGAGATGACCCCCATCTTTTGATGAATATATTCAAATCCTTTCCGTGGTATGAGTTTTGTGAAAATATCTGCAATTTGTTCCTTAGTATTGACATATTCCAATATAATATTTTGTTCTGCAACTTGTCCTCGGAGAAAATGATATTTGATTGGGATATGTTTTGTCTTTGAAGGCATCACCAGATTCTTTGAAAGACTGATGTTGCTAGTGTTTTCATAATAGATGGTGATTAGTTTATTAGTTTCTATGTTGACATTATTTAGAGCTTCCTTCAACCATAGGATTTGTGTACAAAAAATTACAACAAATATGTAATTGGATTTGATTTAAGAAAGAGATATAGATGATTTTCTTTTGCTAAGCCAAGATACAAGATAATCACCCATAAAAAATGCATTTCCACTAGTACTTTTTTGATCATCCACGCTTCCTACCTAGTCTACATCAATGTATGTTTTCAAGGTAAGAGTCGTTCTTTTAGGATACCATAGGAAAAAATCCAGAGTACCTTTCAAACATTTGAGGATTCTTTTCACAACCATCAAATGGGATTCCTTGGAAGCTGACTGAAATCTTGCCACCATTCTTACTACCTTTATAATAGTTGGTTTTGAAGCTGTTAAATAAAGAAGGGATCCAATCATTGATCTTTAAAGCATACCATATACTGAAGGGGATTCATCATCCTTAGTTAATTTGCAATTTGTAGTCATAAGTGTGCTCACAATGGCACATTCTTCCATCCCATACCGCTTAAGCATTTCTCTAAGATATTTTTCCTAGGATATGAACATGCCTTCTTTAGTTTGAGATACTTGAAGTCCAAGAAAGTAATATAATTCACCAATCATAGAAATTTTAAATTCCTTAGACATATTTTGAGAAAATTCAGGACTCATTCCATTTTTATTGCTAGAAAAAATGAGATCATCAACATATACAAGTGTGATTAACAATCTATCCTTGTTTATCTTCATGTAAATATTTCTTCCAGCTACTCCATTTTTGAAACCTTATTTTTGTAGATAATGATATAATATTGCATACCAAGCTTTAGGATATTGTTTTAATCCTTATAAAGCTTTATTCAATTTACAAACAAAGTCTTTTCCCTATGCCAGATCAAATCCTTCTGGTTGTTTCATGTAAACTTCTTCCTTTAGGTCACCATTTAGAAACACTGATTTTACTTCCATTTGATAAAATTTGAAACTTTTTGAACAAGAAAATGCTAAGAAAATTCTTATAGCTTCCAATCATGCTTCAGGGGAAAAAGTTTCTTCAAAGTCAATTCCTTCAACTTGTGAGTATCGTTTACATAACAACCTTGCTTTATTTTTGATGATTTGTCCATCTTCATTCATTTTACTTTTGAACACCCACTTGATTCCAATAATACTTTTCTCCTTGGGACAAGGTACTAGCTCCCAAGTTTCATTCTTTTCTATTTGATACATTTCTTCTTCCATAGCTTTTATCCAATGAGGATCCTTACTAGCTTGAGTGAAGTTTTCTGGTTCAATCATAGATAATAGAGCAACATCAATTTTTTTTAGTTTTATTTGTCATCCTTCTTCGAGTTTGTATTCCATTATCTATATCAACAATGGTTTGATATTCCAGATGATTCTTTTGTATAATCTTGACTCTTGATGGAGTTTGGGAAGGTTCCTTTTGACTTTTTAAACGCTTTTCTTCCTTTGTGGTATCTTCTTCATCTTTTTCAAGGATTGGATCTTCTTCATTGGCTTCAATTTATCTTTCAAGAAGTGCCTCATCAAGTCTTACATTAATGATTTCTACTACATTCAATAATTGATTGTTGTAGCATTTATAGACTTTGATTCTTGTAGAATACCCAAGAAAAATTCCTTCATCAATACACGAGTCAAATTTTCCTGGTGAATGATCATTAATATTTATAAAGCATTTACTTCCAAATATTCTGAACTATTTTACTGAAGCATGTCTTCCTTTCCATAATTAATATGGAGTTTTTTCACTATTTATTCTGAGTTGATCTCTATTCACGGTATATACTACTGTCCCAACTTCTTCTTTCCAAAAGTTGGCTTGCAAATCAGTTGCAAGCAACATTGTTCTTTCCATTTCTTGTACAATTCTATTCCTTCTTTCAACTACTCCATTTTGTTGAGGATTTATAGCAACAAAAAGTTATCTTTTGATTCCATGTGTTTCACAAACTTCTTTGAATTCTTTTGAAGTAAACTCTCCACCTCTATCGTTTCTAAGACACTTTATTTTTATTTATTTTTTTCATTTTCCACAAGAGCTTTGAAATTATTAAAACATTCAAGTTCCTATGACTTAAATATTATAAAAAATACCCACATCACTCTATTATAATCATCTACAAATAGAGAAAAGTAACTTTCACCTTGTAGGGATGGAGTTCTGGTTGGTCCTCATAGATCTACATGTATGATATCCAAAGGCTTGATGTTCAACATTCCTTGGTCTTTAAGCTGGTCCTTGTTTGCTTGCCATGTTGACATGGGCCACAAAAAACTTTTTTTAGGTTTTGAAATTTTTGGAATGTCTCTTACAGTATGCGTTTTTCTACTTTTAGCCAAATTGTCAAAATTTAGATGTCCTAATCACTTGTGCCATAAAAAACTTTCATCTGTTTGACTTATGTAACATTTTTCTTCTTAAATTTTACTCAAAATATATATGTTATCTAGTGTTCTCACCCCTTTTCCCACAAGTTTTATTAAGAAGATTTTCTTATCTCACAATCCTTTGCACTAAAAATAACATAATTTCCTTGGTCACAAATTTGGATGATGCTCAGAAGATTGTTCTTGAGCCCTTCAACTAGTAGTGCATTTTGTGCTTTGCCTTTTCCATTAATGAGAGTCACTATCCCTTTACCAACAATATTAGTAGATCCATTTCCAAAGACACATTTTCATCCTTTTTATTTAGTGAGATAAACTTTTTTTGGTCACCTATCATGTGTTTAGAACATAAATTATCTACAAACAATTGATTTTCATCACTTTGTGCACATAAATCTAGACCACATTTATCTGTATTAGATTCCTTTCTTCTCCAAACTTTCTCCTTTCATATAAGTGGACAATTTGGTGCTTCATTACCTAAATTATTGCATTTGGAGCATTCTAGAATATACTTTGACAAAGGATCAAATGAATTATATGTCTTCATTTGACCTTGTTTTCTTCAACGAACCAACTTATTTTTATAATTGGCCTTATTTATTCTTGAGCTATTATCCTTATAAGCCTTGTAGTGCTTAGCTTGGTGACCAATTTTTTACAGTAGAAACAATGACCAAGAAAGATAGTTTGATACATGTTTTTTTAGCTTTGGATTGACGTAAAATTTCTTTATGGAGATGGATTTTTTTCATTCCTTAGATTGTTGTAAGTAGATATTTGTCTTGGATTGGGCAACTTCCCTTCTTTTGGATAATTGCAAAGAATGTCAACATAGATTTTTTGAAGTTTTTCATTAGTATTGTCCTTTGCATTTGATGATTCAACTTTGAAACCAAGCCCTGTTTTATCATGTTGAGGTCTTTGAATATTAAGGATGATATTAAGAGTTTGAGAGTTTTCCAATCTCTTATTGACCTGATTTAATTTCTTCTTTAGAGAGACAATTTCAGCTTCTAGTTTCTCACACCTTTCTTCGTTTGCTTTTAGTTTGTTGTTCAAGATTTCTTTTATCGTTTTTTCTTATTCCTTTTCAATTTTGAGGGAAATGATATTTCTTTAGTCTTTAATTTTCTTCAAAAACACTAATCAACAATTCATCCACATTTCCTTCTTTTTCTCCTTCAGATTCATTATCATTTGTGAATGCCATGAATAATACTCCATTACTTCTAGCATAGTCATCTTCTTCATCAAAGTCATCACTATCCCTTTTAAGTAGGAAAGTTTTTTTTTTTTTTTTTTTTTTTTTTTTTTTTTTTATCTTGAATTCATCTTCATCAAAGTCATCTTGTTTGGAGAAGAATTTTTTTTTTTGGTCCCTTCTTATTGAATGTTTTTTTTTGGCTTCATTTTCATCATCACTATCATCCTTGAAAGGACACTTTCTAGCATAATGTCCTATTCTACCACACTTAAAACAAATGAGAGAATAAAACTTACCTTTGAGTTTGGATCCTTTCCTTAACTTCTTCACAAATTGGGATAGTTCTGTTTTAGTATCAGAATCATCACTGCTACAACTACAAATTTTCCCTTTTCTTGATGCTTTTGAGGCCTTGAATGCAACTTCATTAGGATCTGAGATTCCTTTTTGTCATTTCATATGCAATGATAATTCCATGAAGTTCATCCATTGAAAATGTGTCCAAGTCTTTTAATTATTCTATTGCTCTGACTTTGGAATCAAAACGATCTGGAAGTGATCTCAAAACCTTTTGGACAATTATTTTTTCTTCAATGTATTCACTTAGACCCTTGAGTGAGTTGACTACTTCATCCACTTGGAGAAAGTAAGCAACAATGTCTTCCTCTTCATTAATTTTAAGAATTTCAAATTGTATCATAAAAGTTTGGAGTTTTTCCTTCTTGAATTTTGTATCTCCACCATAAATTACAACAAGTTTGTCCCACATTTCCTTAGCAGATTCACAGTTCATAATCTTTGTAAATTCTGAATTAGATATTGCTCTGAATATGTAAACTTGAATATTTTTAACAATTTGTAAGCGAAAATTATATGTGTTTTGGGTAGAAGATCAATTTACTAAACACATAAAACAAGTGAATTTAACCACAATTTATAGCCAAACAGAGACAAAAGAAGAATATTTGAAACATATAACACAAAACATGATAAAGGAGTCCACCCCTCTCTTGGGCTACATCTCCTGGTCTAGCTTCCAATGCAGGGCCTCTTTCAGTGAGTGTTCAAAAGTGTGTTTACATGATTTTACATATCTCAAACAACAAAACTGATGTCTCCAATGGATCCAACACTATAAAAAATTGTTAGGTCCGTATACTACTAGCGTAACCCCTTATTGTTATTAGTGCAACCCCCTTATTGTAATGTTGTGCCCATGTAGTCCCCATATTGTTATTATTGTGCCCCATAAAAGCCCACTATTGTTATTGTTGTGCCCTTACATTATTATTGTTATGTCGGCTTTGATTATATTGTGACCCCTTAGACTCCTATATATAGAAATGAGGTATTTTCATTTGTATCATTGAATAATTATTCATTTGTGTAATGTAAATCAGGTTTCCCCCTCGAAGAGGCTTATTTTGAAGTTGTTGATCTATCTCTTCTTCTATTTTGTGAGTTGGTTTCATACCATGTGGTATCAGAGTTTTGGATTCTAGGGTTTCACTGCTTCAAACAGGTCATCGTGGAATTTTCACTATAACTTTTCTTCTACGAAGTTTCAAAAGCTAAAATTAAAATCTATTTGATTCGAAATCTGGCTAAACCTCATGTTCGAATTTCATATCTTTTCTCACTATATTTTTGGGTCTATGAGCTGAGGAAGTTAGGGTTTTTGTAGGCTCTAGAATTCCATCTCAAACAGGTCATCAGGGAATTTTCACTATAATGTTTTTTATATGAAGCTTCGGAAGTGGAAATTAAAACCCATTTGAGCCGAAATCGTGCTTCACCCCATGTATGAATTTCATAACTTTGTTCATTATATTTTCGGAGATATGATCCAAGGACGTTAGGGTTTTTGCAGGCTCCCAAATTCGATCACAAATTGGGGACCTTGGGAAAATCATCATAAATTTCTCTCAGATCATTGGATTCAAATTTCGTAAAATGTGATAGAAAGAGAACAGATTGTAGTTTTTTGGGTATTTTTTTCAAGGCTAAATATAAAAACTGTGACACGTGGAACTTTGTAGAAGTTTAGTCTACTGAACTAGTCTATAATCAGGTTATCATAGGAAATGTGTCATAAATATTTCTTGAAGAATCAAATATTGATTAGATCTATGCGGTTAAAAAGAGGACTCAAAGGGATACTACAGGACGAAATTTCAGAACTTGGAGATCTGAAATTATAGAGTTACAACCATTTCAAGATCGAGCTCCTAAAAGTAAGAACAATAGATATGAGGAAGTTTGATGGCAGGGATTTGGTAACTTGGATACTATAGACGGAGCAATATTTTGTTCTACATGATGTGAAAATTTTACAAAAGGTACGTATTGCATATTTTTATTTAGAACCAAATTAGTTTGTATGGTGTAGAGGGCTTTGTTCTTGTAAACCACTTATCACCTGGTCAATTTTCACGGAGGATATTACAACACATTATGAGGATACAAAGAACAACATCTTCTTTAGTCAATTGATAAATCTCAAACAAAGGGGTTCAATGGCAGAGTACATTGAGGAATTCCAAAAATTGAATATAAGGGTAAATGATATTTGGGAGAAGCAGAGGATTGATGTCTTCATAGGGATTTTAAAGGATAACATTCAACATGAGGTTCTTCTTTGGGAACTCGATTCATTGGAGAAGGCATTCAGGTTGGTAAGAAAAATTGAAAGAAAAATTATGGCAACAAGGAATCCTACCACTCACAACTATAAAGATGGAAGTGTTTTTTCTCCTAGCCTTCCACAACCTACAAGGTTGACACCACAACAATTGGAAGAAAAAAGAGAAAAAGGGCTTTGTTACAGTTGTGATAACAAATACACTAAAGGTCATAAGTGTGTTGATAATAAATTATTTTACATAGATTGTGAAGAGGAGGAAGAAAAGGATTAATAAATGTCAAAAGAAGAGGTTATACAACAAGAACCAGCCCCAGAGAAAGAAGAAATGAATTCGACCATATCTTGTAGTGCATTGGCAGGAATTACCACTCCTCAAAATCTCAAGATAGATGGACAAACAAAGATATGAAAAAATGTTTGGAAGGATATCTTCTTTGCTTTGTATCTGATAAACAAACACAATGGTTCAAGTGGTTACCTTTGGTTGAATGGTGGTATAACGATTTAACAAAAATGACCTCATTTATGTCACTTTATGGATATCATACACCATCCACCACATCATCTTTAAGAGAAAATTATAAGGTTCAAGCAATGGAATATCACATCAAGCATCAACAAAAAGTTCTCCAACTCTTAAAGGATAACCTCACTTTGGCACATAATCAAATGAAACAACAGGAAGATCAAAATTGCAACGAAAGAAGTTTTGATGTAGACGACTGGGTATTTTTACGGCTACAACCATACAAACAAATGTCCCTCAAGCAAGATAAGAAGGATAATAAATTATCACCAAAGTACTATGGTCCTTACTAGGTGTTGCAAAATATTGGTACTATGGCACACAAATTGGAGCTTCCCACATCTTCCCGTGTGCATCCAGTTTTCCATGTTTTATGTTTAAAGAAGGTTATAGGTGACAAGCTCCCAATTCAAACAATATTGCCGGAACTTGACGAGGAAGGAAAAATTTAAATTGGAACATGAAGTAGTCATTGAAATAAGAACCCGACAACTACAAAATCAATCAATTTCAGAGTATTTGATCAAGTGGAAGAACTTAATCGCTAAAGATTTCGCATGGGAGGATGAGAATTTTATACAAAAGCATCCAAAACTACTTAAGCGTTGAGGACACCACTTTTGGAAGGAGAGGGGCATGTTAGGTCCCTATACTACTTGTGTAGCCCCTTATTGTTATTATTGCAACCCCCTTATTTTATTGTTGTGCCCATGTAGTCCCCATATTGTTATTATTGTGCCTCATAGAAGCACACTATTGTTATTGTTGTGCCCTTACATTATTATTGTTATGTCGAATCTCATTATATTGTGACCCCTTAGACTCCTATATATATAAAGGAGGTCTTGTCATTTGTATCATCAAAGAATTGTTCATTTGTGTAATGTAAAGGAGGTTTCCCCCTTGAAGAGGCTTATTTTGAAGTCATTGATCTATCTCTTCTTCTATTTTGTGAGCTGGTTTCATAACAAAAACCCCCATTTTGGTTCTTTCTGCACCTCATTTGCCCAAAAATTGAGTAAGTTATGCCTATTCTAGTTTTTTCCCAATTCCACAGCTAATCATCCTCCAATTTGGCCTAAATCTGGCTTGAGCACCCCAAACTCGGAATCGGTGAGCGAATCTGGCCTACAATCCTGCCCAACGGGTGAAATTTTAGGATGGTTAGTCCACCCATTAAGCCCCCAGTTATAAAAAACTTGGTCACATGGCATGCATATGACCGGGTTTAGGGCCGAGATTCCAGGGCCTCTGTGCCAACATTGTTAGCCCTCCGCTTAGTGTGCAATCTCGGTCATATGTGTCTTGGTGACCTGGGGATAGCCCCCTTTACCTCTGTGCTCCTGGTTCTATGACTGCCATATGGCCTTGAGGTTGGCTTCCTTGGGATGGTCCCCTCCATATTGTTGTGCACCTAGTGCTATGGGTTGTCATGTGACCCTAGGGTTGGCCCCTTTCCACTATTCTTCCTGTGACCTTGGATTGGCTCTGTTGGTGTTATGACTTGGGTGCAGTGGCCAGGGGCTAGGGCTTAGTCCGACCCTCTCCCCCAACTATGTGTAATTGGAAACTTCAAATAGTGATTCGTGACCACTATCGTCAAGAAATAATGTGTGGTGCAACAACGTGGGCATATTGTTGTTCGGTGGAGGTCACAAGTTCGAATCTCATGGAGGAAGTTTGACCTCAACAAATTTTTAAGCCATCCTCCGGAAACCATTGGCTAGCCCACGTGGCTCTCCACAATCGACTCTCAAATACCAAGTCAACAACAAAATTAATTAAAAATTCAAACCTTAGGAGACATTAGGAAATTTTTTGAACCTCAAATTTTTTATTTATTTTTTGACCAATCTGGCGAGACCATGTGGCAGCCTGCCATTGGCCCAAAATGTCAAGTCATCTGTCTTTTTGTCAAAATTTCCTTGTTTGAGAATTCGATCATAACTCGATAGCATGAGCATACAATATCCATTTTGAATGATTTAAGTTGTGTTGGATTCAAATCGCCAAGTTTTATCCAGTCATTCAGCTTTTGAGATCTGTCACACATTTTCAATTTTGAGCACTATTTTGATCCCCTGGATCAGATATTCCACTTGTTATATAATTTAGAGCCATGGAATTTTCTATATAAACTTTCCTTGCATCCTGATATGTTGGTCGAGAAGGTGGAACTTTATAACCATCTAACACTGACTGACATACTTCTGGTCCAAGAGTCATCAACTAGAACTTCATCCCAACTTTCCAAAAATCAAAATTTGTTCCATCAAATTGAGACACCTTTCTTGCATATTTACTGGCCATTGTTATTTAAATTCCTTCTTGCAACTGTTAGGATGATCATGAAGAAGATGTCTATGATACCAATTTTTGGAAATACTGGGGGGGGGGGGCAAATCAATATTTATTTTACAATTGTTATTTTATCCAGTTAAGATTTTTCACAAAATGAACTAGAAAGAAAATAAAAAAAAAAATTATTGGAAAGTGTTGAGGACACCAATCCTCTTTTACAATAGTTACAAGCTCCAACTTGTAAAATAAATCATTTTAGGGATTCAACCCTAGGAAACCAATCCAAACCAAGAATTTTAGGGCTCCAACCATGAGGACACCAATCCAAAAAATATTTTAGGGCTCCAACCCTAAGGAAACCAATCCAAAAACTTAAAGTTTCACAATTCTGTAACTCCAAAAGTATGCAATTTAGTCCAAGAGATTCTTCAAAATTTCCACAAGTCAACAAGATTAATTCATGGATCAAGCAACGTGAAACTCTTGACTTCTCAACAGGTTCTCTGCACTTTTACCACAAGTCCTCTGCAAGTATATATATATATATATATATATATATATATATATATATATATATATATATATATATATATATATATATAGATATGAGATACCAAGAAGATACTTCCACACATTGAGCCTTCTTCTGTTGTAGGTCTGAGTCTTATAGGAGAAAAGCCACAGGTTATAGGTCAAGAGTAATGGGTCCAAGAATACTCCAGTAGTCTGCAACTGCAGTCACATTGTCACTTAACCAAGTCCAAAAATGATCTTCCACAATTTTTCTGCACTCAACAGGTTCGAAATTTAAGTTTTCATGATCCAAATAGCCCTGCATTTATATTGAGGGAAGTCCATACTACTTTAAAATCAAACATATTTACAAATATATTAATACAATAGGTCCGTAGTTCTCTGATTGTGCTCCAACTGATCTGAATTTGTAACAAAACCTTCACAAATTCACTCTTTTTCTCTCGTTCATGAGTTGTGAACTCTTTCAGAACTCCATTTCTCTGTGTTGCGAATTGCAGACGATCCCCTTTTTTTGTGTGACCAAAGTCACGTAATTCTTTTTGTTTGTAACAAAGTTTGTAAATAAATTTGCTAGTAGCTTCTTACAGGTCCAAGTTCTTATTCAAGTTGCATAATCGATTCCCTTTTTGACCAAATTATCCTTGATTTCACGAGATGCGAACTTCACTTGTATTCATGTACTTCTTCACCGGGATGTATGCCTCCATCTAGCTCGAGTGATTCTTCATTTGTTACAAACGAACTCACAAAAAGATAGAAAAGATAGATCAACAACTTCAAAATCAACCTCTTCAAGGGGGCAACCTCCTTTACATTATACAAATGAATAATTCTTGGATCATACAAATGACAATACCTCCTTTCTATATATAGGAGTCTAAGTGGTTCCATTATAAACAGAGCCTACATAACAATAATATTGTGGGGGCACAACAATAAGAATAGTGGGCTTCTATAGAATAACAACATGGGGACTACATGGGCACAACAATACAATAAGGGGGTTGCACTAATAACAATAAGGGCATACACTAGTAGTATAGGGACCTATCATGCCCCTCTCCTTCAAAAAGTGTTGTCCTCAATGCTTGAGTATTTATGGATGCTCTTGTATAAAATTCTCGTCCTCCCATGTGAAATCTTTAGAGGGTAAGTTCTTCCACTTGATAAGATACTTTGAAATTGATCAATTTCATAGCTGTCAGGTTCTGGTTTCCATGACTACTTCAGGTTCCAATATGATTTTTCCTTCCTCGTCAAGTTCCGACAATATTGTTTGAAATGGGAGCTTGTCACCTATAACCTTATTTAAGCATGAAACATGGAGATCTGGGGGCACTTTGGAAGATGCATGGATCTCCAATATATATGCCATAGTACCAATCTTTTGCAACACCTTGTAAGGACCATAGTACTTTGGTGATAATTTATTATCCTTATTAGCTTGCTTCAGGGACATTTTTTTGTATGTTTGTAGCCATAGAAATACCAAGTAGCCTACCTCAAAACTTCTTTCATTGCGATGTTGATTTACCTATTTTTTCATTCTATTATGTGCCAAAGTGAGGTTATCCTTTAAGAGTTGGAGAAATTGTTGTCGTTTAGGGTTGAGCTTAACATCTTCATGGGATACAATATGACCTAAATATTCCACCTCTTGTACTACAAAGAACAAATTGGAGTTTTTTGCATGTAATTGTTTCTCCTTCAATAGTCTGAGCACTCTATCAACATGTTGAACATGATCCTTCCAAGACTTGCTGTAGATTAGTATATCATCAAAAAATATTAACACAAATTTTCTAAGAAGGGTTTGAAAATGGAATTCATCAAACCTTGAAATCTAGAGGGTGCATTGGTAAGGCCAAAATGCATGACCAAAAATTCATAATGACCCTCATGAGTTCTAAATGTTGTTTTCGGGATGTCCTGCATGAAGGTCCAACTTGTTGAAGTAAATTTATCCATGCAATTCATCCAATAATTCATCAATGAGAGGAATAACACATATTTCATTAAAATTGGAAAAAAAATATTACACAAACATCATAGAAATGAGTTTTTTTGTTATTTTGAAATTCTATATCCTGCATTTAATTCCAAATTTAATGAAATATGTTTTGAATGGGAAATTTATCTTTAATAGTGAGCTTGTTAAGCTCCCTATAATCCAAGAACATGCACCATGATCCATCCTTCTTGTGCACCAATACTATTGGAGCAAAGAAATAACTTTGACTAGGTTGAATTATACCAGCCTCTAGCATTTCTGCAACCATACATTAAATTTCACTCTTTTGTGCATAGGGATATCTGTAAGGCCCGATGTTTGGAGGAACACTTCCTGGAATCAAATAAATTGTTGGCATTATGTTTTCTGGTATGACTGTATGTTACAGATGTTGTACTTGATGGCAACTCCAGTGGCAAGGCTCTCAGTTTGTTGAAAATTAAGAAGGACGCAGGAAACCAGTTCAGGAGGTGCGTACCCGCAGGTACACCATGCAGGGTCCGCGTCCAGCGACGCTGGCCAGCCGTTCAGGGGGTGCGTCCACCCAGTGCACACATTTCAAGGCAGAAAAAAAGCATGTGGGGGTTTCTTGTGTGGTATCTAGCCGACGGTTTTGTGTTTCTATGGTGTCGGCTCGTGGTATTGTTCCATGTTTTGGGGAGGAGCTTGCCTATATAAAGCAAAGGAGTTCATTTGGATTGTGTATTGTCTTTGGTTGAATATCTTATTTGGTGAGATCTAGTCCAGATCTAAGAGGGCGAATCTTCTAATGGACTGTGATCTCTATGGCGCATGATCAGATCTGTAGATCTGACTGTTTGGGTTAGTCCTGAAGTCTTCATATCATTTATATCTGAAGGGACGCAGGTTCAGTGGAAGAAAAGCGCGCCGGGACGCAGTGCAGAGTCTGGAGATCTGCGTGGGGACGCAGGGTAGACGAAGTTCAGGTGCGTCTGGGACGCAGCGCAGTGACTGTAGATCTGCGTGGGGACGCAGAGAAATCAAGGTTCAGGTGCGTCTCTGAAGCAAAAGACGCGGCGCGATAGTGTGTTCAGGTGCGTCTCTGTAGCAAAAGACGCGGCGCGATAGTATCTTTTGGTGCGTCCCTGAAGCAACAGAACGCAAAACATTTAAAGGAACAGTGCATGGGCACGTAGCGCAGCGAAAGGATATCTGCGTGTGGACGCAGAGTAGCAGAAGGTTTACTGCGTCTGGTCGCAGGCCACAGAAGGAAAAACGGCGTCTCTGTTTTAAGATGTTCTGTTGATTGAATTTCTCTGTTGATAAGGTGTTCTGGGTTAGTTCTGTTATTGCTGATCTGATATCTGTAGTGGTCTATATCTGTTATGTACTTGTTGATCATCTGATGCTTTATGAAAAGAAGTAGGGGGTTGTAGCTCCCTTCCAGGAGTAGACTTGAAAACGAGAAAGAGAGAGAGTTGTAGCTCTCTGCAGGTTGCAGCCTGCGTACTGGTAAAGGACTGCACCAGTACAAAATCATTGTAAAAGAAGTTTCTAAATTGAAAGAAGATAGAGACATATTGCAGCAGGTGGTTTTCTCCCACATTGGGTTTCCACCTTACATCTTGTGTTCTTTGGTGTGACTGTCTATTTTCTTTGTTCATGCTCATTATTTTATGGTACTGATATGCAAGAATAATTCAAAAGATCAAATAAGGAAGATTTGTTAAATTGCTAGATAATACTGATTCACCCCCCCTCTCAGTATTATTTTCAACAATTGGTATCAGAGCAGGTCCTTCAGAGAAGCTTGATTGCTTGAAGGTAGATCGTTCATCATGAGCAACTACGAGAGAGAAGCATCAATCAGGCCACCGATCTTTGATGGGACAAACTTCAATTATTGGAAGGTAAGAGTTACTGCATATCTTCAATCTCTTGGTACAGAAGTTTGGGACATTGTAGAAACAGGCTATGCTTTTCCTTCAGCTACTCCTACAGATCCAGCTGAGAAAAAGAAGTATGAAACAAATGCAAAAGCAGTCAGTACTCTATTAGGAAGTATATCCCAAACAGAATTCATGAAGGTAATGCACTTCAAATCAGCAAAAGAGATATGGGACAAAATGGTCACGAGCTATGAAGGAGATGAACAGGTAAAACGAGCTAAACTTCAAACTCTCAGGATTCAATATGAGACTCTCAAGATGTATAATGATGAAAGTGTGGCTAATTATTTTCTTCGGGTAGATGAGATTGTTAATTGTATGAAAAATTTGGGTGAAGAAATAAAAGAGGCTATAGTAGTTGAAAAGATTCTAAGATCATTATCCCCCAAGTTTGAATCTAAAGTATCTGCAATAGAAGAAAAGGAAAATCTCCGTGTTCTCACTATGTCTCAGCTACATGGAATTCTAACTGCTTATGAAATGAGAAAGGGAGGTCCATCAGACAGAAGGGAAGCTGCTTTTAAGGCATCAGGCAAAGAAGATTACTATGAAGCAAGCCATGTTCCAGAAGAAGAGGAAGAAGAATCAAACTTTGTCAGAAATCTTCAAAGGGGTTCTGGGAGGTTCAGAGGTAAGCTACCTTTTAAATGCTTTGCTTGTGGAAGAGTAGGTCATTATGCTGCAAAATGTCCTTATAAGGATAAAGGAAAGGAACCTGCTAGATGGAACAAGAAACAAAGTGCAAATAAGAAAAGCTACTACACCCATGAAGATAGTGATGGCTTATCAAACAGTGATGAAGATGAACAAGGTAATAAATATAAGCTGTTAATGGCATTTGAAGATGATGATTATGAGGATGTTGTAGATGTGGATAATCTCTATGATGAAATTACTAGACTCAAGAGATGTATAGAAGAAAAGAATGTGATCATTGATACTCTACAATTTCAAATTGATGAAAAGGAAAAACATCTTGAAAAACTAGAAGGTGAAATTGTTGGTCTCAGAAAAGAAATTGAGAAAACAAAAGCTATTAATCTTAAGTTTGTCAAAGGATCTGAAACTTTGGATGAGATTATCAATGTGCAGCGGTCTCCTCTAAACAAGACAGGTTTGGGCTATAATGGAGAAACCTCTCAAGCATCCACCTCAAAAAGTTATCTTGATGCAGCAAGAAGAAATGAGCAGAAGAACAATGAAGATAATCAGGTAAAGCAGGGACGAATTACAAACAAAAACTATCACGGGCAATCCATCTTAAGGGTGAACAAAAGCTACAACCAGCCACAGGTAAAATCTTCTCAGTTTGGTTCAAGAATAGATGAAAATAGAAATTACAATCAGTTGGCTGGTAGATTCAATAACCGCAGAAGCTTCTTCAATGGACAATGCTTTTCTTGCCATAACTTTGGTCACAAAGCAGCTCAATGTGTTGCATATAAAACAATCATGACTAGGGAAGCTCAAAAACAAAGAAGTATGACAGGGATTACAAAAAGGACCTATAACAACTTTTCGGCTCTTGAAAATGAAGTTGAATGTTCTATTTGCAATAATTTTGGTCATGAAGACTCTGAATGCAGGAGCAGGTTTCAGGAGAAAAGGGAACAAGAGCGGAAAAAGGAACAAGCCACAAGCACCAAAACATGGAGAATAAAGGAACCTCAAACAGAAAGATGTGGGATAGCATTTTATGCAGAAGGACAGGAAAATCTATGGTACATTGACAGTGGATGTTCGAAACATATGACAGGTGATAAAGAAAAACTTGAATCTTATTCTACTTTAGAAAAGGGAAAGAAAGTTTCTTTTGGAAATGATACTCCTGCAACTATAAAAGGAAAAGGGATTGCTCCTTTAAAAGAAAAGGTCAAGGCTGGAAATGTTTTGTA
This sequence comes from Pinus tabuliformis, assembly GCA_031772625.1. Taxonomy (NCBI): domain Eukaryota; kingdom Viridiplantae; phylum Streptophyta; class Pinopsida; order Pinales; family Pinaceae; genus Pinus; species Pinus tabuliformis. The sequence continues at coordinate 313,866,150 of CM062808.1, read as the reverse complement.
TGTTGATGGATTGAAGCATAATCTTCTAAGTGTCAGCCAGATGTGTGATCAAAGAACCAAGGTTATTTTCAGATCGAATGGATGTCTTGTTCGTGATCTTAATACAGGTAAAACAATACTCAAAGGCAAAAGAACTCCAAATAATCTGTACATATTTGAAGAAGGACAACAACAATGCTATCTGAGCAAGGATGAAGAGCGTTGGTTATGGCATCGAAGGTTGGGACATCTAAGCTTCTCACAAATAAGGAAAGCATGCAAATATCAGGCAGTTCGCGATCTTCCAGATATCAAAATTCCTGACAACACCATATGCAGATCATGTCAGTTTGGAAAACAAACCAGGACTAACTTTCCAGAGAAGGAAGGATCAGCTAGCATGCCTCTTGAGCTAGTACATACAGATACATGTGGTCCATTCAGGAAAAGAACACCTAGAGGAGAGGAATACTTGATATTATTTATTGACGATTTCTCCAGGTTTGTCTGGTTAGGACTTATGAAGCACAAAGATGAAGCTTTCGAAAAATTCAAATCCTTCAAAGCCTTGGTTGAAAATGAATCAGGTCACAAAATTAAGTGCCTCAGATCCGACAGAGGTGGGGAATTTACTTCAAATGAATTTTTCGATTTCTGTGATGAACATGGCATAAGGAGAGAATTCTCTACAGCTAGAACTCCTCAGCAAAATGGAGTTGTTGAAAGAATGAACAGAACAATCCAACAAATGGCTCGTGCTATGCTTGATGAATCAGGAACTCCCGCAACTTTCTGGGGTGAAGCTGCACATGCTGCGGTTATTATTCTCAACAAGACAAATGTCCGGGTGAACAGCACTCAAACTCCTCATGAGCTCTGGAGTGGTAAAACTCCTTCGGTAAAGCACTTCAAAATCTTTGGGAGAAAATGCTATATCAAGAATACTGATGAGCAGCTTGGCAAACTTGAACCTAGAGCAGATGAAGGCATTCTTCTTGGTTACTCTCCACATAGCAAAGCATACAAGTGCTACAATAAAAGACTTGGCAGAATTGTTGACAGCATTGATGTGGTGGTTGATGAGAAGGGATACATTCCTAGGCAAGTACATCGGGAAGATATCGAAGAAGATGAAGGCTACCCTCAAAGACAGAATGATGAAGAAGAAGAACCTCAAGAAGAACCTCAAGAAGAACCAGAGGAGCAGACAAGAATAGAAGAGAAAACTCCATCCAGATATGTTCAGAAGAATCATCCAGAATCTCAGATTGTGGGGCAGAAAGAAGCAGGTGTACAAACAAGAAGAACAGTTGCAGAAGCCTCAAGCTATTTGGCATTACTATCCTCTACTGAACCACAAAATGTGAAAGAAGCATGCAAAGATGAATGTTGGGTAAAAGCAATGGATGAAGAACTTGAGCAAATCGAAAAGAACAACACTTGGGAGCTGGTTCCTAGACCAAAGGATAAGAATGTTATCGGAACAAAATGGGTCTTCAAAAATAAATTGAATGAAAATGGAGAAGTAATTAGAAACAAAGCCAGACTTGTTTGTAAAGGGTATGCGCAGCAAGAAGGAATAGACTTTGAAGAAACTTTTGCTCCTGTTGCAAGACTTGAGGCCATCCGAATGTTCCTTGCTCTCTCAAGTTTTCAAAACTTCAAAGTATTTCAAATGGACGTGAAATCAGCCTTTCTGAATGGAGACTTGGAAGAAGAAGTGTACATTGAACAGCCAGATGGGTTCATTCTTGGAAATGATCCAAATCTTGTATGCCGATTGAAAAAGGCTCTCTATGGTCTCAAACAAGCTCCAAGGGCTTGGTACTACCGGTTGGACAAATATCTTCATCAACAAGGTTTTTCAAAAGGTTCAGCAGATAGCAATCTGTATATAAAAGTTGAAAATGACAAATTGCTAATACTTGTTGTGTATGTAGATGACATTATTTTTGGCAGCAATGAAGAAGCTATGAGTCAAAGTTTTGCCTCGGTCATGCAGAAAGAATTTGAAATGTCCTTGCTAGGAGAACTGACATATTTCCTTGGTTTGCAAATCCAACAAAAGGAAGGAGGAATCTTTTTATCTCAAACCAAGTATCTCAAACAGATTTTGAAGAAATATGGCATGGAAGATGCAAAACCAGTATGTACACCCATGGTCACAGGATGTAGTCTTAGTGCAAATGATGAATCTGCAACAGTACATCAACCAACCTACAGATCTATGATTGGAAGTTTACTATATTTGACAGGTACCCGACCGGACATCATGCATGCAGTTGGAATAGTTGGAAGATTTCAGGCAAATCCGAAGGAGACTCATCTTCAGGCAGTAAAGAGAATCTTCAAATATCTTCAAGGGACTCAAAATTATGGCTTATGGTATCCTAGTGATACAGATATTACTCTTCATGCTTATACAGATGCAGATTGGGCCGGAAGCGTGGATGACAGGAAAAGCACAAGTGGTGGTGCGTTCTTTATGGGTTCCAGACTGGTATCTTGGTTCAGCAAGAAACAGAGTTCGATCGCCTTGTCTACAGCTGAAGCGGAATATGTTGCTGCTGCATCTTGTTGCACCCAACTTCTTTGGATGATGCAGAATTTGCAGGATTTTCAAATCACTTGTACACCACCAATCCCCATCTTATGTGATAATACAAGTGCAATCAGCATCTCAAAGAACCTTGTTATGCATTCAAAAACCAAGCACATACCAATCAAGTACCATTTTCTCCGGGAACAAGTGCTTGAACAGAAAGTCAAGTTGGAGTATGTTCCTTCCAAGGAACAAGTTGCTGATATTCTCACCAAACCATTGCCCAGGGACACGTTTGAATACCTCAGGCAAAAGCTGGGGGTTGTTGATGCATCATCTTATTGTTGAACATCTTCTTATTGGTGGTACAGGCTCAGGGGGAGCACATAATGCATTGTTGGCATTATGGAGAAGGAGATCTTGGAAATAGCTGCAATATGTCTCTATCTCTTTCATGGTGGATCTCTGGTTATTTGTTGCAGATCTGGAGGAGCATGAGCTTAGGGGGAGCATACCCTTTGCCCTTGATGTCAAAGGGGGAGAATGAAGCTGAAGTTTGTAAGGTTGCCATCAAGTCCAAAGGGGGAGATTGTTGGCATTATGTTTTCTGGTTTGATTGTATGTTACAGATGTTGTACTTGATGGCAACTCCAGTGGCAAGGCTCTCAGTTTGTTGAAAATTAAGAAGGACGCAGGAAACCAGTTCAGGAGGTGCGTACCCGCAGGTACACCATGCAGGGTCCGCGTCCAGCGACGCTGGCCAGCCGTTCAGGGGGTGCGTCCACCCAGTGCACACATTTCAAGGTAGAAAAAAAGCATGTGGGGGTTTCTTGTGTGGTATCTAGCCGACGGTTTTGTGTTTCTATGGTGTCGGCTCGTGGTATTGTTCCATGTTTTGGGGAGGAGCTTGCCTATATAAAGCAAAGGAGTTCATTTGGATTGTGTATTGTCTTTGGTTGAATATCTTATTTGGTGAGATCTAGTCCAGATCTAAGAGGGCGAATCTTCTAATGGACTATGATCTCTATGGCGCATGATCAAATCTATAGATCTGACTGTTTGGGTTAGTCCTGAAGTCTTCATATCATTTATATCTGAAGGGACGCAGGTTCAGTGGAAGAAAAGCGCGTCGGGACGCAGTGCAGAGTCTGGAGATCTGCGTGGGGACACAGGGGAGACGAAGTTCAGGTGCGTCTGGGACGCAGCGCAGTGACTGTAGATCTGCGTGGGGATGCAGAGAAATCAAGGTTCAGGTGCGTCTCTGAAGCAAAAGACGCGGCGCGATAGTGTGTTCAGGTGCGTCTCTGTAGCAAAAGACGCGGCGCGATAGTATCTTTTGGTGCGTCCCTGAAGCAACAGAACGCAGAACAGTTAAAGGAACAGTGCGTGGGTACGCAGCGCAGCGGAAGGATATCTGCGTGTGGACGCAGAGTAGCAGAAGGTTTACTGCGTCTGGTCGCAGGCCACAGAAGGAAAAACGGCATCTCTGTTTTAAGATGTTCTGTTGATTGAATTTCTCTGTTGATAAGGTGTTCTGGGTTAGTTCTGTTATTGCTGATCTAATATCTGTAGTGGTCTATATCTGTTATGTACTTGTTGATCATCTGATGCTTTATGAAAAGAAGTAGGGGGTTGTAGCTCCCTTCCAGGAGTAGACTTGAAAACGAGAAAGAGAGAGAGTTGTAGCTCTCTGCAGGTTGCAGCCTGCGTACTGGTAAAGGACTGCACCAGTACAAAATCATTGTAAAAGAAGTTTCTAAATTGAAAGAAGATAGAGACATATTGCAGCAGGTGGTTTTCTCCCACATTGGGTTTCCACCTTACATCTTGTGTTCTTTGGTGTGACTGTCTATTTTCTTTGTTCATGCTCATTATTTTATGGTACTGATATGCAAGAATAATTCAAAAGATCAAATAAGGAAGATTTGTTAAATTGCTAGATAATACTGATTCACCCCCCCTCTCAGTATTATTTTCAACAATAAATAGCATGATCATGATCACGAATAGGTGGGAGGCCTTTGGGAGTCTCAAATACCTTGGAATGATTGTCCAAGACTTTTTGGAGATTTGGAGAAATAGATGATTTTGACGTGGGGACCTCTAAAGAACATAATTGTGAAATTATGCCACATTGTTCTTTCTTTAGAAGCTTTTTCATGCCATTAGAGATGATTATCTTTCCCGGTTTCCCTGCGATACCTCTTAATTCAACTTCCTTTCCTTCTGAAAAAAAAAATAAGAAAAGTTCTTGAAAATTAAAAGTTATCGTACCCAAAGATTGTAGCCATTAGACTCCTAGTACAACATCAACACCATCCATTGGGATGGAAAGCATTGGACTATTCAACACATATTCTCCCATGGATAGCTTGATATTATGACACTTTCTAGACAAATTTAAGGTTCTTCCATTTGCAACCATCACCTGACACTCTGGTGCTGGATATAGGAAGAAATTCAATTCCTTCGCTATCTTACAATGAATAAAACTATGGGTATTGCCTGAATCAATCAACACTATTACCTTTTTCTTCTTGATATGTCCTTATATCTTGATAGTTTGAGGAGTGGTTATTTCGGCTAATGCATTACAAGATATGGTCGAATTCATTTATTTTTTCTCTAGGCTTTGTTCCTGGTGTGTATCCTCTTCTTTTGATGTTTCTTGTTCCTTTTATTCTTCCTCTTCACAATCTATGTAAAATAATTTCTTCTTAGAACACTTATGACCTTTAGTGTATTTTCTATCACAACTGTAACAAATCCTTTTTTCTCTTTTTTCTTCCAATCGTTGTGGTGTCAACCTTGTAGGTTGTGGAAAGCTAGGGGCAACAACACTTCCATCTTTATAGTTGTGATTGGCAGGCTTCCATGTTGCCATAATTTTGATTTCAATTTTTGTTGCCAACCTGAATTCCTTCTCCAATGAATCAGGTTCCAAAATGTGAACCTCATGTTGGATGTTATCATTTAATGTCACTATGGACACATCAATCCTATGCTCCTCTATAATATATTTTACCCTTATATTCAATTTTTGGAAGTCTTCAATGTGCTCCACCGTTGAACCTTTTTGTTTGAGATTTATCAATTGGCTAAAAAAAGTGTTGCTTTTTGTATCCTCATAATGTGCTATCATTTTTTTCGTAAAAATTTCCCAACTGACAATTTGTTTATGAGAGAAAAGACAACGATACCATACAAACTGAATGGGTTCCAAATATGAAGTTGCAATGTGTACCTTTTGTGTGTTTTGCACATTATGGAGATCTAAATATTGCTCCATTTGTAGTATCCATGTCATGGGATCCTTGCCATCAAACTTTCTCATATCAATCTTTCGAATGTGGTGGGTCTTTATTCCAACGTTAGAGTCTATGAAATCATGATTAATATTTCTTTTGTTTTCATCATGAGTTTTCTCTACTACCTTTTCGTGATTAGGATGCCTTTCTTGTAGCAACTTTGTCGAACCTTCCATGTCTTTCTTCAAATTTTGAATGTTGTCATTCTTCAAATCATGATTAACATTTCTTTTGTTCTCATTATGCATTTGCTCTACTACCTTTTTGCCATTAGGAAGCCTTTCTTGTGGTAACTTTGTAAAACCTTCCTTCCAATCTTCCATGTCTTCTTTCCAATCTTCAATGTTGAATTTCATACCATCCATCTTATCTTCCACATCTTTCTTTAAACCATCCATCTTAGCTTCTGTTACATTTTGTGAGAGTGAAATTTGTTGCACTTGGTCTCGTAATTTTCATATAGAATGTTGCATTTCTTCCTCTTCTTCATGAGTCATGCTAGCGCTTTCAGGTTACCTAATAGGTGTTTCCCTTTTATTTCTTTGGGGCATCAATTAATGATAATTATGCTTCACTATGCCCTTTGAATTCCTTCAAACTATTTTTTCAAACCAAACTTATGAAAAAAAAAACTACACACATTTTTTCACTTTGTAGGAGCTCGATATTGAATCTGATGTATCTCTGAAATTTCGGATCTCCAAGGTCTGAAATTGAAAACTGTGGTAGCCCTATGAGTCCTCTTTCCAGTGTCACCAGTTTGATAAAAAATGGATTCTCAAAGAAAGTGTTATGCCTAATCTCCTAAGTTGACTTGATTATACACTTTTTCAGTAGAGCGAACTTGTACGAAGTGCCACGTGTCGTTGTTTCAACCTTCGGACCTGAAAACAATGCACAAAAAATAAAGTCCATCCTCTTTCTGTAGCCTCTTACGAAATTTAAATATGATATTCAGAGAGAAAGTTATGACTATTTTTCCAAGGTCACCTGTTTGGGATGTAATTCAGGAGCCTGCAAAAACCCTAAATTCCTTGGATAATATCTATGAAAATATAGCGAGACAAGATCTGAAATTTAGACTCAAGATTCATCAAGATTTCAGTTCAAACGAGTTTTAATTTCAGAGTCTGAACCTTTGTAGAAAAATAATTATAGAGAAAATTCCTTGATGACTTGTTTGTGATGAAATTCTGGAGCTTGCACAAACCCTAACTTCTTCAGATCATATCTCTGAAAATTTAGCAAGACAAGATCTGAAATTCGCACCCCAGGTCAAAACTATTTCAGCTCAAATGAGTTTTTTTAGCATCTGAAACTTCGTAGAGAAAACAGTTATAGTGCAACTTCCACGATGACCTATTTTGGAGCAGCGAAACCCTAGAATCCAAAGCTTCAAGACCAAATGTTATGAACTAGCTCACAAAAAGATAGAAAAGATAGATCAACGACTTCAAAATCAGCCTCTTTGAGGAGGAAAGCTCCTTTACATTATACAAATGAATAATTATTGGATGATACAAATGACAATACCTCCTTTCTATATATAGGAGTCTAAGGGGTCCCAATATAATCAGAGCCTACATAACAATAATATTGTAGGGGCACAACAATAACAATAGTGGGATTCTATGGGCACAATAATAATAACGTGGGGACTAAATGGGCACAATAATACAATAAGGGGGTTGCACTAATAACAATAAGGGGCTACACTAGGAGTATAGGGACCTAACATCATTTATATAGTTTTGAGTGGAGTAATTGTCACAATTTGAAAAAATGCCGACTTCTAGTTGACGTCAAATTATGTAGTGAGGAATTATATATATATATATATATATGTTTTGGTTGTCAACAAAAGGGAGAGTAGGGTTGATTTAAATAAAATTATATTAACAGGAATAAGATTTTAATAGGAATAGGAATAGATTAGGGAATAGGGACAATAGTTTTTGTTTGTTTTTAAGGACTAGGTTAGGGTTTTTGTAAGGACTAAGGTTAGAGTTTTGTTATTTTATTAGGGTATACATTTCAGACTTATGATTTCTAGGTATAGAGATTAGGATAAGGGTTGAGACAAGGATTAAGGTTTATCAATAGGAATAAGGATAGGAATGAGGGTAGAACAAGGATTAGGGTTTCTAGGTATAGTGACATCAATGACAACTTTCTATCCAATACCAACCTATAGGAGGCTGCTACCTCAAGGAAGCTTTAACTCCCACAAGTTTTCTACAGCTACAACCCATAGGAAACTCCTACGTCAACAAGCTACAAAGTGTGCTTTATCAAGCTATAATGTGAAAGGAGACTAAAATCCCCAAATCAGATTTATTGTTTACCTGGTTTTTGTCTTTGTTCTAAAATGAATTTCTATCCTCTTTTCTACTGCTTATTCTCTATGCTTCTCTTCTTCAAAGATGCTTCTTTTCTTCTACTATTTCCCTCACATTTTTTTCATTCAAAATGACATTTTTTATATACAAGAGTTGCTGACTATTTGTATTCCATGTAGGAATTCGAATTGGACACTTATCACTTGGTATTCTAGAGTTATTCCCTATCCTCTTCATCTCCAAATCTGAAATTTAGTTCAAGAGTTTTGTAATATTGAGAAAATATAAAATAATATAAGCCAACAATAATGATTGTATTACATGGATTTGAGATGTAAATTCAACATATAATGTTTAATAAAAACAACAAAATTTTTTCATTTCTAAACAATGTTCTTCAACTCTCTTGTGCCATTATGTCTTCATTTTGTTTGAAGGATAAATAACAAACGAATCACCAATATAATCATCAAAGACTTTGCACATTACATCACTTTATCAACCTTTTCTTGCACATTACTTTGATCAACCTTTGCACATCAAACAATCAACACAATCAACCTTAATAAGCAAACCACCTCATCAACATCAAGCAAATTCATCAACACACATCCTTAACATTTAACATAACTCAACATGATTAATGACCATGACCATTTGACATCAATGCCAACATTTCCAACATTCTCCCCTTTTGGCATTAATGACAACACAATGTTTCTCCTCTTGTTTGTCCCTCCATACCTCTGCTTACCTCCCCCTTTGACATCAATGGCAAAGGGTTTTAAGACAAAAACCTAAAAATATCAAGCTCTATCAATTGAGATGTCTATTAGTGCCCAAACTATTCTTTGGATGGAATTTCTATTGACCAAACATATCAATAAGTTTTCCTTTGACCAAACATTCTAGTATAAATGGTTGTCCAAATTAAAATTTTCTTACTCAAGGTTTGTGAGATCCATTTTCAAGCTTGGGCTTGTTTATATTGTCAAGATCAATGCTCAATTGTTGATTTATATGCATACAATTACATAGGCCAATGTATTATCAAATATTACAACCCTATTTAAAAAACAAAAGGCACATGAAATCAACATAGTTGTTCACACCGATCCTTCCAAAATACATCAACTAGATTTAAAAATAAATGTGTTGTTCCATACGCCTTTCTAGGATGCCTTTAATTTTCAATGTTTTCAACTGAACTAATATGATGCAGGGAATAAATTTTTCTTGTCCGTCAAGCCATCCATTGTCTCGATAGAATCTGTAATTCAACCACAGTGCATTTGATAGAAGGTTTTCAAAAACTTTCTGAGACATGCATGCTCTTCCATATTCGACCATAAGAGTTGTTTTGAATTTATTTCTTTAAACCGAGCATTTCTAAGATCTTCAAATTGGATAGCAAGATTATAACAAGTTCTATTTTGATTCATTGCTTTTCCTCCCTAAAACTATTGGAGCAAAAGAAGCTTTGAAGCAATATTGGTGAATTAGGTTATACAAACCTAAATTCAACCCATCAAACATATACACTAACACCATCCGGCATTTAATTCTGCCACCATTATATTAACTCAACTGTGTATTTAACGCTTCCACCACTGTAATACCAAAGCATACATTAAGAGTCACCATGTATCTAACGTTTCCAGCACTGTAATATCAACACATACATTAAGAATTCACTGTAATATCAATGCCACCATGTATTTAAAACCACCACTATGTATTCCACCGCCTCCACTGTAATATCAACACATACATAAAACACAATGTAATATCAATGCCAACGTGTATTTAATGCTGCCTCCAATGTAATATCAACACATAAATAAAGAATGCACTGTAATATAAACCAACCCAACACATTGGCAATATATGTCAATGCATTGTAATATCAACCAACATATTGTTAATCAACGCATTGATAATATATATGAACACATTTGTAATATATATCAATGAAATTGTAATTCACATCGGGTTCACCATTCGATACCAATTCAAAGAACCAACTCAATGGAGATGGATTTATATTGGCCAACATAGGGCGGGTCGGACCTGCATATTTTTATGAAATCCACCTGCTTATCAAGATATCGTTGTAGCAAACACACGAGAATCTCTTTTTGGTAGACTCAACGGTCATGGCCTAGATTAGGGCACAAAACCCTAGTTTTAGTGCAACGCCCCATATAATAATTTAATTAGGAATATATATAGAATCAAATTCTGGCTCCTTTTGGTTGATGATAGAACAGATACATATTTCTTGCATAGGTTTTGATTTCAATGTTTCAATGTAATTTCAACAAATTCAGACCTTCTTATTATGAAATAAATTTGATGGTTTTCTATGTGCTTTGTACTTTGATTAATTTCTTGATTGATATGTGCGAAAAATAATCTTTTACACTTATATTATGATAGCTTAGATGTTGGACAAAGATTAGATGTCTTTATATGAATACAACTTCTACATATATATGTCTTCATTTGGAACTTTGTCACAATGTTCCGCAAATAATATGGTTTAAATTGATGAGGCTCATTAATAGGTATATTATAAGGGTCAAAATGTCATCCTCCAACTTATTAAATTATCTTTTTCTCACATTTATCTACAAATTTTGTTATATTATGCTTAATGTGAGGAGGAAAATATGTATTACTATGTCATGTGGCCTAATGTGTGTTAGATGTAGGAATTTGAGAAATTTTGAGTTAATTTGAGTGTAGGAAATAGGAGTAGACAACAAGAGAGATTCTAGGAGGTTGTCCACCTTCTTAAATCCTACAATTAGTCAAAGGAAGATCTAGATCCACCTATTCTCAAGTTAGGGAGACAAATATCCTTATTTTCTAGGGATCTCTTGGTAGCTACCCTTTTGTATAAATAAACATGCTAAGGGACTCATTTTATTTAGAAGTTTTAGTGTAGCTAGGAGGCCATTGAGCTGAAGCACTTGTGACTATTATTATGATGATGTATTTGACATTTCTAGAATGATAATGAGAAGCTTTGTTTTGATCCAACACTGAGTTAGTTTAGAGGGCTTAAGCTCTTGGGTTAGGGTCCAACCCTAGTAGCCTAGGTCCCTCTTGTCTATCTATATTTCTCTTAGCCTAAGAGGTTGATTAGTTGCTTCTTATTCATATTTATTTTAGCTTAAGAGGTTGATTAGTTGATGCTTATTCATATTTCTTCTAGCTTAGAAGGTTAATTAGTTGTTGCAGTTCAATAGAGTTTAATTCCTCAAAAAACCATCACAACCCAAAAACAGAGTGTGATTTACTGTTTATTGCATATATCAAATTCTTGGCATTAGTTAGATAGTTTGTTTATGATTTCTTGGAAAGGTTTACATTTGATATTTTGCTTCTCATGTGATTTTTGTAGCTTAGAAGGTAGTTCAGTACATAGATTAAGTTATTATCATTATTTAGATAGTTTTCCAAATTCAATTCATATTTTCCACCTTTACTTGTAATATTTTGCAAATGAAAAGAGGAATAGGTGCATGTGTTGTTGCAGTGCTGTTGGGTCTGCAAGCAAGGGGACCTTTCACCAACTCCACCTAGGAATTCTCCATCCTCTTTTGATTCATCCCAACCCATGTTGTTGATCTCTATTTTTACGGTGAGCAGCCATTGTAGGCGAAATCCAGCCTTCTTGAAAAGCTGGGTTTGGCTAGGGGTGTTGATCACCTTCCCTACATTCCCCACAACCTTCATCCAACTGTCCATCACTTCAACCCATCATTATTACCCTCCAAACCCTCTTGGCCAACTTCTTGTAGCATTTCAGCCTGTTTTGACCTGCAATGATAGCATACCTTAGTTTAGGAGTACGTTGAATACTCAACTTGGATTGCATGACCAGAAGTACCACCTAGACCATTCCCTTCATTCCTTTTTCCTTTCCTGCAAGATCAAATAGCATTAGTTCTTTCATTCCAAATTTGGCAAATAGAACTTTACTTAATTTGCAAGTGTGAATTAGTTAAACAACACATGCATTCTTGAGTTGTGAATTGGTAGGATAGTCTTCTGTTTTCAAGGGGCCCTGATAGCTAGATGATTGATGGCAAATTAGAGTAGTTTCCTTTTTGTAAATTAGGATAAGCTTTGTTTTCATTCATAGCATTTACAAGTTGAAAACATTTACAAGTCTGAGTTGAAAAGCATGTTGGCATTATGATACATATGTTGTACTTGATGGCAACCCACTCATCTCAGATAATAAATTATAGTGTAGAGAAAATTTCACGCACTTATATGCAGAGAAAATTTTATTTCATGTAGAGAAAAGTTCACGCACTTTTATGCAGAGAAAAGTTTATTTCATGTAGAGAAAAGTTCACGCACTTTTATGCAGAGAAAAGTTTATTTCATGTAGAGAAAAAGTTCACGCACTTTCATGCAAGGAAAAGCGCGTATATGTTGGAGAACTTACCTTTGGTCCATGGTAGTTAGTCCTTGGTATTTGAACCTATGAGGAAAAGCGCGTATATGTTGGAGAACTTACCTTTGGTCCATGGTAGTTAGTCCTTGGTATTTGAACCTATGAGGAAAAGCGCGTATATGTTGGAGAACTTACCTTTGGTCCATGGTAGTTAGTCCTTGGTATTTGAACCTATGGTTTTGGACCATGGTACGCACTTTCATGCAAGGAAAAGCGCGTATATGTTGGAGAACTTACCTTTGGTCCATGGTAGTTAGTCCTTGGTATTTGAACCTATGGTTTTGGACCATGGTACCTCGTCAAAAGTGTTGATCTCACGCAATTTCATGGTTGGTTCATGGTATTAGTCCGACAGTTTTTGATCCTATGGTTTTGGCCCGTGGTATTGCATCCAAAAGTGTTGATCTCACGTACTTTCATGGTTGGTTCATGGTATTAGTCCAACAGTTTTTTGATCCTATGGTTTTGGCCCGTGGTATTGTGAAAGGCCTAAGACTATAAAAGAGGAAGGAGATCATTTGGCAAAGCATCTACTGAATTATCGAATATCTGATAAAGTGCTAGATCTGGAATATTGTGATTGGGTTTTGGTGCAGATCTGGATCTGAATGAAGAAGGAACCTGAGCGTAAGGAGAAGGATAAGTTCTATTGATGGGTCAAAATCTTAAGGCTGGAATAGTGGTATCTCTATATGATTTTGATCTGTGATATGTGGCATACGCTTGATCTATAAATCTAATAATCTGGGTCTGAATTATTGATGCATGTTTTATTTTACACATGTTATGATCTGGGTATGTCTGATGTAACAACTGCAAAGTTATAAGGAAATATTTGCAGATCTGTATGCGGGTTGGCTTTGGTGAAATCAGAGATTGATGATGCAAGTGTAGTTGATGGGTTTTTGATGTTCTTGGATCCAGTTTGAAAATTTATGAAAAGTGGTCCTTGAAAGAAAAGAAGTAGGGGGTTGTAGCTCCCTTCCAGGAGAGACTGGAAAACGAGAGAGAGTTGTAGCTCTCTGCAGGTTGCAGCCTGCGTACTGGTAAAGGACTGCACCAGTACAAAATCATTGTAAAAGGAGTTTCTAATTTGAAAGAAGATAGAGACATATTGCAGCAGGTGGTTTTCACCCACATTGGGTTTCCACCTTACATCTTGTGTTCTTTGGTGTGACTATCTGTTTTCTTTGTTCATGCTCATTATTTTATGGTACTGACATGCAAAAATAATTCAAAGAATAAATAAGGAAGATTTATTAAAAGAACTTGATAATACTGATTCACCCCCCCTCTCAGTATTATTTCCAACAATTGGTATCAGAGCAGGTCCTTCAGAGAATCTTGATCGCTTGAAGGAAGATCATTCATCATGAGCAACTACGAGAGGGAAGCATCAATCAGGCCACCAATTTTTGATGGGACAAACTTCAATTATTGGAAGGTAAGAGTTACTGCCTATCTTCAATCTCTTGGTACAGAAGTTTGGGATATCATAGATACAGGCTACACTTTTCCTTCAGCTACTCCTACAGATACGGCCAAAAAGAAGAAATATGAAACAAATGCTAAAGCAGTCAATACTCTGCTGGGATGCTTATCTCAAACAGAATTCATGAAGGTTATGCAATATAAATCCGCAAAAGAAATATGGGACAAGATTGTCTTGAGCTACGAAGGAGATGAACGGGTAAAGCGTGCTAAACTTCAAACCCTCAGGATTCAGTATGAGAATCTCAGAATGTATAATGATGAAAGTGTGGCTAACTATTTCCTTCGGGTAGATGAGATTGTTAATTGCATGAAAAACTTGGGTGAAGAAATAAAAGAGGCTATTGTGGTTGAAAAAGTTCTAAGATCATTGTCCCCCAAGTTTGAATCTAAAGTGTCTGCAATAGAAGAAAAGGAAAATCTACGAATTCTTACTATGTCTCAGCTACACGGAATTCTAACTGCTTATGAAATGAGAAAGGGAGGTCCATCAGACAGAAGAGAAGCTGCTTTCAAGGCTTCAGGCAAAAGAGACTATTATGAAGCAAGTCACGTGCCAGAAGAAGAAGAAGAAGAATCAAATTTTGTCAGAAATCTTCAAAGGGGAACTGGAAGGTTCAGAGGTAAGTTACCTTTTAAATGCTTTGCTTGTGGAAGAGTAGGTCATTATGCTGCAAAATGTCCTCATAAGGATAAAGGAAAGGAACCTGCTAGATGGAACAAGAAACAGATTGCAAATAAGAAAAGCTACTACACTCATGAAGATAGTGATGGTCTATAAAATAGTGACGAAGATGAACGAGGTAATGACTATAAACTCTTAATGGCATTTGAAGATGATGATTACATGGATGCTATAGATGTGGATAGCTTTTGTGAAGAAATTTCTAGACTCAAGACATGTATAGAAGAAAAGAATAGGATCATTGATACTCTACAACTTCAAATTGATGAAAAAGAAAAATATCTTGAAAAGTTAGAAGGCGAAATTGTTGGTCTTAGAAAAGAGATTGAGAAAACAAAGGCTATTAATCTTAAGTTTGTCAAAGGATCTGAAACTCTGGATGAGATCATCAATGTACAGCGCTCTCCTCTAAACAAGACAGGTCTGGGCTATAATGGAGAAACTTCTCAAGCATCCACCTCAAAGAGTTATCTTGATGCAGCAAGAAGGAATGAGCAAAAGCACAATGGAGATCACCAAGTAAAGCAGGGACCAATTACAAACAAAGACTATCAGGCAAATCAGGGGCAATCTGTCTTAAGGATGAACAAAAGCTACAACTAGCCACAGGTAAAATCCTCTCAATTTGCTTCAAGAATGAATGACAATAGAAATTACAATTGTTTGGCCGGAAGATTTGATAACCGCAGAAATTTCTTCAATGGACAATGCTTTTCTTGCCATAACTTTGGTCACAAAGCAGCTCAATGCGTTGCATATAAAACGATCATGACTAGAGAAGCTCAAAAACAAAGAAGTATGACCGGGATTACAAAAAGGACCTATAACAACTTTTCAGTTCTTGAAAATGAAGTTGAATGTTCTATTTGCAATAACTTTGGTCATGAAGATTCTGAATGCAGGAGCAGGTTTCAGCAGACAAAGGAACAAGCTTCAAGCACCAAAACATGGAGAATAAAGGAACCACAAACAGAAAGATGTGGGATAGCATTTTATGCAGAGGGACAGGAAAATCTATGGTACATTGACAGTGGATGTTCGAAGCATATGACAGGTGATAAAGAAAAACTTGAATCATATTCTGCTCTAGAAAAAGGAAAGGAAGTTTCTTTTGGAAATGATACTCCTGCAACTATAAAAGGAAAAGGCACTGCTCAGTTAAAAGAAAAGGTCAAAGCTGGAAATGTTTTGTATGTTGATGGATTGAAACATAATCTTCTAAGTGTCAGCCAGATGTGTGATCAAAGAACCGAGGTGATATTCAGATCAAATGGATGTCTTGTTCGTGATCTTGATACAGGTAAAACAATGATCAAAGGTAAAAGAACTCCAAATAATCTATACATATTTGAAGAAGGACAACAACAATGCTATCTGAGCAAGGATGATGAGCACTGGTTATGGCACCGGAGGTTGGGGCATCTAAGCTTTTCACAAATAAGGAAAGCATGCAAATATCAGGCAGTTCGTGGTCTTCCAAATATCAAAGTTCCAGACAACAGCATATGCAAATCATGTCACTTTGGAAAGCAAACCAGAACTACCTTTCTGGAAAAGGAAGGATCAGCTAGCATGCCTCTTGAGCTAGTACATATAGATACATGTGGTCCATTCAGGAAAAGGACACCTCAAGGAGAAGAATACTTGATATTATTCATTGACGATTTCTCCAGGTTTGTCTGGTTAGGACTTATGAAGCACAAAGATGAAGCATTCGAAAAATTCAAATCCTTTAAAGCCTTGGTTGAAAATGAATCAGGATACAAAATTAAGTGTCTTAGATCCGACAGAGGTGGGGAGTTTACCTCAAATGAATTTTTCGATTTCTGTGAAGAACATGGGATAAGAAGAGAATTCTCTACAGCTAGAACTCCTCAGCAAAATGGAGTGGTGGAAAGAATGAACAGAACTGTCCAACAAATGGCTCGTGCTATGCTTGATGAATCTGGAACTCCCACAACTTTCTGGGGTGAAGCAGCACATGCTGCGGTTATTATTCTCAACAAAACAAATGTCCGAGTGAACAACACTCAAACCCCTCATGAGCTCTGGTATGGTGAGACTCCTTTGGTAAAGCAATTCAAAATCTTTGGGAGCAAATGCTATATTAAAAATACTGATGAGCAACTTGGAAAACTTGAACCTAGAGCAGATGAAGGCATCCTTCTTGGTTATTCTCCACACAGCAAAGCATACAAGTGCTATAATAAAAGACTTGGAAGAATTGTTGACAGCATTGATGTAGTGGTTGATGAGAAGGGATACATTCCTAGGCAAGTAAATCATGAAGATATCGAAGAAGATGATGGCCATCCTCAAAGACAGAATGATGAAGAAGAAGAACCTCAAGAAGAACCAGAGGAGCAGATAAGGATAGAAGAGAAGACTCCATCCAGATATGTTCAGAAGAATCATCCAGAATCTCAGATTTTGGGACAGAAAGAAGCAGGTGTACAAACAAGAAGAACAATTGCAGAAGCTTCAAGCTATTTGGCATTACTCTCTTCCACTGAACCACAAAATGTGAAAGAGGCATGCAAAGATGAATGTTGGGTCAAAGCAATGGATGAAGAACTTGAGCAGATCGAAAAGAACAACACTTGGGAGCTGGTTCCTAGACCAAAGGATAAGAATGTTATAGGAACAAAATGGGTCTTCAAAAATAAATTGAATGAAAATGGAGAAGTAATTAGAAACAAGGCCAGACTTGTTTGTAAAGGGTATGCACAGCAAGAAGGAATAGATTTTGAAGAAACTTTTGCTCCTGTTGCAAGACTTGAGGCCATCCGAATGTTCCTTGCTCTCTCAAGCTTTCAAAACTTCAAAGTATTTCAAATGGACGTGAAATCAGCCTTTCTGAATGGAGACTTGGAAGAAGAAGTATACATTGAGCAGCCAGATGGTTTCATTCTTGGAAATGATCCAAATCTTGTATGCAGATTGAAAAAGGCTCTCTATGGCCTCAAACAAGCTCCAAGGGCTTGGTACTATCGTTTGGACAAATATCTTCATCAACAAGGTTTTTCAAAAGGATCAACAGACAGCAATCTTTATATAAAAGTTGAAAATGACAAATTGCTGATACTTGTTGTGTATGTAGATGACATTATCTTTGGCAGCAATGAAGAAGCTATGAGTCAAAGATTTGCCTTGGTGATGCAGAAAGAATTTGAAATGTCCTTGCTGGGAGAACTGACATATTTTCTTGGTTTGCAAATCCAACAAAATGAAGGAGGGATCTTCTTGTCTCAAACCAAGTATCTCAAGCAGATTTTGAAGAAATATGGTATGGAAGAAGCAAAACCAGTATGTACACCCATGGTCACAGGATGTAACCTCAGTGCAAATGATGAATCAGCAGCAGTGCATCAACCAACTTACAGATCTATGATTGGAAGTCTACTTTATTTGACAGGTACTCGACCAGACATCATGCATGCAATGGGAACATTTGGAAGATTTCAGGCAAATCCAAAGGAAACTCATCTTCAGGCAGTAAAGAGAATCTTCAAATATCTTCAAGGGACTCAAAACTATGGCTTATGGTATCCTAGAGATACAGATCTCACACTTCATGCTTATACAGATGCAGATTGGGCCGGAAGCGTGGATGACAGGAAAAGCACAAGTGGTGGTGCATTCTTTATGGGTTCCAGATTAGTATCTTGGTTCAGCAAGAAATAGAGTTCGATTGCCTTGTCTACAGCTGAAGCAGAATATGTTGCTGCTGCATCTTGCTGCACTCAACTCCTTTGGATGATGCAAACCTTGCAGGATTTTCAAATCACTTGTACACCACCCATCTCCATCTTATGTGATAATACAAGTGCAATCAGCATTTCAAAGAAACCAGTCATGCATTCAAAAACCAAGCACATACCAATCAAGTATCACTTTCTCCGGGAACAAGTGCTTGAACAAAAGGTCAAGTTGGAGTATGTTCCTTCTAAGGAACAGGTTGCTGATATACTCACCAAACCATTGCCTAGGGAGACCTTTGAATACCTCAGGCAAAAGCTGGGGGTTGTTGATGCATCATCTTGTTGTTGAATCTCTTCTGATTGTTGGTTGTACGCAAGGTTCATCTGAAGTATATGCGTACATGTGCTGGGTTGCGGATTGGTCAAAGATCGAATGGCAGAGGTTCAGGGGGAGCATATCATGCATTGTTGGCATTATGGAGGAAGTACAGAAGGAGATCATGGATGCTGGTCTCAATATTGCTGCAATACGTCTCTATCTCTTTCATGGTCATGGATTATGGTTCTTCTTTGCAAATCTGGTTTATAGTCAGGGGGACCATGTTCTTAGGGGGAGCATAACCCTTTGCCCTTGATGTCAAAGGGGGAGAGTGATTGGTTGTTGTTGCCATCAAGTCCAAAGGGGGAGATTGTTGGCATTATGATACATATGTTGTACTTGATGGCAACCCACTCATCTTAGATAATAAATTATAGTGTAGAGAAAAGTTCACACACTTATATGTAGAGAAAAGTTTATTTCATGTAGAGAAAAGTTCATGCACTTTTATGCAGAGAAAAGTTTATTTCATGTAGAGAAAAGTTCACGCACTTTTATGCAGAGAAAAGTTTATTTCATGTAGAGAAAAAGTTCACGCACTTTCATGCAAGGAAAAGCGCGTATATGTTGGAGAACTTACCTTTGGTCCATGGTAGTTAGTCCTTGGTATTTGAACCTATGAGGAAAAGCGCGTATATGTTGGAGAACTTACCTTTGGTCCATGGTAGTTAGTCCTTGGTATTTGAACCTATGAGGAAAAGCGCGTATATGTTGGAGAACTTACCTTTGGTCCATGGTAGTTAGTCCTTGGTATTTGAACCTATGGTTTTGGACCATGGTACGCACTTTCATGCAAGGAAAAGCGCGTATATGTTGGAGAACTTACCTTTGGTCCATGGTAGTTAGTCCTTGGTATTTGAACCTATGGTTTTGGACCATGGTACCTCGTCAAAAGTGTTGATCTCACGCAATTTCATGGTTGGTTCATGGTATTAGTCCGACAGTTTTTGATCCTATGGTTTTGGCCCGTGGTATTGCATCCAAAAGTGTTGATCTCACGTACTTTCATGGTTGGTTCATGGTATTAGTCCAACAGTTTTTTGATCCTATGGTTTTGGCCCGTGGTATTGTGAAAGGCCTAAGACTATAAAAGAGGAAGGAGATCATTTGGCAAAGCATCTACTGAATTATCGAATATCTGATAAAGTGCTAGATCTGGATTATTGTGATGGGTTTTAGTGCAGATCTGGATCTGAATGAAGAAGGAACCTGAGCGTAAGGAGAAGGATAAGTTCTATTGATGGGTCAAAATCTTAAGGCTGGAATAGTGGTATCTCTATATGATTTTGATCTGTGATATGTGGCATACGCTTGATCTATAAATCTAATAATCTGGGTCTGAATTATTGATGCATGTTTTATTTTACACATGTTATGATCTGGGTATGTCTGATGTAACAACTGCAAAGTTATAAGGAAATATTTGCAGATCTGTATGCGGGTTGGCTTTGGTGAAATTAGAGATTGATGATGCAAGTGTAGTTGATGAGTTTTTGATGTTCTTGGATCCAGTTTGAAAATTTATGAAAAGTGGTCCTTGAAAGAAAAGAAGTAGGGGGATGTAGCTCCCTTCCAGGAGAGACTGGAAAACGAGAGAGAGTTGTAGCTCTCTGCAGGTTGCAGCCTACGTACTGGTAAAGGACTACACCAGTACAAAACCATTGTAAAAGGAGTTTCTAATTTGAAAGAAGATAGAGACATATTGCAGTAGGTGGTTTTCATTCACATTGGGTTTCCACCTTACATCTTGTGTTCTTTGTTGTGACTATCTGTTTTCTTTGTTCATGCTCATTATTTTATGGTACTGACATGCAAAAATAATTCAAAGAATAAATAAGGAAGATTTATTAAAAGAACTTGATAATACTGATTCACCCCCCCTCTCAGTATTATTTCCAACAAAGCATTTACTTTCTTTGCACTAGGACTAGCCTTCAGATTTTGCTCTTAGTAGTTAATCTCCTTTAGTTCAGTAGAGGAATGGTCTTGGAAACCTAATGATCAAGTGACCTAGTTGAGGTTGGCATGAGTAGAATGCATCTACTGTGTATATAGCACCGTCACCTCGAAGTTTGTACAAAACCCGGAGTTGATAAGTAAAATTGAAGAGGCTCTCGAAGTTTCATCACTCTTGGTTCAATACCACGACTCACAAAAAATGTTAATCACATGGCACTTCATGATGAAGGCTTCTAGAAACTAGACACATGGCACTTCATGATGAAGGCTTCTAGAAACTAGACATAAAGATGTATAGAATCTGCTCCTCTGGGCTTGATGTTAACACATTTTCTTGCACTTTATATATTTAAATAAATATTGGTTTTTCTTTATTCATAATTCAAAGGTTATCAATTGAGTACATGAGCAATACCAAATTTTTTGATGCATAGGTAATGCATATCTAGAGAACAAAAACTGAAGAATTTTGAAAAGTTCTAATGATGTACAAATATACTATGAGCTAGGCTCATATTCAAAATGTTTTGACTAGATATGCAAATATGACAATGTAAATTTTGAAAATGCTTATATATATATCTATATATATATATATATATATATATATATATATCTATATATATATATATATATATATATATATATATATATATATATATCTGTATTTTTTGCACAAAGTTTGTATCAAAGAATAAACCTCTAAATGATGAACTTATTTGAAGATGGTCTGGTTCTACAAATATAAGTTGTTCTTTTCATGTTGCTTCTCTTCTTACTGCTTTTGTATATTCTCCCCCTTAGATAATGCATTCCTTTTCATATTCTCTACAGTCTTTGGGGCTCCTCTTTCAAGTCAAACTAGCGAGAAGAGGGAATAAGGAATATTCACAACTTGTTCCTTAGATATTCAAATGGTTCTCTTGCCAATGGATTAGTAAATATGTTTGATATATACTCTTTTGTTGACATGTATTCCAACTTTACTATTTTCTCAACCACCTATTCTCTAAGGAAGTGATACTTTATAGGTACATGTTTAGTCTTTTAATGAAGCACTAGATTCCTTGAGATTCTTATTGCACTAGTAATATTGTATTTAATAGATGTTGGTTCCCTGAAAGTTACCTTCATATCCTGTAGAGTTTGTTTCATCCACAACACGTCTTTATAACAAGAAACACTTGCCATGTACTCGTCTTTTGTTGTATATATAGATACAGAGCATTATTTTTTTGTTAACTATGAAACCAATGGTTCTCCTAAGTAGAATGCACCACCACTCATACTTTTCCTGTCATCCACACAACTGGCCCATTCTTCATTTGTGTATGTTCAATGTAATATTCTTCCATTTTGGGTACCATAGTTCATAGTATGTAATCCCTTTCAAGTATATGGATATCCTTTTTGTTTCTATTAGGTGACTTTGTTTAGGTGATGATTGATATCTTTCGACTGATCTCACTGCCAACATTATATCTGGTCTAGAGGCTGTTAGATATAACAAACTGTAACACCCTCCTCTCACATCTACCCAAGTAACCAGCCAACCGGGGTAAACATGTGACGAAGGGTTAATATGATATGATTCAACTCCCTATGTTTCAGTTAAGGAAGTGGAACTAACATAACAAAACCTAAATCTTCCAGGCCTACTGCAGAACCCCCATGAGCCATCCAAACCTTCCAGGTGACTAGCCCATGAGACAAACTAAATATTTTACTGTATTAATCCCCTAATCGCTCCCATGACATGGGAATGCGTGTGACTGGGACCCTCCATCTGCTCCCACAACATGGGTATGCCTGTAACTAGGGAATTTACCAAGCAGTTCTGTGCCTGCAACTCCGAATTTTGTGCCACCTTTTGAGGCCTAGGGCTCAGGTCATTTCCGAGAACTCCATGACACTTCTAGAAATGAAAGATAATAGTGCAATAATGATACAAATGTAATTAATTGAATAAGGACTTGACTGGACCCCTACTAGCCATGACAAGAATTTCGTCAAACATGTCACAAATATGCATTCTATAGGTTTAAACAACATATATGAGCATAAGGGTCTCATACTTATTTGAGAATCACTAAGAAGCATTGATGCCTCATCACAATAATTTCATTACCATCTATTAAGTCACATATTCATTTTACATTCAATGATTAACCAACACATGATGAGAGCCATACATTTTCACTATCTTAAAATTCATTCATAACCATCATATAACCAATAGAAATATTAAGGATAAAACAACCATGTAAGCCACATATAAACAAGTATATTTACCCATAAAATACCAAGGATAAAGAGAGATCTTATTGATGATTGCATAAGCCGACCAAGTATGGAACTTTCCACGAATCACCCGACTGTATACTAGGCTAAACCAAATCTTTCTTTCAACTAGTCACCCCTATTTCATATTCCAAGCATGAATGCGGGATCTCATAAAACAAATCAATCAAAACCATCCAGGGCTTCCAGAGGCCAAACCACCTCAACCATCAACCAATGATTCCACCTCACAGTCGGACATCACTAACCATCACCAGATTGGTCTCTACCCAGGATGTCTAGGGATCCCGAGTGTTTTTTCCAACCAAGGCTCCAAGACTAGTAACTCAACCCACTAAGGGCTCCACAGCATTTTTCCTACCAAGGCTCCAGGACTGGTAACTCAAACCAAGTTGTTACAGGGCTCCAGAGTGGTTTTCCAACCAAGGATCCAAGAACTAGTAACTCAAACCACAACTACAGGAACATGAGAACCAACTAGAAAATAAAAAAATGAACCCACAACACTATGGCTATCCAGGAAATGACAAGGCTAGGAAAATCAACTGTCAATCCAGGAAATCCTCCATGCCAATGACATGCAACTCAGTATTTGCAAGAAAAACCCATTGTAGCTACTGATCCCGATGTCCTCTTTCAATTTCCTGCTCTTCCTTTTCCTTCTTTCTCCAAAACTCCAAGTATGCCACACTCCTCCAAGAGTGCTCCAAGAAAGCTCTAATTATCCAAGAGTATGAGAGAGAGAGAATTGAATGATAGCTCCAAAATTGAACTGGAAAAAGTATATGAATTGATCCTCATAAGCCTTTTTATCAATTAGGCCTCTATTTTCTTCATTTTCCATTATTTTCCTTCATTTTCCTCCTCACATGCAAGTTGTGACCTTTCACCTATCTTTTCTCCTATTTTCCATCATTTTCATAAATAAATGCCAAATAATGCTTCTTGCCTTTTCAAATGCCTTCGCCTTTGCCTTTGCCCATTTCCTTTAGCCATAATAAACAGAAGTGAACACCCACTAGGATGTTTTTTCCCACCATTCATCTTGGAATACATGTCCCATGACCTTGGTCTTGTATTTTTTTGACATGGAATTTTAACGAGGGTTGTTACACAAACTATTTATCATATATCTGCAAAGCTTCTGGTCAACATTAGGTGATTAATAATTTGCACACAACTTGCATCCAATTTCCATGGGGGTTGATATAGGTTTACAGTCTTCCATTTGGAGCTTATTCAACATATCCTTTAGATACTTCTCTTGACAAATGAATATACCTCCCGACTTTTGTAATATTTGCATACCTAGGTAAAAATTAAGTTCTCCAATCATTGACATCTCAAACTTAGACTTCATCTTTTCAAAAAACCATTTTACTAGGTGAGATTGGTTTATTCCAAAAATAATGTTGTCCACATACACAACCACAATTAGGAGTTCATCTTCATTGGCCTTTTTGTACATGTTACTATTCGCTGCACCTCTCTTGGAATCCCTTTTTGTAAATACTTGTCCAGCCTAAAGTACAATGCCCGTGGTGCTTGTATAAGTCCATACAATGCCTTCTTTAACCTACATACATCATTAGGATTATATGATAGTAAGAAGCCCTCAGGTTGTTCTATAAATACTTCCTCCTCAAGTTCTCCATTTATAAAAGTAGAACTTACATCCATTTGGTACACTTTGAAATCTTTATAGCATGCAAAGGAAAGAAACAATCTAATTTCCTCTAATCTTGCCGCTGGTGCAAAGGTTTCTTCATAGTCGAGACCTTCTACTCATGAGTAACCCTTGGATACTAATCTTGCTTTATTTCTAAAAATCTGTCCCTGTTTATTCATCTTAATTTTGAATACCCATTTTGTACCTATAACATTCTTTCCTGTTGGACTTGGTGTCAGTTCCCAGGCCTTGTTATTTTGAATCTCATCTAGATCTTCATTCATAACATCTATCTAGTGTTTTATTTACTTTCTTCATCAAAATGTCTTGGTTCGATCATTGATAGCATGGAAATTTGAGCTTGACCACTATCTATGGCATCTATAAACCAATAAGGTGGAGGTAATTTCAATTCCATGGAATACATGTATGGACAATTCATGTGGCCCCAAGACTACACATTTTTGTGGTATGTAAGGTTCCATTGAACTTTAATAGTATATAATAATTAGATGATATCATGCATGCTTTTTAAATATTCCCTTCATTTATAATTGACATTAATGCATCTCTTGTAGGCCTTCAAACAAAGGGTAAATTTGCATGTCTAGTTTGTGGTCCTAAAATGAAAGCTCATTGTTCAACAAGTTTAGGAAAGGCAATGTTAGATGAGTATAGGCACTTCCTCTATAATAACCATATGTATTCCGCTAATGAAAAGCATATTCTGAATAGGAAAGAAGACACTGAATTAAAGCCACAAAGAATGAAACCTTACATATGGAAGTAGGAATATAATAGAAATTGTTGTGAAGGACATGATGGGCTTTCATGAGGAATGAAAAGTTATCCCACTCAATTCATGAGGTTTCCCTACTATGAGCACCTAAACATAGCTCATTTGTATGATACATTGCATATCAAGAAGAATGTGACAATTTTTTGTGGCATATCATAGATGGTATGAGGGATAAATAAAAAATCCTTCAAATTTGTGATGACATTGTGGAAGCCAATCATGCAAAGAAAAGTGGAATATGATCAAATAGTGATGGAGACTAAAACAAACTTCCATGGTTATTAACAAAGAGGCAATTCAAAAATCTAAAAGAGGTCATTCAAAGAATTAAATTTCCCATTGGCTTTTCTTTAAACATAAATAACATCTTAACAAAGAAAGGTGAATTTGGTGGGGTAAAAGCACATGATTGACATACCTTCATTAAGGTAATTATTTTGGTATATATATTTCTATATTGGTATATGCGCATTTTTATGCTTTTTTTTTTTCTACTTTGGATTAAACAAATAACGTTTCATTTTTATTGTTACAATATGTTCTACTTCTATCTCTCCCATATGACTATGACTGCAACATTAAATAAGTTATATATGATCTTAGCAAATACATGAGGTAAGTAGCAATTTATATGCTGAGTGTTTTTTAAATTAGTTGTTCAAATTAATGACATGTGTTTTACTTGTAATGTAATATATTATGTTTTGTTGAAACATGTTATTTGCTTGCATCATCTATAGATGGTTTTCATTGAAAGAAATACATAAAGACAAAATAAATCATTGGAAGGGAGAAATTCATCAGATAATGTGTGAAATGAAAAAGCATCTACCTCCAACATTTTTCAATGCACAAGAAAAATACCTCATACACCAAGTTGAGGATATTGAATTGTGTGGACTTGTACACATAAGGTCAATGTGGATGGTGGAGAGGCACTTGAAATTATTGAAGGATTTGGTTAGACAAAGAGCATGTCTTGAGGGTTCTATGGTGGAGGGATATATGACATATCAATCCATGGTGTATATTAGTTAGTATATTCCTATATTAGCAACAAATATGTGTGTGGATCACAATTGGGATGTGAATTCCATCAAAAAGTTTGAATGAGAGCACCTATGGGGGAAAGGTAGAACCGCGAAAGTGAGAAGTAATTAAATATTTAATGTGGAGATTTACAATACACATATATACAAATTTTCATTTTTGTGTATATCATACTTATTTATTTTTTATTCTTTCATCAATTATCCATCCATCGACCATAACGGTGAATAACTCTGGTTGTAGCATGTTACCCATTATGCTGATTTTTCCTCATATATATGGACACAAAAGAGATCTAGTGATGCCTGTAGTTGTATATATGCACACACACGAGATCTAGAGAAGCTTTGTGATAATATACAGAGGTACAGAGTTCAAACATACCCATTCTCTATTTTTGTCTTCCTTCTTTATTAATTATGGATAACTATAATCTCTATGTATACAAAGGACATTGGGTGGGCACACGATGGATTAATTTGACAACAGATTAATTCACAGAATTCAACGAAGTCGGTTTTCAAAAAATGCGTTCACTCACTTCCTTTACGAGACCAACCCATGTGCATGTTAACGTAGATGTTAATCTTATGAAGAGCCCACTTTTTTTTTCACCTAGGTGGAAAAACCTATCAACTCAGGTGTCAAAACCAACAGTGAGGACAACCATCTCTGGCTGCTATCCGCTAATGTCGGTTTGACTCATCACAGTTAGATAGGAAAACCACGCCACCTGAAATAACCCGCTGGTGGTCCGTAAGGGAGCAGGCTCATCACTCCTGCCAGATGCCTCTGGGTCTTGGGCCGTTAACCTGTTTCCTTACGTCCGAGGAAGACGAGCTCTTAGCCAAGCAGAAGCAGTTTTATGGCATACTCCAGGCCGATGAAGAGCCCACTTTACCTCTTCATGATTTAGAAATACCATTTATTAAATTAATTTTTTCCTTTTTGATTTGTATCCTTTTTTCCTTGTAAAATCTGTTTGTGAGTTATTTATGATTGGTTATTTATTATTTTGAGTTATTTATGATTGGTTATTTATTATTTTATTCAGTTATTTATGTTTGGTTATTTATTATTTTATTTTGATTTCATAACTAAATGTATATTTTGCTATTAAAAAAGAAATAAAAAAAATTGATTTTTAACATTTAATAAAAACCCTTATCAATATAATAAGTACTTATTTTAAATTTAATTTTTCTAAGTTATTTAATTTTAAAACATTTAAATATGTATTTTTAATTAAATACAATATTAGGTTGAATTAACATTTATTGACAAAAAAATATTTTATATTATTCAACTATTAAATTATATATTTTTTAAATTATATAAATTAATTTAATATATATTATATTAAAATTTCTTATACTATTAAAAATTATATTCTTATATTATTTCTTATAAGAGCAAGATTGCATGTTCAAATTCTAGAAAATATTTCCAATTTGCTTTTAAAGTCGTCATCATATTGGAAATAAACTTCTATATATTTTCAATTTTCTAATACTTTTATTATATAATAAGTGGTTGGACACTTCCACAATTATTCATATTGTTGTTGGATATTTCTAGAATAGAACTGTGTAATATTTGTGATCCGTCTAATGTTTAGGATGGTAACTCCATCCATCATCAAGGACCAAAGAGCTTTCATTATATTTTCAACATTCTCTTCACTAAGTACAATATTATCTTGAATTAAGATTATTTTAATTGATTTAATTTTATTAACAATATTATCTTAAATTATTTAATTGATTTAAATTTTATTAATAAAAAATATTTTATAGTATTTATAATTAATTATTTATTATTTTTTTGAATTATATAAATTGATTGATTCTTTATTATGTTAAAATTTTATAAAATTAAAATTTATATTATTAAATAAAATAAAATGGAACACAATTTTTTCCAAATGAAAAAAGGTTATACAACATAGTATAAAACAAAATTGCATGATCACATTCTAGAAAACATTTCTAATATGATTTAAAGTATATATCCCTATTGCAAATAAACTTCATTAAAAAAAGGTGTACATTATTTTTGTAAATTGCATGATCACATTGTAGAAAACATTTTCGATTTGATTTTAAAGCCTATGAATGTATTGCAAAAGAAAAATTTTCGCACAAGGTATTAGGCATTTGGTAATAGGATGACCACCTATTACTTTTGTCAAACATGGTAAATAATGTTAAATTACAAATAACTAAATACCTCAATTTTCCAATCATTGGAATTTAAATTGACCCAATCCTAAATCTAAATACTAACTTAAATTTAATATTTTTACTTTGATTTAATTACATTTAAACTAAGTGGCAAGCAATAGCTACTATGTAGCCATTGTTAATATTGACCATGGTAACTAATATTTATTGGTGAATTATGATTTTATGATATAGTTGCTCGAGAGGGGATGCACTACATTTATACATTGGAAACAATATTGATTAGATGAAGCCATGAATTGAAAGATGTGAATAATGTTATGGTACATTATCATGGGGAGGGGTGTTTGCATTACTTAGAGAAGCTCATTGTGCCTGAGATGCCAATCTTACGAAGATGGAAATCGATTTAGCGACTAATGGTTTGAAAGATAAATAAGAAAACATGCTGCATTTTCATCCTGCAATATTTTATTAAGTTATTTTATAAATATATCATTAATGTGAATGCATGTGCGTTTTTTCCAGACACTTTCCAAGTTATATGAATATGTTTATTAATTAACAATGCCTTTTTTATGTGTTTGACATATTGCAGTTGAAACACCACAATGCTATGTTGTACAATGGTTATAAATTTTGTATCAAAAAGTTGGATGAAAAGAGGAATTTTTTTTATTGTGTCATAATTGTAGTTTTCCAGGTCACTAATGTTTCCTATAGATGTGACACACAACCACAAGTATTTGAAGATTGATACTATGGGTATTTGGATGACATACTTGAGTGTGACTTTGATTCCTTCAAGTTGATTCTATTTAAAGTGAAATGGTATAAGATACGAATGAATGAACATGATCCTGATCTTGATATAAATATTATTCAACACAATAATGGATTTACCATGGTTAATACAAGGTCATTTTAGTTAGGATTAGATCGCTATGTTCTTCCAAGCCAATGCAAACATATCTCATACTAAGAGGTTCTAGGTAGAGAGAGTTGGTCATATATTGTTAGATATGCTCCAAGAGGAGGACGGTAGAGTATAATTAAGTGTAAGAAGATGATAATGTAGTTATTTGATGATGTCTCAGATAATGAAGATGTCAAAGAAGTTCAAGGAGATGTTCAAGACAATGTTCTTGATGAAGATAATATCGATGATGTATTGTGAGATGAAGAACTTGAAGAAGTTGAATGAAATGACGAAATTGATGATGATGCTGAAATGATTGATCATTTCAACATCAGTTTTGAACTTGATGACATAAATGTTAGGTTGGATTAAGAAGAAGATTAATGATATTGAAATGCTGAAATGTATGAGGTATGCATTTATATGTTTTTCAGTTGATTTGTCTCTTTCATTTAACTTAAATTTTTGTTTTATTAATTATTTCTATATATGCTTGATTCTTACTATGTTTCTTTCAAATAGTTTATAGTATATAAATTGGGTATTCAAAATATTGAGAGTGATGTGAGGTGGGGGGGAGAGGGAGGGCAGACATGACATATTTTATTATATCTCTCTTACACTCCTACTTCCAATCTCAAAGTATATGAGTCCCCATGAGTACAAAATGATGGCTAGGAACCAATTATCTGAAGTGCCTATCTCAAGCTTATTCTTACCAATTTTTGGCCTACCTGAGATAAGGACCAATCCATTGCTTTAAATTTTCTAATAATTAGTGGCCGAAATAAAGCTCTAATTAATTAACCCTGCACATAATAACCTGTGAATGGGGCCAATGTTGAAATTTTTTCTATTTGTGCTTGTACACACTAAAATTTGACATGGCCATATACCCATTTAAATGGTTAAGTATAACTCACCCTCAAGCCTATTAATATCCAATGAAAAGCAGAAGTCATGTTAGAGAATGTCAAAATTTTTCTATACTATATGAAGTTCTATATGAAGTTCTAATGAAAAGTAAAAAAAAAAAAAAAAATTTAAAAAAAAAAAGAGAAAGGAAAAATGAAAAACATGAAATAAAAACTTTGGATAATTTTATTTTATATATTATGAAATAATCAATGATAGATTGGAAAGTATGAATGCACCAAAATATAACAGGAAAAAGGGGTCACAACGATCACTTTAAAACTGACCACGTGCACCAAAGTATAAAAGAAAACAAAAAGGTCATAGTAATAACTTTAAAAATGATCTTGCATGCCAAAATATAAAAATAAAAAATGGGTCACAGTGATCAATTTAAAACTGGCTACGCATGCCAAAGTAGAAAAGAAAAAAAAGGGTTCACATCGGACACACATCAAAGTCAAAGTTTCTGGCAAGCCAAAGTGTATGCCAACTTGGATTTTTTTCCATATTCAATTTTTTCCAAAGCATTTTCGAAAACAATGAATAATTTTGTACCCTTAATGAAGGTGGATAATTTGGGCCACAATAGGGTTGGCGATGTATACGAATTGGTTTGGGTCCTAAATAGGTTGAACCCTTGAAATGGGCAAACTCTAAATTTTTGCATGTCTACTATGATCTTGGATTGTGTATAACGACTTTGCTTAAGCAAAGAGCAAAGAAAGAAGGGCGTACAAATGAGGAGGTTGTTAGCGACTTGACGTTTGGATCACAAAAATGGTATTGCTCATTCCTATTTGATTCTCTTTGCATTTTTTAGTGTACAGAGGTTTTGATACTACAAAATTAGTGGTTCCATGTATCTTTTACATAGGATTTGAGTGCTAGACTACTTACTTCCAGTGTATCTTACATACACAACTACATAGGGCATGCTTTAACTATTTTATATAATTTTTCACAAAGCTGATATGTACCAAATATTAATACATGTGATTCTCTTTGGATGCATCATAATGTCTATCACTGAATCATTGAATACTTCCTTGTGCACACAATAATTGTTCAAATTTTGATGTTTCTCTCTCATTACTGAGTTGGTAGAGCACTAGTTACCACAAAAAAATAATGAGTTTACTCTCATAATAGATATGGAGCTTAGTAATGATGAACATTTAGTTCCTGTTGACCCATCCAGTATGAGGGCCCGGTTGCCATATACTTAGAGATATGACTTGGCTCTAACTATTGGCACATGAGAGTGTTATGCTGGTATCTTCAAACAATAAGGTACGTGTGCCTAGTGAGTGCATAATGTAACTCTGTTGAGGTTCTCTTACTACAAAAGGGGAGAGTAAAGTGAGCCTCTAAATGAGAGGTAGTAGTACCACTCAGGAAGAGACACATGTGAACCAGAAAGGTATGCCCAACACCCAGCAAAATAATCCACATCGAATGCGACAATCGTTAAAACCGAGTTGAAGGGGAAAACACGTACACCACCCAGCAGAGTAGTCCACACGAATGTGATGGTTGTTATAACCAGAAAACAATGATGGTATGTAAAGTATTTCGCGGAGTAGTCTAAAAGTATGTGACAATGATGAAAGCTAATACACAAAGGTGGTCTGTCTAGTATCCCCGGAAGTAGTCCATAGGGATGAGATAACAGTGATAAGCAATAAAACACATCTTCGACACTGTGAATACTAAAATAACCAAAGTAGTTCAAATATCTTAGTACAATTTAAGCAAACATGCATTACAAATGTTTAAAGATTAGTCATAAAAACATCTACAAAACATGCGTGAAAACGCGCTGGCCTTAACAAGGTTTTGAATTAAGTAAAAGCCCCAAGACACATTTGTACACCATACAACACTAGTCCCAGTAGTGGAACATTGGAGCCACTCCTCGCTCCTTAAAGAAAAAACTACATACTCTCAAAGCTATGTGGGAGGAGCCAAGGTGAAAATTCCTTGCTCATACAATGGGAGGGGTATATATAGCTAAGGGTGATGCTTGACCCTTGTGACTCTTGGACTACCCTCATGTCCATTCAACTTCCAATGAATTTTCAATTGACATGGCTCTTCAAATTCTTGTGTGTGTCCATTGGACTTCAGTTTACATTACATTGAGTTACAATGGATATGGCCCATAGTGGTGATGTGGCCAAGACAACTCATGGAACAACTTTACATGACACTGCTGACATGTATTGGATGACTGTGGTGTCTGTGTCAAGCTGCTACATTGCTGATTGGTGGATGTACTCTTGGTGTGCTTTGTCTTCTCCTCCACATGGCATAGTGTTGCGGGGTCTTCGATGGTCTTGTTCTTGCATGATGGTTCAATGCATATGTTTATTTTTCTTGTTGCTTGATGTGCTTGGTATGTCTGTCCAGCTACATGCAAGTCTTCTAGCATATGCGCTCCTTCTTCATCTCATTCGTCATCTCGCCATGATCTATCAGTGTACCTATTCCTGCAATTCACTCATGACGAGATGACATCAAATCCAAAATCTCTTAGTCTAGCACGATGCATTGTTATCGTGTTCTTGGTGATAGGGAGGGAGGAAAACTCATAGAGACAGTGCAAAGAGAAACTCAGGTTGGAGTGAGGAACTCTTGGAGGACAACCTGCACTGTCAGGAAAACCTGCGCAGTGACCACTTGGAGGTAGAATTGCACAGTGAAGGACACCAACGAAAATTGCAAGGTGGGACCCTGAGGGGCACTTTTGTGCAGTTCTTAGAGGGAAGACAAGACATGGATGCAAGGGACCTGCTCGGCATGATTGCGCAATTTAAGAGAGCAATGCAGGACAGGTAGAAGAGGGTCAGCTTGGCATGTCTGCACATTGCTGGAGAAAAGTGCAGTGAAAGGAAGTAGACAACCTAGTAGACATGACTGTGCAGGTTTGAAGAGAGGCATGACAGGGCTGCAAGGGACCTGCTGGGCATGACTGCACAATTTTGGAGAATAGTGCAGAACATGCAGTAGAGGATCTGCTAGGCATGTCTGCGCAGTTTCTAAAGGAAGTGCAGAGCAAGGCAACAGAGGACCAGCTAGGCATGTTTGTGCAACTTTGGAGGATAGTGCAACCCAGGTCTCAAACCTGTGCATGATTCCAACAGACAAGAAGGAGTCTTGATGACTTTTCTTGATAAATACACAGTTCATTTTGGACATGGAAGCAGTTTCTACGCAGTTCTGGGAGGCAGATATATTTCTCACCTCCAGTATTCTGTAGTGCAACTGACCTGGAGGACATCCTCAAGAACTACACAGTTCTGGGTAGCAGAGCAGGTTCACTAAAGGCTGAGAATGCGCAGTGCATCTCAGTCGGGGTCTAGTGAGTGTTGATCGGTCGGAAAAATTCTCAAGAAAATGGCTAAGTGTTTAAAGCAAGTGAACTTGTGCAAACTTGACATTGCGATCACACACTTAGCATACTTCAACGATGAGACAACATAGACCACCAGGACAATAAGAAAAAACATGCCCTTTGTGAGTCTGTCTTAGAGCTGAGAGTGACAAGTGCGACACTTGAGATAGACCTTTGGAAAACCGTGATGACACTTGCACAAAAATGCTTACAAATTTATGTATGAGTATGATGGATGTTCACATAGTGAAGATAACCCAAGCACACAAAGACAAACCTTCAAACTCACCAGAAAAAGATCGTAAGCATGAAAAAGTAATCAATATGCCAAAAGATGACCGCTGGTCAAACAACAAAAATGGGTGAAAAGACTTCACAAGAGCTCATGGGGTGAGCTTAAGTGTTTGCAACCATCAAAGGAAAAACCAAGGAAGGCTCTGAAATTTGGATGCAAGCCAAAATTTTGGAGGGTGTTGTAGCCACTACAACACTTGGCGATACACTGGTTGAATACTAGTTTCTCTATTTTGGTTCATTTATGGTGCAGGGCCTTGGCCTTTCGGGAAGTATTGATTCATTGTGTGGATCACTTCAGCTTCCTCACTTACCTCGCGGATAGACATGGTTCACCTTGTACCAACTTAGTTGAACACAACACAAAATTTAGCCATATCACAATGTTTCAAATTGCGAAGGGTAATTTGGATCACGAGTTTAAGATTTACAGAGTATAGTTTTCATCTTTGGTGTTGCTCTGCTGCCAGCAGGCCTGGAAAATACCTGGCAGAGTCACGCAGGAACACAAGCACTACTCCATTGCCAGCAAGCCTAGATAGTACCCCGATGGACTTGCCTGCTTCACTTTTCTGCACATGAAGCCTTTCTCTTCTTTAGCCTTTGTTTTTTGAAAGAGAACTGTGCATAGGTAATTATTTATTTTTGGGGAAAAAGAGGGATCTTGAATTATTGAGAGAAGGTGAGGTTGTTCCTTCAGAGAATCATATAAAGAATTCTGATTCAATTTTTCTTGTTTAGATTTTCCCCTTCTTCGTTTCTATTAGTTCGATAAGCTTGAACACACCAGATCAAAAAACTGAGTATAGGCATGAGGTTTCCTAGACTAGACACAGGTTCATGACTCAACCAAAACTTTCCTTGTAGATAGATCATATTTTTCGTCAAGGCTTCATCAGCCAAAAGTTACAACCAAGCACAAATAAGACAGACACAAGATTGGCCAAGCGCTGCAATGTCACAAGGTTCTTTGAACTTTAGCCACATACCCATTCAGAAACTAGAACAAAATGCATGCACAACACTTATTCGCATAGTGAAAAAAAAAAAAAAACATGAAAGGAAAAACAAGACTAGAGGAAAGACGTACACAACAAGGAAACAAGACCAGAACACAAGAAAACAAAAGGACTAAAGAAACATGATTTAAAATAAGAAAACCATGACGGACTATGAGTGCAAGATGAGTGTAAGGAAGGGAAAAATGAGATGCAACTATTCCTAATCCCATCCTAACAACTAAACGATCGAGGTTACGTGAAATGAAATTTTCATTGAAGCCACCGTAGTCGCTCCCAACATGCCTCCAAAAATATACAAATGATTAAAACAGATAAAAAGTAGTGTTCAACAGAAAATACAAAAACTTAAACAAGCTGCACATAGAAAGGAAGGTATTTCTTGTGGGCAGAAATATGTGTCACAACCACCCAATACATGTGCTTACCTTTTTGATTGATACCCTTTCTAAACAAACCTCAGAAGCTTCTTGTGGATGTGTCATTATCTGCACTAAGCTTCTTAGTAAGCACAAGGAAAGATTGAAATTTGTTTCCTGCAAAATGGCTCGCCAAATAATATTGTTCCAACCATTCAGCAGTTGGATCATAAAATTCATGATGGTTGTTTGGAAAGCCTCGTGATATTTGAAAAGAGAAATTTCTGATTCGAGAGATGGGATCATGATGGGAATCTGGGAAGGAAATATGGATCTAATCATTCTCAGGGATCATGCTAAGAAAATGAGGACTTGCCATAACCTTGACCGAAGGCTGAAGTGCCTCACCTACTTGACAAAAGTCTGAAGAGAAAGATGGGAAACAATTAAGATCAGAGTGTGAGAGGCTATTGTCACCAGGTGTGCTCATGGGAAAATGATAAGACGAACGATAGTCACCCAAGATAAAGAAATGACCAGATGAGATAGTTGAGACGTCAGATTCCCAATTTGCAATGAACAAAGAAAAATTCATTTGAGAAATTTTGTGAACTCTCTAAACAATAGAACCAAGTTTGTTGTGAGCTAGACATGACAGACCACCTTCCTGTCATTGGAGAGAAATTGTGTAGGCATCATCGTCATCACATGAATTTAAAAAGGATGCCAACACTGTGAATGCGTGAAACCAGTTGGGTCATGGTGAATGGAGAGGAACTTGATTCGTGTGATAGCTTGTGTGCTCATCATCACCTAGGGATATTTACGGTGCGATGAGTGGACAAATTTGCAGTGCAAGGATCGCAAGAAGGCTAAGGAGCTGATCATGAAGAGATAAATTCAATATGTGTGATTGCGGGAATAGAGAGTCTTTCAGATGACCAACTTCATAATCCCATTATTTCATGATAGATGAGCATTCCCAACCCGAGTTTGACATGCGAGATTTGCATGAAGAAGGATGTGCCATGACAGAATTGTGGATTCGGTCGTAAGTGAAAATTTGAAAGATCATCCA
This sequence comes from Pinus tabuliformis, assembly GCA_031772625.1. Taxonomy (NCBI): domain Eukaryota; kingdom Viridiplantae; phylum Streptophyta; class Pinopsida; order Pinales; family Pinaceae; genus Pinus; species Pinus tabuliformis. Next base: position 313,829,310 of record CM062808.1, on the reverse strand, counting down.
GAATGCCAAAACTTTTTTACATGAGAATCCACATAGATAGAGACCATGCAAATAGATGGATTGTGCATGAGAAACCAGATCTGATTGGGTTCGTGGGGCTTACCAGAGTTTCGATGTCATGCCACAACCATCAACGGACGTTGAAGTGCCTCGACTCCCTAACACATCCCAGAACTTTCCAGAATTTTAGAATCGTATTTTGAAGCTTGAACAGATCATGCATGGCTTGATGATGGCTATTGTTGCTGATTTCAAAACTACTCTCAGGATGGCAGCCATCTTTGTCATAGGTTGCACCGGATTTTTTTAGCTTCAGCAAGGTGACTTGAAGAGTTTTCTTCATGCAAGAGAAGAGATGATGGGGAATGGGAAGAACACTCTGTGATTAGACTGTTTTCAACTTCATCATGGACAACCTCACTGCCTTTTGCTAATTTAGGATATGACTCATTGGATGAAGAAACAAGAGAACGTGGAGTATCTCTGATGCATGTGGATGCATTGTGAATGGTAGGATACATGGGCAAGTGAGGTGAAGAGGAAGTTTCTATATCGACGTCTTCTTTGACTGGAGCACATTCTAGATCTAAGTTAGAGTCTTCATGAGAAAATGGAAGATCATATGATGTGCTTGAGCGTTTGTCATGACATATGGAATCATGGGAGTGATGACTGTCCAAGACTAGGGGTTGATCGAAAGAATTAATTGTACAGGATGTTCCACTGAGATTAGTAGATTGATAATCATTCAAGAATGGAAGCTCATTGTTTTTATGCACACAATTTTGTAACAGAGTGGGAAGATGTTAGACAATTATATATTACGGAGCAATGGAACACATAAAATATTGCAGAAATATAAACACAAAAAATGCACAAAACAAGAGAGACACAGATATACGTGCTTCACCCAGTTTGGGCTACGTCCACCTTGAACATCCAGTCCTTCCTTTCTATTATCCAGCAAAATGAAGAGACACAACCTACAACAAATCCGCTGTAATATCCTCTGTTTTTTCTGACAGTATCACCTCTCTATTTCTCGCTCAAAGAATACAAATCTATCACACAGCCTCAAATACAATGCCCTCATACAAAGAGAGGGGTTTCCATCATACGGCCCAGATTGACTAGAAATTACTATACTTTTACAAGGCAATTTTACAGCTGTTTTTAGCTTCGGGGGCACTGCCCCCAAAACCCCCCGCTAAGGGGGGGGGGCTCCCAAAGGTCGCAGCTGCCCCCCCTGGAATTCCCCTGCAGCGAGTATTTTATGGGCGGCGTTTTCGCCCCCATTTCGAACTGGGGTCCGATGTGGCGATACCTTTGAATATAGAAGATAATCAAGCTCCACACCCAACAATCTCCCACTTGGAGACTGATTGTAGCAACTCCACCGCTGCTCCATTTTCTGGACAATGACTCCTCTTTGGACCTAGCTGTTTCTCATCTTCATCTTCATCCTTGAAGACCAACTGAAACTGAGCATATTCTCAGTTTATCCCTGGTTACAACTTTTGTTATCATATCTGCAGGATTCTGGCTAGTGTGTATCTTTTCCAGCTTCAACTCTCCATCTTCCAACACTGATTGTATGAAATGGTACTTGAGCTGTATGTGTTTAGTTCTGGAATGAAATGCTGAGTTCTTTGCAAGATGAATGGCACTTTGGCTATCACTGTATAACGTTCCCATATCATGCTCCTTACCCAATTCACCCATAAACCTTTGTAACCAAATCATTTCTTTACTAGCCTCTGTAGCAGCAACATACTCTACTTCTGTTGTTGAAAGTGCAACAACACTTTGGATTTTTGAAACCCAACTGACAGATGTTCCTCCAACAGTAAATACATATCCTGTAGTGCTCCTCCTGTTATCCCTGTTACCTGCCATATCTGCATCAACATATCCTTGTAGGGAGATGTTTGAACCACCAAACCATAATGCTTGATTTGTGGTACCTTTCAAATATCTGAGAATCCATTTCACTGCCATCCAATGTTCCTTTCCTGGATTGTTCACGTACCTGCTTACAACTCCCACTGCATGTGCAATATCAGGCCTTGTGCAGACCATTGCATACATTAAGCTTCCAACTGCTGATGCATATGGAACTTTAGACATATAATCCATGTCTTCTTGGGTCTTTGGGCACATTTCCTTGCTAAGTTTGAAATGGCTAGCAAAAGGTGTACTAACTAGTTTTGCATTGTGCATGTTAAATCTTTTCAACACCTTTTGTATGTACTCATTCTGAGACAATGTTAATTTACGATTTTTTCTGTCTCTAGTTATTCTCATACCAAGGATTTGTTTTGTAGCTCCCAAATCCTTCATTGCAAATGAATTTGCTAATTTTCTTTTGAGCACATTTATTTCCTGCATGTTAGATCCTGCAACAAGCATGTCATCTACATACAATAACAATATAATATAGCTGCCATCATTTTTCTTTTTCAAATAAACACAATGATCAGAGTGACATCTAGTATAACCTTGTTCAGACATAAACTTGTCAAATTTTAGATACCACTGCCTTGGAGCCTGTTTTAAGCCATACAAGCTCTTCTTCAACCTGCACACTAGTTTCTCCTTCCCTTTCACCTCATATCCTTGTGGTTGCTGCATATATATCTCTTCCTCCAAATCCCCATGGAGAAAGGTTGTCTTTACATCTAACTGCTCAAAATGCAAATCTTCAGCTGCTACAAGACTTAAAATATTTCTGATTGAAGTCATTTTAACAACAGGAGAAAATATTTCATCAAAATCAATACCTTTCTTCTGTGCAAACCCCTTCACCACAAGTCTAGCTTTGTACCTCTGTTTTGCTCCATCTTCCTTCAGCCTGTAAACCCATTTATTCTTCAATGTAGTTTTTCCTACAGGCAACCTGACTAAATCCCAAGTCTGGTTATGCATTAAGGAGTCCATCTCTTCTTCCATGTCTACCTCCCACTTCTTCTTGCTTTCAACCTGCATTGCTTCTTCATAACATTCGGGTTCACCAGAATCAGTCAACAATAAATAATATAATGAAGGAGAGTATCGTTTAGGGGGTCTACTTATCCTGGTAGATCTTCTAACACCACTTTCAGGTGTTTGGGGTGCCTGTTGTTGTTGTGGTGGTTGTTGTTGTTGTGGTTGTTGATTATTATTATTTTCAGGCACCTTTACTTTTTCAGTGATTTCATCAAGAACTGCGTATTCCTAAATTTCCTTTTCCTATTTCTTTTCCTGCAACTGATTCTTATACAAGACCTTTTCATTGAATATTACATCTCTGCTCCTAATGATTTTGTGATTTTCATAATCATATAAGCGATAACCAAAATCATTAACACCATATCCAATAAAGGTACATTTCTTTGACTTTGCCTCAAGCTTTGTTCTATTTTCTTTATCAATATGGACAAAGGCTTCACAACCCAAAGGCTTTAAAATAGAGTAGTTTACCTTTTTACCTGTCCATGCTTCCTCTGGAACACCACCATCCAAGGAAATTGAAGGCCCTCTATTTATTAGATAAACAACAGTATCTACAGCATCTGCCCAAAACTGTAAAGTCAATCCTGCATGCAATCTCATGCACCTTGCATGCTCCATGATTGTTCTGTTCATCCTTTCTGACACACCATTTTCTTGTGGTGTTCTTGGAACTGTCTTCTCTCTGCGAATTCCATGCTCTGAACAGTACCTATCAAACTCTTTGCTGCAATATTCACCTCCATTATCTGATCTAAGACACTTCAATTTCTTTCCTGTCTCAATCTCAACCAAAGCTTTCCATTTCTTGAAATTATCAAATACATCAGATTTATTCTTAATACAATAAATCCAAGTTTTTCTAGTTGCATCATCAATAAAAGTAACATAATAATGAGAGCCACGGAGAGATGATACCTGAGCAGGTCCCCATACATCTGTATGCACAAGCTCTAATTTTTCATTCTTCTTTTCTTTCCCAACTCTGAGAAATCTGACTCTCTTTTGTTTTCCATAAATGCAATTCTCACAGAAGTCCAAATCAACATTCTTCAAACCTGGCAACAAATTCCTTGAGTGAAGAATCTTCATCCCCTTTTCACTCATGTGTCCGAGCCTATGATGCCATAATGTTGCATCTTCTCCTTTGGAAGTTAAAGCATTAACAAAGTTAGAAATACCATTGCATAAATACAATGTACCAACCTTTTTCGCCTTTTGCTATTACTAGGGCTCCTTTGGTGACCTTCCAAGATTTATCTATGAAAGTTGTCACACAACCTTCACCGCCTAACTGCCCTGTTGAAATCAGATTTTTCTTTAGATCTGGAACATGCCTTACCTCCTTTAATAGCCATTGGTTTCCATTCTACTGTTTTACAAGAACCTTACCCATTCCAACGATTTTACAGGGTTTATCATCACCCAGACGAACTTGTCCAAAATCTCCTTGAATATAGTCATGAAAGTATTTCTTATCAGGTGTGGCATGGAATGAAGCCCATGAATCTACCACCTAGGAATCAGTAATATTTTCGAAAGAAAGAATCAAAGCATCTTGTAACACCTCACTTGTCACATTTGCTTCATGATTGTTTTCTTGTTGTGCACCTCCTTCTTTTCCCTTCCGAGATCTACAGTATTTCTTTAGGTGTCCTTTCTTTCCACATTTCCAGCACACTATCCCCGATTTGGACTTGGATCTGCCTTTCCTTGATTTACTGCGATATCCTGAGCTCTTTCCTCTTTCCATTTTTCTTCCTCTAGACTCTGCACTCAAAGCATTTCCCGATGTCTCACCGGAGCTTTTCCGTCGCATTTCCTCGCTAAGGATAGCATTGACAACATCATCAAACTTTAAAGTACTAGATCCAGAAACAGAGTTACTAATGGCCATTACCAAACCATTCCAACTTTCTGGTAATGAGCACAAGAATAACAGAGCTCTAACTTCATTATCAAAGTTTACCCCTACAGAACTTAACTGACTTGTAACTATATTAAAATCATTTAAATGGTCTGCAACAGATCCACCTTTCGACATCTTCATATTAAATAATCGTTTCATAAGAAATACCTTGTTTAAGGCCGAGGGTTTTTCATATAGTTTCGACAGCGTTTCAATCAAACCCTCTGTCGTGGTTTCCTTCGAAATGTTGAAGGAGACTGACGCAGCAAGGCACAACCGTATTGTTCCGAGTGCCTTTCTATCGAGAAGGTTCCATTCTTCATCTGTCATACCCATCGACATATTTGATTTTCCGCCCAATGGTAGGTATAGATCTTTCTGATACAGATAATCTTCCATCTGCATCTTCCACAGCGAAAAGTTTTTGTTGTTAAATTTCTCGACCCTAAACTTACCATCTTCTGCCATTGCTCCCACTCGAACCAGGAACCCTTCTTTCCTGCGAGTTTATCAGCCAAATAGACCTTCGTCTCTGATACTAGTTGTTAGAAAATTATATATTACGGAGCAATGGAACACATAAAATATTGCAGAAATATAAACACAGAAAATGCACAAAACAAGAGAGACACAGATATATGTGGTTCACCCAGTTTGGGCTACGTCCACCCCGAACAGCCAGTCCTTCCTTTCTATTATCCAACAAAATGAAGAGACACAACCTACAACAAAGCCACTGTAATATCCTCTGTTTTCTCTCACAGTCTCACCTCTCTATTTCTCGCTCACAGAATACACATCTATCACACAGCCTCAAATACAATGCCCTCATACAAAGAGAGGGGTTTCCTTCTAGGGCAAAAAACCCTAAACTAAACATAAGTTCTACCATCAGATCATCTGCCTAATGAACGGCCCAGATTGACTAGAAATTACTATACTTTTACAGGGCAATTTTACAGCTGTTTTTAGCTTCGAGGGTGCTGCCCCCGAAACCCCCCCCAGGGGGGGGGCTCCCAAAGGTTGCAGCCGCCCCCCCCGGACCCCCCCTGCAACGAATATTTTATGGGTGGCGTTGCCGCCCCCATTTCGAACTAGGGTCCCATGTGGCGATACCTTTGAATATAGAAGATAATCAGGCTGCACACCCAACAGAAGATTGATAGTGTCCTCACCTTTCTGCTCCTCTACCTATGCAATGTGACTTTGCCTTGTGCCTGATCGCAATTTGAGCCAATAACTTGAGAATCAAGAGAATTTGAACAACTGGATGGTGAAGTGGATTGATCAAGCGAGTCATGGTAGAAGGAGTCATGGCTTGTAGATGATGGAGGATGGTAGAAATGTAGATCAGATTCGAGACTTGAGTTATGGACGATGACATCCTCTTGCAAATTGGAGGAATGAGTCTTCATTATAGGCTTCCTGAGCCATTCTGGAACTTCCTCCGTAGAAGCGGGAGATAGATGAGAGGATGGGCTAGGGACATTCTGCACATATTTCTCATCTTTGAAATCAACGCAAAGGGGCACCCACATTGGGACTGGAAAGGGAGGAGGAAAAGGAACAAATGGGATGTTTGACTCCTCCTCTGAAATCTGAGGTGCCTCATGATCTGCAAGAGTTTGGGAGGAAGGGAAATAAGGAGGTTCACCATATTGATAACTATGAACCAAGCATTCAAGGTCTTCTCTCAAGAAGTCAAAGTTCACAAGCTGTTTAGGAATTTTGTAACAGAGATGAAGGAAACAATAAAAAAATTCCTCGACTGATTCATCAGGCTCCATACTTAAACCACATATTTTTTCACGGAAATCCCGGTGGCTATACTCATCGAACATTTTAATCATCATTTCAGCAAGATGACAAAATGAATTGATAGAGGCAAAGGGTAATGTGTAACACCAACATTGAGCACAACCTTTGAATGTGAGGGTGAGTAATACAGTCTAGACATCTTCGTACTCTATCTTGTGGCGTAGGAAAAAGTTTATAACTTGGCGCACATGCACACAAAAATATGTTTCATCCTCACCACTGAACTTTAACTTGGACAGGTCATGGATAACTTCTGCAGGGATGGTGCATTCGAACTTTGTAGAAAGACATCTCAGGATTATGATGTTAAGAAAAGTCATTTTTTAAATAAGATATTCAAACGAGACTCTACATGCAAAACTTGTCATCTGACCCTCCTTCTAGCGCCATTTTGTTGACGGTGCTGGACCCGCCAACAAAGGGGATCTCTTCGATGTGAAGTCCCAAATAGACCTCACACCATTTAGTGTAGGAGTCCCATCTGGTATGAAGGCCCGATTTCCATATACTTAGAGATTTTCCTTGGCTCTAGTTGTCAACACATGAGAGTGTTACGCTGGTATCTTCAAACAATAAGGTACGTGTTCCTGGTGAGTGCGTAATGTAACTGTGTCAAGGTTCTCTTACTATAAATGGGGAGAGTAAATTAAGCCTCCAAATGGGAGGTAGTAGTACCACCTGGGAAGAGACACATGTGAACCAGAAAGGTCTGCCCAACACCCAGTGAAATAGTCCACAACGAATGTGTCAATCGTTAAAACCGGGTTGAAGGGGACAACACGTACACCACCTAGCGGAGTATTCCACACAGATGTGACTGTCGTTATAACTAGAAAACAAAGATGGTCTATCAAGTATCCCGTGGAGTAGTCCATAAGGATGTGACAATGATGATAGCTAACATGCAAAGGTGGTTTGTCTAGTATCCCACGGAGTAGTCCATAGGGATGAGGCAACAATGATAAGAAATACAACACATATTCAACACTACAAGTACTAAAATAACCAAAGTAGTTCAAATATCTTAGTACAAGTTAAGCAAACATGAATTAAAAATGTTTAAAGATTAGTCTTACAAACATCTACAAAACATGCGTGAAAACGTGCTGGCCTTAACAGGATTCTGAATTAATAAAAAGTCCCAAGACACATCTATACACCATATAACACTCATCCCAGTAGTGGGACATTGGAGCCACTCCTCACTCCTTAAATAACAAACTACATACTCTCAAAGCTATGTGGGAAGAGACAAGGTGAAAATTCCTTGCCCATATAATGGGAAGGGTATATATAAACAAGGGTGATGCTTGACCCTTGTGACTCTTGGACTACCCTCATAACCATTCAACTTCCAATGACTTTTCAACTGACATGAATCTTCAACTTTCATGTGTGCATCCATTGGAATTCACTTTACATTACATTGAGGTACAAAAGATATGGCCCATAGTGGTGATGTGGCCAAGACAATTCATGGCACAACTTGACATGACATTGCTAACATGTACTGGTTGACTATGGTGTCCGTGTCAAGCTACTGTGCCGCTGAGTGATAGATGTACTATTGGTGTGCTTTGTCTTCTCCTTCACATGGCATAGTGCTGAGGGGTGTTCAATGGTATTGGTATTCCATGATGGATTAATTCATATGTTCCTTTCGATTGTTTCTTGATGTTCTTGGTACGTCCATCGAGCTGCAAGCAAGTCTTCTAGCATGTGCACTCCTTCTTCATCCCGTTCGTTGTCTCGCCATGATATATCAATGTACCTGTTCTAACAATTCACTCATGACGGGAATAAATAAAATCCAAAACCTCCTAGTCTAGCATGATGCTTTGTTATTGTGTTCAGGGTGATAGGGAGGGAGGATAACTCATTGAGACAACGCAGAGCACAGTTCAGGCTGGAGTGAGGAACTCTAGGAGGACAACCTACACTATCAGGAAAAACTGCATAGTGACCATTGGGAGGTAGAATTGTGTAATGAAGGACACTAGTGGCAGCTACAAATTGGGACCCTGAGGTAAATTTCTATGCAGAACCTGGAGGAAAGAGAAGACAGGGCTGCAAGCGACCTGTTAGGCATGACTACGCAATTTCTTAGAGCAATGTAGGATAGGATGTAGAGGTTCGATTGAGCATGTCTACGTAGTTTTGCAGAATGGTGCAGAGCAAGGTAGCAGAGGACATGCTAGTCAGGACTGCACAATTTTCAAGAGAAAGGCATGACAAGGATGCAAGGGACCTGCTGGGCATGACTGCACAATTTTGGAGAAAAGTGCAAGATAGGCAGCAGAGGGTCAGTTGGGCATGTCTATGTAGTTTTGGAGAACAATGTAGAGTAAGGAAGCAAAGGACTTGCTAGAAATGACTGCACATTTTTTCAAGAGCAAGGCATGACAAGGATGCAAGGGACCTGCTAGGCATGACTACGCAATTTTGGAGAATAATGCAGGACGAGCAGCAGAGGGCCTACTAGACATGTTTGCACAATTTCTAAAGGTAGTGCAGAGCAAGGAAGTAAAGGACTAGGTGGGCATGTTTTCGTAGTTTTGGAGGACAGTGTAGACCCAGGTCTCAGAGCAGTGCAGGCTTCTAGTAGACAAGAAGGAGGCTTGATGATTGTGCTTGAGAAATGTGCAGTTCAGTTTGGACATGGAAGCAATTTCTGTGCAGTTCTAGGAGGCAGACATGCTACTCATCTCCAAGATTGTGCATTGCAACTGACCTGGGGGAAAACCTCAAGCACTATGTAGTTCTGGGTAGCAGAGGAGGGTCACTAAGGGCTGAGACTGCGGAATGCAACTCAGTCAAGGTCCAATGGGAGAGGGTTGATCGATCAGACATATTCTCAGGAAAATTGCTAAGTGTTGAAAGAAAGTGAAATTGTGCAGACTTGATATTGTGATCACAGACTTAGCATACTTCGACGAAGAGAAAAACTAGAACACCAGGACAACAAGACAAAACACGCCCTTAGTGAGACTGTCTTAGATCTGAGAGTGATAAGAACGACACTTGAGATAGACCTTTGGACGATCATGACTACACTTTAGATAGACCTTCGGACAATCGTGACGACACTTGTGCGACAATGGTTACAACTTTGTGCGTGAGTACGACGGATGTTCACATAACAACCCAAGCACACAAAGATAAACCTTAAAACTCACTAGAACAAGATTTCAAGCATGACAAAGCAATCAATATGCCAAAAGACGACCATTGGTCAAACAAGAAAAAGGGGTGAAAAGACTTCACAAGAGCTCATGGGGTGAGCTTGAGTGTTTGCAACCATCAAAGGAAAAAACAAGGAAGGCTCCAAAATTTGGATGTAAGCCAAAATTTTGGAGGGTGTTGCAGCCGATACAAGAGTTCCCTATTCATTTTCCAAGGTAAAAATAAACCACCTACTTTGAGTGATGGATTGTGCTGCATCATGTTTCATCAAACATAATATTATGTGGAGAAGGCCATATCCATGTACACAGAGATGGGTCCTGTTGTGCTCTACAACACCCCCCCATTTCATATCATTTTTATTCCAAACATTAATATAAGAAATGGGTCCCTTTAGAAATTAAATTGGTATCAATACTTTTATAGTCCAAGAAAATCCAATAATCGAATATTTGCACTTTATAAAGCTTTTTGGACAAACCCATTAAAAGTAATCAAGTAATTCTTTGTCATTGCGATAAAGCAATCGCAAGATCGCATATCGCAATAACACATGAATTATAGTTAAACGCCCCAAAGCTTTCTGCCGATGCGCATTCGGCGCATTCGGCGATCAGCGATACTCCATGCTCATGTTATAATGCCCCATGCCAATAGTCCCGACGCGATGCGCATTCGGCGCATTCGGCGATCAGCAACTTGCTACAACATTTGTATTGTTCCCAAAGTCTTGTCCTGATGCGATGCGCAATCGGGAATCGGGTATCGGCGACAATCTCACCCAAGTCTTATTGCGCTTAAAGATTTTCGCTGATGCGATATCGCATTCGGCGATCGGTGATATCCATTACACACCATTAAAGCGCACTAATCATACCCCGATTGCGATCCGATAAAGCACGGTTTTCAATGTAAAGCCGTTAAAGTGATGGGATCGCACGATTCATTTGTATTAAAAGCTAGATCGCTTACGCAATCAATCACTTCCTCCCAACCGCCAAAACGTCCATTGCATGCTTAAGTGAATCATTCACCCAAATAACGATATAATGGGCATTTAAGGAATGACAGATTGAAAACGGCTAATTAATAAGATCATGTCCTAAAATCTTTTTTATGGATTGTATCCGCGCCCATTTTAAAAGCTAAATCCTTTATTTACGCATCTATTCATATGTGCTGTATCACTTAACAGCTTTTCATCGCTATCTCTGTGTATTACGCCCAGTTGCCTCTTTGCGCAGAATTCATTCATAGAAGCTAAGCCTGAGAAGATGGGAAAGAAGTCCAAGAGGACTGCAAGTGCTTCCGCAACACTAGTTGTAGGACAAGCGGTCGCAAACAAAAAGAAGGGCCTAATATCTGATACAACATGCACGGGTCTCACCAGAGTTACTTGGCAAGGCACTTATAACCTAATTGAGGCTGAGCAACCAAAAAAGACAGTGACAGAAGCTAGCGTGGACTTATTCAAGAAGTCTGAAGCCACTCTCAAAGACTTGGCCGACTCTTTCCTTCACAGGATAACGGCCAGGGAACAGATTCTCCCCTATACAGACGTCGTGAAGTGGGCAATTGAGGAAATTCCAATCCACGACAGGACTTTTAGCACCAGAGATGGGAGGATTTTCGGATCATTCAAGCCAGATGACCTAAGGCAAATGTATCATTTGCCCGAGCCAGAGAAAATATATAACAAGGCCTTCCTGGAGAAGTTTGCAAGCGAGAATGAGATCGAATCTGAACCTATCAAGGATTGGAGGCAAAATCCCAACAAGCACAAGCACGAATCCTCCGGTAAGTACTCGGTCGATTCTTTGGCTTCTCCTTATTGTTATGCGGGGATTATGATGTGTAGACTATGGGGTTTACATGATTCTGCCAATTTTACCATTGAAATGGTTCCTCTCATGGAGGCAGCAGTAAACAGTATAATCATGGATTGGGCCACCATTCTCTCTGATAAGCTAGCCGTAGCTATTTGTGATTTTAGGACCAATTCTGTTGTCACTGAAAGGAAAATTCCCCCGTTTTATTACAGTGCATACATCCTAGACACACTATGTTTCAATTCTGAGTTTCCCGTCCTCGGTTGGAGGTGGACTCCCCAAGACCCCTCACCCATTCATATATACCATCAGAAATTGTGGAAGTCTTCTTACAAACACCATTTGTACCAAATCTGCAATGGCTTTATGGTTCCCATTCATTATTCTATTTTTGATAAGCCCATTCCCAGAATCTCCTATCTAGCCTCCTTTGATTTACCGGCGGTAGCAAGTTGGTTTGGAGAAGAGAGGTTCACCTATATCAGAGTTTTCGGCAGCGAAGCCAATCCGCATGTTCTCCCTTTGTATATTCCAGACAAACTGTTAGCTAGAGAAATCGCCTATCAAATTATGGCCGAGAGTACTACACAGACTCTCAAGAAAGAAAAGAAGAGGGGCTGGCCCTCTTTTCCCTTGAGAGTTGGTGTCTATACTCTGCACGATCTCAAGCATGCAGAAAAGGAAGCCGCAAAGATTCAATCTTTAACCCTGGCCACTATCCCGAATAGGCTATATGATCCAAAGAAAACTGCTTACACTGCACTAGAACAGGCCAAATTAACAAGGTTTGAGCATCAGGAAGATATATTTGATGACCTGTTCGTTGCTTCCGAATCAATAGGTCAAGCTAAAGAACTCGCTAGGATGAAATATAATGATGAAGGGTTAATTGAGTTCAATAAACTTAGGGAGCAGAGGTTGCAAACTCTGCCTCTAGATTTACTGGCAACGACCCCAGCGACATCTTCAAGCGAACCTGGTCGGCAATAGATAAGCCAGCCTCCTGTTACAACAAAAGATCAGAAGAAGCAACAGGAGGAAAGGCAAAAGAAGCAACAGGCAGAAAAGCAGAGAAAAGAACAAGCGGAAAGGCTAAAGAAAGAACAAGCCAAAAAATAGCAGAAAGCGCAAATGGAACAAGAGGAGAGAAAGAAGAAAGAAGTAGAAGAACATCAAAAGAGGGAACAAGAGGAAAAACAGGAAAAAGAACTGGCAGATAGGCAGAAAAGAGAACAAGAGGAGCAGCAGAGGAAAGAGCGCGAACAAGTACAGAAGGAGTCTCAAACCGAAAAAGAGCAACAGACCACCACTGATGTCAATGTGGACACTACCATAGACCCTAAATTGCTCCAGGAATGGCAGCAGTTTCATTCTATCATCAGTGGAGTAGAATGCTCAAAAGATACAGACACTTCTAAGAATAATGACACGCAGGACATCACTTCTCCTCAGGTTCTAAGTGGAACCAGCGGCCCACCCATTTCTAAGGATGTTGAGGTAATTCTTAAAGACCCCAGCGATCAGATTATTCTGCAGATAGAAGATATTCCTCCATTGGATGTTTTCTACAGCCCGAGGCATAGAGCAGTTGTAAAGCGATCAAGGAAAAGATGAAGGATTGATCAACCTTCTATCTTTCAGGAGCAAACAGTCACGGGTAATGTAGTATGGAAGGAGGAATTGGACCCCTCCGATGACTTAACAAAGCTGTCACAGTATGCGGGAGCCTATTCGGCAGCAACAATCGACAAAGCATCGGAGGTAAGCCTTCTACTGAAGAATAAGGACCAAGAAATCCTTGCATTACAGGCAGAAGTGACCGAGGCGAAGCAAAAGGCAACACAAGCAGAAGAACAGTTGCTGGCACAACAGCAAGAAAACAATAAGTTGACTCAGCAATTACAAGCGGAAAGGCAAAGGGTTGATCAGGGGCGATCCAGAAACAAAAAGAAATGTCGGAGGCATTGGAAAATTTGAGAGCAGCGAACGAGCAAATGATAAAGACCAAAGATGAGCAAATTGCTCAAATGACATCGCAGCTGGAAAAGATGAAGGGCGCGTCGCAGGTAAAAGAGTTTAAATCAGAGGCATTATTGATAAACAATGCGTTGATAACTCAGGTCCGACTCTTATGTCAACAAATCACTCAAGCTAAGCCACTGTGTGAGTTAACTACATCAATAAATCAACAGGTAGAAAAGGCCAGGACTGAACTAGATCAAGCAGACGAGGCCATTACTGCATATCTTGACTGGCAAGATACCGATCTAGGAAAAGCAGCAAATTTGCCCAGGATCATGGAAACACATAAAGACATACTTTTCACAGAATGGCATACTCAAGTGATGAAAGCAGAGAGGGCGGCTTCAAGATGTAAGTCAACTGCCAGCAATCTAGTTGATCTAGTGAATAACACTCTTTACCTGGCAAATATGATTTCCCAATGTACACCGGGAAAAATGACAACAACAAATACATTGGAGCTATCATGCTACCCTGAATTGGAGGAAAAAGGAAGATTAATCACTGGAGTTAAAAGCTTATCTTTAGATGCATATTGGCTCTTTTTGATTAAGCCCCATACACAGAGATCTGCCCTAAAGTGCCTTACAGATGCAATCGGGTGTATAATCCCCGATATTCAAGATGCCACCTATGCTGCACAGCTCAGTTCGCGCCTCAACAAACCCCCTGAAGTTGAGCCAATGCTTGCAATTAATCAGCTCAGATTCAAAGGAAAGCAGCCGACTTAATGAGTCACTCTCCCGCTTGCCAGATCGCCAGCCAAATCAGGATCAAGAGTTATTGATACCAACTTAGTAGGATTTCTGTTCAGTAGATATTTAAATTAGATTAGTATTTATAGACCCTTTCATTATTTTGGAAAGGGTCGTAAAATTTTGTAATAGACTTAAAGACTGAAGTTTGCACTATTGCGCTTCAGCCTATATTCTTTTATGAAACTCGACCCATCGTTCTTAATTTGACAAGGAAGTTTCTTTATGCAAATTGCACACTATTGTCTTTTGTTGGGGATGTTTTTCGAGTCAAAGAAAGAACTGCGACATAGCGATTGATATTTGGGAGTGCTAAGCAGCTTATATGGTACTTTTATCTGCATCTGTATTCATTCCTTGTATATGAATTGTTGTGTAATTATTCTTGCTATTGTTGATTGTATGCATGTGATATAAACAACAGATCTTATTCATTCCACTAATGGATGTTTTGCGATATGCCTTTTCTTTTAATCATGCATGTAACAATGATATAAATGATAAAGTGTGGTAATTTCGATGTTATCGCTTTGCGTAACTATTTATGCACAGCAGTCTTGAATGATTTAATATCTATGTTTTAGCGATGGAGTCATCTATATGCCTATCTTAAAGCACAGATCATCAAACGCTACGCTTTAGAAATTGATAAGTCCCCCGGGGTAGATCATAATTATTATATTTTCTGCTGATAATTTTAGTTATTCGCTTATCACCAGCATATTCTATAAATCATTCATCCATCCCATTTTATCTATTTCTGGGAAACTGGTCCCATTATCCCCAGTCGGAGCCACTATTCCAAACGGAAAAGGAGCTGTATCAAGGTCCGGACCGAGTGGTTTCCCCTATGTTGTTGCAGTGATTTTCGAGGCTTCAACATAATTGGCGCTAGAAGGAGGGCCATCAACTGTGAATGGCACATAAGTCCAAACCTATAAGCCATTCTAAGAGTAATTCTCCCTCCGAATCCCCTCGACCTTCCCATTTGCACACTGGTTTGCCAGTATCCAAACAAGGAGAAGGGGAATCAACTACCACTGCTCAAACCCATCATACCCCAGAACAATTAAGTCTTGAATCCCCTGAAGTCCAGTCTCTTATCCACAAACTTCAGAGTTTCTCGATTTCGCCTCAGAGATCTGAGGTATCACAAAGCAGTGCGACCTCGCAGTTCAATTTATCTCATCCACTTACCAGACTTCAAAGCGAAAAACTCGGTATTGAACCCACTGAGTTCCCTTTACCCAAAAGGAAAAAGGCAAAAAAATATACTGAAGGATCTGATAGTGGAGAGTTTTCATCCACATCTTCCATTTCATCTCCTCATCTGCAAGGTCAACCATCCACTCCCCCATTACAAATTGTCGTTCACCAGGGATTAGAAGCCTCAATATCCCAACCTGTCCACTCCTCATCATTAATCTCTTCCCATACATCTGGAATCCCAACAGTAGTGTCAACCACTGTCGCTATTATAATGGCAGACCCATGGACTAGGCCAGGTGCAGTCAACATGCCTGCACCATTGCATGATCTACCAGATGCTCCTGAAAAATGGCTGCCTAAATTTAACCCAGATGACGGGACCCAGGCTGAAGAACACATTAATAATTTTATGTTAGCAGTCAACTTGAAAGGAGTGACGGAGCAGGATGTTGTTGTTAGACTCTTCCCTTACACATTGCAAGGATCAGCTGGATCCTGGTATTTTTCCTTACCCTCTGGTTCAATTACCAGTTGGAACACATGCCAAGAGCAGTTTCTTACCAAATATGGAGATGATAGGTCCTTAGCTACTTTAATAAACGACCTCTCCAATTTGAGAATAGAGCATAGGGAACCAATAAAGGAGTTTAATGTCAGATTTAATAAACTCCTGAATAAAATCCCAACAGCTTCCAAACCAAGTGAACAAATTTGAAGCGAATGGTACATCACTGCCCTACCTTCTAATATAGCCATTTTCGTAGATAGGGCTGGGAAGCCCACCTTAGCCGAAAATATGAAAGAAGCACTTGCCGTGGAAAAGCGTATCAATGCTTTAGAAAAGAAAGCTGCCTTGGAAGACAGAAAAGCCAAAA
Organism: Pinus tabuliformis; assembly: GCA_031772625.1. Taxonomy (NCBI): domain Eukaryota; kingdom Viridiplantae; phylum Streptophyta; class Pinopsida; order Pinales; family Pinaceae; genus Pinus; species Pinus tabuliformis. The sequence continues at coordinate 313,812,722 of CM062808.1, read as the reverse complement.
AAGTCTCTTTCAAAGATGACTCCAAGAAGAAAAGCCCGAAAGACCCGTATGACATGGAGGGTTTGCAAAAGGTCCTGAAAACTTTGTCTAATGAAATGGTTGACATAAAGAAACAGGTGGCCGAAACTTCAAACAAAAGACCATTTAGGACTTATAAGAAAACCGAAACAAAGCCACCTAATGTCATATCCAATGCAGATTTGGAGCAAGAAGAGGAGGAAGAAGAGACAACCTCACCAACTGATGATGAAGAGGAAGTAGCTGAATGCCACGGAATGTGGGATTTTATACTCCCAAACTCTGATACCGAGAATGAAGAAGAAGCCTTTCCGGTTACTACAAGAAGTAAAAGTACTTCTGAACCTGCCCAGGCAACTTCAAAGAAAAGGAGTGCAGGTGCTACCACAACAAAGGAAAAAGTTCCCCCAAAGAAGTCGCCTGTGGTAGTTCCCCAAAACCAGCCTTCAACTTCTAATTCTCCTTCAACATCTAAGACATTAGTGGTATCCAATTCAATGGAATACAACATTGTTGATGACATGAAGAAAACCAAAGCAAACATAACCATGTTTGAACTTAGTAAATTAAAACATCAACAAAAATTACTTCTTAAAGAATTGAATGATGTTCCCTCTATTCCCCTTCCCAGTGCAAGAGCTGCCAACGATTCAGGCCAACCTCCTTCAAGCATGGTTGAAGCTACCGATTCAGTTCTAATTGGAGATAGATCGAATTCTCATACTCCACCCTTCCTGTTGACCTATGAGATTTATAACAGAAACCTGCACAATTGTTTAATTGATTCAGGGGCATCATCTAATATAATGCCAGCTTCAGTTTGCTCTAAACTGAACATAGAACCCCAGAAATCTGCTATTCATATTGTACAGTTGGACAGAACCAAAGTACAGGTTGTGGGAGAAATTAATTCCGTAACTATCAGGTTGTTTGCCAATCCCAGGGTTGTACAAAGGATTGATATCTTAATCGCTGACATACCTGAATTTTATGGTTTAATTCTGAGTAGGGATTGGTCTGAAAAATTACATGGGTACATTTCCACTGATTGGTCACACATGTGGCTTCCCTATAAGGGTAAGCCAAATCAAATAAGGATCGATCGAGAAAAACATATGACCCATACAGTCACTGAATTTGAACAAGAAAACCAACCTGTAGCATTTAACAATAACATTTTGGGAAATTATTCAGCAGAGTCATTCTTTGGCAACTTTGTTGCTCAACCCTCCCCTTTCTCAGTTAATCATTTTTCATCTCAGATTGAGAATTTTTCACAAATAGATAAGTCCAGATGTTTCAATGATGCTGGGAAAACTGTAAATACATGTGATAATACTTCTTTATTTTGGTCTTTGTATTTTGATGGCCCTAAGTCCAGCGAGGGCTCAGGAGCAGGTTGCATTTTGGTTAGTCCGCAAGGAGAAAAGACAATGTTGTCCTATAGGCTAGAATTTGAATGCACTAACAACACAGCCGAATATGAAGCTTTAGTCCAGGGATTATATAAAGCAATCGGCCTTAAAGTGCAATATCTAAAAGTATTTGGCGATTCGGAAATCATTGTCAAACAGGTGAGGAATGCAATTCATTGTCTTTCAAGTCACCTCAAGCATTATCAATCGCTAGTACAGGATCTTACCTCACACTTTTCAGCATTTAACATTTCTTCCATCCCTAGGTCGCAAAACTCGGCAGCCGACCTACTAGCCAATGTAGCTTCCAAGCTTCTACCTTCTGAAGACTACAGCCTTGATAGATTTTCCGTAGAACTACTTTTTAGGCCTTCAATTCTCGACAATGTCACTAATTGGAGAGTATTTAACCACGATGAAGATATCTTGCAATTTCTAACTTCCGAAAAGTCCTATGACAATCAAATTATTGAGGAAAATGACCATGATCTACAGATGAAAGAAACACCTCAAGAAAATTCAATTCCTAAACCAGTGGTAAAGCTCGAAGATCTTTATGATATTAAAGACAGGTTTAAACCTGTAATTAATGCAAAGCTTCAAAGTTCTACCCTTAGGTTTGAATTAATAAATCTAGGTACTGATCATGCTCCTCAAAACATCAATTTAGGATTAGGACTTTCCTTGGAAGAAAAGGAAGCATTTATTAAACTGTTAAGAAAAAACAAACAGGTCTTTGCTTGGAAGTATGATGATTTGAAGACATATGATACATCTAATATCCAGCATACCATTCCTATGCTTCCTGATCAGAAACCGATTCAGCAAAAGTTAAGAAAAATACATCCAAATTTGGAGAGCCAGATAAAGTCGGAACTTAACAAGCTCTTGAAAGCCAAGATTATTTTTCCGGTCCGACACTCAAACTGGGTCTCTAATATGGTGCCAGTCAGAAAGAAAAATGGCGACATTCGAATTTGTATTGATTTCAGGAACCTTAACAAAGCGAGCTTGAAAGATAACTTCCCATTACCTACTATGGAGCAAATACTCCAATCAGTAGCAGGCTCCGAATTGATGTCCTTTCTTGATGGATTCTCAGGATATAACCAAGTTCTGGTTCATCCTGATGACCAACTTAAAACCACATTCAGAACAAAATGGGGAACATATGCATATCAGAAAATGCCTTTTGGACTCATAAATGCAGGAGCGACATTCCAGAGAGCTATGGATATAGCCTTTAGAGGGTTGATTAATCAAACAGTAGTCGTCTATCTAGACGATATTACTGTATATTCTAAAAAGAGATATAATCATTTGCATGACTTAAATCAAATCTTTCAGCGATGCAAAAGATATGGTATTTCTCTGAACCCAAAGAAGTCTTTCTTTGCTCTTGATCAAGGAAAACTCTTAGGCTTTATTGGATCCAAAGATGGCATTTATATTGATCCTGATCGGATCAAGGGAATTTCTGAAATCCCTTTCCCACACAATAAAAAGTCGATGCAGTCATTTTTAGGCCAGATTAATTTTGTTAAACGATTTGTTCCAGATTTTTCTCAAATTGTATTACCACTTCAGACAATGATCAAGAAGAATTCAGTCTTCAAGTGGGGATCAGAAGAAAAGCAAGCTTTTGATGTTATCAAGCAATCAATAATCAATGCCCCAGCCTTGAATACTCCAAATTTTTCTAATCATTTTACATTGTATACCATTGCGTCCGATGTGTCTTATGCTGCAGTTCTCACGCAGCCAAATGCTCACAATTTAGAAGCACCCATATCATTCTTCAGTTCAAACCTTCAGGGTGCCGAATTAAATTATTCCGATGTGGAAAAACAAGCCTTTGCTGTATTTAAGGCAGTCAAACATTATCGACCCTTCCTTCTGAAAACTCACACAAAAGTTATAGTTCCTTTCCCCGCGGTAAGGCAACTATTAATCCAAAAAGAGCTGGGTGAAAAAAGGGCAAATTGGGTCACAGCGCTTCAAGAGTATGACCTAGAAATTAAGCCAGCAAAGATTGTTAGGGGCCAAGGTTTTTGCAGGATATTGGCAGGAGCATCCAACATTCCCGAATCAAGCGATACTGATCAAACTGAAGCAATCAATCAGATAAGTGTCACTGATTCTGAATCTCAATATGCAGATTTAATCTTTTATTTAAAGAATGGTTATGCTCCTCCGAATTTATCTTACAAGAACAAAAGGGCCATCAGGTTAAAAGCGAAGAGTTTTACAATAATTGATGATGTGCTTTTTAAGAAAAATTATGATTCTATTTTACTAAGATGCCTTGAGAAACCTGAAGCCCAAAAGGTTTTGCAGGAGTTACATGATGGACCAGCTGGAGGACATTTTGGAGCTGACACCACAGCTCACAAGATTATTCATGCTGGATATTATTGGCCCACTCTATTTAGAGATGCCCACGAGTATGTAAGGAAATGCCTCAATTGCCAAACTTCTAGTGGAAGACAACGAAGACCGGCCTTCCCTCTGCAACCAGTCAACATTGAACAACCATTTGAGCAATGGGGATTGGATATCATTGGGGAGATTACTCCACCATCTTCCAAGCAACATAGGTACATCCTCACTGCTACTGATTATTTTACTAAATGGGTGGAGGCAATCCCTTTAAAGACAGCAAATTCTGAAGCGATCATTGAATTCATAGATCAATTCATCATTACCAGGTTTGGTGTCCCAAACGCTCTTGTTTTTGATAATGCTTCTTATTTCTCAGGCAATGCTATGTTTGATTTCGCTATTAAAAGAGGGTTTAAATTAAAGTATTCTGCTAATTACTATCCCCAGGGTAATGGTTTAGCAGAATCCACTAATAAGAATCTGATTAAAATCATCAAGCGAACCATCGAACAGAATCATAGAAATTGGCACAAATCCTTAGTATTTGCTTTATGGGCTGATAGGATAACACAGAAAACTTCTATAGGGACCTCTCCGTTTAATCTTGTGTATGGGAAAGAAGCAATAATACCTGCAAATCTTATTCTTCCTTCTTTAGCCCTAGTACAGTTCATTGAAGAAGCCCCTTCCTCTTCTATTCAGCTCAGATATGACCAGATTTTAAAACTAGAAGAAGAAAGGGAAAAAGCTAAGGATACCCATGCCAAGCATCAACAAATCATCAAAGCAGCATTTGATTCAGTCTCATCCGGTTCAAAACAATTTCAAGTCGGTGATTTAGTCCTGAAATGGGACAAAGCCCATGAAGACAAGGGCAAACACACCAAGTTTCAAAAGATGTGGCTTGGACCATTTCAGATCTGTGAAAAGGTAGGCCATTCGACCTTTATACTGCAAGACTTATCAGGGTTGAGAGATTCTCTCCCTGTTAATGGCCTGATCTTGAAGAAATTCTTTAATTGAGGAGGTAACCCCTTCTCCTTTTAGTCTGGTAGATTTCCGTAGTTTGTAGGATTTGCAGAAAATAATGTTGTAAGATAGCTTCCATTGACCTTTTGCTGTATTTGAAAAGTTGTTTCACAGAAGTAGTATGAACACTTGCTTTTAACTAATAGAACTATTAACCAAAAGGGATAATTTCTAGGAAATTAGATATCTTTGTGTTCTGAAACCATAGCCCAACTTTTGTAAACTCCTCTCAAAGCATAGAAGTATTGTAAATCATTTTTGTTTTCAAAATTGGTCTCAAAAGGTTATCCATATTAAGATAGAAGCTAATCCAATTTCAACACCTTCAACTCTTGACCTGTCATCCATTTGCTCTTAAGGAGAAGATTGTTCACTCCATTCACTAAAGGTTTATGATTATTCAGAGTGTAATTCTAAAATATAAAAAGATTAAAGATAAGAGGTCTTATTACAAGCCTGCTTACCATGTTCATAGGGAAATAGTTTAACTGACATTACCAATACTGCATACCAAAACAGGGTAATGGCTTGAAATTACAAGACAAGGGGTCTCATCACGAGCCAGCTTGTTCAGTTAGATTACTACCAGTGAATGGCATTGTCAACAGCTGGCCACCAAACCAGGACAATGGCTTTTTATCTTATCAATAACAAAGAAGAAAATGGAAATGAAATACAAAATATGAAAATATGTTTTGGATTCATTCTATTAGTCACACTCTTAAGTGAATGGAACAATGGACAATAGCATGGTTAAAAGGTATCCCTGTCGAGACTATAAACGTTTGCTGGCAACAGAGGCTCTACCTATGACAGAGGGGTTCATTTTAAAAGCTGACTTGGAAAAGTTTTCTGTTTTATCATAATAAACCAATAGAGGCCTATTTTAAAGCTTAAGATGCATTTATTTTCTTTAAAAAGGGAGGAAGTTAACAAAATGATTTCACTTTATTCAGAATGCATAGATATCTAGTTATATTAGAATTTTCCCCTTCTGATTGAGACTCTATTTGAAAAAGCTCAAGTATTTTTATCATTTCCAGAGATAACTGGTTCTTCCAGCGAATCGCCAATTGTTGTGCTCTACAACACCCCCCCATTTCATATCATTTTTATTCCAAACATTAATATAAGAAATGGGTCCCTTTAGAAATTAAATTGGTATCAATACTTTTATAGTCCAAGAAAATCCAATAATCGAATATTTGCACTTTATAAAGCTTTTTGGACAAACCCATTAAAAGTAATCAAGTAATTCTTTGTCATTGCGATAAAGCAATCGCAAGATCGCATATCGCAATAACACATGAATTATAGTCAAACGCCCCAAAGCTTTCCGCCGATGCGCATTCGGCGATCGGCGATACTCCATGCTCATGTTATAATGCCCCATGCCAATAGTCCCGACGCGATGCGCATTCGGCGCATTCGGCGATCAGCAACTCGCTACAACATTTGTATTGTTCCCAAAGTCTTGTCCCGATGCGATGCGCAATCGGGAATCGGGTATTGGCGACAATCTCACCCAAGTCTTATTGCGCTTAAAGATTTTCGCCGATGCGATATCGCATTCGGCGATCGGTGATATCCATTACACACCATTAAAGCGCACTAATCATACCCCGATTGCGATCCGATAAAGCACGGTTTTCAATGTAAAGCCGTTAAAGTGATGGGATCGCACGATTCATTTGTATTAAAAGCTAGATCGCTTACGCAATCAATCACTTCCGCCCAACCGCCAAAACGTCCATTGCATGCTTAAGTGAATCGTTCACCCAAATAACGATATAATGGGAATTTAAGGAATGACAGATTGAAAACGGCTAATTAATAAGATCATGTCCTAAAATCTTTTTTATGGATTGTATCCGCGCCCATTTTAAAAGCTAAATCCTTTATTTACGCATCTATTCTTATGTGTTGTATCACTTAACAGCTTTTCATCGCTATCTCTGTGTATTACGCCCAGTTGCCTCTTTGCGCAGAATTCATTCATAGAAGCTAAGCCTGAGAAGATGGGAAAGAAGTCCAAGAGGACTGCAAGTGCTTCCGCAACACTAGTTGCAGGACAAGCAGTCGCAAACAAAAAGAAGGGCCTAATATCTGATACAACATGCACGGGTCTCACCAGAGTTACTTGGCAAGGCACTTATAACCTAATTGAGGCTGAGCAACCAAAAAAGACAGTGACAGAAGCTAGCGTGGACTTATTCAAGAAGTCTGAAGCCACTCTCAAAGACTTGGCCGACTCTTTCCTTCACAGGATAGCGGCCAGGGAACAGATTCTCCCCTATACAGACGTCGTGAAGTGGGCAATTGAGGAAATTCCAATCCACGACAGGACTTTTAGCACCAGAGATGGGAGGATTTTCAGATCATTCAAGCCAGATGACCTAAGGCAAATGTATCATTTGCCCGAGCCAGAGAAAATATATAACAAGGCCTTCCTGGAGAAGTTTGCAAGCGAGAATGAGATCGAATCTAAACCTATCAAGGATTGGAGGCAAAATCCCAACAAGCACAAGCACGAATCCTCCGGTAAGTACTCGGTCGATTCTTTGGCTTCTCCTTATTGTTATGCGGGGATTATGATGTGTAGACTATGGGGGTTACATGATTCTGCCAATTTTACCATTGAAATGGTTCCTCTCATGGAGGCGGCAGTAAACAGTATAATCATGGATTGGGCCACCATTCTCTCTGATAAGCTAGCCGTAGCTATTTGTGATTTTAGGACCAATTCTGTTGTCACTGAAAGGAAAATTCCCCCGTTTTATTATAGTGCATACATCCTAGACACACTATGTTTCAATTCTGAGTTTCCTGTCCTCGGTTGGAGGTGGACTCCCCAAGACCCCTCACCCATTCATATATACCATCAGAAATTGTGGAAGTCTTCTTACAAACACCATTTGTACCAAATCTGCAATGGCTTTATGGTTCCCATTCATTATTCTATTTTTGATAAGCCCATTCCCAGAATCTCCTATCTAGCCTCCTTTGATTTACCGGCGGTAGCAAGTTGGTTTGGAGAAGAGAGGTTCACCTATATCAGAGTTTTCGGCAGTGAAGCCAATCCGCATGTTCTCCCTTTGTATATTCCAGACAAACTGTTAGCTAGAGAAATCGCCTATCAAATTATGGCCGAGAGTACTACACAGAATCTCAAGAAAGAAAAGAAGAAGGGCTGGCCCTCTTTTCCCTTTAGAGTTGGTGTCTATACTCTGCACGATCTCAAGCATGCAGAAAAGGAAGCCGCAAAGATTCAATCTTTAACCCTAGCCACTATCCCGAATAGGCTATATGATCCAAAGAAAACTGCTTACACTGCACTAGAACAGGCAAAATTAACAAGGTTTGAGCATCAGGAAGGTATATTTGATGACCTGTTCATTGCTTCAGAATCAATAGGTCAAGCTAAAGAACTCGCTAGGATGAAATATAATGATGAAGGGTTAATTGAGTTCAATAAACTTAGGGAGCAGAGGTTGCAAACTCTGCCTCTAGATTTACTGGGAACGACCCCAGCGACATCTTCAAGAGAACCTGGTCGGCAACAGATAAGCCAGCCTCCTGTTACAACAAAAGATCAGAAGAAGCAACAGGAGGAAAGGTAAAAGAAGCAACAGGCAGAAAAGCAGAGAAAAGAACAAGCGGAAAGGCTAAAGAAAGAACAAGCCAAAAAACAGCAGAAAGCGCAAATGGAACAAGAGGAGAGAAAGAAGAAAGAAGTAGAAGAACAGCGGAAGAGGGAACAAGAGGAAAAACAGGAAAAAGAACTGGCAGATAGGCAGAAAAGAGAACAAGAGGAGCAGCAGAGGAAAGAGCGCGAACAAGTACAGAAGGAGTCTCAAACCGAAAAAGAGCAACAGACCACCACTGATGTCAATGTGGACACTACCATAGACCCTAAATTGCTCCAGGAATGGCAGCAGTTTCATTCTATCATCAGTGGAGTAGAATGCTCAAAAGATACAGACACTTCTAAGAATAATGACATGCAGGACATCACTTCTCCTCAGGTTCTAAGTGGAACCAGCGGCCCACCCATTTCTAAGGATGTTGAGGTAATTCTTAAAGATCCCAGCGATTAGATTATTTTGCAGATAGAAGATATTCCTCCATTGGATGTTTTCTACAGCCCGAGGCATAGAGCAGTTGTAAAACGATCAAGGAAAAGATGAAGGATTGATCAACCTTCTATCTTTCAGGAGCAAACAGTCACGGGTAATGTAGTATGGAAGGAGGAATTGGACCCCTCCGATGACTTAACAAAGCTGTCACAGTATGCGGGAGCCTATTCGGCAGCAACAATCGACAAAGCATCGGAGGTAAGCCTTCTATTGAAGAATAAGGACTAAGAAATCCTTGCATTACAGGCAGAAGTGACCGAGGCGAAGCAAAAGGCAACACAAGCAGAAGAACAGTTGCTGGCACAACAGCAAGAAAACAATAAGTTGACTCAGCAATTACAAGCGGAAAGGCAAAGGGTTGATCAGGGGGCGATCCAGAAACAAAAAGAATTGTCGGAGGCATTGGAAAATTTGAGAGCAGCGAACGAGCAAATGATAAAGACCAAAGATGAGCAAATTGCTCAAATGACATCGCAGCTGGAAAAGATGAAGGGCGCGTCGTAGGTAAAAGAGTTTAAATCAGAGGCATTATTGATAAACAATGCGTTGATAGCTCAGGTCCGACTCTTATGTCAACAAATCACTCAAGCTGAGCCACTGTGTGAGTTAACTACATCAATAAATCAGCAGGTAGAAAAGGCCAGGACTGAACTAGATCAAGCAGACGAGGCCATTACTGCATATCTTGACTGGCAAGATACCGATCTAGGAAAAGCAGCAAATTTGCCCAGGATCATGGAAACGCATAAAGACATACTTTTCACAGAATGGCATACTCAAGTGATGAAAGCAGAGAGGGCGGCTTCAAGATGTAAGTCAACTGCCAGCAATCTAGTTGATCTAGTGAATAACACTCTTTACCTGGCAAATATGATTTCCCAATGTACACCGGGAAAAATGACAACAACAAATACATTGGAGCTATCATGCTACCCTGAATTGGAGGAAAAAGGAAGATTAATCACTGGAGTTAAAAGCTTATCTTTAGATGCATATTGGCTCTTTTTGATTAAGCCCCATACATAGAGATCTGCCCTAAAGTGCCTTACAGATGCAATCGGGTGTATAATCCCCGATATTCAAGATGCCACCTATGCTGCACAGCTCAGTTCGCGCCTCAACAAACCCCCTGAAGTTGAGCCAATGCTTGCAATTAATCAGCTCAGATTCAAAGGAAAGCAGCCGACTTAATGAGTCACTCTCCCCCTTGCCAGATCGCCAGCCAAATCAGGATCAAGAGTTATTGATACCAGCTTAGTAGGATTTCTGTTCAGTAGATATTTAAATTAGATTAGTATTTATAGACCCTTTCATTGTTTTGGAAAGGGTCGTAAAATTTTGTAATAGACTTAAAGACTGAAGTTTGCACTATTGCGCTTCAGCCTATATTCTTTTATGAAACTTGACCCATCGTTCTTAATTTGACAAGGAATTTTCTTTATGCAAATTGCGCACTATTGTCTTTTGTTGGGGATGTTTTTCGAGTCAAAGAAAGAACTGCGACATAGCGATTGATATCTGGGAGTGCTAAGCAGCTTATATGGTACTTTTATCTGCATCTGTATTCATTCCTTGTATATGAATTGTTGTGTAATTATTCTTGCTATTGTTGATTGTATGCATGTGATATAAACAGCAGATCTTATTCATTCCACTAATGGATGTTTTGCGATATGCCTTTTCTTTTAATCATGCATGTAACAATGATATAAATGATAAAGTGTGGTAATTTCGCTGTTATCGCTTTGCGTAACTATTTATGCACAGCAGTCTTGAATGATTTAATATCTATGTTTTAGCAATGGAGTCATCTATATGCCTGTCTTAAAGCACAGATCATCAAACGCTACGCTTTAGAAATTGATAAGTCCCCCGGGGTAGATCATAATTATTATATTTTCTGCTGATAATTTTAGTTATTCGCTTATCACCAACATATTCTATAAATCATTCATCCATCCCATTTTATCTATTTCTTGGAAACTGGTCCCATTATCCCCAGTCAGAGCCACTATTCCAAACGGAAAAGGAGCTGTATCAAGGTCCGGACCGGGTGGTTTCCCCTATGTTGTTGCAGCGATTTTCGAGGCTTCAACAGGTCCATATGATGTTCTTCCATATGGTAGGCATGTGAATAAACCTGAAAGTGATATGTTGTGTTACTTTAAGAAAGAAAGGGATTCAAAAAGCTATAACTCTAGAATAATTACTTATGACCTAATCAATCTTATGTTCCAAATGTTTTCTTCCCTAGCGTAATCTAAAATTTCTTTCCTGTGGGTGAACAATCTAACCAAGTAATAGTTTATCTATGATTTTTATTGAGAGTCCTAATAGTGTACTTTATGGTTGTTATTATTTGAATTCTTGAAACCAAAGGCCCATAAATTCCTTATTTTATATATATTTAGCTACATCTACCAAAGTTTGACTCAAATTTGTGCTAATTTTTCTTGTCTCATAGTCCCATTTATGTAGTTCCTTTGCCATAAAAGCCAAGGTTTAAAAATTCCATAATTACTCACATGCATTATATAGGACTAGTACTTTATTACTTGTGGTTGCATGATTTATATGTCCATCAATTAAATGTTTATGTTAATACCTATTCTTTATTTTTTTTTAAATATTTCACGATTCTAATTATATTATTATGTGGCAGGCTGCTTCATGTGGAAAAACACATGCACAGTGAGAAGTAAACGATTAACAATTTTGATTTATATTTAATGTGAAATTTTAATTATTTGTTTATATAATTTGAATAATAACTTTTCTTTTGTTGAAAGATGTAGTCCGAGCCCCATTACGATGATGATGTTCTTAACGAGGAAGACTTGTGGTTATCCCCCAAACTTGAGGCCACAATAGCAAAGCATGTGAAGAAAATGAACAAGAAAATTATAAAGTCGATTCACAATAGGGATCAAAGTCCCGTGACTAAGGATAAGATCAAAGAATTGAACAAATGTATTAAGACATACATGGTAATTACCATATTTTAAAGTGATTTTTTAGTGTCATAAGTTCAATTATGAAATATTATTTTTTAATTTTTACAATATCTAATCGACAAAGAATTTTCTTTCTTATGTAAGCTTATTTGGAGGCACTTTTTTGCCTGCATCAATCAACAAATCCTCACCTCAGTGTTGGTACTAGTGGAATTTCCAAGACATGACATGAGCATCTAGCTAGCACTAGCACCCCACATATATTTGCGAGGAAACTATTCAATTCTCCACCTTCCTGTGGTCATACTCCTAATTGTGACACTGGGTCTGCACCATTGGTTATGAGCCATGAGAACATGCCCCTCAAGCCAAACACGCAGCTGGACTTTGGATCAGGTGGTGACAAAGGTGACCTTAGTAATAATGACACTATGGGTTCATTTCCTGGAGCATCATGTGTTAAAAGCATTGGGAAAATTGCATACACATATTTGGTGAATGATAAAGGACTTCCAATAAAAACACCAAAAATTCCTGGTATTATTTTGATGTTTTAATTGTTTCATTTTTTCTATCTCAAACACAAGTCATCTATACTATTATTTTCAAACTAAAGATCATATCTTTTTGCATGTAAGAAAAAACTTGTTTTATAAAAAAATGGATGACAAAGAGTTGAATATTTTTTGGCTCACCATACGTGAAAGGTGGAATTGCCAAAAATTCGACCTTAGAAAAGAGCTTATGAACTATGTTGAAGATCTATGTGGGGTAGATACCTTCAATAAAATGAAGGTGATCGTCAAAGTCAAAATACATTCTAAATATATATGAGACTAGTATAAGGTTTACTTGGGAGATAACCCTATGTATGAGCACCTTCCCATTATTTCTAAGATGGAATGGAAGGGCCTCATCAAGGACATAGAGTGGAAGAACATGAAAAAATAAGGGAAAAAACCACTTGGTGAACAAAGGTATAAATTACTTCCTGAATTCAATACTTTTAATTTTCTTTAGTTTTGAATAAAATTGCGGTATATAACATACTTGAAACTTTTCATAGGCTCCCAAACACTTTTAAGGTGACCAAGGCAAGGCTTGAGAAACATGGGCACCACAAACTGGGCCAGGGAAATTAATTGAAGTTACAAGCATGAATTATAAGTACCCAAACTCTTAACAATAAAACATCTTAACTTATGTCACCTTCCAACTTTCTAGTAATTGCGCTAGCCAATAACAAAAAGAAATACTCTTATGAAATGCATGGTGATGAATTCAAAACTGAAGCCTCGTAGGAATACCTCTATATTAGTTTCAAGTTCATATTTCAAGCCATAGTCGATTGTAAAAAAAACTTGGGGAAAACCCTAATATCTAAATGGAGGATCATGGTAAATAAAAATAAATCTAGAATAACCTTTCATTAGTTGTAAAATATAATCATGTTTGATATCGTCCATAAATCCAATGTGTTTCTTTGTTTTAATTAGCATGGGAGTAGTACAAATATAAATGATCCCATGACTATTGAGCAACATACCTCTGATAGTGTGCACCAACCAGAACATTTTGGTACTCCGGAGGAACCCCGGGACAAGCGAGTGAAATCCTAAGATATTGCATCGACATATGAGGCCCACAAGAATACTAGGGTTGTATATTAATCATATACTTAATAATTTCGTACTTATAAAGTATATGCTTCTAATTTTTTTTCTTATTATATTACAATTGTCTATTTATAAATTTTGTGGTTTCAATGGCAGATCATGTCATACAGGAGGATCCTTAACTAGATGAGGAGCATGAGGTAGTCATTGCAACTATGTCGACTAGTGCACCAGTTAAATAATTAAATTGTAGAGGGATTTTTTAGTATTAAAATACAACTTCAATGATATTCAAAAAATGGTCATATAGATTTAATATTTTCGGTAGGCGATGATCCCCCACAACATCCTCGAATCCATGAGAACATCATGACCAAGGGTACAATGCATAAAAGGATCCAATAAGAATCATCATTATAACAACCCAAACTAGAAGATGAAAATGCAGAAATGGATGAACACATAAAAAAAAATGGGTCATAATAAGAAGAGGTAAAAAAAATATGATGATGTACAATGTTATAATCTATTGTATAAGATAGATCCTTGTATAATATTTTTGATGTATAAAAAGATATATTAAAGTATTAATATACTTGAATGAGTTCTTGCATAATTGTTTTTGGACATATGACTTTGAATGAGAACACTTAACCAACTTCACAAAGTAAGCAATATATCTTCAAGGAATAGTTACATTAAAAACACTTAAAACATGCACAATGAAAAACACATGTGAATGGGATTCACTCAAGAACCTATTAAGACTACCCAACAACTTTATGCAAGGCAATCCATGAAGCATCAATTAGCCTTCCTTCTATAGGTCTTTCTTTAATCCTCTATTTAGTTAGATGCCATAAGTCTTTTACTCTACATAATCCCTAAACTTGGAAAAATATCACACAAGACTTATATGACTCAACTCTTGTCTTCTTTCTTCCTCTCCTATGCCTTAGGTCAAATACATGTCCAAATATTTACACCAAATTTTCCATACAATTGGAAATTATGGTACTATTAAGTGGAGTTTAGTGCACCTAATGCCAAACCATTTCATATAGTGCTAGGTTTGCTTTGAATTATTCCAAAACATTGCTTACAACTAGGTTATATGTGCCCAAGTAGTCTAGTTCTCCAGGTTGTCTTGAGCTTTCCCTGATAGTATCATTATCTATGTTATCTTGAACTTTCCCAGGCATTATTTCCATTTCATGCATCCAACACCAAGTGTGCCCAAGTGGTTAGATGTGCCCTGTCTATCCAAAGGAAGCTCCATCTAGTCATCTTGGTCAACATTTTCCAAAGTGAACTTGAATCATTTTAGTATGAAAAATTCTACCCAACTTGCTAGTCCATATAATTATCCCTAAGTGTTCCCAATGTGTTTAATGAATGTTTGGATGAGTGATGCATACCTAATGTTGTTTTGTGGAGAAAATTATTGGCTGTAAGAACTAGTTCCCAAGACATCCACTAAATTTAATAAAGGTTTTAGAGATATTTTTTTGAAAACAAAACACCTCTGTGTGTAATTCCAACTTAATCTTGGAGAATAATAAAAACCTAACATAACAACCTCTTCTTGACGGTTATAGATGTTGAAAGTTGGTAGCCGAGGGAGTAATTTCCCCATTGGAGAAGCCTAACAAACCCTAAAGAGACCCCTCTTCCACTTGGGAAAAATCAAATTTTCACATGGAAAAATATTATTATTTTGCTGGTTGAGGTCAACATGAAAGTCAACAAGTTGGCCTAGAGAGAGAAATTGACCCTCCTAACTCCCATATAAATATGAGCTCGTTGACTTCACTTGGAGGCATCATCACAACAACACATCTTCTTCATTTGGTTCAATATCTTCTGAAAATTGCAGGGTCGAGTTCACACATGTGAAGGGAGGAGAAGAGCTTCTGTTTGACTAGTGTTGACCTTTTGTTTTCAGCCTACTTTGACCAATGTTGACTTGGGTTACTTTGACTTGGTTTGACAAATTTTTTGATATGTTTTGGGAGGCCAAATTCAGGAAGACTTTGAACGGTTTGACCTAGGAACTTTGACCATCTTTGACAACATATATGAGCAGGGTTTGGACACATGTTGGCTTTAAAGGTTGACCAAAATTTTGGTATAATTTCAAGACTGTTTTGACTAGGTTTGATTGAGGAAGGAAGGCTGCATTTATTGCTACTTTGATCGCTTTCTTCTGATTTTTTTTACCATTGGTTTTGACTAGTTAGGGCTATCGTTAACTACTTTTGATTGGACTTCCACAAGGCCTAAAATTGCAGACTGGTACTTTGACCAAATTTGACTTTATCTCTCATCATTGATTGGTTTTTGGATTGTTAATTTCGAAAGTCAAGGCTTTGAATTTGACTCATTGATGGATGTACTATTTTCTGCTGAACATTTGATGAATATCTAATAGAAGAAGAATTTGGTTGGGTTTTCCCCCTTGTGGGCTTTTTCCCCAGTCTTTGACCTAAATCTTTGTGTCTCATTGATCTTGGCTATCTTTTATTGTGCATATTGTTTACTATTTTATCTACAATTTCTTACTATTTTGGGTGATTGAAAATAAATTGAAAAAGTGAATGCTATTGGAATAAGAGTTTGCTTAGGTAATTTTTACAAAATAAAACAACGTGAAAAATTAACTTGGTATCAGAGCTGATGTGAAGACAATCGCAAGTAGACAAGAGCAATCACCCCTTGAAGATATCTTATCTGTTGTTGAAGATCATTTGACTCGGTCAATATGTATACCTCATACTTCAATATTGAGGAGGAATTAAATGATTCCTCCAACTTTACTACTTGGAGAGCTAAGTTGAATTTGAATTTGGAAGAAAATGATGTTATGGAAGATGTTGAAGGAAAGGTAGCCTAGTCTTTGGAAAATGAAACTGTTGTTGTTAAGTCTTGCAAGTACAAGAAAGGAGAAGTGAAATCTAAAAATATAATTATTGATTTCTTGAAGGATCATATGATTACTTATGTGTCTAAGATGAAGAAGTCCAAGGAAATGTATGACAAGATGATTAAAATGCATGAGGTCAACAATTTGATCCATATCATCACTTTGAAGAATCAACTCAGGGACATCAAGATGAACAAAGGTGATACTATTCAACCATACTTCATGAGTATATCTGTTGGGTCCCTATAATACTAGTGATTACCCCATTACTATTGTAGTTATACCCCTTATTTATATTTTTGTGCCCTTATTACCCCCATATTGTTATTTCTGTGCCCCATAGAATCCCTCTATTGTTTTTTTTGTGGCTTTATATTATTATTGTTAGGTCAGCTGGATTATATTGTGACTCCCTAGACTCCTATATATAGAAAGGAGGTTTTGTCATTTGTATCATCCAAGAATTGTTCATTTATGTAATGTAAAGGAGGTTGCCCCCTTGAAGAGGCTGAATTCTAAGGCGTTGATCTATCTTTTCTATCTTTTCTTGAGCTGGTTTCATAACATTTGGTATCAGATCTTTGGATTCTAGGGTTTCGCTGCTCCAAACAGATCATCGTGGCATTTTTGCTATAACTTTTTTTTCTGTGACGTTTCAGAAGTTGCAAAAAAAACCCATTTGAGAAGAAATCGCGCTAAACCTTGGGTCCGAATTTTAGAGCTTTTTGCGCTATATTTTCGGAGATATGATCTGAGAAAGTTGGTCTTTTTGCAGACTCCTGAATTACATTCAAAACAGGTGACCTGGGGAAAATCGTCATAACTTTCTCTCTGGGGATCGGATTGAAATTTTGTAAGAAGGTACAGAAAGAGGACGGACTGTAGTTTCTTATGTGTGTGTTTCAGATTCAAAGGTTGAAACAGTGACTCGTGGCACGTCGTACAAGTTCGCTCTACTGAACCAGTCTAAAAACAGGTCACTATGGGAGATTTCACATAAGTCTTCCTTGGAGAATCCAATTTGGCTCAGACTTGTGGAATTGGAAATAGGATGCAGAAGACTACTACAGGTAGAAATTTCAGAACTAGATGATCCGAAATTACAGAGATACATCAGATTCAATATCAGGCTTTTATAAAGTGAAAAAAGGTGTGTAGTTTTTTTTTTAAATTTTTGTGTAAGCTTGGTTTAATGGAATTCAAAAGGCATAGTAAAGCATTATTATCGGTAACTGATGCCCCAAGGAAAGAAAATGCAAACACCTAGTAAGGAACCTGAAATCTCTAGCATGACTCATCAAGAAGAGGAAGAGATGCTACATGATATATCAAAATTACAAGAACAAGTGCAACAAATGTCACGCTCACAAAAGCTAACAGAAGCTAAGATAAGTGGCGTGGAATCTAAGATAAATGGCGTTGAATCTAAGATAAAGGGCATGGAAGCTAAGATGGATGATTCGAAGACAGATTTGAAGAGAGACATGGCAGATTTGAAGATAGATTTGAAGACAGACATGGAAGAATTGAAGAAGTTGCTACAAGAAAGGGTCACTAATGGTGAAAAGGTAGTAAAGGAAACTCATGATGAGAACAAAAGAAATGTTAATCATGATTCCATAGATGCTAATGTTGGATCGAAGAATCACCATATTCCAAAAATTGATATTCAAAAGTTTGTGGTGGAATGTTTGGTTTGCTAGCAAAATAAAGTTGAAACAATTAAGACACCGGGTCTATTACAACCTTTATCCATTCCAAGCCAACGTTGGGAGGAGGTTTCAATGGATTTTATCACAGGTTTACCCAAGTCTGAGGGAAAGAGTGTCATCATGGTGGTAGTTGACAGACTTACCAAGTATGCACACTTTTGTGCATTATCACATCCATTTAAATCCAGTACAGTTTCTACTGCATTTATGGAAACAGTTCAAAAGCTACATGGAAACCCAAAGATTATTGTAAGTGACAGAGATCCCATTTTCACTGGAAATTTTTGGACAAAATTATTTTCTTGTCTTGGTACTCAGTTAGCTCATAGCTCATCTTATCATCCTCAATCTGATGGGCAAACTGAGATAGTAAACAAATGTTTGGAAGGATATCTTCGTTGCTTTGTATCTGATAAACAGACACAATGGGTCAAATGGTTGCCTCTGGCTGAATGGTGGTATAACACTTCCTTCCATACAACAACAAAAATGACCCCATTTATGGCACTTTATGGGTATCAACCACCATCCATCACATCATATTTAAGAGAAAATTCTAAGGTTCAGGCAGTGGAACATCACATCGAACATCAACAACATGTCCTCCAACTCTTAAAGGATAACCTCGTGTTGGCACAAAATAGAATGAAACAACAGGCAGATCAACATCGCAGTAAAAGAAGTTTTGATGTAGGTGATTGGGTATTCCTACGGCTACAACCATATAAGCAAATGTCCCTAAAGCAAGCTAAGAAGGATAATAAATTATCACCAAAGTATTATGGTCCGTACAAGGTGTTGCAAAAGATTGGTACTATGGCATACAAATTGGAGCTTCCTGCAGCTTCTCGATTGCACCCAGTTTTCCATGTTTCATGTTTAAAGAAGGTTATAGGTGACAAGCTCCCAATTCAAACAATATTGCCAGAGCTTGACAAGGAAGGAAAAATTATATTGGAACCGGAAGCAGTCATAGAAACAAAAACTCGACAGCTACGAAATCGATCAATTTCAAAGTATCTTATCAAGTGGAAGAACTTATCCGCTGAAGATTCCACATGGGAGGATGATAATTTTATGCAGAAGTATCCAGAACTACTCAAACGTTGAGGACAACACTTTTTTGAAGGAGAGGGGCATGTTGGGTCCCTATAATACTAGTGATTACCCCATTACTATTGTAGTTATACCCATTATTTATATTGTTGTGCCCCTATTACCCCCATATTGTTATTTCTGTGCCCCATAGAATCCCTCTATTGTTATTTTTGTGGCTTTATATTATTATTGTTAGGTCGGCTGGATTATATTGTGACTCCCTAGACTCCTATATATAGAAAGTAGGTTTTTTCATTTGTATCATCCAATAATTGTTCATTTATGTAATGTAAAGGAGGTTGCCCCCTCGAAGAGGCTGAATTCTAAGGCGTTGATCTATCTTTTCTATCTTTTCTTGAGCTAGTTTCATAACAATATCTCAAATCAAGGATCGAACCTTTTTTATTGGTGAAATTATACCTGATAGGGAGGTGGTGATGGTTATACTTGGAGGCCTCCCTATTTATTGGGAGAAATTTATCACAACCGATAGCATCAATGACAGGCTCCCCACATTTGATGAGATCTTAGGCAAGTGCACTCAAGAGGAGTTCAGGATGATCTCTAGAGGAATAATATGAAATCATGAAGGGGAACCTGCTATATTTTCTATTGAAGCCAAGAAGAAGAAAGAGAAAGGAAGGCCCTCAAATTAGAATTTAAGAAAGAAAGGTCAAGGATTCAATAAAATCAATAGAGGATTCAAGAAGGAAATGTATAATATCAAATGCTACAATTTCCACAAACATGGTCACTGTGCTCAAGATTTTCTGGAAGAAAGAAGTGTTGCAAGGAACAATTTTGATCTGAGAGGGAAGAGAGGAGGACCTCATGCTCGAGAAGAGACTTGTAATCCTCCCAAGATATAAAGGAATTAAAGGTATGATAATAATGCAACTGAAAATCAATCTAAATATTATCTTATTTCTACTCTTTCTAGTGCCTCTCATCCCGATTCTTTGTATAACTGGTTAGTAGATAGTGGGGCTTCTAGACATTTCACTGGTTATAGAGAATTCCTCATAAACTTGGTTGGAAGGGAGTCAGATTTGAAGATAATACTTGTAGATAATTATACATATCTCGTGAAGAGGTTCAAATTTTTTTCTTTTCATTTGAATTATGGTCGAATTATACATCTACATGATGTCCTATATGTGTTCAGATTGAAGAAGAAGTTTGTCTCAATTTTTTCTATGGAATATAAGGGTTCAAGGTTACATTCATTAATGCGATATCCTTGCTTGGCCAATGAGAACTAGTATGATTTATTCCTTCACACTTGGGCTAGAAATGAAGGCCTATATAAAGTTTGTAGTAGATGTATTTGAGTTTTGGTTCATGATGCTTCTAGTCAATGTGAGTTGTGTCATTGAAGATTTTCCAAACTTCATTACAAATCTCCACTTGATTTGGCATAGATGGTTTCAGGAATGCCAGATATTCAAATAGATCGTGGAGGTTTGTTTCAAGGTTGTGTAAGTGGGAAACATGTCAAGGGACCATTCCCTTCTGGTAGCAACATGTCTAATGGAATACTTCAACTTATACATTCTGATCTCTATGGACTCGTGCCTGTGACCTCTCTTGGTGGTTGTTTGTACTATATAATCTTTGTGGATGATTTTTCCAGTAAAACATGGATTTTCTTCTTAAAGAAAAATTACCATGCATTTGACATGTTTAGGGACTTCAAGGCACTCGTGGAAAATAAAATTGGAAAGAAGATTAGAATTTCAAGGACTGATAATGGAGGAGAATTCACTTCAAATTAATTCATATACATTTGCAAGGAAACTGGAATGAAAAAGGATACCACCGTACCTTATTACCCTAAACAAGACGGTGTAGTTGAAAGGAAGAACATGATTTCCATGGAAGAAACCAAATCTATGTGCATGATTAAAATTTTCCAATGTTTCTATGGGGATAAGCTGCTAACACTACTATTTATGTTAAAAATAGAAGTCCTCACCGAGCCTTAGGTGACAAGAATCCTAAATAAATATTCATAGACGTAAAGCTCGAGGTTGGACACTTGAGGATATTTGGCCACATTTTTTACTTTCATGTGCTGAAGGAGAAGAGGACCAAGATGAAGCATAAGGAAATAAAGGTACTTTTGTTGGTTATTGTGAAAATTCTAAAGCTTATAGAATATATGTACCTGTTCAAAGGAACGTAGAGTTTAGAAGGGATGCGACATTTGATGAAGATGCTTCTCTTGGGAAAGTAAGGGACATTCTCCCAATACTAATTTTGAGAGAAAGGATGATGCCATGGATGCACAAGAAGAACCTCTTAAGCCTGAGCCTGAACCTAATTTTGTTGATGAACCCATGAAACCCATGGATCCTTTGGATCCCCCTCCGTGTGATCCTTCCTCTTATAGAAAGAGACCATTATGGCTTCGTGAAACTTTACAGGATGCTGAGAGACATGTTGTTGCAAGAGGAACCTTTAGAGAAAGCAAGAATCAATGCCGATATTAGGGATACATTATAGCTATGAGCAATATTATACAGGATGGACCATGCACTTTTGAATAAGTTGTGAAATAACAAGTTTGGAAGGATGATATGGATAGATAATATGAATCCATTATGAAGAATTATGTACGAGAAGTGGTTGAGACTAGAAGGTAAATATGTTGTGACTTCAAAGTGGATTTACAAAATCAAGCACGATGTCGATGGAAGTGTTGAAAAGTGCAAGGAGATGTTTCTAGCTAGAGATTCTCCTAGAAAGAGGTAGAGGACTATGATGATATTTTTGCATCTGTTGCTTGATATACTGTCATCTAATCTATTGTTTCTTTTGATTCTAACCAGGGATGGACATTTCATCATATGTATGTGAAGACTGCATTTCTAAATGGAATTCTCAAGGAAGAAGTATACTTGGAGAAACCACAAGGCTTTGAGGAGCATTCCATGAAGACTCATGTGCAGGTTTAAGAAAGCCCTTTATGGATTGAAGCAAGCCTATAAGGCTTGGTATGGCCACATTGATAGCTATCTGATGAAGCTTGGATTTGTTAGAAGCAATGTTGATCCGAACCTCTACTACAAAGTTGACTAAGGTATGCCTTTGATTATGGTATTATATGTTGATGATTTATTATTGACAAGTGGATAACCTCTTATTCTCAAGTGTAAGAGGGATATGGTCTCTAAGTTTGAGATGAAAGACCTTGGTTTAATGCACTACTTTATGGGCTTAGAGGTGTGGTATAGATTTGGTGAGATTTTTCTTTCTCAAGGAAAATATGTTGTCAAGCTGTTGGAAAGATTTGGAGTGGTGGAGTGAAAATCCATGGCTACAACAATGGAAATCAACTTCAAAAATTTATATGGTGAAGCTTTGGGACCTGACTTGGAAAATCCTTTTGAGTATCGACAACTGATTAGGGCATTGATGTTCTTAGTGATCACTAGACCAAACATATGTTTTTCTATCAACACTTTGAGCCAATTTATGGTGGAGCCATTACACACACACTGGGGTGCTGATACCTGCATGGGACTATAAATCATGGATTCAGATATACTTTTGGAAATTTCAAAATTCATTGATATTCTAATGCTGATTGGGATGGTAGCTTTTCTAATAGGAAGAGCACATCTGGGTATTGTTTTAGCTTTGGGTCTGCCATGATATCTTGGATGAACAAGAAGCAAAAGTATGTTTCCCTTAGTACAACTAAGGCTGAGTACATTACTACTAACATGGATAGTTATGAGGCAGTGTGGTTGAGAAATATTTTTAGAGAACTATTTGAGTAGGTACTGGACATGAATGTGACTTATTATGACAATAAGGGTGGGATATGACTTTCAAAGAAACCCTTGTTTCATGATGGGTCCAAGCACATTGAGATGAAATGTCACTATATCCGAGATATGGTGCAAAGAGGAGCAGTAAGGCTCCATCACATATCAACTGATGAGAATATAGATGCCATTCTGTTGTGGTAAAAACACAACCCCCCATTATTGATTTGTTCACTTCAAATAATGGGAACCCTTTCTATAAATTTTTTGGCTAAACACCTTTTAGGATTTTTATTTAGTTGATTATACTATGCTTTTGTTAATTTTTTATATTCTTTGGATTCTTGTTTTGATTGCTTTGTTAGAATCGATTTTTTATAAGCTTCCCATTGACATTTGTTTCGCCTTATTTGGTCAACTGGTTTGAAAATGGTACTCCTTTGAAGTCTCATCGTTTATCTAGTTTGGGTTAAAAATGCATAAAATGTACAATATTGCATTTTGTAAATAAATTAGTTCAATAATGCATTTATTTTAAATATTAATCTTTAGTGAGTTTTTACTAACATTTTTCATTTTTACTTATACAACCAAATCATTAAGCAGAGAGCTTTTAGAAATTTACTCCAATTTCCAAATTGAATACTAATCTCGAAAACCCAGAATTTCGAAGTGGCTGTAGTTTATTTTATTTTTATTTTCATTAAAGTGGTTGTAGTTTAAATAGACAAATTATGCCTTAGATAACTTCATAACTTAACAACATTAAAATAAAACCAAAAAAGTAAAATAATATAACAAAAAATATATAAATAATAAAATCCATTATCGAGAGATTGCATCAGAGGATTTAATCACAACATGTTTAACAAAAACCTCGACACCTCCCGATGCCGATCACCGATTAAACCAAAGTCAAAGGAGAAAAGGGTATTAAACCAAAGTATTATCATAAAACCTTGTAATTCATTTTTCACTCATACATACATAAAATGGCAAGTTAATTTAGTTTAATATTAAAATAAAAAAATAAAAAAATTATTTACCCGATCAGAAGATCAGATCGAAGCTCTCAAATGTAACAAGTTTAAGAAGCCCCAACACCTCCCCGATGCTAATTTCCGATCATAAAAAATCAAAGAGTATTAAGCTTAAAACTTTATGTTATGTTTTAGTTTCAAACTCATTCATGAGTAAATGAGTGAAGGTAGTATAAGATAGTTTTAGTATTAAAATAGTTAATTAAAACTTAATATATTAAATTTTAAATTAAATAAATAGATTAAATATATAAAATTTAATTGAATTAAAATTTAATTATTATTTAGATTAATATTAATTAGTTAGTTGGATTAATGACTAGTTTATTAAATAATTAGTTTAATTTATGATTAATAAATTAGAAATAATTGGAGACTAATTTAGGATTAAAATTTAATTTAAAAATTTTGATTTTTTAGCCTAACAAAAGAAAATCCAGAATTGTGCCAGAATTAACTCATCTACTTTGGAAGCTCATAAATTGAGTTTTATTTGGCCAAATGAAGCCCAAGACGGCTGATTGGAAAGATAAAATCAAGGAGAACATTTTTGAAGACGTTTCACTAACAGATTTGATTATTAACTGGGTCAAAAATCAGACAAAAGTTCAAGCTCCGAATTTCTAAAACAAAATCAATTTTCCGAGTTTTATTTTCTGCATTTTCATTTTTCCAAGCCTCTTCTCAATGCAGATCCATTCGTTAATAATATCTTTGGCCAATTAAATCATCCTAGGCATCAATAAAAAACTTATATTTTATTTTCAATTATTTAATTAATTGCATTTGATTGGATTTGTTTTAATGCCAGAAATGATATTTTGATTTTATTGTTGCATCTTAATTCTTTTTTTTTTTTTTGGCAAGAAAACAATAGAAGAGATATGGAAAAAAGGATCTCAATCAATGAGAATGCTCCAGCCATTAAAAATTGAAATTTTTGAGCAAATAAAATTGGATTGGGCAGATTTTTCTTCTACAAACTCTCTTCTCAAAAGACTTTTGGATATATTATAAATAGTAGATTGCAAAATTTAATAAAGGGGTTGTTTTCCTTTGCAATTATGGAATTCTATAAGCACTTTTGTAATAGGGATTTAGAGTTGTAGGTGGGAGGAGTGGAATTTCAGATCTGGGGATTATTAAGGTTTTTCTTCTACATTCTGAGTTATGTATAAAAAACGGAGTTTGCACTATTGTAGCTCTGATTTTGAAAGCAGAAGCTCAGGCATTGTAAAGGACTATTAGAGACTGGAGCTGGAGAAATGGCTTCAATAAATTGGTATTTCGAATACTATTATTTTAAATGTTGGTTTCATTTTTGATAACAGGAATGTCTCAATTTACTTTCATATTTGTGCACTTTTATCGGTATAAGTAGTTTGTCTCTATTTTATGTTATTATTATCTCTGCTCTTATGGGCTGAATTCTGATTTCTGAGTAACTATTTACTCATAAATCCGCCTTATAAAACTGATTTATTGAATGATAATGTGTTGTGAACTATTTCCACATATTATTGTTTAATTATTGGATTTACTGATTTGATAATCAATATCATTTTTGTGAATTTCTTCCTGAGTGTTGTTGATTGATTATGTCAGTTAAGAGGTCTCAATGATGTGTTTTGGTATCCATAACGTCAGTTAATTGAAGTACTTCATTAACTTGATATTCATTATAAACAGGATATATTTAAATCCCAATATTTTAAATATCTTGCTCTTGGTTGGGTTAGATCTATATCTGCTCAATTGAGACAGGATTAAGATAATTCATTTCGCTTTCATTATAGAATAAGTTCGCATTTAGAGTAATTTCTATATTCTTTTAAGTCCTTTTCTCAAAGAGGCAAAATTTTAGTTGTGACTTGCCTGAACCCAAATCAGCTTAAGGGTCATTCTTTTGCCTAATCAGCAAGAAGAAGTGATCTGATATCCATGTCTATTGGTAGTTAAAGATATATAATAAACGAATAGCGATAGGGAGAAGGTAACTGGACTTAGTTAAACCAGTCGGAGCCACCACACCAAACGGAAAAGGAGTTGCTTTAAGGTTTGGACCGGGTGGTTATTCCCCATTATTGTTGCAACGATTTTCGAGGCATCAACATTTTTGGCGCTAGAAGGAGGGCTTGAGACTTTTTGTCTATTAGAGTCTTTTCAATTTTAACATTTTATTTAATTACAATGGCTCCTCTTAAACTTCCAATTTGGAGTTGTATCCATGGACGTGCATCTTCCAATACTTCACCTGAAGTGGTAAGACTCTTATCTCAGGTAAAGTTCAATGGTAAGAGAAATTCTTCTGCTTTTAATCATGTCTTTCAATTTATTCAAAAGGTTTCAAATTATGATTTTCAAGGAATTGATGAAGGTATTTTATGTAGAATTATTACTCTCACATTTGTGGCAAAAGCCAGAAACTGGTGTAGAACTCTTCTAGTTGCCTCAATTCGTAGCTGGGATTAATTTGTTACAATTTTCATTTGTAAATTTGACGGCTATGATTATGAACAGGTATGTAATGAAATTGAATATATACGAAGTTATGAGAATGAGTCTGTTAGAGATTTTAAAATTCAATTTCATTTGAATTGCTTAAGATTTAAAGTCGAAGATAAACCTACGGAGAAGAATCACTAGATTGGTTTGAATATATTTGCTCTCTTCCTCCCATTCCCAATCCATATGAAATTAGTTCAAGTTTTGTTCCGTCTCCTTCTAACATAAATGAGAATTCTAATATGGATGTCCAAATAAATTGTGATGAAGTGGTTTCACAAAGCTCAACAACAATTTTGGAGGAAGAGCTGCATTGGAATCTAAAAATTACTCTTTATTAAATTGAGAAAATCAGATCACAAATCAACAAGTGCAAACAACAATCAAAGTAAATAATAACATGCAAACTGCTATACAAATTTTTGAATTTTTCCATAATAAGCAAATACTGAAATAAAAAAGCAGCAAAACAATCTTCTTCAAAAAGGCATGAGTACGCAAAGGAATGATCTGCAATCTGAGATTTACAATGACCTTAATGCACAAGCGTTCTCAAACAAAGACACTTTTAAATACATTGTTTCAGGTTCACATTTTTCTTTTTATCCTGATATTTTTAATGACGGTAATTTTGCCCCTTTTGGTATTAATGATATTTCATAAAATACAGAAGTTGATCTAAATGAAATACCAATTAATTTTTAGCAAGATAAAGAACCAATAATTAATCATTATTTTTTCTTTAATGAACATGAAATTCTTGTTTCTCCTTGTTTTGATATATTGGATGAGATCGAAGGGAATTCTAGAGAATTTTATGAAGTCGTTTATGATAATTATTCTGACATTGAGGATGTTGATTTCTATTCTTTCCAAGAGAATCCTCATGATAAAATTCAAATAATATTTGGGAATGAGGGACATTTCAATTTAGAAAATATTCCAACTAATCCTCATTTTAAAGCAGCAAATTATCTTCATGATTTCACTATTCAAGAAAACATTCCGATTTATGATTCATATCATGATCAAGTTCTCATTCCTACTCATAATGATAATTTGTTTTCTAATTCACAAGTTGGAATAAAAAATTATTCAAATTTCATAATTTTAGCCAATCCTTGTGAAAAAGAAATTATTTCAAAACGATCCCAATTGTGCTGTAACATTAGTTGTACCAATAGTGATTTCATTTTATTTTTGTTTTCTCACTTCTTTTGTTTAAAATCATATTTTATTTCTAATTTTATTTTTCAGATTTTTGATACTTTACGCTGGCATATTTAGCAGTTTACTATCAAACATTCAATTGATGCATTGCCCTGTTGGAAAATTGAAGTTTTATATTATAATAAAGAGCATCAAAAGCTATTAATATTTCAATTTCAATCAATGCTAATGTTTTATCAAAAGCTTCTATCTTCTCAAAAGAAATATCAACAAGAGAATGTATTTTTACAATCTGGCCAACAATCCAATATAATTAATAATTTTCCATTTTATTTGAAAGATTTCCATCCATTTTTCATTAACTTATTTGAAAATTATTTGGAAATTTTTCCTTCAAGGAAGATTGTTAATAGTTTAACATTTGTACATAACACTAACAAATTTTTCCAGGCTTTTGAATGTAAAAGTTCATATCCACAATCTCCCCTGTTATCTCTTCATTTGAACATTTCCTAATCCTTAATAGAAATCTATCCAGATTTCTATAATCCAATTGGTATTCAATTGGAAAAGAAATTTCAAGAGAAGGAGATTTTAATTAACTTGCTAACAATAATTGTAAATTCTATTTATAAATTTATCTTCCTTAGTTTAGTTAGATTTGTATTTTTATTACTAACATTTGAATTGTACATACATGCAAGAATTAAAATGAGAAAATGGTTACATTGGAAATATGACTATACTTAGTCATTTTCATGTATATGGTTAGAATAGGAGTAGAATTAATTTAGTTAATTTGTTATATGTAGTTAATTTGTTTTTAACAGTTGTGCAGATTAAAAATAAATAAAACAAAACAATTAGCCCTTCTCATACATGTTCAGTGAAACATTTTCTTCCTATCAGAAAGTTTTAATTCTTGTTTTCCTTTTTAAAAATTTTCTTGTAGTAATACCTCTACCCATGAATATATCTCTGCTTATTTCGAATAATGTCTTAACAGAATTTAATTGAGTATGCACCTGACGCACATCTAAATTTGTGTTGATATTTTTCCAAAATTAGTGGCTTTATCCCATTCTGATCTTTAGTTGCAATACGCATCATATTCATTTACTAAAGACGTTATTGAATAGTCACTATAATAATACAGATTCTTCTCAAGTTATTCGGAATAAGCAGAGGTAATAAATTGTTGTTTCAATTCAAAAGGGAAGACTATTTTCATATTTATTTCTGGTAAATTTTATATTTCCTGAACATGAATAAGCAGATTTTATTTAGGCTGATTTCTCACTCTGATTTAGAATAAATAATGAGATGATTTTGAACAAAGACAAAATTTTGATAAATCGAAGGAAGAATTTGAAGATTCATGAGGTAAAAACTATAGAGAATTTCCTTCCAAGTACGCATTCACAAGTTCATTTTCATCTATTATTAGTTCCTCTTTTCTTAGTTTATTTTTATTTTTGTTTTGTTTTATTTGCAGGTTTTCATTTGTTTTCAAAACTTGAAGTAAGCAGCAAACTCATTTCAAATTTGCAATAATTTCATTCTGATATCACATCATCGGAAGTAGCTTTTAGCATTTTTGATAACAAATTGTTCATAAAAGATCTCCGATGTATTACCTCGCTCATATGTCATATCGCATTTTTCATATCGGAGATTTGCAGTTGAAGTATACTTCCATTATCGTGAATCACCGATCTCCGATAATCGACTTTATCAATATTGTGACGACCACATAATTCCAGACCCGATATGAAATTCAAATCAAATTCATAAAAAATATCGCATCCGCTCAATCACAATAATGGTAGGAGCATAACTTTAAAAGGGCCAATGTCTTGGATCCGATATGTTGTTAAATTTTCATCATAAAATTATCAGGTCTACTCTTCATCTCATATCGGCGTATCAAGAATTGTTACATCATGTGCTTAAGATTGCCAATGACGATCGCCGATTAGCCACATCATTCATCGCATATTAGCATCGCAAGAATTATATTGTGTTACATGGGTACCTAAAGTTCGCTAGTTGCTGATTAGCTATGTCATTCATCGCATATCGGAATCGTAACAATCATATTGTGTTACATCGGGTGCCTAAGATTTCTGATCGCCGATTAGTTATGTCATCCATCGCATCGCCGATATCGTAATCGCTTCCTTGCATTTTTATTTATGGCCATACCATTATTCTGAATCTGCGATGCGAGATGTGCAAAGTACAAATCACAAGATACGGTGTGCGATGTGCAATTTGTGACATGAATGTCCTCGATCCTCGATATAACATTTCTTAATGATGTGATCACTTCATCGCACATGTTCTCATCGCATATTTTCATATCGGAAATTTGCTATTGTAACCTCCGATGTGATAGCTTCCAATGCATGCCTCTAAGCAATTAACATTTAATCGATATATGGCATAGCAACAAAGGTGAAGTCTTGCATATTAAACTTGAAGCATGGTGAAGAAACATGTGATGCGAATCATCCAATACAACGATGTGTTATTTTAAAAGCGAGCTTGGGTAGCCACTATGGTAAGAATGAAGTTAATGACAAATTTGCAGCATATTCAAATCATTTCGATTTCTCATATATTTCAGTTTTAAATATATAATTCCATAATTAAAAATGGAATTCAAGATCTCTCTTTCTTCATATTTGAATTTCATTATCTTGGATTTGGTCTTAATTCTGAACAATTTATAAATAATGGAGTTTATATGAAACTTATAATATTTTGAGAACATTCATTACTGTAAATTCTCGTTCTCATTTCTGATGCGTTGGTTTTAATTTCAATTTCCTTGAATACTAAGCATTCCATTTTCATATTTTACTGCTTGCTTTAGTTTAAATAAAATAAATAATGATTTTGGGTTATAGGATTTTGGCTAGTTTGCCTTCTTCATGTTTTAATGTTAATTAAAATAAGAAGGCAGCTAGTTTGGAGAAACTGATACGTCTCAGGTAATATAAAAAACAATCATTCAACGGTAATATTCATGTACCTACTTTCATTAATTTCCATTTCGTTACTTTATTTTCAGTTTTGTTTTTCTGACATAAAAATCTGTTTTGTAGTTCTCCATTTGAAGTTTTTAATCCTCTGCCGGATCATATTTTCGAAATCATATACTCTTCTCCTAGATTTAATTCAATAAGGAACGATAATCTTCATCGAAACAATGACACCAGGAAGTTTCTGAACCTTTAGTTTGTTTCTTTAAGCATTCCTTTTATTAGAAAATGGTTAAGATGATACTTTGAAGCAAGAAGATTGACACCAGACATAAAATTTTCATTGTGGCTGAATTTTATCATCACTGCTATCTAAAGTCTGAAACATTTACAACCCTGCAGGGTATAATCTTTCTAAATCTCAACATAAGAAGAAATGATTACACAATTATTATTTTTTTCTTCATATTGTTGAGACATTGGTATAAACATTCTTGTTTGAGTTTATCTTTCGAAACTTGGATTTTCCTTTCCACTTTAAAAAATTTCTTCATTTTTATTTTTGTTTGCTGATTTCTTTTTCATTTTAGCATAAAAATTCTTTTCCTTTGGTTTTCAGTTTTGATTTTGGTGACTTTTCCATGATTGATATGAAAGGCCTTCTTATTACTTAACAAAAGTCGGCATACATAGGGAAAAATTGTTAATAGTCATCTATTAGCATTTTCTTAAATCTCTTAGTGAAGTTTGATTTTCTTATTATAAAGGTAGACATACTTAAGGAAAAGATTACCAATTTAGAGAAGTTGACAAAGTATCATAAAATCTGAAAAATTATTTTTTCATCAAAATTGTAATCATTTTGAGATTTCAATATTTTACTAAGATCTTTCAAAATTTTATTATCAGTCAATGAAAAATTATTTATAACCAAGTAAAGACACTTTACAGCAAAGCACCTTTAACTCTGAAATTGTCATTCTTAACTCTTAAGGAGTCAATGATTCTTGTCCTAAAGAGTCTTATTTTTCTAGAATGTAATCCAAAAATATATTTAAACTTAAAAGATAAGAGGTCTTATCATGAGCCTGCTTACTATGATCATAGGGGAAAAATAGGCTGACATTACCAACACTACTAAGCAAACCAAGGTAATGGCTTATGATTACAAACAATTATAAGACAAGGGGCCTCATCACGAGCTAGGTTGTTCAGTCCAATTATAACTAGTAAATGACATTGTCAACTATCTGGCTACCAAACCAGGACAATGGCTTTTAGGAACAAAAAAAATAAAAAATAATACTTTTATAAATGGATTGATCTCTAGGTCATAGAAAATTTTAGGGGCGAATGTTTGCCCTTTGGCGAAATTAAAGGGTTTTAAATTTTTAATGGGTGAATATTTTGTATCATAGTACATTTTTACAAATCACCTCAAATAGCCCACGTTATTTTAAGGGAGAGGGTAAAAAAGGTAAATTTAGCCCTTGAAATTAGGAGTTACAACCTTCCATTCGCCCAATTTCAAGAATAGGTTTTATTTAAGTGAATCCATTTGCTCATTTTCAAGAATATGTTTTATTTAAGTGAATCCCATGGGCTAAAGGCCCAAATACCATATTTATAAAAGAGGTATGGTAAATTAATAAAAATATAAATAAATGAGAGGTATGGTAAATAAATAAAACATTTTTTATATTTACTCCATAAGTCACCTTATATACATGCAAGGGTGTAAACAAATAAAAATATAAGTAAAGTGGAGGTATGGTAAATAAATAAAACGTCTTTTTATACTTACTCAAAAAGTATGGTAAATAAATAAAAATATAAATAAACTAGACGCATGGCAAATAAATAAAACCTCTTTTTATATTTAGTCCATAACCCTCATTCTATTTATGAAGGCTCAAGAAAGAGGTTTTATTTAAGTGAATCCTATGGGCCAAATACCATATTTATGAAAGAGGTATGGTAAATTAATAAAAATATAAATAAACAAGAGGTATGGTAAACAAATAAAACATTTTTTTATATTTACTCCATAAGTCACCTTATATTTACGAACACTCAAAAAATGCATTATATTTAGGTGAAACCTATGGGCGAAATACTATGGTACAAATACCATGGACTAGATTGTTATTAATACGATGCAAAAAAACAATATTAACCCTAATATTAGTATTGATAAAAATAAAAATGGCACATGGTATTCACCTGGAATGTAGCCTATTTAAATGGGGTAATTAAACCAGCATAGATCCATCTTTACTCTGGATCTACTAACCCCCAAGAGGTATCAAATATCGTGATATGCAAACTAGCATAGAGTGAAAAAATATTTGATCCAATCAAGAGTAAAAATGGATGTTGTAATTTAATGTATGTTAAACATTTTAGCTTGGTTAAAATAAAAAATAAAATAAAAATCAACTATTAATTTTATTAATTTCTATAAATTACTAATAGTAATTTTTAAGCTCCAGGTTTATGTTAAACCATGGTAATACCATGGTATTCATGTGAGCATAGACTATTTAAAGGGGAAATTCTATCAGCTTAGATCCATCTTAATTCTGGGTCTACCAAGTGCTTAGAGGGATAAATAGATTTCATCCCCCTAAGAGTGGTAGATGTGGAGTTAAGATGGATATAGGTTGGTTTTTATGATAATGAAGATATTAAATAGACTCAGGAAATTATATTGTAAAAACATCTTAAGGTGAATGGTTAAAGCATAGACATTGGACATGTATATTTGTATACTTCTGTTTTAAACTGAAACAAATCCAGGGCTAAAAGGAATGGATTGATTGCACTAGTCATCCTTCTATAACTTTCCAACATATGCTGAAGTAAAGAGATTGTAATTTGGGTAATTTTTCTAATTGCAAACAAGAACATACTTGTGTATTGACAGGGTGGTTATGAGGTCCCTAGAAGTGATGAATTTGAATTTTTCTTGGTTTTATATATAGTATTAGGTTTTTTTCTCATGCTTTCTGTGAATCGCACGGGTGAATTTTATCCTACACCCACTAGGTTATCGATATGTAATTTCTGTAATTTTGATTTCAAAAGATATTTTAAAGAAATGCAATGATTTCATTTGTGTATTCAATAAACACAAGATTTTATAATTGAGTAAAATATTTGCCATGCCTGGTGAGAGATTTGCCAAAAAATTATATATACATATCATATTATTGATAAATTCGCCTTCTATTTTTCCTATATACCATGGAGATTCGCCCGTTTATTATACATGTAAATTTAGGGGGGGTTCTTAAAATTTTCCCTGCTCTAGGTCAATAATTCTTAAAGAGATGGGATTCTGAATCATTGATGATTAAAAGGTAACCCTGTCGAAACTATAAATGTTTGCAGGCAGCAGTGGCTCTACCTGTGACAAATGAGTATATTTTAAAAGCTAGGTTGTAAAGTGACCCCTGCTTTATCTCTACAATTAATTAATGACTGATATAGAGTTTTGAAATATTTTAATTCATGAGGAATTTTAAGAAAAATTATAGTTAGATGATTTTTGTTTCTATTCAGATTAATGAAACTAGGCAAACATTCCAAAAAAATAATTTTCTCTTCTTTAATTATTTTTACTTTAATTTTAGGAAAATCACATTCATATCAAACAAAGATCACTAGTTCTTCTCCTGTGTGTCGTCATTGTTGTGGTAAAAACACAACCCCCTATTATTGATTTGTTCACTTCAAATAATGGGGACCATTTCTATAAAAATTTGGCTAAACACCTTTTAGGATTTTTATTTAGTTGATTATCTTACATTTTTGTTAATTTTTCATTTTCTTTGGATTCTTGTTTTGATTGCTTTGTTAGAATCGATTTTTTATAAGCTTCCCATTGACATTTGTTTCGCCTCATTTGGTCAACTGGTTTGAAAATGGTACTCCTTTGAAGTCTCATCATTTATCTAGCCTGGGTTAAAAATGCATAAAATGTACAATATTGCATTTTGTAAATAAATTAGTTCAATAATGCATTTATTTTAAATATTAACCCTTAGTGAGTTTTTACTAACATTTTTCATTTTTACTTATACAGCCAAATCATTAAGCAACGAGATTTTAAAAATTTACTCCAATTTCCAAATTGATTACTAATCTCGAAAACCCAGAATTTTGAAGTGTCTGTAGTTTATTTTATTTTTATTTTCATTAAAGTAGTTGTAGTTTAAATAGGCAAATTATGCCTTAAATAACTTCATAACTTAACAATATTAAAATAAATTGAGTTTTATTTGGCCAAATGAGGCCCAAGACAACTCATTGGAAAGATAAAATCAAGGAGAACATTTCTAAGGACGTTTCACTAACATATTTGATCATTAATTGGGTAAAAAGTCAGGCAGAAGATCAAGCTCCGAATTTCTAAAACAAAATCAATTTTTTGAGGTTTATTTTCTGCATTTTCATTTGTCTAAGCCTCTTCTCAATGCAGATCTATTCGTCAATAATATCCTTGGCCATTTAAATCATCCCAGGCATCAATAAAAAACTTATATTTTATTTTCAATTATTTAATTAATTGCACTTGATTGGATTTGTTTTAATGCCAGAAATGATATTTTGAATTTATTGTTGCATCTTAATTCTTTCTTCTTCTTCTTCTTCTTTTCTTTCTTTCTTCTTCTTCTTCTTCTTTTTTTTTTTTTTTTTTTTTTTTTCAGGAAGACAATGGAAGAGATATGGAGAAAAGGATCTCAATCAATGAGAATGCTCCAGCAATTAAAGATTGGAATTTTTGAGAAAATAAAATTGGAAATATTATAAATAATAGATTGCAGAATGTAATAAGGGGCTGCTCTCCTCTGCAATTCTGGAATTCTAAAAACACTTTTGTAATAGGGATTTAGAGTTGTAGGTGGGAGGAGTGGAATCTCAGATCTGGAGATTATTGAGGTTTTTCTTCTACATTCTGAGTTATGTATAATGAACAGAGTTTGCACTATTGTAGCTTTGATTTTGAAAGCAGAAGCTCAGGCATTGTAAAAGACTATTAGAGACTGGAGTTGGAGAAATGGATTCAATAAATTGGTATTTCGAATACTATTATTTTAAATGATAGTTTCATTTTTGATAACAGGAATGTCTCAATTTACTTTCATATTTGTGCACTTTTGTCGGTATGGGTAATTTGTCTCTATTTTATGTTATTATTATCTCTGCTCTTATGGGCTGAATTCTGATTTTTGAGTAACTATTTACTCATAAATCTGTCTCATAAAACTGATTCATTGAATAGTAATGTGTTGTGAACTATTTCCACATATTATTGTTTAATTATTGGATTTACTGATTTGATAATCAATATCATTTTTGTGAATTTCTTCCTGAGTGTTGTTGATTGATTATGCCAGTTAAGAGGTCTTAATAGGATGTGTTTTGGTATCCATAATGTCAGTTAATTGAACTACTTCATTAACTTGATATTCATTATAAACAAGACATATTTAATTCCCAATATTTTAAATATCTTGCTCTTGGTTGGATTAGATCTATATCTACCTAATTGAGATAGGATTAAGATAGTTCATTTTGCTTGCATTATAGAATAAGTTTGCATTTAGAGTAATTTCTACATTCTTTTAAGCCCTCTTCTCAAAGAAGCAAAATTTTAGTTGTGGCTTGGCTGAACCCAAATCAGCTTAAGGGTCATTCTCTTCCCTGATCAACAAGAAGAATTGATCTGATATCCCTGTCTATTGGTAGCTAAAGATATATAATAAACCAATAGCGATAGGGAGAAGGTAATTGGACCTAGTTAAACCAGTCAGAGCCACCACACCAAACGGAAAATGAGTTGCTTTAAGGTTTGAACTAGGTGGTTATCCCCTATTGTTGTTGCAGTGATTTTTGAGGCATCAACACATTCTTACCAAAACTTTTTCAAAAGGGAAGTTCTTGGTCTTTAGGGAGTAGCTTGGATTGATGGATGTGACCCTTCTAGGAAGAGGTCATGACTTATCATGAACATTGAGCTTTGGGAGCTCCTCGGGGCGTGTGGTACTCCTTGGAGATATAGGATTTGGAGGATCCTTATCAATTTTGATAAGTTGATCTCCCCTAGTTAAGTCCAGGACTTGATTGAGTACATACCCAAACATGCATCCTACCAAAATTCAGGCTTGTTGGATTGCAACTCATTTGGCTAGTGAGGAGGAGACTTAGGTTTGGAGGATATTTACCTATGGAAGACATGTCTAGTTTTCAGCCTACTCTAACCAGCAATGACTTGGGCTGGTTTGAATTGGTATGACCAATTCTCTGATCTGTTTTGGGAGGCAAAATCCAAGGAGACTTTGACGTATTTGACCTGGGAAATTTGACCATAGATTTGAGTAGGGTTTGACCACAGTTTGACTTTGAAGGTTGACTGAATTATTGGTAGAATTTCAAGGTTTTTTTATTGATTTTGAATGAGGAAGGAAGGATGAATTTATTTCTTCTTTGACCAAATTCTTCTATGCTATTTTTACCATTGAATTTGACTAGTTAGGGCTATCGTTGATTGGAATTCCACAGGGCCAAAATTTATAGACTAGTACTTTTACCATACTTGACTTTATTGTTTTTTAGATTGTTGATTTGGAAAGTCAAGGGTTTTACTTTGACTTATTGATGGATGTACTATTTTTTTTTAAACATTTGATGAATATATAATAGAAGAAGAATTTGGTTGGGTTTTCCCCCTTATGAGGTTTTTCCCTGGTCTTTGACATAAATATTTGTGTCTCATTGATCTTGAATATCGTCTATTGTGCATATTGTTTACTTTTTATATATCTACAATTTCTTACTATTATTGGGTGATTGAAAATAAATTGGAAAAGTGAATTCTACTGGAAGAATAAATTGTTTAAGTAATTGTTACAACATAAAACAATGTGAAAAATTAACAACAAACTCTCAAAATTAGAATGGAAAGAAGAAATAAAGTTGAGCAGGTATTTATTAATTGGTCCAAAGGAATCCAAGACTTAAACCCTCACAGATGCATAGTGAATGTAATAGAGAAAACAAAGAAATTGATCGTGCCAAACTAATGGAGCGCTTATTAAGGCTTAAAATAAGTCACAAGTATTTTCTACCGCACATTGTAACATAGATAATTTTTCTCTTATTTTAAGAGAATCCTATTGCATCATACATTACTTTCATCTGCATAAAAACACAACTTGAAAAAGAACACAGCAAAGAGAGAAACATTACACACTGTAACACACCTTATAAACTGGAATCAAACTACCTTCATATTATTTAATCTCCAAGGAGGATACAACATTATACTTGTAGGAAAAAATTGAAAATATCAAAACCCTTTTCATGTGGTTTTGTTGTAATCTAGTAGATAGTGGGCACTGGTTACTAGTAGAAAGGACACAAGAACTCACATGAACATATGCAACATAACAATAAATAAAGAGACACAAAGTAGCAAAGAACTAGCAATGTAGTATATTATATTATGATCTCTTAAGAAGCCAATTGGAACTAGTACGTTGATACATTCATTATCATATTTATACTTAGTCAATATAGTTACAACAATTTAACTATTAGAACTGACTTAACTTATCCAAATTAGACTCTTATCTGGCTAGAGAATCAACCAAATTTATAATGCAGATTCCTGAATTAATTGAATAGAGAATCGGCTAACTTTACAATGTAGATTCCTGATTCAAATGGGCTAGTTGACTAATTTACAATGCAAATTACTGACTCAACTGGGATAGTTGACTAGCCCCTCCAACATCGCTGCCACCCTCAATTTATTGTTTGTCCCGAAGAAGGGGAGAATTTGGAGTCTTACAAACTTTTATTCAAAATTTGATATAAAATAAATAAAGATTGAGAAATAAATTAAGGATCTTTAGGGTGGTTGGCTAATTGAACATCTGGTTTTCTTGAGATATCAAGTGGTGCTTCTTTAAACAATTCAGCTTGATCCATTGTGTGAATTCCTCTTCTTTCTCTTTCATCAGGTGACCAATTGGCACCTTCAATTTCAATTTCTTGGCTATCCGAATGCTATTTCTAGGCCTGACCCCATCATGAAAAAATTGGTTAGAAATAACTAAATTTGTGTTGTGGTGGAGATAATGGGGAAGACTATGTTGCTGCAGGTGTTAGTGTTGATTTTTAAAGAGTGTTTCTCGATAAATGATAGGTGTAAAATTTTTAAGGTGTGGATGAAATATATTCCATTCCCATACAACTAGCTTTGCTTGAGCATGCAATGCTTTCAGTGCTGCTAAGTATTGTACTTTTTTGGTTATGGATGTCTGATATGATAATTGTTGATCAATTGATATTTGTTGTTCCAACTGTTGCACTTGATTGAATATTCCCTGCTAATATTCAGTGGCATTATAGGCTCCTATTTGTGATTTTTTTCTTTCTCTAAGCCATTATCTCTCTTCCTGTAGTAACTGCACATGAAATTTCTTATTCTGTGAGTTCCAATTATCATGGGATGTCTTTCCCTAGAAGTTCAGTTACTTGCTGGGAGAATAATCCAATTAGCCCTTCCTGAGTCCTTATGTGATTGCATGTAAAAACTAGGTATGTTGGCAAATTACTAAGCATTGTGCTAAGTGTATCCCTGTGATCCAAAGTATGTTATAGATATTGATTTCCTTGAACAAACTCCTAGTGAGTATTATGATTCACACTAGACAATTCCTGATTTCCTTGAGTCAATACCCTATTTTGTAAGTCATCTACCTAAGCAATCAATTGATTATTAGAATTGACCATCTGATGTAGAACTTGTTGAACTACAACAAGTGGATCATCAATTCTAGTAGGAGTGTCAATGTTGAAATCTTTTTGTTGCTCAAATCTTGCATTCCTACTAGATCTCCCTTTCTTGTTGCTGTCTCCATTGAAGCCTTTTATTGTCCATTCTCTTTCTTTTGAATCTCTTCTTGAGTTCTCTTATTGAATTTTTTAGGGCTTTGAATAATTTTATATTGGAAGAATGCCTCAAGTAATTTGTTGGAGTGGTTGGTTCTTATTTTACCTTAGGAAAATTATTTCCTAATATAGTCAGATGGAATGATGGTTCTTCCTGATTAGTAGCTAGTGAGATCAAAGTATCCTAGGTTTCCAAATTAGTTTCCTCTAGTGCTTGTTTTATCTCATCATTCAACCCTGTTTGTTTCAATGAGAACTTTTGTGTATTGTATTGGTTAGTTAGAGTATTATCTCACTTCTCTATTTCTTCCACGACTATTGTTGGAGACACAGGAGGTGAATCAATGGTCAGGTGAATGTAAGGATTCTAATTGTTTTTCTTGCTAGGTTTAGCTTACTGATCTTGCTCCTTTGTAGGTGTTGAATTTCCATTTAAACTGATTTTGGTTGGGGTTAACTATAGAAGCTCCCTATTTGTTGTTTCACCATCACCTTATGCTTAACAATTTCAATAAATATTTCTTTGGCCTGGACCAAGGACTACAAAATATCTGGTCCTATGGATGAAGCTAGAAATTGCTACGACTTCCTGGGCTTCTTGCCCATCTTACCCTTTTCTTGTGTGCTCTTGAGAACTTCTCGAGCAATTGAATCTAGATTATGCTATTTACTCGATTCATCTAGTTAGATTCATGCTATAATGTCTTTCTATTTTATAGAAAAAGTTGATGTCTGAGTCGGAGTAGGACTTTGTGGCTTTTTGAGTGGAGTCTTATTAGAAGAATATATAATCGGTGCTGAGAGATCAACTTTAAATGACCTAGTATATAGTTATGCTTCCCTTTCCTCTTCATGCTCATAGTTTGAGAGGGGTAAAAATCTATACAATGGTTCTTCCCAAGCCTAAGGTGGAATTTTTAAAATTGTGTTATCCCTTTGACTTAGTTTTATGAATATCTCATTGACTGCAGGATGATATGACAACTCTTGGTGGTCTACATCAAAAGAATCAACATACTATACCTTGGAATTTTCGAGGCACAATTGAATGTGTGATGAAGGAGGTAACATTCTTAAGATGTTTTGCCGTACCCTCCACCTATTAGACACTATTTTTACAGTTAACTACCAATTTCAAAAAAAATATAGGGGGCTTAGTGACTTAGGTTTTCCTAGCCAATTATGAGAGAAAATTTTGAAATTATTCATTAAAGGAACCGAACTCTTGGTAAAATCTGTTTCCCTAAGTAGTAACATTTCTTTCATTTGTAAAAAATCAACAAGGAGGGAAACTGAATGGCCTTTCCGGAATTTCGTCATTCATAATAGTTTCTTTGGACCATTGTAATGATGTACTATTCCCATTTATAAACTTTACTCGAGTTAACCATATATCCAATTGCTTCCAACATAGAGAGATTCACGTCGGAGGACCTTCTAGTAGGGGTGAGACATAATGCAACATAAATGCATGCCCATTTGGTCACTGTAATATGAAATTGATTAATTATTAATCCTTTATAATTCTTAGTAGTCATTGCTCTGGTAAATTCTCGAAGCCAAGAATTGACATCAATGGATTTCAAAATTTTCTCTCCTTTATGAGGGAGACTTGTGATATTATATACAACAACTGTATAAAATGAAATTGGATTTTCCAACTAGAGAAAGCCATTATGAAAGTGACTAATGAGGAATTTCACAACTTCCTCTTTGAGACCTTGTATGTCTGCAATCAAAGGAGCATTAAGTGTATGTCAGATACCAATTGTCTTAAGTATTTTTGTTTCTAGAATCCATTGATCACAAATTTTACCCCAACTACGAAAAGCTTCATTATGCTTCTCCAAAGAAGGCTCATCTATCTATTTTTTTAATGTTTTTTTTTTTAATGTTATGAAGTCGACTCTCCAATTCTATTTCATGTTTTAGGTTGAATCTCGCTTTAGTTCTTGGGTCCACTGTAACTTATTCATCCTCAAATCAAACATGTTTCTTATTCATTCCAAAAAGTTTATGAAATTCTCTAGTTCTTAGAAAATCAAGCAATTTAGAGTATGAAGTAACATGATTTGGTAAGTTTGGGATTTCTGCAATATCAAAGTATTTATTTGGGGAAAATTCCAGAAGAATAATTACAAGTCTGACTGTTCACTTGAGTTGATAGGAATAAAATTAATTGTGGCATAATTTCTATCTGTTGCCACCTTCCTGAAACGTCTCATCACATGCAAATTTAGTTTTTTCATATCATTTGGTTTGTGCAAACCACGTGACTGTCTTTGTTATGAAAATTTGGTAGTTGATTTCATTATGATTTGAATTGATGTAGGATGAAATGGTTATCGTTGTGATTTGACCCCATGATTGTGTGGCATGCACTGATTGGACCTATCCCCTCGAGTGCTCTGGCTTCCATGTTGTCTATTATTAGTTCCCATGACATAATCATGTGTTTTCTCTCTCCTCATTAATTCTCCTATTCGAGTCGCGTTTGTCTACTTCGTTTATTATTTCATTGATAAAATGAGTTGGGAATGGATCAGTTACTGTCAATTTTGTTAAGCCCATGAAAATCGATGAATATTCTTAATCTGGTGGGGTCATTCTTTTTCAATTACATGACCGTTGGACTTTCCCATTCTGATTTTTCAATAGTGTATATGATACTAGCTACTAACATCCACTTTATATATTTTTGTACATTGGGCTTGTAGTCTAGCATATAGTGCACATTGGTTACTAGTAAAAAGGATATAAGAACTCACATGAACATATGCAACATAAGAATAAAGGGAGACAGAAAGTAGCAGAGAACCAACAAAGCAATATATTATATTATGATCTCTTGAGAAGCCAATTAGAACCAATACATTGATACATCCATTATCATATATATACTTAGTTGAGATGGTTACAAAAGTTTAACTTTCATAATCGACTTAACCTATCCGATTAAGGCTCTCGACTAACTATAGAATCGACTGACCTTACAATGTATATTCCAAACTCAACTTGGCTAGTCGACTAAGTCAACTAGCCCCTCCAATAGGTTCATTTCTCTTTAAATAATACATCAAAATTCATTTTTCAGTTATCAAGTAACTTTCAAACTCTTAAATACTATAACTAAATTTCACTAAATGAGTGTTTAAAATATGTACATACAAATTCTTCTCGTAATGTTATGAAACCCATTGAAACCACCTCTCAATGTCGGCTTGGAATGGATAAAGGTTGTAATAGTCCTGGAGTCTTAATTATTTCAACTTTATTTTGTTGGCAAACCAAACATTATGCCACAAACTTTTGAATATCCGATTTAAGGCCATCCCAAAAAAATCCTTCTTAACCCCGTGGTATGTTTTTAGAAATCCTGAGTGCCCTCATCAGGGAGAGGTGTGCAATTCCCTAAGAATCTTTTGTTTGAGTTGGGAATTCTTACATAGGTATAACCGATCCTTGTACCATAACGAATCATTTTTCCAGATAAATGTATCAGATGTACGGGGATCTTGTTGTATCTTTTGAATGAGTGCCCAGACTTCCTCGTCATTCTTCCATTCATCCCTTGCTTCGTTTAACCAATCTGGTTGGATAGTAGAAATGGTCCAAAGAAATGCTTCCACATCCTCATCCTTTCTTGAGAGTGCATCTGCCACAACATTTTGATTCCCTTTTTTGTAGATGATTTCAAAGTCATAACCCAACATCTTTGTGACCCACTTTTGCTGCTCTTCTGAAGATAATCTTTGTTCTAAAAAGTATTTAAGACTATAATGATCTATTTTTACCTTGAAGTGTCTTCCCATTAGGTAAGGTCGCCATTTCTTAAGTGCATGTAGTATTGCCAACATTTCCCTCTCATAAATAACTTTGTGTAAATACTTTCCTTTGATTGGACGACTTTCGAAAGCAATGGGTCTTTCTTCTTGCATTAAAACAACACCAATTCCATTTCCTAAGGCATCACATTCCACAATAAAGGTTTTTGTGAAGTCTAGTGTAGCTAAGACTGGTGCTTGGCACATTGCCTCTTTAAGATGTTCAAAGGCCTTTGTTGCTTTTGGATTCCATGAAATTGCATCTTTCTTTAATAATGTTGTAAGAGGCACTGCTATTCTCCCATAATTCTTAACAAACTTGCGATAATACCATGTCAACCCGAGAAATCCTCGTACATGCTTTATGGATGTTGGAATTTTCCATTCCTTAATGGTTTTAATTTTGCTAAGGTCTACCTTAACACGTTCATGAGATACAATATGACCCAGATATTCCACCTCTTGTACTCCAAAGAAACATTTGGAGATTTTTTCATATAATTGTTTCTGCTCCAATAGTTTGACCACCATGTCAACATGGTTGACATGATCCTTCCAAGACTTGTTGTAGATTAGTATATCATAAAAAAATACTAACACAAATTTTCTAAGGAAGGGTTTGAAAATGGAAT
Source organism: Pinus tabuliformis (assembly GCA_031772625.1). Classification (NCBI taxonomy): domain Eukaryota; kingdom Viridiplantae; phylum Streptophyta; class Pinopsida; order Pinales; family Pinaceae; genus Pinus; species Pinus tabuliformis. Next base: position 313,768,544 of record CM062808.1, on the reverse strand, counting down.
TCATCAAACCTTGAAATGTAGAAGGTGCATTAGTAAGGCCAAAAGGCATGACCAAAAATTCATAATGACCCTCATGAGTTCTAAATGTTGTTTTGGAATGTCTTCAGTCTTCATTCTGATTTGATGATATCCTGAATGAAGATCCAACTTGGTGAAGTAAATTGATCCATGCAATTCATCCAATAATTCATCAATGAAAGGAATGGGAAATTTATCTTTAATAGTGAGCTTGTTGAGCTCCCTATAATCTGGACACATGAGCCATGATCCATCCTTCTTGTGAACTAATACTACTGGAGAAAAGAAAGAACTTTTACTAGGTTGAATTATACCAGCCTCTAGCATTTCTACAACCATACGTTCAATTTCACTCTTTTGGACATAGGGATATTTGTAAGGCCTAATGTTTGGAGGAACACTTCATGGAATTAAATTAATAGCATGATCATGATCACAAATAGGTGGAAGGCCCTTGGGAGTCTCAAATACGTTGGAATTATTGTCCAAGACTTTTTTGAGATATGGAGAAATGTATGATTTCGATGTGAAAACCTCTAGTGAACATAATTGTGCAATTATGCCTCGTTTTTATTTCTTTAGAAGCTTTGTCTATTATGAAACCAGCTGACAAAAAGATAGAAAAGATAGATCAATGCCTTGGAAATAAGCCTCTTCGAGGGGGCAATGTCCTTTACATTACACAAATGAACAAGTCTTAGATGATTCAAATGACAAAACCTCATTTCTATATATAAGAGTCTACAGGGTCACAATATAGCCAAGTTTACCTAACAATAATAATATAAAGGCACAAAAATAACAATAACAATATGGGGACAATAGGGGCACAATAATAACAATAAGGGATACAACGACAATAGTAATGGGGGAATCACTAATATTATAGGGACTTAACATGCCCCTCTCCTTCAAAAAAATGTTGTTCTCAACGCTTGAGTAGTTTTGGAAGCTTCTATATAAAATTCTAATTCTCCCATGTGGAATATTCAACGGGTAAGTTCTTCCACTTGATGAGATACTCTAAAATTGATCTATTTCGTAGTTGTTGAGTTCTTGTTTCTTTGACTGCTTCAGGTTCCAATATAATTTTTCCTTTCTCATCAAGTTATGGCAATATTGTCTGAACTGGAAGCTTGTCACCTATAACCTTATTTAAGCATGAAACATGGAAAATTGGGTGCACTTGAGAAGATGCAGGAAGCTCCAATTTGTATGCCATAGTACCAATCTTTTGCAACACCTTGTATGGACCATAATACTTTGGCGATAATTTTTTATCCTTCTTAGCTTGCTTGAGGGACATTTTGTTGGGTCCCTATAATACTAGTGATTACCCCATTACTATTGTAGTTATACCCCTTATTTATATTGTTGTGCCCATATTACCCCCATATTGTTATTTCTGTGCTCCATAGAATCCCTCTATTGTTATTTTTGTGGCTTTATATTATTATTGTTAGGTCGGCTGGATTATATTGTGACTCCTTAGACTCCTATATATAGAAAGGAGGTTTTGTCATTTGTATCATCCAAGAATTGTTCATTTATGTAATGTAAAGGAGGTTGCCCCCTCGAAGAGACTGAATTCTAAGGCGTGGATCTCTCTTTTCTATCTTTTTGTGAGCTGGTTTCATAACATTTGGTATCAGAGCTTTGGATTCTAGGGTTTCGCTGCTCCAAACAGGTCATCGTGGCATTTTCGCTATAACTTTTTTTCTGTGACATTTCAGAAGTCACAAACAAAACCTATTTGAGAAGAATTGGCCCTGAAGCTTGGGTCTGAATTTCAGAGCTTTTCGCGCGATATTTTCGGATATATGATCCGAGGAAGTGGGTCTTTTTGCAGACTCCTGAATTACATTCAAAACAGGTGACCTGGGGAAAATCGTCATAACTCTCTCTCTGAGGATCGGATTGAAATTTCGTAAAAAGGTACAGAAAGAGGACAGACTGTAGTTTCTTGTGTGTGTGTTTTAGATTCAAAGGTTGAAACAGTGACTCGTGGCATGTCGTACAAGTTCGCTCTACTGAACCAGTATAAAATCAAGTCACTGTGGAAGATTTCACATAACTCTTCCTTGGAGAATCCAATTTGGCTCAGACTTGTGGCATTGGAAAGAGGACGCAGAAGGCTACTACAAGTAGCAATTTTAGAACTGGATGATCCGAAATTACAGAGATACATCAGATTCAATATCAGGCTTCTATAAAGTGAAAAAAGGTGTGTAGTTTTTTTTTAAATTTTTGTGTAAGCTTGGTTTAACGGAATTCAAAGGGCATATTAAAGCATTATTATCGGTAAATGATGCCCCGAGGAAAGAAAATGAAAACACCTAGTAAGGAACCTGAAAGCTCTAGCATGACTCATGAAGAAGAAGAAGAAATGCTACATGATATATCAAAATTACAAGAACAAGTGCAACAAATGTCACGCTCACAAAAGCTAACAGAAGCTAAGATAAGTGGCGTGGAATCTAAGATAAAGGGCATGGAAGCTAAGATGGATGATTGAAGATAGATTTGAAGATTTGAAGACAGATTTGAAGACAGACATGGCATATTTGAAGACAGATTTGAAGACAGACATGGCAGATTTGAAGACAGATTTGACAAATTTTCTACAAGAAATACTTACTAATGGTGAAAAGGTTGTAAAGGAAACTCATGATGTGAACAAAAGTAATGTTAATCATGATTCCATAGACGCTAATGTTGGATCGAAGACCCACCATATTCCAAAAATTGATATGAGGAAGTTTGATGGCAAGGATCCCGCCACATGGATATTACAGATGGAGCAGTTCTTCGATCTCAATAATGTGCAAAACACACAAAAGGTACGTATGGCAACTGTATATTTGGAACCAAATCAGTTTGTATGGTATCAATGGCTTTGCTCTCGTAAAAAATTTATCACTTGGGCAATTTTTACAGAAGAATTGATAGCACATTATGAAGATACAAAAAGCAACACTTTTTTTAGCCAATTGATAAGTCTCAAACAAAAGGGTTCAGTAATGGAGCACATTGAGGAGTTCCAAAAATTGAACATAAGGGTAAAAGATATTCCAGAGGAGCATAGGATTGATGTGTTCATAGGGTCTTTAAAGGATAATATCCAACATGATGTTTGCCTTTGGGAACCTGATTCATTAGAGAAGGCATTCAGGTTAGCAAGAAAAATGGAAAGCAAAATTATGGCAACTAGGAAGCATACCATTCACAACTATAAAGACGGAAGTGTTGTTTCCCATAGTCTTCCACAACCTACAAGGTTGACACCACAAAAATTGGAAGAAAAAAGACCAAAAGGGCTTTGTTACAATTGTGATAGAAAATACACAAAAGGTCATAAGTGTGCTGAGAAGAAATTATTCTACATAGATTGTGAAGAGGAAGAAGAAAAGGAGCAAGAAAGGTCAAAAGAAGAGGATATACTCCAGGAACAAAGCCTAGATGAAGAACAAATAAATCCGACCATATCTTGTAATGCATTGGCCGGAATTACCACTCCTCAAACCATCAAGATAGAAGGACAAATCAAGAAGAAAAAGGTAATAGTGTTGATTGATTCAGGAAGCACCCACAATTTTATTCATTGTAGGGTAGCAAAAGAATTGAATTGCTTCCTATATCCAGCACCAGAGTGTCAAGTGATGATTGCAAATGGAGGAACAATAAATTGCTCTGGAAAGTGCCATAATATCAAGCTATCCATGGGAGAATATGTATTGACTAGCCCAATGCTTTCCATTCCAATGGGAGGTGCAGATGTTGTACTAGGAGTCCAATGGCTACAATCCTTGGGTACAATAGCTTTTAATTTTCAAGAACTTTTCATGAACTTTTCTTGGGAAGGAAAGGAAGATGAATTAAGGGGTATTGCAGGGAAACCAGGAAAGATAATCAGCTCTAATGGCATGACAAAGCTTCTAAAAAAGGAGCAAAGAGGTGTAATTGCACAATTATGTTCGCTAGATGTTTCCACATTGGAATCATCTATTTCTCCAGATCTCCAAAAAGTCCTGGACAATCATTCCAAGGTATTTGAGACTCCCAAAGGTCTCCCACCTATGCGTGATCATGATCATGCTATTCATCTGATTCCAGGAAGTGTTCCTTCAAACATCAGGCCATACAGATATCCCTATGTCCAAAAAAGTGAAATTGAACGTATGGTTGCAAAAATGCTAGAGGCTGGTATAATTCAACCGAGTCAAAGTTCTTTCTCAGCTCCAGTAGTATTGGTGCACAAGAAGGATGGATCATGGCGCATGTGTCCAGATTATAGGGAGCTCAACAAGCTCACTATTAAAGATAAGTTCCCCATTCCTGTCATTGATGAATTACTGGATGAATTGCATGGATCAATTTACTTCACCAAGTTGGATCTTCGTTTGGGATATCATCAAATCAGAATGAAGATTGAAGACATTCCGAAAACGGCATTTAGAACTCATGAGGGTCATTATGAATTTTTGGTCATGCCTTTTGGCCTTACCAATGCACCTTCAACATTTCAAGGTTTGATGAATTCAATTTTCAAACCATTCCTTAGAAAATTTGTGTTAGTATTTTTTGATGATATACTAATCTACAGCAAGTCTTGGAAGGATCATGTCCAACATGTTGACATGGTGCTCAAACTATTGGAGGAGAAACAACTATATGCAAAAATCTCCAAATGTTTCTTTGGAGTACAAGAGTTGGAATATCTGGGTCATATTGTATCTCATGAAGGTGTTAAGGTAGACCCCAACAAAATTAAAACCATTAAGGAATGGAAAATCCCCACATCCATAAAGCATCTACGAGGAATTCTCGGGTTGACAGGGTGCTACAACTATTGGAGGAGAAACAATTATATGCAAAAAGATCCAAATGTTTCTTTGGAGTCCAGGAGGTGGAATATTTGGGTCATATTGTATCTCATGAAGGAGTTAAGGTAGACCCTAGCAAAATTAAAGCCATTAAGGAATGGAAAATCCCCACATCCATAAAGCAGCTGCGAGGATTTCTTGGGTTGACAGGGTATTATCGCAAGTTCGTTAAGAATTATGGGAGAATAGCAGCACCTCTAACAACATTATTGAAGAAAGATTCATTTTCATGGACACCGGAAGCAACAAAGGCCTTTGAACATCTTAAAGAGGCAATGTGCCAAGCACCGGTCTTAGCTACACCGGACTTCACAAAAACCTTTATTGTGGAATGTGATGCTTCAGGAAATGGAATTGGTGTTGTTCTAATGCAAGATGAAAGACCCATTGCTTTTGAAAGTCGTCCAATCAAGGGAAAGTTTTTAAGCAAAGCTATTTATGAGAAGGAAATGTTGGCAATACTCCATGCACTTAAGAAATGGCGACCCTACCTAATGGGAAGACACTTCAAGGTAAAAACGGATCATGATAGCCTTAAATACTTTTTAGAACAAAGATTATCCTCTGAAGAGCAACAAAAGTGGGTCACAAAGATGTTGGGTTATGACTTTGAAATCATCTACAAAAAAGGTAAGCAAAATGTGGTGGCAGATGCACTCTCAAGAAAGGATGAGGATGTGGAAGCATTGTTGTGTGCCATTTCTATTATCCAACCAGATTGGATAAACGAAGCAAGGGAGGAATGGAAGAATGACAAAGAAGTGTGGGCACTTATTCGAAAGCTACACAAGATTCCAATACTTCTGATACATTTAGCTGGCAAAATGATTCATTATGGTACAAAGATCGCTTATACCTCTGTAAGAATTCCCAGTTAAAACAAAAGATTCTTATGGAATTGCACACTTCTCCCTTAGGAGGGCACTCAGGATTTTTAAAAACTTACCACAGGGTTAAGAAGGAATTTTTTTGGGATGGCCTTAAATCAGATATTCAAAAGTTTGTGGCGGAATGTTTGGTTTGCCAACAAAATAAAGTTGAAACAATTAAGACACCAGGTCTATTACAACCTTTATCCATTCCAAGCCAACGTTGGGAGGAGGTTTCAATGGATTTTATCACAGGTTTACCCAAGTCTGAGGGAAAGAGTGTCATCATGGTGGTAGTTGACAGACTTACCAAGTATGCACACTTTTGTGCATTATCACATCCATTTAAAGCCAGTACAGTTTCTACTGCATTTATGGAAACAGTTCAAAAGCTACATGGAAACCCAAAGATTATTGTAAGTGATAGAGATCCCATTTTCACTGGAAATTTTTGGACAGAATTATTTTCTTGTCTTGGTACTCAGTTAGCTCACAGCTCATCTTATCATCCTCAATCTGATGGGAAAACTGAGATAGTAAACAAATGTTTGGAAGGATATCTGCGTTGCTTTGTATCTGATAAACAGACACAATGGGTCAAATGGTTGCCTCTGGCTGAATGGTGGTATAACACTTCCTTCCATACAACAACAAAAATGACCCCATTTATGGCACTTTATGGGTATCAACCACCATCCATCACATCATATTTAAGAGAAAATTCTAAGGTTCAGGCAGTGGAACATCACATCGAACATCAACAACAAGTCCTCCAACTCTTAAAGGATAACCTCGTGTTGGCACAAAATAGAATGAAACAACAGGCAGATCAACATCGCAGTGAAAGAAGTTTTGATGTAGGTGATTGGGTATTCCTACGGCTACAACCATATAAGCAAATGTCCCTAAAGCAAGCTAAGAAGGATAATAAATTATCACCAAAGTATTATGGTCCGTACAAGGTGTTGCAAAAGATTGGTACTATGGCATACAAATTGGAGCTTCCTGCAACTTCTCGATTGCACCCAGTTTTCTATGTTTCATGTTTAAAGAAGGTTATAGGCGACAAGCTCCCAGTTAAAACAATATTGCCAGAACTTGATGAGGAAGGAAAAATTATATTGGAACCGGGCGCAGTCACAAAAACAAGAACTCGACAGCTACGAAATCGATCAATTTCAGAGTATCTTATCAAGTGGAAGAACTTATCTGCTGAAGATTCCACATGGGAGGATGAGAATTTTATGCAGAAGTATCCAGAACTACTCAAGCGTTGAGGACAACACTTTTTTGAAGGAGAGGGGCATGTTGGGTCCCTATAATACTAGTGATTACCCCATTACTATTGTAGTTATACCCCTTATTTATATTGTTGTGCCCCTATTACCCCCATATTGTTATTTCTGTGCTCCATAGAATCCCTCTATTGTTATTTTTGTGGTTTTATATTATTATTTTTAGGTCGGCTGGATTATATTATGACTCCTTAGACTCCTATATATAGAAAGGAGGTTTTGTCATTTGTATCATCCAAGAATTGTTCATTTATGTAATGTAAAGGAGGTTGCCCACTCGAAGAGGCTGAATTCTAAGGCGTGGATCTCTCTTTTCTATCTTTTTGTGAGCTGGTTTCATAACACATTTGTTTATATGGTTGTAGCCATAGGAATACCCAATCACCTACATCAAAACTTCTTTTGCTGCGATGTTGATCTACTTGCTGTTTCATTCTATTCTGTGCCAAGGTGAGGTTATCCTTTAAGAGTTGGAGAACTTGTTGTTGATGCTCGATGTGATCGTCCATTGCTTGAACCATAGAATTTTCTCTTAAATATGATGTGATGGATGGTGGATGATATCCATAAAGTGCCATAAATGGGGTCATTTTTGTTGTAGTATGGAAGGAAGTGTTATACCACCATTCAGCCAGAGGCAACCATTTGACCCATTGTGTCTGTTTATCAGATACAAAGCAACAAAGATATCCTTCCAAACATTTGTTTACTATCTCAGTTTTCCCATCAGATTGAGGATGATAAGATGAGCTATGAGCTAACTAAGTACCAAGACAAGAAAATAATTCTTTCCAAAATTTTTCGATGAAAATGGGATCTTTGTCACTTACAATAATCTTTGAGTTTCCATGTAGCTTTTGAATTGTTTCCATAAATGCAGTAGAAACTGTACTTGCTTTAAATGGATGAGATAATGAACAAAAGTGTGCATACTTGATAAGTCTGTCCATTACCACCATGATAACACTCTTTTCTTTGTACTTGGGTAAACCTGTGATAAAATCCATTGAAACCTCCTCCCAACATTGGCTTGGAATGGATAAAGGTTGTAATAGTCCTGGAGTCTTAATTGTTTCAACTTTATTTTGTTGGAAAACCAAAAATTCTGCCACAAACTTTTGAATATCTGATTTAAGGCCATCCCAAAAAAAATCCTTTTTAACCCTGTGGTAGGTTTTTAGAAATCCTGAGTGCCCTCCTAAGGGAGAGGTGTGCAATTCCCTAAGAATGTTTTGTTTGATTTGGGAATTCTTACATAGGTATACCCGATCCTTGTACCATAATGAATCATTTTTCCAGATAAATGTATCAGATGTACTTGGATCTTGTTGTATCTTTTGAATGAGTGCCCACACTTCCTTGTCATTCTTCCATTCATCCCTTGCTTTGTTTATCCAATTTGTTTGGATAATAGAAATGGTGCAAAGAAATGCTTCCACATCCTCATCCTTTCTTGAGAGTACATCTGCCACAACATTTTGCTTCCCTTTTTTGTAGATGATTTCAAAGTCATAACCCAACATCTTTGTGACCCATTTTTGCTGCTCTTTTGAAGATAATCTTTGTTCTAAAAAGTATTTAAGACTATCATGATCTGTTTTTACATTGAAGTGTCTTCCCATTAGGTAGGGTCATCATTTATTAAGTGCATGTAGTATTGCCAACATTTCCTTCTCATAAATAGCTTTGTGTAAATACTTTCCTTTGATTGCACTACTTTCGAAAGCAATGGGTCATTCTTCTTGCATTAAAACAACACTGATTCCATTTCCTGAGGCATCACATTCCACAATAAATATTTTTGTGAAGTCCGGTGTAGCTAACACTGGTGCTTGGCACATTGCCTCTTTAAGATGTTCAAAGGCCTTTGTTGCTTCTAGAGTCCATGAAAATGCATCTTTCTTCAATAATGTTGTTAGAGGTGCTGCTATTCTCCCATAATTCTTAACAAACTTGCGATAATACCCTGTCAACCCGAGAAATCCTCGTAGATGCTTTATGGATGTGGGGATTTTCCATTCCTTAATGGTTTTAATTTTGTTGGGGTCTACCTTAACACCTTCATGAGATACAATATGACCCAGATATTCCAACTCTTGTACTCCAAAGAAACATTTGGAGATTTTTGCATATAATTGTTTCTCCTCCAATAGTTTGAGCACCATGTCAACATGTTGGACATGATCCTTCCAAGACTTGTTGTAGATTAGTATATCATCAAAAAATACTAACACAAATTTTCTAAGGAAGGGTTTGAAAATGGAATTCATCAAACCTTGAAATGTAGAAGGTGTATCAGTAAGGCCAAAAGGCATGACCAAAAATTCATAATGACCCTCATGAGTTCTAAATGTTATTTTTGGAATGTCTTCAGTCTTCATTTTGATTTGATGATATCCTGAACGAAGATCCAACTTGGTGAAGTAAATTGATCCATGCAATTCATCTAATAATTCATCAATGACATGAATGGGAAATTTATCTTTCATAGTGAGCTTGTTGAGCTCCCTATAATCTAGACACATGCACCATGATGCATCCTTCTTGTGAACTAATACTATTGGAGCAGAGAAAGAACTTTGACTAGGTTGAATTATACCAACCTTTAGCATTTCTGTAATCACACATTCAATTTCACTCTTTTGGACATAGGGATATCTGTACGGCATAAAGTTTGGAGGAACACTTCCTGGAATCAAAAGAATAGCATAATGATTATCATGAATAGGTGGGAGACCTTTGGGAGTCTCAAATACCTTGGAATGATTGTCCAAGACTTTTTGGAGATCTGGAGAAATTGTTATGAAACCATCTCACAAAAAGATAGAAAAGATAGATCAACGCTTTAGAATTTAGCCTCTTCGAGGGGGGCAACCTCCTTTACATTACATAAATGAATAATTCTTGGATGATACAAATGACAAAACCTCCTTTCTATATATAGGAGTCTAGGGAGTCAAAATATAACCCAGCCGACCTAACAATAATAATATTAAGGCACAAAAATAACAATAGAGGGATTCTATGGGCACAGTAATAACAATATGGGGACAATAGGGGCACAACAATATTAATAAGGGATACAACTACAATAGTAATGGGGTAATCACTAGTATTATAAGGACCTAACATGCCCCTCTCCTTCAAAAAAGTGTTGTCCTCAACGCTTGAATAGTTCTAGATTCTTTTGTATAAAATTCTCATCCTCCCATGTGGAATCTTCAGCGGATAAGTTCTTCCACTTGATGAGATACTCCGAAATTGATCGATTTTGTAGCTGTCGAGTTCTTGTTTCTGTGACTGCTTCCGGTTCCAATATAATTTTTCCTTCCTCATCAAGTTCTAGAAATATTGTTTGAACTAGGAGCTTGTCGCCTATAACCTTCTTTAAATATGAAACATGGAAAACTGGGTGCACTCGAGAAGCTACAGGAAGCTCCAATTTGTATGCCATAGTACCAATATTTTGCAACACCTTGTACGGTCCATAATACTTTGGTGATAATTTATTATCCTTCTTAGCTTGCTTGAGGGACATTTGTTTATATGGTTGTAGTCGTAGGAATACCCAATCACCTACATCAAAACTTCTTTCGCTGCGATGTTGATCTGCCTGTTGTTTCATTCTATTATGTGCCAACACGAGGTTATCCTTTAAGAGTTGGAGGACTTGTTTTTGATGCTCGATGTGATGTTCCACTGCTTGAACCTTAGAATTTTCTTTTAAATATGATGTGATGGATGGTGGTTGATATCCATAAAGTGCCATAAATGGGGTCATTTTTGTTGCTGTATGGAAGGAAGTGTTATACCACCATTCAGCCAAAGGCAACCATTTGACCCATTGTGTCTGCTTATCAGATACAAAGCAACGAAGATATCCTTCCAAACATTTGTTTACTATCTCAGTTTTCCCATCAGATTGAGGATGATAAGATGAGCTATGAGCTTTCAGGTTGCTTGCTAGGTGTTTGCATTTTCCTTCCTCGGGTCATCAATTACCGATAATAAAGCTTTACTATGCCCTTTGAATTCCTTCAAACTAATTTTTCAAACCAAGCTTATGCAAAAATTAAAAAAACTACACAACCTTTTTTTTTACTTTGTAGGAGCTTGATATTGAATCTGATCTATCTTTGTAATTTGAGATCATCCAGTTCTGAAATTGTGACTTGTAGTAGCCCTCTGTATCCTATTTCCAATTCCATGAGTCTGATCCAAATTGGATTCTCCAAGGAAGAGTTATGCACAATCTCCCAAGATGTCCTGATTATAGACCTTTGCAGAAGAACGAACTGGTATGAAGTGCCACATGCCACTGTTTCGTCCTTTGGCTCTGAAAAATATACACAAGAAACTACAATCCGTCCTCTTTCTGTACCTTCTTATGAATGTCAATTCGATGCACAGAGAGAAAGTTATGATGATTTTCCCCAGGTCACCTGTTTGGAATGTAATTCAGGAGTCTACAAAAAGACCAACTTCCTCAAATCATATCTCCGAAAATATAGCGTAAAAAGCTCTGAAATGCAGATCCAAGGTTTAGCGCGATTTCATCTCAAATGGGGTTTTTTTCGCTTCTGAAACGTCGCAGAAAAAAAGTTATAGCGAAAATTCCACGATGACCTATTTTGAGGAGCAAAACCATAGAATCCAAATCTCTGATACCAAATGTTATGAAACCAACTCACAAAAAGATAGAAAAGATAGATCAACGCCTTAGAATTTAGCCTCTTCAAGGGGGCAACCTCCTTTACATTACATAAATGAACAATTCTTGGATGATACAAATGACAAAACCTCCTTTCTATATATAGGAGTCTAAGGAGTCACAATATAACCCAATCGACCTAACAATAATAATATAAAGGCACAAAAATAACAATAGAGGGATTCTATGGGTATAGTAATAACAATATGGGGACAATAGGGGCACAAAAATATTAATAAGGGATACAACTACAATAGTAATGGGGTAATCACTAGTATTATAGGGACCTAACAGAAATAGATGATTTCGATGTGGGAACCTCTAGAGAACATAATTGTGCAATTAAACCTCATTGTTCCTTTTTTAGAAGCTTTGTCATACCATTAGAGTTGATTATCTTTCTCGGTTTCCATGCAATACCCCTTAATTCAACTTCCTGTCCTTCCGCAGAAAATTTCATGAAAAGTTCTTGAAAGTTAAAAGCTATTGTACCCAATGATTGTAGCCATTGGACTCCTAGTACAAAATTAACACCACCCATTGGAATGGAAAGCATTGGGTTATTCAATACATATTCTCCAATTGATAACTTGAGATTATGGCACTTTCTAGAGAAATTTATGGTTCCTCCACTTGCAACCATCACTTGACAATTTGGTGCTGGATATAGGAAGCAATTCAATTCCTTTGCTATCTTACAATGAATAAAATTATGGGTACTTCCCGAATCAATAAACACTATTACCTTTTTCTTCTTGATATGTCCTTCTATCTTGATAGTTTGAGGAGTGGTAATTCTAGTCAATGCATTACAAGATATGGTTGGATTCATTTCTTCTTTATTTAGGGTTTGTTCTTGGAGTATATCCTCTTCTTTTGACATTTCTTGTTCCTTTTCTTCCTCCTCTTCACAAACTATATAGAATAATTTCTTCTCAGCACACTTATGAACTTTAGTGTATTTTCTATCACAACTGTAACAAAGCCCTTTTGCTCTTTTTTCTTCCAATTGTTGTGGTGCAACCTTGTAGGTTGTGGAAGGCTAGGGGTGGTAACACTTCCATATTTATAGTTGTGAGTAGTATGCTTCCTGGTTGCCATAATTTTTCTTGCTAACCTGAATGCCTTCTCCAATGAATCAGGTTCCCAAAGGAGAACCTCATGTTGGATATTATCCTTTAAAGTCCCTATGAACACATCAATCCTATGCTCCTCTAGAATATCTTTTACCCTTATGTTCAATTTTTGTAAGTCCTCAATGTGCTCCATTATTGAACCCTTTTGTTTGAGATTTATCAATTGGCTAAAAAAGGTGTTGCTTTTTGTATCCTCATAATGTGCTATCATTTCTTTTGTAAAAATTGCCCAAGTGACAATTTGTTTATGAGAGCAAATCCATCGATACCATACAAACTGATTTGGTTCCAAATATAAAGTTTCAATACATACCTTTTGTGTGTTTTGCACATTATGGAGATCAAAAAATTGCTCCATTTGTAGTATCCATGTTCCGGGATCCTTGCCATCAAACTTACTCATATCGATTTTTGAAACATGGTGGGTCTCTAATACAACATTAGAGTCTATGAAATCATTATTAACATTTATTTTGTTCTCATCATGAGTTTCCTTTACTACCCTTTCACCATTAGTGACCATTTCTTGTAGCAACTTATTCAAATTTATCTTCAATTCTTCCATCTTATCGTCCATGCCATTCATATTAGCTTCCATCTTAGCGTCCATGCCATCCATCTTAGCTTCCATGCCATCCATCTTAGCTTCCAAGTCATTCATCTTAGCTTCTACACCTTTCTTTAAACCATCCATCTTAGCTTCTATGTCTTTCTTTAAACCATCCATCTTATTTTCTGTTACCTTTTGTGCGAGTGAAATTTGTTGCACTTGGTTTCGTAATATTGATATATCATGTTGCATTTCTTCCTCTTTTTCATGAGTCATGCTAGAGCTTTTAGGTTGCTTACTAGGTGTTTCCATTTTCTTTCTTCGGGGCATCAATTACCGATAATAATGCTTCACTATGCCCTTTGAATTCCTTCAAACTAATTTTTCAAACCAAGCTTATGCAAAAATTTAAAAAATACACACTTTTTTCACTTGTAGGAGCTCGATATTGAATCTGATGTACCTCTATAATTTTGGATCTCCTAGTTTTGAAATCGTGACCTGTAGTAGTCCTCTACATTCGCTTTCCAATGCCACCAGTCTGATCAAAATTGGATTCTCCAAGGAAGAGTTATGCCAAATCTCCCATGGTAACCTGATTATAGACTAGTTCAGTAGAGTGAACTTGTACGACATGCAATGTGTCACTGTTTCAACCTTATTACTTGAAAATGATACAAAGAAAACTAGATGCCATTCACTTTCTGAAACTTCTTATGATATTTCAGTCTGATGCTCAAAACAAAAGTTATGATGATTTTCCTCAGGTCACTTGTTTGGAATGTAATTCGGGCGTATGCAAAAACGCCAACTTCTTCAGATCATATCTCCGCAAATATAGCGAGAAAATCTCTGAAAGCTAGATCTGAAGTTCAGAACTATTTCGGTCCAAATGGGCTTTTTTTTAGCTTTTGAAACGTCGCAAAGCAAAAGGTATAGCGAAAATGGCACAATGACCTATTTGGAGCAGCGAAACACTAGAATCCAAAGCTCTGATACCAAATGTTATGAAATCAACTCACAAAAAGATAGAAAAGATAGATCAACACCTTGGAAATAAGCCTCTTTGAGGGTGAAACCTCATTTACATTACACAAATGAACATTTCTTAGATGATTCAAATGACAAAACCTCCTTTCTATATGTAGGCATCTACGGGGTCACAATATAACCAAGCCAACCTAACAATAACAATATAAAGGCACAAAAATAACAATAGAGGGATTCTTTGGGGCACAATAATAACAATAAGGGATACAATGACAATAATAATGGGGGAATCACTAATGTTATAGGGACCTAACATTGTCATTCCGTTATAACTGATTATCTTTCTCGGTTTCCCTGCGATACCCCTTAATTCAAATTCCTTTCCCTATGAAGAAAATTTCATGAAAAGTTCTTGAAAATTAAAAGCTATTATACCCAAGGATTGTAGCCATTGGACTCCTAGTACAACTTCAACACCACCCATTGGAATGGAAAGCATTGAGCTATTCAATACATATTCTCCCATGGATAGCTTTATATTATGGCACTTTCCTGAGCAATTTATGGTTCCTCCACTTGCAACCATCACTTGACACTCTGGTGCTGGATATAGGAAGCAATTTAATTCCTTGGATATCTTACAATGAATAAAATTATGGGTACTTCCCAAATCAATCAACACTATTACCTTTTTCTTCTTGATATGCCCTTCTATCTTGATAGTTTTAGGAGTGGTAATTCCAGCCAATGCATTACAAGATATGGTCGGATTCATTTCCTCTTTTTCTAGGGTTTTTTTCCTGGTGTATATCCTCTTATTTTTATGTTTCTTGTTCCTTTTCTTCCTCCTCTTCGCAATCTATGTAAAATAATTTCTTCTTGGCAGACTTATGACCTTTAGTGTATTTTCTATCACAACTGTAACAAAGCCCTTTTGCTCTTTTTTCTTCTAATTTTTGTGGTGTCAACCTTGTAGGTTGTGGATGGCTAGGGGAAGTAACACTTCCATCCTTATGATTGTGAGTGGTAGGCTTCCTGGTTGCCATAATTTTGCTTTCCATTTTCCTTGCCAACCTGAATGCCTTCTCCAATGAATCTGGTTCCCAAAGGCGAACCTCATGTTGGATGTTATCTTTTCAATTCCCTATGAACACATCAATCCTATGCTCCTCTAGAATATCTCTTACCCTTATATTCAATTTTTGGAAGTCCTCAATGTGCTCCATCATTGAACCCTTTTGTTTGAGATTTATCAATTGGCTAAAAATAGTGTTGCTTTTTGTATCCTCATAATGTGCTATCATTTCATCTGTAAAAATAGCCCAAGTGACAATTTGTTTACGAGATGAAAGCCATCGATACCATACAAACTGATTTGGTTCCAAATATAAAGTTGCAATGCATACCTTTTGTGTGTTTTGCACATTATGGAGATCGAAAAACTGCTCCATTTGTAGTATCCATGTTCTAGGATCCTTGCTATCAAACTTCCTCATATTGATCTTTGGAACATGGTGGTTCTTTGATCCAACATTAGAGCCTATGAAATCATGATTAACATTTATTTTGTTCTCATTCTGAGTTTCCTTTACTACCTTTTCGGCATTAGTAAGCATTCCTTGTAGAAACTTTGTCAAATTTGTCTTCAAATTTGTCTACAAATCTTCCATGCCTTTCTTTAAATCATCCATATTAGCTTCCAGGCCATCCATCTTAGCTTCCATGCCGTCCATCTTAGTTTCCACACCATCCATCTTAGCTTCCAAGTCATTCATCTTAGCTTCTACACCTTTCCTTAAACCATCCATCTTAGCTTCTACGTATTTCTTTAAACCATCCATCTCATTTTCTGTTACCTTTTGTGCAAGTGAAATTTGTTGCACTTGGTTTCGTAATATTGATACATCATGTTGCATTTCTTCCTCTTCTTCATGAGTCATGCTAGAGCTTTCAGGTTTCTTACTAGGTGTTTCCATTTTCTTTCTTTCGGGCATCAATTACCGATAATAATGCTTCACTATGCCCCTTGAATTCCTTCAAACTAGTTTTTCAAACCAAACTTATGCAAAAATAAAAAAAAAATAGACACCCTTTTTTTGTAGGAGCTCGATATTGAATCTGATGTACCTCTATAATTTTGGATCTCCTAGTTCTGAAATCGTGACCTATAGTATCCCTCTGTGTCCTCTTTCCAATGCCACCAGTCTAATCGAAATTGGATTCTCCAAGGAAGAGTTATGCCAAATCTCCCACAGTGACCTGATTATAGACTAGTTCAGTAGATCGAACTTGTACGACGTGCCACGTGTCATTGTTTCAACCTTAGGACCTCAAACCGATACACAAAAAACTACAGTGCGTCCTTGTTCTACAAATTCTTATGAAATTTCAATTTGATGCTTAGAGAGAAAGTTATGAGGATTTTCCCAAGGTCACCTGTTTAGGATTTAATTCAAGGGCCTGCAAAAAGCCTAAATGACTCAGATTATATCTCCGCAAATATAGTAATACAAGATTTGAAATTCAGACCCGAGGTTCAAACCACTTTCTTCTCAAATGCTTTTTTTTTTTTTAGCTTCTGAAACTTTGTAGTGAACAAGTTATAGCGATACTTCCACAATGGCTTGTTTTAAATGAAATTCTGGAGCTTGCAAAAAGCCTAACTTCCTTAGATCATATCTACGAAAATAAAACGAGACAAGATCTCAAATTCGGACCTGAGCTTCAACAAGATTTCTTCTTAAATGGGTTTTTTTTTATCTTCTTAAACATCTCAGACATAAAGTTATAGCGAAAATGCCACGATGACCTGTTTGGAGCAGCAAAACCCTAGAATCCAAAGCTCTGATACCAAATGTTATGAAACCAGCTCAAAAAAGGATAGAAATGATAGATCAACACCTTAGGAAGAAGCCTCTTTGAAGGGGAAACCTCCTTTACATTACACAGATGAACAATTCTTGGATGATTCAAATGACAAAACCTCCTTTCTATATATAGGAGTCTACGGGGTCACAATATAACCAAGCTGACCTAACAATAATAATATAAAGGCAAAAAAATAACAATAGAGGGATTCTATGGGGCACAATAATAACAATATGGGGACAATAGGGGCACAATAATAACAATAAGGGATACAACGAAAATAGTAATGGGGGGATCACTAATATTATAGGGACCTAACACGTAAATGCGAAATTGGAAATACGAATCTAAATAAAGACAAAATTGAATGTGATATATCATAAAATAGATTCTGGTTCCACTACTTCCACAACTGGAGGTGAGATTAGATTCTTACATCTTTGCCAAATTGATTTTTCTAGATGTGGATAATCAAGCATCTCTTGGCAAGCTATCTTTAAGTTTGAGTGTTTGGTATTATTCAACTTGGCCATGAACAGGGTCTTCACCAACCATAGAAGTTGAAAGTCACATTGCAAACAATTAACAATTGTTTGACCCTTTAAAGATTCAGATGATTCATGAGGCCTCCTAGCTTCATTTTTTAAATTCCTTAACTCCTTTTCATATGCTTCCCAATAAAGAATTTTCCATTTTGATCCCAACAATTTGGAGATCTAGTTGTTGTTCTTTGGTCAAATTTGCTGTTAGACAATGAGATCGCATCCTGAAATTCTTTCTATTGGTTAGAGGCTTGGATAAAAAGAAGGGTTTTCTTGATAGCCTTTTTTACTTCTATAATGAAATTTGTTCTATCAACCACATTTAATGCCCTTAGCTCATTTGGAGTTTTATCATTTAAATGTTTTATCATTCGTTTTTGGGACTTTGTCTTCCAACTCATTTTTAGTTATTTTGATGACTGGACCTGACTTTCCTAGTAGAGAATTTTGTTTTGTCACAATGCAAATATATTCCCAAACTGAGTGCATCACCTATATAACTTATTCCCAAACTATCCACTTTGCTCCAGTAGGGAGGCATTCCTTTTCAATTTGGCCTTCAGTTTATTGATTTCTTCTTCAGCAACTTGTTTTTCATGTATCAATTTGTTGTTTCTTTCATTTTCTAAATTGAGATGCCTCTCTTTGATATTCAACTGTTCTTTTGCTTCTACCAGAGTTCCCTATGTTTTCCTCAATTCTACTTTAGATAATCTAAGATTTGATAATGCTTTGGACATTTGTTCTATAGGATCCTGAGTATCTTTGACATTTGAAGTGGAAGCGACATAAACATGAGTCTTCTGAGATAGTTTTAAATGTTGAATATTCTCTTGTAGTTTGGAAATTTCATTGTTTCTGTGTATAAGCTCTTCTAGAAGTTTCTCCTTTTCTTTTTCTACCTATAAAAGTTATGTTGTTTGTACATGTTCAATTCCTGACATTTTCAGCTTTTTCCTCAAGGATTGCATTTATGTTTCTTTGTTTTGTAGAAGAACCTTAATAGCCTCTCTATCTGCTAGATCGACTCTCAACTTTATTATGAACTTCTTATATTATTCTAGTTGAATATGATTTACCCTTGAATTTTCTCTTTCTTGTTTTAATTGATTGTTCATTTTCTGAAGTAACTTTTATGCTTTAGTTATAGTCAAAGTAGTTTTATTAATATCATTATAAATCATTTCTCCAGATTTCCTAAGTAAATTAATCATATCTAGTAGAGGCACTTCATTCATATTAATAGACACATTCATAGCTTTAAACTCTGAGCTTTCTGGAATAAACTGTATAGTAGGATGAATAAATTATAATCTCAATTGATTCCTTTCAAGATCCATGGTTGAAAGTCATTTAGTCTGATAATCCCAAGATGAGTACATCCATGTTTATCTCATTATATCCTTCTCCATCTTTCCACTTTTTTCTCTTATTTGACTGTTAGGTCCCTACAATACTAGTGATTACCCCATTACGATTGTAGTTTTATCCCTTATTAATATTTTTGTGCCCCTGTTGTCCCCATATTGTTATTATTGTGCCCCATAGAATCCCTCTATTGTTATTTTTGTGCCTTTATATTATTATTGTTAGGTCGGCTGGGTTATATTGTGACTCCTTAGACTCCTATATATAGAAAGGAGGTTTTGTCATTTGAATCCTAAAAGAATCATTCATTTGTGTAATGTAAAGGAGGTTTCCCCCTCGAAGAGGCTGAATTCTAAGGTGTTGATCTATCTTTTCTATCTTTTTGTGAGTTGGTTTCATAACATTTGGTATCAAGAGCTTTGGATTCTAGGGTTTCGCTGCTCCAAATAGGTCATCGTGGAATTTTCACTATAAATTTATTTATGCGATGTTTCAAAAGCGAAAAACAAAACCCATTTGAGACGATATCGTACTGAACCTCGAGTCCAAATTTCAGACTTTTTTGTGCTATATTTGCGGAGATATGATCTAAGGAAGTTGGTCTTTTTGCAGACTCCTGAATTACATTCCAAATAGGTGACCTGGGGAAAATTGTCATAACTTTCTCTCCGAGCATCGGATTGAAATTTCGTAAGAAGTTACAGAAATATTACAGACTGTAGTTTATTGTATATATTTTTTAGATCCAAAGGTTGAAATAGGGACACGTGGAATGTCGTACAATTTTGCTCTACTGAACTAGTATATAATTAGGTCAATGTGGGAGATTTGACATAACTCTTCCTTGGAGAATCCAATTTGGATTAGACTGGTGGCATTGGAATGAGGACACA
This sequence comes from Pinus tabuliformis, assembly GCA_031772625.1. NCBI lineage: Eukaryota > Viridiplantae > Streptophyta > Pinopsida > Pinales > Pinaceae > Pinus > Pinus tabuliformis. Next base: position 313,748,421 of record CM062808.1, on the reverse strand, counting down.
GAGGGCTACTGCAGGTCACAATTTCAGAACTAGATGATCCAAAATTACAGAGACACATCAGAGGCAATATTGAGCTCCTACAAAGTGAAAAAAGGTGTGTAGATTTTTTAAAAAAAAAATTCTTAAGCTTGGTTTGAAAAATTATTTTGAAGGAATTCAAAGGGCATAGTAGAGCATTATTATCGGTAACTGATGCCTCGAGGAAAGAAAATTCAAACACCTAGTAAGCAACCTGAAAGCTCTAACATGACTCATGAAGAAGAGGAAGAAATGCTACATGATATATCAAAATTACAAGACCAAGTGCAACAAATGTCACTCTCAAAAAAGCTAACAAAAGCTAAGATAAATGGCGTGGAATCTAAGATAAAGGGTGTGGAAGCTAAGATGAATGGCATGGAAGCTAAGATGGATGATTTGGAGATAGATTTGAGGAAATATTTGAAGACAGACATGGAAGATTTGAAGACGGACATGGCAGATTTGAAGACAGATTTGACAAATTTTCTACAAAAAATACTTACTAATGGTGAAAGGGTAGTAAAGGAAACTCATGATGCAAACAAAAGAAATGTTAATCATGATTTCATAAACTCTAATGTTGGATTGAAGACCCACCACATTCCAAAAATCGATATGAGGAAGTTTGATGGCAAGGATCCTACAACATGGATATTACAGATGGAGCAATTTTTCGATCTCAATAATGTGCAAAACACACAAAAGGTATGTATTGCAACTTTATATTTGGAACCAAATCGGTTTGTATGGTATCAATGGCTTTGCTCTCATAAACAAATTATCACTTGGGCAATTTTTACGAAAGAATTGACAGCACATTACGAGGATACAAAAAGCAACACTTTTTTTAGCCAATTGATAAGTCTCAAACAAAAGGGTTCAATAATGGAGCACATTTAGGAGTTCCAAAAATTGAACATAAGGGTAAAAAATATTCCAAAGGAGCATAGGATTGATGTGTACATAGGGACTTTAAAGGATAATATCCAACATGATGTTTTCCTTTGGGAACATGATTCATTAGAGAAGGCATTCAGGTTAGCAAGAAAAATGGAAAGCAAAATTATGGCAACCAGGAAGCATACCACTCACAACTATAAAGATGGAAGTGTTTTTGCCCCTAGTCTTCCACAACCTATAAGGTTGACACCACAACAATTGGAAGAAAAAAGAGTAAAAGGGCTTTGTTACAATTGTGATAGCAAATACACAAAAGGTCATAAGTGTGCTGAGAAGAAATTATTCTACATATATTTTGAAAAGGAAGAAGAAAAGGAGAAAGAAAGGTCAAAACAAGAGGATATACTCCAGGAACAAAGCCTAGATAAAGAAGAAATGAATCTCACCATATCTTGTAATGCATTAGCAGGAATTACCACTCCTCAAACCATCAAGATAGAAGGACAAATCAAGAAGAAACAAGTAATAGTGTTGATTGATTAAGGAAGTAACCACAATTTTATTCATTGTAAGATAGAAAAAGAATTGAATTGCTTCCTATATCTAGCACCAGAGTGTCAAGTGATGGTTGCAAATGGAGGAACAATAAATTGCTCTAGAAAGTGCCATAATATCAAGCTATCCATGGGAGAATATGTATTGACTAGCCTAATGCTTTCCATTCCAATGGGGGGTGCTGATGTTGTACTAGGAGTCCAATGGCTACAATCCTTGTGTACAATAGCTTTTAATTTTCAAGAACTTTTCATGAAATTTTCTACGGAAGGAAAGAAAGTTGAATTAAGGGGTATTACAAGGAAATCGGGAAATATAATCAGCTCTAACGGTATGAAAAAGCTTCTAAAAAGGAACAAAGAGGTGTAATTGCACAATTATGTTCGCTAGATGTTTCCACATCGAAATCATCTATTGCTCCAGATATCCAAAAAGTCTTGGACAATCATTCCAAGGTATTTGAGACTCCCAAAGGTCTCCCACCTATTTGTGATCATGATCATGCTATTCATCTGATTCCAGGAAGTGTTCCTCCAAACATCAGGCCGTACAGATATCCCTATGCCCAAAAGAGTGAAATTGAACGTATGGTTGCAAAAATGCTAGAGGTTGGTATAATTCAGCCTAGTCAAAGTTATTTCTCTGCTCCAGTAGTATTGGTGCACAAGAAGGATGGATCATGGTGCATGTGTCTGGATTATAGGGAGCTCAACAAGCTCACTATTGAAGATAAGTTTTCAATTCCTATCATTGATGAATTACTGGATGAATTGCATGGATCAATTTACTTCACCAAGTTGGATCTTCGTTCAGGATATCATCAAATCAGAATGAAGACTGAATACATTCCGAAAACAACATTTAGAACTCATGAGGGTCATTATGAATTTTTGGTCATGCCTTTTGGCCTTACCAATGCACCTTCTACATTTCAAGGTTTGATGAACTCCATTTTCAAACCCTTCCTTAGAAAATTTGTGTTAATATTTTTTGATGATATACTAATATACAACAAGTCTTGGAAGGATCATGTTGAACATGTTGACAGGGTGCTACAACTATTAGAGGAGAAATTAATCATATCTAGTAGAGGCACTTCATTCATATTAATAGACACATTCATAGCTTTAAACTCTGAGCTTTCTAGAATAAACTGTGTAGTAGGATGAATAAATGATAATCTCAATTGATTCCTTTCAAGATCCATGGTTGAAAGTCATTTAGTATGATAATCCCAAGATGATTGCATCCATGTTTATTTCATTATATCCTTCTCCATCTTTCCACTTTTTTCTTTTATTTGACTGTACTCCTCTTGGAAGGCTTCTATTTCTTGTGGAGATTTCCCAACAGACTATTCTACTATTTCAGTTGCACTCGAGAGAGGAAGTGACCATTTAGGATTTTGCAAATGCATTTCAAAGCCAGGTTGTTGTGAAGGTAATTGTCTCAACTGAATCTCTGGGATTTCTTCTTCAGGTTCTTCTTGTACTTTAGCCCTCTTTTTATACTGTTGATCTTCCATCTCAATATTTGATTGTTTTAGAATTGGTCTCTTCAAGCCTTTCTCCTTCAAAGAAGGGGTCTCAATAGCAATACTTTGTTGTTCTTCAGTTTCATCTGAGAATGGATCCTACAAAAACTGATCACTAATCCAATCATCTTGATTGGCCAATTTTTCTAGCTCAGGTCTATTTTCATGCATGTAAGGTCTTGAACCAACCTTGAGTCTCTTATATGAGATGACATGGTGAGGATCATAGCACCATGTCTCTCCCTTTGGAAATTCATATTTTGCAGCATGTCCTCCACTTGTTTTAGAGCTTGTCTTGTATTCACAATAAATGGCCCCACTACTCTTTCAAGCTTGAAAATATGCTCTTTATGCCTAGAGACAAAATGTGTTTGGTCCACCATTAAAATTTTCCTTATAAACTCCAAAGAGAAGATCCTCATTGGTAGAAAAATTGGGAGTTGGTAGGGTTGAGTTTCTACACCATACAATCTAATTTTTGTGTAATATTTGAAAAGAAAACAGTCCCCTACCCTTGTATCAACACTGAGTTGCAAACATTCTTTCATTTCTGGCCAAATTCTAGGAGGAGGTTGATCATTTAGGAGAGTGAAGGAAATAAACATAAAATAAGTGAGGAATTGAGAGAACCCTTCATTTTCCCCTTCTTTTTGATTACATTGGTCCAATCAACAACTGATTAGGGTTGATTTTGTAAATTCGACATATTCAAGTTGATATGAGAAAACTTAGATGCATGTAGATATAGAAACAAGTGAACTAAATATAAAGGATATATGAAACATCCAGTGTTTTAAAAGTGTTGTAATTGAAAATTGATTGACTAAGACAAGTATGTAGTGAAATCCACAGTAATTTTCGTCTGTAACATCACACTGATAAGACCGAGGGTTTTTACATTGACCATCTTACTATTATCTTCCCCAAGAACATATAAAATAACTGACAGGGTTTGCTGAGCAACCTCAGAAAATGTATGAAGAGGGTAATAAGAAGTTGTTGGGGAATCAAGGTTTGTAAGGATAGAATAACTTTAAATAGATTTTCACTATCATCCCAAGATATACTTATACACCTATACCAATCCTTCATCAGTGAATTTTTATATTTTTCATGAACAGGGAAAGGAAAGCATCTCGAATAAGGGCAGGGGTAACTTGTAAGGCCTTATTTCCCATTCTATAAATAACGACATCCTGATGAGGGATGTAGGAAGCTCCCAATCAACTAATAAAATCTGCAAAATAATACACAATGGGGACAATTATGTGATATAACCCTAGTTGGACGAAACAATAATTGATTAAAACAACCTAGAGCTTCTTGAAGAATGGTTAGAAGATCAAGTGGACATTGGGAATCATAAATGTGCGCTTCTTGTTCTATTAGAGAGATTTTATCAGGGGCTTATGATTAAGAGGACTAGGGTTCTTTAATTTTCATAATTTTTGAATTCACTGTGGACTGAAAATTTGAAAAGATAGGAAGAATGAAAATAGCTTGTATGCATTTAGAATTAGAACAAGATTGTAGTATAGAGAATAATGCAATAATTCGAACCAGATGCTTAGATACCATTCCACTGTTTGAAATTTTTTTATATGTTTTTCTCAACTTGAAATCTCATTTTGTGTTTAAAATTTTAGCGTTGTTTCTCTAAGCTTGTTTGAATGGCGGTTTTCTCAAAATCGTAAACCACCATGCGGGGACTAGCTTTGGTAGTTTTCCACAGAAGAGGGGGGGCCCTGTGTCCAATGTCACCATCAATCTGATCACCAATGGTGTCATACCACCATTGGGGGGTTTGATTTGTTTTAAACTTTGATACGTCTGAACCCATGCTTGTCGTCTGATGGTGGGCCTCATACACGTGGGGAAATGAGGGGTAGAACTTCCACACTCCTTAAGCTTTAGAATAATCAATATATTTTATTAATGTGATCTAAAATGACTATGAAGCTAAAGTGTTATAAAATATTCTTCTATTATTATTCCACGCAAAGTCAATTTGATGTCTACCACATTAAAGGAAAATTATGAAAATATTATCTACTTTACCTATTATTCCACGTAAGCTACAAGTGGTATGTTCCACGTCAAAGAATATTATATTAAGGTGGAAACAATCCATTTATGTTACTTGTGATTGCCATCTTCACGAGTTTTTCTTAGTGTCAATGTTATCTTGTCTTCATTTATGGTTGGCCACAACATTCCAACCCTCAATAGAATTAATCATTTTATGATACTTATTGGCAAATATTATCAATGTCTCAGTTGAGTCATTTTTGATCTGGTGCCACCAAATTTCCATATGCAATGAGAAAATTAAAGTGACAAGTATAAATTAATCAACCCATAGATCGATACATATTTAGAACTACTAAACACAATTTTTACTTACTAGTAACGATTATCCATGTCCAAATCAAATAATTTTTTGCACCATTTCATTCCTATGTATTTCAAATTTTCTTTGCTTGTTTGTATGGATACGATTGTGGTGAGAAATAACAACTACATTTTTGTTGAGAAACCAAGTATAACATAGATTTAAATTTGATTCCTCTTCTTGATAATTACTTGTGAATTTTATTTGCGTCCTTATTACTTATTATATTCTCTTCATCAAGAAATTATATAATTGTTCAAAACAAAATGATCACAAAGAGATGGAGAAAAAAAATTAGGCCCCAATCCAGGGAAAAACCCCACAATGGGGAAAACCCAACCAATCCTTCTCTTATAGAATCAGATCAAAATGAGATATGTAAGACCAAAAACTACCACCAAAATGTCAAGTCCAACTCTCCTCCAAATATGATCAACATAGGTCAAATTGATCATCGTATTGAAATTTTTCTCTTGAAATTTCAGGCCTTCTTGAAGTCTTGTTCCTCAAATTTCAAGTCTACAACTAGATCATATTTTTTTTCCTTTCTTCACAAAAAATCTTCCTCAAGTGCGAGCTCTTTCTTCCCTTATTTTTCATCATTTTCTCCATTAGTTAGGAGTAGAATATATGTATGATAATGAATGAATGAATGTAATCCAAAGTGGTCAAACTGTCCTCTATATATATCTGTCTAGGAAGTTGAATGGGTGGCTCTTGGAGGCCAAAGCTGACTTGTTCCCAAGGAGGTTCGACTTGACAATTTTGGTGGACTTTGATTCAATAAAAAAATTATTTTTCTTTTTCTTTACAAAATTCCAAATGGGAATTGGCTCAAATACATTTCTTTTGACTCAAAATAATTTATTTTTGACTCAAATGACCCCATAAGCATGAAGAACATGCTTTAACTAAAAATAAAATAATGATAATTAATATAATCAATGATAAAAATTACATTTTTATTACATGATGGAGATTGACACTAGCTACATTTTTTCAACATCCCTCTTAACTAGTGAGGTATTCATAATGACTCAAAAATACAATCCCAAGTTGAAATATACATATAAGAATGGATCTTGATTGATAAGCATCAATGGTGATTTACATCATCATAGCCAACATTGTCAAAAATATAAAGGCCTTGACTTAACATGCTCATATCTCCATTATATCATAGCACAATGCTAGGAGACATAAATGTGGACACCACCACCTCTCTAGGCACATACCCCATCCATATGTGCACCAGGTATGTCCTCACAGGACTATTTCATAATCCATTGTCGCAATAATTAACACCAGGAAATATTGGTCCTCAAGCCTATTCTTATCTTGGATTAACGTACAAAGTAAAAATCCTCAAAGAATATCAGTCCCATATGCTTATTCAATCTGTCATTCTCCCTACTAGTTCCTTTACTAGGCTTACGATTGTTAGTCTTGGTCATAATACATGACACATGGAGACTACGATGTCCACCCTCATTCCCTCTCAACCAAGGAGGATATCCTCACTCCCTCTCAAACAGTGAGAAATAACCACAAGCCTAAGCTTGTCTCATACTAACCAATGCATCAACTGCCTATTCTTCCATGGAGATTTGTTGTAGCTTCTTAGCTCCTATCTACGTCATACTCTTGAATCATAAAGCACTTTGACCTTCCTGGTTTTTTGAAAATAGTCATGCATATTTGAATTTCATCAAGTAGTTCATCAAACACTTTATGGAGCCAAAATTCTTCATGACTATTTGCACAAGCCTTCACATCTTCTTTCTTCATATTGTAATCAAATTATGCTTCACGCTCTTCCAAGAAATTATATTGGCTCCCAATCATTAGTAGCATGTCTATCAACATCCACACTATCAACCCAATCCATGTATTCTTGAATCGAACCAATCAGTTTCCGATAAAACAATATCATAATTTCTTCAAAGTGTATTTCCCTAGATTTATTGTCATCTCTTTTGATCACAAGTTTTTCCGAGTTTTTCTGCCAAACTTCAAGTATCATCGTATCCATCCAAGATCTTACAACTCCTTATTTCCAATTGAGGTAAGTGAACTTATTTCCTTTTATTCTGCCATCTAATTGACTTCTTTGATGCATACTTCATATTTCTTCCTCTTCAATCTTCGTGCTTTGCCACATTCTTCCAATTCTTCCATCTGCTAATCAAGATTAGATAGATATTTTCTTGACCTGCAACCTTTATTAGAATAATATGCAAGAAAAAAAGGAAAAGTGAAAAGATAATAGAAATAATAGTAATCAAGGAGATTTAGCATACTTATCTTTTAAAGAAGGTCATCTCTCTCTTAATATTGGAACTTTTCATTAATGATGTCATTCTTGTCATTCTCAAGAGCTAGGTTTTATTTTTACAACATAAACAATTAGTAATGGTTTTTATTTCTAGGGTTTTCTAACTTAAACCTTTTAGAGGTTTTAAAAACCATATATGCTTCAAGTTCCAAAGTCTTCAAGGCATGCCATTCAAGAATTGAAAATTCTACAAGCATACTAATGGGTTAGCTACAAAAAAACTAGTCTTTAAAATGAAAGGGGAGACTTCAAATACTATATCAACGATATCTAACATATCTAAATAGATCATTTAGTAATATGACACTAAATTTCAAAAGAGCATAATATCATATTAGCTTGTTTCTCATGTGAGTTCACCATGATATAGAATGGCTTGCAAGACAAATTTGAAATGAATAAGAACTATACATACCTCTTTTGACCTTACCTTATCCCTATTTGAAAAAATCCAGTCCTTTGACTTGTCTTTAGTTGACATGTATCTTTTTCCTCCAAAAGAGAGACTTACAAATTTTGGCCACCGAACCAGAGAGACTTCTTTGAGCTTCATTCCCTTTTAACTAAAATTTCTAGACTTCAATATCAGACAAGTCAGTTTCATGGTGTAATACATCCTCCTTTCAAGTATAAATCTCGGTGGTATAGTTGCTTCTCATACTTGTGTCATAGATAAGATTTTATAAACCTTAAAATATCTTGTTATAGTTATTTTAATCTCAGCCTTCAAGTTGTCATCACTCTATCTTTAGATCATGATGGGCATTAAACCTTTGTACATGTCTCAAACTTCTCAAGAGCTCACTTATAATCATAGTACCTTGTTAATGAATATAGTATCTATTATCACTTAGAAAAAACCACGAATGTAAAGGGAAAAAACTAAGATAACCTCTAACCACTTTGGATTGAAAGTTGGCCATTCAATCTCGAGAGGCATCTCTCCTTGAAATCAACTACCCAGTGTCACCTCAACAGTTGGTTGATAAGTTCATTGGGAAGATTTAATGTGTAAGATGAAATTGGTTTGGAAATAAGAGAACAAGTACCATTGGGAAGGAGTCTGGTGTAAAGGATTCTAACCACAAGATACATAAACAACCCTTCATAAAGGAAAAATAGGATATAAGTTCTTAGACAGGATACCATCAAGATGTGGAGACAGAATATGAAAAATAAATATCACAACATAGAAATAAGAATTGTGTTATAAATATTTAAGTAGAAAACATGGAAAGTATTCACATAACGTAAATCAAAGCATTTATAAGGAATTCCATTTCATAATGTTTTATCCAAAGTACTGAGGACTTAATGAGGAAGAGATGTAGCATAAAAAGAAACTAAATACCACGAAGAAACACAGACCAGAAGTTATACACACATGAATATTTGCAAAAATGGATATGTAACATTGTATATAGCAATATATTGATAAAGACTAACACAAATTATTTCTTCTTCAAAAATTTCTGACCCCTGCTTCTTACAAATCCATAGTATCTATAGAGTACTTATAAAAATACAACCAAGTTTTTAGCAAAAACTTAATTACAAAGTCTTAAAATAGATAAGAAAATCTCCAATTAAAACCAAGTACATTACATCGTTCCATCATAAAACAAAAATATTAATATTTTCTATTTGAAGATCATGTTGTTGCTTGAGACATGACTAAAGCTAAGGGTAAAAATGGACGCTAACAATCCAACTATCAGCGTCCTAAATTTTTTTGAGTAATAAGAAATTACAATGTTGAACTTAAAACTATGAAGAAAAATTGAGATAACAGTGCCACAAAATTCGCTCAAGCTGCCATAGAACAGAGTCTCATATTCTTCCATAGAAGAAGTTCATTTTGTGTATTCCTTGTCTACACATAAAATCGTGTGTGGTTTATATCTAAGTATCATCAATTCCATCAAGGAGATATCTTCCATGCTCAGTCTAGTTACAAATTTCGAATGGTCTTCTTTTTCATACTTTTATAAAATTCAGATGCTTTATATTGTTCTGTCACTTTAAACAATGATGAGGCATGATATAGTACAAAAAATGGATTTCTTTGAATCATCTTTCATATGTTATAGTTATTTAACCTGCGTAGTCCCTCAAAAAAATTGTCTTGGATGTCATGACATATTTTGTCATAGGTGACTCTCATGAGCCTCAAAGAAGTGCCAAATTGCATAGATGTAAAGCCAAAAATACACATTGTTGACATATTACTAGTATGTAGAGACATAAAGCCACAAGTTTTTCAAGAAAATCACATATTGTAGTGTAATGATCTCACAAAATTTTTGGATGTCATGGTTCCAAATAAGATTCACATTCCACAATGTATTAGAGACTATTATGTTACAGAAGTTGGTCCAGATTTCAGAAATATGAACCTGCAGTAAGCTTAGATGTCCACAATAAGCTTAGTGGTATCTAGATTGTTGGAAATCGTATCACTACTGGGGGGGGGTGAATTAGTAGCGATAAGATTTACTTAATTTTTTTAATTCTTTTTACAAAAACACCAAATTCAATAATCGATTAGCTACACTTATGAAACAAATATGAAATAAATATATTAAAACATGTAGAACCAACATAAAATCAATGTAAAACACCATAGACAATATCAAATCATGCACCCAAGAAGACACAAATGTTTATGGTGGAAAACCCCCTCCAGGGAAAAAAACCACTCACTGATGTTGTTACTCAAATCTTCTATTAATATTGAAAAAGATGTACATGGAGTAGCTAATACCCACTAGTTGGAAGACTCAACTCCTGAAACATTGTGTTGACATCCATCAACTGAGAAGTTCCTACTCACATGACTCTACAGATCAACATCTACTAGAAGCCTCCACAACCAACGAGCCTCAGCCAACATCCATTGGACTATCCAGCTACCATTGGATTGAGATTTACCTCCTCTAATCACTGTCTGCTAGTCTCTGCAAGCATGGAGTCTCCACACCTCTAACTCCTCCATGCAAACCATGTTTCACGCATTTTCAAATTGGGCTCTCAAATCTGCTCGACATGAGAAACTCAACAACCTCACTAACCTGGATATGAAAATCATAAGTTGATAGACACTCTCTACTCAAAACAAATACAAATATGTAATATGATAGACAAACACTGTAGCACACTCTCACATTCTTCCACCATCAATCCAACAACTCAACAATCACACATAAGTATATGGAAAAATATCCTCAACAATCTTCAAACCAATGCCACGGGAAAATATGATGGTTATGACAATACCCAGGACACTTGTACCATGCTAATACCAATACCATGTGTCAACCTACTCCAAACACATACCAATACGAAGGGAAAATACCAAACAAGCCATAATACCTTACAAAGACCATGGTATTATTGTACTTATTCTAAATACCATAGGGAAAAACCAAGGTAATGACTTCCTCAATAATTAAACTTACAACCACATGCATAAAACATGAAAATATTGGTTGCAATCACACCCATAAGACTGCATCGGTGCGATTAAAGGCCTACAACCACATGCCTAAGGCAAACTCCATGTGGTTGTGGCATAGCATAGGGAAAAACGAAAAAAACTTCTCAGCCCAGACCTCTGCCAACTTGTTCCACAACTCTTCCAGCACTTGCACAACTGTCAAAGCACCAAAAACTAACAAGCCAATCATATTCCATAGCATCACACCATAACACAAGCCAAACTTCCATAATATTTGAGAAAAGCCAAACCAAACCACCTACAACACAAAACTCAACCCAGACCTATGCCAACCTGATCCACACCTTTTCCAACACTTACACAACTATCAAAGAACCAATAAATAAAAATCCAAGCATCTACCATAGCATCACACCATAACATAAGGAAAACTTCCATAATATACGACAAAATCCAAAATAAACCACATGCTACACAAAATGTCTGCAGCTATTGGAATAAAAAAATAAATCCATATGTAACAAGCCACACACAAGACATAGATCATAGCTCAACACACATACCAAGCTACTCCATCTGCCATAGGATCTATAAGTCAATACCATCTATTGCCTGTACTAAAACACCTATAACCATTTGTCACACAACCTACTAGGTTGACATAAATGCCAACCATCAACAATGCATCCAAAAACTACACCAACAACTGCATCATCAATGTTGATACATATTTATGGAGGAACAAAATGGAATACAAATTTAAACAATGACATAAATATATAATGAAACAAAACTTCAATTAATAAATAGCAACAACTAAAAACTTTTTACATGCAGAAAAGAAACAAACTAGCTCATGCAGTGGTAACCTATCCTTGAGAAGAGATGTGATAACTGCATGCCTTATGAACCATGTTACAATCAGGATTATAAGCCTTTTTATTATTGATAAACAATGGAAAACCATAAACATCCAAAAATCTAACCCTAGGAGATGAAGTGCCAAAAGTCTGTGGGCCTTGTTGGCATCAGTCGGAACACCAACTTCTCAGGGTCGTAATTTGGAAATATGATCTCTATTTGGCACACACGATACCTCATTAGAAATATCTATATAAGGAAAACAAAATTTCTCAGCAGTCGCTTGCTTAACAAACTATGGGCTTGACTTGTTTTCCAAAAAAATGTTGTTCAAGGCCTCAAAATGGCTTAGCAAGTTCAACACCCAAAAAATTCCAAAAATAGAAAGTTATGCTAGAATTAAAGAAACTGAAAGGAAACAATGTTGGGGGTCCAAGTTTCTACCAATATCCACTTGGATCAGTCCTCCCCCCTTAGGAAGCAATGGTCCCCATTGCATTGAGTGCCCCCATGAGATGGGGAAACTTATGCTGAACTTGGTCCCTGGTGAGGCACTTGCCTTGGTGTAGGAGTTGGCCAACTTTAACAACTTGATACAATTGTATCCTCTATTGACGAGTGTTCTTGATCTATGTGTGCATGATCTGATCAGTTGTGTCTTGTTCAATGCAGTCTAGGTTGAGATCTATTGGTGTCAGCTACTTAACAATGTTTCCAACAATGGTGGAAAGTATGGTTGAAGGAGGTCCACATTGAATATGAGGTGCAAGCCAAAGAATAGGGGGATACTAAGCTTGAAAGTGTTTTCTTGCACAACCTTGGTGATGGTGTAAGGACCATATCAAATTCATCGAAGCTTATGATGGGATCCGACGAGGCGTTCTTTCTCTAAATGGAACTAAAATTTATCGCCCACTTGAAACTTATGTGGCACCCAATGTTGATCATGTCGTTGTTTGTACTTGACATTGGATTTATCCAAGATGTGAACTTGCTAGTGAATATGCTAAATGCATTCAATAAACCTAGTGGCTTTATCAACTTCAAACTAAACATGGGAAAATTCTTCCTGTGTGGTTGTAAGAGGTAGTGAAACATCAATGTGACACAATGGTTGAAATCCTAGGCCCACTTGAAAAGGGTTGTGGCTAATCGAGCTATGGAGAGATTTGTTATAATTCTGTTTCACATAGGGAAGAATCTCATCCCATGTTCGCAAATGTTTAGATTTGTACATGCATAGTATCTGCACAATCATCTCGTTGATAACCTCTATCTGGCCATCAGTATGGGGGTGGAATGCAGTCGACTTGGTGAGCTTGGTGTCCAAAAGTGACTAGAGGATCAACCAAAATGTGCTTAGGAACCTGCTATCCTGATTTGATATAATGGTCTACGGGACCTCGAAATGTATCCACACTTGGTCAAAGAAGAGGTGGCTTCTACTATGATACTCTTCTTACAGGCAACCAATATGGCCATCTGTTGATGACCATGAATACATAATCGTTGCCATGATTGGTAGAAGGAAGGCCAAACATATAGTCCATGGATATGGATTCCTAGGGCCATATAGGAGTAGGTAGAGGAGTATGCATGCCTTTCTTCTTAATGGTTTGACTGGCGATGACACAGGCAATGCAGGATATGATATATTTTCCAACATCTTGTAAGAGATTTTGCTAATAAAAATACTTTTATAGTACTGCCACTGTCTTCTCTAAACCAAAGTGTCCTACGACCCTACTATAGTGTGCCTCCCAAATAATATTGGCACACTCACTAGAAGGAACACAAAGGTGTCTTAGGTGGCACAACAATGCATCCTGGAGGTGGAAGTCTGGAACTTGCTGCCCATCCATCAACATCTGGTATTTGGTGGTGAATTTTGGATCAATTTTGTAAAGTTGTGGCCATCCAGAAGTATCATGCCCACAAGAGTTGAGGACAGTTGTTAACACCACAACTGGTGGTTGATTGAGGCAATAAAAAACATTATTTGTGTTTCTCTTCTTGTACTTAATGTCCAGTTGAAATTTTTGCATATATGTGGACCATTTTTATGGTGGTCATTATGCAGCTTCCCTTATGTCTGTATAAACTAAATAGGTTGGTGATATGTGTGGATGATTGTCTCCTTCCCCAGAATGTAATGTTTCCACTGTCGTCAATCCTGCACAAAGGAATACATCTTTTTATCTTAGGCGAGGTATTTTAAAATTTTATTAGAGAGTGTCTCATTATGATAGACCATCAGATTCCCTTGTTGGGTGAGAACAACACCAATAGCATAGTTGGAGGCATCTATCCCAATTTCAAATGGTTGTTGTAGGTTTAGAAATGTGAGTACTAGTGTAGAGAAAAGGTGGTGATTCAAATCAATGAATTTCTGTTGGGACTAGGAATAGAAATATTTACTTTCTCTTTTCCCTTTGTAATTTGACCAAGGGCCACGTGATATGAGAGAATCCCAACATGAATCTTTGATAAAAATTTGCAAGGCCCAAAAAGCTACGAAGCTCTATTAAAGTGGTTGAGGATAGCCAATCCTTAATGAATTAGATCTTAGAGAGATCCACATGCACGCCTTTCTCATCAATGATGTAACCCATATATTGGACCGGGTTCATGCCAAAGGTGCATTCTCCAAGTTGGCACATAGTTTGTGTTGCCACATGGTTTGAAGGAGCTGCCAAATATGTTGCAAGTGCTCTTACCAACTCTTGTTGAAGATGAGGATGTTGTCCAGATATAAAACCATGAACAAGTTGGTGAAGGGACACAAGATGTCATTCATCAGCCTCATAAAAGTTGCAGTGACATTTGTCAACCTGAAGGGCATGACCAACCATTCAAAAAAGCCCTCCTTGGATTTGAAGGTGGTCTTCCATACATTTGAGGGTTCTATTGGAACTTAGTGATAGCCAAAATTCAAATCAATCTTGCTGAAGTACTTAGACCCCTTGAGCTGGTCAAGAAGGTTATAAATCCATGGGATTGTATACTTGTTCTTGACAATTATTTTATTTAGTTTCGGTAGTCGATGCACAGTCTCTAGGTCCCATCCTTCTTCTGTATGAGTACAATTGGGCTCCCATAATGATCATAAAGTTCATCATAAAAAACAAAAGCATCCTCTTGATTTGATGAATCATAAAGAGGGGAATATTGAAAACAAAAAATTTCACCCTCTATTGCTTCAGAATGATCAGATGACAAATTAGAAATATCAAGAAGAGAATATTCTCCCTCTCCACGTTCAGAGGTAAAACTGACATTCCATGAGTTCTGAGTATGATCAGAACTAACATCATTAGAAACTAATTCTTTGAAAGATTCAGTTATATGAAAAATTAGAAAGATCAAGAAGAGATGATTCTCGCTCTCCACGTTCAAAGGTAAAACTGACATTCCACGAGTTCTGAGTATGATCAGAATTAACATCATTAGAAACTAATTCTTTGAAAGATTCAGTAGGAATAACAGAATTGTGGAAGATATCGGGCTAATGCAGGAGAGGGAAAGAAGAGAAATATCAACCTTCATCGCAGTTTCTTGTTCAAAAATAGAATTCCACACATACTCATCATAAATGAAATCGTAAGTTGGTTATTCAACACTATATCCATCATAAATTTGATCCTCGTGAACATCAGAAACAATTAAACTTGTTGAGCACATCAACTCACAACTAGGAGGATCAAAAGAATCAATGGATGGAGGGAAAGGAGAAAGAACATCACCAAAAAAATCAGATTCGCAATCCCAACTTGAGTTTAAATTATGAATATGTGGGCTTGGAGAATATGGAGGAAGATCAATGGATGGGCTCTCAAGTTCTCCAGCCTAAACCTGCATAAATGGAGCAGTTTGATGAGGGGAAGACGAAGAGTCACTCAGAACAACAACTTCCTTCATTGTAGTTATGGGAGCTCCATAACTGGTGTATGTTGGGAGACTTTCGAAAGATTGATATTCTTTTGGATTCATCAAAATATGAACAAGGAATTCAAATTTGTCTTTCATTAAATTCCAATCAACATCATCTTTAGAAAATTCAAAACAGAAATGAATAAAATGATCATGAAAAGCATTAAGCATTTCATCAGGAGCTTTTCACAAATGCATCATTTTCTTGAAATTAGATTTATAATCATACGTGTCAAAGGCACGGTAGAGATCTTTGATAAGATGTTTGAAAGAGTGTATGGAAGCAGCTGGCAATGTGTAACACCATTCCTTGATGCACACTTTGAATGTGAGAATGAAAAACCTACAAGCCACATCCTAGCAATGAATTTTTTGTTTAGTTCAAAATTCAAGAAAGTGAGTAGTATGCTCAAGAATGGTTGTTTCACCCTTGCCAAAAAATTTCAAATTCGACAAGTCATTGATTATCCCCATGGGTATTTTCAAATTTTCGATTATGGAAAAACATGTCGGGGTTAAGATATGGGAAGAAGCCATTAAATATATGGAAATTTCAAACAAACTTCATGGGCTCAGCTTGTCATTTGGCCCTCCTTCTAGCACCATAAATGTTGATGGTGCTGGACCCGCCAACATTTAGGGGTTCTCCCCGATATGAAGTCCCAATTAGACCTCATATAATTTAGTGTAGGAGTTCCATTCGAAGTACGACTTGGTAGTAGAAGTAGTGGGCTTTAATGATGTGCCTTTCCTATAATAATGCATAGAGTGGTGTATTGGTAACTTTGGGGGAAGAGGCGTGTGACTCTATGGAAGGTTAAGTGCAATGTATGAAAGGTTCTAACACACGAGGGGAAATGAGTGAGCCCCTTGGAATCCCATAATAGTACGTAGCTTGAAAGGAACATGTTGGCTTAGTGGGGCCTGACCCAGGTTCAGTGTTAGTTAGCCAAACGAATCCCTACAATACTGGCCCTTTCGGCATCAGCCCATGGAGCACGGATCAAAGTCTCACCCAAATCAGTATGGGGGGATGCTGGAACCAAGTTTCTGCACCCTGAGATGGTCATGATGTCAGTTTATTCCTTCTATTCCTGCTTTCGCGTAGCTCATTAAGTTCTAGGGCTCTATCTATCTAGCCCTTTATTCCGTCCTTCGATACCTTCGCGAAGGGTTGCGATTGACCTTCATGCAACTCTACCTGCAGTTCAGGTACTTTCGCGTTGCTAGGGCAGCGTACTATGTAGATTCCCAAACTATCTTAGTGTCTTACTTATCTTATTAAAAAATCACAGTTGGCACCACGTAAACATATATTATTACTTGCGTTCAATTAACCAACGTAATTACATACATTTGTGCATCACATAAGCATTGTAAATGAAATTCATACACAATATGACAAGATGCATTAACAGGAAAAAAAGACAGATAATTCATAGAATGCTTCTCTTTATTGATATCTTTAGATGATTATGGACTCCATCCACCCTGTGCACATAGCTGCAGGGGTCCATGCACTCAGTTGTGGACTTATACCCTAGGCCTCTGTGCACTCAGCTGTAGAGCCTCTACCTACGCTATAACTCGAAATTTAGACTTCTCTCCTTATCACTCATGACTTATTACTTTTTCTACAACTTATGACTTCTTAGAGCGAGCTTACTTAGCTATTTTTTATACAATCCCATGGTCTGCGGACCATGGGTAGATCTTTATAGCCGACTTTACACTTTACAAAATAAGGGCGGACAACCCTTTATGACTCATGACACATTCGCGCTTCACGACCACAAAATGCGGAGACTTTACAACTTTATTACAAAATTTGACCCAAAACATGGCCTTTTAGCCCCAAAACTGTCCTTGGGGGATCCCATTTCCAATAGGTCCTCAACACAAACATCGTGACTCACCCTCGAGTCACTCGGCAAGCACAAAGATCTTAGCGTGAAGTCCCCCAGCTCGACCTGTATGACCGCAACATTGGCAGTGCATTATGTGGCCGCCTGCTTTGCATCTTCAACCATCTGCTTGGTCACGACTCCTGAACTGTCGGCCTGAATATTTTGTTGAGTTTCTTGCAGAGTCATAATTTTTCCTTCAATAGAGGCCATAACCATATAAGCCTTGTCTAGTTAAGGCTTCAGTCATATCTTCAACACTGCTTCCTTGTGCAACATTGCATCCACCTGTTCTATCAGCTGCCTGGCCTCCTGCATTTTCGCCAGTCTCTGTGTGAGCGCGACGGTTCGTGCTATGCCTTTGACCTCATCATAGCATTGTTGTAGCTCATGTGCTTCTGGCTTCAGCCATTGTACATTAGGGTCCTCCTGCAAGCTTGTCAGGACCTCAAACGACTGCTCAAAAAGTTGTGTGTAGTCTGCTACTACACTGTCAACCACTGCTATTGCCTCTGTGAGAGCAGTCACATGCTGCTCCTTTACTTCTGGCAGAGTTGAAGGCTGGGCCTTCAACTGTAACTTGGTGATCTATAGGTTCAACTCCAATTGAACCCTCACCATTTATATACGAGCATCATGCACCCCTATAGCCAACTTGTAGACACGCACCTCGACTAGTTCTTTCTTAGGAATGGCCAACTCGAGGACCATTCGGCATACTTCCTTCACGTACTGAAGTATACACTTGTTCTGGTCGGTCGCCTCGATCATGGCAGTGATGGAAAAGTCTCGTTGTAGTGCCATCTATTCATTGTTAATCCACTGCTCACTGATCACTTGTAGGGCGCGGTGCTCGCGGGCCCTCAACTCTGCAATCACTCCATCCTGTAATAGGTGGAGCGCCTCACCAGGGAGTGTTGCCAGATTCAACCCTACTCCCTTGAGGGCACTGACATTGGGCCTGTCAGTTTCATTCTCCATGGTTAGTGCTCCATCAGGCAGCACTATAGCGCTGGAGGCCTTCACGCGCAACGTCACGGCAACTTCTTGTTGAGATTGCAATAAGATGATGGAGCTTAGTGAAAAGAGTCGCCTTCACTAAGTGGGCCCGCAGGCAAATTATGGCACAAGTTCTATTTTTGATCACAGTGTGGGTGACCACAGTGTGGGTGATCACAGTATGAGTGATCAAAGTCTATTTTTTAGACTGGCTGTCAAAAATAGAAAAGTCAAATATTATTGTCTCATAATAATATTTGGACTATAAACTTGATCTTATTCTCTTGGAGCACTTCAGTTTGAGCTACAGATGTGGCCCATGCAGCTGTCAGAAGGAAGTGCACTTTTCTTATGAGTCAGTTGAGTTGTTGCATGCATGACTTCAGTTAGAACTCAATCAGTTGAGTTTGGTGGAGTTGATTGTGGAGTTGATGGAGTTGTGTTCAGTTTGACTTGGTTAAACTAGTTGTAGTTAGTTTAAATGCAAATAGACTAATGATGAGTTGTTAAACTAATTATTAACTCATAATACAACTATAGAATACATTAGTTAACTCAGTTGCATGTCAGTGCATGTTCAGTTCAGCGGGGACAGGTGTTAGAGAATCAGATTGCTATCAGTTGTGACTATAGTTGTGCATTAGATCTTGCACAATCAGAGGGATTGAGTATGCCAATGAATTGGCCAATACCAAGAATTGTAGCCTGCGCTCATGTCCAACAGAGTGTGAGTGATTCTTTGCAGGTGAAATACGAGTTTGGTAAACCATTCTCATCAGTTCTTGAGCAGGTATTGAGCTGGAGAGGCAGGCAAGTAGTGGAATAGATTTGGAGATCAGATCTTAGCTTTATTGTGTGTAACAGGTGGAGCTGGTACTGGATTGCTTGTGATAAGCATTGTACTTTGTAATGTTACATGGTCTCAATCATTAATATACAGATAGTGTGGGGTTTTTAGCAAGATGCTTTCCCCGGGTTACATACTATGTTAATGTGTGAATGCTCTTGATGTTTTATTGTTATTGATGCTGCTATATTGATGATCAACATAGAGGAGCTTATGTATTGTGTATGTATTCTGCAATAGTACATGATCAGGATAATCTCTGTTGAATATGTGTTAAATTATTTAAAATTTCTACACTTCGAAAGTGTCGATAGCAAGGCTGGTGGACACCGTGCCAGCCTATGATGCACAGGTCTGCAGCTCTTGCAGACCTGTCTGGATAGCCCCCAAGATTAGTTGTTGTTGTTGCTCAAACTATTGTAGGGCCTCCATGATGACATCTCATACCATGTCACCGATGTCATGCAAATCGCCCTCTGTGAGGGTAATTGGGTCCAGTGATGTCTTAGTAGCCTTAGATTTCTTCCTGGACTCTCCTTTCTCTTGCTCCCTTGGACATTTGATGCAACCGGACATCGCCTGTAGGTCCGCGTCGTGTTTCTCTGTCTACCCGTCCATCTCTTCCTCTATCTCGGGTGAAGGCGACCTCGCGCCTTTGTTAAAGCCCTGCTCTGTTCCACCTATTTTCTTATTCGTCTACTGAGCGGCATCGCGCTCCACCTAGGCCTTATCAGCAACCTCCTTCTTTCTCTTTTCGGCCAGCTGTGTCATCTTGAGCTTGGCCTCCTCCTTGCACTGCGCGGTGGACTTGCTCCCTCCCATCGCCAAGTTAGTTGTAGTGTGCCATTCTACTGACCAGTGATCAAGTACTACATCGATGGCATCATCTGTTGCCAGGTACGGCAAGTCATACCATGTTTGCATAGGATCCTTCCACGCCCTAATGGACACATGGTGAAAATATGCCTTAAACTCCGCATTGATTTGGATTTAAATAGGAACACATCAAAATACAGAGATAACAATATACACAAAGATGTAGTGGAAATAATAATTCATTTCATTAATGTAAAATACTGAAATATGCTTACAACCAAAAATGGAAAATAAACCAGCTAGGGCGATGGTAGCTTATCTTTGAGAAGAGATGTGGCGGCTACATGCCTCTGAACTCTATTACAATGAGGCTCAAAGGCCTATTTATTTTTTAGAAACAATGGAAAATCCTTAACATCCCAAAACCTAACCCTAGAAGATGAAACTCCAAATTGTGGGCCCCGTTTGGGTAAATTGGTACATTAATTTCCCGGTGTTGTAACTTTGGCATCCGATCTCCATTTGATGCGTACAATAGCTCATTAGAAAGATATATCTTAGAACTATAACTTTGGGAAGAGCAACATTGGTCCATGGACCCATCGTTCCATGGACCCATGTTGCTCAAAAATTTCCCAAAAACTATCATTTAGGGCCTCAAAATGGCTCCAGAAGTTCACAACCAGAAAAACGGCTAAAAATAGTAAATTGTGCTATAATTAAGGAAACTGAAAAACTAAAAGAGACAGTTGTGGGGGTCCAAATGGGATAGGTGGGTGGCCACCAACATCCACCTGGATCATTCCTCCCCCTTTAGAAAGCAATGGTCCCCATTGCGTTGAGTTCCTCCATCTGCTGAACTTGTTCCCGGGTGAGTTGTTCTGCAATCTCTAATGTGTCCAATAATGGTGGGAAGCATGGTCGATGACGGTTCACATTGAACACTCGGTGCAAGTGAAGGAATGGAGGAATGTTGTGCTCCAAAGCATTGTTTCCCATAGCCTTGGTAGTACTATAAGGACCATGTTGGAGTGTTCAGAGCTTCTGATGGGCTCTTGTAAGGCATTCTTTCTACAGATGCAACCACCTGAAGCTTGTGTGGTACCCCTGTGGGTGAGGAGAAGTTTTTCCTGTGTTCTTTCATGATTGTATCCCTCTGTTGCTGCTGTTGCATGGAGGAACCCTTCGCGGGGGTCATGGATGTGGCAATGACCTTCCCCTTACTTTGGGAGCGAACCAGACAGAAAATAAATTTCCTAGTCTATGAGATGAGCTTGTTACCTTTCTTAGTAGAGATCAAAGAGGTGGCAGTAGGTGGGGCTACCTCTGGTATCCTGTATAATGAATTATCCAAAGAAATAATGATAGCACGAGGCCTTGACTCATACACAGCATGTCGCCTCCACAAGTATGGCTAGCCTAATAATACATCACAAACATCCAGAGGTGAAACATCACATAATACCTCATCTATGAAGGGCTTGATGCAGTAGGGAAGGCGACACTGCTGGCGAACTTTGAGATCTCGTCCTTCATGAAGCCACCTGATATTGTATGGCTATGGGTGTGGTGTAGTCGGCAGGCCCAACTGCTTCATGACCTCTGCTGAAATGAGGTTCTTTTGGCTGCCACTGTCAACAATGAATTGCAGCGGTGAACCCTTCACCCACATCTATGAGTGGAAAAGACGTTCCCCCTCCTCTGGATCTTCGGGCTTATTCTTCTGGATCTTGGCAGTGGAAACAATGACGTTGGGCTCCACATCAATGATTTGCTTCCCTTTTCCATTTCCCTTGACGGGTTCTAACTTAGGGTCAGAACATGCATCTGATTCTGAAGCCCTCAACACGGCCACCAGCGACTGCTTGGTCCGACACTCACTTGTGTTATGAGTGGGACTCTTGTGGAACTCACACCACTTTCATGTGTCCTTCTTCGACTTTGTGGTGTTTTTCTTTTCTTGCAGCTTCAACGGGTTGTCTTGGGTCACCCCACATTGGCTTTGTCCTTTGGTCTTCGGATTTGCAGATCTGAAGTCTCACTTCTTCTGTTTGAAATTTTGCTCGATTTCGACAGCGTATCGGTACGCTGTGCCGAGCGAGGAGATGTTCAGGAACTCCATCTCTTCCTAGATGTATCTGTGTAGGCAGCCATGGTACTTGAGTACCAAATGTAGCTAAGAGTCCTTGATACCCAACTGTGTGCGAAGGGTATGAAAAATGTTTGTGAACTCTGACACATCTTGGTCCCTTCCTTGCCAAAGTGTGGTCCATTTGATGTATTTGTCCTCATAGCTTTTGATAGGGTAGTATAGCTCCTTGACGACATCCCAGAATGAATCCCAAGTGGGTACAACTGAGAATAGTGAGCCCATACTTTCATTCTTCTGCTCGCAGTAGGTTTCCCACTAGTCCTTGATGTGGGAGGTTGCTTTGAGAAGAGCGAAAAAAATCTTTTCCTGACTCAAAAATTCATGAATAGAAAAACACCCATCTAGCAGATTTAACCATTTATCTACAGCATCTGTGTCTATTTGACCCTCGAAGATGGGGATTTCAAAATTAACTTATACCTTAAAGGGTGTGGCGTTTCCAGAGTAGCTACTGGAAGCCGATGTGTTGCCTCTGGGTAGCCTCTGAAGGATCTGTGCAAAGCTATCCATCATCGCATTCCTTTGCTGCTCGAGGGCTTCTTTGAGCAATATTTTGAAAACACCATAGGTGACAACCGCGGTTTATGCAGATGTTCATCTCCATCAAGATATAGAAGATCTTGTTGTCCTTAATGAACTATGCATCCTTGGTCGCCCACAATGAAGTGTACTTCGTTGCTTCTGGTAGGTTCGACGCCACTGAAAGGAATTGACTATCCTCTGGCAGCTCCCATGCTACCAGCATAATAGACAGCAAGAGCCACGTGTAGTGGAATGTCTTGCTGAGCTCCAGTGCCTCGCGGCAGTTCGCAAGGAACTCACCACGGAGACAATCTGCCTAATTGAACTGGACTCCTTTGGTGCACTGGGCTGCTAGCGCAACGATATGCACTGGCACCTCATTGGCACGACACTTCCTCATCACTTTCCCTGCCAAAATCTACGTAGCCACCTTTACAGCAGGGTCATTTATGTTGGATATGGCATATCCATATGGCTTCTTTACCAGTTTAAAGTTCTCTTTCATGGCCTCCGCGAGGGCCTGCTCACCACCTTTTCCACCAAACTTCATGGACAGATTTTCTCCTATGTAGGGCAACCTCGTGATCCTATGGATCAATATGTCAGTGATGGGTATTGGCTCCTCCAACCACAGACACCCATCATGCACCAAGCATAGCAGTTGCTTGATGACCAAGACTATAATCGGGGTGCAGTTGTAGTGCCGCACGTGTAGCAGGTTGAGAAGACCTACCTTGTCTACTCCTCTGAGCCACCTCTGTGGCTCCAATGCAGTCATTCTGGTGGTTGTATTAATAATGTGGCACATCAATTGCTTGGTCGCCAAGTGTGGGAACTTCTCATGGTCAGCCAAGTCCCAGTCTTCGAGTTTTAATGGAGGAATTTTCCCCAAGCGTGGTCCTTCAAAAACAATTTCATCCGGTAGTAGAGGGGTTTGCAAGGGGACCTTGCTCTCATTGATATCTTTCAACACCTTGGTCTTGCCTTTGCATGGAGGGAAGTACTCAGGCAACCGAGTGATAGGGTCAGCACCATGGGCTTCAACTTTCTCCACGTCTATCCCCACAACCTCATCATCCATCGAGATGTCTTCTATTTCTTCCTCCTCTAGCTCCAGATTGATGGCTTTGTCCTTTTCCTGTGCGGTGGGCTTGTCCTTTGGTGGGTTTCTTCTCGATGATGTGCACACCAGTATTGTAGGTTGCTTGCCCTTTTTATCCTTCATGCTCTCCTTGGTTGGGGTGGGTTTTGGTCTCGGCATCCTTGGTCATTTGGGTACTTCTGCTAATACTTCGGCAACCTCTGGAGTAGCTTCTTTTTCCTCCATAATAATTTTCGGCACTGACTCCTCTGTTATCACTTCTTCGGTATCTATAGCTGTTGCAGGTGTCGACATAATGATTTCCAATAGTGCTTGTGATGTCTCTGGTAAGTTTTCAAACACTGAACTCGCTATCAGAGCCTCGAAGAATTCTCGGTTCATGTGCGCCTGAGAGCTTAACAACTCAATTCTCAAAATGCCAAGTGTTTTTCGCTAGGCAGCCACCTATAATTTATAGGGCATTTTGAATTCAAATCTGATAGTTCCCCCCACATTCGGTTCATTAATTCTAGATTGGCAACAGATTTTCAAGGGTTTGATCCATAAATTTCATTTTAAATTTTGACTGCCCACTCCATTTGGCTGCATTTCTATTGTCAAATCATGAATAATGACTTTAACGGTCACTTTCCGGCTGACTTTCGCGATTTCTCCCTAGGTAGTGTAGCTCCCTTCATGCTGTCGTGAACCCTGTGACACTTCCTTGCTTCGCGTAATCCTCCAGTCGCGTAGCTTCCAAACCCGGGCAGTGTATTTTATAGTCCTGCGCCTCCTTTCAACTGCCTGGAGCGCTAAGACTGTGCTACCTTCATATAGTCACATAGTCGAGCCACCGGTGCATGGCTTCAATCGACTTCCATTCGCCTTTCTTGGGAAGGGGTCTCCATTCAATTTGACCAACTAAACCGCTCCTCCGTCGGTAATCTCCTTAATGACATAGGGCCCTAACCAGTGCATTTTGAATTTCCTTGGAAATTTATCAAACTTGTTGTCATATAACAAAACCAGGTCATTTACCTTAAAGGTGTGTAGCTTAATGTTCCAATTAGGCCATGCTTTTTCGCGCTGCTTTTGTGCTGGCAACGAAACCATTTGTTGGCTTAGTGGGGCCTGACCCAGGTTTAGCGTTAGTTAGCCAAACAAATCCCTACACTACTGGCCCTTACGACATCAGCCCGTGTAGCACGAACCAAAGTCTCACCTGAAACAGTATGGGGGGATGCTGGAACCAAGTTTCTGCACCCTGAGATGGTCGTGATGTTGGTTTGTTCCTTCTATTCCTGGTTTCACACAGGTCATTAAGTTCTAGGGCTCCGTCTGTCTAGCCCTTTATTCCGTCCTTTGGTACCTCCACGAAGGGTTGCGATTGACCTTCACGCAACCCTAACCTGCGGTTTAGGTACTTTTGCGCTGTTAGGGAAGCATACTATGCATATTCCCAAACTATCTTAGTGTCTTACTTATCTTATTAAACAATCACAGTTGGCACCGCGTAAACAGATATTCTTACTTGCATTCAATTAACCAATGTAATTACATACATTCGTGCATCACATAAGCATTGTAAATGAAATTCATACATAATATGACAAGATGCATTAACAGGAAACAAAGACACATAATTCATAAAATGCTTCTCTTTATTGATATCCTCAGAT
Source organism: Pinus tabuliformis (assembly GCA_031772625.1). Lineage (NCBI taxonomy): Eukaryota > Viridiplantae > Streptophyta > Pinopsida > Pinales > Pinaceae > Pinus > Pinus tabuliformis. The sequence continues at coordinate 313,722,436 of CM062808.1, read as the reverse complement.
GATTACAGACTCCATCCACCCTGCGCACACAACTACAGGGGTCCACGCACTCAGTTGCGGACTTCTACCCTAGGCCTCTGCACACTCAGCTATAGAGCCTCTACCTACGCTACAACCCAAAACTTAGACTTCTCTCCTTATCACTCAAGAATTCTTACTTTTTCTACAACTTATGACTTCTTAGAGCTTACTTAGCTCTTTTTTATACAATCCCATGGTCTACAGACTATGGGTAGATCTTTACAGCCAACTTTACACTTTACAAAATAAGGGTGGAAAACCCTTTATGGCTCATGACACCTTCGCGCTCTGTGACCACAAAATGCAGATAATTTACAACTTTATTACAAAATTTGACCCAAAACATGGGCTTTTAGCCCCAAAACTGTCCTTGGGGGGTCCTGTTCCCAATAGAACACAAGTGCATAAAGACATCATGAGTTATCCTATGAAATAGTTCACACGTTAACCATGACAGAGTTAAACAAAACACAAACATTCAACAAGATTCATACTAATGCAAACGAAATATTTCGTAAGTTTTAGTGTAAGTGAAATAACATATATTGCAAACGTAACAAGAAAGGCTTACTATATTCACAAAATATGCATGAAAACATGTCGGCGTTGACCTTTTATTGAAGTGAAAGTTCCAAGCATACATATACCATTGATGAACCACTAGCCCCAATAGTGGAACATGAAGTCTACAACTAATCCTCCAAAGAAAGATACTCCCTCTATGCTACAGAGAAGCCAAGAACATATATTTCATTAAATTTAGAATTAAATAGTGGATCTAGAATTTCAAAATAACCAAAATACTCTATTATATTGATGTCCTTGTAATAAAATAATTCCAAATTTAATGAAATATGTGTTCAAGGCTATGAAAAAAACCCAAGCTCTCAATCCTAAGCTAAAATCCTATCCAAAATCTTGACTCCCAAAATCCATTTACATGAGTTATGAGGGTATATTTATAACAAAAGGGGTGACCGTTCACTTCCCCTTGTGAATCTTGGACTTCCTTCATAACTCTTCAACTTCTTTACAAGATGAATCTTCAACTTCACTACATCACAACTCTTCATATTCTACAATTGACACTTGGAATTCCACTTAAAAATTAATTACAAAAGAAGATTACAATATACTCGTACCCATAAAGGACAAAATTGGGTAGAGCCAACTAGACATCCTAATAAGACAAAATATTTTAGCTTGAGTTTGGAGAAATTCCAGCTCAACAAATTCCACTTGATATTTATTGGTCACATAATGATGCCAAGCTTTGTATTGTGTGATTACATCCCCAAACTATGCAATGGTGTCATTATGGAAGCAAAATCTAGCCTCCATGGCATTAGGGTACATTGATTTGGAATCATTTTGTGTTTCCTTCTTAAGCAAGATCAACATTGTATTGATTTGGATAGGGCCATCAATGTACTTCTGCATATTTTGTCTATTTACTTCAAGATCTTCTATGATGGTGATTTGTCTTAACTAATCCAAGTATTCTTCAATCTCCTACCTAACTTGATTCCTATGTTTAGTCTCAATGAGTGAGCCAACTTAAGGGATCCTGTGCAATTTCACCAATAAATCCAAGCTATTGTACAATCGTGCATATGAGGCCTAAGTATTGGCAATGAACGAGGTGAGTTATTTGTTATTATGGATGAGCATCTTAACCTTTTCTTTCTCGAACTCTACCTCTTTCCTCATCTTATTTCCTAATTCAAGAGGTTCCCCTTTGTATTGCATTGATCATTCATGCACAACATCAATAGTTGATTGTACAACATTGAGAGTTTTGACATGATATTTACACTTCTGTTGTAACCCATGCAAGTGGAAAATTTCCTTATGCATGGTAACAAGCTCCTCATAAAGAATCTGCATGGTCTCTACTAGTGGCAATACCTCACCGAGTATTGATGCCTTCAGTTCTTCCAGATAGACCTGTGCAAGAGCTGCATTCTATACCTCTGCTCGGAGCTATTTAGCCTCTTGCTTAGTATGTTGCAAGTTCTTTGCCAATTGTTTGTTCTCAGCCATCACATACTCAGTGTTTGACTTTGTTGCACCTGCAAAGACCAAGTTGGTTGCGACAATGGCACCTGGATTTCTTTTGGTGTCTGTCACAATCAACCTTTCTTTGATGAATGCAAGAGATGCGAGGTCGTTTGGAAAATGTTTCTTCCTTTCTTGTACAATATTTTTCTGAAGCTCGTCATAAGTTAGATTTTACACGTCCATAACTAGACCATCATTAAGAGGAACAATTTCCTCTTCATCGGTTAGAGCTTGCTCTGCTAGAGGGTGGGGAGATTGAATGGTGACTTGTTGTGTACTTGGCATCAAATCAACATCTTGGCTATGTGGCTCCGGTTCCACCTCCATGTCTTGGATCTCGATCAAATCCTCAATCTCTTTCAACCCCTCAATATCCTGCATCTGTTTATTCTCCTCATCTAGTTGTCAGTTTTGTTCTTATTCTTCGGATTGTCTTTGCACAACTTCTTCTTATTCTACTCTTTTCTCTTCTTTTTCTTCCTTATTATGCCTTTCTTCCTCCAATCTCTTCTACTCTTGTTCATCCTTCTACTTCTGTGCTACTTCCTGCATCCCTCTATTTCCTCTTCTTCTTTGTTGCTATGGCTACTTTAAGTATGATTTTATTGAATTTAATCTTGTGGCTTCGCTCTCCCCCTGGGTTATGAACAACTTTCCTCTTACCCTTCTCAAGCACTGGGTTGTGTCTTTCCATTGGTAATGTCTCTGGAGTGACTTATTTCTCTGGAGTAACCTACGATGTTCCAAAAAAGATGACTGGTTCATGGGACTTGGAGGCATTATAACAATTCTTCCATGGTTCCTCCTTAGGTCTGTGAAAGGTCCCAAAGGTCCACTTAGCCATTCATAATGAATCCTTGCACTGTAGGCTTTACAAACATTTCTTGGATCGTATGGATTGAATTCCAAATAACCAAATGCAAATTTCTCTATTTCCTTGTGTTCGGTGCCTGTGACTTTGAGATTATTGATTTCGTACAATCTGATATGCATAGGAAGAGAGGGCCAAGGTGTTGTCTTCTTCCTATGTAGAGCTGCTGACAACCTTATGAAGGGATGGTACACAAATTCTTGCATGACTAACTTATTGGCGGCATACCACGAAAAAATATGTAGAGACTTTTGTCCACTGAACAAACTAAGGAAAGTGTCATCTGTTGAGGCAAACCAATAGACTATCTCTAACACTACTTCCATTGCCCATGTGACATGTAAGGTGCCTCTTCCTCAAAGAATAACTTGTAGAACAGAATGAGGAAGTGATCAGTCAAATTTTCCATTACTCCTCTATGGCTACACTCTGAAAGTAAATTGCAATATATCTTCACGACAAGCTCTCTTGGTGTCCAAGCCTAATTCATGCTGGTAAATGAATTGTGTTCGAAGATTGCATCTAGTAGATAGCCAGACATGTAAAATATAACTTTCTTTCCCTTGGGAGGACTAAGGGCATTAGCTACATGGATCCGTAGTTGTTGAGCCAACAAGTCTGACTAGTTGAATGGTCTTCCTTCATTCGCAACCTAGTTCAGTAATAATTCCCACCCTTTAGGGAAGGTCTTAGTGCTCTGCTAACCATAGATTCTACAACATAGAACTATTAAGAGATGATAGGCCCTCCTAAGAGATTTTGTCTTGTAGGTGTTGGTGGGTGTCTGATGGAACTTTGTTGGCTCTTTCACCCAGCTTTTGAAAATGTCCTTTTCCCTCAAGTAGTCAGTGGCAGCATAGAAGTAAGAATCCATCAGTGATTTCGATTATGAAAAATGGTACATGAGATGATAATCCAGTGCCAAAAAAGAAGCAAACCTTTGTCCGCTGGAATTGTACAAAGTCATAGTCTTTGGATCTATATGAGAAACTATCCAGCTAACAATGTATGCACATGGGAAGGTCAGATACCTGCATGAAATCTCATGTAACCCTGAATTATGTACATTTATATACACCTGCCTGTCTTCAAGGTATGATTTGAAGCTTCTTGCTGATAATGCTTCATTCACTTTCTGCCATGTGATATCTGATTCTTTCTCTATGAAAAATTGAGTATTTGAGTAAACCAGAAAGTTCATTGGCGTACTCTCAAATTCCTCCTCAGTTCTTATTTATGTGGTTCCCTTTGAAGAAAATCTCTTTTGTGGCATGATGTCAATGATTGATGAAGAGAATTGCTCAACAACTGCAATGCTTGTAGGAGGAAAATGCACTCATGGGAAAGACAAATTAGCTTCAACAAATTGACTCTCAAAGAAAGATCAAAGTAGAAGCCAGTGGAATGACAAGGAAAATTCTTCAATTCTTGAGGTGAAGGAGGGAGACTAGCTACTTGAACTGCACATTGCACAGTGTCAGCAGTTAGTGGTGCAACTTCAGGCTAGAGACTACGCAATGTGCAGTTCAGCCTGGGCAGACTGTTGTGGGGACTGCACATTATGCAGTCTCAATGGCCAAGGGATAGGATTCAACCCTGGAATTTCATAATGCACAGTTGGGAAATCCAGGTACTACACATTGTGCAGTATTAGAGACCAAGCATTAAGATTGAGCCTTGGACTTGTGCAATGCCCAACTAGACAAGGCAACTGTTAGCCAAGGGAAGGGAAGATCTGCCTGGAAATACTGTGGGAAACTAGAAAATATGAGTGATGGTGTGAATTAAAGTGAATATATGACTAAGGATAGATATATTAGTAAATATTAAGTATAGAAGATCATCATTCAAAAGGAAAAAACAAACAAGCATTGAGAGTCGCCGAAGTGGCGACCACTAATGGGAAAAATAAGAAAATTGATGTGACACTTGTAAAAAGAGATTGACGGACCCAACCAACACTTGTACAAGCTAATGTAAGTTTAAATTCAAACAAACAAGAGAATAAACAAGAAAAAAATCACTCACAAAAGCCAAACGACAAAAAGAGACAAAAAAAGTGACAAAAGACGACAAAAGAAAAACTCACCCGGAAAAGCGTCGCAAACTCCACCAAAGGTTCCTTGATCTCCTTGGGGATGCTAGAGATTCAAGATTGAATGTATGAATGAGCTCTAGGGGTGTCTATTATATAGATTTAGACCAATTAGGGTTTACGACATGCATGCCTAAAATCAAGGAAAATTTGACACGTGGTGAAAAGTTCCAAAAATAGTATGTGTTCCACTTTTGGGAAGACTCCCTATTCTTGGGATGCTTTTTCACTTTTTTAGGAAGTTGGTCATGCACACTACCAACAAGGATTTTCTAGTTCCCAAGGACTGGGAAAGTTCTTGACTCAGTGTATTGTGCAGTTTCTAAGCTCAAGGAAGGCTTGCACATTTTCTGAGCTTAAGGCTAGGCTTCCATCCATTACTACACAATTTATAAGCTCAAGGAAGGCCTATGATCTTGGATTGCACAATTCTAATCTTCAAATTTGGATTGATTTATAAGATTGTGCAATTTATGGAGACAAGCCCAATAATGGGGCAAGGTCAAGTCAAGAGATGGCTTGTTCTTGAAAGATATCAAACCAGGATCAATACATCACAAGAAAAGAAAGAAAAGATAATTCTTGATCACAACATGAATACTTGATGACATTAAAAGATAAGATCCCATGAACAGAAGGAGGGCTCCAAAATCAAAGCATGGGAGAAATTTTGGAGGGTGGTTGTAGTAGCTACAACATAAATTAAAAAATTTGAAGTGTGTAAAATAATGATTCACCCCCTTCAATATTTTTCCTAACAATTGGTATCAGATAAGGTCCCTCAGAAGAAGCTTGATCGCTTAAAGGAAGATCCATCAAGATGATAAATCAAGAGGGAGTATCTTCTATCTAGCCACCCTTGTTTAATGGAACTAACTTGGTTTTGTAGAAATTTAGAATGAGATCATATTTGCAGTCACTTGGAGCTGATGTTTGGCAATCGTTGAATGAGGCTATAAATATTTTTCCTCCATCCCCACAAATGATGTGGGGAAGAAACAATATGAGATGAATGAAAAGGCAATCAACACTCTCTTAGGAAGATTAGCAGAATCTGAGTTTGTAAAGGTTATGCAACTAAACACTGCAAAAGCTATATTGGACAAAATTATCCAAAGTTATGAAGGTGACACTAAGGTAAAGAGTGCTAAACTCCAAACGTTTAGAATTCAATATGAGACTCTTAGAATGAATAATGATGAAAGTATTCCAAGTTTCTGTGTTAGGGTAAATGAGATTGTTAACTTAACAAGAAATCTTGGTCATGAAGTAAAAGATTCAATGGTTGTTGAGGAAATTCTAAGATCTCTAACCCCAAAGTTTGAAGAAATGCAGGATTTGAAGAAGCTCATTATTGAACAACTCCATGGGATCTGAATAGCTTAGGAAATGAGAAAAGGGGGTCCATCAGATATTAGAGAAGAAACATTCAAAGCTACATATAAAGGAAAGGAAAAGGAGGAGCTTAAGCAAACAAGTTACATATCAGACGAAGAAGAAGCGAATTTTGTAAAGAAACTTCAAGTAGGAACTGACAAGTTTAGAGGTAAGCCTCCTTTCATTTTTTTTCTTGTGGAAGAGTTGGTCACTATGTTGCTAAATTTCATTATAAATAAAAACATTAGAAAAAGAAGAATTATTCAAAAGAGAATGTTAGAGGAAGGTTTGAGAACAATAAAAGTTTTTATACACAAAAAGATAGTGAATATTCTTCCAATAATGAAGATGTTGAATCTGAGCAAGAATATCAATTGCTTATGGCATTTGAAGAAAAATGTGTAGATGAATTTGGTGAGGTTTTTATGGATGCTCTAGAAGAAAAGGATACTCTTATTGAAGAAATAAATCAGCTAAAAATCTGTTTGGAAGAAGCTAAATTAGCTGAAGAAGTTTTGAAGAAACAAATTCTAGGAAAAGAAAGGCACAATGAAAGTTTAAAACTTCAAATAATGGGTCTAAGAAAGGAACTTGTGAAAACAAAGGCTCGAAATCTTAGATTTTCTAAAGGATTTGATACTTTAGAAGAAATCATCAAAGTGAAATGCTCTCCTCGAATTAGGACAAGTCTTGGATACAATGGTGAATCATAAAAAACTATAAAATCTTCTGAAACAGGTAGATGAAGCTATATCATTGCACTAAAAGGAAGTAGTCATTAGAATTCCATCTCTTAGCAAAGGAATGAAGGATCAAATACCTCTCAAGTAAAACAACCCTACAACAATCAAAGGGGAAGCTACTCAATAAGGTATTATACTCCCAGGTACGCTTACTTCAATGGTCAGTGCTTCACTTATCCTAATTTTGGCCATAAATCTATTCAGTGTGTTGCTTATAAAACTATTATGACTAGAGAAGAAAGAAAACAAAAGAATGAGATTGGGGAAAAGAAATATTCTTATAATTTTTTCTCACACCTTCAAGATGAAATTGAATGTTCTTTTTGCAATAAATTTGGTCATAAATAAACTGAATGCAGAAGAATAATGGGACCATCCTATCAACATGAACAAAAGATAGTAACATACAAGGTATGGAAAAAGAAAACCATAGACTCTGAAAATTGTGGTCTAGCTTTATATGCAAGAGATTAAGAAAATATGTGGTACATTGACAACAGATGTTCAAACCATGTGACGAGTGACAAAGATAAGTTTAGATCTTTTAATAAAATAAATAAAGAAAATAACGTAGCCTTTGGAAACAACTCACCTTGCTACTATCAAAGGGAAAAGAACCATATTGTTAAATAAAAAGGTCAAGGCTGAAAATGTGTTATTTATTGACGAATTAAGATATAACTTGTTGAGTGTTAGTAAAATGTGTGACCAAGGGCATGAAGTTGTTTTTAGGTCAAAGAACTATGTGGTAAGAAATATGGACATAGGTAAGATCATAATAAAGGGAACAAGAACTCTAGGAAATGTTTATGCCTTGGAAGGTAGCCAAGAACATTGTTACTTAAGAAAATGTTGGAAATAATACTGAGAGGGGGGGTGAATCAGTATTATCTAGCAATTTAACAAATCTTCCTTATTTGATCTTTTGAATTATTCTTGCATATCAGTACCATAAAATAATGAGCATGAACAAAGAAAATAGACAGTCACACCAAAGAACACAAGATGTAAGGTGGAAACCCAATGTGGGAGAAAACCACCTGCTGCAATATGTCTCTATCTTCTTTCAATTTAGAAATTCTTTTACAATGATTTTGTACTGGTGCAGTCCTTTACCAGTACGCAGGCTGCAACCTGCAGAGAGCTACAACTCTCTCTCGTTTTCCAGTCTCTCCTGGAAGGGAGCTACAACCCCCTACTTCTTTTCATACAAGGACCATTTTTCATAAATCCATAAGCATCAATTGATCATCAAGTGTAAGAGTATCACCCAATCAACTGTAGTAACCAGAACAATGATAAACAAAGATTTTAAGAGAAGGAAGCACCCTGCTCAACTGCCAACCTGAGTCCGGACTCACCCTGCTCAACTGCTAGCCTGAGTCCCTGGACTCACCCTGCTCAACTGCTGACCTGAGTCCCTGACGCACCCTGTTCAACTGCTAGCCTGCGTCCCGGACGCACTCTGCTCAACTGCTAGCCTGCGTCCCTGCGCACTGAGTCTATTGAACTGCCTGCGTCCTGGCGCACCTGAACCCTTACTGCACCTGCGTCAGACGCACCTGAAACGCTTCGCTCCTGCGTCTCGGACGCACCTGAACCCTTACTGCACCTGCGTCCTTCTGGGCAAAGAGAATTTCAAGACTTTAGAAATAACCCAGACAGTCAGATCACAGATCCGAGCAAGAGTCGAAGAGATCTCGGTCCATCAGATTCGCCTTGTTTAGATCTAGACCAGATCTTACCCTCATAAGATGTTCAACCAAAAACATGATTAATCCAAATGAACTCCTTTGCTTTATATAGGCAAGCTCCTCCCCAAAACATGGAACAATACCACGAGCCGACACCATAGAAACACAAAACCGTCGGCTAGAAACCACACAAGAAACCCCCACGTGCTTTTCTCTGTCTTGAAATGTGTGCACTGGGTGGACGCACCCCCTGAACGGCTGGCCTGCGTCCCTGGACGCGGGTTCTGCATGGTATATCTGCGGGGACGCACTTTCTGAACAGATTGCCTGCGTCCTTCTTAAAAATAGAGAGCTGATCATCAAGAATAGTGATCTATCACCTGAATGGGTTGCCATCAAGGACAACACCTGAATCATAATGCCAACAATCTCCCCCTTTGGACTTGATGGCAACCTCATGATCTTCAGCTTCATTCTCCCCCTTTGACATCAAGGGCAAAGGGTATGCTCCCCCTACGCTCATGCTCCTCCAGATCTGCAAATAACCAGAAATCCACCATGAAAGAGATAGAGACATATTGCAGCTATTTCCAAGATCTCCTTCTTCATAATGCCAACAATGCATTATGTGCTCCCCCTGAGCCTGTACCACCAATAAGAAGATGTTCAACAATAAGATGATGCATCAACAACCCCCAGCTTTTGCTTGAGGTATTCAAAAGTGTCCCTGGGCAACGGTTTGGTGAAAATATCAGCAACTTGTTCCTTAGAAGGAACATACTCCAACTTGACCTTCTGTTCAAGTACTTGTTCCCGGAGAAAATGGTACTTGATTGGTATGTGCTTGGTTTTTGAATGCATAACCGGATTCTTTGAGATGCTGATTGCACTTGTGTTGTCACATAAGATAGGGATTGGAGGAGTACAAGTGATTTGATAATCCTGCAAGGTCTGCATCATCCAAAGGAGTTGGGTGCAACAAGATGCAGCAGCAACATATTCCGCTTCAGCTGTAGACAAGGCAATTGAACTTTGTTTCTTGCTGAACCAAGATACCAGTCTGGAACCCATAAAGAACGCACCACCACTTGTGCTTTTCCTGTCATCCACGCTTCCGGCCCAATCTGCATCTGTATAAGCATGAAGAGTGAGATCTGTATCTCTAGGATACCATAAGCCATAATTTTGAGTCCCTTGAAGATATTTGAAAATTCTCTTCACTGCCTGAAGATGAGTTTCCTTCGGATTTGCCTGAAATCTTCCAACTATTCCAACTGCATGCATGATGTCCGGTCGGGTACCTGTCAAATATAGTAAACTTCCAATCATAGATCTGTAGGTTGGTTGATGTACTGCTGCAGATTCATCATTTGCACTGAGACTACATCCTGTGACCATGGGTGTACATACTGGTTTTGCATCTTCCATGCCATATTTCTTCAAAATCTGCTTGAGATACTTGGTTTGAGATAAAAGGATTCCTCCTTCCTTTTGTTGGATTTGCAAACCAAGGAAGTATGTCAGTTCTCCTAGCAAGGACATTTCAAATTCTTTCTGCATGACTGAGGCAAAGCTTTGACTCATAGCTTCTTCATTGCTGCCAAAAATAATGTCATCTACATACACAACAAGTATTAGCAATTTGTCATTTTCAACTTTTATATATAGATTGCTATCTGCTGAACCTTTTGAAAAACCTTGTTGATGAAGATATTTGTCCAACCGGTAGTACCAAGCCCTTGGGGCTTGTTTGAGACCATAGAGAGCCTTTTTCAATCGGCATACAAGATTTGGATCATTTCCAAGAATGAACCCATCTGGCTGTTCAATGTACACTTCTTCTTCCAAGTCTCCATTCAGAAAAGCTGATTTTACGTCCATTTGAAATACTTTGAAGTTCTGAAAACTTGAGAGAGCAAGGAACATTCGGATGGCCTCAAGTCTTGCAACAGGAGCAAAAGTTTCTTCAAAGTCTATTCCTTCTTGCTGTGCATACCCTTTACAAACAAGTCTGGCTTTGTTTCTAATTACTTCTCCATTTTCATTCAATTTATTTTTGAAGACCCATTTTGTTCCGATAACATTCTTATCCTTTGGTCTAGGAACCAGCTCCCAAGTGTTGTTCTTTTCGATTTGCTCAAGTTCTTCATCCATTGCTTTCACCCAACATTCATCTTTGCATGCCTCTTTCACATTTTGTGGTTCAGTAGAGGAGAGTAATGCCAAATAGCTTGAAGCTTCTGCAACTGTTCTTCTAGTTTGTATACCTGCTTCTTTCTGTCCCATGATCTGAGATTCTGGATGGTTCTTCTGAACATATCTGGATGGAGTCTTTTCTTCTATTCTTGTTCGTTCTTCTGCGTCTTCGTGAGGTTCTTCTTGAGATTCTTCTTGAGGTTCTTCTTCTTCATCATTCTGTCTTTGAGGGTAGCTTTCATCTTCTTCGATGTCTTCACGATGTATTTGCCTAGGAATGTATCCCTTCTCATCAACCACTACATCAATGCTGTCAACAATTCTGCCAAGTCTTTTATTGTAGCATTTGTATGCTTTGCTATGTGGAGAATAGCCAAGAAGAATGCCTTCATCTGCTCTAGGATCAAGTTTGCCAAGCTGCTCCTCAGTATTCTTGATATAGCATTTGCTCCCAAAGATTTTGAAATGCTTTACCGAAGGAGTTTTACCACTCCAGAGCTCATGAGGGGTTTGAGTGCTGTTCACCCGAACATTTGTCTTGTTGAGAACAATAACCGCAGCATGTGCAGCTTCACCCCAGAAAGTTGCGGGAGTTCCTGATTCATCAAGCATAGCACGAGCCATTTGTTGGATTGTTCTGTTCATTCTTTCAACAACTCCATTTTGCTGAGGAGTTCTAGCTGTAGAGAATTCTCTCCTTATCCCATGTTCATCACAGAAATCGAAAAATTCATTTGAAGTAAATTCCCCACCTCTGTCGGATCTGAGGCACTTAATTTTGTGACCTGATTCATTTTCAACCAAGGCTTTGAAGGATTTGAATTTTTCGAATGCTTCATCTTTGTGCTTCATAAGTCCTAACCAAACAAACCTGGAGAAATCGTCAATAAATAATATCAAGTATTCCTCTCCTCTAGGTGTTCTTTTCCTGAATGGTCCACATACATCTGTATGTACTAGCTCAAGAGGCATGCTAGCTGATCCTTCTTTCTCTGGAAAGTTAGTCCTGGTTTGTTTTCCAAACTGACATGATCTGCATATGGTGTTGTCAGGAATTTTGATATCTGGAAGATCGCGAACTGCCTGATATTTGCATGCTTTCCTTATTTGTGAGAAGCTTAGATGTCCCAACCTTCGATGCCATAACCAGTGCTCTTCATCCTTGCTTAGATAGCATTGTTGTTGTCCTTCTTCAAATATGTATAGATTATTTGGAGTTCTTTTCCCTTTGAGAACTGTTTTACCTGTATCAAGATCACGAACAAGACATCCATTTGATCTGAATATAACCTCGGTTCTTTGATCACACATCTGGCTGACACTTAGTAGATTATGCTTCAATCCATCAACAAACAAAACATTTCCAGCCTTAACATCTTCTTTTAAAGGAGCAATACCTTTTCCTTTTATAGTTGCAGGAGTATCATTTCCAAAAGAGACTTTCTTTCCCTTTTCTAAAATAGAATAAGACTCAAGTTTTTCTTTATCACCTGTCATATGCTTCGAACATCCACTGTCAATGTACCATAGATTTTCCTGTCCTTCTGCATAAAATGCTATCCCACATCTTTCTGTTTGAGGTTCCTTTATTCTCCATGTTTTGGTTCCTGAGGCTTGTTCCTTTTTCTGTTCTTGTTCCTTTCTTTCCTGAAACCTGCTTCTGCATTCAAAGTCTTCATGACCAAAATTATTGCAAATAGAACATTCAACTTCATTTTCAAGAGCCGAAAAGCTGTTATAGGTCTTTTTTGTAATCCCTGTCATACTTCTTTGTTTTTGAGCTTCCCTAGTCATGATTGTTTTATACGCAACACATTGAGCTGCTTTGTGACCAAAGTTATGACAAGAAAAGCATTGTCCATTGAAGAAGCTTCTGTGGTTATTGAATCTACCAGCCAACTGATTGTAATTTCTATTTTCATCTATTTTTGAACCAAACTGGGAAGATTTTACCTGTGGCTGGTTGTGGCTTTTGTTCACCCTTAAGCTGGATTGCCCCTGATAGTTTCTGTTTGAAGTTTGTCCCTGCTTTACCTGATGATCTTCATTGTGCTTTTGCTCATTTCTTCTTGCTGCATCAAGATAACTTTTTGAAGTGGATGCTTGAGAAGTTTCTCCATTATAGCCCAGACCTGTCTTATTTAGTGGAGACCGCTGCACACTGATAATCTCATCCAAAGTTTCAGATCCTTTGACAAACTTGAGATTAATAGCTTTTGTTTTCTCAATTTCTTTTCTAAGACCAACAATTTCACCTTCTAATTTTTCAAGATGTTTTTCCTTTTCATCAATTTGAAATTGTAGAGTATCAATGATCATGTTCTTTTCTTCTATACATCTCTTGAGTCTAGTAATTTCATCATAAAGGTTATCCACATCTACAGCATCCTCATAATCATCATCTTCAAATGCCATTAACAACCTATATTTATTACCTTGTTCATCTTCATCACTGTTTGATAAGCCATCACTATCTTCATGGGTGTAGTAGCTTTTCTTATTTGTACTTTGTTTCTTGTTCCATCTAGCTGGTTCCTTTCCTTTATCCTTATAAGGACATTTTGCAGCATAATGACCTACTCTTCCACAAGCAAAGCATTTGAAAGGTAGCTTACCTCTGAACCTTCCAGAACCCCTTTGAAGATTTCTGACAAAATTTGATTCTTCTTCCTCTTCTTCTGGAACATAGCTTGCTTCATAGTGATCTTCTTTGCCTGATGCCTTAAAAGCAGCCTCCCTTCTGTCTGATGGACCTCCCTTTCTCATTTCATAAGCAGTTAGAATTCCATGTAGCTGAGACATAGTGAGAACACGGAGATTTTCTTTTTCTTCTATTGCAGATACTTTAGATTCAAACTTGGGGGATAATGATCTTAGAATCTTTTGAACTACTATAGACTCTTTTATTTCTTCACCCAAATTTTTCATACAATTAACAATCTCATCTACCCGAAGAAAATAATTAGCCACACTTTCATCATTATACATCTTGAGAGTCTCATATTGAATCCTGAGAGTTTGAAGTTTAGCTTGTTTTACCTGTTCATCTCCTTCATAGCTCGTGATCATTTTGTCCCATATTTCTTTTGCTGATTTGAAGTGCATTACCTTCATGAATTCTGTTTGGGATATACTTCCTAATAGAGTACTGACTGCTTTTGCATTTGTTTCATACTTCTTTTTCTCAGCTGGATCTGTAGGAGTAGCTGAAGGAAAAGCATAGCCTGTTTCTACAATGTCCCAAACTTCTGTACCAAGAGATTGAAGATATGCAGTAACTCTTACCTTCCAATAATTGAAGTTTGTCCCATCAAAAACCGGTGGCCTGATTGATGCTTCTCTCTCGTAGTTGCTCATGATGAACGATCTACCTTCAAGCGGTCAAGCTTTTCTGAAGGACCTGGCTCTGATACCAATTGTTGGAAATAATACTGAGAGGGGGGGTGAATCAGTATTATCTAGCAATTTAACAAATCTTCCTTATTTGATCTTTTGAATTATTCTTGCATATCAGTACCATAAAATAATGAGCATGAACAAAGAAAATAGACAGTCACACCAAAGAACACAAGATGTAAGGTGGAAACCCAATGTGGGAGAAAACCACCTGCTGCAATATGTCTCTATCTTCTTTCAATTTAGAAATTCTTTTACAATGATTTTGTACTGGTGCAGTCCTTTACCAGTACGCAGGCTGCAACCTGCAGAGAGCTACAACTCTCTCTCGTTTTCCAGTCTCTCCTGGAAGGGAGCTACAACCCCCTACTTCTTTTCATACAAGGACCATTTTTCATAAATCCATAAGCATCAATTGATCATCAAGTGTAAGAGTATCACCCAATCAACTGTAGTAACCAGAACAATGATAAACAAAGATTTTAAGAGAAGGAAGCACCCTGCTCAACTGCCAACCTGAGTCCGGACTCACCCTGCTCAACTGCTAGCCTGAGTCCCTGGACTCACCCTGCTCAACTGCTGACCTGAGTCCCTGGACGCACCCTGTTCAACTGCTAGCCTGCGTCCCGGACGCACTCTGCTCAACTGCTAGCCTGCGTCCCTGCGCACTGAGTCTATTGAACTGCCTGCGTCCTGGCGCACCTGAACCCTTACTGCACCTGCGTCAGACGCACCTGAAACGCTTCGCTCCTGCGTCTCGGACGCACCTGAACCCTTACTGCACCTGCGTCCTTCTGGGCAAAGAGAATTTCAAGACTTTAGAAATAACCCAGACAGTCAGATCACAGATCCGAGCAAGAGTCGAAGAGATCTCGGTCCATCAGATTCGCCTTGTTTAGATCTAGACCAGATCTTACCCTCATAAGATGTTCAACCAAAAACATGATTAATCCAAATGAACTCCTTTGCTTTATATAGGCAAGCTCCTCCCCAAAACATGGAACAATACCACGAGCCGACACCATAGAAACACAAAACCGTCAGCTAGAAACCACACAAGAAACCCCCACGTGCTTTTCTCTGTCTTGAAATGTGTGCACTGGGTGGACGCACCCCCTGAACGGCTGGCCTGCGTCCCTGGACGCGGGTTCTGCATGGTATATCTGCGGGGACGCACTTTCTGAACAGATTGCCTGCGTCCTTCTTAAAAATAGAGAGCTGATCATCAAGAATAGTGATCTATCACCTGAATGGGTTGCCATCAAGGACAACACCTGAATCATAATGCCAACAGAAAATATGAAGAAAGTTGGCTTTCACACAAAATATTGGGACACCTTAGCTTTTCTCAATTTTACAAATCAAGTATAATGGGAGTAGTTTGTGACTTGCCCAACATCTCTCCACCTGAAAATAACATATGAAATCATGCCGATTTGGTAAGAAAACCAGAGTTTAGTTTAACGCTAAAGAAGGTACTTCGAGTAAGCCAACTGAACTTATTCATACTGATTTATGTGGTCCTATGAGAAAGAAGTCTCCTCGTGGTGCACAATATTTCATATTATTCATTGATGATTTTACAAGAATGTGTTGGATTGGCTTACTAAAGTATAAAGATGAATCATTTGATAAATTTAAAGTATTAAAGGATCTTGTGGAAAATGAGTTAGACTTGAAAATAAAACGTCTTAGATATAATAGAGGAGGGGAGTTTATATTAGATGAGTTTTTAAATTTTTGTGAACAACATGGCATCAAGAGACAATTTTCTATAGCTAAAACTCCTCAACAAAATGGAGTAGCAGAAATAATGAACATAATAATCCAACAAATGGCACATGTCATGCTTGGTGAATGAGGAACTCCACATAACTTCTGGGGGGGGGAAGCAACACATATAGTTGTGAATATTCTTAACAAAGCTCATCTTCAAGTGAACATCGATAAAAATCCATATGAACTATGGTTTGGTAAGCCTCCAACTGTCAAACACTTTAGAATTTTTGGAAGTAAATGTTACGTAAAGAACAATGATGATAAGCTTGGAAAATTTTAATATAAATTTAATGAAGGAATCCTTCTTAGATACTCTTCTAGAAGAAAGGGATATAAATGCTATAATAAAAGGCTTCAAAATATTGTTGAATGAATAGATGTTGTAATTGATGAAGCATCCACAAGTGCCAAAAATTAAGAACCAGTAGATGACGAACCTCTCCCTAATCCAAAAGGTTGTAGAAGAATGAAATATAGAGGCATCAGAAGAAACAAATGAAGATACATATACATAAGAAAAGACTACTTAAAGGTATGCTCAGAAAAATGATTCGGAATCTCAAATTATAGGTGAAAAGGATGCAAGAATACAAACTTGAAGAACTCTCTTTGGAACTTCTAGTTACCTAGCCTTACCATCCACAATTGAACCTAAAAATGTGAATCAAGCAAGAAAAGATGAATGTTGGGTTAAGGAAATGAATGAAGAACTTGATCGAATAGAAAATAATCATACATGGAATTAGTACCAAGGCCTCACAATAAAAATGTTATTGGGACAAAAAGGGTGTTAAAAAAAACTGAATGAAAATGGATATTTAATTCGCAACAAAAAATGACTTGTATGTAAAGACTATGCTCAACAAGAAGGGATAGAATTTGAAGAAGCATTTGCACCTGTATATAGACTTGAAGACATAAGAATGTTTCTTTCATTTTCAAGTTTTCATAGCTTTGAAGTATATCAAATGGATGTCAAATTTGCATTCTTAAATGGGGATCTAGAAGAAGAGGTCTATGTAAAACAACTTGAAGGGTTAATTCTTGGCAATGATAAAAATATTGTGTGAAAACTTAAGAAAGCATTGTATGGATTAAAACAAGCTCCTCATGCATTGTATTATCATCTTGATGGATACCTTCAATTACAAGGATTCAAAAAGGGGTCTGCAAATAGCAATCTATATATCAAAATGGATAAAGATAAAATTTTGATAGTTGTTGTTTATGTAGACGACATCATTTTGGAATAAATGTAGAATCTATGAGTTAAGGATTTGCTTCACTTATGCAACAACAATTTCAAATGTATCTACTTGGTGAACTAACATATTTTCTTGGACTCTAAGTTCAACAAACTGAGAATGGTATCTTTCTTTCTCAAACCAAGTACCTCAAACAATTTTGAAGAAATACGGAATGGAAGACTACAAGCCAATATGCACACCAATGGTAAGATTATGCAACCTTGGTAAAAAATATGATTCTCCTTCAGTCAATCAACCATAATATAGATCTATGATTGGAAGCTTGCTCTACCTTATAGGTACAAGACCAAACATTATGAATGTATTTGGAATTGTTAATGGACAATTTCAAGCCAATCCTAAGGAAACTAATCTCCAAGCAGTCCAAAGAATATTCAAATATCTACAAGGAACTAAAACTTTTGGTCTATAGTATCCCAAAAATGTAGACTTTTCACTTCATGCTTGCATAAATGCATATTGGGCAGGTAATATTGATGATTTCAAGAGTACTAGTGGAGGAGCATTTTATTTGGGACCTTCCTTGGTATCATGGTTCAATGAGAAAGAAATCTCCATCGCTTTATCTACCGCTAAGGCAAAATATGTTGTAGCTGCATCTTGTTGTACTCAACTTCTATGGATGATGCAAACATTATAAGACATTCAAATCACTTGTCCTCAACTTGTACCTATCCTTTGTGACAATACTAGTGCCATAAGTATCTCAAAAAATCTTGTCATGCACTCAAAAACCAAGCATATTCGAATGAAATATCATTTTATGAGAGAACAAGTGCTTGAACAAAAGGTCAAACTGGAATATGTTCCTTCAAAAGAACAAGTTGCAGATATATTGACAAAGCCACTTCCAAGTGATTCCTTTGAATATCTCAGACAAAAATTTAGGAATTATTCATGCTTCATCAGTCTACCAATTATTTCTACAAGTATTTCATGTTCAAGGGGATTTGAGACTGTAAATTACCACAATTTACTTTTTGTACACGAATGATGTAAAGAAAAGTTGTGTATGTACACAGTTTCTAATTTAGACAGTCACGTATACATATCAGTGATTGGAACACATGCCATATATTTAGGGGGAGCTTCCTATATGCCTTCAACATTATGGTCTTCTATTTGTTGTCATTAGTTTGCTGCAGTCTGTTGGTTCAGGGGGCACAACTATTATAACTTTAAAATATCCTTGTTGGCATTACAACTCCATAAGCAAGTCTTGTTGCAAATCTTTGGTCATGTCTAGATTCTTCTACAGTTAATATATGAAATAAATTTGTTATAATGTTGTTATAAAATATTCATGTTGCTTACTGATAACTATCATGATCTTACAACCTCATTGTTGAGGTTCTAGTTTTGGTTATAAATGGAAATTTGTCTCTTGATGTAAAGGTCATGTAAAGACCCATGTTGTAAATCATTATAAAATTCAGTCATGCATGGGCTATTGGGTTCATGTCATTCATGTATGTAATCCCATTATTTTGGGGAATTGATGTATTGGTGAGTCAAATATGTAACCCCACCATGTTGGGTGATTGATGTAATAAAGAGTCATAGGTGATAGGAAAGATCATATTTGATTGGGTCATAAAGTCTTGTGCCTTTATTGTATATCTTCAAAGATTCCAACATATGCTTAGGAGGAGCATGGTTAGTATGCAACTTTAAGCAGATCAGACCTACAACAATCCTCTCTATAAAGGGGTAGAGAAGCCTTCATTCAACATTGGTCAACCCTTTTCCCCTGATGTTGAAATGGGAGAGAAGCTTGGTGATTGAAGAAGAATGCTTGGTAAGAAGTCTTGGTATTTGCAGGTGTTTACAAATGGTGAAAAAACACCAAAGTGGTTTCAATCAAGTCCAAAGGGGGATATTGTTGGAATTATGGCTAATGTGTTGTCCTTGATGGCAACCTACTTGATAAAGATGTCAACATTATGGTCACAAGATGATTATGTGGGTTGGTGAAAATGTGACAGATGAATGATAGAGGTGAATTTTGGGAAAGTATACATGGATCCTATGCATAGGGTCACGCATATATGCGAGTATTGTGAATGAAAGTCACATACAAATCTGTAGCATGGAAACTTGAATACCAGTTGTCTTTACCATGGTATTGCCCCATAGTAATGAGTGCATCGATTGCTATTTGATCCTGTCAAATAGTACCAATGACATTACTAAGGGTTTGGCTAAGGCTAAGGCTATATAAGTAAATGGAGATCAAAGTGTTAGGTGTGAAAACATTGTGTTGTCTATGAATAATTTGATTTGAAATAGGGGTGCACCAGGGAACAAGGAGAAGACTCATATATGAAAGATATGAAATATATTGGGTTATTTGCTTAGTTGATTTACTTAATGAAAATGTTTAATATTGATGAAACTGACATGTTATGATCTAAAAAAAAATTCAGAAGTTTGTAGTTAAGGCTGCAGAAAGTCAAACCATGTTTTCCGTGAAAGTTTTTAGATCCATACATAGATATGTTTGGGTAATGTCGTGTACATATGCAGATCCACCTTTCAAGGGTCACATCTCTCTCTCTCTCTCTCTCTCTCTCTCTCTCTCTATATATATATATATATCTATATATATATATATATATATATATATATATATATATATATATATATATATATATATATACATATATATATATGTGTGTGTGTGTGTGTGTGTGTGTATGTATATGTATATATATATAGATATAGATATTTCTATATATATATATCTATATGTATATATATATATACATATACATACACACACACACACACACACACACACACATATATATAGATATAGATATATATTCCGTGAAATAATTCTTTTAGTATGTGTAGATCTGTACGTGGTGTTGTCAATGGTAAACACATACATCACAAATATTCCTTATGAAGGTCATGTACATAAAATAGGGTTTGATCTGCTAATAGATGTTTACATATCTGATGATTGATATTTACAGTTGATGATTGGTTTACTTGTTGTTCTTTGTCGATTATGTCTTTATTATAATTGAAGTGACTTGGTTGAACTATTCAAGGTTAATGGAACACAAGTATACGATCTGTATTTGGTTCAGAAAATTTGTGATTAATTCTACGATCTACATCTGGTGAAATGGTTTGTGAATAATTCAATGATTAATGAGTTCAGTATTCAGTATTCTAGAAATTGTACGAAGGTATTATATAGAGAAGTCACGTATATAAATGAGATTTATTCATTGAAGTCACATACAAAACTTGATATTCATTGTTTCTGGTTGGGTTCTGCATTCAGTGTCTTGATACTTTAGAATTCCAGTTGATTTACAGTGGGACAATGTCTCAAATTCAGTGCTTCAATTTGTTTGGTCTTATGGTTGATATGGGTCTAGGTGGCCTACATGTTGGTTTGTGACGCAGGATAAACCTGCAAACCCAGGATCTCACCTCTGTTTTGCATATACAAATTGCATCTTCAATCACTGCCTCAAATAACGCTCAAGCCAGGCAATTTCATCCCTCTCAATTGAGGAAGCTTTTCAATTTTCTCATTCACCCTCAAATAAGGATTTAAATAAACCCAATTAATTCGAATGAAAATTAATTACGAACCAATCTGAAATACCATTAACCTTGAACTCTGCATTGAGCACTGCAGCTCAACACTTTACATTTCATAGAAATCAAACCAAATTATCATTCTAATGTTCCCAAAAAAACCAAGGCTCTGTTTTCGTCCTTCTCTTCAATGCGCCCAATGCATTCGCACCACAATACTTACCTTGTGCTGATAGCGCTCAACCAGTTTCTGATGGATTCAATTCTCAATCGGATTCCGTTCACAATTCAACTTGGGACTCTTCCGTAGAGTCTAAATTCCCCACGATTTTCCTGTACAAAAATCGACCTTCAAAACCAATCTTTCTCAACCTTCAGATTATAAATCGACATTCAGATACCGATTTGAACAATTATATGAATTTTGTCAAATAGACAGAGTCCTTTTTGCAAAGCTTATATCCAGCAATCTCAAGCTGTGACACTTTCTTCTGCCCTTCAAGGAAATGCAGATTTCATCGATCCTAAAGTTGCCAACGCATTTGAATCTCTAGATCCAATTTGATGACTAACCTTCTGCTGAATTAAAACATTCCAACTCTGACATACACTGCTATAATATCAACTACTGTTCTACGCGCTCCAAGCTCTATTCATCCACTGATATATCAATTCAGCGGTCCCGAATCTTAGTTATATAATATATATATATATATATATATATATATATATATATATATATATATATATATATATATATATATATATATATATATATATATATATATATATATATATATATATATATATATATATATATATATATATATATATATATATATATATCACAATGCTTCTGACGCGATTTTAATACACCCATCACTCTCCAATTACCATTCCTCTCACAGCTACTCCAAATCCGATCGATCCGATATAAAACACGCATCTATTAAACGCCACCTATTCAAACATGTTGACACTGTAATTAAATCTGATGTAATTCATTCACAATTGACAATCACATAATTTAATGCCACGTTTCTTGACAATTCAGTTGCTCCGATCTGATTTATCGGAGATCATCAATCGGATATTTTGCAAGGTGTTTTCACTTCCAGCGCCAAACTTCCGATCCGATCCAAATCGGAATCGGAGATTTCTAGAATTTAACATCACTTAAGTGTTCCTCGACTCCACATCGCCAATGCGAATTCGCCGAGCCGATTCAAATTTCAAAGCCAACATATGTATTAATTCAAGTCTGTTCAAATTGCTGCGAAGTTAATTTAAACAAATTTTCTGTGTTGAAAGCCTTAAACTACTATCCGATTTACACTAACACTGAAGTTCTTTCAATAAACGTAGGCCGCACACCATTTCAATTGATTATACAAGCAAACAATATTCAAATTCTCACGATTTGTCATTCGTCTTGCACAGAATGTAATGGCGTTTTATAATACTCAAAAACTAAATAGAGTTTGGCTTTTGCTTCACTTACACAATGAAAACTAACCACCTTTTCACACAAAAACAGTCCTCCATTAATTTATCAAATTTCATACCAAATCGGTATTCAAATTCCACGACGCATCATATAAAAAAGACACACGATATTTATTTTATGCACAATACATAACAGAATAGAGTCTCACAATCACCTCTATTACATAAGAATGAACTCCATATATAATTTAACTTACATAGTCTCCCCTAAAATGAGCTTTCGCTCCACACGAAAACTCACACTCACTATCAAAAACTGAACTTTCACCAAGAAAAATCTCTTTGTTTATTACAACTTTCTCTCCTTAACTCTCTAACAAATCGGTACATAATCTTCTAATTTTAAAGATTCTAGCAAATAAACTCTCCTATTTATTGGCGCTCACAGACACCTGTTATAACAAATCTTATCAATAAGATAGACACACTTATTACAATAATAACTAATTATTTGTGAAATCGACCTCCTCAGTAAACTGGATTTTAACACACAGTAATGAAATTCACCCTGTGAAGCCACAACATGTGACCATTCCATCACATTGCTGGCTGGGTCTAGATGCTCCTGCATCAGACTCCCATACTTGTTTTGATAGTCTGTCCTTGATTACTGTTGTTGTTGTTTGTTCCTCAAGTCTTCTGCCTTTGTGCTGCAATACCTCACTATCTGCTGCTGTCCTTTTCACATATTTCGTTGTTGCTTTGCTCACTCTAATTTGCAATTTTCCATTCCCTTCACCTGTACCATTTCTTCCAGCCAATCTTCCTTTCTTCTTCTGTCCTGCATTTGTTTTACTGGAATGCTGTAGTATGATTTTCCATAACTCATCCAATTCTTTGTCCATTTCACTTCTCATGTGCTGAATACTATTCTGTTGTAACTGATTGTGTTCTTGAATTAGAACATCATAATCTTTGTGCCAATAATCTTCCATTAATCCGATCTATTCTTCTTGGTTCAAATTGACTTCACATTGCCCTTTTCCTGCATGTAAATCTTCATCAAAATTAATCAACTTAATAAACACAAATGCTTTACCTGGCTTCCTCATCAAAATATTCGACTTATACAAATCTGCCATCTCATCTGGAAGTTCTCTCAAAAGTTCTGCACCATCTTTACTAACTGCATTGTCCGCAATATCTGTCTTTAATCCTCCTTCACTCTGGCTTTCTTCAAGATCAATGATCTTCAATGACTCAGTGTATCCTTTGAATTCAAAAATTCTTTTGCCATCCTCCTTATTCTGCATATGACTATAAGTAGTCATTTCTTCAACAATCTTCAATAACTATTTGTCTTTCTTCAAGTCAATGTGACCTGCAAACACACAACAACCTTCAGTTTTCAAAATACAATACCTTCCATTTTCTTTTGATGCTTGAAGCACCAATCCTCCATCATAAATCTCTTGGATTTCAGTGGATCCTTCTTGCTGTGACTTCATATCAATATGAATTTTTTCAAGTTTCCTGAATTTGTTTATCAGCTTGCTATTCAACCTCCATTGCAATAGCTTCCACTTCACCCTTTTCTTCAGTCTCCATCTATATCTTCGATCTTTGATTGTCTTTCTTTGTACTGCCAGACCAATTTCTGGTTCTTCATTCTGCTGCCAGCTTCTATACTTCTGCAATTTAATGCCTTCCTTAAATTCATTCTCATGTAGCTGATCATTCTTTCCAAATTTCTGGTTACTTCCACATTCATCTTGCTAAGTGAATATTTCTGTCTCCTTCATGCTTTTGAGGACATAACTTCCTTGTTGCTTCTGATCTTTCATCTCTCCTTCATATAATCGCTGCTCAATTTCTCTGATTTCAGCATCATATTTATTAATGTTGTCTTCCACACCTTTTCCTCCATCAGGTTCTGTAAGCTTTGTTTCTCCTTTAGGTTCCTTGAGTAATCTCTCCAAGAGTTCTATTTCCTTGTAAAATCTCTCCAGCAGTTCATCACAAATTCCATTCTCAGCTTCATTCTTTTCTTGGCAATCCTCCTGAGTTGACCTGTTTTCCACATTATCATACTGCAAGCATCTTTCATCAATTCTATTAAACAAATTTATTGGTTTACCTTTTTGTAGTCCCACTATGGAATTGTCTTCAGACTGCTGGTCTATATCAACCTCATCTGACTGTTTCACACCAAACAGGATTTCATCTATGAACTCCTTCTGTTGCAGATGATCAACACCTTCTTCCTCTAAAAAGGATTCTTCATCATACTTTACCTCAAGAGCTTCATTCTTGTTTGTGACAATTTCAATCGACTGTCCATCATCCTCTGCATATCCTGCAAACATACACAAACTGTAAGAATCAAAATCACAAGGCTTCATTCCCTCATCTGCTTCCTTTGTCAACATATCTTCAAATTGTTCTGAACTCTGCCAATAGTCCAGAAGATCTTCAGCTGACTTCTCATTATCCTCTTCCCCCAACATTTCACCTTGTTCTGGTATGCAAATGGAAACTTCCAATTCTACCTCTGCTTCTCTGAGTTTCTCTGATTCCTCTTGAGCACTCAATATCTGCTCAATCTTTCTCAATTCTTCTACTATCTCTGACTTCACTTGCTGATTTCTCCTTTCTCGTAGCCTTTGCCATTTTACTCTTTTCCTCATGATCCAACCACTTTTCTGCAGCATCTTCATCAATATTCCAATCTGGAAACCTATCTCAGCTTTCTCTCGGTCAAACTCTTCTTGACTCATCCTCATGCCATTTGCTTTGGCATCTTCCCTTCTACTGTGGCTTCTTTGTGAACTTCTGCTATGACTGTCTGTAGTCATTTTCTGCTCCTCTCTTTCCATGAGCTCCTCGCACTTCTGCAACAAGCCTCTGCACAGCAAGTCCTTCTTACTGCAATCTTACCTCACTAAGCTCTCCTCACTCAGTCTTTTGGTAAGCACGATCCCCTATCCGGAATCTTCTCCTGAGCAATGCCTTTGCTCCCTATAGGCTTCTGCAATCTCTCACTCTTTCTTTCGAAGACACTTCAATTGTCTTCTATCCAATCTCTTGTTGGATTCTTCAGGTTCACTGCCACTTCTATCTGGTTCTTCTCTCACAACTTTTCTTGATTTATATTGCTGCAGTCTTGACTCTTTCAACATGCTACTGTTTCCATACCTCTGTAGTTTTAAATCTTCATCAGCAAACATTCTCTTCGATTTCCACAGAGCCAAGCTCTGATACCAAAATTTGACGCAGGATAAACCTGCAAACCCAGAATCTCAACTCTGTTTTGCATATACAAATTGCATCTTCAATCACTGCCTCAAATAACGCTCAAGCCAGGCAATTTCAACCCTCTCAATTGAGGAAGCTTTTCAATTTTCTCATTCACCCTCAAATAAGTATTTAAATAAACCTAATTAATTAGAATGAAAATTAATTACGAACCAATCTGTAATACCATTAACCTTCAACTCTGCATTGAGCACTGCAGCTCAACACTTAACATTTCATAGAAATCAAACCAAATTATCATTCTAATGTTCCCAAAAAAACCAAGGATCTGTTTTCGTCCTTCTCTTCAATGTGCTCAATGCATTCGCACCACAATACTCACCTTGTGTTGATAGCGCTCAACCAGTTTCTGATGGATTCAATTCTCAATCGGATTTCGTTCACAATTCAACTTAGGACTCTTCCGTAGAGTCTAAATTCCCCACGACTTTCCTATACAAAAATCAACCTTCAAAACCAATCTTTCTCAACCTTCAGATTATAAATCAAAATTCAGATACTGATTTGAACAATTATATGAATTGTGTCAAATAGACAGAGTCCTTTTTGCAAAGCTTATATCCAGCAATCTCAAGTTGTGACACTTGCTTTTGCCCTTCAAGGAAACGCAGATTTCATCGATCCTAAAGTTGCCAACGCATTTGAATCTCTAGATCCGATTCGATGACTAACCTTCCACTAAATTAAAACATTCCAACTTTGACATACACTGCTATAATATCAACTACTGTTCTACGCGCTCCAAGCTCTATTCATCCACTGATATATCAATTCGGCGGTCCCGAATCTCAGTTATATAATAGATATATATATATATATATATATATATATATATATATATATATATATATATATATATATATAGATATATGTATATATATATATATATATATATGTATATATATATATATATCTATATATATATATATATATATATATATATATATATATATATATATATATATAGATATATGTATATATATATATATATATATATATATATATATATATATATATATATATATATATATATATATATATATATATATATATATATATATATATATCTATTCACAATGCTTCTGACGCGATTTTAATACACCCATCACACTCCAATTACCATTCCTCTCACAGCTACTCCAAATCTGATCGATCCGATATAAAACACGCATCTATTGAACGCCACCTATTCAAACATGTTGACAATGTAATTAAATCCGATGGGATTCTTTCATAATTGACAATCACATAATTTAATGCCACGATTCTTGACAATTCAGTTGCTCCAATCTGATTTATCGGAGATCATCAATCAGATCTTTTGCAAGGTGTTTTCACTTCCAGTGCCAAACTTCCGATCCGATCCAAATTGGAATCAAAGATTTACAGAATTTAACATCACTTAACTGTTCCTCGACTCCACATCGCCGATGCGAATTCGCCAAGCCGATGCAAATTTCAAAGCCAACATATGTATTAATTCCAGTCTGTTCAAAGTGATGCGGAGTTAATTTAAACAAATTTTTTGTGTTGAAAGCCTTAAACTACTATCTGATTTACACTAACACTGAAGTTCTTTCAATAAACGTAGGCCGCACACCATTTCAATTGATTATACAGGCAAACAATATTCAAATTCTCACGATTTGTCATTCGTCTTGCACAAAATGTAATGGCATCTTATAATACTCAAAAACTAAACAGAGTTTGGCTTTTGCTTCACTTACACAACGAAAACTAACCACCTTTTCACACAAAAACAGTCCTCCATTAATTTATCAAATTTCACACCAAATCGGTATTCAAATTCCACGACGCATCATATAAAAAAGACACACGATATTTATTTTATGCACAAGACACAAAAGAACAGAGTCTCGCAATCGGCTCTATTACATACGAATGAACTCCATATATAATTTAACTTACACAGTCTCCTCTAAAATGAGCTTTTGCTCCACACCAAAACTCACACTCACTATCAAAAACTGAACTTTCACCAAGCAAAATCTCTTCGTTTATTACAACTTTCTCTCCTTAACTCTCTAACAAATCGGTACATAATCTTATAATTTTAAAGATTCTAACAAATAAACTCTCCTATTTATTGGCGCTCACACACACCTGTTATAACAAATCTTATCAATAAGATAGACACACTTATTACAATAATAACTAATCATTTGTGAAATCGACCTCCTCAGTAAACTGGATTTTAACACACAGTAATGAAATTCACCCTGTGAAGCCACAACATGTGACCATTCCATCACATTGTTGACTGGGTCTAGATGCTCCTACGTTAGTTTGATGATTGTTTGGCAAGTGGATCTGGTTTGAAACATTCTGAAAAGTGGTCCACAAGGCGCTGAGGGTAGCAGTCTTCAGAAAAGGGGTTGTAGATCTATTCTAGTAGGTGTTTGAAAACGAGAGAAGGTTGTAACCTTCTGAAGGTGGGTTCTTGCGTATTGGTTAGAGTCTCTACGCCAGTACAAGGTTGTAAGAAGTTTTCCTTTATAATAAAATAAGAATACAAAGACGACGACAATAGTGGTTTTATCCCACATTGAGATTCCACCTAAAATCTTGGTGTGCATGTGTGTTGATATGGCTCTTGTGTGTTGATGATCTATCTACTTCTTACTGCTCATGGTTATTGTTTAATTGATGAATAATGAAGTAATGATGCACTGATTAAAGATGCACAAATGATGGAATTAATGATAAATTAGTTAACTGGATATATGTGGGTTGCATTAATCACAATCACGTACATACACTTGCTTTTTTAATAACAATAGTGTACATAAATCAGAATAAGAAATTGTTTAAAATGTTGATTCACCCCCCCCATCTCAGTATTTTTCCTAACATAGAAGTATATAAACAATCAAGTTGAAAAGGATTATCAAAGTCTTGGTTTTCGTCTCTGGTGTTGCTCCACTGCCAACCGGCTTGGATAGTACCCAAGCATAGTCACTTTGAGAACATAAAAATTACTCTGCTGCTAGAAAGCTTGGATAGTAACCTAGTGAAATTGCTTGCTTCACCTCCCTGCACATGAATCCTTTCTCTTATTTCACCCTTTATTCATTTTTTATTAATCTTATTAATAAAACTATGGATAGACACTTATTGATTTCTTGGGGTAGAAGAGGGATCCAAACTTATTGAGAGTAGAAGATATTTTCCTTTTAGAGAATGATATTTATACACCTCTGAAATACAACCCACTTGTTTAAGCATCCTCTCCTCCTTACTATACTCGAATGATTTTGAAATATATTACCGATTAAACATAAGAAAATGATTAAAGAAGAGGGTACTAGTTATAGATACATGCATCATAATTCCACTAAGGATTTCTATAAAATGAACATATTTTATATCCAAGTATCATCGACTAAATGATACAAGGCCCATGAAAAGAGAAGGAATAGACATAAAGGTAAGCATTAATAGTTGCAAAATTTCCTCTGAAACTTCGGCATGCTTGTTTCGAAAGAAAATCACAGTTTCATTCGAAAATTTATTGCGATGGAAAAGAAAAGAAAATAGAAAGGCTAAGGTAAACACCAACAAAGGGAAAACCACTAAACTAAGCGAATCTATTCCTAAAATAACAAGAGAGGGGCCAATTTTATGTAAAAAGAAACTTCCAATGTAACTATCGAAGCATCACCTGACCTATATGGGCAAGGGCATCAACAACAAGAAATAACATGAAGAACAACAACTAACAAGAAAGATAAAATGTGAAATGCTCTAACATTCAAAGACAAAAAGCATAAGTAGAAAAGTGAAATAATAAAGTGTATGATGAACAATCTTCTAATATATCATGATGATATACACATTGCAACAAATTGTCATATTAACACGTTCTTTCAAACTTTCAAAGTTGGAAAACATGAAGAATGTGAAAAACTTGTGTTTCACAAATGGGATTGCCAAGTATGATTCCTCCAACCATTGAGCAATAGGATCATGAAAGATGGGTGAAGGATCCAAAGTTTGTGAGATAGATTAATTTTAACTTTCGCGATCGCCTAATGAGGATTCTTCAAAGAAAGAGTATCAACCTGATCATGCTTGTGACTAGCATCAAGACTGCAACAACATGAAATAACCATTAGCACAGGCTGAAGTTCCTTGAAAAATTTAGGTAGCTCAAAGACATTAGAACATAGATCATCAAAAATTGGTGGCTTAGAAAAATTGACAACGGAAGATATAGAGTCATTATTGGATGAATCAATGATTATATCAAGACAACCATGATTAGGAATTTCTTCGTCTAAAAGAAAGAAATCCTCATTATTTGAATAATCGTAGAGAGGAGGTGATAGAAAACAAGAGATTCCACTCTCTATTTATAGAAGTTTATTGGATGACAGATGAGAGAGATCACAAAGGGAATAATTTTCCTCACCCTGTTTTGATGTAAAACTGACTTTCCAACATTCTTGACTGTTTGGTCAATTTAGTGTGATCTAAATTGCTATTTATAATGTCAACCCAGGGTTCGTAAACTGACGAAGTGAAGTGTACTATATGTACTAGATAACCATTTCCTTAGTCCTTTTGTCGTTTTTAGTTTTTTTAAGTTTGTTTTTGGTTTTATCTTTCCCTAATGTGAGATGATGAAAAGGTGATAAAGCAAGTGAAATATGGATGATTATGGTGATCTCTAAAACTTAAAAGAAAGCAAGCTTTAAAATGACTGAAATGAAATCAAAGAAATAAAGACATCAAACAATGAACTAATGACATCGGCCCAATATCTTTGTTGCTGAATGAAAATGAAAGTGAAATCTACACTAAATTCAATTAAAAGCAAGAACAACTAACCCACACTATTTCAACTTTTCAACTCAATCTTCCTTATGAAAAGATATCATGAAATGTTAAGCAATGTGAAATCTAAAAGAAGTTAAACTGCAGAAAAGAAACTAATCACACTACTTTAACTTTCTTGACCTTTTGCCTTTCAGCTTAATTTACCCTGTGAGAAACAGTCATAAACAAGTCAAGCAATGTGAGATTTAAAGCAAACTAAATCAAGCTATAATGAGTGATATTCTGGTTCCTAATACAGTTATTTGATTATAGAAAGGAACCATTAACAGATGCATAGCATGATATCTAAGAACAGAAAATAAATGTGCTACTCAAGGAAATGACAGTACTTGAAATCAAACTTCAGAAAACAAAAGTCAGCGACAAAGACAAGATGATCTCGTATGCCAATAGTGATAAAAAGAAAAGGTGAAAAATTGCCCCGGGCTGCCTAAAAAACCTGCAAAAACACTGATCAGTTGTAACCATGAAAGAGCAGCAATGAAAATGTAAATCAACAGAAATCAAAAGCTTTGTTATGTACAGCTAATATACATGATGAAATAAAAACGCAGCAAGGAAATGACATCTGTACAGCTAATATACATGAACAGAAATAAAGTAATGCAAAAGTTAAAGACAACTGTACAAGGTCTCAGTAAGCAGGGGCCCTCTGCCACTTCAACCAATTCAACGAACAGCTACACGCGGAAGTTTAAACCAGTCTTCTCATATATTAAACAGCAACATAAAAAGTGCAGTGGGGAAATACAACAGTCTTCAAATTACATTAACAACGACTAACTTTACAGCGTTCATGGACGCGTTATTTATAAGGAAAGAGAGCTAAAACAGATTAACTACATCTACGCTATTAACCACGTTGCCAGAGACACGTGAATCCTCCTCAGCCCGGATCTAGGTAACTGTCATCATGTTTATTAAATCCGAGAGGTATGGCTGTTGGATTTGCGCTGCCAAGATGTCTTCGTGGCTAAGGATTGTGCCACGTAGCTTCACATGCTCAAAAACAGAGCTACGCAGAGCCGTGCCACCGCTGGACACTTCTGTTGACCACCCTTTGCCCCTTGTTTGACCGCAGGCTTTCATGGCTGTGCTGGATGATCTGGAGGGACACGATCCATGTCCTTGACTCCTGGAACTTGCCCATGTGGCTCATCCCTTCAGAGGACACCTGTAGCATGGTGTTTGACAAAACGGCTGCGGAATCCTGTGCTGGCTGCAGAATCCTGGGTCAGCTGCGGAAACCTGTGTCGGCTGCGGAAACTGAACAAAATTCTAAACCAAACAACAGTCATCAGCGTAGTTAGAAAATCATGTCAAAAGCTCCTTTTTAAACTAAAATACAATGATTTAATCAGCTAGGTGGATGAAATGAGTGGAAGAAGAAGGCTGAGAGGGTGTGTAGGAAAGTGCAGGTTCGAGGCTCAACATTGACCATGATCAAAATGAACATTGTGAAAGATTGACTCATCGAAAGATGTGATAGTTGTGATAGACTCATGGAAGATGTCAATATAATGAGGGAGAGGTGAGAGAGAATAAATATCATCTTTCATCACAAGTATTTGTTCATAATCAGAATCCCACATATAATAATTATGAATGATGTCGCAGGTTTCTTGATTAACACTGACTCCATCTTGAATTTGATCCTCATGAGAATCGAAAGAAGCAATTATAACAGGTGGCAGTGACAACAAAAAATCAAGAGGATCAAAATAGACGACAGATGGAGAATGAGAAGAAATATTATGACTGGTCAAATCAGATTCACAATAAAAAATTGCATTCAAATTTTGAACATGTGGGGTGGGAGAAAATCGTGGTAGATCAACATATGAAATTTAAAGTTCTCCAACATCAATCTATGTGCGTGGTGTTGTTTGATGAGAAGAAAAAGAATATTCATTTGGAATAATGACTTCTTTTGTTGCAGATTTAAGAGCTCCATAACCAATATATGTTGGGATACTTTCGAAAGATTCATATTCTGATGGATTCAAAGAAATGTGAACAATATACTCAAACTTGTATTTCATAAAATTCCAATCAATATGATATTCATAAAATTCATAATTGGAAAACAATAAAACAATCATGAGATTCGTCAGGTGCTTTTCTAAGACAAATGATTTTCTTATAGACGGATTCATAATCTTACCTATCAAAGGCGTGATGAAGCTCCTTGACAAGGTGCTCGAAAGAGTGAATGGAAGTGGTTGGAAATGTGTAACACCATTATTTAACACACACTTCAATGTAAGGATGAACAACCTACATGCAGTATACTCACAATCAATTTCATTGTAAGTGAAAAATTCAAGAAAACATACGATGTGCTCAAGAATGGTTGTTCCAGCCCCACCATCAAACTTCAAATTAGACAAGCCTTGAATTATCCCCGAGGGAACTTTCAGATTTGCAGCTCTGAAAAAAATGTTGGGGTCAAGATTGGGGAAGAATCCATTTAAAAGATAAGAAAGGTTCAAATAGACTTCGTGGGCTTAGCTTGTCATCTAGCCCTCCTAGAGCCAAAAACCTATTGACGGTGTTGGAAGCCACCAACAGGTGCTGGGGGTCTCCCTGATGTGAAGTCCTAATTAGACCCCACACCGTTTGGAGTAGAAGCTCCAACCGAAATATGAACAATTTCCAAAGTGGTGGGTTTTAAGAGTATGCCTTGGTTGCAATAATCACATAGAATTATGTATGTGTAACTTTGGTGGAAACAAGTGTGTGGTTTTTCTGAAGTGTTAAGTGAAATGCATGAGAGGTTCTATCACATCAAAGGGAAAGAGAGTGGGCCCCTTAGAAGCATGTAATAGTAATTAGCTTAAAAGGGATACATGAATAGTAAAAGAATCATAAGTTAACCTACAAAATAGTTCACAAGATAACCATGATCGAAATAACATAACAACACACATTCAACAAGATTCATACTAAGGCAAATGAAATAGTTCATAAGCGTTAGCATAAATGAAATAACGCATATCACAAATATAATAAGAATAGTCTTATTACTTCCATGACATATGCATGAAGACGTGTCAACTCTGAGCTTTTATTAAAAGTGAAAGTTCCAAACATACATATACAATTGACAAACCACTAGCCCCAATAGTGGAACATGAAGCAAACACTTGCTCCTCCAAAGAGAGATAATCCTTCTATGCTAAAGGAGAAGCCAAGGCTCTCAATAATGCTCCCAAGCTTTCGATCCTAAGCCAAAAGACCAACCAAAAGCCATTTACATGAGTTATGAGGGTCTATTTATAACATATGAGATGACTATTCATCTTCCTTTGTGACTCTTTGACTTCTTTTACATAATGACATTTCATATTCCAAAATTGATCATTTGGACTTCCACTTACAAAAATAATTTAAATACAATATTACAAATACCCATATAAGACAAAATTGGGTAGAGTCAACTAAACAAGCCTAATAGGACAAACAATATGTCAAGCTTGAGTTTGGGGAAACTCTAGCTCATATGCTTCTACTTGTATATATTTGGTCACATAACGATGCCATGCTTTATACTGTGTGATGAATTCCCCAAACTTTTCGATAGGATCAGGCTGGAAGCAGACTCTAGTTTCCATTGCCTCTGGGTACATGGTCTTGGAGCAAGTTTATGTTATCTTCATCAACAATAACAACATAATATTGATCTTGGTAGGGCCACCAATATACTTCTGCATATCATGTTATTTACCTCTAGGTTCCCTTTGGTAGAGATCTTCTTGAACTAGTCCAAGTATTCTTCCACTTTCTTTCTGACCTTGTTTTTGCCTTTAGCTTATGTGAGTGTTCCGACTGAAGGGATCTTGTGTGACTTTACAATCAAATCCATGTTGTTATATAACCGTGTGTTGAAATTTGGTACCGGAGGACAGGTGGTTCCCTTAGGCTTTGATCTTTGGCCTAGGGAAAAGTGTCCAAAAGAATTTAATTTTTTCTCCTAAAGTAACTTTATAATTTTTATAAAGTTAAATCTAATTTAAGAGTGACTTTAAGTGATAAAGTTACTAAGTCTAATTTTAAAGTGACTTTTATAAAGTCAATGAAAAATTAGAAAGGAAAAGTGACTTTGGAAATAAATGACTAAGTGGGTCTTTATTAAAGTGGGGTGAATTAAAAAATAGAAAGTGAGATTTAAATGAGCATTTAATCTTAGCCATTGATTTAAATCTATTTCAGCCATTGGATTTAGGGATCACCCAAAAGTCACTTAGGGTTGGGTTAAGGGAAGAAAAGGAGGAAAAAGATCATTCATTCTTTCATGAGCAGATTGAGAGAAGGAGAGCAAGAGAGCAAGGGAGATTTCTGGACAGCTGAAAGTGGAGTTTCAGTAGCTGAAAGCGGAGTTTCAGCAGAGTGGAGTTTCAACAGCTGAGAGCGGAGTTTTAGCAGTTGAAAGCGGAGTTTCAGCAAAGCAGAGTTTCAGCAGCTGAGAGTGGAGTTTCAGCAGCTGAGAGCGGAGTTTCAGCAGCTGAAAGCGGTGTAACAGTCGCGGTGTAACAGCAACAGCCGCAGTGTAACAGCAACAGCAGCGGTGACTAAAAACCAGGGTGGGAAAACAGAAATTTCTACATGGTATCAGAGCTTGAGTGCTGAAGGGCAGTTTGGGACAGCAAAAGAAAAAAATTACAGCTGCTGATTTTTCACTCAGAAAATTCCAGCAAGCTGATTTTTTATAAACAACAGTTTTATCTTTACCACAGCAGTGCTATTTTTCAGTTTTAGGACAACAAGATGTCATTGGGATTGAGGGTGGAGGATAGGTTGGATGGGCATACAAATTACAACGTTTGGAAGGAGAGAATGCAGAGTATCTTTGAGGAGGCAGAAGTCTGGGATATCATGGTGCATACAACACAGCACCTTGTTGTTGTGCCTACTAATGCTACTCAGTTGGCTGCTTATAATAAAAAGAACAACAAGGGTAAGAGGCTGATTCTAGACGGAATCAAAGACCATTGCATTCCTCATGTGAGAGGAAAGAGCAATGCCCATGAGATGTGGACAGCATTGTCCAATCTCTACTAGAGTACCAATGAGAACTGGAAGATGGTCCTGAAGGAGAAGCTGAAGAACATTAAGATGGGTAATGATAGTGCAGCTGGATATCTCACAAAGATTACCAATGTGAGAGATGAGTTGGCAGCAATTGGAGAGGCCATTCCACCCACTGAGTTGGTGCAGATTGCAGTGAATGGCCTCCCCCGTTCATGGTTGAACTTTGCTGATGGGGTTTGTGCACGTGAGACCCTTCCCACATGGGAGAGGTTTTGGGATGATTGCATTCAGACAGAGATCAGGAAAGGACAGCTTGGGGCAGCCAAGCCAGTTGAGCAGGATGAGGACGTAGCACTGGTGGCAGGAGGCAAGAAAGGCAAAGGGAAGAAGCAGGCTTCCACAAGCGGTGGTGGGGGCAAAGGCAAAGGTAAAGGTAAACAGGGGAACACACAGAAGGACTATTCCAAGGTGAAGTGTTGGAATTGTCAGAAGATGGGACACTATGCAGTTGTGTGTCTGGAGAAGAAGAAGAAGAAGGGGAAGAACCAGGACGTGGCAGCTTTAGCAGAGATTGAGGACTTTGCAGGTCGTTTTGATCGGGAGTTTGCGTTCACTACATGTGAGTCCTCTAGTGCAGGATCACCTGCCACACAGGTTCAGAGGGAGCATGCTTTTCCCTCGATTAGTGGAGCATCTTCAGGTATCTGGTATGTGGACAGTGGGGCTTCACGTCATATGACAGGAGTCTGTGAGTACTTCTCAGAGCTTTCAGAGAGTGGCACTGATATTGAGGTAGTACTCGGTGATGACAGAGTTGTTAGAGCAGTCGGGGTGGGGGCAGTGACATTTCAGAGGGAGTCCAAACCTCCCTTGAAGGTGTCAGAGGTTCTTTATGTGCTAGGGATGAGGAAGAACCTCATATCCGTCTCAGCTTTGGAGGACAGAGGATATGAGGTACTGTTCAGGGGAGGACAGGTGTTGATGTATCCCAGGGGCACTCCAGCTGATTCAGCTAGAGTGATAGGTGTACGCCATGCAAAGGTGTACAAGTTTGCATTCCAGCCCCTTTTGGCATTGAGCAGTAGTACCGACAGCAGAGCTAGCAGTTCTGAGCTGTGTGAGATTTGGCACCGCAGGATGGGACACATGTATCATGGAGCCTTGATGACATTGCGGGAGATCACTACAGGTGTGCCATATTTCAGTACTGATCACTTTGATACTTGCAGAGGTTGTGCGATGGGAAAGTTTGCCAAATCCCCTTTTCCCAGCAGTGACAGCAGAGCGACTGGGATACTTGATTTGATTCATTCCGATGTGAGCGGTCGGATGTCTCATGTTTCCTTGAGTGGATATGAGTACTATGTTTTATTCATTGATGATCACTCCAAGAGGACCTGGATTTATTTCTTGAAGACCAAGAGTGAGGTCTTCAAGCGATTTCAGGAGTTCAGAGCTCTTGTGGAGACACAGACAGGTCGAAAGATCAAGTCCTTGAGTTTGGACAATGGAGGAGAGTACACCCTTGGAGAGTTTGTTGACTATTGTGCAGAGGCAGGCATTAGGAGGGAGTTCACTGTTCCTTACAACCCCCAACAGAACGGGGTTGCGGAGAGGAAGAACAGATCCATCATAGGGGCTGCCAAAGCCATGTTACATGATCAGGGGTTGCCATTGTTCTTGTGGGCAGAGACCTGCAACACAGCTATTTACTTGCAGAACAAGAATCCGCATCATGCCTTGGGGCACATGACTCCGGAGGAGGCTTTCTCTGGGAAGAAGCCTGATCTTGGTCATCTTCATATCTTTGGATGCATTACATACTCCTATATACCCAAGGAGAAGAGGACCAAACTAGAGCCCACCACAGAGAAGGGTATCTTTGTGGGCTACAGTGAGACCTCAAAGGCCTTTCGGATTTACATTCCTGCATAGAGGAGAGTTGTTGTCAGACGGGATGTGAAGTTCGAGGAGGACAGGGCCTTTAGGAGGTCACAGGAGTTAGAGTATCTGGATCAGCCAGACCCTCAGCAGCAGTTGAGCCAGTCGCAGGGATCCAGTGGGCAGGGATCAGGAGGATCTGGAGGTACATCTATGAGGATGTCAGGTCCATCAGTGAGCAGTGGCTCGCCGAGCCAGAGGGGTGGTGCTCCGGGCAGCATGGAGAGTAGTTCAGAGAGCAGTTCACTAGGGAGTCCACTGATGGACAGTTCACACGGTACCTCAGCTTCTACAGGTTCAGGTGCAGGCAGGAGGACAACAGACAGACAGTCAGGAGTTCAGGCTACTGATGGTGATGAGGAGGAGGAGTTTCATTCTCCTATGGGAGAAGCATGCTCAGGGAAGAGGAAGCCCAAGTGGCTTCAGGACACCTTGAGAGATGCCACATCTGTTGCTGAGCCGAAGAGGCCGGTCAGAGAGAGTAGACCACCTGAGAGGTTTTGTAGTTATATGGCGATGGTTACCAGCATCCTTGACTCTGAGCCTTCTAGCTATGAGGAGGCAGCTAGCCAGCAGGTCTGGAGAGAGGCCATGCAGGAGGAGTATTCTTCTATCATGAAGAATGATGTTTGGGAGGTGGTGTTGAGGCCTGAGGGCAAATCCGTGGTTACTTCCAGATGGCTTTACAAGGTAAAGCATGCTGCAGATGGCAGCATTGAGAAATTCAAAGCAAGGTTTGTGGCTAGAGGGTTCTCCCAGGTAGAGGGAGTTGATTATGAGGAGACCTTCGCTCCCGTGGCTTGATATACTTCGATCCGCTCCATTATATCGATAGCAGCAGAGATGGGTTGGAAGATCCACCAGATGGATGTGAAGACCGCATTTCTCAATGGCTTCATACAGGAGGAGGTGTACATTGAGCACCCACAGGGCTTTGAGGTGCATGGGAAGGAGTCCCATGTGTGCAGACTGAAGAAGGCCCTTTATGGCCTGAAGCAAGCTCCCAGAGCTTGGTACTCCAGGATAGATACATATTTGTAGGGGATGGGTTTCACAAAGAGTGAGGCAGATCCGAACCTTTACTTTATTTTGATTGGTGAGGAGCCTCTCATTCTGGTGCTGTATGTGGATGACTTGGTCATTACAGGTGCAGAGAGACTCATAGAGCACTGCAAGAGAGATCTTGCGGCGGAGTTTGAGATGAAGGACATCGGCTTGATGCATTACTTTTTGGGTTTGGAGGTGTGGCAGGAGGAGGGGCATTTCTTCCTGGGGCAGGGGAAGTATATTGTGGACATCCTTAGCAGATTCCACATGGAGGATTGTAGACCCATGTCGACACCGATGATCACCAACTGGAAGAAGCTTCATGCTTCGGATTCCGAGTTGGTGGATCCCACGTTGTACAGGCAGCTGATTGGTTCCTTGATGTATTTGGTCAACACTAGACCATATATCTGTTTTGCAGTCAACATGATGAGTCAGTTTATGTGTGAGCCTAGGAAGGTTCACTGGGTGGCTGCAAAACACATTTTGTGGTACTTGCAGGGGACAGTGGATTATGGTCTGGACTACAGGTAGGGAGATGGAGTGAGATTGGCAGGATACACTGATTCTGATTGGGCAGGTTGTGCTTCTAATAGGAAGAGCACTTCAGGGTGTTGTTTTGGGTTGGGTTCAGCAGTAGTGTCATGGTTCAGCCGGAAGCAGCAGTCAGTAGCACTGAGTTCAGCGGAAGCAGAGTATATGGCAGCCAGTCTAGCTAGTTGTGAGACCATCTGGCTTCGCAAGATGTTGTTTGGCTTATTTGGTCAGCCGTTGAGACCTTCAGTGATTTACTGTGATAATCAGAGTTTCATTAAACTCACGGAGAATCCAGTATTTCATGACAGGTCAAAGCATATCGGGATCAGATATCATTTCATCAGAGACTATGTTCAGAAGGGAGCTGTGAAGCTTGAGTATATTTCCACTGATGAGCAGGTTGCAGATATTCTTACCAAAGCCTTACCATGGGGCAAGCATGTCTATTTCAGAGACAAGATGGGTGTGGTGAGGAACACCTTCCTCGGTAAGAGGGAGTGTTGAAATTTGGTACCGGAGGACAGGTGGTTCCCTTAGGCTTTGGTCTTTGGCCTAGGGAAAAGTGTCCAAAAGAATTTAATTTTTTCTCCTAAAGTAAATTTATAATTTTTATAAAGTTAAATCTAATTTAAAAATGACTTTAAGTGATAAAGTTACTAAGTCTAATTTTAAAGTGACTTTTATAAAGTCAATGAAAAATTAGAAAGGAAAAGTGACTTTGGAAATAAATGACTAAGTGGGTCTTTATTAAAGTGGGGTGAATTAAAAAATAGAAAGTGAGATTTAAATGAGCATTTAATCTCAGCCATTGATCTAAATCTATTTCAGCCATTGGATTTAGGGATCACCCAAAAGTCACTTAGGGTTGGGTTAAGGGAGGAAAAGGAGGAAAAAGATCATTCATTCTTTCATGAGCAGATTGAGAGAAGGAGAGCAAGAGAGCAAGGGAGATTTCTGGACAGCTTAAAGCGGAGTTTCAGCAGCTGAAAGCGGAGTTTCAGCAGAGTGGAGTTTCAGCAGCTGAGAGCGGAGTTTCAGCAGCTGAGAGCGGAGTTTCAGCAGCTGAAAGCGGAGTTTCAGCAAAGCGGAGTTTCAGCAGCTGAGAGTGGAGTTTCAGCAGCTGAAAGCGGTGTAACAGCCGCGGTGTAACAACAACAGCCGCGGTGTAACAGCAACAGTAGCGGTGTAACAGCAACAACCGCGGTGTAACAGCAACAGCAGCGGTGTAACAACAACAGCCACGGTGTAACAGCAACAGTAGCGGTGTAACAGCAAGGCTGAGATAAGTTGTAAAAGTCTGTTTGTTGATTTTTTGCTGAACATTTCTCCTACTGTAAAAAGACATTTTCCAGAAATAAAGAAGAGCTCTCAAACTGGTTTTCCCCAAGAGTTGTAGGGGGTTTTTCCAGGGTCACATTGACCAAACATCTTAGTGTTTAAATGTGTTTTAATGGCTGTTTATTACTGCTGATTTTTATTTCTGCAATTTCCAGCATTCTGTAAAATTTCCAGAATTTGTGTTTTCAGCAAATTTATTTTTTCCAGCTTGTTAAATGTATGGTTATGGGAAAGGGCATTTAACTATATGGGAGAAATAAGGAGAAACTGAAAATCGGGGTGGGAAAACAGAAATTTCCACACCGTGCATAAGAGGAATGAATGTTGGTGATGAAAGTGTCAAGTTATTTGTTGTTTTGGATAAGCATCCAAACTTATACCTTCTCTAATTCAGCTTGGTGCCTTGTCGTTTTCACCAACTCGGTAGGTGCACCTATATACTACATTCCCCACTCATGCACAACAATAATAGTTGCATGAAAAACCTTGAGATATTTTATATTGTCTCGAGATTTTTGCTGCATGTCATGCAGGAAGAAATTTCTTTATGCACGGTGACCAACTCCTCATAGAGGTTCCTCATGGTTTCTCCCAGTGTCGATACTTCGCCTAGTATGGTTGCTTTGAGTTCTTCTAGGTACACTAGTGCGGGAGCTGCTTTCTAAAAGTATACCTAGAGATGTTCAATATGTTTCCTTGCAACCTCTAAGTTCTTTTCCATTTGTTTGTTCTCAACCATCCAATATTCTTTGTTTGACTTGGAGGCTCCCACGAACGCCAAGTTGGTTATGGAAATGGATTTTGGATTCTTCCTGGTGTCCACCAAAATCACCTTCTCTTTGATAAAAGAAGGATGAGTGAGGTCATCCAGGAAGTGCTTATTTATTTCCTGTACAATATTCTTCTGCAACTCATCAAAAGTTCAACTGTATATATCCATCATTGGACCTTCATCAAGAGAAGCAATTTCCTCTTCCTCAGCTAGAGCTTGCTCGTCTGTAGGAGGAGGGGGATACTGAGTAGTGACCAACTATGTGCAAGGCATGAAATCAACATCCTGATTTTGATACTCTGGCTCTACCTCCATGTCTTGGATCACTATCAAGTTTTCAATTTCTTAGGAAATTTCCTTGTCTTGCAACTGCTTGATTTCTTCTTCAAGTAGCTGATTTTGTTCTACTTCGTTAGCTCGTTTTCATGTTGTTTCTTCCTCTTATTCCTCTTCCTTTATTCTTCTTCTTGTTCTTTATATTATTTCTCTTCCTTATGCCTTAAATCTTCCTCTTGATTCTGTTGTTATAATCTCTTTCCAGATGATTAAATCTGCTTTGATTTTGCAGCTATGCTCTTCTGTTGGACTGTGCACGACCTTCCTCTTACCCTTTTCGTGCACTAGGTTGTACCTTTCTTATTTTTCTACTTCCATAGTGACTTCTTGCTGAGCAGTAAGATGCGATGTACCTACAAAGCTAACTGGTGAGTAGGGCTTGGAGGAATTATAAAAATTCTTGATCTTTTCCTCCTTTGGTTTGGAATAAGTCCCGCTTTGCCAACTAAAATGTATCTTTGCACAATGTTTCTTTCAAACACTCCTGGGATCGTATCGGTGGTATTCCATAAGGCCAAACCCAAATTATCTAACTCTTTGAATTCTTTCTCTACAGCCTTCAAATTCTTAATATCGTATGATCCAATCTGCAAAGGAAGAGTGGGCCAAGGTACTTTCTTCTTCCTATACAAGACTCCTAACAAACCTGTGGAAAGATGATAAGCTACTTCCTACATGACCAATTTGTCAGTGGCATACCTCGATAGCAGATGAGAATATTTCTGACTATCAAACACTCTGAGATAAGTTCCATCCGATGGGGTGAACCATTCGACAAGTTTTGCTACTACTTCCATCGCCTCATGGGACATGCAAGTTGGTTCTTCCTCAAATATCATCTTGTACAAAAACATTAGGAAGTTTTTAATCATCTTCTCCATGAATTCTCTGTAGATACACT
Source organism: Pinus tabuliformis (assembly GCA_031772625.1). Lineage (NCBI taxonomy): Eukaryota > Viridiplantae > Streptophyta > Pinopsida > Pinales > Pinaceae > Pinus > Pinus tabuliformis. Next base: position 313,679,850 of record CM062808.1, on the reverse strand, counting down.
TTGAAAGAAACTTGCAGTAAATATATACAATAGGCTCCTTTGGTGTGCATGTTCAACTCATGCTATGAAAGGAATTATGAGCCCATATTGCATCCACTAAGTAGGAAAATGTATAGAACCTAACTTGCTTACCCTTAGGATGGTTTTTGGAATTAGTCACATGGATCTTTAACTATTGAGCCAACAAATTTGACTAGTAGAATGATTTCCCATCATTCACAGCCTGATGCAGAAAAAATTCCCAACCTTTGGTAAAGGTCTCAATACTCTTTTGACCATAGATCCAACAACATAGAACTATCAAGTACTGAAATGATTTTATGAGATATTTGGTATTTTAAGTTTTGATGGACGTCTGGCAGAATTCGGATGGCTCTTTCACCCAACCTTTGATGACATCTTTAGTGCTTAGGTAATTGGTGACTGCATAGAAGTGAGAATCCATGTAAACTTCTAGCAATGGAAAATGACACATCAACTGATAATCATGTGCCATGAATGAGGCAAGCCTTTGTCCACTGACACTAGAAAGGATCATGCTCTTTGCATCTGTGTGTGATAGGATCCACTTGATAGAGTCTGTGTAAGGGAAGACTGAATACCTGCATGTAATCTTGACTTCTGGACATTGATATAAAGATGTATGTCTTCAAGATCTGCTTTGTAACTAGTTTCTGTGAATGCATATTTTACTGTGTGCCATGTTATATCTAAATCTTTCTCGATGAAGAGTTGAGTGTTTGAAAGAACTGGAATGGTGATAGGGGTACTATCAACTACTTTGTTGGTGCTACTCTCTGTGGTGTATTTTGAAGTAGATTTCTTTGGTGGCATGATGAAAACAACTGATAAAAGAGAGATAACCTCAAAAAGCGCAGTACCTATTGAAAATGCAACAAGAAAATCCTAATTTAATTTTGTCCTTGAATTAAATTAGGAACAAAATTTTAATTCCACATCACATGACAACTTATATTAGTTGACTAAGTTAATTTGACTTAGTTGGATCAACTAATTTGAGTTGAGGATCTAACTTGAGTCATGTAGAGCCTCTCCTACATTATAGGAGCATTAGTTGAGTTTATTTTGAGTTGTAATTAATTAATTCAATTTAACTGAGTTAAAGTCAGTTAAACTAGTTCCAACTGTTGGAGGAACTAGTGGGAGGTCAAGTAATGCAGTGATGTCTGCAGTGATCAACCAGTTAACTGATGATTCACTCATAGATAACTCATGCATGTCATATCTGAGAATTACCCAGTTGAGATTGGAGTTTAGGGACAATGTACTATCAGCTGTATAATAATCTGAATTATACATATGGTGCATGCAGTAAAAGGAAGGCCTATGAGGATTGCACAATTCCAGTTGAGGAATTTCCCTAATTAATAAGGATAATTCCCAAGAAAACAACATAAGAAAATAAAGACTTGGGCAAGTAGAAAATTAGTTAAGTATTGACCAAGGCTTGTCTAGGAAGTTGTGAGACAGATAGAGATAGTGCAGAGTTTGCTCGGGCTGGAGCAAAACATTTTAATCTTCTCATATTTTCTGACTAATGAAAAATAAGAAAAGTTACTGATCAAATGAGAACTATTACCTAAAAGGGAGAACTCTAGCCAAAAAACCTTAAAAAAAACATGAAAAAATAGGCTGAAAACAAAAAATGTTAATGTTGGAATAACAAATATTTTTTTTAATTAATTAATTAATATTATTATTATTATTATTTATTTTTTTTTATTTTTTTTTTTTTCGGGGTAAATTTTCAACATTTTTTAAAAATGGCAGTAAACACTTTTTTTTGTGTGCAAAAGACACCCTGAAAACAAAAAGTGTTGATGCTAGAATAACTTCTTCTTCTTCTTCTTCTTCTTCATCTTTTTTTTTTTTTTTTTTTTTTTTTTTTTAATGGTAAAATTTCAATATTTTTTAATAATAGCGTTAAAAATAAAATATCATGACTCTAAAAAACTTTAAAGTTCCAACGATTTTCAAGCATGACAGTAAAGATAAATATCACATCTTTGAAAAGCCTTCAAATTCCAATGATTTTTAGGCATGACATTATATATAAAATATCATGTCTTTGAAAAACCTTAAAATTCTAACAATTTTCAGTCATGGTGCTAAAGAAATAATAACATTAAAGATAAAATGTCATGACTTAGAAAAACATTAAAATCTTGACAATTTTTCAACCATGGAATTAAAACCAAAGATTATGACTACAAAAAAAACCTTAAGTTTTCAAAAGATTTCAAGCATGACATTATAGAAAAATTTTATGACTAAAAAAACTTTAAAAATGAACACCTGAATGAAATAGTTATTATACCAAGAGTAATTTATTTTTTAAATTCTAAATGTATAGCGATTTTAAAATCTTAGCCTAAGACAACTTGATACATTTCAACAAAATTTAAAAATCAACCATTAAGTTGACATGCAGTGCAGGTAAACTCGACCTATTGTAATGAAAGCCTAAAGACCAACCATGGAATTGACACATTATGGGGGCAGACTCGATTCATTATAACGAAAATTTTAAAATCAATTATCAAATTGCACATAATGGATTCAGGTTGTTAGTCGAGCATCGACACAGACCCTACCAAAAGAAAAAAAAAAAAAAAAAAAAAACCAAAATAACAAATAAATATATCAATAAATTTAAATGAAAAATACAAAAGAAAACAAAAATTCAAACATTGAAAAAAAATACACAATATTTTTTTAAATAATAACAAGTAATAAAACATAATTTTTTTTAAAACATGACAAAAAAATCAAATATCAAAAATATATAAAAAGAGAAAAAAAAGAACCATAAAAATGTAAAGAAAAACAAAATTAGCTTGTAAAAAAAAATGGTTTTTGGGGGGGGGAGGGGGGGGTTGTTAGGATATTTAAAAAAAACACATAATTTAAGAAAAAAAAAGGAAAAATAAATAATAAACTGAAATTAAAAAGAAAAAAAAATAAAACATTAAAAAATTGAAAAAAAAAGTTAAAAAAAATAATTAGAAAAAAAATAGTCATTTTTTTCCCCGGGCCTAGGTCAATTCCTAGAATCAACCTAGGTGACCCAGGTCATAGGGCCTCGAGTCTAGGGGGGCAACGCTGCATAACGCCACCCCGCCCAGGCCCGAGGCCCCCCAGATATCATAGATATCAATATCTGGTTCTAAAATTCCTCCCAAACAAAAGAATTCTACACCCACTAAACTCTCAGAAAGCTCTACTATGACTCATGAAGAGGAAGAATTGCAACATGATATATCACAATTACAGGGCCAAGTGTAACAAATTTCACTCTCACAAAGAGTAACCAATGATGAACTAAAAGGAGACATGGATGGTATAAAAAAAAAAAAAAAAAAGGCAACATGAATGGTTTAAAAGCATATATCAAATGTTTGACAAAGTTACTACAAGAAATGCTTCCTAATGGCGAAAAGATATTCCATGAAACTCACAAGGAGAACAAAAATAACATGAATTATAATTTTAGAAACTCTAATGTTGGGTTTAAGATCCACCAAATTCTAAAGATCGATATGAAGAAGTTTGATGGCAAGGATTTGGTAACATGGATACTACAGATGGAGCAATATTTTGATCTCCATTATGTGCAACACACACAGGAGGCACGCATTGCATCTTTATATTTAGAATCCAATTAGTTTTTATGGTATCGAGGGATTTGTTCTCGTAAACCACTTGTCACTTGGTCAATTTTTACAGAGGAAATGATACCACATTATGAGGATACAAATAATAACACCTTCTTTATCCAATTGATAAATCTCAAACAAAAGTGTTCAATGGCAAAGCACATTAAGAACTTCCAAAAATTGAATATGAGGGTAACTGATATAACAAACGAGCATAGGATTGATGTATTCATAGGGACTTTGAAGGATAACATCCAACATTAGGTTTTCCTTTGGGAACTTGATTAATTGGAGAATGCATTCAAGGTGGCAAGAAAAGTTGAAAGCAAAATTATGGCAACAAGGAAGTCTACCACTCACAACTATAATGATGGAATCGTTGTTGCTCCTAGCCTTCTAAAACCTACAAGGTTGATGCCACAAGAATTGGAGGAAAAAAGAGAAAAATGGCTTTGTTACACTTGTGATAAAAAATACTCTAAAGGTCATAAGTGTGCTAAGTAGAAATTATTTTACATAAATTGTGAAGAGGAGGAAGAAAAGGAACAAGATACATCAAAAGAGGAGGATATACACAAGGAACCAACCCCAAAGAAAAAAAAAAGAATCTGACCATATCTTGTAATGCATTGGTAGGAATTACCACTCCTAAAACTCTCGAGATAGAAGGATATATCAAGAAGAAAAATGTAATAGTGCTTATTTATTTGGGTAGTACCCATAATTTTATTCATTGTAAGATAGCCAAGGAATTGATTTGTTTCCTATATCCACCACCTGAGTGTCAAGTGATGGTTGCAAATGGAGAAACTATAAATTACTCTAGAAAGTGCCATAATATCAAGCTAACCATGGGGGAATATGTATTGAATAGTCTAATGCTTTCCATTCCAATGGGTGGTGCCGATGTTGTACTAGGAGTCCAATGGTTACAATCTTCGGGGACAATAACTTTTAATTTTCAAGAACTTTTCTTGAATTTTTTTGGGAAGGAAAGGAAGTTGAATTAAGGCGTATCAAAGGGAAACCAAGTAATATAATCAACTCTAATGGCATGACAAAGATTCTGAAGAAAGAACAATGGGGTGTAATTGCGCAATTATTCTCACTATAGTTTCAGACATTGAAATCATATATTTCTGCAGATCTCCAAAAAGTCTTGGACAATCATTCCAAGGAATTTGAGACTCCCAAAGGCCTCCTACCTATTTGTGATCATGATCATGCTATGCATTTGATTCCAGGAAGTGTTCATCTAAACATCAGACCTTACAGATATCCCTATTCCAAAAAGAGTGAAATCGAACGCATGGTTGCAGAAATGCTAGAGGCTGGTATAATTCAACCTAGTCAAATTTCTTTCTCTACTGCAGTAGTATTGGTGCAAAATAAGGATGGATCATGGTGTATGTGCCCAAATTATAGGGAGCTCAAAAATCTCACTATTAAATATAAATTTCCCATTCCTGTCATGGATGAATTTTTGTTTGACTTACATGGAGAAATTTACTTCACCAAGCTGGATCTTCATTCAGGATATCATAAAATTAGAATGAAGACTCAAAACATTCTAAAAATAACATCCATAACTCATGAGGATCTCTATGAATTTTTGGTCATGCCTTTTGATGCACCTTCCACATTTCAAGGTTTGATGAATTCCATTTTCAAACCCTTCCTTAGAAAATTTGTGTTAGTATTTTTTGATGATATACTAATCTACAACAAGTCTTGGAAGGATCATGTTCAACATGTTGATAGGGTGCTCAAACTATTGGAGGAGAAACAATTATATGCAAAAAGCTCCAAATTTTTCTTTGGAGTACAAAAAGTGGAATATTTGGGTCATATTATATCTCATGAGGGTGTTAAGGTAGACCCTAACAAAATTAAAGTCATTAAGGAATGTAAAATACCCACAACCATAAAGCATCTACGAGGATTTCTCGGGTTGATAGGGTATTATCGCAAGTTTGTTAAGAATTATGGGAGAATAGCAGCACCTCTAACAACATTACTGAAGAAAGATGCATTTTCTTGGACTCCAGAAGCAGCTAAGGCCTCTGAACATCTTAAAGAGGCAATGTGCCAAGCACCGATCTTAGCTATGTCAAACTCCACAAAATCCTTTATTGTGGAATGTGATGCCTCAAGGAGTGGAATTGATGATGTTTTAATGCAAGAAGGAAGACCCATTTCTTTTGAAAGTCATCCAATTAAAGGAGAATATTTGCACAAACCTATTTATGAGAAGGAAATGTTGGAAATAATACATGCACTAAAGCAATGGAGACCTTACCTAATGGGAATACACTTCAAGGTAAAAACAAATCATGATAGTCTTAAATAGTTTTTTTAACAAAAATTATCTTCGGAAGAGAAGAAAAATTGGGTTACAAAGATGTTGGGTTATGAATTTGAAATCATCTACAAAAAAGGGAAGAAATTTTTTGTTGTGGATGCACTCTCAAGAAAGGATGAGGATGTGGAAGCATTTCTTTGTGCATTTCTATTATCCAACCTGATTGGATAACCAAAGTAAGAGATGAATGGAAGAATGATGAAGAGGTGTGGACACTCATTCAAAGTTTGCAGCAAGATTCTAGTACATCTAATACATTTAGCTGGAAAAACAATTCATTATGGTACAAAGTGTGAAAATTCCTAAGCCGAAATCCCTACTACAACAAACTAATGTTACTTCTCCTACTTGATTAAATCATGAAAGTTATTTACTATATTCTATGGTAAATTTTGAAGAAAATACATCTACAACCTTCACTTAATTTACATATATGTGGAAACAAAATACTAAGCAAGAAAGAAAAATATAACACATAGGACACAATTATTTTTGGACAAATAGTCCCTGGAAAAACCCAATGCAGGAAAACCAGTGCAACATCTTTGAGGGTTTATTATTATTAAGCAGTAGTTCTAAATACAATCTCTGGATGCCCTTGTAGCAATTCAGTTACAAAGAAAAATACACTGGAAGAAAACTTAGTGAGATTACCTCATTTCACCTGACAAATCCCTCTGATCTGGCAACTGAACTGACTATCCTCAGCTACAACTGTGTTACCACTTTGTAGTAACTGCATGGAGCTCTCTAAGGCTCCACGTCAGCTCTACGCTAGGTCTCACTACTTCCTAGAGCCTTGATGTCATCCTTCCGAGCTGATCTGATTTTTCCCCTACAAGTTTCAAATTTCTGTAGGAGGACAACTCTTCCTCTGCGCTGGCCCTTCTGGCACTGCATGGGCCCTCCTGGCCCAACGTCAGTCCTCCCTAGGTTTATGCTATTTCCACTGGTGTATCTCTGCCTCTTTTTTGAGTTTTCGGGGTTTTGGAGAAGATCCTCCAACCTAATTATCCATGCCCCTCTTCTGAAAGAGATCTCCTCAATCGATTTTCCTCCTGAGAACTTCTCACTTCAGAAAATCAATTTTCTCAATCTCTTTGTGTGTTTTCCAAATGACCCTCAAGCCCCTTCTTACATCTTCCTGTTGGACAACCAAAAACCTAGATTACATCTTAATCAAAGGCTCAGATCGTTTTGACTTGATCCATGGTTTTTTCTAGAAGTTTCACCCATGATTAGATTAATACCCATTAATATTTTAATTTTCCAAATTTTAGACTTAGGGACCCCATTAAAAATATTAATTATTTTAATAAAATAACTTCTGGGTGGAATTTCCCAAAACGCTTTCTAGTTTCTTTGGAATACCTGTGCCCAAGGCTCCCTACAAAATTTGAGGCTTAGATCACATCTGATGCAACCCCAAATCAACACTCCCTCTTAGCGAGGAATGTGTAATAGCAATACACTACTACTACATACTGCTCTAACTCTAAAGCATCGTCTCTGCATTGCTGATGTCTGACATATTGTCCATCAACCACTGTGATGCTGCTGCAAGTGTACTACTGCTGACACTACCTCTGTCAACACTGCATTTATACTACAACTCCCTCTGCATCCATGTTGTTGTTGGTCCTACAGGCCAACACTGCATCTGCACTGCAACTCTTTCTCAAATGTTGCATTTTCTATGCTGCTAGCACTACCATTGCTAACAATTCATCCGTACTGCAACTTAGTTGCTGAGAAAAGCAACTAAGAAACACCCAAAACTGGACAAGTATCTAGTGGATACTCCTTGGTGCTAAAATCCTGACTGCTGCTAGTCCCATTCTACCTCTGAAGCCACTGCACTGCTGAAGCTCTGCTTTATGCCTCCTCGCACTACTGCCTCTCTGCTTTGTGTTGCTCAGTATCTAGCTCTCCTAGCCACTGCATCTGTCGAATCAACACTCCATGACAGCAACTTAAACTCCACCATCCCACTACTCCTAATCATGGGGCTCCCATAGCAAGGTGACGGTCCAAGAGGTGGGCTCCTCAAGGATCTTGCCCATATGCAGTCCTCCTGACTACAGATCTATATCAGCCCACTTGCCTCCTTGAGGTATCTTGGTTGTCATGTCGAACTCCTCCTCATCAATCTTCACGGCTGCAACCTTGGGATCATGCTTCTCATCCTTGTCCTTTTTCTTCAAAGGATATTGCGATGCATAGAGGCCCATCTCACCACATCTGAAGAACTTCACCTTGGATATGTCCTTCTTACGTCTCTATTTCCCATGTTGTCCCTTCGATGCAAGGGTTGCGTTATCCTCTTCCTCCACTTTGGGATTCGACTCACTGCTGCTACTAATCCCGTCAATTTTGACCTTGAGCACGTCTCTCCTTAGCTCTTCTTGTTTTAGAGTTGCCCACATCTCATCCCAATTTAGAAATGTTGCTTTGCTTAGGATACTCTAGACAAAGATCTTCCAATCATCTGAGACGAAGTTTATACCCAGTATAACTAACTCTGAGTCCTAAGGTGTGTGCCCCATAGCTGGAAACTCATCACAGGTCTCCTTCAGTTTCGTGAGGAACAAATACACATGTTATCCCTTCTGCATATGAGCAAATCTCAACTTTTTCTCTAAGTACATATTCTGCTACTCGAAAGATCCCTAATATAATGTGACCAAGGCATCCCACATCTCCTTAGCAGTCCCTTTGCTTGCAATGTGGCACACCACGTGATCCTTGACTCCATCTAGGATCATCCTCTTCGCCTTAGCCATCTCAACCTTGTACTTTTTCAGCATATTTGCATTCGCAAGTTCAACCACTACATTATCAACATACATCTTGAGGGCATGCTCATCTAGCATGAAGGTCATCCTAGCCTTCTATATGGCATAGTTGGAAGCCTTGTCCAACCTGTCCTGATCCCTCAAACGTCTGGTTTCCATCTCTTCTAAAAAACGTCGAACAACTTCCTCTTTCTCCCTACTGCATAGATCTTGGGATGACTTACGCACTCCCTGATGGAGTTGGTAAGCTGATCCTCCTCTGCTGCTCAGCAATTGAGAAATCCTGATTTCTTTGGCAAGAAATCACTGAGGAAGTATTCCCTCACTATGATCTACTATTTCTTTCTTCTAATGTCTTTTCAGCCCAACAAAATTTCCTACTGAAAAATCTGCGCCCACCAACTTCTCCTCACGCTAAGGCTCGGTGCTACTCCCTCTACCATGAAAAAATTCAAACTTCAATCTCTTTCTCTCCTTGAACACACTCAGAGAGAGACTACCTCTAATTTTTTACCCTTCGGCTAGAACTATGCAAACCCTCTGGAGTTTCGACTTGCTACCTCCTACATCTTTTTTATTTCCCCTTTTTCTCAGCGATGGGGTTTTTGGTTCGACTCTTCTTGTCTCACCTGCACTAACTTTGATACCATGTGAAAATTCCTAAGCCAAAATCCCTACTACAACAAACTGATTTTACTTCTCCTACTTGATTAAATCATGCAAGTTATTTATTGTATTCTACGATAAATTTCGAAGAAAATGCATATACAACCTTCACTTAATTTACATATATTAAAAAACAAAATACTGAGAAAGAAAGAAAAATACAACACATAGGACATAGTTATTTTTGGACAAATAGTCCCCGGAAAAACCGAATGCAAGAAAACCGGTGTAGCAGCTCTGAGGATTTATTATTATTAAGTAGTAGTTCTAAATACAATCTATGGATGCCCTTCCAACAATCTAGTTACAGAGAAAAATACATTGGAAGAAAACTTAGTGAGATTACCTCACTTCACCAAGCAAATCCCTCTGATTCGATAACTGAACTGAATACCCTAACTACAACTTCATTGCCCCTTTGTAGTAACTGCGTGGGTCTGCGTGGAGCTCCCTGAGGCTCTGCGTTGGGTCTCACTTCGTCCTAGAGCTTTTACGTCAACCTTCCCTGCTGATCGGGCTACTCCTCTGTAAGCTTTGGATTTCTGTAGGAGGAGAACTCTTCCTCTATGATGGCCCTTCTGACACTGTGTCAAGCACTCCGTGGGACCTCTTGGCCCAACGATAGTCCTCCTTGGTTCTGCACTACCTCCACTAGTGTATCTATGCCTCTCTATTGAGTATTCAGGATTCTGGAGAAGATCCTCCAACCCAACTATCCCTGCCCCTCTGTTGTAAGAGATCTCCTCAATTGATTTTCCTCCTGAGAACTTCTCACTTTAGAAAATCGATTTTCTCAATCTCTCTGTGTGTTTTTCCAAATGACCCTCAAGCCCCTTCTTATACCTTCTTGTTGGACAACCAAAGACCTAGATTACATCTTAATCAAAGGCTCAGATCATTTTGACTTGATCCATGTCTTTTTCTAGAAGTTTCACCCTTGATTAGATTAATACCCATTAATATTTTAATTTTCCTAAGTTTAGACTTAGGAACCCCATTAAAAATATTAATTATTTTAATAAAATCACTTATGAGTCTCACTTCCCCTTAATTTTTGGAGCTCGATCTTGAAACGACTGTAACTATGTAATTTCAGATCTCCAAGTTCTAAAATTTGTTTCTACAGTAGCTCTCTACGTTCTCTTTCTAATCCCACAAGTCTGATCAAGATTGGATTTTTCAAGGAAGTGTTATGTCAAATCTCCCACGATGACCTGATTATAGACTAGTTCAGTAGAGTGAACTTGTATGAAGTTCCACGTATCACTGTTTCAACCTTAGTACTCGAAACTGATATACAGAAAACTACAGGAAGTCCTATTTCTGAAAATTCTTACGAAATTTCAATCTGATTCTCAGAACAAAAGTTATGATGATTTTCCCCAGGTCGCCTGTTTGGAATGTAATTCCGGAGTCTGCAAAATCTCTAACTTCCCCAGATCATATCTCTGAAGATATAGCGAGACAAGATCTGAAATTTGGACCCAACGTTTAGACCGATATCTTCTCAAATGGGTTTTTTTTTATCTTCTGAAACTTCGTAGTGAAAACGTTATAGCGAAAATTCCACGATGACATTTTTTAGATGAAATTCAGGAGCTTGCTAAAACCCTAAATTTCTCAGATCATATCTCCAAAAATATAGTTTTAAAAGATCTAAAATTTGGAATCAAGGTTTAGTACAATTTCATTTCAAATGGGTTTTTTTTGTAGGTTCTGAAATGTCACAGAAAAAAAGTTATAGTGAAAATTCCAGGATGACTTGTTTGGAGCAGCGAAACCCTAGAATCCAAAGCTCTGATACCAAATGTTATGAAACTAGCTCACAAAAAGATAGAAAAGATAGATGAATGCCTTAGAAATAAGCCTCTTCGAGGGGGCAACCTCATTTACATTATACAAATGAACAATTCTTAGATGATACAAATGACAAGACCTCCTTTCTATATATAGGAGTCTAAGGGGTCATAATATAATCAGAGCCGACATAACAATAATAATGTAAGGGTACAATAATAACAATATGGGGACTACATGGGCACAAAAATATAATAAGGGGGTTGTACTAATAACAATAAGGGGTTAGACTAGTAGTATAGGGACCTAACATCTTTGGAATCCCTGTGCCCAAGCCTCCCTACAAAATTTGAGGCATAAAGAACATTCAATGCTACCCCAAATCAACACAAATATCTCTTATATATTTTGTAAGAATTCCCAACTAAAGCAAAATATTTTTTTGGAATTTCACACCTCCCCCTTAGGAAGACACTCAGAATTTATAAAAACTTACCATGGGGTCAAGAAGGATTTTTTTGGGATGGCCTTAAATCTTATATTCAAAAGTTTGTGGAAGAATGTTTGGTTTGCCAACACAATAAAGTTGAGACAATTAAGACCCCGGGTCTGTTACAACCTTTCTCCATTCCAATTCAGTCTTGAGAGGAGGTCTCAATGGATTTTATCACAGGTTTACCCAAGTCTAAAGGAAAGAGTGTCATCACAGTGGTAGTTGATAGACTTACTAAGTAAGCACACATTTTTACATTATCTCATCCTTTTAAATCTATTACAGTTGCTGCTACATTTATAGAAATAATTCAATATATACATGGAAACCCTAAGATTATTGTAAGTGACAAAGATCTCATTCTCATTGGAAATTTTTGGACAAAATTATTTTCTTGTCTTGATACTCAATTAGATCATAGCTCATCTTATCATCCTCACTCTGATGGGAAAAATGAGATAGTGAAAAAATGTTTAGAAGGATATTTTCATTGCTTTGTATCTGATAAACAAACACAATGGGTCAAGTGGTTACCTCTAGATGAATGGTGGTATAATACTTCCACCATCCACCATCCATCACATCATATTTAAGAGAAAATTCTAAGGTTCAATCAATGGAAGATCACATCGAGCATCAACAACAAGTTCTTCAACTCTTAAAGGATAACCTCACTCTTGTGGATAATTGAATGAAACAAAAGGCATATCAACATCGAAGTGAAAGAAGTTTTGATGTAGGAAACTAGGTATTTTTACAGCTACAACCATACAAAAAAATGTCCCTCAAGCACGTTAAGAAGGATTGTAACTTGTCGCCTCCTACATTTACTCAATTTCACCAGCTTTCCCCAGGTAAACATGAGATGAGGTTCAGTATGATAAGACTCAACCTCCTATATGACCTTAAGAAAATGGAGTCAACAACTTAAGACATTAATGACTTCCCTCAGGTGCTACAGGACTTCCAAGAGAAACCGAACCCCTCCAGGTGTTTAGCCCATGAGATAACTCTCTTTTTCACTAACCTAGAGCCTCATCCGCTCCCTTACCAAGGTATGAAAGCAACTGTAGCCCTCTAGTTCCACTGATAATCCTGCCTCCATGTGACTGTGGAATTTTCCATTCAGTTCTATGCTAGTGACCCTGAAGTCTGAGCCACGTTTTCAGGGCCAAGCCTCAGGCCTCTACCCATAACTCAATGAAACTTCCAGAAATGATAATTGACATAGAAACAAAGATTATAAACCAAAATTTAAACTAGGATTTAAACTGAACCCTCCCAAGTGGGACTGACATTCTGTTAGACACATGTTGAACATGCAACCTATAGGTCATGAATGCATATATGAACATAAGGATCTGGAAAATCATCTGAAATTTAGCAAGAAGGGTTTATGCCTTCTCACAATAGTTGTGATAACACTAGTTAGGTCATACATTCATTGACTAAACATGCATTGAATGAAATGTGATAAGATCCATACTTAGATATATCAATTAATCATGCTTATAACCAACATATAACTAGATAAATACCAATTATAGAACAACCATTTAAGCCACATAATAACAAATACATTTACTCATCAAAACAAGAAGGACTTAGCTCTTATTAACCATAAGGAAAATCCAACCAAATCAAGGACTTCCACATGCCACTCGACCATAGATTGGGCTGAATTTAATCTTTCTTCCATCCAATCACCCCTGTGACATATTCCAAGCATGAATGTGTGATCTCATGGAATAAACCAATCTATAAAAAACCAGGGGGATCCATAGACTAAACCACATGTACCCTCACTGATGAGCCCCAAATTTGGTAACATTTTGGGCTCATTTGGCCTAATTATCCTTGTTCAATCCTTCATTTTTCATAACTTATGCATTATTTTTTTGTATGTTTATGTCATTTGTACGTATAACACATGCTCATTTACAGGTTTTTTGACACATGTTGGAGCAAAACCGAGCATTCATGGGCTAGGAGACAGCCAAGCTTGGGTTGAGGATTCGTAGGGGGGTTGTCTATGGCATTAAATAGCCTCCCTCGGGATCTTCACCCCCAACTCCGAGCTCCAAAGGCCACCAAAACTGGATCTAGAAGGCAGCCAAACAGATTTTTGGAAGGAGCTGTTCACTCACAATTTGGGCAGCCAAGTCCCATAGATTTAGGAGGCCAGCTAGAGCCTCGTGGTGTATAAATGTTAAGGCCTCAGCCTTCGTGAGGGACTTTTGGAAACTCTTGCATACTTTGCACTACAGTGCTGCTAGCTCCATTTTGTTCTCTTGTAGCCATTGTTGGCATAACTCTTGACTTATGATTTTTTTTGATAATGAGAAGCAGTCAAATTTGATATCAGCTCTGAGTTTTCTATAGGAGCCATAGCTCTCGGGGTTGGGCCCAACCTGAGAGCCTAGGACCTCCTTCTTTGTATTGTTATCTTTTCTTTATGCATTGTGATTTTCCTTTTATGCATTTGAAACATGGTTCTGTTGAGCAATATTTAGTTGTGTTGGTTAAATAGGTCACTGTTGAGGAATATAATTGCTTCAGATGTGTAGAATAGATTGGTAGGATAATAATCAATAAAGCTCCAGGAAAAGGGGTTATCCACACTCTCAGTTTCACCTCTCCCTTATTAGATCAGGGGCTAGAATTGCAGAAAAGTGTTGCCCAACAAAAACACTAGTTTGCTTGACCATGCAATCTTTGGTGTAATGTCTTCATTTGTAGAAGTTAGTCATGTGTTCAGACCTTTTGAGATGTTTCTTTGCTTAAGTGTTGTACATGGTTCTCTTTATAAATAAAGCTTTTGTTCATTTGTTTCGTTGACAGTTAGGATAGATTAGCTAAGATTTCGATTGTGTGCAGGACTTGGTTGATTCGGTTAAGTGTACACCGTGTAGGGCATCTCCATCACTCTCTCATCCACCTAAGCTTCGTCCAAGCCAGCTGCTCCATCTCCTAGTTAGGTTCCTCGTCTCACAACTGTTCTTCTGCCCACGTAACCCTACCTTCTTGCTCTTCCATTGTCTTAGCCTTCTTTAATTCAAGTTAGCTTTCCACACCCTCTCATCACTCCATCCATCAGTCCCTGGGTCATTTCAGGCCCCTACCCTACCTCCCTATCCATTCATGCATCTTCTCTCACTCACCCATCCTCCAAAATATAATTTTAAAACATCCTGTAGAAATTTCTGAACATCCTGTAGAAATCCCTGAAACATCTTGTAGAACCCCTGCAGACTTCCTGTAGAAGCTCACAAATGAGGTTGCTAGATAGCCAAACTTTGTGAAACTCTCCAGAAGGGTGTTAGGGACTCCTTAGACCCTCTCTGAACCTTCCCAACCTTTTCCAAGCATTTCTCTTCCTTGATCCACCCCTGCACAGTAAAAAGCCAGTTAAAGCACATGCATGATAATTCTGATAACTTATTTGAAAATACAAAAAGATGTTTCCTTCAGATAGAGGTAGCCTAGACATGTGCATTTTACCTTCATAGAAGAAATGGGATCTCTTTTAATAGTTTTCATTCTCTCCTCTGCATCAGTAGGACTAGCTGGTAGAATTAGGGTTTGCTAGGGTTTATGTTACTTTTTGGCTTTCAGTTTCTTTCTGCAAGTAGATCAACTTCCTTTGAGTTAGCTTCCATCCATCAGTTAAAAAGATTCTTCTAAGAGCTCATAGAAGTTGGCTTAAGCTCCTAGCAGACTTGTGCCAGCTGACCAAGTGACAGCTGCAGCAAGAGCTAGTACTTGTGCATACAGCACCGTCGCTTCCAAGTTTGTTACGAACTACCGGGTTCATAAAAGTAAAGAAGGGAGTCCCAGGAGTTGCAGCATTATTGTTGCAATACTGGAGCCCACCATCTTTTTGGCGTCGTTGCTGGGGAAGCGTCAGAGTATTGGTGATTGTTGATTTTCTTCTATTTTCCTACACTCGCCTTCTGCTAAATAGTTTATTTCATTTCCATTCTACAATTTCATTTCCGCAATTTCAATTCTGCAAGCGTAGCTTAGCATTTCAATTCTGCAAGCATAGAGTAGCATTTCAATTCTGCAATTTCAACTCTACAAGCGTAGATTAGCAATTCAATTCTGCAAGCGTAGACTAGCATTTCATTCCTGCAATTTCATTTGAGCAACATAGCTTAGTCCTTTCCTGCTTTCATTTCAATTCCGCGTTTTCATTTCAGCAAGATAGCTAGTTGCAGTTCAATCTATTTTCAGTTTTGCAGGTGCCAGAAACAAAGCAAAAAGCAATCAAAAGCCTTTCCATTTCATGCCTCGTAGGAACAGAGATAAAACCGGCAAATTCTTACCCAACACCCCCACCACTTCACTGAGTCACCCTTCTCTCTTCTTTGGTGACAGTGATCCAGAAGAACCTATAGGTGAGCCTCCTGAGATATACGAAGATCCTATAACAGAAGAAGAGTTAGAGAACACTCCACCTGAAGCCATGGCTGAAAACCGAAATGGTAGAAGAGAAGATGAGAGAATAGAAGGTGCCTTTCCCATCCGAGAGACCAATGGAGACATGAAAATGAAAAACATAAGCCCCTCCGTTTTACCTCACTTCCATGGATTGACTACTGAAGACCCTGATACCTTCTTGTTTGAGTTTGTTGTCCTTTGTCGAACCTATGACTATACAGAAGATGAGCAAAAATTGAAACTCTTTCCCTCTACCCTCAAGGATGCAGCATTACGTTGGTTCATGGGCTTACCTGGAAACAGTATCACCACTTGGGCTCAGATGCAACAAGCTTTCAATACCAAATATCGAGACTACTGTAGGTCCAAGGAAGCCAAGGGAGAAATCTTTCGGATGACCATGGGAAATGATCAGTCTTTAGAAGATTATGAGGAAAGGTTCCAACTTAGCTATAAACGGGCCAGGTGCACAGTTGACCCTGAATCTCTCAAGTTGGTCCTGCTCCGAGGAGTCCCTGAAGACCTTCTAGATACCCTTCACATGCTAGTTGGAGGAGATATTTACCAACTACCTTATGAGTATATAAAGACTGTGTTTAGAAACCACTCTAGGGCAGCCCGGAAAAGAGGCAAGGGAAACCCGCTTTCAGCTAGTACTACTTTCTCCAAGCATGAGTTTGTCAATCAGCTGGAGGACCTCAAAAGTGAGGTGAGACAGACCATTGCCATGCAACTTGATACATTCTGAATCCAGCAAAAGAAAGAGGAAGCTGAGAGGGCTTTGGCCATCTTCTGTCCTAGATGTACAAGGAAGCACCCTAAGAACAAGTGTCCATTACACTCGGTAGAGGTATGTTTCGTTTGTGAGGAGGACCACCCCACAAACCAATGCCCAACCTTACCTAGATTTAAGGCCATATACCAAGGAACTGAGGCACCCACTGAACCTCTCTACTTCCTCAACCAAAGGAGGCTGCATGGACCTAGACCTTACTAGCAGGGGATGCAAGGGACATCCCAAGCTTATTATAGCCCCAACCAATCTCCTCCTATGCCTTCTTGGGGTCCCCCTGCTCATCCTTCCTGGTCTGTGCCTCCTCCATGGTCTTACCCACCTCAATACCATACTCAGCCCACTACTCATTCGTTTCACTCACATGTCCAGCCACAGCCTCAGTGGAATGCACCTCAACCGGGGTGGAGGCCCCAGTACAACACTCCTCCCGCAATTTTGCCTCCACCACCATCTCAACCACAACCATTACCTCCTGCTCCTCCAAGACAACCCTAAATGCCTGCTCAACCGAACCCGAATCCCAACAACCGACAGGCCCAGCAGGTATATACTGGGGAAACAACATGCCCTACCTATGCTGTGGAGATCCAGGAGATCAACCTGCGATCCGGGAAGACTCTTTCGGATCTCCAACCTCCTCCCCCAGAGGACGAGGAAGATAAACAGGAAAGTGAACCCAAGGCCACTCCACCCTTTCCTGAGAGACTAACAGTAACCACACAACCCGACCCAGAGGAGAATGATCTTCTAGGAGAACTCAAATAGTTGTGTGTGAGAATACCACTTCTCCAAGCCATCAAAGATGTACCGATATACAACAAATTGGTTAAGGAAAAGTGTTTCAGGCACCCAGGCAGGCGAAAAAGAGATGCCTCAACCATCAATATCATAGAACAACTATCTGATCTTATGTTGGGGCAAGTAATATGTCCAAAGTATTTGGATCCTGGGAGTCCTGTAGTTGATTTCCACATCAATGGCACCATCATACCCCACACTTTGATTGATTTAGGGGCTGCCATTAATGTGATGACCAAGGATACCATGCTCAAACTCAACCTTCAGGGTTCCTTAAGGAAGACCTCGACGGTCCTGCAATTGGCAGATCGCTCCACCGTGACTCCCGAAGGGATTGTGGAGGATGTCTTGGTCTCTGTTGACTCTTGGGAGTATCCTGCGGACTTCTCGGTTCTTCAACCAAAGGAAAAGCTTACTGGATACCCCCTTATTTTGGGAAGACCTTGGTTAGCCACTGCGGATGCTTACATAAGCTGCCGAGTAGGAAACATGACCATCAAAAATGGTCCTATGTCCAAGCAGCTAGTCCTATACCCTCCTGCCCAACCTCTATTAGAGCATGACTTACCACTTTGGTTGGAAGAAGGAGAAGAGGATGAGGTGTACTCTGCACCCTTGTGCACCTTAGAAACCACCAGGGGAGGTCCTCAAACCGAGGATGATTTGATTGAGACCTTGATTCAGAATCCGCCTCCCAGTGCATTGTCCTTAGAGAAATTGGTGGAGGATACTCAAGCCAGCACCTTAGTGGACCTTTGTGTGACTGATCCAATCTCTCCCATAGTTAAAAATGTGGAGTTTGGCCCCGAGAGAACATTAAAGATCAGCTCCTCCCTATCTCCTTCCTAGGAAAAGGAGCTATATAGTCTACTGGCTAGTCATCTAGATGTTTTTGCTTGGAGCTATAAGGAGATGAAAGGATTCCATCCTTTGGTCTGTACCCATCACATCTACATTAAAGAAGATTGTAAACCGGTTAGGCAACCTCAGAGGAGAATGAATCCAGCCCTTAAGGACATTGTCAAAGAAGAATTGCAAAAATTGTTGGATGCAGGATTCATCTACCCCATTTCGGATAGCAAGTGGGTGTCCCCTCTGGTGTTGGTACCCAAGAAAAATGGAAAGTGGAGAATCTGTGTGGACTACCGAGAACTGAACAAAGCCACCAAGAAAGACCACTTCCCTCTGCCTTTCATAGATCAAGTGTTGGATGGACTGGCGGGAAAGAAGTTTTTCTCTTTCCTAGATGGGTTCAGTGGGTATAACCAGATCCAAATCAGCCTGGAAGGCCAAGATAAGACCACCTTCACTTGTCCTTGGGGTACCTTTGCTTACTGAGTCCTTCCCTTTGGGCTATGCAATGCTCCTGCCACTTTCCAAAGAGCAGTATTGAGCGTCTTTTCTGAGCTGGTCCATGATTCGGTGGAAATCTATATGGATGACTTCACTCCTTATGGGTCCAACTTCCAGGAAGCATTGTCCAATCTGGGAAAAGTTCTAACCAAGTGCATTGAGATGAAACTGTCCCTTAGTCCTGAAAAATGTGAATTCCCGATGACTAAAGGGACCGTGCTAGGACATACCATTTTTTGCCAAGGATTGCAGGTGGATCCTAATAAAATTGCTCTCATCAAAAAGGTTCCACCTCCTCAGAAGGTAAGAGATGTCTAGAGTTTCTTAGGCTTAGTAGGATATTATAGAAGATTTATTAAAGACTTCAGTAAGCTAGCCTCGCCACTGTTTGGCCTCTTAGAAAAAGATGTTGAGTTCAAATGGACGGACGATTGTCAAAGGGCTCTGAATGAATTAAAGGATAAGTTGGTGTCCGCCCCGATATTGAGAGGTCAAAACTGGGCCCTACCTTTCCACATCCACACTGATGCCTTGAAAAAAGCCATAGGGGCAGCCTTAGGATAGGTTGAACAAAAACTCCCATATGCCATATACTTTGTCAGCAAAAACTTATCCAAGGCATAAATGAATTATACTGTAACTGAGAAAGAGTTCTTGGCCGTGGTCCATGCCCTGAACAAGTTCTGACACTACATCACTAGCTATCAAACATTTGTACATACTGATCATGCTGCAATTAGATATTTAATGAATAAACCAGATGTGAATGATCGTATTATTAGATGGTTACTTTTGTTGCAGCAGTTTGATTTGACTATCGTTGACAAACTAGGTAAATAAAATGTTGTTGTTGACTTCTTGTCTAGATTGGATTTACCTGCAGGTGAAGATGGAACAGTGGATGACCAGATGCCAGATGAACATCTATTTGCTATCTCAGTACTCTCTCCATGGTTTGCTGATATAGCAAACTATCTGGTCTCAGCACAATTCCCTCCGCATCTATATTCAAAAGGGAAAAGCAGAATTGTGAGGAAAAGTGCCTCATTCACTTGGATCGGGGGCAACCTGTTCAAACTTGGCCCCGATCAGATCTTAAGGCGTTGTGTAAGGGAGGAGGAAGTCTTTGACATCCTTCTAATCTGTCATGATGGGCCTTGTGGAGGACATTTTGTAGCCAAGAGGACTGCCTTCAAAATTCTACAGGCAGGCTACTATTGGCCCATGCTTCATCAAGATGTCAAGAGATATATTAGCCAATGTGACCGATGCCAAAGGATGGGGAAGCCGACTCCAAGGGACGAAATGCCTCTCCAACCTCAAGTGACTCTTGAACCATTTGAGAAGTGGGGTATGGATTTTGTGGGTCCTATTAATCCTCCTTCAAGGCAAAGGTCTTACATCATTGTGTTCACAGACTATCTGACAAAGTGGGTGGAAACCAAGGCAATCAAAGCAGCGACAGAAGAAAAAGTGGCTGAGTTTTTAAGAGAAAACATCTTTTACAAATTTGGCTATCCAAGAGAGTTATTAACCGATCAAGGAAGCCAGTTCACCTCCAACTTAATTGAAGACTTGCTCGCTCATCACAAGATCAAGCATAGGACTTCCACCCCCTATCATCCTCAAGCAAATGGGCAGGTGGAAGTCACCAATAGAGCAATAGAAGGGATTTTGACTAAGGTGGTGAGCAGTAGCAGAAAGGATTGGGTAGATCGCTTAGTTGAGGCCACTTGGGCTTACAACACCACTTGGAAGACCACAACCGGCTTCACACCTTATGAGCTGGTCTATGGGAAGAGAGCTTTGCTGTCAATTGAGTTTGAGTACAACACATTGAGGATGGTAGCTGAGTTGGACCTAGATCTCAGCCATGCCCAACAAGAAAGGTTATTGCAGCTGAATGGGCTAGATGAACACCAAATGCAGGCCCTTCTCCACTCAGAAGTGGTTCAACTTCAGAGGAAGATATGGCATGACCGGCACCTCAATGACAAACAATTCTAGCTGGGATATTGGGCGTTGCTGTATGATTCCAGACATAAGGATTTCAAGGGGAAGCTTAGGACAAGATGGTTAGGACCATATGCAGTGGAGAAGTGTAATGACAATGGTTTTGTTCTTATTCGAACCATTGATGAGGAAGCCATCCCCATGCTCATCAATGGGCATCGACTAAAGATCTATAGGAAACCTCTTTCGAGGCACCCAAGAGTTCATCAAAACTGTGGAAAAATCAGTGCTAGTCATAGAGAAGGGTTCTGCCTCTGTTTTGGGCATACCCTGAGCATCATAAAAAAAAAAAATAATAATAATAATAATATATATATATATATATATATATATATATATATATATATATATATATATATAGATATATATATATATATAATAAAAAAGATCCTTGGGTGAAATCCTTTCTGAGGCACCCAAGGCAGATGGTAGGGGTGAAAACCTCTCTGAGGCGCCCCTGCTGTCTCTCTGAAAAAGAATTGGAATAAAAAGACCCTTGGGTGAAAACCTCTCTGAGGTGCCCAAGGCAGATAGTAGGGGTGAAAACCTCATTGAGGCACCCCTGCTCTCTCTTAAAAAGAAAAAAGAAAAAAAAAAAAAAAAAAAAAAGGAAAAAAAAAAAAAAGAAAGAAGAGAAAAAAGGAGGCAGAAACAGAAAAACAGGCTTAATCTTTGGAAATTGATGCAGGTTGCAGGTATTCCATGCAAAAAGGAGGCCTCTCAACTCAAGGACAAGGGTCCCTACCATGCTATCAGGCAACCTCACCAGCACTCCCTCCATAAACACTCATCTCTTCCAAGGTTTGGGCGCAATCTGGTCATAGTTTAGCCTTCTACAGGAAGCTACAGGACTTTCTACAGGAAGTTCTGTATTTCTACAGGAAACATCCTGTAGAACCTTTGGACGGGCCAGGACCGACTATGTATAAGAATTTGAAGCTCTAAGTCTGATGAGGAGGCATGCAACCAATTTTTTTTTCTCCATCACCCACTGTTGTCGCCTCCTATCACCACCATTGCCGCCATATGATTGAAATACCTGCACAGTCATACCAGAACGTTGGACTCTCAGAAAAAATATTTTTAAGTGGGAAATAAAGCATGCAGAGGCTCAACGCTTTACCTGTCAAGGCAATCTAAGGACCCTGCACCTGTGAACGTGACTCCACTATTTCGGCATGCACCCCAGGAGGAGAAACGGCTACAGGATGTCCTACAGGAATCCTGTAGCAGTTGATCCGGCTAGAGCACACACCATGAAGGAACCTGCAACTCATGAAGCCGGCGCATGCACCATCCACAGCCAGGAAACTGGTCTTGCAACCAGCAGCAGTCAATGAAGAGGAGCTCCCGTGCCTGTGCACGAAGCAGCAACAAGCGGATCCATCATCCCTCATCCTGAAGCATGAGAAAAATCACGTCCATGGCCGCACAGGTAAGTGCCTCACCTTGTTTCGTCAAATTACATAAGCTATACTCTAAAATGTGCGTAACTATGGAAATGAATGGATTGAACAAGTCAGGTAGCCATTCAACTAGCCACCACAACCAGTTCGACGGCCTCGTCAAATCCGAAAGGCTTTGGTTATGTCGACAAGACAGGAAATGGACACGTGGGAAGCGTCCAATCGGAGAGAAGGGCGATCTAACAGGAATGGCGGCAGTAGATATACAGGGAAGGATTCAGCAGTCAGGCATACATGCAGCGGAATGATAGCAGGTGACGTCGGCCAATGGGCCAACGGGGACAGCTCACCCCCCGCCACAAATTTCGCAGAAATTCAAATCCACCGGCTGAATCACTTATGGCGCACTACAGTCATTTATTCTCAACTGTTTTGTAGCCGAGTATGCATCCTAAATTCTCTTAAGGCTGTTAACCCGAGTTCTCGGCCTGTTCCAACATCCTGTTGCTGCACAGAAGGTCCAGAACCACTAAAGCGCTCCCCAGAATCCGTGCACGACTTCTACAGGAAGCTACGCTACAGGAAGCCCAACATTACGAAGGAATTTGGACTGTTCACGTCAAAGGTGGCAATTCTGGAATGAGGTAATCCTGAACATAGTTCTCCCATGCAATTGGTTCGAAAGGTGGTGAAGTCGACGTGTTGAAGGGGTAGGAAACCGTGAATTAAAGTTTGTGCATGAATTTACAAGCGTTTTCTTATCGCTGCATGAGAATTGTCGTCGTAGTATGTATGCAGGATTTTCTACAGGGTTTGATTTATAATTGAGCCACTATTAAGGCTCACTCATAGAAAGTTGTGAATTTTATAAACTGTGTGCATAACGGAGACATAGCTCTGCGCTCTGGTTAAGAAAATCCCGAAGATCCACTTCTGTATACGAGCAGGCAAGCTCAGGACAAAAAAGCAAGTTTTTACCATGCCGTGAGGGTTCATTAGAAAAGAGCCTACAGACTCAAAGAAGTTACGGGAAACCCCTGAGGTGGTGGACTTGTTTTCTCGTGCACAATGGATGTCATTCTATGACAAGCTTCAAGGTCACGATGACGAGGTTGCAGAAGAATTCTTGCGATCCTTGAAGCCAAAGTCAAAGACATTGGTCGTTGTCAACTTCAGAGGATTGACCCTCAGACTCACCCCACAGTTCATTAGCAGAGTAACTGATCTACCGATGGGGGTACCCTGGGATAAGGAGGAGAGAAAACTGGGTCAGAAAGCTAAGAAGGAGTTCTTCTTGCCAGAGGAACAATTCTCAGAGGACAAGAATGGAGTTCGAAGAACTAGCCTACAGCCATTCTGGAGTGAGGTCAGCCTCCAGATTATGAAGTATATTATGTGCGAAGGGCGATTTAGCATTGTGTGTGGATATCATTTTCGGTTTGCTCACAGAACTCAGGCACTAAATGGACCTACCCTCAGAGAAAAAGTTGAGCATTCCTAACTTCCTCTTGCAATCCATGACTGAGTGTGCCACCAAACTGAGAGAGGGAACGCCAGAACAAATAGCCCATCATGGGCTCATCAAGCTCCTCGTGGAAGATGCACTCCACACGTACACCATCCCTCTCTCTTGGGAAACTTTTCGAAATTTGACTAAGGATGATGACATCTGAATTTTGGCTGAGGAGCTCATCTCCTCCAACAGTGAGGAGAAGGAACACACTCAAGCAGAGAAGAAAGGTAAAGGCCAAGAAACCCTTGCCAAAACACCAAAGAAAGAACAGAAGGGAAAACAAGAGAAAAACCAAGCTGCCAAAATAGAGGGTGACAAAACCACACCAACACCCAGGGAGAAAAGACTACAGAGTAGGGTGGAAAGGACTGAAAAAGTCCACGTTAGTGAGGGCACCTCTAAGGCAGCCTCAGCAAAGTTAAAAGAAAAAGCACCCTCAGCCAAGCAGGTTAAAACGGTGTTGTCTGTTTCTATAGGAAGGTTAAAAACGACTTCTACAGGAAGCCAGAAATCAGCCACTACAGGGCTTTCTACAGGAAGTCCTGAGAAAGGAAAACAGAAGGAGAAAACGGCCGAAATTCTTGCTAGGGAGGCAGCAGCTGTGCTGGCCACCCTAAGTACCTCTCCCAAGCCAAAGGAAAAACGAAAGAGGGAGACTCCTCTGTATTTCAAAGCAAGGAGGAGTGTAAGAATTAAAACCGGCAGGCCCCAACCTCCATCCAAAGACCCAATTACCATTGAAGACACCCCTACCTCGCCAAAGGAGAAGTCCCCCTCCAAAGTATCAGTCACTTATGAGCGGGGGAGCCCGAAGACAACTACCTGGAGGGAGAGAATGGAAAGGTTAGCTTCAAAAACCCCTCTACAGGATGCTGAAGCCGTTCTACAGGAAACATTGGCTAGGCTCAAGGAGACCGAAAGAATGGAGGGGGAGGTAGCCAAATCACCACAAAGGGAAGAAGAGGTAGAGAACATTATGGAACCTAGCTCCCAGCCCAGCCTGAGCTCTTATTATAACTTTTTGGAGGCCGGGAAAATCATTTCACAGAAATTCACAGTGCCACTTTTCTTTGCACTGGAGGAAGAAAAAGTGAGGACCCACACATGGATGAGAATAGCTAAGTCTAAAGGAGTAGCAGATATAGGACCCTTGGAGGAACAACTCAAGGAAGCAAGAAGAGAATTGGCTATGGCAAAACATGTGGGAAACTACCAGCAAGTATTTCTACAGGAAGAGAATGAGAAGCTCAAACTGCAGCTACAAGGATAGAGGAAAGAAAGGGGCACAACATCAGAGGACACTACAGCAGAACCTCAAGACAAAGAAGGAATGCAAGTTGATCTTGAGGAACTAAACCAGCAACTACAGGAAAGAGAATTGCAAGCAAACATAGATATACAAGCTCTCAAACAGCAGGTGCAAGAAAAAGAGGCACAACTGGCCTACATGGCCAGTTGGGCTATGGATGCTCTGCAATGTAGGCAGCTGGCCAAATCTTATGGCCTATACCTACGGGACCAGTGGCTGCAATTCCAAATTAATTGATTGGAACAGAGGGGTATCTCCCAAATCCAAAACCCCCAGCAGTTCACAGATTTATGCAACATCATCTCAACAGAGGACAAGGCCAAGCTATCAGAGTTCTACCTCCATAATTTGGCCCTTCCAAATGTAACTTCATGGGACCCCAACATAGTCGTGGGAGATATGCAGCTGATGGCACTAACCTCATGGTTAAACCACGAAGAAAAGAGAGAGACAGAGGTCAAAGATGTTATGAACCAAGAGTTACATGAACCACTGCTGATTAGAGCAGAGCCAGGGGACCCCACCGCATTGATATCAACCCACCAGCACCTAGCAACCAACTCTCAGGCTTCATTAAAATACATGGATCAGCAGGCTCAGGCTATAACACACTTCGAGGATATGGAGCGATTATTAGGGGACAATTGTGTTCATGCTTGCACCTGTAGGTGGAACACATTGTCCCACAGCCTCAAAATCAGGGAATATCACACTCCAACTAGAATGAGGGAGGCCCTGGCACAGGCACCTCTCTACAAGAAGTCCATGCAGAACCTCCAGGCCAGCTGGATCGGCCTCAAGCTAAGCCCACCTTTGCTTTTGGGATTGGTAGAAGGAAGCACAGAAAAAGAAGAGCATAAGCAGTGGGAAGAGGTGGAAAAGAAGGTTGGGTTCCATGACAGTGAGGAGGATACTACTTCAGAAGCCTGGGATGTGAGAGTGGCGATTAAAGAAATGAAAGACGAGGAGGTGGACTAGTTTCTCAGGGATGAGCAATCATTTTAGCAGGGGGGTGATGATGAGCCCCAAATTTGGTAACATTTTGGGCTCATTTGGCCTAATTATCCTTGTTCAATCCTTCATTTTTCATAACTTATGCATTACTTTTTTGTATGTTTATGTCATTTGTACGAATAAGGGTAGTCACTCTTCCTAGCTGGCTAACACGTGCTCATTTCAGGTTTTTTGACACATGTTGGAGCAAAACCGAGCAGTCATGGGCTAGGAGACAGCCAAGCTTGGGTTGAGGATTCGTAGGGGGGTTGTCTATGGCATTAAATAGCCTCCATCGGGATCTTCACCCCCAACTCTGAGCTCCAAAGGCCACCAAAACCGGATCTAGAAGGCCAAACAGATTTTTGGAAGGAGCTGTTCACTCACAGTTTGGGCAGCCAAGTCCCATAGATTTAGGAGGCCAGCTAGGGCCTCGTGGTGTATAAATGTTAAGGTCTCAGCCTTCGTGAGGGACTTTTGGAAACTCTTGCATACATTTCACTACAGTGCTGCTAGCTCCATTTTGTTCTCTTGTAGCCATTGTTGGCATAACTCTTGACTTATGATTATTTTTTGATAATGAGAAGCAGTGAGATTTGATATCAGCTCCGAGTTTTCTATAGGAGCCATAACTCTCGGGGTTGGGCCTAACCTGAGAGCCTAGGGCCTCCTTCTTTGTATTGTTATCTTTTCTTTATGCATTGTGATTTTCCTTTTATGCATTTGAAACGTGGTTCTGTTGAGCAAGATTTAGTTGTGTTGGTTAAATAGGTCACTGTTGAGGAATATAATTGCTTCAGATGTGTAGAATAGATTGGTAGGATAATAATCGATAAAGCTCCAGGAAAAGGGGTTGTCCACACTCTCAGTTTCACCTCTCCCTTATTGGATTAGGGGCTGGAATTGCAGAAACAGTGCTGCCCAACAAAAACACTAGTTTGCTTGACCATGCAATCTTTGGTGTAATGTCTTCATTTGTAGAAGTTAGTCATGCGTTCAGACCTTTTGAGATGTTTCTTTTCTTAAGTGTTTTACATGGTTCTCTTTATAAATAAAGCTATTGTTCATTTGTTTCGTTGACAGTTAGGATAGATTAGCTAAGATTTCGATTATGTGCAGGACTTGGTTGATTCGGTTAAGTGTACATCGTGCAAGGCATCTCCATCACTCTCTCATCCACCTAAGCTTCGTCCAGGCTAGCTGCTCCATCTCCTAGTTAGGTTCCTCATCTCACAACTGTTCTTCTACCCACGTAACCCTACCTTCTTGCTCTTCCATTGTCTTAGCCTTCTTTAAGTCAAGTCAGCTTTCCACACCCTCTCATCACTCACCCATCCTCCAAAATCCAATTTTAAAACATCCAGTAGAAATTTCTAAACATCCTGTAGAAATCCCTTAAACATCCTGTAGAACCCCTGCAGACTTCCTGTAGAAGCTCACAAATGAGGTTGCTAGATAGCCAAACTTTGTGAAACTCTCCGGAAGGGTGTTAGGGACTCCTTAGACCCTCTCTGAACCTTCCCAACTTTTTCCAAGCATTTCTCTTCCTTGATCCACCCCTGCACAGTAAAAAGCCAGTTAAAACACATGCATGATAATTCTGATAACTTATTTGAAAATACAAAAAGATGTTTCCTTCAGATAGAGGTAGCCTAGACATGTGCATTTTACCTTCATAGAAGTAATGGCATCTCTTTTAATAGTTTGCATTCTCTCCTCTGCATCAGTAGGACTAGCTGGTAGAATTAGGGTTTGCTAGGGTTTATGTTACTTTTTGGCTTTCAGTTTCTTTCTGCAAGTAGATCAGCTTCCTTTGAGTTAGCTTCCATCCATCAATTAAAAAGCTTCTTCTAAGAGCTCATAGAAGTTGGCTTAAGCCCCTAGCAGACTTGTGCCAACTGACCAAGTGACAACTGCGGCAAGAGCTAGTACTTGTGCATACAGCACCGTCGCTTCCAAGTTTGTTACGAACTACCGGGTTGATAAAAGTAAAGAAGGGACTCCCAGGAATTGTAGCATTATTGCTGCAATACTGGAGCCCACCACTCACCATACCATGATCTCACCTAAACTGGTCTCAAGATCACAAAACCAAACCAAGATTGGACGCCTCAGAATTCCTTTAGCAACCCTTGGTTAATTTTCCTGTCTCCACCCACTTGTTGAGGGATTCCTAGAGAAAACAATCTCCACTTCCAACCCCCAGTATTTTCCTTAGACCACCTCACCCAGATCCAAAACCTTCCAGAAATACATAGCTCAATCGAGAAAGAATCCCATCACACCATGACTATTCGTAAATGGCAAGGCAAGGCTGAAACCACTATCAAAACACAAAAAAATCCATGCCACTGACAACAAAGAAACCAAAATACACACATGCATATGTCATGCATGCCAAAACTAGCTAGGAAACCATACATGTTATCTGTTACCTGCAAGTATTGTTGTTGAAGCTGCCTGATCCAACCTTTCCTTACTTGATCCTTGGTTTCCTTTGCTTTCCTTGTCATTCTTTGTCCTTCCTTCTCTTGCTTGCTTTCATTCTCCTCTTGGTGTGCTTTTCCTCTCTGAAACCAATTATGAAAATAAACTAACAAAAGGCTACCAACTGATGCTCTGATGTCCTTTTATTCTTGATTTCTCTACTTTATTCATTTTCCCTTATTTTACTTCATTGTCCTTCTCACATGAAACTTTTGACCTTTTACCTCCTTTTTCTCCTATTTTCATTTATTTTATAAATAAAATGCCAATTAATGCCTCTTTTCCTTTTCAAAAACTTTGTCAATTTCCCCTTAGCCATATACACAACAAGTGATGCCCACTAGGATATTTTCCAAACATTCATCTTGGAATACATGTCCCTTGACCTTGGTCTTATTTTGACATTATTGACTTTATTACATGAAATTTTAACTCGGGGATGTTACAGACCCCTCCCCCTTAGGGTAACATCGTCCTCGATGTTCCATGACACCTATAACTAGCAAAACCGTTTAAAATCATAACATACTGCCCATGGAGATTTATAACTTATCTCGTTGCAATATTCACAATGAACAACCTGCTCAAAAGCAAAGCCATCATGACAAACATGACGACATGACAGCCATACCTCTTATTTAATCTTTATAACACAACTCATTGTGGTATTTACAATAACAAACATACATGAATATGTACATATACCAAAACTACTTTGCCTCAACTAAAAAACAATGAAGGATACAAAGCCCACATTTGATCAACCATCTCCCATGTGGCTTAATCAGGCCCAAAGTGCTTCCACTGCACTTTAAATTAGTCGATTTCTCTGTTCCGAAGCATGAGTTGTTTCCGCTGCAATATGCACTGAGGTTCCGATTGGAATTCTTATTCTGGTTCCACCTACAATACAAGCCAATCAATAACATGATCAACATCTTTTACATATATTTTAAACAATGAAACATGTAAAACATCATGTACTTTCACTTTCAGAGGAAGTGTAAGTTTGTATGCCACTATTCCAATCCTCTATAGGATCTCAAAAGGCCGACAATACCACGGTGCCAACTTGGCACATGATCCAATCCTCAAGGAACTCTTCTTGGGCTTGATGTGAAAATACACATGCTCCCCAACCTAAAACTCCTTAAATGCCTTGTGTTGGTCTCCATAACTCTTCTGCGTATCATGTGCTTCCTTTAGATTCTTCTTGATTACTTACATTTCCTATTCCACCTCTTCCAACATATCTGACCCAATAGGTACCATGTTCAATGGATCACTCCAGCTGATGGTAGTATTATAAGTCTCCCATGTAGTGCCTCAAATAGACTCATCCTTTGTGGCTCCTGGTAACCATTGTTGTAATAAAACTCAACCAATGGAAGCTCCCATCTCCTCTATTGATGCATCACATACATCCTCAACATATCCTCCAAAATCTTGCTAACCCTATCTTCCTTTCCATCTGTCTATGGATGATAGGATGTACATAAGGCCAACTCTATCACAAAACTTGCAAGCAACTCCTTCCAAAACTTGGAAGTGAACTTAGAATCCTTGTCTGACACGATATTCTTTGAAACACCATGCAATCTCACGATCTCCCTGATGAAGACCTATGCCACCTCACTAGCTGAATAAGTAGTCTTCACTGGAATGAAGTGAGCTACCTTGCTCAACTTGTCGACTACAACCATGATAGAATCATGTTGCCTCGATGTCCTTGGAAGACCTATAATGAAGTCCATGGAAATGACCTCCCATTTCCATTTTGGAATCAGAATAGGCTAAAGCAATCCACTTGGATGCTTACACTCTTCTTTCACCTTCTGATAGTCCAAACATCTAGGCATGAACTCTATCACTTCCTTCTTCAGATTGAACCAGTAGTAACCTCTTCATTGTTGTCAACATCTTCTGGTATCCTGGGTGTCCTGAATAGGGATTAACATGAAATTCCCTCAAGATAAGCTTCTGAGCCCACTATCATCCAACACATAAATCCTGTCCCTAAATCTCACCAAACCATATGTCATGAGATAATAGTTCACATCCTGATCACCTGTACCCTGTCGCTGTAACCTGTGCCTAAGCTCCCTATACCTGTTATCCTGTTATCTTTCCTGTAAGATCCAATCCTATAAATTTGTACCATAAGACCTCATTGATGCAACATGGTTCATCTGCACTCTCCTATTGAGATCATCTGCAACCCTATTCTCCTTACCCTTGATGTATCTGATCTCAAAGTCAAACTCACTAAGGGTGGCCAACCATCTAGCTTGCTTGGCATTCTGATTTGGTTGGTTAAATAGGTACCTCAATCAAATGTGGTTGCTCATCAATACGAACTTCCTGCCAAGAAGATAGTGTCTCGACATCTTCAATGCATGGATAATAACTGCTAACTCTAGATCATGAGTCACATAGTTCTGCTCGTGCTCATTCAGTTTCCTGGACTCATAGCATACCACCTGTCCTTCCTGCATCAAGACTCCACTAAGTCCACTCTTTTAGGAATTTGTACACACCATGAACTCTTTATCTGGATTTGAAATCTTAAGAACTAGAGCATTTGTCAACAACTACTTCAATTGCTCAAAACTTACTGCAGATTCCTATGTTCATTCAAATTTCTTCCCTTTTCTATGCAAAGATTTAATGGGATATGAAATGCATGAGAAGTTCCTGATGAACCTCCTATAGTAACCTACTAGCCCCATGAATGATTTGAATTCATCCATATTCTTATGAGCTTCCCACTCCATCATAGCCCTTATCTTTTCTTAATCTATTGTTATGCCTTCCTTGGAAACATGTCCCAAGTAATGCACCTCCGTTTGAAATAAACTGCACTTGCTAAGATTGGAATACAACTGATGCTATCTTAGAAATCTAAACACTACTACTAAATTCTTGGCATGCTCTTCCTCATTCTAAGAATATATCAAGATGCCATCAATTAATACAATAAAAAAATTGTCTAGATAAGGGCACAACACACTATTCATCAATCACATAAAAGTATCTTGAGAATTAGTCAAACTAAATGGAACTACACAAAACTCATAATGCCCATACCTAATCCTGAAATAAGTTTTATAAATGTACCCTTCTTTGATACATACATGATGGTATCTTGATCCCAAATCAATCTTCAAGAACACTTTTTCTCCTTTCAACTCGTCAAACAAGTAATTGATCCTTGACAATGGGTACATGTTCTTGATTGTTACCTTGTTCAACTGCATGTAATCAATGCACAACCTGAGAGTAGCATCCTTCTTCTTCATGAACAATATTGGTGCACCCTAATGTGATACACTTTGCCTAATGTGTTCATTATCAAGCATTTCCTTCAACTATAACTTCAACTCTACTAACTTTGGTGTTCTCATCCTTTAAGGTGCCTTTGATGTTGGTGCTACCCCTAGTACCAACTCAATAGAAAATTCCACTTCTGTATGGGGAGGAAACTCTGGAATCTCTACTGGAAACACATCCTAAAACTGCTATAATACAAGGTACCTATTGAATATTTTTTCATCCTCAACATACTTACCCTTGTCACTAGAGATATGGACTAGAAACATCACACATCCTTTCCTGCAACTCCGCTTATCCTACATAGCAGTAACCATCCTCACTGATGTAGGATTCTTCTTTCCTTGCAGAATTATCTTTTCCCCATTGTCATCCAGGCACTCAATAGCCTTATAATAACAGTCTACTTTGGTCCTGTGAAGGTACATCCAATCCATACCCAAAAGCATACTATATGGTCCCAATGGTAGTACATTCAGATGTGTTGTTGTAGGCATATTGTTCGGCTCGAATGCACAAGCTCTTACCTAGTGATGAACTCTCTTCTTAATGCCTACAACCAACTGCAACCAAGACTCCACATGTACTTCTTTTCTCAAGCTACACATATCCACTAGGTTAGGATTAACATAACTATAATTAGATCTGTGATCAATCAAAATAGAAACAACTAAACCATAGAGCTTACCTTCCATCTCAATAATGGATGCCTGATGATATATATGCTTATTGTCTACAACTACATAAATCCAAGGAATGTTATGCTCAACATCCACAACTGTATGTGCCTCCTGAGCATTGTAGATCTGAGGCCTACCACCCTATTATAATGGAAAATATTTCTTGCGATGATCTTCGCCACATATCCAACATTGAATGGTCCCATACCATCACCTCTAGTCTTCTTCTCTCTAGGATATGACCCATGTCCTTTCTCAACTGCATTGAACTTGTTGTAAGGAACCGCATTTTCTTTCTCACCTCCATCCTGAGGTATTCCCCACTTCGGTGGCCACTTCCCTTTAATTTTCTAATTTCCTTTCAAGTCAGGCTTAGGCTTAGATTTTCACTTTGACTTCTCATAACAATGCTTTAGCTTCTTGATGGCTTCCTCCAATGATCTAGGCTCATCAAACTCAATCTGATTTCTATATGTTGTTGGAAATCCACTCATGAATCTCTGGATTTTAGCCTTCTCATCTTTGAGGTAAGGAACATACCTCAACAACTCTAGGAACTTGATAATATACTCATCATCTATCATAAAACCCATCTGCAACTCATAAAACTACTTAGCCCTATCATCATAGTACCTATCAGAAAAAGTAATTCTTCTTGAAGAATCTCTTGAATTTGTACCAAATAAACTCTTCTTCCCGAATTCCCTTAATGTTATTCACATCTTCCCACAAAATATCTATTTTCCCTTTAAGACTAAAGGTGGCTATCTTGGATTTCATGTTCTTTGAATAGTTATGCAATCTAAATAATTTCTTCATCCCAAGCAACCATGCCTCTGCATCTTATGACTTATTCATCTCTCCATCAAATGTAGGAGGTTTGACTTTCTTGAACTCCTCAGGAAAGTACTCACTCCTCCTATAAGGATGATGATGGTGATGACTATGATGATGTCTCCTAGATGAGGGACTAGAATGATTCCCATGCATATCATTCCTCCTATCAGGTGTATCCATTGATCTGCCACCTCTAATTGTATCCCCTTTATCCAATTGGTATCTAGACCGAAACTTGCTACCATAGGATCCATTAGTTTTCTCTTCCTACTCCTGAATGATCCTCAACTATCCCTATCTATGCAACTCTAACAAGCTCTAAAGAATCACTACATTGACCTCTACATGCTTTTCCTGAGCCCTTGCAAGTCTTTCCTAACCTCAACCAACCTGTCATTGTCCACTTTGCAACTTCTAATCTCTCCCATCGAATGTATCAATGTGTCTGCTATACCAGGAGAATTTTGTCCTCCTTGCTACCCAACTGATCTGTATAGAGAGTCACGGGAACTGTATTCTACCATTTTTCTCGTCACATCTAATTCTCTTCTTCCTACAACTAGGCCATGTCAGATAAACCAAATAGATACCAAAATCAAAACCATACCTTATTGATGTTCAAGGGAGGCTTGTCTCATTTGCAATATCAGTCCACATTATTGTGATACATACATAATTATAATCATATCAATATAACAACATCATTCATGAACATTCTAACATTACACCATAACCCCATGCATGACAACCATAACCATGAAAACATTGGACTTTACCCAAAGAGAGTGCAACCCACTCTAGTACCACCCTGTGGTATCAGATATTAACCAAAGAGAGTGAAACCTACTATGATACTACCATGTGGTATAATTTATTACCCAAAGAGAGCAAAAACTGCTCTGATACCACCCTGTGGCCTGCCTCCTCCCACATTTACTTGCTTTCACTGGCTTGCCTGGGGTAAACATGAGTTAAGGGTCACTATGCTAATACTCAGCCTCCTATATGAACTTAAGGAATGGATTTGACAACTTAATACCTTACTCACTTCCCTCAGGTGCTATAGGACATCTAGGAGCAACCCAACCCCTACAGGTGTCCAGCCCCTGAGATAACTCTCTTTTTCACTAACCCAAAGCCTCAACTTCTCCCTTGCCAAGGCATGCAAGTGACTATAGCCCTCCAGTTGCACTGATAAGCCTACCTCCATGTGCCTGTGGAATTTTTGAGTCAATTCTTTGCTAGTGACCCCAAATTTTGAGCCACTTTTTTAGGGTCAGGACTCATGCCTCTGCCCAGAACTCAGTGAAACTTTCAGAAATGATAAGTGACATAGAAACAAAGAATATAAACCAAAACTTGAAGCAGGACTTGACCTGACCCCTCCTAAACGAGACTAAAATACCGTCAAACATATGGTGAACATGAAAACTACAAGTCATGAATGCATATTTGAACATAAGGATTTGAAAAGTTATCTAAAATTTAACAAGAAGGGTTTATGCCTTCTCACAATAGCTTTCATAACACTAGTTAGGTCATACATTCATTAACCAAACATTTATTGAATGAAATGTGATAAGAGCCAAATAAATACCAATGATAGAACAACCATTTTAGCCACATAATAACAACTACATTTACTCATCAAAATAAGATGGACTTATTTCTTATTAACCATATGGAAAATCCAACCAAGTCAGGGACTTCCACATACCACCTGACCATAGTTTGGGCTGAACCAAATACTTCTTCAACCAATCATCCCTGTGTCATATTCCAAGAATGAATGTGGGACCTCATGGAATAAACCAATCCATACAACCAAGTGGATCTAGAGGTTAAACCACCTCCACCATCACCATACCATGATCTCACCTGAATCGACCCCGAGATCACAAAACCAAAATGAGCTTGGATGCCTCAGAATTCCTTCACCATCCCTTGAGGAATTTTCTTGTCTCCATCCACCTGTTGAGGTCTTCCTAGAGAAAACCATCTCCACCCCCAACCCTTGGGATTTTCCTGAGACCACCTTACCTAGATACAAAACATTTCGGAAATCCATAGCTCAATAGAGAAAGAATCCCATCACACCATGGCTATCCGGAAATGGAAAGGTAAGGGTAAAAGCACTATTAAAATCCAAAAAAATCCATGCCATCGAAAATAGAGAAACCAAAATACACACATGCATATGCCATGCATTCCAAAACCATCTAGGAAACTATACATGCAATCATTTACCTGCAAGTATTCCTGTTGAAGCTACCTGATCCAACATTTCCTTGCTCTATCATTGCTTTACTTTGTTTTGCTTTTCCTTCATTGTCCTTTCTGTGCTTGCTTGCTTTCCTTCTCCTCTTGGCGCTTTTCTCCTCTCTGAAATCAATATTGAAAATCAACTAACAAAAGGCTACCAACTTATGCTCTAATGTCTTTTTATTCTTGATGCCTCTAATTTCTTCATTTTCCTCCTCACATGTAACCTGTGACTTTTCACCTCCCTTTTCTCATATTTTCCTTTATTTTCATAAATAAAAATCCAATTAATGCCTCTTTTCCTTTTCAAAGCCTTTTTCATTGCCTTTACCAATTTCCCCTCAGCCATAAACACAAGTGATGCCCACTAGGATAATTTTTCCAACAATCAACTTGGAATATGTGTCCCTTGACCTTGGTCTTATTTTTCCTTTATTAACTTTATTACATGAAATTTTAACCCGGGGTTGTTACAAGGATAATGCATTATCACCCAAGTACTATGGTTCTTATAAGGTGTTGCAAAATATTGGTACTATGGAATACAAATTGGAGCTTCCTACATCTTCCCGAGTACACCCACTTTTCCATGTTTCATGCTTAAGCAAGGCTATTAGTGACAAGCTCCCAGTTCAAACAGTGTTTCCAAAAGTTGACGAAGAAGGAAAAATTATATTTGAGCATGAAGCAATCACAGAAACAAGAACTTGACAACTACAAAATCAATTAATTTTAGAGTATCTCATTAAGTGGAAGAACTTGCCCACTGAATATTCCACATGGGAGGATGAGAATTTTATACATAAGCATCCAAAACTATTCAAGTGTTGAGGACAACACTTTTTTGAAGGAGAGGGGCATGTTAGGTCCCTATAATACTAGTGTATTTGAGTGCATAATTTTTCCAAGGGGTTCCATACTTCCATAACAAAATTTTACCCCCAAAAATGTCATTTAAGGCCTCAAAATAACCTCAAAATGTTTTTGACCCCAATTCTCCAAACTAGGTCCCACAACTAAAATTGCAATTGCAAGTTGATTTCTATGATTTTTTTCCCACCTTGAAAGTATAAGGATGAATGAGAAAAAATATAATGATCCAATAAAACAAATAATAATATTTTTGTAAACTTTGCATTGAAACCCTACATAGAGACAATTTTATCATATAATTGATATGTCAAACAAACTTCTCAAGGATTGGTGATTACAACATAAAGAGAATATAAATAAGGTGGAAGAATAGAAGAAATATGTTTTATAATTTCCAAGTTAAGGATTAAGAACAATTATATGAGATAGTGCAATTCAATGTGACCAAGAATCACAAGGGAAAAATCAACATCTCAATAAAAATTTTGATGAGGCTTTGTCAGGAAAGAGAAAAGATATTGCACATTAAAGAAGTCATACTCAAATATTTATCAATGAAGTTAAGAAATTAAGATGCAAATGCATATTCATTTAAAATTTTGATAAAGAATGATTAACCAATCCAATGGATTCAATAACTTTTTCTAAGGTCCAAATTTTGGAGAAAGAAAACAATAGAAAATTATTTGAAAAAAAAAAAAAGAATACTAGTGATGTAGTTTCATCAACTAACAAATCACTAAAAGTAACAAACGATAGGAGTTTTAGTATCAAAGGAAAGAAAAATATTATA
Organism: Pinus tabuliformis; assembly: GCA_031772625.1. Lineage (NCBI taxonomy): Eukaryota > Viridiplantae > Streptophyta > Pinopsida > Pinales > Pinaceae > Pinus > Pinus tabuliformis. The sequence continues at coordinate 313,642,174 of CM062808.1, read as the reverse complement.
AGGATTCCCTATCACCAAGTTAGGAATAAGTGACTTCCAAACTTCCACATATGTTTCACTATAACAATTCATCACAACAAATATTATATTATGCTAAAAAAATTTAATATGTAGGTTTATTTCCTTAGATCTCATATTTATTTATTTAAAACAAAAATTGAGAATAATTAATATTAAAATCTACACCTGGACACAATAGTTACCTGGTAAACGAGTTACAATATTTTCTCCTTCTTCTGAACCCCATTTGAATAACTTTGATGAATGGCACATTTAGAAAAAAAACTAAGAAACCAACATCCTCCCAATAAGAGCAGGGAGGGAAAATTTCCAAAACTAAGTCTTCTGCTTTTTACGCCTATTTCCTCATGAGAGTAGGAGTATATTTTAACAAATTGCTTGCATAAGAAAATGCAAAATCAAAACATTTCTATAAATTACTAGAAGATTGCCCACCACTTGGCCCACGAGATTTAGGATTGAATTTCTTTCTTCTATGATTGTTAGGTCCCTATAATACCAATGTAGACACCATATTTTTATTTTTATGCCCCATATAAGCCCAATATTATTATTGTTATATAGGCCCTAATTATATTTTGTCCCTTTAGGCTCCTATATATATCAAGGTCTTGTCATTTGAATCATCCAAGAATTGTTCATTTATGTGATGTAGAGAGAGGTTTCCCCCTCAAAGTGGCTTATTATCTAGTCGTTGATCTATATTTTCTTATATTTCTATGTTATTTTGATCTGGATACATAATATTTGGTTTAAAGGAACTATACGTTGCTTAGGGAAGTTCCATAATATCAATCTAACCATGAGGGTGTTAAGGTATACCGTAAAAAATTAAAGCCATCAAGAAATGGAAAATTCCCACAACTTTAAGGCAACTTTGAGGATTTCTCGAGTTGATAGGGTATTATCACAAGTTTGTTAATAATTATGGGAAAATACCAACACCTCTAACTAAATTACTGAAGAAAGATGCATTTTCTTTTACTCCAGAAGCAACTAAGGCCTTTGATCATCTTAAAGAGACAATGTGTCGAGCGTTGGTTTTAACTACACCAGACTTCACATACACCTTTATTGTGGAATGTGATGCATCAGGGAATTGCATTGGTGTTGTTTTAATGCAAGAAGGAAGACCCATTGCTTTTGAAAGTTATCCAATCAAGGGAAAGTATTTATACAAACTTATTTATGGGAGGGAGATGTTGGCAATACTACATGATCTAAGGCAATGGTGGCCTTACCTAATGGGAAGACACTTCAAGGTAAAAGAAAATCATGATAGTATTAAATAATTCTTGGAACAAAGATTATCTTTAGAAGAGCAACAAAAATGGGTCACAAAGATGTTGGGTTATGACTTTGAAATCATATACAGAAGGGAAGAAATTTTTTGTTGCAAATCCACTCTCAAGAAGGGATGAGGGTGTGGAGGCATTGCTTCGTGCCATTTCTAGGATAACTGAAGCAAGGGATGAATGGAAGAATGATGAAGAGGTACGACACTTATTCAAAAGTTGCAACAAGATCCCAATGCATTTGGCACATTTATCTAGAAAAATGATTCATTGTTGTACAAAGATCGCTTATATCTATGCAAGAACTCCCAACTCAAACAAAAGGTTCTTTTCGAATTGCACACCTTTCCTATAGGAGGACACTTAGGAATTTTAAAAACTTACCATAGGGCCAAGAAGGATTTTTTTGGGATGACCTTAAATATGATATTCAAAAGTTTATGGCATTGTTGTTGGTTTTCCAACAAACTAAAGTTGAGATAATTAAGATTATAGGTCTTTTACAACCAATAGTCATTGCAAGTCAGCATTGGGAGGAGGTCTCAATGGATTTTATCATAGGTTTACCCAATTCCAAAGGAAAAACTGTCATGATGGTGGTAGTTGATATAATTACAAAGTATGCACACTTTTTTGCATTATCTCATCCTTTCAAAGCAAGTATAGTCACTACTGCATTTGTGGAAACAATTCAAAAGCTACGTGGAAACCCAAATATTATTGTAAGTGACAAAGATCCCATTTTCATTGGAAATTTTTAGACATAATTATTTTCTTTTCTCGGTACTCAAATAGCTCATATCTTATCTTATCATTCTCATTAATATGGGAAACATGAGATAGTCAACAAATGTTTAGAACGATATTTTCATTGCTTTGTATTCGATAAACAAACGCATTGGGTCAAGTGGCTACCTCTGGAAGAATGGTGGCATAACACTTCCTTCCATACCACAGCAAAAATGACCCCATTTATGGTGCTTTATGGATATCATCCACCATCCATCACATAGTCTTTAAGAGAAAATTCTAAGGTTAAAGCAGTGGAAGATCACATTGAGCATCAACAACAAGTTCTCTAACTCTTAAAGGATAACCTGACTTTGGTGCAAAATAAAATGAAATTACAGGCATATCAACATCATAGCGAAATAAGTTTTGACTTGGGTGATTAGGTATTTTTACAGCTATAACCATACAAGAAAATGTCCCTCAAGAAGATAAGAAGGATAATAAATTATCACCTAAGTACTATGGTACTTACAATGTGTTTCAAAAGATTAGTGCTATGGCATACAAATTGGAGTTGTTTACATCTTCATGAGTACACCCATTTTCCATGTTTCATGCTTAAAGAAGGTTATATGTGACAACCTCCCAATTCAAATTATAGTACCAGAACTTGATGAGGAAGGAAAAATTATATTGGATCCTGAAGCAATCATGAAAACAAGAATTTGATAGCTACGAAATCGATCAATTTCAGAGTATCTCATTAAGTGGAAGAACTTACTTGTTGAAGATTCCACATGGACAGAAGCATTCATAACTACTCAAGCATTGAGGACAACACTTTTTTGAAGTAGAGGGTCATGTTAGGCCCCTATAATACTAGTGTAGCCCCCATATTATTATTTTTGTGCCCCATAGAAGCCCACTATTATTATTATTGTGCCCTTACATTATTATTGTTATGTAGGACCTAATTACATTTTGTCCCTTTAGACTCCAATATATATCAAGTAGGCCTTGTCATTTGAATCATCCTAGACTTGTTAATTTATGTGATGTAAAGGGAGGTTTCCCCCTCGAAGTGGCTTATTATCTAGTCGTTGATCTATCTTTTCTTATGTTTCTGTGCTATTTTGATTTGGATATATAACAATGATCTTTCTTACTTCTTGTTACCAATGGGGAGGAACGCTGCATTTTAAGTGCATCTAAGTAGGATGGGGGAGAAGAGGAGAACTTCTTCTCGGCCCCCTTACTAGCTTCTTCAACTTTTAATGCAGGAGAGACCTTTGGGGGAAGCTTTCCCACCACAAGAGTTTTCCTTGGAGGGTCTTTATACAGTTCTTCTTTATCAATTGAATTAGGAGGAGCCTTTGGAACTAGATTTGGCTGATCCACTTGGACCTCAATATTCTCACCTTCTTCCTCTAAAGCATTTAGGACTTCAAAACTATTTGTAGAAATGGGCTAATTCTTAGATTCAACCTTACATGTTTTTTTCTTTTTACTTCCATGCTTCTTATGTTTCCTTTTAATGGGGATGAATCCTTGCATAAATTCTTCTTTCTATTCATTGAGAGGAGGCATTGGAGAGATTTGAGTAACTAAAGCTTTTGGACAACATTTCACAAAGTGTAAATACACATGGAACATATTGCATTTAAAGGGAGTTTGTTCATAATCCAAATCCTGAAGATGAGACTAAACATCCATTTTTAATTGAATCGCCTCAGGGAGGCCTTTTGAGAAATCCATTTCAACAGATATTCAAGGACACAAATAATTATGACCATGAACCATATCATAGGAAATAAATATGCCTAATTTATCTCCTATTGCCTTAAAAATGCTTTCACCCTAGCAAAGGACATGGATAAAATGAAATATGATCCATACATATGCACATGATATTTCCATCATAGGATGAAATTCCAGAGACTGATGAGTGAGAAACAAGCCTCTAGTGCCCATGAAGTAGGGACCTAACTTATATATCTTGTATCTATATTCCCTATTTTCAAAGAGAAATGCATAATACCCATTTCCAACATAGAAAATTCTTTGGGGTTCATGATTTGACCAACAGTCAAAAACCTATTCTTCAACAACTTCATAACTTGGCTATAAACTAGTGAACTTTCCCATTAACCCTTTTTCCTTCAAGAACATCACATTAATTTTTTGTTGAGGAGGAATACCCCAAATCTAAAGAAGGGCTTGGTTCCTCCTTCATCAAATATTTATTTGGGGCACACATTGTTACCTAACACTACCACTACTAGAACCTAGAGATAATTAGAGATGCCATAGATTGGCAGGTCACTCTTCAATGTGCAGATAATGAAACAAAGCAAATATGTGGATATTGCACCATAAACAAATATAGAATCAAAGATTTAATAACTCACAAAACTTGCGAACGAGATTTTGAAAGAAGGGTCATTAGAGGAAATTTTATCCTAAAAGTGGCATCCTAAGGAAAAATAATAAAATAATAGTTAAAATAATAAAACAAGAGTTATGAATTTGGATGGAAAATAAAAAAAAAAAAACTATTTTTTTTACTTGTATTTTTGGCTTCTCTCCTTATCGGTTTACCCAAATTTCAAGTGTAGATGCTATTTGGATGCAAAAATAATTCCAAATCACCCAAATTTCAAGTGTAGACACTTGTTGGATGAAAAATTAAATTCCACATCCAACAAGTACCCATTATGCTTACTTTTGAGAATATCCACATTGATAAAAATTGAAGATACATTAAAAAAACGTGGTCCCCACACTTTTTAAATGTATCTTCAATTTTTATTAATGTGGGACTTCTCAAAAGTATGCACAATGGGTACTCGTTGGATGTGGAATTTAATTCCGCATCCAAAGTGTCTACACTTGAAATTTTGGTAAACCTATAAGGAGATAAGCTAAACATACAAGTAAAAAAACTAGTTTTTCTTCTTTTTCCTACAAAATATTTATATGTACCTCTTTTTAAATTTAATGGATTTTGATTGGTTTACATATTATGACATGGAAATTACATGAAAATTTCATGGGCACTTTTAGGCTGAAATTTCCTCTAAAGTTCGTTTCAAAATGGAGTGCAACAGAGCAAAGCCGAGTCCCACACAGTGACAAATAATGAAAACCGATAATAACTTCTAACAAACGTTCGATGGAAAATATGGTACCTGCAATAGTTCACAATGCATACAAAAAAAAGTTCAACGAAGGCTAGGGGAACCCTAGCTACGGAGGGATGGACACAAAGCTCATCTTCCAACTAGATTATATCTCATATTTATTATCATTAGCTTATTTCCCATATTTATGAAAATATTGAAATAATAAAATGAAAAAATAAGCAAATGGACGCACCATCCACACAAATGAACATGAGATGTAACTTTGGAAACCAAACATGAAGAAAACCCAATTAGAAGGTGAGGCTTATGATTTGCTTGATTTTTATCAATTATGAAAAGAAAGTACAAGGAAGCGGGCACTCTGTAACACACAACCCCATAATGCTTGATTAATAATGCAAGGCATCTAGAACTAATGATGCAAGAGAATTCAACTCATAATTATCATTATACTTTAGTATACATGGGGGGTCTTGTATTTTAAGGAAGTTGGTTTCCTAAGTGTTAAATTAATGTAATTATTTAGGAATTTGAGTGATTTTAATGAGAATAGGAATTAAATAAGTATTGTGAGACATTAAATGTTCTTGAAAGAAGGGGAACATGAGAGAATCAGGATAGTTAAGAGTTCATAGGGATTGATAGCTTTGGAAATTAATTGTAAGATCTTGAATTAGGAATTAGTTCATGATTTTCAGGATTGTGAGGATTCTTAGGTTTTAGTTGAAATTATTAAGGATCTGAACCAGAATTCGTTCATAGAGCCTTTTGTATAAATATGCCTAAAAGGCATAGAAATAGTTAGTTAGTTAGTTAGGGAGTTATAGGGTGAAGAGGTTGATTGTAAGCCTACAGGCAGATTGTGAAACAAAGGCCATTGATATTGGAAATCAGGCCTGAGAGAAGAAACTGTGTAAATATTTATTTATCAATACAAAGAACTCGATTTTTGAATTGTATGGTGTGTATGGAATTATGAATTTTATGTAATTAGTGTAATTCTGCATAGTATATGTATGCAGGTGAGGTTCGAGCAGAACACATAGAAGAAGGGGAGTATGTAGGATCAGGGTTTGATCAATGAATCTGATCAAAGGATCCAAGTGAAGTTCAGGGATGAAAATGATTAAGAGTACACGGAGTTAAGCCAAGAGGGAGTTGTATTGCAAAACAACTAAAGACCCGAAACCCTGAAGTAAACCTGAAACCACAGAAAACACTGAGAAATGACCTAAAAATGAAGTAAAGGGAAGGACAAAGAAATGAGGTGATGATGCACAGGAGTCGTTGGATCTATAAGATCAACGAATGAGGTTGAAGGCGATGGGTGATCAAGATTAAGTTGTGCAACATAAAGTAAAAGAAATGAACGGCGGAGATTAAACTTAAGTGTTGGCGGAAGAAGAATGGTGGCGGAATAGATCTGGATCGTCCAATCGACAGATCCATAGATCTACGGTCATCGCGTGGGTAAAATGTGTGAGCATTAATGTGCGAGAAAAGTAGTTTCATAATAGGAAATGGTTTATCATGCAAGCTCTAAGTGGTAAGTGGTAATTCGGGGTGGTCACCCGATTCCATTTATCAATCGACACGTAGCACACCGCTGGAGAGAGGAAACCACTTTATCAGGTGGGTAAACATCGTGCAAGATTCCCATCCGATATCGCTATTAACCATTGGATCAAGTGTGCTTTGATCAACGGTGGAGGATCACCGATTAGTTTTGTTGATCGGGGGAGCCAACAATCGTCAGATTGAATGGTAAGATCAACGGTGGAGGTTGAACGCGATAAAGTGAGTATCGATAAATGTGCCAAGGTCATGGATTGGTGGAAAGGTAAGGTTTATATGTGCTTTGTGGAGTATTTCTAGTATATGAAAATTATAATAGAAATAAAGCGGATAAAGGTTTTATGGGTTAAGTTCGAATATAACCAAAGTTAAAGAGTAGGGTTTGGTTAATATGCGCGAGGTATAGAATTAACCAAAGTTTACGAGGGTGTATAAGATTCCGCTAGAAAGCCTTATTAAAGTTTAAGACTATGGATAGTCAAATATAATGTTTCCGCATGAGATTTAAATTAAGAAGCCTTAAGCCTTTAATTGTGAAGGTTTTCACCATGGATCAGGTGATTAAGGCCTGGGACCAGTGACATGCAATTTTATTTGCATAATGTGGGTATTTTCGGCTTAGGCTGGCATCATTTGGTATCAGAGAAGAATAAGGAAATTTTGTGTAAAAGGTCTTTGAGAAATTTAGAACAGAGTTATGTTTTAAGATGTGTATGCAGGCAAGAGGAGACCAGATTTTACTCTGACAAGCAATAGGCACATAGGGATAAAGTGCAGCAGAATTTACAGATGTTAGAAGCAGAGAAAAATCCATTCAAAGTGCAGGAGAATGGTAGAAAAAAATCATGTAGAGACCTTGAAGGTAGCAGCATAAGAAGGTGAGAAGATTGCAGCAATTTAGAGTAAGGAGTGCTCAATTTGTTCCAGAGGAAAGAACTAGAGAGATTCCAAAAGACTGAGCTCAAAGGAGAGAAGATTAGTGAGGCATATGTAGCAAGAAGGAGACTTGTTACTGTAGGGGTTTTGTTGCAGCTCAAAAAATCAATTCCATAGAGGATGTGGGTAGAATTTCTAAGGGATGAACGGAGTTTGTAAGAGTTTCTAAGTGAAAGAAGAGGTGGTCAGAACCTAGTATTTCATTAGTGATTGAAATACAAGAGGATAGTTGTGTCCTTAAAAGGTGCAGATGGGTTGAAGCCTAGAAGGAGCAGAGAGAAGTGCTCAAAATAGGTTCCAGAGATAGAGAACCAAGTGCTTTCGAAAAGACCAAGTATAGAGAAAAGCTTGGTGAGTTAAGTGGCAGTAGGGAAGACTTACTGTTGCAGAGGCTTTAGTGCAGCTCATAGTGAGTGAGTGAAGAACTCATAGACATGGAGAAGAAGATGACTACTAATAGTCATAGTAGAGGTTCTGAGGAAGACCACAGCAGAAGAAAAGTGAAGAAGGAGGATGCCAAGGCAAATGGCAAAAGAATGAGTCAAGAGGAACTTGACAAGGAAATTGTAGAGTTAAAAGAACAACTCGATACATTAAGGAGGATACTGGAGGAAAGCCAGAGACAAGGTTGGGTCTTGAGGAAAAGGGTAGTAAAGTGGTATAAGTTACAGAATAGGCTACAACAGAGGCAGGTGAAGTGGCTGGTGGAAAAAATCAGAGAAGCTGAGTTGGAAATGGAAGTTTCCATTTGTGAAGCAGAACAGGGTGAAGTTTTGGGTGAAGATGAAGACTTGAAGACTGAAACTTCAAGTGAGACCAAAGGGTCACATGATTTTAAATCTGATAATTTGTGTATGTTTGTAGGTGAAACATGTGAAGAAGGAAAATTTGTTGATATTGACATAAAGGAGGAAGAAGAAAGGCAGAATCTAAATTTTGTTCTGAAAGAAGATGAGATAGATAGGTCTCATGTAAATACCTGTACACAATTGGGAAAAGGTTTTACTTTTTAGCATATTGCAAGGACTGAAAGTAGAGGAAGTTGGACTCATGAGGATGGCCAAAAGAAAGAAGAAGTAGAGAAGGATATCAAGCAATCAAGTGAAGGACTTGATGAGATTGAAGAGAAGACCATTGAAATATTTTTGAGTCATGTAAAGGACTTGGAACAGCAGGAGGACTTGGTGATTGAATCATCAAATCAAATAATGAGGTCTTGTGGTTTTACAACTGACAAGTTGTGTGAATGCAGGTATTGCAGAAGAAACCATCTTATGGAACTGTCTTGAATGAAGCTGAAAGTTGCCAAGCAAAGTATGATGATGATTGTCTTTCAAATGAAGCTCAAGTTGAGTTATTACAGCAGAAGGAGTTCATAAATTCTTTGCTTAGTGGAGGAAATATCTTCAATAGAGATGAGACAGTTATGTCTTATGATAAGAAATTTACTATTGGTAAGAACAACGAGGAATTGATTTTCTTAAATGGCCAAAGGGAGAGTGATGGACATATATCTAAAACTATCTTAGAGATGGAGGATCAGAATTTTATTCTAAACAAGAATGAAGAAGTAGTGTCAACAAGAAGTTATACTTGTGAAAAAGAAGAAGATAGTGAGGATTGTATAGAGCTTTTAGGAGAAATTCTAAGTGAGATGGAAAATTTGTGGCATGAATTAAATCTTTTGGAGAAAAGGCTAGAAAACCAAAACGTAAGTGTTCAGGTTGTAAAATCAGAACTAAATGAGAATGAAGAAGTTCACTACAGTGGACAAGGATAGGAAGACATCATTGAAACAGATGGTGTGGAGGAGAGACTAGATGACAGTCTCGTGAATTCTTTTGAGAATTCAAATCAGCATACTGATGTGCTGACAGAGGAGGAAGAATTAGAGCAGCAAGATGAATTGTTGCCAAAGGAAGAAAAGGCACAGAAGCCTTATGATTTTTATTTTAACAATTGTTTTATGATTACAGGTTTTGTTGCAGACAAGGAGCATAAATTAGATGTTGCAGAGGAAGATATCTTCAAGGATATTCAGGAAGTTTGGGTGGAAGCAATATCTATAGTAGTACTTGGAGCAATATCAAGAGTAATAGCAGAAGCTGAAGTAGAAAAAGTTGAGGAAAGTAATCAACAGTTTAAATATGAATGGACAATGTGCAGTGAGATGTAGAATGTGAAGGTACCAAAGTTAGTGGACAACAACAACAACCTGAAGTAGAGAAAAAGAGATAGCAAAAAATGGCAGAGTATGGACCAGCCCAAGGATGTGCTGGAAATGGAGATTGAAGAACTATGGAAGCTGATGATGAAATGGTCCAGGCTAAGGAAAATGACAGCAGGAAGTGTGATCAATTAGAATTTGAAACTGATTGAAGAGAGGAAAATGAATCAGAAGACAACAAATATACAGCAGCAACAAAAGTGCAAGGCATTTGGGCAGTTACAAAATAAAGTTTGGGGCCCTAGAGGTTTTCTATCAACATATGAAGACACATGATCAAGAGATCATGAATATTTTCTACCTTGGGAGTCTGATGCAGGAGCATTCAGCTCATAATTATCATTATACTTTAGTAGACATAGGGGGTCTTGTATTTTAAGGAAGTTGGTTTCCTAAGTGTTAAATTAATGTAATTATTTAGGATTTTGAGTGATTTTAATGAGAATAGGAATTAATTAAGTATTGTGAGGCATATTGTAAATGTTCTCGAATGAAGGGGAACATGAGAGAATCATGATAGTTAAGAGTTCATAGGGATTGATAGCTTTGGAAATTGTTGACACCTAATCATCAGGATTGGGTGAACAACTGTAATTGATGTAAATAAATAATAGAAAATATGAAGAGTTACCGGGAGATGAAATGAACAGTCTCTTCCTCATGTATACAACAAAGACCAACCTGAATGAATATTATTAATTAATTTGAGGAGTTATCTCCTGTTCTAAAATGGTATCAGAGCCAGTGCCATTTTTGGCTTCCCTCTTTAGTTTGTAACTCATATTCTACCTATATTCTAAATCCTTTGCAGACTGACATCTCTCTCATATCCCCTACGACTCACTATTATTCTGCTGATTCTGGCACCCTCCACAACCATCAAGCCTACCAGTGCTGCCCTCTCTGCTACGCTGCTCCTGTTGTTGCTCGATACCTACAAAACGCTCAACCTTTCTGCACTCTCCCCACCAGTTGCCATACCTGAAATATATGGTATCGTAACTGCAATATATCAACAGTTACGAATGCTACTCCCATAACGTCGAATACAGGAAAATCTTTGTGAACTGGGAAGGGAAAAGGTTGCAGATATTGATTCATCCAACTGCTCCAACCATACGACTCCATGACTCTCCATCCACGGCTCTCCACCACAACCCTCCTCCATACACAATCCTCTGATACCTCGGCCCTTGGCATATGAATCCGCTCCAATATAACGCTCCAGGTTATATTACGTTGAATGCTGTTGGTATAACGTTGTTGGTATATTGATAAAAGATCTCACAACAGACATGGAGGTGAACGCATACGTCGTATAACCAGTGGGCCTACAGTGTTGAATCTGGAATGGTATGTCGATTTTTTTTAAGACTGTGTGGCATGTGCGTTCATGTTAACTAAGAGTTGAAATATATATATCACACGATACTCTGTTTTTTTTAAGACTATATTGTATGATAGAGGTGCGATTTTTTTTTTGAAGACTATATTGTATGACAGAGGTGCAAATTTTTTTTTGAAGACTATATTGTATGACAGAGGTGCGAAATGGTGTGGTGAGCATACTATAAGATTTATGCATTAAAAATGGTGTGATTAGCGGTTCTTTTTTAATGTCGAGGGCATGAATGCTTGATATATCATATGAAAGAAGGTTGAAAATACAATGGTCTGTGATGGTATGTCATATATTATGAATGGTGAGTGGTAATATAATAATATTATACAAGTGGTGATATTCTATATGGATAGAATATAGCTTTGTTCTTTGTATATTAAATCATTTCTTACCTAATCAAGAAGGAAGAATAAGGTTGCATTATTTTGAAGCACATAGTCTTTCTTTTAAGAATGCATTCAATCATATCTGTTGTGGGAGTAGTTCTCACTATCAAGGAGAACTATCCTGAGTGGTCTCGAAAGATTAAAAAACACCCTCATTTTCAATGAGTTGTGGAAAGGAGTGTGTGTTGGAGACCGAGACAAAGAGCCAGAACAACATACCTCAGACAAGGAGTTCACCATTTGGGAAAATAAGAACAGCAAGGCCTATGCATTGATTGTAGCATCAGTAAGTGAAGAGGTGAGTCGCCATATTTCACCATGTTCAAATGCTTTCGAAGCCTTATAAAAACTGAAGGAACTCTATGACTCACACTCTGTACTTGAAGTTGTTTAACTCATGATTAAACTCTTCACTTTTGAATTACAAAATAATGATCCTCTTGCTCTTGCATCCAAAGTAAAATCTATAATGCATGATATCAAAGCCACTAAGGTTGAATTGGGTATTCCTATGATCGCTTTTCTCAAGGAAATTTCTCCTACTTACTCCAATTATCTTGAGTCATTGCAAACAAATGGAAATCTCAAAGATATTACCTTTGAATCTCTTGTGAAAAATTTTACTGAAAGAGAGAAAGCTTTTGGAAAGAAGACAACCCCTAAATCTTCTGAAGAGGTTGTGTGCCTTGCTCATAAAGAAAATAATCTTGCCCAAGATTCTTCCAGAGGAAGAGGTGGTCGAAGAGGAAGAGGAAGATATTTTAGAGGCAGGGGGACAAACACTCTCAAGGAGAAAAGTTAGATTTGCACTGCATACGCTGCAAAAGAAATGGATCACATGATGCCTCCAAATGCAAGTTACCTTGGGATAAAATTGAGCAGCAAAGAAACCAAGCCAAAGGTAAAAGTAATGACACAGACAAAGGTAAAGCACCTGAATCTGCTCATTATGTTGTGGCACACTGTAATATTGGAGTAAATGAAGACTTATTTCATGCTTCACTTGCTTCTTGGAAAAATGATTGGTTGCTTGATTCAGGAGCAACTTGCCACATGACTCATAGAAAATATTTTTTTGAAGAATTTACTAACAATGTTGATAGAGTAGTATACTTTGCAGACCAATCAAAATTCAAGTCATCGGGGCTTGGCACAATCAGGCTTAAATTACCTAGTCTTCCAGACTTTCTTCTGCATCATATTCTATATCTCCCACAACTAAAGAGAAACTTGTTATCCTTGGTCTAAATCCACCAGCAAGGTCACTCCATTCATATTTTTGATGGCAAGCTTGAGGTGAGAAAAGAATCTTACCACTCACTTGTCATGAGGGGGATAGAAGAAGAAAGGCTTCTCAAGTTGTAGGGTACCTCTGCTTGTGCACAACATTTCTCATACAATTCTCATTATGAAGAAGGTACACTTCCATCAAGTTTATTATGGAATGCTAGATTTGGAAATTTGAACTATGACAGCCTCCGCTTGTTGAAGAAAAATGATGTTACTATTTTGCCTACAATTCCTAGGAAACTTAAGCAATGTGATGCTTGCATTCTAGGAAAGCATAGCAAATAGTATTTTCATGATTCACATTCAAGAGCACATAGAAAACTTGAACTCATTCATTCAGATTTATGTGGTCCAATGCCTGTTCCTTCTGGATATGGAAATAAATATATGATGACATTTATTGATGACTACACCAGAATGTGTTGGGTTTATTTATTGAAGAACAAATCTGATGCTTTTCAAACATTCAAGAACTTTCATACATGGATTGAAAATGATGCACAATCTCATATTGGCTCTATTTGCACTGATAATGGAAAAGAATACACTTCAAATGAATTGATTTGAGGAGTTACCTCTTGGTCTGACATGGGATCAAACATCAAAAAATTGTGCCTTATAATCCCCAACTGAACGGTGTAGCTAAAAGAATGAATAAGACAATCTTAAATATGGTGCGCTCCATGATGTTTTACAAAAATGTAAAATTGATGTTTTGGGCTGATGCAGTTCTATGTGTTGTATATATAAAGAATAGATGTCCATCTAATACTATTAGAAACAAGACTCCCAAAAGAAATTTTGATTTCTGAAGAATTAGTCAAGAAGTTAAATCTAGAAACTGTTGTACATCCAACACCGTATCCTTTAGGTTGGATATGTAAGAATGCAAATTTGCAGGTGACAAGGAAGTGTATCCTAAGATTTTCAACCAATGCAAACTTTCTTGATGTAGTGCCACTTGAGATTCCAAGTACTTTTTTGGAAGCCCATATCTTTATGACAGGAGAGAAATATTTCATCCCCATGAGAATAAGTACCACTTGTTTAGTAATGGAAATGAGTACATAGTTAGAGTGCATAGGAACAAGATGAGTTTATCCAAGACAAATGAAGAGAATTGTGAAGGCAAATCAAAATTTTGCTTTGTTAATGTTCAAGCATAAAGAAGTTGTGAATGAGGCCTTTGAAGGAGATGCATCAAATGAACTGTTACACAGTAATTTGTCACCATTAGTCACCGTCCCTGTTACCCCTTTTCCGCACTTTGGAGGACTCATTCCGGGACTTGTGAGCAGTGACATAACTTGAAAACACTTGCATTATGTTCCCCTAAGTATGGACTTCACATGCCTTGAAGACATCTCCTACAAAATATCCTTAAAAAGTCCCCTTTTTCAATTAGCGCGGATCCACAGTGTATCACCCGTGCCAATGAAGGAAATTCTCCAAAGAGGGCGTGCTCATTGGTGCTCTGTCTCAGAGTCTTACCTGCGCCAACCAAGTTTGGAAAAGTTTGTTAACAAATGCACGCCCGAGAGTTTTTTCCTTTCAACTCATGTGGCTTTTCAGGGATAATGTCAATCTCATGGATGTCGAGAATCATCATCCACAATAGCTTTTCGAGTATAATGCTTATCCCATGAATGTCTGGATTCATTGGATCTCTTCCTCCTCCTCCATCTATAAAAGCTTGTTCTGGTGCATTTGACAAGCTAGTTTTGAGTAGAGGGAGAATTATACTGTCAGAAGTCTGAAAGATTATTGTAAGAGTCTTCTTTGCATCCATAATCAAAGAGAGAGAGGCTTGTTCCCAATCCCGGCAAGCTTTGCAAGACATATGTAGCTGATCACCCAGCCAAAGGAGGATTTGACGTTAGAAATTTGGTTGTATACTCCTTTGTTGATTATCAATAATAGATGACTATCATTATGGTTCCATTCTTGCTGTTCATTATGATGTTGTTTGAATTATATCTTTTCTGACCGATATATAATTGCATCTATTAGATTTTATGCTTGTATTCATGTCGTTCTTTGCACGTGCAGGTGTCCATTCATGGAGATCGTGAGGATCGTGACCGGCCGGAGCAAAGGAACGGGAGTGTCAACTCTTCTACAACACTAGCGTTGGAATCCAAGTAGGCTCTCATAATCCACCTTTAATTTGCAATTAGGAACTTGCGTGATAGCATTTTTTGATTGTTGCTAGACCCATTTTGGGCTAGTAGGGATTGCCTCTGTCTGCAGAGGGGGTTTACCTCTCCAACAATTTGGCGACTCCGTTGGGGAAGCTATTTGTTGTTTGATTCGTAAACTTTGGATGGAGCCTGAAGTACAGCCAGGTAGCCTTCGAAACGATATTTCTCTGCATTAGCGAAGTAGATCAACGCCACTTCAGTCAATCTCCGGTTTGGTTTACGAACCGAACATCTTGGAATTTGTCTTGCACTTTGGTTTTCTCTTGTTTTGATTTCTTAGATAGTTTTCTGGTTTGGATTCTTTGCTGTCTCTTGCTGCTTGGTCGGTCTAGATACTGTCGATTAGACCCTAGACTGCTTTTTTTTTATTTTTAAGCCAACAAACTTTATTAGCGCGATTTTTTACCTGACAGTCGCACCAGTGGGCGCAGGTTGCACAAAAGCAACTCGCGCTAATCCCTTAATAGCGCGAGTTACAGACTGACAGTCACGCCAGGCCTGTGAACTTTGCCAGTTTGCTTGTTTGGAAGCCTTCTGAACTCGGATTTCTGTCTTTTCACATCTTTTTCAGCTACTGGAGTGTGTCAGAGCTCTGTTTGACTGGTTTTTGACCTTCATCCTTCGGGTGTTTGCCTCTTTCCATCGATCTCATATCCCAGCCCTAGAGCATCTAGTGGCTTTGTACATCGAGCCTTCCGTGGGAGTTTTTGGTTCTTTGATTGTCCAGTCGACTTCTTGGCTATTTTTTGCACTTGTCTAGTGGTTGTCAAAACTTTTTATTGTGTGCTTCGAGCAATCTACCTATTGTTCGTTTGGATTTCGCTTGGCTTCGTTTGGGCTTAGATCACATAGCTCATTGAGGTCTTTGTGATTCTTCTTGGCTTGACAGATTGTCTTGGTGTTTCAGACTTGATTCTATTTTCATTGAGTGAAATTTGTCCGTTTACTCTTTGTTATCATCTCTCAAAAAATTTTTAAGTGCATTATGCCATTTAAAAAAAAAAAAAACAAACGATCTTTTTGCATTGCATTAGTTAATGGAAGTTATCATTCTCACCTGTTATTAGCAATTAGTCACTTTTAAAAAAAAAAGAAAAAAAAAAGTTTCGTTTATTTCCATTAGCTGCATTAGAATCTTTGTTGATTGTTTGATGATCATTTTGTTTGTTTGAAAGATCTCAACTCTTCTGTAGTTAGAATTCATCGAATGGAATGATACATTTTGGCATATAGCTTGCATTTAGGAAATTATGGGAGATCACATACGATAGGACCTGAAAACTGAAACCTAATCAAAGATCAACTGTAAAATGAACTGAATGAATCTAAAAACGCATTGGAACTTAACGCATAAATTCTAGAGGTCTAGGCTAGAGACGTGTTCCGACGTCGTTAAACCTAGTCACTGTTGTTTCACATTATGGTTAGGTGATTCCTCCTTTTGTGACTCGATAGTGGTCTAGCACGGATTTGTGCTCCCACGTACCGTCGAGTATATGTGGAGACCCCACTAGGTTATCATCCCTTATCCACAGGAAGCCGTGTCTGCCGCCTTACAAGCCGTAACGCACCGAACACAACATTCGGGAAGATTGACTTCCATACAGAAAGTCCTTGGTTTTCATACGATTGCCAAGGTGTATAAGCAGTTTTACGGATTGTCTGGTAAACCTTTTGCCTAGTTTCTCCAGAGTAGTCACTTTCGTTCCTTTTCAGACTCCCTAAAAGAAAAGGTCCATCTGAGCACTTGTCACTTCAGGCTCATTAAACATTCGAAGGCGACTAGAGTCATCTTTTTGTCCTTTTCTCCACTCTTAAAAAATGAAAAGGTCAAGTTATGTCCTCGCGTCTTAAAATTTATTCGGCCACGATTCACATTTACCCGGTTAGATCTTGTTTGCATTAGCTTGAGCAGGTTTCTTTCTCGTTTTTAATGGCAACCTTCCCCGAGTCTACCGGCCAAGGTGTTCCCCCGGATGGAAACCCTAGTCCATTTCCTTCTTTTGGAAATGTCGGTGCTCCGTATATGGCAACTTTGTCTTTGCCTGGGTTAACCATCGGTTTGCCCGTATGGTTGTTTTCAACCTCGGTGGTCCCAAGTGTGATGACTCCTGTTCCAACGTCTCCTCCACCTGAACAACATCATGTTGATTCCAAGGTGGACCTTTCCCCTTCTTCGCCTGTTTCTGCGTCCTCATCTTCTACTTCGCCTGGCGAAAGTCTAGATTCAAGTAACTAGGTGGCTAAGAAGAAGAAGAAGAAGAAGAAGAAGAAGAAGAAGAAGAAGAAGAAGAAGAAGAAGACTCCTAAGCGAGAGGTTAAAATTACAACTCAAGTCGAGCCACCTTCTGCTCCTCCGCGAAAGGTCAAATTTCCTTGTAGATTATGCAAGGAGGACCATCTTCTTCGCGATTGTCCTGGCATTCCCAAGGTCTTAGAAGTATGGTCTCGTGATCCGGCTCGCCCCTCATCGTCCTCTGGAGCTCACGGCGATGCTACCCTATCAGCTAGAAATGGTAAGGGAAAAGGGAAGATTCGAATCCCCTGTAGACTCTGTGAAGGCAATCATCCCCTTCACCTTTGTCCACTCATGGATAAAGCCTTCGTTGTCTTGGAAAGTCTCACAGCTCCTTCACCCCAACTACCCGTTGGCTATCAACGTCTCTCTGCAGCCGCAGATCGTTCCCCTACTAACAAAGAGATCGAAAAAGATTCCTATCTTGTCCAGCCTCCTCTTCCCGAACCTGGCTGTGCCAAGCCTGTTCCAGACCAACCATTGGTCGGAAAGAGTGTCGACTCGAGTTCACCACCCGTCGACCACTCTATTTTGGAAGAGCATCATTCCCATGTTCTTCTCGTCTCCTCAGATTCTCCTGAGTCCAGAAACAACTCTCCTATCCCAGTTGCTCCCGAGAGTCATGCTTCGGTTCTTTTAGAGCAAGGGGGAAATCATACGATTCCCCCACCAAGTAGTTCAGTCGTTTCCTTCGACTGGAGTCATTTGACCACCTCCTGCCTTCCATCCCATGTGCCTTTCTGGGTCACGGTACATGCCTATAATAGGGCAATACCTGGCACTATTTTGGATGAGGGTGCATCTGTCAGTCTTATGCCTGCCACTACTTGGCAAGCTTTGGGTTCCCCACAGCTTGTGCCAGTCGCACCAAATCTGACGGCTTTTGATGGAGGAACTAGTCAACCATTAGGGATCCTTCCAAAGTTCCCTATTACTTTGGGAGGCAAAACCGTCTATATAGACGTATCGGTTACCAAAGGTGCTTTAGATTTCAGTCTTCTCCTTGGCCGTGACTATGTTTATTCCATGGGGGCCCTGGTCTCTTCACTTTTCCGTGTGGTTTGCTTTCCACACGATGGAAGGATAGTGACTATAGATCAATTATTGTTCGTTCGTCCCTGGGTGCCTCCTGCGCAGTCGTCATCCCCTCCTGGTTTTCATCCACCAGTTCCATCTACCCCACAACAGATCAACTACGTGGCCACTTATCCCGTGCCTGGATCTAGTGATGCCACCATCATGCATAGTGTCCTGGGGGAATTGGGTCCTGACTTCCGAGATGTTACCCTTCCGCTCAGAGTGGCACTCTTGGAAGCCCCGACTTCCTATACATTCTAATGAAGTTCGGGCGGAGCATAGTTCTCTTTCCTATGTCAAGCTCCTTAAAAAATGAAACTAGGTCTGGTCGGAGCATAGTTCTCTTTCCTATGTCAAGCTCCTTAAAAAATGAAACTAGGTTTGGTCGGAGCACAGTTCCTTGTCTTGTGTCAAGCTCGTTAAAAATTGAAACAAAGAGTCCTGAGCATAGTTCTTGTTCTTGTGTCAAGCTCGTTAAAAAATGAAACAACTCCCTTTCCAAATCGAGTCTTTGATTAAGATCTCGTAAAATCCAAGTCGAGTCTTTCCAAGATCTCGAAAGCGAACCTTCATTCCATCCACTTTGTTGAATGAAATGAAGCTTGGGGGGCATGTACCTCGATTTGCGTCATTATGCTGGGGGAATGCGAACTTATAACAAGCATAGTTTTTCGTTTCAAACTTGTGTAAACATGAAACCGAATCCAAGCAGAGTTCTCCATGGTTCAAGCTTGTGTAAAAATGAACCCATATCCGATTTACATCTCGTGACTGCTGCCTATCTGCTAAATTCTGTTAGATGAGCCTTGGTTGTTTCATTCCATCGCCACCATCTCTTTGGCCGATCATATGCTTTCACTTGGTTGTGTATCCTTTCCTGAGGAACTGCAGCGATGAGTGGTTTTATTAGCCAGCCTCTTGACCATTACATGTTTTGAGCAGTTCCACCATTGTTGCAACCAGTTGCTACCCTTTATACCACTTGTTCCTCCAGGACGAGTCTCCTTTTAAGCTCTTTTCTGACTCATAAAAGATGAAAAGATCGCCGAGTTATCCCTCTTGACTCGTTAAACATAAATAAGAGGCAGACGTCTTAAAACTCTTTTCCGACCGTGTAAAAAACGAAAAGATCGTCGGACCCTTGTCGTTTCAGGTTCGTTAACGGTTACGAAGCGACGTGGTTTCGATCGCTTTTTTACTTTTTCAGGTCGAAATCACTACTCATGAAAAGTACTCCTCGATCGTAATGGTCGCGGCGGTTCTTTCGAGCATTGTTTTATACTTTTTCGGGCTCGAGAGACACAACTTTACGAAAAAGGATACCCTTGGAGTTTTCTTTTCTGCTGTCTTTTCAAACTCTCTAAACATGAAAAGACGCCGAGTTCTTCCTCTGTCAGACTCGTTAAAACTTGATGACATTGGAGTCCATCGAGATGACGTTACAAGCATATGCTATCCCCGTCAAGCTTGTTAATAAAAGTAACTAGGGTACTCGCCAGAAATGGTGGGGGAAAATGGAACCATAATTATTGTCGTGTCGGCAGTATGTCGCTCTTGAACATGGTACTTGTCTGCTTTCGTGTCTGGGTGGGAATATCTCATCTCATTTTTCACTTGCCTCCGTGGATTTGGGTAATCCTGTTTGACCTCTCATCTGCTCATTGCCTCGTCACCATGACCTCTGATCCATTGATGTCAAATACTACCAATTCCACTGTCGTGCCGCCAATATGTTCAAGAGAAGTTGACCTCTACAGAATAACAACCTCCTTCTGATAGCTCACACAATTTTGATCCACCACAATATTCTTTCTCTATCTCATGTCGATGATGTGGGAAACACTATGGCCCACCTTCGATCAAGGTCACTTCCTGTCGACTTCAACTCATTATCCAGGAAGCTGATCTAGAGACTCCCTTCCGGTGCCTTGGAGCCTGCATGCCTCAATGGCAGGTTCTTCGTGTTCGACGTGAGGTTTTCATCATTGGCCTCCGATCGAATGATTCTACGGGTGTTCGACGCCATCTCACTGATTCACATGCTGTAGATTGTACCTATAGTACCTTGAGGGCCATTGTCATTATTGGTGGTACCTCTTGCATCTGTTAACAGTTTTCATTATTGACTGGTAATCAGACAATGTTCATGCATGTTCGACTTCAACTCATGTATTCACATGCTTGAACTTGTACTTTTGTTCGAGTCGAGATGGAGCATAAGACCCTGGATTTTGTCTGTTGGAATCCAGGCTGCGATTTTGTGGATTATTATTACATGACTCATTCACTGGATGGCTGCGACCATACCTGAGTCTATTCATCGATCCTAACCAGATGGCTGCGCCCATACCATGGATCTAGATTATTATGTACTCTGTTGTGGATGGCTGCGACCATACCACATATATCATGTACTTGAGCTATCAGTTGTATCTCTCTATGCAGATTCTCCAGCGGCAACTGCATGTGTTCTTGTAAAGCATTTCACCCCTCTCTCTCTCTCAGGCCTCATGCTTTAGGGGGCATCTGTTACACAGTAATTTGTCACCATTAGTCACCGTCCCTGTTACCCCTTTCCCGCACTTTGGAGGACTCATTCCGGGACTTGTGAGCAGTGACATAACTTGAAAACACTTGAATTATGTTCCCCTAAGTATGGACTTCATATGCCTTGAAGACATCTCCTGCAAAATATCCTTAAAAAGTCCCCTTTTTCCATTAGCGCAGATCCACAGTGTATCACCTGCGCCAATGAAGGAAATTCTCCAAAGAGGGCGCGCTCATTGGCACTCTGTCTCAGAGTCTTACCCGCGCCAACCAAGTTTGGAAAAGTTTGTTAACAAACGCACGCCCGAGAGTTTTTTCCTTTCAAATCATGTGGCTTTTCAAGGATAATGTCAATCTCATGGATGTCGAGAATCATCATCCACAATAGCTTTTCAAGGATAATGCTTATCCCATGAATGTCTGGATTCATTGTATCTCTTCCTCCTCCTCCATCTATAAAAGCTTGTTCTGGTGCATTTGACAAGCTAGTTTTGAGTAGAGGGAGAATTATACTGTCAGAAGTCTGAGAGATTACTGTAAGAGTCTTCTTTGCATCCATAATCAAAGAGAGAGAGGCTTGTTCCCAATCCCGGCAAGCTTTGCAAGACATATGTAGCTGATCACCCAGCCAAAGGAGGATTTGACGTCAGAACTTCGGTTGTATACTCCTTTGTTGATTATCAATAATAGATGACTATAATTATGGTTCCATTCTTGCTGTTCATTATGATGATGTTTGAATTATATCTTTTTTGACCGATATATAATTGCATCTATTGGATTTTATGCTTGTATTCGTGTCATTCTTTGCATGTGCAGGTGTCCATTCACGAAGATCTTGAGGATCGTGACCGGCCAGAGCAAAGTAATGGGAGTGTCAACTCTTCTACAACACTAGCGTTGGAATCCAAGTAGGTTCTCATAATCCACCTTTAATTTGCAATTAGGAACTTGCGTGATAGCATTGTTGGATTGTTGCTAGACCCATTTTGGGCTAGTAGGGATTGCCTCTGTCCGCAGATGGGATTTACCTCTCCAACATGAACAATTTGATTTCATTGAAGTTTCTAATGGTTGTAATAAGTTGTTTCAGGGCTCTAACATGTTTCCTTCTAAAAGAGGTAAACAAGATGAAAAAAAATTGCATCAGCATACATCATTGTTGAACAGTGATGGGAACAAGATGCCAGTGCTAAAGAGTGCAAAGGTCAAAGAGAAAGTGCCAAAGAAATTTGAAAAATAAGGCATAGGTTCCATAAGTTCTTCTTAGGGGTTTCAAAATGGTGCATGGCAATGGTGAAAAAACTTGGTCAAGAGTCGAGCCAAGTACAAGGCAAGACAAGCTAAACATCGTCATGTCGACAATGTTCGAGGTTAGAAAGATTTCAAGTTGATTAAGTTTCCTTTGATTGACAACAAAGGAGGGAATATGTTTGTTCCTTCAAGGACAGTTTTTTGTTCTGCAAATTCTGGGAAATTGCAACAAGATGGCATCTACAACAGCAAGATAAGGTCTCTAGAAACAACGAAAAAGATAAATTTTCATGAAAAGCTCAAATTGTTGAATTCAGGAAAATTATAGTGGATTGAGACTGGAAGGGTGAGGGGGTTGTACCCCCATATAATTTTTCAATAATAAAGAACTTTTGGGGTCCAAAAGCTTCCAGTGGGGAGGAGTGATTCGTTGGATCAAAAATATGTTCAAAAATGAAAGTTGTCAGAATGGCTCGAAAATGGAATGAATTGATAGAGCTCGTCATTATGAATCTAGCGCAACTCCTTTCATGGAAAATGAACGTCATATGCTCCGAGAAATGAGTTCTGATCGATTTCTCAAATAGGAAAATTTTGGCAAAAAATTGTGCAAGATGCCTAATCAATAGTCCACACAACTACTGGGCCTGCTAATTATGTAAGGTGACTGGGCTTCAAAAGATCCAATGATATCGCACCACTTGTCAGGTTTATAGTGGTGTTGCATTGGAAAATTGTCATTGGGTGATTGTTTTGTTGGTGACATGGACCAACCAGAGGTTTCCACTATAATTTTTGGGGAAAGTCAGATTAACCTCCACGGGAGTCAAACTGCTGACCTCCACCAAACAAACCGCAACCATTTACTAACCAACCACATATGCCACTTGTTAAAAGGTGGTGTGGATATTGAATTTAATGGTTAGTGTGCATGAAATGGGGGGTGGGGACCATGGTTAACCCCCGAACCCGATCCACAGACCATTGTTAGGGGCTAACCACAACCCCAAACCGTTATATTAACCTCTGCATGTGATATCTACCACAGCGGTAACCACAACTTGGAACTACTGAGCTTAATACTTAACCACCGTGCCTAACACCGCGCCATCCCCATGTGAACACCCAAACCATCGTGGTCAGCTAACCGCCTGTGCCAACACTAGCCCAAACTGTCTGCCCAAACTGCCACCTAAATTGTGTCATGTGACCTCCTTTAACCGGTTAGCTAGAACTGCCAGGATGACTGCTAGCGGAGGAGGCCAGCCCTGGGGGGCTAACCCCAGGCCTTATGGAGGGCCATATGACCAGGGGTGTGTGGATTTCAAGGGCTTACTATCCAAACTAACGGTCCTACAAATTCGCTCGCCTAGCGGGAATTGAGCCTCGTTTGGAGGAGAAGTTCTGCATTCGGGTGCCTATGCTGGGTTTGGGCTTAATTGTAGGGAGATTAGCTACAGAATTGGGGAAAAGAGAGAAAGAGGCATACCTTTCACACTTTTTGGTATTTTTGGGAGCAGAAAGAAGCTAAATAGGGGTTTTTTGATAGCTTTGAAGCTGTTGGAGCAGGTTTTGAAGCTATTTGAGCACTGTAACTCATTGTAATCACCTTTTTTTGAGAATAATGAAAGAGTGCCAAGCATTGGAAGCTAGACTAGGAGACGTAGCCCAGGAGGGGTGGACTCCTTCATTACTTGTTGTTTTGTGTTTACTGTTATGGTTTTATTCTTTGCAACTTTTTGCAATTTATGAGTTAAATTCATGTTTTAATATGTGTGTGAATTCAACTTAAAGAGACATAAAAACTAATTTTATTAACTTTCAATTTACATAATCATCAAGCACATACATATACGGATCAATGTTGGTAGTTGCTTGCTTTATCTCCCAATACCAATTTCCTAATAGCCCAATAGTTGACATTCCAATGAAAGGACCATTCAATAATGGGCCTCCTTCATTAGTTGATAAATATGTTTATTTATACTAGTATATGTTGTTGCATTGGAATCCTACACATTTTCTCACTCGACAGCCCAATATCCGATGTCCCAATACCATTTTGTTAGCTAACAAGGAATCTATCATTAGCCGAAGGATGGTGTTGGGATCTGTGTGCATTAGGTGTTAATTCTTTGCAATTGTTGTAGTGTTTTTGACAGCCAATGTTTGATATCGTGATAGACTCCGGTCCTCAATCTGATTGATTGAAAACTCACAAACCTTCCATCTCCATCAACTGACATACAATGTGGGATCTATTAATGTTAGGGATTTTCTTGATGGTTTCCATCACGATCTCTCAAAAGTTGATAGCCGAAAGTATGATAGTTGATAGTCAAAGGCCAAAAATCCATTTCCAACTAGCCCTTGGCCATGTCTCTTATTGAACATGTGACTAGGAGTTGAATCCATAGACCTCCAACCCAAATTTTTTTAAGCTTTCGATACGTATTCCTTGAATTTTCTTCAAGGAAAGACATGCTGGAAAAGTAAGATCATAAAGAGAATTTAGTAGTTTATTTATGAGAAATGAGAATGGATATTGACAAGAACATGAGATGACTAACACACTTCAGAACTACAAAGATATTCACCAACCATTAAGGCATTCAAATTCCTCCATTTCATAGCCATTTACTGGGCCTTCTTCCAAGAAGAAAAAAAATACATTGTTCACAAATCCCCCCATCTAAGGCCTTTAAGCTTTCTTATCCCAAAAATGGTACCTTTTAGATGAATAAAATTCAAGCATGGATGCAACATGGTTTTTCATTCCCTAGGCTATCCTAAGAAAGGCCAAACACAATCCTTAAGGCCATATAAGCTTCGTTCAAGCCTTTCAAGTCCTTTAACAAACTTTCTACTAGTTGAAAATCATTCCTATGAAACTCTATAATACTTTTCCAAAAAACATTTCTCAAGATTCCTTCCTTTGGGCCTCCCTTCGAAATGAAAGATTCTACTCACATGTAAATCCACACTACCCGAAATAATTCATAATCTCCACAGTAGACTCAAAATTTATATGGTGTATCTAAAGCAGACTGAGACCTTGATTAAGATCACTAAGAGTCTGTCAATCCAACTATCCATCCTAGATGTCCAAAGAGTTGAGGTGTTAGCTTCCCCTATCTTCTAATCCATATCTGTTGGGAAAAATATTGAGAGGGGGGTGAATCAGTATTTAAACTTTCACAACAATAATTTTTCCTTTTCAAACTGTATACACGATTTTACAAAAACCAAATAGCGTATGTCTGTGACTATAATGAATGGAACCAATGTATAGATAATAAACTTGTAAAACAACTAATTCATTGTCTGTTGCACTTAAATAATAGTGTGATGCATTTACCAAGCATTAAACAGATGCAGTAAAAACAGAATAAATCAACACACATGAACACCAGGATTTTTCAGGTGGAAACCCAATGTGGGAAAAAACTATCGATTTTGTCGTCTCAGTCTTCAATACTCTTATCATAAAAAGTGTTTACAAGTTTTTTACTAGTGCAATCTCTTTCTAATATGCAGGAAACTACCTGCTGAAGGATACAACCTTCACTCATTTTCCCGCTTCTACTCGAAGGGAGATCCAACCCCCTATCTCTTATACTAGCTTATATGTTTACCAGTACATAGGTGCCGGCCTATAGAAGGCTACTCCTCCAGGGACCACGTTTCATAAATTTTTAGAATGGATACTCCTGGTACACATCAACACAATATGTAGGCCATGTTTCATCAAATTTTTATACTGGACCCATCAGTAACATTGAAGCTCAAAATCAATCACCACAACTGTAACACAACCATCAAATACAATTGCATCAACCAATCACTAAAACCCAGTCATCTCTGAAACAAAAAAAAAATCAATCAATCTGAACAGTCAGATCACTGTCACCAAAACATAGAGTTGAACCCAAAACACTGCATCAATAACCAAAATCAACTGCAACCTCAAAAATCATATTCAGAATGTATACACTACTTCAATGAGGCCAAACTGTGTGTATATGCTATTTCAATGAACTAATTCCCAAGTATCATTCTTTTCAATTTGGTCAAGTTCTGCATCCATGGCCTTAACCCAACATTCATCTTTGCTAGCTTCATTTACATTTTGTGGTTCTATGGACGATAATTAGGCTAGATAACTAGAAGATCCTACAAGAGTTCTTCTTGTTTGTACTCCATACCCTTTTTCTCCTAGAATTTGAGATTTTGGATGATTCTTTTGAACATACCTGGATGGATCCTTTTCCCTATCAAATGTATCTTCTTCTGATGATTCATTGACTTCTTTCTCTATATCATTTCGATTTGATTCGGGAAATCATTCACTGTCTTCATTATTATCATCTTCTTTTGCCGATGTCACCTGTTTCAGATTTCTGCATGCTTCATCGATTACAACATCAATGCATTCAAAAAAAATCGAAGTCTCTTATTATAAAACTTGTATCCTTTACTTCTAGATGAATAACCAAGAAATATTCCTTTGTCTGCTCTAGGTTCAAACTTACCAAGTTTTTCATCAATCGTTTTGATGAAAAAATTGCTTCCAAAAAATCTGAAGTGTTTTATGGTAGGAGGCTTACCATACCAAAGTTCATATGGAGTTTGATCACTATTTAGATGTACATGAGATTTGTTGAGAATATTTACTGCAGTATGTGCAACTTCACCCCAGAAGGTGTTGGAAGTTCTAGAATTAGCAAGCATAGCTCGATCCATTTGTTGAACTATTCTATTCATTCTTTCCATCACACCATTTTGTTGAGGACTTCTGGCAACAGAGAATTGTCTCTTTATTCCATGCTATTCAAAAAATTCATCTTATATGAATTCTCCTCCTCGATTAGATCTGAGACGTTTATTTTTAGATATGATTCATTTTCAACTAAAACTTTGAAGACTTTAAACTTTTCAAATGCTTCATCTTTATGTTTGAGTAAACCAATCCAACACATTCTAGAAAAGTCATCAATGAATAAAATGTACTATTCTTCTCCACGAGGTGACATTTTCCTTGTTGGTCCACACAAATTAGTATGAATGAGTTCAAGAGGCTTACTTGCTGATCCTTCTTTGGCATTGAATTGAACTCTCATTTGCTTACCGAATTGACATGGTTTGCATATGGTATTTTTTGGGATGATGATATCTGGAAGATCATGAACAACCTTGATCCCGCATGATTTTCTTATTTGAGAAAAGCTTAGATGCCCAATCTTTTGTGCCATAACCAGTTCTCTTTTGTTTTTCTTAGATAACATTGTTCTTGACCTCCTTTTAGTATATATAGATTGCTTGGATTTCTTGTACCTTTGATTATGGCCTTTCCTATGTTAATCTCACGAACCACACATTCTTTTGATAGAAACACAACTTCATTTCCTTGATCACACATTTGACTAACACTCAATAAGTTATGCTTTAAACCATCAACATACATAACATTTCTAGTTTTAACCTTTTATTTTAGATAAAAAGAACCTTTACCCTTAATGACAGCTAGTGTGTCATTTCCAAAAGAGACATTCTTTTCCTTTTCTAAAGCATTGTATGAAATGAGTTTATCTTTATCACCTATCATGTGTTTTCAGCATCCGCTATCAATGTACCATTGTTTTTCTTGTCCTTATGCAAATAGAGCTATGCCACATCTTTCTTACTGTAGTTCCTTCTTTGTCCATACCTTGCAGTTTGATGATGTCTACTCCTTTTGATATGTTGGCCCGAAATTTTCTCCTACATTCTGATTCTTCATGACAAAAGTTATTACAAAATGAACATTCAATTTCATCTTCAAGAGGAGAAAAGTTATTATAAGAGCTCTTCTTGATTCTGGTCATGCTCCTTTATTTTCTTGCTTCTCTAGTCATGATAGTTTTGTGAGCAACACATTGAGCAGCCTTATGACCAAAGTTATGGCATGAAAAACATTGTCTATTAAAGAAGATGTTTCTATGATCATAAAATATTTTGGCATTGTTCACCTTTTGGTTGGTGCTTCTATTGATGTTCACCCTTGGAGTAAAATGAGCATGATTTACCTAGGGAGTACCTTTAGTCTTTCTTTGAGGATTGACGCATTTTTGACTGATTTTTACTGCATCAAGATAGCTTTTGGTGACAGAGAAAGACTTTTCTGGTTGGGATGTTTCTCTAGTGTATCCAAGACCAGTCTTTACAAGAGGAGAATGTTGAACCTTGATGATTTAATCTAAGGTTTCTAATCCTTTATCAAATCTAAGATTCAGAGATTTTGTCTTCTCAAGTTCTTTTCTTAGACTCACTACTTCACACTCTAATTTTTCATTGTGATTTTTTCTTTTAGTGAGTTGATGTGTCAAAGTGTCTATGACCATATTCTTTTCTTCCAAACATATTTTGTGTTGAGTGATTTCTTCAAGAAAATATTCTTCTTCTAAGGCATCCATAAAATTATCATTTTCATAAGCCATGATTAGTTTGATATCGTGTTCGGATTCATATTCATCACTATTAGACAGGACATCACTATCTTCATGAGTATAAAAACTTCTTCTATTAACAAATTGTTTCCTATTAACTTTTGCAGAATCCTTTCCTTTGTCATGATTATCTTTATGAGGACATTTAGTAGCATAATGACCAACTCAACCACAAGCAGAACATTTGAAGGGAAGCTTACCTCTAAGTATTCTGGAACCCCGTTGAAGTTTCTTCACAAAGTTTACCTCATCTTCTTCTAATATATATCCTGATTCCTTGAGGTCTTCCTTTTCTTTTCCCTTTGTAGAGGCTTTAAAAGTGGCTTCTCTAATTTATAATGGACCTCCTTTCCTCATTTCAAACGTAGTTAAAATTCCATGAAGTTGAACTACATTAACAGATTGTAGATCCTACTTCTCTTCAATGGCAGATATGTTTGACTCAAATTTAGGAGATAGAGATCTCAAAATTTTCTCTACTAAATTAGCTTCCTTTATTTCTTCACCCAGATTCTTCGTGCGATTTACAATCTCATCTACTCATAAAAAGTAACTAGCAATACTTTCATCACTATGCATCTTGAGATCTTCATATTGAATTCTGAGAGTTTGGAGTTTAGCATGTTTTACTTGGGAGTCTCCTTCATATCTCTGAATGATTTTGTCCCATATTTCTTTGGTTTTGTTGAGTTGCATGACTTTAATGAATTATGATTCTCGTAGAATTCCCAATAATGCATTGACAACTTTGGCATTGGTTTTGAATAATTTCTTTTATATTGGATCTGTGGGGACCGCTACTGGATATTGGTATCCTCCTTCCACAATTTCCCAAACGTCAGCTCCAAGAGATTGAAGATAGGCTCTCGTTCTTATCTTCCAATATGCTAAGTTATTTCCGTTGAAAATTGGTGGTCTGATAGATCCCATTCCTTCGCGATTATTCATCTTGAGAGATCTTCCTTCAAGTGATCAAGATTCTTCTGAAAGACCTGCTCTGATACCGATTGTTGGGAAAAATACTGGGGGGGGGTGAATCAGTGTTTAAACTTTCACAATAATAATTTTTCATTTTCAAACTGTATACATTATTTTACAGAAACCAAACAATGTATGTCCGCAACTATAATGAATGGAACCAACGTATAGATAATAAACTTGTAAAATAGCTAATCATTGTCTCTTGGACTTAAATTGTAGTGTGATGCATTTACTAAGCACTAAACACATGCAGTAAAAACTAAATAAATCAACACACATAAGCAACACACATGAACACTAGGATTTTTCAAGTGGAAACCCAATGTGGGAAAAAACCACCACTACTGTCATCTTAGTCTTCAATCTTCTTATCATAAAAAGTGTTTACAAATTTTGTACTGGTGCAGACTTTTTCCAGTATGCAAGCAACTACCTACTGAAGGCTACAACCTTCACTCATTTTTCAACTTCTACTGGAAGGGGGCTCCAACCCCCTAGCTCTTGTACTGGATGATATGTTTACCGTATGTAGGCACCAACCTATAGAAGGATACCACCTTCACTCTTCCTCCAGGGACCACATTTCATAAATTTTCAGACTAGATACTCCTGGTACACATCAACACCATATGTAGGCCACGTTTCATAAATTTTCAGACTAGATACTCCTGGTACACATCAACACAATATGTAGGCCAAGTTTCATCAAATTTTCATACTAGACCCATCAGTAACATTGAAGCTCAAAATCAATCACCAAAACTATAATACAACCATCAAATACAACTGCATCAACCAATCACTAAAACCCAATCATCTCTGAAGAAAAACATAATCAATCAATCTAAACAGTCAGATCACTGTCACCAGAACATAGAGTTGAACCCATAAAACTGCATCAACAACTAGAATCAACTACATCCTCAAAAATCATATGTCAGAATGTATATGCTACTTTAATGAGGTGAACCTTCATGTATACGCTACTTTCTGTAACCCAACCTGCATATACCTCTAAATATACTGATCATAAAACTTTTGAACAAAAAATTGCACTAACCAAAGACATTCTGAAGATCTCTTGTCATATTATAGAGTTCTAAATAGATAGCAGCAAAGATCACCCTTCTTACTCAATCAATCAGTCAACCAGATTCAATCTCCTTATACAATCAATTTTACTTCAGATTTAATGAAAACATCATTGAAAAACAACAGTAAACCAACAACACTGATCAGATAAATCAGTCATTTATGAACAACAAGCCCTTCCTTTGCATACACTACTTGGAAGTACCGAACCCACATGTATACGTGCCTTCATCGATTCGAACATGTGTATAGATTTTCAAATAATGACTTATAAATTCGCAGCTTTTTAAGACTTCAGATATACCGAGATCATAGCATATAAAGGATAAAACATGTGTTAGCAATTAGATCTAGACTATCCATTATCATATCACACAATGATAATTAATTTCAGGTCTCATGATCCTAATCCAACATTGTATCCAAGGGTGATCAAGATGTTTCAGATCTATATCATAACCATAACCCTTATAACACAAAATATACTTCATATAGAAGTACTAATGAAAAACCCTTTCACTTGCACACTTTTAGCCCTTTGATCTTCTCCTCCTTATATACTTAGAGCCTTTTTCAATACGATGCACCAAAATAATAGTTAGAACCTATGGTATTTTTAGACGGGATCAAGTAACTGTTATTCCACTCAATATTGTGGGCTAATACCATGGTATGGACCCTTGGTATTCTTTAACCTTAATTTTCCATCACATACGTGTTTTTCCTTCTGTGAAATTATGTGCATACGTATATGCTCCTTTTATTCTATGTACCTGCGTGTATACGCAACTTGGACTAGGTGAACCAACTATAGAACTTAAAACATTCTCCTTCCTCAATTTCTTGTTTCTGATCTATAATCCTTTATCCCATTATCTTGTTCTTCTATGTCATTTCTCTGTTACCTCTAACTATACCTGTTACAATGTGAGTTTCCATCATACATCACTTTATCATTTCTGAACTAACCTGTATGTGGGTTGCCATCAAGGACAACACATGTACCATAATGCCAACAATATCTTATTACTTATTAAAGGCATATAACCACCATGAATATTAACAATAATTAGGGCCCAAAATCCATAAACCCTATTCTCTTGAAATACATACTATCAACACACTAAGATCAATAGTCATGCATGTGGACACTAGAAAACCATTATAGCTAAAGTTACCATGTCATATCATAAACAAGCATCACATAGGCTACTTAGGAGACAAGCTCATAGATATACACAATTTATAAAAATCATTTATATTTCATTTAATATTATTTACATTACATATTTGCATACTCCATAATACTTATATAATCAATATACAATGCTACCTGCAATTGATAAAAGGTGAGTCATATTCTACTCCACCATGGGCTCATCTACATTGTAATATTTCTTACAATTTTTCACCCGTGAGCCTGACTAGGAAGCCATGAGGGAATTTCTCACTCAAAAAATACAAGGTGGAATCACGAAGTCCATTATCCTTTATTAGGTTTGATCCAGATTGAATCAATATGTTATTTGTAATCTATCTTGATGCTTTTAGAGTGGAAAGTTTGGAGGAAATAGCTTGCGACACCATTTTTACTAGTGGTCCCATCTTGGAAAATTTCAGGTGAAAAACTTCAAGAGCCATTTTTAGGCCTTAAATGACCATTTTCTCTAGTCCCAACCTTAATATGGACCTATATTCCAAAATATATACACTATATCATTCCAAAAATACAATAATTTCCTCAATTAAAGCTTCTATGAAAACTTTATACCTCCTGGAAGTTGACCTATCAAAATTGACCACTATAATTCGAGAGGATAGCATGTCATCCCCCATTACTCATGGAAAAATGTATAGCCACATAAAAATATGAAAATTTCTCTATAAATGATTATTTTTAACTCATATTAAAGGTTGGATGGGTTAAATTTGATTCCTAGTTGGCTATTGGGCCATGTTGCTAGGAGAAAAAGGGGTTCCATTCTATTTGAGAGCATTTTGTTCCATTGATGAACAAAGTAGCTAAGAGTGGATAAAGAAACAGAAAATAGAGAGGGTTTGTATACTATAGTAGCCCATGAGACACAATTCTCACTTATTTGTACTTGCATCCATTTCCATTCAAAGAAAGAGAGAGCGTAGCAACCTCACCTTCCAAATGGGTTTTCTCCTGAAAGCATTTTTTAGGTCATATGTTGTGTTATTGCCATTTTTGAGTGGTTCTTCTATTTGTTCCCTATTTTCTACATAATTATAATTTTCATGCATATGAAATAAGAAATAATTAAAAAATCTAGAAATCTAATGATAAATTAACTATCATATTGGAAGAATATGGGCATGAAGATGAAGAAGTATACAACATTCTGTTCATAGATAGATGTGAAAAAAAAAGTAGTTAACAAAAATTTGGTACAAATTTTGAGGGGTTACAATTAGAAGAATATGAAGACCTGGGATGAAAATTTAGTGTATATATATATATATATAACACTTTGATGATAGCCCCAAGGGTTAGCTCAGTTGGTTGAGTTCCCGTTGCTAAGTACCTTGCCAGTTGGGAGGTCATGGGCTCAAATCTTGTCGATGCCCTTGGGATTATTCCTTTCTTGTTTAGCTGGTGGGTAGATCCCTTCGAGTTGATCTGCCTGGTTTTTTCCTGTGGATGTAGTGGCCACTGAGTATCTATTAACCACCCTTAAAAAAAATAACACTCTTATGGTAGATTAGTCCACACTTCTACTGGTAGATTCCCATTTGAATTTTTTTTTGGATATTTTCCACCTTCACCTTTGGATATTGCATATAGGCAACAATGAGGAGTGAGGGAGGATCTTATAAGGGATGCCTTAATGGTGGAAAAATTTGTTTAGAATATCAATTAAATCCATCTATAGGTATAAGAGACACTACAAAAGTCACAGGAAAAATACAAGGTTAGGCGTGATCAAAATAAAATAAAGAAGTCATTCAAGGTGGGAGAAAAAGGAGAGGCTATAGGTTCTTGGTAAGAAAATCAAGACTCTATGATATGGTCCCTTTGAGATACTGGAAAAGGTATGAGATAATACTTATAGCCTCAATTTGCCACCATACATAATTAGATAAATTTTGAGGTCTAAAATGGTTCTCCTCAGGAATATTATAAAATAACAGTGGAAATAATAAAATAAGATTATATATCCTCACTAAATTTTGGAGGGAAAAAAGAAAAAACTATTTGTTCAACTCGTATTTTCAACTTATCTTTGTATGGTTTTACAAATTTTGAGCAGGAGAACTGTTGGATGCAAAATTTATTTTGCATCCAATGAGTACCCATGTTGCATACTTTTGATGGACCCTACTAGATGAAAAATGTGAAATACATGAAAAACGCGATTGCAATTCACATATTTCACATTTTTGTGTAGTAGAGTCCATCGAACGTGTTGTCACTCACTACATTATGAGTTTTTAGTTGCCTAAGGTGCAAAAGAGAAGTGACATTTGAAGCCATTTCCCAAGCCATAGAATCCCTAAAAGCTAAATCGGACTCTCTCGATTGGATAGTTCTCGGAATAAGCTTTCCAACGATATGTGGAAGTCTAAAAATGGACTTCTAGATCAGAAGTTAGAGCAGAGTGAATCTGCCCCTTGAAAAGTAGGAAACAAAGAAAAAAGACCAGGGGGGGGCTCATCACAATCGTGTCACAATCGCAATTGAGGTCTTTCAAAGCAGTAAATAAAGGAGGAAAAAGAAAACCAGCGATCCGTGATCGCCGATAATCGGAGATCGGAGGTCCGGGGCATATCACAAATCGCAGACAACAGTGGTCCAAGCTGCAGTGTATATCGGCAATTGGAGGTCTAATCTCATCGCATATTGCAATTGCAGTTTTCTGAAGTAGCAGTGGAGGAGGATGTGGTGAAATCAACGATCAACAATCACCGATATCGCAAATCACAGATCACAGATCGGAGATCCCAGGCTTATTGCAAATCACAATCGGCGATCGAAGGTCCATGGCCCATAGTGTATCGCGATCGAAGGTCCGGGGCATATTGAAACTCGGCAATGCCAAGTATCGGAGGGTACAACCAAACACGACGTCACGAAACCCCGAAGGTCGATAACACTAAAACCACCAAAATTTGGGCCGATAGTGTTAAATTGTCGAGGAGGGCCAAAATTGATTTGCAAAGGAAATCAATCACAAAACCAAGTGCAGGTGGGTCTTTTCTCTCTCCTCCAAAGGGCCACGTGGCAGAATATTAGTGGATTTGATAAAGACACGGTGGCGCTGATGTCATCATGACATGGCCAGTACAAAGGACACGTGGGATGTTGATTTAGCATTTTCAGGGGTCCTGTGGGGGCATATCCCGGTGACATGTGTCACCACTCAAGAAGCAACACATGGCATTGATGACATCATCAAATGACAATTGGCGATCGGTAGTAGCAGTGCATTGTGCATCACAAGGAATTCACCAATTTTGAACTACCGATAAAGGGGCTCCGATAAGGGGGCTAATCCATGGTCACATAAAGGACCGAAGAACCAAGGGCTAAGCACAAAAGGTGGTCGACAATCGGAAATCGGCAAAGCCTGAGATCACATCGCTCCAAGTTGATAAGAAACCTCTGATATAAAGGTCGAGCCCCAGGTCACAACCCTCGGCCCTATGATGAAGAAATACCAAAATGGGCTAAACCAAAAGGGCCAAAGATTATCAGGACTCGTTGTTCTGTGACGCCTTTTAGCGCAAAAGTCCCGATACAACAATGCCCCAATAGCATGCTACATAGCTTTAAAGGTGGATGGGTTGGCAATTGAAGCATTGGATGAAGTATGGTGCAATAGTAAATTGGTATGGGGGACTCAGGAATATTAATGGCTTAACATGGAGCTCCACTCATTCATAAACATAAAGGACTGCCCCGACATATTCTGCTTCTACTCTATAATAGGCAACCACATTTGATCACTCCCGGCTCCTGCGAGTGGTGAAGCCAAACCATTAAGACTGAAAGCGACAAGCAGAGACGTGGCCTAAGCAGAGGCGATGATAGGGGCGTCTAGGAGATATTTTCCTCACCATCATCCAGTGCTCTTTATTTCTGTGTATTTTCAAGAATGAAATCATATCCAAATGTAATCATTTTCGACAGCAGACCTTCACATGCTGGGATAGCTAGTCTATGAGACAGCTGGAGCTCAGTCCAAGTTATTTTGTAACTATTTTACAAATCTATCCCTCTCCTTATAAAAAGGGGGAAGAAAAACTTAACAAAGGCTACAAAATTTTGCACCCGAGGGTCTTCATTGTCGTATATTTTCTGCTAAATAGAGAACAATACCTGTGTATATTACAAATTTACTTGTGTTATTCAATAGCCTATAGTACCTGTAGTAATTACAGATTTACTTGTGTTATTAGATTAACCTGCAGTACCTGTATGAGCACAGATTTACTCACACTGTTTGGTGATAGAGGTACCCATGATGTATATGCATGAAACCTTAATTCACGTTCCACTCTTTCTACTCTTTCATCTCCTAAGTCTTCCATACTTCTGTTGGAACATTGCTGCTTAGGATTTTATCTTGTTTACAACCCTATGCATCTATTTCCCTCCTTTCTCTCTTCCTCTTCATTTTACTACAACTTCAATATTAAGCTACCTGTTATTGTGTGTTGGCCACCAGAACAAGACATTTCTCTTTGAGGTTGCCCCGATTTACCCCCTACACATTTGGATCCATGTATTGGCTTGAGTTTACCTGGATGAAAAACTGTGGAACCAAGCCCCCTTTATTCTTTTTAATTACGTGACAATTGGAGTGTTGCAGAAACCCCCTCACATATAATCTTCCATGCACTCCTCTATCTAAGATGTCCTAGGCACTGGTCTACAATCAATCTAGATACTGTCGTTAGGAAGCCTTCTATATCTCCTGAGGCACTAGTGCTCCATGTGCTAGAAAAAGCGACCACATATTTCTGGCATCGTTTCTGGGGAACGAGTTAGAATATTTTTCCTTTGGTATGATAAATATTTACATTCCCTCTGTTAGGTGAGCAGGGGAACTGTGGGTTGAGGATCTGTCACCTTGGCAACTCCATTGTTTCAATTTTATGATAAACATCTTAGTGACTTCACTATCCATATGTCTATTTGATCATCCTAGCTTACAAGCAACCTCATACTCACTCTGATGCTAAAGTAGCCAAAAAATTTCCTTACTTTTGAAACTGAGATCACTCACCTAGGGGGTTTTCAACATGGCCATTCCTTGACTCCTGGACAAAAAATTTGCCCCACTGGATTTTTCTTCTATTGTTGGTTCTCCCGATCATGTCCCTTCAGTTCATGAATGGAATACCTATTTTCCTAGATTCAATGGAGACATAGATAGAAGGTCTGACCAGCGCCTCAAATATTTTAATGAATGCATGGAACAACAAGCATTTTTCTTGAAGATGTACGAATGAGATTTTTCATGTTTTCTTTAGATGAGGATGCTAGAGTTTGGTATAGAATAGTACCTCATGGCAACATATCTTCCTTAAAGATTTTTCACATAGCATTCAATCATTATTGCAAAAGATTATATCCACTAAATTCTCTGTTTGGATATTGTTGTGCACATTTTAATGTTGAAAATATTCCTGAGGTTAATGACCCTAATGAAGACGTTTGTGAGACTCCATTCTAAGAAGATATTGACTTACGTCAAGAAGCAATGCCCAACAATCCAAAAAGAAAAGAAGGAAACATCATCGAGCTGCAAATAAACCCTCAAAAATCATATTCATCCAAGTTTGATGATCCTCCTTCTTATGATGAGTATGACTCTGATAGGAACTCAAGCGATTCAGAACTACAACAGTCCCATTCATGGGAAGATGTGCAGAAAGAAGAGGCTCCAGGTTATGATTCACATCCTTCACTTGGAGAACAAGTTCAAAAACCTTCTCTGATTTATGATGTGTATGATTCTCAGGAGGATGAGATGGTCACGAATTATCAAAGGGATCTACTTACAAACAAGTGGAGAGAGGGCTTCCAGCAATATTTTTTTCTAGAAGAGCCCAAAGCTGAAGAGCCAAGCAAAGTCTATGGCTACCTGTTTCAGAAATATTCATCCCTGGAAACTGTTCAAGAAAGGGAGATAGCTACAAATTTTCCTCATCCGTTTCATGATCCAATAGCTGACTACATGGTCTCTTTCTTTGGCCCATAACAATATACATCTATTCCAAGGTGGAAAACCTTTGGTTTGAAGCTCTTAGGGGGTGCATGCACATGTTAGCCACTCATTTTCAAGAATACATCCTCATTAGAATTTTCATGGAGGAGATTAAAAGAGTTGATCATCAACTGCTGAGGGGGGGCACATATCAAAAATTTTGTCCAAAGATTCTTCATGGTGCATGTTAGTTGTACTTTTTAAATTAGCAGCATGAAGGCATTTGCTGCAACACCCAAATGCTAACTTGGCTCCATTGGAGGGTTGAACTCACTTAGGTGAATTGAACCCTGTATATAAGTAGGAGTGTATATAAATAAGCTCATTAGCCGAGCATTTACTTTCCAGTTCATAGAATTTATTTTTCTGCATTTTAGTTTGATGAGGAAATGAATCCCATCATTAAAGTCCCATGGAGATTTTCTGGTTGTATAGATTCATCATATTTCTGTCTCCATGCCCAATGGTGAAGGCTATTGGTCTGTAGGTTCTCAACACCTCACCAACAAGGCACTATCCCCAGTTGGAGCCAATGTTGTCACTCACTACATTATGAGTTTTCACTAATATATTGTTGGATCGTATGAGCCACAAAAGCACTTAAAGCCAAATGGTACCCACTCCATTGCATATTTCTCAAAATAATCTTTCCAACGGTATATGGAAGTTCAAAAATGGACTTCTGGATCAAAAGTTAGAGCAGATTGAAGCTACCCTTTGAAAGCCATAAAACAAAGAGGAAAAGACCAAGGGGAGGCTAGAGCAGCAACGAGGGAGGACAAAGCAACATGCAATCAGCGATCACTGATATCGGTGATCGCAAATATCAGAGGTCAATGGTCATCGCAAATCATATATCGCACTCAGGCAAAGTAGCTAATAGAGGACAAAGAAAACCATTGATCTGCGATCATCGATAATCGGAGATCAGAGGTTCGGGGCATATCACATATCAACCATCAGCTTTTCCAAACTGTCTACCATAACATTGTTGTGATCACCGAAATTCAAGCTGATAGTGTTAAATAGCCAAAATTTGGGTTGATAGTGTCAAAGCATCGGGAGAGCCGAAAGGTATTCAACAAAGAAATTCAGCGAAAAACCAAGTGCAGATGGGCCTTTTTCTCTCTCCTATAAAGGGCCATGTAGCAGTATATTATTGGAGTCAGTAAAGACACAGTGGCGCTAACGTCATCATGATGGGGCGGTACAGAGAGACATGTGGCATGCTGATCAGGCATTTTCAAGGTCCTTTGGGGGCATTTCTGGGTGACATGTGTCACCACTCACAAAGTGACATGTGGCAGTGATGACATCACCAATTGCAAATCAGAAATCAACTAGAAAAGGCATCATTCCATAGTGAAACCTCTGATTGTGATCATGCAATAAAGGGGCTCTAATAAGGGGGCTAGCCAATGGACGTGGGAAGAGCAAAGAACAATGGTTAAGCATAAAGGTGATCGGTTATCGGCGATCGATGAAATCTCATATCTCCTCACCCAAGTTAAATCCCTGAGTTGGATCTGTTGATAGAGGAGCTATGATATAAGGGCTGGCCCACAGTCAATGGGAATTCAAAGAACCAAGAATGAGAGGCTAAAGCAAAAGGAGCCAAAGATTCCGGGACTCGCCTGCTTTGTAATGTTTTTCAATGATAACTGTCGGTGCTGGAAGATCTTTGATATTACATTATGGTTGTTTTAAAAGAAATATCGTGTCTCTGATAGCATGATACATGATGTTAAGGGGATGAATGAGTCGTCAATTGTGGTTCTGTGACACCAACAGGAAACCACATTTGATCGCTACCATCTCCAGATAGTGGGAAAGTCGGGCAATCAAGACCAAAAGCGACAGGTGAATTGGCCGAAGCATCGTGGCAGAGATGTGGCCTAACTAGAGGGAATTCACATGAACAAAATAGGGATATTTTCCTCACCATCATTCAGTTTTCTTTATTTCTATTTCTTTTGTATTTCTTGCATTTTAAAGAAAGGAATCAAATCCTGATTGTAATCATTTTGTATAGCAAGACATCGCATGCCGAGACAAATGATCTATCAGACAGTTGGAGCTCAGGCCAAGATACTTTGTAACTGTTAATTCCAGCTTCCCCTCTCTATATAAATAGGGGAAAGAAACACTTAACAAAGGTTCCAAAATTTTGCACCTAAGAGGTATGAATTCTGTGATTCCACTTTTGGTTCTACTTGCTTGTTCACGAGGGAATTTAGCGATATATGGCTGGATGTAAATGGACTAGTATGTTGGACTCATGTTGGATTAATGAAACTATTTGGTGATTCCAATCATGGAAATGCACAGTATGTTTCCCTCTTTGGCAATGGTGTAATGAAGATGGCGATTTCACTCTTTTTCATGGTTGTATATTTTGCTGCTAAATAGAGAACAATACATGTGTGTAAGACATATTTACTTGTGTTATTCTATAACCTAAAGTACTTGTGTATAAGAGATATTTACTTGTGTTATGCTATAACCTACAGTACCTATGTGAGCACATATTTATTTTTGTTGTTTAGTGATAAGTGTATTCATGATGCATAGAGCTTGGGACCTTAACTAGCACTCCATTGTTTCTGCCATTGCATCTCTTCTGCCTTCCATCCTTCTGCTGGAATATTTCTGCTTAGGATTCTGTCTTGTTTACAACCTTATGCATCAGATTCCCCTCCTTTATTTCCTCCTATTAATATACTACAACACCAATATTGAGGATGCATGTTGTTGTGTGTCGGCCACCATAACAAGACATTTTTCTTTAAGGTTGCCCCGATTTACCCCCTACACATTTGGATCCATGTATTGGCGTGAGTCTACCTTGATGAATGGATATTGAACCAAGCCCCTTTTATTATCTTTTTAACCACGTGACAATTGGAGTCCTGCAAAAACCCCTCACAGATAATCTTCCATGAATTCTTCTATTTTAAGATGTCCTAAGCATTGGTCTACAATCAACCCAGAGGTTGTCTCTAGGAAGCTTTCTATATCTCTTGAGGCACTTCTGCTCCAGGCGATAGAAAAGGCGACAACAGAACGTATGCAACATGGGTACTCCTTGGATGAAAAACTATATTATGCATCCAATGAGTACTCCCAATAGAAATTTGAATAAAATCGTAGGGAGATAAGTTTAAAATACGAGTTGAAAAAGTAGTTATTTTATTTTTATCTTTTTACATTTTTACTCCAAAAATGGTGAATCATCCCCCATGGTTGACATCAGCATATTGAATCCTATTGGTTCTTATAAAAAAAATTTGTTGTTGTACATTTTTGTTTTGAGGCCCATTTTTTACCTTAAAATTTCTACTTAATGGGGAATATAGATAATTTGAAACTCTATGAGCCTTCAATCCTAGATCATGAAGAAGAACATGTCCTACCTTCTATAGAAGACTTAAAACTATATTATTAAGTGGAGTTTACAAAATATATATATTTGTAGAGCAAGTCTAGAAGTACAAGACATGGGAAGCATGAGCTTTGGTGGATTGGGTTGAAAGGATAACTTCCAAGCAAGGGTAAATGGTACTCTAGGAGAAGGCAGAGGAAACATTTCCTCATGTCATCAAGTAAAATATTTTTGGCACCAAAAGTCACCCAAAAAGTGGATGTATGATCGAAATGGGATTAATATATTATTTTTAATCCATATTGGTTATTTTAGAGTGGAAACATTGGAGGAATTAGCTTTCAATGTTTTTTAATTGGTTGTTGCATTTTGGAAAAATTCAGGTGAAAAACTTCAAGATATATTTTGAGGCCTTTTGTGACCAATTTTTTTAATAGCATTACTATGGACTTGGTTTCCATAGGATGAACACCAATACCTTTCCAACGGTGCAAGAATCACCTAAATCGAAGCTCATATGAGAAAGTTATGCCTCCTAGAAGTTGACCTAATGAAATTGTCCACCATAATTCAGAAATATGTCATTTCAACCCTCGTTACTCATGAAAAAGGAACTAAACACATGGGAGCTATGGAGAAGAATCCAGAAGGGTTAAGTTGTAACTCACTTTGAGAGATGAATGGGTCAAATTTAACCCCTAGTTAGCTTCCATGCTATCCTATAACTAGGCCACTAGGAGGAAAATAGGTTCCATTCTAACAATGTTACCAACTTAACGAGAACATTACTGAGTTATTATTTTTTTGGAGGTTGCATAAAACCATGATTTTCATGTTGATTTTGAATGGTGGTAATGCAAAATCACCCTTTTTTCGTTTCAAGGTTAAATTTCCAACATTTTTTAAATATGGCATAAAAAACATGGCATTAAATACCAAATATCATGATTATGAAAGACATAAAAAAACATGTTGAAATAAAAAAAGTGGTGATGCAACATCACCTAATTTGTTTTTGAGGTTAAAATTCAAACATTTTTCAATCATGGCATTAAAGATAAAATATCATGACTATGAAAGACATGAGAAAACACGTTGAAATGCAAAAGTGATGACGCAACATCTCCCATTTTTTTGGGTTAAATTCAAATATTTTTTCAAACATGACATTAAAGACCAAATATCATGACTACAAAAACCCTAAAAGTTTGTTATTGTTATTATTATTATTATTATTATTTAATGCTCTATTTTTAAGTATTTTTCAAAGTTATGTGGCTTTATTTTATTTTGGGGGTCAAAATTACCAATTAATTTTACAATACAACCTTGACCATTGGAACCATCGAAAAAAAACATAAATTCAAAAGTGGTATTAAATACTTTTTGTTTTATCATTATTATTATTTAATTCAAAAATTTGAGAAAAAAAATTGTAAATATTTTTTTTTAGTTTTTTAAATTGGGGAAAACCAATTTCAAAAATAAAAATAATAATATATATATATATATATATATATATATATATATATATATATTGAAAAACACCCTGGGATGGCCAAGATCAATGGGTGGGCTAGTGGTGGTGGTGATTTCTTCACCCTGAGAAAATCAAGTATAAATGAAGTATGCCTGGGGGTTCAGTCATGCTTTAAATAACGAAGCTGGTGCCTATTCTCTTTATCAAGGTTTAAGAAAAATTGTGTGACTAGGAATTCAAAATTTGATTGTCATAGGGGATTAAAAAATCATCATAAATCATTTGTATACAGGATCACTCTCACTGATCTCAAACTAAGATAAATCTTTAAAATAATTCACCATTGCTATCAAGCCTTAACTAAAAAGCAATGTTTTTAGGTGTTAAGAAGTTGCAACTCTGAGGCTAATTTACTAGCTAGTTAGGGATCCAAACTTGAAAAAGGAGTGCTAAAACGGATTGGGGAGAAATGGGTTGACCGAATCCCTTAATTTATTATTATTATTATTATTATTATTATTATTATTATTATTATTATTATTATTATTATTATTATTATTTATTTATTATTTTTTTTATTTTTAATGTTTTTTTTCAATAATGCAAGAATTTCAAAAATTGGCTTGAGCCCCTCGGGGAAAGAGATACAACAAAGGGTATAAATTAAATCTATGTGTGAGTGACCCAAGGGACATTTTAATTATAAATTATAATATGGGACTCATTTCTATGTGGTTTGGTGATGATCATGGAACACTTCCGGGCGAGGGGTGATTGTTTAACGGGGATTCAATGAAGGACGGTTAAATGCAACATGATGGGTTGAGGTAAGAATTCAGGGGAGACTTTTTCTGTCTTGAAGGAAGTGCGGGAGGTGATGCTAATTGCAGGCTTTCAAAGGTGATTTTTTTCCATGAATGAATTGTGTACTGAGTAAGGTGATATCAGGTACTAATGCATGATGGCTACTCTGCTAGATTTCTTACAAATTTTGGAGGAGGGTGGTTGTTTGGAAGCTAAGGTATTCCCATCTCTTTGTGAGGAGACAAATCAAGATGGTGGACTTCTAGTTTTTAGTGGTTTAATATGGAAAATTCGTTTATGTGGACAAAAATGAACTCCTTAGATCTAGAGGTTTCTTCTAGAACAACAAAGAGAAAAAAGATATATGTTTTCCTTAGAGAGATTGAAATATTAAAGGAGACCTACTTGGAATCTATAGTAAGTCCTCCTCTTCTCCTTTATTGTAAGCTCCAACTTTAGCTCCAAGTGCTATAATTATAACCTACAAAAATGACTAAAACAAGCAAAGGAACTACAAAATCCACATAGCATAATCCAATATCTCTAATCAATGAGTCAACATGGAATTTAAATATGTAAGCCTCAACATGACATAAGTATAGGAGAACAATGTGATTTTTGTATTAATAAATAAAGGAGAGAGTTACAACCATATATTGAAGATGACTTTGTAGATGTATCCCCAATTGTCGTGTCCTTCCTTGCCACAAAGAAAACCTTCACACTCAACCCTAATGCAGAAATGGATGGATTCCATAAGCTCAAAGTAGCAACATGAGGGCACTAGAAATAGCCAAAATCCAAAGAGACTTTATGGGAGGTAGTAAATTTATAGGGTGAAAGTGGTAGTTTAGGATTTACCAATTTAGGCTTGAGATCCACATATGAGGGAGGGAAAGCTCAAGGGATAAGAGATAAGATCTCCAAGATAGGATCAGAGTGTGCTGGGACTAAAAACATCGTTTTTGAGCTATTGATACCAAAAATCAGACTTTCTAGAGATGTGATTCTTAGGGATTCGCAAAGGGATTATGAAAAAGTGTTCAAGGATGTTGATTGATCCGGTTTTCAAGCCTTTTGAGAAAATATGACAAAATTACCTATAACAGATTCCCCCCTAAAGTACAAAGTCAGAAGCAATG
Organism: Pinus tabuliformis; assembly: GCA_031772625.1. NCBI lineage: Eukaryota > Viridiplantae > Streptophyta > Pinopsida > Pinales > Pinaceae > Pinus > Pinus tabuliformis. The sequence goes on along the minus strand of CM062808.1, from coordinate 313,597,188 downwards.
GATGAGGAATAAAGTGATTTACCTTTTGACAAGTTCAAATTAAGAAAAAATTAGGTTGAGATCATCATCTGTAACAATACATATTATCATCATGATATTATTGCTAAGGGAGGCATACCCATGCTTAGCATATAAGCCACTAATACATATACAGTGATCAAGAAGTCTCGTCCACTGATGAAAAAGTGTGGACCCATGTTTGTATGAGAGCCTGGATTATCACAATCATCATACTTTGTAATCAAGTATCAATCCTAAAATTGCATCCCAGATCGATGGAGCTAGATATGGGGTCTTCTACCTCATCACCCAATAGTATGAGTCTAACCATGTGAATAAATGAGCTAGATTCAAACATGGTAGACACCATATAATTACCGGAAAATGATGTAAGTTGTCAACAAACGTGATAGAAACTACCAATAATGATTATGGGTCTCAAGGTACTATAGTAAAATCTACGTGTTGTGAAAGAATGAGCTAAATTTGAACACCACATAGAATCTTCTGGTCCAAGGCCAATGATGAGGACTTGTCACCAAGAGTGAGAAAAATTGCCATTGAGGTATGCAAGCTCCAAGATACCGAAAGGAGTTTCTAAGTCAACTTCCTGGATAATGATCTAATGTCGATAGGAATCAACCTATTGCAGGAGGGCCTTGATGTAATCCTCATCAACGACATGAAACAGGTATCAAGCTTTGAGATAGAAAGATTCTGATGCAGAGCTGGTTCAGGAACGATAGTCATGAATGAAGGCATAAGGTATTGTAGGATATGTTAACTGAAGGACTTCTCTTGAACATATTTGTGACACTTTAAGGAGTTCGTAACATTGACCCAAAATTGATTGTGGAGGCTTTTGATATGGTGTGATTAACAAAGAGGCTAGCAGATTACCCAACCCAACAGTCACAGAGATGCAGTGAAAGAGTTTCATGTTCAAGAGCGACTCACTGCCATTAATAGGTTAAGTACCCTGTTTCCCCAATTTCCCCGACCATTTCTGGTCAGTACCTCTTTATTTTTGACAACCTTTAGGAGGATAACATATGCTTGATATATAATTTCATCCTTCAGATGAATCCTTCTAGGTATATTTAATGGACCCTAAGAAGGAGTGGTTCGATCTCATCATGTTCGACGATTCCAATGTTGTTTGATGATTTTATGAGTCCAGTGAAGGTATAAATTGAATCCTTTTTCATGTTTAGATACTTTGAAAAAAAGGCGAAAAGGAAAACTCCAAAGGTTCCTTTTTGTAAATTTAGTATCTTGAGTCCAAAAAGGCATTAAAGGATACTCAGGAGAACCTTTTAGTCGTGTTTGACTAAAGTATTCTTTTTTCATAAATAGTCTATCCCAGTCTAGAAAAGGGTTAAACTTATATTTGGCAGATGCCTTTTCATTTACTTTAACAAGTTAAAAAAGACAAGTGCTATGCAATATTTTTATATTTTGGGAGTCTGAAAAATGTTGAAACAGGACCCTAAAGGGTTCCTTTTTCTTAAGTTTACAAAGCCCAAAAAAGTGATAAAAGTGTGATATTTCATCAAAATGACCTGTATTGAACTTAAATTTTACATAAGATCCTTCAATTAGCTTTAAACATGTTCAAAACATCACCAAAAGATTAAAAATATATGCAATATGGTAAAATTAGGTCAAAATAATAAAAATATAATTAAATAATAATTAAATTGACCATAAATAGGAAAAAGTAAATTCATTTTTACCATTTTCATTTTACCTCTTGTGAGTGAGCTTTGAGTGCATTTTACCCTCAAACTTCAACAAGTGATTGTAGCCAATCTGGTGGACCATTTTGAGTGTCGTTAGTTCTAGGTAGGAGATTTGTCCTTTCTCTTTCTTTTCACAGTTTCTGTTTCTTGTTGCATGCAAATTTTTGAGAGTTTTCAGTGATATGGGGTTTTAGATTTGCGCCCTAGGTCCAAGGCACCCTTTCTGTATCGAAAGGTGCCCTAGGATTTCCTAGTTAACATTGGGAAGAGCATCTTAGCACACCCTCCTAGGAAAGGAAAATACATTGGAGCGCTCTGTCCTCTTAAAATTAGGTGCGTTGGGCACAATTCAAAAAGGGGATTGATGATTTTTACTTGAGTTTCTCTCAATGTTTTCGCACAATATTAATTTAAAATTTTTTTCTCATTATTTACAGCTATTCACCAGAACAAAAATGGTTCTAACATGGAGAGAAAGAGAACATGAGTCCCAATATTTGGATGCTTCCAATGACCCAACAATAATACAAGCCTTAAGGAATTGTGGACTCCTTAAGTTTTTCTGGCTTCCAGGCATGAGAGATCAACTTGAGTTACTGGAATATCTAGTCAGGGCATGGGATATACAAGGACAGTGCTTCAGGATTGGAGCACATACTCTTAGGATAGAGGTAGAGGACATCTATTTTCTAATAGGCTTATCTTGGAGAGGATCTCCTATCTCATTATCTGGGATGAGAAGGGGTGGTGAAACCATCAAGGATTACATAGCTACGCATTGTAGACCTCACTCTCAACCAACAAAAGATGGTAAGATAGATATTAAGGATGTGACTTGACTGCCTCTCAGGACGATCCTTTTCATCATTGCTAGGTTGGTTGGTAGTGCTACTCTGCATTTGGCTACCAAGTCCCAAATGAAATATGCATTGGAATGCATAGAACCTATTGTGTTTAACTGGAGTGAGGGGGTGTTGGAAAATTTGAAGGAACAACTCAATAGAGAAAAGGATGGGTGACTAAAGAACTTTGGATATGGTTCCATTCTAATATCATTTTCTCTAGAGAGGATACCACTACTTCGACAACAACGTATTTATCTTAAGCTTTCAGGTCCTAGAGTTCCATAGATGAGGCAATGGGTATATCTAATGTCTCGTCATGTAGGTGCATCTTTGACGAGATTCACTCCCACTTTCTTCTGATGGTTGTAGATGCATCTCATTATGATTGAGGAATATCCATATGCCAGAGCTGATTTCTAAGGAGACCCATAGATTGTTTTACCTGAAGACAAGAAATGCAGTGATATAAGTAAAACAATGTCACTTTGAATATTTTTTTATTTTTTGGAATTTTACAAAAAAAATTATGTTTTCAACGTATCAAAGACTAAATATTGGCTTTACATGCATATATTGGACTAGTATGACCAATAGGATATTCATATCTTTAACTACGAGGAGAGTACAACTTGCACCAGTAGGAGTTTCATTTGCTCCAAGGGAAGAGGAGGAGATGCAGGATCTCAACATAGTCAAGACTCCTGCTAAGTTTGACCACCATGTCAAGGGTTTGACCCATAGTATTCTAGAGACTAGGATCAATGAGATTCCCATGCACTTACAATGTTACACCATTGGAGTACTGAAGCGTATTAGTCAGTTGTTCAAGTTTGTTCACATAGTTATCTCTTATCGTGATCATCACCAAGACTAGTCTACTAGGAGGCCTTAGAGCCATATTTTTTCTACATGTATTTTGATAGTATAGGCCATGTGGCCATATGTGTCTCAAAAACAATCTTTTGTAAAACAAAAATCTATATATATAGTTATCTATCGATGTTTCCTATTTACTTTGTTTCTTGTTCAATGTGTGATGTTGGTTGAAATTTTTACATGTGTTGCAAATGTTTGTATAAAACATAATTGGATAATGCATTAGTTAATGTGTTTAGACATTATTTAATGTGTTTGACATTTAATCTAATCAAAATGTCGTTCTAGAAGGCAAACCCTTAAAAACATGCGAAGCATAGTTGGACTTCATAATAAATAGACGTTATTCAGATGTAGTACTACGACTTGTGAATCAATTCTAAATATCAAATGATGACTACCATTTGAAATAACATCAAATAGTAATTCGATCACCACAATATACTCAGTGATATTATTAGTTCATCAATCAATACAAATCCCTTGTAAACTCACTAACTTGCCATTTGGAGCATCAATAGCCCGTGATGCGAAGGAAAGGTTCCAAGTACTACGGCTAGCGCCATAAGCATAACCAACATATGGCTGAGGGAATGTCGACATTTGCAAATCAAATGTAATCCAAGATCAACAGAGACGGTAGGTAATTTCGAAGGAAACACATTGCAAACAAACTAACACACCTACATAGTATGTACATAATGACTATGCAAAGGTAATCTAGGCATAATATTTTTTAAGGTACAACCCATTTCTAGGATGCACCAAATTGGATCCCATAAAAATGAATGAGCTCATAAGCCCCTTTCACAAGTGCACATTTGACTATATCCATGCCTAGCCACATCAATTCGAGCTTCATATCCCCTAACTTATCGTCTTCATGATCATACAAAAGGACTAGATGACCTTATGAGAAGGCACAAAATTTAACATTTTTTTTGTACTGTGCTTTGATTCGTTTCTTGTGGGCCTCATTAGCCATTGTGGCATCACACCAGGTTTCATCTAAGCATTCTAGATGTTGCAGGAAGAATCTTGACAACAAGCTTCAAATATGGAGTCTCACATTCGATGGGAAGGATCACTTCTACACTGTACACCAACTGAAAGGGTGTAAATCCAGTCGCAATCCAGATAGATGTTGGGAATAATACTGAGAGGGGGGGTGAATCAATATTTAAAAATCAATAACTTTTTCATTTCCATAGTCATATTTATATACGCTACTTCAGTGAAGGGAACTTGCATGTGCACACAACTGTTCTTAAGGAAACCAACGTATATCCAATAAACTTATGATTCAGTTAATTCATCATACGTTGATCTTTAATTAGTGAATTAGTACTTTATTAAACATTAAATAGTAACCATGTGCAATAATAACAGAATAAACCATCACACATAAGCAACACACATGAACACCAAGATTTAAGATGGAAACCCAACGCGGGATAAAACCACCTACTGTTCTTGTCTCTATCTTCTTTTAATATAAAGAATAATTTGTTTACGGTCTTGTATTGGTGCAGACTCATATCAGTATGTGGGAACCCACCTGCAGAAGGCTACAACCTTCTCTCATTCTCCAACTTCTACTGGAAGGGAGCTACAACCCGCTAGCTCTTGTACTAGCTGATATGTTTACTAGTACGTAGGTGTTGGCCTATAGAAGGCTACAATCTTCACTTGTTCTCCAATTTCTACTGGAAGGGAGCTCCAACCCCTTGATCAAGTCACCAGCCACTACTGGTAGGAAGCTTTGACTTCCTCACTGAAGATTCCAACCCTCAGTATCCTCCAGGGACCACATTTCATAAAATTTCAGACTAGATACTCCTGGTACACAACAACACAATATGAAGGCCACATTCATCCAATTTTCATACTGGACCCATCTGTGACATTGAAGCTCAAAATCAATCACCACTGCAATACATCCATCAAATACATCTGCAACAACCAATAACTGAAACCCAATCATCAATCTTTGATATAACTGAAACCCAATCATCAATATGTGAATCAACCATAACTGAATCAATTAATCACTGAAACCTCTGACATACTGAATCAATTAATCACTAAAACTTTGACACAAATGAATCAACCATTCATTCGAAACTTAATAAAAATCAACCAATCAACTGGAACAAAAAAATCACTGTAATCAGTACACAGATATGAACCCAGAACACTGCATCAACAACCAAAACCAATTGTAACCTCAAAAATAATGTGTCAGAATGTATATGCTCCTTCAATGAAGCCAACCTGCATGTATACGTTACTTCCTTTAGCCAAACCTGCATATACCTCCAAAATAACTGAATCATAAAAAGCTCTGAATCAAAATTGTTCAACCAGTAACATTCTGAATATCTATTGTTAAATCATAGAGATCTAAATGGACATCAACAAAGATCACCCTTCTCATTTAATTAATCAATCAATCAGACTCGATCTCCTTATACATTTAGTTCTACATTCATATCTAAAGAAGACATCATTGACAGACAACAGTAAAACAACAACACTAATCAGATAGATCATTCATCTCTGAACAAAAAGATTTTCTTCTACATACGCTACTTTGAAGTTTCGAACCAATGTGTATACGAACCTTCACCAAGGTGAGCCAGCGCATAGATCTGCAAATAAAAACTTATAACTTCGCAACTATTCTAGACTTCAGATATACCCATATTATAGCATTTCAAGGACAAAACATTTGTTAGCACTTAGATCTAGCCTATCCATTATCATATGACATAAAGATAAGTCATTATGATCCCTCATTAGATCTCATCCATCATCAAAACACTCAAGTGCATACTTAGTCCAGATCAAGCAAAGCATCAAAAACCCATAACATGCATATTTTCTTTCGATCTAACACTTCATAAGATATTCATTCATTGTGCTCTTAGCCCTTTGATCTTCTCCTCCTTATATAGTTTTAGCCTTTCTCAATACCTCATACCAAAACAACACTTAGAACCTGTGGTATTCTTAGATAGGATCAAATAATCGTTACTCCGCTCAATATTGTGGGCTAATACCATGGTATTGACCCTTGGTATTCTTTAATCTTAAATTTCCTTGATTTTCCAACCCATATGCGCTTTTCCTCTTGTGAAAGTGCATGCATACATATACGCGCTTTTTGTACAGTGAACCCACGTATAAAACTTAACATACTTGAAATTTTTTTTCTTTTGCTTCAACTTCTTGATTTTGATCTGTAGTCCTGTGTTCCTTCATCCTATTATTTTGTACCATTACTTTGTTCCCTCTAAATAGACCCCATATAATGTGATTTTCCATTGTACATTACTTTTGAACTGATTCCTTTAAACTACCCTGCATTTTGTCACATATGTAAACACAACAGCCATGCATTATGTCACATCTAATATCGCTCATGTAGATTCATCTAGTTACGTAGATTCATCTAGTTACCATATACAAGTGAGTTGTTCTACTACAAGTGGGTTGCCATCAAGTACAACACATGCGTCCTAATTCCAACAATAGAGGTTTGGTATTCCCACAAAACTGAAAAAAGAATGAGGTTCCAATTCGTTTTGTGAATCCCTATCATGAGTTGCAACATTATTTTCAAAACCTTATTAACAATTCTACTTGCCCATTGCCATGTGGGTAATAGGGAGTCGAGATGTCATGTTGAAGGCCCAGCTTGGCAGTAAGTTTAGACATCATGTGGTTTTAAAAAAAATCCACGGTTTGTAATGATAGCTTGCATCACACCAAACCTATCAATGACATTATTTAAAAGAAATAATGTAGTTGTTTTGTCGGTATTGTTATATGTAAGCAACATTTCGGCCCATATAGTAAAATAATATACAACCACAATGATGTATCCATGTCCTCTAAAAGAATGAGGGTTACATGTCATGAAGTCAATGCCCCATTTCGCAAAGGGACCAACAATGATAATATGATGCATAGGAGTGGACGGTGCACGAGATTTATGATCATAGATATGGAAAGTGTGACAATTTTGGACTGGAAAAATACAATCTCGAAACATGGTAGGCCAAAAGTAACTGGCTTGCAAAATGTTTTGGGAAGTGGCATAGCTAGGCACATGTCTGCCACATGTTTTAGTGTGACACTCGTTTAAATATTTCTTAGCCTCCTCATGAGTGAAGCATTGTCTAAAAATCATATTAACACCTACTAATTATAATGTAATTTGAGCCCGGTATCAAATATGTTGTTGATCAAAGCAAGAGTTATTAGGCTGAAAAGTTTGGGTCCGGAGATAGATAATGACATCTCCACACCAAGGATCAGATGAATCAATCAGAAACACCGACTCATCAAGAATAGAATCATCAGATGTAGACTTCGTTTTGGATGAGGGAAGGTCACATATCAGTTCAACGAAGACTAGGGAATTCTTATATTTGGATTTGTTGTCACATATTAGTTCAACGAAGACTAGGGAATTATTATATTTGGATTTGTTAAATTCCAAATCGAAATCCTAGAGAATAAAAATCCATTTAGAGTATTCCCCCCCCCCCCGGCTAACAATTTTCATGACAAAATATATATCATCAAGTTGCAATTAAAAACTACCATAGTATTTCGAAGCAGAATGTAGTGGCGAAACCTTTGGAAAACTTACACAACTAACAGAGCTTACTTTTCAATGTGATTGTATTTGATTTCAGTGGCATTCAAATTCTAACTCAAATAATAGATAGGATGTTCATCCACTAGGTCATCTTCTTGGACCAATACCATGGAAATGGTGGTAAACACGATAGTGAGATATAGGAAATAGACATGTTGATAATTAGGGGGATACAACAATGATGCTCGAACTAGATCATCTTTAAAAGCATCAAAATATTTTTGGGTTGTATCATCCCAAAATAAGGGAACCCATTTTTTCAATAGGTGAGTAAATCCTTTCGTCAATTCTGGGTAGTTCGGGATAAATCTTCGTAGAAAGCTAGCCTTCACTTGGAGGCATTGTAATTGAACAAGAAAGGAAGGTGCAGGGAAGTCAAGTATTGCTTGTAATTTGAGTGGATTGATACAGATTCCTTGCATCGACACAACGAAGCTGAGAAATCTAGTGGATTGGACACAGAAAACACATTTGTGTGGGTTTAATCTAATATTTTAATGTTGACAATGTAGAAAAATAGCCCTAATATGCATTAGATGGTCCTCATGATGTTTGGTTTTTGACCCTCAGGATAGAGGGAAAGGGATTTTTGGGAAGCTTACAGTGAGGATATCAGTGGACAGAGGAAATCTAGGCTTGGAGGTGATGGTGATTGTTGGTAATCGTTTGGGTTTGTGGTCTCGAAACAGAGAAAGGTGATGCTTCTTAGCGTGGACTGTTTTGGTAAGAAATTTTTATTCATGCTCTTTGTTTGGAGAATGTCATGTTGAAAGGAATTATCATAGTTGAGGTAACAATTCACTGCCCTAAGCTTAATGTTGCTCAATGGGAGGATCATGACTTTGTCTCAGTGGTGAATAATGTTGGAGTGTTTCTCTAGGTGGGTGGGGTTTTGTGGAATTGTATTCGGTGGAGGTTGGGTCATTATCATTCATATAAAAAATGAGCCTCCCCAAATCCTCTTGATGATGTAGATTTGAATTGGTGGTACTTTAGGTAGACCACTTCAGTTTGGGACGAAAGGATAAATAAAATATTGCAAAGGAGAATTGGTGAAGTGTGATCATTTTTTGTAGTGGAGCAAGAGAAAGAAGTGTTGCTCTGGCTCTGTTGTATGTCTTTAGGCTCCATAGCAATTTTCAAAGATGTTGTCTTTAGTATGAAATAGGGGTATTTGGTATGAAACAAGACAAAGTGTATGACAACCCTTGATTTCGACTTGGTTCTGGTCTTCATTTTAGTATAAGTGGATGTCTCTAGTGTTAGTTGGTTTTTTCTTTCCGGAGGAAACAACCCTATATATGCACATGGATTGGTTGTACTTTTTGTCTCAACTCCCTCTTGGATTGGGGAATTCATCTACATAATTCCAAATGTTGGAGGATGAAATGGATGCAATTTAAATACAATAAGAGAAACCATTGCAGAAGGTGCAGGAAATGGAGATTTCAGGGGTCAATCAACACAATCAGGAAAAAAAATATTTTCCTATCGTTGAAACATGAAAGTTAATGATATGTGAATTTTTATTTTTGGTAGGCCAATTTTGACGCATTTACAAGTGGATCAATGTTGGGATTTCCCCTATGTTTATGATAAACAGAGTTATCGGATTATGTAAATGGGAAAGGGGAAATATAACTTTTAGATTATGTCTTTTGGAAAATGAATTGGATCATACATTACTGGTGTAACCTCACTAAGTTATCAACTCAGTCTTTTATATTAATGAAATTCTTAATGGCTTGAAAAAAATTAGAAACAGTATATATATATATATATATGTGTGTGTGTGTGTGTGTGTGTGTGTGTGTGTGTGTGTGTGTGTGTGTGTGTGTGTGTGTGTGTGAAAAGAGTAATATTTTTAAGAGGGAAAAAAAAATTCAAAGAAAAAAATGTAAAAAATAAAAAAGAATAAATTTTACTGTGAAAAATTCAAAGAACGCAAAAAAAACAGTATGCAAAAAAAAGAAAGTAAGAATTAATAAAAAAGTTGGAAAATATATATATATATATATATATATAAAATTAAAATTATCCCCGATGTGAATGATGAATGATGAGATAGGAGATCACCAAGGGGTATTAAATACCCTCCCACGTGGTGACTGAATACGGAGGCATGTTGAAGAAGCTAGTCTGAGCGCACAGAATCAAAAGTTTCGTGAATATAAATTGGTTATTTGGATAGATTGGTCTATTATAGGCTATGACAGTTGGTTTTAAGGAACGAGAAGAGCATTGTTGGTGGGGATTTATTTCCTTGGAGTGTAGGGTGGATATCTATCACAACCAAACCTTGCTCTCACTTTCGAGTGCAACGACGAGCAATAATGTAGGTGACAATTTGTTTAATTCGACCAAAGATTTGATTATGGGTGTAATCATTTGATACCCTGGTTCATGTTGGGTAGTCCTAGCCATGGGGGAGCTTCTAAAGTGGGGGAGAAGGAAACACCTTATGGGCTGATCCACTTCTGCATTGGTTGCTGAGGCTTCCTTTCTTCCCTGGGATCAGGGAATGCTTTCGTTCTTTTTTTCTTTTCTGTTCCACATTGGCTTGGTTGTGTCTCTATAGAAGTATAGGGTGTTGGTTGGGGTTGGAAGGGGTGGTTTCTGAGGTTGGTTGTTTCCCCATTAGGGCTTCTACCCTTGTCTTCCGTATCCCTTTTTTCTAGTAGGCTAGTGGCGTGGAGGGTTAGTAGCTTCCAAAGGTCTTGGGTCTTCATTTTCAAGGATTCGACTAGGGAGTCTTATTCAAAAGGGGGGGTGGTTGTAGTAGTTTGGGCTTATGGTGGTGCTAGTGGTGGGCTGGCTCGATTGAGAGGGGTCATGGGCCCGACTCATCTTGGTGGTTGGAAGGTGGCCAACCTCTTTACAAGAGTATTTTAGGAGTTTTCCAATCCTTTGTTGAAGCCGACTTGTTAAATAGCCATCAAGGAGTCCTAGGTCTTCTGGAAGCTCCTTCCTTTTGATTGTGGGGTATCTGGGTTGTGTTCTTGGAGTGGGCTATGTGTGGGGGCCTATAGGAGCATCATGCAATTCCAACGCGGAAGAGATAAGAGAGAAGTTTTTCATCGCGGCTAGGGTATAACACATTGAGTGAATTAGTAATATTATGGAGAAGAGGTGGAACAACATCATGCCATCTTGACTGGGAGAGTGATATTACCTCCATCCTTTGATTCTTTAGAAGCACAAATAAACTAGGTTACAACATTGGTGGAGAAGTTGACCCATTACCATCATGATGATAAAAATGAGGTCATAACTTTTATGAATGACCTCTAGCATAATCAATGGCATATGATGGATCACTTGGCTTCCCTTCGCCAAGGTCAGACAAGGCTTCAAGAGAGGTTGGATTGCCTTGAAGGCAGAATGACACACATGAAAGAACACATTCATGAAGCCTTTCATCAACAACATGGAAATGGTCTGGATGACCTAGCTACGGTGAATATAGATGATTGAGGATGACAAAATGTATTCAGATACTTAAGTGCTTTTTGTTACTTTTGGCAATCTGTGTATGGTCATCTAGTTTTTTTTTTTTTGTCAGTATCTTTTTGTCATTATCACCTGGCCAACAAGTCTCATAGGAATGTGGCTAGTGGAATTTTGAAGCTAAGATCCTCATGAGGTAGCTATTTTCTGAATTAATAGAATTTTTTGATTTACCAAAAAAAAATTATAAATTATAAATTATAAAATAAAAATAGAAATAAAAAATTTAAAAATAAAATTATAATTATAATTTAAATAAATATAAATTTATTAGGAAATTTAAAAATTAAAAATGATTAAAAAAAATAGGGTTGAGGGGCGACACCAGGAATTGCCCCTTTGCCCACTGGTTGGGATTATAGCCGACCACATAGCAACGATGACATCACCCTCTCCCACTCACACACAAACATCACCCTCTCCCACTCACACACAAACATATATATTATATATATATATATATATATATATATATATATATATATATATATATATATATATATATATATATATAAGCTTGGCATGACCTCTTTCATTCATTTGCTTCAAAAAAGTAGGTTACAAACATAATTCAAATTTTTAGGTGGCCTCAACTTGCCTAGAGGGAAACTAGGTTTGTTGACCACGTAACTGCATTATATGCCATCCAAAAATAGAAAAGTTTAAGACTGTCAAACAAAGCTAAGTATTGTTAGAGATTTTTGGACTAACAGTGTGTAATATGTGTGATTTGTCCAACGTTTCAGATGGTGACTCCATCCGAATATTGGATAGGTCACACATATTACACAATGTTAGTCCATAAAGCTCTAACAATATGATTAACTATGGAAGTATCCAATCATTCAAACCTATGTATGTTTGAATTTCATATAACCATCTATATACTAAATAACTAAAGCTAGAAACTATATTGTGTAGATAGTTCATATGACAAAATGAAAGCCAAAATTAAGCCAACCATGCTACTAATCATCAAAGGAATCCACTGCAGTTGGATGCTTCGCACTTGATCCAGGAAGTTTTGACTGAGGTATGCATAGAATATGCCGCTCAATGCTACTAAGGTGTCCATTTTGTTGTTGGAGTTGAAACTGATTCAATTGAAATCCCTTGTGGATATCAGCCAATCCATAATCTATCTTGGAAGAGTCAGTTGAAGGATTAGCCAGAGCTTTGGCTACAATGTTCTTCATTAACCAATAGAGATAAATTGTTTGTTTATATTGGGTGAACCTGCCTCTGGAGTGGCCCAAGTTGGGCACCAAATCCTGCCAATCACCCAAATCCACATTTGTATCGACTATCTGATTGTTCAACTCATCTTCCCAACCTGAAATTAGTTGGCGTATTTGTGATGGAGTACCATTCTGGAATGTGTGGGATGCTTCATGAATGAGATGAGAGGTGGTTTTTTGGCCTTGAATTCTCACTGGGAAAGGTTGGGGCTAGCTATCACCACGACTCGACCCTTTCTTCTTGTCGCATCTATGACCCCCACTGGCCCCAACTCAGGCTCGATTGAGAGGCGTCGCAGGCCCGACTCATCTGGGTGGTTGGAAGGTGGCCTACCTCTTTACAAGAGTATTTTAGGAGTTTGTTAATCCTTAAATGTTGAAGCTGACTTGTTAAATAGCCATCGAGGAGCCCTAGGTCTTCTGGAAACTCCTTCCTTTTGATTGTGGGGTATCTAGGTTGTGTTCTTGGAGTGGGCTATGTGTGGGGGCCTATAGGAGCATCATTCAATGCCAACACAGAATAACTAAGAGAGAAGTTTTTCCTTGCGACTAGGGTATAACACATCGAGTGAAGTAGTATGATTATGGAGAAGAGGTGGAACAAAATCATGTCATCTTGCCTGGGAGAGTGGCCTTACCTCCACCCTTTGATTCCTTAGAAGCACAAATAAACCAAGTTACAACATTGGTGGAGTTGGTCAGTGACTATCATGATGATAAAAATGAGGTCATAACTTTTATGAATGACCTCTAGCACAATCAATGGCATATGATGGATCACTTGGTTTCACTTCGCCGAGGTTACAAGAGGCTTCAAGAGAGATTGGACTACCTTGAAAGCAGAATTACACACATGAAAGCACACGTACATTAGGCCTTTCATCAACAACATGTAAATGGTCTAAGTGACCCAGCTCCAGGGAATATAGATGATTGAGGATGACAAAATGTATTCAGATACTTAAGTGCTTTTTGTTACTTTGGGCAATTTGTGTATGGTCATCTAGTTTTATTTTATTTTTGTCAGTATCTTTTTGTCATTATCACCTGACAAACAAGTCTAGTAGGAATGTGGCTAATGGAATTTTTTAGCTAAGATCCTCACGATGTAGCTATTTTCTAAATTAATAGAATTTTTTGATTTACAAAAGAAATAAAAAAATAAAAAGTAAAATTTTAAAAATTATAATTATAATTATAACTATAATTTAAATAAATATAAAATAATTAGAAAAAATTAAAAATTAAAAATGATTAAAAAAATAGGTTTGAGGGGCGATGCCAAGAATTGCCCCTCTGCCCACTAGTTGGGCTTACAGCCGACCACATAGCGACGATGACATCACCCTCTCTCACTCACACACAAACATATATATATATATATATAGATATAGATATATATATATATATATATATATATATATATATATATATATATATATATATATATATATATATATATATATATATATATATATATATATATATATATATATATATATATATATATATAGATATAGATATAGATATAGATATATATAAGCTTGGCATGACCACTTTCATTTAATTGCTTCATAAAAGGCAGGTTACAAACATAATTCAAATTGTTAGGTGGCCTCAACCTGCCCAGAGGGAAACCAAGTTTGTTGGCCACCTCACTCCATTATATTCCATCCAAAAATAGAAAAGTTTAAGATTGTCAAACAAAGCTAAGTATTGTTAGATATTTTCGGACTAACACTGTGTAATATGTGTGATCTATCCAACGTTTTAGATGGTGACTCCATCCGAAACGTTGGATAGATCACACATATTACACAGTGTTAGTCCATAAATCTCTAACAATATGATTAATTGTGGAAGTCTCCAATCTTTCAAAGCTATGTATGTTTGAATGTCATGTAGCCTTCTATATACTAAATAAATAAAGCTAGAAACTATATTCTGTAGATACTTAATATGACAAAAAGAAATCCAAAATTAAGCCAACCATGCTACTAATCATTAGAGGAATCCACTGGGGCTGGATCCTTCGCGCTTGATCCAGGAAGTTCTGACTAAGGGATGCACAGAATATGCCACTCAATGCAACTGAGGTGTCCATTTTGTTGTTGGAGTTGAAACTGAATCAATTGAAATTCCTTGTGGATATTAGCCAATCCATAATTTGTCTTGGAAGAGTCAGCTGAAGGATTAGCCAAAGCTTTGGCTACAATGTTCTTCATTAACCAATAGAGATAAAAAAAACTGTTTATATTGGGTGAACCTGCCTCTTGAGTGGCTCAGGTCGGGCACCAAATCTTTCCAATCACCCAAATCCACATCTATATTGACTGTCTGATTGTTCAACTCATATTCCCAACCTGAAATTAGTTGGCATACTTGTGATGGAGTACCGTTTTGGAATGTGTGGGATGCTTCATGAATGAGACAAGAGGTGGTTTTGCGGCCTTGAATTCTCACTGGGCAAGGTTGGGGCTAGCTGTCACCACAACTCGACCCTTGCTTCCTGTCACGTCCACAACCCCCACTGGCCAAAGATATATATATATATATATATTTCTGATTTTAATTCCTTTTATAATGTTTATTTTTTTTAAACGTTTTTCTTTAATTTTTTATTTTTAATTAAATAAGTTTTTTTTTTTAGATTTTTTTTTTAATTCTTTTAATAAATTCTTTTAATTTTTTTTTTGGTGTTTTATATATATATATATATATATAGAGAGAGAGAGAGAGAGAGAGAGGGGTTCAGCATTGGTGAGGCTATATCATGGTCATGTCCAAGAATAATACCCGTATAGGGCGAGGAATTGAACCAGTGACCTAACATCTAGGAGTGCTTTAGCAGTGCACCCAGTCACCGTCTATCCAAGACCCCGTGGACTCATTGTTGCATATATTACTATTTTAAAATTAAAATTCATATACGTTTCTTTCTTAAAAAAATATTTTGATGGTTTTGTTTTTCTTTTGTTTTTTGTTTTTTTTAATATTTGTAAAGTTTATTTGTTTTGTTATTAATTTTTATATGGATATTTTAATTGTTATTTTTATTTCTTTAAATTCATGTTATTTTTATTCAAAATTTTGTTTAAATTTGTTTTAAAAATTACCTTAACATTTTTGTTTTATTTAAATTTTTACTGTTTTTTTTCTTCTTTTTTTCTAGAAATATATATTTTTACTCATTTAATTGTTAAAAAAATAAATTAAGTTTTCACATTTCTTAGTTTTAAAATTAAAAAAAAAAAAAAAAAAATTGTGTTGCATCATTTTTTAAAGGATTTTTTTCATGATGTTTTGCACACTAATGATGATTTTATAAGCGATAGTTAAAAAATATTGCAATTTTAGTGCAACAATGAAAGGTACTAAAATTGTCTTAGGATAAGAACTCAAAAGAGCTATAATTTTAGCCTTGAAAAACCAAGGGGAAAAACCAACTAGATTCTTCTATTACAAATCAATTGTTCAGTAGAGATACAAAGTACAATGAGAGAATGAAGAAGTTCACACAAATCTGAAGAATATCTCTGATAGAAATAGTTGATGCAAACACTGAATCACTTTGGCCCTCCAAGATCTTCTCTTACTCTTCAAGACTCTCTCTCTCTCTCTCTCTCAATATTCCTGTAGACTCTCCAACTCTCTCTTTCTCAAGTTTGAATTCTCCTTTCATAAGCACAAGTGTGTATCAAGTGAGGATGAGAGGCACAAATATATAGGAAGAGCAAGGAGGTCAAATTCATGATGGTGTAACTCCTATGCCTTGAGGAGTTACATATGCCAAAATAGGAGTGTAACTTATTCCATAAAGGAGAGGAGTGTAACTTATTCATTTAGGAGAGAAGTGTAACTTATGAAATTTTTCAGGGAAAGCTCAAGTCATTTTCTAAACAAAGTTTTAGGAGGGATTCGAGTTGTATACATGGATGAGTATACTCTATAATGGTCATGTTTCAGGCACTTCCAGGTATGTCACAGGGAAGTGCAGGAGGTGTGACAAAATACTTTGTAACAAATGCCCCCTAAAGCATGAAAGTAGAACAAGGAGTGATGGTTGAGATGCTTTACGATCTCTTGCAAGGACGACGACACGCACTATCAGGAGACCTACAAATCAAGGAAATATATATATATATATATATATACATATCTGAGATCAATACATGAATCCACGGCATGGACACAACCATCTGGATGATGAAGACTATATGAAAAGATCCATGGTATGGGCGCATCCATCCAGATAACAAGGATCATCGTAAATATAAAGTATCATGGTATGGTCACAACCATCTGTATAGTAGAAGCATGTGTACAATCATCAATGACAAATAACTCCATCCAGCCTAATTCATAACAAATAAGACTCAAGGTCTTGTGCTCCATCCCGACCCAATCAACGTACGAATTCCAACATGAAAATAAATGTGTTGAAGTCGAACATGTGAGAAAACCACCTAATTACTGGCCAATGATGTGGTCCGTTAACAGGTACAAGAGAAACCGCCAATAATGATAATGGCTCTCAAGGTACAATAGTACAATCTGTGAATGTGATAATAAAGTTGAAGTCAAACACTCGTGGGATCACCTGATCGAAGGCCAATAGTGAAAACTTGTCGTCGAATGCGAATAATTTACCATTAATGAATGCAAGCTCCAAGGTACTGAAAGAGAGTCTCTAAGTCATCTTCCTGGATAATGAGCTAAAGTCGACAGGAACTGACTCGTCAAAGGAGGGTCATAATGATTCCCTCTTCATCGACATGAAACAAGGAATAAAGTGGAATGAAATGGGTAAGATCCAATATTGTACCAAAGTCAGACAATGTATAGGTAATATACTTCGAATAATACTTCTCTTGAACATATTGGTGACACGACTTCAGTTGGCAGCATTTGACTCAACATAGGACCCAGGGTCATAATGATGAAATGGAATAGTCATATGAGAGGCAAAAATGGATCACCCAAACCCAGGAGGACAAGTGACTGAGTGAGGATATCCCAAACTCAACACGAGAGTAGAAGAGTTTCATGTTCAAGAGCGACATGCTTCCTATACAAAGGATGTTTCATCTTCATTTTCTCCCCACTATTTCTAGTGAGTACCTCTTTATTTTTACACAAGCTTGAAGAGGATACCATATGCTTGTCATATAAGTTCACCCTTCGGATGAATCCATCCTAGTAAGTATTACGAGCCCTAGGAAGGATAAACTCGATCTCATCATGGTGACGAGTCTTCCGTTGAAAAATTTTAACGAGTTTGAAGTAAGAATAACTCGGTATCTTTTTCATATTTAGAGATTTTGAAAAAGAGACAAAAAAGAAAACTCCATCAAGTCCCTTTTTGTAATTTGTCTCTCAAACCCGAAAAGTTAGAAAACAATATTCGAGAGAACCTCTTCACCATGTTGACCAAGGTGTTCCTTTTTCATACAATTGTTTATCTCAGTCCGGAAAAGGGTTAAACTTATACTTAGTAGACGTCATTTCATTTACTTTTATGAGTTTGAAATGACAAGTACTCGACAATATTTTCATATTTTTAGAGTCTGAAAAGAGTTGAACGATGACTCTTCTTGGAGGAACGAGTGATTTAAAAGGATAGAAAATGGTTCCAGTGATGATGGAACTACTCAAAACATGATAAAGTCAAGAGGTTGACTAATAAGACCACTCATCGCAGATGTTCCTCAGGCAAAGGTAAAACAACCAAGTGAAACTCAATGATTGGCCAAAGAGATGATAACAATGGAATGAAGAAACCAAGGCTCATCTGGAAAAAATCGGCTAATAAAAATGGAAATCACGAGATGTAAAGTGGTAATGGTTTCATTTTTACACAATCTTAAAATGGAAACAAACTATGCTTGGATTTGGTTTCATTTTTACACAAGCTTGAAACGGAAACAAACTATGCTTGGATTTGGTTTCATTTTTACACAATATTGAAACAAAGATAAACTGTGCATGAGATAAGTTTTCATACCCCCAACGTAATGACTCAATTCAAGGTGCATGCCCCCTAAGCTTCATTTCATTCACCTAAGTGGATGGAAAGAAGGTTCACTTGCGAGATCAAGTGAAAGAGTCGACTAGGATTTTACGAGATATAATCAAAGACTCAAATTGGAAGGGGGTTTGTTTCATTTTTTAATGAGCTTGACACAGGAAAAGAACCATGCTCATGGATACCTATTTCATTTTTTAAAGAGGTTGACATAGTAAAATAAATATCCTCATATCCCTCGTTCCATTTTTAAAGGAGCTTGACACAAGACAAGGAACTTTGCTCCATTCCCTTCATCACAGACCAAAATAGGCCATGGCTTCCAAGAGGTTCTCATCAGATGGGAGAAGAACACTCGGGAAGGGATACATGCCCAAGGATCAAAATGAAAAATCAAGCTCCAATGCCCCTAGTACATGATGTACTACATCACCTACGAGATCATCAGTAGATGTGGGAATGGAACACGTGGCCACGTAATTAACCTGTGGCGAGGGTGATATTGTTTGCATATAAGAACCACATAGGGATGATGGTTGATGGGGAGTTGATTCAAGACCAATGAACATAAGTTGATCAATGATCACAATACTTCCTTCATACGGGAAACACGTCACTCGAAAGAGAGAAGAAAAAAGAGCTCCCATGATGTAAACATAGTCACGGCCAAGGAGTAGATTAAAATCCAACGGGCCTTGGACAACCATCACGTCTATATAGATAGTCTTTTCTCCCAAAGTAATAGGCAACTTAGGAAGGATCCCTAATGGTTGATTGGTTCCTATGTTAAAAGCTAACAGATTTTGGGTGACGGGGACAAGTTGATGAGAACCTAAAGCTTGCCAAGCAATTGAGGACCAGATACTAACAGATGCACCCTCATCTATCACTATGCTAGGTACGTCCATATGGTAAGCTTGTATTGTAATCTGGAAAGGAACATAAGACAGAAGGTGATATCCTACAAGTCGACTCCAATCAAAAGAAGTGACTAAAATACTCAGAGGGGGTGTCATAGGAATGTGAGAGCTACTCTCTTGCTCGATGGGAATAGGAGAAATTCTCTCATGTACCTCGGTAACAGGAGGATTTACCTCCTAGTTCATTTGAAACTGAAGAAACCAGAAGAACCTGAGCAGTATGAGGTTCACTCTCTACAAGAAAGGTACAATTATCTGAAGGTGGAGCCAAGTCTACCAATTCCTCAACCAATGTTTGGTTGAGAATAGACTCATGAGACTCACTTTTAGAGAGAGTGGGGTTGACCAAAGATGACTTTTTATCAATCACTGGATCAACTAGTGAAGGATCAAGAGAAAGCTTTCGATAACCAACCAAAAGATGAGGCTAGGAAATTGTAAGGTTTTCCAACTCTTTGGAAGTTCATCCATAAGAGGACAAAGGTGAATGGGATGATTACCTTCACACAACTTACAGGGAAATTTGACTTTTTCGTTTTTCCCATGAGCTTTACTAGTTTAAGGTTTATCACCAGAATGATTGCCAAAGGCTGATGACAAAGGTCGATGTAAACCTGTGGACCACACTTCTAAGACCTTGGGAATACTAGGACAATTCCGAAGAAGGTGGTCACCCTTACATAACATCCAAGGGAATTTTATTTTTCGGGGCTCGTTGGAAGATTTTTCTTCATTAGTTGCATCGGTAACAATAGTTGTTTGGTTTCCCCCTTGCTTATTTTTCTTATTCTTCTTCTTCTTCTTCTTCTTAGCTTCCTAGTTACTAGAACCCAGACTTTCACCAGGCGAAGAGGAAGAACGAGGTGAAGAAATAGGAAAAGAAGGAAAAGGGTTAACTTTAGGATCATCATGATGTTGATGTTGTTCATGTGGAGAGAACTTGGTTGAAAAGCAGTTCGAACACTCAAAACCACCGAGGTCGAAAATAACCAAACTGGCAGACCAATGGTCAATCCAGGAAGGGACAAAGTTGCCATATAGGGAGCACCAATATTTCCTAAAGAAGGAAAAGGACTAGGATTCCTATCATAGGGGTTTCCTTGATTGGTAGACTCATGAACGGTTGCCATTGGTGTCAACCTAAGATCTACTAAGGAGCATTTCCACAAGAAGGATGTTGTTCCGCAGTCAATTACTTTTAGAATTTTAAACAAAATCTTAGCCTTTTCATGTTTTAAGAGTCGAGAAAAGGACGAAAAGGTGACTCTAGTCGCTTTCGTAATTTTAGCGACCTTGAAAGGACAAGTGATCGATGATCTTTTCAAACTTAAGGAATCAGAAAAGATTGAAATGACTACTCAGGATACTCTAGGAAAAAAGGATTACCAAGTAATCGTGAACTACAATATACACCTCAGCAAACAAATTTACCAAGGACTTGATGTACGTGCAAGAAATGTCCTCGAATGTTGTGTTCGGTGTATCACGTTTACAGGGTGGCAGACTCGGCTTTCTATGGATAAAGTTTTGCAGCCTATGAGGATCTCCCTCTACATACATGATGGTACGGGGAGCACAAGTCCATGCTAGCACTGTTTAATGCACAATCAAAAAATAGCTACTAAGTTTTAAATATGTCGAAACACATCTCTAGCCTAGACCACTAAGTATGAATGTTAATGTTTCAAATGCTCCTTAGATTAATTGATAGATTTTAAAGTTGATCTTGGAAATATGTTTTGATTTCAAGGCCTTCACGATGTTACCTGTTCCTAAAATGCAACTACATGAAGAAATGAAATCCGTCAATTCGATGAAAACTATCTATGTAAGGAAGAAGATCACATAAATCATGCATCAAAACAAATGCAAAAGTGTGTTGGGAAAAATGATAAGGGGGGGGGGGGGGTGGGGGTGTGGTGAATCAACATTTTAACTTTCTCTATTATGATTTTCCTTTTCAAACAGTATACACTACTTTACTTAAACCAACCAGCATATGTCCACAAGTATAAATAATGAAACCAATATATATGTAATAAACAACTAATTCATTGTCTTAAATCATATTATGATGCATTAAGCAGTAAACAGATGTAGTAATAACAAAATAAACCAACACACATAAGCATCACACATGAACACCAAGATTTTTCAGGTGGAAATCCAATGTGGGAAAAAAACCATCGTTGCTGTCATCTCAGTCTTCAATCTTCTTATAATAAAAAGTGTTCACAAATTTTGTACTGGTGCAGACTTTTCCAGTACGCAAGTATCTACCTGCTGAAGGGTACAACCTTCTCTAATTTTCCAACTTCTACTTGAAGGGAGCTCCAACCCCCTAGCTCTTGTACTAGCTGATATGTTTACCAGTACATAGGCACCAACCTACAAAAGGCTACTACCTTCACTCTTCCTCTAGGGACAACATTTCATATATTTTCAGACTGGATACTCCTGTTACAAAAAAACACAATATGAAGGCCACGTTTCATCAAATTTTCATATTAGACCCATCAGTAACATTGAAGCTCAAAATCAATCACTACTGCAATAAACGCATCAACCAACAATCAGCCAATCTGAACATTCAGATCACTATCCCTAGAACACAGAGTTGAACCCAGAATACTACATCAACAATCAGAACCAACTGCACCCTCAAGAATCATATGTCAGAATGTATACGCTAGTTCAGTGAAGCCAACTTGCATGTATACACTACTTTCTTTAACCCAAACTGCATATACCTCTAAAAATACTGAATCATAAAACCTATGAACCACTAACTGTACCAATCAATGACCTTCTTAAGATTTATTGTCACTATACAGAGTTTTAAACAGATAGAAGCAAGGGTCACATTTCTCACTTAATCAATCAATCAATCAGACTCAATCTCCTTAAACAATGAATTCTACTTTCAGATCTATCAAGACATCATTGACAGACAATAGTAAAATAGCAGCACTGATCAGATAGATCAGTCATCTTTGAACAACAAGCTTTTCTTCTGCATATGCTACATGGAAATGTCAAACCAACGTGTATATGCACCTTCACCAAGGGGAACCAATGTATAGATCTGAAAATAATAAATTATAATTTTGTTTCTATTCCAGACTTCAGATACACCTAGATCATAACATTTAAAGAGTAAAACATGCGAAATAAATCAGATCTAGCCCAACCATTATCAAATCATACAATGATAAGCCATTTCAGGTCTCATGATCCTGATTCAACATTGTATCCAAAGGTGCACAAGATATTTTAGATCATATCATAACCATAGCCCTTGCGACATAAAATATAATTCAGATAGAAGTATTCATGAAAACCCCTTTTTACTTGCACACTTAGCCCTTTGATCTTCTCCTCCTTATATAGTTTTATCCTTTCTCAATGCCTTGGACGAAAACAACACTTAGAACCTATGGTATTCTTAGACGGGATCAAGTATTTGTTATTCCGCTCAATATTGTGGGCTAATACCATGGTATGGACCCTTGGTATTATTTAACTTTAATTTTCCTTAGTTTTCCATTCCATACGCGCTTTTCCTCTTGTGAAAGTGTGTGCATACGTATACGCTACTTTTGTACTGTGAACCCGCTTGTATATGCTACTTGGACTAGGTGAACCCATGTATACAGCTTAATATGCCTTAAAACATTCTTTTTCCTCAATTTCTTGATTCTGATATGTATTCCTTTGTCCCATCATCTTGTTCTTCTGTACCACTACCCTGTTACCTCTAAATTGAATTGTTACGATGTGAGTTGCCCTTTATCAAATCTAAACTGACTTGTGAGTGGGTTGCCATCAAGGACAACACCTGTACCATAATTCCAACAATCTCCCCGTTTGGACTTGATGGAAACCATATTGGTTTTGATTACTTCAAGCTGTAGAACTTGTTAGAGATATCAAGCAACACCAAAATACTTTACTCCTTTGACATCAAGGGCAAAGGGCGGACCAAGATATTCTCCCCCTTTGAGATACACTATATTGTCCATGCTCCCCCTGAGTACATGTAGAGTCTGCAGAGATAATTTGCAAAAGAATAACATGACTCTATAACTCAACTAAGTGAGTATGACCTCTCTATCACCAATGGTTCATACATACATCAATCACCTAACCAAGTGGGGATATGACTAAAAATTTGAAATTATTACATCATCCTTCCCATGCATAGTGGGGTTACAAATTACATCGTATGTCCAAAAGGAATCATTAATATACTATGACAGATAGAGACATATAATTACACCATAGGTCTTTACATGACCTTTACAACAAATGATATGAATATCTGAGACCATAGATGAATTCAGCAACCATGATGCCAACAATGCATAATGTTTTTGAAGGCTAATGTTCCCCCTAAACCTGTGCTACTTGTGCATTATCAACAAATCAATGCATATTTATCAGTCAAATAAACAGCATGAAGAAAGCATATCAGCAGACTGTAACCATCAATATCAGACTGAACACCCATGCTAGAAATTGATTTTGAGTTTGACCCATTGTTTTTATATAAAAATAAAACATATACGCTCTTGCAGCCATAGAAAATTGTGTATATACGCGACTCTTCTTCATGAAACCCATGTATAGGAAACACTTCTAAAAATTGGATTTAACAGCAAGATGATGCAGAAACTACTCCCATCTTTTGTCTGAGATATTCAAATGTTTCTCTGGGAAGGGGTTTGGTAAATATATCAGCAACATGTTCTTTGGAGGGAACATATTCCAATTTAACCTTTTGTTCAATCACTTGTTCTCGTAGAAAGTGGTACTTAATGGGTATGTGCTTGGTCTTGGAGTGCATGACTGGATTTTTTGAAATACTAATGGCACTTGTATTATCACATAGAATGGAGATGGGTGGAGAACATGTGATTTGAATATCTTGCAATTTTTGCATCATCCAAAGTAGTTGTGTGCAAAAAGATGCAACAGCCAGATATTTTGCTTCAGTTGTAGATAAGGCAATCGAACTTTGTTTCTTGTTGAACCAAGACACTAATCGTGATCCCATATAGAATGCACATCCACTAGTGCGTTTTCAATAATCAACATTTCTTGCCCAATCCACATTTGTATATGCATGAAGTGTGAGATCTGTATCTTTAGGATACCATAGACCACAGTCTTGAGTTCCTTGGAGATATTTAAATATTCTTTTTACAGCCTAAAGATGTGATTCCTTTGGATTGTCTTGTAACCTTCCAACAATTCCTACTGCATGCATGATATCTGTTCTGGTACATGTAACATAAAGTAGACTTCCAATCGTAGATCTATATGCTAGTTGATTCACTGTAGGAGATTCATCATTAGAACTGAGACTACATCCTATTACCATTGGAGCACATACTGGTTTAGAATCTTCCATTCTGTACTTCTTCAGAATCTACTTGAGATATTTAGTTTGTGAAAGAAAGATGCCATCTTTTGTTTATTGCACTTTTAGACTAAGAAAATAAGTTAGTTCACCAAGTAAAGATCTTTCAAATTCTTGTTGCATAATAGAAGCAAAGTTCTGACTCATAGATTCGTCATTGCTACCAAAGATGATATCATCAACATAAACAACAATAATTAGTAGTTTATCATTCTCAATTTTTGTGTATAAGTTGTTGTCTGCAGATCCTTTTGTGAAACCTTTTCATTGTATATATATTGTCAAGATGATAATACCAAGCCCTTGGAGCTTGTTTCAGTCCATATATAGACTTTTTGAGCTTACATACAAGCTTTGCATCATTTCCTAGGATGAATCCTTCTAGTTGTTAAATATAAACTTCTTCTTCCAAATCTCCATTAAGAAATGCAGATTTTACATCCATTTGATACACTTTGAATTTTCGAAAACTTGAAAGAGCAAGAAACATTCTTATGGATTCAAGTCTCGAAACAGGTGAAAAAGTTTCTTCAAATTCTATACCTTCTTGTTGAGCATACCTTTTACACACAAGTCTTTCTTTGTTTCTAATAACCTCTCCATTTTCATTCAATTTATTCTTCAATACCCATTTTGTTCCTATAATATTTTTATCATGAGGTCTAGGAACTAATTCCCAAGTATCATTCTTTTCAATTTGGTCAAGTTCTTCTTCCATGGCCTTAACCCAAGATTCATCTTTGCTAGATTCATTAAAATTTTGTGGTTCTATGGAGGATAGTAATGCTAGATAACTGGAAGCTACTACAAGAGTTCTTCTTGTCTGAATCCCAAACCCTTTCTCTCCTAGAATTTGAGATTATGGATGATTCTTTTGAACATACCTAGATGGACCCTTTTCCATGTCAATTGTATCTTCTTCTTATCCTTCATTGGTTTCTTCCTCTATATCATTTCGATTTGATATGGGAAAGCATTCACCATCTTCCTCATTGTCATCTTCCTTTGTTGGTTTCACATGTTCCAGATTTTTGCATGCTTCATCGATTACAACATCAATGCATTCAACAATTTTTCAAAGTATCTTATTATAACATTTGTGTCCTTTACTTCTAGATGAATAACCAAGGAGTATTCCTTCATCTGCTTTGGGTTCAAAATTTCCAAATTTTTCATCATCTCTTTTGATGAAAAATTTGCTTCCAAAAACTCTAAAATGTTTTACAGTAGGAGGTTTACCATAAGAAAGTTCATATGGAGTTTGATCACTATTTACACGAACATTAGCTTTGTTGAGAATATTTACTGCAGTATGTGCAGCTTCACACCAGAAGGTGGAAGGAGTTCCAGATTCATCAAGCATAGATCGAGCCATTTGTTGAATTGTTTTATTAATTCTTTCCACCACGCCATTTTGTTGAGGAGTTCTGGAAATAGAGAATTGTCTTTTTATTCCATGTTGTTCACAAAATTCAAAAAATTCATCTCATATGAATTCTCCTCCCTGATCAAATCTGAGACATTTGATTTTTAGATTTAATTCATTTTCAACTAAAGCTTTGAAGGCTTTAAACTTTTCAAATGCTTCATCTTTATGCATTAGTAAACCAAACCATCACATTCTAGAAAAATCATCAATGAACAAAATGAAGTATTCTTCTCCCTGAGGTGAATTTTTCCTTGTTGGCCCACACAAATCAGTATGAATGATTTCAAGAGGCTTACTTGATGATCCTTCTTTGTCATTGAAATGAACTGTGGTTTGCTTATCGAATTGACATGGTTTGTAGATGGTATTTTCTGGGATGCTCATATATGGAAGATCACGAACCGCCTTGAACTTGCATGCTTTTCTTATTTGAGAAAAGCTTAGATGCCCCAATCTTCTGTGCCATAACCAATTCTCTTCTGTTTTTCTTAGATAAATTTGTTCTTGACCTCCTTTTAGGATATACAGATTGCTAGATGTTCGTGTACCTTTGATTATGGTCTTTCCTGTGTCAAGCTCACGAATCACACATTCTTTTGATCGAAATACAACTTCATTTCCTTAATCACACATTTGACTAACACTGAACAAGTTATTCTTTAAACCATCAACATACATAACACTTCCATCTTTAACCTTTTCTTTTAAATAAACAGAACCCTTACCCTTAATGACAGTGGTTGTGTCATTTCCAAAAGAGACATCCTTTTCCTTTCCTAAAGCTTTATAAGAAAGGAGTTTATCTTTATCACATGTCATATGTTTAGAGCATCTGCTATCAATGTACCACTGATTTTCTTATCCTTCTGCAAATAGATCTATGCCACATCTTTCTGACTGACATTCCTTCTTTTTCCATACCTTGGAATTCGATGATGCTTGTTCCTTTTTAATTGTTGGCCGAATTTTTCTCCTGCATTCAGATTCTTAATGACCAAAGTTATTGCATAATGAACGTTCCATTTCATTTTCAAGAGGAGAAAAGTTGTTATAAGAGTTTTTCCTGATTCTTGTCATGCTCCTTTTTTTTCTTGCTTCTCTAGTCATGATAGTCTTGTAAGAAACACATTGATCAACTTTATGACCAAAGTTATGGCATGAGAAACATTTTCCATTAAAGAAAAAGTTTTTTTGATCATAAAATCTTTTGGTGTTGTTCACCTTTTGATTGGTGCTTCTATTGATGTTCATCCGTGGAGTAAAATGAGAATGATTTACCTAGGGAGTACCCTTAGGCTTTTTCTGAGGATTGACACATTGTTCACTGGTTTTTGCTGAATCAAGATAGCTTCTAGTGCTGACTAAAGGATTTTCTAGTTGGGATGTTTCTCCATTGTATCCAAGACTAGTCTTTTTAAGTAGAGAACATTGAACCTTGATGATTTCATCTGTGGTTTCTGATCCTTTAGCAAATCTAAGATTAAGATATTTTGTTTTCTCGAGTTCTTTTCTTAGACCCACTACTTCACATTCTAATTTTTCATTGTGCTTTTCTCTTTCAGTGAGTTGATGTGTCAAAGTGTCTATGACCATATTCTTTTCTTCCAAACAGATTTTAAGTTTAGTGATTTCTTCAAGAAAATATTCCTCTTCTAAGGAATCCATAAAATCATCATTATCATAAGCCATGAGTAGTTTAAAATATTGTTCAGATTCATCTTCATCACTATTAGACAAGCCATCACTATCTTCATGAGTATAATAACTTTTTCTATTAACAAACTGTTTTCTATTACCTTTTGTAGACTCCTTTCCTTTTTCATGATTATCTTTATGAGGACATTTAGCAGCATAATGGCCAACTCTACCACAAGAAAAACATTTGAATGGAAGCTTACCTCTGAATCTTCTGGAACCTCGTTGAAGCTTCTTTACAAAGTTTACCTCATCTTCTTCTAAAATATATCCTGATTCCTTGAGATCTTCCTTTTCTTTTCCCTTTGTTGAAGCTTTGAAAGTGGCTTCTCTAATATTTGATGGACCTCCTTTCCTCATTTCAAAGGCATTTAAAATTCCATGAAGTTGAACAACAATAATAGATTGAAGATCTTGCTTCTCTTCTGTGGAAGATACTTTTGACTCAAATTTAGAAAATAGAGATCTTAAAATTTTCTCTACTAAAGTAGCCTCCTTTATTTCTTCACCTAGATTCTTCATACAATTTACAATCTCATATACTCGTAAAAAGTAACTAGAAATACTTTCATTACTATCCATCTTGTGAGTTTCATACTGAATTCTGAGAGTTTGGAGCTTAGCACATTTTACCTGGGAGTCTCCTTCGTAGCTCTGAATGATTTTTTCCCATATTTCTTTGGTTGTGTTGAGCTACATGCCTTTGACGAATTATGATTCCGATACACTTCCTAATAATGCATCGACTCCTTTGGCATTGTTTTCATATGCTTTCCTTTCTACTGGACATGTGGGGACTACTGTTGGATATTGGTATTATCCTTCCACAATTTCCCAAAAATCAGCTCCAAGTGACTAAAGATAGGCTCTGGTTCTTATCTTCCAATATGCTAAGTTATTTCCGTTGAAGATTGGTGGTCTGATATATCCCATGTGTTCGTGATTATTCATCTTGAGAGATCTCCTTTCAAGCGATCAAGCTTCTTCTTAAGGACCTACTCTGATACCAATTGTTGGGGAAAATGTTGAGAGGGGGGGTGAATCATTATTTTAACTTTCTCTATTTTGATTTTCCTTTTCAAACAGTATACGCTACTTTACTGAAACCAACCAGTGTATGTTCGTGACTATAAAGAATGAAACCAGTGCATATGTAATAAACAACTAATTCATTGTCTTAAATCAGAGTATGATGCATTAAGTAGTAAACAGATGCAGTAAGAACAAAATAAAGCAACACACATGAACACCAATATTTTTTAGGTGGAAACATAATGTGGGAAAAAAACCACCGCTATTGACGTCTTAGTCTTCAATCTTCTTATAATAAAAAGTGTTTAGAAATTTTGTACTGGTGCAGACTTTTCCAGTACGCAAGTATCTACCTGCTAAAGGCTACAACCTTCTGTCATTTTCCAGCTTCTACTGGAAGGGAGATCCAACCCCTTAGCCCTTGTACTGGCTGATATGTTTACTAGTACATAGGATCCAGCCTACAAAAGGCTACTACCTTCACTCTTCCTCCAGGGACCACGTTTCATAAATTTCTAGATTGGATACTCCTAGTACACAACAACACAATATGAAGGCTATTTTTCATCAAATTTTCATACTGGACCCATCAGTAACATTGAATCTCAAAATCAATCACTACTACAATAAACACATCAACCAACAATTAGTCAATCTAAACAGTCAGATCACTGTCACCAGAAAACAAAGCTGAACCCAGAATGCTACATCAACAATCAGAACCAACTGCACCCTCAGGAATCATATTTCATAATGTATACGCTACTTCAATGAAGCTAGCCTGCATGTATACACTACTTCCTTTAACCTACCTACGTATAACTCTAAAAATACTAAATCATATAACCTTTGAACCACTAATTGTACCAATCAGTGACTTTCTGAATATTTATTGTCACTGTACAAAGTTCTAAACAGATAGCAACAAGGATCACCTTTCTAACTTAATCAATAAATCAACCAGACTCAATCACCTTAAACAGACAGTTCTACTTTCAGATATATGAAGACATCATTGAAAAACAATAGTAAAACAACAACACTGATCAGATAGATCAATCATCTCTGAACAATAGGCTTTTCTTTTGCATATGCTACTTGGAAATTCCAAACTAGCGTATATACGCGCCTTCACCAAGGTGAACCAATGTATAGATCTGCAAATAATAACTTATAATTTCATTATTATTCCAGACTTCAGATACACCCAGATCATAACATTTAAAGAGTAAAACATGCGTAAGAAATCATATCTAGCCCAACCATTATCAGATCATACAGTGATAAGTCATTTTAGGTCTCATGATCGTGGTTCAACATTGTATCCAAAGGTGCACAAGTTATTTCAAATCATATCATAACGATAGCCCTTGTGACATAAAATATACTTCAGATAGTATTCATGAAAAACCCTTTTTACTTACACACTCAGCCCTTTGGTATTCTCCTCCTTATATAGTTTTAGCCTTTCTCAATACCTCAGACCAAAACAACACTTAGAACCTGTGGTATTCTTAGACGAGATCAAGTAACCGTTATTCTGCTCAATATTATGGGCGAATACCATGGTATGGAACCTTGGTATTCTTTAAATTTAATTTTCCATCCAATACACGCTTATCCTCTTGTGAAAGTGTGTGCATACGTATACGCTAATTTTGTACTATGAACCCGCTTGTATACGCTACTTGGACTAGGTGAACCAATGTATAGAACCTAATATACCTTAAAACATTCTTTTTCCTCAATTTCTTGATTCTGATCTGTAGTCCTTTGCCCCATCATCTTGTTCTTCTATACCATTACCCCGTTACCTCTTAATCAACCTGTTACAATGTGAGTTTCCCTTTATCAAATCTGAATTGACCTGTGAGTGGGTTGCCATAAAGGACAACACCTGTACCATAATGCCAACAAAGTGCATCCATGACAATTTCCAATGCTAAATGCAAAACATGAAATCTAATCTTTCATTTCACAACAAATGCAATGCCCAAAAGTGATTTTAAAGTAATCTACCTTAAAATGAAATGATGATTTTTCCTTTTCACTTTACTGCAATCCTTGTAATCTAGTGAAAAAAGTAAAAGATAATGCAAGCAAGCCAACAAACATGAAAATCTATTTCACGTTAATGATTTGAATGTAACAAAAAATGCTTTGTTAGGTCCCTATAATACTAGTGATTACCCCATTACTATTGTAGTTGTATCCCTTATTAATATTATTGTGCCCCTATTGTCCCCATATTTTTATTATTGTGCCCCATAGAATCCCTCTATTGTTATTTTTGTGACTTTATATTATTATTGTTAGGTCGGCTGGGTTATATTGTGAATTTTTAGACTCCTATATATAGAAAGGAGCTTTTGTCATTTGAATCATCCAAGAATTATTCGTTTGTGTAATGTAAAGGAGGTTGCCCCCTCGAAGAGGCTGAATTCTAAGGCATTCAACTATCTTTTCTATCCTTTTGTGAGCTGGTTACATAACATTTGGTATCAGAGCTTTGGATTCTAGGGTTTTGCTGCTCCAAATAGATCATCGTGACATTTTCGCTATAACTTTTTTTCTGTGATGTTTCAAAAGCTAAAACAAAAACCCATTTGAGAAGAAATAGCATTGAACCTCGGATCTGAACTTCATAGCTTTTTTCAGTATATTTGCGGAGATATGATATAAGGAATGTGGTCTTTTTGCAGACTCCTGAATTCCATTCCAAACAGGAGAGCTGGGGAAAATCGTCATAACTTTCTCTCTGAGCATCGGATTGAAATTTCATCAGAAGATACAAAAAGAGGATGGACTGTAGTTGCTTGTGTATTTTTTCAGAGCCAAAGGTCGTAACAGTGACGTGTGGCACGTCGTACAAGTTCGCTCTACTGAACTAGTTTATAATCAGGTCATTGTGGGAGATTTGGCATAACTCTTCCCTGGAGAATCCAATTTGGATCAGACTGGTGGCATTGGAAAGAGAACATAGAGGGCTACTACAAGTTTCAATTTCAGAACTGTATGATCCGAAATTACAGAGATACATTAGATTCAATATCAAGCTCCAACAAAGTGAAAAAAGTGTGTAGTTTTTTTTAAAATTTTGCATAAGCTTGGTTTGAAAAATTAGTTTGAAGGAATTCAAAGGGCATAGTAAAGCATTATTATCAGTAATTGATGCCCCGAGGTAAGAAAATGCAAACACCTAGTAAGCAACCTGAAAGCTCTAGCATGACTCATGAAGAAGAGGAAGAAATGCAACATGATGTATCAAAATTACGAGACCAAGTGCAACAAGTGTCAATTGCACAAAAAGTAACAGAATCTAAGATGGATTGTTTAAAGAAAGGCATAGAAGCTAAGATGAATGACGTGGAAGCTAAGATGGATGATTTCAAGATAGGCATGGAAGATTTGAAGACAGATTTGACAAAGTTTCTACAAGAAATGTTTACTAATCAGCTCTAACGGTATGACAAAGCTTCTAAGAAAGGAACAAAGAGGTGTAATTGCACAATTATGTTCGCTAGATGTTTCCACATCGGAATCATCTATTTCTCCAGATCTCCAAAAAGTTTCGGACAATAATTCCAAGGTATTTGAGACTCCCAAAGGTCTCCCACCTATTTGTGATTATGATCATGCTATTCATCTGATTCCAGGAAGTGTTCCTCCAAACATCAAGCCGTACAGAGATCTCTATGCCCAAAAGAGTGAAATTGAACATATGGTTGCAGAAATGCTAGATGTTGGTATAATTCAACCTAGTCAAAGTTCTTTCTCTACTCCAGTAGTATTGGTGCACAAGAAGGATGGATCATGGCACATGTGTCCGGATTATAGGGAGCTCAACAAGCTCACTATTAAAGATAAGTTTCCCATTCCTGTCATTGATGAATTACTGGATGAATTGCATGGATCAATTTACTTCACCAAGTTGGATCTTCATTCAGGATATCATCAAATCAGAATGAAGACTAAATACATTCCGAAAACAGCATTTAGAACTCATGAGGGTCATTATGAATTTTTGGTCATGCCTTTTGGCCTTACCAATGCACCTTCTACATTTCAAGGTTTGATGAATTCCATTTTCAAGCCCTTCCTTAGAAAATTTGTGTTAGTATTTTTTGATGATATACTAATCTACAGCAAGTCATGGAAGGATCATGTTGAACATGTTGGCAGGGTGCTACAATTATTGGAGGAGAAACAATTATATGCAAAAAGATCCAAATGTTTCTTTGAAGTACAAGAGGTGGAATATCTGGGTCATATTGTATCTCATGAAGGAGTTAAGGTAGACCCTAGCAAAATTAAAGCAATTAAGGAATAGAAAATCCCCACATCCATAAAGAATCTGCAAGGATTTCTCGGGTTGACAGGGTATTATCACAATTTTGTTAAGAATTATGGGAGAATAGCAGCACCTCTAACAACATTATTGAAGAAAGATGAATTTTCATGGACTCCAGAAGCAACAAAGGCATTCGAACATCTTCAAGAGGCAATGTGCTAAGCACCGGTCTTAGCTACACCGGACTTCACAAAAACCTTTATTGTGGAATGTGATGCTTCAGGAAATGGAATTGGTGCTATTCTAATGCAAGATGAAAGACCCATTGCTTTTGAAAGTCGTCCAATCAAGGGAAAGTTTTTACATAAAGCTATTTATGAGAAGGAAATGTTGGCAATACTACATGCACTTAAGAAATGGTGACCCTACCTAATGGGAAGACACTTCAAGGTAAAAATGGATCATGATAGCCTTAAATGCTTTTTAGAACAAAGATTATCCTCTAAAGAGCAACAAAAGTGGGTCACAAAGATGTTAGGTTATGACTTTGAAATCATCTACAAAAAAGGGAAGCAAAATGTGGTGGCAGATGCACTCTCAAGAAAGGATGAGGATGTGGAAGGCACTCAAGATTTTTAAAAACTTACCACAGGGTTAAGAAGGAATTTTTTTGGGATGGCCTTAAATCGTATATTCAAAAGTTTGTGGCGGAATGTTTGGTTTGCCAACAAAATAAAGTTGAAACAATTAAGAACCTGGGTCTATTACAACCTTTATCCATTCCAAGCCAACATTGGGAGGAGGTTTCAATGGATTTTATCACAGGTTTACCCAAGTCTGAGGGAAAGAGTGTCATCATGGTGGTAGTTGACAGAATTACCATGTATGCACTCTTTTGTGCATTATCACATCAATTTAAAGCCAATACAGTTTCTACTGCATTTATGGAAACAATTCAAAAGCTACATGGAAATCCAAATATTATTGTAAGTGACAGAAATCCCATTTTCACTGGAAATTTTTGGACAGAATTATTTTCTTGTGTTGGTACTCAGTTAGCTCATAGCTCATCTTATCATCCTCAATATGATGGGCAAACTGAGATAGTAAACAAATGTTTGGAAGGATATCTCCGTTGCTTTGTATCTAATAAACAGACATAATGGGTTAATTGGTTGCCTATGGCTGAATGGTGGTATAACACTTCCTTCCATACAGCAACAAAAATGACCCCATTTATGGCACTTTATGGATATCAGCCACCATCCATCACATCATATTTAAGAGAAAATTCTAAGGTTCAAGTAGTGGAACATCACATCGAACATCAACAACAAGTCCCCCAATGCTTAAAGGATAACCTCATGTTGGCACAGAATAGAATGAAACAATAGGCAGATCAACACCGCAGCGAAAGAAGTTTTGATTTAGGTGATTGGGTATTCCTACGGCTACAACCATATAAACAAATGTCCCTCAAGAAAGCTAAGAAGGATAATAAATTATCACCAAAGTATTATGGTTCGTACAAGGTGTTGCAAAATATTGGTACTATGGCATACAAATTGGAGCTTCCTGCAGCTTCTCGAGTGCACCCAGTTTTCCATGTTTCATGTTTAAAGAAGGTTATAGGCGACAAGCTCCCAGTTCAAACAATATTGCCAGAACTTGACGAGGAAGGAAAAATTATATTGGAACCAGAAGCAGTCACAGAAACAAGAACTCGACAGCTACGAAATCGATCAATTTCAGAGTATCTCATCAAGTGGAAGAACTTATCCGCTGAAGATTCCACATGGGAGGATGAGAATTTTATACAGAAGCATCTAGAACTACTCAAGCATCGAGGACAACACTTTTTTGAAGGAGAGGGGCATGTTAGGTCCTTATAATACTAGTGATTACCCCATTACTGTTGTAGTTGTATCCCTTATTAATATTGTTGTGCCCCTATTGTCCCCGCATTGTTATTATTGTACCCCATAAAATCCCTCTATTGTTATTTTTGTGGCTTTATATTATTATTGTTAGGTCAGTTGGGTTATATTGTGACTTTTTAGACTCCTATATATAGAAACGAGGTTTTGTCATTTGAATCATCCAAGAATTATTCATTTGTGTAATGTAAAGGAGGTTGCCCCCTCGAAGAGGCTGAATTCTAAGGCGTTCAACTGTCTTTTCTATCCTTTTGTGAGTTGGTTACATAACATGCTTCAAAGACAATGAAAATATAGACAATTCCACTTTCGCTTTTCGAAACACAAACTCAAAGAAAACACTTCTTTCGATTCAAAAGAGGCAATCAATTTGTAATCTATTGTTTGTCAAGGATAACTTAAGAAACTTTCACAGTATCTACTCAATCCGACACTAATGAAAAAAAATTAACCACAAGAACTAAAAGTGATCTGCAAAGGATGTCCAAACACACAAAAACTCTTTAACACAAGTAATTGATCTCTAATGATAAGATGAAGGATGACCTAGAAGACCTAGAAACCCTAAAAGGCTAATCAAACTTCAAGCATACTCAAACCAAGTTAAAAGGTGATTGCATTTAGACAATAAGAAAGTCAACTGATGTCACACTGGTAAATCACTGGGAGAAGGAAAAAGGAACTGAAAACAAGAAGAAAAACCCTAAATTTCTTTAACTTCTACAATCATCACACCTGTGAAGAGAAAAGCAACAATCATCGCTACTGTAATCAACAAACCCGCGATATCATCGTGACTGTCAAAGCTAAAAAACACGATGGGCAAGAAAATCAAAGAAAAAACACAAAAACTTCAAGAGCAACTCAAATCAACAACCTTCAATCATTTACCAGAAAGTGATATTGACTACATGTTTTGGGAATAATTAGTGTTTCTAAAAAATGCTAACCCTCTAGGTTTGGTAGCTAACCTAGAAACAATTAAAACAATTCACTACTTTTCCTATAAACAACAGATAAGAGAAAGACTATGAGGAACCAACCTGCAACTGTTCCTCAAAAAAGATAAAACAACCAAGTGAAAGTGTATGATCGGCCAAAGAGATGGTGGTGATAGAATAAAACAACCAAGGCTCATCTGACAAAATAGGCTGATAGAATGGCAATCACGAGGGTTGAAATGAAAATGGGTTCATTTTTAGACAAGCTTGAACCATAGGGAACTATGCTTGGATTCAATTTCATGTTTACACAACCTTGAAACGAAAAAATATGCTTGGATTCAGTTTCATTTTTGCACAAGCTTGAAACGAAAAACTATGCTTGAGATTCAGTTTACATGCCCCTAGCATGATGAAAGGGAGAGTCTCCTATAACTAGATGGAAGTCACTGCGGTGAAGCAGGGCAGTTATCCAACACCTTTTTGGCTTCGTCCAGATATGGACAAAGGTGAATGGGGTGATTCCCTTCACATAACCTATAGGGAAACTTAACTTTACCATTAGGTGCATGCCCCTCAAGCTTCATTTCATTCACCTATTTAGACTACTCATGGCTATCAGGTGGATGGAATGAAGGTTCATTTATGAGATCAAGTGAAAGACTCGACTTGGAACTTTGCTCCAGGGGTCCTTGTTTCATTTTTTAATGAGCTTGACATAAGACAAGGAACTCTACTCAGATTCCTTGTTTCATTTTTTAACGAGGTTGACACAAGACCAGGAACTATCCTCATAGTCCTTGTTTCATTTTTTAACGAGGTTAACACAAGACAAGGAACTATCCTCATAGGCCTGTTTCATTTTTTAACGAGGTTGACACAGTAAAATAATTATACTCATATCCTTGGTTTAATTTTTTAACGAGGTTGACACAAGACAAGGAACTATCCTCGGAGACCCTTGTTCCATTTTTTAACGAGGTTGACACAAGACAATGAAGTATCCTCGGACCCTTTGTTTCATTTTTTTAACAAGGTTGACACAGCAAAAGAACTATCCTCATAGACCTGTTTCATTTTTTAACGAGGTTGACACAGTAAAAGAACTATCCTCATAGGACCCTTGTTTCATTTTTTAACGAGGTTGACACAAGACAAGGAACTATCCTTGAGAGTTCTTTCATTTTTTAATGAGGTTGACACAAGACAACGAACTATCCTTGGGAGTTGTTTCATTTTTTAATGAGGTTGACACAGTAAAAGAACTATCCTCATATTCCTTTGTTTCATTTTTTAACGAGGTTGACACAAGAAAATGAAATATCCTCAGACCTATTTCATCTTTTAACGAGTTTGACACAAGACAATGAACTATCCTTGGGTTCAATCACAACTCATAAGAGGTCATGAAGGAAAGGTCTGGTTCCAATGCCCCTAGTATATGATGTACAACATCACTGAATTGATCGTCAGTTGATGTAGGTATGGAACAAGTTGCCACATAATTAACCCGTGGCGGGGATGATACCATTGGTATAAATGGACCATTTAGGGAATATGGTTGACTGGGAGCCATATTTGGACCGGGAAATGAAATTTGGTCAATAGTGACAATTCTGCCTTCATGCGGGAAACAAATCACTCAAAAGAGTGTTGAAACAGTAGCTCCCATGCCATAAACATAGTTGCACCCAAGAAGTAAATTGTAATCTAAAGGGCCTGGGACTACCATCACGTTTAGATAAACAGTTTTTTCTCCCAAAGTAATAGTTAACTGAGGGAGGATCCCTAATGGTCGACTGGTTCCTCTGTTAAAACCGAATAGATTCTGGGTAACTGGTACTAGTGGCGGCGAATCGAGCGCTTGCCAAGAAGTTGAGGAAAGGATGCTCATTGATGCACCTTCATCTATAATAGTGCTCGATACAATCATATTACAAACTTGTACTATGATATGGAAAGGCACATAAGAATGAAGACGAAATCCTGCCAGTCGGTTCCAATCAAAGGAAGTGACTAGACTACTTGAAGGGGGTACGGTAGGAATGAGAGAATTAACCCCTTGAGTTACATGAACGGGAGGATTTTCCCCCTGTCTTGATGGAATAAGAGGATTGCCCCCAAGCTCATTTGAATTTGAAGAAATGAAAAGAAATTGAGTAGTATCATATTCACTCTCTTCAGAAAAGGTACGATTTGCTGAAGGTGAAATCAGGTCAATTGTTATCTCGACCTGTTGATTTGGATCGGGTATAGACTTAGAGGATTCACTTTCAGAGAGAGTGGGTTTGACCGATGGTTGATTTTTTTCAGTCAATTCATCTACTAGTGAGGGATTTAGGGATAGTTTCCTATAACCAGATGGAAGTCGCTGCAGTGAAGCAGGATGATTATCCAACACTCTTTTGGCTTCATCCAGATAGGGACAAAGGTGAATGGGGTGATTCCCTTCACATAAACTACATGGAAACTTAACTTCACCCTTCTTTCCATGAACTTTCCTATCACTAGTTGATGGTGTGTCACCAACATGATCTCCAAAGGTTGATGACATAGGATGGTGTGAATGGGAAGATCGTTCTTCTAAGATCTGAGGAATATCAAGACAACTTCGAAGAAGATGGTCTCCCGCACAATGTTTGCATGGATATCAAACTTTATGAGGCTTGATGGATGGTTTCTCATCTAATGTTGCATTCAAAACAATGGTTGCTTGGTTGCCCTTCTGCTGAATTTGCTTCTTCTTCTTCTTCTTCCCTTTCTTCTTCTTCTTAGCCACCTAGTTACTAGTACCAATACTTTCACCAGGCAAAGAAGAAGAAGGGGAGGAAGAAACAAACGAGGAAGAAGGAAAAGTGTCAACTTTAGGATCACCTAGAGGTTGATTTTTTTCAGTTGGAGGTATACTCGATTGCAGAGAAATCACGGCATTTTGAACCAAGGAGGTTGAAAACAAACATACTGGCAAGCCAATGGTAAATCCCGGAAGGAACAATGTAGCCATATATGGAGCACCAATATTTCCAAATGGAGGGAAAGGACTAGGATTTCCATCAAAAGGAATTCCTTGATTGGTTGACTCCGGATTTGTCGCCATATGTTTCAACCTAAGATCAACTAAGGAGCGAGAGAGGAGGATGTTATCCGTGGTCAATTAATTTTTTCTCGACATTTAAAGAGTCGAGAAAAAACAAAAGATGACTCTAGTCGCTTTCGATGTTTAATGAGCCTGAAAGGACAGGCGCTCAGATGAACCTTTTCTTTTAAAGAGTCAAAAAGGAACGAAAGTGACTACTCTGGAGATTCTAGACAAGAGGGTTTACCAAACTAATCGCAAAACTACAATATACACCTTAGTGATAAATGAAAGAGAAATTACCAAGGACTTTACGTACGACAATCAATCTTCCCGAATGTTGTGTTTAGTGCATTGCGATCAGTAAGGCAGTAGACTCGACTTCCTAGGGATAAAGGATTTCAACCTATTGGGGTTTCCCACTATATACGCGATGGTACAGGGAGCACAAGTCCATGCTAGCACTTATTGGATCAAAGAGGAGGAATCACCCAATCTTCAGTGAAAATGACAACCACTAGGTTTAAAGACACCGGAACACATCTCTAGCCTAGACCTCTAGATGTGTTCCATTAAGTTCCAATGCGTTATTAGATTAATTCAGATAAATTTTAAGTTGATCTTCTTTAGAATTTTCCTTTCAAGTTTCACCGCGTGATGTTCTCCGAAATTCCTAAGAATGCAACTAGAATGAGAAGCACTCTTTCCATTTATTTCAACATCGAAAATCCTAGCCAGGAGGGATAGAGCATAGAGGTAATTTTTGAACAAACAGAAAAGAGCGCAAACTAATGCAATTCCCTAAACCATTCCTTTCAAGCACACAAACTCAAACTCTAAAAATGCAAATTGCATGTATTTCTTTTCAGTTTTTCTTAATGTGAATGATGCAACAAGAGAAATTGGTGCACAAATGATTCAAAATTCTTTTCATACAAAAATGATGATTGCGACAATTTCTTTCAAAGAGAAAGGAAGACTTGTAGGACACTTTCAATTTTGAAGAAATGAAGTTTTTCAACACTTTGAATGAAAATCAAATCAAATGCACAAAATAGTTCAATCGATTAGCTATGAAGGAGGACTTTACAACACTTCACTTTTCAAAGAAAATGAGTACTTTACGACACTTTTCTATTGAAACTACAATCGATCAAAACTAATTTTCGACAATGGATTGCAAATGATCAAACAAATACATAAAAAACATTCACTAATCCTAGTCTAAACAGGGCCAAATTAAAGAGATGAAGGTTGGTTTCAGAGATGAGGCATCATTCATATTCAAGAAATAATTCAATCAAAAATGAAAATTGAAAAAAACTTCAGCTCCTATATGGGAAAATTGATCTTCAAAAGATCAGCACAGGCTGTGGTGATAAACAGTGCAATGCATAACATTGTATCCATGCGAGAAGTGCAATGCATAGCAGGCATCAGTTAAGGACAGTGCGATGATTACAGTGAGCAATTTTGAAGGTGTTTTTGGCTCAATTTTGATTCAATTTTCAGTGGACTAGAATTGCATTCAATGAATGACAACAAGTACAATATATTGGAATGTTCTAAGAGGCTACTTAGCTACTAAAAAGGGAAAATGATAAATCCCCACTGGAGTCGCCAATTTGTTTCGGGAATAATTAGTGTTTCTAAACAACGCTAACCTTGTAGGTTTGGTAGCTAACCTAGAAATAACATTTAA
The DNA here is from genome assembly GCA_031772625.1 of Pinus tabuliformis. Lineage (NCBI taxonomy): Eukaryota > Viridiplantae > Streptophyta > Pinopsida > Pinales > Pinaceae > Pinus > Pinus tabuliformis. The sequence continues at coordinate 313,555,841 of CM062808.1, read as the reverse complement.
TACAATTCACTACTTATCCTATAAACAACAAATAAGAGAAAGACTATGAGGAACCAACCTGCAACTTTCACTTGATTCCTTGCTTGATCCCTCTCTCCCTTGACCAATCTCACTGCTCCTTTCCGTACTTAACTCACTTGGAAAGTACCTGTGCAATTACAGAAACAAAGACCCGTCAAAGCATAATGATCTATTATTCATAAATAACATAGAATCGAAAGTATGATAAACATATGAATGCATTGACAGATTACACAAACATAAGGGAAAAATCTTGAAAAGATTTATTGATAGAAAGGAGGATTACAACCCATGAGTTCGATCCAGTGTCATCCTTCCAGCTTCAAACCTTCTTCACCTCATGAACAGCAAGACATTCCAACATTACCACAATACTTAGACTCAATACTAAAACCATCAACATCTCTTTACAACTCAGAACTATTCAGCCTCTAGATCTCTTGGATGAGTGATCTATTTATAGATGAGTGAAGGAGGTTGGGTCATCAATGATGATGATGAATGCCTTTATATTTTTAGAAATTGGTTCCATGAAAGAGGGAGATAGGAGGTTGATGTTTCTTAATTCCTTTTTTCATCCTTGGGTGAACTCAGAGGGGCAGGTGGCACTTGAGAAGCTTCTAGAGGTTTCCCATGGATAGGGAATCTTCAAATCCTCCCGAAACTTTGCCCAAGTTCGCTCATCGCAGGCTAAAGAGGGACTAAGTGTGATGCATAGCACTTAGTCAGTGTGGTACCTGCAATGCATTGTAGCCTAATAAAAGGCTTCCTGCAATGATCTCTTTAGAGACACTTTTTGGATGTATTTTGTGATGGAACTTCTTTGGGAGTGAGGCATTCTGATGATTAAATTATTTAGGGCATGTGAAAACTATATTAGGGGTTGATGAACCCTAATAATATCGACATGTAAGTTGACGTTGAGGTGCCCAAATAAACCTGTAACACTACAAACAAGCAATGAATGGTTGATCAAACTCATCAAAAGACAAAGTGAAGAAAGGGAAGGAAAGGGTCATCGGCTCCCCAACGGAGGTGCCATTTGTTGACAAGGTTAATCCTCTCTGTGGATAGAGCCGATCCCTCTAGCCCAACGAGTGGGTGTAGCAACTAAAGTGACAATCAACTAGACATCTTCCTAGGTTATAATTGAAAAGTAGAACGAAAGATATGGCCTGCCTCGTTCTGATGTTATTCTGATATCGTTTGTTGAGAGCCTCGAGCCGCTTGTGTCACGAACTTGTTCTTGATTCTCTCAGCGTTTTTGTACCTACACAAGTAAGCAAGAGACAACAAAGCATGCCAAAACCAATATCAAATCCAATAACAACCTACTTCACTGATCAATAAATGTCAAGCTAAATAATACATGAACATACATATTTTCGGGAAGATGAACCGGCAGTTGTATATTATTAGGAAATAAAGGGAATCTTACAACCAAAGCCTTGATGTTGGAAGGCTCTCCTTGAGTGGTAATCCAATTCCAAGCCAAGAACTCTCCAAACACTCCTTCTCCAAGTCTAATGAATAACCTCTATGCACAAGCTTAGCATAAGGGTGCAAATAGACATAGACCAACCCAGCCTCTAACCTGACCAACCATTTGGGAATGGGAGAGGATGAATTTATAGATTGGAAAAGGGAGTTAGGACCTCTCCAAATATAGGATTAAGACCTCATCTCAAGGAGGTAGCTCTTAGGGATAATACCAAGATGCCAATATGAGAGGATTCGACCTCATATATTCAAAACAACCTCCATCTTGCCACTCTGAAAGCTTCTAGATCACAAAGCTTCTCATCCCCTTTCAGAAAATTAGCTTTTTGGGATCATCGTGGGTATGCAAGGGAACAGAGTGATTCCATCACTGGTCAAACACAGTGCAACATGCGACCATCATTGTTTTAAGCCTTATAAGAGCGATGACTACCATTTTAGGGTTTTAAGAGTTATTTCTTCAGGGAAATCTCAAGACGTTTTACAAACAAAATTTTAGGAGGGATCTAAGTTGTATACATGGATGAGTATACTGTATAATGGTCATGTTTTGGGCACTTTGGGGTATGTCACAGGGAAGTGCAAGAGGCATGACAAAATACTGTGTAACACCCCTTAGGATCCCCTTGAGCATCCTAGGTCTCAGAGCTTCATACTTGTCCTTTGCAACAGTTTTCACTTCTGATTTTTGTTGTTTTTCTACACCATTTTCAGTAGCTTAGGGCCTTTAGATCCCAGTCCCTTGACATCAAATATTTTTTTGGGCTCTTTATATGTCTTTGAGTAGCCTGTTTTTCTTCTCTTGCTTAGCTGCTTGGTATCCATTGTGGGTGAGGTTGTGTATGCTTGACTGACTATTTAATTTTCTGTCATTTCATATTGATTTATAGTATTTCTCCAGCATATGGCATCATGAAACATTCTTAATTAACTCATCCACTTGACACATATTTTCACACACCCACACCTTAAGCAAACGAGAGCTTGGTTAGCACCACCAAGCCAAAAATTTAAACACTAAAATTTAATAAATCAACACACATAGATTAAGCCCACTTGGGCATCAGGGTCAAACAATCTTTGTAGTGTAGGTGTAGGGTTGGTGGGATAGGCTTCCAATAACACCCATCGGTAACTTTTCATTTAGACATGGCATATTAGGGAGCTTAAAATCCTTCACCATCCCATTGTCAAAGAAAGAGTGCGTCAGAAACCTAATTCAAAGGGGGTTAAGCTAGGTCATCGTGCAAACAATTCTCCTTGGGCCTACCCAACCCATGGCAGGAAATTTCATGTGGTGGCTGACTATGAAGAAGCTCAAGACTCGACTACCCCCATGGGATGAAGGTAACCATAGTGACCAATCTTAGGAAAACACCTTATAGGACTGGCTGTGGGAAGCAGTTGGTCCTCTACCCCACCTTTCTTTGGACAACTCTACTTGTAGGGATGAGATTCCATCAAGTAAGAAGTTCTTTGGAAGGCCATCTGAAACAATAGATCTAGGATTGTTTGAGGATTTATATCACCTATAGGTTAGAGTTATTTTTTATTTGATATGACATGTTTGCTTGCATTAGAGTAACATCATTAAAATAGTTAGTTTACACTTGGCACCACTGCACTAGGTGTTTGCTTGTTATTTTTTTCTCTTTTCTTCCTATCATTATCACTTAGTCTAGACATCATAGCACCTCCAAGGCATTTGTCACGTCAAATTCGAGGACTTCATCCTCATTTCCCATTAGGCCATATCACTACTCCCTATTGGGTGTGAGTTCATCCTCACAGTCCTCCATCGAGTCATCATCCTAATTCTAATTTTGATTCTGTCGCTTCATCTCGTTCATCCTTTGATTCTTCATCCCCTCATCCTCATATCGCCATCATGTCAGACACCAATGCAGGTGCAAGAACCTAAGGTGGTAACTCAAGTGCCAACCAGGGTACCCCCACTAGAGGAACCTCAACCAGTGTGGTCACTCTGACTCCTTTACTTCCATTTGTCGTTGGTCTAAGTCTCCCAGATTTTAACCAGCTTATCAATGATCCCCTTCTCCATGATCCCACATGGCTAGTAATGCCTACAAAACTCCCTTCAGACATCCTAAAGTTTGAGGGTAATCCTAGAGAATACCAAACCAATCATGTTCGCTCCTTTCATATGTGGTTTTCATCCTATTCTGTTACCGATGACTCCATTCCTCTTCGGTTGTTCCAACGCACACTCACCGGAGTTGTTGCAAAGTGGTATGTAGACCAGCCTAGGGAAACTCATTCCACTTTAGCGACTCTTTCCACAACCTTTCTTCCATATTTCCATTTACCTCTTCGTTATGATACCGAACTGAACTTTTGACTTCATTCCGTTAAACATCTGCCACTCGCCTTTCCAACCATGTTCAGGAATGGCGTAGAAGGAGGAGCATCTGTCGAGCTCTTGACTTCAAAGACTGAGTCTATACGGATTTGTTTCTTAGATCGTTGTTGGGCCCCATTATAAAATATGTCGCTTCTCACATTCCTCAATCTGAGGAAGAAGTTCTCCAGATAGCTCTTAAATTTGACCTAATTTATTCCCAGTCAGGTTATGTTTACACTGTCATCCCCGATCTACCTCAGCCTGGTTCTACTAATGTGCCGAGGGCATCTCATGCCACTGATGGCATTGTTAGAACCCTTTCACATCCCCAACCATATTCTCCTCCTCAGATGAGTTATGGTCAACCTCAGGGAGGGACCAGTCCCATGTACAATTATCCCTCCCCCAATCCTTCTCAGGGCACTCCTTATCCAGGTTCCAACACACCATATGCATATCCCCGTCTACATCAAACAATGCCAGGGCTGGTTGTTGCACCACCTGCTTATACCAATGTTTCCCCATCTCCATATTATTTTTGTGCACATACTAGCACTCCAGCTCCTTCGGCACCAGCACCCCATCCCCCCATGCCTACTCCTCCTCTGCCGCAGCAAGCACCTCCTCCACAAGGACATGTGTATGCTCAATAGATTGGTCCCAATCCCACGAATCCCAAGAAACAGAACAAGGGGAAGGGTAATAAGAACCAACAACCTAAAGGTAATCAAGGCAACCAAGGTGCTCCACCCAATGCTCCTCAGGGTCACCCACCTAACCCCTCAACCCAGCAATAGGGCAGTCAGCCCAAGAAGAACAAGGGACTTTTTACGAACAAACCTTGTGCTTGTTGTGGAGTCTATGATCATTATACTCATGAGTGTCACCTGTTACCTTAGATGCACCAAGCATGGGAAGCTCAAATATCTTCTCAAGGATCGCAACCCTCTGCTCCTCCTCCCCCTCCTGCTTCATCTCAACCTGATGTGCTTACCAACCCTTTTACCTACCAAGGGTATATATATGCCCAACCTTTGCAAGATTAGGCCATTCAACCAGCTCCTCTATCTGGTCAACATGATTATCAGATTCTCATGATGAATTCTGATGAGGTAAATATTGAACAAGTCAACCTCTAAACTCGATCACGCTAATATGACAAGCCACCTTCCAAGTCTGCAATTGAGTCCCAACTCAAAGTGTCTACCAAGCCTCTATCGTCACCAAATGATACCTTACAGATCCATCAACCTAAGGTTGAGGTCATTCCCAAGATCCCCAAAGGTCTGTTACGTCAAAATTTTGCCTCTACCAAAGCCGCCCACACATGTAGCATAGTAGATGGCTTGGCACAATCTCCTACTACCATGTCAATATTGGAAGTTCTCCATACCTTCCCATCACAACGAAATGTTATACTATCTGCTCTTGGCATCGTGCATCCTCAAGATGATCAGATGATTGTCTTTCATGTTGACAAGTCGGAAAATCATCCCTTACCTTCAGTTGTTGCTTTCCAAATTCCATTCTCCATTCAAAATGCCACTATCCAGTGGTGTATCATTGATGAAGGCACATCCACTTGTGTGATGGCCGATAGTTTTTGGAAACAACTTGGATCTCCTGACCTATCCTAGTCCACCATCACTTTGCATGCATGGGACGATCATCCTTCACATCCCTTTGGTGTATACTGCAACTACCCAGTCACAGTTGCTGGCAAGACCGTCTATATTGACATCGAAGTCATTGATGGTCCCCTCGATTATAACATCCTTTTGGATAGTAGTTATACTTATGCCATGTCAGTTTTTGCATCTGCAGTTCACCATAAGATGTGCATTCCCCACAATGGAAAGATTATGACCGTTGATCAGTTGACGTATTACAATCCAAAAGCCCAGACTTCGCCTCAGACCAACATTTATTCTTTCGCTAACAATAAGAATATCTCGTATTTTTCTCCAAGGGTCTATAAAGATTCATCTTTACTTGGTTCTTACTATGGCCCCCTGCCTAATCCTTTTGAGCCTAGCTCATCAAGTGTTTGCATTCTCCAAGCATTGCGGGCTGCCCACAAACCGACCTTTATGCCATCAAAACGGTCTACACCTTCCAAACATGTTGTGGCTTACTCAACCATGCCTAATAGTACAACTCCTCAAGGACCTCCTCCTTTTGTCGGTGTCTCTCCCAATCCTTTTCCGCTCGGATCCGTTCCCCGAGCCCTTAACCATTCAGGAGTTGTTCCTCTAGTTCATTACCCTTTTGGTTAGATACCATTCCTATTTCCACCTCCCAGAGTTTATTCTACACCTATCATGGCTACATTGAGTCTACCTAATATCACCTTAGGGATCCCATTTTGTACATTGATCCCCCTACAAACACTCCACCTCATCAGTTGAAACCTTACACTGCTTTGACCCCAGTGAAACTGTTCGTTCCTACCCCTGGCTTTGCGTCAGTTCCAAAGCAACCTCAACATGAACCTACTCCTATTGCGAAAGCATCTAGCGAGGGGGGAAAAGCCTGAAAGAATGGATCCCAAGACAAGTCTCCCCCAATAACTCCATTTGCCCCTAAGCTCATAAATTCTCTTCCTCCTTGCGCTTTATCTGATGTTTTCATTCATGCCACCAATAACTATCTTGAACTCCCTTTACATTAAAGAGGTTGTCACTAATACCTTTCCTGATCCTAACATCCTCGAGGTCCATGTAACCTTGCCTAAATCAGCTAAGAGAATCTTATCGTTACGCACAAACCACCCTTGTGCTTTGTGAAATAACTACGACCATTATTCCCATTACTTTCCCCATCTTGAATATTTTCGCAATACACTTCAAGCACTTTATGAAATAGAGGCCACTTGTAATGAGTGGATTTCTCCTTTACCTGTGGAGTTTGATCCCACCCCTACTCTAAAACAGGAGGTCTCCCAACCACCCATTTTGATCCCTCCCCCTGATGTCGATTAACGGACATTTATGCTCCCATCCTATAGCTATCATCATTCATGAGATCGTTCCCTGAGAAATTCATAGATATCTACTCTTGTGATTCTTTTGAACCTCCTTCAGCAGAAACATCAGTCTCAACATCGGTAGATGTCCCCTCGAGTAGTCATATGTCTCCTAGTCATGATGATGTGTATGTGAACCTCGTTTCTCATGAAGATTCTTCAGGTAGCTCTTCCTTGTCATGTGGTATTTTTCCTCCAATCTGCCATCTTCTACTCTGACAAATACATTATGGAAGCTATGACCACCCCTGATTATCCTTGGGATGATACGCACCATTGTGCGTACTTCCTCCCGCAATAGACCCATGACCAATATGTTGTGGAATCCAAAGACTTCATTCATGGTGAAGTCAATTGGTTCAAAAATCCCATTCTTGCACCCGATGCTTTCGAAGAAGGGAATATGGAAACCATTTCCCCCAGCATGAAAATCAACATTTCAAATAAACCAAGGGTTGAATAAAACATTGTCTTGGGGGCACATTGCACCCCAGAAGTAATTGAATCTTACACCAAGCTCTTCAAGGAATTTCGTGATGTTTTTGCCTTGTCCTATTTTGAAATTCCTGGACTTAATCACACCATTTTCGAACATCATATCAACACTTGGCCGATGCCATACTTGTCTGTCAAAAGAAATGACCTATTAACACTTCCAAGTGCAATGCCATCAAAGCTGAAATCGATAAGCTCAAGCAGGTTGGTTTCATCTATCCTATCGAATACTCCACACGGGTGTCCAATCCAGTTCCCATTCTTAAAAAACAAGGCACCATCTATGTCTGCCCCGACTTTCATGATTTGAAAAAAGCTTCTCCCAAAGACAACTTTCCTACACCCTTAATTTACCAGTTCATTGATGAGTGTGTGGCGCATGAGATTATTTCCTTTATGGATGGGTTCTCACAGTATAATCAGATTCGTATCTTTGATGACAATCAATTAAAAACCGCCTTCACTAGTCTGTCGGGAACATTTGCATACAAGGTCATGCCATTCAGCTTAAAGAATGTTTGGGCCACTTTTTAGCGGGCCATATCCTATTGATTACATGACTTGTCCCACATTATTCTTGTGTATCTCGACAACCTCACCACTCGTTCTAGACTCTGGTTGCAACACCTCCATGAATTTTGAATTGTATTCTTATGATGTCGCAAGTATAACATTCGCCTTAACCCCATAAAGTGTGTCTTTTACATCCCTATCGGCTACCTATTTGGCTTCATCATGTCCAAGGATGGTATTACGCTTGATCCTTTAAAAGTTCAAGCCATCCTTGAACTCCCCCCTCCCCCACTCATACCTTCCACCAGCTACAAAGGCTCCAAGGCAAGGCTAACTTCCTTCATCGGTTTGTCCCTAATTATGAGACAATGGCTCATAGTTTCCTCAAACTCCTTAGATCTACCATTCCATTTGTACGGGATGAACAAGCTCAATAATCTTTCAATGCCCTAAAACATGCCCTAACTTCCTCTCCCTTGATTAGACCACCAAAATTTGAAAGGGATTTCATCTTGTACATATATGCATCCACCTATGTGGTTGTTGCGGTCCTAATACAAGAAGATTCAATAGGAATAGAACATGTCATATATTATGTCAATAAGAACCTCAACAGTCCCTCTATGTCCTATTCACACGAAGAAAAGCTAGCACAGGTTGTCGTGTTCTCCATCCAGAAACTTCGCCATTACATCCTCACTCATACCACTAAAGTGGTGACAAATTCCAACCCAATTGATTCCTTGTTGAGTCAATGGATCATCAGTGGGAAGTATGCCCATTGGATTGTCATCCTCTAAGAATACGATCTTGAGTTTGTCACCCCCAAAAGTAAGAAAGGTTTGGCCCTTACCAAACTTATTTCTGAATTCCCCACCAATGCACATGATCCACCGGTTAATGACGATCTCCCAGAAGAACACTTGTTCACCATAACCTCTGATGACCCATGGTATAGAGACATCCTCACATATCTGCAAACCCATTAATTCACCCCCCATCTCACTCATGATGATCAACAATAGATTTGACATCAAGCCTCCCACTACCTCCTCATTGGTGATGATCTCTATCGTCGTGATGTCGATATTGTCCTTTGTCATTGTCTTATCATCCTGAAGCTAAGAAAGTACTCAATGCATGCCATGGTGGCGCTTGTGGTGGCCACCACTTCAGAATTGCCACTGCCCAAAATATCATGTGTGCCAGGTACTTTTGGCCTTCTCTCTTCATTGATTGCATTGCACCAGCCAAACACTATCCCAATTGTTAGTTATATGCCCCTAAGGCTAGAGCCCCACCTGCTCCCCTCCATCCAGTTGTCGCAACTGGTCCTTTCTGTAAATGATCTATTGATTTTATGGAGTGTCGACCCCCATCCGCTAATAACCACAAGTATATTATCGTGGTTGTTGACTATTTTACCAAATGGGTTGAAGCCATGCTAACGTTCACTAATACCACGGCTATTGTTGCCCTCTTCTTTTTCAACCTAGTTATCACTCGATTTGGGGTTCTGAAACAATTGGTCTCTGACCATGGTCGACACTTTGAAGATGAGATATGGTGTGATCTATCCTCTCTGTTGAGATTCGAACACCAATATTCATCGTCATTTTATCCCCAAGGCAATAGCCTAGTTGAACCTTTCAATAAGATCCTTAACACTATGCTTCAATGGACGGTGAATAAACATAAGACCAACTGACATTTAATTCTCTTCCCTGCCCTTTGGGCCTATAGAACCTTTTTCAAGACCGCCACCGGGTTCACTCCTTTCCATCTCGTTTTTGGAGAGGAGGCAATTTTACCAATCAAGTGTGAAATCCCTTCCCTCCACCTTGTCGTCGAACTCCTCCCAGACACCCAACCCTTAGAACAACGACTCATCATGCTTGAGTGCACTTCCAAAGACCGCCGTGTTGAATTGCAAACCACTGAAGCGGAAAAGAAACGTACCAAAGCTCAGAATGACTGCATATTCCACCGTTGTTCCTTCCATGAAGGCAATCTTGTTCTCGTGTATGACCAATCGCATGATGTCCTGGGACGTGGAAAGTTTGAAACTTTATGGCTAGGACCTTATATCATCCATAAGTGTTTATGCAAGGGGGCATGCCTATTAGAGGATCCAAAGGGCCAAATCCTTCCCAATCCTTGGAATGTGCTCTACCTCAAGAAATTTTACCCACAACATTTCCCATCGAAGTGTGTGTGTGTGTGTCTCTGTCTTTCTTCTTGCATTTAGGTAGCTTGCATCCGCCACTTTCTTACACATTGTCTTCTTGTGTCTTTCAAATGGATCCATCATCCACACCTTATATCAGTTTTGCCAATGGTGCGAGTCGCTTCACCAGGAACCTTGCCTCGGCATCTTGGACCATTTTTACCCCCATGCATTCATTAGTCCACTCCAACAGTGTTTTCATTGAACCTGCCACCAATAATCAAGCCGAATATGATGCAATGATAGTTTTGATAGTCTATGCCCTTGATCATTGCATCCTTCACCTTCATTTCTATCTAGATTCCTTGCTACTTGCCATGCAATTGAACGGTGTTTATCATGTGCATAATCCTGTGTTGTTTAAAAAATATCTACGAGTTAAGCTTTTGATGTGTGAATTTGAATCCATTACATTCAATCATGTACCTAGAGCCTAGAATCACTATGTAGATACCATTGCTAATAACATTCTAACTTAGCATTTATCACATGTAAGAAGACATCCATAAAACAAATGGCAAACCACAATAATCACAACAAATAGATGCATAGTCATATATATATATATATATGTATCATCATACAAGTGTTTTGAGTCCATAACTCTAAATACATCCCACATGCCCACTCGCATGTTATCAAAAAACAAAAATGGGGACCCACATGTCCCTGTGCCTCATCACTATCATCTAGAGATTCCCAAGCCAACAGCTCCATCCCACCAGCCTGTAGATCTCGTATACCCTGTCTAGCCGTCGCCATGCGTTGCATGATCCCTCACCAGTCCGAGGGTAGACCTGTACACTCATCTGTGTATCGATATTTGAGCTCATGCTGCACTCCATCACCCTGGACAATAGTGCATCACATCTACGTCAGAGAACCTCCAATAAATCCCTATCATCTAGCCTATGTCGTGATCAGGATCCACCCTGATATATAACCCCAGGTGCTGCAGCGCATCCTACATATTCTGCTAGCCTCACCAATGCTATATCTGCATCCCACAAAGTTTAGAAATCAGTACCACATACATACATTTTTTAAACTATAAATGTAGCAAATATATAACAACTTTCACTTACCATCTGGGCCCCATACTCATCCTGGTGGAAGTGATAAGTCAAAATCCCCTTGATAGTTCATGTCATTGTATGGATAATCATTTTTATATAATGACATATAAGCCCAATGAGAAAAAAACTCGGGTCGGAACACACGTCCGACTCCCCCGCCACCTCCTCATCTCAGTAGCTGCCCCCAGCAGCGCATCCTGGCCTCCTGTGGACCCCCATCTCGGATCTGAACATGAGGTTGTATCGTGGGGATCTTCTCAAAGAAGAGAGAGCATAAAATTTTCCTAAATGAACAATTATCATTAGTTCCCTGTCTACACAATTTCAACTATCATTTCAATGACGACAACATCATCTAGGCCCACCCATAGTAGATCCCTCCCAAAACACTCTCCACCAGCATCATCTGCCCTTTAGTGATATGGTGGTAGGCATGGCTACCATAAATTCATAGCACCACTGCGGCTATAGCTCATGTCTCCAATCTCTCCAGGTCATCAATTTGGATAGTCTTTCTCATCGCACATACAATGACGCTCAACAAACTCCTCAATATGCCTCCCACGAGACAACATTGGATTTACCTCCCCTACCACCCCCAACGGGGGTAGTCCTATCAAAAAGTATATGTCCTGGATCGTGAGCTCGATCCTATTCCCTTACACTACAAAGGCCTCCTGATCCAGATCCCAATAGCTCACTATCCTCATAGAAAGGGCTCACCAACCCTCATCAAAGCATTCTCCAAGAACTTTAGCGCGCCACATCGTGCCAATATCCATCCCACTGCTTGATTCTCCTGAATCTCGTCACAGAGGGTATCAAACTCTCTTTCTCACTATGATATATTTAACCATACCATACCCACAAGACACCACTAAGTTTTTTCAGTTTAGAGTACAAAAGGCAGTCATGGATGCCCTTAACCTCAGTTTCCAGTAGACCATAGTCTTTCCCACCCTCTCAGTCCAAAGCATAGTTTTTTACTCAAAAACCACACTGAACTCACTTGTGGGCCCCATTTATGCACTCCAGAGTGCATATATGGCCCCAAATAGTGCATTGCGACCATGAGGGAAGGCATGGGTCTCCCAACAAAAAACTGAGGACCTAATCTGAAACTCTAAACCACTGAAATTGATGAGTATGGTTAGGCCACCTACCTCCAACTAGTAGATCCTAATTTTGATGGTGATTTTTCCTGATACGATCTCCACAAGATTAACGGTCTTCTCCTCCTCCCCAAATTCTCCACAACTTACTATGCAAATGAATTTGACTTGGAGGCAAAAAGCTCTTTTAAAGGAAAAACCCTAGTTTTTTATGTCACCCATTACGACCAAACCGTAGCTTTGTTTGATGAATCGTCAGCACCATTGGAAATCTCTCACTGATTTCTATAATGGGTCTCTCTTTGTTTTTGGTAATTTGACACTTCACCTGGAAGCCATTTTTTCCATGAAGTTTCACTTCACCGCTCTTTAAAATTGAATCTCTTCATTTGAGCCACCGGTTCTTTGGTACCACTTTAACTTTTCACTGGTTGACTCTCGTGCCTATTTTCGTCATGAGTAACCATCATTTACTCATGTTTTTATGGTCCCCACCGGGCCTCCCCCATGTGGCAGCATCATCGAGTCACCCTTGTTCAGAGCATCTAAGATGTGTCACCCTTGTACTTATGGAGTCTGTTCTGAGTCCACATTGTGTCCCATTACAATGTTTCATTCGTCATCATGCCACATTTCTTCCATTATACTTATATGTGGCATGTAGTCCTTTTTCTCTATCTTTTCCAAACCCTCATTTGAGTCATTGACCATCCCCTCTAGATTTGAGTCAGTCGCTGCCAGGTCAACCATTTTTATTATGCTCTAACAAGGGAAGTTGTTAGTCCTCCATCCATCATGTTTCCTTCCATCATCGTTCTTGGTGTCAGTCCCTCAGTCACTGTTATGTTCCCTCGTTCCTTTGTTGAGGATTCCTCATTGCCTCAACACTGGTAGGATCTCTTTTGTCGACCTCAACACATTTATTCCAGGAGAGTAGTCTAGAGGGTGGTGTACCTTGGTTCCAGCTCCCATCTTTGTTTGATACCTCGAATCAAGAAAAGGGACTCATTATTTCTGTTTAACTTAGTTTTTTCTCATGTGCTCGACATCATATCCTTATCACACAATTGAGATTTGTATGCTTGACAGTTTGGTGATCTAGATGATTATCCCAGTGCTTCTTGAGTGCGTGTAATATTTTCTAGACCTCATGAAGGGGTGGCCCTTCAGGCAACCTCCCACTTGCCCGGATGACCACAGATGTTGATCCAGCCTCAGATGAAGTTCCACAAATTTGATGGGTTCGGGTTTCGCCACTTGCAGCGCCCACAACATGCATGTCTCCTTCAAATGATCCATTCAGATCTTTAGAGCCCTTCCCTGTTCAGCAAGGCTTCTTCGATTGTGATCCCCCCTTCCCATGTCAGTTTGAGTGGAATTATATCTCATGTACTTGTATGTTATTGTATTCAATTCTGGCCTATGTTTTTGTAGGTGCATTATGTATATGGGATCCATTGTATTATTTTCTAGCCCATTGATGTCAGTGTATCATGTATCAAGTATCATATACTTTGTAGCTCAGTCCCACATTGTTGGGCTCACCATTATTCTTTGTAATTAGTTATCTCAGTGAGTATGGGTATGCCTCCCCCGCATCATTTGAGATCATGTACTACCACATAAAAGTATACTTCTATCAGTATTGTAGGTCTCGCCCCCTCCATTATTTGTCTATTCTTGACTTGCTTCATATATCTCTCTCTCTTTTTGACTCCCCTTTTGGTGTCTTGTGGAAGTGTAATCTACAATGTATTTCGTTCATATTATTTGCTCCTACAATCATACATGTGGGGGCAATCTATTATCACCAAAAAATAATCACCTGGCTATTTCTAACTAGGTGGGTCGAATACACCATGTGGATTAATTTTACCATAGTAAAATCTCTTTCACTATGGAAAATAATTTAGTAAACCACTTTTATTTAATTATTTTCTGATTTAAATAAAAAAAACCCCATGAAAATAATTAGATAAATCATTATTTATTTAATTTTCTCTAGGAATTATTATTAAATATTTATTTAATTTTCTCTAGGAATTATTATTAAATAATTATTCCTTGTCACATTTGACTAAATCCCTTAGCAATATTTAAATAAATTATTATTTATTTGAATTTCCTTATTTTTGTTATTAGAATAACTATTAAATCACTATTTAACAATTATTTTGATTTCACACCTTTCTTGTTTCTCGCAAAATAGTTAATAAATCATTTTATTTGTTAATTGTTTCTGAATAAAGGAATTTAACAATTTTAAATTCCTTTTCCATCTCCAATAAATATAATAAAGTATTCCAAGTAGTTAGATCTGAATTTGGTCAATAATATTTTACTATTCTCCATTTTTTAGGTTAACTCCATACTTTGCTATATAAGGGAGGGTTTTTCACCCATTCTTCACCATGATCATTATCATTGTCAACACTATCGTCATTTTCTTGAGCTCCCATTTGATTTCTTCATCTTTGTTTGGGTTTTTACACACGATTGAGAGAGAGAATTCTATTTATGAAGCATCAAGGATATCAAAGGACACATCTCACAGAGGGGGACTTATTAAACCAATTTGTAGATCTCCTTCACCCAGTGTTATCAATAAAGATTTATTCATTTAAAATTGCCTTTCCAATTCGGTTATTATTCTGGATACATTATTTTGTTGCTATTTGTTTTGGATCTTATTTTCTTTTACTACATATTTCTCATTTGTATTGTAGATCTAGAACAACAACAACCATCAAATTGTTGTTAGAGTCACTTGTCACTTAGTGACTTAAGTGAGGATTTTTGGTACACCTTCCAATAATTTTCACACTAACAAAAGAGATACCATATTTTCTACGCTTTTCAAAAACTCTTCTTAAATGCAGCAAGTGTTCTTCATCTGTCTTTGAAAAAATAGTAATATCATTAAACACAGATTATATAACCAACAAAAACATAAGGCATTTGAATGGCTCAGCAAATCATTAATCTGCATGGAAATATGCAGGATCAGATTTTCTTTAGCCCAACTATCTTCAATAGCCTTTAGAACTCACTTAAAACTAGCAACAATCATTCGTGAGGACCTATGGGCAGTCATTGATGCCTCTGCAGCACTCAAGGCTGGCAAGGAAGGACACATGGCTCAGATAAGACATAATAAGAAACTACAAAATCTGGAAGAAAGATGCGGCAAGGAGTGTATACTAGACTCGGTTGAATCCGCCGTGAGGCAGCACACACGTGGGATTATAAAATGTGTAGATGGTGTTTCCGAGAGGAAGTATGCACGCAGAAAGGGATCGGTGCTACGCAACTCTATAGCAGAGAACCAGAATAGGAGTCCGTTGTCAAACAAAACGTTTAAATCGAACATTGCAGATTCTAGATCCAAATGTTAGAAAAACTGTAACAGCAACAGCGATTCTATATGCGGAAAGAACTGAAAAGAATCGTTGAAACTTAATGCCCAGGGATACGAATTACCTCCAGCCATTGGTGATGTTTTGATGCAGGCCACAGTCCGCTTGCTTCTTCTTCAGCACTCCAGGTTCAATCCAAGCAAAAGAAAAACATACAAAAAATTCTGAAGGCACTTCCAAGCTCTGTTATCTCAGCTAGATGGTGTAAAACTGAAGGGGATTGAGAGTTGAGCTTGGGGACCAAACAGATGAACCTTTAGCTAAGCTTCCATCAAGCTTCTAATAGCTATGTGTTAGATGTCCACAAATCAAGGCAGAGAACTCGAATCAAAGTAATGGACCACTTTAGTAGCTCCTAATAATAAATTTAGTAATTGCAGTTGATTTTCTTAACTTAAGGAAACTACTGCAGTTGGTTTCCATAAGTTAAGGAAAGACTGCAATTCCATAATTGTAGGCAGCAATTGTGTAAAATTAATGGAGCTAACATTCTCCCACTTGGTCCATACTTCCAAACTTAATGTCTCAACTTAAAAACCATTGATAATCTGTATTAAGTAATAGATACATGAATCATGGCGATAAGTCCTCTAATGACGAGTATTATCTTCCATGTATTACTATGCATTTATTCTTATTATAATTTATGTGGCAACAATATCTTAATGAATAAACCTTATGTTTATTCTTGGTCCTTCTTAAATGAATTTTCTCAAATCAACTTAAAGTGCACATAAGTATGAGAAAAAACATCACAATAAGAATTTCATTAAAATAACATTGTCCATACAATGAGAAACTTCATAATGGAACCAAGTCCCATATTCAATACATGATCCTTGAATTTAAATGGTGGCATGCCCTTAGTCAAAGGATCAGCGATCATTAACTCAGTGCTGACGTGCTCAATGACCACTTTCTTTTCTTTAACACGTTCCCTTATAGCTAAATAATTAATGTCGATGCGTTTATTTCGACTCCCACTTTTATTGTTTTTAGCCATAAAAACAGCAGCTGAATTATCACAATATATTCTCAATGGCTTAGATATAGAATCCATAATTCTAATCCCAGAAATGAAATTCCTAAGCCATACACCATGTAAAGTAGCCTCAAAACAGGAGACGAACTCGGCTTCCATAGTGGAAGTGGCAATCAAGGTCTGCTTGGCACTCCTCCATGATACAGCTCCACCGGCCATCATAAAAATGTATCCTGATGTTGATTTGCGTGAATCAACACATCCAGCAAAGTCAGAATCTGAGTAGCGAATTACTTCCAAGTTGTCCATCCGTCTATACATAAGCATGTAGTCTTTAGTTCCTTGAAGGTATCTCATTACCTTCTTTTCAGCTCTCCAGTGGTCTAAACCTGGATCACTCTGATATCGTCCCAACATTCCCACAACAAATGCAATGTCAGGTCTTGTGCAGACTTGAGCATACATTAAGCTTCCGACAGCAGAAGCATATGGAATGTTCTTCATTTGTTCCCTTTCAAAGTTGTTCTTCGGGCATTGGTTCAAATTGAACCTATCACCCTTCACAATGGGAGCTACACTTGGTGAACAATCCTTCATCCGAAATCTCTCTAAAATTTTATTAATATAGGTTTCCTGTGACAGACCCAAGATGCCTCGAAATCTGTCTCTATGAATCTTAATGCCAATGACATAAGATGCCTCACCCATATCCTTCATATCAAAATTTTTAGAGAGGAATTGTTTCACCTCATGTAGCAAACCCTTATCATTGGTTGCTAGCAAAAGGTCATCCACATATAAAACAAGAAAACAAATTTTAATCCCACTAACCTTCAGGTATATACATTGATCCATAATGTTTTCTACAAAAACAAAAGAAGAAATTACATTATGGAATTTCAAATACCATTGGGGGATGCTTGTTTTAAACCATATAATGACTTCTTGAGCTTGCAAACCAATTGCTCACCATCACTAGAGGGGAATCCTTCAGGTCGTTTCATGTAAACCTCTTCCTCTAGATCTCCATTAAGAAAAGTCGTTTTCATGTCCATTTGATGCAACTCCAAGTCAAAATGGGCTACTAATTCCATAATAACGTGCAAGGAATCTTTCTTAGATACAGGAGAAAAAAGTCTCAGTGTAGTCGATTCCTTCTTTCTGAGTGAATCCCTTAGCAACAAGTCTTGCCTTGTATCTCTCAATGTTGCCCAATGAGTCTTTCTTTGTCTTAAAGACCCATTTACATCCAATGGCTTTTGCACCATTAGGCAACTCAACAAGATCCCAGACTTCGTTACTCTTTATGGAATTCATCTCTTCCTTCATGGCATTGTACCATAGTTCTGATTCTTTGCAACCCATGGCTTGTGAAAAGGACTCGGGATCATTTTCGGCTCCAATGTTGTAGTCAGATTCTTGTAGATACACAACATAATCATTAGGAATTGCTGATCTCTTAGGTCTAGTAGATCTTCTTAATGTTGTACCATCATCTTCCTGAGAAGTATGTGGTTCAACTTGTTGTTCAAAAGTTCCTTGCAACTCTTGAACTCCTTGATCTACTGGAATATCGTCAGCAGCTTGTGGAACTTCAACAATTGGTTGTTCAACACCAATTTGTACTTGAGGGGTGCTATGAACAATAACCAATCTATCACTTGAAGTGGAAGGTTGAGATTCTGAATGATCCTTCTCAGAAACTATGTTTCTGGTTTGATCGTTCCCATTGATCAAGTCATCTTCAAGAAACTTTGCATTTCTTGATTCCACAATCCTAGTGCTGTGAGATGGACAATAAAATCTGTAACCTTTAGACCTTTCAGCATATCCAATGAAATACCCACTAATGGTCCTTGGGTCCAGCTTCTTCTCTTGTGGATTATAAATTCTCACTTCAGACGGGCATCCCCAAACACGCATATGTCGCAAACTCGGTTTCCAACTTTTCCATAATTCAAATGGCGTTTTAGGAACCGCCTTGGTTGGAACTCGGTTTAATATATACACTGCCGTCTTAAGTGCTTCAGTCCACAAGGATTTAGGAAGATTGGAGCTGCTAAGCATACTCCGCACCATGTCCAATAATGTTCGATTTCTTCTTTCTGCTACACCATTCTGGTCGGGTGAACCAGGCATGGTGTATTGGGCAACAATCCCATGCTCTTGAAGAAACTTAGCAAATGGCCCAGGTGCTTGTCCATCTTCTGTGTATCTACCATAATATTCTCCACCTCTATCTGATCTCACAATCTTAATTTGCTTGCCGCATTGTTTCTCTACTTCAGCCTTAAAGATCTTAAAGGCATCTAATGCTTCGCTCTTTTTATGAAGCATGTAGAGATACATATATCGTGAGTAATCATCTATAAAGGAGATGAAGTATCTCTGACCATGTGAGTCCATGTCTGGACTACATATATCAGTATGTATGATCTCTAATATGTCCGAACTCCTATTGGCACCTTTCTTTGACTTGTTGGTCTGCTTTCCCTTTATGCAGTCCACACAAGTCTCAAAATCAGTAAAATCTAGAGTATTAAGTATTCCTTCATTTACCAATCTTTTAATTCTATCTATGGAGATATGACCTAGTCTCCGGTGCCATAATGTAGAGGAATCTTCATTGATAACACATTATTTAGTGCCAGTGTGAACATGCATTGAATCATAAGTGACATTGTTTTGTAAATTAATGCAGTAAAGACCGTTAGACAAAATACCATTCCCAACATAATCAGATTTATAGAATAGACTAAAAGATTTTTCTGAAAAGTTTAAGGAATGTCCAAAGGTACAAGCCTTGAAACTGAAATCAAGTTTCTAGAAAAACTTGGAACATAAAAGGTCTTTTCTAATTCCAAAACAAACCCACTACTTAAAGTTAAATAACATGTTCCTATAGCTTCCACATGTGAGCCCATCTTGTTTCCTGATAAGATGCTTTGCTCATTCCCCACTGGCTTCCTTAGGTTTTGCAAACCTTGCAAGGAATTCGAAATGTGAATTGTTGATCCAGAATCAATCCACCATGTGTTAATGTTAACCATATTAGATTCATAACAAACAAATGAGATTATTTCCTTAAGTTCGGGAATGTCACAACGAATTTCAGAGAAATTTGCAGGTTGTACTGCTGCATCAAAATAAAGAATCACATGCTTATGTTAAAATTGAGGCTTAATAAACTTTCATGTTTTACCAATGTAAACCATGCTAAAAAGAATTGAATCAAATGACATAAAAATTGCCTGTGGGCTAAATTTTTAATTCAAACAGATTCAATAAAACTTTATGATAAAACTTATTAATTCATAACTCCTGTGGGTAGGTTATGAAATTTTATCCTAATTAATTACATAAATATAATAAAGATTCCTGTGGGATAAAATTTATTATATTCAGTGTAATTAATTACAATTTAATGTCTAAATAATCTTTATGTGATCTAACCAATCAAAATATATAATTTTATTTAATTAAAGATGCTGTGGCTATTCTCTAATTAATTAAAATTATATGGATCACTAGACATTATTTTGCTGCATAAACAAAACTTAACCAGAGAGAAAAATAATGTTTACTGAAAGGAGTAAGTCAAAATGACATTTTAATAAACTCCATATAACTGTAATAATTTTCCAGCAAAATCAAAATTAAGGTTAAAGCAGTCAGCATTACCGAAAATGACTACAAATTGATTGTTCAATTTATAAACTTAACCCGGAGATTGACTGAAGCAGCGTTGATCTACTTTGCACTTGCATAGCAAATGCAGTTCGAAGGCTAGCTGGCTTGACTTCAGGCTCCGTCCTTAAGTTTATAAAACAACAAAAATTGACCAGCAAACAAGCTATTTTGCTCACAAGATAAATAAAATTAAAATCAAATTTACATTCCTTAGTCTAACTGTCCCATAATTTATTTAAGACTAATTCTTAAATTAATTACAAAATGGGCTCTAAACAATTTGCAAACAAACTGCAAATTTGAAATATTATTTATATACATTTATATAAAATTTCATGTGAGCCTCCATAATTAAATATAACTTTTTGAGCCTAATTTGTAATTAATTAGTCTTAAAAAGTTATAAATCATTTCTGCAAATTTGAAATATTCAAAACAAAAGACTAAACCATTTCAAATATTGAAATATTCAAATATTTAAGAATGTTTGCAGAGTTAATGTATAGGGATATGATGACTAACATACCCACATCGTTGTTTATGCTTATCTCTCCAATCAAACTAAGTTAAGAATTTAATCAATGACTTTAAATACAATGATCGATTAACTCAAAATGCTTGTTAAGAGTCTGTCTTTTGAGTTGCACATCTAGGATGTGCCCACGATTTCTCTTTACAATTGACTATTTCTCCTCTCACAGTAAATATAAAACAATAGCCATTTATATGAAGAAGTTGCGTAAAAATGGCAGTTTGTCTATCGTTTCTCTTTAAAAATGACCATTTCTTGATTCTTCCCAAGTATATAATCATAATCGAACTTATGAAAACACATAATTACTCAAGTATAAAAAGATTTTAATAAAACATAAAACTAGATCATGGCATTCTTCGTTTTATAAATAGAGCTTGGACTAAAACTTGGATGGTTTAATCTATTGTTAAAGTTAATCCATGAAATATCTGAACAATTTACTCCCCAAAAATAGATTAGAATTAAATGCTATGTTGCTCTATTTTATTATTAAAAACCAGAAACGCAACTAACCAGTAACAAGACACCGTCTAATACGCCTAACTGAATGTTTCTAACGCAGGTCTGGTTTGGCCACCGGCACGGATTTTGTGGATCGCAATTGCTTTCATATACTGATATGAAGAAGGCTCCAGACCTCGGCTAGTGTTATTCAAAGGCAAAAACTCAAAAATAAAACACAAAGACAGGCATTGAAACAGTACGGCGTCACAATCGGCATTTACTTTTGAACCTATAACTTTTAGATGCTGGAAGATTCGAACTCCATGGCCCAACGGAAACTCCAGATAAAAACCAAAAACTCAACTATCATGCGAATCACATTAAGCTTACTATGTATACTTCAATGCCAAACTTTGAGCTTAAAAAAATGGAGAAGCTCGATTACAGTCTTTACAAAGCCATAGACCTATTGGTAAAATCTCTTTACGCATTGGCCAAACATGCCTATGCACATAATACACAATGCAGTATTTTTACAGCAATTAAAAAACTCTCCCTTTATGTTTTTTTAACCTTAAAACATATAACAAAATAAAAAGAGAATTTTAAAATTTTAAAACAGAAACGAAAAGGTAATTCCAAAAACCAAAGTCATATGATTTCCTCAAATTTGCATCTAGGATACTGCCATGAAACACAATTATTATGGGTTGGGATAAGCCCATGAAACTCAATGTGCTCTGTATTGCCGTTTCCAGCATGACAAATTCGATGAAGTCATATACCATTTGGCTTGGGAGCGCATGCAGCTCGACTGTGGCGCCCTTGAGGTGCACAGAAAGACAAAAGGGCAGCGAGAGCACACCAAGGTAGAGGTAATAGATGCTCTGATACCAAATGTTAGAAAAACTGTAACAGCAACAACGATTCTATATGCGGAAAGAACTGAAAAGAATCGTTGAAACTTAATGCCCAGGGATACGAATTACCTCCATCCATTGGTGATGTTTTGATGCAGGCCACAGTCCGCTTGCTTCTTCTTCAGCACTCCAGCTTCAATCCAAGCAAAAGAAAAACATACAAAAATTCTGAAGGCACTTCCAAGCTCTGCTATCTCAGCTAGATGGTGTAAAACTGAAGGGGATTGAGAGTTGAGCTTGGGGACCAAACAGATGAACCTATAGCTAAGCTTCCATCAAGCTTCTAATAGCTATGTGTTAGATGTCCACAAATCAAGGCAGAGAACTCGAATCAAAGTAATGGACCACTTTAGTAGCTCCTAATAATAAATTTAGTAATTGCAGTTGATTTTCTTAACTTAAGGAAACTACTGCAGTTGGTTTCCATAAGTTAAGGAAAGACTGCAATTCCATAATTGTAGGCAGCAATTGTGTAAAATTAATGGAGCTAACACCAAAACCATCCAGAACGAGGGAAATCCATTGTCTAACGATAATGAGCCAAACAAAGTGGATCCGAGGCATGGAGAAGAACCGATGCTACATAGCCCGAAAGCTAGGACCAACACCAGCCAGAACAAAGTGATTCACGATCAAAACAAAAATTGAATGACTCCAACAGGTACGCAGTTCTGAACATAAACGTAAATAATAATAAAAACGACATAACAAAGGATAATGAAATACATAATAAATTAGGTTTAAATAAAATTAACGTAGATTATAGACACGTTAAACTTGATAATAGTTTAGGAAATATAGCCATAGACTTAGATAATAAAATAGATAACTATAACATTGATATAAACACTAATGCATTAAATAAGATTGGATATAAAAAAATAAATAATAAGCTAGATAATAATAAAATAAGACAAAATACAATGAACAACAACCTAGAAGATAATATAGACTATACAACCAATAGAACTGATAATAAAATAACAAAAGACCATAATTCTGTTAACAATAAAAACGTTATAAATATTTAATCTTACAAATTGAAAAAGGAAGAAGCTAAGGTTCTCAATAAGGGACTCAATTTTTCCCTAGCCCCCAAACAAATCCCTAATGAAGAAATTATATGCAGTCTTGAAGATGGGATCAAAAATCTCAATGATGAAGATAAAGAGCTTGTTGGACAAGAGTGTATTTTCATACTAAGGAGAGCCAGCCCTCCTAAAGGTAATCTAAACCATGAACAACTTAAAGCCTTAAAAGGTCTGAGAGACAATAATGACAATGTCATTCTAAAGGCCGACAAGGGAAGTGTCGCAGTGGTAATGAATGATGGGGAATACATAAAAAAAAATGAAATACCACCTATATAACAGTGGTAGCTACAAAAAGCTTGAGAAAAACCCCATCTCAAAAATTACAAGACTTGTCAAGAAAGCCATTAAAGAGGCCAATCTAGAGGAAAAATTGAAAAAGCGCCTTACCCCTGACAGTGAAAATACCCCTCGTATTTATGGCCCCCACAAAATACATAAAACTGATGTCCCCTCAGACCTATAGTCAATACTATTGGGGCACCAACTTACGAATTAGAAAAGTATGTCTCCAGCACTCTAGCACCTATAGTTGGTAAAACCAATTCTTTCATCAAAGACTTTAACCAATATGTTAAATTCACTAAACGTGCTAAACTCGATCTGGGTGATAAAATTGTTAGTTTTGATGTGGTCCATCTCTTCACCAAGATTCCCTTAGATGAAGCAATCCAAGTTGTAAAAGAAGTAGCAAACCCCCAAACTGCAAAGTTAGCTGAAATATGTCTCCGTTCCACTCTCTTCACCTTCCAGGGGGAAATCTTTGAGAAAACTTTACGAGTGGCTATGGGATCACCTCTTTCTCCTATTGTAGCCAATCTCTTTATGGAAAAATTTGAAAAGAAGGCTCTTGATACCTACCCATTAAAACCTAAGTTTTGGATCAGGTTTGTAGACGACACTAGTGTTGATTGGCCTCATGCGGATAATGAGCTTAAAAATTTTTTAAACCATCTCAATAGCATGTCAAATGACATCAAGTTTACAATGGAGGTTGAGGAGAATGATTGTATCCCATTCCTTGATATCCTCCTCATAATAAACAAGGATGGTTCCTTAGGACACAAAGTGTTTAGAAAGAAGGCGCATACTGATAACTACCTTCATGCTGATTCGCACCACCATCCAACTCAAAAGATGGGTTTCCTTCAAACCCTCTTTACTAGAGCATGTAGGATATCAGATGAGATTCAAACTAAAGAAGATATTACTTACTTAAGAAAAGTATTTACTAGCTTAGGATACAATAATAAAGACATCTGAAAAGCTAGATCCGGAAACAAAAAGGATAAATCAAATAACCCTCCAATTGCTAATGCCTACATTCCATATATTCAGGGAGTCACTGAAAAGCTAGCTAAAGTTCTCATAAAGAAAGATATCCAAACTTCATTCAAACCCATGACGACCATTAAACAAAGAATGAAATCTGTCAAAGACATCCGGGAACACCTCCAACAGAAAGGTGCTTATATGATCAATTGCTCTTGCAGGGAACGTTATATTGGGGAAACAGGCAGGTCGGTCAAGATAAGGCTCAAAGAGCATGGTGCAGATATCCATAATGAGAGAACTTGTTCTTTAGCTTTAGCTGAGAATGCAGGTAAGACAAACCACCACATCTGCCTCGAAGACACAAATGTCATTGCCAACCAGAAACATCATTTTAAGCGTAAAGTACGAGAGGCACTTGAAATTGTCAAACACCCACATAACCTCAACAGGGATGGAGGCTTGGAAGTCAGTAGAAATTGGATTTCCCTTCTCACCCCCATTGAATAGAAGGGTCTCCCTTTCACATCACCCTTACCATTTTTCATCATACCTGTCCTCTATCTGCTTAACCTCATTTTACCCCCTTTATCACAATCCCCTCACCTCTTAAGTTTCCCTTTCACCCTCTCATACCCCCCACCTTGGAATTTTAATTGAGCGTCCCTTCTTTGACCCTATCATAGGATGAACCAGCTCCCATCCTTCTAACCTTTTTTTTTGCTAAAGCAAGAGTCGTTCCTTCTATTCAAATGAAACAGAAAAATCAAAATACATATATTACAACAAGCCCAAAGGACTTGAGGGACAAACTGTTAATTGTCTACTCAGGGCTTAGCGCACCGAGCCAAAGGCAAAATAAACGGGCCAAGGGCCCACAAACCTGACTACGAGAACTTCAAAACACCAACAGAATCCTAGACCATCTGATATGTTTTCAAAGATCTGATAGATGAGACACATATCGGAGCGAAAAAAAAAAAAAAAGTATATTCTTTGATTCTTAAAATGGACCCGATGAGGAAATAGAAGCCAATCTATACAGATTTCGGGTCCGAAATGGGGAATAAACTTCACAGATTCTAACCTTGATGCGAGACAAGCACAAAGGATAACATTGTATCCAAACCTGAAATCAAATACCACCATAATTTAGGTTCAGATCAGGTCCGACGTGCAAGGTAACCACCTTGCAAATTGCCTCGCGAAATCCCTAGGATAGTCGCTAATCTGCTTAGCTGCAAGTACGTTAATGAAAAACCCAGCAGAGCTAAATCATCGATAGAGAATTCAGATTTCATAAAGCATGTAGAGTGTGAAATACAAGTTCTGGTTACAAGTTCCCTTCCGCAACCCCGATAACCATGCACTGCTTCACTATAGAAGATCGAACTTCCCCTAACACCTCTCATCAACATACTTTTCGTTTTCCCTGCTTTGATAGAGCTCCCTGTACGCATTCATTTGTCTGAGGCACTTTTCCCTCAATCTACCTTGGGGTATCTCTATCCACTCATAAATATTATTACTTTTCGTCCAACACACAACCTCATTGGCAAGTAAGTCTACTACTTTGTTGGCAGTACGGTGCACATGAGTAAAACTTATTGTTCTCATGTTCTTCAGATGAGACTGAATCCGTTGATAAACTTGTAGAAGTGGCCAAATTTTTGAGACTTTATCTGGAGCAGAACCATAGCAAATTCTCTTAACCAAATTAATAATCAATTCGGAGTCAGCTTCAATTATGGTCTTTTGAAGATTAGAGTTCTTCAAGATTTCTAGACTTTGCTCAAGGGCCATAACCTATGTCATATTGTTAGTATCTTTGCCCAAATGGCTATGAAAGATGGTTTTTATGTAACCATTTTCATCTCTTATCACTCCTCCATACCCCGCCATACCCGGGTTTCCTTTAGAGGCCCCATTAATATTGCATTTTAAGAATCCCTGAGGGGGAGGTTGCCATATCCTTACCATTAATTACATGACTTACCTTCCTATTTTTACCCTGTGGGGTAAGTCCCTGAAGACCCAGCTACAATAGAATTTGTACATCCTTATCTTTAGGTTGTTCATCCGGGGGGTTTTAATGATGGTCCCTACTGTCTCCTTGAGTTGTCTTAATATCTGAGCCATGATGTTTTGGGGAGAATCTTTCCTGTTCTTGAAAATTTTGTTGTTGCGTTCTTTCCAGACATCCCATATCAGAAAGCCTAAAATTAATGCCCAAGATTTGTTGATTATTTCATTGTTCGAGAAATTTCTCCTCCAGTTCTTCAGAGTGTCGGTTATGCTGCCCAAGTCCCTATCTGTTTGTTTGAATATTGAAGCTACTCCGCTCCACAATGTGGAAGTGAATGGGCAGATGTTGAGTAGGTGGTCCATGGTTTCTTCTTGTGATTCACAAAGTCAGCATCTGGATGGACCATATACCCCTCTTTTCCTGTGATTCTTCCAGGTCAAAATTTTTCTATGTTGCACTAACCATGTGAATGGTTTGATTTTCATCCAACTTTGGTCTTGTCATAGGTTTTTCCATACTCCATCAGATTTGAGAAGTCAAGTCCAAGGGCTTTATGTTTGGCCTCTTTGAGGTTAAATTTACCTTCATTATTATTGCCCCATCTCAGCTGGTCTGAATCTGTTGTAGTCAAAATCTTTCTTTGTTCCAGGATGTCTAATAAAGCTTTTGTTTGTGCCTTTAACAGGGAGTCCTCATTGTAACCTAGGTTCTTCCATGATCTCCATTTGTCTTCCCTTCTTTCCGGAACCTAGAAGTCTTTTACCCTGTGTAACCCCTTGTTATCAATATCGATCTTGAGATTGGTGAATTCTTTTGTTAACAGTTTAGGTTCCTGTTGCTAGTTATCTTCCCAGAACCAAGCCAGGTTTCCATCTCTGATTTCCCAGAAACTATGTTTCTGCACAATGGCTCTATTCTCCCAAGCTTTGTTCCATATGTGGGAGCCTTTGATGAGCCCATACATTCTAATATGGTCCTTGTCTTGCCAATTAGTTGCATATTTTTGTTTCCAAATTTGGGCCCAAGGGGAAGTCAAATCTTTTAGCCATCTCCACCATAGCTTATCCCCCAGAACTCTATTTAGTATTTCAGGGTCATCCAGCCCCAAACCACCATGGGTTTTGTGTCTACAGATATTTTCCCAGGCCACCAAGGCCCATTTTCTTTTTTCCTCCCCTTTGTCCCAAAGAAATTCTCTTTGGATATTTCTGCATTGCTGCATTATTCCTTTGGGAGTTGGAAGGGCTAAAACTATTAAAATGGGGATAGTTTGTAGGATAGATTTTGTGAGCACAAGCCTTCCAGCTAAGTTCAAAGACCTATTAGTCCATTTCCGAACTTTGTCCTGTAGCTTATTGGTCACTTGCTCCCAAACTGTCTTGCTCAAGGGTTTGTTTGTTAGTGGTACTCGCAAATATTTGGAAGGTAACACATCTATTTGAAAGCCTAAAATTCTAGATATGTTTCTCTGAATAGCATTTTTAATGTTAAAAAATAAAATCTTTGATTTGGTAAGGCTTACCTCGGTGCCTGCAGCCAATGCAAAGACTTTCAGGATATGTTTGAATGCTAGAGCTTCCTTCACCGTAGGTATACCCTACAACATGGTATCGTCCACAAATTGTTGATGTGTTAAAGCATCTCCATTCATGGTGAGTTTGAGACCCTGAATTTTGCCTTCTGCTTTGGCTGAACTAATAGCTTTGCCAAGCCCTTCCATCATGAGAATAAAGAGGAATGGTGAGAGTGGATTCCCTTGTCAGAGACCTCTAGAAGGGATAAAGGATTTGGATGGCGATCCATTTACCAGAATCAAAAAACTCAAGGTAGTTACTACGACCATAACCCATCGTACCCAATTATGGTCAAATCCATAGGCTATAAGAACCCTTCTGATGTAAGTCCAACTTAGCTTATCATAAGCCTTTTCTAGGTCAAGTTGCATGATCATACCTGCCTACCTCTTGCTTTTAAGTGAGTGAACCACCTCGTGAGCTTGAATGATGTTGTCGAGAATTTGTCTGCCTTTCACATACCCAGTTTGTTCCACAGAAACAAGAGTCGGAAGAAGGGGCTTCAGCCTATTGGCTATTATTTTGGAAATAATTTTGTACACCACATTGCATAATGCTATTGGTCTGAATCTGTCTAGTGTCATAGCATTATCCTGCTTTGGAATCAAGGATATGAAAGAGGTATTGAGGGCCTTCAATATAGTTTTGTTTTTCCTTGAATCCTCCACCACATCTAGAATATCCTGCTTGACTATACCCCAACATGCTTTGAAGAAGTCAACATTGAATCCATCAGGACCTGGCGCCTTCCCATTTTGCATCTCTTTGATAACTTCACTGACTTCTTCTTCATTCACATGCTTGTTTAGATTGTGATTATCCTACTTTGTCATAAGCTTCGGAATGTGCTTTGTAATGTCCTTAATGAACTATGATCTATCTAAGAGAGGCTCCTCGGCAATGCCTTGGAAATGTTGAACCAGCGCAACTTTTATTTCTTTGTGGGTATAAGCTATTTTCCTTGAGCATCTTTGATGACTAAGATTATGTTATGAGACTTGTGATCCATGGTGGATTTGTGAAAGAACCTTGTGTTCCTTTCTCCTTTTAACCATTGTACCCATTGTACCCTTGATTTCTGTTTCCAGAATATCTCCTCTTGCACGCATAATTCTTCCCATTCCTATTGAAGGTGGCATGCTTGTGTCTTACTCTAAGTTGCACGAATTGGGGAAATGGAACGAGTTTCCGAAACAGGAAGCGATACGAAACGTGACCTCCCCAAATTTTGGAAATGGGGAAACGTGAATATATATATATATATATATATATATATATATATATATATATATATATATATATATATATATATATATATATATATATATTAAAAATATTTAAAAATTATTATTATATATATGTGCAATCATAAAGCATTAATGATACATTATAATGTATTACATTTAAACATTAAGATTAAATTTACATCACATTTACTCATGAGTCATGAATGATGACATAATGAAAATAAAAATATAGGAAAATCCAAAAGCAACCTTTATTATATATCCAAGGGCAAAATCTCAAAATCAGCCTTTATTTATAAATCTCAAAAACGTTTTTCATATTTTTGGCTGCATAAAACCTAGAAAAATTGAAGAAATAGTAAGAAAAAACTAACAAAATGAATGTGGCTTACCCAAATTAATTTTTTGTGGTTGAAACTATCCCGAAATGCCAAAAAAGAGAAGAGAAATATGGCTGTAGCTGAGCCAAATCTGCTGCTACTGAAATCTCTTGCTGAAATCTCTTTCTCTTGCTGCTGAAATCTCTTTCTCCTACTGCTGAAATCTACTTTGCTCACTGCTCAAAACACCCTAGCTGAAACAACTGCCAATCTCCAAGAGAAATGACTTGCTGAATAGTGTGATGAGAGAATGAGACAAACTTCTCTTTTATAAGTTTAGAATAGGCTTCTAGAATTTACTGGAAACCTAAAAAAAAATTAAAAACAAATTAAAAAAAACACATTACAACTGGGAAACGTGGCTTGTACAGCCGGGAAACGCGTTTCCGGCCGTACTACCACGTTTACGTTTCAGGAAACGTGGCAGTACGGTCGAAAACACGTTTCCTGGCCATACCAAATGCGTTTCCGTGTTTCGTACTGGTTTCCAGCCGGAAACGCCCCCCCCCCCCCCCCCCCACGTTTCCACGTTTCCGTTTCAGGAAACGTGGCAGTACGGTCGGAAACGCGTTTCCTGGCCGTACCAAACACGTTTCCGCATTTCGTACCGGTTTCCAGCTGGAAACACCCCACCCCCCCCCCCCCACGTTTCCTGCAACATAGGTCTTCCTTCCCTCATTGAAGCCATCTGTAATGAGGATCTGGTTTATCCCATGAAACTTCCGTTCAACAAATTTTTTGGTTACAAAAATGTTGCCAAACTCATTCTTATTCCAATATTTAAGCATATATTTGATATGTTTCAATATTTTATGTAGGAGGAACATTTTAATGCCCTGAACATGCATATCCTCTGTCCACCATTTTTCAATATTGTTGATTAAGTCCGGATGGGTAAGCCAAATGTTTTCAAATCTGAAAGGTATGTTTCTTGGAGTTCCTATGAAGGACACTTCAAGTTGAATAGTCCAATGATCCAAACCACCAAAAGGAAGTATCCTTATTGATAGGTCAAGACCTATAAGGATAAGGTCCTCCGAGATGATAAATTTGTCGAGTTTTGAAGCCACCTGGGACTCGCCTCCCCTTTTATTATTCCAAGTAACGATTCCATTACTTGTTTTTGTGTCAACTAGCCTCAAATTGTTTATAAAAATTTGAAATTCTATGGAATCTCTGCCTAGAGATCTAGTTCCACCTTTTTTTTCTGAAAGGGATCTGATCATATTAAAGTCTCCTCCCAAAATCCATGGAATGCTCGCATGTCTATTTCTTAGATCAACAAGTGAGGTAAGAAGCCTAAGTTTGTCCTCAGGCTTCTGTGGACCATAAAAATTTGTGATCAAGTAGACTTCCTTGTCCCCCAACGGTTAAATAACCATTTAGAGGTAGTTTCTTGATGCTTCAGCATCAAGGACTCCTATTTTTAGAGGGTTCCACAGTGTAAGAATTCCTCATGTTATTTTATTTGCTTTAACTTCTAGATATTCATATTTAATTAGCCATTTGCTGTGTATTTATCTTATTTTTCCATTTGAAAATTTTGTTTCCTAGATGAAAATCATGTCTGGATTTTCCTCTTTCATTCTATTGCTGAGATTTCTTTGTTTCCTTTTATTTCTTAGACCCCTGATACTCCATGTTGTAAGCTTCATTGAGAAATATTTGTAAACGAGTAATTGGTTAGGTTTTTCATCTTACATGAGTCAATCATGAGTTTTCCACACTCTAGTAGTAGCTCATTATGTTTCTTCCTGCCTGGGTTCCTAGGAGCTAGTCCCGGTGTTGCCTTCATTGTTTTCATTCCTTCATTGTTCTGACTTTCATGGCTTCTTTTGACTCCCGAACCTTTCACTTGGGTTCTCTAAAGGAATAGATGTTGCACCCTATTGAACTCCTCTTGTGGTAGTGAATCCATTCCTTTGGTGGTTCCTTGCTCCAGAAACTTTTCCAGATCTAGATGCTCCCTTTCGAGAATATCTTGCAGTTCATGGTCCTCTGTTCCCACCTCACTAGGGGTCATCTCTTGGTCCCTATCCAGTTCCAAAGTGTTCAGTAGATCCTCCTTTTGTTGATTATTTTCCTATGTGTCATCCATGTTGTCTTCCTTTTCCTTCTCTACAGGGCTTTCCTCCAGAGTCTGGTTTGCTTTATTTTGCTCCTCTTCTTCTTCTAATACCTTTTACCTATTTTGATTCAGCTGCTTTTCCTCGTTGGTTTCTTTTAATACCTTCTTGCTCCTTTACCTTTATTTCCCACTTCTTTAAAGCCATCATTATCTTTCCCTGAGGTAGCTTTAGTTCTGTTTTCCATTCTATTTAAGGGGAAATCTCTGTATATATGCCCATGTTCATGACATTTTCGACATCTGAAAGGGATATGCTCATAGTCCACCGCTTGCACCCATTCTTCATCAAAAACTTCCAGAATTACTTCATCCGGTAGTGCTCCAGAGAGGTCCATCTCTACACATATGCGGGCAAAGGAGGTATACTTCCCCCGCATAGTGGCCTCTGATATTTTCACAAAATGCCCTAGTTTATTTCCTATTGCTTTTAATGATTATGGCTACCAATAATCCAGTGGTAGGGAGTATAGCCTAACCCACACCGGGATCGATGTGAATGTTTCACGCTCCGGAAAAAATTTCATTACCCAAGGCCGCATATAGAGGCCTACAGCTGCATAGAAGTATGTCCCTCCTTCAAACACTATGTCTTTATCCTCAATGTTGGTAAAAACTACAGTGAAGAAACCCTTTGATCCAAGGTGCAGCTCTATATCCCCCTTGGTTTTCCAATGATTCTTCATCCATGCCTATAAAGCCTTCTCCGTGGGCCATAACCCCATGAATTTACAAATTACTGCATAGTTCACCATGTGTTCCCGATGTGCTTGTATCGTTGGATCACTTAACACCACTCATGGTGTGAAGGTTTCCTTAGGTTTGCAAGGACCAGTATGCTTTCTAGTATCATCATTATGGTTCTCTCCTTCTATATGCTTTCCTTTACTGGCTCCTTCCTGCGTATTTTCCTGCCCCTGAGTACCTCTATTTGTCTGCTTCCTTTCTCCGGAAACCTCTTCTTCAGCCTCCAGAAGTTTCTTGAATCTGTTAGATATTTCCTGAATCTAGGAGGGAGTGGTACTCCCCTCTTCTCGCCTCTCCATGGTGCCCAACACTACTCTTCTGCTTCAAACCATAGCTCTTCTCCACTCTCCCATCTCCCAGTTCCCCCCTCTTCTAACCTTAATATAATATATTATATAATATAATATCAAGCATGAGTAAGGAGATAATTCGTTTAAGTTATCATTGAGATAAATAAATCTCTATAGTACATACTCATTATATATATATATATATATATATATATATATATATATATATATATATATGAATGAATGAATGAAGATCTCTGCAATGATTTATATTACTATTGCAATTCCATTTTTCTCTCGCAAAGCTGCATCCATTGGTTTTTTTAAGACATTAAAAGAATCGAGCTGCTATGGTTTGTTATGATCGATGGGTTATCTTTCAAATTATATTGTAGATGATGTTAGATACATTAAATCATTTTGAAATAAACACGGACATGCCATTGGCATTGATTAGTGGCATATGCTACAATAACTTATCTTCATTGAAAAAGAGGTTGATGTATTCATTGAGAATCTCTCACACTAAAACTTCTTGAAACATCATGTGTTAATGACGTTTTCATAGAAGTTGCAACAATGAATATTGAAGGCAACATGGATGTTGTAGAAAATAAAAATGTTAATGAAATTTCCATGCAATAGTGTCCTTGAGAGACAAAATATTTTTATGATTTATTTTGGAACAAATTTATGAAGAGCAAGCTATGGAAGGTGACATGTGGTAGTCGTTTACATACAAGCCAATTTTTGAAGAAATAGAGGACAT
Source organism: Pinus tabuliformis (assembly GCA_031772625.1). Taxonomy (NCBI): domain Eukaryota; kingdom Viridiplantae; phylum Streptophyta; class Pinopsida; order Pinales; family Pinaceae; genus Pinus; species Pinus tabuliformis. The sequence goes on along the minus strand of CM062808.1, from coordinate 313,522,002 downwards.
GCATGGACAACTTGGAACAATCGAACAGTTGCACCAGCCAATAAAGACACTGAAATCTGAAGCTTACAACAAAAAGACAAAGCTAAAGCAATGAAGAAAAGAAAAGGAAATCCAATTGATGTCAAAAAAAATTAAATTGTAAGCATAGCTTAGACTCGGACAAGAAAATATCTTAGTTTAAATTTTTGTTTTTTGTAATTAAAGGGGAGTGTTGCATAAAATAATTTCAACCACCCATTTAAATAGGAGACAAATGTTTGTTGGAAATCTTCGAAAATTTTATATCGGAACGATCTCAAAACATACAGGTAATGACTCATTTTCTTCGGTCAAGGATAGTGTGCATTTGCATGGAGCGCACAAAACAATTACAAGTGATAAGTATATTTATTTTCAAAGTGATTGGTACATTTTTTCCCATTTGTAAATCGATGGTACAACAAACATGGTAAATAAAGTTCTGAAAACATGTTGCAGATAAATTCTGGAGAGCATATAGACAAAATGAAATTTAACTGGTGTCAACAAAGTACAAGAAAACCACCCCTCCTTATCGTCCAGAGTTGTGAACTTAGTGGAATTACCAATATGAATAGGTCAGCAAAGGTGTCAAAGCCTCTAAAGCTCAAGAAGGTTAGCGCGAGTACTGTGTATGCGAACACAGTTTAAGCTCAAGAGGGATAGCTCTTAAAGAGCTTTACCACTATATGTATAAACTTTTATGGAAATGAGCAAGGGATTAGCATAAGGTGTTAAGAGTTTTGGCCCTTGTCCCTATGCGCGGGCACTGTAACCAAGCATCGAGGGTGAAAGAGCCCAATCTATCTTCTTATATGCATGTGTTGTGGTTCTAGAACTCAAGGCTCAGAGGAGCATGGAGATGCATGTCTTATAAACCATATGGCCAGGAGCCATGTCCACATGCACATGCAAGAGAGGTCCTAGTCGTCGAATGTCGCGAACTGTTAGCGCCGACCATGTGTCCCAGAGATTACGATGGGAGTCTTGGCAAATCCCACTAGGAATGAATTGTTGAGATGACATGGCGGGTGGGGTCAGTTGTTCAACGATTGGCACGGTGAGGGGAGGACCCCCAAAACACTTATAACGTGAAATTTGAACTTACTATGCAGCAGAGGGCCAAGCAGGACCCCCAATTAGTGTGGCAATTGACTTGGACTCAGAGCCATGTGACATCCTAGAAGGTAGACACGTGTTACTTGAATTCGGGGGTTTTGTTGTCCCAAGTGGACTAGATCTAAGTGACACATGGCATACCTAGTGTGGGGCCATCTAGAGGGTGACATCACCCCTGGACCATGTACCCTGCGATTTATGTTGGAGTGAGGTGCAACCCCGCTGAGATTTAGTCCCCAGGGTGATGTGGCACGGTGAAGCCCACCTACACAGTCATAAGGGACCACAACCACATGATTGGTTAGAGCGGAGTTGAAGTGGTGAGTAGCGAGGTGGACTTCCACGAAACCTTGGCGGATTTTAAGCCTCGCAGAAGAGAATGGGTCGGGACGACATGGTGTGGTGGAGTCCGAACGTGCTGTAGTAGCAAATGACGATGGGACGCATGGAGGAGGTCTGCCAAGGATCTGTGTAACCTCGAAAGATCTTTCCCAACAGTTTCAGTGGGGAATCACAATAGAATATGTTGGGATTTTAATCTCGGTGTTATGTTGTCGTAGAGAGGGGTTAATTTATGACCCGATATGAACGGACTGACGGCTAAGGTAACGCTGCCATGTGGCGATGAGGTGGCTAACTCAGATAGCTTGAGGACACCACATGGAAAATCAAGATGACATGGCACTATCTGATAGGCTAATCTTCGAATGGCCATATATTTTGATCCGAGAATCGTATTGAGACAAATCTTATATTTTCATAAAGGTCTTGACAAGACGAACACAACAACAACATCTATTTTAAGTCTTAAGAAAGTCGAAAAAGGTAGAAAAATTTGGACCCCATTTCCATAACAAGACTTTGGAGGTTGGGTCAGCTTAATAACTGCCTCCTTCTACCCTTAGTTGGGGCTAGGGATAGTAGGGGATGTGTTACAGAAAGGCACATGCCAAAGGGTGAGCGCAATGTAGAATTGGTGTTGGTTGAACAATAAGGTAACATTCTATTCTAACACACTAAGACTTGGTAAAGGTCTAGAGCTCATCAAAAGCACCCAAATGCACAAATCAATTATTCCCTTTCTCAAAAGAAAATTATAAATTTTTTCATCTCTATATTGATCAAGTTTCACGTCATCCCCTAGAAATCTTCAACCACTAAAAGTTATCACTCCATACCTAAGTTACATGACACAATGAGACGAGACATGAAGGACACTAAAATACAAGTGTCTAACACATGACATGGTGACCCCAATAACAAGACACGAAGAACAGGGTTTATATATATACCTTAAAAGAAAATAACACATTACACAAATAGAAATTATAGACATAAAGATTCAAAATGTTAGAATTTAGAAACTAGAACATTTACATGATACAAATTCGATCATGCAACTAAATACTACTTAGTACTTACTTGTCCTAAGTCAATGATGTTCAAGTGACGAACACAACAAATTAGAACCATAAACTATAGTTTCTCATTAAGTCATTAAAATCGAAATGTATTACATAAATAATGAGTCACTATTACTACAAGTGGGAATGCCAATGAAAAATGCAAAATAGGGTAGATACTAGAACCTTAAATGGAAGAATCTCATAGCTTGTGATTGTCAATTGTCCTTCTCCATCTTAGAATCATCAAATAAGCATCACTTCCATGACCCTCTCCTCCATCCTCCCCCTTCTCTTCCTCATCTATATCCAATCCAATCAATGCATATGTTGGTGTGGAGAATGAACCCTCAACTCGATCACCATCAACAAAATTGAATGGCTCTAGCACTGGTTCATTAAGATCCAAGTTTGCTAATGCCAACTCAACACTACTATCCAAACCCCATATCATTAGGAAATGCATCCCACATCTTTGTCTTTCCCTTCAACCACTCTTCCCTCTATTTAGAAATAAGACGGAAGTTGATGTGCACATACACCATTCACCATTGTCTTGCACTTGGAATCCTTTCAAAGCTACACTATAACCCTCAAATGCACTCCAAAATGCCTACGAACTTCAACCTACTAAATGAAATGAGGAAAAAAGACAGACAAGTCACCTTTTTCAAACCCACGAGCCACTTTTGACAAACATGTGTCCTAAACTTGGGACACATTTAGAGCACATGTCGAACATGAGTTTGGCACATGCCCTGAACTCGTCCTCACGAATCCATGCCTGACATGTGGAAATTGTGACACATGACCCCCTAGGTGTGTGTCATCTAACTTAGAAGACTTGTAAGATGCCAAACATGAACCAGACATGTGCCAAACTCGTCCTTACAAATCCATGTCCAACATGTGGGATTCATAACACATGACCCCCTAGGCATGTGTCCTATGAATTAGAAGACTTGTTGGATACCAAACACACATCATTTTGCACATGAGAGAAATTTTCATAATGAATCCTCACATGAACGCTCCAACTTTTAAGATGCAAGATAACTTTATAGTAGAAAAACATGACAAAAGGTTCATTTTCATGCCATGTGTCCAAGGTAAATGCATATTTTTATATGTAACCTCTTGCGAGACTAAAAAGAGATAGACATTGATTTTAACTTGTATCTGAACCAAAATTTAAAGCAGCAATGACTTTGGTTTTATTGAAAGGCATCCAATTTGACCCTGCTATAGGTATGTATCTATTGTGGTACGCTTATACAAAATAAAGACAACTGGAAAATTTTGATTCTTTATGATTGGTTTCAAACTCAACCACAAATATCATTCAGCATTTTACTAGACACATGTTTGTTCTCTATAATAAAACTCAAATCTATTGTGTATCTATAATGATCATGCATTGTAATTTGTTGTACTGTGGCCCATAGATACTTTCAACACTCCAGGTAATAAATCATTGTAGGTGGACTAATATTTTAATCTCTACTACACTATATATCACTATATATATGCGAACAATGAGAGAAATTCAAAATTGGATCTAATTTCTTTATTAGAGACTTACCATCAAGCATGTATTCTGAAGCTACATATCCCAATGTCCCTACTAGATCAATATTCGTGTTACCAACACATCCTGCACTTGTTACTGAAAGCTGCATCCATAGCCAGTGGTTAGAGAGCAGTGACTACAATACCATCTACTTAGGAAATGTTTCACTTCAGACCAAGTGTTTTAAAGAACATAAACCAAGATGGATAAATAAATCTATTTAGAAATTTCTCAAAGTATAATTCATGATAAGCAATAATAAATTAATACAAATCGCTGCACATGTCGAAAAATTGATAGAAAAGAAAAACTGAAGGCATACATGAAAATATTTTGACAAAAAAATAACAGATGCTTAAAACAGTTCATAAAGTAAAAAAAAAAAAAATCAGTAGGAAAGCAATGGAATTCCCATCTCACAAAATCTCCCATTGAATGCAATGTACATGCCATACATTTACTAAGGCTTTTTTCAATTACATTCTAGGAAGCTTTCTTAATGCTTTACAAGAATCTTCCCAAATTAACTGATAAATATTACATAAGAAACATTCATTTCCAGGCAGATTTAATGGTATTACTATTTTTAACACTACAGTAGTGTAAGTGGGAGATTGGAAAACCTTGCCCTCACCTTGGCGTTGAAGCTTGCATCAAGAAGAATATTTGATGATTTTAAATCTTGGTGAATCACTGCAGGGTTGCAGTGCTCATGCAAGTGTTCTAGACCCTGTAAAAGAAAGAAAACCATGGTAAGATTGAGCTCCCAGGTTGATAGAGGACCAAGTGAAAAAGTGATTTCAATTGGTAAAATCTAGTAGTAGGGAATCAAATTATCTGTGTTAGAACTACCTTGCTGAATCTAGGGCTATCTTCATCCGCAAAAACCATGTAAGTGCATATCCGTGAGATGGCCTTGACAAGCAATCCAGCACAGTTTCTTAACAAAGCATAGCTGTGAAAGGCTTCTTACTCATGGCCTACTAGTTTATCCATGACGAATGGTAGTATCAAGTTTGTTTGAACAAATAAAAGGCTTCAAAACATAGGCAATATTGAACTTGCCCAGTGGTTGGAGAAAGCTACCACGTAGTTGGTCTTCCAAAGAGCCATTCTACATTAGATCGTATACTAAAAACCGTGTATTTTCATGAGTACAGAACCCAAGCAAAGAAACAAGGTTTGGATGTCGGATTTTTCTCATTAGCTCCACTTCATTCTGCAACCAATGACAATACCAACAGATGAAATCAGCAAAGCTTCTTCTAAGTTCTAAAATTATAGGGAGAATAAAAAAGCACAATGCAATATGTTAAATGCAGTGCATCACCAAATCCACAAAAGAAAAGACACTCAAAAGGGAAACTTTAGGGCACCCCCCAGAAAATTCCTTCACTAATATCTTCTTAAGTTTGAAGAAGCAGCCACCTTCCAAAATAATACATGTAACGTTTTTATTACCTACCTGAAATTCATGCTCAGCCTATCTACTACCCTCATCTAGCTTCTTCACAGCAGCAAAGGAATCATCATCAAACATTGCCTTGTATACACACCCAAATCCACCCTCTCCAAGTATGTTATTGTTGTTGAAGTTAGTTGTAGCTGTTAGTAGCTTAGAATATTCAATTGCAGTTGCACATACCTTTTTCTTAGAAACACAGGAGTTCAAAAGACTCAGGAGAGGCATGAGTGGAATACCCCTATATGCATCTGTGAAAATTTAAATTACAGGAAACTTAGTGAGCTAACCCTAGATCAAAATATTCATAATGTAACTAATCGAACTCTCATGTAAACAGAGGTCATCCTCACCCATGGCTTTTTATAATTTGTTAGAATCCAAAATTTTGATTTTATCAGATGATTCAAATCATGAAATCAAGTCTGATGTTTATTATGTTAACCCCCACGAAAAATAATAGTTTGACAGAGGAGAAGAATTTCTATAGTCATGGAAACCATTCCACGGCATTGGCAGTAATGCATAACAGTTAATATGTATACATACATCCAAAAGATATCCACACAGATTCAACAGGGGAAGTCATCGAATCTCAGCCCCGAATCCAATCAAACAATATCTCCATAGGAAGCACCACTCTCTTGTGGCTGCCCTGTTGGTGTACACATCAAGAGAGGGTTTGGTATCACACAGTGAAAGGGATAAAATATGACATAGTGGTGATACCAACCTGAGGCGTCTGGATCTAAATTTCGCTTGAATGCATGAGGTTGAGGTGGAGAAGGAGCAGAGTTGTAAGTCTTTCTATACAACCAAGTACAAACTGAAGAAATCATGATATATCCAACAAATATTGGCAGTATGATAATTGCCAATAGCAGTCCTTTGTTTATGTGATGAGATTCTTTGTTTATCTGCATTGGAGAACCTGTGTCTGAACACACAACCCATTTTTCAATCGTCAAAAGAACAAAGCGAAATGGCTTCTCAGAACTTGTAGAAAGATGCAAACAAGCAATTCAAATTGAGAGATTTCAATTTCTGAAGAAATCCTACACGGGCTATATTTTTTAGCATAAATATACTCTTCAAAAATTTAATGAAAAGGCTGGCATTGAAGCTCTTACCGGTAGAATTTTATGATTTAGTTGATGCATTTCTTTTTGCCAGGGGATCATCAAGTAGGGAAGCCGATGACAATGTGAAATGCAAGCCAATGACAGTGCGAAATGCAAAGAAACTAGCGCAGAGGTAGGCACCATTAAAGAACGTCCCTTTGCAGTCTCGAGTTTGTTAAAAAGAGAGAGACTCAGAATCAAAATATGCAGTAAAACTGAATGCCCCATCTTGAAAATGAGTTCTACTTGAAAGTCAATCAAGTTGTGGCAGAAAGCTCAGGAGATATTCAAAGAGGCAGATATCTGCATTTTCTCAAGGAAGGTTCAAACCCAAAAATGCATAGCACTGCTCTCAAATTTGTAAAATTGGTAACAAGAATACACGGGGTAGATCAAATCCCATTTACATTGGATTTCTTTGAACACTTCAAGCGAGAATGTAAACAGATCTGAACAGAGAGTTGATCTTCACTGATCACAACAAGATTTGCAGCACCAAATGCCCAGCAGTCCTCCACAAGTGAAGTTCAGGCCTCCAAATGAGTGTGCGCTTCAAAAAATAATAAAACTAGTTACCATCTGAACTTGCCCACTGCAAAACACATGAAACATCCCCCCTCACGAAGTTGTAGTGAATCATGTCAGCACTAAGAGACACAAAAAACATGGAAAACAAAAATAAAATAAACTGATAGACGAGTTAATTGAAGAGCTATACATGCAAACTCGTCCTTCAGCGCTTATCCGTGAGCCCACACATATCACGCATTGCAAAAGAACAGCACACTACAACTGAACAAATGGTCCCATGGCCACGGACCTGCAATTGGCGAAACGAATGGCTCGCCCGCTTCCTCATTAACCGTTCAGTTTTGGATTCGTGTTGTATCAACGATCACACTTCATTCAATCATCTAACACCACAAATCCACGGTCAACAATAGGACATGGGGCAGCTGGGGCAATTCATTTCAAAGGGAAACGCCTTACGGCGTAATTAAAAATTAAAGAAACTAATCTTATTACAAAAAGCATAAAGGTAGGAATATAAATAACATCATGAATTATTTTATTAAGTGTATTATAACCATTATGGATATATTAAATAGGTTAAAAATTATTTTATTAAATAATTATTACAACAAAGTAATAGAGAAAAAAAATTATAAAATAAATAAATAATTTATTAAGAAGATAATAATAAATAAATAAAATAAAATAACAATCTTGAACTAGTCGGCTTCCCTACTTTACAACTCACTTGATCATATTTATAACTCCCATTTCTCTTCTTTGTAAATCAATCCTGATGATGAGTCTTGTTCTAGAATCGAAACGTAGACAACGTGAAAATGAAGACTATGGAATATCCGAATTCTGAACCTCAAAAACCACACCACAGAAATCTGTAAACCATTATACAATGAACCTATCAGTTTCATCAGCAAAATCAATGTCCATTTCTCTTTGGAAAGTGGACCCAACATTCATAAGGCCAAAAGGAATTTTTACATACATAAAAGTGCCCCATGGTGTAGTAAATGTTGTTTTGTGTTGATCATCAAGATGAACCAGAACCTGATTGTATCCTGAGAAACCATCCAGCAATGAAATTTTGCTAGAAACAACTACCTTTTGTAGGATGTGATCCATTTTGGGCAAGGGTAATTGTCTTTAAAAGAAACCATGTTAAGATTTCTAAAATATACACAAAACCTAATTTCACTTGTTTTCTTTCTCGTAGGTACTAGATTTGAGACCCATTTCAAAAATTTGAGGGGTACAATGATCTTTGCATTGAAAATTTCCTTGACTTCCTTTTTTATCAAAGGTAATAAGATTGGGTTTATCCTCCTCAATTTCTGCTTAAGAGGCTTTTGATCTTCCTTGATGGGGATGGTGTGCTTAACGATACTTGTATCATAAAGTCTTCATAGCTACAGGCAAACACATAAGAGAATTCTTTAAAAATCTCAATGTATTTTTGTTTTTCTTTAGGAGGTGAGGATTTGGACAGTTTGACAATTTTGGGATACTCTGCAGTTCCTATGTTACAGTCCTCTACCTTAGCTCCTATTTGTTCAATTTTTGGCTTCTTGGATACATCATTGAAGTCAAAAATCTCTTCCAATGGTACCAATCCTCTTGGTAACACATTGTCCTTTAATTGAAAAACCTTGAGTTCTTCTTGATTATCATCAATTTCATTAAACACTATTTATTTTTCTTTTTCATCTATATCAATACTTACATACTCAAATCCATATTCCATTTGTAAAAAATTCTCTATTTGTTTATCATTATCAAAAATTTTCCAATATCTTACATTATCAGGAACAATTGGCCTGTGTTTTACTTCCACCACATATTTCCTATTGGGATGAAAAGGCATTTTGCAAGTATTGGCTTAAACAACCAAGGCATCAGCTAAAATATTTTTGCTTCAAGGGATAATAGGTAAATCATATTCATAAAAGCATTGCAAAAAATCTAAGACTGCATTCCAAAAGGCTCTTAATCTAGGGTGTTTAGTAGAATATTCACCCTTAATTTGATTGATAATTAGCTCAGAATCCTCGTGCATGAAAATTTGTTTTTCTCCTAATCTCTTTAAAACTTGTAGCCCTAAGATCAACACCTCATATTCAACTATGTTATTGGTGCACTGAAAATTAAGTTTGTAACCATGTCCTTTTCCATATTTGTGGATGAGTTTACAATGAAAACACCTGCCCATGCTCCATCCTTACTCATAGCCCCATCGAAATCCATATTCAAAAGAGCCTCTCCCTCTACATCCTTTTCTTCAGTATCCAATTTTATTACCTTTATATTACTAATTTCAGCCTCTAAGTGTGAAACTTCATTTTCTACACATTCATTATTATACAAGAAAAATGAATCTGTGTCTAAATGTACTGAATACAAGGGATAATTGTTGGGTTTACCTTGACTACTAACCATGTACTTCATTAGTGCCTCCATGTATAGTCTTCTTGACTAACCAAACACAGGAATGGTAGCATAGGTTATATCCATTTGCAAGGTGCCTTGCAAGTCCCCCCCCCCCCAAGAATCTAGAGAGCAACATTCCATACTTTGGAGGTACTTCTGCCAATACAATGTCCATGACTAGGCTTTTGGCTGGGATTTGGGCTAAAGTGACACACAGGTCTTTGATGAGACCTAGGAATCTCACCTTGCTGGAATCAAATGAATACAAGTCTTTGTAAGGCCTTGTGATATCTAGGCCCAATTTTTCCATGATGGCTCTGGGCATCATATTGTGAGAGGCACCAAAGTCAAGCATAGTGTTATGAAGAATCTTGTCATGAATATTTAAGCTAATGTAAAAAGGAGGTATAGTTCCATCCTGAGGTTTACCTTCCACTTCTGGTCCAAATAACAATTCAGGCTGGTCATTAGTGAGGTTTACTGTATCTTTCCCTTCTCCTATCTTCAGGGCTTTCATCACTTGGGCTTTGTATGAATTTTTATTGATTAAATCAGTGAGGGGAATGGAAATTTTCACTTTAGCCAATTCATTCTCAATGTTGAAGGTGGTTTGAGATTTATCTATCTCTTTAGTGTTCAGGTCCTGTTTCTTAGGATTTTCCTTCTAAGAATCATCTTTAGGTTGACTAGTAGAAGGGGTATCATTTTGGGTCTTCTTGGGAGGAGTGTCAGCAGTATTTTTACTCCTCAAGTTATATTGTCTATGTACTTCCATAATTGCATTCTGATATCCTTATTTGTAGTCTTCAAATTCTAATGGAATGGCTTCTGGTTGTGAGAGTAGGAAAATGTCTTGCTCTTCCTTAGTCAGGAAAATGTGGTCAACTTTAGTTTCCTCAAACAAATTTATTTGATTTTCCTCAAGATATTTTGTTAATTCAACTTCTTCTTCAACATAATTCTCCTGGAAGGGAGGCCTAATCTATTGTTGATCATTGGGGCCTCTTTTCTCCCTTTGTTTGATTTGAGGTGGATTCCTCCTAAGGTTTAGATTTATGTTTTGAGGACCACCTTGATTGTCTCTTAGAGGAGATTTATCAGCCAAACTTATTCTTTCTACCATTCTTTCCATGGATCTAACTAGGCTATCCAACTTGGCATCGGATGAGGAAGAAGTAGGTTCCTCTTTAATAGAAACTCTCCTTTCAACCTTCAGTCTAGCTCTTTTTGCTAACAAATTAGCTTCTACACTAACTGCATTTTTATGCATCTCCTCAAGAGTAGTAGGATTTCTTTCTCTTAGTTGGTAGGACATGTCAGGATCAAATCCATCTGGGAATTTGATCAAGGCTAGACCTGGTGGTGGTTGTATGGCAGTAGGAATAGAGTTATAAATTTTGTTAAATCTCGCACAATAATCTTGGATTGTTTCACCAAGTGTTCTTTTAATACTTTCATACTCAACTAGAATCTGAAGAGGGTTTTTCTTCACTTCCCATCTTGCAAGGAAGTTTTGATGGAACTGGGTAAGGTCTGCGATAGAGGCAACTTGTAATGATTTGAACCATTTTTTCACTTCCCTGGTCAAACTTTGAGCAAATAACCTCATTTTAACATCGTCCTCATAAATTTCTTGTAAGTCCAAATAGTCATTCATCTTGTCAACATGTTGTTGAGCAGTGATTGGGCCAGTACTATCAAACTGAGATATCCTACTTTGGTAGTCCTGGGGCATGGCATGAAGTTGTGTAGGTAAAACCAGGGGATCATACCTACCTGCCATGACTAGTGTTTGAGATGTAGATGGAACTATAATAGGTGTGGGTATGGAAGGTATGAAAGGGGGTATAATTACACTTTGATGTGTTGATGTAGAGGTGGTAGTGGTTGAAGATGAAATGGGTGTAGTGAAAATGGGGGTAATTATTAGAGGAGCAGTAGAAATAGAAGGAATTTCTAGAGGAATAGAAATAGCATGAACCTCTAGAGGGGCAGAAATAGTAGGAATCTCTAAATGGGTAGTATGAACAACGGGAATTTCTAATGGAATAGAAAAACTAGGTGGAATTATTGGTGAGGTTGGAGAGGAAGCAATAGAAGAAGAAGAAGGTTTAGGTGATTGATGAAGGAGGGATTTATGCACAACCTGATCTAATTGGCTTACCAAGGCTTCAAGCTTATCAAACTGTTTGAGTTCATCATCAACATATTTTTATTTAATAGTTTGAGATTTGGGAATGTAAGGTTTTAGCAGGCTTTCATCAATAATTGTTTTAGGCACAAAGTTGTCATATTTACTTCTAAATAGACTATGTTGAAAAGCCAAATAAAATTATATATATTCTAAAGTGAAAAAATTCTTAGGAAGGGAATTAACCCTGCGCAGAGGACTTTCACTTGATTCACTCTCAGTTACACTTTTCTTTCTAATTATTTTTTCAGGATTATCTACAATTTTCGGTGGATTTGGATTTGGATGTGCACTGGTGTATATCCTTTTAGAAGCCATATCTACTATAGTATATTTACAGATACATAATATGTACAACTTAAGAGTGGAAAACAACCTTATATCAGAATCTATTTCTGAGACACAAACCTAGAAATAGCTATAAGTACTAAAACAAAAATTTTACAAAGGAAAATTTAATACAAATCAGATTTGTTCAAAGTCTCCAGTATGGTCATCAGGATGTTAACACTTCGTAATTTATTAAGGCTGTGAAAGGAACCTAGAAGTAACTAGAGAACCACTTTTAAGTTTAGAAGCTAGCCCTTCTAAACTCATAGAGGGATCTCTCTATCAGAGTTAGATTTGTTTGTAGTGGGATTTTAAGCTAGATCTAAGGTTCAAAATTTGTTTTTTGGATTGTTTGGTTGAAACTGTAATAAGAATCCATTGGCCAAGGGAGTTAATCAACCTTAAGTAGATCAATTGCAGAGTTAACAGACTAATGTAACATGGCAAGGTAAGCAGACTAGCAGACCTTATGAGTTGTGTGAAGTGAGACAGAGGAAAAGATTAAGGATCAATTAAACATAGAGCATTTAGGAATTCTATATTTAACATCAATTATTGATCATAAGACAGAATCGAGTGCAATTAAACAAATTAAATTTCTTATTTTTCTTTGAACAAAATAGATAAGGAAAACATATATGATGACAAAGAAAAAACACATTAACATGAGAGAAAACTTCACTGATGAGTTTGACATGAGAATCTTGAAACAACTTTTTGTAATACTGAGAATTGATAACTTGAGCACAGTGAACAACTTTACATCAAAAGTCTTCTTTTTTTTATACAAGTCTCAATATTAATACTTCAAATTCTGAAGTATTTATACAAATTCTAATAAAATATCTTGATAGGAAATATCAAGATTTATTACAAAATATCTCAAAACTATTTGCATAAATAGAACAGAAATGTAGGACATCTAAAACTGCTAAAGCCACTGGTACTATCTTTGACAATTGTTGTTTATGACTGGGCCCGAAGAAGTATTGTCTTACTGTCTTGTTGTTGGAGGTGAAAATTAGTTTGTCCAAGTAGTTCACACATTTTATCCCATCAACGTTCACTTGGAATATAAAATTTTACCAACTTTTTGTAGGTCTCATCTACCTCTATATACTTTTGAAAGGTAGGCTTGATGATAAATAAGTGTTTGATCTCATGTTTGATGAATAGGTCAAAATCCAACGCCTCCATAAAAGCCTTCCATGTGATGCTTCCTTTGATGCCAACAAACTTTGATTTATCTCTTGCAATATTATATAATTTGTGGTTGTAATCTTCTAAGCTAATCAATTTATCTCCAATTCCTAGAAATCCTAGCAGTCCCTTCTGATTAAGCACATTAAAATTTCTATAAAAAATCTAAGTGTTGGACTCCATATTGTGACATTTGTTTTCTAACTGCAACATTAGGTTCCTTTTAGTGGGGACCCTTCTTACCTCCAAAATTGATTTTGTCCTATCTGGAATTTCGAATTTTTCTAATTCTTCCTTGGTTTTTGAATTCAAAATCCTTATTAGTGTAGTGGCTTCACCGAGCTTTTGTCCCAAATATACTTTTACCTCTGCAACAACCTCCTTTGATCTTTGTATCAACTCATCCTACTAAAAAATGATCTGAATTGAGGTCCATATTTCAGTCATGGCCTCATTTATTTCTACCAATATATTTTTCTTTGCCTGTGCCAAAGTCTGTGCCATTGCTGATTCATTTTCCAGCTGCTCAATCTTTTGGGTTAGCTTATGATATTTCTATAGTTTTGATACATATGAATTGTCTATTTTTAATTTCTACTCCTATAAAGTTTTGAGTTGGGCCTTTAATTTTTCAATTTCCTGCCCTTGAATGGACAATTCTTCCATAGTGTTAACTAGCTCATTTGAGGAATATGTGGTATGTGCTTCTGTTTTTGTCAATGTAGATGCTCCTGTTGTTGTTGCAACCGAAATGGGGACTGTTGTTAGGGGAACTATTGCTAGCTTTCATGACTACTCCTTTTCCTTCAACAGTCTTTCCATCTCAACCTCCATTTCCTTAATCTGCCTATTTTGTTCAATTATGATCTTGAACATGTCCTCCTTTTGTTTCTCAAGCCCCCAACTTCCTTAGTTTGTGGGTCTTCTATAGAGGGTAGCTTGAGTTGTTTCTTCAATGCTGCTATGTATGCATTCTTTATCCTCACAATTTCTTCTACTGCTTTTACATCGTTGGGATCATAGCCCAGTTTGATTACCAAGTCTTCTAGTGATTTAATCTTTGTGTCTTTGGCTAGAGATTATATCTTTTCAAGTTTTAACTGAGATTGTATGTTGTTGACTAAGGCCTGTAATTTGGATGTTTTCATGGTCGTATTTGTCATAGTATAGGACAACATTTCACCATTTTATTTATGCATGTCCATTTGGTCAATAGGGTGAATCTAGTTGACATCAAAAGAAAATATGGAATTCTTGTAATCAGTTGGAGTCTTTGGAAACTGGACCTATGCTTGAAGGAATGCAATTTGCATTTTCCCCTTTTATGTGTCAAAGGCTGAAAGAAGCCTATGCTGTGAGGAGGTTTTTTTCTTCCATAATTGGGAGTATGTAGTGGCTTTGAGCAGTTCATTTTTCTTCTTGATTTCTTTGAATTTGGAAAATTTGTTTGGTTCATCCTAGTCCTGAACCAACTCTGTTGTTTGAGATTTATTTGGGCGATCATGGGAAGCCGAGGAAGAGGGAGATCCTATAAGGATATCTTCTTCCCTTGTATAAACATGAGGGCCTATTAGTACTATGGTAACCTGCTCCTCATCCTCCTACAGAAAAACTAGTTTAGGATTAGTCTTATGCTTCTTGTATCAAAAACTCTTTGACTCCAATCTCTATCACTGAAGGGGAATCATCCTCCCTTGGCCTCTTGTCCTATTTTTCTTAAGGTACTGGATTCTGTGAGGTAGTTGTGGATATCACCTATTCTTCTTCCTCTTGTAGAGTATTCTCCTCCCACTAACTTTTATTCATAAAATTCTCTATCTCTGGTCTAGGAGTGTGAGCATAGGGAGTGGTTTTCTATTCCACTCTCAGTTTGGAAATTATTCCAAAAGGGTCGTATGACCAGGTGAAACTCAACTTGAAATTCATTTGCTTAAGGAGCAAATCTGCATCCTTACCTGCTACCCTGATGTTACATATAAATGATCAAACTCATGCCTTGATTTTAAATTGAAACTTCTTCTTTGCTACAACAAAATGGAGATCATCCATATGTATCATTTGTCTTATATATTCTAATGAGAATATCCTCATGGGAACAAAGTTTGGGAGCCTGTATGGTGGAAATTCACACCCATAAACTTTGAACTCAATATAGTTTTGGTACAAGTACCAATCTCCTACCTTAGTCTGCTCACTAAGATGTACAATTATTTGTATCTCTAGTCTTATTCTAGGCTCCACATCATTGTTCAACAAGCAGAAAACTATATATAGGAATTGATCTACAAAATAACTGAAGGTAAACTCATTGGAATGCTTCCTCATTAAAGAAGTCCAATGAATTAATGATTGAGCATTACCTTGCTCCTCCAATTTTTGCATGGGAAACTGAAACCTATATGCTTGATGATAAAGAAATAGATAAACAAGTACTGAAGCATATTTGAAATTTCCTTCAATAGAAAACTTTAGGAACTGATTATGGATTGTATCTATAAGAAATTGACTGTAATTGAAAATAAAGGGTTTTTCACCAGTTGTAAAGACTGATAAAAAACCAATAATGGCCTCATCAACCCACTGATCGGATTGGTAGCCTAGTAAACATGAAACAATGGAAATTATCTGCTTGGTCATCTCCAGGAACATAGAGGATGAATACGGGGGGTTCTTCTTGGGTAATTGGGCATCCTCTGGTAGAAAAGTTTCAAAAATATTGGCTCTTTATGGGAAGTTTGGGTTCTTGTAGAATTCCATGAGGGAATCTACTGAAAATGGCTTCAAGGAGTCAGAATTTGGTATTTACAACATTTGTTTGATTAACTCATGGGTTATGGTGAACAGAATGTCTCCATTATGGGCCACAATTTCCCTTTGACTAGGAATATATCTAAACTAACACCAGGAGACAAATTCAGGGAAGTGGTGTGTCTAGGGAAAGATGAATTGGGGTAGGAGAGAATCCCAATGACTCAACTCAACTCTCTGGTCAAAGAAGTTTTTCTTTAACCAGTTGTCAATTTTTTATAGATCGAATTCACAATTGGTTTCAGCAATTTTGTATTGTTGATCCACCAAGGGTTCTACGTCTAGGACAATGGGTAGCATGGGATTGTCATCTGTAACTTTAGATTTATCTTTAGGGGCCATGATAGAAGAGAAATAAAATCAAAGTTTCGAATTACCTAGGAAAATGGTTGCAGGTTAGTATCCATAAGCAGACTGGTATTCGGCAAGATGTGCAGGTCGCAATGGTGGTCTGGAATATTGTAGTAGTGACAAGGTCTGTTGACTTGGCACTGCAACAAGTTCAAGTGCGCAGGCGAGACATTGTAACAACTTTGATATAATTAGGAGCTTGAAACAACAACGGAAATGTGGATAAAACGAGTTTTAGTGGTTAATATGGGAAAAATGATGTACCGTTGTGATTTAACAGTTGAAGGAGCGGGTCCATTATCTTGGGAACAGGTAAAAATCAATTGACCAACAACTTGATGATGAGGTGGCAGAAAGACTAGTGGCAGTGATGTATTGGGGTTGATTGGGTTCGGGAGGTTGTGTGGCTTGGCATCGGAGCAAGGCAGGGATAGGAGGCCACCTGGTGGAAGGGGAATGGATGGGAGAGGGAGGAAGTCAACGGTCATAAGGGTAAATGGGATGTGGAGGAAAAGGTGGTTTTCAGAGGGGGGAGGGACGGTTTCTAGTATTAGGCGGGGGTGTGAAGCACATGAGAAGTCATCACGTCGCCCAACATGGTAAATCACTTTCCGCCTTTTCAGACACCCCCTCATGATTAAACGTCAGACGGGCTCGGGGAGATCGAATACGGTTCCCCGCCGTTGATTGAACGAGGTAAAATCTTCGCCAATTCTGCATTGATGTTATTCACTACACGACAAAAGGGTCTTGTCGTTTACTTTATTCACAATGTGACAAGATTTTTTTCCTTTTTAAACTTTATTCATACCTTTGCATATGATATTTGTGCTTATAACATGTAAAGCAGACTTATTACATTTATGTTATTTACAAGTCAATTAGACCATGATTAGACAATGTAGTCTAATTAATCAAACTTAGGCTAATCTAATCTACTTTAAAGTTAAACCATGATTAAATAGTGTGGTAAACCAATTTTATTTTACCTAGTCTAGTTTAACCACGGTTACACTTTGTGGTTAAACATTCTCTTATCAAAACTAATTACATTTAATCAAGCCTAATCACACTTAAATGGTGTGATTAAACAAACTAATCTATTTATCTAACTTCAATGTGGAATTTTAACTAGCAGCACATTATTCAAACTTTCTAAGGTATTACTGATGCATTTTTTCATTTTTTGAGTGGCATTTAGACTTGCTCACTTATTCTTTTGGGGTATTTTTCATTCTTTTTTCTATTTTCTCATATTTTTTGGTTTTTCATTCTTTTCTCACACACACACACACACATATATATATATATAGATATATATATTATCCCCTTTTTCTTTTCTTTTTTCTTTTTTATTTTTTTTCTTTTTCTATTCTGGAAATATTTTACATAATGGAACATTAATTACAACATTTCAGATACAAAAATCAACAACTTATAGTCATCTCATCCTATAAAATATAGTACCCTAACAACCTCAAGGCCTAGAAACTAGTGCATGATACCAAGGTCCTTCATCTTGAATTCAGAGGCTAGATCCCTCTTACACTCAATCATCAAAGGCTCACTACCTATCAAGAATAGATCATCAACATATAAAACCAAAATCAATGGCATGCCTTGGACTACCTTGAAGTAGAGGTTAGGATCGACGATGCTTCTTATGAATCCCATATTCATTAAATAACTGTCAATGCAAGCACACCAAGCTCAGGGAGCTTGCTTCAAACCATACAATGCCTTCTTCAACCTACAAACACGTGTTCTTCGAACTTTCACTTCAAATCCCTGTGGTTGTTCAACATATACTTCTTCTTGTAACATGTCATGAAGGAATGTGATATTTACATCCAGATGATAAAGAGTCCATCCTTGACTAACAACAAGGGAAACTATTGAACATATGGTTGTATATCGAGCCATAGGAGCAAATATGTCATCATAATCTTATCCCTCTTTTTGAGAGAACATTTCTTCGGGAGTCTTGCTATCTAATGCTTGATAAGGCAACCTATTTTGAACATATACAGCAGCATGTGTGGCTTCTACCCAAAGGAATTTTGGCACCTTTTGATCATGGAGCATGGCACAGGCAACTTCTAATATAGACTTGTTCTTTCTTTCAGCTAAACCATTCTATTTGGGAGTATATGGCACAATTGTTTGCTTCTTTATCCCTTCTTTCTTGCAAACTGATATGAATTCGTTTGACATGTATTCCCCTCCATTGTCGGACCTGAATACTTTGATTCTCTTCCCTATTTTATTTTCAATCAAGGCTTTGAATTCCTTAAACATTTCAAAGTCGTCATAATTGTGCTTAAGGTAGTATCCATGTCTTTCTTGAGAAGTATTCAATGAAGGTGATGTAGTAGAGATCAACACCAATACATAGGCATCAGACCACATATATCATAATGAATGAGATGGAGGATGTCATTTGTCTTATTCTCACTAGATGGGAATGGTCCCCTTGTTTTCTTTCCACTCACACAACCTGGGAAAACTCCATCGTGATGGGCTTGGACATCGAGAATACATAAGACCGGTTTCTTCAATTTTGGAAGAGCATCATAGTGAAGATGATCCAATCAGCAGTGCCATAACTCGCTCAGATGATTGGTATTATGAACCAATGCTAGAAGTGTCCTTCCAGTGACTCTATAAAGTTCTTAAAATCTCGATCCTAATGTGAATGCATCTCTCATAGGTGAAACAACAAACCAAGTCAAAACTTTTCCTTTGCTATTTATCTTCCAATGCGGATATATATACCAAATTATTCATTAATCTTGACACATACATAACATCATGCAACATAATTGATTCCCCAAAATTCAACTAAAATTTGATGAACCTAAAACCATTAACGACATGTGTGGAGTTGTCTCCAAGAATGATCTTCAGCTTAGTTTCCCTCACTACTAGATTAGAGAGGACTTCCTTGTATCTAGAGAATGTTGGTTGAGGAGCCTGATTATCTTCTTTATTCAAAGGTATCACCACATTGGACCCCAATTCGTAATGTGGCGGCAATGCCACCCATAATATTTGCACTGTAAGGGGGGACCAGGGGGGACGATTGCGATCTTTGGGAGCCCCCCCGGCAGGGGATCAGGGGCAGTGCCCCCGAAGCTAAAAAAAGATGTAAAATTGCCTTGTAAAATGTTGTAATTTCGTAGTCAATCTGGGCCGTTCATTAGGCGGAGATCTAACGGTAGAAGTTATGTTTAATTTAGGGTTTTTTGCCCTAGAAGGAAACCCCTCACAATATATGAGGGAATTGTATTGCATCTATGTAGATCTGTAATCTGAGTAAGAAAGAGAGAAGATATTGAGCGAGAGAGAAGAGGGAATTACAACAAATCTGTTGTAGGTTGTATCTCTTCAGTTTGTTGGATAATATAAAAGGAAGGATTGGTTGTTTCTTTGAGGATGTAGCCCAAATTCGGTGAACCACGTATATCTGTGTCTCTCTTTTTTTATGTGTTTTATGTTTTTTATGTGTTTATATTTCTACAATATATTTTATGTGTTCCATTGCTCTATAATATATAATTTTCTAATAGAGAAATGATGAGTGGCCCCACTATCAACCAACCAACTATCCCACAAATCCGGTGGAGAAGAACTAGTAAGGGCATAAATAAGAATGTATTCAGATTTATTTACAACATTGTTTTCATACATGGGAACTCTTGACTTCTTTTGAGGATGATGGCCTTCTTCACGGTCGCTTGAAGAATATCTTCTATCGCGGTTATTCCTTTGATTGTATTTTCTTCTTTTATTATTGTTGTTGCTTATGGTGTTGTAACGTGGCCTTTTTCTCTTCTCAGGACAGTCTCGAGCATAATGACCTTTCTTGTGGCAATTATAGCATTCAATATGAGATAAATATATGTCATTCCTTCCTTTTGCATTTTGAGAAGGAGGCTTCCTTGATGGACCTCCTTTTCCCTTCTTCTTTTTGTCATGAGTGATATATGCAGCGAGCTCTCCCTCTTCATGCTTTGAATCTTTCCTCTTGCTATCATCCTTGATTCTTCTTGAGTGAGATTCCCAACAATTTCATCAAATGACGGAAGGACATTGTTGTTGCTTATTGTAGTAATGAAAGTTTCCCAAATAGGAGGGAGACCTCTAAGAGTCACAACTACTAGTTCCTTGTCAGACACATTTTCTCCAACTCTTTGCAATTGATCTCTAAGGTGAGATATTCTCATAATGTAGGATTAAACAACTTCTCCTTTGTTCATCCTGGTTTCCTTGAGCTAATATTTCAAGATGATGCTCTCATTCAAATTATTGATTTCATACATGCTAGATATTTTTTCATACATATCTTTAGACTTTCTTAAATTGTCAAAAGATGCAAGTAAATGATTTTGTAAACCAACAGCTATAATTTGCTTTTCTTTGGACTCACCTTTCTTGTACCTATTTTTGAGGGAAGTGGAAGCATTTTCTGGAGGCTCGGGCATCCTTACTTGAATGTATTCCAACACATCATTGTTTTCAACTATGATCACCAACCTGACTTTCCATGCTGCAAATTTTCATGCGTCACCCAACTTTTCATGCTCCTTGAAGGTAGAGGAAGACATCTTGACCTTGACTAATAAACCTTCTTTCTAATAATGAGGGCTTCAATGCTTGTCTTATTTTGGGCTTGTCCTTCACCTTAGCTCTGAAACCATGTTAATTTTTTATATTGTTCTACGTTATATCAATTACTTTATCCCAATTCACATCTTCATTTAACAATGCATCCAATTATTTGCAATGTATCCAATCATAAATTGTAACTGAAGATAGAAAAATATATGCAATGACAAAGAAGACAACATCATAGTCATAAGAGACAATAGATTGGTCCAAGACCAGGGAAAAACCCCACAAGGGGGAAAACCCTTTCAAATCTTCTTCTTTATTAGATCATGATAAAAAAAAATCAGCAAAGAGTACAATCAGCCCAATACATAATCTTGCAGCTGAGATTTACAAAATAGAAATAGACTACAGAACTATAGAACAACAAAGAGAAACCCCTTATCCATCAAACCACTGAAGCCAATAGAAGGCAACTGTCAAACCTTAGATCAAAACCCTGGATGCTCTTAGCAAGGTAGACTACATGTGACTAAAAAAATTGGACGCTCCCATAGCCACTATATGAGGGCATTTGTGTATGACTCAGATGCTCCTAGGAAGGCTTTATGCATGCGTTGGGGTCAAACATTCACATAACTACTCCAAACCCACGGATGCTCCCTTCCATCTATTTTGCGAGTGTCTGGGACTGCCTAGATGCACCCTTGACCTCTTTGTGCATGCGTCCGGGGACCAACACTATCTGATCTACTTCTGAAACCCTGGACATTGCCTTCAAGATTTTGTGAGAGTGTTTAGGACTGCATGGACACTCCCTTAGCCATTATGTGTGTACGTTCGAGGATGCAAATTCTCAGCTACGTGCATGTGTTTGAGAAACAAAAACCCTAGATTTGTGTGAGCTTCACCCTTGTAATTTCAAACCCTTGTGCGAACCATCAGACTTGAGCGAACCAAGACAAAAGAAGAGATTGTAAGATGGCTTAATCAATGTGTCTAAATGAGCTTGAGGTATCTTCTATTAATAGGCTTCCATGAGGGTCCACTTGGGGTTGAGGTCGACCTGCCCAATTTTACTTGTGCTTAGGGCCAACCTATTCCATTATACATGAGTGGATCAAATAATTCAAAAATCAACTTTTGCTTGTCCAAATAGGGTGATCTTTAGGTCGATTTTTGTCCTCTCAAAAATAGGAATTTAATGCAATCATCATCTCAGTCATCTGATCTGTCCAAGATGTAATTTGACCCTAGTTTCAAAAATTAACATATGCAATTTCCCACATTTTACATACTTGTTCACCCATGCCATTACAAATAAACTAATGAATACTTCTATAATTTCATATCAAAATAAATCATTGGCTTCATGTACCATAAACAACACTATTAAACTATATGCATGGCTTGCACATTATGTTTAACTATTTTAATAATCATTATTTCAATTTATACATATGATGTCACATGTTCAGAATGAAACTAATATCTTAATTCTTAGCTTGCTGATAGAAATCTGCATTGCATTTGCTAAATTTGGGTTGGATCTTGGCTAGATAAGAGCTTCAAAATTGTGAACTAGAGCTCGTACTGCATCAATCACTTATGTCTAGATTCATTAGTGTTTTCTTTAGCATATACAAAAATAGGTATGCAAATTTGTCTCATTTTCTTCCACTTGTGATCACATTGTGTTTAATATTTTTTTTCAAATCCACTTCTATATTGTTTGCATCTAGGTTCCTAAATAGAAACATTCTCCATATTTATTTTCCTTTTAATGTTGCACTTTCATTAAAAAACATTTTAAACATTAGCTAATATGAATATTTAAAGGAGATTCCTTTTAAAAAAAAATAGTGTTAATTTTATACAGCATAGAGAACACTATCAAACTATATTCATGGTTTGAACATTGTGCTTAATTAGGCTATTGCAGACTATTGTTATATTGGAATTAGTACCACATCCCTTGAGTGGAAATTGTTGTGGAACACACTATTATTGTGCTTGATAATTTTCTAAACTTTATGTCATACATATCCATATCGGTCCAAGCAATAGGAAAATAGAAGCAACAACCAGGAAAAGATAAAAAAATTATGCCATAAATAACTTTGAATTTCCTAAGAATCACATGTTTCTATAGATGCAATAAGGAATTGAAAATAAGACTCATCACTTTAGTCTACCAGGGAACACAAACTAGAGAAAGCATGTCAGGTTTAGTCCATTCATTGGTCATTATTCTCCTTTCTTGAAGTTTCCTACTGCTTTTGTTATATGTCATAAGTCAATAGTTTCATAGATAGAAACTCATATGGAAACTTCATTGTCTTCTTTTGCAGGCATGTTTTGCATATATGTGGAAGTAAAAATGTCAAGTTAGTTTTACATTGCATTATACCATCCATTTTTCTCTGTTTCATTGCAAATACAATTTCTCTTTCTTGTCCCAAGTTTCTCAATCTTGCAAACACAAGACAATTGCAATTAGCTAGCTAGTTTCAATGAAAAATTTAACCAAACAACTATAGAAATATGGCTGAAGTAATTGACGTGGACAATTACCAATCAAAGGAGAAATGCAAAAATGATGCGAGTATTTACAATGTCTTGAACACCAATAATATTTTTAGACTTTAGGCATTTTCATACAGTCTAAGCAATTCTCTTTTCAATACAATTGAAGTAATTTTTCATTTTTGATATATGTCCACTGAATTGTGAATGGCACAATTGACCACTTCTTGACATGCCTCGAGCAAGGCCAAACAGAGGAAATATAATTGTTTAATTGTGAACCAACACCTAATTTCGTGTATCAGCTTCATGGAATTCATGTTGTTGAAACATATTTGCGGAGAATGCATCTTCCTGCTTCAAATGGTCCTATTAGCAATGAACGAGGACTATGGGGAGATACATATTTCATACGGTGGTTGGCCAAATGGTTGATTTTACCAATAGGAATTTGGTCAATTACAAAGAATAAGAATGTATTTTCTATACCCATTGCATATATTGTTGCATGATGAGAACCCTCTTAATAGGAACTATGAACCATTGTTGTACAAAACAATAGGTCGATCCATTGTACCATGCAATGAATACTTCTCTCCTTCCTGCAAAGATATACAAATCTATTGCCAAATAATGAATAACAAAATGCAAGTCCATGGATTGCATAAAGGAAAAAGTTTATATCCATTTGTGGATATAACATGTTATCTTCACTTTTTCATTTGATAGCACTTGACTTTAATGTAGAATCCTTAAGACTTTACATTGTCCAATAATTTTTCAATTCAATAATGTGCAATGCACAAGATGCATTGAAATGTTTACAAAAATATCTATCAAATGATGTCATGAAAACTAAAAAATAAAGTTACAAACTTGCAAGAATACCTTATTAATATGGAAATTCCATATGAAAAAGGTGGGGTTGAAAGCGAACCATTTTTTTTGCAATGGGCTGTAGAAATTTCTGTTTTCCCACCCCGGTTTTCAGTTTCTCATTATTTCTCCCATATAGTTAAATGCCCTTTCCCATAACCATACATTTAACAAGCTGGAAAAAATAAATTTGCTGAAAACACAAATTCTGAAAATTTTACAGAATGCTGGAAATTGCAGAAATAAAAATCAGCAGTAATAAACAGCCATTAAAACACATTTAAACACTGAGATTTTTGGTCAATGTGACCCTGGAAAAACCCCCTACAACTCTTGGGGAAAACCAGTTCGAGAGCTCTTCTTTATTTCTGAAAATGCCTTTTTCACAGTGAGAAATATTCAGCAAAAAAATCAACAAGCAAATTTACAACTTATCTCTTTTCCCATGCCTCACAGTAAACTGGAAATTACAGCAAACAGGATAGCAATAAATGTTGTATGGCCACCTTGATTTTCGTGCCCACTTTCAGCATTAAATGCTGATGTACGGCCAGCATTAAATGTGTTGTATGGCCTACAATAAATGCATTGTACGGCCCTCGTTTTGTGTGCAGAAAAACCAGCAGACTTCTCCTCGATTTTTGTGCAAACCACTCCTTGAAAATCATGCCAAAATATGCCTTTCACTGTGTGCTAAATCAGCTGTACAAATCTGCTCAACTGCTGCCTTGGAATGTGTGCCAAGCTGTTATCTCCTTCTCCTCCCCGCTCAGAAATCTCTCTTGCTCTCTTGCTCTCCTTCTCCCAATCTGCTCATGAAAGAATGAATGACCTTTTCCTCCTTTTCCTCCTTTAATCTAACCCCAAGTGACTTTTGGGTGATCCAAGTGACTTTTGGGTGATCCCTAAATCCAATGGCTGAAATAGATTGAGATCTAAGGCTGAGATTAAATGCTCATTTAAATCTCACTTTTTATTTTTTAATTCACCCCACTTTAATAAAGACCCACTTAGTCATTTATTTCCAAAGTCACTTTTCCTTTCTAATTTTTCATTGACTTTATAAAAGTCACTTTAAAATTAGACTTAGTAACTTTATCACTTAAAAGTCACTTTTAAATTAGATTTAACTTTATAAAATTATAAAGTCACCTTAGGAGAAAAATTAAATTCTTTTGGACACTTTTCCCTAGGCCAAAGATCAAAGCCTAAGGGAACCGCCTGTCCTCCGGTACCAAATTTCAACATGGGCAACAATACTATTCAAAGTAAACATACAAGAATGGTCCTTTCTAACTAGGGGCATTGTGAATATTTCCAATGCAATAGTTGTTCAAATCAAACATACAATATAGTGTCATTTGAAATAGATACATTGCACACTCATTAAGCACCATTGTCAATAGATGAACATAGAAACAAATACAATCTACATTTTCAACTTGCACATGCAACATGGACCTATGTCAACAAATGCACATAGGCATGAAGGCAAATTGCACTATAGTATGGTGCCAATGAAAAAATATAAAAATAATAAGATCAACGTCCATATACTAAAACAACTATTGCTTTTAGAAACAAAACACCATAAAAAATCATGCAAACAAAAGTTGCAAATTCAACATCGTTGCTTACAAAAAAAGAGTCCTTTAACAATTTACATGACCAAGATAGAAGACACACCTGAAAAGAAACGTGCAATATCTAAATAGTTGCAATTTCAAAATAATATGGGGAGCATTGGACAAGACTTGAAACACATATATGTAAATTTATTTGACAACCATAGAAATCTTTTGCTTGAAAGTAATATGCAAAGTTTGCAAGATAACACTCAAAATGGAAAATTTCCAGAACTTGCTACACCTGATAAGATTAGGTGAAAAAAACCATTGTCAATTGTAATCGTAGTCTCAAAACTTGAAGAACGTCTCGTGGCATTAAGAATTGAATTTGCACAAATAAGATAATGGGATCACAAATGATCACAAATGGGTTTAATAGGATCAATTATTAATGTTCCTGTCCAAACACACATTGTCACAATCTATGGAAAACACAACAATAGTTGTTGCTACATTGAAAAGATGATTGGAATATAAAATGCATTTCAAACAGGAAAAGTTTGTGTCCAAAATGTATAGAAGGCATTCAATGAACTAAGTTATCAACACCTTTATAGAGTTGAAAACATTAGCATAAATAGAAATTGGGATAGCATCTTACAATCAACTGCCTTGAATGATCCAAATGAAAATATGGACATAAAAAAAATGAAGCAACCAACGATTCAAAAAATGAAACACCAACTGAAACATTGGTACACTGTTACATATGGTCCCAATCCATCCATGATTTGCAAGACAAGCTAATTGAACGTGCTCCAGCTGAAGGGAAATGCCCCCTTGAAATTTTCATAGACAAATATGAAGAGGAACAACCCTTTTCTTTGGTGACCCATGTGATAGTGACTTTGTAGAAAGATTCCTCTACCAAAAAATTGTGCAATGGGAATTAATGCACTACAGTGGTGATTTCTCTTACCACAAAACTAATTTTTTTTTCAAAACGTTGCAAGTAATAATTGAAAAAGTTCTTTCCTGCATTTCAATAAGAATCAGAAAAGGAAAATTAAAAGGAAGAAAGTTACTACCAAAAGATGTTAAATACAAACTAAACTTGGACAACACTCTTAAAAGCAACATTGGTTACATGGATTTCAAACACATAAGAAATTTTCCTAATTTCTTACAACAGATGAAGAAAAATAACGATACATCAACAAGGACCACCAAGTTTCTTCATCACATTTACAAGTGTTGAACATCGATGGACTCCATTGATCAACAGATTGACCAAATTACATGACAAAAGGAGAAAAAAATCATATTAAAATAATAGAAGACTTTAACATTGGTTATCTCCCTCCAAGCCTTTCTACCCCTCCAGAGGTATAAGACAAGGAGACCCCCTGTCTCCCTTCCTTCATTATGGTCGAAGGTCTAAGCAGAACCCTAAGTGCAACCAACCTTAATAACTCTCTCATTGCCTCAAGCTTCATAACAATGCCCCCTCCTCAACCAATCAACAATTTATAGATGATACCTTGTTAATGGGAATCCCCACAGTCAAGGAAGCAGTTACATTCAAATAAATTCTAAAAAAAAAATTGGATGCCTTGGGGACATCTATCAACCTCGAAATTATTCTTCTTCAACACTCCTATTTCCATTCAAAGAAACATCACTAGAACTCTTGGCTTTCAAAAATGTTATCTCCCCTCCAGTTATCTGGGTGTCCCTCTCACTGACAAATTCTTCAAAAAATCCAATTGGGAGGACGTTCTCAACGGACTTCGCAAAAGACTTTCCAATTGGACCTTTCGCTTCCCTAATCTAGCGGGTAGACTTGTCTTGGTTAAATCAGTGTTGCAGGCCATGCCTTTGTATCTGTTTTATGCTCTAGCTACCCCCAAGTCATTCATTAATGCCATCAGATGTTATCAAATGAACCTTTTATGGAGGGGCTTAGACACTATGAAAAAATGGGCTCTTGTAGCTTGGGAGAATGTCTGCAAGCCAAAATATGCAGGAGGGTTAGGTTTGAGGGATCCAAATATTCTTAGGAAATCCATAGGGGCCAAAACATTATGGCATTGGCTAGACAACTCGCATACACCTTGGGGTCTCATCCAAAGGGAAACATATGTGCCTACTCACTCAAATGACAATCTCATCAGACTTGCAGGTGACATCAAAGGTTCTGCGATCTGGAACCAAGCTTGGGAAAATAAAGCTATCATTCAAAAGCATAGCTTTTGGGAGATTGGTAATGGATAAAAAGCCCTCTTTTGAGAGGATTCATGGAAGAAACTACCAGACTTAAACAGGGACCAGTTTTCCTCGCTTCCAATTGTTATGAAAGATAAAGGAAAGCACAAGGTTGCTCATTACTAGAATCCCAAGACTAGGAAACATCTTCTTCGACTGGAACACATTTGCCAGCACCATTCAAGAAAGACAAATCCAATTTGACAGACGAGAAGATAAGATTAGATGGGGTAAAATTCAGCAGGGCATTTCAATCTCAAAGAAGCCTATGGCTATATGTCAAAACATGACCAACTTGAGCGTCAACAAAAATGGAAAACTCTATGGAACAAATAATTATGGCCCAAAATTACTCTTTTCCTATGGCTAACCATGCACAGGAAGATTCTAACCTGGGACAATTTATGGAGAAGAGGATTCAAGGGTCTATCAAGATGCCCTCTCTATGAAGCGAATGAGGAAACAATTAACCATGTTTTTAACATTTGTGACTACACCAACAAACTTTGGGAGTCGGCTGAGGTTTTATTCAGAACTTCTGATAGGGACAGGACTTCCATCCTCGGCACTCTGGACAATTAGAGACCTTCAGTTTCCCCACACCCAATGGTTGACATGGCTTGCAACATTGTCCCGAGTACTATATTTTGGTTAGTTTGGAAAGAGTGAAATGATAAATATTCAAAGATGAAAAAAAGTTGGAAGAAGGCCTCCTCACCTCAATTAAATAGGTTATCCATGAATCGGTCACCATCTCCAAATTGTCGAACTTATATGGCCCCCCTCGTCCTAATGATCAGAGAATCTTGCAACTCCTTCAGCTGCACCCTCCCCCTCATAACAACATGACTCCGACGATGGAAAAAATGGATACTCCCTATGACTGGTGTCCTCCCGAAAAAGACACCCTCAAATTGAATTATGATGGAGTTGCTAAAGGTAATCTTGGAGCCACTGGTTTTGGGCGAGTTTTTAGAAACTCAAAAGGGGAGATAATTTGGATATACACAGGCATCCTGGGAACTGCTACCAACAATGTAGCCAAACTCCAAGCTCTAGAGCACGGTCGTAACATTGCCAAAGTCTAGGATTTTGGCCTCTCATCGTGGAAGGATATTCAACTCTAGCTACCCAGGCCTGTCAAAAGCTCCAACAAGGCACAACAGTCACCAAAGTCATGGAAAGTTAAAGGCTTAGCAAGACCCTTCATCACATCAACCAGCACATTAGAGAGTTGAATGGGCTCCACTTCTAGGCCATTAGATGGAAGGCTAATAGCATGGCTAATAGGTTGGCTAATGAAGGTAAAACTGGTAGCACAAGAATCCACTCCCTTGCATGGAGGGACCTGGATGAAGGACCTCTCCACCAAGATTGAGAAGATTTAAATAATAAAGAAAAAGGAGTACGAGAGAGACTCAATACTAAGATCGCCTATCAATCTCTCGGACAAGATCAATACAATCTCCACATGCCCTCATGATGAATTCCTCTTCGAGCAACATTCCCAATTCTCTACATGAAGAAAGAAAATCCCAGATCACAATGATCTTTCAGAACCACCGCCAACCTGATCCCTCGACCAATACCATTTCTCATTCTCTCATAACTGCTTTCTACCTTCATCTAGCCATAATTAGTGGCAAATTCATGATTGCCTCTTTCCCTCATACCTCGGTCACCTGCTCCTCCTATGAATACCCTTACCCTCTCGCTTCTCCCCACTGCTCCTTTTTCCCTTGAGCCTTCACTTTCATCACCTCTATTTTGGATTTTCCTCCTAATTCCCCTCCCATCCTTATCATGGCTTCTCGCCAAGGCTCAACCCCTGCCCCCCGTCGCAGTCGAGGTCATAACAATGAAAGGTAGGACAATCCCAATATGCAACACCACACTAGATTTTATACTTCGGTGAGAAGAGTCTCCCTCAATTATGTTTTCTCTATTACCCCTGAAACCCAAGTGTGCATACACAATTTGGAGCTCTAGGCGTGCAATATCAGAGGGCGGTGACCACCAAAGAGGTGGACGCTCAATTCGAGTGGATACCCAAACCAGGCCTCACCAGGGCCAGGGAGAACTTATATAGCCATACCATCGATCTCTCTTAGCAGCTCAAAACCATGCTCGACCTCGCTCTAGAAGAACAATCTAAAAATTCCAAAGCACTAGAGGCAAAGTTACATATGCTGAGTGAAAAATTTACAATCTATGTGGAATCAGTCCATCACAGGCACTTCATCACAAGGGATTTGCCCCATTATGCCTTACTCAAGTTTCACATCGCCACCATGCAGGCCAGTGGCAGAGGCTCTCCTAAGATAAAAAGAGAGACAGTCGGTGCCTCCACCAACCACCAGGTCATTGTGGACACCCCATCTGGTAGTTCTCCCGAGAATCCCATCAGGCTGGAGGACAATCCTTTGGACGACCAAGATTAATGGCTCTCTGCACTTATGATACTCTCTGCATGTCTATGGTACTCTCTGTGTTTTGGGATTTTCCAATTACTTCTAGTTATTGCCCTCTCAGGACATTGGGAAATTTTTGTAATTTTTGTAAAAATGGCTAGAAGAAATTCCATCTCTCCTTTCAGCCCAAAGGAAGGGGATATTATTGTAACTATTGTAAGAATTGTAAGAGGAATTTATGTATATAGTGTAAGAGCCCTAAGCTCGAGACACCCCACTCCAAATGTAATTACCACCATTTGATATAATAGAATCTTTCTTACTTACAAAAAAAACATTGATTATCTCATAAGAAAAAAAAGCAGTAACATGTACTCGTTATTATAGGCATAGAATTAATGCCTTAAAGCAAATTATATCTCAAGATAAAAGTTTCTTCAAAGAGCTAGTGGATCACTATTTCATAACTAAATTCCAAAATAGAGGAAGTGAACATGAACATGGGTTGCTATGGGTAGAAAATTCACCAATATATGGAGTCAATAGTAACATTGATATTAAAAACTTCATAGATATTTATTTGACTTGTAACATAGATCACCTTGATCCAGAGCTTGCAAAAATACATGAACACCACCATATAAAAAGTTGTAAAAAGAGGAAAAGTGCACATTGTATATACAATTTCCCAATGCCACCCATGAGATGCACAAAGGTTCTTGAACCAATTGGCTCGGTAGATGACACAATGAACATAAAAGCAAAGTTGTTATATGATATCTCGGAAAACAAAAAATATGATAGCAACAACACTTTTGACCAATTCTTAGATGAATTACATTTAACTAAAACTGATTACATCGTAAAAATACAAAGTACATTGAAGCAACCAATGATTTTATTAGAACAAAAACCCTCTCACATTTCGAACAATAGCTTTGTAAAAAACATGCCGCAACTATAGAATGCAAATATTAATGCCCAATTTGTCCTTAATGCATATGCAGCTGCATCAAATTGCACATATTACATGATAAAAGTTGACAAATCAATGACAAATGCATTCAAAATAATAAGAAGAGAACTTGAAAACAACAAATTAAATGCTATTGAAATAATATGTTCATTGGGAAATGCTTTTCTTAATCTTCAACAAATCTTAGCTCAACAAGTAGTACATATAATACTTTCTCTTCCATTGAATCATAATTCACGAGAATGCATATTTATAAACACAACACCAATGGATGAATGCACATTTATCCTCAAACCATCGTTCTTGCTAAAAAAGAAGATGACAACTCCGAAAACGTATTATGTAATTCCATTATTGATTATTACATTGATCGGCCTAATGCTACAAAGCATATATGCCTTGCTGAATTTGCCTCAAGGTATAACAAAAATGGCACAACCATTTCAAAAAGAAAGAAACCAAAGGTCATACAGTTCATCAAATACAAAAAACATATTGATTATGAAAACTATTGCAGGGAAAAGCTCTTGCTATATGTCCTATTTGATAAAAGCGAGAATGAATTGAAAGAAAACTTGTTATCATGGGAAGTTGCTTATATCTTACATGAAAACACAATAAATATAAATGAGTCTAAATATAACATCAACCCGCTCTGGGGCAATCTAGAGAATGAAGCTCAAGAAATCCATGGAAAAATAAATAAATAAATAAATTTAATACATTTTCCAGCATCCATTTCTACTTGAAAATGCAAAATATCGCAAACTAAGAAGAATGCTCAATAGAGAACAACAAGAAATTATCAAAGACATTGCAATGAAGAAACATATGAATATGGAGAAACCGCTATATTTATTGCTAAATAGAGGACCTAGAATTGGAAAAACACTCACAACAAAAGTAATATTCCAAATGTTGATGCGGCTTTATGATGCACACCATTCAACTGATCCTTTGAAACCAAAGGGGCTGATACTAAAATATACAGGAAAATCCACATATAATGTAGGTGATACAACTGTCCATTCTAAGCAGAAGAAGATATGTGCAAAAAAAAGTATTTAAAAAGGGGATGTGAAAGCACAGCAATTATCAATAACAATGGAAGACCGTTTATCTAAATCCCCCAACGCCAAGCACAACCACAAGGTGGTGGTCATAATGGGAGCCACGGCGTCCGGAAAATCGCGTCTTGCGATTGATTTGGCTCAGCACTTCCCTGCCGAGATCATAAATGCCGACTGCATGCATGCAGGTAGATATAACAATAAGTAATTGTCTGTCAATCACATAACAAAGATAAACATAACCAGAAGGAGTCGATCACATAACAAAGAGAAACATAACAAGAAGGAGCACCAGACAATTACTTATTGTTATATCTACCTGCATGCAGTCGGCATTTAGGATCTGGGCAGTGAAGTGCTGAGCCAAATCGATCGCAAGACGCGATTTCCGGACCCCATGGCTCCCATTATGACCACCACCTTGTGGTTGTGCTTGGCGTTGGGGGATTTAGATAAACGGTCTTCCATTGTTATTGATAATTGCTGTGCTAACTGCAATGCTTACTGAAAAGCCCAATTCACATCCCCTTTTTAAAAACTTTTTTTTTTGGGCACATATCTTCTTCTGCGCAAAATATTTCTAATTCAATTCTCCAAAGAATTTGAAGGGATCAGGAAGAATCAGGAGAGATAAGAGGTGCGAATCGAACGGGTAAGAGCATGCATCCAATGATGCGGAGGGACAGAGACAGGGACAAGACCATAAGTATCACCATTTTACTGTCCCTGTCCGTGTCCCTCCCCATGCTCTTGTCTTCTATTCTATTCTATTCTTCTACCTGCCACTCCTCTCGCCTCCATTCTCACTTCCCCTCACCCCAGCTAACTAACTTTCCACTCGTGTGTTGGGTGAGAAATTCTAAAACTTGCTTCCCCACCACCGTCCCTTTCCATCCCTGCTCCTACACTTTATTCATAAGCATAGCTTCGCACAGAGGTTTTCTTCCGTTTCATCCACAAAAATATACGTTTACGTTTTTTGAGTTTGTGGAGCTACATACACCATCTATCCAAAGATTGTATTCTCTTCTCTCCCCCCTCGCTTTTGACTTTGTCTCTTTTACGTGGACTGCACTCTTTCACGCTTTCTAAAGATTTGACACAAACCTACACACCACATGTGTCTTTGTTTGCATCAACGTTTTTTTCGTATTGCGTTTCACGTCGCAAGGTCTTTGATAGTGACATTCCGAAATAGCATGTTATTAAACAAAACAAAAAAACTAAAAGTGTTGCTTCTAAGAAACTTAATGCAAAATACCATCTTATTAAATAAGAAAATTGATGCAAAATAGCATGTTACTAAACAAAAACCAAGTGTTGCTTCTGCAAATTTGCTGTGTTTTAATATAATGATAGGAAAATAAACACTCACTCCATTGTAGTGATTTATTTTACAAATAGGGATTTTATTTTCATTCTTGGTTTGTTGTTTGTTTTTTGTCTTTTTGTTTTTTTGTCTGTCTATCTGTGTTACCCTTTGTTTTCATGTATTGTTTTTAATCTTCTTCATTCTTAAGTTTCTTTGCTTTCTATTATGTAATTACAAGCATAAGCATTGGTTGAAGCCTATATAAAAGAGTAACACTCTACTCGTTCTTGTATCTCTTTGATCATCATCATCCTCTTCATTTACCTAGGTTTTTGGCTTACGCGTAACCCTGTTGTTGATGCTCTCACGTCACTAAGTAAAATATCATATGTTACTTAATATATACCTTAATCCTAATCCAATGAATGATTAGTAAGTGAAACCAACTTAAGCAAACTCTTACAATGCATTGTCGTAACCAAGTATTTCATTATCATTTAATTATCTTTCTATATAAAAAGAGATAATAAGGAGAAATTACAACACCATAAAATCTTCTAGTAGCCTACATGTACATGACAATGCAAGACCCAAATGCACATTTTTTTAGATATGTAATAATTTAGTCAATTCCAACTAAAACAAGGGACAAAACTCATTATTTATGATGGAAACATGATTAAGACTAGCAACTAAACCCTTAAGCAAATAATAAAGATGGTTGACTTATAGAAAATACTTCAAATCTCCCAAATTACACTAAGGCAATGACTAATTCTTCAAATGTTTCTTTAAATCACCCACATTTGTTCTAATGTTATTAATTTGGAACCATTGAGTTTGCAACAACTTTATTTCCCTTTCTTTTTGTCTTCATTTTGACATATATATGATAGATTACGTTGAAGCCATCTCAATCTCTAGTCTTTCATAAAATATGCAATGATAATATTGTATTCATTATCCACAATTATTGACTCCAATATCACTCTTTATGCTTCCATGAATATCCAACATCTACAAACTTTTGCTAATACTTGTAGAGAAAACCCTAACAGTTTTGCAATTTATGAACTCAACTACCTATCCTTCAAGGAAAATTTTAGGGGCTAATTTTCCATGATTTTTCCCAAAAAAAAACAGATTCACCAATTTGCATTTTCTCTAAAAACAATTTGCCCAGATTTTACAGTACAAAACTATTTTACGTTAAAATTCACCAAAATGAGATATTCATCCTTGAATGCCTCAAAGTTATGAATGCTTGTATATGGGCCTTCCATAATTGCTCTTCATTTGTAAGGATAGCTAGGCATTATAAGAGCATAATTCATGTGTGTAAGACTTTTGCATCATGTGACTTGAATATGCATCATCTTCATGCTTAGGGTTTTCTCCTAGGGTTTGCAAGAGGTTAGGGAAACATCTCAAGGGTTAGGACATGTATCACAAGAATATTTTCCATCACAACAATGACATATTGACATCAATGAAAAATTTGACCAACAGTCTCCCCTTTGTCATTGATGGCAATATTCTTGCCCTTCAACAATTTCTCCCCCTTTGACATCAATGGCAAATGAGGTGCCCAAGTACTCCCCCTATCAAGTTGCTTCTTGATATGGTATACCATCGTATTTTTTTCATCAATGATAGTTCTCCATGATAGATATGTTGCTCCATTTGTCATGGTGCTCCTTTTTGTTATGTTTCCCTTTGCAACTCCCTCTGTCCTTATGCTTTTAATTAATGGTCTTGCTCCCCCTAAGCCTTTGCATGGAAATGGATAAGGTAGATGATCAACCAACTCCCCCTTCTTGCATAAACTCATTTAGCTCTCATTTTTTCTTAATACAAGAAGGGTTGTTGTCTTGTGATCAAGTGGAAGAAATCTTCACAATATCATGATTTTCTTCAATGGAGATACTATCAAGAGATGATTGTCCATGTATGACTCATCAAGAGTTTCATAGGGATTTTCACGAATAACTTCTGTAAGAATAATAAAGAATCACAAGCTCTCCCTAACAGTATGCATGGTATTCTTCTTAATTAGAAAAATCTCATCATCAAAACTTGTAATATTATCTCTGCCAATGATGCATTCATCAAATCAACAACATGTGTTGTTGACTCATCCAATTTTCTTCCTTCTCCATACTTGTGTAAATTTCTTCTCTTGCTTGATATTCATGTTTTTAGCTTATTTAGGGACCCAATTCAAGTTACAATCACGAGCCATATGTCCAATGTTATGCATTTGAAGCATTCCATCTTGTTCATGAATGAGGAATATTGACTTCTTCTTGCAAAGTTGCTTCTACGGAGATGATAAGGACCATTATATTTGTCCTTGTGGTATGCCCTACAATCCTTTTCCACATGACCCAAGTTTGTACAAGAATAGCAGTAACCAAAAATATACTTTGGTACCTGGAAGATGAAGATTCCATTGATTTACTTCTGAAGTCATTATGTCTTGGGATTCTTTGATTAAATTTATTGCCTCTTGCATTCTTGACACGATCTTCATATCTTCTTGGAGTAGGGTTTCTTCCAACAGTTATCTTAACTCTTCTCTTTGCTTTTGCTAGAACTAGGGGCATCAATATTTCCTCTGAGCTTCTTCACATCCTTGTTATTTGAAGCATTAGGGTTTGCATCATTACTATTTGAGTGTTCACCTGCATAACCAAGACCTGATTTATCAAGAGGAGATATTTCATTACTTAGGATGTAATCTAGGGTTTAAGATCTCTTTAGACTCTTGTTTAGATGATCAACTTCTTTCCTTAGGAGATCAACTTCTTCTTTCATCATGTTGCATTCTTCATCCTTCCTTGTTAGATGATTCTCCATTTCCTCCTTCATATTGGTTGCTTCACATGATTGGGCCTTAAGTGAGGTGATTTCTGATTTTAATTTGGTGATTTCTTCATCCTTTTCTTCTATTTGGCATGTCATGGAATTTCTTTCTTTTTCTGCTTTATCGACTTGTCCTTCTAGGAGGGTCAAAACTTTCATCACCTTTTTAGCTCCTTGTGCTTGTTTCTTTACCTCTTCTAGTTGATATTTAAGGGAGGAGACCTCTTCTTTGTATTGACTGGTTTTTCTTTCAAGTTTGTTCAAGTCTTCATGTCTTTGTTGAGGATGGCTTGACAAAGTGTCTTCCCTTTTCTTTTCTTTATCTAATTGATTTGTCATGGATATGATGGTTGGAAATACTAAAAGGGGGGTGAATCAGTGTTTTCTTTCAATTGTTATTATTACCAGTTAGATTCTTCACAATTTAATCAGAGAAATGTATAAGTATAATTTTATTGAGTAAAAGAATAAATACAATATAAATATGTTCTTAAGCTCCAACTTGGTTTTGACGAGGCTCCAACCTCTAAGGCTTCGACCCTATCTATCCAAAGCACCAACCTTAAGTTTAGGAGCACCAACTCCAAGGACACCAATCTTGTTGTTGTTTAGTATAGAGTATAAAATATACTTACTTGTTTGTCAAGGGGCTCTTCACTTGTTTCAAGATAAACTATACTTCATTTGTTTACTTTTTCCATTACTATTGTAAGAACCAGCACCTTGAGTATCCCATGTTACTACTTATTTCTCACTGCTTCTGTCCAAATTATCACTCACTATATCAGAGTTCTTTGTGAAGGTGAATCTATCCCACTTCAGAGAGCTGAGAAGCTTAGCACCTGTCTGAGATAGTGTCACTTTGTGGAGACTAAAAACACTGTGGGGACCAAGGAGCTATGACAACGAGGAGCTGCCCTTAGTGCTGCTATCACCATACAAAAACGAAAAAAACAGAAATTGAGGAATGGTGGAACTACGTCAATACGGTACTATGGAACTGTGCCAGGTAAAAAAAACCTATAGAACTGTGCCAAGAAATGACTGTGGAACCGTGCCAAGCAGAGACTATGGAACTGCGTCAATTACAGGGACTGCGAAATTGTGTCGACTTCAGAAACTACGGAACTGTGTCAACTTCAGAAACTGCGTAACCGTGTTAATTCAGAGACTGCGATCTATGCCATGTAATGATTATAACTGCCCGAGAGTGTATTTTCTTCACCTTTATTTATCCTCTAAACTTTCACGAGATGTGAACAGGTCTTCCTTTGTTATCCACTTCTTTTTAATCTGCTCCAAATATGGCATTCCGTTTTCCAACAAATCATATATGTATACTATACCAGTCGTGATTTTTTTTTGTAGCCGACAAGATGCTGGAACGGAGCCAACATATAGTTTTGATGAAATCGAAATATAATTCGTAATGGATGATTGTCGACGGTGATGTGTAGGGACCATAACAAAAAGATGGACGCTAAGATGAAGACCATTTTTATTTATGTGAGATTGAGTTTAATATATAGTTTTATTATATATGTTATATAAATAATATATATATGCATGTTTTGACAAACATATATATATATGCCAAAGTATTATTATATTATATATATGATTGTCAACAACCAATTATCTTATATGCCAATATGGTTGTCATATTTTAGGACTTTGTTTTGTTAAATGTCTAGGGTTTCATAATGTTCGTTAGGCATCAAGGGTTTGCCAGATAACACTCCTAGGGTTTGTAATTAGGTTAGGGCAACATCGTGTATAGCAAGAATATTTTCCATCTCGGCCAATGCCATATTGACATCAATGACAACCTAGATTAACAATCTCCCCCTTTGTCATTGATGGAAATATTCTTGCTCTTCCAACATTCTCTCCCCCTTTGACATCAATGGCAAACGGGGTGCCAAGTATTCCCTCTGTCAAGCTGCTTCTTTACAAAAGTAGTTCTTCATAGGTATGTTACTCCCCTTGTCGAACTGCTCCCCCTGTCATGTGGCATCTTTAAGAATCAACTTAGTGTGATGCTAGAGCAATAACCCCCATTTTTTGGCGAAGATGTTCAAATGCTTCTCGAGGAAGAGGTTTGGTGAAAATATCTGCAATCTGCTCCTTATTATTTATATACTCTAACTTGATGTTTTTTCGGCCACCTATTCACGAAGAAAATGATACTTGATTGGTATATGTTTGGTCTTTGAGTGCATCATAGGATTTTTGTTGAAACTGGTAGCACTTCTGTTATCGCAGTAGATGGTGATTTGTTGGTTGGTATTTATGTTAACATCCTTCAAAGATTCTTTCATCCATAATATTTGAGTATAACAATCTGCAGCAACTATATACTCAACTTCAGCGGTAGATAGTGATATGGATGTTTATTTTTTGTTGAGCCAAGATACTAGACAATCTCCCAGGAAGAATGTATTTCCACTAATACTTTTTCGATCATCAACACTTCCGGTCCAATCAGCATCGGTGTATGTAGTCACAGTAAGGGTTGAGCTCTTAGGGTACCAAAGTCCAAAATCAGGAGTTCCTTTCAAGTATCTAAGAATTCTTTTTACAGCTAACAAATGGATTGTTTAGGAGTTGATTGAAATCTTCCCACCATTCCTACTGCTTGCATAATGTCGGCCTCGTAGTAGTTAAGTATAGGAGGGCTCCAATTATTGACCTATAATGAGTTGCATCTACTGGAGAAGAGTCATCATATTTGCTTAATTTGCAATCTGTGGTCATAGGTGTGCTCATGGGTGCACAATCTTCCATTCCATATCTTTTAAGCACGTCTTTAAGATATTTTGCTTGAGATATAAACATCCCTGCTATGGTTTGAGATACTTGTAGTCCAAGGAAGTAAGATAGTTCTCCTATCATCGACATTTTGAACTCTTTTGACATATTTTGAGCAAACTTATGGCTCGTCTCATCATTATTGCTAGCAAAAATCAGATTATCAACATAGACAAGAGTGACTAGTAACTTATCCTCATCCATCTTCATATAGAGATTAATTAATGCCACCCCCTTCTTGAAGCCTTGTTATTGTAGATAGTGATCCAATATTACGTACCAAGCTCTAAGAGCTTGTTTCAACCCATATAATTCGTTTTTCATCTTACAAACAAATTCTTTTCCTTCTGCTAGATTAAACCCTTCTGGTTGCTCCATGTAGACTTCTTCCTTGAGTTCCCCATTCAAAAAATTTCATTTTACGTCCATTTGATAGCTTTTGAATCCTTTTGAGCAAGAAAATTCCAAGAACATCCTTATAACTTCCATACGAGCTACTGGTGCAAAGGTTTCTTCAAAGTCGATTCCTTCAATTTGTGAATAACCTTTACAGACAAGCCTCACCTTATTTCTATTGATTTGTCCATCTTCATTCATTTTGTTTTTGAACACCCACTTGGTTCCAATTATATTTTGATCCTTTGGTCGAGGTACCAGCTCCCGTGTCTCATTCTTCTCGATTTGAGACATTTCTTCTTCCATGGCTTTCACCCAATGAAGATCTTTACTTGCTTGAGTAAAAGTATCTAGTTCTATCATAGATAGGAGAGCAACATCATTTTTCCTTAGTGTACTTGTCATCCTTCGTTGGGTTTGTATCCCCTCATCTCCATTGCCAATAATTTGTTCTTCCGGTTGATGTTTTTGGAGGAATTTCATCTTTGAAGGGGTTTGAGATGGTTCTTTTTCCTTTTGTTTTTCTTGATCTTTTTCTTCTTTTTCAGGTTCTTCTTCGTTTTCTTCAATGAGAGGGTCAACTTCATGCTTTTCAATTTCCTTTTCTGGAAGGTCTTCATCAATCTTCACATCAATGCTTTCCACTATTTTCCATAGTCGATTATTGTAGCACTTGTAGGCTTTGCTCCTAGCAGAATATTCAAGGAATATTCTTTCGTCAACACGAGAATCAAATTTTCCTGGTGAGTCATCAGTGATTTTTATGAAGCATTTGTTTCCAAAAAACTTGAAGTATTTTACTGAAGCAGGTCTTCCTTTCCATAATTCATAAGGAGTCTTCTCATTATTTGGTCTTAGTTGAGTTCGATTCAAGGTATAAACTATTGTCCCGACTGCTTCTCTCCAAAATTTTGGTTGCAAGTCAGCTGCTAGTAACATTGTTCTTTCCATTTCTTGAAAAGTTCGGTTTTTCCTTTCAACTACCCCATTTTGCTTGGGTGTTTTAGCAGCAGAAAGTTTTCTTTCGATTCCATGTACTTTACAGAATTCATCAAATTATTTTGATGTGAATTCTCCCCCTCTATCCTTTCTAAGACATTTAATCTTAGAATCCTTTTCATTTTCTACAAGAGATTTAAGATTCTTAAAACATTCAAGTGCTTCGGATTTATATTTTATGAAATATACCCACATCATTCTAGTATAGTCATCCAAATAAAGAAAAGTACCTTTCTCCTTGGAGCGTTGGAGTTCTAGTTGGTCCACATAAATAAGCATGAATGATCTCCAAAGGTTTTGATGTAGAGAACTCCTTAGCCGTATGGTTGGTTCTAGTTTGCTTTCTATGTTGACATGGACCACATACACCTTGATTTTTCTTGAATAAATTTGGTATGTCTCGTACTACATTAATCTTGTTGATATTGATCAAGTTATCGAAACTTGTATGTCCAAGTCGCTTGTGCCACAGCCAACTTTCATCTATTTGACTTAAGTAACATTTATCTTCTTGAATTTTGTTCAGAATGTAGACGTTATCTAATATTCTAACTCCTTTCGCCACAAGTTCTCCTGACGAAGAGTTCCTTATTTCACAATCTTTAGTGCTAAAGACAACATTATGTCCTTGATCATAGATTTGGCTAACACTCAAGAGATTGTGTTTGAGTCTATCTACCAGCAAAGCATTTTGAACCTTTCCTTTTCTATTAATAAAGGTAACAGTTCTTTTTCCAACAATTTTGGCAGATCCACTTCCAAAAGATACATTTCCTTCCTTTTTGTTCATGAGACAAACTTCATTTTGTCACCTATCATATGTTTGGAGCACCCACTAGCCACAAACCAATGATTTTCATCACTGTGAGCACATAGAGCTAGGCCACATTTATCCGTGTTGGGATTCTCATTTTTTGCTTGTCTTCTTTTGAGGGGGCAATTTTGTTTATTATGTCCATTGTCATTACACAATGAGAAAATTGGATCAAATTTGGCCAAGGGATCAAAAGAGTTATAGGTCTTGATTTTTCCTTTACCTTTGAGACCATATGGTTTGTTTGTTTG
This sequence comes from Pinus tabuliformis, assembly GCA_031772625.1. Taxonomy (NCBI): domain Eukaryota; kingdom Viridiplantae; phylum Streptophyta; class Pinopsida; order Pinales; family Pinaceae; genus Pinus; species Pinus tabuliformis. The sequence goes on along the minus strand of CM062808.1, from coordinate 313,479,723 downwards.
ATCCTTCAATTTTGGTGTTTCATTCTTACGATCCATGCAATGTTTAGCTTGATGACCAAAATTTTTATAATAATAACAATGCCCAAAAAAGATAGTTTTGTACCTGTTGTAATAGCCATGATTTGAATCAACATTCTTCCTTGGAGTTACTTTCTCTTCATTCTTTGGGATGGGCTTTTGATGAAATGATTTTTCTTCTTTTGAGTTGTTGGAAAGTATGTCGACATAGCTTTTCACATTATCCTTAGTACTTGATGATTCTCCTTTAAAATCTATCTCAGATTTGTCATATTGAGGTTTTTGAGCATTTAGGATAATGTCAAGTATTTGAGAGCTTTCCCAACTCTTTTTGACTTGCTCCAATTCCTTCCTCAAAGATACTATTTCGGCCTCACGATTTTCACAAATTTCTTCCTTTTCTTTTAGCTTATTTTTCAAGAGTTCTTCCCTTCTTTTTGCTTCCTCATTTTCTACCTTGAGAGAAATGATTTTATTTCGTAATTTCTCATTTTATTCAATGGAACTCATTGACAATTCATCTATATTTCCTTCTAGACCTTAATCATCATCATTTGTGAATGCCATGAATAATACTTCTTGGCTTCTAGCATAGTCATTTTCTTCATCTGATTCATCATTACCTCCTTTGCGATGATGGAAATGATTAGTTGATTTATTTTTTATGACTACAAATTCATCTTCATCAGACTCATCTTGATTAGAGAAGAAATTCTTCTTATTGAACCCTTTCTTTTTGTATACCATCCTTTTAAAATCCTCCTCATCATCACTCTCATGCTTATGAGGACATTTTGCAGCATAATGACCTATTCTTGCACATTTGAAACAAATAAAAGGGTACTTACCTTTTAGCTTGGATCCTTTCTTTAGTCTTCGTACAAATTGTGCCAATTCGGATTCAAAATCGGAGTCATCACTACTGGTATTCCATCCTTTCCCCTTTTATGATTTTGAGGCCTTAAATGCTACATCTTTGGAATTTGGAAGTCCTTTTCTCATCTCATAGGCAATGAGGATTCCATGAAGCTCATCCATCTTAAGAGTATCTAGGTCCTTCATTTTTTCTATAGCACTTACTTTCGAGTCAAATCTATCCGGGAGAGATCTTAAGACCTTTTGAACAACAGTGCTTTCTTCAATCTTTTTTCCCAACCCTTTAAGAGAGTTGACCACTTCAGCTACTCGGAAAAAGTATGATGCAATATCTTCATCATCATCCATTTTCATAATTTTAAATTGCCTTTTATGAGTTTGAAGCTTTTCTTTCTTAAATTGGAGTCCCTATCATATAAGCTAACCAGCTTATGCCATACTTCTTTGGTCGAGTCACAATTCATGACTTTTGTAAATTCATAATCAATGATTCCACTAGTGACGGAATTTAAGGCTTTTGCATTTGCAATGCAAGCTTTCATTTCGTCTTATTCAGTTGGAAAAGTGGAAGGAGCAATGTACCCATTCAAAATTGAATGCCAAAATTTAGGTCCAAGGGACATTAAATAGTAGGACATTTTTTTTCTAAAACCCAAAATTTGTGCTATAGAACAAAAGAAGCCTTCCTGACACTTCTTGATTTTTCATTGTGACTAAGAATCCTTCTTCCAGTTGTTAGGGTAATTATGAAGAAGCTGGCTCTGATACCAATTATTGGAAATACTGAGAGGGGGGTGAATTAGTATTTTCTTTCAATTGTTATTATTACCAGTTAGATTCTTCACAATTTAATCAGAGAAATGTATAAGTATAATTTTATTGAGTAAGAGAATAAATACAATATAAATATGTTCCCAAGCTCCAACTTGGTTTTCATGAGGCTTCGACCTTATCTATCCAAAACACTAACTTTGAGTTTAGGAGCACCAACTCCAAGGACACCAATCCTGCTATTGTTTAGTATAGAGAGTATAAAATATACTTACTTGATTTTCAAGGGGCTCCTCACTTGTTTCAATATCAACTGTACTTCATTTGTTTGCTTTTTCCATTATTGTTGTGAGAACCAGCACCCTGAGTATCCCATGTTACTACTTATTTGTCACTGCTTCTATCCAAATTATCACTCACTGTATCATAGTTCTTTGTGAGGGTGAATCTATCCCACTGCAGAGACCTAAGAATCTTAGCAATTGTTCGAGATAATGTCACTTTGTGGAGACCGAAAACATTGTGGGGACCAAGGAGCTTCCCTTAGTGCTGTTGTCAACTTGCAAAAACGAAAAAAAGAGAAACTCAGGAATGATGGAACTACGTCAATACGGTACTGTGAACTATGCCAGGTAAAAGAAACCCTCTGCAAAACTGTGGCAAGAAATGACTGCAGAACTGTGCCCAACAGAGACTGTGGAACTGCGTCGATTTTAGGGACTGCGGAATTGGGTCAACTTCAGAAAGTGGGGAACTGTGTCAACTTCAGAAACTGCTGAACCGTGTTAGTTCAGAGACTACGAGTTGTGCCACGTAAGGATTGTAACTTCCCAGGAGTGTATTTTCTTCACCTTTATTTATCCTCTAAACATTCACGAGATGTGAACAGGTCTTCCTGTGTTATCCACTTCTTTTTAATCAGCTCCAAGTATGCCATTCCGTTTTCCAACGAATCATATCGACAAGCTTGAGGAGTGGTTAAATTCGCAAGGGGGTGATGGTATCTATTTGTGCAAGTTTGTTATAAGGCTTCTTTTGTATGCAGATGACCTTATTCTGATTGCTAAATCGGCGCTTGGTTTGCAAGAGCACTTACTATCCCTTGAGAATTTTTGTAGAAGTGTGGGGATGCAAGTCAATATCAGCAAAACGAAAGTAGTGGTCTTCTCTAAGAAAAGAAAACATAACCAACATAAGTTCTGCTTTGAAGGCAACATTCTGGAAGAAGTTGCAGAATACAAATACCTCGGAGTTGACTTCAACAAAAATCTAAGTTGGAATGGTTGTAGAAAGAAAAGAACTTTGGGGGGTTGGAAAGCATTTTATGCTTTTCAAAATAGGTGTAGAGAGGTAGAGTTATGGGACAGGAAGACCACTCAAACTCTTTTTGGGCTTCTAGTGATTCCAGTGATTCTATATGGTTGTGAACTGTGGGCTAGCAGTACTTCCGACATGCAATGGAGACAAATTGAGAAAATTCAGAAGCGTTTGATTACAAACAAATTTAAGATTAAAAGTGCAGTGCCTTATGATATCTTGTTAAGTGAAACAGGGGCTGCTCCTATTGAAGCAATTGCTATGGTGCGAGTCATAAGTTATTTAAAAAAATTGAGCAAATGGAAGAGGGTAGATGGCCTAAGGTTGTCTTTAATGATAGATTGTGCAAGAGCAAAAAAACTTGGATGCAACAAAATAACAAATGGTTTAGTAAATGGGATATTTGCTTGAACGCGTGCCCATAAGCAACAAAGAGATAAAAGCTTTTGTTATGGAAAAGTTCCACAAACGTACTTGGGATAAGGAGCTAGGAAGAAAGAAAAAGTACTATATTGAAGTGTTTAATCCCACTCATAATCATCAACCAAAAGCATACATAGAGGCCAATATCTCTTGGAGAGCCAAAATTCTTATTGCTCAGTTAAGGACTAATTCTCATCAACTCCGTTGTGAAACAGGGCGCTGGAAAAGGCCAAAAGAAGTGTGGGAGGAAAGAGTATGCATTTTTTGTTCTCCGGAAAAGTGGAAACAGAAAAACATTTCATTTTAGAATGTGAGGCCTTCAAAGACAACAGGGAAAGTTATGCAGATACGCTGGCAGCTAGCTCTTGGGATAATCTATTTAACGAGGGGTTTGTCGAGAAGATGGGAGCATTTATTGTGAAGCTTCACAAAAGAAGGGCCGAATACATCAAGCAGATGAAAAAGCAATCTGTCCCATAGGCCATCTTTAGCCTCGTGGACGTCAAAATAATTTCTTTCTTTCTTTCTTTCTTCTATATGTATACTATACCAATCGTGATTTTTTTGTAGTCGACAAGATGCTGGAATGTAGTCGACATATAGTTTTGATGAAATCGATGTATAATTCGTAATGGATGATTGCTGACGGTGGTGTGGGGACCGTAACAAAAAAAATGGATGCTAAGATGAATGGGACGCTAAGTTGAAGAACATTTTTATTTATGTGAGATTAAGTTTAATATAGAGTTTTATTATATATGCTATATCATACAAATAATATATTTATTTATTTTTGACAAACATATAAAGGTATATATATGCACCAAAATATTATTATATTATATATATGATTGTCATATATAAATTGCAGCACAACCAATTATCTTATATGCCAATATGGTTGTCATATTTTAGGACTTTGTTATCGATAAAGGGTTTGTCATTACATTGTTAAATGTCTAGGGTTTCATAATGTTCGTTAGGCATTAAGGGTTTGCAAGATAACACTCCTAGGGTTTGTAATTAGGTTAGGGCAACATCATGTATCACATTTGCAGCGAGAATATTTTCCATCTCGGCCAATGCCATATCGACATCAATGACAACCTAGATTAACATTGACTTTTTCATGGTGCCTTTTCTTCTTTTGATGAAATTCCTCCTTAATCTTGATCAGATCCTCACCTCTTTCTTAAACTTGAAGCTTAAATAGGTCAACTTCCTTTCTTGTCTTGTCAAGGTCATGGTCACCATCTTGTGCTTGATTCTTGAGCTCCCTTTTCAAATTGCTAAACTCTTCTAGGGTAGCTGCAAGTTTTTCGGTGAGATCTTCTTTGTGATCATCTTCAATTTCTTCATCTTCTAGTTCCTCCTTGGTCTTGATGTCTTCATTCTTGTTTTTAGCTTCCTTTATCAATTCTAGATTTCCTTCTTGCTTTCCATCATCTTCATGAATAGAGGTCATGGTCAATGCTCCTTTTGAGTGAAGATCTTGAAGTTTGTCCCACATACCTTTTGCTGATGAACATTTCTCCACTTTGGCCTTTATAGGATCTGGTAGCCCACTCAAGATTGCCTTCATCGCTCTTGCATTATATTCCTTGGATTCTTCTTCCATCGTGCTTTCAGTAATCACTAATTCCCAGACTTCAAAACCTTGAGCCATTAAAAAATTATTCATTCTTGCCTTCCATATATCAAAGTTTCCATTGAACAATGGAGCTTTCCCAATTTGATTATCTTCAGTTTTCACAGTTGAGGAAGAGACATCTTTAGAAGGATTGGAGGCTTTCTTCCTTGGCTTTTCCATTTGTGTTCTAAGGATCTACCTTCAAGCTGTTAGGCTTTGAGTGAAGGTACTGGCTCTGATACCAATTGTTGGAAATACTAAGAGGTGGGGTGAATCAGTATTTCTTTTCAATTGTTATTTTTACCAGTTAATATCACTTATAATTAGAACACAAAATTAACAATGATAGAATAATAATAATTTTATTAATCTGAAATGACGAGGACTCCAATCCTCTTCTTTACAATGAATCAAGTACAATAATAATTAGGGCTCCAACTCTAAATGAAGACACCAATCTCTAATCCACCAAGCTCCAACCTGTATTTTTCCAAGCACCGACTTGGACTTCATGAAGCTCCAACCTCTAGGGCTCCAACCCTGTCTTCCCAAGGGTTCAACCTTGTCACTTTGAGGCACCAACCTCCAGGGCTCAAACCCTATCTCTCGTACAGAATCCAACCTAGTCTTCTTGAGGACTCCTATCCAATAGGGCTCCAACCCATGGCTTCAATTCATCAAGATAATTTTAATGATTCTTCACAGCTCCCAATATTTTCTGCAACGAGCCCTAACAATACATTTACCTTCAACACTGCCCTCAAATGATCTTCAAGGCACTTATCTCATCAATGACAACTTTGTCTTCTCATGAAGGCGTCTCCAAAACTCTTCATCTCACCCAAAACAAAATTCTCCAAGGTCACCTCATGATGCCGTCAGCAATGCGTCATGGTCTCCAATGATGTCTCCAAGATATTTAATAAGTTGTCCAAGTTCTACACCAAGAAATCTCCAAGGGTGTCTTCAATAATTGTTCCTGAACTTCAAGTCTAGGTCTCAAAATATCAATAAGCCACCATATGTCTTCAAGCCACCATTTGTCTTCAAGGAATGCAGGCTCCTTCAGGTTCACAAGATATGTGATTGTACCACAAAAAAATCTTCCACACTCTAAGCTTCACAGGAGACTTCATGTCACAAGTGTATAATCCAAATGTTGTTCCAGGAGATGAGCTCCACAAACTATTGTCCAACCACCTTGACTTTCCATTGATCTGGTTCCTCCTTCAAGTTGTTATAGGGTCAAGAGAAGTGTCACTACAAGACTGTCCACAACTTTATGGATGTCCTTCAAGGATAGTACACCACTAAGCCTAAAAAATATGTCTCCAAGGAGATTGGTCACATGTCTGAAGGTGTAGTCCTTCAACAAGACTTGCCACACGTTTGTTGCACTAAGAGATCATTGTACAACACTTATTTCGAACTTGAGCCTCCAAGAAATTGTTCATGAGATTGTGATATGGTCTGAGATGTAGTGCTCCAAAGTATGTTCATATGAAACCAAGCTGCAATGTCATCTGAGCTAAACAACACTGTCCAACCACCCTTAAAATGTTGATCAGACCGAACTTAGACACATGTTGTAGCTCTGAAATTCTTTAGAAAACAAGCCTGAGTTACTGTAGGTAGGTTTGGGCTCCTATAAACCTAGTTCGAGCCTCCTACAGTCCACACTTGTCACAGGTTTGTTGTCTGAGTTTCTTCCACAGGTAGGTCTGCAATCTAAGGTCACAAGTGGTTGTCAAGGGTGCAGAACCGAGCCTCCAAAAGGTGAGACAGGTCTGAGTTGAGGTTACTTCACAGGTCACTTTATCATTGCAAATAATACAAGCTCTTCTGTCCACTAATTTACTGCCACATGACTGTAACTAAAACTACACCACAGTTCTTGTAGTCCGAGCTGGAAGAATAAAGAAAATTTGCCCCAAACTGTGCTCTCAAAATCCTCCTCGACCTCTTGTCTTGCTTCCTTCTTATCTGTGAAATCTTTTCCAAGAATGATGGTTGAAATGAGGAGTTTGGATGCATATATATATATATATATATATATATATATATATATATATATATATATATATATATATATATATATTGGTTTTAATATTTAATGAATAGACATGTCCTTTGGCTAAGGATCATGAGCCTACACAAGTCGACTTGGGCATTTTGACAGTTTTCAACATGTAAATTAAAAAATTTATTTCTCTCTAATGACAGGGAATTTTATGGCATGTAAGTATTAATTAAAAGCCCTTGACCTTATCTACAAGGTGGTGAATATATCTTAAAAAGATAATATCCCCTTAACACAAAAAATATTTTCTTTTTGGTGGTTCATTGTCATAAAGTATGAGACAGATTTTTGGATTATCACCAAAATGAGATCTTCATCCTTGAATGCCTCAAAGTTATGAATGCTTGTATAGGGGCCTTCCATAATTTTTCTTCATTCGCAAAGGTAGCTAGGCATTATAAGAGCATCATTCATGTGTGTAAGACTTATGCATCATGTGACTTGAATACGCATCATCTTCATGCTTAGGGTTTTCTCCTAGGGTCTACATAAGGTTAGGGCAACATCTCAAAGGTTAGGACATGTATCACAAGAATATTTTCCATCACAATAATTCCATATTGACATCAATGACAACTTTGACCAGCAAAAATGTTATGAATTGCATACTACAATGCAATATACACACGAGAAATTCATCTCAATATTGAATAGAATGCAAACATACATTCAAATAGAAGATGATCTAGCATAATTGAACAAAAATTGTGTTAGACCTACACCTATTAACCCTGATTTCCCCTATAATCTTTTTTTATAAAAGTAAAGATGTTGCTTTGCACAACAACAACAAAGTTGTCAATTGTTCCTGATGACGAAATTGTCATCAATGAGATTGATCAAGAAGAAGAAAACCATCACAACTTCCCTTCCTATTTACATACAACAACATTGCCTTAAAATATAGCCATGAAATTAAATATGTTAGTTGAGATCTATGTTGGAAATTACGACTCGCAAGATGGCCTTGTTAATGGAGCAGATGAAATCATTAAATCCTATACAAAACAAATGAAATTGATGTCATATGGATCAAGTTCTTTGATGCAAACATAGGGCATTGCCAAGCTCTAAAGTTCGCTCACTTATATAATAAGGCATTTTCGAATATTGGATCCCCATATTGTGAATAACAAAACCAATAACACCATCAGAAAAAATATCCTATATCAAAATACAAAAACAATTGCATGTTCAATTGGCATGTGCACACACAATACATATATCACAAGGCATCACACTAGACAACCATGCATTTGATGCTATTGGAATACGAACCCATGGATTAGACTACACAACTTTGTCTCGTGTTAGGAATATGCAATCCTTGTTCCTATTAAAACCTCTATAGAAACAAAACTTCAAAGTTAAGAAGAAAATAGAAATAAAAATGGATTGTCTACGATAGACTGCAAAATGGGAACTAGATTACAACTATAAATATTTGCACACATATTCATGCACATCAGTTCTCTCTCTAAACACTCATAGTCTAGAAACCTATATTATTGATGTCGTCAATGACTATGATCTAATGAAAGTTCATATTTTGTGTCTACAAGAGACATGTTTGAAATAAGACATTCTACAACAAAAGTTCAAAACCAACTATCCCACAAATCCGGTGGAGAAGAACTAGTAAGGGCATAAATAAGAATGTATTCAGATTTATTTACAACATTGTTTTCATACATGGGAACTCTTGACTTCTTTTGAGGATGATGGCCTTCTTCACGGTCGCTTGAAGAATATGTTCTATCGCGGTTATTCCTTTGATTGTATTTTCTTCTTTTATTATTGTCGTTGCTTATGGTGTTGTAATGTGGCCTTTTTCTCTTCTCAGGATAGTCTCGAGCATAATGACCTTTCTTCTGGCAATGATATCATTCAATATGATATAAATATATGTAATTCCTTCCTTTTGAATTTTAAAAAGGAGGCTTCCTTGATGGACCTCCTTTTCCCTTCTTCTTTTTGTCATGAGTGATATATGCAGCGAGATCTCCCTCTTCATGCTTTGGAATCCTTCCTCTTGCTATCATCCTTGATTCTTCTTGAGTGAGATTCCCAACAATTTCATCAAATGACAGAAGGACATTGTTGTTGCTTATTGTAGTAATGAAAGTTTCCAAAATAGGAGGGAGACCTCTAAGAGTCACAACTACTAGTTCCTTGTCAGACAAATTTTCTCCAACTCTTTGCAATTGATCTCTAAGGCGAGATATTCTCATAATGTAGGATTAAACAACTTCTCCTTTGTTCATCCTGGTTTCCTTTAGCTAATATTTCAAGGTGATGCTCTCATTCAAATTATTGATTTCATACATGCTAGATATTTTTTCATACATATCTTTAGACTTTCTTAAATTCTCAATAGATGCATGTAAATGATCTTGTAAACCAACAGCTATAATTTGCTTTTCTTTGGACTCACCTTTCTTGTACCTATTTTTGAGGGAAGTGGAAGAATTTTCTGGAGGCTCGGGCATCCTTACTTGAATGTATTCCAACACATCATTGTTTTCAACTATGATCTCCAACCTGACTTTCCATGCTGCAAATTTTCATGCGTCACCCAACTTTTCATGCTCCTTGAAGGTAGAGGAAGACATCTTGACCTTGACTAATAAATCTTCTTCCTAATAATGAGGGCTTCAATGCTTGTCTTATTTTGGGCTTGTCCTTCACCTTAGCTCTGAAACCATGTTAATTTTTTAGATTGTTCTATGTTGTATCAATTACTTTATCCCAATTCACATCTTCATTTAACAATGCATCCAATTATTAGCAATGTATCCAATCATAAATTGTAACTGAAGATATAACAATATATGCAATGACAAAGAAGACAACATCATAGTCATAAGAGACAATAGATTGGTCCAAGACCAGGGAAAAACCCCACAAGGGGGAAAACCCTTTCAAATCTTCTTCTTTATTAGATCATCATAAAAAAAATTCAGCAAAGAGTACAATGAGCCCAATACATAATCTTGCAGCTGAGATTTACAAAATAGAAATAGACTACAGAACTATAGAACAACAAAGAGAAACCCCTTATCCATCAAACCACTAAAGCCAATAGAAGGCAACTGTCAAACCTTATATCAAAACCCTGGATGCTCCTAGCAAGGTAGACTACATGTGACTAAAAAAATTGGACGCTCCCATAGCCACTATATGAGGGCATCTGTGTATGACTCAGATGCTCCTAGGAAGGCTTTATGCATGCGTTGGGGTCAAACACTCACATAACTACTCCAAACCCGCGGATGCTCCCTTCCATCTATTTTGCGAGTGTCTGGGACTGCCTAGATGCACCCTTGACCTCTTTGTGCATGCGTCCGGGGACCAACACTGTTTGATCTGCTTCTGAAACCCTGGACATTACCTTCAAGATTTTGTGAGAGTGTTTAGGACTACATGGACACTCCCTTAGCCATTATGTGTGTACGTTCGAGGATGCAAATTCTCAGCTACGTGCATGTGTTTGAGAAACAAAAACCCTAGATTTGTGTGAGCTTCACCCTTGTAATTTCAAACCCTTGTGCGAACTTCCTCCATCAGACTTGAGCGAACCAAGACAAAAAAGAGAGTATAAGATGGCTTAATCAATGTGTCTAAATGAGCTTGAGGTCTCTTCTATTTATAGGCTTCCATGAGGGTCCACTTGGGGTTGAGGCCGACCTGCCCAATTTTACTTGTGCTTAGGGCCAACCTATTCCATTATACATGAGTGGATCAAATAATTCAAAAATCAACTTTTGCTTGTCCAAATAGGGTGATCTTTAGGTCGATTTTTGTCCTCTCAAAAATAGGAATTTAATGCAATCATCATCTCAGTCATCTGATCTGTCCAAGATGTAATTTGACCCTAGTTTCAAAAATTAACATATGCAATTTCCCACATTTTACATACTTGTTCACCCATGCCATTACAAATAAACTAATGAATACTTCTATAATTTCATATCAAAATAAATCATTGGCTTCATGTACCATAAACAACACTATTAAACTATATGCATGGCTTGCACATTATGTTTAATTATTTTAATAATCATTATTTCAATTTATACATATGATGTCACATGTTCAGAATGAAACTAATATCTTAATTCTTAACTTGCTGATAGAAATCTACATTGCATTTGCTAAATTTGGGTTGGATCTTGGCTAGATAAGAGCTTCAAAGTTGTGAACTAGAGCTCGTACTGCGTCAATCACTTATGTCCAGATTCATTAGTGTTTTCTTTAGCATATACAAAAATAGGTATGCAAATTTGTCTCATTTTCTTCCACTTGTGATCACATTGTGTTTAATATTTTTTTTCAAATCCACTTCTATATTGTTTGCATCTAGGTTCCTAAATAGAAACATTCTCCATATTTATTTTCCTTTTAATGTTGCACTTTCATTAAAAAAACATTGTAAACATTAGCTAATATGAATATTTAAAGGAGATTCCTTTTTAAAAAAATTAGTGTTAATTTTATACAGCATAGAGAACATTATCAAACTATATTCATGGTTTGAACATTGTGCTTAATTAGGCTATTGCAGACTATTGTTATATGGGAATTAGTACCACATCCCTTGAGTGGAAATTGTTGTGGAACACACTATTATTGTGCTTGATAATTTGCTAAACTTTATGTCATACATATCCATATCGGTCCAAGAAATAGGAAAATAGAAGCAACAGCCAGGAAAAGATTAAAAAATTATGCCATAAATAACTTTGAATTTCCTAACAATCACATGTTTCTATAGATGCAATAAGAAATTGAAAATAAGACTCATCACTTTAGTCTATCAGGTAACACAAACTAGAGAAAGCATGTCGGGTTTAGTCCATTCATTGGTCATTATTTCCCTTTCTTAAAGTTTCCTACTGCTTTTGTTACATGTCATAAGTCAATAGTTTCATAGATAGAAACTCATATGGAAACTTCATTGTCTTCTTTTGCAGGCGTGTTTTGCATATATGTGGAAGTAAAAATGTCAAGTTAGTTTCACATTGCATTATACCATCCATTTTTCATTGTTTCATTGCAAACACAATTTCTCTTTCTTGTCCCAAGTTTCCCAATCTTGCAAACACAAGACAATTGCAATTAGCTAGCTAGTTTCAATGAAAAATTTAACCAAACAACTATAGAAATATGGCTGAAGTAATTGATGTGGACAATTACCAATCAAAGGAGAAATGCAACAATGATGCGACTATTTACAATGTCTTGAACACCAATAATATTTTTAGACTTTAGGCATTTTCATACAGTCCAAGCAATTCTCTTTTCAATACAATTGAAGTAATTTTTCATTTTTGATATATGTCCACTGAATTGTGAATGGCACAATTGACCACTTCTTGACATGCCTCGAGCAAGGCCAAACAGAGGAAATATAATTGTTTAATTGTGAACCAACACCTAATTTCTTGTATCAGCTTCATGGAATTCATGTTGTCGAAACATATTTGTGGAGAATGCATCTTCCTGCTTCAAATGGTCCTATTAGCAATGAACGAGGACTATGGGGAGATACATATTTCATACGCTAGTTGGCCAAATGGTTGATTTTACCAATAGGAATTTGGTCAATTACAAAGAAGAAAAATGTATTTTCTATACCCATTGCATATATTGTTGCATGATGAGAACCCTCTTAATAGGAACTACGAACCATTGTTGTACAAAACAATAGGTCGATCCATTGTAACATGCAATGAATACTTCTCTCCTTCCTGCAAAGATATACAAATCTATTGCCAAATAATGAATAACAAAATGCAAGTCCATGGATTGCATAAAGGAAAAAGTTTATATCCATTTGTGGATATAACATGTTATCTTCACTTTTTCATTTGATAGCACTTGACTTTAATGTAGAATCCTTAAGACTTTACATTGTCCAATAATTTTTCAATTCAATAATGTGCAATGCACAAGATGCATTGAAATGTTTACAAAAATATCTATGAAATGATGTCATGAAAACTAAAAAATAAAGTTACAAACTTGCAAGAATACCTTATTAATATGGAAATTCCATATGAAAAAGGTGGGGTTGAAAGTGAACCATTTTTTTTGCAATGGGTTGTAGAAATTTCTGTTTTCCCACCCCGGTTTTCAGTTTCTCCTTATTTCTCCCATATAGTTAAATGCCATTTCCCATAACCATACATTTAACAAGCTGGAAAAAATAAATTTGCTGAAAACACAAATTCTGGAAATTTTATAGAATGCTGGAAATTGCAGAAATAAAAATCAGCAGTAATAAACAGCCATTAAAACACATTTAAACGCTGAGCTTTTTGGTCAATGTGACCCTGGAAAAACCCCCTAAAACTCTTGGGGAAAACCAGTTCGAGAGCTCTTCTTTATTTCTGAAAATGCCTTTTTCACAGTGAAAAATATTCAGCAAAAAAATCAGCAAGCAAATTTACAACTTATCTCTTTTCCCATGCCTCACAGTAAATTGGAAATTACAGCAAACAGGACAGCAATAAATGTTGTACGGCCTCCTCGATTTTCGTGCCCACTTTCTACATTAAATGTTGATGTACGGCCAGCATTAAATGCGTTGTACAGCCTACAAAAAATGCATTGTACGGCCCTCGTTTTGCGTGTAGAAAAACCAGCAGATTGCTCCTCGATTTTTGTGCAAACCACTCCTCGAAAATCGTGCCAAAATCTGCCTTTCACTGTGTGCTAAATCAGCTATACAAATCTGTTCAACTGCTGCCTTGGAATGTGTGCCAAGCTGCTATCTCTTTCTCCTCCCTGCTCATAAATCTCTCTTGCTCTCTTGCTCTCCTTCTCCCAATCTGCTCATGAAAGAATGAATGACCTTTTCCTCCTTTTCCTCCTTTAATCTAACCCCAAGTGACTTTTGGGTGATCCAAGTGACTTTTGGGTGATCCCTAAATCCAATGGCTGAAATAGATTGAGATCTAAGGGTGAGATTAAATGCTCATTTAAATCTCACTTTTTATTTTTTAATTCACCCCACTTTAATAAAGACCCACTTAGTCATTTATTTCCAAAGTCACTTTTCCTTTCTAATTTTTCATTGACTTTATAAAAGTCACTTTAAAAGTAGACTTAGTAACTTTATCACTTAAAGTCACTTTTAAATTAGATTTAACTTTATAAAATTATAAAGTCACTTTAGGAGAAAAATTAAATTCTTTTGGACACTTTTCCCTAGGCCAAAGATCAAAGCCCAAGGGAACCACCTGTCCTTCGGTACCAAATTTCAACATGGGCAACAATAATATTCAAAGTAAACATACAAGAATGGTCCTTTCTAACTAGGGGCATTGTGAATATTTCCAATGCAATAGTTGTTCAAATCAAACATACAATATAGTGTCATTTGAAATAGATACATTGCACACTCATTATGCACCATTGTCAATAGATGAACATAGAAACAAATACAATCTACATTTTCAATTTGCACATGCAACATGGACCTATGTCAACAAATGCACATAGGCATGAAGGCAAATTGCACTATAGTATGGTGCAATGAAAAAATATAAAAATAATAAGATCAACGTCCATATATTAAAACAACTATTGCTTTTAGAAACAAAACACCATAAAAAATCATGCAAACAAAAGTTGCAAATTCAACATCGTTGCTTACAAAAAAAGAGTCCTTTAACAATTTACATGACCAAGATAGAAGACACACCTGAAAAGAAACGTGCAATATCTAAATAGTTGCAATTTCAAAATAATATAGGGAGCATTGGACAAGACTTGAAACACATATATGTAAATTTATTTGACAACCATAGAAATCTTTTGCTTGAAAGTAATATGCAAATTTTGCAAGATAACACTTCAAAATGGAAAATTTCCAGAACTTGCTACACCTGATAAGATTAGGTGAAAAAAACCATTGTCAATTGTAATCGTAGTCTCAAAACTTGAAGAACGTCTCGCGGCATTAAGAATTGAATTTGCACAAATAAGATAATGGGATCACAAATGATCACAAATGGGTTTAATAGGATCAATTATTAATGTTCCTGTCCAAACACACATTGTCACAATCTATGGAAAACACAACGATAGTTGTTGCTACATTGAAAAGATGATTGGAATATAAAATGCATTTCAAACAGGAAAAGTTTGTTTCCAAAATGTATAGAAGGCATTCAATGAACTAAGTTCTCAACACCTTTATAGAGTTGAAAACATTAGCATAAATAGAAATTGGGATAGCATCTTACAATCAACTGCCTTGAATGATCCAAATGAAAATATGGACATTGAAGAAAAAATGAAGCAACCAACGATTCAAAAAATGAAACACCAACTGAAACATTGGTACACTGTTACATATGGTCCCAATCCATCCATGATTTGCAAGACAAGCTAATTGAACTTGCTCCAGCTGAAGGGAAATGCCCCCTTGAAATTTTCATAGACAAATATGAAGAGGAACAACCCTTTTCTTTGGTGACCCATGTGATAGTGACTTTGTAGAAAGATTCCTCTACCAAAAAATTGTGCAATGGGAATTAATGCACTACAGTGGTGATTTCTCTTACCACACAACTAATTTTTTTTTCAAAACTTTGCGAGTAATAATTGAAAAAGTTCTTTCATGCATTTCAATAAGAATCAGAAAAGGAAAATTAAAAGGAAGAAAGTTACTACCAAAAGATGTTAAATACAAACTAAACTTGGACAACACTCTTAAAAGCAACATTGGTTACATGGATTTCAAACACATAAGAAATTTTCCTAATTTCTTACAATAGATGAAGAAAAATAACGATACATCAACAAGGACCACCAAGTTTCTTCATCACATTTACAAGTGTTGAACATCGATGGACTCCATTGATCAACAGATTGACCAAATTACATGACAAAAGGAGAAAAAAATCATATTAAAATAATAGAAGACTTTAACATTGGTTATCTCCTTCCAAGCCTTTCTACCCCTCCAGAGGTATAAGACAAGGAGACCCCATGTCTCCCTTCCTTCATTATGGTCGAAGGTTTAAGCAGAACCCTAAGTGCAACCAACCTTAATAACTCTCTCATTGCCTCAAGCTTCATAACAATGCCCCCTCCTCAACCAATCAACAATTTATAGAAGATACCTTGTTAATGGGAATCCCCGCAGTCAAGGAAGCAGTTACATTCAAAGAAATTCTAAAAAAAAAATTGGATGCCTCGGGGACATCTATCAACCTCGAAATTATTCTTCTTCAACACTCCTATTTCCATTCAAAGAAACATCACTAGAACTCTTGGCTTTCAAAAATGTTATCTCCCCTCCAGTTATCTGGGTGTCCCTCTCACTGACAAATTCTTCAAAAAATCCAATTGGGAGGACCTTCTCAACGGACTTCGCAAAAGACTTTCCAATTGGACCTTTCGCTTCCTTAATCTAGCGGGTAGACTTGTCTTGGTTAAATCAGTGTTGCAGGCCATGCATTTGTATCTGTTTTATGCTCTAGATACCCCCAAGTCATTCATTAATGCCATCAGATGCTATCAAATGAACCTTTTATGGAGGGGCTTATACACTATGAAAAAATGGGCTCTTGTAGCTTGGGAGAATGTCTGCAAGCCAAAATATGCAGGAGGGTTAGGTTTGAGGGATCCAAATATTCTTAGGAAATCCATAGGGGCCAAAACATTATGGCATTGGCTAGACAACTCGCATACACCTTGGGGTCTCATCCAAAGGGAAACATATTTGCCTACTCACTCAAATGACAATCTCATCAGGCTTGCAGGTGACATCAAAGGTTCTGCGATCTGGAACCAAGCTTGGGAAAATAAAGCTATCATTCAAAAGCATAGCTTTTGGGAGATTGGTAATGGAGAAAAAGCCCTCTTTTGAGAGGATGCATGGAAGAAACTACCAGACTTAAACAGGGACTAGTTTTCCTCGCTTCCAATTGTTATGAAAGATAAAGGAAAGCACAAGGTTGCTCATTACTAGAAGCCCGAGACTAGGAAACATCTTCTTCGACTGGAACATATTTGCCAGCACCATTCAAGAAAGACAAATCCAATTTGACAGACTAGAAGATAAGATTAGATGGGGTAAAATTCAGCAGGGCATTTCAATCTCAAAGAAGCCTATGACTATATGTCAAAACATGACCAACTTCAGCCTCAACAAAAATGGAAAACTCTATGGAACAAATAATTATGGCCCAAAATTACTCTTTTCCTATGGCTAACCATGCAGAGGAAGATTCTAACCTGGGACAATTTATGGAGAAGAGGATTCAAGGGTCTATCAAGATGCCCTCTCTATGAAGCGAATGAGGAAACAATTAACCATCTTTTTAACATTTGTGACTACACCAGCAAACTTTGGGAGTCGGCTGAGGTTTTATTCAGAACTTCTGATAGGGACAGGACTTCCATCCTTGGCACTCTGGACAATTAGAGACCTTCAATTTCCCCACACCCAATGGTTGACATGGCTTGCAACATTGTCCCGGGTACTATATTTTGGTTAGTTTGGAAAGAGTGAAATGATAAAATATTCAAAGATGAAAAAAAGTTGGAAGAAGGCCTCCTCACCTCAATTAAATAGGTTATCCATGAATCGGTCACCATCTCCAAATTGTCGAACTTATGTGGCCCCCCTCGTCCTAATGATCAGAGAATCTTGCAACTCCTTCAGCTGCACCCTCCCCCTCATAACAACATGACTCCGACGATGGAAAAAATGGATGCTCCCTATGACTAGTGTCCTCCCGAAAAAGACACCCTCAAATTTTAATTACGATGGAGTTGCTAAAGGTAATCTTGGAGCCACTGGTTTTGGGCGAGTTTTTAGAAACTCAAAAGGGGAGATAATTTGGATATACACAGGCATCCTGGGAACTGCTACCAACAATGTAGCCAAACTCCAAGCTCTGGAGCACGGTCGTAACATTGCCAAAGTCTAGGATTTTGGCCTCTCATCGTGGAAGGATATTCAACTCTAGCTACCCAGACCTGTCAAAAGCTCCAACAAGGCACAACAGTCACCAAAGTCATGGAAAGTTAAAGGCTTAGCAAGACCCTTCATCACATCAACCAGCACATTAGAGAGTTGAATGGGCTCCACTTCTAGGCCATTAGATGGAAGGCTAATAGCATGGCTAATAGGTTGGCCAATGAAGGTAAAACTGGTAGCACAAGAATCCACTCCCTTGCATGGAGGGACCTGGATGAAGGACCTCTCCACCAAGATTGAGAAGATTTAAATAATAAAGAAAAAGGAGTACGGGAGAGACTCAATACTAAGATCGCCTATCAATCTCTCGGACAAGATCAATACAATCTCCACATCCCCTCATGATGAATTCCTCTTCGAGCAACATTCCCAATTCTCTACATGAAGAAAGAAAATCCTAGATCACAATGATCTTTCAGAACCACCGCCAACCTGATCCCTCGACCAGTACCATTTCTCATTCTCTCATAACTGCTTTCTACCTTCATCTAGCCATAATTAGTGGCAAATTCATGATTGCCTCTTTCCCTCATACCTCGGTCACCTGCTCCTCCTATGAATACCCTTACCCTCTCGCTTCTCCCCACTGCTCCTTTTTCCCGTGAGCCTTCACTTTCATCACCTCTATTTTGGATTTTCCTCCTGATTCCCCTCCCATCCTTATCATGGCTTCTCGCTGAGGCTCAACCCCTACCCCCCATCGCAGTCGAGGTCGTAACAATGAAAGGTAGGACAATCCCAATATGCAACACCACACTAGATTTTAGACTTCGGCGAGAAGATTCTCCCTCAATTATGTTGTCTCTATTACCCCTGAAACCCAAGTGTGCATACACAATTTGGAGCTCTAGGCATGCAATATTAGAGGGCGGTGACCACCAAAGAGGTGGACGCTCAATTCGAGTGGATACCCAAACCAGGCCTCACCAAGGCCAGGGAGAACTTATATAGCCATACCATCGATCTCTCTTAGCAGCTCAAAACCATGCTCGACCTCGCTCTAGAAGAACAATCTAAAAATTCCAAAGCACTACAGGCAAAGTTACATATGCTGAGTGAAAAATTTACAATCTATGTGGAATCAGTCCATCACAGGCACTTCATCACAAGGGATTTGCCCCATTATGCCTTACTCAAGTGTCACATCGCCACCATGCAGGCCAGTGGCAGAGGCTCTCCTAGGATAAAAAGAGAGACAGTCGGTGCCTCCACCAAACACCAGGTCATTATGGACACCCCATCTGGTAGTTCTCCCGAGAATCCCATCAGGCTGGAGGACAATCCTTTGGACGACCAAGATTAATGACTCTCTACACTTATGATACTCTCTGCATGTCTATGGTACTCTCTGTGTTTTGGGATTTTCCAATTACTTCTAGTTATCTCCCTCTCAGGACATTGGGAAATTTTTGTAAAAATGGCTAGAAGAAATTCCATCTCTCCTTTTAGCCCAAAGGAAGGGGATATTATTGTAACTATTGTAAGAATTGTAATAGGAATTTATGTATATAGTGTAAGAGCCCTAAGCTCGAGACACCCCACTCCAAATGTAATTACCACCATTTGATATAATAGAATCTTTCTTACTTACAAAAAAAACATTGATTATCTCATAAGAAAAAAATGCAGTAACATGTACTCATTATTATAGGCATAGAATTAATGCCTTAAAGCAAATTATATCTCAAGATAAATGTTTCTTCAAAGAGATAGTGGATCACTATTTCATAACTAAATTCCAAAATAGAGGAAGTGAACATGAACATGGGTTGCTATGGGTAGAAAATTCACCAATATATGGAGTCAATAGTAACATTGATATTAAAAACTTCATAGATATTTATTTGACTTGTAACATAGATCACCTTGATCCAGAGCTTGCAAAAATACATGAACACCACCATATAAAAAGTTGTAAAAAGAGGAAAAGTGCACATTGTATATACAATTTCCCAATGCCGCCCATGAGAGGCACAAAGCTTCTTGAACCAATTGGCTCGGTAGATGACACAATGAACACAAAATCAAAGTAATTTATATGATATCTCGGAAAACAAAAAATATGATAACAACATCACTTTTGACCAATTCTTAGATGAATTACATTTAACTAAAACTGATTACATTGTAAAAATACAAAGTACATTGAAGCAACCAATGATTTTATTAGAACGAAAACCCTCTCACATTTCGAACAATAGCTTTGTAAAAAACATGCCACAACTATAGAATGCAAATATTAATGCCCAATTTGTCCTTAATGCATATGCAGCTACATCATATTGCACATATTACATGATAAAAGTTGACAAATCAATGACAAATGCATTCAAAATAATAAGAAGAGAACTTGAAAACAACAAATTAAATGCTATTGAAATAATATGTTCATTGGGAAATGCTTTTCTTAATCTTCAACAAATCTCAGTTCAACAAGTAGTACATATAATACTTTCTCTTCCATTGAATCATAATTCACGAGAATGCATATTTATAAACACAACACCAATGGATGAATGCACATTTATCCTCAAACCATCGTTCTTGCTAAAACAAGAAGATGACAACTCCGAAAACATATTATGTAATTCCATTATTGATTATTACATTGATCGGCCTAATGCTACAAAGCATATATGCCTTGCTGAATTTGCCTCAAGGTATAACAAAAATGGCACAACCATTTCAAAAAGAAAGAAACCAAAGGTCATACAGTTCATCAAATACAAAAAACATATTGATTATGAAAACTATTGCAGGGAAAAGCTCTTGCTATATGTCCCATTTGATAAAAGCGAGAATGAATTGAAAGAAAACTTGTTATCATGGGAAGTTGCTTATATCTTACATGAAAACACAATAAATATAAATGAGTCTAAATATAACATCAACCCGCTATGGGGCAATCTAGAGAATGAAGCTCAAGAAATCCATGGAAAAATAAATAAATTTAATACAGGATTCCATTTGTCAGAGCATCCATTTCTACTTGAAAATGCAAAATATCGCAAACTAAAAAAAATGCTCAATAGAAAACAACAAGAAATTATCAAAGACATTGCAATGAAGAAACATATGAATATGGAGAAACCGCTATATTTATTGCTAAATAGAGGACCTAGAATTGGAAAAACACTCTCAACAAAAGTAGTATTCCAAATGTTGATGCGGCTTTATGATGCACACCATTCAACTGATCCTTTGAAACCAAAGGGGCTGATACTAAAATATACAGGAAAATCCACATATAATGTAGGTGATACAACTGTCCATTCTAAGCAGAAGAAGAAGATATGTGCAAAAAAAAAGTATTTAAAAAGGGGATGTGAATTGGGCTTTTCCGTAAGCATTGCAGTTAGCACAGCAATTATCAATAACAATGGAAGACCGTTTATCTAAATCCCCCAACGCCAAGCACAACCACAAGGTGGTGGTCATAATGGGAGCCACGGCCTCCGGAAAATCGCGTCTTGCGATTGATTTGGCTCAGCACTTCCCTGCCGAGATCATAAATGCCGACTGCATGCAGGTAGATATAACAATAAGTAATACCATTTTTACTGTCCCTGACCGTGTCCCTCCCCATGCTCTTGTCTTCTATTCTATTCTATTCTTCTACCTGCCACTCCTCTCGCCTCCATTCTTGCTTCCCCACCACCGTCCCTTTCCATCCTTGCTCCTACACTTTATTCATAAGCATAGCTTCGCACAGAGGTTTTCTTCCGTTTCATCCACGAAAATATACGTTTACGTTTTTTGAGTTTGTGGAGCTACATACACCATCTATCCAAAGATTGTCTTCTCTTCTCTTCTCTCCCCCCTCGCTTTTGACTTTGTCTCTTTTACGTGGACTGCACTCTTTCACGCTTTCTAAAGATTTGACACAAACCTACACACCACATGTGTCTTTGTTTGCATCAACGTTTTTTTCGTATTGCGTTTCACGTCGCAAGGTCTTTGATGGTGACATTCCGAAATAGCATGTTATTAAACAAAACAAAAAAACTAAAAGTGTTGCTTCTAAGAAACTTAATGCAAAATACCATCTTATTAAATAAGAAAATTGATGCAAAATAGCATGTTACTAAACAAAAACCAAGTGTTGCTTCTGCAAATTTGCTGTGTTTTAATATAATGATAGGAAAATAAACACTCACTCCATTGTAGTGATTTATTTTACAAATAGGGATTTTATTTTCATTCTTGGTTTGTTTTTTGTTTTTTGTCTTTTTGTTTTTTTGTCTGTCTATCTGTGTTATCCTTTGTTTTCATGTATTGTTTTTAATCTTCTTCATTCTTAAGTTTCTTTGCTTTCTATTATGTAATTACAAGCATAAGCATTGGTTGAAGCCTATATAAAAGGGTAACACTCTACTCGTTCTTGTATCTCTTTGATCATCATCATCCTCTTCATTTACCTAGGTTTTTGACTTATGCGTAACCCTGTTGTTGATGCTCTCACGTCACTAAGTAAAATATCATATGTTACTTAATATATACCTTAATCCTAATCCAATGAATGATTAGTAAGTGAAACCAACTTAAGCAAACTCTTACAATGCATTGTCGTAACCAAGTATTTCATTATCATTTAATTATCTTTCTATATAAAAAGAGATAATAAGGAGAAAATACAGCACCATAAAATCTTCTAGTAGCCTACATGTACATGACAATGCAAGACCCAAATGCACATTTTTTTAGATATGTAATAATTTAGTCAATTCCAACTAAAACAAGGGACAAAACTCATTATGTATGATGGAAACATGATTAAGACTAGCAACTAAACCCTTAAGCAAATAATAAAGATGGTTGACTTATAGAAAATACTTCAAATCTCCCAAATTACACTAAGGCAATGACCGATTCTTCAAATGTTTCTTTAAATCACCCACATTTGTTCTAATGTTATTAATTTGGAACCATTGAGTTTGCAACAACTTTATTTCCCTTTCTTTTTGTCTTCATTTTGACATATATATGATAGATTACGTTGAAGCCATCTCAAACTCTAGTCTTTCATAAAATATGCAATGATAATATTGTATTCATTATCCACAATTATTGACTCCAATATCACTCTTTATGCTTCCATGAATATCCAACATCTACAAACTTTTGCTAATACTTGTAGAGAAAACCCTAACAGTTTTGCAATTTATGAACTCAACTACCTATCCTTCAAGGAAAATTTTAGGGGCTAATTTTCCATGATTTTTCCCAAAAAAAAACAAATTCACCAATTTGCATTTTCTCTAAAAACAATTTGCCCAGATTTTACAGTACAAAACTATTTTACGTTAAAATTCACCAAAATGAGATATTCATCCTTGAATGCCTCAAAGTTATGAATGCTTGTATATGGGCCTTCCATAATTGCTCTTCATTTGTAAGGATAGCTAGGCATTATAAGAGCATAATTCATGTGTGTAAGACTTTTGCATCATGTGACTTGAATATGCATCATCTTCATGCTTAGGGTTTTCTCCTAGGGTTTGCAAGAGGTTAGGGAAACATCTCAAGGGTTAGGACATGTATCACAAGAATATTTTCCATCACAACAATGACATATTGACATCAATGAAAAATTTGACCAACAGTCTCCCCTTTGTCATTGATGGCAATATTCTTGCCCTTCAACAATTTCTCCCCCTTTGACATCAATGGCAAATGAGGTGCCCAAGTACTCTCCCTATCAAGTTGCTTCTTGATATGGTATACCATCGTATTTTTTTCATCAATGATAGTTCTCCATGATAGATATGTTGCTCCATTTGTCATGGTGCTCCTTTTTGTTATGTTTCCCTTTGCAACTCCCTCTGTCCTTATGCTTTTAATTAATGGTCTTGCTCCCCCTAAGCCTTTGCATGGAAATGGATAAGGTAGATGATCAACCAACTCCCCCTTCTTGCATAAACTCATTTAGCTCTCATTTTTTCTTAATACAAGAAGGGTTGTTGTCTTGTGATCAAGTGGAAGAAATCTTCACAATATCATGATTTTCTTCAATGGAGATACTATCAAGAGATGATTGTCCATGTATGACTCATCAAGAGTTTCATAGGGATTTTCACGAATAACTTCTGTAAGAATAATAAAGAATCACAAGCTCTCCCTAACAGTATGCATGGTATTCTTCTTAATTAGAAAAATCTCATCATCAAAACTTGTAATATTATCTCTGCCAATGATGCATTCATCAAATCAACAACATGTGTTGTTGACTCATCCAATTTTCTTCCTTCTCCATACTTGTGTAAATTTCTTCTCTTGCTTGATATTCATGTTTTTAGCTTATTTAGGGACCCAATTCAAGTTACAATCACGAGCCATATGTCCAATGTTATGCATTTGAAGCATTCCATCTTGTTCATGAATGAGGAATATTGACTTCTTCTTGCAAAGTTGCTTCTACGGAGATGATAAGGACCATTATATTTGTCCTTGTGGTATGCCCTACAATCCTTTTCCACATGACCCAAGTTTGTACAAGAATAGCAGTAACCAAAAATATACTTTGGTACCTGGAAGATGAAGATTCCATTGATTTACTTCTGAAGTCATTATGTCTTGGGATTCTTTGATTAAATTTATTGCCTCTTGCATTCTTGAGACGATCTTCATATCTTCTTGGAGTAGGGTTTCTTCCAACAGTTATCTTAACTCTTCTCTTTGCTTTTGCTAGAACTAGGGGCATCAATATTTCCTCTGAGCTTCTTCACATCCTTGTTATTTGAAGCATTAGGGTTTGCATCATTACTATTTGAGTGTTCACCTGCATAACCAAGACCTGATTTATCAAGAGGAGATATTTCATTACTTAGGATGTAATCTAGGGTTTAAGATCTCTTTAGACTCTTGTTTAGATGATCAACTTCTTTCCTTAGGAGATCAACTTCTTCTTTCATCATGTTGCATTCTTCATCCTTCCTTGTTAGATGATTCTCCATTTCCTCCTTCATATTGGTTGCTTCACATGATTGGGCCTTAAGTGAGGTGATTTCTGATTTTAATTTGGTGATTTCTTCATCCTTTTCTTCTATTTGGCATGTCATGGAATTTCTTTCTTTTTCTGCTTTATCGACTTGTCCTTCTAGGAGGGTCAAAACTTTCATCACCTTTTTAGCTCCTTGTGCTTGTTTCTTTACCTCTTCTAGTTGATATTTAAGGGAGGAGACCTCTTCTTTGTATTGACTGGTTTTTCTTTCAAGTTTGTTCAAGTCTTCATGTCTTTGTTGAGGATGGCTTGACAAAGTGTCTTCCCTTTTCTTTTCTTTATCTAATTGATTTGTCATGGATATGATGGTTGGAAATACTAAAAGGGGGGTGAATCAGTGTTTTCTTTCAATTGTTATTATTACCAGTTAGATTCTTCACAATTTAATCAGAGAAATGTATAAGTATAATTTTATTGAGTAAAAGAATAAATACAATATAAATATGTTCTTAAGCTCCAACTTGGTTTTGACGAGGCTCCAACCTCTAAGGCTTCGACCCTATCTATCCAAAGCACCAACCTTAAGTTTAGGAGCACCAACTCCAAGGACACCAATCTTGTTGTTGTTTAGTATAGAGTATAAAATATACTTACTTGTTTGTCAAGGGGCTCTTCACTTGTTTCAAGATAAACTATACTTCATTTGTTTACTTTTTCCATTACTATTGTAAGAACCAGCACCTTGAGTATCCCATGTTACTACTTATTTCTCACTGCTTCTGTCCAAATTATCACTCACTATATCAGAGTTCTTTGTGAAGGTGAATCTATCCCACTTCAGAGAGCTGAGAAGCTTAGCACCTGTCTGAGATAGTGTCACTTTGTGGAGACTAAAAACACTGTGGGGACCAAGGAGCTATGACAACGAGGAGCTGCCCTTAGTGCTGCTATCACCATACAAAAACGAAAAAAACAGAAATTGAGGAATGGTGGAACTACGTCAATACGGTACTATGGAACTGTGCCAGGTAAAAAAAACCTATAGAACTGTGCCAAGAAATGACTGTGGAACCGTGCCAAGCAGAGACTATGGAACTGCGTCAATTACAGGGACTGCGAAATTGTGTCGACTTCAGAAACTACGGAACTGTGTCAACTTCAGAAACTGCGTAACCGTGTTAATTCAGAGACTGCGATCTATGCCATGTAATGATTATAACTGCCCGAGAGTGTATTTTCTTCACCTTTATTTATCCTCTAAACTTTCACGAGATGTGAACAGGTCTTCCTTTGTTATCCACTTCTTTTTAATCTGCTCCAAATATGGCATTCCGTTTTCCAACAAATCATATATGTATACTATACCAGTCGTGATTTTTTTTTGTAGCCGACAAGATGCTGGAACGGAGCCAACATATAGTTTTGATGAAATCGAAATATAATTCGTAATGGATGATTGTCGACGGTGATGTGTAGGGACCATAACAAAAAGATGGACGCTAAGATGAAGACCATTTTTATTTATGTGAGATTGAGTTTAATATAGAGTTTTATTATATATGTTATATAAATAATATATATATCTATT
The DNA here is from genome assembly GCA_031772625.1 of Pinus tabuliformis. NCBI lineage: Eukaryota > Viridiplantae > Streptophyta > Pinopsida > Pinales > Pinaceae > Pinus > Pinus tabuliformis. Next base: position 313,453,081 of record CM062808.1, on the reverse strand, counting down.
TTTGACAAACATATATATATATGCCAAAATATTATTATATTATATATATGATTGTCATATATAAACTGTAGCACAACCAATTATCTTATATGCCAATATGGTTGTCATATTTTAGGACTTTGTTATCAATAAAGGGTTTGTCATTACATTGTTAAATGTTTAGGGTTTCATAATGTTTGTTAGGCATCAAGGGTTTGCAAGATAACACTCCTAGGGTTTGTAATTAGGTTAGGGCAACATCGTGTATCACATTTGCAGCAAGATTATTTTCCATTTCGGCCAATGCCATATTGACATCAATGACAACCTAGATTAATAATCTCCCCCTTTGTCATTGATGGAAATATTTTTGTTCTTCCAACATTCTCTCCCCCTTTGACATCAATGGCAAACGGGGTGCCAAGTATTCCCTCTGTCAAGCTGCTTCTTTACAAGAGTAGTTCTTCATGGTATGTTACTACCCTTGTCGAACTGCTCCCCTTGTCATGTGGCATCTTTAAGAATCAACTTAGTGTGATGCTAGAGCAATAACCCCCATTTTTTGGCGAATATGTTCAAATGCTTCTCGAGGAAGAGGTTTGTTGAAAATATCTGCAATCTGCTCCTTATTATTTATATACTCTAACTTGATGTTTTTTCGGCCACCTATTCACGAAGAAAATGATACTTGATTGGTATATGTTTGGTCTTTGAGTGCATCATAGGATTTTTGTTGAAACTGGTAGCACTTCTGTTATCGCAGTAGATGGTGATTTGTTGGTTGGTATTTATGTTAACATCCTTCAAAGATTCTTTCATCCATAATATTTGAGTATAACAATCTGCAGCAACTATATACTCAACTTCAGCGGTAGATAGTGATATGGATGTTTATTTTTTGTTGAGCCAAGATACTAGACAATCTCCCAGGAAGAATGTATTTCCACTAATACTTTTTCGATCATCAACACTTCCGGTCCAATCAGCATCGGTGTATGTAGTCACAGTAAGGGTTGAGCTCTTAGGGTACCAAAGTCCAAAATCAGGAGTTCCTTTCAAGTATCTAAGAATTCTTTTTACAGCTAACAAATGGATTGTTTAGGAGTTGATTGAAATCTTCCCACCATTCCTACTGCTTGCATAATGTCGGCCTCGTAGTAGTTAAGTATAGGAGGGCTCCAATTATTGACCTATAATGAGTTGCATCTACTGGAGAAGAGTCATCATATTTGCTTAATTTGCAATCTGTGGTCATAGGTGTGCTCATGGGTGCACAATCTTCCATTCCATATCTTTTAAGCACGTCTTTAAGATATTTTGCTTGAGATATAAACATCCCTGCTATGGTTTGAGATACTTGTAGTCCAAGGAAGTAAGATAGTTCTCCTATCATCGACATTTTGAACTCTTTTGACATATTTTGAGCAAACTTATGGCTCGTCTCATCATTATTGCTAGCAAAAATCAGATTATCAACATAGACAAGAGTGACTAGTAACTTATCCTCATCCATCTTCATATAGAGATTAATTAATGCCACCCCCTTCTTGAAGCCTTGTTATTGTAGATAGTGATCCAATATTACGTACCAAGCTCTAAGAGCTTGTTTCAACCCATATAATTCGTTTTTCATCTTACAAACAAATTCTTTTCCTTCTGCTAGATTAAACCCTTCTGGTTGCTCCATGTAGACTTCTTCCTTGAGTTCCCCATTCAAAAAATTTCATTTTACGTCCATTTGATAGCTTTTGAATCCTTTTGAGCAAGAAAATTCCAAGAACATCCTTATAACTTCCATACGAGCTACTGGTGCAAAGGTTTCTTCAAAGTCGATTCCTTCAATTTGTGAATAACCTTTACAGACAAGCCTCACCTTATTTCTATTGATTTGTCCATCTTCATTCATTTTGTTTTTGAACACCCACTTGGTTCCAATTATATTTTGATCCTTTGGTCGAGGTACCAGCTCCCGTGTCTCATTCTTCTCGATTTGAGACATTTCTTCTTCCATGGCTTTCACCCAATGAAGATCTTTACTTGCTTGAGTAAAAGTATCTAGTTCTATCATAGATAGGAGAGCAACATCATTTTTCCTTAGTGTACTTGTCATCCTTCGTTGGGTTTGTATCCCCTCATCTCCATTGCCAATAATTTGTTCTTCCGGTTGATGTTTTTGGAGGAATTTCATCTTTGAAGGGGTTTGAGATGGTTCTTTTTCCTTTTGTTTTTCTTGATCTTTTTCTTCTTTTTCAGGTTCTTCTTCGTTTTCTTCAATGAGAGGGTCAACTTCATGCTTTTCAATTTCCTTTTCTGGAAGGTCTTCATCAATCTTCACATCAATGCTTTCCACTATTTTCCATAGTCGATTATTGTAGCACTTGTAGGCTTTGCTCCTAGCAGAATATTCAAGGAATATTCTTTCGTCAACACGAGAATCAAATTTTCCTGGTGAGTCATCAGTGATTTTTATGAAGCATTTGTTTCCAAAAAACTTGAAGTATTTTACTGAAGCAGGTCTTCCTTTCCATAATTCATAAGGAGTCTTCTCATTATTTGGTCTTAGTTGAGTTCGATTCAAGGTATAAACTATTGTCCCGACTGCTTCTCTCCAAAATTTTGGTTGCAAGTCAGCTGCTAGTAACATTGTTCTTTCCATTTCTTGAAAAGTTCGGTTTTTCCTTTCAACTACCCCATTTTGCTTGGGTGTTTTAGCAGCAGAAAGTTTTCTTTCGATTCCATGTACTTTACAGAATTCATCAAATTATTTTGATGTGAATTCTCCCCCTCTATCCTTTCTAAGACATTTAATCTTAGAATCCTTTTCATTTTCTACAAGAGATTTAAGATTCTTAAAACATTCAAGTGCTTCGGATTTATATTTTATGAAATATACCCACATCATTCTAGTATAGTCATCCAAATAAAGAAAAGTACCTTTCTCCTTGGAGCGTTGGAGTTCTAGTTGGTCCACATAAATAAGCATGAATGATCTCCAAAGGTTTTGATGTAGAGAACTCCTTAGCCGTATGGTTGGTTCTAGTTTGCTTTCTATGTTGACATGGACCACATACACCTTGATTTTTCTTGAATAAATTTGGTATGTCTCGTACTACATTAATCTTGTTGATATTGATCAAGTTATCGAAACTTGTATGTCCAAGTCGCTTGTGCCACAGCCAACTTTCATCTATTTGACTTAAGTAACATTTATCTTCTTGAATTTTGTTCAGAATGTAGACGTTATCTAATATTCTAACTCCTTTCGCCACAAGTTCTCCTGACGAAGAGTTCCTTATTTCACAATCTTTAGTGCTAAAGACAACATTATGTCCTTGATCATAGATTTGGCTAACACTCAAGAGATTGTGTTTGAGTCTATCTACCAGCAAAGCATTTTGAACCTTTCCTTTTCTATTAATAAAGGTAACAGTTCTTTTTCCAACAATTTTGGCAGATCCACTTCCAAAAGATACATTTCCTTCCTTTTTGTTCATGAGACAAACTTCATTTTGTCACCTATCATATGTTTGGAGCACCCACTAGCCACAAACCAATGATTTTCATCACTGTGAGCACATAGAGCTAGGCCACATTTATCCGTGTTGGGATTCTCATTTTTTGCTTGTCTTCTTTTGAGGGGGCAATTTTGTTTATTATGTCCATTGTCATTACACAATGAGAAAATTGGATCAAATTTGGCCAAGGGATCAAAAGAGTTATAGGTCTTGATTTTTCCTTTACCTTTGAGACCATATGGTTTGTTTGTTTGATCCTTCAATTTTGGTGTTTCATTCTTACGATCCATGCAATGTTTAGCTTGATGACCAAAATTTTTATAATAATAACAATGCCCAAAAAAGATAGTTTTGTACCTGTTGTAATAGCCATGATTTGAATCAACATTCTTCCTTGGAGTTACTTTCTCTTCATTCTTTGGGATGGGCTTTTGATGAAATGATTTTTCTTCTTTTGAGTTGTTGGAAAGTATGTCGACATAGCTTTTCACATTATCCTTAGTACTTGATGATTCTCCTTTAAAATCTATCTCAGATTTGTCATATTGAGGTTTTTGAGCATTTAGGATAATGTCAAGTATTTGAGAGCTTTCCCAACTCTTTTTGACTTGCTCCAATTCCTTCCTCAAAGATACTATTTCGGCCTCACGATTTTCACAAATTTCTTCCTTTTCTTTTAGCTTATTTTTCAAGAGTTCTTCCCTTCTTTTTGCTTCCTCATTTTCTACCTTGAGAGAAATGATTTTATTTCGTAATTTCTCATTTTATTCAATGGAACTCATTGACAATTCATCTATATTTCCTTCTAGACCTTAATCATCATCATTTGTGAATGCCATGAATAATACTTCTTGGCTTCTAGCATAGTCATTTTCTTCATCTGATTCATCATTACCTCCTTTGCGATGATGGAAATGATTAGTTGATTTATTTTTTATGACTACAAATTCATCTTCATCAGACTCATCTTGATTAGAGAAGAAATTCTTCTTATTGAACCCTTTCTTTTTGTATACCATCCTTTTAAAATCCTCCTCATCATCACTCTCATGCTTATGAGGACATTTTGCAGCATAATGACCTATTCTTGCACATTTGAAACAAATAAAAGGGTACTTACCTTTTAGCTTGGATCCTTTCTTTAGTCTTCGTACAAATTGTGCCAATTCGGATTCAAAATCGGAGTCATCACTACTGGTATTCCATCCTTTCCCCTTTTATGATTTTGAGGCCTTAAATGCTACATCTTTGGAATTTGGAAGTCCTTTTCTCATCTCATAGGCAATGAGGATTCCATGAAGCTCATCCATCTTAAGAGTATCTAGGTCCTTCATTTTTTCTATAGCACTTACTTTCGAGTCAAATCTATCCGGGAGAGATCTTAAGACCTTTTGAACAACAGTGCTTTCTTCAATCTTTTTTCCCAACCCTTTAAGAGAGTTGACCACTTCAGCTACTCGGAAAAAGTATGATGCAATATCTTCATCATCATCCATTTTCATAATTTTAAATTGCCTTTTATGAGTTTGAAGCTTTTCTTTCTTAAATTGGAGTCCCTATCATATAAGCTAACCAGCTTATGCCATACTTCTTTGGTCGAGTCACAATTCATGACTTTTGTAAATTCATAATCAATGATTCCACTAGTGACGGAATTTAAGGCTTTTGCATTTGCAATGCAAGCTTTCATTTCGTCTTATTCAGTTGGAAAAGTGGAAGGAGCAATGTACCCATTCAAAATTGAATGCCAAAATTTAGGTCCAAGGGACATTAAATAGTAGGACATTTTTTTTCTAAAACCCAAAATTTGTGCTATAGAACAAAAGAAGCCTTCCTGACACTTCTTGATTTTTCATTGTGACTAAGAATCCTTCTTCCAGTTGTTAGGGTAATTATGAAGAAGCTGGCTCTGATACCAATTATTGGAAATACTGAGAGGGGGGTGAATTAGTATTTTCTTTCAATTGTTATTATTACCAGTTAGATTCTTCACAATTTAATCAGAGAAATGTATAAGTATAATTTTATTGAGTAAGAGAATAAATACAATATAAATATGTTCCCAAGCTCCAACTTGGTTTTCATGAGGCTTCGACCTTATCTATCCAAAACACTAACTTTGAGTTTAGGAGCACCAACTCCAAGGACACCAATCCTGCTATTGTTTAGTATAGAGAGTATAAAATATACTTACTTGATTTTCAAGGGGCTCCTCACTTGTTTCAATATCAACTGTACTTCATTTGTTTGCTTTTTCCATTATTGTTGTGAGAACCAGCACCCTGAGTATCCCATGTTACTACTTATTTGTCACTGCTTCTATCCAAATTATCACTCACTGTATCATAGTTCTTTGTGAGGGTGAATCTATCCCACTGCAGAGACCTAAGAATCTTAGCAATTGTTCGAGATAATGTCACTTTGTGGAGACCGAAAACATTGTGGGGACCAAGGAGCTTCCCTTAGTGCTGTTGTCAACTTGCAAAAACGAAAAAAAGAGAAACTCAGGAATGATGGAACTACGTCAATACGGTACTGTGAACTATGCCAGGTAAAAGAAACCCTCTGCAAAACTGTGGCAAGAAATGACTGCAGAACTGTGCCCAACAGAGACTGTGGAACTGCGTCGATTTTAGGGACTGCGGAATTGGGTCAACTTCAGAAAGTGGGGAACTGTGTCAACTTCAGAAACTGCTGAACCGTGTTAGTTCAGAGACTACGAGTTGTGCCACGTAAGGATTGTAACTTCCCAGGAGTGTATTTTCTTCACCTTTATTTATCCTCTAAACATTCACGAGATGTGAACAGGTCTTCCTGTGTTATCCACTTCTTTTTAATCAGCTCCAAGTATGCCATTCCGTTTTCCAACGAATCATATCGACAAGCTTGAGGAGTGGTTAAATTCGCAAGGGGGTGATGGTATCTATTTGTGCAAGTTTGTTATAAGGCTTCTTTTGTATGCAGATGACCTTATTCTGATTGCTAAATCGGCGCTTGGTTTGCAAGAGCACTTACTATCCCTTGAGAATTTTTGTAGAAGTGTGGGGATGCAAGTCAATATCAGCAAAACGAAAGTAGTGGTCTTCTCTAAGAAAAGAAAACATAACCAACATAAGTTCTGCTTTGAAGGCAACATTCTGGAAGAAGTTGCAGAATACAAATACCTCGGAGTTGACTTCAACAAAAATCTAAGTTGGAATGGTTGTAGAAAGAAAAGAACTTTGGGGGGTTGGAAAGCATTTTATGCTTTTCAAAATAGGTGTAGAGAGGTAGAGTTATGGGACAGGAAGACCACTCAAACTCTTTTTGGGCTTCTAGTGATTCCAGTGATTCTATATGGTTGTGAACTGTGGGCTAGCAGTACTTCCGACATGCAATGGAGACAAATTGAGAAAATTCAGAAGCGTTTGATTACAAACAAATTTAAGATTAAAAGTGCAGTGCCTTATGATATCTTGTTAAGTGAAACAGGGGCTGCTCCTATTGAAGCAATTGCTATGGTGCGAGTCATAAGTTATTTAAAAAAATTGAGCAAATGGAAGAGGGTAGATGGCCTAAGGTTGTCTTTAATGATAGATTGTGCAAGAGCAAAAAAACTTGGATGCAACAAAATAACAAATGGTTTAGTAAATGGGATATTTGCTTGAACGCGTGCCCATAAGCAACAAAGAGATAAAAGCTTTTGTTATGGAAAAGTTCCACAAACGTACTTGGGAGAAGGAGCTAGGAAGAAAGAAAAATTACTATATTGAAGTGTTTAATCCCACTCATAATCATCAACCAAAAGCATACATAGAGGCCAATATCTCTTGGAGAGCCAAAATTCTTATTGCTCAGTTAAGGACTAATTCTCATCAACTCCGTTGTGAAACAGGGCGCTGGAAAAGGCCAAAAGAAGTGTGGGAGGAAAGGGTATGCATTTTTTGTTCTCCCGGAAAAGTGGAAACAGAAAAACATTTCATTTTAGAATGTGAGGCCTTCAAAGACAACAGGGAAAGTTATGCAGATACGCTGGCAGCTAGCTCCTGGGATAATCTATTTAACGAGGGGTTTGTCGAGAAGACGGGAGCATTTATTGTGAAGCTTCACAAAAGAAGGGCCGAATACATCAAGCAGATGAAAAAGCAATCTGTCCCATAGGCCATCTTTAGCCTCGTGGACGTCAAAATAATTTCTTTCTTTCTTTCTTTCTTCTATATGTATACTATACCAATCGTGATTTTTTTGTAGTCGACAAGATGCTGGAATGTAGTCGACATATAGTTTTGATGAAATCGATGTATAATTCGTAATGGATGATTGCTGACGGTGGTGTGGGGACCGTAACAAAAAAAATGGATGCTAAGATGAATGGGACGCTAAGTTGAAGAACATTTTTATTTATGTGAGATTAAGTTTAATATAGAGTTTTATTATATATGCTATATCATACAAATAATATATTTATTTATTTTTGACAAACATATAAAGGTATATATATGCACCAAAATATTATTATATTATATATATGATTGTCATATATAAATTGCAGCACAACCAATTATCTTATATGCCAATATGGTTGTCATATTTTAGGACTTTGTTATCGATAAAGGGTTTGTCATTACATTGTTAAATGTCTAGGGTTTCATAATGTTCGTTAGGCATTAAGGGTTTGCAAGATAACACTCCTAGGGTTTGTAATTAGGTTAGGGCAACATCATGTATCACATTTGCAGCGAGAATATTTTCCATCTCGGCCAATGCCATATCGACATCAATGACAACCTAGATTAACATTGACTTTTTCATGGTGCCTTTTCTTCTTTTGATGAAATTCCTCCTTAATCTTGATCAGATCCTCACCTCTTTCTTAAACTTGAAGCTTAAATAGGTCAACTTCCTTTCTTGTCTTGTCAAGGTCATGGTCACCATCTTGTGCTTGATTCTTGAGCTCCCTTTTCAAATTGCTAAACTCTTCTAGGGTAGCTGCAAGTTTTTCGGTGAGATCTTCTTTGTGATCATCTTCAATTTCTTCATCTTCTAGTTCCTCCTTGGTCTTGATGTCTTCATTCTTGTTTTTAGCTTCCTTTATCAATTCTAGATTTCCTTCTTGCTTTCCATCATCTTCATGAATAGAGGTCATGGTCAATGCTCCTTTTGATAGAAGATCTTGAAGTTTGTCCCACATACCTTTTGCTGATGAACATTTCTCCACTTTGGCCTTTATATGATATGGTAGCCCACACAAGATTACCTTCATCTCTCTTGCATTATATTCCTTGGATTCTTCTTCCATCGTGCTTTCAGTAATCACTAATTCCCAGACTTCAAAACCTTGAGCCATTAAAAAATTATTCATTCTGGCCTTCCATATATCAAAGTTTCCATTGAACAATGGAGCTTTCCCAATTTGATTATCTTCAGTTTTCACAGTTGAGGAAGAGACGTCTTTAGAAGGATTGGAGGCTTTCTTCCTTGGCTTTTCCATTTGTGTTCTAAGGATCTACCTTCAAGCTCTTAGGCTTTGAGTGAAGGTACTGGATCTGATCCCAATTGTTGGAAATACTAAGAGGTGGGGTGAATCTGGATTTCTTTTCAATTGTTATTTTACCAGTTCAAATCACTTATAATTAGAACACAAAATTAACAATGATAGAATAATAATAATTTTATTAATCTGAAATGACGAGGACTCCAATCCTCTTCTTTACAATGAATCAAGTACAATAATAATTAGGGCTCCAACTCTAAATGAAGACACCAATCTCTAATCCACCAAGCTCCAACCTGTATTTTTCCAAGCACCGACTTGGACTTCATGAAGCTCCAACCTCTAGGGCTCCAACCCTGTCTTCCCAAGGGTTCAACCTTGTCACTTTGAGGCACCAACCTCCAGGGCTCAAACCCTATCTCTCGTACAGAATCCAACCTAGTCTTCTTGAGGACTCCTATCCAATAGGGCTCCAACCCATGGCTTCAATTCATCAAGATAATTTTAATGATTCTTCACAGCTCCCAATATTTTCTGCAACGAGCCCTAACAATACATTTACCTTCAACACTGCCCTCAAATGATCTTCAAGGCACTTATCTCATCAATGACAACTTTGTCTTCTCATGAAGGCGTCTCCAAAACTCTTCATCTCACCCAAAACAAAATTCTCCAAGGTCACCTCATGATGCCGTCAGCAATGCGTCATGGTCTCCAATGATGTCTCCAAGATATTTAATAAGTTGTCCAAGTTCTACACCAAGAAATCTCCAAGGGTGTCTTCAATAATTGTTCCTGAACTTCAAGTCTAGGTCTCAAAATATCAATAAGCCACCATATGTCTTCAAGCCACCATTTGTCTTCAAGGAATGCAGGCTCCTTCAGGTTCACAAGATATGTGATTGTACCACAAAAAAATCTTCCACACTCTAAGCTTCACAGGAGACTTCATGTCACAAGTGTATAATCCAAATGTTGTTCCAGGAGATGAGCTCCACAAACTATTGTCCAACCACCTTGACTTTCCATTGATCTGGTTCCTCCTTCAAGTTGTTATAGGGTCAAGAGAAGTGTCACTACAAGACTGTCCACAACTTTATGGATGTCCTTCAAGGATAGTACACCACTAAGCCTAAAAAATATGTCTCCAAGGAGATTGGTCACATGTCTGAAGGTGTAGTCCTTCAACAAGACTTGCCACACGTTTGTTGCACTAAGAGATCATTGTACAACACTTATTTCGAACTTGAGCCTCCAAGAAATTGTTCATGAGATTGTGATATGGTCTGAGATGTAGTGCTCCAAAGTATGTTCATATGAAACCAAGCTGCAATGTCATCTGAGCTAAACAACACTGTCCAACCACCCTTAAAATGTTGATCAGACCGAACTTAGACACATGTTGTAGCTCTGAAATTCTTTAGAAAACAAGCCTGAGTTACTGTAGGTAGGTTTGGGCTCCTATAAACCTAGTTCGAGCCTCCTACAGTCCACACTTGTCACAGGTTTGTTGTCTGAGTTTCTTCCACAGGTAGGTCTGCAATCTAAGGTCACAAGTGGTTGTCAAGGGTGCAGAACCGAGCCTCCAAAAGGTGAGACAGGTCTGAGTTGAGGTTACTTCACAGGTCACTTTATCATTGCAAATAATACAAGCTCTTCTGTCCACTAATTTACTGCCACATGACTGTAACTAAAACTACACCACAGTTCTTGTAGTCCGAGCTGGAAGAATAAAGAAAATTTGCCCCAAACTGTGCTCTCAAAATCCTCCTCGACCTCTTGTCTTGCTTCCTTCTTATCTGTGAAATCTTTTCCAAGAATGATGGTTGAAATGAGGAGTTTGGATGCATATATATATATATATATATATATATATATATATATATATATATATATATATATATATATATATATATATATATATATATATATATATATATATATATATGGTTTTAATATTTAATGAATAGACATGTCCTTTGGCTAAGGATCATGAGCCTACACAAGTCGACTTGGGCATTTTGACAGTTTTCAACATGTAAATTAAAAAATTTATTTCTCTCTAATGACAGGGAATTTTATGGCATGTAAGTATTAATTAAAAGCCCTTGACCTTATCTACAAGGTGGTGAATATATCTTAAAAAGATAATATCCCCTTAACACAAAAAATATTTTCTTTTTGGTGGTTCATTGTCATAAAGTATGAGACAGATTTTTGGATTATCACCAAAATGAGATCTTCATCCTTGAATGCCTCAAAGTTATGAATGCTTGTATAGGGGCCTTCCATAATTTTTCTTCATTCGCAAAGGTAGCTAGGCATTATAAGAGCATCATTCATGTGTGTAAGACTTATGCATCATGTGACTTGAATACGCATCATCTTCATGCTTAGGGTTTTCTCCTAGGGTCTACATAAGGTTAGGGCAACATCTCAAAGGTTAGGACATGTATCACAAGAATATTTTCCATCACAATAATTCCATATTGACATCAATGACAACTTTGACCAGCAAAAATGTTATGAATTGCATACTACAATGCAATATACACACGAGAAATTCATCTCAATATTGAATAGAATGCAAACATACATTCAAATAGAAGATGATCTAGCATAATTGAACAAAAATTGTGTTAGACCTACACCTATTAACCCTGATTTCCCCTATAATCTTTTTTTATAAAAGTAAAGATGTTGCTTTGCACAACAACAACAAAGTTGTCAATTGTTCCTGATGACGAAATTGTCATCAATGAGATTGATCAAGAAGAAGAAAACCATCACAACTTCCCTTCCTATTTACATACAACAACATTGCCTTAAAATATAGCCATGAAATTAAATATGTTAGTTGAGATCTATGTTGGAAATTACGACTCGCAAGATGGCCTTGTTAATGGAGCAGATGAAATCATTAAATCCTATACAAAACAAATGAAATTGATGTCATATGGATCAAGTTCTTTGATGCAAACATAGGGCATTGCCAAGCTCTAAAGTTCGCTCACTTATATAATAAGGCATTTTCGAATATTGGATCCCCATATTGTGAATAACAAAACCAATAACACCATCAGAAAAAATATCCTATATCAAAATACAAAAACAATTGCATGTTCAATTGGCATGTGCACACACAATACATATATCACAAGGCATCACACTAGACAACCATGCATTTGATGCTATTGGAATACGAACCCATGGATTAGACTACACAACTTTGTCTCGTGTTAGGAATATGCAATCCTTGTTCCTATTAAAACCTCTATAGAAACAAAACTTCAAAGTTAAGAAGAAAATAGAAATAAAAATGGATTGTCTACGATAGACTGCAAAATGGGAACTAGATTACAACTATAAATATTTGCACACATATTCATGCACATCAGTTCTCTCTCTAAACACTCATAGTCTAGAAACCTATATTATTGATGTCGTCAATGACTATGATCTAATGAAAGTTCATATTTTGTGTCTACAAGAGACATGTTTGAAATAAGACATTCTACAACAAAAGTTCAAAACCAACTATCCCACAAATCCGGTGGAGAAGAACTAGTAAGGGCATAAATAAGAATGTATTCAGATTTATTTACAACATTGTTTTCATACATGGGAACTCTTGACTTCTTTTGAGGATGATGGCCTTCTTCACGGTCGCTTGAAGAATATGTTCTATCGCGGTTATTCCTTTGATTGTATTTTCTTCTTTTATTATTGTCGTTGCTTATGGTGTTGTAATGTGGCCTTTTTCTCTTCTCAGGATAGTCTCGAGCATAATGACCTTTCTTCTGGCAATGATATCATTCAATATGATATAAATATATGTAATTCCTTCCTTTTGAATTTTAAAAAGGAGGCTTCCTTGATGGACCTCCTTTTCCCTTCTTCTTTTTGTCATGAGTGATATATGCAGCGAGATCTCCCTCTTCATGCTTTGGAATCCTTCCTCTTGCTATCATCCTTGATTCTTCTTGAGTGAGATTCCCAACAATTTCATCAAATGACAGAAGGACATTGTTGTTGCTTATTGTAGTAATGAAAGTTTCCAAAATAGGAGGGAGACCTCTAAGAGTCACAACTACTAGTTCCTTGTCAGACAAATTTTCTCCAACTCTTTGCAATTGATCTCTAAGGCGAGATATTCTCATAATGTAGGATTAAACAACTTCTCCTTTGTTCATCCTGGTTTCCTTTAGCTAATATTTCAAGGTGATGCTCTCATTCAAATTATTGATTTCATACATGCTAGATATTTTTTCATACATATCTTTAGACTTTCTTAAATTCTCAATAGATGCATGTAAATGATCTTGTAAACCAACAGCTATAATTTGCTTTTCTTTGGACTCACCTTTCTTGTACCTATTTTTGAGGGAAGTGGAAGAATTTTCTGGAGGCTCGGGCATCCTTACTTGAATGTATTCCAACACATCATTGTTTTCAACTATGATCTCCAACCTGACTTTCCATGCTGCAAATTTTCATGCGTCACCCAACTTTTCATGCTCCTTGAAGGTAGAGGAAGACATCTTGACCTTGACTAATAAATCTTCTTCCTAATAATGAGGGCTTCAATGCTTGTCTTATTTTGGGCTTGTCCTTCACCTTAGCTCTGAAACCATGTTAATTTTTTAGATTGTTCTATGTTGTATCAATTACTTTATCCCAATTCACATCTTCATTTAACAATGCATCCAATTATTTGCAATGTATCCAATCATAAATTGTAACTGAAGATATAACAATATATGCAATGACAAAGAAGACAACATCATAGTCATAAGAGACAATAGATTGGTCCAAGACCAGGGAAAAACCCCACAAGGGGGAAAACCCTTTCAAATCTTCTTCTTTATTAGATCATGATAAAAAAAATTCAGCAAAGAGTACAATAAGCCCAATACATAATCTTGCAGCTGAGATTTACAAAATAGAAATAGACTACAGAACTATAGAACAACAAAGAGAAACCCCTTATCCATCAAACCACTAAAGCCAATAGAAGGCAACTGTCAAACCTTATATCAAAACCCTGGATGCTCTTAGCAAGGTAGACTACATGTGACTAAAAAAATTGGACGCTCCCATAGCCACTATATGAGGGCATCTGTGTATGACTCAGATGCTCCTAGGAAGGCTTTATGCATGCGTTGGGGTCAAACACTCACATAACTACTCCAAACCCGCGGATGCTCCCTTCCATCTATTTTGCGAGTGTCTGGGACTGCCTAGATGCACCCTTGACCTCTTTGTGCATGCGTCCGGGGACCAACACTGTTTGATCTGCTTCTGAAACCCTGGACATTACCTTCAAGATTTTGTGAGAGTGTTTAGGACTACATGGACACTCCCTTAGCCATTATGTGTGTACGTTCGAGGATGCAAATTCTCAGTTACGTGCATGTGTCTGAGAAACAAAAACCCTAGATTTGTGTGAGCTTCACCCTTGTAATTTCAAACCCTTGTGCGAACTTCCTCCATCAGACTTGTGCGAACCAAGACAAAAGAAGAGAGTAGAAGATGGCTTGATCAATGTGTCTAAATGAGCTTGAGGTCTCTTCTATTTATAGGCTTCCATGAGGGTCCACTTGGGGTTGAGGCCGACCTGTCCAATTTTACATGTGCTTAGGGCCAACCTATTCCATTATACATGAGTGGATAAAATAATTCAAAAATCAACTTTTGCTTGTCCAAATAGGGTGATCTTTAGGTCGATTTTGGTCCTCTCAAAAATAGGAATTTAATGCAATCATCATCTCAGTCATCTGATCTGTCCAAGGTGGAATTTGACCCTAGTTTCAAAAATTAACATATGCAATTTCCCACATTTTACATACTTGTTCACCCATGCCATTACAAATAAACTAATGAATACTTCTATAATTTCATATCAAAATAAATCATTGGCTTCATGTACCATAAACAACACTATTAAACTATATGCATGGCTTGCACATTATGTTTAATTATTTTAATAATCATTATTTCAATTTATACATATGATGTCACATGTTCAGAATGAAACTAATATCTTAATTCTTAACTTGCTGATAGAAATCTACATTGCATTTGCTAAATTTGGGTTGGATCTTGGCTAGATAAGAGCTTCAAAGTTGTGAACTAGAGCTCGTACTGCGTCAATCACTTATGTCCAGATTCATTAGTGTTTTCTTTAGCATATACAAAAATAGGTATGCAAATTTGTCTCATTTTCTTCCACTTGTGATCACATTGTGTTTAATATTTTTTTTCAAATCCACTTCTATATTGTTTGCATCTAGGTTCCTAAATAGAAACATTCTCCATATTTATTTTCCTTTTAATGTTGCACTTTCATTAAAAAAACATTGTAAACATTAGCTAATATGAATATTTAAAGGAGATTCCTTTTTAAAAAAATTAGTGTTAATTTTATACAGCATAGAGAACATTATCAAACTATATTCATGGTTTGAACATTGTGCTTAATTAGGCTATTGCAGACTATTGTTATATGGGAATTAGTACCACATCCCTTGAGTGGAAATTGTTGTGGAACACACTATTATTGTGCTTGATAATTTGCTAAACTTTATGTCATACATATCCATATCGGTCCAAGAAATAGGAAAATAGAAGCAACAGCCAGGAAAAGATTAAAAAATTATGCCATAAATAACTTTGAATTTCCTAACAATCACATGTTTCTATAGATGCAATAAGAAATTGAAAATAAGACTCATCACTTTAGTCTATCAGGTAACACAAACTAGAGAAAGCATGTCGGGTTTAGTCCATTCATTGGTCATTATTTCCCTTTCTTAAAGTTTCCTACTGCTTTTGTTACATGTCATAAGTCAATAGTTTCATAGATAGAAACTCATATGGAAACTTCATTGTCTTCTTTTGCAGGCGTGTTTTGCATATATGTGGAAGTAAAAATGTCAAGTTAGTTTCACATTGCATTATACCATCCATTTTTCATTGTTTCATTGCAAACACAATTTCTCTTTCTTGTCCCAAGTTTCCCAATCTTGCAAACACAAGACAATTGCAATTAGCTAGCTAGTTTCAATGAAAAATTTAACCAAACAACTATAGAAATATGGCTGAAGTAATTGATGTGGACAATTACCAATCAAAGGAGAAATGCAACAATGATGCGACTATTTACAATGTCTTGAACACCAATAATATTTTTAGACTTTAGGCATTTTCATACAGTCCAAGCAATTCTCTTTTCAATACAATTGAAGTAATTTTTCATTTTTGATATATGTCCACTGAATTGTGAATGGCACAATTGACCACTTCTTGACATGCCTCGAGCAAGGCCAAACAGAGGAAATATAATTGTTTAATTGTGAACCAACACCTAATTTCTTGTATCAGCTTCATGGAATTCATGTTGTCGAAACATATTTGTGGAGAATGCATCTTCCTGCTTCAAATGGTCCTATTAGCAATGAACGAGGACTATGGGGAGATACATATTTCATACGCTAGTTGGCCAAATGGTTGATTTTACCAATAGGAATTTGGTCAATTACAAAGAAGAAAAATGTATTTTCTATACCCATTGCATATATTGTTGCATGATGAGAACCCTCTTAATAGGAACTACGAACCATTGTTGTACAAAACAATAGGTCGATCCATTGTAACATGCAATGAATACTTCTCTCCTTCCTGCAAAGATATACAAATCTATTGCCAAATAATGAATAACAAAATGCAAGTCCATGGATTGCATAAAGGAAAAAGTTTATATCCATTTGTGGATATAACATGTTATCTTCACTTTTTCATTTGATAGCACTTGACTTTAATGTAGAATCCTTAAGACTTTACATTGTCCAATAATTTTTCAATTCAATAATGTGCAATGCACAAGATGCATTGAAATGTTTACAAAAATATCTATGAAATGATGTCATGAAAACTAAAAAATAAAGTTACAAACTTGCAAGAATACCTTATTAATATGGAAATTCCATATGAAAAAGGTGGGGTTGAAAGTGAACCATTTTTTTTGCAATGGGTTGTAGAAATTTCTGTTTTCCCACCCCGGTTTTCAGTTTCTCCTTATTTCTCCCATATAGTTAAATGCCATTTCCCATAACCATACATTTAACAAGCTGGAAAAAATAAATTTGCTGAAAACACAAATTCTGGAAATTTTATAGAATGCTGGAAATTGCAGAAATAAAAATCAGCAGTAATAAACAGCCATTAAAACACATTTAAACGCTGAGCTTTTTGGTCAATGTGACCCTGGAAAAACCCCCTAAAACTCTTGGGGAAAACCAGTTCGAGAGCTCTTCTTTATTTCTGAAAATGCCTTTTTCACAGTGAAAAATATTCAGCAAAAAAATCAGCAAGCAAATTTACAACTTATCTCTTTTCCCATGCCTCACAGTAAATTGGAAATTACAGCAAACAGGACAGCAATAAATGTTGTACGGCCTCCTCGATTTTCGTGCCCACTTTCTACATTAAATGTTGATGTACGGCCAGCATTAAATGCGTTGTACAGCCTACAAAAAATGCATTGTACGGCCCTCGTTTTGCGTGTAGAAAAACCAGCAGATTGCTCCTCGATTTTTGTGCAAACCACTCCTCGAAAATCGTGCCAAAATCTGCCTTTCACTGTGTGCTAAATCAGCTATACAAATCTGTTCAACTGCTGCCTTGGAATGTGTGCCAAGCTGCTATCTCTTTCTCCTCCCTGCTCATAAATCTCTCTTGCTCTCTTGCTCTCCTTCTCCCAATCTGCTCATGAAAGAATGAATGACCTTTTCCTCCTTTTCCTCCTTTAATCTAACCCCAAGTGACTTTTGGGTGATCCAAGTGACTTTTGGGTGATCCCTAAATCCAATGGCTGAAATAGATTGAGATCTAAGGGTGAGATTAAATGCTCATTTAAATCTCACTTTTTATTTTTTAATTCACCCCACTTTAATAAAGACCCACTTAGTCATTTATTTCCAAAGTCACTTTTCCTTTCTAATTTTTCATTGACTTTATAAAAGTCACTTTAAAAGTAGACTTAGTAACTTTATCACTTAAAGTCACTTTTAAATTAGATTTAACTTTATAAAATTATAAAGTCACTTTAGGAGAAAAATTAAATTCTTTTGGACACTTTTCCCTAGGCCAAAGATCAAAGCCCAAGGGAACCACCTGTCCTTCGGTACCAAATTTCAACATGGGCAACAATAATATTCAAAGTAAACATACAAGAATGGTCCTTTCTAACTAGGGGCATTGTGAATATTTCCAATGCAATAGTTGTTCAAATCAAACATACAATATAGTGTCATTTGAAATAGATACATTGCACACTCATTATGCACCATTGTCAATAGATGAACATAGAAACAAATACAATCTACATTTTCAATTTGCACATGCAACATGGACCTATGTCAACAAATGCACATAGGCATGAAGGCAAATTGCACTATAGTATGGTGCAATGAAAAAATATAAAAATAATAAGATCAACGTCCATATATTAAAACAACTATTGCTTTTAGAAACAAAACACCATAAAAAATCATGCAAACAAAAGTTGCAAATTCAACATCGTTGCTTACAAAAAAAGAGTCCTTTAACAATTTACATGACCAAGATAGAAGACACACCTGAAAAGAAACGTGCAATATCTAAATAGTTGCAATTTCAAAATAATATAGGGAGCATTGGACAAGACTTGAAACACATATATGTAAATTTATTTGACAACCATAGAAATCTTTTGCTTGAAAGTAATATGCAAATTTTGCAAGATAACACTTCAAAATGGAAAATTTCCAGAACTTGCTACACCTGATAAGATTAGGTGAAAAAAACCATTGTCAATTGTAATCGTAGTCTCAAAACTTGAAGAACGTCTCGCGGCATTAAGAATTGAATTTGCACAAATAAGATAATGGGATCACAAATGATCACAAATGGGTTTAATAGGATCAATTATTAATGTTCCTGTCCAAACACACATTGTCACAATCTATGGAAAACACAACGATAGTTGTTGCTACATTGAAAAGATGATTGGAATATAAAATGCATTTCAAACAGGAAAAGTTTGTTTCCAAAATGTATAGAAGGCATTCAATGAACTAAGTTCTCAACACCTTTATAGAGTTGAAAACATTAGCATAAATAGAAATTGGGATAGCATCTTACAATCAACTGCCTTGAATGATCCAAATGAAAATATGGACATTGAAGAAAAAATGAAGCAACCAACGATTCAAAAAATGAAACACCAACTGAAACATTGGTACACTGTTACATATGGTCCCAATCCATCCATGATTTGCAAGACAAGCTAATTGAACTTGCTCCAGCTGAAGGGAAATGCCCCCTTGAAATTTTCATAGACAAATATGAAGAGGAACAACCCTTTTCTTTGGTGACCCATGTGATAGTGACTTTGTAGAAAGATTCCTCTACCAAAAAATTGTGCAATGGGAATTAATGCACTACAGTGGTGATTTCTCTCACCACACAACTAATTTTTTTTCAAAACTTTGCGAGTAATAATTGAAAAAGTTCTTTCATGCATTTCAATAAGAATCACAAAAGGAAAATTAAAAGGAAGAAAGTTACTACCAAAAGATGTTAAATACAAACTAAACTTGGACAACACTCTTAAAAGCAACATTGGTTACATGGATTTCAAACACATAAGAAATTTTCCTAATTTCTTACAATAGATGAAGAAAAATAACGATACATCAACAAGGACCACCAAGTTTCTTCATCACATTTACAAGTGTTGAACATCGATGGACTCCATTGATCAACAGATTGACCAAATTACATGACAAAAGGAGAAAAAAATCATATTAAAATAATAGAAGACTTTAACATTGGTTATCTCCTCCAAGCCTTTCTACCCCTCCAGAGGTATAAGACAAGGAGACCCCATGTCTCCCTTCCTTCATTATGGTCGAAGGTTTAAGCAGAACCCTAAGTGCAACCAACCTTAATAACTCTCTCATTGCCTCAAGCTTCATAACAATGCCCCCTCCTCAACCAATCAACAATTTATAGAAGATACCTTGTTAATGGGAATCCCCGCAGTCAAGGAAGCAGTTACATTCAAAGAAATTCTAAAAAAAAAATTGGATGCCTCGGGGACATCTATCAACCTCGAAATTATTCTTCTTCAACACTCCTATTTCCATTCAAAGAAACATCACTAGAACTCTTGGCTTTCAAAAATGTTATCTCCCCTCCAGTTATCTGGGTGTCCCTCTCACTGACAAATTCTTCAAAAAATCCAATTGGGAGGACCTTCTCAACGGACTTCGCAAAAGACTTTCCAATTGGACCTTTCGCTTCCTTAATCTAGCGGGTAGACTTGTCTTGGTTAAATCAGTGTTGCAGGCCATGCATTTGTATCTGTTTTATGCTCTAGATACCCCCAAGTCATTCATTAATGCCATCAGATGCTATCAAATGAACCTTTTATGGAGGGGCTTATACACTATGAAAAAATGGGCTCTTGTAGCTTGGGAGAATGTCTGCAAGCCAAAATATGCAGGAGGGTTAGGTTTGAGGGATCCAAATATTCTTAGGAAATCCATAGGGGCCAAAACATTATGGCATTGGCTAGACAACTCGCATACACCTTGGGGTCTCATCCAAAGGGAAACATATTTGCCTACTCACTCAAATGACAATCTCATCAGGCTTGCAGGTGACATCAAAGGTTCTGCGATCTGGAACCAAGCTTGGGAAAATAAAGCTATCATTCAAAAGCATAGCTTTTGGGAGATTGGTAATGGAGAAAAAGCCCTCTTTTGAGAGGATGCATGGAAGAAACTACCAGACTTAAACAGGGACTAGTTTTCCTCGCTTCCAATTGTTATGAAAGATAAAGGAAAGCACAAGGTTGCTCATTACTAGAAGCCCGAGACTAGGAAACATCTTCTTCGACTGGAACATATTTGCCAGCACCATTCAAGAAAGACAAATCCAATTTGACAGACTAGAAGATAAGATTAGATGGGGTAAAATTCAGCAGGGCATTTCAATCTCAAAGAAGCCTATGACTATATGTCAAAACATGACCAACTTCAGCCTCAACAAAAATGGAAAACTCTATGGAACAAATAATTATGGCCCAAAATTACTCTTTTCCTATGGCTAACCATGCAGAGGAAGATTCTAACCTGGGACAATTTATGGAGAAGAGGATTCAAGGGTCTATCAAGATGCCCTCTCTATGAAGCGAATGAGGAAACAATTAACCATCTTTTTAACATTTGTGACTACACCAGCAAACTTTGGGAGTCGGCTGAGGTTTTATTCAGAACTTCTGATAGGGACAGGACTTCCATCCTTGGCACTCTGGACAATTAGAGACCTTCAATTTCCCCACACCCAATGGTTGACATGGCTTGCAACATTGTCCCGGGTACTATATTTTGGTTAGTTTGGAAAGAGTCAAATGATAAAATATTCAAAGATGAAAAAAAGTTGGAAGAAGGCCTCCTCACCTCAATTAAATAGGTTATCCATGAATCGGTCACCATCTCCAAATTGTCGAACTTATGTGGCCCCCCTCGTCCTAATGATCAGAGAATCTTGCAACTCCTTTAGCTGCACCCTCCCCCTCATAACAACATGACTCCGACGATGGAAAAAATGGATGCTCCCTATGACTAGTGTCCTCCCGAAAAAGACACCCTCAAATTTTAATTACGATGGAGTTGCTAAAGGTAATCTTGGAGCCACTGGTTTTGGGCGAGTTTTTAGAAACTCAAAAGGGGAGATAATTTGGATATACACAGGCATCCTGGGAACTGCTACCAACAATGTAGCCAAACTCCAAGCTCTGGAGCACGGTCGTAACATTGCCAAAGTCTAGGATTTTGGCCTCTCATCGTGGAAGGATATTCAACTCTAGCTACCCAGACCTGTCAAAAGCTCCAACAAGGCACAACAGTCACCAAAGTCATGGAAAGTTAAAGGCTTAGCAAGACCCTTCATCACATCAACCAGCACATTAGAGAGTTGAATGGGCTCCACTTCTAGGCCATTAGATGGAAGGCTAATAGCATGGCTAATAGGTTGGCCAATGAAGGTAAAACTGGTAGCACAAGAATCCACTCCCTTGCATGGAGGGACCTGGATGAAGGACCTCTCCACCAAGATTGAGAAGATTTAAATAATAAAGAAAAAGGAGTACGGGAGAGACTCAATACTAAGATCGCCTATCAATCTCTCGGACAAGATCAATACAATCTCCACATCCCCTCATGATGAATTCCTCTTCGAGCAACATTCCCAATTCTCTACATGAAGAAAGAAAATCCGAGATCACAATGATCTTTCAGAACCACCGCCAACCTGATCCCTCGACCAGTACCATTTCTCATTCTCTCATAACTGCTTTCTACCTTCATCTAGCCATAATTAGTGGCAAATTCATGATTGCCTCTTTCCCTCATACCTCGGTCACCTGCTCCTCCTATGAATACCCTTACCCTCTCGCTTCTCCCCACTGCTCCTTTTTCCCGTGAGCCTTCACTTTCATCACCTCTATTTTGGATTTTCCTCCTGATTCCCCTCCCATCCTTATCATGGCTTCTCGCCGAGGCTCAACCCCTACCCCCCATCGCAGTCGAGGTCGTAACAATGAAAGGTAGGACAATCCCAATATGCAACACCACACTAGATTTTAGACTTCGGCGAGAAGATTCTCCCTCAATTATGTTGTCTCTATTACCCCTGAAACCCAAGTGTGCATACACAATTTGGAGCTCTAGGCGTGCAATATTAGAGGGCGGTGACCACCAAAGAGGTGGACGCTCAATTCGAGTGGATACCCAAACCAGGCCTCACCAGGGCCAGGGAGAACTTATATAGCCATACCATCGATCTCTCTTAGCAGCTCAAAACCATGCTCGACCTCGCTCTAGAAGAACAATCTAAAAATTCCAAAGCACTAGAGGCAAAGTTACATATGCTGAGTGAAAAATTTACAATCTATGTGGAATCAGTCCATCACAGGCACTTCATCACAAGGGATTTGCCCCATTATGCCTTACTCAAGTGTCACATCGCCACCATGTAGGCCAGTGGCAGAGGCTCTCCTAGGATAAAAAGAGAGACAGTCGATGCCTCCACCAAACACCAGGTCATTATGGACACCCCATCTGGTAGTTCTCCCGAGAATCCCATCAGGCTGGAGGACAATCCTTTGGACGACCAAGATTAATGACTCTCTGCACTTATGATACTCTCTGCATGTCTATGGTACTCTCTGTGTTTTGGGATTTTCCAATTACTTCTAGTTATCTCCCTCTCAGGACATTGGGAATTTTTTGTAAAAATGGCTAGAAGAAATTCCATCTCTCCTTTTAGCCCAAAGGAAGGGGATATTATTGTAACTATTGTAAGAATTGTAATAGGAATTTATGTATATAGTGTAAGAGCCCTAAGCTCGAGACACCCCACTCCAAATGTAATTACCACCATTTGATATAATAGAATCTTTCTTACTTACAAAAAAAACATTGATTATCTCATAAGAAAAAAATGCAGTAACATGTACTCATTATTATAGGCATAGAATTAATGCCTTAAAGCAAATTATATCTCAAGATAAATGTTTCTTCAAAGAGATAGTGGATCACTATTTCATAACTAAATTCCAAAATAGAGGAAGTGAACATGAACATGGGTTGCTATGGGTAGAAAATTCACCAATATATGGAGTCAATAGTAACATTGATATTAAAAACTTCATAGATATTTATTTGACTTGTAACATAGATCACCTTGATCCAGAGCTTGCAAAAATACATGAACACCACCATATAAAAAGTTGTAAAAAGAGGAAAAGTGCACATTGTATATACAATTTCCCAATGCCGCCCATGAGAGGCACAAAGCTTCTTGAACCAATTGGCTCGGTAGATGACACAATGAACACAAAATCAAAGTATTTATATGATATCTCGGAAAACAAAAAATATGATAACAACATCACTTTTGACCAATTCTTAGATGAATTACATTTAACTAAAACTGATTACATTGTAAAAATACAAAGTACATTGAAGCAACCAATGATTTTATTAGAACGAAAACCCTCTCACATTTCGAACAATAGCTTTGTAAAAAACATGCCACAACTATAGAATGCAAATATTAATGCCCAATTTGTCCTTAATGCATATGCAGCTGCATCATATTGCACATATTACATGATAAAAGTTGACAAATCAATGACAAATGCATTCAAAATAATAAGAAGAGAACTTGAAAACAACAAATTAAATGCTATTGAAATAATATGTTCATTGGGAAATGCTTTTCTTAATCTCCAACAAATCTTAGCTCAACAAGTAGTACATATAATACTTTCTCTTCCATTGAATCATAGTTCACGAGAATGCATATTTATAAACACAACACCAATGGATGAATGCACATTTATCCTCAAACCATCGTTCTTGCTAAAACAAGAAGATGACAACTCCGAAAACGTATTATGTAATTCCATTATTGATTATTACATTGATCGGCCTAATGCTACAAAGCATATATGCCTTGCTGAATTTGCCTCAAGGTATAACAAAAATGGCACAACCATTTCAAAAAGAAAGAAACCAAAGGTCATACAGTTATCAAATACAAAAAACATATTGATTATGAAAACTATTGCAGGGAAAAGCTCTTGCTATATGTCCTATTTGATAAAAGCGAGAATGAATTGAAAGAAAACTTGTTATCATGGGAAGTTACTTATATCTTAAATGAAAACACAATAAATATAAATGAGTCTAAATATAACATCAACCCGCTCTGGGCAATCTAGAGAATGAAGCTCAAGAAATCCATGGAAAAATAAATAAATAAATAAATTTAATACAGGATTCCAGCATCCATTTCTACTTGAAAATGCAAAATATAGCAAACTAAGAAGAATGCTCAATAGAGAACAACAAGAAATTATCAAAAACATTGCAATGAAAAAACATATGAATATGGAGAAATCGCTATATTTATTGCTAAATAGAGGACCTAGAATTGGAAAAACACTCACAACAAAAGTAGTATTCCAAATGTTGATGCGGCTTTATGATGCACACCATTCAACTGATACTTTGAAACCAAAGGGGCTGATACTAAAATATACAGGAAAATCCACATATAATGTAGGTGATACAACTGTCCATTCTAAGCAGAAGAAGATATGTGCAAAAAAAAGTATTTAAAAAGGGGATGTGAATTGGGCTTTTCCGTAAGCATTGCAGTTAGCACAGCAATTATCAATAACAATGGAAGACCGTTTATCTAAATCCCCCAACGCCAAGCACAACCACAAGGTGGTGGTCATAATGGGAGCCATGGGGTCCGGAAATCGCGTCTTGCTATTGATTTGGCTCAGCACTTCACTGCCCAGATCCTAAATCGCTATATTTATTGCTAAATAGAGGACCTAGAATTGGAAAAACACTCACAACAAAAGTAGTATTCCAAATGTTGATGCGGCTTTATGATGCACACCATTCAACTGATCCTTTGAAACCAAAGGGGCTGATACTAAAATATACAGGAAAATCGACATATAATGTAGGTGATACAACTGTCCATTCTAAGCAGAAGAAGATATGTGCAAAAAAAATATTTAAAAAGGGGATGTGAATTGGGCTTTTCCGTAAGCATTGCAGTTAGCACAGCAATTATCAATAACAATGGAAGACCGTTTATCTAAATCCCCCAACGCCAAGCACAACCACAAGGTGGTGGTCATAATGGGAGCCACGGCGTCCGGAAAATCGCGTCTTGCGATTGATTTGGCTCAGCACTTCCCTGCCGAGATCATAAATGCCGACTGCATGCAGGTAGATATAACAATAAGTAATTGTCTGTCAATCACATAACAAAGATAAACATAACCAGAAGGAGTCGATCACATAACAAAGAGAAACATAACAAGAAGGAGCACCAGACAATTACTTATTGTTATATCTACCTGCATGCAGTCGGCATTTAGGATCTGGGCAGTGAAGTGCTGAGCCAAATCAATCGCAAGACGCGATTTCCGGACCCCATGGCTCCCATTACGACCACCACCTTGTGGGATTTAGATAAACGGTCTTCCATTGTTATTGATAATTGATGTGCTAACTGCAATGCTTACGGAAAAGCCCAATTCACATCCCCTTTTTAAATACTTTTTTTTTTTGCACAAATCTTTCTTCTGCGCAAAATATTTCTAATTCAATTCTCCAAAGAATTTGAAGGGATCAGGAAGAATCAGGAGAGATAAGAGGTGCGAATCGAACGGGTCAGAGCATGCATCCAATGATGCGGAGGGACAGAGAGAGGGACAATACCATAAGTATCACCATTTTTACTGTCCCTGACCGTGTCCCGCACCATGCTCTTGTCTTCTATTCTATTCTATTCTTCTACCTGCCACTCCTCTCGCCTCCATTCTCGCTTCCCCTCACCCCAGCTAACTAACTTTCCACTCGTGTGTTGGGTGAGAGAATCTAACACTTGCTTCCCCACCACCGTCCCTTTCCATCCCTGCTCCTACACTTTATTCATAAGCATAGCTTCGCACAGAGGTTTTCTTCCGTTTCATCCACAAAAATATACGTTTACGTTTTTTGAGTTTGTGGAGCTACATACACCATCTATAAAATATACGTTTACGTTTTTTGAGTTTGTGGAGCTGCATACACCATATTCTCTTCTCTCCCCCCTCGCTTTTGATTTTGTCTCTTTTACGTGGACTGCACTCTTTCACGCTTTCTAAAGATTTGACACAAACGGACACACCACATGTGTCTTTGTTTGCATCAACGCTTTTTTCGTATTGCGTTTCACGTCGCAAGGTCTTTGATTGTGACATTCCAAAATAGCATGTTATTAAACAAAGCAAAAAAACTAGAAGTGTTGCTTCTAAGAAACTTATGCAAAATACCATCTTATTAAATAAGAAAATTGATGCAAAATAGCATGTTACTAAACAAAAACCAAGTGTTGCTTCTGCAAATTTGCTGTGTTTTAATTTAAATTTAGGAAAATAAACCCTCACTCCATTGTAGTGATTTATTTTACAAATAGGGATTTTATTTTCATTCTTGGTTTGTTTTTTGTTTTTTGTCTGTCTATATGTGTTACCCTTTGTTTTCATGTATTGTTTTTAATCTTCTTCATTCTTAAGTTTCTTTGCTTTCTATTATGCAATTACAAGCATAAGCATTGGTTGAAGCCTATATAAAAGGGTAACAGTCTATATAAAAGGGTAACAGTCTACTCGTTCTTGTATCTCTTTGATCATCATCATCCTCTTCATTTACCTAGGTTTTTGGCTTATGTGTAACCCTGTTGTTGATGCTCTCACGTCACTAAGTAAAATATCATATGTTACTTAATATATACCTTAATCCTAATCCAATGAATGATTAGTAAGTGAAACCAACTTAAGCAAACTCTTACCATGCATTGTCGTAACCAAGTATTTCATTATCATTTAATTATCTTTCTATATAAAAAGAGATAATAAGGAGAAATTACAACACCATAAAATCTTCTAGTAGCCTACATGTACATGACAATGCAAGACCCAAATGCACATTTTTTTAGATATGTAATAATTTAGTCAATTCCAACTAAAACAAGGGACAAAACTCATTATTTATGATGGAAACATGATTAAGACTAGCAACTAAACCCTTAAGCAAATAATAAAGATGGTTGACTTATAGAAAATACCTCAAATCTCCCAAATTACACTAAGGCAATGACTAATTCTTCAAATGTTTCTTTAAATCACCCACATTTGTTCTAATGTTATTAATTTGGAACCATTGAGTTTGCAACAACTTTATTTCCCTTTCTTTTTGTCTTCATTTTGACATATATATGATAGATTACGTTGAAGCCATCTCAAACTCTAGTCTTTCATAAAATATGCAATGATAATATTGTATTCATTATCCACAATTATTGACTCCAATATCACTCTTTATGCTTCCATGAATATCCAACATCTACAAACTTTTGTTAATACTTGTAGAGAAAACCCTAACAGTTTTGCAATTTATGAACTCAACTACCTATCCTTCAAGGAAAATTTTAGGGGCTAATTTTCCATGATTTTTCCCAAAAAAAAACAGATTCACCAATTTGCATTTTCTCTAAAAACAATTTGCCCAGATTTTACAGTACAAAACTATTTTACGTTAAAATTCACCAAAATGAGATATTCATCCTTGAATGCCTCAAAGTTATGAATGCTTGTATATGGGCCTTCCATAATTGCTCTTCATTTGTAAGGATAGCTAGGCATTATAAGAGCATAATTCATGTGTGTAAGACTTTTGCATCATGTGACTTGAATATGCATCATCTTCATGCTTAGGGTTTTCTCCTAGGGTTTGCAAGAGGTTAGGGAAACATCTCAAGGGTTAGGACATGTATCACAAGAATATTTTCCATCACAACAATGACATATTGACATCAATGAAAAATTTGACCAACAGTCTCCCCTTTGTCATTGATGGCAATATTCTTGCCCTTCAACAATTTCTCCCCCTTTGACATCAATGGCAAATGAGGTGCCCAAGTACTCCCCCTATCAAGTTGCTTCTTGATATGGTATACCATCGTATTTTTTTCATCAATGATAGTTCTCCATGATAGATATGTTGCTCCATTTGTCATGGTGCTCCTTTTTGTTATGTTTCCCTTTGCAACTCCCTCTGTCCTTATGCTTTTAATTAATGGTCTTGCTCCCCCTAAGCCTTTGCATGGAAATGGATAAGGTAGATGATCAACCAACTCCCCCTTCTTGCATAAACTCATTTAGCTCTCATTTTTTCTTAATACAAGAAGGGTTGTTGTCTTGTGATCAAGTGGAAGAAATCTTCACAATATCATGATTTTCTTCAATGGAGATACTATCAAGAGATGATTGTCCATGTATGACTCATCAGGAGTTTCATAGGGATTTTCACGAATAACTTCTGTAAGAATAATAAAGAATCACAAGCTCTCCCTAACAGTATGCATGGTATTCTTCTTAATTAGAAAAATCTCATCATCAAAACTTGTAATATTATCTCTGCCAATGATGCATTCATCAAATCAACAACATGTGTTGTTGACTCATCCAATTTTCTTCCTTCTCCATACTTGTGTAAATTTCTTCTCTTGCTTGATATTCATGTTTTTAGCTTATTTAGGGACCCAATTCAAGTTACAATCACGAGCCATATGTCCAATGTTATGCCATTTGAAGCATTCCATCTTGTTCATGAATGAGGAATATTGACTTCTTCTTGCAAAGTTGCTTCTACGGAGATGATAAGGACCATTATATTTGTCCTTGTGGTATGCCCTACAATCCTTTTCCACATGACCCAAGTTTGTACAAGAATAGCAGTAACCAAAAATATACTTTGGTACCTGGAAGATGAAGATTCCATTGATTTACTTCTGAAGTCATTATGTCTTGGGATTCTTTGATTAAATTTATTGCCTCTTGCATTCTTGACACGATCTTCATATCTTCTTGGAGTAGGGTTTCTTCCAACAGTTATCTTAACTCTTCTCCTTGCTTTTGCTAGAACTAGGGGCATCAATATTTCCTCTGAGCTTCTTCACGTCCTTGTTATTTGAAGCATTAGGGTTTGCATCATTACTATTTGAGTGTTCACCTGCATAACCAAGACCTGATTTATCAAGAGGAGATATTTCATTACTTAGGATGTAATCTAGGGTTTAAGATCTCTTTAGACTCTTGTTTAGATGATCAACTTCTTTCCTTAGGAGATCAACTTCTTCTTTCATCATGTTGCATTCTTCATCCTTCCTTGTTAGATGATTCTCCATTTCCTCCTTCATATTGGTTGCTTCACATGATTGGGCCTTAACTGAGGTGATTTCTGATTTTAATTTGGTGATTTCTTCATCCTTTTCTTCTATTTGGCATGTCATGGAATTTCTTTCTTTTTCTGCTTTATCGACTTGTCCTTCTAGGAGGGTCAAAACTTTCATCACCTTTTTAGCTCCTTGTGCTTGTTTCTTTACCTCTTCTAGTTGATATTTAAGGGAGGAGACCTCTTCTTTGTATTGACTGGTTTTTCTTTCAAGTTTGTTCAAGTCTTCATGTCTTTGTTGAGGATGGCTTGACAAAGTGTCTTCCCTTTTCTTTTCTTTATCTAATTGATTTGTCATGGATATGACTGTTGGAAATACTAAAAGGGGGGTGAATCAGTGTTTTCTTTCAATTGTTATTATTACCAGTTAGATTCTTCACAATTTAATCAAAGAAATGTATAAGTATAATTTTATTGAGTAAAAGAATAAATACAATATAAATATGTTCCCAAGCTCCAACTTGGTTTTGACGAGGCTCCAACCTCTAAGGCTTCGACCCTATCTATCCAAAGCACCAACCTTGAGTTTAGGAGCACCAACTCCAAGGACACCAATCTTGTTGTTGTTTAGTATAGAGTATAAAATATACTTACTTGATTGTCAAGGGGCTCTTCACTTGTTTCAAGATCAACTATACTTCATTTGTTTGCTTTGTCCATTACTGTTGTAAGAACCAGCACCTTGAGTATCCCATGTTACTACTTATTTCTCACTGCCTCTGTCCAAATTATCACTCACTGTATCAGAGTTCTTTGTGAAGGTGAATCTATCCCACTGCAGAGACCTGAGAAGCTTAGCAACTGTCTGAGATAGTGTCACTTTGTGGAGACCAAAAACATTGTGGGGACCAAGGAGCTATGACAACGAGGAGCTGCCCTTAGTGCTGCTATCACCATACAAAAATGAAAAAAACAGAAATTGAGGAATGGTGGAACTACGTCAATACGGTACTATGGAACTGTGCCAGGTAAAAAAAACCTATAGAACTGTGCCAAGAAATGACTGTGGAACCGTGCCAAGCAGAGACTATGGAACTGCGTCAATTTCAGGGACTGCGAAATTGTGTCGACTTCAGAAACTACGGAACTGTGTCAACTTCAGAAACTGCGTAACCGTGTTAATTCAGAGACTGCGATCTATGCCATGTAATGATTATAACTGCCCGAGAGTGTATTTTCTTCACCTTTATTTATCCTCTAAACTTTCACGAGATGTGAACAGGTCTTCCTTTGTTATCCACTTCTTTTTAATATGCTCCAAGTATGGCATTCCGTTTTCCAACAAATCATATATGTATACTATACCAATCGTGATTTTCCTAGTGTTTTTAATTAGGTTAGGGCAACATCGTGTATCACATTTGCAACAAGATTATTTTCCATCTCGGCCAATGCCATATTGACATCAATGACAACCTAGATTAATAATCTCCCCCTTTGTCATTGATGGAAATATTTTTGCTCTTCCAACATTCTCTCCCCCTTTGACATCAATGGCAAACGGGGTGCCAAGTATTCCCTCTGTCAAGCTGCTTCTTTACAAGAGTAGTTCTTCATGGTATGTTACTCCCCTTGTCAAACTGCTCCTCCTGTCATGCGGCATCTTTAAGAATCAACTTAATGTGATGCTAGAGCAATAACCCCCATTTTTTGGCGAAGATGTTCAAATGCTTCTCAAGGAAGAGGTTTGGTGAAAATATCTGCAATCTGCTCCTTAGTATTTATATACTCTAACTTGATGTTTTTTTCAGCCACCTGTTCACGGAGAAAATGATACTTGATTGGTATATGTTTGGTCTTTGAGTGCATCACAGGATTTTTGTTGAGACTGATAGCACTTGTGTTATCACAGTAGATGGTGATTGGTTGGTTGGTATCTATGTTAACATCCTTCAGAGATTCTTTCATCCATAATATTTGAGTATAACAATCTGCAGCAACTATATACTCAACTTCAGCTGTAGATAGTGATATGGATGTTTATTTTTTGTTGAGCCAAGATACTAAACAATCTCTCAGGAAGAATGCATTTCCACTAATATTTTTTCGATCATCAACACTTCCGGCCCAATCAGCATCAATGTATGCAGTCACAGTAAGGGTTGAGCTCTTAGGGTACCAAAGTCCAAAATGAGGAGTTCCTTTCAAGTATCTGAGAATTCTTTTTACAGCTAACAAATGGGATTGTTTAGGAGTTGATTGAAATCTTCCCACCATTCCTACTGTTTGCATAATGTCAGGTCTCGTAGTAGTTAAGTATAGGAGGGCTCCAATTATTGACCTATAATGAGTTGCATCTACTAGAGGAGAGTCATCATCTTTGCTTAATTTGCAATGTGTGATCACAAGTGTGCTCATGGGTGCACAATCTTCCAATCCATATTTTTTAAGAATGTCTTTAAGATATTTTGCTTGAGATATAAACATCCATGTTGTGGTTTGAGATACTTGTAGTCCAAGGAAGTAATATAGTTCTCTTATCATCAACATTTCAAACTCTTTTGACATATTTTGAACAAACTTATGGCTCGTCTCATCATTATTGCTAGCAAAAATCAGATCATCAACATAGACAAGAGTGACTAGTAACTTATCCTCACCCATCTTCATATAGAGATTACTCCCTGCCACCCCCTTCTTCAAGCCTTGTTGTTGTAGATAGTGATCCAATATTGAGTACCAAGCTCTAGGAGCTTGTTTCAACCCATATAATGCCTTTTTCATCTTACAAACAAATTTTTTTCCTTCTGCTAGATTAAACCCTTCTATTTGCTCCATGTAGGCTTCTTCCTTGAGTTCCCCATTTAGAAATTCTGATTTTACGTCCATTTGATAGCTTTTGAATCATTTTGAGCAAGAAAATTCCAAGAACATCCTTATAGCTTCCATACGAGCTACTAGTGCAAAGGTTTCTTCAAAGTCGATTCCTTCAATTTGTGAATAACCTTTACAGACAAGCCTTGCCTTATTTCTGATGATTTGTCCATCTTCATTCATTTTGTTTTTGAACACCCACTTAGTTTCAATTATATTTTTATCCTTTGGTCAAGGTACTAGCTCCCGTGTCTCATTCTTCTCGATTTGAGACATTTCTTCTTCCATGGCTTTCACCCAATGAGGATCTTTACTTGCTTGAGTAAAAGTTTCTAGTTCTGTCATAGATAGGAGAGCAACATCATTTTTCCTTGGTGTACTTGTCATCCTTCATTGGATTTGTATCCCCTCATATTCATTGCCAATAATTTGTTCTTCCAGATGATGTTTTTGGAGGAATTTCATCTTTGAAGGGGTTTGAGATGGTTCTTTTTCCTTCTTTTTTTTTTTATCTTTTTCCTCTTTTTCAGGTTCTTCTTCATTTTCTTCAATGAGAGGGTCAACTTCATGCTCTTCAATTTCCTTTTTTAAAGGTCTTCATCAATCTTCACATCAATGCTTTCCATTATTTTCTGTAGTCGATTATTGTAGCACTTGTAGGCTTTGCACCTAGTAGAATATCCAAGGAATATTCCTTCGTCAACGCGAGAATCAAATTTTCCTAGTGAGTCATCATTGATTTTTATGAAGCATTTGCTTCCAAAAATATTGAAGTATTTTACTAAAGCAGGTCTTCCTTTCCATAGTTCATAAGGAGTTTTCTCATTATTTGGTCTTAGTTGAGTTCGATTCAAGGTATAAACTATTGTCTCGACTGCTTCTCTCCAAAATTTTGATTGCAAGTTAGCTGCTAGTAACATTGTTCTTTCCATTTCTTGAACAGTTCAGTTTCTTCTTTCAACTACCCCATTTTTCTTGGGTGTTCTAGCAGCAGAAATTTTTCTTTCGATTCCATGTACTTTACAAAATTCATCAAATTCTTTTGATGTGAATTCTCCCCCTCTATCCATTTTAAGACATTTAATCTTAGAATCCTTTTCATTTTCTACCAGAGCTTGAAGATTCTTAAAACATTCAAGTGCTTCAGATTTATATTTTATGAAATATACCCACATCATTTTAGTATAGTCATCCAAATAAAGAAAAGTACCTTTCTCCTTGGAGCATCGGAGTTCTAGTTGGTCCACATAAATAAGCATGAATGGTCTCCAAAGGTTTTGATGTAGAGAACTCCTTGGTCTTGTGGTTGGTTTTAGTTTGCTTTCTATGTTGACATGGACCACATACACCTTGATTTGGCTTGAATAACTTTGGGATGTCTCGTACTGCATTAATCTTGTTGATATTGATCAAGTTATCGAAACTTGTATGTCCGAGTCGCTTGTGCCACATCCAACTTTCATCTGTTTGAATTAAGTAACATTTATCTTCTTGAATTTCGTTTAGAATGTAGACGTTATCTGATATTCTAACTCCTTTTGCCACTAGTTCTCTTGATGAAGAGTTCCTTATTTCACAATCTTTAGTGCT
The DNA here is from genome assembly GCA_031772625.1 of Pinus tabuliformis. Classification (NCBI taxonomy): domain Eukaryota; kingdom Viridiplantae; phylum Streptophyta; class Pinopsida; order Pinales; family Pinaceae; genus Pinus; species Pinus tabuliformis. The sequence continues at coordinate 313,418,792 of CM062808.1, read as the reverse complement.
AAAGACAACATTATGTCCTTGATCACAGATTTGGCTAACACTCAAGAAATTGTGTTTGAGCCCGTCTACCAGCGAAGCATTTTGAGACTTTCCTTTTCCATTAATAAGGGTAACAGTTCTTTTTCCAACAATTTTGGCAAATCCACTTCCAAAAGATACATTTCCTTCCTTTTTTTTCAATGAGACAAACTTCCTTTTGTCACCTGTCACATCTCTGGAACAACCATTATCCACAAACCAATGATTTTCATCATTGTGAGCACATGGAGCTAGGCCAAATTTATCAGTGTTGGGATTCTCATCTTTTTCTTCTCTTCTTTTGAGGGGGCAATTTTGTTCATTATGTCCATTATCATTACAAAATGAGAAAATTGGATCAAATTTGGCCAAGGGATCAAAAGAGTTATAGGTCTTGATTTTTCTTTTCCCTTTGAGACCATATGGTTTGTTTGTTTGATCCTTCAATTTTGGTGTTTCATTCTTACAAGCCATGCAATTTTTAGCCTGATGACCAAAATTTTTACAATAATAACAATGCCCCAAAAAAATAGTTTTTTACCTGTTGTAATAGCCATGATTTGAATCAACATTCTTCCTTGCAGTTACTCTCTCTTCATTCTTTGGATTTGGAATGGGCTTTTGATGAAATGATTTTTCTTCTTTCGAGTTGCTGGAAAGTATGTCGTCATAGCTTTTCGCATTATCCTTAGTACTTGATGATTCTCCTTTAAAAGCTATCCCAGATTTGTCATATTGAGGTTTTTGAGCATTTAGGATAATCTCAAGTATTTGAGAGTTTTCCCAACTCTTTTTGACTTGCTCCAATTCCTTCCTCAGAGATACTATTTTGGCTTCACAATTTTCACAAATTTCTTCCTTTTCTTTTAGCTTATTTTTCAAGAGGTTTTCCCTTCTTTTTGCTTCCTCCTTTTCTACCTTGAGAGAAATGATTTTGTTTCGTAATTTCTCATTTTCTTCAATGGCACTCATTGATAATTCATATATATTTCCTTCTAGACCTGAATCATCATCATTTGTGAATGCCATGAATAATACTTCTTGGCTTCCAGCATAGTCATTTTCTTCATCTGATTCATCATTACCTCCTTTGCGATGATGGAAATGATTAGTTGATTTATTTTTTATGACTACAAATTCATCTTCATCAGACTCATCTTGATTAGAGAAGAAATTCTTCTTATTGAACCCTTTCTTTTTGTATACCATCCTTTTAAAATCCTCCTCATCATCACTCTCATGCTTATGAGGACATTTTGCAACATAATGACCTATTCTTGCACATTTGAAACAAATAAGAGGGTACTTACCTTTTAGCTTGGATCCTTTCTTTAGTCTTCGTACAAATTGTGCCAATTCGGATTCAAAATCGGAGTCATCACTGTTCATATTCCATCCTTTCCCCTTTTTTGATTTTGAGGCCTTAAATGCTACATCTTTAGAATTTGGAAGTCCTTTTCTCATCTCATAGGCAATGAGAATTCCATGAAGCTCATCCATATTAAGAGTATCTAGGTCCTTCATTTCTTCTATAGCACATACTTTGGAGTCAAATCTATCAAGGAGAGATCTTAAGACCTTTTGAACAACAACTCTTTCTTCAATCTTTTCTCCCAACCCTTTAAGAGAGTTGACCACTTCAACTCGGAGAAAGTATGATGCAATATCTTCTTCATCATCCATTTTCAGAATTTCAAATTTCCTTCTATGAGTTTGAAGCTTTTCCTTCTTAAATTGGAGTCCCCATCATATAAGCTAACCAGCTTATGCCATACTTCTTTGGTCGAGTAACAATTCATGACTTTTGTAAATTCATCATCAATGATTCCACTAGTGATGGAATTTAAGGCTTTTGCATTTGCAATGCAAGGTTTCCTTTCGTCTTGATCGGTTGGAAAAGTGGAAGGAACAATGTACCCATTCAAAACCGAATGCTAAACTTTAGGTCCAAGGGACATTAAGTAGTAGGACATTTTTTTTTCCAAAACCCAAAATTTGTGCCATAGAACAAAGGAAGCCTTCCTGACACTTCTTGATTTTTCATTGTGACTAAGAATCCTTCTTCCAATTGTTAGGGTAATTATGAAGGAGCTGGCTCTGATACCAATTGTTGGAAATACTAATAGGGGGGTGAATTAGTATTTTCTTTCAATTGTTATTATTACCAGTTAGATTCTTCACAATTTAATCAGAGAAATGTATAAGTATAATTTTATTGGGTAAGAGAATAAATACAATATAAATATCTTCCCAAGTTCCAACTTGGTTTTGATGGGGCTCTAACATCTAGGGCTTCGACCCTATCTATCCAAGACACCAACCTTGAGTTTAGGAGCACCAACTCCAAGGACACCAATCCTCCTATTTTTTAGTATAGAAAATGTAAAATATACTTGATTGTCAAGAGGCTCTTCACTTGTTTCAAGATCAATTGTACTTCATTTGTTTGCTTTTTCCATTATTGTTGTAAGAACCAACGCCCTGAGTATCCCATGTTACTACTTATTTCTCATTGCTTATGTTCAAATTATCACTCACTGTATCATAGTTCTTTGTGAAGTTGAATCTATCCCACTGCAGAGACCTGAGAACCTTAGCAACTGTCCGAGATAATGTCACTTTGTGGAGACCGAAAACATTGTGGGGACCAAGGAGCTATAACAACGAGGAGCTGCCCTTAGTGCTGTTGTCACCATGCAAAAACGAAAAAAAATAGAAACTGGGGAATGGTGGAACTACGTCAATACGGTAATGTGAAATGGTGCCATCGTGCCAGGTAGAAACAAAAGCTCCATAGAACTGTGCCAAGAAATGATTGCAAAACTGTGGGAAGCAGAGACTGTGGAACTGCATCAACTTCAGAAACTGCGGAACAGTGTCAACTTCAGAAACTGCGGAACCGTGTTAGTTCAGAGACTACGATCTGTGCCACGTAACGATTGTAACTGCCCGAGAGTGTATTTTCTTCACCTTTATTTATCCTCTAAACATTCACGAGATGTGAACAGGTCTTCCTGTGTTATCCACTTCTTTTTAATCTGCTCCAAGTATGTCATTCCGTTTTCCAACAAATCATATATGTATACTATACCAATCGTGATTATTTTGTAGTCGACAAGATGCTGGAATGGAGTCGACATATGGTTTTGATGAAATCGATATATAATTCGTAATGGATGATTGCTGACGGTGATGTGTGGGGACCATAACAAAAAAATGGACGCTAAGATGAAGACCATTTTTATTTATGTGAGATTAAGTTTAATATAGAGTTTTATTATATATGTTATATCATATAAATAATATATATATTTATTTTTGACAAACATATATAAAGGTATATATATGGACCAAAATATTATTATATTATATATATATATATGATTGTAATATAAAAATTGCAACACAACCAATTATCTTATATGCCAATATGGTTGTCATATTTTAGGACTTTGTTATCAATAAAGGGTTTGTTATTACATTGTTAAATGTTTAAGGGTTCATAATGTTCATTAGGCATCAAGGGTTTGCAAGATAACACTCCTAGGGTTTGTAATTAGGTTAGGGGAACATCATGTATCACATTTGCAGCAAGAATATTTTCCATTTCAGCCAATGCCATATCGACATCAATGACAACCTAGATTAATAATGACTTCTCCATGGTGCCTTTTCTTTTTTTGATGAAATTCCTCCTTAAGCTTGGTGAGATCCTCATCTCTTTCTTATACTTGAAGCTTAAATAGGTCAACTTCCTTCCTTGTCTTGTCAAGGTCATGGTCACCATCTTGTGCTTGCTTCTTGAGCTCCTTTTTCAAACTGCTAATCTCTTCTAGGGCAGCTACAAGTTTTTCCTTGAGATCTTCTTTGAGATCATCTTCAATTTCTTCATCTTCTAGGTCCTCCTTGGTCTTGATGTCTTCATTCTTGTTTTTAGCTTCCTTTATGGGTTCTAGATTTCCTTCTTGCTTTCCATCATCTTCATGAATAGAGGTCATGGTCAATGCTCCTTTTGAGTGAAGATCTTGAAGTTTGTCCCACATACCTTTTGTTGATGAACATTTCTCCACTTTGGCCTTTATAGGATCTGGTAGCCCACTCAAGATTGCCTTCATCTCTCTTGCATTATATTCCTTGGATTCTTCTTCCATCGTGCTTTCAGTAATCACTGATTCCCAGACTTCAAAACCTTGAGCCATTAAAAAATTATTCATTCTTGCCTTCCATATATCAAAGTTTCCATTGAACAATGGAGCTTTCCCAATTTGATTGTCTTCAGTTTTCACAGTTGAGAAAGAGACATCTTTAGAAGAATTGGAGGCTTTCTTCGTTGGCTTTTCCATTTTTGTTCTAAGGATCTACCTTCAAGCTCTTAGGATTTGAGTGAAGGTACTAGATCTGATCCCAATTGTTGAAAATACTGAGAGGTGGGGTGAATCAGTATTTCTTTTCAATTGTTATTTTCCCAGCTCAAATCACTTATAATTATAACTCAAAATTAACAATGATAGAATAATAATAATTTTATTAATCAAAAATGACAAGGACTCCAATCCTCTTCTTTACAATGAATCAAGTACAATAATAATTAGGGCTCCAACCCTAGATGAAGACACCAATCTCTAATCCACCAAGCTCCAACCTGTATTTTTCCAAGCATCGACTTGGACTTCACGAAGCTCCAACCTCTAGGGCTCCAACCCTATCTTCCCAAGGGCCCAACCTTGTCACTTTGAGGCACCAACCTCCAGAACTCCAACCCTATCTCTCGTACAGACTCCAACCTAGTCTTCTTGAAGACTCCTGTCCAATAGGGCTCCAACCCATGGCTTCAATTCATCAAGATAATTTTAATGATTCTTCACGGCTCCCAATATTTTCTGCAATGAGCCTTGACAATATATTTACCTTCAACACTACCCTCAAATGATCTTCAAGGCACTTATCTCGTCAATGACAACTTTGTCTTCTCATGAAGGTGTCTCCACAACTCTTCATTTCACCCAAAACAAAATTCTCCAAGGTCACCTCATGATGCCTTCAGCGATGCGTCATGGTCTCCAATGATGTCTCCAAGATATTTAATAAGTTGTCCAAGTTCTACACCAAGAAATCTCCAAGGGTGTCTTCAATAATTGTTCATGAGAGATAACTTTTCAATGCTCAAAGGTTACTTTCAAACCTGCACAACAAATCTTCAAAAGCTCCATGTGTGGTCTATAAGAATGTCTTTAATAGCTTCAAAGGTTGGTAGCAATAAATCACCACTGAACTTCAAGTCTAGGCCTCAAAATATCAATAAGCCACCATATGTCTTCAAGCCACCATTTGTCTTCAAGGAATGCAGGCTCCTTCAGGTTCACAAGATATGTGATTGTACCACAAAAAAAATCTTCCACACTCTGAGCTTCACAGGAGAATTCATGTCACAAGTGTATAATCCAAATGTTGGTCCAGGAGATGAGCTCCACAAACCATTGTCCAACCACCTTGACTTTCCATTGATCTGGCTCCTCCTTCAAGTTGTTACAGGGTTGAGAGAAGTGTCACTACAAGACTGTCCACAACTTTATGACTATCCTTTAAGGATAGTACACCACTGAGCCTAAAAAATGTGTCTCCAAGGAGACTGGTCAAATGTCTGAAGGTGTAGTCCTTCAACAAGACTTGCCACATGTTTGTTGCACTAAAAGATCATTGTACAACACTTATTCCGAACTTGAGCCTCCAAGAAATTGTTCACAAGATTGTGATAGGGTCCGAGATGTAGTGCTCCAAAGTATGCTCATATAACACCAAGCTGCAATGTCATCTGAGCTAAATAACACAGTCCAACCACCCTTAAAATGTTGATCAGACTGAACTTAGACACATGTTGTAGCTTTGAACTTATTTAGAAAACAAGTCTGAGTTACTGTAGGCAGGTCTCTGCTCCTATAAACTTGGTTCGAGCCTCCTACAGTCCACACTTGTCACAGGTTTGTTGTTTGAATTTCTCCCACAGGTGGGTCTGCAATCTGAGGTCACAAATGGTTGTCAAGGGTGCAGAACCGAGCCTCCAAAAGGTGAGACATATCTGAGTTGAGGTTACTTCACAGGTCAATTTATCACTACAAATAATACGAGCTCTTCTGTCCACTGATTTACTGCCACATGACTGTAACTAAAACTACACCACAGTTCTTGTAGTCCGAGCTGGAAGAATAAAGAAAATTTGCCTCAAACTGTGCTCTCAAAATCCTCCTCGACCTCTTTTCTTTCTTCCTTCTTATCTCTGAAATATTTTCCAAGAATGATGGTTGAAATGAGGGGTTTGGATGCATCTATATATATATATATATATATATATATATATATATATATATATATATATATATATAGGTTTTAATATTTAATGAATAGCCATGTCCTTTGGCTAAGGGTCATGAGCCTACACAAGTCGGCTTGGGCATTTTGACAGTTTTCAACATGTAAATTTAAAAAAATTATTTCTCTCTAATGACAAGGAATTTTAGGGCATGTAAATATTCATTGGAAAGCCCTTGACCTTCTCTACAAGGTGGTGAAGAGATCTTAAAAAGATAATATCCCCATGACACAAAAAATATTTTTTTTTTGGTGGTTGATTGTCATAAAGTATGAGACAGATTTTTGGATTGTCACCAAAATGAGATCTTCATCCTTGAATGCCTCAAAGTTATGAATGCTTGTATAGGGGCCTTCCATAATTGTTCTTCATTCACAAAGGTAGCTAGGAATTATAAGAGCATCATTCATGTGTGTAAGGCTTATGCATCATGTGACTTGAATACGCGTCATCTTCATGCTTAGGGTTTTCTCCTAGGGTCTACATAAGGTTAGGGAAACATCTCAAAGGTTAGTACAAGTATCACAAGATTATTTTCCATCACAACAATTCCATATTGACATCAATGACAACTTTGACCAAAAAAAATGTTATGAATTGCATACTACAATGCAATATACACACGAGAAATTCATCTCAATATTGAATAGAATGGAAACAAGCATTCAAATAGAAGATGATCAAGCATACTTGAACAAAAATTGTGTTAGACCTGCACCTATTAACCCTGCTTTACACTATAATCTTTTTTTATAAAAGTAAAGATGTTGCTTTGCACAACAACAAAAATTTTGTCAATTGTTCTTGATGACGAAATTGTCATCAATGCGATTGATCAAAAAAAATAAAACCATCGCAACTTCCCTTCCTATTTACATACAACAACATTGCCTTAACATATAGTCATGAAATTAAATATGTTAGTTGAGATCTATGCTGGAAATTATGACTCGCAAGATGGCCTTGTTAATGGAGCGGATGAAATCATTAAATCCTATATAAAACAAATGAAATTGATGTCATATGGATCAAGTTTTTTGATGCAAACATAGGGCATTGCCAAGCTAGAAAGTTCGCTCACTTATATAATAAGGCATTTTCGAATATTGGATACCCATATTACGCATAACAAAACCAATAACACCATCAGAAAAAATAGCCTATATCAAAATACAAAAACAATTGCATGTTCAATTGGCATGTGCACACACAATACATATATCAGGCATCACAGTAGACAACCATGCATTTGATGCTACTGGAATATGAACCCATGGATTAGACTACACAACTTTGTCTCGTGTTAGGAATATGCAATCCTTGTTCCTATTAAAACCTCTATAGAAACAAAACTTCAAAGTTAAGAAGAAAATAGAAATCAAAATGGACTGTCTACGACAGACTGCAAAATGGGAACTAGATTACAACTATAAATATTTGCACACATATTCATGCACATCAGTTCTCTCTCTAAACACTCGCAATCTAGAAACCTATATCAATGATGTCGTCAATGACTATGATCTAATGAACATTGACATTTTGTGTCTACAAGAGACACATTTGAAACAAGACATGCTACAACAAAAGTTCAAAACCTTCAATTGCATATCAAGCCATAACAAATATGGATTGCTCATATGCTTCAAAGAAAACATAAGAATTGTTGAACATATGCAGTTTGAAGAAGAAAATGTAGAAGCATTGATGGAAAATGTCATTCTACATGGAATGCAAATTACAATTGTCAATGTTTATGCAACACCCTATGCCACATTGCCCAATATAATAAATATTATTAAGAGAGGACTTTGCAATATATCTATTGGTAAACCAATACTCATTTTAGGAGATCCCAATGTCGACATGCATCAAAGTAGAAATAGAACGAAGACACTAAGAAACTGACTATATGTCTAGCTACAACCTTCATTTCCTTCTAGATACAAATACCTGTGTGGCCACATCGCTTATTAATCATGTATGATCTAACATAACACACAACTAGATATATATTGGTCAAATCATGACATAATTAATTGTCTCATAATGGACCATATATATGCAAATGAATCATAAAACATGTTGAACTCTTTCCATATTTGCAATTAAATCATTTATTTTTCCCTTTCTGTTGCCATTGAAGCTTAACTATTTATTAATGTTATTTTGCAAGCATCCATTGCATCCATATCCAAAGAAGCTTCTAATGCAATTTCCTTTCTGCTATAGAGCCAAAATGGATCAAAGATATAATGACCAAATACACAAAAGGTAATTATTTACAAATATTGTTCCCATTTCTCTTTAGCACCTTCATTTCATATACAAACTGGTTTCCATGTGTCCACTGTAACTAATTGAATTCTCTGCCCATTATCATTTGCAATGCAACAAATACGTTGCAGCCTTGAGCAACAAAGTAATACAACATCAGAACAAGAAAAACAACTACAAAAAGAGGTAGTAAGGCAAGTTAATCTATCCCAATTGCTTATTTGCATCTGTCACATCTGTAATATACACATCAACATTATGTATTTGTAATTGACTCTAGTTTGCTTGATCTATGCACAACCCAAATGCATTGTCTACCATTCCAATATCAATTAAAGAATTGAACATCTGCAAAACTCGGAAATTGTTCCATGGCGATGTCATGGTTGTCTACAACACATTTTTGGACAAAGCAACAAAAACATGTCAAATATTGTGTGTCGATTTGACTAATCAACAAGGATTGATGAAAATCACAATGGTTGTTCCAAGTGACCTCATCGAAAAACACAATCAAAATATCTTGCTAGGAAAAGGAATTGCAATAAAAAAGATTCCAAATTGTAACAAAAACAAACTATGACCATAGCGAATGTGATTGCATTCTGTTGTTAGACAACATAAACACTATAAAAAACATTGACACAGTTTGTATAAAATACAAATTTGTACCTAATGCAATAATAAAACAATTGGGAGAAAGCATAGAAATATTCCCAATAGGAATAAATGCAACACTTGTAAGAACAACTCAAAGAGTTGGAATGCAACATACATTGCTAATTAGGGATGAAATCTCTAAAGATGATAAGGCATTCGTAACATGCTCACCCTTGTGGCCACTAACTCATTAGTCTTATGCATTTTTGCTTACTGCCTATATGCAATGTCAACAATTACATTTATGGTCCTTTATGTCACATCAACAACTATTTGACAACTTTGCAAATGTCTACAATGACATGGAACAAAACTTGCAAAATGGAGATATGTCAGTTATACTCTTAAAAGACATAACAAAGGAAAAGACTTCAAGGAAAAAACATTTCGTACAACACATGCCACATTCATCACACATTTGAACACTGAGATAGAACAAGATCTCAAAAAATTAATCGATAGACAAATCCAGGTAAGTACAAACCCAATAATCCACTTATTTTTCATTAAACAGTGACTTATTTTTCATTAAAAATTTGTTGACTAATGTTTTTTTTCTAACAGGTGCAAGGAACACTTATCGTTGCAAATGCATACTACACCCCATTTGAACTTGTCTGTTCACTCACTTATCGTTGCAAATGCATACTACACCGCATTTGAACTTGTCTGTTCACTACGCAGCTTCCCAGTGTCATCATCTGCAATGATAGAAGACATGTTGATATTTTTCATTAAATGTAAACAAAAAACCCTTGTTCTCTTTCTATATTTTATCAATTTCATTATAAGAACTCTGCATTAGCTCAAACGTTTTACTGAGAATATCTGCAAAAAAAGTAGCAACAAATTATATGTTACACAATCTACAAATTAATGGTCTTTTCACTCTAAATGGCGACAATGAGATTCTGGATGAGCATTGACAATAACAACAATCAAAACAAAGCAAGTCAGACTTTCAACTAGCAAGTTTGTCTTGTCTTCACAGGGCTCATCTTCATTCTTTGACCTTTAGTTCTTAGTCATATAACAAAATTGTTCAATTTTCCATTTATGCAACCATAATAAGCAGTCTGTATTATTTTTCTTCATGCAGGTGTGACCAAAGTTCATATACAATACTCCAGATTATCATAGATCTTAAGAGCCAATGCTAAAAGAAGAATGAACATTACTATGTTCATTCACAAAAGCATTTTTACACTCATGTCAAACGAAATAATTCCCTTTTTGTGAATAATAATATTACTATAACAATATCTTTATTTTTTAAATTGCAAAAATGTTTGAAATCTTGTCTGCAATTATTTGTTTCTTTTTATGCTCTAATTTCGCTTTTCCTTAATGTTAGCACTCCTTAGTTTCCCAAGGCTGAGAAAGGAAACCAAAGAGGTAACCACAAACCAACTTTTAACTTGGAAACTAGCCCTGCCAAATCAGAGAGGGCTCTCTCTAAAATCAACCTCACAGCAAATGAAAGTGATTGGAGAACATTAGGGTTTTAGGCTAGGTATCAACTCATTAGGGTTTTGATTTAGGGTTTGCTGGATAAAGAGCACTAGGTTTAGGAACTAGGCCAAATATTCCAAAAGATCAGTTGCAGACATAGAATGAGGCAAGGTAGGTGTAATCAGTGACACAAATGGTTTGTCATTGTAGTATGGTAATGAGGAAAGAAGGAGAAAAATGAGCATACATGTATGAATTCATTTGTTTCAGAGGATGAAAACACTTATATGAAAATCTCAGACAAAAACAGAGCATTCTAGACAATGTATTATGTTTAACAACTTAAGAGATAATCATGAGAAGAAACATAGATGGTTGCCAAAAACATTTAAAAAACAAATGCATAAGAAACACTAGAGAAAACAGTGCCACTGACCACAACACATGAATCCCACAATAATAGCTGCAACTATATGTTATTTCTCTGCAAAAAGTCAAGTACACTAGTTCAGAACTATATGAGCTTCAAGTATCCAACCCCCCATTATATTACATTTCAGCCTAATTTAAGAGATGAGGTTGAATTCCTCCTAAGGAGGTCGAATTCCACTTTAAAAAGTCAAATACATGCCTCTATCCTATCATTACCAAATCTTAGGGGAGTTAGAACAACTTTCCCCTTTTTCCTAAACTACTTGAGCTTATCTCTCAAAGTATTGATTACAAGATTATTTTACAATGGTAATCATTAACAAACCTATTGACATCAGATAAACTCATGAAATAATTATTTACATTAACCTATTTTGACATTTAACCCTTACATGCAGTAAAAAATCTTCACACACAGAAGCACAGCAAATTGTCGCAGAAGCGCAACAAATTGTAGCAGAAGCACAACAAACTTCAGCAAAAGCGCAACAAAACTTTGGAGGATGATTTGGAGGCCTTCCCGAATGAGTTTTTTGTTGCAAAATATATGGATGGAAATCTGAATATGTCCTCTACACAATGGAGTCACTAATCCCTGCAAAAACCTCCTTCAAACCCCTTAAAAATTGATTTGAAGACAAACTGTCCAAAAGTGCAGCGAGTGCCCTGAAAAAGTGGCAGAAAGGTGAAAAATAGGCACTCTTTGATCAATTTCTGAAAATTTATGACTCCTCAAGTGTCCCCATGTACTTTTCTGATATCCTTATGCCATAATTTGTCTCCACATGCTTGAAAATTTTCATTTGGACCTCCTAAGGAAAAGCATAGCAACTACTAGTTAGGTTTTTGGGTAGTCAAATTTTCACTTTTTTTGTAAAAATAGGGATCAACAATGAACTAATATCTCTTTAACCATAAAACTTTTTACAAAAATGGGAGAGGTTTTTGTATATAAGGTTGTTTTCAAGTAAACCCTCTCTCGGTTTTATGAAATTAATTCCCATAGTCTTGGAATCCGTGCCACAAAAGAATGACTAAAACAAACAATTAAATTGGATAATTTGATCTTCTGAGATAGGCCTCCAATAAAGTTGAATATCTCCCAATATATGAAACCTATGTAGAAACTGAAGGAGGTCATTTTGGGTCTATCTTTAACAAAATCCGCCTTTGGTTTTCAAAAATTCATCTTCATTTAGTCAGAAACCTCTTTTGAAAATGATGACAAAAAACAAAGTCAAAAGCGCAGCAACTCTCTTGTAGCAACTGTATTTTGGGCATGTCTCCCAAATCATAACACCTGTGCATAAACTGAAGGAGGTTTTTGTTCTTTGGTATATGATCGACAAAAATGTCTTTCGCCTTTCTAAAATTCATCTTCATTACTTTAGAAACTGATTTTGAAGTAAAATTGTCCCTATGTGCAACAAATGACCTCAAAACCCTAAAAAACATGTCAATCACCTCCTTCTTTTGACTTTTTTTTGGTCCCTAATGTTTCCATGGCCAGGATATGTAGCCTTACCCTTTGAATTGACATGGAATTCAAACAAAGGTATGAGGAAGTGTTGCTCACGGGAAAGGGGTTGTGAAGGGGAGGCAATGGATTTTATCTACAAAACAGGGCTAAAAGCACAACAACTTGAGGGAAGGGAATGGAGGGGAAGGGGGATAGGAAAAATTTTGAAGAAATTATGGGGGTAGGGATATGTGTTAGGGACACCATGAAAGTGGAATTTCTCAAAATGAGTAAGAAAAGAAGGGTGAAAAGGGAAAAACACAATCATGGTCCAGAAGCGCAGCAACTAGCTAGGTTTTTGGGGAAAAATGGCAAAATGATTGAATTTGAGTGTGTGGAATGATGGGAAGTGTTTAATGAGGGTATACAAGGATATGTAGGCTTAGAAACAAGGGTACGTATTCTCAAAAGAAGTAAGAGACCATAAAAGTGAAAAATGCAACAGAAAGCGCAGTAAAACCCTAGGCAAGGAGTTTAACTAATTTTCTGAGGGAAAAAACTGCATCAAGGGTTTTTGAAGGCTTCACTTACTTGTTCAAAGATGATTTGAGGCACTGAGATGAAAACTGAACCTATTCTTTCCTCCTTTTGGCCTCCAAATCAAAAGCGCAACAACCTCCAAAAATGCAGCAAAAACCTCCAGAAACACAACAAACTGATTAGACAGAGTAGTGGTGGAGAATTTCGAAGTTCTGATGGTTGTGGCAAGTATCACAATGGTAGAGAGAAGCTCTTGAACTTTTGAAGGGATGGAATGAAGTTTTAGAATGCTTTGATGCTCCTTTATAACTTGAAAAATCAGATTTTTGGCTTGGTAGTGGAGTGACATCATGTGTACCTTTGAGAAAATGACTTTATGATATGATTTGACTACAACATTATTACTTCAATAGGAAATGTTACTTTGATTCTTTTTTAAAACTTTATTCCCTAATTTTCTAACTCCCATGATGATGACCAAAATGGATGACATGACTCCCTAAATGGATATTGATGACTAATACAATGATGACCATCAAATACATATCCTAGACCATGACCTAAATGGTGACCAACTAACTCATTTGATAACCTAGGATAGGAAATGATGACATGACCAAGATGGCTTTTTGTGACTTTGAACAAGTGGAGGGAGTAGCAATGATACCTAGACAATGACTTGGAACCATTTGACAACCAAGAGAGATGTCAAATTTAATTTGAAAATATTATAATTTGACCTAAGACTCTATCAACAACATGAAAAGAGTAAATTTGATCACTGTGACTATTGGACACTAACACTTAATATGAAAAATTAACTATTCTAGTCATTCACACATAATTTTGTTTAGTCAAAGTATTGTGATTTGTTGAATTGTGCTTGTGCATTAATAAAAAAACTTACATTCTTATTGAACTGCATATACACTAGTAGAAAATAAACAATTAGTGACTAGGTGACTAAAAATGTTAGTCCCCACGGCTTTTCCAAGTGAAACATTACCAAAAATGAGCAATCTTATGTGACCAAACTAAAAACGACTAACATAAATCACTAATTTAGTCACGGGTTAAAATATGTGACTAGCTAATAAGTAATACAACTAAAAATGACTAATTTAGTCTAAGAACAAAAATACAACTACCTAACAAGTACTACAATAATATGAATCAGTTTTTTATGTTAATCATCTTAATTGTGTCAAGCAATCTAAACTTACAAGTGATAGGGGATTGAAAGGTTGTTAAAGATTGGTTGAAAGGTTATCCTTCCTTAAACACTTCTTCATCCTCACATGGTGTATAGGTGAGCCAACTTTGCACTATGTATCTCTAATAATTTGTAATTTTAAAAATATATTTTTTAATAAAAAAAATTATTTTATGTATTTTTTAAAAATCTATTCATTGAATCTAGTTCTAATTTGAAATTAATTTAAAGAGAAATTTTAATTTTTAATACTATAATATCAAATAAAAACTACTTTAATTTCATATTAACGACCTAGATCCATCTTAACCCCGGATCTATCTAGAGTTGAGAGGGATCTAATCTCTCGAGGTGGAAACTTTTCTTCTAGTGCAAAACTTGAGGAAATGTTTTCACCTCAAGAGATTGGATCCCTTGCGGCACTTAATAGTTATAGGGTTAATATGGATCTAGGTTGGTTATATAATATTATATAATATCTATATTTGGATTTATTTCTCTTTGTTATTCCCTCCCTTTATCTCACCCCCCAAACATACACGCACTCTCTCTCCCTCTCTTCCCCTTCTCTGTCTATTTCTCTCTTCCCCTTCTCTCCCTCTCTATCTATATCCTTCTCTCTATTGCCTCCCGCTCTCCTCTCTCCCTCTCTCTCTCTCCATGACTCCCTTGTCACCCCCTCTCTCTCTCCACCTTTCTCCCTCTATGTTTTTCTTGTTTCTCCCTCTCCTACCCCCTCCAGTTCCATCTCTCTCTCCTCATCTCTATATTCCTTCCTCTCTATCCCTTATCTCCCACCTCCCTCTATCTCTACCCCCCAAATCACTCTCCCTCTCTCTCTCTCTTTCGTCCAACTCTATCACTATCTCCCCCCTCCCTGTCCTTCTCCATCTCTCTCCCTTCCCCTTCTCTCCCTATCTCTGTCCTCTCCTCTTCTTTCTCTTCCCTCCTCTCCTCTCTCCCTCACTCTCTCTCCATCTCTCCCTTCTCACTCCTCTCTCTCTCTCCACCTCTATCTCTCTATGTCTTTGTTATTTCCTCCCTCTCTCTCCCACTCCAAATCCATCTCTCTCTCTCTCCTCTCTTTCTTCCTCTCACTCCCTCTCTCCCCTCTCCACCTCCTCCCCAACTCTCTTAAATTTGATCACATTGTATTGTGTTTAAGAAATTATCTAAATTATAAAAACTTAATTGGTTGGAAAATATTAACCCTATATTTTGAATCAATCATGTCAAAGAAAATAAAATAATGAGAAACTTTAAAAAATCATGCACTATATTTAATCTATTATCATTAGTCAATTTACTTGCTCTCATTCTTTGGATCCTTAGCTATGATGGATCATGTCGGTTCTTTATATATATATATATATATATATATATAAAGAATCTGCATAGATCCATCTTAGCTTAATTTTATTAAAACCTTATTTTAATTTCTATGGGAATATTTTTAGTAGTTTGTGAGGACAGAGGGTTTAGATATATCTTAAATTGTAAGATTTTCCCTTTTAGATTCAATTAAAAAAATTTGTAAAATTAAATTAAAATAAAATATTTTTACTATGAAATAAGTTATGATTTTTTGGAATGTGGTATTGATAAGCCATGGTATTGTAACAAAGCGGATTTACAAGTTAATATCAATGGATTTAGATATATCTTAAATTGTAACATTTTCCCTTTTAAATTCAATTAAAAAAAATTGTAAAATTAAATTAAAATAAAAAATTTTACTATAAAATAAGTTATGGTTTTTTGGCATGTGGTATTGATAAGTCATGGTATTGGCCCATGGTATTGTAACAAAGCGTATTCACAAGTTAATATCCATGGTAAAATGAGGGTGAATATCCATGGTTAACAACCTTGTCATATTGTTATAAAATATTTCATTGTGAAATAATTTATGTTTTTTGGGCATGTGGTATTGTTATAAAATATTTTGATTGTGAAATAATTTATGTTTTTTTTGGCATGTGGTATTGATAATCCATGGTATCGCAACAAGCTATTTTTTACAAGTTAATAATATTTACCATAATGTGGGGGTGAGTATCCATGGTTAAGAATTTTGTCATATTGTTATAAATATTTTAGTTGTGAAATAAGTTATGGTTTTTGGACTTATAGTATTGATAAGACATGCTATTGGCCTATGGTATTGGTTGTAAAATATTAAACCTATACTTTGGATCAATCATGTCAAAGAAAATAAAATAATGAAAAACTTAAAAAAAATCATGCACTATATTCAATCTATTATAATTAGTCAATTTTCTTGCTCTCATCCCTTGGATCCTTAGGTAAGATGGATCTATGTCAATTCTAGATCCATCTTAACTTAATTTTATTAAAACCTTAGTTTAATTTCTATGGGAATATTTTTAGTAGTCATGAGGATAGAAGGTCTAGATATATTTCAAATTGTAACATTTCCCTGTTAGATTCAATTAAAAAAATGTTGTAAAATTAAATTAAAATAAATATTTTTACTATGAAATAAGTTATGGTTTTTTGACATTTGATATGCCATGGTATTGGCCCATGGTATTGTAACAAAGCGGATTTACAAGTTAATATCCATGATAAAGTGGGGTTGGGTCCCTTGTCCCACAAACAAGGGGTCTCATACACCAATTTGGTGTCTGATTTGGCTGTGACCTTAAAAATGGATATTATTATTATTATATTTGATTGTGAAATAATTTATATTTTTTGGACATGTGGTATTGATAATTCATTATTGACCATGATATTGTAACAAAGGCTACTTTTTACAAGTTAATAATATCTATCGTAATGTGGGGATATAATGTGGGGATGAACATCCACGGTTAAAAATCTTGTCATATTGTTGTAAAATATTTTGGTTGTGAAATAAGTTATGTTTTTGGACTTGTAGTTTTGATAAGCCATGGTATTGTAACAAAGCATATTCACAAATTAATAACAAAATCAAAATATAACAAATTAAATTTTATTATTTTTATTAATTTAACTTTGTATTATTAATTAAGGTCATATTTAAATGTTTACACTCATCGCAATATCATTTTTAACTTCTTCTTCTTCTTTTTAATTTAGCAGTCTTACGAAAAAATAACAAATTCTTAGTAAAAATAAATCATTTAACCCAATTGCAATTTATATATTTTATTTTATATTATAATATTTATTTTATTGTTTCTATTATAAACATTTCTTTTCTTTTTCATTTCCAGTTTAGTTGGGTTCAAATAAAAAATTCAGAGATTATAACATCACATTGTAGCACTGTATTTTTCTTTGCCTTGTCTACGTGGAAATTCCAGAAGAAAGATCATCAACGTGATCTATGGATTTCATGGGATTCAAACCCCAAATGAAGTTTGCATGGGAAACACTTTATGAGAGCATCAACTATTAGATGGAGCAAGGGCAAGGTCACTCGGTATGAATTTGGATTCTGTTCTTTCTTTTTACTAAAGAGGATTTTTATTTATATGGGTAAATAATTTCGAGGGGCAAGGTCACTCGATGTGGATATTTTGGTAATTTGTACATGGGTATGAATTTGGATTCTATTCCTTCTTTCTACTAAAGAGGATTTTTATTTATATGGGTAAATAATTTCGAGGGTTTATATGATCAAAGTCGTTATTTAGAGGCAGGGTTTAATGGTAAGGGAAAGGTCATTGGACTGTGGATATTTTTGTAATTTGTACATGGGTATGAATTTGGACTCTATTCTTCCCTTTTACTAAAGAGGATTTTTATTCTATATGGGTAAATAATTTCGAGGGTTTATATGATCAAAGCATAAATTTTATTTAGAGTTGGGGGTTTAATGATTATGATAAGGGAAAGGTCATTGGACGTGGATATTTTTGTAATTTGTACATGGGTATGAATTTGGACTCTATTCTTCCCTTTTACTAAAGAGGATTTTTATTCTAATGGGTAAACAATTTCGAGGGTTTATATGATCAAAACATAAATTTTATTTAGAGTTGAGGGTTTAATGATTATGATATTTTGGTAATTTGTACATGGGTATGAATTTGGACTCTATTCTTCCTTTTTACTAAAGAGGATTTTTGTTCTTATGGGTAAATAATTTTGAGGGTTTATATAATCAAATCATAAATTTTATCTCGAGCTGAGAGTTTAATGATTATGATAATGCAAATCTTGATTGGGGCCAACAATTCATCAAAAGACAATGCACAAGTAAGCATTTTGCATGTCCTTATTGTACAAAGGGTTTAAAGATTATGATAATGAAGATCTTGATTGCGGCTAACAATTCATCAAAGACAATGGACAAGTAAGCATTTTGCATGTCCTTATTGTACAGATCAGTTCGCTCCTCCCTAACTTTTCTAGGGTCAGAATGCATGAAATTTTATTTTTTCTTTTCACCTTTTTTTTAGTGTTTGATTGTTTTTGTAATGGACTCTACCATGCCCAAATTAAAAGGGCTCAAGTGATGCAAGAAAAGTTTTTGGTAGGATGCAAATGCTAGACCTTCCTCAAACTTTGTTACATGAAATTAAAATTTCTTGTAATCATGAACATAAAATCTTTTTTGTTTCATCCTTAGATTCTGATCTCAATGCCTACAGTTTTAAACCATGTTACTATATTTTAAGTAGAATATACTTAAATCCATTAAACCTTACAACTCTCCAAAGCTTAGGTTAATTTCAGCTAAAAGAAGGAACTTGAACAACTTTTGCAATTTAGATTCAATTCTTACAGATAATGATTAGAAATGGAAGAACTCAATGGTCTAATAACTTTTACCGACACATCAATTTCGAAGACATTTGGTATTATTTTGAACCTAAACAGAGAGAGTAGAAGAAGAAAAAGAGCATGGATGAGGTGGAAGAACTCAATGGTCTAATAACTTTTACCGACACATCAATTTCGAAGACATTTGGTATTATTTTGAACCTAAACAGAGAGAGTAGAAGAAGAAAAAGAGCATGGATGAGGTGGACCCTGACCTGCTTGATATTTTTGAAAAGTTGGGCATGTGCTTGACTAGAAGAAGAGATTGACCAACGTTGTTGTAGATGTTGTTTTTGACAGTGTTTTCATTGCTACCATGCATAGGTAGACTCTATAGGTAGTTTAGGTTATCTTTTGTTCATTATAAGAGGTAATTTAGGAGTATATTGATCTAGTTAGGAAGTAGCTTGGCAGGGTTGTTGCTCCTATTGATAACTATTATGATGCATTGTATTTTTATTTTTTTAGTGATAGCTCCTTCTATTAAATCTCCAAGCACACTTTTTCACCCATGGAAATATCCACTTATTTCAGGGTGAATGAGATGGAGACTAGGCATTTTGAGAGGACTCTTATTTTTGTAGATGAGAGGAGTTCTGTGAGGTGAAAGGAGTTTTGTGACATATATTGAAGGATGAACTATACCATTTTATGACACCAATCATCTCCATGCCATAGTAGTGGATCTCTATTGCACCAAGGGAGAAATGATAAAGTATTCCACTTTAAAGAATTGGTATGTCGGGGACGAGGAATGTAGACGTGGGATTTATGATTTTATTACGAAAAGAGCTTTTTGTGATGGATACAAATCAAGGATTTCATGGACCTGAGTAGAGACTGTTCAAAAATCACCTGGAAATACTCAAGCATTGTTTTGAAAGGCAATCATGCATTTGGAGAGTTCTATTATATTGCCTTGAAAAATAACTATCAATACGGGGGGACAAAGATGATCCATATAGGGAAGAATTGTAGTAGGATTGTTTCTAAAATTATATCTATAGGCAAGGCGATGGACTACTACAGAGGATTAGTGTAGGTGTAACCAAATTATCATAATTCAAGGAATTTTTCACATTGTGATTTGATGCTCATCAGTGACCAGGAAACTGTAAATACTTATCGTTACATTCAAGTACAATTGAGTTTCATTATAAAATCTCTAATTTCATTTATTGATAGTCCTTCTTGTGTCCTTGTCTCTCTTAATTTCATTGTGGTAGGATTGGAATGGGTTAATAAATCAAGCATATCATTGAGTCAAATAGACACCCACATGTCACTACATGTCATTTTGCATACTCTTTGTTTTTTATACACTTAAAAGTGAGCAATATGATGTGTGCACACACAAAAAATCCTAGCATGCATGATGAATCCCCCTCCAATTCCAATTTCTATGGTGACATTTTATTTGCTTTGTTTATACAAGTCATCTAGTCACATAGTGGCCACTATCGAATGTTGAGATATATGTCGTATAAATATTTTATAGTCTACTTTATTTTATATTCAAGTATTCATCGTCTTTCATGTCTTATACTCTGCATTGTATCTTCTTTCATTTTCAGGGGAAGAACTCAATATTGATGGGAAAAAGCAACAATTAAAGAAATAGAAGAACAATAGCACTGGAATGACAAATGAAAAATGAGAGAGAAAAGATAATCTGTCTAGTGATACCCTTAGAGCCAATATCTTGCATAAGAGACACTCATAGAGACTGAAGGTCAAGCCTTCAGAGTTGGTGAATTCACTTAATGACTAAACCAATGAAAAATTAATGACCAAATTTATAACTAAATATACTACTACATAGTAAAATTGAGGAAACCAATTAATGACTAAGCTAAAAATGACTAAAAGTTGTTCGCGTTATAAGACACTGTAAATTAACTACTATTGGTCACCGACAGAAAAATGGTTGTTTATATGCAAAATTTAGTTGTTTTTTTAGTAACTAATTAGTCATTTTATACTAGTGATATTATCGAATTGTGTCTCAAGCACCTCTAATATAAATTTCTTCACATTCTAATTGAAAGGCATATGTTATCAAGTTTTGTCTCAAGCACCTCTAATACAAATTTCTCTAATATAAATTTCTTCACATTCTAATTGAAAGGCATATGTTATCAAGTTTTGTCTCAAGCACCTCTAATACAAATTTTCGTTGTACTCCGTAAATTTAAAAAGGAAAAACCAGTGTTACCAAAGCAAATTTCAATGCCCCCACCCTGTATTTACATTATTGTAAGCAACAATTGTTAGACATCAATAATCTTATCTACCTGCAAAATTTATCAGAGCAAATTGACATGATTTTAGCAGATACATAATTTACATTCAATAAAGCATGGAAATGGTCAGTGGTCATGTTTATCTATCATACAAGTAAATGCTCTGAAAATTGTTACCTTCAAGTAGGTATCTGTATACAATGACATGTTTGAACATTTTTAGTTCCCTCTTATGCTTTAGTTTCACTTTTTGTTAGCCCAAAAAGTTATTTTTTGTAGTCATTAACAAAAATAGTGTTGTCTTTGTTATTTATTTCTGTTAAACTCTGTAAATATATAATGTTGCCTTTACATTACTAGAATTTCTTTTAGTTATATATTTGTAGACATATTTATATCTATATACTAAAGTTCAATAATTAAATAAAGTGACAGGAAACTCTAACCATGCGGGCTTATTTACACAATTGTCTCATTATAATCTAATTTATTAATTATAAAATCAATCTCTAATTAAAACTTTCTTTTAATTTAAATTCACATATCACTCTACCTATAAATAATATACAAAATAATATATAAAACAATATATATATATATATATATATAAACAATAAACCCATGTACAGATCTAGATAAATGTTTGTTTGTTTTTTTTTTAAGAAGGAAAAATCGCAGAATTCTATTATACTGGTATATATGAATTACATAACAGAAAGTATAGAGTTGATTTTTTTTATTTTTTTTTACTAGAAGAAAAAAAGCGGAATTTTATTATATTGGTATATTTGAATTACATAACAGAAAGTATAGAGTTGATTCAACAACTCAGAATGTATAAATAACCTTCATAGTGTTGTAATAAAACTAAATCCATGGAGACTGTAGTCATGAGAATTCTGGAAATAAAGTAGAACGAAAGTAGGGTAATACTTACATAATAGAAAGAGCTTGAGCGATAGAGTAAATCAAAAAACCGAGGAATGGTACATACCAAAGCCAGATGAATGGAAGAGAGAGTTATGTACCTGGAAGATCGAAACCCTGAATATGGTACCTTAGTTCCCCCACTGCAATTGTCATTTCCCATTTACCAACTTGTGATTGAAGTCCTTTCTTTGATAGTACATCTGCCTGTGTATTTTGGGACCTGTTCACATGTTTTATTGCAAAATCCTTCCTTGATGACCATAGGGATTCTATTCTGTTCATCCATCCAGACAGATAGTGATTTTCTATGGAAAGCTTGACATTAACATGATCTATAATGATCTTGGAATCACCATAGATCTGTAGGGACTCAATATTTAAGAAGACACTGATTTGAAGAAGCCCTGTTAGTGCCATAGCTTTCGCTTTGTTGTCTGCTCCTTCAGCCCCATTCCAATATATGGCAATATGCTGATCGTCCTTTGTGACAATGTAAACTCCACAAGCACATATTCCATTTTTAGCAGCCCCATCAAAATATGCTCTAGGAATGACCACCGGACAAGGAGAATAAGAATGTTCCTTAGTCTTAGCTTTCTTCTACTGTGAGCTGTAAGGAGAAATCGAATGGTACTAAGAGATGATGTTTTCAAAGACATATTTATAACTATCCTTGCCGTTTTGAAATAGAGACTTGTTCCTTCATTTCCAGATAGACCATAAAGCAATTAAAGGAACAAGTCGCCAACTCTCTTTCTGATTACTCCACCAGATAAGTGCATCTATTATAGAAAGATGAGATATACTTGTGAAACCAAAGTAAGTGGCCAGGGCCCTCCAAAGCTCCTGGGAATGTACACATTTTAGGAAAATGTGAAGATTGTTTTCTCCCTCCGCTTTGCATATTAAGCAAATCGCTGGAGCATGCCAATTCCTCTGATCTAGATAAACGTTACATATTTCTCAGAGATAAAACTCATCAAAGCCAATTTCTTTCCTTTCCAAGGGTCAATTTCTGTGTCAATCAAATACTCACGGTCAAAATCCATAAGGGTAATACTTGCAGGCTTGGAATTTGACGCTCCACGTAATGATTTTGGTGCCTTTTTAAAGATATATTCGAGGGTGAATAATAATTCTCAAATGTCAAACTGTGATTAGAAGAACAGAGAAAAAAAAACGAAAAAAATGAAAATGATCTGGAAAAATTGTGAAATCTTAGATTTAACATCGAATGATTTAAATTATTTATATTATTTGTCATTAGTTATGGAAACTGGTTTACCGACTGGACCTAAATTGAGAGTTACCCTATTTAACTTTTATAAATTAACAATAGGATTAAATGGGAAATAGATGTATTTACGATATACATATTAACTTCATTCTATTGAGGACATTTATTGGACAATATCCTAAGTGTTCTTTCATTCATGTTCATCATTCGTTCAAAGAATGCTCGACGTGTTTCTTAAATTTGGTTCCACAAGTACACCATTATCTTAAAAGTCAAAGCAAATCCTATGAAAAGATGTTGAGTCAATGCAAATCACAAGAGATTTACGAGGAAGATCTCATGGGAGGAGCTTCAAAAAAAACGCACGTCCACTATTATTAACAACTACACTCAGTGGTTACCACTGGTGCACGAGCCATTTGTTCAGTTACAAGATCTGGAAGTGGATTCAAGAGATTTTGTTTTAACAGTGACTTCAATTAGATTAAATATCAATTATTAGTTCCTCATTAATTTTAGAAGAGTGTGAGAGTAAAAACCAGAGTTCAACATGAGTGTACAACTAGTTTAAGGTCCAACTAGTAGAGATGGCCCTACTTGGAAGCTTTTACCAAAAATAACTACCAGTTCAAATACAACATCAATACGACCATAAACACGAAAAATAAAGATGTACATAGGTTATTTATCTGATTCCTTATTGATAAGAGCAATATTAATTTTGATTAACAACTAGTTGGTCAACGTTTCTAACTATCTAGTATAGTTCATCAGCGAGAAAAAAGTGAAAAAATCAATCTATCATCATGTTTAAATATCATGTTTAAATAACAGAGATCCATCCAGTTCCAAAAATAACCGTTTAGAAAATAAAATAATTTAATTAAAATTTAACTATTGTCGTTGCTCTTTCCAATTTCATCATTATGGTTTCATTTATGCTTTTTTTTAAGAGTTTATGAAATTGTCCACAACTTTGAAAAGCTTCAAACACAGTGAATCAATTAAAATATAGAACTTTGCAGTTTCTTACCAAAATGTTTACCATGGTAGTAAATTGTTGGAAATATTGAGGGGGTGAATTAATATTTCTTTTCAATTGTTATTTTTACCAGTTAAGATCACTTATAATCAAAATACAAAATGAACAATAAGAATAAATACTTTTATTAATCTCTTTTTTACAGTAAATTCAATACAATAATGTGTAGGGCTCCAACCCTAGATGAAGACACCAATCTTCAATCTCCCAAGCTCCAACCTATATTTTGCCAAGCACTGACTTGGACTTCCCAAGGCTCCAACCTTGTCACTTTGAGGCATCAACCTCTAGGGCTCCAACCTGGTCTTCTTGAGGACTCCTATCCTCTAGGGCTCCAACCCGATCTTCCAAGGCACCAACCTTGCCTTTATGAGGCTCCAACCTCTAGGGCTCTAACCCTCAAGCTTCAATTCGTCAAGATAAGTTTTTATGATTGTTCACGGCTCCCAAAATCTTCTTCAACAAGCCTTGTCTATCTTCAGCCATGCCTCCTCCAAATCACTTTATTAATGACAACCTTGTTTTCTTAGAAGGTGTCACCACCACTCTTCATATTACCCAAAACAAAGATCTCCAAAGTTACCTCATGATGACATCAACAATGCATCATGGTCTCCAATAATGTCTCCAAGACCTTCAAGTTCTGCAATTATTTTTCAATAACTACTTCAAGGTTTGACTCCAAATAGGTAGGCAGGGCTCCAAGGATGCTTTCTCGGAGGTGTCTATAGATTTGCTTCACAAGATAACTGACCAAAAGATGCTTCCAAGAGTATCTCCAATGAATATTCTTCACAGTCCAATACTTCACTGTCAAAAACACCAAATGCTCCACTGTCCAAGGTCTTCAAGTTCTCCAGCTATCATTACCAAGCTTTACTGATGAATGTTCTTGCCTCCACTAGTTCTCCACAGAAAACACTGATCGCTGAAATGATGATAATCCACAATTATGTGACCACTCAACAGTTGTATCACCACAAAGCCTTCCTCAGTTGTATTTCCAGTCTTCCACAAATCTATCCAAGCTCCAAAGAATCACTGGTCTATACTTCCGATTCTGTGATGATCCGAGCTGCTTCAGAGGTCTGTTCACACAAGGCTGGGGTCACTAAAGCAGTGATCACAGGTCACAGTTCTGACCCTTAATACAGGGGTGCAACACAGGTCCGAGTTATGTGGTGTGGGCAATCTAAAACACAAGTCTGAGCCCTAACATTGGGTTGTAACACAGGTCTGAGGGTTGGTTCAGCTGATCCAAGTTCTGTGTTATAGCTCCAGCAAATAATCTGAGTTTTGTGGTATAGCAAATGATCCGAGTTCTAAGATTTAGCTCTGTCCTCCAGCAAATAATCCAAGTTGATTTGCAGGTGACTATCCACGCATATATCCAACGTATCACAGGCTATTTCTGAGGCTATAATCCGAGGTAGAAGTTTATGTTGTGAGCTAACTCCTAGTTACCACAGGTTTGTGGTATATCCACCGAAACCTCAACAAGAATTGTCCAGTAGTCTAAGCTTCAAGAGATATGCTTCTCTTCAAAATATTTTGAGCCTTAGCACAAATCCGAGTCCTAAATTTTCTGTCACAGGATACTAGTAAATCGAGGTCTGTACTCCTCCTTGTTCAATCTCAGATATAACCCAAACAATAATTCTTCAAATCCTTCTCAATGTCCCTAGTTCACAAGTTGTGAACTTTTCGCTCTTCTATTTTATGTCTGTAGTATTCTTCACCGAGATAATGATCTAAAATGATGAATTCGAACCCTTATTTATACAGATTTATTTTATAACTGAAGGGACACGTCTATTTGAAGTGAGGTCGACTTGTATGACTGAGTGTAGGTCGGCTTGCCATAAAATATATATTTCTCAACTTAAAAATTCATTTTCTCTTCAACCACTGGGAGTTTGAGATTGAGTGAGGGCTCGTTGGAAAGAGGAAAGAGTCCTCTTCAAGATGGGGAAGTGTTAGGATATTCCAACACATAGGATACCGATATAGTTAAGTTCAACTTGGTCTAGTGTAGAGTTAGGTAAAGTGTGTTTCTTTACCGTTGTACATTTTGTAACTTACAATCCGACGGTCACGATATGTAGTGATCCGACGGTTCACTCTCTCCTCGGTATTACCGACACTTGATCCGTGGCTTGACACCCGATTGGTCCATGAGTTCTATTTAAAGCGCATGGAGGGTCATTGTTCGGGTAATCCGTGCATGAGAGAAGCTTATGTAAATTTTTATTCTTTGATTAATAAATTGCCTGTAGTAGCCACGTTGGTGCAGGCCGTGGACTGTTTCCCTGTTTGAGGGTTTTAACCACGTCAAAAATACTGGTGTATTGATCTGTGATCTGGTTGTGAGCGGTGTCCTTTTGGTGTTCTTTCTGAGGAACTTACCCTGTAAATTCCTACATGGTATCAGAGCTATTTGAGGGCCACGTCCGTTGGTGATCCAAATCTGAAGCCGGTAGAACTGCATGCGGTTGTCGTTTCCTAGATCTGCTGTTTCTGACTGCTTTCGGGCCGAGAGGACTGCTCTGTTGCGTTCGGAGCATCTGTTCCAGTGAGGAACCCCTTTCGTTTCACGCGAAAAGGTTTCTGGTAGCCCTAGCTGCGTCATTTTTCAGATTGGGAGGTATACAGTGTTTTTGCAGTTTACTGTTATTTTCTCTCTGCTTATTTCGGTTTCGGTTTATTTAGCCCTTTTTTTAACCGGATCTATACCTTTCATTTCTGCGTATGCTCTTTGCCCTGCGACTCTGTGCGATCTGGGCAAATCAGAAACAGAAAGGAAGGATTTTTCTCATGCGTATGCTCTTTTCCCTGCACCTTAGTGTGATCTCGGAAAATCAGAAACATTGAGAAAAATATTTAGTTTTTCGGCTAAAGCTAACTTTGAGAATTTTTTTTAAAAAATATCTAGTTTTTTGGCTAAAGCTAACTTCGAGCCGCAAGGTTCGTTTTTCTTTGCATATTCGTGTTGGGTTTTTTGTTTTGTGTTTTGTAGGGAAAAAGAGCTTTCTCAAGGCAAGCACGCAAACCAAGGCCCCCCTCTCTCTCTCTCTCTCAAATTTTTTGTATAGATCAATTGGTTCAAAGCTATTTTAAGAGAGTAGAGGTCTTGGGTTCAAGTCTCCATTTTGTGGGGGCGGCTTTTTTCATTCCCGCACTTTCGCGCACTTTGCCGGCAACTTCAACAAATTTTTTTCAAAAAGCCATAACTTCTTCATCCGGAAGCCTTTTTCAGAGCCGTTTTTTTTAAAACAGCCTAATTTTTCGAGATCTATCCATTGGAACACTTACCTTCAGCATCTTCAGCTTCAGTTTTTTTAAAAATGGAAAGTCCATGCCAAGTCATTCTTGACAGCACTAACTACTTCCAATGGATAGCCTACATGGAAGATTTACTTAGAAGTAAAGGTCTCTACAGAATAGCCACAGACCAAGAAAAGAAACCAAAAGATGAAGACAAGGCTGCAAAATGGGAAAATAGACAAGATCAAGCACGTGGTTTGATAGGGATGTCTATTTCTCCTGATCTTAGATTCCATATTGCAGAACTTGAGACTCCTCATGAAGCATTGGAAAAACTCACTAAAGTTTTTGGGATTAAAAATGAAATTAGAGCCCATCAACTTGAAAATGAGTTGCTTACATTGGATCCTAATAATTTTTCTTGCATTGAAGATTTCTTGTCCAAATTCAAGACCCTTAGATATCTTTTGGAAGGTGTTAAGGTTAAGAAAGAAGATAGTAACCTTATTTATTCCATCCTTACTAAGTTGGGACCAGCCTACTCTGTATTTGTTTCCACCTTCCATTCTACAAGGGAAGCTTTCATTTGTCAAGGAAAAGACTACAAGGCCCCTTCCTTTGACTCTTTTTGTGATTCTTTAATAAGAGAACAAGAAAAACTCTTACACCTTGGTCTTCTTAATCTTGGAAACTCTTCCACGAAAGCGTTAGCCGCCCAGCAGCAACCAAATTCAAAGAATCCTAAGAAGTCATATCCTCAAAAGAATGGTCCTAAACCAACTCAGCCTCAAAATGAGAGATCATTTCAGCAAAATGATAAGACCAATAAAAACAAATGGAAGAAGACTGATAGACATTGTAACTTTTGTAATCGAGATGGCCACTTAGAATCTAAATGCTTTAAGAAGATGGAAGCCTTGGAAGCCGCAATGAAGAAACATAACATCCATGTGGAGCATACTTCAACTTCAACTTCCGGAATGGCACTTTCTGCATGTCGTTGTCAATCATCTCAGTCTGGTTATGCATTAAATGTATCTTCTTCCTCTCCTTCTCATGAGTGGCTCATTGATTCTGGAGCCTCTTATCACATGGCCAAAAGCCAAGCCATGTTTTCTTCTTTAAATGATTGTAACACCAAAAATATATATGTTGGTGATGATAGATCTCTTAATGTTGTCGGGACTGGAACTGTTCATCTAGACAATGGTCAGTTTAATGATGTATTATGTGTTCCAACCTTATCCTGCAACCTTCTATCTGTATATCAGATAACTCATTCAGGTGAAGGTAAAATTGTTGAATTTTCACCTCATGATGTTGTAATCAAGGATCTAAGAGATCCTAAACAGATTCTAGCTACTGGTATTGCTGATGATTTCACAAGGTTGTATAAGTTTCACAACTTTGGGTCATCAAATCTTCCCTCAGTATTTGTTGCTCATAATGATGAAGTGAGCAAACTTTGGCATGAGCGATTTGGTCACTTAAACTATCGCTCCCTTCAGCATCTATGTAAAGAAAATATGGTGACAGGTCTTCCTATGGTATCTTGCAGAGATGGTGTTTGTTCCGGATGTGTACTCGGAAAACATCATCGGGACAGTTTTGACAAACGTGCCTCTTGGCACGCCTCAGCCCCTTTACAGCTTGTGCACAGTGATTTATGTGGTCCACTTCCTGTTGCTTCATTCTCTGGCTGCAAGTATTTCTTAACTTTCATTGATGATTTCTCCAGACGCACTTGGGTATACTTCTTAAAACTCAAGAGCGAAGTATTTAACACATTTTTGGCCTTCAAAGCCTTTGTTGAAAAACAATCTGGACATCAAATTCTTAAGCTAAGAACTGATAATGGTGGAGAATATGTTAAAAACACATTCATCAACTTTTGCACCGAAAATGGAATTCAAATGCAACATACTGTTCCATACACTCCACAACAAAATGGTGTAGCTGAAAGAAAAAATCGCACCTTAAAGGAAATGGCTAATTGTATGCTGCAATCTAAAGGACTCAGTCTTAGTTTTTGGGCCGAAGCAATTAATTGTGCAAATTATATAATCAATCGCACTCCTACTAAGGTTCTAAAGAATATCACTCCAGAAGAAGCTTGGAGTTCCATTAAACCAGATGTAAGTCACTTTCGTGTTTTTGGAAGTGAAGCATGGGCCCATTTCCAGATGAAAAGCATAAAGCTTTAGAACCTAAGAGTGAGAAATGTACTTTTGTTGGATATTCTGAAGATGTAAAAGGTTATAGACTTATTCCATTTAAGTCCAAAAATGTTATCATTAGAAGAGATGTAAAATTTGATGAAAACAAATCGGCCTGCGACTCTAGTCCGGCGGATGTGCCACCTCTTCCTATCTCTTCTACTTTTGAAAACATTTCTTCTTCAGATGATGAAAGTGAGGATGATAATCCTCCCCCACCTTCTCAGGATCCTCAACTTCCAAGATGGGTCCGTGCTACTCGGGATGCAGCAGGTGATCTTGCCGGTGATCCTACAGATCAGCGACGTACACGTTCTCAGTTTGAAAGAGCCTCTTCTTTACTGGCTCAAGCTCCAGTAAATCATGATCCTGACACTTTTGCAGAAGCTTCAGGCCATCCACATTGGGAAGCAGCTATGAATGAAGAATATCATTCATTGTTGGCAAATGATACATGGGATCTTGTTCCTCTACCAAAGGGACGCAAACTTGTTAGATGTAAATGGGTTTACAGAACCAAGTATGGACCAGATGGGAAAGTTGATAAACATAAAGCTCGTCTTGTTGCTAAGGGCTTTTCACAGGTTGAAGGCATTGACTACACTGAAACCTTCTCCCCCGTTGCCAAAATGAACTCTATCCGCCTTGTTCTTTCCCTTGCTGCCTCTTTAAAATGGGAAGTCCATCAGATGGATGTTAAATCTGCCTTCTTGCATGGGGACTTGCAGGAAGAAATCTATATGGAACAACCCATTGGCTTCATACAAACAGACTCCAGCCTTGTTTGTCGACTTAAGAAATCCCTTTATGGTCTCAAGCAAGCTCCTCGGGCTTGGTATGCCAAAATGGATAGCTTTCTTTTAGAATCTGGCTTTTCTAGGTGTTATTCTGACAATACTGTCTACACCAAGAAAGTGGGCAACTCTCTTATCATCCTTGTTCTTTATGTTGATGATCTTATTCTTACTGGTAGTGATCCCAACCTTATAAACCATGTGAAGTCCAGCCTTAAAAAGAAATTTGAAATGACAGACTTAGGACACTTACACTATTTTCTCGGTCTTCAAGTCTTGCAATCCAAGGAGGGTATTTTCCTTTCCCAGTCCAAGTATGCTTGTGATATTCTTCGTCATTTTCACATGGAAGACTGTAAGCCAGCCCCTTCTCCCTTTCAGTCTGGAGTCAAACTTTCAGTCTCTTGTACTTCTCCTGAAGTTGATGCTACCTTATACCGTCAACTTGTAGGAAAACTCTTGTATTTAACCCATACTCGTCCTGACCTTTCCTTTGTTGTTGGCCTTGTTGCTCGTTTCATGCAAAACCCCGTGAAAGTCATTGGAAAGCAGCTAAAAGAATACTTCGTTATGTTCGAGGTACAGTACAGTTTGGGATTCATTACAGTGCCAAAGCAGCTCCTCTATTAGTTGGTTTCACTGATTCTGATTGGGCTAGTGACCCTGATGATCGGAAGTCTACTGCCGGTTATGTCTTCACTCTTGGTTCAGGACCTATTACATGGGCTTGTAAGAAACAGGCTGCCATTTCTCTTTCGTCAGCAGAAGCAGAGTACCGTGGTGCCGTGGAAGCTAGTAAGGAAGCCTTGTGGCTTCGTCAGATCCTATCAGAGTTTGGCTTTGAGCAGCAGCATCCAACCACACTTTGGTGTGATAATCAAAGTGCCATTCAGCTATGCAAAGATCCAGTCCAGCATCAGCGCAGCAAACACATTGAACTACACATGCACTTCATCGGAAAGCTCATTCATGACCATGTTCTTGAAATGCAGTATTGTTCAACAGATGATCAGGTTGCAGACATCTTCACAAAGGCTCGCACAGAGGCGAAGTTCACTAAACTTCGATATATGCTTGGAGTTCAGGAAGTTGTCACTAAGGGGGGATAGGCTCTAGTGCCTCCTTCCTTCTCCTATTGTGTCATATTTGTAAATCCTTCAATCCTATCCCAAGTTGCTCTTAAGGGGGGATGTTAGGATATTCCGACACATAGGATATAGTTAAGTTCAACTTGGTCTAGTGTAGAGTTAGGTATAGAGTTAGGTAAAGTGTGTTTCTTTACCGTTGTACATTTTGTAACTTACAATCCGACGGTCACGATATGTAGTGATCCGACGATTCACTCTCTCCTCGGTATTACCGACACTTGATCCGTGGCTTGACACCCGATTGGTCCATGAGTTCTATTTAAACTTTAAAGCGCATGGAGGGTCATTGTTCGGGTAATCCGTGCATGAGAGAAGCTTATGTAAATTTTCATTCTTTGATTAATAAATTGCCTGTAGTAGCCACGTTGGCGCAGGCCGTGGACTGTTTCCCTCTTTGAGGGTTTTAACCACGTCAAAAATACTGGTGTATTGATCTGTGATCTGGTTGTGAGCGGTGTCCTTTTGGTGTTCTTTCTGAGGAACTTACCCTGTAAATTCCTACAGGAAGGAGCCAACTTAATAGGATGTCTCTGTTGACACATAATCATAGGGATTGGGTGAACCACTGTAATTAATGTAAATAAATAATAGAAAAGATGAAGAGTCACCGGGAGATGAAATGAACAGTCTCTCCCTCATGTACATAACAATGACCAACCTGAATGAATATCATAATTCGCTTTGAGGAGTTACCTCCTAGCCTGACATGGTATCAGAGCCAACCCTATTTTTAGTTTTCTTCTGTCATGTAACTCCTTCCTGCCTCTGTTCTGCATTTTTGTAGACTGTCATCTCTGTCAAATCTCTATAAAATCTTTGTAATACTGTCCCAAATTTTTGCGCTACATCCTCTGTCTACCCTTAGTGCATTACAATTTTTTTGAACTATCCCTTTGTGTGTTCAGATAGAGTGATGAATTATCTATGTGTTTTATGTTCTCTGCGTTCAACACTGAGTGGTGCATTGAACAGATTGGTGAATGTTGAATTCTGTCAATGCAAATGTTATAGAAGCTATTAAAAAAAGGGTCGTGACCAGTTGCGTTTAAATTGATGCATGGATTTGAATAGATTTATGTCGGTTGAATAAATTTTGAGGCCGTGGTGAACCTGATACATGGAAGATCGTACGGCATCTATGTAACTCGTATCCTTGTGACTAGAGAATAGGCATATAACTGAGTGACAAGTATAACCCGCACTCTGCTATGGTATGGTCTGTGTTTCTCCAAGTAAGGGACTGCATTTCTTTATGATAAGATCTATAGTTTTCCAAGGCTCGCAGGCCCTCAATTCTTTGAGCTTGCATACCGTGAGGCTCACACCATTGGCTGACATACTCTGTGCCCTGACGTGAAGCAGCGGAAGCGTGGTGAGCGTGGACTGTGTGTTGGCTTCCTGTATATGCTGACTGACAACTTTTGGTACTGTGAACATGGATTTGAAGACTACAAATTCTTTTTTTCTCTACTCTCAGCGTTGATTGTTGTCGGAAACTCCTACTATGTTACATTGGAATTTTTAAAGGGATTCATTTGGTAAATTGAATGTTGTGTCTATATTCTGTCAAATAATTCTAGAAGATTGTATATGGACTACCATCCGGACACTCTTTTCCCTAGCAGCTCAGAACGGTTGGAAAGTCCATCAAATGGATGTAAAAACTACTTTCTTGAATGGAGATCTAAAAGAGAATGTTTTTATCTCCTAGCCTGAAGGATTTGCTGTGAAAGGACATCAACATAAAGTATGCAAACTTGTGAAATCCTTGTATGGCCTCAAACAAGCACCGCGAGCTTGGTATGAAAAACTAACTGAGCATCTTCTGAAACTCAATTTCAAACATTATGATCTTGATGATGCAACTTTGTTTGTCAAGAAGGTTGGCAAAACAGTTGTATATCTTGTGGTATATGTAGATGATCTTTTGATGACAGGGAACAATGAAAGCTACATTACATCCATAAAGAAGGAATTGAGGAAAGGTTTTGAAATGACTGATTTGGGCTATGTTCATTACTATCTTGGTATTGAAGTAACTCAACATCCGAAGTCCATATTCCTTTCTCAAAAGAAGTACATTGGAGATCTGTTGAACAGGTTTGGCATGACAGAATGCAATCCTCTTACTACTCCAATGGAACAAAACTTAAAGCTCACATCCATTGAAGGAAAAGAATTTGAGGATGCAACAAAGTATAGACAGCTTGTAAGAAGTCTCAACTACCTAACTACTACCAGACCAGACATTTCATTTGCTGTTGGAATCCTCTCCAGGTTTATGCAAAAGCCTTGTGAGGGACATTGGTCTGCTGCAAAAAGAGTTCTAAGTTACTTGAACGGAACTCAAGACTTTGGACGACTTCAGCTTGATTGGATACTCTGATTCAGACTTCAATGGAGACAAAGAAAATGGGGTATCTACTTCAAGTTATGCTATGAGTCTTGGATGAGGAGTTGTCTCCTGGAGATCACGCAAACAATCAGTTTCAGCAGATTCCATAGTAGAGGCAGAATATGTGGCAGCAGCTGAGGCAATAAAAGAAATTGTGTGGCTCGGGAAAATTCTTGAAGATTTGTAGGTAAAACAAGTACAATCGACTCCACTCATTATTGACAATACCTCAGCAATAAAGTTGGCCAAGAACCCAAAGTTCCATGATCGAACAAAGCACATCAATACTAAATATCATCTGATTCAACATCATGTTGAGGCCAAAACAATCCATCTCCGCCATTGTTCCACTATTGAGCAAATTGCAGACATCTTCACCAAAGCGCTTGGAAGAGAAAAGCTTGAAAGATTCAGAACGATACTTGGACTCACCAACATCCCTTCAGATTAACAGGGGGAATGTTGACACCTAATCATAGGGATTGGGCGAACAATTGTAATTAATGTAAATAAATAATAGAAAAAATGAAGAGTTACCAGGAGATGAAATGAACAATCTCTCCCTCATGTATATAACAATGCCATTACCCATCTATGCAGCATGATTCCATCCAATTGCACCAATCTTACTGCTCCAGACTCTCTGATTTATGTTACTATAAACGGTCCCAGCTAGTGCATCTGTAGTTTCCTTGGGAATTTATGGAACTCGCTGTCGTATAGTAGTACCTGTTGACCACTACCGGTCAACTACCCATGCAGTACACCCCCTTCTCTTTGCAAAAAGGGGCAGCGCTTGATCGACATGTCCGTGCCATTCAGCAGTCATCAGTAGCTTTGTCATTTTAATTGTAAACCCAGTCTGCATGTATGAATTGTAAATAATCTTAGCAGATATGAGTCGTGTATGTAAATTGCCTAGGTGGACCTAACTTTCTAATGGTAATCTACGTCCCGGAAGGTTTTTCGTCTCACCAGTCCATGATCGGCAGAGTTTTCCTTCAGCCTGACCCCAAAGCCGGGATGGATTTTGTCATTAGAATTTTAGGAGAATCCTAGTGTGTTACTCTGCTAGATTATAGTTGTGTCGCAGAACTGGGTGGTTTATGAGGATCTATGATAAAGGGGTTTTCCCCCTTAAGATGTAAATTGTAAAAGTCATGATGTAAAGTGTCTTGAGGGTTGGAAAATGTTTTAAATCCCCTCATGAGTCCTAAGTCCTAGGTCCTAGGAGATTTTTCCCAAAGGCTAAGTTCGAGGATCCATTTTAAAATGAAGCCGGGATGGATTTTGTCATTAGAATTTTAGGAGAATCCTAGTGTGTTAATCTGCTAGATTATAGTTGTGTCGCAGAACTGGATGGTTTATGAGGGTCTATGATAAAGGGGTTTTCCCCCTTAAGATGTAAATTGTAAAAGTCATGATGTAAAGTGTCTTGAGGGTTGGAAAATGTTTTAAATCCCCTCATGAGTCCTAAGTCCTAGGTCCTAGGAGATTTTTCCAAAGGCTAAGTTCGAGGATCCATTTTAAAATGAATTAAAAAATTAAAAATAATTAAAAAATAATAATAATAAATATAAAATATAAAATTATAAAATATAAAAATTATAAAATAAAGCAAAAACCATAAAATAATAATATTTTGAGTGAATGCATGTAAAATATCATTTTTTAATAAATCGACGGATGAGATTAAGAGATGTCTTGATTCTCATCAACGGTCGAGATCATTTCGACATGGATCACTCGAACTAGCCGTTGGGATCATTTCCTTTAAATAGGGTGCTAGGGGTCAGTTGAGATCAGATTGGATCTGTGAGTCTTGTGCTGAAGAAGCTCTCTTGTAGTTCATTTTTTGTGCAATAAAGAAGACTTTGGGGTTAAAAATCTTGCTGGTGTTACTCTTCTGAAAATGCTGTAAGATTGTTCTATTTGTTCTGCATAATTTTATTTTCAGCCATTAATGATAGCTTAATGAAGATTGATCTAGGCACACGTATCTTGTCTGATCTTTGAGGTTTGAATGATAGTTTAGATCCTGAAATATATTGGCAGGTATCTCCATTTGATCGGGGTTTCATTATTGTTTTCTCCTTCTATGTTGATGGTTGATTTTAAGCTGTGCAGGAAATCCTTTTTTCAGATTACCGGGCGTTAGGGGAAGTTCTCGGCTGAACCAGCCAACTCCCGAGTTGTGTTTTCTGAAAGAGCCCAGCCAGTTCTTGATCCCGGGCTTATCACTCGAAATATATTTTTTATGAATGCATGCAGGGTTTTCTGAAGCGTTTTACATTAAAATCAAATTTTGATAATATTTCTGCTCTTATTGCTAAATCTGGCTATTAAGGGGCCACAATTTGTAAATTAACTAGCTGATCTGGGTTTTAAATTTTGCCTTATACGCAGTCTTCATTAGGGTTTTGTTTCCTTGTGTTTGCAGGTATTGGGTTTTGATAAATTTTTCAGCGTTTCTGGAGCAGGAGAAACTGAGAATTTTTTAGCTCCTCATTTGTCGAACACCCGACATATCTGAAAACATTGTAGGCTTTGAAAGACTCAGCTGCACGCCTCAACACTCCAAATGCTGTTATGAATTTTTTTTTTTTTTTTTAAATTCCCGGCACCTTCAGTTTTCACATAATAGGTGCAGGGCCTATTGTTCACCTGGGCAGCGAATTTTGGTGACCTTGTTTCTCAAAATTTGGATCGTATATGATACCCACGCGTTTTATAAACTGCCGCCATCACGTGAGCCTTGTCGGAGGCTACAACGCACACACTTGAAAATCCTTGGCGATATTCTTTGGGTAACGTTTCAAACCACAAGTATCCGTCGAAGTGTTGACGGCAGTATTTTCGGTAGACAAATCTATGAGCTTCACAGTCCCGGATCAGTGGATTTCAACTGCAAAAAAAAAAAAAACCAACCTAAACACGTTGCTGTCGAGGGTATCCGCAGACAGAGGCGCTCAGGTAATAAAATCCATTTAGATACAGCATTTAACGTGAAGCCGTTCCTAGCCAGGATCAGTCGAAAGTCCTCAACGTGCAAACCTTAATCGTTCCTGTCTGAGGCTGAAAGCACGCACTGAGGTTTTCTGGGCATATCGCTCCATATATCAGTGCGTCATCTGGGTAATTTTCTCTTCAAAGTTGTTTTCAGTTAACAATCGGTCTCTGCGACGGCTGTTCCCAGACGTGACTGCAAATTGCCTCCACGATTTGTTGCATATTCAGCTCTAGTAAGGATTAACAGTTTTTTTTATCGTTCCATTCGCAAACATTTCAGGTAAGCTTCGAATTGGCTCATGTTTCTATCCATCGCCGTCATCTGCTATCACATTGAAACTCTTTACACATTCAGTCATCGAGGCATTCAGGGTTACAATTCTGTCATTTTAGCCGCCATAGTGTATCGTGTTATGCACATTCGACTGTGTTATAGACTTTTACGTGGTTATGTTTTAGTTTCCTTAGATTAGGGTTTAGTTATAGTTTCGAATTTTATTTTTTTAGGATTTTAATTGTATTTTAAATAATTTTCTTTTGGGACTTTATTTAATATAAACTCAGAAAAAAAAAAAAAAAAAAATTAAAGCGTAGAACTGGATTTTATTTTTTGCCATAATTTGAAAAAGCATAAAAATATTGTGGAGGTTTCTTTTGCCAGATTCAGTTATTCTCGGGAAATTATCTCGTCATATTTTTACGCTGAGATTTAAATTTATGAGGAATGAATGTTTATCATTTTAGATAAATCTGCGCATGAATGATCATGTTAAAGATTAGCTGCAAATGATATCTGGTTAATGATTCATGATTTGTGTTGTTGTTTAAAGCATTCATCTCTTCAAAATTCTCAGTTACTGGATATCGTTATTGAGATTTGGTCATTACAAGAACGTTGTTGTTTTAACTGATATCTTGCGTCGTTCTAGTCGTTTGATGATAAATGATTGTTGTTCATGGTTTGTATTTCTATATCATCTAGTAAGTAATCATTTAAACATAAATCTTACAAGGAACTGGTCTTTTAACTTCTAAATCTTTTTTTAGTGCTTCGTGTCTCCCAACCCAACTATTTGGCAGTTGGTCTTCATCATCTCATAGGGTCTATCCCCCTTAGCCGTGGGAGACAGGCTTAAACGGAGAGATCGGGGATCAGAGTGACAGCCCCCGGTCTGAGCGTTGTCGTGACAACCTGTGCGACAACAGTACCTAATCCCCAATTTTGAATGTATTTTTCTTGATATGTTATCGTGCCAAGATTTTTGCCTTCTTTGCTCCATTGAGTGATGAAACTTAGCCAAGAATCAAGATTCGTCAAGTTCCATTAGCTAACTAAGTCTTTCTCTCAAAGCCATGATGTTTGTCATTCTTGTTGCTTCAGATATGAACATGCTTGGTATAATGAACTCTACTAGTATCACT
This sequence comes from Pinus tabuliformis, assembly GCA_031772625.1. NCBI lineage: Eukaryota > Viridiplantae > Streptophyta > Pinopsida > Pinales > Pinaceae > Pinus > Pinus tabuliformis. The sequence continues at coordinate 313,379,895 of CM062808.1, read as the reverse complement.
GCCTCCCTTCTGTATACTAGCTAAAATGGAGTTTTTGTATGGAGTCAACCTAAATGAATATCATAATTCGCTTTGAGGAGTTACCTCCTAGCCTGACAGTCTCTAAGGTGACAAAAAATATTTTTCTTTGTGACTCTTCTTGAAATTTTCTAGGTATAAGGTATTTGGGATAGAATGAGCTCATTAGGGCTTTAAGTGAGGTCTCCAACCATTATACAAGTGTGTCATATATGATCTCCATTGTCATGTCTTCAACTATGTCATCATATCATCTCCATGTCATCATATGGTCCTCCATATCATCATGTGGTCTCCAACCATGTCATTATGTATAGTCATCTAAGTCATCAACTTATTAAATGTTTAGGTTAAGGCTTCTTCACATGAGCAAGGACATCATCATGGTTTTAGGGCCTCTTCATCAAGAGCAAGGATATCATATTCCCACAACAAGGATAGTTCTAGGGCTTGTATATTGGACACATAATTGACACTCAAAGACTAGATCACTATGAACATCAATCTTCATGTTTTAGAGCATCATGGGCATCTTAGACTAGACTTATTCATTAGTGGCTTGACATCTTCATAATGTAAGAGCAACCTTAGCACCTGGGGATTGCATGAGGTTCATTGACATCACAAGAATATTTTCCATCTCCAATAATGCTATATTGACATCAATGACAACCTTGAATAACAAATTTCTTGATAACGACCAAAAATTAACAAAGAATCACATTGTTGAGCTTCTAAAAATATGAACTCTAGCTGTCAACGTCTTCACACTACACAGTGGGGGTGACAAATATTTTGTTTGTTATTTGAGATACCTGCTAGTGTGCCAAAGAAGCTCACTTATCAAGGAAAATAATAAGTATTTACCAATGGAGCATGGCAACCAATATTTCTGGAGTTATCTATCCAGTAATGCACAGAGCAGTATATGTCACTCGTTGGATTTTGTACTTGATTAAATCCAATGAGTGGCATATACTGCCCCGTGCATTAATGGATGGATAGCTCCAAAAATATTGATCACCATGGAGCATGATACAGTTGGATATGGAATACTTGAAATAGAGTGGTGCACATGTCAGTGTCATGTCATTTGATGTGCATAATTTCTTGACAATGATAGAAAACGGTTATGAATTTACCATAACTTGAGTTTTGGTTATCTTGATTTGAACAATATGATTGTTATTTGATCAAGATAAAAGTATTTGAAGTGCTTTGTCTCATGAGTAACATATGAACCATAATTTCGACCAACAATGCAGTGCCTCATGGGACTATACTTCTTGTCGAGCTCCTTTTTTATGTAAGTTGCGACATCCTTCTCTACAGTACGTTTCTCCAAGGCTTCCAGGGAAAAGTTAGTGGCTTCCTTCTACATCTCATCGCCCATATCGGGGCTCTTGATGATTGCCTTCTTATTAGTTAAAATGAATACTTACAATAAATTGTATATATATTTTAATAAAATTAATCTTAATTATATACATAAAATTACATACAAATTTTCTCTTTAAATCATATCGTGGATAAGTACTAAAGCTAAGGATTGCATCTCCTTTCCTTAGCTAACAACCAAGTATCTGAGATCTATAGTATGCACAGTTGAACTTACTATTGCAACAATTGCACAATCTTATACCATGCAAGTAGTAATCAACTAATTCAAGTTATTAATGATAGTTGTGATTTCGGCAATTAAATTAACAAATGCTATCTAATTAACACAGTGTCAACATGGTGAGTACAACACTTGATTATGCCACATGTCCTTACTGTTGATTTGGGGTAGCATCAGATGTGCTCTAGCCATGAAAATTGGTGGAGAGGCTAAAGCACATGAGATCTCCAAGACCCATAAATGGTTTGGACAGATTGTACCTGGTTTGGGAGATATTAAAATAATTAATATTTTTAATGGAGTTTCTAAGTCAAAACTTAGGAAAAATAAAATATTAATGGGTATTAATATAAAAATGAGTTAGAAGGTTCCAAAAGTCACGGATCAAGTCAAATCTAATCTTAGTTGTTGATTAGAGATTTAATCTTGATTGTTGAAGGACAAACGAGAAAATTATAAGAAGAGGCTTGAGGGTCAGTTGGGAGAACACACCAGAGTGATCAGTCATTCATTTTGCTAGAGCAGGGTTGCTAAGCAAAAGTGAATCAGTGATCAATAGCGAGGGGCAATGATTACTGGACAGAGAGGCAGAGACAGTGCCAAGAGACCAATGCAGAGGCAGAGAGCGAGAGTAGCAGCTAGAGCAGGCCACGCAGAGCCCAACAAAGACAGCGGAGAGCCCAAAGGGACTGCGTCATCCACGCAGAAGGCAGAGGGAGTGACACAAAGGGTCCCAGAGGTTGCACAGTGCCTCAGAGGGCTGGCGCAGAGAGGTTTGAGGCTGACGCAAAGGCCAGAAGGGCCAGCGCTGAGCTTCAGAGTCGCTGGAGAGGGTTTCGTGGGACAGGTTTTCTGAATACCTGTTTCCGAATAGAGAGGTATTGCTACCGTGTATTTTTCTCTGTCAGGTGAGTCGGTTAGGCACCCAATTGTACTCAAGGAAATATTGCATAATAATAAACCCTCAGAATAGTTGCACCGGTTTTCCCACATTGGGTTTTTTCAGGGACATTTGTCCAAAAATAATGGTGTCACTTGTGTGTTTGTTTTCTTTTAGCTGATGATCTGTAGATGTTGTGAATGTATTGTATTTATTTTGGTATTTAAATGATTTAAATAACTTGTTCAGAATTTACAAGTAGAAGAAATAAACTAGCAGAATACAAAGTAATTTTTTAACAAATAGACTTAGAAAATTCAACATGGTATCAGAGCATGGTTGCAGATCACAAGAGAGCTGAAGGCATCAACTAAGCAGAGAAGTTGCAGCAAAATCAGTTGTCCTGAGTGACAGAAGTTGATCCGTGTAGAAGCGACAAAGGAAGGGTTGACGCAGAGGGATTGTGTCATCAGTCTGGGCCAGAGAGAGGCTCACGCAGAGCCACGCAGAGACTAGGAGGGTTGACGAAGTGGCTGAGGGAGTTGTTTTTTCCAGTGTCGGGATTGCGCAGAGCCTAGAGGCTCATTCCTTCAGTTGTTGGGGCATAGGAAGCTGTGGGCAATTTGCGGTAGCATAGCTGGTGGGGTACTATGGTCAGAAAAGTACCTAACAGGGAAAACCCAAGGTAGATGGAGTTGCTACCGAGGCAGATATCTAGCCAAGAAATCTGGATCACTGTTGCAATTGCACAGACGATCGAAGAGGGGCAACTTGACGATTGGCAGAAGGATTTCTAGGAGGGAAATCAGGACTCAAAAGGGAGTCTAGCAGAGAACTTCCAGACGGGAAGTAGAGAGACTCGGAGGAGTCGACAGAGACGAGCAGAGAGATGGGAGTGAATGGGCTGAGGGATCAGGATAGGTTGGACGAAGCGTCCAACTTTGTGGTCTGGAAGGCCAGGATCCTGTCCATTTTAGATAAACATTGCATCAAGGCCTTTGCCTTGAGAATTGTGGTGATCCCAGTTGACCCAGCTGAAAATGAGAATTAGAGGAGGCAATGGCCAAGGCGAAGTGCATCATCCTTGATGGAGTCAAGGATCATGTGGCCCAACATATTGCTGAGAAGGACATGGCAAATGAAATGTGGGAAGCCCTGAAGAAATTGTACCAGCATACTTCCGTGCAAAGGAAGGTCATCCCAGTTGACCCAGCTTAAAATGAGAAGTACAAGGAGGCAATGGCCAGGACGAAGTGCATCATCCTTGATGGAGTCAAGGATCATGTGGTCCAACATATTGCTGAGAAGGACACGGCAAATGAGATGTGGGAATCCCTGAAGAAATTGTACCAGCATACTTCCGTGCAGAGGAAGATGTTACTTGAGAATCAGTTGCGGTCATACCAGATGCAAAAAGGGGAGCAGATAGATCACTTGATCGATCGATTGAAGGTGATCTGGGACAAGCTAACTTCCATAGTGGCCACGCCAGATGAGGAGATGTTAGTGAGGACCGCACTTAACACAGTCTCCGAGGAGTGGGAGACATTTGTCCAAAGTATACTGGGTAGGGCAGATCTTCCAAATTAGGAAGAATTGTGGGCGGCTCTTCGCCAAGAGGAGATCAGGCGGTTGAGCAAGACGGGGAGTAGCGGGAAAGGAGTCAGGATCAAGAAGGAAGAGGAAGAGGATGTGGCTCTAGCATCTGCGGGAAAGCAGGAGAAGAGGAAGAAGGACCTCTCCAAGGTCAAGTGCTTCCATTTGTGGGGAACTAGGTCACTATGCGAACCAGTGTCCGAAGAAGAAGAGTAAGGGAGAGGCTTCTGACTCTAAAGTAGCGCCAGCAAAGGCAGAGGAGGAGGTCGAGGAGGATGACGATTGTGCCATGAGTGCTCATGTACCTCTAGAGAAGAGGTGGGGAGACATCGAGCTGTAGTCAGAAAGACTATAGGCGATGAGGGGCAAGATCCTTGAGGTACCCAACCTCTTGGATTATACCTTGCTACGAGAGCCCCAAAGAGAGAGTAGCAGGACTGGCGGATGCTGGTAGAGACGGATGCGGATGAAGCGGCAAAGGGTGCTACAGTGTAGGAGTCCCCGGGCAATGCGAGGCTAGAAGGCTATAATAGTGCGAGAGGCACGGAGAGTGTTGCAACAATGCAGGATGGCATAGAGAGGTGTGCAACAGTGCGAGATGCAAGGAGTTGTTGCAGCAGTGCAGAGGTCAGCAGAGGGAGCACTTGTTAGCGGCAAAGAGAGCTTCAGCATCAGGAGTATTTATAGCCTAACAGGGATGTCAGAAGTTGGGAGGATCAATTACTTACTTCTTAGTAACTGAGTTGAAGTGCAGTAGCACGATGCAGCATGATGAGAGGGGGATGGAGTGCAGATGTAGTGTTGGGAGGATGGACTAGCAGCAGCACAGATGCAGAGGGAGTTATCGTATGGATGCAACAATGACAATGGCAGGGCCATGGGCAGTAGTACAGGATGCAACAATGCAGAGGATGTTGGGCGGGGAGGCCTAGCATCAACACAGGTACCAATGCCGTATGATTAGAGTGATTCTCAGTGTGGAGTATTATTAGAGCACAGTCCTCACTAAGAGGGAGTGTTGATTTGGGGCAGCATCGGATGTGCTCTAGCCATGAAAATTGGTGGAGAGGCTAAAGCACATGAGATCTCCAAGACCCGTTAATGGTTTGGATAGATTATACCCAGTTTGGGAGATATTAAAATAATTAATATTTTTAATGAAGTTCCTAAGTCAAAACTTGGGAAAAATAAAATATTAATGGGTATTAATATAAAACTGGGTTAGAAGGTTTCAAAAGTCATGGATCAAGCCAAATATAATCTTAGCCATTGATTAGAGATTTAATCTCGGCCATTGAAGGAAAAACGAGAAAAGTATAAGAAGAGGCTTGAGGGTCAGTTGGGATAACACACCAGAGTGATTAGTCATTCATTTTGCTAGAGCGGGGTTGCTAAGCAAAAGTGAATCAATGATCAGCAGCGAGGGGCAGTGAGTACTGGACAGAGAGGCAGAGACAGTGCCGAGAGACTAGCGCAGAGGTAGAGAGCGAGAGCAGTAGCCAAAGCAAGCAACACAGAGCCCAACAAAGACAGCGCAGAGCCCAAAGGGACTGTGTCATCCACATAGAAGGCAGAGGGAGTGACGCAAAGGATCCCAGAGGCTGTGCAGTGCCTCATAGGGCTAACGCAGAGCAGCAGGAGGCTGACGTAGAGGCCAGAAGGGCTAATGCTGAGCTTCAGAGTCGTTGGAAAGGATTTTGTGGGACAGGTTTTCTGAATACCTGCTTCCGAATAGAGATGTATTGCTGTCGTGTATTTTTCTCTGTCGGGTGAGCCGGTTAGACACCCAGTTGTACTCAAGGAAATACCGCATAATAATAAACCCTTAGAATAACTGCACCAATTTTCTCACATCGGGTTTTTCTGGGGACATCTGTCCAAAAATAACGGTGTCATTGTGTGTTTGTTTTCTTTCAGCTGATGATATGTAGATGTTGTGACTGTATTGTGTTTATCTGGGAATTTAAATTATTTAAATAACTTGTTCAAAATTTACAAGTAGAAGAAATAAACTAGCAGAATACAAATTAATTTTCTAACGGATAGGCTTAGAAAATTCAACACTTACAATGATTAGGGTGTATGTTTAGTTAAGAGAAGTGGCAGTATATTTGATAACAACTCTTTCAAACAAGGATGACTGTTGGATAGATGGAGGATCAGATTGTGATGCTTGACGTCTTTGACCTATATTAGAACCAAAAGTAGGAGTAAGAAATTGAATATTGACATTGGTCGTTCCTGGAGGTGCCCCATTTGGAGAGAGAAAGTCACTGGGGAGAAATCTCGTCACATTCTCTATGGCGAGAAAGACTCTTTTTAATCCCATCGAACCAAAACTTGATTGAGCTCAAGCTTACAAAAGGAAGTGATGAAGGTGGATTGAAGATTGAACAAGGGGAATTGCTGACCAACAAGTCCCTGTCTAAGCATTGTATGCAGGGGGCAGGGGAAAGGTAGCTTTGACCATGTTTAGCAGTTTTATTACTTTATATATTATGCAAGTGATATGTTTAATGCGTCAAGTGATAAGCTTTGGTTGTCAGTGGCTAGAATTGCTGTTTGCTTTTTAGCACAACCATCAAATTTCAATTTTTTAATGTTCTCTATCAGCCTATTGATTTCAGAGGACTTTGTTTTGTTTATGGAGGAACTACAACAATGCATATTATGCAAAAGTAGGTGGTCTTTCCACCAGGGATATTAATCATCTTGAAATTGAGTTCTTGTTCATGTTAGACTTTCGTCTACAGATAAGTGGATTTGTTGCAGATTTCGATTGAATAGTATTCAGTTTATGGATTGAAAATTTTCAAATGGCTTATCTTTGTACTTTGTATTTTATCAGGGACGGGACCTTGTCATTGCAAATGTTGGAGACTATCGGGCTATTCTAGGAACAATGTCTGCTGATGGAAGTTTGTCAGCCATTCAGTAGACAGTTGACTTGAACCCAGCCTTACCTGGTAAGCCCTCTATCTCAAAAAATCTTGCAAACAAATTTGAGATGTATTTAGCTGATTGCATCAACTCTTCAAGTACCTATTCACAATTTCACATACTATTTTATCTATCTATATACAATAGCTCTCAAGAGGTTGGCTATGGTGTTTGGGACCATGGAATGTCTTGGTCATTGGAACATCATGTACATGCAGTCACCTGTGTGTTTATGTGAGTGAGAGAGATCCTTTTTGTTTGAAATTTGAGTAGTGTATTGTTGTTGCTAATGGGATTTTTTTCTTATGCTTGCAATGATCTATGACTCCATTTCAGTAAAAGTTCTACTTTCTTTGATATATATTTTCTTTTCTATTCCACCTCATAATTTCTCTCAAAATATGCTCTTTGGAGGTTTTGTACAACAGGGCTTCTGAGTGACATCCTTATTGAAGTTGCAGATATGTCCTTTCACTTGCACAAGGTAATACATCACAATAAATAATTTTCAGTAAAATTGGAAACTATACATCACAATAGAAATATCAAAGAAATATTTTATGAGAATAATCTGAAAGCTGTCCACCTTTATCTTCACACACCAACCACATCCCAGCAACCAGTTGATTCCTTTCTTGGAATATGTAGGAGAAAGTAACCTGTGTGAAACCTCCTGAATCATCGGATATAAGTCAAGAGGATATAGAGCAAATCTCTTGCTAACTACTCACAATGATATCTCTAACAACGATAAGGATAAATACAACCTATAACTACTGCAATCCAACAAATAGAACCTATAACAACATTCAGATAACTGTGTCAAGGACTAGATTTACCATTTATGTTTTGACAGGGTGAGTTCTCTTTGTTTTTTTGAGTGAAAAAGTTACTCCATTTTTTCATTTAGAGATGTCAGAACTTATTATAAACAAAAAAAGTTGGATCTCAAGCAAGCCTCATAAGCCAGAATTAATTTCTGGCAAGATCACCAAACTAGTTGCTTCCATTCACTCAGTTTTGCATAAAAGTTAAGTGATACCTAGATTCAATGATATTTGCTGCAGGGAATTCCATCTCCAACAAGGTTCACAGAATGCCTATCATATAAGTACTGTCTTGACCAGATATGATGTCCATTTCAAACTTCAGAAAGATGTGAATTTTTGCAATATGCAGTAATCGTGGCACTAAAAATTATAGGCCTTAACATTATTTGGCCTTAAAATTATTTGGCCTGCAATAGAGACAAAAAAAAAAAAAGAAAAAATAGCCATTTTAATTGACCATTACTTCCTGAGCTTCCTTGAGTGACTTCAGTGGCAGGACTGGAATCTTCAAGCTTCACAGTAATGGATTTTAATACCCTAATTTGACTCTAACTGAGCAGATCTAAAAAGTTGCTTGAAAGTTTGCAAAGTATAAGCTATTGTAACTTTCTTCAATGAAAAGAAAAATTGCCAACAACTTGTGGCGAGTATATTTACAAATGAATATCCTAAACTTGGTGATGAGAATATTACAGACTTGGCCAGAGTAACTCCAAGACAGACCTTAGCCAAAGATTCCTTGCTCTCATGGACATTTAGTAAGAAACTTAAGCACCTACTATGTCAGTATAATGAGACAATCTGTCATACAGTTTCTATTACTGTAACTTCTCTTGCACACCTGCCACTTCATCCATATCATTATTACATAATTGCCAATTCAACCTTAATTTAATTCTTTTTTCTAACATGTTAGATTGAACAACATCATTAAGTGAACACTTGATGGTCAGTTTACTGTGATCATCAACTTTTAGCATATAATGAAAAGTCAACTTTTACATGGATCTTCGCCAAGCAGGTCAGGTCACCGATCAATAGCCCCCCACTCACCCTGCATATCTCTGTTGAGTCAAGCAGGGTCACCAACCTACCAGTGTGGACCAGTCCCTACTAGGGACATCAAAGCGCATAATAGCAAGTGCATACTCTGCAACTGATAGCAAGTGCATACTCTGCAACTGATTCTATTGGACTTCAATTTCAGATCAACAATTTGCATTCAGATTTCATTGGCTGGAGTGTTTAACTCTCATAACAAGAATTCCCCCAATTTCCGTTACTAAAACCTTTGCTGGACTGATCAACCAAGAAAAACAACCCTTAGATAATGCTGACCATGCGTAAACCGTACCTGCCATAGCCAAATCCATACCTCACTTCTATTTACCATGCTACCTGAGCCCTAAGCTGTTATTAATAGCATCACATTGATGTTAGCCAGCATTTAGATCCATCTCCTTGAATAGCAGAAGACCTATATGCCCTACAAGAATTAGCTCACATGTATTGGAACCACCTTTGTACACTTCATATCAGAGAGGTTAACTTAGGTTTTTTATCCCACTTAGTAGTTTTATCTTATCTCGCTCTTAAGGAGGGGCTTGATCTCCTTAGTTTTTCAACCATATCCCGCTAAAGTGTTGCGCTGGGCTGGATTCATAGCGGAGTGAGTGCACTTAATAGGGAGAGCCTTTGACATTTAAGGGATCACCGTTGAAAAATACAGACAAAGAAGAGATGGATTCGGCATGGAAAGCTTCATTCATAGAAACCAGTATTAATTAGTCTTTTGAAGGATTAGATAAGTAGGAATTACAAAGAATAGATATATGTATTAGGTGTTTATTTTATATTAGGTATTAAGTAAAGGAAGATATTAAGTCTGCTTAGCATCTCTTCAACGCTGCTGGAATAAAAGTAATCTATTTTATACTTAACAAATCCACGAGACAAGGGAGCTTTGCTTCCTACCCTACACAGCTCACGTTGAATTAATTACTCCAAAACATTACTACAAATACCCAGACACACCTTTATTAATAAGGGAATAAACCAAGGTGAATAAGACTTTGACCCATATTACAATTAATACAAGGTAGGATCTCTCCTAGAAGAAAGGAGGTGTGGTAACCATCTTGCTCCCCCCTAAGAGCATATCTTGCTACAACAGAGTGGCTAGGTAACAGGAGTTACTTAAATTCTTAGAACATTAATAATTAGAAGATAGTAAGTATGAAAAGTAGAAGGTTATGGAAATAGTAATAGATAGAACTCTTTTGTAACAAATAACCATATGAAATTCCGCAAGCATTTTTCAAGCGGCAGCAACAAATAACCATGTAGAAAACATAAGGAATCTCCAAAATTTGCAAATTTGCATGTAAAGGTGTTAGGAATACTTTGGAATACCAAGAGTGCAATTGGTCAAGAAAAATGCTCCATGTTATTTTGCAAATTAGATACAAACTTTTGTTTTTACTTGAAAATCCAGACATGGAAATCCACCAATTTATTATGTTCATAAAAGTTTTACCAACTTTTTCTATAAAATATAATCCTTGATATTAAAGAAAGGATGAGTTCTAGTTTACTCGACTTTCATGGCAATGGAAAAATATAGACAAAGGCCACATTCAAAGAAATGGATCTTCATTGCTTAATTATATAGAGTGTTTTCTCACTTTCATGAAAGGCTGTAACAATCCATGTATGTTCAGAAAAAAGTACCTACTGCGAAGGAAGCAGAGAATTCAGTTGAGGAATGCAAAGATTTGGCAGGGCATGAAGGGCCCTATGAATGTTTAACCCACTCATTAGCATTCAATATGTTGGAAGCAACAGTCAGAATCTCCTCATTCTTCACAACTATTACAACAGAGAGACCTCAGTTGGCAAACGTAGTGAGAACTTCTGGGTCAGAATCATAAAGCTTCACTCTGCCTATTTTAAGGGCTTTCATGAGTGGAACAGCCTTGGCAGGGGAGAGGAAGATTTTTCCCTGCACGAACATAGTTGATACCAATAGAATTTCATTAGCATTCACAGATAAAAAGAACCAATTACAGTAAGTACAGCAAAAAACTCCAAACAACACTGATGTATATGAAAACCCCAAACAAACAATAGGATTATCGTCTATTGATTAATCATCCATGCAGCGAAGCATTTAAAAACAGGAAAGGCCACAAACCGTCACAGAAGGCACAACATGTCCAATAATGGAGTTTAACAATAGATATGCTACAAATATTTGAAGGCCATAGTAACAGAAACTTAGTGGGAATCCTGCTCATCATATAGTAGGTCACGTCTTTAAGGTAGCAGCTTCAATTAATAACAAGGTGGCCGGAGGGATTTACTCTAAGACTTTGTTATAATGTGTTACCAAATGCTGGGTGAATGCTATGCTGTTGTTGTATCGAACGCCCGTCCTGTCCATCTATGTCAAGACCAATGCCTCTTATGTCAAGACCCATGGCTCTATGTCAAGACCCATGCCTTTTCAGCTGGTAATTGAGCCAGTAAAAGGTAGATGAAATACAAAAAACACTCGGATACAAGACAGACAAAGGGTTCAAAAATGCAAGCCCACCTACAGCCAAGTTTTTTGTTTTTTAATATTAGCCTTATCTTCTTATATTAGTTTACTATATTTTATTTTTGATAGTAAATTTTCTCAAAAACACGAGGAGAATTCAATATAAAATAAGTTGAATAACTGTTGCAGCAGCACACCTGTATAGGAGGAGGGTGTTTAGGGTCCTTTTAAGGAGAGTTGGACCTATTGGCAGCTGTTGTCTGAACCAATCCCAGCTGCCCCTGTAACTTAAGCCAGGCCAGGGAGCGATAAGCCAGGCAGTGACTCTGATTATAAAGTATTCATCTTTATAAACCATACCCCCTAAGCAATGGAGTTCTTATCAATAAAGCAGGAGAGCAGGGGAGCTATTACGATTATTTCTTTCTTTATTAACTAGCCAAAGCAATGGAGGGACTCTACTCAGCTAATGCAGCCAGATGAATGCGAGAGTAATTTATTGCAGCAAGACCAAAGCCCCTCGTCCAGCTAGTTAAACCAAAGAACGAAGTAGCTCGAGAAAAGGGATAAGAAGAAAAGAAATAGCAATAGAGTAAGGTAAGGCAGGCAAGCTTAAGAGTTCTAAATACTATGTTCATATATATATATACATACAGATTCAAAGGGTAACTTGTTGTGGAATGTTGATTTTTGTAGCTCGGGAGGTACTCCAAGCCTGGAGGATCGAGGATTTGGAGGAAGGAGCTCCACAAATGGCCTTGTGGGCTTGAAACCCAAGCTTGGGGTTTTGCACCCATCGATGTTGGGGACTAAACTATGGAGAGATTTTGACATGTGATGGATGAGGATGATGGTACTCATTGAGACGAATCTGAAGCATCGAAAACCATATGATTCCGATTTGTGGTTGAAGAGAAATGAATTTTTGAAGTTAAAATGGGTAAATTTGTCTAGTTAGGCAAATCGGCTTGAGGTTAAAGTAATGCCAAAGAAAAATTCATTGGAGCCACTTGATGCCTATAAATATAGGTCAAGTGTGAGGCATTGAGACACATCTATGGCACAACACATCTAAGAGAAGAGCTTTGTTTTGGCCACAGAATAGAGGAGCCCAGCAAAGGTGAAGGAAGTCATAGTTTATGCCTCCTCTAGACTGTTTGGGAGCCGAGTTACTACAGGCAGGAAGTCGAGGTCATGGTGGGAATTTTTGGGCAGAAATAAGAAGAGACCTCATAAGTGAACAAACCGAGTCTCTTTGGGCAATTACAGGTAGGAAGGAAGGCTTGTTTTGGAGGCTGAGTCGGGTATTAGGCCCTCCAAAACAAGGTCGCATACTCCTGTAGCAGCAGCGAAGGAAAGGGAGGCTTGGAAGGGTTTCCGAAGTGTTTTTGCAAGCAAAATGATGCCCTAGGTAGGGCCAAGCAAGTGTAGTAGGGATACGCATTGTAGAAGGACAAACCAAGGTGGTTTGTGGAGCAACTTGTGCATGGAATGATGGGTATTCTCTCTGGTTGGTGAGCCGCAGACCTTGAGGTGAGTTGCAGATCAAGCCGAGGTCTTGAGGAGGTGTTTGGAAGGGTTGTGGGCCCTTAAAACAAAGACAAGACTACCTAGAGCAGCAACAGGGTGTTATTTGAGGGAGGCCATAGTCTTTAAGAGGATTGTTGTAGCTGGAAGAAGGGTTGCGTGTGTTGACCCTGCTGCCTACACCTTACTACAAGTTAGTGAGAAAATCCTTCAACCCCACAAGGTGTGGTTGGTGACAAGGAACTTAGAAAAGGGGTTGTCAAACTAATTTCGACTCTCTCCATTTGAGCTATCTCCTAGTTAGCTAACGGGGGTGATCCCTAATGAAAAGTTAAGTTAAAAAGGATGTGAGTTTCTAGGAGAATTGTTTGAGTTAAATAGATTATCTCTTTAAGATTGATAAGCAAAAATATGATATGAGCAATAACCATCATAAGATAAGCATGAAATACATAAACAATCAGTGTCTTCCAAGTATTTTCTCTTTAAGAAATGAAATTCTATTTTGCTTAAAATGAATTGAAATGCTTTCAAATGGAAAGCCAAAATAACCCTGAAAAGTGAAACACTAAATTGTTAACACAAGATATTATAAATGCTTTCAAGATGAATAAGTCTACAAATAAAAGCATGGAAATTATCTTGCTCAAAAGGATACAAAAAGAACTCAAATGTTAGACCAAGATGACAACATGCAATTAAGTTTGCAACCCAAAATAATAGTACTTGAAAGTGAAATCAACCATTCATGACAATATGCAATTAAACCAAAAGATGAGTCAATTTCCAAGTACAAGAAAATTAAACTTGTTGCAAAATTAAAAGAGATTACAATGCTTGCATCCAAAGTGCCTCTTGAAATAAGATTTGCATGTGAGACTTTAAACCATCAAGATAGCAAGAAATTTAAGAACTTTGCAAACAAAGCAAATGTGATGGAATGAGTTCTTGGTTTATTTTATTAATTAGTGCTAAGGCAAAGTTACAATTGAACTCTAGTCCTCAAACCTCATCCTCGCCCAAATATTTGGATCTCACAATGAGGAGTCAATAGAGGTAGAGGGTCCCTAAAAGTCTATTCAACCAACTTAAGTTGGAGGTAAGTTTTAGTGATGCTTGGGGCATGTAAATAAATTAACCAAACAATGAGAATTAACTTCTACTTGAAATGTACTTGCTTGACATGAAATAAAATGTTACTTTATGGAGAAAATTTGTCCAAATACTTGATGCATGTAAAATGTGCTTAATGGTGAAGCATAAGTAAACTTGGAACTATGTTCAAGCCAAATAAGATCAAGTAAAAAGTGTTTGCATGCAAAAAATTTGAACTTGTTATGGATTTAAAACATGTAGTAAGTTAAAATAAAGTGCATGCAAAATGAGTGTGATGCATGTTGTGTTAATTTCTCAATTAGATGATATGCATGCAAAATGAAATAAACCAACAAAGTCAAACCGCCAAGCCTCTCCAAAAGGTGGAGAGATAGGGATACCAATGGGTAAAACCCACGCTCCCAAAATTAGAAATTTTATTAGTTGTTACAAAAAAGAAAAGACAATGAAGTCTTCTCTTCAATCCAAAGAAAGTTTTAATGAATTAGCATCAAACCATGGACCTTTCCTCGCTAAAAATTTCTGCAATTTGAGGCCCACAAAGGCTCAACAAAATGCAGATTTTTTTTGAAGAAGAAGAGAAAATAAGCCTCCTCTATGGCCATGGCCAAGAGAGAGAAAGAGATGGCCAAAATGAACTATGCCTCCCTCAAGAAGAACATGGCCTTATCCAAGATGTATTCAACCTAAAGGTGGAAGTAATCACTAAATCTGAGCCCCAAGGTCTTGCATGCAAACTTGTAAGTAATTTTCTGATAATGAATCCCGCAAGTAGCTGCAAAAGAATATGTTAGAAACAATCTACAACAACAAATGTTAGCTCAAGATAATTACAAAGTATGTTACAAAAATAATCTACAAAAGGCTAGGCCAAAGAATATGAGCAAGCTCTCCTCTTTAACTAGCCATGACTTAGCTCTTTGAAATAAACAGATATTTATAAATGAAGTACAATACGTAAAAATAATTTTTTCCAAGTTTGATATTTTGATGCAAGAAATAAAAGCTTTAAGAAACTTGAAAGAATCCCTGCAAGACACAAATAAGATATAGATGAGACTTTGGAATTTAAAACATGCATGTTCTCCTTGAATATTTTTCAAGAATGGGTTGATTCCTCTGAGAATTTCCCCTCACGCTTGAAAAGCTTGACCAAATAATGATTCATCTACAAAACTTCACCACAAATCATTAAATCGACATGAAATTAAATAAGTGCAGTGGAAAGAATTCCTAGAGATACATCTATTATCCACTAGAAGATTTATTTTCCTAAAGAAAATAATTAATTCTTATGCTAATATGAGATAGTTGCATACTAACATAACTTGAAACAAGCATGAAAGAAACAATGACATGAGGAAATAAATAGAAGCATAACAACAAGTCAAGAATTTACCACACATGCAAGGAGAAGAACACCATCACGCTTTACCCCAAAGACTGTTGTATTATATTGCAAGTAGTGAATACAATCCCGCAGAGTCTCCTCAAGCACAATAGCTCGTATTACATGATACAATATGAGAGCATATAGCCTCATTATATAAAGAGTTGGAAGCAAATCCCAAGGAAGAATGCATGTGAGAACTAAACTTGGAGCAAATCCCAAAAAATGATAAGTCAAGTTCGATGTGGAGAAAATAGAGACATCAGAGCAAAATCGAATTCCATATGTGCACATCAAGGGAAATCGAATTCCATATATGGCATAGTAAACTCATCCATGAGTGAATCCAAGTACCATGATAAATCCACTCAACAAATGCAAACTCGAACTAAGTGATGCCACATGTGTAGATGATCCCCAGATAGCTCTGCGTAAGTCCCCAAGAACTACGTGATTCCTCCATGTGCAACTCATAGTCTGGCCAAGTGAAACTCGTAATCCCCAAGAGTGGAGTGCTAAGAGAAGAAGAACCTGAGATAACTGTGAGATGAGGCCCCACATAATCTTCAGTCTAAGTATTCCATAGAATATTCCTTCAGTACATGATATCCTCTAATACATTCAATTTTTCACATGTTCAACTGTTGCTTTATATCTAGGAAATTCGATTTTATGAAATAATGGTATATTTCTGACTCAATCATCTTCCACATGTCCGTTGACTCAACTCTTTGACTTAGGATAATTTCCAAGTCATTTCCATGTCATTCTGTCACATGAAATAATTTATTTCTCTCTATTTTATTTAATTCTAGCCTAATTAAAAGCCACAATTTCCACTACACTTAGGAAATGTGGTTTTTGAGGGTCCAAAACACGTTATTAACCCCTCAAAGTGTGTCATAGTAGAAAGTTGAGGGTGAGAGGTGTAATTTCGATCAATGTTGTTAAAATCGCGATATTATCGTTTAAGCGTGATTTTTTCGGTAAAAATCGCGAGAGGCTCGGGCAGCACGATTTTAACAGGGAAAACACGATTTTTGTTTATTTCATTTGGACAGTAGAGCGCGTGGTGGGGTTTGAAGGCTTGGAGTGTTGGAGAGGCTTGGAGATCTTGCCATTTTGGAGCTAAATCAACTACGTGGAGGAGAAAATCAAAGAGTGTGCTAAGGAGGAGACAGATTATCTCCATAAAAACGGTATGGGCACGAATGTTTTTTGTTTTCATTATTTTGAAACTTTGTTTTTGTTTTTTTTCAATGTTTTTTGTTGGGTTTGGAATTGGGTTTTTGACATTTGTCCAATGTAATTTTTTTTTTGTTTTTTTGGTTGGGTTTGGAATGGGGCTTTTGACATTTGTCCAATGTATTGTTTTTTTAGTTTTTTTGGTTGGGTTTGGAATGGGGTTTCTTAAATTGTATGTAGTTTTTTTTAGTTTTTGTACAACGTAAATAGTAAAATACTAAATTGTAAGTTTGTAACTTGTAAATACTAAATTGTAATCCTTATTTTCCCATAGGTTCACCGAAACACCATTCAAGTTTTCAACTTCAAAGTTCAAAATCAAACATGCCAAGGAAATTGGACCCTTTCTGGGAATTTGGTGAACCTAATGCTCCGAATGATAAACTAAACTTGACTTGCAAGTTGTGTCGGCAACATATGTCTGGGGGGTGTACAGATTGAAGTATCACCTTGTAAAAATCCCTGGATTTGATGTAGGGCCTTGCAAAAATACAAATCCTGAACTCATCCAAAGAGCCATGAAAGCATTGGAAACTTTAGACCAGAATAGAGAGGCCAAAGAAAAATTGAAGAGGCAACTAAAAAAGTTAGCTGAACAAGCAAGTGGCACTGGTTCTACTGCAGCATCAACCAATCCGGTAGCTGCCTCATCATTTTTTGTTCCTCGAACCACACCTGGTTCACAACCATCTATCAGTTCAATGCTAAAAAAACTGAGAAAGAACAAGCTGACAAGTTGCTGGCAAAATTTCTCCTTTGGAGTGATATTCCTTTCAGCATTGTAAGGAATAATCCATTTTTCCAACCTGCTATTGATGCTATTGCAATTGTTGGCCCAGGGTACAAAATCCCTTCTTATCATGATTTCAGAGGCCGGATTCTTCATAATGAAATGCCTGACTGCACCAAAAGATTGGAGGATTTTAGGGCATCATGGGCACAAACAAGATGCACTGTGATGTCAGATGGTTGGACTGACCAAAAGGGGAGAACCCTTATAAACTTCTTGGTTAGTTGTCCCAAGGGGACTATGTTTATCAAATCTGTTGATGCATCTGCACAAATCAAAGATGCAAGAACTTTATGTGATTTGCTAGATGTGTTTATTTTGGAGGTGGGTGCAGAAAATGTTGTCCAAGTCATAACGGACAATGCTGCAAATTATGTTGCTGCTGGCAGGATGCTTATGGACAGGCATACTACTTTATTTTGGGCACCTTGTGTTGCACATTGATTGATTTGATGTTGGAGGACATAGGTAAAATTCCCTTTGTCAACGATATTGTTGAGTCATCCAAAAGCATTACAAAATTTATATATAACCATACATCTGTGCTTAGCTTGATGAGAAGATTCACCAACAACAAATAGTTAGTGCACCCCGCCATTACACGGTTTGCACCAGTTTCATATCTCTTCAATTCCTCTTGAATTCTATGTGGGATGTGAAGAGAATGTTTCTTTCAGAGGAGTGGCGTGCTTTGCCAATAAGCCGTAAACCAGAGGGAGAGGCCGTATGCAGACTAGTTTCATACCAGGAAGACTTCTGGGCGGGAGTGCAGGAGGTGTGCGCCGTTACTGAACCTTTGGTAAAGGTTCTTCGGTTAGTTGATGGTGAGAAGCCCGCAATGGGCTATTTATATGAGGCCATGGACAGGGCCAAAGAAGCCATTCGGGCCTACTATGATGATAAGGGAGATGAGGGGTTTCAGAGACAACTCCTCCTATGGAGAGTGATTTATGAGCGATTGAACAACACACTCCATCGTCTCATTCATGCTGTTGGGCTTTTCCTAAACCCTGCATTTTCTTACGCATGTGGGTTTGTATTTGATGCTGAGATCATGGATGGATTCTTATCCTGTGTTTAGAAGATGGTGTGATCTCCAGTAAAACGTACATAGATCTCTAAAGAAATTGAGACATATAGGATGGCAGGTGGCACATTTGGCTTTGACATGGTTGTGACTGATAAGATGATTAAAATGCCAGGTATTTTTTAGTTTGTAACTTTGTTTCAAATTTCAATGTCTCTTCAAATTCCATTTTTTCTTATGTTTATTTAAAATTTTATTTGTAATTTTGTTGTAGATGCATGGTGGAGAATGTATGGTGCCAGGGTGCCCCTTCTGCAAAAGCTTCTCATTCAAATCCTCAGCCAAACATGTAGCTCCTCAGGATGTGAGCACAATTGGAGTGTATATGAAAAAATACACAGCAAGAAGCGCAACAAGTTAACACTTAAAAATTTAAAATATTGCAAATTTCCAAATAATTTTTTGAATTCATTAAACAATATTTTTTTATAATTATTAATTATTATTTCATGATCTTTGTACAAGTTGGAGTCCCAGCGACTTAATGACATGGTCTACATCTACTACAATCTTCGATTGTGGGTGAGGCAACTTGAGAGGACAACTGATATGGAGGCCATCTCATTGGATGGGATTGACACCACTGCTGCATGGAGGGTTGAGGCCGAGAGGCCTCTCATGGAGTCTGCTGATGATTGGTTAGTGCAGGATGTAGTGGAGGAGGAGGAGGAGGAGGCCGAGGAACAGGAGGAGGAGATGACACCACCTGCCCGGGCTACAACTACCACCAGTAGAGGACGTGGTCTACCTCCTATAGCTCCTACTTCTAGTTCTTCAGCTTCTAGACCACAGCAAACTCCACTACCAACTCCACCAGCACCAGCATCTACATCTAGAGGGAAAGGGAAAGCTATAGCATTTTCTCGCAAGAGAGGCAGAGGAAATCAATATAATTAGTTATTTGGTTCATTTCATTGTATATGACATTATGACTCATGATATGAGATACATTATTATATTTTTTGTTAATATTTTGAGGCTGAGTTGGGACTCAGGGGTCAGGACTTACTATTCAGGACATGATTCACTGTTATGTGTGATTTTAGCACTAGAAATGATATTAAACATCTTATATATTAATTCTTTTATCATATTTATGTGTCAATGTATTTATTTTATGTTGTAGATGGTTTAGATATTAAAAAAAATGAAAAAAATGAATATTTTTGTACCAAACGATTTTTTCCCGATTATTATGATTTTTTCCGATTTTTCCCTCGCGCCGATATTATCTCGATAACGATTAGTGCAACATTGATTTTGATTACTCATACCCCATACAACTTCTCTAGACTACACTTATTACAATTTAAATACAATTTTATTTGCAATTTTTGACTTGCGGGAAATCTAAAAAATTAAAGAATAACTACCTAAACCTAACCAAATTCTACGAAATGTTTTGTGTGATCTAGTATGGTAATACACATTGAGTCTAGACACTAAGGTGTGTTAGGGGCTCAACCTTCAAACTGTCACCCTTGATTTGGGGTAAAAAGTGAGTGAAAAAAACCTAGAAAATTATCAGCCTTTGAAAAGGAAAAGATAATCAACCAATTAAAAAAACACTTCAAGGTCTACTCGTTTGCAGATCAAGTCCCAACATCCTAGGCCTGTTACAGAGTCAAAACTCATCATACTAGTATCACTTATTACAATTCCCGTAGGGTGTGGAATATGGTTATAAGAAATATGATGAGAAGATAAAAGTAGAGTTAAAAAGTTGACTGATGATATATGATGGTACAACTGTCCTCTGGATCATCCTTGGGCGTGGAGTCTTCATATAATCATTAGGTGCCACTCCAATGGTCAACAGGTTGAATAGGGTTGTTTGGATGCCCTAACCGGTGATTTTATGCTACAATAGTATGCACAAGTTCCAGGTATGTATTTGATGTGTTGGGTCTAGTTTTGGACCAATTTGGATGGGTCTCCAAGAATGGGACAATTCTGGGTTGCTGTGTGCAAGTTATGGTATGGTATTCTCAATATTGTAGGCAGTAGATCCTTGGTATTATTACAGAGAGGGCAAAAATTGTGGCGGTTAGTTGGAGGATCCAAAACCACCTCAGACCTGTCCCTATGTTGCAGCAAAAGGAGAATCTTACTGTGAGAAGAAAACCACAATAGAAGCGGAGGTCTAAAGGCAAGGATCTAGGGCTGATGTGGACTAATATTAGCCCTAACCAGATTGCAAACTTTCCAGCTGTGACACATCAGCTCATGAGATGGACATATTGTCCTAGAAGAGGCAGATTTGACGGAGCCGGTTAGCAACCATGTGGAAGGGTCTCCATAGGTGTTGGATTCCCTGACTAGGAGCTACTGCTACAACAAGTACTAGTCACTCATGGGCTGTTGGATGGCAGCGTGAGAGTGGACCAAGTGCGGACGTGGATTGGGCATTTATACTCTGTTGGAGGACAGTGTGATAGTGTCCAAGTTGGATCCCGGAGTGCACCATCTTCATGGACCTAGGTGGTTGCTAGAGTGGCAGTTGGTGTGCTCAAAGGTTGACGAGCCAAAGGAGCAGTTGAACATCCCTAGACTTGTGTGTGGAGAAGGACTTCTACAGCGGATGATGGGCAATCCTCCTAGCCAGTGCTCACTGTGGGAAATGGACATCTTGTAGTGCTAGGTGACAACCCTCCGTGCCCTATGTTGGTCTTCATTGGAGTAGCGCAGGAAGACCATAGTGGGTTGAAGTGCCTGGGTAGCTAAGGAGCAGCAGTGGGTAGATTGAGAGTTGTTCATAAACGGAGTTGTGAACAACTCAACAGGAGTTTCGATGTGTTGTGTCATTGATGGACTAATGCACAACTAATGAGCAGATTGATTATCGAGGTTCAGTCGCCAGATGGACTTGCAGCATTGATAGAGTCAGAAGTTGCAGATCGGGAGCCGCAGGATCGGACAGGTACAGGGTACGACCAAGGCAGCTGTGAGGAGCTCTACAACATGTGTTGAAAAATGTGCAACAAGAAATGTTAAATTTAGAATGTGCTAAAAATAGACCTGCTAAAAATAGCATGTCTAAAAATAACAGTTTGGCCAGTGACGTCATTGGCCACATTGGATGAGAGGTGAAACTGCTAAAAATAGAAAGTTCTAAAACTAGCATTTCTGAGTCCCTTCCTATTTATAGCACTCCCTAGTCTATCTATAGGAAGTAAAATTAATTTTGGTCTTAACAACAATTGGAAATATTAATTAATTAATTCAATTGAGTTAATTAGTTAAGGAAATTCGAATTTGAAGTCTTTGTGAGCATGCACATGAGTTGTCCCACTGATTGAGGAATTTATCCTTAATTTCCTCCACTGATTGAGGGAATAAGTATGAGTTCTATAATGAAAGAATCAGTTGACTTAGTTCTAACTAGTCAAGTCCAGTTAGATTATTTTAACAAGTTGTTAAAATAATAAAATATAGTTTGTTAATGCTTGCATGCATGTGACAACTATTATTTTAGATAACTGAGGATTCACTCATGGATAACTGTTGCATGTCAGTTCTGTCAGAGACCCAGTTGAGATCAGATGAGGGACAGTGTACTATCAGATGCTTGGATATTTCTAGTAAGTATTCCTTGCATGGAGAAGGATCTATTATAGGAGATTGGAGGACTTGTGGCCTATATATTGAGGCCTAGGTAGTCCATGATTTTCATCTTCTGATTGAAGATCATTAGAGTACAGAGAGAGCAGGATAGCTATTGACCTGATTCTTTTTGTATGTTGTTGAGGATTTCCACTTAATTGATAATACAGTGTTGCGGTTTTATGCTGGTGCTTTCCCCAGTGATATATTCTGTGTTATGTGTGATTGGTTCCTTCTTTTCAGTTATATGTGTTCTTATTGATGTTGTTCATGGTTGATTAAGCTTCTGCTAAATTGTTTGTAGAAGTAGATCAAGTGTTTTGCTTTAGTACATTGCATTACCAGGTTGATCTACAGGTGAGAAAATTTCTACATGGTATCAGAGCTAGCTGATTTGTAGAAAAAGTTCTACATGGTATCAAAGCTAGCTGATTTGTAGAAAAATTCTACAAAATTCTACATGGTATCGGAGCACAGGTGATCAAGCAAGAACAGTATACTGAGAGGAGATTTCAAAGTTTTGAGTTTTGGGGCGAGAGTTTGCAGAGCAGATCTGAAAATTTCTGTACAAATTTTTCAGAAATAAATAGCAGATTTGGATTCCTTGCAGAAAAATACCCAAAATCAAACAAAAAACCGCTGAATCGGAGTTCGGATGAGGGAGATATCGCTGATTTAAAATCAGCTCCTTTTCTAGAAAATTTCATGACGGCGAAAAAGTGGAAATAGAATGGTGTGCTAGCCAAATCCTGTATGCACTTGAGGTACAAGATGCATGCAAAGCCTTGAGGAGCAAAGCAAAGATTAGAGACTTGGTGGTTGAGAGCAAGGGTATATTACCTCTCAACATGCAGAACCAGAAGAAGTTTCAGACGATTGTGGAGGAGCCACGATTGGTGCAGCAGCTTCAGGAGATTGTGGAGCAACCACAACAGGGGAAGCTGAGTGGAGATCGAGTAGAGACATCTACTCATGCAGAGAACTCCAGTAGTGGGAAACATCGAGCCAGGTGGGCAGAGAGATCACATGCAGCCATACCTCCAGGTAGGAGGTGGGGCAATATAGAGTGATCGTCCCAAGGAGGAGGGGCAGGATCCTTGAGGTACCCAACCTCTTGGATGAGACCTTGCTACAGGAGCCTCGATGTGGAGTAGCAACAACTGACTGATTGAGTAGAGACAGATGCGGATGGAGCGGCAGAGAGAGCGATAGTGCAAGGAATCCTAGGACAGCGCATAGCTAGCAGGTTGTAGCAATGCGAGAGGCACAAGTGTTTTGCACAGTGCTAGGTGGCACAGAGAGGTATGCAATGGTGCGAGATGCATGGAAATGTTGCAGTAGCGCAGATGTCAGAGAGGGAGCACTTGTCAGCAGCAAGTAGAGCTTCAGCATCAGAGTATATTCCTAGCCCAATAGAGTGGTCAGTTGGGAGTGTTTTTGTTCCAAGTGTTGTTGGAGCAAGTGGAAAGGGTAGATGTGTTGCATGCAGAACATTCCAGAGTTACAGGATCAGGTTCGAGAGAAAGCCTTTCTTGTTGAGAGGGAGTGTTGAAAAATGTGCAACAAAAATTGTTAAATTTAGAATGTGCTAAAAATAGATCTGCTAAAAATAGTATGTCTAAAAATAATAGTTTGGCCAGTGAGGTCATTGGCCACATTGGGTGAGAGGTGAAACTGCTAAAAATAGAAAGTTCTAAAAATAGCATTTCTGAGTCCCTTCCTATTTATAGCAGTCCCTAGTCTATCTATAGGAAGTAAAATTAATTTTGGTCTTAACAGCAGTTGGAAATATTAATTAATTAATTCAATTGAGTCAATTAGTTAAGGAAATTCGAATTTGAAATTTTTGTGAGCATTCACATTAGTTGTCCCACTGATTGAGGAATTTATCCTTAATTTCCTCCACTGATTGAGGGAATAAATATGAGTTGTATAATGAGAGAATCAGTTGACTTAGTTCTAACTAGTCAAGTTCAGTTAGATTATTTTAACAAGTTGTTAAAATAATAAAATACAGTTTGTTAATGCTTGCATGCATGTGACAACTATTATTTTAGATAACTGAGGATTCACTCATGGATAACTGTTGCATGTCAGTTCTATTAGAGACCCAGTTGAGATCAGATGAGGGACAGTGTACTATCAGATGCTTGGATATTTCTAGTAAGTATTCCTTGCATGGAGAAGGATCTATTATAGGAGATTGGAGGACTTGTGGCCTATATATTGAGGCCTAGGTAGTCCATGGTTTTCATCTTCTGATTGAAGATCATCAGAGTACAGAGAAAGCAGGATAGCTATTGACCTGATTCCTTTTGTTTGTTGTTGAGGATTTCCACTTGATTGATAATACAGTATTGGGGTTTTATGCTAGTGCTTTCCCCAGTGATATACTCTGTGTTATGTGTGATTGATTCCTTCTTATCAATTATATGTGTTCTTATTGATGTTGCTCATGGTTGATTAAACTTCCGCTAAATTGTTTGTAGAAATAGATCAAGTGTTTTGCTTTAGTACATTGCATTACCAAGTTGATCTACAGATGAGAAAATTTCTACATGGTATCAGAGCTAGCTGATTTGTAGAAAAAGTTCCACATGGTATCAGAGCTAGCTGATTTGTAGAAAAATTCTACAAAATTCTACATGGTATCGGAGCACAGGTGATCAAGCAAGAACAGTATAGTGAAAGGAGATTTCAAAGTTTTGAGTTTTGGGCCGAGAGTTTGCAGAGCAGATTTGAAAATTTCTGTACAAAATTTTCAGAAAAAAATAGTAGATTTGGATTCCTTGCGGAAAAATACCCAAAATCAAAAAAAAAAACGACTGAATCGGAGTTCGGATGAGGGAGATATCGTTGATTTAAAATCAGCTCGTTTTCTAGAAAATCTCGTGATGGCAGGAAAGTGGAAATAGATTGGTGTGCTAGCCAAAAACCTGTATGCACTTGAGGTACAAGATGCATGCAAAGCCTTGAGGAGCAAAGCAAAGATTAGAGACTTGGTGGTTGAGACCGAGGGTATATTACCTCTCAACATGCAGAACTAGAAGAAGTCTCAGACGATTGTGGAGGAGCCACGATTGGTGCAGCAGCTTCAGGAGGTTGTGGAGCAGCCACAACAGGGGAAGCTGAGTGGAGATCGAGTAGAGACATCTATTCATGCAGAGACCTCCAGTAGGGCGAAACATCGAGCCAGGTGGGCAGAGGGATCACATGCAGCCATACCTCCAGGTAGGAGGTGGGGCAATATAGAGTGATCGTCCCAAGGAGGAGGGGCAGAATCCTTGAGGTACCCAACCTCTTGGATGAGACCTTGCTACAGGAGCCCCGATGTGGAGTAGCAAGAACTGACTGATTGAGTAGAGACAGAAGCGGATGGAGCGACAGAGAGAGCGATAGTGCAGGGAATCTTAGGACAGCGCATAGCTAACAGGCTGCAGCAATGCGAGAGGCACAAGTGTTTTCCACAGTAATAGGTGGCACAGAGAGGTGTGCAATGGTGCGCAATGCATGGAGATGTTGCAGTAGCGTAGATGTCAGAGAGGGAGCACTAGTCAGCAGCAGGTAGAGCTTCAGCATCAGAGTATGTTCTTAGCCCAATAGAGTGGTCAGTTGGGAGTGTTTTTGTTCCAAGTGTTGTTGGAGCAAATGGACCGAGTAGATGTGTTGCATGCAAAACATTCCAGAGTTACAGGATCGGGTTCAAGAGAAAGCCTTTCTTGTTGAGAGGGAGTGTTGAAAAATGTGCAACAAAAAATGTTAAATTTAGAATGTGCTAAAAATAGACCTGCTAAAAATAGCATGTCTAAAAATAATAGTTTGGCCAATGAGGTCATTGGCCACATTGGGTGAGAAGTGAAACTGCTAAAAATAGAAAGTTCTAAAAATAGCATTTTTGGGTCCCTTCCTAATTATAGCAATCCCTAGTCTATCTATAGGAAGTAAAATTAATTTGGTCTTAACAGCAGTTGGAAATATTAATTAATTAATTCAGTTGAGTTAATTAGTTAAGGAAATTCGATTTGAAGTCTTTGTGAGCATGCACATGAGTTGTCCCACTGATTGAGGAATTTATCCTTAATTTCCTCCACTGATTGAGGGAATAAATATGAGTTCTATAATGAGAGAATCAGTTGACTTAGTTCTAACTAGTCAAGTCCAGTTAGATTATTTTAACAAGTCGTTAAAATAATAAAATATAGTTTGTTAATGCTTGCATGCATGTGACAACTATTATTTTAGATAACTAAAGATTCACTCATGGATAACTGTTGCATGTCAGTTCTATCAGAGACCCAGTTGAGATCAGATGAGGGACAATGTACTATCAGATGCTTGGATATTTCTAGTAAGTATTCCTTGCATGGAGAAGGATCTATTATAGGAGATTGGAGGACTTGTGGCCTATATATTGAGGCCTAGGTAGTCCATGATATTCATCTTCTGATTGAAGATTATCAGAGTACAAAGAGAGCAGGATAGCTATTGACCTGATTCTTTTTGTATGTTGTTGAGGATTTCCACTTGATTGATAATACAGTGTTGGGGTTTTATGCTGGTGCTTTCCCCAGTGATATATTCTGTGTTATGTGTGATTGATTCCTTCTTATCAGTTATATGTGTTCTTATTGATGTTGCTCATGGTTGATTAAGCTTCCACTAAATTGTTTGTAGAAGTAGATCAAGTGTTTTGCTTTAGTACATTGCACTACCAGGTTGATCTAAAGGTGAAAAAATTTCTACATGGTATCAGAGCTAGCTGATTTGTAGAAAAAGTTCCACATGGTATCAGAGCTAGCTGATTTGTAGAAAAATTCTACAAAATTCTACAGCATGTAGACGGTCAGAGTATCTTGTTGAGGGTAGATTGATTGTCGATGGACTGACACCAAGCCCCAATTTTTTATCTTGTATCAATGGATGTATGAGGGCTATTATCCCTAGTACAGGAGCCCTAGACTGTTGTATTATATGTTGATTAATATAACAAAGTTGGGTTGAAAATTGTAAAAAAAATTCCATATTTTGTGCACTAGTAGATTTACTGTTGTTTATATTCCACTGTGCAAAGTAGTATCGTTGTGATTCTTGGTTTGGTAGCATCAGAGATTCTAAGATTCTATATTAGACCCAAGATTGTGGAAAAACAACATGGTATCAAAGCATATCTAAGCTAATTTGAGGGAGAGTGAATCAGAGTGTGCACAGCGAAGCAACTCAGAGGGAGTTGTAGGTGTCTAGATCATGGAACAGGGGTTCAGCTGAAGACATGGAGATATGGTCTCGATAGACTACATGGTGAGATGGTTTGGGAGTTCTAGTGGATTGGTGGTGAGCCTGGTGAACAACAGTTTGTTGTAGGGCAGATTGTTGATCATGGACTTCTGTTGATTTGCCATGGATGATTGAGACAACTCAAGGATTGCTTTAGCGTGGACAAGATCAGTTTGATCGAGATGGCTTCATGTGATGGACTACAGGTTGGCAGGCTAGAGTCTTCATCGGATCGTGATGTTGCATATCTGAGATTAGAGGGATTTGCACGGGTGTTATTTGATCTAGGAGGATGAGTGCTTGCAGGACTAAGCCAATGGAGATTGTGTAGGCTCAAAGGAAGTCTAGCCTCAGAGGGAGAAACCCTATGGAGGTTTGGGATCTTTAGGTTCAGATGTGATGAGGCAGAGGCACTACTGAGATTGCAAGGTTCATTCTATAGAGTATGTTGCAGTGATGGATGCCAGATGGGCTAGTGTCGTCGGATGATGATGGTTACTTCCTAGTCTTGGAAGTACCTTCCTCGCTAAGAGGGAGTGTTGATTTTTGTAGCTTGGGAGGTACTCCAAGCTTGGAGGATCAAGGGTTTGGAGGAAGGAGCTCCACAAATGGCCTTGTGAGCTTGAAACCCAAGCTTGGGGTCTTGCACCCATCGATGTTGGGGACAAAACTATGGAGATATTTTGACATGTGATGGATGAGGATGATGGTACTCGTCGAGACGAATCCAACGCATCGAAAATCATCTGATTCTGAGTTGTGGTTGAAGAGAAATGAATTTTTGAAGTTAAGATGGGTAAATTTGTCTAGTTAGGCAGGTCGTCTTGAGGTTAAAGTAGTGCCTGAAGAAAAATTCATTGGAGCCACTTGATGCCTATAAATATAGGTCAAGTGTGAGCATTGAGACACATCTATGGTGCAACACATCTAAGAGAAGTGCTTTGTTTTGGCCACAGAAGAGAGGAGCCCAACGAAGTTGAAGGAAGGCATAGTTTATGCCTCCTTCTAGACTGTTTGGGAGTCGAGTTACTACAGGCAGGAGGCTGAGGTCATGGTGGGAAATTTTGGGCAGAAATAAGAAGAAACCTCACAAGTGAACATGACGAGTCTCTTTGGGTAATTACAGGTAGGAAGGGAGGCTTGTTTTGGAGGACGAGTTGGGTATTAGGCCCTCCAAAACAAGACCACATACTCCTATAACAGCTGCAAAGGAAAGGGGGCCTTGGTGAGGGTTTCTAGAGTGTTTTTGTAGGAAGAATGATGCCCTCGACAAGGCCGAGAAAGTGTAGTAGGTAGTCGCACTACAGAAGGACAAACCTGGGTGGTTTGTGGCACAACTTGTGCATGGAATGATGGGTATTCTCTCTGGTTGGTGAGCCACAGACCCTGAGGCTTAAAACAAAGATAGGACTGCCTAGAACAGCAGCACGGTACTATTTGAGGGAGGCTACAGTCTTTAAGAGGACTATTCTAGCTAGAAGAAGGGATGAACATGGTTGTTTGGATGCCCTAACGAGTGATCTAATGCTACAACAGTATGCACAAGTTCTAGGTATGTATTTGATGTGTTAGGTCTAGTTTTGGACCAATTTGGATGGGTCTCCAAGAATAGGACAATTATGGGTTGGTGTGTGCAAGTTATGGCGTGGTATTGTCTCAATATTGTAGGCAACAGATCCTTGGTATTATTGTAGAAAGGGCAAAAGTTGTGGTGACTAGTTGGAGGAGCTAAAACCACCTCAGACATGTCCCTCGGTTGTAGCAAAAGGAGCAGCTTAGAGGCAAGGATCTCGGGTTGATGTGGACTAATATTATCCCTAACCAGATTGTAGACTTTGCAGCAGTGACACATCAACTCATGAGATGGATATAGTGTCCTAGAAGAGGCAAATTTGATGGCGCACGTTAGCAGCCATGTGGAAGGGTCTCCATAGGTGTTGGACGCCCTAACTAGGAGCAGATGCTACAGCGAGTATTGATCACTTATGGACTGTTGGAGGGCAGCGTGAGAGTAGACCAAGTGTGGACGTGTATTGGGCATTTATGGTCTGTTGGACAATAGCGTGATAGTGTCCAAGTTGGAGTTCGGTGTGCACCATCTTCATGGACGTAGGTGGTTGCTAGAGTCGCATTTGTATTGCTCAAGGGTTGACGAGCCAGAGGAGCAGTTGAGCAGCCCTAGACTTGTGTGTGCAGAAGGACTTCTACAGCAGATGATGGGCAGTCCTCCTAGCCTGTGTTCATTGTGGGAGATGGACATCTTGCAGTGATAGGTGGCAGCCCTCCATGCCCTATGTTGGTCTTCATTAGAGCAGCGCAGGAAGACCATAGTGGGTTGAAGTCCCTGAGTAGTTGAGGAGCAGCAGTGGGAAAATTGAGAGTTGTTCAC
The DNA here is from genome assembly GCA_031772625.1 of Pinus tabuliformis. Lineage (NCBI taxonomy): Eukaryota > Viridiplantae > Streptophyta > Pinopsida > Pinales > Pinaceae > Pinus > Pinus tabuliformis. The sequence continues at coordinate 313,350,048 of CM062808.1, read as the reverse complement.
AAACGGAGTTTTGAATAACTCGACAGGAGTCTCGATGTGTTGTGCCCTTGATGGACTAAGGCACAACTAGTGAGCAGATTGATAGTCGAGGTTCAATGGCCAGATGGACTTGGAGCATTGATAGAGGCAGGAGCTACAGATCGGGAGCCACAGGACTAGGCAAGTACAGGGTATGACCAAGGCAGCTGTGAGGAGCTCTAAATAAGCTAGATAGTCAGAGTATCTTGTTGAGGGTAGATTGGTTGTCAATGGACTGACACCAAGCCCCAGTTTTGTATCTTGTATCAGTGGATGTATGAGGGCCATTATCCTTGGTACGGGAGCCCTAGATTGTTGTATTATATGTTGATTAATATAACGAAGTTGGGTTGAAAATTGTAAAAAGTTGTCCATATTTTGTGCACTAGTAGATTTACTGTTGTTTATATTCCACTGTGCAAAGTAGTATCGTTGTGATTCTTGGTTTGGTAGCATCAAAGATTCTAAGATTCTATCCTAGACCCAAGATCATGGAAAAACAACATGGAAGACATATAGTGAATTCATGATAGTAGTGGTGCGAAAGATATAACTGTAACTTTATCAATCAAAATATCTGAGCCTGATGGCTGAAGGAGGTTTGTATACATTTAGCTTGGTTGAGCCCTACCACTAGCAAAGAGTGTCTTGGGATGGGCTCATCAATTGTTGGGACCAAGCATAAGGCAAGCCAAGAGAAATTAGGAGAGCAATACCTTGGCTGAGCCCTACCACTCATTGGCCTTCCCGAACCGGATTCGACTGATAGCCCTGAACGCAACTTCCTTCCGAAAATTGATACTTGTTTCGGTGGAGTCCTTTGTGGTTATTCGGTCGTCTGTTATTACTTCCTGCACTCTTCCAATCAAAGTCATAGTGTACTTGGTCGAACTGATCAGTATCTCTCAATTTCAATGACTAATAATAGATAATAGTATAGAGAAAGCAGGTCTACTGGTCATGAGAGTTAGACAAAAAGAAGCCCCGACTCCCTGCGATGGGTAACCGTGCATATTGGGTATTGGGACTACTTACTTGAAGGTTATCAACTAGTTCAAATAGGTCCTTCCAGAAGAAGCCTGGTTAGATGGACCATCCCTGTCGCTAGTTTAAATAGGTCCTTCCAAAAGAAGCCTTGTTAGATGGGCCATACTTGTCCATGCAGAGGAAAGCTAGTTCATCGACATAATCAAATGCTTCAACAACTTGCTAAGTTAGGACATCATCTTTTGGGCAGCAGTGATCGAGCTTCTAATCATTGTATTTGTTCAGATGTTCCTGAACTTGGCGTTACCATCAAATGGAAGCCTGTGTAATGGGCAGATAGGTGGTGTTGAAGCCGAAGTTGGCATTACGGCTGAGTGGGAGATTTTTTCCTGCATTGAAGTCTTGTCCTTGAGATCCTTAGCCATGGAGACTCTGATGTGTCCTTGAGCTCCTTAGCCATGGGGACTCTGATGGGTCCTCCCCATTGAATCCATAGATATCTGCATTATCCCCATTGCTGCTTTTGGGGTTTTGCAGAAATTGTGGGGTTTTGCAAAAATTGTATCAGTTGGGCAACCTCGGCAACGAGATTTTCAAAGACTTTCCATGGAGCATGCAGACCACTTGTTTTCATTTGCATGGGCCACTTGGGGATTCAAGCCACTTGTTTTCACCTACATGAGCCACTTGTTTTTGTTTTCATGCTCACTACTCGTTGATGAGATATAGGGATATATCTGTCTTATTGATATCTTAAACATTAAATGCTTAATAACTAATGCTAGCATTAAGCTAGAATTACCTTTATGTTAGAGAAATGATCTTGAAGTCATGAAATATATCATAAGTATTGCCTCTATTTGCCTCGATATGAGGCCAAATAAGATGGCCAATTGTTTCATTGGATGAGCCGGAATATTCATCCGAATATGAAAAAAAAACTTCGATTAAAAGGTAAAATGACTTGCTTGATTTTCGTGTCCTCTAATAGCACATAAAAAAACGATCATAATAGTCCCTATAGTCCTGAAGGGGCAAGGGCTAATAAACAAGGAAAAGGGGTTAGGTGATGGTGAAAATTAGGAAATATTTCCTTGTTAGAAGGGAGTACTCCATCGAGAGAGAGACCCCATAGCAAAAATTTTGTTTGCTTCGATGGACAAGTTGAAAGCAGATGTGTGCATTCATACTGATTGTTGAGACAATCACTAGAAATGATTTATTTCAACTAGGCCTGTGATATATTTTCTCTCACTTTGTATTCAGATTGATCTCGTTCATTGAGGCCTAACTTAAGAGGATTGGTGAAGTTTAAATGAGATGCAATTTGAGACACCGAAGTTGTCAAACATTGTGGTTTGGAGGTTGAAGATAAGAAAAATAAATTATCCCTTTTTTGGTTAAATTTTTGATGTGTTTTTAAGATCATATTTGTATTGCCCAATGGAGATATTATTGCGTAGTATAAAATAAGAGAAAATGGAAATATTCTATAGGCAATAAGGGATCATTGCCATCAATTTATAACCTTATCCCAATTTATACATAATAATATAAGGGAGAAGCATCCATCATGGAATTCCACTCGAGTATAGGCATGTTATCCAAGAATGGACTAAAACTAATTCTCAATTAAAAAAGCATCCTTTCCTTGAAAGATAGCGAAACTAAGATGATAAGAACCTTGTTGTAGCACTTCAATAAGATAAAAAAAAAATGAATTAATTATCCTTTGCAACAAAGGAACAAAAGGTTGTTGGACCAGATAAGAAAACAAACAACTCCATTTTTTTTTTTAAATTATCATTCAACTTCAAAGGGTCCATAGGTCTTAGAGATTGAACTTGTGCTCTGATACCAAGTGTAGGGACCATCCCTATGATGCCATTTTTTTGAAACCTTGTTGGGTCCTTCGTTTTTTGAAGAAATATGGAAAACAAGCGCGCAGAATAGTCGCAGAGGACGAATGGATAAAGCCACCAAAAGTAGATCGCCGGAAAATTGAGTGCGGTAGTAAACTAAATGTTAGGACCTGAGAAGCCAGAAAAATAGGAAAACACACCAGCGAAAGCAGGAAAGCTGGATTAATTTTGAAAGAATCAAGAGGAAAAGGGAAAAAGGTACCAAGATTTTTTCAAAGTAGACCAAATCAAGGGCGAGATCAAGGAACCTCTGTGAGGACCATATCAAGTGAGTGAGCCTATAAAAGAAGATATAGAGGTACAAATCAGGCATCAATCAATCAATAGATAGAACCTCTAATCCACATGTTTTCCATCCTTGCTGATAATTTCCTATAGGATTCTGCAATATGCGCAGAAGTTTTGATTCATGTATATGGATTGTAATGTCTGATGTAATGTGATTTGATCTAAGAAGATCATGCAAGTCTGTCTGGATCCTCAATGTAATGGTTGGGCTATATTAATAATAAGAGGAGTTCTGGGAAAATATTGTGTTACATGGTTCAATGTTTGCATGGCCCCTTTTAAAATTTCTTGTCTCTTTTAAGTATATGATGTCTCTGTCTTTCCTTTTATGAATGTAAGTCTCGACAATGATTTAGTTGTGTGGGATAATAAGATGATTAATGATGCAAATGATAGCATGACAGACTTAGTTTTCCGCCATTGATCTAAATCCCTTATTTATTCCACTAGTTTTGGCTCGCCTTGGGTGAGATGCTCCTTTTGCACAAAGGGAGTGAAAATGCCAGCGAAAATCTAGACTACGATGACCTCCTTTGTTGGAAAACTTAGGCCGAACCCTGGGACTTCACTACTCTAAATTTTTCGCCAACAAATGGTTACGTTGTTGGGACCCTAAACTTTTAGAAGGGATCTAGATCATGGTATCTAGAATTTTTGGTAGAGGTATTTAGGATTAGTGGCATGAGAAGGTTGACCATTTTATTCTACAACAGGCTCAACTAAGGCAGAAGAATCTAGATTGGGTTAGAGAAGATATTTTGCACGTTGAACCTGCTTATGACCAATACAAAATCTTTTGGTGTGAGTTTCCTGAGAAGTTACAAAACCGGTTAAGGTGGTTGGAAATTAAAGCAGAAGCTGGAAATTGCCCTAGGCTTCATAGAGATTGGCTGACTACTAATTTGGTTGAACTCCACAGCGTAGACACAAACCTAACAAGGGTTGTTGATTTTTGGGTAAATGCAACATTAGAAGGCTATATTATTGAGTTTGCGGCCGAAGATCATTAGTCCTTTTCTAGAGCAGAAGCAATATTCAAGTTTGGATTGCGCGAAAGATTGTTGAAAGAGATCCCCCTTTGGATCAAAAGTCTTGATGGTTGAAGAAAATATACTACCGTTCCAAGAAGATCGAATGGCCGCTTAAAACCCTTAGTGTCGGGGGTTGGATCTAGGGGGAGGAATGTTGTGCAGTTGTGGAAAATGAAGGGTTGTTGCGATGGACCAAGAAGAGTTGCGTAAGGCACGAGATTTTAGAGCATTGCGAAGGGCGAGAATAGTTGATGAGTGGAGAGAAAGGAAGTTGTGGGAAATTAGGCATAGAAGAAGAGAGTTACAGAGAATAGGATAAGCAAAGATAAGTTCAGCATCACAAGAGAATAACATGGATAGTCCTAAGTTACGGGGAAAAGGAGAGAATGAGGGACCTCCTTTTGGCGAAATGGGAGACAGCAGCAGAAGTATTGCAAGAATTTTGGTTGGGACCAGTAGACCCCACTCAGAATCAAGAAGATTTCATGCACCCGAGCCATTTGTACAACTGATTATGATGTCTGGTGAGCATACTCTAGTAGACACTGACATGCACTTTGTGATGAGGCAACTGTTCTTTGAAGATGAGTCAGTTCCCGCTCATGACAACTCACAACATAATAGTGTAACTCCTCTCCCTAACCTTCCCTTGGTACTTGTTGACCACTGGAGTGGCACCTGATGATTATATGAAGACTCCATGCCCAAGGATGATCCAGTGGACACTTGTACCATCAAATATCATCAGTCAACAGAGTTTTTTAACTCTACTAGTACTTCTATCTTCTGATCATCTTTCTTGTATCCAAATTCCACACCTTGCGGGGAATTGTAATAAGTGATACTAGTAATCATGAGTTTTTGAGTCTGTAACAAGCCTAGGATGTTGGGACTCGATCAGCAAACGAGTACACCTTGGAGTGTTTTTTTTATCCGGTTAATTACCTTCTTTTTCAGAGGCAGATAATTTTCTGGGTTTTTTCACTCATTTTATACTCCAAAGCCAGGGTGACGGTTTGAAGGTTGAGCCCCTAACACATCTTGATTCTTAATGTTTAAAGTCGATGTATATTACCATACTAGATCACACAAAAAAATTTGTGAAATTTGGCTAGGTGTAAGTAGGAGTTTTTAATAATTAAAAATTTCCTGCAAAACGGGAATTTTTAATTATTTTCTATGTAATGATGTAAATAAGTGGCCTTGGGAAATGTCTGGAGTGTGTGACTACTCGAAATTCATCCTCAGAGACCCAGCATTATTCTAGGACCCACTTTGGGGGTCAAAAAACGACTTATAGTCCCTCAAAAGCCAATTTTCTTAATGTTAGTGGCAAAAATGAGGAAAAAATTAAAAAAAAAAAAAAAATAATTGGAAAATTTTATAAATTTTTCCAAAGTCAAAATAAGTCAAATTTTGACATGGAAATTATGTGGAGAGTCAAAAGTGTTATTTCAGTTACATGGGATCCACCAAAAAGGCGCTAGCTCAATTACAACTCAAGTCAAAGTCAAACTGGGCCAATTGAGTTCATACATATGGCGAAAAGTTCACCTTGATATAATTCAAATGTTATGGATTAAATGTGATGGAATGTAAGTCTGAAGTTTAAACTTTAATAAATTGGGTGGGGATTGGACCCCACCTCAATCATATAGTCTACTTAGGAGGCAATCAAAACAGATTTATGCACATGCCATTAAAGACTCAACGCAAAGGGAAAAGAAGGTTCCACGCAGCAATGGAAACTCCAACATAGCAACATGATATTACACAGCGGATTTTTGAAGAGATATTTACGCTGCCAATCAAGGAGACAACTCCACGTATGGGCAGATTAGGTACACATTGGCAGTCAAAGATCAACACTATAGCAAGGGAAATCAACACATGGTTCAGATTTTGTAATAGCAGATCTAATTGCTATTATTTTGGGAGGATATCTCCACACAACTTCACATCCTTTACACTTGTATGCACAGTGCCTACCTTAGCCTCTACGTAACAGCTAGTTCAAACCACACGCATATTTGGAAGGGGTTGTGTTATTTCAGTTAGTGGGGGACATGTGTCAGAGTTTGTCCCCCAACAAAATCAGTCAAGAGATACATGTTGCTGAGTTCATACGCAGAGTCAGCTTGACATCGTATTTTTTGGGGATTTCATTGGAGTTTACAGCAGTTAACTAAGGAGTTGTCTCCCCATTCCACCAGCACTTATACACATGGCAGCAGTGAGGATGTAAGCACAGGCCAGCAGAGGGTATTCACAACATTTTGATTTCTGCACTTCACAGTCACATTGCCACTTGAAATTTGACTTGGTCTTTGGGATTGTCATCAAGCTACACTTATCACTTGGTTTCTCCATTGGGATCATCTCCCATTTTCTTATTTATGAGTCTTGAGCTCTCATTTTTGTATCTTTAGAACAAGTTGTGGGACTTGCGAAGACTCTGCTAAATTTTGTATTCATCTTTCGTATAATAAAAGAGACTTTGGGGTACTATTGTGTTGGTGTTCTCCTTCCACTTTTTGAGGTGATGTTATTTCAATTTTGTGCTTTACATTCTACATGTATGTTGGATTATGCTAGTTATCATTTTGCCAGTTGTTTGGATTAACATATGCAAGCTATTTTGTATGGTTTTTGGGTTAGAGAAATACTCTAGGAAGAGGTGCACTAGAAGATTTTTGGTGAAATCTCTAGCCTTCTCCTCCATTGTATAATCTAATCCCTTATGATTGCTGACATCTTTTTCCAAGTGTGTAGAGATTTTTAGATTTGGTTGAAGGATTTACTTGGGCGTGGGGTAGCTCTCCAATAGACGAACTAACTCCCAAGATCATGAATAGAAAAACTTAATTGGTTTGCCTCAAGGATCTCATCAAACGATTTTGAAAGAGGGAGTTTCCTTTCCTCTAGCTTATTAAGATCAAATAAATTTAAATTAAATATTTTTATTGATCAATATCTTGTGCTTTCAAGGATTTTATTTGCTACCTAGAGCATTGTTTTAACTAGACAAGTATGGAGTTATACTTGCATGTCTTGATCTAGTTCTTGTACACTAATTGTAGATTATCATTTTGACTATTTCATGTCATCTTTGTCTCCATTTCAGGATTGTTTTGCTTTCAATTTTTGAAGCATTCTACTTTTGTTTTAAGCAAAATACAATTTCATTTCTTAAAGAGAAAATACTTGGAAGGCACTGGTTGTTTATATATTTCACGCTTATCTTATGATGGTTATTGCTCATATCAGTTTTTTGCTTATAAATCTTAAAGAAATAATCTATTTAACTCTAACAATTCTCCTAGAAACTCACATCTCTTTTTTAACTTAACTTTTCATTAGGGACCACCCCCCTTAGCTAACCTAGGAGATAGCTTAAACGGAGAGAGAAGGGATTCAGTGTGACAGTCCCTTCTCTGAGTTCCTTGCCACGAACCACACCTTGTGGGGCTGAAGGCTTTTCTCACTGACTTGTAATACTCATAAACTTGAAAGCAGGAAGCATAAAAATTTGATTTGTACTTACCTGAACTGCTAGCTGATCCTGTGAAGCTGTCGATACTGTTGTTGTTTTGTTCTGCTGCTGTTTGCTCCAATTACTGCTCCAATTACCCAGGGAGACCAATTCCACCCAACCTGATTGAGCAGAGGCTGGCTGCTCAATCCAGCAAGCTTCTCACAGAAGCCCACTGTCCCCCGTGCCCAGAACCTCAGTCGGATTAAAGCTCTTCCAATGTCAGACCTCTCTCCCTGCTGAATTCCCTCTCTGGCTTCACTGCTAAATTCCTCCTCTGCTTTCTCCTCCGTTCCTTTCTCCCCCCCCCATTCTCGGTTCATAATTCCGGTTTTAACCACGACCTGGCGGTGGCCGCCCTCCCGCATGCAACCACCGCCTTCCCCTGTCCCGACACGCCTTCTACGCATACGGCTCTCTCTCCCTGCTGTCATATGCGCTCTGATATGTATCTTATGGCAATTAAACGTCCCCCTTGAATAAGGGTCCTTGATTTATATAATTTAGTTTCATAAAGTTAACTTATATTTTACAAAGTTTCATTTATAATTATATGTTATAAAGTTAATTTATATATTTTGTAAAATTTAATATATATATATTTTATAAAATTTAGAATTATATTTTATAAAGTTTAATAAATTTATATTTATAAAACTTAAATAAATTTATTATTTAAAATTCATCACATTTGTTTTATTATAAAGTTTGAAACTTTATATAGTGGATTAGTTTAGATGGGCCGTTACATACACTCCCCCTTAGAAAAACTTCGTCCCGAAGTTGGAATTTTAAGTTTATGATTTTGATGGATGACTTTTACCCTATCCAAGTTCCCAAGCTATTCTAAAATCATCCTATCCTTCCTAATCTCCTCCGCTCCCATCCTATCCGTCCTCTACTGGAGTATGCCATGGCGTCAGTTTTACTGACCTAACCATTCATAAACTCTAAGGTGGCAGCGTCGATTATACCGACCTCATTCCCAGTAGGCATCCGGCAGTCATCATCACACGTCTAGGGGAGCGTGATTCACACAGTCCTCCCATGACCCCAGGGTTCGGAGGATAAACGGTGGGCAACACCTCCACCCCTCCTAGTAGAATTTAGGATTAATACCCTTTCATAGAATCACTTGGAGCTTTAATTGTTCTGAGGTTCTGTCATCACGTGGTCATCCCGGTAACTGTCTATTACCTGCGATCATACACTTATCCATGCATCCATAAAACGTGCATCAGCATATTCAAGATAACTCACATATTATTCCCTTATTAATTCATTTATGATACTACAGTACAGCATATTTTTCCATATTCCATGCATGTCTTTTGACTTTCATCTAGAATGTATTCACTTCCTGATTTATATCCTATTGATCATATTGACATGTATAAATAAATCAGATCTATAATATCTTAATTTCTATCAGAAGAAAAATCATTCAACTGTCTTAACTTTACTTCGACAACTATAATTTAGTAAAATGAACCATATATATTGTTTTGGTATCCATGTACCAGCAGGAATTAAACATATATTATTCTGATATCCATGTACCAGCAAAAATTAAACATATATTATGCCACAAAATTTCATGTTTATCCATAATCATTCAAAATGTTTTTGAGTCTCTGATTGTAGTGAAGTAAATATATACTAAACATAGTGTAAGGTTCTTCAAAATGGACATAAATTAGGGTATCTCTGGCATATGTCCTCCGTATTTTCCCAAGTTGCTGATCCAGGACTATACTTGTCCCAATGGACCCTAACTTGGTCCACCGGGCGGTTCCTCAGCTGTCGAACTCTACGTTCCAGTATACGTAACGGTTCGACCGTTACGATTCCCTTGATCCATACCTGAAGATCCCGCTATAGTAGGTTGATGCGCTTCTTGGTCGTTGCTGATTACTACATGAATTCTATGATTATCTTGATTGTTTGATATTGGTCCCTCTCCAGTCCTATGCGACATATTCGACGAAGCTTCAGGACAATCCCATTGAAAATGCGGTCCCCCACATCCCCAACAATTTAGCGGCATTGATCCTTTTGACTCAGGACGTGAATTTCTAGAGAACGAGCTTCGTCCTCTCATGCTGATTTCTCTCGAATTTCTACCTCTGCTGGCAGTCCCTTGAGATGACCATGACCTAGCGTTCGATGATTCCGAGGCTATAGTGTTTACTGCCATGGGAGCTCTTGTTACAATATTTCTAGAGGTAGACCTGTTATCGTAAGGTGGCCTTGAGCTACCTCCGTTGATAAAGTTTCGAGGAGTCTTTCCAGGAAATCCTGATTGTAAAGGTTCTGCTAGCCCTATCTCTTTTCTGATTCCAAGGTGCTCTTCTGCATAACGACCACACTCAACCGCCTCGGCTACTGATGACGGTTTCCACATGCTTACCAAGGCTCTAATGCGAGGATTTAACCCAAATATGAAGCGTTCAGCTTGACGTTCATCAGAATCTAAGTAGTGAATGTATTTTACCAGCTCCATAAACCTTATTTCGTACTCTTCCACCGTTTTATTTCCCTGAATTAATGTATGAAAGGCTCTCGCTTGCTGTTGTTGAAAGTATGGAGGTAAATACTTTGCGCGGAACCTTCCCTCAAATAGTTCCCAAGGAACATTATCCGATGTAAGGTGCAGCTGCTTCTCCAGATTTCCCCACCAAATTAAGGCACTCTCCTTTAATTGAAACACGGCAATTTTTGTTTTTGCCGAAGGCGAATATTCTCTTAACCTAAAGCATCGGTTCATTCCTTCCAACCATGCTTCAGCGCGTTCACCTGCTCGACCTCCTGAAAATTCTGGGAGTCTAATTTTCTGAAGCTCTCTAGAGATGTCTTCTCTCGATCTTCTGGCCTCCAAATTATTTGGTTCCGCTGAACTGGTGGCTACATGCTGAAATTCCTCTTTGGTTTTAGCCTTAGCTGATTCCTTTAATGTCTCCAATAAGGCTTCCAAAGAGTTCATTATCACAGTCAACTCTGGCGCTGGAGTGTTTGATGTTGACAGTGGTCTTGGTGGTGATGAAGGTGATGGGGATGATGATGGCGACGGTGGCGGCATTAATGGCGATGATGCTGCCTGGTCACGTCGTCATCGCTCATACGTCCTTACCATTGTAATGGTTCCTGAACACACATAATAAAATTCCGTCAAATTTTGAGGTGGATAACCGAATTTTAACACACAATTTTCTTTTGCAACATCACATTCCTAAACGGGTATAGTTTTGCTATTTATACCCGCTAGGCGGATCTTACTGGTACCGAGGTCAAGGAGGGTGGTCTCGCGACCTCCTTGTCCTAATGCAGGGTATTCTATCCTAATATGAATAATGCAGAAGTAAGGTTATTAGCTCCAAAGGTAAGACATCTAAGGTTTATTTACCTAATAACATCTACAAAATGAAAATGTTAGATGTCTCGTTTACAATGCACATCGGTAACATACCTGTCATACCTCAATCTGACTATTACATTTAAGGGGGTCATATATATCTATATCCCGAATATATTACTTGGATATGGGTTAAATCCATAAAAGAAGGGTTGTTTTGTTTCCATTTTAGATTAACCTTTAGCCGTAAAATTTACCATAGACATGTCCTGGTTTATGATTTCGATACTTTAATGGTTGATGCAAAACGCTTTTTGACTGTAATAGGATTTATAGAGGATTCATACACATTTATAATTCTAAAGTAACGAAATCCTTTTATTCACATTCAACACTGATGTACTTAGTAGTCCCAGGAGACTCATTTTATTTCTTCTTTACAAATCTGGAAATCACAGAAGCTCACCATATTCCAGATCTGCCCTAAGAACTAGAAGTCTAGATACACTGTTTTCATACCTAAATCCTAGACTAGAGTTTGAAGCTATAAAACTGCAAGTTGAACCTTCTGACAGCATACTTTAAGACTCAAGAGCAGATTTATATGTGTGTAAAAATCTGTCTGTCAAACAGAGAACCGAACCTTGAGATCGTACCTTCATCACTGATCATTTTTAGCCCATAACACAAGTCATACTTATCATCCCATTTGAATAGGTTGATATATATATATATACTGAGCTAAATGTCATTCAACCCAAGACCCATTTCATAGTACCATCTAGATGCATGCAAGTTGTAACTACGAATATTTTATGACCATGCTATTGACATACTATAAGATGAATTATATTTGTCATCAAGAAAATGTAACCCAATTTATTCAAGTGTCACGCACCAAAGGGTTATTCCATTAGTGTTTGTACCCTTAAGGGATTAGAGCATATATATAATTGTATCAGTTTATTTCATAAAATATTCTCCTAAACGGGGTAGAATTTCTCCGAATGATTTATGGGTCTGGGAGATCTTATGTATTCTAGCCCCTCCACAAAATTTCGGAGCTAGAGCACATCCTATGCTACCCAAAATCAACAATATGCATCCTATGCATGTGGAATAACTTCATCTACCAGACTGTCATGGATAAGATAATTAGAATGAGAGCTTCTATATTTCTCTCATCATAACTTTCTCTTCTAGCTACCTCATCAAGCCTAGTTTCTAACCCAACGGTAACATACCACAACTTTTTAGAGTTAAAGCTTGTCTTTCTTTTGGGCTCCCCGACAGCATAAATTTTCTGATTTAACTTTGGAAATCCATCATTAACATATTCTGTGATTAAGTAAACATTTGATACCTGTATTTGGAAACTACAACCCCACCAACAATGTGGTCAGGTCAAGCCTTTTGGGCGACCATGAAACTACATCAACTTCCCAACCAAAATGTGGCTAAATTGACAACAAACTCCAAAAGTTTCACCAAGCCATTAGTTGTTCTCTTGTATTCAGAGTAAAATGTTTCACGCATCCCCTTGAAAACCTGAGGTTTGGACATGCAATTTTTAACTCCTCTTTATAGTCGTGAGCAAAATGCTTTTTCAAAAGTAGCTCAAACAACAGGAGCCTTTCACAAGCAATTTCAATCAATAAGCCTTACACAGGAAATTCAGTCAACAATAAAATGCCTTAGACAAATAGTTTCAATCATTAAGGCCATCCTTACAAAATTTCAAACAACAAAATCAAGCTTTTCACGTGCAATTTCACAGAACTAGATAATTCCTAAATGCTGCAAACTGATCATTCCATGCAACAATTTGTCAAACCAAATAATACATTAAAAATCATATCAACTTTATTATTGTATCTGGTCATATTGGGATAACATCATTTATTGCCTATCACCGCAAGTTTTGTTACTCAAACTTATTTGTTGACTGTTGCTGATGTGGAAGCATTCATGACAAGTCAAAGTACGAATGTGAACAACACACACCATGGAGAATTCAAACAAGATCAAAAATGAAGCATGGATGTAAGGCAAAGTGAAATAGCATGGGCACAGAAGAGCATGCTTGTGCAAAAACAACTTGGAGCACTGTGGAGTAGCACACAATCAGAGGAAAAAGGCACACTAGAGAGATAGACCAAGTAGATGAAGAAAAGTGCAAAGGATGGATTCAGGCAAGAAGATAAGTCAATAGGATAAGTGTGGAGACAAAATAAAGCATGCAAACGGTGTGGTCCAGACATGAAGAATAGTGCGAGAATGAGCGCATGGATTGGCACCAAGAGAGATGGACAAGGTAGATGAAGGTGCAAAAAGATGGAATTAGGCAATAAGATAAGTCAACATGATAAGTGTGGAGACAAAACCAAGCCTGCAAAACTAGTGCGGTCTGGAGATGAATAGTGCTAGAATGAGCACATGGCTTGGCACTGAGTGGGAACAGCACAAAAGAAAGATGAAATGATATGTGCTAAATGGATGGATTCAAACAATGAGACAAAAAGTATGAAAAGGCAACAAGGAAGACAAAAATCTCAGGACCATTCCCTACACTCCCAAAACGATTCATGTTGCTACCATACCACAGGAGAAGAAATTCGAAATTGCTTGTGGCAAGAAGCTTGAGAAAGCTTAGTAGATAGTAGAATTATTTTTCTTTTCAGTTAACGATATAGATTCAATAAGTTAGAAATATTTGTCTTTATTATGGCCCATTTTGTAAACATTCTATGAAAATTGAAGTTGAAACTGTTGACTGCATATTACAACTCTTTGGTCATGATGCTATGTTTCATTTCATGGTTGATATTATCTACTACAGTTTATTGATGACAAATGTTATATATGTTGAAACTTGAAACTTGAAGATTGATGTTATGATTGATCATTTGATGACAAAGCTATAACTTATAACTACCAGATGCTTGATGTTAATTGAGTACTAAAAGGTTGATGTTAATGATATCATTAATCTACTACCATGATACCATGTGTAATGCCTTCCCCAATTCTCGAGCTATAGGTTCGTCACCGTCTAGGGCATCAAAACTGTCTGAGTCACATCCTTACTTGCCCATGTCTAAGCAAACGTCCGGTAATGAAGAGCAAAACCCAAACTTCAATGATAAAAGTTGACAAAACCCCCGCAAAATATGCCACCACTAAAGAAAGCATTCTGACAGAAGAGGCAGAGAACTCTACTGAACAGTACCAAGGTTGCCCTCTAAAGTCATCATAAGAAGGGGCTTTGTACCTCGGGCCAACATTAGCAATAGCATCAATCGTGGACTGGAAAAATGGATTGTTCCTGACAATGCTAAAGGGAATATCACTCCAAAGAAGACACTTTCCCAACAACTTGTCAGCTTCTTCCTTCCCTTTGTTTAAGTGCTGACCTAATAGATGGTTGTGCACCAGGTGTAGTTCTAGGAACAAAAAATGATGAAGCAACTATGGGGTTGGTTGTAGAAATTGATGCTGAAGAAGAACCAATACCACTCTCACGGTCACCTCCCATCACTCCACCCCTTGCCATTTGACTCTTCAGAGTTGCCTTGGTCAATTTGGTTGTCTCTATATCTTCCAATGATTTGAGGGCTCTATGGATGATCTATGGATTTGTGTTTGTGCAAAGCCCTACTTCATGTCCAAGAATTTGTGCAAGGTGGAATTTCAATCGGTATACTCCCCCTGTCATATGTTGCCCACATAACTTGCAAGTCAAATTTGATCTGTCAAACCCTCCATCAAGTTCACCAAATTCCCACATAGGGTCCAATTTCCTTGGCATGTTTGTAACTTTGTTGAACTCTTGAGTTTTAATGTAAGATTGAAGTTTGAACCTAGGGCACAAGAAGAATTTCAAGTTAAACAAATGAAATTAAAATTTAACACACAACATTTTGAATTTTTGACCAAAAAAAAACCTCAACTGAATGCAACAATAATGGGAAAAAAAACATTCAAACCCAAGAAAAAATCATGGAAAAAAGTTAGGGCACAAGAAAAATTTAAACGAATAAAACTAAC
The DNA here is from genome assembly GCA_031772625.1 of Pinus tabuliformis. Classification (NCBI taxonomy): domain Eukaryota; kingdom Viridiplantae; phylum Streptophyta; class Pinopsida; order Pinales; family Pinaceae; genus Pinus; species Pinus tabuliformis. The sequence goes on along the minus strand of CM062808.1, from coordinate 313,334,871 downwards.
AATCAAGATTTGAATTTTTTATCCAAAAAAAACCCTCTCCACTAAATGCAACAAAAATGGCAAAAAAAATAAAAAACACATTCAAATCCATGCAAAAATAATGGAAAATATATGGGTGACTGAAACCAAAGAAAAAAAATGATAAAACAAAAAAGATAGGGCCAAATTTGATGCCCATAGCTGAAAACTATGCCATGTTGAAGAAACTTGTCCAAACTTGAAATTTTTTTGCTAGGGATGCTAAATTCCTTCATTTTTCTCCTCTCTTGCCCTTGTATATGAGTTCTCCTCCTCCTTAGTTGTCACCCTTGCCCTCTATTTGCAAAATGAATAAAAAAAACCGAAATTGCCTTTTAAAAATTCGTCATTTCTACAGCCGGTGATTTTGATCAAATCGCGATTTTTTCAAATTGAAAAATCACCAATTTAATTGGGTAATTAAATCGGCCCAGCGAAAAAAACACATTTTAATTGTGATTTTCGCAACACTGCTATGGATTCATGCTTATCTTAAAGTGCAGAAACTTTGGTGAATCTTCCTAATTATTAAAATGCCAACTTTAGAATGTTTGGCTTTATTCTTGTAAAAATACTTAAATTCTGAAGGATTTTATATAGGTGGAAGAAAATATGGAAAATTAGCCCAATGGTGAAATTTAGCCATTAAATTCTCTTTGTTAATCTCTTGAATTCGCTACTCATCTCTTCCCATCTCTATAACATTTAGCAAGAAGGTTTCATGTGCACAAAGAAGGAGCAAACAAACAGAGGAAGGAGAATGAACTTCTGAAACACATGAAAATTACCTCGATGTGATCATTAATCAAATATTGTACTTATTAACACGCATCCATTTTGTAGCTGACCACTTATCACCCTGAATTACAGGACAACTACCTGGCAGAAAAACAACAATGTATAAACTTAAAAGCTTAAATTACATTTAGAGGCAAAATAGAATAGTGTAAGACAGTGCGTTAGGTTGATCCTTAAAGAAACATATACTCCCAAAAACGTGTGCCTTGACAAAATGATATTCACATGCAACTATCTTTGGCTGGATTAATATTTAGATGTTAGAAATATAGACAGAAATACTAACCATGAAGACTCAATGGATCCAAAGTAGCATTGGGTTTCATGCTCCAAAAGAGCAAAGCATCTCCCATTCTCGGCCTCACCGATAAGCCAGATCTTCCACATTTAGATAACTCGTTCCACCATGGAACACTACTGCTCTCTACTTTAACTCCTGGAAAAACAGTCTCTCCTCCTTTCTCCACATCTGAACTGCAGTGAATGAGTTTCTCAATTAAATCACAAAAACAACTATAAGAGTATGATGCCAATACAAAACATCTTGATTGTATCATAAATTAGTAAATAAAGAACATACAGGTACATCAGTATAGTAGCTATACGCTGCCCACCATTCTTAGTATTCAATTGATCAAAGAAAAAATCAGTATGTGGCCCATATTTCTGCCCAATAGCATAGTGAAGAATTTGAATACCTTCTCCATGTTCTGTTACCAATTGCAGAGATAAAACAGTTACTTTTGGCTGTTAAATTATATTTTCAGAATATCCATTCTCACATCATTCGTTTCTGGCTTGTACACAATTATTGAAAACCAGACGTTATGGCTTATGTTGTAATGAGATAAGCATAAGACAATGATCAACAAGACATTCCCATCAAGTGCAGCCTTTCAGCTTCTAGCAGACTTGAACCTCTGCCAAAACCATGCTGACAAACATAAGAGGAAAGAAATCCCTACAATCTCTATTTCAAGAGTACAATGATCCATTGTACTAATGACTTCGGATAAAAGGGATTGCAATTCATAATTCATAAAAAGTAACTACAGATTAAGATGTAAAAGACAGTGGACACTCATATAGAGATATAAGATCTATCAATCAGATGTCATACCCATAATAGCAGAATGCCACAATTGCAATTCACACATCATCAAAAATAACTACAGATTGGATGTAAAAGACAGTGGACACCCATAAAGAGATAAAAGAGCTATCAATCAAATATCATACCATGAATACAAGAATGCAAATAGGAGAATGGATAAGCTATGGGACGATGAACTGGAAGAGAAACATGACACAATGACTGAGAAAAATAATTGTGAAACATGATTCCCAATTAAAGAGGAATGAATATAGATTGCATACCTTCAGGTATAAATGCAAAAGCTGCAATTCTTTGTTCAATCCTACTTACAATATTATCTTGTCCACGCCTTAGGAAGGCACTGAAGCTTGTGCGAAAGCTGCAATAGAACATAAGGTGTCAAATACACCAGATTGATATGCTATAAAGAAGTAATGTCAATATCAAAAGCTCAGAAAGTCCAAAAATACAGATAAACCTGCTCTCTATTCTTCTTCCTGTCCTGCTATCCACAACAGTTGATTTTTCCATGTGTGGTCTGGCAATATTAATTAAATACTCACATTCATCCTTTGCCTGCATAAAGGTCATTAATCAATAATTTGAAGAATGCTAGAACTCAAGACCAACTATCTGTGGATATCAGTACTGAAGACATGAAAATTAATTCAACCATTCTTGGTATTAAAAATACCAGAAAATGCCTGCATATGTGTTTCCATAATGAAAAAAGTTAACTAAATTAGGGTGCGTACTCAGAAATGTGTCAAAAATATTTTCCATTAATTTGTATACTAACCAAAAAATTGTGATATAGAAAAACTCGTGGCTCCCACGACAGAACCTCCACCTGGTGCTTTGTTTTGACATGTCCATAACTAATATTTCAAACCAAACAGTTTGGTCAGCCATTCAAAGTGCATATGCAGTGAACTATTTCTTGAATTTAGTTTTGGCAGTTTTCCTCGTAATTTCTGATTCAAATCCTACCAAAAGCAAGTGAAGTAAAACAGCATGCCCTAGATGCAACGTAATATGCACTAGAGTGGAAGGAAACACAAGATAAAGATTACACTCTGCTTTAGCAGATGGTTAATCTATCAAGTCACTTTTACACCTTTGAATTTTAGCTCTGATTTAACTTGGGTAGAAAAGCAAGACCAATTTGAAATTAGATAAGCATAATGGATACTGTTATGAATAAAAATACATATAAAATAATACAAATAATGTAAAACAATAATAGTAATAAATAATGATTAATTAGTAACTAGTTAATGAAAAGGTGTGACCACAAGGACATAACCATTGGTGAAGAGGTACCTGCCTAGGATATATAAGCAGGCCCTCACCCTCATTGTAATCATCTCACATCAATTCTTATACAATATTTAATATACATTACTTGTCCTACAATGGATGTTTACGTTTTCGAAAAATTTTGAAGCTTATTCCGATGTGTATATGAATTTTGTTCGTTACATTGGTATCAGATCATTTCTCAAGTATGTGAAATTTGTTCATTACATTGGTATCAAAGCCCACATAAGATGAGTTCCATACAACAATCATTATTTTGGACTAAATGTCCATTTTGTCTAAACGAAATTGGATATACATATATTCAAAAAAAGTGCAATTTATGTTGTGCAGCGTGTGGAAGATTATTTAGCACCGAAGAACATGAGGGTAATACATGGACACAAATAAAAAGATTAGAGGAAGAATTCGCAAAGCTTGAACAACAAAAAAATGCTTTGGAAAAGAAATATAAAGATCTCGAAGACATATTTTACAATAAGTCAAAAGAGAAGGACGAGGTAATTTTGCACCTAAAGGACTATAATCAAAAATTACTTGAACAGATCAAAAAGTCCAAGGTTAAGAAGCAAAAATTAAAGAAAGAAAATGAAAGTTCTAAGAAGAAATTCAACGAGAAATTATCGAAGAAGGAAGAAGAAAATTTTCACTTAAAAACCCTTAATCAAAGGTTATTTGAACAAATCAAAAGTACAAAAGATAAAGAGAATTATACTAAGGACAAAGTCAACGATTCAGAAAATGACGAACTTTCATGTCTAAGGAATCATAACCAAGCCCTACTTACGCAAATAAAGAAGCTTAAAAGTGACAAAAAGTCACTAAATGACAAGTTAAAACAACTTACTCAAGAAGAAGTATTGAAGTCTCCAGTCGTTTCAGTCCAAGTTGAAGATAAAGGAATAAATACCAATCCATTCAATATCACAAATCAAGAAGAAGAGAAACCTATAGAAGTTAAAGCCTAAGTTGCACGAAACGCCGAAACATTTCGGAGTTTCCCAAACGAGTACGTTTAGAAACGTCACCAACCAAAAATGGAAATGTCGGCCGAAATGTTGGCTGAAACGCCATATATGTTTTATATATATATATATATATATATATATATATATATATATATATATATAAGTGAATAATGCATTATCTTGCAAGAAAAAAGGGAATAAGACCCATAGATGACAATTTAGAAGGAAAACCAAGTCTATATTAACTCTCATAGACAATTACATAATGGTCGAGTTTCGGTCAGGTTTCGGTCGAGTTTCGGAGTTTTGGGTACGGGTACGTCCCGAAACGTAAGGTTGCTAGAAGTTTCGTGCAACATAGGTTAAAACCAATCCAGATAATTCAGTTCAAACAATGGAAATTCCAAGTGATGGTTTTGTAGCCAACTCAACAACAGCAATACCCGAGTAAATGAGGAAATTACCACACATGATAAGGGGAAATCCAACCAATAGAACTCCTTATCGACATCCCAAACATAAGAGTAGACAACTAAGTCAGTGTATATATTTGAAGCATTTAGAACGGAAACAACAGATTTGTGTTCCAAAGAATACAGAGGTTTGCAAAATCTAGTCCTATGATAACAATTTATTTCAAGATTCCAGTGATCGGAAAATTCCACAAAAGGTTAATCTAGGATGGTTGTTGGGTCCCTGACTCCCTATAATACTAGTGATTCCCCCATTACTATTGTAGTTATACCCCTTATTAACATTGTTGTGCCCCTATTGTCCCCATATTGTTATTACTGTGCCCCATAGAATCCCTCTATTGTTATTTTTGTGTCTTTATATTATTATTGTTAGGTCGGCTTGGTTATATTGTGACCCCTTAGACTCCTATATATAGAAAGGAAGTTTTGTCATTTGAATCATCGAAGAATTGTTCATTTGTGTAATGTAAAGGAGGTTGCCCCCTCAAAGAGGCTGAATTCTAAGGAGTTGATCTATCTTTTCTATCTTTTAGTGAGCTGGTTTCATAACATTTGGTATCAGAACTTTGGATTCTAGGGTTTCGCTGCTCCAAACAGGTCATCGTGGCATTTGCGCTATAACTTTTTTCTGTGACGTTTTAGACGCTAAAAAAAAAACCCATTTGGGCCGAAATCATTCTAAACCTCGGGTCCAAAATTTAGAGCTTTTCGCGCTATATTTGCAGAGATGTGATCTGAGGAAGTTGGCTTTTTTGCAGACTCTTGAATTACATTCCAAATAGGTGACCTGGGGAAAATCGTCATAACTTTTGTTTTGAGCATCAGATTGAAATTTCGTAAGAAGTTACAAAAGAGGACGAACTGTAGTTTCCTGTGTATATTTTTTAGACCCAAAGGTCAAAACAGCGACACGTGACACTTTATACAATTTCGCTCTTCTGAAAAGGTATATAATCAAGTCATCTTGGGAGATTGTGCATAACTCTTTCTTAGAGAATCTAAATTCGATCAAACTGGTGGCATTGGAAAGAGGACGCAGAGGGCTACTGCAGGTCGCAATTTCAGAACTAGATGATCCGAAATTACAGAAATACATCAGATTCAATATCGAGCTCCTACAAAGTGAAAAAAAGGGTCATAGGGGTCATTATGAATTTTTGGTCATGCCTTTTGGCCTTACCAATGCACCTTCTACATTTCAAGGTTTGATGAATTCCATTTTCAAACCCTTCCTTAGAAAATTTGTGTTAGTATTTTTTGATGATATACTAATCTACAGCAAGTCTTGGAAGGATCATGTTGAACATGTTGACAGGGTGCTACAACTATTGGAGGAGAAACAATTATATGCAAAAAGCTCCAAATGTTTCTTTGGAGTACAAGTTATGGAATATCTGGGTCATATTGTATCTCATGAAGGTGTTAAGGTAGACCCTAGCAAAATTAAAGCCATTAAGGAATGGAAAATGCCCACATCCATAAAGCATCTGCTAGGATTTCTCGGGTTGACAAGGTATTATCGCAAGTTTGTTAAGAATTATGGGAGAATAGCAACACCTCTAACAACATTATTGAAGAAAGATGCATTTTCATGGACTCCAGAAGCAACAAAGGCCTTCGAACATCTTAAAGAGGCAATGTGCCAAGCACCGATCTTAGCTACACCAGACTTCACAAAAACCTTTATTATGGAATGTGATGCTTCAGGAAATGGAATTGGTGTTGTTTTAATGCAAGATGAAAGACCCATTGCTTCTTAAAGTTGTCCAATCAAGGGAAAGTATTTACACAAAGCTATTTATGAGAAGGAAACGTTGGCAATACTACATGCACTTAAGAAATGGCAACCCTACCTAATGGGAAGACACTTCAAGGTAAAAATGTATCATGGTAGCCTTAAATACTTTTTAGAACAAAGATTATCCTCTGAAGAACAACAAAAATGGGAGACAAAGATGTCGGATTATGACTTTGAAATCATCTACAAAAAAGGGAAGCAAAATGTTGTGGTAGATGCACTCTCAAGAAAGGATGAGGATGTGGAAGCATTGTTGTGCGCCATTTCTATTATCCAACCAGATTGGATAAATGAAGCAAGGGAGGAATGGAAGAATGACGAAGAAGTGTGGGCACTTATTCGAATGTTACAACAAGATTCCAGTACATCTGATACATTTAGCTGGAAAAATGATTCGTTATGGTACAAAAATCGCTTATACCTCTGTAAGAATTCCCAACTCAAACAAAAGATTCTTATGGAATTGCACACTTCTCCCTTAGGAGAGCACTCAGGATTTTTAAAAACTTACCACAGAGTTAAGAAGGAATTTTTTTGGGATGGCCTTAAATCAGATATTCAAAAGTTTGTGGCAGAATGTTTGGTTTTCCAACAAAATAAAGTTGAAACAATTAAGACCCCAGGTCTATTACAACCTTTATCCATTCCAAGCCAACGTTGAGAAGAGGTTTCAATGGATTTTATCACAAGTTTACCCAAGTCTGAAGGAAAGAGTGTCATCATGGTGGTAGTTGACAGACTTACCAAGTATGCACACTTTTGTGCATTATCACATCCATTTAAAGCCAGTACAGTTTCTACTGCATTTATGGAAACAATTCAAAAGCTACATGGAAACCCAAAGATTATTGTAGGTGACAGAAATCCCATCTTCACTGGAAACTTTTGGATAGAATTATTTTCTTGTCTTGGTACTCAGTTAGCCCATAGCTCATCTTATCATCCTCAATCTGATGGGCAAACTGAGATAGTAAACAAATGTTTGGAAGGATATCTTCGTTGCTTTGTATCTGATAAATAGACACAATGGGTCAAATGGTTGCCTCTGGCTAAATGGTGGTATAACACTTCCTTCCATACTGCAGCAAAAATGATCCCATTTATGGCACTTTATGGATATCAACCACCATCCATCACATCATATTTAAGAAAAAATTCTAAGGTTCAAGCAGTGCAACATCACATCGAGCAACAACAAGTTCTCCAACTCTTAAAGGATAACCTCGTGTTGGCGCAGAATAGAATGAAACAACAGGCAGATCAACATCGCAGCGAAAGAAGTTTTGATGTAGGTGACTGGGTATTCCTACGGCTACAACCATATAAACAAATGTCCCTCAAGCAAGCTAAAAAGGATAATAAATTATCACCAAAGTATTATGGTTCGTACAAGGTGTTGCAAAAGATTCGTACTATGGCATACAAATTGGAGCTTCCTGCAACTTCTCGAGTACACCCAGTTTTCCATGTTTCATGTTTAAAGAAGGTTATAGGCAACAAGCTCCCAGTTCAAACAATATTGCCAGAACTTGACAAGGAAGGAAAGATTATATTGGAACCGAAAGCAGCCATAGAAACAAGAACTCGACAGCTACGAAATCGATCAATTTCGGAGTATCTCATCAAGTGGAAGAACTTATCCGCTGACAATTCCACATGGGAGGATGAGAATTTTATACAGAAGCATCCAGAACTACTCAAGCATTGAGGACAACACTTTTTTGAAGGAGAGGGGCATGTTGGGTCCCTATAATACTAGTGATTCCCCCATTACTATTGTAGTTGTATCCCTTATTAATATTTTTGTGCCCCTATTGTCCCCATATTGTTATTACTGTGCCCCATAGAATCCCTCTATTGTTATTTTTGTGCCTTTATATTATTATTGTTAGGTCGGCTTGGTTATATTGTGACCCCTTAGACTCCTATATATAGAAAGGAGGTTTTGTCATTTGAATCATCGAAGAATTGTTCATTTGTGTAATGTAAAGGAGGTTGCCCCCTCGAAGAGGCTGAATTCTAAGGCATTGATCTATCTTTTCTATCTTTTGTGAGCTGGTTTCATAACAATGGTCTAATCCATTCCCAGTCTGACAATTTTTTTAGCACTCAAAGCATCATATCGTCTTGTATCAACAAAGATGAAAGTTCAAAGATGAGAAGATATTCAAAACGAGAAAAGAGATCAAGCCCTTTCATCAGTAAGCTTTAAGGACAAAACTTTTTGAAGAGGAAGGCAATGTTATGAATAAAAATATATATAAAATAATACAAATAATGTAAAACAATAATAGTAATATATAATGATTAATTAATAACTAGTTAATGAAAACGTGTGTCCCTAAAGACATAACTATTGGTGAAAAGGTACCTGCCTAGGGTATATAAGCAGGTCCTCACCCTCAGTATAATCATCTCACATCAACTCTTATACAATATTTAATATACATTACTTGTCCTACAATGGATGTTTACGTCTTCAAAGTATTTTGAAGCTTACTCCGCTGCATATACGAATTTTGTTCATTACAGATACTTATAGTGAATCCTATTCAAAATCTACTTTATACAATTTGAAGAAGTGGAACTCAAGTAAGATTGAAGCAAGCCCCAACTGTTAGCTCAATTGGTTGAACCATCCACCCAAGTCATGCTTTCGATAGGAAGGTCACAGATTTGAACTCATTTGAGTCCTTGAGGATAACCAACCGCAATTGTGGCTGGCAATTGAACAAACCTCCATCTAGTATTCCAAGGAAGTGAGGAGGATCCTAAAACATTTTCCTTGGAAAAAAAAAGGCGAGATTAAAGCTCCAACCATACTTATTTCAATTTAAATACCTACCAACTTTATTTTGATGGCCTACAAATATCACTCTAGGGTATAAGGATTCAAAAAGCATATTACTCCAAGTCTAAGAAAACTTGCCTGCAAGTATTCATCTATTCCTTATCATGAACCAAGTAGGTTTATGCTTCAATTTGAAATAGTTGGTCTCTTAGAATGGCCACTTTGGTATATGAACTCGTGGTCTAATGACAAACTGAAGAATTTGTTGGCTATAGCAACACTACTATGGCATCCAATCACTAAGTTGGCAATCATTTGGATCTTGTACCTGGGGGGTGACAGTGATTATCTATGCTAAGCTACCATTGGATTTTTGTGTGTTTGGGGGTGGTAGTGATTATCTAAGCTAAAACTATCATTGGATTCTCATGCCTCAAAGTGGTGATGATTATTTAGGTTCAGACAGCTTAAGCTACCATTGGATTCTCATGCCTCATGTGGAAGTGATAATTTAAGCTAAGATACCATTGTATTCTCATGCCTTGGGGTGGTGGTGGTCAGCAATCAAAATTGAACCCTTCCTAGCCCTTCTAAGGAGTTCAAACTTGTCCTAGAAGGGTAATTTGAGAAAATACTGTTAAAAAAATTGTAAATTGTTGAAATTACATGTCATTTATGAAGGACAAAAAATATCATAAAATGTCAAAAGAACGGTCAAATTTTTAATAACCCATCAATTTCCTCACTTGAAAGGGTTTATAGAAGGAGATTTAACAGATTCTCTTCTCGTAGACTCCTTGCAAATCTTGGATAGAAATCAATCTCTGATCTCCACCTTTTTGAAGCTAATAATAGTCAAGTGGAAGAAATGGATGATTTATTTGCTTCATGTGATTTTTCTAACATTAATGGGTATCCTCATCAAATTCCTGACAAAGCTATACAGAAATTGCTCCCCTTTCAGGGTAATAATGCAATAAGTGTGAAAATACACATAAGCAACTTCAATCTTTGCATAAGTAAATGGTGCAACAACACAAATCAAGAGGATGTAAAGAAGAAGTTATTTGTATTGTCTTTGGAGGAGGATGCTTTGGATTGGTTTACAGAAGTTAATGCTAAATCCTTTGCAAATTTAAAGCAAATCATTGATGCTTTCAACAATAAGTGGGGAGATAAAAAGGAAAATCGTCACCTATTAGCTATTGTGAGCGGAATTAGAAAGAATGAAAATGAGACCATAGAGGAATTTACAAAAAGGTTCAATGATATAGTGAAGTCTTCCCCAAGACATTAACCTCCAAAGAAGTATATTCTCATATATTATATTGATGCATTCAATACAGATACCTCATATTAGTTGAGGGGAAAGGAACCTGCAACTTTGAGGAACACCTAAAGTTTGGCTGAGAAGATAAAGAAATATAGGCAAGCTTTAGGCAAGTCGGATCTTCCTAGTTTTACAAGAGGAAATACTTCAAAGAGTAAATCTAAAGTTAAGGAAGTAGCAAGTGACCCCATCCAAGAGCTACCTCAGTAAATAAAGACTATAGAGATAACCATGCGAACCAAACGAATGCTATACAAAATAGATTGGCTGCTATGGAAAGGTCACAAGCAAGTTGATTTCCACAGAGGCCTAATGATAGATAGCAAAAGAAAGGGAATATTCCAGATCAAAGGCCACTTAATCCTCTTGAATCTACAAATATGGGGGACCACCAAACCCACCCTTATTGTAGGCCTTGCAAAGATTTTCATGAAGAATATACTTGTCCCTTATATTGTCGGATTGTTGAAGGGGATATGGCTGGGACAAGTGAACAAATTAATATGGTGGGCCAAAGTTACACTATTTCCACGGAAAATTGGATTGAAACCATTGAAAGGAGCCAGAGTGTTAGTAATGTGTCCATTGTTTGAATGTTAATAACATGATTGATGCCAATGATATGTCACCAAGATATTTGGAGAAAACCTGTTACCTACCCAAAGGGTGACCCCATAGGAGAATTTTTTCTCTTATAGCCAACAGTCCCCGACAATCACTAGTAGTCGATGATGATGTGCCACTTATATCTCTGCCACCTACATTAGTCATATGTTTCCTCGCCCATTTGACAAGAGCACATGTTGGAAGGTGGGCTTCTGATCAAAAGATACTTTATTCATTTTGTAATCGGGTGCTTATGCTTGTTTTTATTTGGGAATTTGACATGGATTATGGGGTAACTTGGAAGAAAGAAAGGTTTTGGCCGAGATCTTGTTCCCTCACCTTAAATGGGGGGTTAATTTTCAATCCTACTTGGAAGCCATGATTGAGATAGCATAGTCCCATCTCTTTGTATTCCATACTTACCATTTTCCATCTTACATTACAAGCCCCTATTCCACCTCCATTCTTTGGGTTCAACTGACCACTAGTTCATTGAGATTTGGCACCCACACATTCTCATGCTTAGATAGGACCTGGAAATGTACTCTGGGAGGTTGATGTAGCTAAAATAAATAGAAAGAGCATATGATAGCCACATAAGAAAAGTAAAGAATAATAAAATGCAAAGGATGGTCAAGACATTCAAATTATCATGTGGTCAAAAGCCAAACATGAGCTCTACCTCACTCATATGGTCATCACCCGATTCCTAGGTCAATGTTTCCCTATCTCATAGAAGACAAGGAACCATTGCATTTCCCAACCTCTGATGGGCGACGAACTACCCCATATGTAAGGGGGTTGTTGACCACCAAGTGTCATCTACCCCATGAGCAGAATACATAGTCAGAGCAGTTAAAAAAAAATCAGATTTCATCATCTTCATTCAGCTTCTGGACTTCAAATGTAATCCAAATTCTGCAGCCCTCTGGGTCAATGTTTCCCTATCTCATAGAAGACAAGGAACCGTTGCATTTCCCAACCCCTGATGGGCGACGAACTACCCCATACTTAAGGGGGTTGTTGACCACCAAGTGTCATCTACCCCATGAGCAGAACACATGGTTAAACCAGTTAAAAAAAATCAGATTTCATCATCTTCATTTAGCTTCTGGACTTCAAATGTAATCCAAATTCTGCAACCCTGTGGGCCATTATGTAAAAATGATTCTAATATGTTTATGAAGCCATGTAACACACTTAGGTAAGCTTAAGAATTTTTTCTAGAGAGTTTCACTCTAGGGAGTTTTTTTTTCCCTCGGCTAATTATTTGTGTTTTTCAACTGCAAATAATTGGTTGAGTTTTTTTCCCAAACATACCCCAAAGCTAGAGTGGGGCTTGATGGTAGATTCTTAAGTGAGTCCTAGTGTATACATTCGATGTAAACTACCATAATATATCATGCCTAAAGTTTTGAAAATTTTGGTTGTGTCTAGGGGTCAGTTTTTAATTGTCAAATTTCCCCTTCTAAACGGGATTTTTATGTAATATTTGATGTAAAGATGTAAAAAAGTGTTGTCTATAGAAGTTATAGGTGGTATGAGTAATCATAATTAGACCTCATCGCCTAAAATTTCTATTTAGACACACTTTGAGGGTGGAAAAATATGTTTATACCCCTCTAGAGTCTTATTTTCTATTTTCTGGCAAAAAATGGCAAAATAATTAGCCAAAAAATGGTCAAAAAATTAAAATGAGAGAAAAATAAAATTCTCTCCAAGTGAAAAATATTAAAAAAGGAATGTGCCCTTTCCAAGTAATGAATCTCCACAAATCAGGGAAGGAAAAGTCCTAGAAAAATTCATTGGGCCAAAAAAAAGGAATTAATTCCCAGAAAAATTCATTGGGCCAGAAAAAAGGAATTAATTCCCAGAAAAATTGGTTTTTTAAGGAAAATCGAATTTGTGGACCAAGGTGGTTAAATTGAATGAGGGATTTTCGAGAAAAGGAATTAGAAAAATTATTTTTTGGTCCATTCCAACTCATCATCAAGGAGATCGAATTTTTTCTCAAGGCAATCAAGGGTCGAGATTAATTTGACATGGATCAACCTTTCAACTAGCCGTTTTCCCCGGGATCAAGTCAACTTTGTGCACCTAGCCATTTTTCACTTGGAGAGGGATCTAGATCTCTCATTTTTCTATAAATTGAGCTCAAGGCTCCTCATTGTAACACATTGTAATCAAGCTCTTGACTAGAGAAGCTCTGCTAGAATCTGTAATTTTTCCTGGAATAATAAAGCAAAAGTCTTTGGGGTTCATTCATGGTGGTGTTTCTCTTCTTTCCTCTATGGTAATGTATTCTGAATAATGTTTTTAATACTCTACTGGATCTAAATTGATATATTGTTATTTCACTAGCCAGTTGTGGACTAACTATTTGCACAGGTATCTTGCATTAGTTTTTGGGTTAGAGAATCAATTTTGAATTTAATAGGTCTAGCAGGTATCTCTAGATCTGTTCTTTCAATTTTGTTATTTGACCCTTGTGATTTAACAATTGTATTTTAAGTGTGTAGAGATCAATCACTTTCAGATCTTGGGCGTGAGGGGAAGTCTTTGGTTGGACCAGCCAACTCCCAAGACAAAGATTGAAGAGCCTACTTTGTCTCTCCCCAAAGATTTATCTAACGAGTGTTGTAGGAACTTCTTAGTCATTGCTTGGGAAAAAAACTTATTAATCTTCATCTATTTTTCTCATCTAAAGTGCTTAATTGAATAGATCTGCTAATATAGAGTTATTATTTGCTAATCATGGAACCGAGTTGTACTCATATTCCATCGATTTAGCCTTTGTAGATTTGTAAATAATTTTGTAAATATTTTACTTGTATAACGCTTGTATATACTTTGTCTTGAGCATATAGTTTATTTGCAGATCTGAAGAGGAGGTGTAAGGGTTTGGTATAGACTTATTTTTGTAGGTGGATCTATCAAGGAGAAATCAATTTCTAAGAGTCTAAGCCCTCATCTAGCCTAGCGGAGGGTTTATTTTGAAAAGATCATGTTTTTAGGGGTTGTCTATCAATTTTTAGCATCTCCTCGAGGTTGCAAGGGTTTGGAGGCCCTTTTTGCCTCCAGATCGTAATTTCCTCAAGGCTTTTCAAATTATAGATTTTCTGCGAACTGTTTTCAGAGGGTTTTGATTGGGGTTTTGGTTTTCTGTAGCTCAAATAATTTTTTTTGTGAAGGCCACTAGGGGTAGGCGTTAATTTTGTTTTGGGCCACAAGGGTAGGCATTAATGTTTTGCTAGGTTGCAAATACTTAAGCATTTAATTCCTTGGTTTTTGTTTCATATCCATTAACCCTTGTTTTGTAGTGATAGTGTGATTTTTTGGCAGGGATTTCATCAAAAAATTTGGCAAAGAAATTCATTCATGAAGGCTTGGAATTATTTTTCAAATTTTTGGAGAAGCTGCATAATTGTTTTAGGTCTCTACCCTCAAGGTCGAGAGCTCCTAAAGGAATCTCTTTTCACCTATTGTGAATGGCAATTTAGAGGAGGGTTTTCAAAAAAAAAATTGAAGAGTTTAGGATCCTGAGCCTTAATGAATTCACTTTAAAATAAAATAAAATAAAAATTAATTCCAAATTTTTTGATTAAATTTTTGGACTAGGCCAAGAGCCCTTGGAGGCTTCTTTATGCTTGGGTCGTTAACATTTGGGGGATACATTAATCCTTGTTGAAGGTCGAGAACCTTGGAGATCTGAAGTATTTGTTTTGGAGGCTTTTGAAATCAAATTATAAGTGGGTTAGCCTTGTACCTTGAGGAGAAATTGGATATTGTAAAGCTCTTTTCATCATTGTAATTCTCCTTAAGTTGAAGTGTTAAAAATATGAAATTGTGGTCAAACTCTACTTGGACTACTCATTTGATGGAGATGATGATGGCATTGAATTCCTCTTTTCGAGAGGACCAAAATCGACCTAAATATCACCTCGTTCGAACAAGCAGAAGTTGGGTTTTGATTTTGTGCACCCACTCATGGATATTGGATCAGGTCGGCTTCACTCTCATGCACACTTGGACAGGTCAGCCTCAACATCAAATGGACATTGTTGGACAACCCCTAAAAGCCTATAAATACAAGTGACCTAGAAGCTCATTGGATATCACAACATCAAGCAGCTTCTTCTCTTCTATCTAATTCAATTGGACACATTGA
This sequence comes from Pinus tabuliformis, assembly GCA_031772625.1. Lineage (NCBI taxonomy): Eukaryota > Viridiplantae > Streptophyta > Pinopsida > Pinales > Pinaceae > Pinus > Pinus tabuliformis. The sequence continues at coordinate 313,319,502 of CM062808.1, read as the reverse complement.
CGAAGGAAAAGGTCGTACAGAGGTCCAAAGTCTTAGATCCGAAGCTCACGCAAAATTAGGGTTTATGTTACGGACATTGGCACAGAACTAGGAAATTTTGGCCCTAGACGCACGCATGCTATGGTTAAGACAACATCTAGGAAGCTACAAATGCACGCACGCTAACCTGAAGGGAGCGTCCAGGGATTTGACTATAGTTGACCATCATCCGAAGTTTTCTGAAGCTGTCTGAATCAAGTTGTCTTTGATATATTCTGCCACTGCAAACCGGTTTCTGAAGTTGTTGAGTTGTATTACTGATCACATTGTATTGGGCTCATTATACTCTCTACTAAACATTTTGTGACAATCTAATAAAAGAAGAATTTCAAAGGGTTTTCCCCCTAATGGGTTTTTTTCCCTAGTGTCTCTTGTTGATGTGCTGATTGTCTTCTTTGTCATTGCATATATTGTTCTATCTTCAATTATTGTTGATGAATGGAAAGACTAATTGTAATTGGAAATATTGCTAATTGAAGTTTGGAATTCGGCTAAAGTAATTGACATAGCATAGAACAATCTGAAAATTTAACATGGTATCAAAGCTAAGGTGAAGGACAAGCCCAAAAGGAGACAAGCCTTGAAGCACTCATCTTTGGAAAGTTGAAAGAACTGATCTAGTCAAAGTCAAGATGACTTCCTACTTCAAGAGTGATGAGAAGTTGGGTGACTCATCTAATTTTGTTGCATGGAAAGTTAGGTTGGAGATCATAGTTGATAACAATGATGTTTTGGACTACATTCAAGGAAAGGTACCTGAGCCTCCGGAGAATGCATCCGCTGCTGCCAAGAACAAGCACAAGAAAGGTGAGTTGAAAAAAAACAAATTATAGTTGATGGATTACAAGATAATCTACTTGCATATGTTGGAAACTTGAGAAGGTCTAAAGACATGTATGATAAGGTAGTCGGCATGTATGAGGTCAACAATTTGAATGAAATCCTCACCTTGAAAGATCAACTCAAAGACACCAAGATGAACAAAGGAGAGTCCATACAATCCTACATAATGAGGATCTCTCGTATTAGAGATCAATTGCAAAGAGTTGGAGAAGTTGTGCCTGACAGGGAACTGGTGGTCATGACTCTAAGAGGTCTCCCTCCTATTTGGGAAACATTCATCACTACTATAAGCAACACAAATGTCCTCCCTTCATTTGATGAAATTGTTGGAAAGCTCACTCAAGAAGAGTCAAGGATGATAGCAAGAGGAAGGATTCAAAAGCACGAAGAAGGAGAACCCGTTGCATACATCACTCATGACAAGAAGAAGAAAGGGAAAGGAGGTCCATCAAGAAAGCCTCCTCCTCGAAATTCTAGTGGAAGAAAGGAATATGTGAACATTGAATGCTACAATTGTCATAAGAAAGGGCACTATGCTCGAGATTGCCCCGAGAAGAACAATGGACCACATTATAATACTAGAAGCAACAACAACAGGTTCAATGATCAAAGAAGGAGAGATGACCGAAGGAATGACCACAATGGAAGAAATGATAGAAGAAGAAAAGATGCTCCAAGTGACCATGAAGAAGATCGTCATCCACAAAAGAAGTCAAAATTCCCCAGGTATGAAAGTAATGTTGCAAATCAATCTGAATATATTCTTATTTCCGCTCTTACTAGTTCATCTCCTCCGGATTCGTGGGATAGTTGGTTGGTTGATAGTGGGGCCACTCATCACTTCTCTGGTTACAAGGAAGTTCTCTCTAATTTGGTAGAGAGGGAGTCAAATTTGAAAATCATTCTTGGAGACAACTCCACTCATCCCGTTAAAGGTTTTGGATCTGTCAAATTTCATTTGAATTTTGGGGAATCTATTGTACTACATGATGTAATGTATGTGCCTGGGTTAAAGAAGAATTTGGTATCAATATCTGCTTTGGAAGACAAAGGGATGAGGGTTGCTTTCATCAAAGGAAAGGTTCTTACTTGGCCTGTTGGATCACTTATGAGAGATGCATTCACTTTGGGAACAAGATATGAAGGACTCTACAGGGTCACTGGAAGACCACTATTAGCATTGGTTCATAATACAAATCATCTAAGCGAATTATGGCACCAAAGGTTGGCTCATCTTCATTATGATGCTCTTCCGAAATTGGAGAACTTGGTCTCAGGGATTCCAAAGGTTCAAGCTCAACATGATGGAGTATGTCCGAGATGTGCTAGTGGAAAAATGACAAGGGGACCATTCCCCTCTAGTGAAAACAAGACCACTGACATCCTCCATCTCATTCATTCCAACATATGTGGACCGATGCCCGTGCACTCTATTAGTGGATATCTCTACTACATCACATTCATTGATGACTTTTCAAGGAAGACATGGATATACTATTTGAAGCATAAGGATGAAGCCTTCGAAACATTTAAGGAGTTCAAAGCATTGGTTGAAAATCAAACAGGGAAGAAGATCAAAATATTCAAGTCCGATAATGGTGGAGAATACATGTCAAATGAATTCATTGACTTTTGCAAAAAGGAAGGTGTCAAGAAGGAAACAATTGTGCCATATACTCCCAAACAAAATGGTCTAGCTGAAAGGAAGAACAAGTCTATAGTAGAAGCCACTCAAGTGATGCTCCATGATCAAAAGTTGCCTAAATTTCTTTGGGCCGAAGCTTCACATGTTGTCGTATATGTTCAAAATAGGGTGCCTCATCAAGCTTTGGAAAACAAAACTCCCAAAGAAGTATTTACAGATGTGAAGCTCGACATTAGTCATCTTTACATATTTGGATGTCCCGTATATTTCCATGTGCCGAAGGACAAAAGGAACAAATTGGAAGCTACAGGAAGAAAAGGTACATTTGTTGGGTATTGTGAAAATTCTAAAGAATTTAGAATATATATTCCTAGTCAAAGAAAGATCAAAATTAGTCGGGATGTTACATTCGATGAAGATGTTGATCTTGGAAAAGCAAGAGACCTTCCTCTGCCTCCTCCTCCTAAGAAGAATGGTGATATGGATATCTTGGATGGTCCGTCTGTGCCCGAATCTGAGACTGATATTGTTGATGATCCCATGGAACCCATGGATCCCTTAGATTCTCCTCCTAGTAATCCTCTTACTAGGAAGAGACCACTTTGGCTCCGTGACACTCTTCAGGATGCTGATAGTCATGTGCTTGTCCGAAGATCGTTTAGAGAAAGGAAGAAGCCATGCAGGTACCAGGGATATGTTGCAGCCATGAGCACTATGATTCAAGCCGAACCTTCCACATTCGAAGAAGCTGTAAAAGAACAAGTTTGGAAAGATGCTATGGCCAAGGAATATGAATCTATTATGAAGAATGATGTATGGGATGTTGTGCCGAGACCAAAGGGGAAATCCGTGGTAACTTCGAAGTGGATATTCAATATCAAGCATGGAATTGATGGAAGCATTGAAAAATACAAGGCGAGGTTTGTGGCTCGAGGATTCTCCCAAAAAGAGGGAGAAGATTATGATGATATATTTGCACCTGTGGCTCGATATACAACCATTCGTTCGATAGTTTCCCTTGCCGCAAGTCAAGGATGGACCCTTCATTAGATGGACGTAAAGACCGCATTCCTCCATGGCATGCTACAAGAAGAAGTATACGTTGAGCAACCATAGGGATTTGAAGTAGAAGATTGAAAGACACACGTTTGTAGATTGAAGAAGGCATTGTATGGTTTGAAGCAAGCCCCAAGAGCATGGTACGCCCGCATAGACAATTATTTGGTGAAGTTGGGATTCACAAGAAGCAATGTCGATCCCAACCTCTACTTCAAGGTAGTCCAAGGTATGCCATTGATTTTGGTTTTATATGTTGACGATCTATTCTTGACAGGTAGTGAGCCTCTGATGATCGAGTGTAAGAGGGAGCTATCCTCTGAATTCGAGATGAAGGACCTTGGACTCATGCACTATTTTCTAGGCCTTGAGGTGTGGCAAAGGCCCGGTGAGATTTTCCTTTCACAAGGAAAATATGTTGTGAATCTGTTGGAAAGATTTGGAATGATAGAATGCAAGTCCCTACCCACACCGATGGAAATGAACTTCAAGAAGTTATGTGGAGAAGCTACAAGACCTGATTTGGCGAATCCATCCAAGTATAGACAGTTGATTGGGGCTCTGATGTTCCTTGTGAACACCCATCCAGACATATGCTATGCAGTGAACACATTAAGTCAATTCATGACCAAGCCTCTCCATGCACATTGGACCGTTACCAAACATATTTTGAGATATTTGCAAGGAACGATTACACTTGGTCTGAGATACTCTGTCAGAGATGTTCGACTTCATGGATACACCGATGTTGACTAGGCGAGAAATGTTATCGACAGGAAAAGTACGTCAGGATTTTGTTTTAGTCTTGGATCTGCCATGATATCTTGGATGAGCAGGAAGAAGTTCATAGCATTGAGTACCGCCGAGGCAGAGTATATTGCCGCTAGCATGGCTAGTTGCGAAGCATTTTGGTTGAGGAAGCTCTTTGGAGAGCTATTTGAGCAGGTCCTAGACACTATAGTGATATATTGCGACAACAAGAGTGGGATCCATCTAGCAAAGAATCCTGTGTTCCATGACAAGTCCAAGCACATAGAGATCTGATACCACTTCATTCGTGATATGGTATAGAGAGGAGTCATTCAACTCCATCACATATCAATAGATGAGCAAATTGCAGATATTCTCACCAAGGCTTTGCCGAAAGGGAAGTTCTTGGTCTTCAAAGAGCAGCTTGGATTGATGGATGTGACCCCTCCTAATAAGGGGCACCATTGATCGAGGACATTGAGCCATACTCTTCCCCCTTGTCTGAGCTCCCAAGGTGAGGAATTGAGATAGAGGGCTCCTGGGGTTGAGGGAACTCTGGACAATAGGGTATCACCCCTATCTGTTACCCATAGGGTTGGAGTAGTAGCTCACCCTATCTTGGTCTTTGCAGAGTATACCCCAGTTGGCATCATACCCACAAGTTGGGCTTGTTGGGATTATCCCTCCCTGTCTAGCCAATGGGTGAGGAGGCTTGGGGGCATGAGATCCTTACCTTTGGTAAGTCGGGTATCTCGCCCAAGCTAGGATTATGATGCAAGTGTTCTACCACATGACTCTTAAGGGTCATTGTTGGGAAGATCGATAGGCAATAGGATGGGTTGAGTAGTAGCTCCCCTACATCACCTATTGCTCGATATGGGTTGAGTTGTAGCTCCCCCATGATATTCCGGGTAGTAGCCTGATGACATATTTCTGGGTAGTAGCCCGCTAGTAGATATTCTGGGTTGTATTCGTTGATAGATATTCCGGGTTGTGGCCCGTTGATAGATATTCTGGGTTGTATCCCGTTGATAGATGTTGGTAGCTTTTGCTCCCCATAATTCTTCTTCTTTAGATTCGAGAATGTTTCAATAGATAGAGTTGAGCATATTTGTACACATGATGACAGGATGACACATTGATCGATGGACATGTTTTACAGGTGGAATTCTCCCTAATTGAGAGGGAGTGTTAAAAATATGCAACTGCGGTCAAATTCCACTTTGGACTACTCATTTGATGGAGATGATGATGGCATTGAATTCCTCTTTTTGAGAGGACCAAAATTGACCTAAATATCACCTTGTTCGGACAAGCAAAAGTTGGTTTTTGATTTTGTGCACCCACTCATGGATATTGGATCAGGTCGGCTTCACTCTCATGCACACTTGGACAGGTCAGCCTCAACATCAAATGGACATTGTTGGACAACCCCTAGAAGCCTATAAATACAAGTGACCTAGAAGCTCATTTGGATATCACAACATCAAGCATCTTCTTCTCTTCTATCTGATTTGGTTCAGCACATTGGCGAAGGAAAAGGTCGTACGGATCTAAAGCTCACACAAAATTAGGGTTTATGTTCCGGACGTTGGCACAGAACTAGGAAATTTCGTCCCTGGACGCACGCATGCTATGGTCAAGACAACATCTAGGAAGCTACAGAACACACACGCTAACCTGAAGGGAGCATCCATGGGTTTGACTACAGTTGACCATCATCCGAAGTTTTCTGAAGTTGTCTAAAGTCTGAATCAAGTTGTCTCTGATATATTTTGCCACTGTAAACTGGTTTCTGAAGTTTTTGGGTTGTATTACTAATCATATTGTATTGGGCTCATTGTACTCTCTGCTAAACAATTTATGACAATCTAATAAAAGAAGAATTTCAAAGGGTTTTCCCCCTAGTGGGGTTTTTTCCCTGATCTTTGACCAAATCTGGTGTCTCTTGTTGATGTGTTGATTGCCTTCTCTGTCATTACATATATTGTTCTATATTTAATTACTATTGATGAATGGAAAGACTAATTGTAATTGGACATATTGCTAATTGAAGTTTGGAATTGGGCTAAAGTAATTGATACAACATAGAACAATCTAAAAATTTAACATGAAGAGCCTTTTTCTCTATCCAAATGGCCTCTTCCATTGTAACATAATAATAAAATTGATCTTGTTTAATAGGGAACTTGGGATTTTCCCATGGTATCCCTCCTTATTTAAGTCAGAGGATTTCTACTTTCTTGGTTTAGTTTTCCTTCTTTAACCTTTAGATCTAACTCCTAATTGTTTCCTTGCATCTCATTGGATTAGTTTAGCTGCATGTTCATTGTATCATTGATCTAATTTCTTGAATTGCATATTGGCTACTTGATCTAGTGCACTTGGAATATCTCTTGTCTTTGTTTCACTTGCAATTGTAGATCTAAAGTAGTTTCTTATCTTCTTGTTAGCAATCTCATTTGCCATCTCTTAATTGTGATTTCATCATAATTCTCACTTGGTTTCCTTGTCTAACATAAGTGAAGAACATCTTAAAAGCATTTTAAGCAAAGGGCATTTTGAGTTATTGCTTTAACATCTAATCCTAATTGTCATTTCTTGTTTCATTTAGTAATTGTTATATGCTTCATTGGTCATTTGTGTAAGCTAATCTTGTTCTAAGTGCTTATCATTGCCTTGTGGATTAGTATCTCTTTTTTGAAGCATTTGATTCAATTGTATCTCATTGGAACATTGCATTTCATATTATACTTAAATTTTCATCTCTAAAATCTACCTCCAAGCTTAAGCTTGGTTGAATAGAAATTTTAGGACAACCTTCTCCACCATTCAATTTAAGAAGCTTGACCCTTAAGCAATGATTAAAACAGGTGATCTTGCAGTTCTCTAGTGGCCAAATCCCTTGCAGGAATGGAAGCACTTAGGTTGCTAAAAACCCTGGGTAAGTATCGTTAATGAGGCCATTGCGTCCTTCCTTAGCACTTCTTCCAACAACCTTGCTCTAAGACAAGTTTTGAAAATTGAGGAGAAAGAATTCACCCATACGTTAGGAAAATAACTTAAAATCAACCAAGATCCTTGCATTATACATAAATAGGTTTTGCATTCATCCATCTAGCATTGTCTTTTAATTGGTTATTGTAATTGGAATTGTGGGCTAATTCATTTATTTGCAAGATTTACTTTACACTCTTGTACTCGTCTATTATTTATATAATTGTTGAGCATTTTCCATTGGTAGTACAAGCTTTCTTTTCTTGCAAGTTATATCTCAAGTCTTGTTGCTCATATTTTCAGTTATTTGTAATCTCTTGGTTTCTTGTACTAACACTTGTCTTGCAACAATTGCTTATCGTTGTGACTTGAAGTATCATTCCATTTTGCAAGTGTTATTTCTTTATTGAGCATTGTTTTAAGGCACTGGTTTATCATTATTATCTTGTCATTGTCATATCGATCTTATTGGAATCCATCTCGTTAATATTTACATTGCTCACTCAAATAATCATACTCATTAAATAATCCTTAAATTCAAGTTACATAGAAGCAATTGTCTTGCCCTTAGTCTCCTAGAACATGGTGTTTTCAACAAATTTTTCCTTTATAATCATCTTAAGGGACTACCCCCCATAGCTTCTCTAGGAGAGAACTTAAACGGAGTGAGTAGGGAATAGGTGACAACCCCTACTCTGAGCGTTGCGCCATAAACATTATACCTTGTGGGGTTGGAAACTTTTTCCACACTTAGGTGTACATCTTAGGCGACAACATTTACTAGCGCCATTACTAGGGATAAGTTTCTTGTTCTCGGCGTTTGACTAACTTTCGGTTCTTGGTATATTAGATTTTTAGATATAGGTTCCAGTTCAAGTGGCGGCCCCACTTGGTTCATCTTTTACAAGAATCTCTACTAGAAGGAACCCAAGCCTTCTAGTCAATCCTACTTCTGAACCTAAAAGGGTTTTCAAATTACAATTAAACAAGCTTACTTCTCGTAGATTTCTTGCTTATCTTATACAGGAAGCTCTCCCTGACATCCATTTTCTTTTTCCTAATCCAGTTCAACAAGACATCATGGATGACCTGTTTTCTCCCTGTAACTTTGTTAACATTCAAGGTTATCCGCATGATCTTCCAGATAAAGGCATTGACAAGTTGCCTTCTTTCCAAGGCAACAATGTGATTAGTGCCAACTCTTTTAGCTCTTTCATCGGTAAATTTTGTAGCAATGCTAACTATAATCATGAAGATGTAAAGATGAGGCTCTTAAAGAAGTTGATAATGATCCTATTAAATAATTGACGCAAATAATTAATAATATGGAGCTCAATCAAGCAAAGTTGATATCAAATCATGCCAAAGAAATCAGTGCCATGCAAGCTAGGTTGGTTCAAATGGAAAGATTGCAAGCACAAAATCTCTAACCTAGGAATAATCGAGGTAATAATACTTGGCAGAAGAGGGGCCCATTGAATGAGTAGAGACCGCCAAATCCACTTGAGTCTACCCATCTTGTGGAGGAAGCTCCACCTTATTGTAGAGATTGTGATGCCCTTCATGATGAGGCTACTTGACCCATTGTGAAGAGAATCATTGATAGTGGAATGGTGGGGACAAGTGATCAGATAAATGTTGTCGATGATGAGCATCACTTGTCCATGGAGGATTGGATTGAGGTTATGGAGAAGAGTCATGACGTGAAAAATATTCAATATTCTTATAGTATTAATACTTTTAATGATGAGAAGGATATGATTTATGAGTTGTTTAGTGAGAAGCCTTCTCCGAAACAAGTCTTGGAGCTTGAAAAAGATAAAGGATTAACTTATTAATGGAGAAATAAGGAACAAAATGAAAATAGATTACCCCTAAAGTTAACCCTAGTTTGAATTCTAACTCTGGATTGAATATTGATTTGGGAGGTTGGATTAATAATGCGAAAATCTTGGTTCCTGTCACCAAGATATTAAAGATTCCCTCTCAAAAGGCTAAGTTATTGAAGGCTATGGATGCCCCTCGTGTTGATATTTCTTGTGAAATGGCTCATGAAATTGGTTATCAGGATGCACCGGTATATTTGGATCCAAATAATAAAGATCATCAGCCATTTTATATTACTTTGCTTGTTAATCGATTTTGATTATATAATTGCATGTGGATTCTAGTGCATCGATCGGTGTCATGACCAAGAGGGTCATGGAACAACGTAACTTAAGGATTTCTAGACCTTATCACAACATTTGTGCCATGGATTCTAAGAGAATGATGTACATGGTTTAATTAAGGATTTACAAGTTAATTTGTCTATTTATCCTGATATAATGATTACCATGGACATTGTTGTGATTGATGTACTTGATGCTTAGGGTATGTTGCTATCAATGAAGTGGGCTTCGGATCTAGGAGGGAGTATTCAAATGAATTGGTCTTACGCTACTATTCCCCCACCTAGAGGTAGTGGTTTTGTGAGGCTTGATAAGGAGATTGGAAGAAGATTTCATGTTGAAGACCCCAAGGGACCCCATAATGAGATTATAATTGAAAAGCCTAGTCTTGGGAATTATTCTATCTTGCCTAATTCGATAGTTCCCTTAGACGTAGAGACTCCACATAAATCAGAATGAATAAGATGAAGTACCTGATTGGTTTTGGTTTTGCTTGAAGGGAATGGTCCCTTTACATGCTTTCCACTTGCACACCCTTGGCAGACCCCATCATGATCCACTCTAATCTTTGACATTCTAGAAACCATCTTTCTCACATGAGGCAATGCTTTATAGTGCAGATGAGCGAACCTTCAGTGCCAAAGTTCACATTGATGATTGTTGTCATGAATCAGTGCATGGATTGGTCTTCCATTGACTTTATAAAGACCTTCAAATCTTGATCCCAGAGTGAAGGCATCTCTCATGCTAGATCTCATTGGCCAAGTGAGAACTTTTCCATTTATGAAAGCAACTTTCATTCCTTTATCTTCTAAGGCAGATATAGATACAAGATTCTTTTTCAAACCAAGTACATACAAAACTTCTTGAAGAGATATAGTTTTACCTTGATCCAGATGAAAAGAAACAGAACCAGATCCCTTTATAGGATATGTAGAGTTATCTCCAAGTATAATTTTCAAATCTGTCTCCCTCTCAACCAGATTTGAGAGAACTTCTTTATAACCAGTAAAGTGCCTTGAAGCACCACTATCAACCAACCAGCTATCACAAGAATATGCAGGAGAGTAACTAGAAAGAGTAGAAACAAGAAAGTACTTTGATTGTGTCTTGGCTGAATTATTATCACACATTGGGTTCCTTAAGTCTTGGAAGAACGATAGTTTTCTTTACGGCCAACAAGTGCTTCTCTCCTTCTTCTATAATCAGATTTGAAGTTGTTTCTACGATTGTTGTAGTTGTATCTTGGTGCTGTTTCGTTTTTTTGACAGTCATGGGAATAGTGGCCATGCTTATGGCAGTGGTAGTATTGAAGTTTTGATAAGTCCTTGCTCCATTTATAGGAATTGTTGGATTTGGGAGCAAGCTTTCTTGAAAAGTGATGAGCTCTTATTCCTTTCTGCTTCTTGTCTTGGACAGCAAAGGCAATAGGTTCTTCCTCTTCATGCTTGGGAATTCTTCCTCTAGAAATCATTTTGGTCTCTTCTTGACAGCACTTTCCCAGGAGCTCATCAAATGTAGGAAACTTATCATTGTTGTTGATGGTAGTAATTAAAAGTTTCCCAAGTTGGAGAAAGACCTCCAAGCATAATCAGCACCAGCTCTTTATCAGATACAATTTCACCAATTGTTCACAATTGATCGTTGATTTTAAATATCCTCATTGTTGGAATTTCTAATTTTAACTCGTTAGAAATTCTTCCTGTATTATCTGGTTTATTTCTTCCTACTTGTTTAATTACTTAACAAGTTATTTACCATGTAAATACTGAAAATAAACACAAATACAGTATCAACATCTACGGATCATCAACTGAAAGAAAACAAGCACACAAGTGACACCGTTATTTTTGGACCAATGTCGCCAAAAAAACCAAATGCGGGAAAACCGATGCAGTTATTCAGAGGGTTTTATTATTATGCAGTTTTAGAATACAACTACGGTGCAAGAAATGGCTCACCCAACAGAGAATGCCCTCGGCAGTAGTACCTTTCCTCGGAGACAGATATTCCGGCTGATTAATCACCGGATGAACGATCCCACAGCAACAATTGCAACTTCCACCGCTCTGTGTCACTCTGATAGGGACTGCGTCACCCTATCCGGCTCACCAACACCCAGTCTGCCCCACAAAAATCCCCCCAGCACTGCCTCTTGGCCCTGTGTCAACTCTAATAGCCTCTGCACAGCTATTGAAGCCTTTGCATCAGCCCTCAGACCCTCTGCGTTACCCACGCTGGCCTTTCTTGGCTCTGCGCAGCTCCCAGCTGCCTCTGCGTCAACCTCTCTGGGCTCTGCGCTGTCTCTCTGATACCAACTCTGCCTCTCTGCTATGTATTCACTACCCCTCGTTGTTGATCACTGATTCGATTTCTCTTAGCAAACCCCGCTCTAGAAAATCGAATGACTGATCACTCTGGTGTGTTCTCCAACTGACCCTCAAGCCTCCTCTTATACTTTTCTCGTTGGTCCATCAACAGCCGAGATTAAATCTCTAATCAACGACTAAGATAAGATTTGGCTTGATCCATGACTTTTGGAACCTTCTAACCCATTTCTATATTAATACCCATTAATATTTTATTTTTCCTAAGTTTAGATTTAGGAACTCCATTAAAATTATTAATTATTTTAATATATCCCAAACTGGTTAGAATCTGCGCAAACATTTCTGGGTCTTGGATATCTCATGTGCTTTAGCCTCTCCACCAATTTTCATGGCTAGAACACATCCGATGCTATCCCAAACCAACACTCCCTCTTAGCAAGGATTGTGCTCTAGTAATACTCCACACTGAGCATCATCTAATTATCCAGCATCAGTCCCTATGCCAATGCTAGGCCTCCGCACCAAACATCCTCTGCACTGCTGCATCCTGTACTGCTACCCATGGCCCTGCCACTGCCACTGTTGCATTTGTACAGCAGCTCCCTCTGCATCCGTGCTGCTACTAGTGCATCCTCCCAGCACTACATCCCCTCTCATCATGCTACTTCATGCTGCCCATAGCACTGCCACTGCTAACTGTAACTCAGTTACTGAGAAGTAAGTAACTGATCCACCCAACTCTGACATCCCTGTCAGGCTAGAGACACTCCCGATGCTGAAGCTCCCTCTGCCGCTAACAAGTGCTCCCTCTACTGACCTCTGCGTTGCTGCAACAACTCCTTGCATCTCGCACCATTGCACACCTCTTTGTGCCATCTTGCACTGGTGCAACACTCTCGTGCCTCTCACACTGTTTCAGCCTGCTAGCCTCGCGTTGTCCCGGGATTCCTGCACCGTAGCACTCTTTATCACTCCATCTGCATCCTTCTCTACCAACATCCACTAGTCCTGCTACTCTTCTTCGGGGCTCCCGTAGCAAGGTATAATCCAAGAGGTTGGGTACCTCAAGGATCCTGCCCCTCATCGCCTGTAGTCTATTTGACTACAGCTCGATGTCTCCCCACTTCTTCTCAAGTGGCACATGAGCACTCATGGCACAATCATCCTCCTCCTCAACTTCTTTCTCCGCCTTTGCAGGCACTACCTTCGAGTCCAAAGCCTCTCCCTTGCTCTTCTTCCTAGGACATTGGTTCGCAAAATGACCCAGTTCACCACAATGGAAGCACTTGACCTTGGAGAGGTCCTTCTTCTTCCTCTTCTCCTGCTTCCCTGCAGATGCTAGAGTCGCATCCTCTTCTTCCTCCTTCTTGATTATGACCCCTATGTTGCTACTCCCCGCCTTGGTCAACCATCTGATCTCTTCTTGACGAAGAGCCATCCAAAGTTCCTCCCAATCTAGAAGACTCGTCCTGCCCAGTATGCTCTGGACAAATACCTCCCAATCCTCAGAAACTGCGTTCAGTGTGGTCCTCACCATCAATTCCTCATCCGAAGTGGCCCCTATGGAAGTTAGCTGGTCACAAATCTCCTTCAAGCGACTGAGGACGACATCTATATGCTCTCCCTTCTGCATCTGGTATGGCCGCAGCTGATTTTCAAGTAACATCTTCTTCTGCACGGAAATATGCTGGTACAATTTCTTCAGGGCTACCCACATCTCATTTGCTATGTCCTTCTCAGTAATATGTCGCACCACATGATCCTTGACCCCATCAAGGATGATGCACTTCGTGCTGGCCATTGCCTCCTCATACTTCTCATTTTCAGCTGGGTTAACTGAGATCGCCATCACTTTCAAGGCAAAATCCTTGATGCAATATCTGTCTAGAATGGACAAGATCCTGGCCTTCCAGACCACAAAGTTGGACGCTCCGTCCAGCGTATCCTGATCTCTTAGCCCATTCACAGCTATCTCACCACTCTACTTTCGACTCCTCCGAGTCTCTCTACTTCCCTCCTGGAAGTCCTTTGTTCGACTCCTACTGAGTCTCTCAACTTCCCGTCTGGAAGTTCTCAGTTCGACTCCCTCTGAGTCTCGATTTCCCTTCTGGAAATCCCTCTGCCAATGTCAAGTTGCTCCACTCCGATCGTCTGTGCAACTGCACCACGGATCTGAATTCCTTGGCTAGAAATCTGCCTCAACAGCAACTCCCTCCACCTTGGTCTTACCCTATTAGGTATTGTTCTAACCACAGTACCCCACCAACTTCTCTCCGAAAATTACCCACAGCCTCCTATACCTCAACAACTAAAGGATTGAGCCACTTGGCTCTGCGCAATCCCGGCACCGGCAAATCAGCTCCCCTAGCAAACTGCGTCAACCCTCCCGGCCTCTGTGTGAGCCTGATTCTGCCTCCCTTAGCCTTTGCGTTGCCATTCTCTAGCCTAGAATGATGACGCAATCCCTCTGCATCACTCCTTCCTCTGTCGCCTTCTGCAAGGATCAGCTCTATCACTCAGGACAGTTGAATCTGCTGCTACTGTTTTGCTAGCTGATGCCTTCAGTTATCTTGTGATCTGCAACTACGCTCTGACACCATGTTGGAATTTCGAATTTTAACCCGTTAGAAATTCTTCTTGTACTATCTGGTTTATTTCTTCCTACTTGTTTAATTACTTAACAAGTTATTTACCATATAAATACTAAAAATAAACACAAGTACAGTATCAACATCTACAGATCATCAACTGAAAGAAAACAAGCACACAAGTGACACTGTTATTTTTGGACCAATGTCCTCGGAAAAACCCAATGCGGGAAAATCGGTGCAGCTATTCAGAGGGTTTTATTATTATGTAGTTTTCATAATACAACTAGGGTGCCAGAAATGGCTCACCCAACAGAGAATGCCCTCGGCAATAGTACCTCTCCTCGGAGACAGATATTTTGGTTGATTAATCACCGGATGAACGATCCCACAGCAACAATTGCAGCTTCCACTGCTCTGCGTCACTCTGATAGGGACTGTGTCACCCTATCCGGCTCACCAGCACTTAGTCTGCCCCACGAAAATCCTCCCAGCGCTACCTCTTGGCCCTGCGTCAGCTCTGCTAGCCTCTGCGTTAACCCTCAAACCCTTTGTGTCACCCACGTTGGCCTTTCTTAGCTCTACACAACTTCCAGCTGCCTTTGCGTCAACCTCTCCGGGCTCTGCGCTGTCTCTCTGGTACCAACTCTGCCTCTCTGCTATGTATTCACTACCCCTCGCTGTTGATCACTGATTCGATTTCTCTTAGCAAACCCCACTCTAGAAAATCGAATGACTGATCACTCTGGTGTGTTCTCCAACTGACCCTCGAGCCTCCTCTTATACTTTTCTCGTTGGTCCATCAATGGCCGAGATTGAATCTCTAATCAACAACTAAGATTAGATTTGGCTTGATCCGTGACTTTTGGAACCTTCTAACCCAGTATATTAATACCCATTAATATTTTATTTTTCCTAAGTTCAGACTCAGGATCTCCATTAAAAATATTAATTATTTTAATATTTCCCAAACCGGTTAAAATCATCCCAAACCATTTCTGGGTCTTGGAGATCTCATGTGCTTTAGCCTCTCGCCCAATTTTCATGGTTAGAGCACATCCGATGCTACCCCAAATCAACACTCATAAATTATGCTTGAATGGTCTCTCCTATGTTCAACTTAATGTCCTTGAGTTGATTCTTCAAAACAATGATTTGACTCAAGTTGTTTACTTGATACATTCCAATCATCTTGTCATACATTTCCTTAGATTTCTTCAAGTTGGAGACATTGATGATGAGATGGTCTCCAAGAGAATCAAGGATAATATTTTTAGCCTTGACTTCTCCTTTCTTGTATCTAGCCTTGATAGCAACATTCAAATTTTTTGGTGGATCTGCTACCTCACCTTCAACATATTCCAACACATCATGCTCCTCAAGAGTAATATCCAACCTTGCTTCCATGGACCAAAATTTCAAGCATCATTCAGCTTCTCTTCATTCTTGAAGTAAGAAGAAGACATCTTAATCAAGTCAAGCAGCAAATAGGACAACAAATAAGATCTCCTTATTTCGGCAGCAAATAAGATCTCCTTATTTCAACAACAAATACGATCTTCAAAGGGGCAGCAAGTAAGGAGCAGCAAATAAGATTTCAGCAACAAGGAGCAGACAATAAGATTTCAGCAACAAGGAGCAGCAAGTAAGATTTCAGTAGCAAGGAAGGAGCAGTAAGTAAGGATTCTTTATTTCAGCAGCAAATAAGAAGTGACAACAAATAAGATCTCCTATTTCAGCGGCAAATAAGATCTCCTTATTTCAACAGCAAATACGATCTTCAAAGGGGCAGCAAGTAAGGAGGAGCAAATAAGATTTCGGCAACAAGGAGCAACAAGTAAGATTTCAGCAGCAAGGAAGGAGCAGTAAGTAAGGATTCTTTATTTCAGCAGCAAATAAGAAGTGACAACTCGTTATCTTCTTGGGCTTGTCTTCACCAAAGCTCTGATACCATGTTAAAATCTGATGTTCTATAATGTAACAATCACTTATTACAAAACTTCTTTATGTTGCAATATTAGTTAAGCAATTGTAGATAGAAAATATAAATAAAATGCATAATAGAAGACGGCCAAGAACAGAATGAGACACATAGAATTTAGGTCCAATGACTAGGGAAAAACCCACAAGGGAAAAACCCAACCAATGTAATATCCCTAATAGGAAATTAACAATGATAACAGAAAACATGTAACATGAACAGTACCGAACAATTGCATGCACACACAAAAATTAGATACACAAATAATGGCACCAGAAACTAGGTCTTTTTATTAAATCCTTGCCCAAGAGATGGAAACTCTGCCCACCAAATCTTTGCACTGACAGGAACTGAGAAATCTCCCTCTATATTGCTCAAAAACTCCTGAAAATGCAGTTGGTACTCCTCAAGCAACTCCACAAAACCCAGAAGGAAATTAGCCTCAATCCAACACCCCACAAAACCCACAAAATGGGGTGTACGGCTAGTTTCTCTGCCTGTACGCACTGCCTAGATTTGCTATAGAATGCCCCCAGAAATTTGAGCCACAACCTCCCTGAATTTCTCCTATAAATTTCTCCACCAAACTCTTTGTGACTCTAGCCCTCAAGCCCCCAATCTCTGCTACTCCTCAACCTCTACGCAATTCAGCCAATGAGGACCTGTGCAGACCCAAGAAGAAAAAATTCTGGCCTGTATTATTCCCTCAATCTCCATCCTGCAAATCACTCAAAATCTTCAACAAATGTCTAGCCAAACCATCCTTGAATTTCTTAGAATTTATCTTGCACCAGAGCTACCTCCTCCCACTAGTCTGAATTTCTCCCAGCATCCTGGCCACACACAGACCTGGGTATGAGACTCCTACTATAACTCCAAAATAGTTCCCAAAGTGTTGAAAGACTCCCCCAAGTAACACTCGTGATTCACTAAAGGAGTTGAGATCTTTGACCAGAAATTTCCTTGTGTTAAGCAGCACGATGTTACCTTGGCTAAGCAACTCAAGCAAACAGAGTGTTCAGTTGTAAAATTATCAAAAAGGCCCCAAATGTTGGCCCTCACCTCCTATTTATGCTTGTTTCCTCCTCTCTCCTTGTGGATCCCTTTTTCCACTAGCTCGATTTCCCTCCTCTTCTATCCTCTCCACAAATGTGTGTTGCCTTAAGGGGTGTGCATTCCTTGGGTGAGTGGCCCCCACAACAACCAAAATTTCGATTTCTCCCTTAAATTAAGTCAAGTACCAAAATTGTTGCCAAAGCCTAAATTTGTCAAAATTGAGATTTCTCTTATGTAGTTTAAGAAATTGTGGATATTACAGTCCCCCTGCCAAAATTTTCTTGTCCTCAAGCAATTTCAATGTTGGATGTTGTAGCACCTTCTCCTCTTCCCGTATTGCATCCTCTTCAGTAAGGTCTTTCCATCTGACAAAAACTCCTTGATAGTCCTTTTTCTGAGCTTCCTTTCATGCATCTCCAGAATGGCCTCTGACACCAACTCTAAATGACCCTCATCATCCAACGATCGCAGATTTGCAGTGGCCATGGCCTACTGTCCCAATGCCTTTTTCACATAGGATGCGTGGAAAACATTATGCACCTGAACACCTCCCAAAAGAACATCTTTGCGATCGTGAGGCTTAAGACCTAGATGAAATAGCGAAGAAATGGGCAAACTTGGTCAACCTGTCAACCACCACATAGATATAGTCACAGCCCTTTGCTACCAGGAGGCCTGTGATGAAATCCATGGACACGCTCTCCCATTTCCTCTTTGGAATAGGGAGAGGTTGTAGTAGACCTGCTAGGTGTGTTGGCTCTCCCTTGTTCCTCTGACAAACTACGCACTCCTACACATGCCTCAACACATCCCCCTTGAGACCCCTCCAAGAGAAACGCTCCCTAATGGCCATGTATGTTTTGAGGAATCTAGGGTGTCTTGCCATGGGTGAATCATGGGTTGCCTGCATAATCCTCTCTCTGAGTTGTGACCCCGGCACCAGGTAAATCATGTCCTTATAGTATATCACATCATCCATCGCCTTTTACCTATCATCTTCGAAGGTTCCGTCTAGTGTCTCGCAAGCCTGTCTATCCTTAGAATACTCTACTAAGAGTTGCACCCTCCAGTCCTGAGTAATATCCATCCGAGATAATGTCGCGAGCCTACTAGATAGGGAATTTGCCACTATGTTCTACTTTCCCTTGACGTATTCTATCCCGAAGTCATAAGTTTGGATCTTGCTGACCCACTTTTGTTGCCTCTCCTAAAGTTCTTGCATATTTTTATGGTGAGTGGCAATTTTGCCTCTCCAAGACTAGCTTTCCACGCCTAATTTTTAGCAAATACTTAATAAGGTGGATTGTATCAAACCTTTTTCTTTCATCCAATTAGGTTGAATGTTGCAAACTAGTCATTTCTACTCCATAGCCTACCTCAAAGTAGTTGATTGTAGAAAATTAGTTGTTTCATTCATGCAATATTTCATGACTCCATTAGCCCAATAGATTGACAAGCATTGGTTTCTTCCCATTTCAATTCCCTTTCTTATTATTTTCCTCCATTCCCTATCTTATCCATATCCCTTTCTCTTGTCCACTTTCATTTCCACATTCTATATTGTACTACAACAAACTTGTTTTATATAGGCTTATTCTGCATTTTCATGTTGAGCTTCATAGCCTTGGTAATCCTAATTTAGGGATACCCCCTTGGGCAAGAGAAGAGCTAACCTAAATTTAGAGGATGAGAAACTAAGGTGATAGTGGGAAACCTTCCTGAGTTAGACAAAGTTAGAACCTTGGTTCTTCGGAATTTACACTTTTGTGGGTGCTAGATTTTGTCGTAACAAGCTCTCTAGCCATTCAACAATTTACACATCCAAAGATTATTTTCTGCAACCTCGCTTCCTAACTAGAAAATTCCTTTTTTGAGTGCAATTAGTAGAAGACAAAGGCAGAGATAGGGGGCAATGAGAAGGCTAAAAGACCTGACCTTTCATTTCACAATCCTAGCTCTCTTCTCTCCTATTTTCATTTTATCCTCATTTATTTTTTTCATTTTCTTTCATTTACTTTTTAAATTTGCATTGTCTTTTACTTTTTCTTAAACCTTCATCAGTTGTCAAATTGCTCCTGGGTAGAGTCCTACAACCATTATTTTTTGTTGGGATCCACTTCAATTACACCTCCCGGTTGAGAGGCTTTTTGGTATCCAAAATCTTTGAAGGAAACCAAGCTATGGATCAATTTACCTCTTGTTTGCTTCTCTAGAACATGGCTTTCAACTCTAGTACCCATCTACATCTCTAACTCTGGCTCTAGCTCCTTGCCCTGTTTCTACTTGTGGCTCCAAATCTGGTCTCTAACTTATTCCCACAATATAGAAGTCTGCTCATTGACTCCTTACTCTAAGCAATCTTCAAATCTAAACTCTTCAATCAGAATTCATTCCCATCATTATTAAATCTCTTTCATTCTCAACCTTGGGGATTGTCCATCTTAGCAAGGAATGGAAGATGAGTCGAATTTTGGTCTTTGTTTGTTCAATGAGATCCCATCAAGCATATGCTATCAGCAACAAAGCAAAAAAATAAAGTGTGGTCAACCCTCTTCCGCTAGGACAATTACTTCTAACATGGAAACAATTATTTTTGGTGCAATGTCAACTAGATGACATCCATCATCTGCAACCATAAAACCTTCTTTTGGGCTAAACAGTTGACAAATCATGCAATGTTTGGCTATAGGTGACATCAATGCCTACAATCTTGAGGACAAGGTAATGCCTCAAGATTGGACAGTGCAAGGAATGGCTACAGGAAAACTTGATGAAACATAAGTTATGTAGCATTCTTTTTGCTTCATTGGCTTCCATGGAGTTCCAAGGAACCCCCAAGGTCATTGATCTTTGTGCACGAATCATCGACACATCTCCAACAAGGGAATTTTCTATTTGGATACTGAAGGAAACACGAGGAATGAAGTTGTCTTTGATGACGACATCAACTTCTTGTCCACTTCATGGGTGACATTGACCTCCTGTGCTATGGTCAATCATTGGACAATCTCTACTTCTTGGACTTGAAATCTAGGGAGCTCTTCATCCTCTTTCATTTCCACTCTCCTCACTCTTCCCTTGACTAAGTGGTTCCCAGGATGAAGCTATGGATGGAGTTGTTTATTTTCATAGCTTGCAAGCTACTCCAAGCCTTGAGGATCAAGGGTTTGGCGGAAGGAGCTCCTCAAGTAGCCTTGTGAGCTTGAAACCCAAGCTTGGGGTTTTGCACCCATCAATGTTTGGACCAAAACCATGGAGCCTTTTGGACATGTGATGGATAGAGATGATAGAGGATGATGAGACGAATCCAGCACATCAAGAATCATCAAAATCCAAGTTGTCTAAAGAGAGATATTAATTTTTGAAGTTAATGAGTGGGCTTGTGTCACAACGTTTAGGTTGGACTAGTGTTTTTGGTCACCTTATGACAGTTGGCAGCCCACCTTCATGAGATTCATTGAATCCCTTGAGAAGGATATATATTAAGGGCATGCGTGAGGTTATTTTACACATCCATGTGTGCAAATATCACAAGTCTTCTCTGAGGTAGCCGCGGGGAAAAAGAGGCCTAGCAAAGGTGGAAAAGGAGGGTTGTAGGGTTGTTTGTGTAGGAGCTGCCAGCGAAGAAGGAGGAGGGTTCTGTGCCTTGTTTGAAGGGTCTTCTCCTCAAGTATTATGGTCTGAATTTTCTGTTCAAGCCCTAGTTGCAACAACATACCTATAGGTGACATTTGGAGGACCGAAAGTCTAGAACAAGAGGGTTGTAAGTGGTGTATTGGATAGTGAGCAAGGAGGACTTGTTTATGAAGAGAGGTCACAGTCCTAGAAGCATAGATGGTCGAGATTTAGGGGTTGTAACAGTGGTTATAGTCTGCCCTAACTAGAGGGCCAAGATTGCAGAGGAAGGTACAGGATTCCCAGGACAAGAGTGACAGCAGAAAGGTATGGCTTGTCTTCTTGTTGTGATGTTTCACTAGAGGATGTAGATGTCCAAATTGGGAAATAGTTTGGGGACATCCTAAGAGCAGTCATCATCAACAGTAGGATTTGTGACAAGAGGAGCAGCAGGAGGTTGCAGGACAGGTGTGTCATCTCTTGGGTTGATGTTGATGCTAGTTGGATGGTAGTCCTAGATTAGGATAGTTGTGGACATCTTAAGGAGCAGTCACATCAACAGCTTATGTGTCATGTCAAGAGGAGCAACAAAAGGTTGCAGAACAGGTATGGTTGTCCTCTTGAGTTGATGTGACTTGCAGGTGAATGGGTGTCCTAGGAGAAGTCTGTTAGCAACCAAGTGGAAGGGCTTCATAGGTGTTGGATGCCCTAACCAGAAGCAGATGCTACAGCAAGGATTGGTCACTTGTGATCTGTTGGAGGGCAACGTGAGAGTGGACCAAGTGTGGACATTGGATTAGGCATTTATGGTTTGTTGGAGGGCAGCGTGATAGTGCCCAAGTTGGAGCCCAGTGTGCACCATCTTCATGGACCTAGGTGGTTGCTAGAGTGGTAGGTGTTGAGCTCAAAATTTGATCAGCCAAAGGAGCAGTTGAGTAACCCTAGACTTGTGTGTCGAGGCCTTCTACAGCAGATGATGGGTAGTCCTCCAAGCCTGTGTTCATTGTGGGAGATGGACATCTTGGAATGATAGGTGGTAGCCATGCGTGCCCTATGTTGGTCTTCATTGGAGCAGCGCAAGAAGACCATAGTGGGTTGAAGTCCCTGAGTAGCTGAGGAGCAACAGTGGACAGATTGAGAGTTGTTCACAAACAGAGTTGTGCGCAACTCGACATGAATCTCGATGTGTTGTGCCCTTGATCGACTAAGGCACAACTAGTGGGCAGATTGGATAGTCGAGGTTCAATAACCAGATGGACTTGGATCATTGATAGAGGCAATGCTGTAGATCGGAAGCCGAAAGACCAAGCAGGCACAGGGTACGACCGAGAAGAGCTGAGAGAGCCTGCAACAACCAAATAGTCAGAGTATCTTGTTGAGGGTAGATTGGTTGTCGATGGATTGACACCAAGCCCCAGTTTTGTATTCTTGTACTAGTGGATGTATAAGGGCCATTATCCCTGGTACGGGAGCCCTTGACTGTTGTGTTATTCAGTTAGATTTACTGTTGTTTATATTCCACTGTGCAAAATAGTTTCATTGTGATTCTTGGTTTGGTAGCGTCAGTGATTTAAGATTCTATCCCAGACACCAAGATTGTGGAAAAACAACAGGAGCCTCCAACACTTTGTTTCTCAATGTCTGAACTTGCAAAGCTTGCAAAAGTTCTTGGCACTAAATGGACTACTTGACATGCTCTTCTTCTCCATGTGACTCTAATATGTTGTTGCTTTGGGGAAGTGTTTTTGCCATTCTTCCTCTGAAAGCATGCAGGCTTGTGGGAACTAGCTTGCTTCTCCCAATGAGATGCCTCTAGATATACTTTTGTCTAGCAAAATGAACATACCTCATAATATTAATACCTTGCAATGGTATGGCCTCTCCTCCTATAACAATGACAAAGAAGGGATGTCTTATCTACTAAATACCTCTTGGTCATCTTCTTCTTCTTCTTCCAGCTAATTAACTTGCCACTTCTTCTAAGTTCTGGTGCAGCCTTAGCCTTTGCACTCAGTCATCACTTCCCTTCTGCAAAGTGCAATCTACCACAAGAAGAAAGGGGTGGCAATCTGCTACTATATTCATTGGTTGTTGTTCTTTCTTCTAATGAGCAAGCCAAATCTACCATGCCATTCGCCTTTACAAATGTGATCTTGGTGTCCATGGCCTTTTCCTTTGTGCCATTAAAACCTAGGCCTCCATGGTTCACCCTCAGTTCAGCTACAATGGAGCTTATGATGCATTGACTCCTCTTACCTAGCCCTTAACCATCATAGCCCATCTTCCTTGGCAACTTGGAACCAATGCCTTTAGTTTTCTTTTCAAAATATCCAAAATGTTCTTGAAAAAGGTCTAAAGATGAGCTTACCATGCTTGACTATATCATCGTACTAGCTTCTACAATAGCAATGGAAGGATGTTTTGTTTCCTTTGTCTCTTGTACAGCATCCTGTAGCTTTGCCAATGCCTCCTCATTCTCTAGCAATTCTTGGTGTAGCAGAGCCATCATCTGAGTGAACCACTCCTAACAACTATCAATTTCAATGACCTTCTCTCACAATTCCACAAGCTAAAATCTACACTTGCCACAAACTACTGAGACAGTGGTGAGGGAGTCTTGACGTTCAATAAAGTGATTCTTTAGCAATGACAGTAGTTTTGTAAATATCTTAAGGTCCTTTTCCAGCTTAGCTATCTTTTGGTCAAACCCCTATACCTTCTCCTTCAAATGTCATTTCTCTTCTTCGAGTTGCACATTACTAGCCCTTAAGCCTTCCAGCATTTCTCTCGCAACTGTTTTCTCCATGTGGGGACTACTTTTCAAAGAGCACAGTTGTGTCATGGTCAATGACTCACATTTCCTGTAAATGTGAGACTTGTAGCCCACTTGTCTCCCCAACACAAATCCTCTATGGAAATAGATTTTGATATATGTTTTCTGTATGATGTCAAGTTCTCTGTTCTCAGTGAAATATGCACAAAACTAGTTGACAACGCCAAACAAAATGAACCTCTGAATTCAAGAATTGTTGTTTTTAATCATCAAACCTGTATACGAGAAATAGCTCTATTTATTGCCATCAAGGCTTTGGGATTTGCTTGCTATGGAATCCAAGACCAACACTCAGTGACAAATTCAAGTAGGTTATGCTTTAATTGCCAGTAAGATAACCTGTACACTATTTGCGATCAAAAGTCATATCTAGCTCTAGTCCAATGCCAAACTTACTCCTTCACATATAACTATATATGGTAGTCAAACACATAACCTGGAATGCATGATTGCACTTTACATTGGAGTTTTAGGCTCTGCATTTTTGTGAATTGCCGAAAGTGATATTGCTTCTGACAATCGATTGTATGAGGTTTCAACTTGTAGGGACAGGGAGATGAAAAGCCAGGTATTCACTTGCGACGGGACTGAAAATAAGAACAGCATTACCTTGGCATGTCGCTGCAAGAATCCCAATGCAACATTTTTTAAACTATTGATGACAAGTAAGACCATGCAATAGGGAAATGAAAACACACGTACTATCTACAGCAAGCTTTATGCAACACTCTGTCCTCCATGTTATCGCTCATTCCTAATGCTCCGAGCAATTTAGAATTTTCTCATACACAATGTACACAAGACAAACAGAGTGTTAATTCCTTTTCTTTACCATCAAATAGACATGAGAATTGCAAGAAATACACGCGCATATATTTATCCTGCAACAGCCAAAAGGATATGCTCTATTATTGACAAAAGGATAACAATGTTTTCGAGTTGTATTGCTCTAGCATCATAAAGACAAGAAATGCTTTCTTCTTCGTCAACATTTAATAGTGTGTGCGCAGCCACATGAGGAATAGCATGCAAGACAAATTGAATTGAGTTGTGGCCATTACAAGAGTTAGACCAACGTTGCAATATCCACAGTATTCCTATAAGCATGTAATTGGAAGTGTCCTTCCACAAAAACTTAAATGCACTGCCCAGCAAATAAGACAAATGGACAAGGAGGAAAAATGGCCTGTGTATTCAGATGGAAAATGAGGTAAATGGCCAAGTACAAGATAGCACTCAAATTGACATGATTTACCACTAAATAATGCCTCCACAAATATTACTTGTCCACGTATGGCTAAAGGGTAGAAAGAAGGGTGTTGGCCAGGGAACCACAATTTTCCAAGTAAGACAACACTCAGCGTTGTCTCTCACTTTACCCAAGTCAGTTCATACCACGAATTGTCCATTGGCACACTAGGCTTCCTTCTCTTAAGATACAGAGATCGATTGAATATGTGAAAGCAGGGGTACAATTTCAGCTACTCAGTTCCCTTGGAAGCAATCGATATCACATACACCGACAACAAGAAAGCCCACAACGAATGCATACAGTCATTCTAGATGCCAACAATTTCTTAGAATGGAAATGGATTGTTATTTATGAAATTCTGAGAACAAAAACTAGCTCAACAAACATGCCATTACATCCATTGATCTCGTGGACACCATTAGCAATACGATATTTTTCTAGGTCTAGGATATTTTTCTCTTGTATTAGCAATGCGACAGGCCCAGCTTTACTCTAAGAGAAATAATATCACAATAATCTAAATTTATCATAAAAATTCTTTAACATGCCATCACACATCATCATAATAAAACTCATAATCAATATAAACATTTTACCCTCTAGATCCAAATCCAAATGAAAAAATTATTTTTGAAAGGTTTCAGTTTTAATTTTGACACTATCAAATTCCAATGCAGCTCATGGCTCTATAAAGATTGAACAATTTACACGTCTAAACTTATTTTTGGCATCCTCACCTCCCAGCCAACAAAAGTCCAAAATAATTTTGGGATGGGAGATATTGGCGGAGATGGGAGATGGAGGGTAACCAGAAGGATAAAAACCTAGATCTTTCATACCCAATTCTTATATCTATATTCTCTTATTTACATTTTTTTTCCATTTATTTATTTATTTTCATTTCCATTCTTTCTTTTACAATATTTACAGTTTTTCTTCATTTTTTATTTAACTTTCAGTCATTGTCTAATCACTCGTTGCTATGAGTCTTAGAACCATTCATGGATTCATTTCAGATCATAAATTAAACTATCAATAGGATTTTCACACATTAAGGTGCTAGTGATGTCTAAGTTACCTAGATTGCCTGGTTGACTCTTTTCAGCTATGCCCTTATCTACTACTCTGGATATTGATGTAATGGTAATAAAGCTACGTTGTTGTGATCGTACCTACTGGCATCAAGCAATAAATAAAGCCAATGACCTCTGAATATGGGGTTCAGAAAGAAGGATACCAACAATTTTTTCTTGCATACTAGCACAATATATCAATTCCCCCAAAAAAAAAACATCAAAACTGTAAATGTACATACAATACACGTTGTACCCTGAATTGGCTGCATGCTCTTTTGATTGTACAGAGTTATGGAAATATAACCAGACATGACAGAACAAGGAAAATGGGAAAAAATAATGAAGAGAGTTTGAAGTTCACCTGTCACCGTGAGCATATTTGACGACTTTATCTTCTTTGAGTTCAGCGAATATACCCAGAAAGAGCACGAGCAATAAAACAATGCACAGAAGAACAAGCAGTAAGCGCTCCAATGATCTGGGTGATTTTTGAAATCCGATTGCTTTAGTCATTCTTCTGTCTGCAATATGTATTATGTTCATGAGAGGAAGATATTGAAAAGATCCTATAGTTGATATTATAGTTTTAATTGAGGCTTCCTGCCTAACCATGTGCCGCACCTGAAATTTCCAGAACAACCATGTCAGCGTGTTGCGCGATACACACGAAACAAGTTGACAAGTGAACTTCCTGATGACGATGTCGACGAAACGACTTGATTTTCCCAAAAAAAGGTTTTACATGGATAGATAATTTGATTTTAGCAGGGTTACTCCAAGAACAGGAGACTTTGTTAAGAATTTAAGAATTTACTGCTGTTACAATGGTTGCTTAAGCTTGTCGAGATTCGAGATGGTTATATATATATATGTGTATATATTTGTTTTTTAATCACTCTGGCGGTGTAGATTATCCTCTTAAGGGGTTTTTGGTTCAAACCTTCTTTAATTAAAAGTTTTTAATATATTATACTAAAATTGACTTATTATTTATTATTTTATGACTAAAACTTTTTTGGTTCAAACTCGATTTACTTTATTAAAATTAACGTTATATAGTGAAGTTTATTATCTTAAAATTAAAAAGGTTTTTATTTATTCAAACCCGATTGGGGACACTGTGATCCATCTTAGTTATTGATTTAACCAAATTATCTTAAAATTAAAAGTTTTTAATATATTATACTAAAATTGACTTATTATTTATTATTTTATGACTAAAACCTTTTTGGTTCAAACTAGATTTACTTTATTAAAATTAACGTTATATTAAACTATTGTTAGTGAAGTTTATTATCTTAAAATTAAAAGGGTTTTTATTTATTCAAACCCGATTGGGGACAGTGTGATCCATCTTAGTTATTGATTTAACCAAATTATCTTAAAATTAAAAGTTTTTAATATATTATACTAAAATTGACTTATTATTTATTATTTTATGACTAAAACCTTTTTGGTTCAAACTCGATTTACTTTATTAAAATTAACGTTATATTAAACTATTGTTAGTGAAGTTTATTATCTTAAAATTAAAAGGGTTTTTATTTATTTAAACCCGATTGGGGACAGTGTGATCCATCTTAGTTATTGATTTAACCAAATTATCTTAAAATTAAAAGTTTTTAATATATTATACTAAAATTGACTTATTATTTATTATTTTATGACTAAAACCTTTTTGGTTCAAACTCGATTTACTTTATTAAAATTAACGTTATATTAAACTATTGTTAGTGAAGTTTATTATCTTAAAATTAAAAGGTTTTTTATTTATTCAAACCCGATTGGGGACAGTGTGATCCATCTTAGTTATTGATTTAACCAAATTATCTTAAAATTAAAAGTTTTTAATATATTATACTAAAATTGACTTATTATTTATTATTTTATGACTAAAACCTTTTTGGTTCAAACTCGATTTACTTTATTAAAATTAACGTTATATTAAACTATTGTTAGTGAAGTTTATTATCTTAAAATTAAAAGGGTTTTTATTTATTCAAACCCGATTGGGGACAGTGTGATCCATCTTAGTTATTGATTTAACCAAATTATCTTAAAATTAAAAGTTTTTAATATATTATACTAAAATTGACTTATTATTTATTATTGTATGACTAAAACCTTTTTGGTTCAAACTCGGTTTACTTTATTAAAATTAACTTTATATTAAACTATTGTTAGTGAAGTTTATTATCTTAAAATTAAAAGGGTTTTTATTTATTCAAACCCGATTGGGGACAGTGGGACAGTGTGATCCATCTTAGTTATTGATTTTAGTATTTTTTAATTAGATAAGTATATATTAAATTTTGTTACCACATAGTGGAAATAAAAAAAACTATATTGGCTTATCTAACATTATTACTACTAGCATTTGCACCAGATGTTGCAAAGGAAACGCCATAAGGCATAAATTGAAGAATGCAAATACAACAAAATAATACTTTCATGAAGAATAAAAATACTTATAATGAATTTATTATTAGATATTCATATATATTGCACTATATATTAGCCCCACTAATTTTTTCCCTTTATTAATGTAACCTTTCACCACTATGGTCACTATAATATCAAATACAATGTGTCTTAACCAAAAACCATTATGAAAGTCAAAATACTTATATGTCCCATATCCCATATAAACCATAATATACTTTGATCACTCTTGGAGAATTGCAAACCCTTCCAAAATGCAACTTCTAACCACTATTACCATTAAGAAAAAATGGCATTTATTACCTTATAATCCTTAAGGGAATAACTCTATTATTAAGTAAACCATAGTGCAATATGATTTTTAACACAATGAATTCTAAAAATTATGACCCTTAGTACACTCTCATCATAAACACATTGTAACTCCTAAAATGTTACAAGACATAAACTTTAATACCTAACACATTAACTATAACATTAAAACTATAACCTATATGTACTTACATTGTCTTAAAGAATCAAGTGTGGCTCTTTAAATTCAATCCTATGAGAAGCAGATATAAAAAATGTTGATTATTATGTAGATGATATTTTCACTATTGACATTGACCCCAAAACCATTTTATGGGAGAAACCTATGGTAATGATGTTGATGGGTACTCATTATTCTCCCATTAAATGGTATAATGGTGGCCTACATTTTGTAAATAATTTAAGGTCTTAATGTTTGTATGCCTCTGGCTCTTTTGAGGCCATGTTGGATTGAAAGTCTGAGTTCAGGATTTGGGTAATTGCTAAAGATGGTGTCAACTGGACTTGCTGAATCAGAGAGGTGAACAAGAGCATGGATGCCATTGACAGAGTTTGCTTACCCACATCCTTGAGAATGTTGTTTTTGTGCTGTGCATATATCAACTGAGAAATACCCAGGTTTTTGAAGGTGATCTAAAAGGTGTTGAAGTTGTGGGTTATTGAATCGGGTGTACATTCACTGACAGAGTATGAATGTTTTATGCGATTGAAGGTGGGCTTGTAATTGAAAATGGAGAGGAAAGAGAATGACTTAAAAGAGCTAACGCAGCAGGAACTGAGTGGCATTTTAACTGGGGGTGGAGAAAGACTCAGAATGCTCTTGATGGTTGCTTGCTGAGGCTTGAGCTTGAGTTGCCATGAGATACTGGAGATGGGTCTAATCACAAAACCGCTTAGATAGCCTAAAATTCCAATCTTTGCACATTTAAACCTACTCTCAACCATAAAAAAACCACTAGTCTAGCCTAAATTACAACACAAAACAGCACCGACCTATCTACCGTTAGGCAACTAATTGGCCAAGTGAACGCATTTAGTGCTCAAACAGCAGAACCAACCCAACGTTACAGAAGTATCGATTCAAAACAGAACATGCAGAAACCCATTACACAACATTAATGACAAGTATGGAAGTCGCAGAACAAACCCGATGATACAGAGACCTGACATAAAAACCCAACCCCCTTATGTAGGGGACCATTACAGAATAGTTGAACCAAAAAAAAGTGTCTATGTGACATCAGAAACCAAAACTATTTCGTGAAACGTGTCATTTTTAAAAACACTTACGGAAGAAACCATAACGATGAGATAGTAAAACCGTATAGTGCATATTCAGATTGCAATTAAAGAGATCAACGGAGAGCTAATCGAGAGCAACAGAGATCCAGATCAAAAAGCAGACTAGTTTACAGAACATCGAATACCAAGCCCAAAAAGCAGACTAGTTTACAGAACATCAAATACCAAGCCCAGGGACAGTTACCAGCATATAGCTCTACCATCAACAGGATTATTACATGGTCTTTGAAGAAATCCAAAGAAGCAAATAAACAAAAATAAAATCCACCGAAACCCCTCAAAAACCCTAACAAAACCACTGATATAGCCTAAAATTCCGAACTTTGTACATTATGGGGATGGCCCAGACCTTGTAAGGATTCTCATTTTCCACTCTGACTTGTCTTCCAAAGCCTACAACTCTTGTGAAAGCTTCACTGCTTGGGCTAACTTGTGCACCGCTACAGCCATGCATAGCACATTTAGAAAATCGAAAATGATGCCAATTGGCTCTTGCCGTGAATTTGAACAACATAACCAGAATTTATAATTCTTCTTTTAAATTCTTTTGCTATTTATTAAACGTAATTCATCCTCTCTTTCGATTCTGAAAATTAAAAGAAAGAGTAAAAAATAGTAGTAAAATTGTATAGTGTATATTGAAAACTTTAACATGGGGATGTCTTTTCAATTCATTTGCAGAGATCTGCATGCACGCACTTAAATGTTCACTCTTCTTTTGCCCATCATCCGATATCCTATTTCTGGTGTGCGAATCGAAGCTTAGTTTTGCACTGCAATAGGTAGGTGCCACTGCCAATTTTACAGCACTCGAGAAAGAAATATGTCGTCTACAATGGAAGATGTCCTGACCCAGGATGTGAATGCTGTCGAAAAGCTACTGTCCAATGGAATAAATCATCTTCAAGTTCAAGATAAATATATCCTGCCTCCCAGTGAACGCCCCCACCTGTCTGAGGTGTCTTACTCTGAGAGCATTCCGGTGGTGGATCTCCAGGACCTGGATGGACCTAACAGAACAAGGGTAGTTGAAGAAATCGACCATGCGTCGCCTTCATTGCCCCTACAGCGTCCTTGGTTGATGAACAACATCCGGCTCGGTACAAAGGATATAAGTTTGGAGAATTCATGAGAATTTTCTGGAGCCAGGAATTAAAGAATAAGACAGTGTTGGACCATTTCAAAATCGAATATGCAGAGAACAACGGTGAATGAAATTTGTTGTTGAATTTGATTTAAGGGAGCCATTATCAACATTATCACTATCACTGGACCATCCAATAAAATCGTTGCCCTCTGGATGAATAAAAGATGATTACATAGTTTTAACTATTGAACATAATTTTATTTTCAATTCCAATCTTTGCACATTTAAACCTACTCTCAACCATCAAAAAACCACTGGTCTAGCCTAAATTACAACACAAAACAACACCGACCTATCTACCGTTAGGCAACTAATTGGCCAATTGTGTGTACGAGAGCATTGACATGCTTTGACATGTGCCTTATGTGAACGTATTTAGTGCTCAAATAGCAGAACCAGCCCAATGTTACAAAAGTATCGATTCGAAATAGAACATGCAGAAACCCATTACACAACATTAATGACAAGTATGGCAGTGGCAGAACAAACACTATGATACACAGACTTGACATAAAAACCCAACCCCCTTATGCAGGGGACCATTACAGAATAGTTGAACCAAAAAAAAGTGTCTATGTGACATCAGAAACCAAAACCATTTCGTGAAACGTGTCATTTTTAAAAACACTTACGGAAGAAACCATAACGATGAGATAGTAAAACCGTATAGTGCATATTCAGATTGGTGCCACTGCCAATTTTACAGCACTCGAGAAAGAAATACGTCGTCTACATTGGAAGAAGTCCTGACCCAGGATGTGAATGCTGTCGAAAAGCTGCTATCCAATGGAATAAATCATCTTCAAGTTCAAGATAGATATATCCTGCCTCCCAGTGAATGCCCCCACCTGTCTGAGGTGTCTTACTCTGAGAGCATTCCGGTGGTGGATCTCCAAGACCTGGATGGCCCCAACAGAACAAGGGTAGTTGAAGAAATCCGCCATGCATGCGTGGAAGATGGATTTTTCCAGGTACATCATACTTTAATTCCCCTTCTCTTGCCAGTGCTTTTCTTTTAATATCTTTGGATTCTCCTCTATGCACACCAAAAAGGCCCTATGTTACAAATTAATCTTTCCATGGATATTCTAGAATATTTCTTATCAGTTTTCTATTCCTGAAGTTTTTGAAGCTATTACTTTCAGAGTTGTAGGATTATTTAATCTATATTTTTAATGTCAGTCTGATGTGTTAATAAGATCTAGTGACTGGTTCAAGTTTCATATCTGAGGGTATGTACTATTCTTTTTTATGGCCACATATCTTCTGGTTGATCTAAGTGAGTGCAGATAGTGAACCATGGCGTACCAGAAGGAACCATGAAAAGCATGATGGAAATTGCCAAAGAATTCTTCGAAATGCCCGTGGAAGACCGAGCATGCCAGATTCAATAGAGGGTAACTAAAAGAAGTCCAAACTCTGGAGGAACGATATTGCAACAACAACAAGTACTTATCTTGCATATGCTTTTATACAGAGAGATCGCAGGCAACTAAGCTATGAAGGTGAGAGCTCTGATTTTAAGGCTGCTGGCTGCCGTTTCTGAAGCTCTAGGGCTCGATTCCAGTTACTTGGATAGAATCTTCGGAAAACACACCCAACTCATGGATATAATGTACTATCCTCCATGCCTGAAACTGGATATTACTCTTGGCACACCACACCATTCAGATGCACGTGGCATCACTATTTTAATGCAAGGCGAGGTCAGTGGTCTGCAAGTACTCAGAAATGGAAAGTGGGTTGCTGTAGAACCCATACCCAACGCTTTCGTTGTTAATATGGGAGATCAACTGCAGGTATTTAAAAAGAGCAAGAGCAGATCCAATACTTTATTTCCTCCTGAAAATTTGACAATGTTATTGTTAATGCTAATGCTAATGCTAATAATTTATCAGGTTGTGAGCAATGGGAATTTGACAATGTTATTATTAATGCTAATAATTTGTCAGGTTGTGAGCAATGGTAGATTCAGAAGTGTGGAACATCGAGCAGTAACGAATGCATCTGCTGCACGTATATCAATTCCTATGTTTTATGGTCCCTCGGAGGATGCCTTCATTGCCCCTGCAGCGTCCCTGGTTGATGAATAGCATCCAACTTGGTACAAATGATATAAGTTTGGAGAATTCATGAGAATTTTCTGGAGCCAGGAATTAAAGAATAAGACAGTGTTGGACCATTTCAAAATTGAATATGCAGAGAACAACGGTGAATGAAATTTGTTGTTGAATTTGATTTAAGGGAGCCATTATCAACATTATCACTATCACTGGACCATCCAATAACCCCGTTGCCCTCTGGATGAATAAAAGATGATTACATAGTTTTAACTATTGAACATGTGCTGTATTGGGCAAACAGATATTCAAATGGACTTAAAATGAATATGATAATAAGCATAATCTAATGTAAAGTTACAGTTTAGCTAGGCTAACCTCAACTGCAGTCATGGTTATCTTTTAAGATTCCTTACAACTCAGCAGAATGATTAGTGGAAAGAAACCGCACTACATGATGTGAAGAAAGAAAAACTAACCAGGGAATAGGTGCTAACAAGGAAACGTGGACAAAAGGTGGGCAGGCTACTTCTACAACTCAACTGTGGCAATTCCAGAAGGACATACCATCAATGAGATCTGTCACAATCCACTGGCCTTTTTTAAGCTCATTAAACGGGAGTCTGGTTTGGTATAGATGTATATCCAGTGCTTATAATTGTCATAGGGGGATAAAGAATGTGCTTAGATGAGCCATACGCCAAGGGAAGCGATTGTAGGGCTGGTATGCTAGTTATCTAGGGACTTTTCTTTGTATCAAAGATTAGAGATAATGGAATAAAGACAACTTTTCTAGCTTTTCGGCAATCTAAAGATTGGTGTTGTCCCCTGTAGATTATTCATCCCCAACCTGAATATTTTAGTGGTTTGCATTCATAAATACCGCAATTGTTTGCAGGAACAGAGCATCACGTAATTCTTCACTAAATCTCTTCTGCTGTAAACTTGTTTGCAGGTTTTGAGATTGGAAATCTTCATTTGATCCCTCTGCTAAAGCTTGCACAGCCTATTCTCTATTATAGTTACTAACCCCTTTTCAGATCACGGGAAGCGTTCTTTGACATTTATGTTAGGTTTAAATGGGTGGTGTAAGTCTACCCCTATGGAAACCTGAGGACCAGAGTGTTGTGCAGATTGGAGGTGTCTGCATCAAAACATAAAGGCATACTTTTCTCGTAGAAGAACACTGTTAAAAATTCCATATGTGAGCATAATGCATACTTCGCACATGCAAAATATGAATATATCTTGCTGTGATATGCTTTGTACACACTAGCTTGAGCACTCTAGTATTGTTCACAGCAAATGAGAAGATCCACTAATCTCCATTGTCCTTCACAAAATACACTACTTATTGAATAACAGTGAACTTAAAAATGCTTATGAAGGTTATAAATTTTCAACATAAACACATCAAAATTGGCTTGATGACAATGATATTGGACCCATTCCCTACACCTGGAATTTCCTTGTTGGTCACAATGAGATTGATGACAAGGAACTTCCCAAAGCTATACATTATACAATGGGAGGCCCTTGGTTCGAGGCCTGGAAAGATTGCCAATTCGCAGATCTGTGGCTTCAGGAAGTGGATGAGTATAAGAGGTCCCAGATGATACAGAAGGTGATTCAAGATGAGCTCATAAGGCTGTTGGATACAAGAATGAATGAAAGAGCAGGAGAGCTTGAAACCAGAGTAGGTGAGTTGGAAGGCAAGGTTAGAGAGATCTCTGCTCTACAGAAATTGCTGTTTTTTTATCTGCAATAGAGGTTTCTAACAGAGGGAGCGAATGGTGTGAAAGAACCTCCTTTTGATGCCTAGTTGAACAAGGGATTGCAGAGCAGAAAGAAATTGCTTTGGAATACCCTGTCGGATCTTGTGAGAGTGCAAAATAGGAATATGTTTTGGAGGTACTAGTGCAGGATATAGCCTAATTATTTTTATTCGATTCTATTTTTATCTCTAAATATTAGAGAGAAATTGTAGTTTTCTGCATAAATTTTGAACTGGAAGTTAACTTATTTCTTAATATACTATTCGCCCATGGTATAGTCAAATCACCTTTACTTTATAGCAGCTAAGAAATAGCTACATTCTTCATTCTCATCCTTTTTCCTGAAAGAATGGTATGAAGGGTTTGTACCCTATCTGGACAATAATGTCATTGTGACAAATTTTTTTCTCCAATGTAGTTATCTCAGACATTGCAATTTCATGGAATATGCTTCATCATATCAATTGGTGTAATTGTATATGGATGGTTATTTTAGGTTATTCACCTATGGTATGTGTTAGGATATTCCGACACATAGGAAATAGTTAAGTTCAACTTGGTCTAGTATAGAGTTAGGTAAAGTGTGTTTCTTTACCGTTGTAGATTTTGTAACTTACAATCCGACGGTCACGATATGTAGTGATCCGACGGTTCACTCTCTCCTCGGTATTACCGACACTTGATCCGTGGCTTGACACCTGATTGGTCCATGAGTTCTATTTAAAGCGCATGGAGGGTCATTGTTCGGGTAATCCGTCTATGAGAGAAAGCTTATGTAAATTTTCATTCTTTGATTAATAAATTGCCTGAAGTGGCCACGTTGGCTCAGGCCGTGGACTGTTTCCCTCTTTGAGGGTTTT
The DNA here is from genome assembly GCA_031772625.1 of Pinus tabuliformis. Classification (NCBI taxonomy): domain Eukaryota; kingdom Viridiplantae; phylum Streptophyta; class Pinopsida; order Pinales; family Pinaceae; genus Pinus; species Pinus tabuliformis. Next base: position 313,283,372 of record CM062808.1, on the reverse strand, counting down.
AACCACGTCAAAAATACTGGTGTATTGATTTGAGATCTGGTTGTGAGCGGTGTCCTTTTGGTGTTCTTTCTGAGGAACTTACCCTGTAAATTCCTACATGGTATCAGAGCTATTTGAGGGCCGCATCCGTTGGTGATCCAAATCTGAAGCCGGTAGAACTGCATGCGGCTGTCGTTTCCTAGATCTACTGTTTCTGACTGCTTTTGGGCCGAGAGGACTGCTCTGTTGTGTTCGAAGCATCTGTTCCAGTGAGGAACCCCTTTCCTTTCACGCGAAAAGGTTTCCGGTAGCCCTATCTGCGTCATTTTTAAGATCTGGAGGTATACAGTGTTTATCTGCAGTTTACTGTTATTTTCTCTCTCGTTATTTCGGTTTCTATTTATTTAGCTTTTTTTATTACCGGATCTATACCTTTCATTTCTGCGTATGCTCTTTGCCCTGCGACTCTGTGCGATCTGGGCAAATCTGAAACATAAAGGAAGTTTTTTTTCTCATGCGTATGCTTTTTTCCCTGCACCTTAGTGTGATCTTCGAAAATCAGAAACATTGAGAAAAATATTTAGTTTCCGGCTAAAGCTAACTTTGAGCCGTAAATTTCGTTTTTCTTTGCATATTCGTGTTGGGTTTTGTGTTTTTGTTTTGTAGGAAAAAAGAGCTTTCTCAAGGCAAGCACGCAACCCAAGGCCCCCCCCTCTCTCTCTCTCTCTCAAATTTTTTGTATAGCTCAATTGGTTCAAAGCTATTTTAAGAGAGTAGAGGTCTTGGGTTCAAATCTCCATTTTGTGGGGACGTTTTTTTTCATTCCCGCACATTCGCGCACTTTGCCGGCAACTTCAACAAATTTTTTTCAAAAAGCCATAACTTCTTCATCCGGAAGCCTTTTTCAGAGCCGTTTTTTTTAAAACAGCCTAATTTTTCGAGATCTATCCATTGGAACACTTACTTTCAGCATCTTCAACTTCAGTTTTTTTTTTTTAATGGAAAGTCCATGCCAAGTCATTCTTGACAGCACTAACTACTTCCAATGGATAGCCTACATGGAAGATTTACTTAGAAGTAAAGGTCTCTACAGAATAGCCACAGGCCAAGAGAAGAAACCAAAAAATGAAGACAAGGCTGCAAAATGGGAAAATAGACAAGATCAAGCACGTGGTTTGATAGGGATGTCTATTTCTCCTGATCTTAGATTCCATATTGCAGAACTTGATACTCCTCATGAAGCATTGAAACAAATCATTAAAAATGAAATTAGAGCCCATCGACTTGAAATTGAGTTGCTTACATTGGATCCTAATAATTTTTCTTGCATTGAAGATTTCTTGTCCAAATTCAAGACCCTTAGATATCTCTTGGAAGGTGTTAAGGTTAAGAAAGAAGATAGTAACCTTATTTATTCCATCCTTACTAAGTTGGGACCAGCCTACTCTGTATTTGTTTCCACCTTCCATTCTACAAGGGAAGCTTTCATTTGTCAAGGAAAAGACTACAAGGCCCCTTCCTTTGACTCTTTTTGTGATTCTTTAATAAGAGAACAAGAAAAACTCTTACACCTTGGTCTTCTTAATCTTGGAAACTCTTCCAAGAAAGCGTTAGCCGCCCATCAGCAACCAAATTCAAAGAATCCTAAGAAGTCATATCCTAAAAAGAATGGTCCTAAACCAAACAAGGGTCCTAAGCAAACTCAGCCTCAAAATGAAAGATCATTTCAGCAAAATGATAGGACCAATAAAAACAAATGGAAGAAGACTGATAGACATTGTAACTTTTGTAATCGAGATGGCCACTTAGAATCTAAATGCTTTAAGAAGATGGAAGCCTTGGAAGCCGCAATGAAGAAACATAACATCCATGTGGAGCATTCTTCAACTTCAACTTCAACTTCATCTTCAGGAACGGCACTTTCTGCATGTCGTTGTCAATCATCTCAGTCTGGTTATGCATTAAATGTATCTTCTTCTTCTCATTCTCATGAGTGGCTCATTGATTCTGGAGCCTCTTATCACATGGCCAAAAACAAAGCCATGTTTTCTTCTTTAAATGACTGTAACACCAAAAATATATATGTTGGTGATGATAGATCTCTTAATGTTTTAGGGACTGGAACTGTTCATCTAGACAATGGTCAGTTTAATGATGTATTATGTGTTCCAACCTTATCCTGCAACCTTTTATCTGTATATCAGATAACTCATTCAGGTGAAGGTAAAATTGTTGAATTTTCACCTCATGATGTTGTAATCAAGGATCTAAGAGATCCTAAACAGATTCTAGCTACTGGTATTGCTGATGATTCCACAAGGTTGTATAAGTTTCACAACTTTGGGTCATCAAATCTTCCCTCAGTATTTGTTGCTCATAATGATGAAGTGAGCAAACTTTGGCATGAGGGATTTGGTCACTTAAACTATCGCTCCCTTCAGCATCTATGTAAAGAAAATATGGTGACAGGTCTTCCTATGGTATCTTGCAGAGATGGTGTTTGTTCCGGATGTGTACACGGAAAACATCATCGGGACAGTTTTGAAAAACGTGCCTCTTGGCACGCCTCAGCCCCTTTACAACTTGTGCACAGTGATTTATGTGGTCCACTTCCTGTTGCTTCATTCTCTGGCTGCAAGTATTTCTTAACTTTCATTGATGATTTCTCCAGACGCACTTGGGTATACTTCTTAAAACTCAAGAGCGAAGTATTTAACACATTTTTGGCCTTCAAAGCCTTTGTTGAAAAACAATCTGGACATCAAATTCTTAAGCTAAGAACTGATAATGGTGGAGAATATGTTAAAAACACATTCATCAACTTTTGCACCGAAAATGGATCAAATGCAACATACTGTTCCATACACTCCACAACAAAATGGTGTAGCTGAAAGGAAAAATCGCACCTTAAAGGAAATGGCTAATTGTATGCTGCAATCTAAAGGACTCAGTCTTAGTTTTTGGGCCGAAGCAATTAATTGTGCAAATTATATAATCAATCACACTCCTACTAAGGTTCTAAAGAATATCACTCCAGAAGAAGCTTGGAGTTCCATTAAACCAGATGTAAGTCACTTTCGTGTTTTTGGAAGTGAAGCATGGGCCCATATTCCAGATGAAAAGCACAAAGCTTTAGAACCTAAGAGTGAGAAATGTACTTTTGTTGGATATTCTGAAGATGTAAAAGGTTATAGACTTATTCCATTTAAGTCCAAAAATGTTATCATTAGAAGAGATGTAAAATTTGATGAAAATAAATCGGCCTGCGAGCCTAGTCCGGCGGATGTGCCACCTCTTCCTATCTCTTCTACTTTTGAAAACATTTCTTCTTCAGATGATGAAAGTGAGGATGACAATCCTCCCCCACCTTCTCAGGATCTTCAACTTCCAAGATGGGTCCGTGCTACTCGGGATGCAACAGGTGATCTTGCCGGTGATCCTACAGATCAGCGACGTACACGTTCTCAGTTTGAAAGAGCCTCTTCTTTACTGGCTCAAGCTCCAGTAAATCATGATCCTGACACTTTTGCAAAAGCTTCAGGCCATCCACATTGGGAAGCAGCTATGAATGAAGAATATCATTCATTGTTGGCAAATGATACATGGGATCTTGTTCATCTACCAAAGGGACACAAACTTGTTAGATGTAAATGGGTTTACAGAACCAAGTATGGACCAGATGGGAAAGTAGATAAACATAAAGCTCGTCTTGTTGCTAAGGGCTTTTCACAGGTTGAAGGCATTGATTACACTGAAACCTTCTCCCCTGTTGCCAAAATGAACTCTATCCGCCTTGTTCTTTCCCTTGCTGCCTCTTTAAAATGGGAAGTCCATCAGATGGATGTTAAATCTGCCTTCTTGCATGGGGACTTGCATGAAGAAATCTATATGGAACAACCCATTGGCTTCATCCAAACAGACTCCAGCCTTGTATGTCGACTTAAGAAATCCCTTTATGGTCTCAAGCAAGCTCCTCGGGCTTGGTATGCCAAAATGGATAGCTTTCTTTTAGAATCTGGCTTTTCTAGGTGTTATTCTGACAATACTGTCTACACCAAGAAAGTGGGCAACTCTCTTATCATCCTTGTTCTTTATGTTGATGATCTTATTCTTACTGGTAGTGATCCCAACCTTATAAACCATGTGAAGTCCAACCTTAAAAAGAAATTTGAAATGACAGACTTAGGACACTTACACTATTTTCTCGGTCTTCAAGTCTTGCAATCCAAGGAGGGTATTTCCCTTTCCCTGTCCAAGTATGTTTGTGATATTCTTCGTCATTTTCACATGGAAGACTGTAAGCCAGCCCCTTCTCCCTTTCAGTCTGGAGTCAAACTTTTAGTCTCTTGTACTTCTCCTGAAGTTGATGCTACCTTATACCGTCAACTTGTAGGAAAACTCTTGTATTTAACCCATACTAGTCCTGACCTTTCCTTTGTTGTTGGCCTTGTTGCTCAGTTCATGCAAAACCCCCGTGAAAGTCATTGGAAAGCAGCTAAAAGAATACTTCGTTATGTTCGAGGTACAGTACAGTTTGGGATTCATTACAGTGCCAAAGCAGCTCCTCTATTAGTTGGTTTCACTGATTCTGATTGGGCTGGTGACCCTGATGATCGGAAGTCTACTGCCGGTTATGTCTTCACTCTTGGTTCAGGACCTATTACATGGGCTTGTAAGAAACAGGCTGCCATTTCTCTTTCGTCAGCAGAAGCAGAGTATCGTGGTGCCGTGGAAGCTAGTAAGGAAGCCTTGTGGCTTCGTCAGATCCTATCAGAGTTTGGCTTTGAGCAGCAGCATCCAACCACACTTTGGTGTGATAATCAAAGTGCCATTTAGCTATGCAAAGATCCAGTCCAGCATCAGCGCAGCAAACACATTGAACTACACATGCACTTCATCAGAAAGCTCATTCATGACCATGTTCTTGAAGTGCAATATTGTTCAACAGATGATCAGGTTGCAGACATCTTCACAAAGGCTCTCACAGAGGCGAAGTTCACTAAACTTTGATATATGCTTGGAGTTCAGGAAGTTGTCACTAAGGGGGGATAGGCTCTAGCGCCTCCTTCCTTCTCCTATTGTGTCATATTTGTAAATCCTTCAATCCTATCCCAAGTTGTTCTTAAGGGGGGATGTTAGGATATTCCAACACATAGGAAATAGTTAAGTTCAACTTGGTCTAGTATAGAGTTAGGTATAGAGTTAGGTAAAGTGTGTTTCTTTACCGTTGTACATTTTGTAACTTACAATCCGACGGTCTCGATATGTAGTGATCTGACGGTTCACTCTCTCCTCGGTATTACCGACACTTGATCCGTGGCTTGACACCCGATTGGTCCATGAGTTCTATTTAAAGCGCATGGAGGGTCATTGTTCGGGTAATCCGTCTATGAGAGAAAGCTTATGTAAATTTTCATTATTTGATTAATAAATTGCCTGAAGTGGCCACGTTGGCTCAGGCCGTGGACTGTTTCCCTCTTTGAGGGTTTTAACCACGTCAAAAATACTGGTGTATTGATTTGAGATCTAGTTGTGAGCGGTGTCGTTTTGGTGTTCTTTCTGAGGAACTTACCCTGTAAATTCCTACAGTATGGTCAAATATGCCTTTAATTTAGCTACATTCTTCAATATCATCCTTTTTCCTGAAAGAATTGTGCGAAGGGTTTGTACTCTATCTGGACAAAAATATTATTGTGGCATTTTTTTTCTATCTTAAATGCAGTTATCTCAAACATTGCGATTTCATGGAATATACTTCATCACATCGATTGGTATAATTGTATTAATTCTATTTATTAGCTATCTTGATTGCAATGTATGGATGGTTGTTTTCGGCCAGGGTCAAACATCTCTGTGTTGTTGGGGTTGCCATTGTGGTGTATTTAGTGACTATTTTGATGTGTTTATGTTGAAAATTTATAACCTTCATAAGCATTTTTAAGTTCACTGTTATTCAATAAGTAGTGTATTTTGTGAAGGACAATGGAGATCAGTGGATCTTCTCATTTGCTGTGAACAATACTAGAGTGCTCAAGCTAGTGTGTACAAAGCATATCACAGCAAGATATATTCATATTTTGCATTTGCGAAGTATGCATTATGCTCACATATGGAATTTTTAACAGTGTTCTTCTACGAGAAAAGTATGCCTTTATGTTCTGATGCAGACACCTCCAATCTGCACAGCACTTTGGTCCTCAGGTTTCCACAGGGGTAGACTTACACCACCCATTTAAACCTAACATAAATGTCAAAGAATGCTTCCCGTGATCTGAAAAGGGGTTAGTAACTATAATAGAGAATAGGCTGTGCAAGCTTTAGCAGAGGGATCAATGAAGATTTCCAATCTCAAAACCTGCAAACAAGTTTACAACAGAAGAGATTTAGTGAAGAATTACGTGATGCTCTGTTCCTTAATGCTTTTCAACTATTCTGATATAATAATCACTTCTTACATCTGGCCTCTTACTCTTACATGCTAAACAGAACAAATATCAATGTTTATGAAAATCAAACCTTCATCTTCTCAAATTCAAAAAATGTCTCCCAGCAGCTGAATGATTCCTCGCCTTCTAGAGTTTAACATCGCTCTGCAGAGAAAATTTAAGTTACCTTAACTGGACTTGGATATATCAACCATAAAAAGAAATCAAGAATATGCTCATCTCAGCAATTGTAGAAGATTCAAGTACAAGAAATTTGCACAATCTCGAAGTAATAATTGAGTCCTAGCCAAAGTAGTCCAATAGGTCTTCATCAATCTCAAATTTGAATTTTAGAAGTATCCATTTACTAACGAAGTTCCATTCAGGATAAATCCATCTTAACTCTTTATTTGGAAAAGAAACCATTACACTAGCAACTCAACATAACTTATATAAAAACTTGTGCTCTTTTGTTGTGAGGTCCAACAGAGATATCAATGTCAAATCTTAATTTTGAAGTAAGTACTCATTCACTTACCAATTTAAGATGTTCCAAGTACCATAAATCTAACTTAAACCTGAATAGCAATTAAACAACAATTAATAGATCCAGGTTTTATATATATCCTATTTGTTTTTGTACGGATAGGACCATTATGAACACAAAGACATGAAGAAATGACATCTTCCCCATCAGGGCATTAAAGCACCTCATTTCTCTTTGATACTGGCATCACTAACAATGTCAGTGTCATATTCTGTAGGTTCTTTCTAGTTTGTAGTTGTATTTATGTGGGATGGTTCGTTCTTTCTAGTGTGTAGTTGTATTTACTATTTATGTCGGATGGTTAAACCAATTGAAGTAACTCTCAAAGTTATGATTGTTATATTTGTTAGAGTCTTGGTCACATGATCTCGGCCCTACAATTTTACTTGAAGTATTAAAACTGCAAATTTTTTAGATAACTATAAATATTGTTAGATATTCATAATATAGTGATGGCCAAATAGATATTTATTTACTTGCAACTAAATTGTATTTCTTATTTCAGTAGTAACATGTTAGAAATAAATGAAATCAGAACTGTAAATATAGGTTTGATTTTTCAAATACTATTTCTTATTTCAATAGGAACATGTTAGATATAAATGAAATCAGAACTGTAAATATAGTTTTGATTTTTCAAATGATTTATAGATTTTGTACATTATTTAACTTCCTTTTCGAACTGGTTTGGGTTGTGGGTGTGACCTTCAAACACTTCGTGTAAGTAGTGCCAGGAAGCTTAATTGGCAGCGCGCAGAGTCCTGACATAAAATCTGCAAACCTCTGCATGAGTATCTTCGATTCTGCAGTCTCCGAGTCAAAACCAATGAGCCGATTCATCAACATGATAAATGTCATCTGCCCAAAAAAGTGAAATCCAGAATGAGCTATGGTATTATCTAAGCACTAGGAATTCAAGAACAATAGAAACTGAAAGTATTCTATATGTTTATTGCAGATTTCAGAAATATCTCAAAATCAAAATCAGATGGTTAGTCTTCAAAAAACAGTGGAAACCTCGAAGAAATTAAAAAGCCCCTTCAGTTGAAGAAACAGTAGAAACCTCGAAGAAATTAAAAAGCCAGAGGAGCTGGTTGCAAGCACGGCTGAATCGCCTGTTGAAGTCGGTGGTGATCTAACGAAGGAGCTGGTTTGGTTGAATTTATTGGTGAAGAAAAAGAACTCGGACGGTTGAAGAAGAAGTTGAAAAGCAAAGGAATACCGAGTCGGTTTACGATTAAGTAGGAGGAGTCGGTGGTGATCTAACGCCCAATATTGTTTTAATCGTCTAACATTTCATCGAACGTTGCAAAACTGTACACGGTGGCAGTTAGGTGAGTTCGTTTCAAAGAGGAACGCCTTACGGCGTAATTAAATTAAAGTTTTGAAAGGGGTATTTTGCAGGGTTGTTGTTAATTTTTTTTTTTATTAAATTTACTTATTTATTAAAAATAAATTGTATCACATTATAATACATTAATTTTTCTCTAGTTGCATTATATAATATTACATTTTGTCTTTCTTTCTTTTCTTCTTTTAAACATTTATCTAACTCGAGGGATTAAGACAACTACTTCCTTTCCTTGAGATGTTTCCATTGTCGAGTGCTCCAACATATTTGTTGGCTCCTTGTCACTATCTAAATGGTCTGATTCATGGGTACGTTTTTGCCCACTCTTTACAGATGCCAAAATTATGGCTAAATTTTGTGTCGTACTAATTGACGATTGAGCTTCCTCCCTTGATGGTTGATATGGCATATCATGAGTCTAAGTTGGGTGTGCAATAACAGTGTTGGCCTCGGGAGACTTCAGATTCTAAGTACTCGACCTGTGAGCCATAGGGGACTTAGAACCATTGGGTCTTTTTGGATCTTGCCATCCACGATTTTTCTTCTTGGCTTCAGGGTGCGAAGAGGTGCCTTGTGAATATGGGAAAATATTTTGTAGGTGTCTAGGCTGTTGACAATATCTACAATGAAAATTCGTATTTTCATAATCCGCTAGTTGGGAATAAACTCTATTTCCTAAATAAATGAGGATTTTATCGACAAACCTTTACAGAGGCCCACTTCAACACAAATGTGAATGAATGTGTGAATTCCTTTCATAATCATTTATGAATCAATTTTGATGAAAAGGCCTAACAAATTTCCCAAATGTTTTAAGAAGTTAGATGTGTCAAATGGATGGGCAAATTGGGAAACCTCGCCCATATTGGAGTTGCCAGATTTGACATAGATAGGGGATTAAAATCAGAAAATCTGGGTTGAAGGGAGAGATCGGATTGGCCCCAAAACCAGGATCCTTAATCAAAAACCTCCTGCTAGTCCTCTCTCTTCTAAAAAATAACAATAAAAAAATCCTTTTAAGGATAAATGCACTGCAACATCTAGAGGTCAATTCGTGTGAACCCACTCCTTGAGAGTTGATGAACAAGGCCAAAAACCATTGAAACAACAGATAAACGCTTTTTATTCATTATTTGCAGCTATGAAAGTAGATGCAATATTTTTCACCTCGAGAGAGGGGGGTTTCAACTAACTGCTCCACCACAAATGTAGATCGAGGGAGATCATTAGGGTCTGGCGAAGGAGGCCTTGGTTTTAGAGCATCTTTAAATGATCTTGGTGGGGATGAGGTGGATGCACCTCCACCTTTGGCTCCACCTCGAATTCTTGCTACCGTGTAAATCATGGCATCCTTGGAAATGTCGTATTCACTAAGGAGCTTCTAATCCTGAAGTTGTCATCATTCATGAATGAGTTGAAAGCATTCATGAGGAATGTGTATCTTCTCTTGTACCCTTTTCACAAGCAAGAGAACAAGATTTGAGTTTGAAATCTGCAAACAAAAAGATTACCCTAAGATTGGTTTTACCAAGATCAGGAAACTCTCTAGATTTGAGCTCCAAATTGCTACAAACCCTTCATCATCAATCATTCTTGAAACCCTAGCAAAGCAATACTTCAAATGCTTTGCATGTTAAATTGTGTGTAATTAAATAATATATTTAATGGTTTGTAATAAGAATAGTTTTATTTAAAATATTGTTAATAATTTAAAAAATTAAATATTAAAATGGATTGCAAAAATGCAAAATGATTTAAGAATATCTTGAAAATAGTTTTTACTGTAAATTAAAATAAGATCTATAATATATTTAAAATTATTGAAATATAAAATTGATTTACTTCTAATAAATATATATAATTATATTTTTAAAATAATAATTTAATTAGTGTAAATTTAGTTTAGTTTTAAAGTTGTCAAGTATAGATTAATAATCCTTTGGATGATTGGGACACTCTCGGATGGCAGGGAGCTCAGGGTCACGAGTTAGGGTTTGAAGCAGGTTTACCTTGGCAAGCCTGCTATAGCACCAGAGGGCAAGAGAAATAGCAGATCCTGACAATACAACACGATAGTTGATAGAAGGGCGAGACAAAGGGGGGCAGGCAAGGCCTGACGCAAGCATGACGAGCCTAGAAGGGGGGGAGCGATCCCCTCCTATAAGAATGTTACAACAGGGGAGGCGAGCGAAACAAGACAAATGGACCACAAGGAAAAAGGAGCAATACATCGGTCATGGGAGCGCGATGGCAGGCGGCTCTTGGAGGCAAATGCTTACCAGAGTAGTAAAAAAGCCCAGGTTCGTCATTCCTAATAACAAACTGGAAGAGTACAGGGGGTATATGAAAGATCATGCGTTGATCTGTAAATTCATAGGAGCCTGGCCAACAGAGAAAGAACTGATTAAATGGATCCAACAGCGTTGGCAACCCAAAGGTCACATAGACCTGAAACTAGGAGCGAAAGGATTCTTTTCAGTAGTTTTTGCTCACCTAGCAGACAAAGAGAAGGTCTTTGAGGAGGGGCCCTATTTCTTTAATAATGCTGGCCTATTCATGTGACACTGGGAAGAGTGTTACAACCTAGATCAGGAAAAAATGCTGGCGGTGCCAATCTGGGTCAAGCTATTCGGCCTCCCAATGGATTTCTGGGATCCAGATATTTTGGAAGGGATAGGTAACTCGATTGGAACCTTCGTCAAAATGGCGGATACAACAAGAAAAGGAAGGTACACTTCTTATGCCCGGATCTGTGTGTACATGAACATTACAGAACCTCTCCCTGATTGCATAGAAGTAGAATATCATGATGAAATATGGCAACAGCCACTGGATTATGAGCATATACCATTCAGGTGTAGGAGATGCCATGAATACGGCCACCTATTCAAATCTTGCCCCTTGAACATCCCAGAGAACACTCAAGGAAACAAGAAAGAGGAAGGATCGAGTAAGGAAATGGAAGGAGGCTTTCAGGAGGTCCACAGAAGAAAAAGGAATCAAAAAACGTCGGGTATCCACAAGAGTCCTCAGAAAGAGAAGGAATAGGAAAACCAAAATAAATTTGCAGTGCTACAAGAGGAGGAAATGGATGAGATACTTATGGAAAGTAGTGGAGAACCTAAGGAGCCCAAACAGAAGGAAAAAGGAAAGCAGCAGGTACCGACAAAAACAGTGGAAGAAAAAGAAGGAGAAATAAACAGAGAACAAATAGAGCAAAACCAGATGGAGATAGACATACAGAAGGAAAACTTTAGCGAAGAGGAACAAGTAATGAAGAGACTACTGCAAGAGTGGAGGCACCTGGATGAGAGGTTCATCCCTGAAGATCAAAAACAACTATACAAAGAAATGTTTCAACAATACAAACTAAAACGAGGAACGATAGTGACAAATCAACCAGAACATCTTGGATCACAAGGAGGACAAGGCCAGGAAACGGGAGCATCAGGCAAAGGGGGGAAAAATGGGTAGAAGACCCATGAGCGAATCCATCCAAATGGTGGGAGAAATGCTAGTTAACTTAGGGAGAGTGGTGCCATATTGGAGGTATTCCACCAACCAGCCAAACTGTTGAAATCACGACCTGGAACATAAGAGGTCTGAACAGTAAGGGGAAACAGAGATATCTTAGAGAAAGATTGAGGAAAGATAAGCCAAGCATTATGCTACTACAAGAAACCAAGATCAGTGAAGTAAAGATGAAGGAGATCATGGGAAACTTTAGACCAAGGTATGAGGTAGTAGGACAAGATGCCATTGGAAGTGCAGGAGGATTGGCCATACTCTGGAACCCAGAAGATGTTCGATTCGAGGATTGGACAAGTATGCCAAGAATACTCTCTGGAAAATTTAGAAACATTGGATCCAAAGAATGGGTCCTTCTCTCAGGAGTCTACGGTCCCCATATCCCAGGAGAAAGGAAAATTTTCATTAGCAACATGACAAAAGTGAGAGGCCTGTATCAAAATATTCCATGGATAATAGGAGGAGACTTCAATATGATTAAATCCCTAAATGAAAAAAGAGGAGGAGTATGCAGGGTGGATGCAAACATGGAGATGTTTGGGGATACCATAAATGATCAGAGGTTAGTGGATATCACAACTACTAATGGAACTCATACATGGAATAATAGAAGAGGAGGCAGACATCAAATCACCTCAAGACTAGATAGATTCCTAATATCTGAAGAGATAGTAAGCAGAGACATTTTTGTGGAAGCAATGATATTACCTAGGATGGGATCAGACCACTGGCCGGTGAGATTGGAGATTGAACTCAAATCCAGCCCTAAAAAACGACCATTCCGATTTGAAGCATTCTGGCTTAGAGACCCTAGATTCATAATCAAGGTAGAGGAATGGTGGAAACAGAGTGAACAGAGGGGCAGGAATAGAATGCAAACGTTCCAACGCAAGCTAAAGGAAATAAAGCAAAAAATAAAGGAATGGAACCAACAGGAATTTGGGAACATTATGAAAGACCAACAACAGTTAAATCAAAAGATGGAAGAAATCCAACAAGAAATCATAAGGGAAGGGAGAAGTCCATACTTAGCAGCAGATGAGGGCAGATTGGTTAGCCAAATAAAGGAACGCAAGAAGAGATCTTATGGCGACAGAAGTCAAGAGTAAACTAGTTGAGAGAGAGAGAGAGAGGAACACTAAATTTTTCCACAAAGTAATGATACAGCACAGGCAGAGAAACAGAATCTTCTCCCTGAAAAATGAGGCAGGTGAACGACAAACCCAGCATGAGGAAATGGAGGAAACCCTGGTGAGGCATTTCAAAGACCTCTTAATAGAACCTCATGAGGAAAGATAGGAGGCAACCCGCAAATTTTGCAATGAGATCCCCAAGTTAATCACTAGAGAGAAAAACCTTGCGATAATGAGAGCAGTCACGATAGAGGAGGTTGAGGAAGTGGTGCAAGGACTAAAGAAAAATAAGGCCTCGGGACTGGATGGATTTACAACGGAATTCTACCAAGCAGCCTGGAAATTTATAGGCAATGACATTGTAGCGGTGGTGGAAGAATCAAGGAGAAACCAAAAGGTATGTCCAGGACTAAATGCTACCCTTCTTTCCCTCATACCTAAATCCTCTAAGTCTGATGAACCGCATGGATTTAGACCGATTTCCTTGTGTAATGTTATCTATAAAATTATCTCTACATTAATAGCTAAGCGACTGAAACCGATTCTTCCTAGTATTATATCCCCTGAGCAAACAGGCTTTGTAGAAGGTAGACAGATTTTAGATGGTTTGATAGTATCCCAGGAAGTGGTGCACTCATTAAAATCTAAAAAGATGGTAGGAGTGATGATTAAATTGGATCTATCCAAAGCCTATGATAGATTAAACTGGGAGTACCTAAGGAAAGTAATGGAAGCTTTTGGGTTCTACAAAAGATGGATAGATTGGATTACAACAATGATATCCACCCCGATCTTCTCAATCCTATTAAATGGAGCCCCAACACCCACCTTCAATGCCACCAGAGGGCTAAGACAGGGGGATCCCCTATCTCCCTTCCTATTCATTATAGCAGTTGAAGGTCTAGGAAGGTATATAAAAAAGGAAGTATAGGAGGATAGAATCAAAGGGATAAGGGTATGAGGGAATGAGCTTTCGATAACCCACCAACAGTTCGTGGATGACATTATGTTATTCTGTAATGTGTCTCTTAGGGAAGTTAAAAGAATGAAGGACATCCTGGAATTGTTCATGGAAGCCTCGGGTACCCAAATTAACAAAGAGAAATCTTGTGCTTACTTCTTTAATACAACAGGTAATGTCGAATCTTATCTATCAACGATGTTGGGTTTTAGGGAAGGGGAGCTTCCAACTAAGTATCTAGGCATACCTCTGACAATCAACTCCTTAAAAATGGTAAACTGGCAGCAAACTATACAGAAGATCCAAGGTAGGATAGCCAACTGGGCATTCAGATCTCTAAACCTGGCAGGCAGAGTGGTATTAGTAAAAGCAGTCCTGCAATCCATACCAATTTACCAATTATCGAGGATGGCAGCACCAAAAGGAGCATGCTCCAAAATGGTGGAAATATTGAAGAAATTTATATGGGGAGGCTCTCAACAGCAGAAAAAATGGGCGCTAATGTCATGGCAAGGGATGATTAGAAAAAAGGAGGAAGGGGCCTAGGATTGAAGGACCCATACCTCACCAACCAAATTATGGGGGCCAAGCTTTGGTGGAGGTGGATGACTGGAGGAGGGGACCTCTGGAAATGAATATGGACCAAGAAGTATAACATGCCAGGAAGAATAGAGGATATTTTAAGACATACAGAAAACCTCGCGGATCCAACATCTGGAACTTGGCCAGCGAGAACAGGGATGTAATCACAAACCATGCCTTCTGGGAAATAAGAAATGGCAAAACAACAAATTTTTGGGACGAAGCTTGGCAACAACGTGACAAATTAAATGGAAAGCAAGAACTTAGAAGTATTTTGCAGTATTCAAAAGATGTAGGACTAAATAGAGTGGATGATTTCTAGAAGAATGAAAACAGTGAGGAGAATTGGAGAGTTTGGAAAAACCCAGAAGAATGGGGTCAAAATATAGAAGAAGAACAGAGAAATCTCTATATGAAAGAAATGGAAACGAGAAAAATTCCAATCAGAGCAGGACCAGATATTTTGAGATGGGGCTATGCAATGAAAGGTACTTTCACGGTAAAGGAGGCATACGATCTAAAGGCCGAAAAGGAACAGGAAGGGAACCAACACTTATGGAAGCAAATCTGGAAGAGCAAATGGTGGCTGAAAGTGGCCCACTTCTTATGGCTAACATGCAAAGGCAAAATTTTGACATGGGATCAATTACAAAGAAGAGGGATGCAGGAACCAACCCGCTGTGACCTATGCAAATAGGAAAATGAAAATATAGAACACCTAATGAACTCATGCCAGTTTGCACAACGACAGTGGGAAGCTATCTATGAGGTCTTCGGAAGGACGGACAAGAATCCACAGAGCATAAAAGAGACGGTTCAACAATGGGATGTGGCCATTTTATCAGCCCGGTCCTAAATAGAGCATGGGGCTAGCTGTAGGTTTCAATCTATGGATGATATGGAAGGAAAGGAACAGAAGGATCTTCAAGAATGAAGAATTTACACAGGAGAAGGTATGGAGAGGAGTAATCGAACATATAAGAGAAACCATACTAGCAGAAGAATGGAAGCAAGAAGATTGGGAGACCCTGCCGCAGGAAACAAGTATCCTAAAAAAGCTTAACTTAACCAAGGAGATGGTGGGAGCGCATGCATGGAAAACAACGAGAATGAGTGGGGTATTGCCCCAGAAGTATAGTAGACCAGCAGAGGGCTTCATCAAGTTAAACTTTGATGGAGCCTCAAAAGGCAATCCAGGTAATGCAAGAATAGGTGGCATCTTCAGAGACAGCCAGGGCAGGACTCGTTTGTTGTACGCGGCTTATGGAGGCATGATGAGCAATAATGAAGCAAAACTTATGGCAGCAAGATAAGAGATGAGAACAATTGTCAGGCTTAGGTACAAACAATGAGGAAACTATATAATGGAATGGCATGGGATAGGATTTGCCACAGTTGGAGAACAGCCAGCCTTATACAAGAGTTGGGTGAAATCATTAAACGTTTTGATTACATAATAATCAAACACGTTAAACGAGAAGGAAATAAAGTGGCCGATTTCTTAGCCAATTGGGGAAGTGACCCACAATTGGGACACATGGAAAGAACCTGGCCCATCTAGCCAAGGGATACCAGAATGGACCTGCTAAATGAAATATTAACCAAAGATGAAGAACATGCATAATCGAAATCACAAGGATTATAACAGGCCCCCGATCGGGGTGATGGAGTGGGGAAGGAGCCATAATGGCGATGTCAGAGACTTGCCGGAGCGAGGAATGCTTACCGCAACTCGCATGAGGGAAAGGTAGAATGTGGAGTGGTATCACCGAACGATTGAGAGAAGTGGCATGAGGAATGTCAGGACGAGGAGAGGTGGGGAGGACGACGATGAAGGTAGGATGGGACAACAGGGTGATGGGAGGAGGTATGAAAGAGGGAGTAAGGAAGGAAGGATGGTTAGAGTTAGAGAGAAAAAAAGAAGAAGTGCGACGAGGAAGCCAGACAAGCAGCCAGAACACAGGAAGCGAAATACCGGGTATGTTTACTATCTATGCTCTATAATTCAAATAGCAAATTGCAGTATGTCGGATGGGGTTAGAAACAGGGGTCTAGGGGAGAAGGCAAAACCTTGTGAGGAGGTTCTGTTGCATAAACAGAATGGGAATCGGGGGAAGGATGAGCCCGGTAGCTCGGCTCCGAGGCAGAAAAAGAGAGGGGGTGTAGATATAGACAGGAAGGGGCCTGCTGAGTTTAGAACCAAAGTCATAAATGTTAAAATGGAGAGTGATCGTGAGGCCGGGAGGGTGAATAGTCTAGAAAATTCAACCAGGCAGGGAGCCTGGGTAGGGGAGGGAAGCCCGAGCTCGAGTCGAAGAAGGGAGCGAACCGGGGAGGGGAAACCGGGTAAGAATCCTAGAAAGAGGGAGAAGACCTCCCGGGGGGGAACACATACGAGAAAGGGAGTGGAGACAGCCAGCAAGGGAGGATGGGAGAGAATTTTGATAGACAGACCCATGGGTTCACCATACCAGGGAAGCCTCGAGAAAGGGATAGCCAGCCGGAAACAAAAGGGGGAGACCGAGGAACTGACGAAGAGACAGTTCCCAGAAACCTGAGTGAAAAGCAGGAAAGGGGGAGTAGGGAGAAGGGGCGGACTAACCTGGGCCCTTCGGGGTATTTGGGAATAGAGGAATGCAGGCACAAATGAGATAGGGCAGGTAGTCAAAAAACACCAGAATTTATGGGAATTTGGTGGGAAAATGATTTTATCCTGACTCAGTACTGTGCAAACTGTGAACAGATAGAAGGAAGCGACGAAATGGCACGGACAGCCAGAGGTCGCGGTTATGGTCGTAGGGGCAGGACAAATGCTAGTCCGCGCTCTCAAGATAGTGACACCCGAGGCAAAAGGTTGGGGCATCGTCCCATGGACGAGACTGTGAAGGAAGCGACCAGAGCTTACATGAAGGACACAGATGCCGGCATCAGGAAAATTATTGATGAGATGGAAGACAGGGTTAAGGAAGAGGAGTCGGAGGAGGAGATGGAAGAATGGAGAGACCTTATCCCTGACCCTGGCAATATGAGAGGCCGGATGGCTCAATACAAACAAACTCTCCATTTGTACTGGCTCATGAAGAGGTTGGTGTGTAAGGCAATGGAGCAAGTTTCAGTGGGGATGGCACTGATAATCAGGGATATGCCTAATTACAAATGGGACCTGCAGACCATACAATTCCAGCTCTGTAAACAAGATATGCGCCTGGATCGCATACAGAGACACATCCCCTGCATCGTGGAAATGACACCAGCAAACGAAGGCTCAGCAGAGGATCCAACAGTCGTTGAGCCAGACCAGGATGAGCCGAAGGAATAGACTGAGCATATGATCTCAGGTCACTGTTTTTTAGTGGCTGGTTTTTCTTTAAATATGCATGTTTATGGGAACTGTAGATAAAAACTGGTTTTTTAATAGTTCTGTTTATATAGCCTGGGTAGAAAGACTTCAAACTTACCAATTTTGGATGGCGTATAATATGCATAGGTGGCCAACAGACTTGGTTTCCCACTGGGCAAGTTGAGGCCACCTATTGATAGTATGTGTACTCAGCTTGTTTTTATATAAATAGAAAAAAGGACCTACCTAAGCTTACAAAAAAAAAAAAAGAAAAAAAGTTGTCAAGCATAGAAAATGATAAAATCTTTTTGTAATATATTAATTTAATAATAATATTTTTTAATAAATGTGAAATTAAAATAGGTTGAAATGAGTTTTATTAAATTTAATTGATTTATAAATGAATATTTTACACTTAAAAATAATTTAGAGGTAAATAATTATTACATTGTTTTAATAATAGATAGAGATGGTTAGCTTATGAGGTGTGCGCCAGTTGGTTTGAGTGGGGTTTAGTCTTCACCAAGTATCAAGTTCAAACCTCATGAGGAGGCTACTTTTGGTGGAATTAAACAATGCCAAGGGATGACCAAGCTCAACTAAGCTTTGCACAATCCTGGTGATAGCATCCCACTGTGGGTAGATCATTCTTTCATCTAATAGACAAGCTAGCCCCATCCTACAATTAGCCTAGTTACAAAAATAAATGATGGATATAAAGAGTTGAAGTTTGTGTGGGGAATAACCATTGTAATGAAATAGAAGTATGTGTTGTCTTACTTTTCTGAAACAATCTCATTTTTTATTTTATACACTGATATGTACTGATTATATATCATACATTCTCTGGGCTAAAGGCCTTATGAATGTTGTTTAAGTATTTTATTTCGACTTTAAATACGTGCTCTTTTTCCTTGGAAAAAATAAATAAAAAGAAAAGTATGAGTTGTCTTACAAGGACTCGAGTTACTCTTGAAAATATAAGGGTCCAAAAAACGACGATGCAAATTGTGGGATTCAAATGCGAGAAGGAAGCCTATAGGTAAAGGGTTGAGGAGAGAGAGAAACCATATCCACATGTTGCCTTGTGAAGTTACAAGGTTTAGGAATGGGATCTTCCTCCCCATAGGCTTGTCAAGTCTTAAAGGTGAGGTGGCAAAGGCATTTAAATGTCATATACCATCCCCCTCGCAACCCTTTTTCACTTATGCATATCCTTATTTCTTGCATTAAATAACTAGGCCTCGACAACCATGGAGCATACATGTGGGATTAATTGTATTGTTCATGAATTATTGCTTCCCCTTCTTAAGATTAAAGGAAACCTCAATGAGAGTGATAATAACCTAGGGATTGACCTCAACAACATCATTTACATTCCTCCTAGTAAAACTTTTTGTGTGATACACAAGTTTTGGGTGTCAACTAGTTCATCTATTAAGTAATGGGAGACTCATAGAGCATTGTCATTGTTTCAATAGCTATGCATCCTTTGTGATCTTGAAGGTTCAAGGGTGGGTCTTTGTAATTGTGAGAAAGATGTGGCAAAGATGCAAGACAAGGCGGTGTACTTTACAATTCAGTGGGAAAGATGGAATAATGGATTTGAGTAGAAGAATTTAGAGAATAAGAGGGTAAGGGACAATTTCTCCTTAGGAATGCGAATGCAATTGTTTAGCATGAGTGACTAGGAATTTGAATCTTGTGCCTCCATGACTAAACTCAAAGGAAGATAGTTGGAAATGGATTATGCCTTGACCTCTCTGCAATCTCTAGTTAGGTGCATATCGACCCATACGAAGTGTTGAAAAAATGTAGCTCAAATAAGAATTTTTGGAAAGGTTTCAATGTGAATGTGTAGGAAGTGGTTCGAGATGTTTTGAAAGTCACCACTTGGGAAAAGTGGGTAATTAATTCAAATATATCAAGTTTTTGTGTTTGACATAGCTCAAAAATTCTAATAAAGTGCATTTAATACATTAGGGAATTAGATTTAATTTACTTCATACATCTCAAGATTATATTAGTGTTTTAGAAAACCATAAATAAGACAAGACAAAAGAAGTAAACCCAACTTGGTAGATCTAGCAAGCATGAGAGAAGCAAAAGTACAATAAGGAGAAACATAGAGTTATACAACAAACCCATACAAAAAAATTGTACAATAGTTGTACAATAAAATGATATAGTAACATTCATATAGTAGATTCGTACAATAGGTCCATACACCAACTATACAATAGGTCACGCAGTGTGTGTTTCTATTTCTATTATTTTTCCTTTTTGATGCAAGTTGTATAACTCTTTTGTAGGGTGTATAGATTTAATTAGAGTTGATGCTTAATCATAAAATTGTTGGTTGAGCAATCTATCAAGCTTACATTATAAGCCTTGGTCTAAGGAATGAAAAGTTGATACGAGTGGCTCCAGAAATAGAAGTGGCCTTGAAATAGCTCAAAAATCAAAGTCATCGGATGGAAGTGAAACTAGGACCAGATCGTAGTGTTTGTCGCCTTAAATCCAACAATGTGAATGACACTAAAATCCGAATTTGTCTGCTCAAGATATAACTAGTCAAAGTTCTGGTCAAACTAGGCCAAGTGGCAGTCACTAACGAGGCAACAATTTGGCGAAGGGGTGACGCATGGAAAACGACAATCGGAAAGGGAAAATTTGTTGCCTCTTTAATTTGTCTAATGACCCTTAAAAATCGACAAATTATTTTTGACTCCTTTTTTTTAAATTATGAAAAAATAAAAAATAAAAGAAAAAAATATTAAAGGTCCATTGGCCGGAAGTAAACCCCTGCCAATCGGGCCCAACCAAGTCACACTATAATCATAGTCATTGGAATAGTGGTACCATATAAGGTGATATCGATGGGATGCGAACCTGCCCTTCCCAGTGGGGCCAACCTGCCAAACGGGCTGTCTCGTATTAAAATCAACGCCGCTACCAAATACAAAACGTTATCATTATCACAACTACCGCTAGTCAAATCCCAAACCACTGGACTATTTTCCGCGTATTTAAAAACGGTTCCACACCAAGTTTAGGGGGTTGGGTTTTGAACTCAGTCTGCCCCGTAATGTTTTCCCACACCACCAACGGGTCAAAGGCCCAACATTGGTAGGTCTGTCACACTTTTGGTATATAAACCTCAATCAAATTCTCATTTGACCAATAGAGAGTGGAGCGGGGTCTGACCAACGGAACTAGGAGTGGTCTGTGAGTGGTGGAACCCTGAAGGGGGGTCTCTTTTGATGCTAAGAAGACTCATTTGGGGTCTTGAAGTGCCAGTGTCATAATTTGGTAAATTTATAGTCGTTTTTACATACTTTTGCACCATGAATCCAATGGTGATGTTTGTGTATGCATTTTTCGTCCATGACAGAGATTGGAGGTATAATGGTCATTTATGTAAAATTGATTGTAATTCATTTCACTGTTGTCATTTAATGAAAGAAGGCCTCTCCACTTTGAGCAGGGCCCAAAGATGTAGCCCACATTGGGTGAGCTTCGTAATCAAATTGTTTGTGTGCCTTTGACCCCATGGTTGCTTTATGATTTCCGCTTCTTTTTCATGTGTTAAGTTACTTGGTTAACATGCTCTTTTATATGTAATATGTATGCATCCTTGAAGTTAAAATATCTGGATCAAGTTTGGTATCAGAGAAGGTCTTCTTGATGCGAGTTGCATGAGTGAATGCTAATTAGGAACAAGCTCCAAAGAGGAGAAGGAAAACTTAAATCCTTTGATCCCGAAGCGGGGTGTGCACCACGAAGACGGAACATGGAAGATGAGGAAGCTCGAATGGAGGAAGAACGAAATTATCGCAAGATCTTCTTCACCATGGTAGAGAAAGTTGACAAGTTATTTGCAGAATATGATAAGACAATCAAGCCTAAGAAGAAAGAGCCAAATGACCATGCATTGGTAAATCATGAAGGTGGAAAAGGAGAGCCTCCTGAACCACCCTCTCCATCCTCTAGTGACAATTCTTGATGCGGGTTGCATGAGTGAATTCTAACCAGGAACAAGCTCCAAAGAGGAGAAGGAAAACTTAAATCCTTTGATCCCGAAGCGGGGTGTGCACCACGAAGACGAAACATGGAAGATGAGGAAGCTCGAATGGAGGAAGAATGAAATTATCATAAGATCTTCTTCACCATGGCAGAGAAAGTTGACAAGTTATTTGCAAAATATGATAAGACAATCAAGCCTAAGAAGAAAGAGTCAGATGACCATGCATTGGTAAATCATGAAGGTGGAAAAGGAGAGCCTCCTGAACCGTCCTCTCCATCCTCTAGTGACAATTCTTCTTCTCATCACTCTAACAGGCATCATAGAAATACATCTAAGAAGCCATTTTTTAAGCTAGATGCAAAATTTGATTTGCTAACATATAATGGAGAATGTAATGCAGAGAAACTAAACAATTGGATTAAACAGATCGAGGTTGATTTCTGAATTCATTAGATCGAGAAAGATGAGGCCAAGATCCAATTAGCATCTCTTCGGCTAAGTGGAACCGCTCTGGTCTGGTGGGAGAGAAAGTTGTAGAAATGCAGAAAAAACTTGGGTAATCTCCTTTCTTCTTGGTCCAATTTTGTTTTTGCATTAAAATATCAGTTTTATCCTTTGGGTTATCGACAAAAGGCTTTAATGGAATGGCAATATTTAAGACAAGGAAAGGGTCAAAATGTACAAAGCTTCACAGAAGAGTTTAGAAAACAAGCATTGAATTTGGGCATTTCACTTGATTCACCTGAAACTGTAACAAAGTATATTGGTGCTTTACATAGTTACATCAGGCATTCTTTGTTATTATTTGAGCCTACTACTATTGATGCGACCAGTGTGAAGGCCATTCACCTTGAAAGCAGGGGCAAGAATGATAAAGAAGAGAAACCAAAGAAATCATATTTTAAACCTCATAATGGCAAGTTCAAAGGAAAAGGCAAGGGAAAGGACAAAAATGCAGCTACAACCAAGAAGGAGGAAGGAGAAAATCCATCTTGCACACATTACAAGAAGGAAGGCCATGATGATGAACATTTTTGGAATTTGCATTCGGAGTTGAAACCAAAGATATTTGGTGGGAGGAACAAGCAAAAGACGTTGCATTCGGAGTTGAAACCAAAGATATTTGGTGGGAGGAACAAGCAAAAGACGGTGGCAACTACACAGTAGGACCTTGGATCTGATTCTGGTGACGAGATGTTGATCACAACAATGGGAACACAAGGTACTCTTTCTCTTCATGCTAATGAAAATTCTAAATCGCATGTAAGTACAATTTCTTCGAATGAGTCTCTTGTTAGTGAACGAAAGAGGATTTAATTGTTTCACGTTAGAGTCATTATGAAACATCCTATAGTGGAAACCTTGTTTGATCCAGGCTCACAAGCAAATTTGATTTCAGAATCCTTGGTTAAGAAGTTAGGATTAGAGACCAAACCTCATCCGAAGCCCTACCCTCTTGGTTGGGTGTGTGATAAATCCAAATTACATGCAACCAAGCAGTGTAGAGATAGATTTGTGATTGCATCCAAACTACTAAATGAGGTTGATCTTGATGTTGTACCCTTGGGTTGGTATTGTATTGGGGAGTCCATATTTGTACAGGAAAGCAATTTTATTTCGCCATGAAAACAAGTATCATCTCACGAAAGATGAGGTGGAATACATTGTTAGAGCTCATCGCACCAAAATTAGTGCCAGTCTTGTAAGTGCAGGTCAAATGAAGAGATTGATCAATTCTAGGAAAGGGTGCATGCTCATGGTTGTGAGAGCAAAAGATGTTGAGACATCTAAATATTTCCAAGGTTGTGATCCCACTCATAAAAAGGAATTGTATCAAAATTGTTTCTAACTATGATGGGATTTTTCAGGAACCAAGTGGGTTGCCTCCAAAGCGTGAGATCCAACATGAGATTCACTTGCAGTAGGATGCTCCTTTACCCAACATTGGTATGTATAGGTTTTCAGCCATTGAGATGGAGGAGATAAAGAAGCAGGTACATGAATTGTTGAACCAAGGGGTCATAAGACCAAGTTCTTCTCCATGTGGTTCACCTATCGTGTTGGTGCAGAAAAGGATGGCACATGGAGGATGTGCATAGACTACAGGGAACTCAACAAAATAATGATGAAGAATTAGTACCCTCTCCCTCACATTGATGATTTGTTAGTTCAATTGAAAATTTTTGTCTATTTCACAAAACTAGACTTACACAGTGGCTATCATCAAGTCGAGATTGCCAAACAGGTTGTATGGAAGACTGCATTCAAGACAAAGCAGGGGTTTTTTGAATGGTTGGTGATGCCATTCAGACTCTTCAATGCTCCGACCACATTCATGAGGGTGATGAATGATATTTTCATACCTTTTCTTGATGATTTTGTACTTGTGTATCTTGATGACATTCTTGTTTTTAGTAGGACATGGGATGATCATGTGATTCATGTTAAAAAGGTGCTTGATGTTTTGCAAAAAGAAAAATTGTATGTCAAAATGTCTAAGTGTGAATTTGGTAAGACCTCTTTGGTTTACTTGGGTCACATTGTCGGTGGTGGACAATTGAAAATAGATCCTTCTAAAATTGATGTGATTGTAAAGTGGCCTAAACCCACCAATGTTATAGAGGTTCATAGATTTTTGGGTGCAATACAATACTAGAGAAGATTCATTGCCAACTTCATCATCATTGCATCCCCTTTACATGCATTGACGAGTGTGAAGCAAACCTTTCAGTGGGAGGAAAGCAGCAGAGAGCCTTTGATACACTGAAAGAGAAGATCAGTACTGCACTAGTTTTGGCCTTACCTGACTTCCAACAGCCTTCTGAGATTGAGACAGATGCCAGTGGATACACCATGGGGGCAGTATTGATGCAACAGAGGAAACTTGCATGTTACTATTCAGGGACATTCTCCCAAGTTGTTGTGAACTATCCCACGTACGAAAAGGAGTTGTATGCCTTGGTTCAAAGCGTGAAGAACTGGAAGCACTACTTGATCGACAAGGAGATCATCATTCACGCATGTCACCACCCCTTGTAGTACCTCTAGCCGCAGACCATGCTTAAACAAGCACGTCATTTTAGATGGATGGGATTCCTCCAGCAATTTCACTTGGTAATAAAATACAAGAAGGGCACTAGCAACAAAGTGGCAGATATGATTTCTCGCCCTCCTATTTCTGCATCTATAGTTTTGCAAAATGCTTCTTTATCTTTTGAAATTTATGCTGAATAGTATGTTGATGATGATGATTTTAAGGAGATTTATGCAAAGCTGACTCATGGATCGCAGGTGGATAATTACCATTTGCAGGGAAAGTTGTTATACCACCTTGGCAAACTTTGTATCCCCACCAATGAAAGAATACATGTAATCAGAGAGGCACATACCTCTCTTGTGTCGAGTCATTTTGGTGTAGGGAAAACTTTGTGTCATTTGCAGAGGTTGTGTTATTGGCCTCACATGAAAAATGTTGTGACTCGATATGTAAAGGGATGTGTGTTATGTTCAGTTAGCAAGCCCACTAATAGAAAATTGGGGCTTTACACACCACTCCTTGTTCCGAGTCGTCCATGGGAAAGTGTGTCAATGGATTTTGTAGGCGGTTTTCCTTTGTCTAGGAAAGGTCATGACTATTTGTATGTCGTTGTGGATCGATTTAGCAAAATGTGTGTATTAATGCCTTGTAAAAAGCAGGTCATTGCAAAGCAGACTTCTCATCTCTTCTTCCAATTTGTATGGGTCCACTTTGGGCTGCCACATCCATTGTGTCTGATAGAGACTCTCACTTTCATTGAGAGTTTTGGACGAGTTTGTGGAGAATGATGGACACCAAGTTGAAGAGGAGCATGAAATTTCATCTGCAGACCAACGGACAAA
Source organism: Pinus tabuliformis (assembly GCA_031772625.1). Taxonomy (NCBI): domain Eukaryota; kingdom Viridiplantae; phylum Streptophyta; class Pinopsida; order Pinales; family Pinaceae; genus Pinus; species Pinus tabuliformis. Next base: position 313,257,620 of record CM062808.1, on the reverse strand, counting down.
CCTAGGTTGTTAACCACACATTGATACACTTACTCCAAGGCTATTGTGGAAAACATCCCAAGTTGTGGGACAAGCAACTTCCCTATGTACAACATGCCTACAACCGGACAATGCATTCATCCACTTAGAGCTCACTATTTGAGACATGCTTTGGATTTTTGCCAAAGTATCCCTTAGACATGGTTTTTGGGAGAGATAAATATTCTAATGGGCAAGATGACAGGGAAAAAGCATGAAAGTTCATTCAGTGAATTCAGATGATTCACCGGTGGTGCAGTAGCAGTCGGAGAAAAGTCAAGCTCAATATAAAGCCCGACATGACAAGCACTGAGTCGATCACCAATTCCAGGTTGGGGACAAGGTGTGGCTCCACATCAACAAAGAAAAAATGAAATGGGAAGGAAAGAAGTTGAGACCAATCCGATATGGCCCATTCACCATATTAGAGAAGATTGGAGATAATGCTTTTCACCTCGATTTTCTAACATACATGTAGATGTGCTCAATGGTGAACATTGAAAATTTGAAGCTTTATGAGCCTCCTTTGATCATGGACATCAAAGAGGTTGAACAGATCCCTACAGTGGACGATTTTGCACCAGAATACTTGGACAAGCTACCGGAGGACATCATTCTTGACAGAAATACCAGGACTTCATGATGGGGAGATGTGCAGTACCTTCGAATTGGTTTCAAAGGAATGGATCCAAGCAAGGTCTGATAGATTGAAAAGGAGAAAGTGAGGGACAAATTTCCTCACTTTCGAATTGACCGATAAATCTTTTGGCGGTCCAAAAGCTCATTAGTGGATAGGAATGATCTAGGTGGCTCCAGAAATAAAAGTGGCCTTGAAATAGCTCAAAAATCAAAGTCATCAAATGGAAGTGAAACTAGGACCAAATTGTAGTGTTCACCACCTTTATTCCAACAGTGCTAACGACACTCAAATACGGGTTTGTATGCTTAGGATATAGTCGGTCAAAGTTCTAGTCAAACTAGGCCAAGTGGTAGTGACTAATAAGGCAATAGTTTGGCGAAGAGACGACGCATGGAAAACGGTGGTCGGGGATGGCGAATTTGTCGCCTCTTTAAATTGTCTAATGACCCTTAAAATTTGGCGAAGTAATTTTGACTCCTTTGTTGATTGGCTGGCGGTCAAACCTAGGCAACTGAGTCACACTATAATCAGAGCCATTGGAACGACATACCATATAAGAGGAGGTCAGTGGGATTCGAACCCACCTGACCCAATGGGGCTGACCCGCCAAACGGGCAGTCTCGTATTAAAATCAACGTCGCTACCAAATACAAAACATTTCCGTTATCACAACTGTCACCAGTCAAATCCCAAACCACTAGACTATTTACCATGTATTTAAAAATGGCTCCACACCAAGTTTGGGGCCGGCAGGTTTTGAACCCAGTCCGCCCCCACAATATTTTCCCATGCCACCAATGGGCCAATGATCCAACGTTGGTAGGTCCACCGCACTTTTGGTATATAAACCTCAATTAAATGCTCATTCAACCAACAAAAAGCGGAGAGGGGTCTGACCAGTGAAACCAGGAGTGGTCTAGGAGTGGAAGAACCCTGAAGAGGGGTATCTTTTGATGGCGAGAAGATTCTTTTGGGGTCCCAAAGTGCCAGCGTCAGAATTTGGTAATTTTATATTCATTTTTACATGATTTCGTGCCACGAATCCAATGGTGATATCTGCTTAGGCATCTGAGCTCTGCATTTTTCGTCCATGATAGAAATTGGAGGTATAAGAGTTATTTATGTAAAGCTGATTGTAATTTATTTCTTTGCTTCCATTTAATGAAATGAGGTCTCCCCACTTTGAGTAGGGCCCGAAGACATAGCCCACATTGGGTGAATGTCGTAATCAAATTGTTTGTGTGCCTTTGATCCCATGGTTTCTTTATGATTTCCACTTCCTTTTCATGTGTTAAGTTACTTAGTTACATGCTCTTTTATATGCAATTATGTATGCATCCTTGAAGTTAAAAAATCTGGATCAAAATTTGTTCTAAAAGATAAACCATATATATGTGTGTGTTTATTCTATTTATGCTTCCACTATTTAAGCTAAAAAATAAAATTGATAAAATTCTAGAATATTAGGGTTTTGTAAAAAAGGGAGGAAGGATTTCCATCAAATGGTAATAAAATAAAACACAATAAAGTAGATTAAAACATTTGAAGGATTAAAAAGAGGAGGGGTGTTAACACGAAAACAACACAGGTGGGGAGATGGAAAAAAGGGGGGAAATAATAAGGACTTACTAAGTAGTAAGAAAGAAAGAGGGCTAGGATGGAAATAACAAAAATGAAGAACTAAAGAGGGTTAACGAGAGAGAATATATTATCAAATATCGCTATTGTGATTGGATTTTGATGGTTTCATTCTATAAGGAAGCCGAGATTCAAAACTTATGATAGTTTGGAGGAGACAAATAAAAAATAAAAAAATCATCCATGTTAAGGGTTTGTGTGGACCAAGCCAAGTGTGATCCTTAAGTGATTTTGAAGGCTTAGATGCCCCTAAGTAATAGTTTCTTAGACCACAAGCCAATTCCATAATTCATGGACATGCCATCAAATGAAAAAGGAAAAAGAAAAAAAAGAGGGGTAATATCCTCGATGGGAGGAATTGGGAGCAAATAAGAAGAAATTATAGATGATTGAATAATAAGAAAATGAATAAAAGGGGAAGGATGGGGGGAATTAATAAGACAAAGAAATGAGTTTTTTTGAATTAGATGATGGATAACGGGTTTCCATAATTGATTGAGTTTATACTCATCTTCTTGATTTAAATTACTGGGGCATTTTTCAATTTCAAGTATTTCTCAAGTGATATGGGATGAGTAAAAAGGTGTTGAAGCTAGGATTTTTGCCTAGTCAAAATACATAAGAAGTTTTGAATTATGGGAGTGTTTAGCAATGGTGGACTTAGAGATGTGGCTATGGAAAGTTCCATCAATATGTTCTTTATAACAAGATTTGATGGATCTACCTATTTGGGCAATGTAGGATTTGTTGCAAGAGCAAGGAATTTTCTAAACTCCTTGGCTTAACCTATAGTCAAATTTATCCTTAGCAGATCAAAAAATAGGCTTAAGAGTTTTTATATATATTTTTAGTTAAGATCTTATAAATATGATTGGTGATACTATGGATGTATGGAAAAGAAATAAGAACTCTTGGTGGGTGATGTTGTTTCTATATGTTTTTTATTGGACCAAGAACACCTGTTCATTTAACCTTATCAACTAAGGTTTCCAATTTATTCGTGAGATGTCATGCATTATATGTGTGGGGCACAAATTATTTACTTGCATTAGTTTGTCTAATATTCTTTTACCAAATGGAAACTGCATCAACGCACTTCATAAATCCAAAGCTAGTTCAATCACTCTTGGAAATGGTTATGAACTTTAACAGTAATCATGCTAATAGGAACCTTGTTATCACCAAGAAATCACCTCATGATATTTAGGTTCTTCCTACTTCCATAAGCCATAGCTCATATGCTTAGGAAACTTTGATAAAAACTAGTATAGGAATTGAAATACTATTGTAGAAAGAAAAAACACCACACTTTTTGAGAAGGAAAATTATTGTTGCAAAATGAAATTAACAAGAGCGAGCATTGGCATTCCTTCCAATATGATAACCTTTATCTCAAATATAGTTTATGGCTACTTATGAGATTCATATGCATGCATGCTTATACATTAAAAACCCTTGCTCTACAACTTTATTCAAGAAAATAAACTATAATATGGACTATGCTCTAAGAGTCCTTCTCTTGGAATGGAGATGACACTCTCTTTTATACATGAGCTTTCTTGAAACTAAAATAACAAATATATAAATATAGATCCACTTGAGGATAAGATATTCTCAAATGGTTGCAACAAATATCTAAATATACATTTGAGAATATTCCCAAGTGGTACAACAACTATAGAAATATAGATCTACTCGACGATAGGATATTTTCAAGTGGTTACAATTCTAAAATAGTTCCAATATTTATGCTAAATCCCAACTAAATTTCAAATTCGAAATCAGTAATGCGTGTTATAATAGCTTGCTCAAAATATCTTCAAAAATAGTTATTAATGGTGTTGAGCTCCCCAGATCCATGGTATATACATGGAAGGTATTTCAATCTATGATAAAAATGAATATGCATACTTGTGCACATAAAATTCTACCTTTAAACAATTAAAACCACGAAATATATGTTGGATTATCTTCTCCAAATAGCTACACAATTGATGGTGGTTTATCTTCTCTTCTCTGGCATGTTCAATCTATAGCTTGGATCTACAAATGCTTTGCACCATTAACTCAAATTTTCTTCAACCTTATAGCTTGTGTACCCATAACATAAGAACTTGAAGTACTATCCTATAGCAACTTGTCCACACTTGAGCCATTACTCCAAAGCTAAGTTACTCGGTTGGCGTTTGTGTTTGAGTTTGACAACTTTAATGTTGGACAAAAACTAGAGAGTTAAATTTTTGAAAATATTAAATTCAACCTATTAAAAAAGTTTATATATATATATATATATATATATATATATATATATATATATATATATATATATATTCTCAAAAATAATAAATGAGAACAAATTTAAAGATCAAAATATTATTTAATATAATTGTGTACGGTATAAATAAAATAAATACACACACAAACCTTTGGTAGAGTTCTCATTTTAAAGCACATTTGTTATTGAGAAGTCAAGTGTTTAATTTTCTCAACACTTTCGGGGTCAAGCTCCATGGTTGAGTGTACATGAAGTGATCACTTTGGGTGGATCTTCCTAGTCCAAATATTTTGTTGACATAGTGGCCACTGTTCTTCGAGGGTGTGTAAACCACATAGGAAAAACAAAAGTATATATATATCACAACAAAATTTCAAAATTAAAATACATAATGACTAAAATTTCAAATCATAATTATAAATATACTAACTAGCCCAGGGAACAAATCTCTCACGATGCAAATCTCTTTTTGAGTGCAAAACTTGAGAAATGTTTGCACCATGTGAGTTGTTGGTAGATCTCGATTTAGATGGAGCTATGCTAGTTTTGAGCAACACAAAAGTAAAATATTTCAACTATAAGATTTTATTATTATTAATAATATTCTTTCTCTATTTACATATACACACATACACATACACAATTAATGGATATGGTTGGAATATTCATGCATGAGTTTTTGATATATTTACACTGACCTTTTATTCTTAAGTTTCGCAAGAAAACCATCCAAAAATAAAATCCTTAAAAATAACTCATACACATGTAAATAGCATATTTATCATCATTTACTTTCCACTATAATTTAAGCAAATCTTTGCATAAAAAATGGATAGGAATAAGATGTAAATAAATATACCTATCAAGAGTTATCTCCCACCATTATTTAATGTGTAGTTTTACTAATGGTTACTACCCACCAAAATTTATGCAAGTCATTGCTTTTGATCAAGCAATTAATTTATTGTGTTCACATCTCAATTTATTAGTTTTTGCCGAAACAAACCTATAGGATTCAATTTGCCTATTAACTATTATTAATTTAACATTGGCAAATGTAGTTTATAATTTTTTATGATTTTTTTAGCAAAACATAATTTCTAACTTGAATGACATGGACATTGAAATATTTTAATTATGGCTAAAGTTAAATTAAATATTACATATAAATTGAACATAAAATGAATTACACATAATGTAATGTCAATAATATTATTTTGTGTCAACATCATATTATGTAGTGAATAAATAGTGACGAAATTACATATCTGCCTTATACTAAAAGTTAAATAATAATTTTTACTTTCAATTGCTATTACTATCTTTATTTTTTTTAATGCAAGTATTATTTTATTATTTTTAAATGTAAAGTTACGTGGCAAAATCTCTTGCATACTGGGTTTTAGAGGGCCTCTTGGCCCAAAAGTTTATATAATTTAAGTGTGTATGGTATAAATTGAGTTTAGCTTGGGGGTTGGGTAGAATAGTACCAACAACCTCTCTTGCATTTGGGGTGCGATGGAGACTGCCTTTCTTCCCTAGGCAGTACCCAATGCCCAAAATTTTAGTCGGTGGTTGGTGGAATAGTTGTTATCCTCCCCACCTAGGTTCAAGTCTCGTTACTTGACATGTTGACGCCCTCGAATAGACTAACTTTGTTACACTATTAAGTGAGTCTATACTAAGTGTTGGCCTACTACCATCAACATCTCTCTTGTCTCCAGGCTAAGAGGGAGGCTAACTTTCTTCCCCTAGCGGTACCCAATGCCCAAAAAGTTTTTAATTCGAGAAAAAACAAAAACAAAAAACACACACATATATTAAAAATAATAAATAACAATGAAATTAACAAAATTTAAAGATTAAAATATATTTTTAATTTATATATGTTTCTTTTATATATTTAATTTTTATATTTCATTGAAATATTACACTTCTATTATAATAGTTTATGAATATATACTTTTATATAATTTAAGTGTATATGGTATCCATAAATTATGTGTGTATTAAAAAAAAAAAATAACGACAAAATTTAATTTCCTTTTTATATACATATGTTTCTTTTATAGATTGATTTTTTATGATTTATTGAAATATTAAACTTCCACTGTAATTATTTATAAATATATAAATTTATATAATTTAAGTTTATATGGGATATAAAAAAAATTTAGCATTTATATGCCTTGATGGGGTTCGAAGATCAAATGACAAAGGAGTACGGGGTGGAGAGGGGGAAAGGTTGGAATATGGGGTGGAGAGGGGGAAGGGTTGGGTGGCTTGCCACCCGATTAACTCTCGAGATCATTAAGAAAAGGGGTTGGCATGGCCTACCTCACCCATGTAGATACATGTGAAGCATTTCATACCAGGTCAGATGGATGGATAGGTTCTAGCACCTTCCTTCACATTTTCCTAGTGCACAACAACTCTTTGTGTTATGTATGTTGATTATATGGGATGCGGATAGGATTTTTTTGATTCCCCACAAGCCTGGGTTTAAGCTATTTAAATAATGTGAGGTCAAAGGAGAGGAGGTAAGATTTAGAAATTTTATGCTAGATAAACCTTGCAAAACTCTATCAACAATCCATTCCATGCACTAGCGGTTTATTTCAGTCTTTTGAAGTTCTCGTTGCCGGGGTCTACGCTGAGGACAATAGGAAGGGTTAAGTTTTCAGGGTTAGAAGTTAGCCCAAAGTCTCTGGGCAGTCTCTACTCCAAAAGGGAGTAGATACAAAGTGCAAGCCCCAAGATCTCATTTATGGACAAACCATGTTTCAGTTCTCCCTTGGCATCAAAAGAACAAGTTAATTTTGAACACTTGTATTTTTTGCAATTATTGGTTGTAAATTGGGTTGCAATAGGAAGGGTTAAGTTTTCAGGGTTAGAAGTTAGCCCAAAGTCTCTGGGCAGTCTCTACTCCAAAAGGGAGTAGATACAAAGTGCAAGCCCCAAGATCTCATTTATGGACAAACCATGTTTCAGTTCTCCCTTGGCATCAAAAGAACAAGGTAATTTTGAACACTTGTATTTTTTGCAATTATTGGTTGTAAATTGGGTTTATTCCGACTATTTTGCTTTCACGAATTAAGGTCTGTTTGAACTTGGCTCCTCCTTTTAGGTTGAGAGCCACCCAGTATTATTGCCTTGGTATTGTATTTTTATGATCTTTTTTTGGTGTTCCTATTATCCCTTGTTTCCATTTTATTGCAATGTCATTGTAGTTTGGTTTGTTGTGGTCTTCCGGTTCAGTGAAGGGGGAGAGAAACTTGTTCTTTCCAGTTTCCATTTTCTATTGTATACACCCAAAAGAACGTCCTCATTGTGGCCGCTGGAGAATTGTTTTTACAACCAGCGTGGGATTTGTTGTGTTTGGTCGTTAGCTTGGATCGTTATGCCTCACTAATGGGGAAAAATCCATTGCGAGGTCGGGGGATCAGAGCAAACTAGCAGGTCTTGTGCTGAGACTCTGGTCCAGGAAGTGGCTGCTGCTTACTAGACAGTGCCCTCGCCTGGTATTCAGGAAGAAATTCATCAGCTCAAAAGGTAGGTTCACTGGGATAGAAAGGATTTGTCAGACTTCTAGACCTTACTGGTGAAGCTTCTCACTAGCTCCTTGACCTAGGGCATACTAGGGGTTGGAGAAACTAGTACTTGCATGATGTTACTCTTCATTGGGAACTGAAGACTCTTATGGAGTGGGTTTTGAAAGAAATCAGTAAGCTTCTCACTAGCTCCTTGACCTAGGGCATACTAGGGGTTGGAGAAACTAGTACTGACTGATGTTACTCTTCATTGGGAACTTCATTGGGAACTGAAGACTCTTAAGGAGTGGATTTTGAAAGAAAAACACTAGGAAAAAAATGATATAATTTCCTTTTTCAATGACATCCAACGGAACCCGCAACAAATACTAAAAATATTGATACAATGGATGCTCACCTAAATCATATGGAAAAGCACCTCTAATGTGAATTCAAGCTTCTAGCCCCCTGGCACCAGACCAGAAAATCATGTTCTTATAACCTTTTCAAAGTCCTAGAATGGTTCCCTGTTTTGGCTTGTTTAGACGGTCTCTCTGGTACCCCAAACCAGAAAATCGTGTTCTTATAACCTTTTCAAAGTCCTAGAATGGTTTCCTATTTTGGCTTGTTTAGACTGTCTCTCTGGTACTCCAAGGCTATATCGTTTTAGTTTTTGGGCAACACAATCTCTTTTGTTTTTTTAGAACTTTGGGTTATTTCATACCAGCCAACAAATCTCGTCAAAGTGAGGCTGGTATAATTTTGTAAAATGTTATTAGTGTCGTAATCTTTTTTTAATGAAAGTTTTTTAACTTACAGAATAATAATAATAACAACTCACACATTCAAACATAATAAATCACAACAAAATTTAGAGATTAAAATAATTTTTTAATTTACATATTTCTATTTTATATATTTAACTTTTATTTTTTTGAAATACTACACTTCTATTATAAATATTTACACATAAATGTGTATGATATAAATAAAAACTAGCAATTTCCCTTAAAGGTGCAAAGATACACCGAAGGCATAGAAGATTTGGGAAGATCATCTTGGAAAACTAAATCACTAAATATAAAAACCCTTATTTCAAATAGAATAAATATTAGATAAAGATTATTTGAAAAAAAAGTGAGAAAACTATATTATGAAGAGCAACTTTCTACTTCAGTGGGAAACAAGTTTTGAGTTGATCCTTTTTGGCATTTGGTAGACCCCAGAGTTAAAATTGATCTAGGCTAGTTATATATCAGTAACCATCATATACATTGGTCAAATGAATATCAATTATTTTTTTATATAAAAATCGTTCTCAGATAATTGTGTAATCTGAGGTTTCATATTTTTGTTCTAGAATTAAATTGCTTCTCAATGTGTGGCATCTTGAGTAATGCATTCAATTGTAACAAATGTGGGGGTTTTGGTTTAGGGTTTCAAGTTAGTTTTTGCTTCTGCTTTGTAGTTTATTTATGGGTAGATTAGAATAGTCAATAGTCGTGATGCTAATATTTTATGTTTGCCTAATGTTCTTTAGAATTAGGTTGCTAGGAAATTATACTTTATTTGTCTTTGTTGCCAAACATTTCACAACTTACAAGCATTTAGATAAATGTTTCCCAGGAACAAGTCAAAATTGGTTGAGCTTTGTATGTTTCATTGGACTATATTCTTTTTGACCTTTGGTTGTGTTGTATTATCTATATCCACGTAAGGACATGAATAAATCTATATGAAATCCAAAAGAAAATTTGCATGCTCAATGGATTTTTGAGATGGCATGTTTAATTTTTGTTACTGGGCTTTCTAATTCTTGACCACACCTCGAAAACATGACATGGGCATATTTTTATTAAGGTCAAGGTTCCCATGGTGAAAGGGGCAGAGCTTTTGTCACATGACCACTATTGTTACTTGGAACAATAGGCATCATTATTAGTTTTTGTCATAAATCCATCGTCATTAAGTGAAACTTGTTGTGTCATTACTTCCTGATGTAAACCTAGGGTTTGCAGTTTAGAATTTACATGGTGAAAGCAACTTACAACAATGATAATTAAAAGAATTCATCCACTCATAAATTAAAGATTAGAATGCAAACAAAATGAAAAAATGTTTCTCTTGATATTCATACCCACTTAAGTAATTATTACATGACAAAGGGTTTCCCTCTCTGTAACAACACCAATAAATTGAGTTTTTTTGTTGGGACTCTTCAACTTCCCTTGTGCATCTTCTTCTACAACATTTGGCTTTCCACAAATGCCTCATTCTAATCATGCTACTCTTCAAAAGTAAAAGGCCTCTTTGATCTTCTTAGTAATCTTCTTTTAATGAAACAAGGAAATGAACTCCTCTAACTATCACATGTTAACTTAATACCAAATGCATATATAACAAAATCCTTTATTGGCATTACAATAGAAAAATTTATCAACAACTTTACAAACTCCTATGATTTGAAATTTACTTCTAACCCTCACATCGAATAAAATTGGAACAATAAGATGTAGATGCACTCATGTAGCATTGGAATGCATCATTGACACTCTATCAATCTTGTAAGATCCTTTAATAGGCTTGGCTTCCATCTCTGTTAAAATTGGCAACTAGGGCCAAACTCCATGTGGGTCATCTTATTAATGGAAGTTGATATTTTTCTTGGATCCCTCTCATCGAAAGGTGTAGGATTGATCTAAAGATCATCCGATTCTGATAAGTATTCATGGAGATATGAATTTATTTGTGTTATGGGACAACTGGTCAAGGTCGGACAACAACCAAATAAACCCCACTTGTGCTCAACGTTTAAGTATAAATAGAGGTGGTCTTCAAGTCATTTTCAACACACTTGGGATCTCTTCCTCTCTACTTGTCTTTGGGTTTTAGTAGGAGGAGAGATCCTAAGGGATAACGTTGCCCAGATCTAGAGGGCAGAAGCCAGAACTACCGGAACGGCCGGGAAAGTTGACGCAGAGGGCAGAAGCCAAAATTGCCGGGGACAACCGGAACTGCCGAGAAAGCTGGCACAGAGGGCATAAGCCAGAACTACCGGGAACAACCGGAACTACTGGGAACTGCCAGAACAACCAGGAAAGTTGATGCAGAGGGTAGAAGTCGGCACTGCCAGGAATAGCCGCAAATGTCGGAACAGTCGGGAAAGTTGATGCAGAGGGCAGAAGCTGGAATTGTCGGGAACTGCCGAACTGCCAGGAAAGATGACGCAGAGGGCATAAGTCGAAACTGTCGAGAATAGATGGAACTGATAGGAAAGCTAATGCATAGGGCAGAAAAGACTGACGCAGTCCCTAGAGGCTGACGCTGGGCTTTTTCGTGGGGCAGATTGGAGCTGAGGAGTTGCCGGAGTGTTTATCCAAGGTTTCAGCCGAAGCATCTGTCTCTGAAGGAGAGCAGCATGCAAGGGACAACTAACTAACATTGGGACAGTTGTATGGTACTTAGCAGCAAGTACACCAAGCATGCAATGTTACAGCAAGCATGCAAGGGACAACAAACTAATATTGGGATAGCAGCATGATACTTAGTGCAACAAGCATGTATTGTTACAGCTAGCATGCAATAACAAGCATGCTAAGGACAACAAGCATGCTAAGGACAACAAGCATGCTAGGGACAACAAGCAAGCAAGGGGCAACAAGCAAGCAAGGTGCAACCAGCACATAGGTCAATATGGAAACATGGTGCAACAATGGCACATAATGCAATACAGTGATGGGTACAATCATGATTAATGAAGCATGATGAGATGCAGCATAGTGATGATGGGTATAGCATAGTACAACACGGTGAGGTGCAACATGATGACGAAATGCAGTACAACGATAGGTGAAGGAGTCACCTTGGTCAATCAGTTGAAGTAACATGTCTTCAACTGATCTCATGTATCATCTTCTTAGAGATGATCTATGCTCTTATCTAGATAAGTCAAAGTGTTGACTTCTGTTGTAGACATAGTCTCTCTCTCTCTCTCTCTCTGCTGAACTATTGAAGAACATATAAGAAGAATTGATCAAGGGTTTCCCCACATTGGGGTTTGTCCCTAGCTAGCGCAACATCTTGTGTCCTCTTGTCTTGGCTTGTCTTCTGCGATTTATGTTTATGTTCTATCTGCAGTTTACTTTAATGCTGATGTGATTGCTAATCTAGAAAAGATATTGAGCTAACTGTGAAAATTGAAATAAATTGATCTAAGCATAGAACATACCTAAAATTAACTTGGTATCGGAGCTGAGGTGAAGACAATGCCCAATCAAGAGTGAAAGAGAAATCACCGAAGACAGTTGGGAAAGGACAAAAGGATCAGTGGATTCCTCATCCCTCTTCAAATTCACAGTGGGTGAAGTCGAAGTAGAGAATATTATCAGAATGGTGCAACAGAAGTTTATGATGGCCTACTTAAGATCACTTCATTGGGAAGTCCAGATCTAAGGGTGGAAGGAAAGGTAGATGCCTTGGTTGCAATAAGTTCGACCATTATGCCAAGGAGTGTTTGAATGGCAAAGACACATCTCTTGATGAAGATAACAATCATTCCAGGGACATCTTCAATGATCAAAGGAATGACAGGTAATGCAGGTCATCAAGGAAATGGCTGACTCTTCAAAAAATAAAAAAGCAAGGAGCCCCAGGTATGAAGAATCAAATGTTGTTTTTGATCAAAATAAGAAGCATTATCTTGTATTGGCCCTCTCCTTCAGATTCTTTGGGAATCTGGCTTATTGATTGTATTCTTCAAGGAACTTCATCAGATAGAAGGGTGCACTCTCTAATTTGGTAGAGATGGAAACAATCGTGGGATTATACTTGGAGCCGATGCCACCTATCCCAGAAAGGGTGTAGGGAATGTTACCCCTCAATTGAATGAGGGTAACTCGATTCATTTACAGAATCTCTTTTATGTACTTGATCGCAAGAAGAACTTGGTGTCCATTTTGGCAATGGAAGTCAAAGGTTAAAGAGTGGCACTCATTGATGGAAAGGCACGTGTTTGAAAATAGAATTTTCAAAGATGTTTTTGAGTTCAGGGTTGTATCAAGTTGCAGGAAGTCCACTAGGGACCATGTCCATCGACACATAGCACTGGAGGTTTGTGAGTCAGATGGTGACAGGGATGCCTAAATTCAAAAAGAGCATGAAAGTACATGTCTGAGATGTACCGAAGGAAAATATTACAAGGGGACCATTCCCCTCATGTAGTAGGTCCATAGGTTTGGAACAACCCGAGGGGTTTGGGATTCATGATCAGGAATCTCACGTATGCAGGTGGAAGAAAGCTCTTTATGGCTTGAAGCAAAACTCCACGAGTGTAGTATGAGAGGATTGATAGCTGTCAAATGAAGTTGAGATTCACTAAGAGTGAAGCCGATCCAAACCATTGTTTGAAGGTTGTGGATGATAGACCTCTCATACCAGCACCTTCTGAGGATGACATATTTCAAACAGGTGCAGAGCCTCTCACTTGCAGAAGTAAGAGGGAGTTGGATTCCGGATGTGGAATGGTAAACTGCAAGCCTGTGACTACCTTGAGGATCTTAAATTTTAGAAGTTATATGGTGATGATGCTGGACCAGAATTGGGAAATGCATCGGAGTTTCATAAACTCATTTGCATTGATGTTCTTGGTGAACTTCTGTCCAGACATATGTTTTGCAATTAGCATGGTGAGTTCATATTTGGTTGAGCCTCACTGGATTGGTGCCAAGAATCTTCTGAGATATCTTTGGGGCACAATCTTTCATGGATTGAGATACACTGCCGGAAATATGAAGCTGCATGATTATTCGAATGTTGATTGGGCAAGCAGTGTGGAGGATCACTAGAGCACTTCTCAGCGCTGGTTCTCTTTAGGTTTTGCTTTGATATCATGAATGAGTAGGAAGCAGAAGTTGGTTATTATAAGCACCGCCGAGACCAAATACATAGCTACGAGTATGATCTCGTATGAAGCTACCTATTTGTGGAAGCTATTCAGTGCGTTGTTTATACATATGATGAATACTGCCGTGATCCTCTATGACAACTAGGGGGGGATTCAATTGTTGAGGAATCTCGTATTTGATGATTGCTCCAGTAGATAGACATCAGATACTACCTTATCTGGGATAAAGTAAGTTGATGAGCGAGGAGGCTCCATCGCATTGAGACTGATGTACAGGTCGCAGACATTTTGTCAAAGCCCCAGGGAAAGGTCAAATTCTTGACTTTCCGAGAACGACTTGGTGTCGTTCAGAGACCCTCTTATGAGGGTCATGTATGATGCACTCATTGAGCTCCAGGAGCTCCAGGGGGGCGCAGGGTACTTCTTGGAGTGACATACGACCACAGGGCGATTCACCCTCCTCTGGTGGTGCGCTATGTACAGGGTGACAGGTTCAACCTTCCCCTGTGATACCCCATGGCGACTGTGGAACAAGATGATTAGTTCTCCTGTGGGCGGGATGATTAGTTCTCCCATGGCAACTGTGGAACAAGATGATTAGTTCTCCCATGGCAACTGTGGAACAAGATGATTAGTTCTCCTGTGGGCCAGGATGATTAGTTCTCCCATGGCAACTGTGAAATAGGATGATTAGTTCTCCTATGGGCCAGGATGATTAGTTGTCCCATGGCAACTGTGAAATAGGATGATTAGTTCTCCTGTGGGATGGGATGATTAGTTATCCGGTGGCAACTGTGGGACAGAATGATTCGTTCTCCTATGGACAGGATGATTAGTTCTCCTGTCAAGGCATCCTACCCATGTAGTCTGGGACTCATGGGAAGTACCTCTCATGTGATCAATGAGCAGGGAAATGGGGCTAGGGACCATAGTAGTACTATTGATGGACGCATCGTTGTATCTACCGTACTCCCTATGCTAGGATGACCTCCATTGATCTGGGATCAGTATGAGTGGTTTGAGACACTCTCTTATGATATTGATCTGGGATCAATAAAACTGAATTCAGGTCAGTAAGAGTGATAGACACTCTCTCTTCAGATGAAACTGACTTCGGGTCAGTAGAGAATGGTATGAGACATTCTCGATCAATTCTTCTTCTTCATGGTTCAGCAGAGCAGAGCAGAACTGGGCAGAGCTCAGCAGAGTAAAGCAAAGTAGATCTCAATATAGCAGACCCCAGCAAAGCAGACCAGAGTAGTACATGGCATTGATGGCAGAGATAGTATAGTCGGACATATGGATCAGTGGATGGAGTTCTCCCTAGTTGAGAGGGAGTGTTAAAATTGGCAACTAGGGCCAAACTCCATGTGGGTCATCTTATTAATGGAAGCTGATATTTTTCTTGGACCCCTCTCATTGAGAGGTGTAGGATTGATCTAAAGATCATCTGATTCCGATAAGTATTCATGGAGATATGAATTTATTTGTGTTATGGGACAATTCGTCAAGGTTGGCCAACAAACAAATAAACCCCACTTGTGCTCAACGTTTTAGTATAAATAGAGGTAGCCTTCAAGTAATTTTCAACACACTTGGGATCTCTTCCTCTCTACTTGTCTTTGGGTTTTAGTAGGAGGAGAGATTCTAAGGGATAACGCTGCCCTAATCTAGAGGGCAGAAGCCGGAACTACCGGGATAGCTGGGAAAGCTGGTGTAGAGGGCAGAAGTCGAAACTGCCGGGAATAACCGGAATTGTTGGGAACTGTTGGAACAGCCAGGAAAGCTGATGCAGAGGGCAGAAGCTGAAACTGTCGGGAACTGCCAGAACTACCGGGAACAACCTGAACTGCCAGAACAGCTAGGAAAGTTGGCGTAGAGGGCAGAAGCCGGAACTGCCGGGAATAGCTGAAACTGTCGGAACAGTGGGGAAAGTTGATGCGGAGGGCAAAAGCCAGAATTGCCGGGAACAACCAGAACTGTTGGGAACTGCTAGGAAAGTTGACGCAGAGGGCAAAAGCCGAAATTGTCGAGAATAGCTGAAATTGCCAGGAAAGTTGATGCAGAGGGCAAAAAAGGCTGAAACAGTCCCTAGAGGCTGATGTTGGGGTTTTTTGTGGGGCAGATTGGAGCTGAGGAGTTTCCAGAGTGTTTATCCGGGGTTTCAGCTGGAGCATCTGTCTCCAAAGGAGAACAACATGCAAGGGACAACTAACTACCATTGGGACAGTTGTATGGTACTTAGCAGCAAGTACACGAAGCATGCAATGTTACAGCAAGCATGCAAGGGACAACAAACTAATATTGTGACAACAACATGCTACTTAGTGCAACAAGCATGTATTGGTACAGCTAGCATGCAACAACAAGCATGCTAAGGACAATAAGCAAGCAAGGGGCAACAAGCAAGCAAGGTGCAGCCAACACATAGGTCAGTATGGAAACATGGTGCAACAATGGCACATAATGCAATATAGTGATGGGTACAGTCATGATTAATGAAGCATGATGAGATGCAGCATAGTGATGATGGGTGCAGCATGGTGCAACACGGTGAGGTGTAGCATGATGACGAAATGCAGCACAACGATAGGTGAAGGAGTCACCTTGGTCAATCAGTTGAAGCAACATGTCTTCAACTGATCTCATGTATCATCTTCTTAGAGATGATCTATGCTCTTATCTAGATAAGTCAAAGTGTTGACTTCTGTTGTAAATGTAGTATGTACTATCTCTCTCTCTCTTTGTGCTGAACTATTGAAGAACATATAAGAAGAATTGATCAAGGGTTTCTCCACATCGGGGTTTTTCCCTGGCTAGCACCACATCTTGTGTCCTCTTGTCTTGGCTTGTCTTCTGTGATTTATGTTTATGTTCTATCTGTAGTTTACTTTAATGCCGATGTGATTGCTAATCTGGAAAAGATATTGAGCTAACTGTGAAAATTGAAATAAACTGATCTAAGCATAGAACATACCTAAAATTAACAATCTCCTACCTCAAAAGTCTAATTATTATTCAAATTTGCATTTTTGGCTTAGAAAAACAGCAAACCAATCTCAATGGACTCATAAAACTACACTGAAGGCACCCTTTGATTGTTGTCATGTGGAATTCTATGGTATAAGAATGACTTTTGGAACTCAAACTACAAAACCCATATCTAAGAATCTTTAATTCATCATAAAATTCATACAAATGGTCATCCAAGTTACCCTTGGGCATAGATTTAACTACTTTTGCCTGAATCCACCTAAATGCATGCCCCGAGGTTCATTTTAGGTTCAAATCAAGTTTTTCAAGTTGATGGGTTATCATTGAGAGATGGCTCACCTTTCCACATTTTCACGTTTGTTATTTGTAGCTGGAAAATTATTGCTTTTCAAAAATACCATAAAAGTGCCAGTATTGACATATTGAGAAATCAAGCCACGAGGGAATGTTCACATGCACGCAAGATTGGTCTAAAAGTATGCCAAAGGAGAATTAAAGGTACAAATTTATATTTTGGAATTCCATCTACAAAACCCAAATGTAAGAACCTTGCAACACACCACCACTAACAACAAGTAATCTGCCAAGTTGGAACTTTGGTTGTTTTCAACATTTTTTCTAGTTAAATAAAAAGATGCAGAGGTTTAAAGAAATGGAAGCATGGGCTAAAATATTCATGGCATAAATGAGTTGGAAGTTGCAAAAGTTTTTTCTTGATGTTCACTAACTCTACATGGGATTAAGTTTCATGATTCGACAAAAGAAGTATGCATAATGATAATTGTTAATGGAAGATAAACCTATTTAAATCATGGAAAACATGCATAAACAATGGTACATATAACCTATAACAAAAAATAAAATGGTATTATGTAGAATTATTCACTTGGCAATAGATGTCCCGTGACAAAATTTCTTGTTTGGAAACTTTCGAGCATCTTGCTCAAAACATGGTTGCATGAAAATTACAATTTGGCATGCTTCCTTTGTCAATCTCTACCACAAGAATCCACAACATCTATTTCATTCTCTTTCTTAACCACTTTACCAATAACTGCTTGCAACTCCCACTTGGTGAACAATGTGTCCTCCCCAACCTCCCTCTCTGCTTGTTGCTCAAGTTATTCTCTATCTTCTTCTTTGCAATCACTGCTTCTTTCATCTTTGTTGGTGACTGTGTTTTTCAGAGTCACAACTGGCACCTTCATTGTAGTGACATCTCTTTTCTTG
This sequence comes from Pinus tabuliformis, assembly GCA_031772625.1. Lineage (NCBI taxonomy): Eukaryota > Viridiplantae > Streptophyta > Pinopsida > Pinales > Pinaceae > Pinus > Pinus tabuliformis. Next base: position 313,239,393 of record CM062808.1, on the reverse strand, counting down.
TTTGCTGCATGTTTTTCTATATTTGCAAGAATATGAACACATAAAACATTATGTGAATTGCACTTTCTTTCAACTACACTAGTTTTGCCATATCATTCCTTGCTTCTGCAACATCTTCTTCCATCACATAAGCCAACACTGTATTCAACATCACCTGTTTGGTCTCCTCTTCATCTTCAAAGCATTCAATTTGTATTTCCTTCCATCCTTCGTTATCTAGTATGTATTGTTTCTTCCATCATGCACAACACTAGGATCAAATTGCAATGGTCTTTGTAACCAAAAGTGACAAGGCATCCATGAGCAATACATCACACAAAACATTATTATTATACCCCCTATTATGAAAATCAATCATACATTGTTCATGCATTGTAACCCATTTGGATAGAGGCATGCAATTCAAATTCAACTTGTGTACAACTTGAGTAGAAATTAAATTTACTGTGTTGCCACATTAGGGTGGATACATACAATTCAAATTCAACTTTTGTACAATTTTAGTAGATTTTTTTTTGCTACCCCATCAACAATTAAATCGCAACACTTACCTCCTGCCTTGCATTTTATTTTGAAAATTCTCTTCTTTTGTATTGACTCTTTGGTAGGTTTCTTCATTTAACCTAACAATACTCTCTTCACCATTAGGTTCTATCCATGCTTTTCCCACTTCAGTGACTTCACCCATAACTATTATTGATTCTGCTTCAGCAATATAAGTTCTTCTTTCTATAATTCTTGAGACTCAAATGCCTCTTGAAAGTTCTTGACACTTCTTCATCAACTCATCAACTTCAAGGCACCCAACCTACACTCAGAAATGTATAGGTATCAATAGATTAAGTTTGGATTGTTGCATCAATAAAACTGAGCTTCGGACCTACTCAACATTAATATTATTTGTTGCAAGTAGGAGGATTAGAATGAAATCAAAACGAGCACATATAGATACAAAAAAACAACAATAAAGAACGCAGAGAGTGTTAAGTGGGTTAATCAAGCTCAAAAAAAATAGATCGCAACCAAATGACACTCATGAGAGTGTGAGTTGGACCATATATGAATGACTTTAAATACTTTTAAGCAATTGATCCCCAAAAAATGACCTATAATAATGTTGCACTGCGGAAGCCCCTCACAGGCTTAAATCAGAAATTTGTTATGCTAGTTTCTGTAATTAAAATTAGTCATTTATAGACTTATCATTCGAAAGCCCCTCACAGGCTTAAATCAGAAATTTGTTATGCTAGTTTCTGTAATTAAAATTAGTCATTTATAGACTTATCATTCGAATACATATTAATTTTCTATATGAATGTTTGAACTCAGTTCTGAAACCACATATAGAATTTATGGAAGTCAGTCTTCATAAAGGACAAACCCCGACACTTCCCTGTTTTTGGGAAGCTCTCTTTGATTTTTTTGTTGCATTTGATGCTCTTAGAAAAGCGTATATAATAAATAAAAAGACTTATTTCTTATTTAAAAAACTGGTTTCTTTATACATTCTCAGCTTCTGAAAATTCTGAAAACATCATAGTCCCGGATTCAATATCTCTAGCATATTGTTCCTAGAATAATGGCATGAATGACTAAAAGTATGATAAGATACTTTTTCAACTGGGCATCTTTATTTTGATGGCTAATTAGCTAAATATTTTGTAATGCGTGATCAATTATTTAACCACGCTTATGTCTATTTGATTATCAAATATTCAGCGAATCAACAATCAAGATAAGCTTAAGGTTTTTAACCACCGTTGAATCTGAGGATAGATTCTGTGCTCCAACTTGCATGAAAACGTCCTTTCAACTATAGCTCACAAGAGGTAGCAATTAGTTAGTATTTATTTTATAAAAATCAAGACTTGCTCTGTAACAACAAAGGGATTTGTCATTTGTGCTTAAATAACTACCATAATTCGCAACAACCAGAATGAAATAAGATGACGGTTCATAAAACAGAGTCAAAACGTCCATACGTGAGAATTCTGCCTGGCTTATTCTCAACTGTTACAACTGCTGCATTCGTCCAAAGTTCCCATGCAATCCTACTAACCTTGGACCATTTTCGTTTACGCGTCTACTGCTAATGTATCTGCCATTACAAATACAGTGTTCTTCATCATGACCATGGATACAGATGTGTCAACTGGTTTCAAAACTTATGTTATAACCCTTGTTGCAACATCCTACGAAAGCCAAAACAAGATTAGTTAACTTAGGCGAGCCCCATCAGACCAAATCATAATATAAGTAAAGAATGTGTTTCCAATATAAGAATCTTAGCACACCTTATTTGTTATTATCCCACAAAGGAAAGCATTTGAGTTGGTAAGGAGGGCAACATCGACTCTACGTGTGGACATGCGACTACACACATCTGAAATGGTTGGAGGTATTGGATGCTACATTGAAAAATGCTCAACAACTCTTCCATGCATCGCCCACTTCTCATCAGGGCATGCTCCCTTTGCTTCTCCTATGGGAGGAGCCATTCGACCCTTATGGGAAGCACACTGGCAGTGGAATGATGACCTGACCATCTGGCAAGATCTGGTTGGAAGCGTACCATCGATTGGCACCGAGGCCGAAGGGCAACAAGAATGATGACTTGACCATCTGGCAAGATCTGGTTGGAAGCGTACCATCGACTGGCACCAAGGCAAAAGGGCAACAAATAACCAGCCTGCCTATGGACCATAAATGTACGCCAACTATGGATTTTGGTAGGCTCATTTATGGCGTATTGGCAGGCTGTTTATTTTCAGCTGGTACCAGATAGCTGAAAATAAGTAACTTATTATAGGGCATTAAATGAGCAGGGTTGTATATGCCCACTTTTTGATTTTAAACCTGTCAAAATTGGTGGCCATATACAACTCCCGCTCATTTAATGCTCTATGGCAGGCTGTATATTTGTTGCCGTAGCGGATTCAATTTAGCTGGTAGTGTCCAAACATGGGTGAAATAGGGTATTTTTCTTGTCCCATCATTCCATCTGTAAGTGTTGACACATGGTCATAGAGTTTCGGGATTGGATGGGATGAACAGTTTTTGTGTAGCTGAACCCAGTAAAGAAACACCTTTCAGTTTTTTCTTTGGTACAGACAGACAGAGGGAGTGAAGTTGCAAGGCTTCATAGATGCAAATTGGGTGAGAAGTCTATCAGACAGGAAGAGCACATCAGGAGGAATTTTCAGTGTTGGGTCATCATCGGTTTCTTGGTACAACATGAAGCATAGATTTGTTCCACTTAGCTCAACAAAAGTAGAGTACATGGCTGCAAGCGAAGCAACATGTGAGTTTATCTGGATAAGAAAAAATATTGTTGGGTTGTTTGGTCAGATGATGGATCTCATTGTGATTTACTGTGACATTCATAGTTGTATCAAACCCTCTAAGAATCAAGTTTTTCATGATCGATCCAAGCATATCGACATCTGATATCACCATCTTTGAGATTGTGTGCAGAGTCTGATCATGTTGTTAGAGTACATTCCTATAGAGGAACAGGATGCAAATATTTTGACAAAGGCTTTGTCAAAGATAAAATTCGAGTTCCATAGAACAGGATCGGGGTATCAAATAATCCCTTTCTTGTTGAGAGGTAGTGTTGAAAATGCAGCCAGAAATTCCTAATTTAATTTTCCCTTAATTAAATTAGGAGAAATTTTAATTCCAATTTCAGTAAAATACTTGGAGGAATTTAATTGAGGTGATATGGCACTTATCACTCAGTTAAGTTAGTTAGTTCAAATAGGAGACACTTAAGTTGTATTTAGTTATGATTAATTGCTAATCTCTAGCAATCAATTTCAATTAATTTGAGTTATTGTGAGATAAACTAGTTCTAACTGATTAAGAACTAGTGGAGGATCAAATAGTGGGGTGTGTTCACTAGTGATCAACCAATTAACTTATCAATCAACCCAGAATAATTGATGCATGCAAATAACTTGAGATACCCATTTGAGATTGGAATTCAAGGGAAGTGTACTATCAGGTGTAGAAAATTCCAAATTGTACAGGTGGTGCATGCAGTCAGAGAAGGGCCTACAAGGATTGCACAGTTCTGGATGGGGAATTTCCCTAATTAATAGGGGCTAATTCCTTGAGAAACAACGCAAGGAAATAGGGACTTGCACAAGCAGGGTTTTGGTTAAGTATTGACCATAGCTTGTCTAGGAAGCAGCGAGATAGATTATACTTGTGCAGAGGTTGCTCAAGCTTGAGCAAGCATTGTATTTCTTCTCTATTTTCTGACAAATGCAATACAAATAAGAAAGGGTTTTTTAGCAGTTGCTTTCCCCTTACATAAATATATGATCATATGTGTGATTGAATCTTGTCTGATGTTTATGTTGGGATTTCTTGATTGTTAAATTGTTTCTGCTGATGATTAGAGTAGATTTAAGTATATTTTTTTAGTAAATTACATTAGCAACTTGAATCTACAAGAAAAATATACACCTCTAAAGGAAATCTTGGCCAAGTAATTTGTATGGGTGATCTTCCGTGATTGGGAAGGATGAGCATTAAATTGTATACTAAAATTGTGGCATAATAATGTGGCAGATTTCCTTGCTTTGGAGATAGGTATGAGCCTAGTTAAAAATGAAGGTTTCTTAAAGTTAAAGGTTGATGGTGACTCTCAGCTTGCTATAACAATAGTTAGGAGAATAATAAATGGGACCCCAATAGAAAAACAAATTAAGAGTTTGCGACTAGAGAGCCTCATCTCATGCATTCAAAGCTTGAACAATCTATCCCCTTCGTCATTGCCTCACACCAAAACCTCTAATTGGTAGCAACATGGTCTAATGAGGCACGATCCAATTGGAAGGAACAACTCCCAATCATCTTAGACAATGACAAATTGTCCCCAATCGGGGTGTTGGAATTAGAGACAATGGAGGAAGGGTGGTGGGGGCGGAGCCCACCTCCCATCACATTTAAGGGGGGGGTGGGGGCAGTGTAGCCATCCCATCTCCTGCATTAACACATGCAAACAACTATTACCTCCTTTCACAATCACATAGTAAACTACTCTCCATTTGAACATTCTTGGTTGGGAGACCTTGATTTCATGTTTAACTAGTGCACTTGTTATGTCCCCCCACCATAGGTGGGACAATTCCCCTGTGAATCAAGTTGTGTGGGACTTGAACCCAGCTACTACGGCTCAATGTTGTGCTGAAAGTTGTGTTTTTCCACTTTGGTGCAGAGGATGTTGTATTTCCATGGCCAAGGCCTAACATGCATGGTAATTCTTATAGGTTTAAACTCTAGGGATGTTAATCTCCAATGCATGCACTAGATGCTGAGAAAGAACAAGGGGGAAAGGCCAAGAACAACAATGGAGGAGCTCTCTGGGACGATGGTGGCAATTACTACAATAACTCGAGCAAGGAAGGGTGGTGATAACCATCAACTCATTTTCATGGCAATGCAAGTTCAAGCATGATGGGCCGACCAACACTGGGTAATTCATCCTATGTTCAATTTCTTTTGCTTTGTCATCTTTTTTAATGGTTTAGCTTATGTTTGGCTATTGTTGGTTTGTAGTGCTTAGAGCACAGTGGGGGCGAGCATTGGTTTTGGTCTCCCTATCTTTTTGTGGATGTTTGAACCCTGCTCGAAGTGCTTTATTCACCTCCCCTTGGTCACTCCATCTAACAATAATCTAATACAAACTTCCTTGGAAATCCAAGTTTTCTTGGGCTTTATTTCTATTTGGTTCTCCATTTTACATTCCCCCTAGTTTTTGGGTTTTCTAGGTGACATTTTTATCTCGATTCTTAGTAACCTGGCGTAGCATGCCCTGACAGAGGATGCATTCCCATTGGGGGTTTGGTGGTAGAGGTCCTCAGGGTTGACGCGTAAGCCTGAGCCCAAGCTCAAGATGTAGCAACCATTTTTTCTCTTCCACTCCTCCGGAAATCCAAGAGGAAATTCGTCAACTTGAAGCCTTGACCACTAATGACTCGCAAGTCTACTTAGACTTTGAAATTCAAGTTGAAGTAGTTAATTGGGTTCTTGGCCCTGGATATACTAAGGGAAGACTAAACCAATATTTGAACTCCATTACCATCCACTTGTAGATGAAGACACTCTTGGGAAGGGTCCCGAACGAAAAACAACAAGACTGCAACAATATAATATCTTCCATAAATGAAATGCATGTGTTCAATGTCATTAATGCTCTTGTCTTCTAGTTTGGATGCTCGGCTTGCTCACATAGAAGGTCATCTCCAATGTGGTTTGAAACCTCCAGCACTAACAAGGACCAGTGCTTAGGATCTGACCCTAGTTACTTCTTCTGATTCTTGATGTTATATTTAGCCATTCGATGCATGTCTTTCACTTTTAGTAGTTTAATTTATTTTAATTGGTTTGAACTTAACAATGATAGTTATTGACATTTTGATAAATCTAAAGTGTTATCCACTATCAACAATATTAGTTTGGCTAAAACAAACTATGATGAGACATAACATAAATAACATCTATATTTTTGTATGAAATCATTTTGAAACAATACAATTTCAAATTTAACAAAAATAAATATTATATAAAATATAAAACTACATTTTACATACTTATACTTTTACAATGGAAAATATGAAATGTATACTTTTACTTTTACAACGGAAAATATAAAATGTATTTTATAAATATATAGTAAAAAAATAATATTATTATTTTTAATTTATAAAAGTTAAAAATAATTATTTCAAAATTTTATATTTTTATAATAGAAAATATGAAATGTGTTTTATAAATACAGTAAAAAATTAATATTATTATTTTTAATTTATAAAAGTTAAAAATAGTCATTTCAAAATTTTATTTATAAAATTTGAATTGAATTTTATTGTACGATTTATTCGTTCCAAACGAACAACATATTTATATAAGCCAAGTTCAGACAACATGCGATTCCGTTTTCATTGAAAGTTCTCTGCGCTATGTTTCATAGAAATATAGCAACATAACTTAAGAGCTATGTAAAACATAATTTTCAATTTAAATGATTATAAGTTAATTTTGTAGACAAATATAAATTTATATAACATGATTGATAAACATTACTAAAGTAATTCAAGGTTTTATAATTATGTACCAGTAATGTAATTCAAGATTTTATAATTATATTATATGTAAAAAATCATAATATTGACCGATACAGTAATAAGCGGAAATTACGCGTTCTTACTGCCCAGTAATACACGGCCCAACACGTGAATTTCAACATATATTTCTTCCGGTCAATTCGGACCGAAATAAGCGGGAAACCCCTCAGGACAACTGACAGAAGCGGAATTTTAAGGGACACAACCAAATTCCAAGTAACTTAAAGGCAATTTTCTTGACCTCTCTATTCTCCAGTCAACACGGCAATTTCTATGACTCTTCAACAATCCTCTGCAACTTTTACAATTGCTATAAAGGAGCATGTAGGCAGTCATGGTGGTGGAGGGAATTCACAGGCAACGCATTAGGGAGAGAGAAACATGGGTAAATCCGTTATGTCCATGCTTCTCAGCTTTTTCATATTGATAGCGTTGGATAATGTGACTGCCGCAACTTTCAGTTCGTCAAGGGGGGCGCCATATTATTCTTCTTTTCATATCAATGGAGATAATCATCATCTACTCTATGAGCACACCCCTGCTGGAACTAGTAAGTCTCTGCAGCCCCATCATTTTGTTTCAAAAGAACGCACCCTGCAGGATGCAGGGGATCAAGTGACATCATCTGGGGATAAAAGGGAGGTGGAGGCGCTTTTGTCATTCAAGAAGGCCATCACATCGGATCCACTAGGATCGCTGTCCAACTGGACAGCTGAGAATTCGGCGAACGTATGCTCTTGGAAGGGTGTTTCCTGCATAGACGGCACTAACAGAGTCGCTGCCCTAATCCTTCCTTCAGGAGGCCTCCAAGGTACTCTCTCGCCATCTCTTGGCAACCTTTCCTTATTGCATACATTGGCTCTTTCATATAATAATTTCAGTGGAAGAATTCCGCCCGAGTTTGGGCAGCTCAAAGCGCTGGAAATCCTTAATCTCAGCAGCAATCTTCTCAACGGTACTCTGTCCCCATCTCTTGGCAATCTTTCCTTATTGAGTACTTTGCAGCTTTCAGATAATAATTTGACAGGGACTATACCAACAGAATTGGGTCGTTTAGTCAAGTTGCAATATCTAGATTTATACAACAATTTTCTTTATGGAAGTATCCCAGCTTCTCTGGGCAATTGCAGATCTCTGGAAGAAATGTACATTTATGCTAACAATCTCACCGGTCCCATTCCTCCTGCTCTGGGCAATTGTACGCAGTTATTGAATCTTGCTTTTTCCTCCAACGACTTGACTGGAAGAATTCCAGCAGAATTGGGCTTGCTGCAGAACCTAAAGCGCCTATATTTAGGTTTCAACCACTTGATTGGTGGAATTCCGATGGAATTGGGCTTGCTGCAGAAATTAGAGATCTTGTCTCTAAGTTTCAACAAGTTGACTGGAAGAATTCCAGTGGAATTGGGATTGCTACAGAGGTTAGAGTTCTTGTCTCTAAGTTCCAACAACTTGAGTGGAAGAATTCCAGTGGAATTGGGCTCACTGCACAACTTACAGTACCTGTATCTATATTCCAACAACTTGACTGGAAGAATTCCAGCGGAATTGGGTTCACTGCAGAACTTAACTATTCTATATCTATATTCCAATAAGTTGAGTGGCAGAATTCCTGCATCTATAGGGAATTGCAAAGAGATGATGTATTTGCTGCTGTTCGACAACCAACTTAGTGGAACAATCCCTGAAGATATCGGCAGATGTGTCAATCTAAGGATATTAGATTTATCTAAAAACCAGTTGAATGGAACGATTCCCACATCTTTACGAAACTGTGAAATGTTAAGTCGGATAAGGGTGTCCGATAACAAACTTAGTGGACATCTAGACATAGAGTTTCCAGTGGTGCTCGATGTTTTTTCTGCTCATTCTAATAGATTCTCTGGTACCTTGCCTCTGTCATTGGCCAACTGTACGGAGCTTCGACTATTGGATTTAAGGAGAAACAGATTTACAGGTGAACTTCCCAGATATCTAGCAACTTTTCAGAGGTTAAGAGTTTTAAGTGTTAGTTATAATAAACTTGAAGGTGGTATTTCTGAATGGATCACAAATCTCTCTCAATTACAATTGTTGGATTTATCCAATAATAACTTCAGTGGAAATTTACCTTCTAATCTTGGGAGACTCCAAGGATTTAGTATCCCCAACCTCCAGTCTTTCCAAGTAAGTGATAATACATTATATGAGAGTGTGCAGATTGACATCAAGGGAGTTGAGTATAATATAACATATGTGTTGTTGGCAAATACCATATTGGACTTGTCCAACAACAATTTTATTGGCAAAATACCTTCAAGTATAGGGAATTTGAGTAGCTTGAGGTTGTTGAATTTATCTGGAAACCATTTGGAAGGGAAAATTCCTGCATCTCTTGGTGAGATATCTAATTTGGAGCAGTTAGACTTGGCTAGAAATAATTTGACTGGAGATATTCCTCAAGGACTCTCTAAATTAACCAAGTTGGCATCTTTAAATGTGTCATATAATAGACTGTGTGAGAAAATCCCACAAGGAACACAATTTGACACTTTCAACATGACCTCATTTCAAGGGAATAAGTGCCTATGTGGTTATCCTTTACAACCATGCAAGAAAATAGAGAATAATAAAGAAAGAGATGGTGCAACTTGTGTCAATGTTACTAAAGATCAAGGATGGCTAAATCAAGTGGATGAACATGTCTCATTAATTGCATTAGGGTTGGGACTAGGGATTGGATTTAATGGAGTTGTAATTTTGATAATTATGTGGGATAAAGCTTGGCAATGGATGGTACCTCCAAAAAAAAGTGCATTTTATGGAGTGTACCGACCTCCAAATTGACGTCAAAGGTAGTATGATATCTTTCAAATTTGTTCTTCCATGACACTGTTATCATAAAATATATATTGAAAACTGAGACAATGTAAGCTCTTTTGCAAGTACTAGATTTCATGGAGTTGTATCCTTTATAATAATGTGGTATAAATCTTGAATGGATGATATTTTAAAAATATATATTTTTAAGTGTATAGATTCTTTTGGAAGTTTGTCCAATTTTATATTCAAAATAAAAATAATTGATAATATTTTTTTATATTGGTAATTTTTGGATTGAGCTTTACAACCTGGTATGAGGGAGATGTTGTGCCGTATTGTTATATTTAAAAATAATAAAATACTATTTATATTAACAAATTAAAAAATAATAATAACAAAAAAAAAATCAATGCCAACCATACATAAAATACTTCAATTTCCACTTTAAGTTTACATTAACTTTAAAAATAAAAAGAAAAAAAAAAATAGTAATGTCTAGTATAAAGGAGATATGCAATTTTCTTCATTACTCTATACTTAATATGAAATTGACATATAACATGTAAAAATATTATTATTGATATTATATAATGTGTAATTCATTTTATGTCTTTTTAAAATATATTATTCAAAACACAAACATATTTTATATACATATCTATATAACAATTAAAAAATCAAACGATCATATATATATATATATATATAAAATATTTAAAAATATTTATTTTAATAAGTAGTTCATATAGAAAATCAATTTAATTATAATTCTAAATATAGTCTCTTCAATTTACAACACAATTAAGATGTTAATAGTAATTCGTGGGAGCAACTTAAATTATTATTAACAAATAATATTAGCAATTGCACCACACATTGCAAAGGAAAGCCTTAAGGCAGTAGGGTAGGAAAGAGCAGCATTTAGGATACAATTAATGTGTAAACACATTCCATAAGTTCACTATATTGAAAATAAAAATGAATAGAATTTGATCATATCAAATAAATCTTGTTTTTTGGATTCTATAAATTGTAAAATACATTGAAACACAAATTTTCACCTTAAGAATATCATGGATTATAATTGCAAGATGGTTTCATTGCTAAAATAATTGTCTCTACAATTAAGATATTTTATTGAATGTTTCATCATTTCAATATACATGATATCTTTTAAATTTGAATGGTTAATCTCAATATACATTTTGTGCCAAGTTCTTTTTTGTTCCTTAAATGATTGAATAATGAAATTTCTATTGAGTGTAATATCCAAATTCAAACTCATAATGAGCTTTCATATACATTTCAACTATTATAACACCTACAACATTTGTATCACAAATATTGATTTACTTAAATATAGCCAAGTAGCTACAACAAGTGATTTTGAACTAGAAAATTCAAAGTTTCTAAATGAGGGAGGATGATGCATAGTATCCTTGCTAACAAATTTCTCGCATATTCCCTCCAAGATCTTAGATGAAGAATGTGCATTACATTCCTAAATTAGTCCCTTGCAAAATCAAAATAAAAAAGAAAAATGCGAGTTTTGAAACAAATCCATGAGCTCCTATTTCTAAATTGGTCCCTTTTGAATGTATGCAAAATCAAAATTAAAGAGAGTATTTTCTGGAAAAATCGACTTGCAGTGTTTGACAATTTTGTTTCTTCATAGAAAATTCATAAGAGCACAAACTTTTGTAGCTGGATTAACAAGCTTTCATGTGCTTTGAAATTGAATGGATGTTGAAAACAAATGAATACATAAACAAATGTAAGTGCAAAAGAAATTTGAAAAACTTAAGGACACAGTCTCCCAAATTCCATCAGATGCCATTATCAAAAATTCAGAGTTGGATGTAATGGGTTGCTTTCTAATTTCTAGTTCTGTTGATATTGACTATTTCAAGTGTAAATCTCGTATAAGTTTGAGGGAGATTCCAACCAGGCCAATATTCCAAGTTATACTAAGGGTGTACACTAACATTCAATGGAGTGAGACCTAATGCAGTTACAAAATGGAAGAATAATGTACCTATTCAATCTAGAGTCATACATATAAGTGTTTGTTGAAGCCTTAGCATGACTGACAACATAACCGAATCCAAAAGGGCCAAACATTATAGGTCAGACCATTTTGAATTTAGTCCTAGAAATCTAGATATAAATATGAGAGCTTATTATAGTCCTGAAATCAAACTAGAGGTTCCTGAGATGGAACTCAGTTTTGGAAATAGTGGTGTGAAATTTTGATGTAGTAATGGATGTTATATCACATTTAGAGATTAAATATAGTATGCAAGTGCTTTCAATTATGAAACAACTCTAAGATTTGTGCATGGCATGCCTAGTTATTATTCATGGAGGATGATATACTTGAGCATACAATGGATTTAGTGTTGTGGTTCCTGAGACATAAGTAAAGATGTCTGATTTTTGTGCTTGTGATTTAAAGCATCCAATGAGCATGAAAACTCCAAGTCAAGGATGGTTTACTGAGATATTTACTATCCAAAGCTTGTGGGAAACATATGGTCGGCAAAATAAAATTGGTTGGTTGCCCTTCAACTCAGGGAAGGAGATGTAGACATAGTTACATTTTCCCTCGGTCACCTACTCCTTTTTGCCACAGCAGGTACCATTAAAAAAATGCAAGCTCCTTCCATGGGACCATAGCCTTACATACTGGCTACATGAGGGCTTTCACATCATTGTCAATAGAAAAACCTAATTTAAAATCTTTTAATAATAATGTGTAAGAATGTATGTGTTGATAGATTCTCACACTAATAACAATTCTATTTATAGAGATTAATGGACATATTAACACAATAAATGAGCTAAAGATGTTGAATGATTTGTGCTTGTGATTTAAAGCATCAAATTAGCATGAAAACTCCAAGTCAAGGATGGTTTAGTGATATATTTACTATCCAAAGATTTTAGGAAACATATGGTCAACAAAATAAAATTGGTTGGTTTCCCTTCAACTAAAGGAAGGAGATGTGGAAATAGTTACATTTTCCCTGGGTCACCTACTCCTTTTTTCCCTAGCAGGTATTGTTAAAAAAATGCAAGCTCCTTCCATGGGACCATAGCTTGACATATTGGCTAAATGAGGCCTTTCAAATCGTTGTCAATAGAAAAACTTAATTTAAAATATTTTAATAACAATGTGTAAGAATGCATGTGTTGATAGATTCTCACACTAATAACAATTCTCTTTATAGAGATTAATGGACATATTAACACAATAAATGAACTAAAGATGTTGAATGATTTTGGATCGAAGTCCAGAAATATGAAACAATCCTAAGTAGGTAACAAGTAGTATTTTATTTAGCAATAGATATAAATCATGGGTGGACGGGTGAAGTTTTAATAGTACAATAGATTGAAAATGTTTGTTTATCTTAAAGTGAAATTGAGTTTGTTTATCTTAGAGTTGCAAAGACAAAATGGTTTGTCAGTAAGATGGATGGTACTCACTTTCTCTTTTCATCCTAAAAGACTAATTTGTCTAATTTGGAAATTGTCAAATAGAGCTTGTATGTTTTAGAGGTACAGAGACAAAAAGGTATGTTAGGTTATCAACATGATGGAAGGGTGACCACTACCATGAATTAGGAATATGACTTCAAGTTCAAATACATGTGTGCATTTAGGAGCCATTTTCTATGTTTTCTGCTATCCAAATCTTGTAGGAAACATATGGTCAACAAATAAAATTGGTTGGTTGCCCTTCAACTCAGGGAAGGATATGTGGACATAGGTACATTTTCCTTGGGTCACCTACTCCTTTTTTTCCCAACAAGTATTGTTTAAAAAATACAAGCTCCTACCACGGGACTTTATCCTTACATACTGGGGCTTCACTTTTATTTTTATCTGTAAAAAGAGGACAAAACATTATAGGTCAGGCCATTTTGAAGTTAGTCCTAGGAAATATAGATATAAATATGAGAGCTTATTATAGTCCTGAAATCATACTAGAGGTCCCTGAGATGGAACTCAGTGTTTTGTTTATCGCAGGGTCAATACCTCATTATCAAATCCATAGTCTCATATGGCTAAGCAGCAAGGTTACAATGTAATATTGTGCATTATATATTTAATAAAATTCTCTCTTTTACTATTGAATTTAGGCCCTAGTTAGGCATGTCAATCACAGGTATTCACGTCATCTTCTTTACTCTGCATATGAAAGACATAATATCAAATTATCATATATTTATTAGTTAAAACATGGTATGTGACCACTACCATGAATTAGGAATACCACTTCGAGTTCAAATACATGTGCACATTTGGGAGGAATTTTCTACCTTTTTTGTTATCCAAAGCTTGTAGGAAACATATGGTCAAAAAAATAAGAGTGGTTGGTTTCCCTTTACCTCAGGGAAGGAGATGTGGACATAGGTACATTTTAGCAGGGTCACCTACTCCTTTTTGTCCTAGTAGGTACTATTAAAAAATATGCAAGCTCCTTCCATGGGACTATAGCCTTACATAATGGGGCTTCACTTTACACGCTTCATAATTTTGCACTAAATTTGGGCAAAATAGAGTAAATTCTTAAGGCACCTTCCAGGGTTTTCTTATCACATTAACTCTATTTTTTTCTTCAGAAAATGCTGATAGTTTCAGTGTCAGCATTTTAGTTGTAATAAATAGGGAAATCACCGATAGTAGGGCTATCAGCGCTTTAAGTGTTCTGGTTATATTTTGTGAATAAATTCGCTAACAATGGGCTTATCATCATTTTTGATAAAATTGACAGGTCGATTGTCAGCGCCAAAAACAAATTTAAAATTTGGAATCACGCTGACCATGTCAGCGTCAATGATGAGGTCTCCAAGCGTGCCACAGGTAAGTGTGATGTTAAATCATAAATTTTTCTGCCTCCATCGGTGTATCATTTGTCGATTAATCATGCTTTAAAACGTGTCTTCCACAAATCGTAATGATTTTCCCGAATTGTAATGATTTCCGTGCTCCACGACAGTTAATTTTGTAAATTTGTGTTTTCATTTGTAAGTTTGGAAACTTTGCTTTTAAATTGGTAACGTTTGATAAGAGAAATGTTGACATTCCCACTGTCAGAGAATTCTCAAAACAGGCAGAAAGAAAATGCTGACAACTAGCCTGTTAGCGAAATTGCTAAAAAAAATAAATAAATAAATAATTGTTTTTCTTGTACAACACAGTAATTTCAAGCACGCTTTTCAGATAAATGAGAACGAATTTTATGAAACTGAAAGAGTTTTTTGTCCAAAACGGACCCATTTAGAAAAACCTCTCTCGGTTTTCTAATGTATATCACGGTTTTGGATTTTCAAACAGATCACTAGACCCTATTTTTCAGGATTTCATGAGGAAAAAGCTCATGGACAGTTGTTGACTTGGATGCCACCTCACCAAATTCGACTTCTTGATCCTTATCTCCAGCCGTAAATCCAACAACAACATGATATTGAGATGCAGATAGGATTGGAAAGTTTTAAATGCATGTATTTGAGATGTACATTGTGATTATTTTGACTTTGTAATTAAATCTTTGCTAGAAACTGGTTTTTAGTTAGTTTGTCTTTTCTATAAAGGCAGAGACTACAGAAGAAGAAAAGGTTGGATTTTATTGTAAAAAAACTAGCATTCTTGTGTATTTGAGCAGATCTTAGTATCACTTCCTACTAATGGATCTCACTCTAAATAGATAGATTGTCATCCAAAGAATTACTTCTCATATCCCAATCCTAATTCATCCAACTCGTAATGAAGCCCTGATGTGATAATTTTTGTTTGCAGAGGTGGAGGATACAATGATGGCGATGCTAAAGAATAAATCCATGAGATCATACAACTTCACAACAAACTTCTTCAAGCTTATTGGACATTCCTAAGCTTGGAGGTCCATGCTCTGGTTGAAGGATCATGTCACTCACAAATTGTATGGCCTTGTATTAATGCTACTCTTATTAAATTAATCCCAAAATATGATAGAGTAGACTATGCAAGTCGTTTTAAACCAATAACCCTTCGCAATGTTGTTTAGAAGATTATATCAATTGTCATTACACATAATCTAAAGCCTCTGCTTAGTACTATCATTTCACCAGAGCAAACTAGTTTTGTCGAAGGATGCCAAATTTTGGATGGGATAGTGGTAGCTCATGAGGTTATCCATTCCCTAAAGAACTCCAAGCAAGCAGGAATGTTGATAAAACTAGACCTGTAAAAATCTTATAATCAGTTAAATTGGGAATATTTTCTCCAAACCCTCCAAGCCTTTGGGTTTTCGAGCCAATAGACTACCTAGATCAAATCATTAATATTTACCATCTTCTTGTCCATTCTCTTGAATGGCTACACAAAAATGAATTTTAATCCTTCCAGAAGACTTCGACAAGGGGATGCCCTTTCCTCCTTTCTATTTATACTTGTAGCGGAGGGACTGGGAAGATACCTCAAAGTAGCTAGGCATCAATATAAAACTAGAGGGCTTCACCTATATGTCCATGATCTTCCCATCACTCATCAACAGTCCATTGATGATGTTATGCTCTTTGGAATTCCAATGGCGAGGGATATTACGGCTTTGAAAACCATCCTTAATGAATTCATGGATGCTTTAGGTACAATGATCAATATCGACAAAACAAATACATTTTTCCAATACTAGCGCTATTGTACAAAGAAATTTCACTCATCTTTTGGATTTCCAAATAGGTAAAGTCCCTTTTAAGTACCTTGGAGCCCCACCAATGGAAAACTCCTTGTGAGTAGCCCACTAACAAGGAATACTTCAAAAATCTCACCACTAAACTCGACAGTTGGAAGTTTTACACACTCAACTTGGTGGGTCATATGGTCCTTCTCAAATTTGTCCTTCAATCTCTCCTAATATAACAATTATCATCTTTAGCAACCCCTATAACAATATTTAAAAGTATCACTACTTTGTATAAAAAATTTCTCTAGAAAGGAGCTAAGAAAGAAAGAAAATGTTTTTTGGTCACCCAAGAGAAACTATGCATCCCCAAGTTGGTTGAGGGTTTAGGTCTTGGATACCAAGAGACACTCAACAAGGCAATGGGAGCTAAGCTCTGGTGGAGGTGGATTCAGGGAGGCAGTGAACTATGGAAACAAATTTGGAATAGGAAGTACTACCAAACCTCTTCTCAATTGGTTAATCTAAGAGCTACAAAATATCCATTAGGATCCTCTATATGGAACCTGGCACAAGAAAATCAGGGCCTTATTCAAAATCATGCCTTCTAGGAGATTACGAATGACTACATGACACTCTTTTGGAAGGATGTTTGGAAACAACTTCCCCACCTGGAGGATCATGACGAATTCTGAGATATAGCGGCCTTTACAACATCTCAACAATGTACCATAATTTTGGAAACCTTCCCTCCATTATACACTATGGAGAATGTGGAAGACAATGTAGTATTGGCCTAAACACCCAACCATGGAAGTGTGACCTATACTAGCTCAAGAGTTGCAAAGTCATAAAATTTCAATTGATCAAGGCCATGATAAACTTTGTTACGGATACCAAACTAAAGGAATGTTTACACTCAAAGAGGCTTATATACTTCTAGTTGGACACATGAACATCAAAGGGAACCACTTTGGCAAAAAATTTGGACGCACAACCACTGGGCTAAAGTCACTCAATTCTTGTGGTTGGTTGGAAAAAATAAAATCTTCTCATTGGATCAAATTCAGAAGAAGGGATTTCAGGGTCCTTTGATTTTCCTTCTATACCAAAACTAGGAAAAGAATATGGAGCACCTCCTAAATATCTACCCCATTTCTCGGCCATTTATGGACGCGGACCATATGCCTCTTTGGATATTCATACTGAAATTACAATATTATTGTGGAAACAATGGAGCAATGGTGACCAAGCATATTCAACAATCCTATTTTGAATCACACATGGATTTAGGTTCCAAGTCTTGTAATGTGGTTGACTTAGAAAGAAAGAAATAAGAGGATATTTAAACAAATGGAAAATGAAGATGGGCAAGTTTGGAAAATTATCAAACAAAACTTCAAGGAGACCATCCTCTCAGAGGATTAGACTCAGAAGGACTAGAAAGATGATTAGCATGAGATAGGGATTTTGACCATACTAGATTTCTCATCATCTATGATCCCTAGAATCCACACCAAGTATCGAAGTAGTAGGAGTGACTCTCCCACAATATTAACCCCTTCCCCAATGGGTTTTGGAAGTTAAATTTCGATGGTGCCTCTTGTTGAAAATGAAGCAAGAAATTACTAATTTAATTTTCCCTTAATTAAATTAGGAGAAATTCAAATTCCAATTTGAATAAAATACTTGGAGGAATTTAACTGAGGTGATATGGCACTTATCACTTAGTTAAATCATTTAGTTCAAGTAGGATACACTTGAGTTGTATTTAGTTATGATTGATTGCTAATTTCTAGCAATCTATTTCAATTAATTTGAGTTCTTGTGAATTTAACTAGTTCTAACTGATTAAGAACTAGTGGAGGATCAAACAGTGGGGTGTGTTCACTAGTGATCAACCAGTTAACTCATCAATCAACCCAGAATAATTGATGCATGTAGATAGCTCGAGTTACCTAGTTGAGATTGGATTTCAAGGGAAGTGTACTATTAGTTGTAGACAATTCCAAATTGTACAGGTGGTGCATGAAGTCAGAGAAGGGCCTACAAGTATTGCACAGTTCTGGATGGGGAATTTCCCTAATTAATAGGGGTTATTTCCTTGAGAAATATAGCAAGGAAATAGGGACTTGGGCAAGCAAGATTTTGGTTAATTATTGGCTAGAGCTTGTCTAGGAAGAAGTGAGATAGATTATACTTGTGCAGAGGTTGCTCAGGCTTGAGCAAGCATTGTATTTCTTCTCTATTTTCTGACTAATGCAATATAGATAGGAAGGGGTTTTTTAGCAGTTGCTTTCCCCTTAGATAAATATTTGAGCATATGTATGATTGAATCTTGTCTCGTGTTTATGTTTTGATTTCTCAATCGTTAAATTATTTCCGCTGATGAGTAGAGTAGATTTAAGTCTATTTTTTTAGTAAATTACATTAGCAGTTTGGATCTACAAGAAAAATCTACATGGTATTAGAGTAGGAATCACAATAGGAGAGAAGAAATCAAAGTTGTCTTAGAAGGTGAATCGAATTTGCAGTATCATTCTTTAGAGCTAGCAGGATGTCGTTCTATGGATTGAGACTCGAGTATTCCCTTGAGGGTAGCTCGAATTACATTTCTTGGAAGTACAAGATGGAGGCAGTTTTGGAAGATAATCAATTGAAGGATTCATAGATCATGATATCCCGAAGCCTCCAAAATTTGATGCTAAAGATCTAGCAGAGTGGAAGAAGTGTGTAGAAAAAGTGAGGAGGATCATATTTGAGGGAGTTCAAGATCATATTGTCTCGAATATCCACGAGAAAGAGACTCCATATGAAATGTGGCAAGCCTTGACAGACTTGTTTCAGAACAGCAGTGACCACAGGAAGTTGGCATTGAAGGACAAGCTTCGGAAGATCAAGATGGAAAAGGGCGACACAATACCATAGTACCTGAGCAGGTTCACCCAATGTCGGGATGAACTTGGGAATGTTGACTATAGATTTTGAAGATGATCTCGTGATCCTAGCCCTTCTAGGCCTTCCCAAGGGCTGCCATGGTTACCAGGATTAGGTAAATAGGAGGGAGAAGCTACCAAATTGGGAGCACCTTTGGTCGGATTTGGTACAGGAGGAGTTCAAGCAGAACACTAGAGACAGGACCTCATCCAAAGCAGCGGATGAGGATAACTCTTCCTTGGACGAAAAAGCACACAAAGGGAAAGGGAAGAAATCCCAATCCAAAGGAGAATCTATTCAAGGGGGCAAGAAGAAAGACTTGTCGAAAATCAAATGCTTTCACTATCATGAACTGAGACACTATGCCACGAAGTGTCCACACAAGAAGGCAAGCAAGAATCCCTCAAGAGGAGAAGCGGGTGAAGCTTTGGCTTCACAATTAAAGCTTGAGTACAACCTCATAGCTTGTATGGTGAGTACGGTGATGGGCAGTGTGTGGTATCTGGATAGTGGAGCCTCATTCCATATGACGGGCAACCAAGAATTATTCAGTGACTTGGAGGAGAAGGACCTCCATATGCACATCGAGATGGGAGATGATGGAAGGTATAGCACGGGCGGTATTGGTACAATTACTTTTCAGAGGGAGTTTGGCTCCCCTCTCACATTAAAAGATGCCATGTATGTTTCGGGTTTGGAGAAGAATCTCATTTCAGTTGTTATGTTGGAAGAGTGTGGCTACGATGTGATATTTAGCAAAGGAAAGGCTTTCCTTAGACACATCACCATAGGACAAGTGAAGTGGATTGGGGTTCGTGTGAAGAACCTCTACAAATTAGATGTAGAATATTGTGCATCATTGATCACGAAAGCAGAGAAGGTGCGGAGCTGAGACACCGTGAATTATGGCATAGAAGATTTGGCCATTTGCATCATGGTGCTTTGAAGATCATGCAACATATTTCTATAGGACTTCCCAAAGGATCACTAGAGCAGTGAGATACATGAAAAGGGTGTATTTTGGGGAAGTATACAAAAGCCACCTTCAATGATCAGGATGGTAAAGCGCAAGCAACCCTCAAAAGAGTTCGCTTTGATGTGTGTGGACCTTTCTCGAGAGTCGCCACTACCAAGAACAGGTATTATGTAATATTTGTAGATGATTTCTCACAAAAGTGTTGGATCTTCTTCATGCAGAAGAAAGACCATACATTCTCCAAGTTTGTTGAATTTAAAGCACTTGTTGAGAAAGAGACTGGCAGGAAAGTGAAGGCTCTCAGGATCGATAACGATGGAGAATATGTGTCAAATGAGTTCAAGAACTTATGTGAAAAAGAAGGCATTTGATGGGAATTAACAACACCCCAAAACCCACAGTATAATGGAGTGAATGAAAGAAATAATAGAAGTATTGTGGGAGATGCACGAGTCATATTGCATGACCAGAACTTATCGTTGCACTTGTGGGATGAAGCATGCAACACATATGTTTATTTGTAGAATAGGAGTCCTCATCGAATTCTTGGCATGAGTACACCAGGGAAAGATTTTTCAGGGAAGAAACCAGATGTGTCACACTTCAGGATCTTTGGATCATTAGTTTACTGTCATGTTTCCAAGGACTCAAGGAAAGAGCTAGATCTTACAACTAAGTTGGGCATATTTGTTGGGTACACATAAACACCTCACAACTATCGTGTGTACATGCCATCTCTCGGGATGACAGTTGTTAAGAGAGATGTAACATTTTATGAGGAGAAGGAAATGAGATGTTCTCTTGAGAGGGAGCTTCAGTTGCATTTAGTTGAGGAGATTTTAGCTCCAAAAGAAGAACCTCGGGAAGTTGTGGAGCATCCACAAGCATAGGAGTAGAGAGTGGAGACACCCACTCAATCAAAAACATCCACAGATGGAAGGAAGTGCACGAGGGAAGCTGACAAATTAGTGCATGATGCTAAAGAGAATGTGGGAGCATCCACATCACAACGTAGGCAGAAGAGGTCACCAGAACGGTACACTGGCTACATAGCTCTGTTGAGTGAGCTTGTAGATCTTGATCCATCCTCATTCGAGGAAGCAGTGCAACAACCAGTATGGGTTGATTCCACGGTAGAGGAATATGATTCCATTACCAGAAACAATGTTTGGGAAGTGGTCCCAAGACCAGAGGACAAGTCAGTGGTAGGTTCCAGGTAGATCTACAAGGTTAAGCAAGCAGCAGATGTAAGAATCGAGAAACAAAAGGCCAGATTTGTGGCCAAGGGGTTCTCTCAAGTGGAGGGAATTTACTATGAGGAGACCTTTGCTCCAGTAGAAAGGTACTCTTCAATTAGATAAATTCTAGCACTTGCAGCGCAGATGGGATGGGAGATCCATTAAATGGATATGAAGACATCATTCCTCAAGGGAGTGATTGAGGAGGAGGTGTATACACATTGAGTAGCTAGAAGGATTTGAGACCTTCAATAGAGAGTCGCATGTGTGCAAACTCAAGAGGGCGTTGTATGGATTGAAACAAGCACCCCATACTTGGTACACCAGGATTGACAACTATCTTACTAGGTTGGGCTTCACTAAAAGTGAAGCATATGCAAACCTTTACCATATTGTTGTTGAAGGTAAATTATTGATTATAGTATTATATGTCGATGATTTAATTTTAACCAGTGATGAGAAGTTGACCAAGTCTTGTAAAGAGGATTTTGCAAGAGAATTTGAGATGAAGGACCTGGGGCTCATACATTAATTCCTCGGTATGGAAGTATTGAAAGGAGATGAGGAACTATTTCTCTCTCAGGGAAAGTATGCCAACGAGATACTGAAGAAGTTCCATATGGAGAGTAGCAAACCCATGGAGACTCCTCTAGCAAGGAATTGGAGGAAGGAAGATGATACTTCAGGTGAAGTAGTGGAGGCTATCATTTACAGGAAGCTTTTGGGTTCACTCATGTATTTGGTGAATACACAACCAGACATGTGTTATGCAGTTAACCAACTTAGTCAAGCAATGGTTAAGCCAACCAAACTCTACTTGAAGGAAGCAAATCATGTGTTGAGATGCCTCAGAGGCACCACTCAGTTTTGTCTTTGGTACAAATGGACAGAGGGAGTGAAGTTGCAAGGCTTGAAAGATGCAGATTGGGCGGGAAGTCCATCAGAAAGGAAGAGCACATCAAGAGGAATTTTCAGTGTTGGGTCATAATCAATTTCTTGGTACAACATGAAGCAGATATCTGTTGCACTCAACTCAGCAATAGCAAAGTACATGGCTGCAAGCCAAGCAACATGTGAGGTTATTTGGATAAGAAAAATTATTGTTGGGTTATTTGGTCAGATGATGTATCCCTCTGTGATTTACTGTGACAATCATAGTTGTATCAAACTCTCTAAGAATCCAGTTTTTCATGATCGATCCAAGCATATCATCTGATATCACCATCTTTGAGATTGTGTGCAAAGGTTGATCATGTTGTTGGAGTACATTCCTACAGAGGAACATGATGCAAATATTTTGACAAAGGCTTTGTCAAAGAGAAAATTTGAGTTCCATAGAGGCATGATCGGGGTATCAGATAATCCCTTTCTTGTTGAGAGGGAGTGCTAAAAATGCAGCAAGAAATTCCTAATTTAATTTTCCCTTAATTAAATTAGGAGAAATTTGAATTCCAATTTCAGTCAAATACTTGGAGGAATTTCACTGAGGTGATATGACACTTATCAATCAGTTAAATTAGTTAGTTCAAGTAGGAGACACTTGAGTTGTATTTAGTTATGATTGATTGCTAATTTCTAGCAATCTATTTCAGTTAATTTGAGTTATTGTGAGATAAACTAGTTCTAACTTATTAAGAACTAGTGGAGGATCAAACAATGGGGTGTGTTCACTAGTGATCAACTAGTTAACTTATCAATCAACCTTGAATAATTGATGCATGCAGATAACTCGAGCTACCCATTTGAGATTGGAGTTCAAGGGAAGTGTATTATCAGGTGTAGACAATTCCAAATTGTACAGGTGGTGCATGCAGTCAGAGAAGGGCCTACAAGGATTGCGTAGTTCTGGATGGGGAATTTCCCTAATTAATGGGGCTAATTCCTTGAGAAACTGCGCAAGGAAATAGGGACTTGGGCAAACAGGATTTTGGTTAAGTATTGACCATAGCTTGTCTAGGAAGTAGTGAGACAGATTATACTTGTGCAGAGGTTGTTCAAGCTTGAGCAAGTCTTGAATTTCTTCTCTATTTTCTAACTAATGCAATACAGATAGGAAGGGGTTTTTTAGCAGTTGCTTTCCCCTTAGATAAATATATGAGCATATGTGTGATTGAATCTTGTCTCATGTTTATGTTGGGATTTCTCGATTGTTAAATTGTTTTTGCTGATGAGTTGAGTAGATTCAAGTCTATTATTTTAGTAAATTACATTAGCAATTTGAATCTACAAGAAAAATATACACCTCTAACGGAAATCTTGGCCAAGTAGTTTGTATGGGTGATCTTCCGTGATTGGGAAGGATGAGAATTAAAGTTGTATACTAAAATTGTGGCATAAATAGTAATAATGTGGTAGAGTTCCTTGCTTTGGAGATGGGTATGAGCCTAGCTAAAAATGAAGGTTGCTTAAAGTTACAAGTTGGTGGTGACTCTCAATCGGCTATAATAACAGTTAGGAGAATAATAAATGGGACCCCAATAGCAAACAAAAAATTAAGAGTTTGCGACTAGAGAGGCTCATCTCATACATTCAAAGCTTAAACAATCTATCCCCTCTGTGATTGCCTCACACTCTTAACACTTTAGTAGCAAGGTATTTTTGGCTAATGTGAGATGCTAGGACCAAAACCTCTAATTAGCAACAACATGGTCTAATAAGACATTATCCAATTAGAAAGAACAACTCCCAATCATCTTAAACGATGACAAATAATTATTTCAATAATATATTTATAATATTTGAATTGAATTTTATTGCATGATTTATTCATTCCAAACGAACAACATATTTAAAATAAGACAAGTTCAGACAACATACTAGTTCCGTAAGGCCTCCGAGCTGCGGAGCGTCGGGCGAGTCATGCACGAGGGCGCGGACGGGCGCACGGGCGCGCGGGCGGACGAACTGCGACGGAGTGCGGAGATAATGCGACGATATGCGACGTTAAGTGCGACACTTGGAAATTCGCCTAAGTGTTGAACGAACTTATATGCGATGATAGAGGAGCTTTCGGTTAGGGGCTATCCGACTTGTTTAAGGTGCACATGCGCATGTATCATGGGGGCTTTGTGGGGGTCGGCCATGGGGCTGCACACCCCATGTAAGCCATGCAAGGAAGCATATATATGAGCCACGTGAAGGCTCATTTCAACACAAGATTTTCGCTCATAAGGCCTTCGCACAAGACAAAGAAGGTGCGCAGTTTTGGGAGGAAATGTGCACATCTCATGCGCATTAGACTTGGAAGATTGTGCAGGTTGGTCTTAGTCGATGGTTGGCAAGTGTGCCGTGTGTTGAGTGGATTCTTGGGTACGGTTTCGTGCAGGATTTGGTAGGAAGGTTGGGTGGCTCGGGTGAGCACCTCTTCTTGTGCAAAGGTGCACGACAT
Organism: Pinus tabuliformis; assembly: GCA_031772625.1. NCBI lineage: Eukaryota > Viridiplantae > Streptophyta > Pinopsida > Pinales > Pinaceae > Pinus > Pinus tabuliformis. Next base: position 313,214,249 of record CM062808.1, on the reverse strand, counting down.
GTTGTAAAAGGCAGGTGGCCTGTCTATTGTAAAATTCGGTTAAGTGTGAGACTTGGCTCGGCCAAGACACACTGTTGTATTGTAATATGATATTCTTAATAAAATTGTTGGGCAGACTGTTCGGGAGTTGCCCCTCCCTTTATACTTGTTTGCAATTGTTGATGTTCTCGGTTAATTGCATATGGATAATGAATGAGTATGGGCTTCATTAAGTATAAAGGATAAATAAGTTTACTTGGTTGCGAAACACAAACTAAGTATGTTAATGTGAAGTAGGCGTAGTCCACGAATGTTAGTATTGTTGAAAAGAACGCGTTCGATGGTGCCGCACCTTGCTACAAGCGGTTGAAAGACTACCGCAGGTGTAGGGGCGTGACAGTTGGTATCAGAGCTCGGTTGGAGCTGGTGAGCAGGGTTGCTCGTGACGAAGTACAAGGCATGGCAAGTTTGGGAGAAGGTGGAAGGAAGCTCTTGCTTACCTTGGACAGGTTGAAGAGGTTGAAGGAAGAGAGGCCCCGAATCCGTGAAGAACTTGAAGCCTTGGAAAAGGATGCTGAAGACATGCTTCTTCAACTTGGTTGGACAATGGAGCAAGGTGAAGTTGCAGATTGTGCTAACAAGGAAGAGGAAGCCGTGATGATTGAAGATGTTGCAGACATGACTACGATGGAGGATGAACTTGAAGCTGATGAAGTTGAACCAGGATCGTGCAGTTTGTGGACATGTATAGATGAGGTCACTCACATGGAGGAACCTCATGATGGTGAAGTAAGTATTGGTACTTGTGTTTCATTTGGGCATTTGGGAGATGGACCGTGTGCAAGGAAGGGCAAAGCCAGTTTGCCAAGGCAAGGGAGCATCTTACCATGGATGTCTATGATGAGACCGTGTATGGAGAAGCAAGGATTGTCGATTGTTGCAGGGCTTGTTAGGGTTGCTTGTGGCCTTGTGATGAAAGGTGCAAGGGCCCGTGACAAGGGTGGAACTTGATGATCATTGTGGAGGATTGGGTCATGCTTTAGCCACATGAAGACTTGGCTAAGTGCCCGGCATGACTCATGGACAGTTTAAGAAGGGCACACACTTGATGATGTTTGGGTGGACTTCTCATGGCCGAGACCAAGAGATAGTCTTGGTGGACACTTTGGTGGAGGAGCTATGGTGGAGGGACTCATGACATGATGATGCAATGATGAGATGGTTGGGTGACCGAGTTCACTAAACCGAAGATTGAAGACTTGGATGGACTTGTGAGCAGCTATGGAGCATTCCTACTACATGGAGAGCTGAGGCATCTTGCATGCTTGCTAAGATGTTGATTGGGGATGGTTTATGGAGCTCATGTTGACATGAGATTGTTGTGACTTTTAGAGACTTCATGTATGGTGGACTTAGAGGATCTAATGCATTGAGGAGCTGAGGTCAGGTGACTTTGATGCAGTATGGGATGCATACTTTCAAAGTACATGTATGGGCATGGCTTGGAAGAGTGACTTAATGTGGAGGATCGTTATGAGACACTTTGAGGTGATGAAGTTACAATGATGATGATGATGCTTTGGTGATACACTGGAGCATGAGTTGAGCCGAGACTCAACTACTTTTACACATGGAGAGATGAGACAAGTGCATACTTGTTTCTATGGAGACTTGAGGATGGCACATTGCAGATGATGAAGGGGGCTTCATGAACCTGAATGTGGCACATTGAGAGTTGATGTTGATGAGATGTTCTCTTCACTTAGAAGAGACACACACATGGATGATGATGTTGGGGACATCATGGGCAGCATGTTGATGGTGTAATGGATGGAGTTCCATGAACCTGAGCATGGATTATGGAGATGGATTCTTGATGAGTCAAGGATGTGGCAGGATGTTTTGAGAAACAACTGATGGTGGCATGAGGATGTTCACTCTCATGGTTTGAGCGTGATAGTTGGACTGATCACCCGACTAGTTCAAGCATGAGGACGCGTAGTGTACAGAGATGTGTTGGCATCGTGTTGGAGTATCATGGCAGCAGTTCACATGAGGACACATGATGAGGACAAGAGGTCAGTAATCATGGATCGAGATGACATCTGATGGAGAGCATACTTTGGTATGGTGAGCTTAGTGGCAGTGGTCACTAGGCCGGGACATAGTGGAGAAAGAGTCTCTACATATGTTGCAGGGATGTTTGCCTTGTGTAGAAAGGTCGACATCATGGATGATGATGATCTTGGTGGAGAGCTACCGAGATGGTATGTTGTCGAGGACGACAACGATTTCAGGTGGAGGAGGATGTAAGGCCTCCAAGCTGCGGAGCGTCGGGCGAGTCATGCACGAGGGCGCGGGCGGGCGCGCGGACGGGCGCACGGGCGGACGAACTGCGACGGAGTGCGGAAATAATGCGACGATATGCGACGTTAAGTGTGACACTTGGAAATTCGCCTAAGTGTTGAACGAACTTATATGCGATGATAGAGGAGCTTTCGGTTAGGGGCTAGCCGACTTGTTTAAGGTGCACATGCGCATGTATCATGGGGGCTTTGTGGGGGTCGTCCATGGGACTGCACACCCCATGTAAGCCACGCAAGGAAGCATATATATGAGCCACGTGAAGGCTCATTTCAACACAAGATTTTCGCTCATAAGGCCTTCGCACAAGACAAAGAAGGTGCGTAGTTTTAGTGAGGAAATGCGCACATCTCATGCGCATTAGACTTGGAAGATTGTGCAGGTTGGTCTTAGTCGATGGTTGGCAAGTGTGTCGTGTGTTGAGTGGATTCTTTGGTACGGTTTCGTGCAGGATTTGGTAGGAAGGTTGGGTGGCTCGGGTGAGCACCTCTTCTTGTGCAAAGGTGCACGACATGTTGTAAAAGGCAGGTGGCCTGTCTATTGTAAAATTGGTTAAGTGTGAGACTTGGTTCGGCCAAGACACACTGTTGTATTGTAATCTGATATTCTTAATAAAATTGTTGGGCAGACTGTTCGGGAGTTGCCCCTCCCTTTATACTTGTTAGCAATTGTTGATGTTCTCGGTTAATTGCATATGGATAATGAATGAGTATGGGCTTCATTAAGTATAAAGGATAAATAAGTTTACTTGGTTGCGAAACACAAACTAAGTATGTTAATGTTGGAGTAGGCGTAGTCCACGAATGTTAGTATTGTTGAAAATAACGCGTTCGGTGGTGCCGCACCTTGCTACAAGCGGTTGAAATACTACCGCAGGTGTAGGGGTGTGACAGTTTTCATTGAAAGTTCTCTGCGCTATGTTTCATAGAACTATGTAAAATATAATTTTCAATTTAAATGATTATAAGTTAATTTTGTAGACAAATATAAATTTATTTTCCTTTCTAAAAAAATCATAATATTGACCGATACAGGAATAAGCGGAACTTACGCGTTCTTACAGCCCAGTAATACACGGCCCAATACGTGAATTTCAACATTTATTAACTTACGCGTTCTTACGGCCCAACACGTGAATTTCAACATTTATTAACTTACGCTTTCTTACGGCCCAACACGTGAATTTCAACATATATTTCTGGAGTAGTCTACCTGGGCGGAGGAATTGCCCGGTTTCCGTCGCCGCCCGGAAAATTGTCCGGCGCCGGCCGCCGGCAATCCCTCCGCCCTCCGCCACCCCTTCCTCCGCTCCGCATTCACTCCCTGATTTTTCGACGCAGATCGGATCCGAGCTGGCATCCTGAAATTTCGCTGACAGATCGCCCGATTCGAAATGGAGGAAGGTCCCAATCGCGATCTGCTCACTCACCTTCCTCCTCGACTAGGCGCCTCCCGCTCTGGGCTTCCTCCGCTCTGCTGCTCGCCACCCAGGTACACCGGACTAACACACCAGGTTTGTTCCGCTGTTTAAATTTCAATTCTCTGCATCATGGATAACATAGCTGTGTTGTTGCAAATTTCCTGTGCCTCCTATGGCGGGCTGCAACACTCTGAGGATCCACCGACAGCTTGTTTGTATTCTGTGATCCCTTTTGAGTTTTCTTCTTCTTTTTTGACGCAAATGAAATCTCCTGCTTGCAAACCGAAGCCGAAGCCGAAGCCCCGCTCCTGCAACCGCTGTCTGGTGTCGAATTGGGTGCATTATATTCTCCTCCTTAACCATTCAGGATTTAGGTTGAAGGGACGAGGGGTTTTCTCTTTGAAGGAGCCAATTTTAGTATTACAGGGGAGTGGTCAGAATGTAAAGCGAGTGCCCTGGATAGATACGTCATTCTTTTGTATTAGGAGTGATGGTTGTGTAAATAGACTCCATAGGATTTGATTCATGACTGCTATTTCAAGATTTCCATCTACATACCTACTTGACCAAACCTACTTCCTCAATATGAGCAGTTGACTTCGAAGTTTACAAATATTTGACCAAACCTACTTCCTCAATATGAGCAGTTGACTTCGAAGTTTACAAATATTTGACCAAACCTACTTCCTCAATATGAGCAGTTGACTTCGAAGTTTACAAATATTTCTTAAAAAATTCCTGATTCTCTGGCCCCATCTGTAAAATACTCCATTTATGTCATACAACATCGTTTAACGAAAGCAGAGCTTCAAAGAAGTTCGCAAAAGGCAGGAGACCAGGTAATCTACCAAAAGATAAAAAGCAGAAATGCAATGCTAGGAGACCATGTAATCTGTAAAAAGTTAAAAATGCAGAAATACAGTGTCGGAAATAGAAAAAATTTTGGAAGAAAAGGGTAGAAGAAAACGTTGTAAACATACAAGTATAAGGATGTGAGTAACTGAGATATACTCTGCTTACAAGATCCAGCAGGTGGAGATCAGTCCAAATATACAAGATGTGAGAACAGTTTCAATGCAAAAAAAATAGGTTGTATAGGTTGAATTGCATATGTATGGGTATAGTTGAGAGCTTGATCAAGGGAACTCTTCTTTTTTCTACAAAAGGGTGCCCTGCCATTCTCTTTATATATATATTAGATATATTAATATTAAATATTTCCTCAGTGTTCCATATATTAAATATATTAATATGTTAATGTATATTAATATTTCCTGAGTGTTCCATTTACTGTGAATGTGCTTTTTTTCTTTTCTTTTCCTGAGTGTTCTACAAGAATGCCCTGCCAATTTTACATCATGATCTCCTAGGGCCTTGTCCTATCCATTAGGCATCTTGCAGGCAATCAGCTAATGAGACTGGTGTGAGCCACTGGTAATACCAACATTGTTAGAACTGACTCCATTTCAAATATTTGACCAAACCTACTTCCTCAATATGAGCAGTTGACTTCGAAGTTTACAAATATTTCTTAAAAAATTCCTGATTCTCTGGCCCCATCTGTAAAATACTCCATTTATGTCATACAACATCGTTTAACGGAAGCAGAGCTTCAAAGAAGTTCGCAAAAGGCAGGAGACCAGGTAATCTGCCAAAAGATAAAAAGCAGAAATGCAATGCTAGGAGACCATGTAATCTGTAAAAAGTTAAAAAAGCAGAAATACAGTGTCGGAAATAGAAAAAATTTTGGAAGAAAAGGGTAGAAGAAAACGTTGTAAACATACAAGTATAAGGATGTGAGTAACTGAGATATACTCTGCTTACAAGATCCAGCAGGTGGAGATCAGTCCAAATATACAAGATGTGAGAACAGTTTCAATGCAAAAAAAATAGGCTGTATAGGTTGAATTGCATATGTATGGGTATAGTTGAGAGCTTGATCAAGGGAACTCTTCTTTTTTCTACAAAAGGGTGCCCTGCCATTCTCTTTATATATATATTAGATATATTAATATTAAATATTTCCTCAGTGTTCCATATATTAAATATATTAATATGTTAATGTATATTAATATTTCCTGAGTGTTCCATTTACTGTGAATGTGCTTTTTTTCTTTTCTTTTCCTGAGTGTTCTACAAGAATGCCCTGCCAATTTTACATCATGATCTCCTAGGGCCTTGTCCTATCCATTAGGCATCTTGCAGGCAATCAGCTAATGAGACTGGTGCGAGCCACTGGTAATACCACCGCTTCTTACATTGTTAGAACTGTACATTTTCATTACAAAATCATTTTGTTCTGATATGTTGATTTGTCACTGTCAGATATAAACACTCCATGGGACCTTCCCAGAACTCAAGGAAAAAATCAGAAATCTCGGGAAACTGGAAGCTTCCCTGAGCTCGAAATAGTTTTGTATTGTATCAGCACTATGTGAGGAAGAAACGGCATGGATAATATTATAATGTTGTCGGTCAACCATACATCCGTGATGATCCTTCATGGCTAAATAATTAATGGGAAGATGTATCTCTCGCTCTGTTGATGGACTTCAATGAATATCTGTGATTGGTGCTGTTACAATCCAATTTTCTCACTCGTTTGTATCGCCCAAGGGAAGTGCACATTATGTGCACAACTACTACAAATCACATCACTAGGGTGTGTTTAATTTTTTAGTTTATAAATCAAATCTTTCATAAGTAGTTTCTTTATTTTAAAATTGTTATAACGGGAAAAAGTCAATATGTTGTAAGAATCCATCCTGTGGTTATGACTCCCAATGGGGAGAGTTTCAAAGTCTCAGTTTCATGAGCTCCTTGCTTGTCTCATAGTTGATATGCTGCATCTGCGTTCATCAGTTCTTCCTAGCTTAAAGGAAGAAAGGAATGAAGGCTACATACCTTGCTCAGTTCAGTAGAATGATTCCCTGAGAGTCTGAGTCTGCCCGAATAGGTACATTGGGGACCAGGCTACAAGACTAATGTCCCAGCTTAGCTCTCCTTCACAGAGCTCTTCTCACATACTGATGAGGATACGCGGTAGACAAAAGAATTGCTTTGTTCCCAAACCCAAGTTGGATCTCTGAGCATCAGATTCCTGTGACCTCCTTTTACATATTCCTTACGGATATTCTCAATGTGGCACACACAATGTGAAGTCGAGGAGAATAAGCGCGTGTGCTGAGTGTGGGTATATACATATATTTATGTGCTTTATAATTTCATAATGTGTATATGTCGAGCAGTTGGAACATTAAGGGCACTGTTGGTTGTTCGCTATGTGGCTGACAAAGCTAGTCACAGAGGGGATTCGCTTTACATTCTTAGATGAGTTATGATGAGATCCTTTTGAAAGGAAGATTTAGCAAATTCAAATTACAAGCCTTGAGAAAAATCTGTGCCATAACTTTAGCTTTCAAATTAACTTGTGGCTTAATGGCAATGTAGAGATTTTTCCAGTCAACTGGCGGTCTTTTGGCGAATTTGCCACACACAGGTTTCAGTCCAAATATACAAGATGTGAGAACAGTTTCAATGCAAAAAAAAATAGGCTGTATAGGTTGAATTGCATATGTATGGGTAAAGTTGAGAGCTTGATCAGGGGAACTCTTCTTTTTTCTACAAAAGGGTGCCCTACCATTCTCTTTATATATATATATTAGATATATTAATGTTAAATATTTCCTGAGTGTTCCATATATTAAATATATTAATATATTAATGTATATTAATATTTCCTGAGTGTTCCATTTACTGTGAATGTGCTTTTTTTCTTTTCAACTCCATCAACTCCTAGTATTACAAGGGACTGGTCAGAATCCCCTCCACATAAGGCTGAATTTGGATCTGATAGCTTCATCTAAAAAGAGGTCTGATATAAGAAAATGGTCCAACCTTTTCATAATTCTATATACTCCAACCCTCTTATTTCTCTAAGTAGGGGAGAGCTTTATTACCTCAATAGCATTGGAGAATCCTCAGGAATTTCTATTTAACATGTGAAAATATATAAGTGGGATTTTGTTCCCCTTCTAAAACAAGTTGATATATGGGGTAAAAAGAATGCAGCAATACTCTTAATTCACTTGATGCTTCATAATTAGAATAATTATTAGTCATTAGAAGAGTGTGAATTGCATCCTCACTACTGGAGACCTTTTAGAGATTTCCAAATATTTGATGTTCCTTTAACAGATTTCCTGTCCAGCTTTGACCAATCTTCACCAGAGCCTTAACCTTTAACACTGGTTTTGAAGTATTTTCCAGGGCCCTTTTTATATACATGAATTTCTTTCCTCGGATATTTTGATTTTATTGGTCCTTCAATAGTTGAAAATAAAAACAGAATTGGCTAGCCACCGAGACTTTGGTGAGCCAGTTACCATTTACCCTTCTATTGTTACTATAATTATAACTATTAATCTGGAGTAAATTTAAAAATGCACCATGGGAACCAAAGCCACTTTAACTGGAACCTTAGTTTTCACTGGATTGTTTGGCTGCTTTATGCTTTTAGTCTTTGATGGCTGGAAGACCTTTTCTGATATCTGTCAACTTACCAATCAACCTTGCTATTTGAACTGAAACCTTTTTGTGTAGGTTCTTGATAATCCTGTGAATGGACTATGTATTTTGATCTGTTTGTCATGGATCTTCCAAGTGTGTTACTGAAATAATGTAGCTCATTTACAATTTAAAAATTTATTGCTGGTTATTGATTGGCAAGAATGAGGAAGTGCTCCCCTCTATCCTCAAATAATCTACACCTTTAGCTTATTTGCATTCATTCTTCCATCACTTTGAGTTTTTTGCTCAATTCTCCCTCTGCTTTCATGGGACTTCAATCATGAAAGGATTGCCTTTTTAACTGAGGCCTTAAGACATGTCCCTAGTGAAGAGGGGAAATGAGTTAGTCCTTTGTAGACTAACATTCTAAGAAGCAATGTTTTCATTGTTAAAACAAATACTTGATCTTTGTGCTATGATTCCATCATTTACTGAAGCTTGGCTTATTTGCTAAGTGACCCCTTATTTGTCATCCTATCTACTGATTGGTTTTGGGCTTTTGATGCATGACTAAAGACTTCATTGTTTGAATTTGATGGTCATGTCTACTTTTAACACGAGTCATTTCTCAATTTCGAGGCCAATTATTCTCAGGTTTGTGCTTAAATGTATTGTGAAGGCCTTTAACCCCGCTTCATAATTTGTGGCTTGATTTGTCCTATAAGGTAGACTAAGACCATTGCTTGTTGGACCAGTTTCATGTTTTGGGGGCATATCAAAAAACACTTTTTGAATTTAATGGCCATGTTAACTTTTAGCATCAATCACTCTCGATTTCTTCTCCTGTTATCCTCAGGTTTCAGCTTAAGTACATCTTGAAGGCCATGAACCCAGATTCATGTTTGTGGCTTGATTTTTGACTGTTTGTTCAATTTTTGTGTCTTGGCCTTTCTAGGATTCCTCTTTGAATCTCCATCAAAATGTAGCCTGTATAGGATTCCTCTTTGAATCTCCATCATAATGCCCTTCTTTTTAGACTCTAGGAATTTTCTTTATCCAAAACTAGTGCCCTCTTCTTTGCTTACAACTCATTCACCTATAATTTTGTGGCTCAATTAAGAAACCAAAACCATCACTTTTGTACAGGGATTCTAGTTTTTCCTCCACTTCCTTAAGTAATCTCTCCTTCTTATGTATTTTGTAAATTGCCAAATCAGTGGACCTGTTTAGTCCTTTTGAGGTTCTCCTCAAATTGTACGGAAGCTGATCCCTGAGAGAATCCATGCATCCTTTAGTTTCTTGACATATTTTTCCTCCTTAACCATTCAGGATTTAGGTTGAAGTGATGAGGGGTCTTTTCTTTATAGGAGCCAATTCTAGTATTACAAGGTTGTGGTTAGAATCCCCTCCACATAAGGCCGAATTTGGATCTGATAGCTTCATCTAAAAAGAGGTCTGATATAAGAAAATGGTCCAACCTTTTCATTATTCTATATACTCCAACCCTCTTATTTCTCTAAGTAGGGGAGAGCTTTATTACCTCAATAGCATTGGAGGATCCTCAGGAATTTCTATTTAACATGTGAAAATATATAAGTGGGATTTTGTTCCCCTTCTAAAACAAGTTGATATATGGGGTAAAAAGAATGCAGCAATACTCTTTTAATTCACTTGATGCTTCATAATTAGAATAATTATTGGTCATTAGAAGAGTGTGAATTGCATCCTAACTACTGGAGACCTTTTAGAGATTTCCAAATATTTGATGTTCCTTTAACAGATTTCCTGTCCATCTTTGACCAATCTTCACCAGAGCCTTAACCTTTAACACTGGTTTTGAAGTATTTTCCAGGGCCCTTTTTATATACATGAATTTCTTTCCTCGGATATTTTGATTTTATTGGTCCTTCAATAGTTGAAAATAAAAACAGAATTGGCTAGCCACCGAGACTTTGCTGAGCCAGTTACCATTTACCCTTCTATTGTTATTATAATTCTAACGATTAATCTGGAGTAAATTTAAAAATGCAGCATGGGAACCAAAGCCACTTTAGCTGGAACCTTAGTTTTCACTGGATTGTTTGGCTGCTTTATGCTTTTAGTCTTTGATGGCTGGAAGACCTTTTCTGATATCTTTCAACTTACCAATCAGCCTTGCTATTTGAACTGAAACCTTTTTGTGTAGGTTCTTGATAATCCTGTGAATGGACTATGTATTTTGATCTGTTTGTCATGGATCTTCCAAGTGTGTTACTGAAATAATGTAGCTCATTTACAATTTAAAAATTTATTGCTGGTTATTGATTGGCAAGAATGAGGAAGTGCTCCCCTCTATCCTCAAATAATCTCCACCTTTAGCTTATTTGCATTCATTCTTCCATCACTTTGAGTTTTCTGCTCAATTCTCCCTCTGCTTTCATGGGACTTCAATCATGAAGAGGATTGCCTTTTTAACTGAGGCCTTAAGACATGTCCCTAGTGAAGAGGGGAAATGAGTTAGTCCTTTGTAGACTAACATTCTAAGAAGCAATGTTTTCATTGTTAAAACAAATACTTGATCTTTGTGCTGTGATTCCATCATTTACCGAAGCTTGGCTTATTTGCTAAGTGACCCCTTATTTGTCATCCTATCTACTGATTGGTTTTGGGCTTTTGATGCATGACTAAAGACTACATTGTTTGAATTTGATGGTCATGTCTACTTTTAACACGAGTCATTTCTCAATTTCGAGGCCAATTATTCTCAGGTTTGTGCTTAAATGTATTGTGAAGGCCTTTAACCCCGCTTCATAATTTGTGGCTTGATTTGTCCTATAAGGTAGACTAAGACCATTGCTTGTTGGACCGGTTTCATGTTTTGGGGGCATATCAAAAAACACTTTTTGAATTTAATGGCCATGTTAACTTTTAGCATCAATCACTCTCGATTTCTTTTCCTGTTATCCTCAGGTTTGAGCTTAAGTACATCTTGAAGGCCATGAACCCAGATTCATGTTTGTGGCTTGATTTTTGACTGTTTGTTCAATTTTTGTGTCTTGGCCTTTCTAGGATTCCTCTTTGAATCTCCATCAAAATGTAGCCTGTATAGGATTCCTCTTTGAATCTCCATCATAATGCCCTTCTTTTTAGACTCTAGGAATTTTCTTTATCCAAAACTAGTGCCCTCTTCTTTGCTTACAACTCATTCACCTATAATTTTGTGGCTCAATTAAGAAACCAAAACCATCACTTTTGTACAGGGATTCTAGCTTTTCCTCCACTTCCTTAAGTAATCTCTCCTTCTTATGTATTTTGTAAATTTCCAAATCAGTGGACCTATTTAGTCCTTTTGAGGTTCTCCTCAAATTGTACGGAAGCTGATCCCTGAGAGAATCCATGCATCCTTTAGTTTCTTGACATATTTTTCCTCCTTAACCATTCAGGATTTAGGTTGAAGTGATGAGGGGTCTTTTCTTTATAGGAGCCAATTCTAGTATTACAAGGTTGTGGTCAGAATCCCCTCCACATAAGGCTGAATTTGGATCTGATAGCTTCATCTAAAAAGAGGTCTGATATAAGAAAATGGTCCAACCTTTTCATTATTCTATATACTCCAACCCTCTTATTTCTCTAAGTAGGGGAGAGCTTTATTACCTCAATAGCATTGGAGAATCCTCAGGAATTTCTATTTAACATGTGAAAATTTATAAGTGGGATTTTGTTCCCCTTCTAAAACAAGTTGATATATGGGGTAGGGAGATTCTATGAAACCTGTGAGAAATGAAAGGTGGGATTTTTTTACTTTATAAAGAAAATTGATATCTGGGTAAGAAGCATGTGACAATGGTCTTTTAATTTTCTTGAAGCTCTATCAGTACTCTGTGAATGGTGGTAGTTGGAATGCAATGGTTTTCATTGGTTTTGATTATGCCTTTGTTAGATGTTTAAAGAGTGAAACTAACATAGTGGTTCTTCTTGATGATTATATTATACCTAAGTAAATCTGATGGTTAATGGGTTGGCTCTCTATTATTTTCTTCCATTGATTTCTTGGGTTGACTAATATGGCTTAGATGGTGTTGCAGTGTATTTCTAGTTTTCTGATTTTTGAATTTACTTTTTCACTATTCCCTGAGGGTCACTGAAAAATTTGCTCGCTGTCAAATAGAATCTCTTTACTTATTTATGTTCATGCAACATGTTTGATTTTTATACTTAAACATGTAGTTACTATGTTCTCATACCTATGTTCGTGGTTCGATGTTTATTAGATTTATAGATCTTTATATTTTACATCTTTATAAAGTTCTGGTTAGATGATTAAAGGCCAACGAGGTTTGGACCTTATCATTGCGTTTTTTGTTGTTGGATTTTTGATTCCTTGCCTCTAATCAAAGATCTCATTGGATTTTCATGACTTCATCAAGCTGATTTTGCCTCCATGGAATAGTATATGATAGCGTAGTAGATTGTTATGTTATTTTAAACATGCCCTCTTCATGATTTGTTGATGTTCACTGAATGATGTTTTGTCCTTTTATGCTTGTGATAAAGTGTTAACTGTCTTGTAGACTACTCTTTATTTGTGATCCTGAATTTTGCAGGCATATGAACTCCTTCCAGAAAGGGCAAAGAAAAATGGAAACATGCACTCTGCAAGAGAGCTAAGAGATGACTAAATAGCAAAAGCCCTGAAGGTGCTTGAATGCTCTTTGAAGAGACCAATGGAAGGGACACAGATTTTTGTTGATTGAAGTGGACAGATTTGAGCCAAGGAAACTTTTAAAGCTGTTGACTTATGCACTGTATTGGATTCGCTACTCCTTTCTTTGAGCTATTATGTTCTCTAGCCTCTGGTGTGCCTCTTTTACTGTCGCAGTGGTTATTTCTATTCACTCAAAAAGTGATGATTTGTAAAAATTTGAACTCAGATCAAGAAGCAACTATATATATATATATATATATATATATATATATATATATATATATATATATATATATATATATATATATATATATATGGCCATAGTAAAGTTTTCTTGTTTATGAATTTTTTGTGTAAATTCCCATAAAAAAATATTTTCTAATTGTTCCTAACGGAGTAGTAAAAAATGTGATCTTAAAGTGCCACAATGTGACTGTGTATCAATTAAAATACATGAAATAGATATCGTTAGTAACCCAAATGATAAGCATGTTCCATGTTTTCAGTAAAATTAAAATGCTATTGAAGGGTAGCTTGAAAGAGACTTTAGATGAAGGAAATCAAAGCAACAACATTTTGTGGCAAAGGATTACTCTATTAGAGTACACATAGCTGGTAATATTGATTACAGAGTCTGAGTTGGTTCGAGCATTGCATCAGCCTCTGAAACAGCAATGGCCAAAACCTGCACACAGGTAAAATATATATAAATCCACTCTTCACTTCACTACTTTGTGAATTGTGACAAAGCAGAATCTTACATCATCTAGAGCTGAAGACTGTTTAGATACTATTAAGTTGAGCTTCTCAAAACTTGACAGGGACGTTTAGTCCCTCTCTCTGTTAGTCCTTCTCTAACCTTCGGCAGTATGTTATAAAATGACATTGTAAATGAGGACTGCTTATATTAACAAGGAAATGGAGCCAAAACCAAAAGTCAAATTCTTGTTTACAGTCTTGTGTTAACTGCTTTTTAGTAGAAACAAAAAGGTGCAATTGTTCTTCCATACTTCTTAGCTATTGTTGCTGTTGTGAGACTGAATCCTAAACCGATCTATGTAGCCTATGTATTTTCAAAGCTTGGAGTATCCTCAAAAAGGGAATGGCCATAATAATTAGAAATAACAAAGTTCCATGGGATGGCCATGCATTTATGAAGCATGTAGAGGGAATTATTAATTTTCAGTTATCGATTTTCACCATGCATTTATAAAGCATATTAATTTTCAGTTATCGATTTTCACCATGCATTAACTGCAAGTAATCCTCTTAACTCTCTTACAAGAACAGCGAGAACACCAACTGCATATTTTCTAGTTTTTATCTAAGAATCCCTTTGTAGAGGAAAAACTAGTGCAAGATTTGGAGGAAGAGGAGTGGTCACATGGGAGATTTAGCATAGTAGACCATCATGATGGATGTGTTTTCTTGGAGAAATATTGACATTTCCTTACTTATGACACACTAGGTCCTTACTATCATGATAAATCCACAAGCACAAGATCTGAAATACAGAGAAGTCAAGCCAAAATAGAGTTGTGATCTGGGAAAACTATTGAGATGAAATCCAAGGGGGAGACGGGAAGAGTGACTGGGTGATTGAGAAATAAGTGTTATTAAGAATAAATTGCTTATAAACATAGTAAAGAAACCTTTCATCATTGATCAACAACCAACGAACAAATTATCTCACAGGTAGAAAAATTTTTATGTGCTTCTTGTTGGCAAGACATTCTTGAGAGGATCTCAAATCGAATTGGCAACTAGACCTTCCAATCTTTGAACTTGGAAGGTCGTGTGACCTTGATCAAAGATGTTCTTCAAGCTTTACCGCTATACCAAATTTCAGCATTGCCAACGCATACGCTGATTTATAAAGCTATCACTACCAAATTTTGAGATTTCTTGTGGCAAGGCACTAAGCACACTAGGAAGTGGGCTATAGTGGCTTGGGAGAAGGTATGTTAACCAAAGTTGGTAGGGGGCCTTGGATTGAGGGATCCATAAATGCTTAACAAAGCCTTGTGAGCCAAACTATTGTGGTGTTGGTTGCAAGGGGGTGGGAACTCTTCAAACAAGCATGGAACATAAAATACAATTAATCCATTTCCCAAGATGATAAACTCCCCTCCTCAATTTACTCCCTCGCCCCTTGGTTTTTCCAATCTTAACTTTGACGGGGTTGCTGAAGGAAATCCAAGCCCAACCAAGTATGGAGGATTATTCAAGGACTGGCGTGGAAATACTAAGGATATATGTTGGCAACTTTGGAATCACCAACAACAATGTTGTAGAGTTTATTGCTCTAGAACAAGGTCTGCAGAGCGCAAGCAAATAAGGCTTTTCTAATATCCAAGTGGATTGAGATTCCTAACTGGCCATATCCACAACTCAGAAATTTATCTAGGGTACCCTTGTGTCAAAAGTGGTTAAGAGTTGGGATTTTGAGTTATTGGTTTCTCGGATTCAAATATTGTTATCCACCTTTCCTTATGTGATCACATTACATTCTTGTTGGACTGGGAATAAGGTAAGCCAATCTTCTTGTAAATTGGGGATGCTGGGAGAGAGAATTGACTTTTAACTCCACATGGCCAATGCAAACCCAAATCAGTTGGGCCAATCAAATGATTACTATCGTCAAGGAGGATAAATATACCCCTTGGGGGGTGGACCCATGCACCGACAACCTTTTCTAATTTTTTATGGCTATAGGTTGTGTGTATATCTTGATGGTTTTTTGGTTTCTTGGTAATCTCTTGTTTTGGATATCTCAGCCTTTTTTGGCTACTGTCAAATTTCTGGTGAATGCACTACAAACCTACAAATCCATTAAGCGTAAGACTTGGTAAACTTTTGAAATGTTGTAGACAACAATAGAACTTATTGCCATAATAAAAAAGTTCCTCAAATTACAAATTTTTTTAACTAATTGACAAACATAAAATGTTAAAAATAATGTATCATTTTAAATATAAAGGAAACACAACTTTAAATAATATATCATTTTAAATGAACTAATAAAAACTAAACTAAATTAACCAGCTTTAGCTATATTAAATTTTCACATTTTAAAATATATTAAAAAATAATCTATAATTAATTTTCACCAATACTTGGACAAGTTCGTGCTGATTTTCATCAACGATATCTTGATTTATTCTTGGACGATGGAGGAACACCAAGAGCACCTCAGATTGGTGCTGCAAACCCTCCAAGAACATCAACTATATGCCAAGTTCAGCAAATGTGAATTTTATAAGGAACAAATACAATATTTGGGACATATAATCACTAAGGAAGGGATTGCAGTTGACCCTGAAAAGATAAGAACACTAATGGAATGGCCGGTGCCTAAAGATGTGGTGGACATCCGCTCCTTTATGGGATTAGCAGGCTATTATAGACGATTTGTGGAAGGATTCTCGAGGGTAGCATATCCCATTACTTCCCTACAGAAAAAGGGGAGGGCCTTTAGGTGGACCCTGGAGTGTCAAAGGAGCTTCGAGCAACTCAAATACCTGCTCACCACAGCGCCCGTTTTAAGCATAGCTGACCCCAATAGGAACTATGTGGTGTGCACAAATGCGAGCAAAGAAGGGGTAGGGGGTGTGTTGATGCAGGAAGGGAAGGTAATATCATATGAATCAAGGAAATTGAAAGAACATGAGCAGAAATATTCTGCTTACGACTTAGAATTGGCAGTTGTGATTCACGCCCTAAAAATGTGGCGACACTATCTGATGGGAAGAAAATTTCTGTTATTGACAGATCACCATAGCCTGACTAATTATTTTGGTCAACCCACTCTGAATGCAAGGCAGGCGCGGTGGGCAGATTTCCTGAGCAGTTTCGATTTTGAAATCAAGCATTTAAAAGGGAAGGAAAATCGGGTGGCGGACGCCTTAAGCAGGAAAGTGCAATGCCTATACGAAATTTCCTACAGTGAAGGGAAAAGCCCCTTCAGGGGAATTATTACAAGAGCAGCTGAACAGGATGCTGTTTACCAGCAAATACAGCAACCGACCAAGGAAAAATAGCCGAATTATGCCTTGGATGCTGCCGGAATGCTGTACTATAAAGAGAGATTGTATGTGCCCAATCAGAACAGTGTTAAAAATCTGATATTGGATGAATTTCATAAGAGTCATTATGCTGGGCACCCCGGGTATCAAAAGATGATTACTGCACTACGGAAGGAGTATTTTTGGCCGGGAATGAAGAAAGATGTGGCTGATCATTTGGCACGATGTTTAGAGTGTCAGCAAATCAAAGCGGAACACCAGCATCCTGCAGGATTATTACAACCGTTACCCATACCGGAATGGAAATGGGAAACCATTTCCATGGACTTTATAACAGGCCTGCCTAAGTCGAAGAAGAATAACGACTCCATCATGATAGTGGTGTACAAACTGAGTAAGTCAGCGTATTTTATACCGGTACAATCTACCTATAGGGCTGCGCAAATCGCCCATGTATTCATGTAGAATATATTTAAATTGCATGGGTTACCCAAGACAATAATTTCAGACCGAGATGTAAAATTTACATCGGTTTTTTGGAAGACACTGTTTGAAGAATTGGGGACTCAGCTGAATTTTAGCACAGCTTATCACCCTCAGAAGGATGGGGAAACTGAACGGGTGAAGCAGGTGGTAGAAGACATGTTAAGGGCGTATGTGATGCAACAACCAACCAAGTGGGAGGATTATTTGCACTTGGTTGAATTTGCGTATAATAATGGCTACCACACATCATTGCTGATGAGTCCCTTTGAAGTATTGTATGGGCGGAAGTGCCGCACCCCCTCGAGCTGGAGTGGACCGGAGGACAAATTGATGTTGGGTCCGGAGATGCTTAAGGAAATGGAAGAATTGGTGAAAAAGGTATGATCTAATTTGAAGGCAGCCCAAGATAGGCAAAAGAACTTCGCCGACAGGAAAAGAAGGTTTAAGGAGTATCAGGTCGGCGACCATGTATACGTGAGGATCCACGCAAGAAAAAGCACATTACAGTGGAGCGGATGTACCAAGTTGGCACCTCGATACTGTGGCCCATTTCAGATCCTAGCAAGAATTGGGCCGGTGGCCTACCAGCTCGCCCTGCCAAGTCACATACGGGTGGTGGGCTCCAGTATTGTAGCAATAATGCTACAACTCCTGGAGCTTCCTGTCTCTTAATTTTATCAACCCGGTAGTTCGTACAAACTTGGAAGCGACGGTGTTGTATGCACAAGTACTAGCTCTTGTCGCAGCTGTCACTTGGTCAGCTGGCACAAGTCCGCTAGGGCTCAAGCCAACTTCTATAGGCTCACAGAAGAAGCTTTATCAATGATGGACGAAAGCTAACTCAAAGGAGACTAGTCTAATTGCAGAAGGAAACTGAAAACCAATAAAGCATGGAAACCCTAGGAAACCCTAATTTGACTAGCTAGGCCCTAACTATGCAAAACTGTGAATGGAACAACTACCAACAATGCCATTGCTTGCAGTGAACTGAAATACGTGCATCTAAGCTACTTGCATATGGAAAATCATGTTTTTGTACTTTTTCATTAAGTGATTGGATTTATTGTGATGATGCTTTTGATTAGGGTTTGGTTGTGCAGGAGCGGTTGGAATGGAAGGAAAGCATGGGCAAGGTCAGGATGGCTAAGGGAGGTCCCAGAGGGTCTCCAGCATCAATCCCTAGAAGTCTACCACGTTCGGATGCTCAGCAACCGAGTTTGCAGACTTCTACAGGAAGTCTGCAGGGGATCCTACAGGAAACTCAGGGGTTTCTACAGGAAGGCTGTGCAATTCTACAGGATGATTGGCCGTGGAAGTTTTGGAAGATGGTGAAGGGTCGGAGTGGTGTGGAAGGATAGGTGAGATGGAGATGGAGCTGGTGGTGGCTCAGGAGCAGAGGAATCAGATGGAGGAAGAGTGTATCCAGTGGGTTGATGATTGGAAGGATGGGATCAATGAAAGTTGAAGGAGATGGAGCTATGTGGGAAATGAGAGAGTTGGAGGGTAAATGCGTAAGACAGAGGTTAAATAGGACTTGAGGATAGATCAAGAAGAAGAAGAAGGAAGCGGATTGAGAAGGAGCAGCGTAAATGAAACAAATGACTTATGCATCAAAACGAGAAATTCATTAACCTATGATAACTGTGCCATGAAACCTATGAACAGAAATGGAAAACAAGAAATGAAACCTATGCGTGGAAGTGAAGTGTGGAAGTATGGTTCGATGTCAAAAATGCATGGATGGATATTAATGAAAACGTTTATGTTGCAGCTTGCATGGAAATGAGAAGAACTGCTTTTCTTTTTGGTGGTTGGTCATGGACTACACCCCAATCCCTAACAGAGAGATGGCAGTGAGCCTTTACAACCTTTTTGCTGGAGCTCCAAGAGATTATATCTATCCTCCTATCAAACTTAAGCAACTGAAAGCAAATCACCATAAACTAGTCCTATCTATGCTCATGAAAACGACTAAATTACCAAACTGTGAATTCGAATTGCATGTGAAAATAAACAAACTCAAAGTGCTGGAACGAAATGCAAACACATTACAACACTGAGGAGATCTATTGCTCTCAGGTTGGGCCCTAACCTGAGAGCTATATCTCCTTGAGAAAACTCAAAACTAGATCAAAATCTACCTTCTTTATTCATAACCTGATGTCATGCCAAATTGGCTTACAAAAAGGAACAAAAACTGAGCTCTAGCTCGTACTTTCCAATTACAAGAGTAATGCCAAGGTTCAAAAAGCTTCTCTGCAAGGCTACGGCCTCAGTAGTTATGCAAAAACGATCATCCAACAGATGTCCTTGATTTTAGGAGCTCGGCTGTCCAACTAAAGTTTAACTGCTGATCCTGTAGGACAGTCATAACTATTGTTCCTGTAGAACAGTTATAACTGCTGTTCCTGTAGAACAGCTGGCTGCTTCTAAGCTCGGTGGGGAGATGGATTGGAGCTCGGAGTTCTTGGTGGGAATCACGAGGAAGGTCCCCAAGACCGTGGACATCCTCTCCTAAAAACCAGCAGTGCCACCTCATTGTCTCCTTGTCTCCTTTTTCGTTGTCTTTTTCTCCCTTTTAATGCCAAAAACCTGAAAGCATCATGCATTAGTCACGTAGATAAAATGTCTACCCTTCTTCCTACAAACAACACGAATAAACTAAGAAATGCATGCATAAGCAGTAAAAAGTGAATGGTTTGAGCAAAGCAAGTAGGCCAAATGAGCCCAAATTATACCAAAAATTGGGGCTCATCATCACCCCCCAGCTAAACTATTTGCTCATCCTTGAGCAACTTAGTCCAAGTCCTCATCTTTCATTGCTTTCACTGCTTCTCTTGCATCCCAAGGCTCTGTGGTAGGGTCCTCTCTGTAGATGTGAAACCCTGCTTTTCTGTTTACCTCTTCCCATTGTTGACTGTCATCTTCCTTTGTATTTCCTTCAGTCAATCCTAGCAATAGTGGTGGGCTGAGTTTAAGGCCAATCCAGCTGGCCTGGAGGCTTTGCATGGACTTCTTGTAAAGGTCAACCCTTGCCAAAGCTTCTCTCATCCGGATGGGGGTATGGTACTCTCGGATTTTCAAGCTGTGGGCCATGGTATTCCATCTGCGTGCACAAGCCTGGGCAGCACTTTCTCCCAACAACCTTTCCATGTCTTCAAAGTGAGCTATGGCCTGGGCTTGTTGGTCCATAAACCTCAAGGAAGCTGTGGGATCCGTAGCCAACTGTTGGTGGGTTGAGATGAGTGCCACCGGGTCCTCTAGTTCTGGCCTAATGAACAGTGGTTCGCTCACTTCTCGGTTCATGACCGATTTTGCTTCAGCTGCTCTTTGATCTTCATGGTTTAACCATGAGGCGAGGGCCATCAATTGCATATCACCCAAGGCAATGTTGGGATCCCATGAGACTTCATTAGGCAAAGCCAAGTTGTGGAGGTAAAACTCTGCCAATTTGGCTTTGTCTTCTGCCGAACTAGTAGTGCATAATTCAGAAAATTGTTGTGGGTTTTGGATGTGTGCAATACCTCTTTGGGCCAAGGTGTTTATTTGGAACTGAAGCCATTGATCCTTTAAAAACAATCCATAGGATTTTGCAGGCGTTCTGCACTGAATTGCTTCCATGGCCCAACTGGCCATGCAGGCCAATTGTGCTTCCTTTTGTTGCAGCTGTTCCTTTAAGGCTTGCACTTCAATTCTTGTCTGTTGTTCTGCTTCCTGTAGAAGTGTCATTGGCTCTTCAAGACTGGTGGTCAGCTCCTTTTTGCCTCCTTGTTCATTTGTGATGTCCTTGGAGGATGTTCCTGCCCCTGCCTTTAGTTCTTGTAGCTGCAACCGTAACTTCTGATTTTCTTCCTGTAGAAGCGCCTGCTGGCAACTAGCCACATGTTTAGCCATGGTGAATTCACTCCTGACCTCCCTGAGTTGATCCTGTAGAGGGCCTATGTCCGCCACCCCCTTTGATTTGGCGATTTGCATCCATGTGTGGGAACGGACTCTTTCTTTCTCTAGTTCAAAAAATAGAGGTACAGTAAATTTCTGTGGTATGATTTTGCCCGCCTCTAAAAAGGTGTAATATGAATTCATATTGGGCGAAGGGCTAGGTTCTGGTATATGTTCTCTTGCTGTTTCTTCAGGCGGTTCTGCCTCATCCTCCCTTGGTGATGAGGGCCCTTCTCCTTCCCTCTTTTCTGTTTCCTGTAGCCGGGCCAGAGTATCCTGTAGAACATTTTCAGCTTCCTGTAGCTGAGTTTGTTCTAACTTCTCTTGCCATGTATTCTTCTTTGGACTCCCCTTCTCGTAGGTAACTGTGATCCTGGAGGGTGATTTTTCCTTGGGAGAAGCAGGTGTATCTTCGATGACAATCGGGTTGCTGGATTGAGGTGGTGGCTTGCCCGTTTTTATCCTAACGCTTCTCCGGGCTCTAAAGTACAGAGGGGTCTCCCTCTTCCTCTTGTCTTTTTGCTTAGGTGGCGTGCTGAGGCCAGCGAATACCGCTGCTGCTTCCCATGCCAGAATATCCACCTTCTTCTCTTTGGGTTTTACCTTTTTGGGGCTTCCTGTAGAAGCCTGTTTTTCAATGATTTTTGGGCTTCCTGTAGAAGCCTGAGTTTGTGTTTTCGGGCTTCCTGTAGAAGCCTGCTTTTGCTTTCCTGTAGACACAGGTGTCTCCACTTCCGCTTGCTTGCCTGCTTGAGTTTTGATTTTTGCTTTGGGTGTAGGTGCTGTTGAGGTACTTGGGCTGACGTGGGCCACCTCTGCTTTGTCCATTCTGCTCTTCATCCTCTTTTCCCTTGCTGACAAGATAGGCGTGCCACCTTTTTCTTGGTCCTTCTTTTCCTCATGCTTCTTCCTTTGTTCTTCGGCCACTGCTTCGTGTTCCTCACTGCTAGAGGAACCCGTTTCGTCGATCAACATTTTAATATCCCCATCTTTGGTCAAATTGCGGAAGGATTCCCATGAGAGGGGGACCTTATATGAGTGCAATGCATCTTCCACAAGCAGCTTTATTAACCCATGGTGGGCTATCTGATCAGGTATGCCCTCTCTTAGCTTTGTAGCACACTCCATTAGGGACTGCAGGAGATAATAAGGGATGCTCAGTTTTTGCTCTACAGGAAGGTCAATTCGGTGCCTCAACTCAGTGAGTAGCCGAAAGTGATATGCATACACGATGCTGACCCGACCTTCACAAGTAATATATTTCATGATTTGCAAACTGACTTCATTCCAAGGTGGTGATAGACTCGTTCTTCTCACCCCGTTTTTATCCTCCGAGAATTCTTCCTCAGGTGGAAAGAATTCCTTCTTTTCCTGCTGACTCAGCTTTCTCTCCTCTTTATCCCACGGCAGACCCATAGGAAGTTCTGTGATCTGACTGATATGTTCTGGGGTGAGTTTGAGGCTTAGACCTCTGAAGTTTACTGTGGCCAGTGTCTGGGATTTAGGCTTCAAAGCCTGCAAGAATTCCTCGGCTACTTCATCATCGTAGCCCTGCAACTTATCACAAAAAGGCATCCATTGTGCTCTGGTGAAGAGCTCTACCACTGCCGGGTTTCTCCTTAAGTTAGTTGAATCAGTGGGCTCTCGTCTTATAAACCCACCCAGCATGATGAACACGGTCGTTTTAACTAAAGGTGGCAGATGCAAAAGAGATTTGGTCTATGAAGACAGAGCATGCACATACAAAATTTCAACACAGACTACTTATACCAACATCCTGTAGAACGGTAGCAACGATACAACAAACAACAATTCCACCAATATCTTTATAACCTGACTGTGGACGATGGTCTTGCCACTTCTAATAACCAGTTACATTAAGAGTTCAGGGTTACCTCCTTAATTGGCCACCTTTTTCGCGAGGCACCCGCTTTCCTGTAGATGACTACGTTCCTGTAGACTGCGTTCCTGTAGAACTGCGCTCCTGTAGAACTGCGTTCCTGTAGAACTGCGTTCCTATAGAAGCCGCGCGCAATTCTCGGGGAGGACTGTAGTTGGCCGCGCTCGCGGTGTGCTTGACCAGCGTTCTGGTAGCCAACAACTCGGCGTATCAAAGTGCAGAGGAGATCAGAATAGCTATCCGAGTTGAAGTGTTGGATGATAAATGCATGCGCATGATTTAGCCGATTGGATTTTGAATCGGCGGAATCCATGGCGCGGGGGATGAGCTGTCCCCGCCGGACCATTGGGCGACATCATCCATCCTCCGCCTGTGTATTCACTTGCTGCGGCATTCATTCCCACAGATTTGCCGCCGCTTTTCCTGTTAAACTTATGCTTCTGACGAGAGTGTTCCCCACGTGCATGCCGTTCATTCTCTTTGTCGTGGCCGCCACCCAAACATCCAATTACACTTTAACTAGCCGACGTGGCCAGTCGACTGGCCATACGGCCGCTCAACCATTCAATTTTACGCTTTGCAAACAATTTCAAAGTTAGATTCATGCGATTTGATGG
The DNA here is from genome assembly GCA_031772625.1 of Pinus tabuliformis. Classification (NCBI taxonomy): domain Eukaryota; kingdom Viridiplantae; phylum Streptophyta; class Pinopsida; order Pinales; family Pinaceae; genus Pinus; species Pinus tabuliformis. Next base: position 313,190,326 of record CM062808.1, on the reverse strand, counting down.
AAGGAAGGGTGGAGACACTTACCTGCGCGGCTGCACACGATTTTTCCAGTTCTCGGACGATGGTGAGCGGATCTACCTGCTGCGTGCGACTTACACAGACCCGAAAGCTCGTGGTTACAGGCTGCCAAAGCTGGAGTGGGTGGTTTTGCTTGCATGCGCCCGCGTTTCATTTCGGATGGCGGTGCTGTGAATGGTATCCACTCGAGCAGGTTGAACTGTTACAGGATCCCCGCGAGGGGTCTCGTAACAGTCCTTTCTCCTTGGGTGCATGCTGCACGATGGCGGTTCTGGCTTCTCGATCACAATCCCGGAGCTCTTGATGCATGTGGTATGAGATTCCATCATTTGTTAACTTTGGAAATGGCTTTCCCGCGAGAATTCATCGATTTTCTTTGTTTGTGCAGGGACTTGGCCGCATGTCGACACGGGTGGTGGGGCATGGTGACAGCAACGTGCAAGGATGCCAACAGAGGCTTGCATGCATCCAAACCAATCCATGGTCGCGAAATCTCTTTTTAAGATGAATTCTGGCCGTCCAAAACTCCTACAAGAAGTTTCCTGTAGACACAGAGCTTCCTGTAGAAAGTTCGGCCTTCCTGTAGAAAGTCTGCACTTTCCTGTAGAAAATCCGCGCCTTCCTGTAGAAAGACTGCGCCCTCCTGTAGAAAGACAGCAGCTTCCTGTAGAGGATTCAAACCATGATAAAATTGCACATACCTTGAAAAACATGGGTGCTCTTGGAGGAGGTACTGATGAGGTTCCTGGACAGCATGATAAGGACCCTTGGCTGTGAGTTGAAGGGCTTCCTCTTCTCCATAGAGCATCTGCAACCTGCAATTTTTACCATATTTTGCTTATTGTGTTTTCTTTTTTCTTCTCTCTTTTTTTTTCTTTTTTGAAAGATAACAGGGGCGCCTCAAGGAGGTTTTCACCCGTTCCATCTGCCCTGAGCGCCTCAGAGAGGTTTTCACTCAAGGATCTTTTTCAACCTTTTCTCTTTTTTTTTTTTTTTTGAAAAGCAATAGGAGCGCCTCAATGAGGTTTTCACCCCTACTACCTGCCTTGGGCGCCTCAGAGAGGTTTTCACCCAAGGATCTTTATTTATTTATTTTTTTTTTTTTTTTTCAGATATTCTTTCAGGGTGTGCCAGAGGCAGAGGCAGAACCCTTCTCTATGACCAATACAGATTTCTCCATAGTTTTGATAAACTCTTGTCTTGAGAGAGGTCTCATGTAGATCTTCAATCGATGCCCATTGACAAGCATGGGAATGGCTTCCTCATCAATGGTTCGAATGATGACAGATCCATTGTCATGGCATTTCTCCACTGTATATGGTCCTAGCCATCTGGTTCTCAACTTCCCCTTGAAATCTTTGTATCTGGAATCATACAACAAAGCCCAATCTCGCAGCTGAAATTGCTTGTCATGGAGATGTTGGTCATGCCACACCTTCCTCTGAAGTTGAACCACTTCTGAGTGAAGGAGGGCCTGCATGCGGTGCTCGTCCAGGCCATTCAGCTGCAGCAGCCTTTGTTGTTGTGCATGGCTGAGATCTAGGTCCAGCTGAGCTGCCATCCTCAAGGTGTTGTATTCAAACTCAATGGACAGCAAAGCTTTCTTCCCATAGACCAGCTCGTATGGTGTGAAACCGGTGGTGGTCTTCCAAGTGGTGTTGTAGGCCCATGTGGCTTCTACCAGGCGATCTGCCCAGTCCTTTCTGCTGCTGCTCACCACTTTAGTCAAGATCCCTTCTAATGCTCTATTGGTGACTTCCACCTGCCCATTTGCTTGAGGGTGATAAGGGGTGGAAGTCATGTGCTTGATCTTGTGATGAGCTAGGAGATCTTCAACCAGGTTGGAGGTGAACTGGCTCCCTTGATCGGTGACCAGCTCTCTTGGATAGCCAAACTTATAGAAGATGTTCTCTCTTAGGAACTCGGCCACCTTTTCTTCTGTTGCTGCTTTGATTGCTTTGGTCTCTGCCCACTTTGTCAAATAGTCAGTACACACAATGATGTAAGTCCTTTGCCTCGAAGAGGGGTTGATTGGGCCTACAAAGTCCATGCCCCACTTCTCAAAAGGCTCAAGAGTCACTTGAGGTTGGAGAGGCATCTCATCCCTTTGGGTCGGTTTCCCCATTCTTTGGCATTGGTCACACTGACTGACATATCTTCTGACATCTTGATGAAGTGTGGGCCAATAGTAGCCTGCCTGCAGGATCTTGAAGGCAGTTCTCTTTGCTGCAAAATGCCCTCCACAAGGCCCATCATGACAAGTGAGGAGGATATCAAAGACTTCCTCCTCCCTTACACAACGCCTTAAGATCTGATCGGGGCCAAGCTTGAACAGATTGCCCCCGATCCAAGTGAATGAGGCACTTTTTCTGATGATTCTACTCTTCTCTCTGGAAGATAGGTGTGAAGGGAACTGTGCTGAAACAAGATAGTTTGCTATATCAGCAAACCATGGAGAGAGTACTGAAATAGCAAACAGATGTTCATCAGGCATCTGATCGTCCACTGTTCCATCCTCATCTGCAGACAAATCCAATCTAGATAAAAAGTCAGCAACAACATTTTCTCTACCTGGTTTATCAACAATGGTTAGATCAAACTGCTGCAATAAAAGTAACCATCTAATAATACGAGCATTCACATCTGGTTTATTCATCAAATATCTAATAGCAGCATGGTCAGTATGTACAAAGGTCTGGTAACCGGTAATATAATGTCGGAACTTGTTCAATGCATGGACCACAGCCAAGAATTCTTTCTCGGTTACAGTGTAATTCAGCTCAGCTTTGGACAAGTTTTTGCTAACAAAGTAAATGGCATATGGAAGTTTCTGCTCAACTTGTCCTAAAGCTGCACCTATGGCTTTGTTCGAGGCATCAGTGTGGATGTGGAAAGGTAGGGCCCAGTTTGGACCTCTCAGGATTGGGGCTGACACCAACTTGTCCTTCAATTCATTTAAAGCCCTCTGACAATCGTCAGTCCATTTAAACTCCACATCTTTTGCCAACAGACCAAACAATGGCGAGGCTAGCTTGCTGAAATCTTTAATGAATCTCCGGTAGTATCCTGCTAATCCCAAGAAACTCCGGACATCCCTTACCTTTTGAGGAGGTGGAACCCTCTTGATGAGAGCAATTTTGTTAGGATCCACCTGCAATCCTTGGGAAGAAATGGTATGGCCTAGCACGGTCCCCTCAGTCATTAGGAATTCACATTTTTCAGGACTAAGGGACAAGTTCATCTCGGTGCATTTGGTTAGGACTTTCCCCAGGTTGGACAATGCTTCCTGGAAGTTGGCCCCATAAGGAGTAAAGTCATCCATGTATATTTCCACTGCATCATGGACCAGCTCCGAGAAGATGCTCAAGACAGCTCTTTGAAAGGTAGCAGGAGCATTGCATAGCCCAAAGGGAAGGACTCGATAGGTAAAGGTACCCCAAGGACAAGTGAAGGTGGTCTTATCTTGGTCTTCCGGGCTGATTTGGATTTGATTGTGCCCGCTAAACCCATCCAGGAAAGAGAAGAACTTCTTTCCTGCCAGTCCATCCAACACTTGATCTATGAAAGGTAGAGGGAAATGGTCCTTCTTGGTAGCTTTGTTCAGTTCTCGGTAGTCCACACAAATTCTCCATTTCCCATTTTTCTTGGGAACCAACACTAGAGGGGACACCCATTCACTATCTGAGATGGGGTAGATGAATCCGGCATCCAACAGTTTCTGCAATTCTTCCTTGACAATGTCTTTAAGGGCTGGATTCATTCTCCTCTGAGGTTGCCTAACCGGTTTACAATCCTCTTTGATGTATATATGATGGGTACAGACCGAAGGATGGACTCCTTTCATTTCCTTATAGCTCCAAGCAAAAGCATCTAGGTGGTTGGCCAACAGACTACACAGCTCCTTTTCCTGGGAAGGAGATAGGGAGGAGCTGATCTTCAATGCTTTCTCAGGGCCGAACTCCACATTCTTGACTCTGGGAGTAACAGGGTTGGTTGTACAGAGATCCACTAAGGTGCTAGCTTGGGCATCCTCCACCAATTCCTCTAAGGGTAGTGCACTGGAAGGTGGATTCTGGATCAAGGTCTCGATCAAGTCATCCTCGGTTGGGGGGTCTTTTCTAGTGGTATCTAAGGTGCACAGAGGTGCTGAGTACACCTCGTCTTCTTCTCCTTCTTCCAACCAGAGTGGTAAATCATGCTCTAAAGAAGGTTGGGCAGGAGGGTATAGGACTAGCTGCTTGGACATGGGACCATTTTTGATGGTCATGTTTCCTGCCCGACAACTTATGTAAGCATCTGCAGTGGCTAACCAAGGCCTTCCCAAAATGAGAGGATATCCAGTAAGCTTGGCCTTTGGTTGCAGAACCAGGAAGTCTGCAGGGTATTCCCAAGAATCAATGGAGACCATGACATCCTCCACAATCCCTTCGGGAGTCACGGTGGAGCGATCTGCTAATTGCAGTACTGTCGAGGTCTTCCTCAAGGAACCCTGAAGATTGAGTTTAAGCATGGTATCCCTGGTCATCACATTGATGGCCGCCCCCAGATCAATCAAGGTGTGGGGGATAATGGTGCCATTGATGTGAACATCTACTACAGGACTTCCAGGATCTAGGTACTTTGGGCAGATGACTTGTCCTAGCATAAGGTCAGACAGTTGTCCTATGACATTGATAGTTGAGGCATCTTTCTTCCGTCTGCCTGGGTGTTTGAAACACTTCTCCTTAACCAGCTTGTTATATATTGGCACATCCTTGATGGCTTGGAGAAGTGGGATTTTTACACACAACTGCTTGAGCTCACCCAAAAGCTCATCTTCTTCTGGGTTAGGTTGTGTGGTGGCTGTTAGTCTCTCAGGAAAGGGTGGAATAGCCTTTGGTTCACTTTCCTGTTTATCTTCCTCATCCTCTGGGGGAGGAGGTTGGCGATCTGGTAGAGTCTTTCCAGATCGAAGGTTGATCTCCTGGATCTCCACGGCATAGGTAGGGCATGAGGTTTCCCCAGTGTATACCTGCTGGGCCTGTCTATTGTTGGGGTTCGGGTTCGGTTGAGCAGGCATTTGAGGTTGCCTTGGAGGAGCAGGAGGTAATGGTTGAGGTTGCACTGGTGGTGGAGGCAAAATGGCAGGAGGAGTGTTGTATTGGGGCCTCCACCCCGATTGAGGTGCATTCCATTGAGGCTGTGGCTGGGTATGTGAGTGATATGGATGAGAAGCAGGTTGAGTGGGGTACTGAGGTGGATAAGACCATGGAGGAGGCATGGACCATGAAGGATGAGCAGGGGGACCCCAGGAAGGCATAGGAGTTGACTGGTTGGGGTTGTAATAAGCTTGAGATGCCCCTTGCATCCCCTGCTGATAAGGTCTAGATCCTTGTGGCCTCCTTTGGTTGAGGTAATAGAGAGGCTCTGTGGGAGCTTCGGTCCCTTGGTACATGGCTTTAAAACCAGGTAAGGTTGGACACTGATTTGTGGGATGGTCCTCCTCACAAACGAAACACACTTCAACCGAATGCAATGGACATTCGTTCTTAGGGTGCCTCCTTGTGCACCTAGGACAGAAGATAGCCAAGGCTCTCTCAGCCTCTTCTTTCTTTTGCTGAATCCTGAATGTATCAAGCTGCATGGCAATGGTTTGTCTCACCTCACTCTTAAGATCTTCTAATTGGTTTGCAAGCTCATGTTTGGAGAAAGGGATACTAGTTGAGAGGTGGTTTCCTCTACCTCGTTTCCGAGCTGCCCTGGAGTGGTTTCTAAACACAGTCTTGATGTCCTCATAAGGCAGTTGGTAAATGTCCCCCCCAGCTAACATGTGAAGGGTATCTAAGAGGTCTTCAGGGACTCCTCGGAGTAGGACCAACTTGAGGGATTCAGGGTCAAGTGTGCATCTGGCCCGCTTATAGCTTAGTTGGAACCTCTCCTCATAATCCTCTAAGGACTCATCATTTCCCATGGACATCCGAAAGATTTCCCCCTTTGTTTCCTTGGACCTACAGTAATCCCGGTACTTGGTGTTGAAAGCTTGCTGCATCTGAGCCCAAGTAGTGATACTATTCCCAGGTAAACCCATGAACCAGCGTAGTGCTGCATCCTTGAGAGTGGAAGGGAAAAGTTTCAACTTTTGCTCATCTTCAGTATAGTCATAGGTTCTACAAAGGACAGCAAACTCAAACAGGAAGGTATCTGGATCTTCAGTGGTCAACCCATGGAAGTGAGGTAAGGCGGAGGGGCTAATGTTTTTCATTTTCATCTCTCCATTGGTCTCTCGGATGGAGAAGGCACCTTCTATTCTCTCATCTTCTCTTCTATTATCAGCCATAGCTTCAAATGGAGTAGTCTCTAACTCTTCTTCTACTATAGGATCTTTGGATATCTCAGGATGTTCACCTATAGGTTCTTCTGGGTCACTGTCACCAAAGAGGAGAGAAGGGTGACTCAGTGATGTGGTGGGGGTGTTTGGTAGGAATTTGCCTGATCTATCTCGGTTCCTACGAGGCATGAAATGGAAAAGACTTTCTTTTTTCTCTTTGATTGCTTTTGCTTTGCTTTTCTTTTGGTACCTGCAAAACTGAGACAGATTGATCTACAACTATCTATGAAAGATGCAAAATTAACTGAAAGCAGGAAAGGACCAATCTACTTTGCTCAAATGAAATTGCAGGAAGGAAATGCTAGTCTACGCTTGCAGAAAGGAAATATATATATATATATATATATATATATATATATATATATATATATATATATATATTCAGTTTATCTATATTTAAATTTTAAATTTTATTGAAATATTACATTTCTATTATAATTATAAAAATATAAATTTATATAATTTAAATATGTATGGTATAAATAAAAAATTAACATATCAAATTGTGAAGATAAACATAAACAAATATAAATAAATTTTTTTTATTAAAATAAAAATGAAAAATACTATTAAAATAAAAATGAAAAATATTATTAAAAAAAGTTGTGTTCTATGTAAATTAACAACAAAATTATCTTCTTAAAGCTAACTTAACCCATATTGGTCTCTCCCTCAGTGTCAAGTTTGACATTGAAACACAACACTTCATCAATGCGGGCAACCTGGATTTTTTTTAAAGCAAGTTTTAACTTTTAGTGTTTTATTGTTTTATTATTTTTTATTATAAACCACTTTGAATTCAATGTTATTAGTCCTTGCCAAGCCAAGACTTTAGCAATAGATTTACTTTTGACTACTCATCAATTAAATTTTAACAAAGATATTCTCTAATATTTAAATTTATTATATATATAGATATTTTTTTTTCGTTAATTCATATTTAAAAATCTTATTTCCACTTCCACAACGCTGCAATAAAGCATGGTAAAATACTCGTTTTAACTAGATGCTATACCACATCCGACGTTTATACAACTGCATTTCCCCAAAAATACGAAAACTTGGTTAATGTAATTGTTTCTCGTTTCATTATCAGTTTTCTTATGTTAATAACCAATATTTATTTATGAATTCAATAATCCATAAAATCTCCATTGAGGAATTGTTTTGTTGTTCAAATGCTGACTAACTAGCATTTGCATCAGATGTTGCAAAGAAAACGCCGTAAGGCATAAAGTGCGGAAATCCATTATCCATGTAGTGTGTGCATTATTCAACAAGGTGGATCTCTCTAAATTTGTTGCAAACATTTATGTTGTTGCATTGCTAATTTATTTAGTGGATATCACAATGAGACTTTTCAGAACATTAGATACCTCAGTGTTAGACAAGGGATGAACAAAGAGGAATCCCAGATAAAATGGAGACTTCTGACTTATTTTAAGTTTGATACATTATAGGTGCTAAATGCTTTTTCTAACCCTAGCATCGCTTCTAATCCTAAAAGAATTCCACAATGTTCTGATTTTTATTGAGAGTCTAATGATTACTATCGTCAAGGAGGATAAATAAACCCCGCGGGGGGTGGACGCATGCACCGACAACCTTTTCTAATTTCTTATGGCTATAGGTTGTGTGTATATCTTGATGGTTTTTTGGTTTCTTGGTAATCTCTTGTTTTGGATATCTCAGCCTTTTTTGGCTACTGTCAAATTTCTAGTGAATGCACTATGAACCTACAAATCCATTAAGCGTACGACTTGGTAAACTTTTGAAATGTTGTAGACAACAATAGAACTTATTGCCATAATAAAAAAGTTCCTCAAATTACAAATTTTTTTAACTAATTGACAAACATAAAATGTTAAAAATAATGTATCATTTTAAATATAAAGGAAACACAACTTTAAATAATATATCATTTTAAATGAACTAAGAAAAACTAAACTAAATTAACCAGCTTTAGCTATATTAAATTTTCACATTTTAAAATATATTAAAAAATAATTTATAATTAATAAAAAAATCATTAAAAATTCTGCAGAGGATGCTTTTAACATTCATATATATATTTGAAGCGCAAATAAATGATAACACATATGTTTCATATATTAAAAAAAAAAATTTGAATGTTTAAAAGACTACCAAATAGATGGTAATGGACTATTACAAAAGACTCTTACATCATTTCTTTATGATGTTTGGTATGTTATTGAAATAAAGCTGCTCCTTTTCAGAGTTTTCTCACAGCCATTTAAGCAATTGAATGTGCTATTCTTAGCAAGCAGCTTCTACCCGTGTCTTATTTACCTTAGTTTCAAGGGTTGTTATAGTCAACGATATATATTAATCAGAAAGGTTGGAGTAACTAACTTTGCAGATAGCAAACTTGTATAAGCCAGTAACAGCCTTTGAAATCACCTTTACATTGCAAAACTGACTCACTTTTCAGCTTCATCAGTATTGATTATGAAAATAATACATATCAAATAAAAAACAAAATGATATTTCTAAATATCAAATTGTTCTTATCAGGATTCATTAGCCCAATTGGCCTGGTTCATATCAAAATTCCTTGGCCCAATTGGCCTCACTACCCACTCTAGGCATGCTAGTCTGCCTCTTGGCAAACACATCTACTTTGAAGTTCGCCCCACACATCTGCCTCTTACTATCAACACGAGGCATTGGCATCAGCTTATTCAGAGGATGTTCAAAACTCTGCAAGCCATCTAATATAGAGAAAAAACAACCTGCAACGCCAAATGCAACATCAATATAAATAAGAGACAAAAATTAGATCACTATGCTTGATGTGTGAAACAGTCAGAGAATAGATAAGGTCTAATTTAGCAGTCGAATATTACCTCGGGGAAAAGGAGCAAAAGATTTTCCACATCCCTCTTTGAGGACATGTGGATCATCAGATAGGACAAGGCAACCATCAGGTGCAGTGCCCCAGAAGAAAGGCACTGAACCATCGGCATCCTGGAAATAAAAATAGTGTCCGAGTCAGAATGCCAGGAAATCCACAATTTCTAAGGAAAGATTTTATTCAAATAAATACTCAGTGCAACATTTTTGGGGTCTATGGGAAAATTTTTCCATACATTTGCGAAGGAATACCAACCATCATGTAAGAATTTTAAATGTTTTTAGCAAAGAGGTATTTTCACGAGCCAAACTCCTATATCATGTCCCATATATTAAAATGGCAAGTCAAAAACGATCTCCCCAGAGTCAAGACCAGATCCCTGAACTTGGAGGAGTCCATTAAAGCAGAAAGTCAGGTTGAACGACTTAGATCTGAGTTGAGTCAGTATGCTGACTTGAATCACTATGTTACCATATCATCAAGTTCAGTAGAATAAATTCGATCATCCTTCTCTATTTACAGTCATAATAATTGAAGCCTATATCTTAACAATGGCTTTAACAAGAGCAGCAATGTAGATATTCTTTATATTACAGGGTTTCTCTTGGATGGCCAACTCTGCTGTGTTTCTCAACTATGATCAGTAAGGTAGGCCAGGTTAGTTTTAGCTTTTGGGACTTATAGGTATATGGCTAGGGTATGGATAGCAATTTGTAATGATGGGACACCTTCTTTCATCCGTGACCTTAATGAAAGTTATGAATTTGACAGGTCTATCTTGTAAATTTTCCAAAATAGTAACTGTCTTACACCATAAAAGGATAGTAAGTGCCTTACAACACAAAAGGATAGTAAGTGCCTTACAACAGAAAAAAGAAAAACAGTATATATATTAAAAGAGTAGACATGTACTTCTACTTCTAGTTTTAAAAAGGATCTATTATCTACTTCATTTCAGAGTATATTCACGTTAGAAGAGTCACTGAGTTCTAGTCATTATATCCATAAACCAGATTAATGTATACTGCAAATATGTTGATGTTATCAAACCGTTGCCAGTTAGGATGGATCCTGAAACCTGTGTGTGGCAAATTCGCCAAAAGACCGCGAGTTGACTGGAAAAATCTCTACATTGCCATTAAGCCACAAGTTAATTTGAAAGCTAAAGTTATGGCACAGATTTTTCTCAAGGCTTGTAATTTGAATTTGCTAAATCTTCCTTTCAAAAGGATCTCATCATAACTCATCTAAGAATGTAAAGCGAATCCCCTCGGTGACTAGCTTTGTCAGCCACATAGCGAACAGCCAACAGTGCCCTTAATGTTCCAACTGCTCGACATATACACATTATGAAATTATAAAGCACATAAATATATGTATATACCCACACTCAGCACACGCGCTTATTCTCCTCGACTTCACATTGTGTGTGCCACATTGAGAATATCCGTAAGGAATATGTAAAAGGAGGTCACAGGAATCTGATGCTCAGAGATCCAACTTGGGTTTGGGAACAAAGCAATTCTTTTGTCTACCGCGTATCCTCATCAGTATGTGAGAAGAGCTCTGTGAAGGAGAGCTAAGCTAGGACATTAGTCTTGTAGCCTGGTCCCCAATGTACCTATTCGGGAAGACTCAGACTCTCAGGGAATCATTCTACTGAACTGAGCAAGGTATGTAGCCTTCATTCCTTTCTTCCTTTAAGCTAGGAAGAACTGATGAAGGCAGATGCAACATATCAACTATGAGACAAGCAAGGAGCTCATGAAACTGAGACTTTGAAACTCTCCCCATTGGGAGTCATAACCACAGGATGGATTCTTACAACATATTGACTTTTTCCCGTTATAACAATTTTAAAATAAACAGCGGAACAAACCTGGTGTGTTACTCCGGTGTACCTTGGTGGCGAGCAGCAGAGCGGAGGAAGCCCAGAGCGGGAGGCGCCTAGTCGAGGAGGAAGGTGAGTGAGCAGATCGCGATCGGGACCTTCCTCCATTTCGAATCGGGCGATCTGTCAGCGAAATTTCAGGATGCCAGCTCGGATCCGATCTGCGTCGAAAAATCAGGGAGTGAATGCGGAGCGGAGGAAGGGGTGGCGGAGCCAGGGGAGAGTGGCGGAGGGCGGAGGGATTGCCGGCGGCCGGCGCCGGACAATTTTCCGGGCGGCGACGGAAACCGGGCAATTCCTCCGCCCAGGTAGACTACTCCGTTTCCAATATAAGAATCTTAGCACACCTTATTTGTTATTATCCCGCAAAGGAAAGCATTTGAGTTGGTAAGGAGGGCAACATCGACCCGACGCGTGGACATGCGACTACACACATCCGAAATTGTTGGAGGTATTGGATGCTACATTGAAAAATGCTCAACAACTCTTCCATGCATCGCCCACTTCTCATCAGGGCATGCTCCCTTTGCTTCTCCTATGGGAGGAGCCATTCGACCCTTATTGGAAGCACACTGGCAGTGGAATGATGACCTGACCATCTGGCAAGATCTGGTTGGAAGCGTACCATCGATTGGCACCGAGGCCGAAGGGCAACAAGAATGATGACTTGACCATCTGGCAAGATCTGGTTGGAAGCGTACCATCGATTGGCACCAAGGCAGAAGGGCAACAAATAACCAGCCTGCCTATGGACCATAAATGTATGCCAACTATGGATTTTGGTAGGCTCATTTATGGCGTATTGGCAGGCTGTTTATTTTCAGCTGGTACCAGATAGCTGAAAATAAGTAACTTATTATAGGGCATTAAATGAGCAGGGTTGTATATGCCCACTTTTTGATTTTAAACCTGTCAAAATTGGTGGCCATATACAACTCCCGCTCATTTAATGCTCTATGGCAGGCTGTATATTTGTTGCCGTAGCGGATTCAATTTAGCTGGTAGTGTCCAAACATGGGTGAAATAGGGTAGTGTCCAAACATGGGTGAAATAGGGTATTTTTCTTGTCCCATCATTCCATCTGTAAGTGTTGACACATGGTCATAGAGTTTCGGGATTGGATGGGATGAACAATTTTTGTGTAGCTGAACCCTGTAAAGAAACACCTTGGGTATCATTAACACACACATTAAAAAATAATAAATAGCAACAATATATATATATATATATATATATATATATTCAGTTTATCTATATTTAAATTTTAAATTTTATTAAAATATTACATTTCTATTATAATTATAAAAATATAAATTTATATAATTTAAATATGTATGGTATAAATAAAAAATTAACATATCAAATTGTGAAGATAAACATAAACAAATATAAATAATTTTTTTTTATTAAAATAAAAATGAAAAATATTATTAAAAAAAGTTGTGTTCTATGTAAATTAACAACAAAATTATCTTCTTAAAGCTAACTTAACCCATATTGGTCTCTCCCTCAGTGTCAAGTTTGACATTGAAACACAACACTTCATCAATGCGGGCAACCTGGATTTTTTTTAAAGCAAGTTTTAACTTTTAGTGTTTTATTGTTTTATTATTTTTTATTATAAACCACTTTGAATTCAATGTTATTAGTCCTTGCCAAGCCAAGACTTTAGCAATAGATTTACTTTTGACTACTCATCGATTAAATTTTAACAAAGATATTCTCTAATATTTAAATTTATTATATATATAGATATTTTTTTTTCGTTAATTCATATTTAAAAATCTTATTTCCACTTCCACAACGCTGCAATAAAGCATGGTAAAATACTCGTTTTAACTAGATGCTATACCACATCCGACATTTATACAACTGCATTTCCCCAAAAATACGAAAACTTGGTTAATGTAATTGTTTCTCGTTTCATTATCAGTTTTCTTATGTTAATAACCAATATTTATTTATGAATTCAATAATCCATAAAATCTCCATTGAGGAATTGTTTTGTTGTTCAAATGCTGACTAATTACTTGGACTACCAGAAAAGCAATCAAAGAGTGGGTTGCACGGCTCAGATAGTCGACAAAAAGAGTGGGTTGCAAGGCTCAGATAGTCAATAGCCATGACTGATATCAGTCCAAAACCATGGTTGAAATCATAGTATTTGATTTCATATTCAAGAAATAACTATTTTTCGATTTTGGATTTTGATCTCAAAAATATATATATATATATATATTAAATTTACGATCATAATTTATAATTTTATTTATATTATAAAAATTGGAAAAATATATATATTTTGATTACTTTTTCCAAGTAAATATTATCACATTTATATTATAAACTTATTTTCATTTGAATAATTTATTTTATATAATTTAAAATATTATGACATCTAAATTAAAACCTTGAATTTTTTTAATAAATAAACATATTATAATTATTTTTAATAAATATTTAATTTTTTTCATAAAATAAAATTTAATTATATTATACAAATTAAATTTAAAATATTTTAAAGATACATTTTAATTTTAATAATATCACATCATGAGTTAAATAGAAATTATTCTCTAATATTTTAATATAATAACATTTGAATTTAATTATTGAATATTGTTAATTTTATTTGATAAATATATATTATGCTTATTTTTAATTATGATTATACATTAAGAATATTCATTTCTTATTTTATTATGATTAAGTTAATTTAATTAATTTGAATTCAATATTATTTTAATTAAAAATAAAACAAAACAAAACAAAATGATTATATATATATTCAACTAATTTTTAAGGGCTAATTCCTAACAGTTATTTCTTAATTGCTCACTGCATATGAATTTTTCACCTTTGTCCTAAAGATGAACCATATTAGAGGGTTTGAAACTACCAACAACCTATGATATGATTAATCCAAAAGACATTATCAAAATTAATATGGATCACAAAAATCTAAAATCATGCATTTTAATTCTACATTATCAAAATTATATAATAAAATTATTTAGAAAATTAATTATTAACATGTAAGTAAAAAATTAAAAATTTTGTTTATATATATATATATATATATAACATTTGTTCTTTTTCATATCTTTCTTGTCTCTTGTAATGCCCCAAAAAAAATAAAAAAAAAATAAAAATGTAAATATTTGATTTACTGCAATAGAAACAAACTGAACTGGTTACTTGTATCTGATTAAAGAAATTAAATATAATTTTGGTTGATGTTTTTGGTTGATGATAAATTGTAAAAAAATTGTTCCCGGAAAGAAATTAAATATAATTTTGGTTGATGATAAATTGTAAAAAAATTGTTCCCGGAATGAAGGGAAACCCTCAAGGAGGAAGCTGTCCTCTTGAGATGAGAAAAACGGTTGCCGGGGAGGCAACCCTAACTACCTTTCCCTGGCTGGAGGATTTCCGGAAAAAAGAAGGGAAAAGAAAGTTTTGTGCTGTGGTGACAGGCAGAAGAGAACCAAGAAAAAAAAAGAACTCCAAGTAAAAAGGAGAAGGCTAAGTCTGGTGATGACCAGATAGCCCTGCTCACTATACGAGCAATTTGCAGAGACTAAGGTCTTGCAAGCAGCACGGGGGGAGATTCTGGTCCTGTAGGACGAATCTCATGGTTGGGCGGTTTGACTAATAACAGACCCAGATTTGGGTGATAGTGTGGAAACTATACTTGATCTAAGGAATCTCCAGGCACCGTTTCTTCCAGGGAATCGCCAGAAGACAACATTTCGATCAGGAGCAAACAAAAGAACTTCAGGTATGGACCAATCTCTGGACTGATATTACTTAGTAATTTTGTAAAGTTAATCTCAGCATTTCCTTTCCTGTTATGTTGTGATTTATGTGATAGCATTAACTTACAAATAAAAGAAAAACTGTGCGGGAAAGTAATCTAGGGGACAGAGGTTTATATCTGTGTTCCTTCCTGTTCTTTACTTTTCTTTCTTTTAATAAAAAGGAAATGCATGTAGTCCTGGGAGTCAATGGAGAACAAACCCTCTTAAAGAAAAATTACAAAATTGGAACCACGTGAATACAGGGATTTATTGTGATTGTAGGGTTCTTGGAGATAAAGGGGCTGTGCGATAACAACAATTATATATCTTGTATATTAGCAGAGGGTGTGATAGGTAACTGTTCTTTGACCAGAACCTAAATAAATCCCGAGTATAGAAAAAAAAACAAGAAGCATGTAATATAAACACTGGCATAATCAAATTATAATCTATTCCAAGAAGGACCCTGAGATATAAAGCCGGATATGCTTGGGTATGACGGCCTCGGGATCCAGGTAGCCCTTTTAACATCACCCAGAATAACAACTCCGTAAGCCGGTACTGTAGTTTTCTTTAAAGAAACGCATACATGTAATATAGTTGGCAAAATAGACGGAAAACAATGCTCTTCAAAGAATCAAGAAGAACAGAGAATTTATTTGCGTAAGGAACCAGAAACGAGTTCGCACAGGATTCCTGTGACTCATACATACATATGAAATTATAGCAAGAAAATCTGACAAATAACCCTTGCCTAATTCATGCAACTGAAAACATAGAACAATAAATGTAATCTGATAAGCAGACACACAGCGTAAAAGCCTTTTGAACGATTAACAAACTGATGAGCTGCGAACCATGATTATATTCCACAAAAAAATGTTGTAACAGTTCAAAGTATTTTTCCATAGTTCTTAAACCCTAGTAAAGGGCGGGTATAAAATAAAGATACCTATGCAGTCAGGAGTCACAGGGGAAACGAGCATTCCTCCATTTTAACCAAACTCAGGTCGTGAGGACCCCGGCCCTCCATAGAAGATTAAGAATAAAAAAAAATACAGACGAAATACATAGCCGGGAAAAGAATCTGTGGTGGAATAACAAACAGTTTTCCGGGATATATCCCGTGTATCTGACCATTATAGAACTAAAATTACATAATACAGATCCGCGAGCTCAAAGGCTCGGTAAGAATTAACTAAGGAAAGGTAAAGCTATTAGCTCAGAGCTGCATCCTTGCGTTGAGCGACGGATTTGTCGACTTTAACCCTGCCAAACCCCTGACAGTAACCAAGAGAAGATACCGTAAGGGGGTTTGGGCCAGAGGGCCTAAACCATCCGTCAATAATTCATAAGGAAAGTAGAGCAGAAACCAATCCTATACTCAGCACAATAAATTCATAATAGAACGCCAGTGGTAAACGTATGGCAGGTAGGATTGTGTGGGAATGAACTCACCAGATTTACCGCAGCTGGAGGGAGCATGAACTGGAAGCCAGGCGGCCTCACCCGCGCCTACGCACTTTACGCTGAACGAGACTCCGGCGCCTCAACACAGTAAACACAAAAGAAACGACAGAACAGGTCAGAAATTCCAATACCCATTAAAAAACCTGAAACAGTGTAGAGCATAGGAAAAGATATAAAACCTTGGACAACATAAGAATCTTACCACAGAACAGCAGCTGAAAGAGCATGGTTCAATCCGCTTCGACTCGGTTGCAGACAGGAGGAAACTACCATACCTCAACCTGAGAAGCCGGGGTATGTGCTCGGTGCATGAGCGAGAAAGGAGCTGCAGCGTCTGGAACCATCGTTGAAATGATCTCATTGGGAAAGGAAACAACAAAAGTAGTTCCGCTCGGATTTGCATTCATTCACCCACCGCCAATGCGGGAGGCGCCCGAGGACATAAAGGTAATGGGTACCGAGACTCTGCCCATCACGTGACAGAGCCGTCGGGAGTAATTGCCATAGCCAGGTGTATGAAAACCGAACAATCAACATTGACCCAGCAGTCAGTACACTGCCACCTCAGAAATATTATTTAATTGCTCACATATGACAAGATGGTATCCATAATAATCGGAACTGTGAACCTTATGTTGAGGTGCTATGCCGTAGCATTTCATAGTCGGGGTAAAGCGTGTTAATTTTTTTTTTTACTATTGCCGTGGAGTCATTACAAGTGGTATCAGAGCCCAGTTCCAAAAATTGTGGCCTCTGGGAAAGTGATGTGAATCTACAGGAAAAAAAAAAGTTTAACTCTCCTGAGCAATCTTATGTTTTTCTTTAAAAAAAATTGACTGTTTCCCTGACAATTTATGTTTGAGTTCAGGAGCAGGTTTGACAGGATGAGAAGAGCGGACAGCGCGTCCCAAGGATTTGTAGCAGGTCAAGGACCTGCAGGGAACAATCTCGAGTTGTGGGTACAGCTCGGAGAGGAGACTCGCAGTACAAATCGTGCAATTTTGGAAACTGTATAGGAACTGAAGAATGAAATGGCCCGTTTGCGAGAGGATAACGCCAGGATCACAATGGAACAGGAGAGGATTATAAAGAGCCTCTCGGATAAACAAAATCAGCAACCACCGCACCCCAGTATTGAACAACAGGGGATATCAGGGGAACAGAATCAAAATACAGAACCAGAAGAATCGGATGGAAGGGGGGAGGAACGATCTGATAATGCCTCCGAACAGCAAACGTCAAAAAGGCAACGGATAGAACTGCAAGGGGAATTCCGCAAAATCAAACCGCCACATTTTGACGGAGAGCAAGAGGAGGCAGCTGAAGCATGGTTGATCAACATGAACAAATATTTCCAGTTGTATGATTATGACCACAACCTTAAGGCAAGATTGGCCATTTTTCAATTACAAGGAAAGGCCACCTTGTGGTGGGAGGAAGTGAAGATGGTAAAAGGCGTGAGTGAACAGACTATCACCTGGGAAAAGTTTCAAAGGTACTTTAAAGAAAGATACTTGACAGAACGCTTTTATGACGAAAAGGCTAGAGAATTCCATGATCTGCGACTGGGACAACAGACTATGGACGAGTTCATCACTCGTTTTACTTCCTTACTCCGCTATGTGCCCTACATTCGGGAAGAAAAAGCTAAAGTACAGAGGTTTGTCAGTAGTCTACCCTTGGGTATGAGGGAAAGAATCGAATTTGACAATCTGAAAACGATGGACGAGGCCATACGTAAAGCCCGAATTTGTTACCAGCAAAGCAAGCAGAAGGGAGAAAGCCTGGGCAAGAGATGGGTCGATAAAAAGGGCAGCAAACCAGCTGGGAGTACCAAAGGTAACCGTGGTGGTGGTAATCGAGGATTTTCCAAAGGGCAAATCAGCAGAAATTCACAAAAGAACTCGCTGAGACTAAAGCCCCCGAATGAGTCCAGAACCAATGACCAATTTGGAAAAAATGACAATGAAGGGACAACAAGGCCTCCAGTGCAATGCTGGGGCTATGGTGGCCCCCATTATGTGAAGAACTGTCCCCAACGAAAAGGGACTGAGCAGGTTTCCCAGGTCTACGAGGCTTCTACAGTTGGAGATGTAGGGTGGAGTCTACCAAGGATTAATGCTGCTCTAGAGGATCGCCAAGCAGAATACCAGCCGACCATGGTGGAATTCGAAGGTACACTCTTAGACCTTGCTGTCACTGTTTTAATTGACCCTGGTGCAACGTTAAGTTATATTAGTCCTAGAATTGTGGAACAGTGTAGGTTGCAGCCTGTTAAATTTAAGGACCCTTGGCTGGTCCAGTTGGCAACAGGGGCAAAAAGACGGGTAAATGCCAAAGTCAAAAATTGCCCTTTAAAAATAGCAGGACAACAAGTTACAACAGACTTAAATGTGCTTCCCCTTGGCTCGTATGACGTATTAATTGGTATGGACTGGTTGGAGAGACACTGGTCCATAATTAATTGTAAAACCAAGACTATCAGTTACAAGGATGAATTGGGAATAAAGCAAGAAATGCAGGGAATCAAACGGCCAGTGCAAATTCGGCCCATAACTGCCTCACAGTTAGCAAAATGTATTAGGAAGGGGTGTCGGATTTACGCTGTCCAAGTGGGCTATGCCAACTCAAAAGATAAAACAGCCGCAATAGAGAATATCCCTGTGATACAGGAGTTTGCTGACGTATTTCCGGAGGAAATTCCGGGCTACCCCCTAAACGGGACATAGATTTTACCATTGAATTAGTGCCAGGAGCAGCTCCGGTATCCCGGGCACCCTATAGAATGAGTATACCGGAATTGACAGAATTAAAAATGCAACTACAGGAGCTGCTAGACAAGAATTATATCCGCCCCAGTGTGTCACCCTGGGGAGCCCGGTGTTGTTCGTTAAGAAGAAAGACGGGACCCTGCGCATGTGCATAGATTATCGACAACTAAATAAGTTGACAATCAAAAATAAATATCCGCTGCCCTGTATCGATGAACTGTTTGATCAGGTAAAGGGAGCAACAGTTTTCTCGAAGATTGACTTGCGATCAGGATATCATCAAGTCAGAATTAAAGAAGAGGATATAGCTAAAACCGCTTTCAGGACACGATATGGCCACTATGAATTTGTGGTGCTACCCTTTGGGCTGACCAACGCCCCTGCCACTTTTATGTGTCTAATGAACAACGTATTTCACCAATACTTGGACAAGTTCGTGCTGATTTTCATCGACGATATCTTGATTTATTCTCGGACGATGGAGGAACACCAAGAGCACCTCAGATTGGTGCTGCAAACCCTCCGAGAACATCAACTATATGCCAAGTTCAGCAAATGTGAATTTTATAAGGAACAAATACAATATTTGGGACATATAATCACTAAGGAAGGGATTGCAGTTGACCCTGAAAAGATAAGAACAATAATGGAATGGCCGGTGCCTAAAGATGTGGCGGACATCCGCTCCTTTATGGGATTAGCAGGCTATTATAGACGATTTGTGGAAGGATTCTCGAGGGTAGCATATCCCATTACTTCCCTACAGAAAAAGGGGAGGGCCTTTAGGTGGACCCCGGAGTGTCAAAGGAGCTTCGAGCAACTCAAATACCTGCTCACCACAGCGCCCGTTTTAAGCATAGCTGACCCCAATAGGAACTATGTGGTGTGCACGGATGCGAGCAAAGAAGGGGTAGGGGGTGTGTTGATGCAGGAAGGGAAGGTAATAGCATATGAATCAAGGAAATTGAAAGAACATGAGCAGAAATATTCTGCTTACGACTTAGAATTGGCAGTTGTGATTCACGCCCTAAAAATGTGGCGACACTATCTGATGGGAAGAAAATTTCTGTTATTGACAGATCACCATAGCCTGACTAATTATTTTAGTCAACCCACTCTGAATGCAAGGCAGGCGCGGTGGGCAGATTTCCTGAGCAGTTTCGATTTTGAAATCAAGCATTTAAAAGGGAAGGAAAATCGGGTGGCAGACGCCTTAAGCAGGAAAGTGCAATGCCTATACGAAATTTCCTACAGTGAAGGGAAAAGCCCCTTCAGGGGAATTATTACAAGAGCAGCTGAACAGGATGCTGTTTACCAGCAAATACAGCAACCGACCAACAGGGAAAAATAGCCGGATTATGCCTTGGATGCTGCCGGAATGCTGTACTATAAAGAGAGATTGTATGTGCCCAATCAGAACAGTGTTAAAAATCTGATATTGGATGAATTTCATAAGAGTCATTATGCTGGGCACCCCGGGTATCAAAAGATGATTACTGCACTACGGAAGGAGTATTTTTGGCCGGGAATGAAGAAAGATGTGGCTGATCATTTGGCACGATGGTTAGAGTGTCAGCAAATCAAAGCGGAACACCAACATCCTGCAGGATTATTACAACTGTTACCCATACCGGAATGGAAATGGGAAACCATTTCCATGGACTTTATAACAGGCCTGCCTAAGTCGAAGAAGAATAACGACTCCATCATGGTAGTGGTGGACAAACTGAGTAAGTCAGCGCATTTTATACCGGTACAATCTACCTATAGGGCTGCGCAGATCGCCCATGTATTCATGCAGAATATATTTAAATTGCATGGGTTACCCAAGACAATAATTTCAGACCGAGATGTAAAATTTACATCGGTTTTTTGGAAGACACTGTTTGAAGAATTGGGGACTCAGCTGAATTTTAGCACAGCTTATCACCCTCAGAAGGATGGGGAAACTGAACGGGTGAAGCAGGTGGTAGAAGACATGTTAAGGGCGTATGTGATGCAACAACCAACCAAGTGGGAGGATTATTTGCACTTGGTTGAATTTGCGTATAATAATGGCTACCACACAACATTGCTGATGAGTCCCTTTGAAGTATTGTATGGGCGGAAGTGCCGCACCCCTCGAGCTGGAGTGGACCGGAGGACAAATTGATGTTGGGTCCAGAGATTCTTAAGGAAGTGGAAGAATTGGTGAAAAAGGTATGATCTAATTTGAAGGCAGCCCAAGATAGGCAAAAGAACGTCGCCGACAGGAAAAGAAGTTTTAAGGAGTATCAGGTCGGCGACCATGTATACGTGAGGATCCACGCAAGAAAAAGCACATTACAGTGGAGTGGATGTACCAAGTTGGCACCTCGATACTGTGGCCCATTTCAGATCCTAGAAAGAATTGGGCCGGTGGCCTACCAGCTCGCCCTGCCAAGTCACATACGGGTGGTGGGCTCCAGTATTGTAGCAATAATGCTACAACTCCTGGAGCTTCCTGTCTCTTAATTTTATCAACCCGGTAGTTCGTACAAACTTGGAAGCGACGGTGTTGTATGCACAAGTACTAGCTCTTGTCGCAGCTGTCACTTGGTCAGCTGGCACAAGTCCGCTAGGGCTCAAGCCAACTTCTATAGGCTCACAGAAGAAGCTTTATCAATGATGGACGAAAGCTAACTCAAAGGAGACTAGTCTAATTGCAGAAGGAAACTGAAAACCAATAAAGCATGGAAACCCTAGGAAACCCTAATTTGACTAGCTAGGCCCTAACTATGCAAAACTGTGAATGGAACAACTACCAACAATGCCATTGCTTGCAGTGAACTGAAATACGTGCATCTAAGCTACTTGCATCTGGAAAATCATGTTTTTGTACTTTTTCATTAAGTGGTTGGATTTATTGTGATGATGCTTTTGATTAGGGTTTGGTTGTGCAGGAGCGGTTGGAATGGAAGGAAAGCATGGGCAAGGTCAGGATGGCTAAGGGAGGTCCCAGAGGGTCTCCAGCATCAATCCCCAGAAGTCTACCACGTTCGGATGCTCAGCAACCGAGTTTGCAGACTTCTACAGGAAGTCTGCAGGGGATCCTACAGGAAACTCAGGGGTTTCTACAGGAAGGCTGTGCAATTCTACAGGATGATTGGCCGTGGAAGTTTTGGAAGATGGTGAAGGGTCGGAGTGGTGTGGAAGGATAGGTGAGATGGAGATGGAGCTGGTGATGGCTCAGGAGCAGAGGAATCAGATGGAGGAAGAGTGTATCCAGTGGGTTGATGATTGGAAGGATGGGATCAATGAAAGTTGAAGGAGATGGAGCTATGTGGGAAATGAGAGAGTTGGAGGGTAAATGCGTAAGACAGAGGTTAAATAGGACTTGAGGATAGATCAAGAAGAAGAAGAAGGAAGCGGATTGAGAAGGAGCAGCGTAAATGAAACAAATGACTTATGCATCAAAACGAGAAATTCATTAACCTATGATAACTGTGCCATGAAACCTATGAACAGAAATGGAAAACAAGAAATGAAACCTATGCGTGGAAGTGAAGTGTGGAAGTATGGTTCGATGTCAAAAATGCATGGATGGATATTAATGAAAACGTTTATGTTGCAGCTTGCATGGAAATGAGAAGAACTGCTTTTCTTTTTGGTGGTTGGTCATGGACTACACCCCAATCCCTAACAGAGAGATGGCAGTGAGCCTTTACAACCTTTTTGCTGGAGCTCCAAGAGATTATATCTATCCTCCTATCAAACTTAAGCAACTGAAAGCAAATCACCATAAACTAGTCCTATCTATGCTCATGAAAACGACTAAATTACCAAACTGTGAATTCGAATTGCATGTGAAAATAAACAAACTCAAAGTGCTGGAACGAAATGCAAACACATTACAACACTGAGGAGATCTATTGCTCTCAGGTTGGGCCCTAACCTGAGAGCTATATCTCCTTGAGAAAACTCAAAACTAGATCAAAATCTACCTTCTTTATTCATAACCTGATGTCATGCCAAATTGGCTTACAAAAAGGAACAAAAACTGAGCTCTAGCTCGTACTTTCCAATTACAAGAGTAATGCCAAGGTTCAAAAAGCTTCTCTGCAAGGCTACGGCCTCAGTATTTATGCAAAAACGATCATCCAACAGATGTCCTTGATTTTAGGAGCTCGGCTGTCCAACTAAAGTTTAACTGCTGATCCTGTAGGACAGTCATAACTATTGTTCCTGTAGAACAGTTATAACTGCTGTTCCTGTAGAACAGCTGGCTGCTTCTAAGCTCGGTGGGGAGATGGATTGGAGCTCGGAGTTCTTGGTGGGAATCACGAGGAAGGTCCCCAAGACCGTGGACATCCTCTCTAAAAACCAGCAGTGCCACCTCATTGTCTCCTTGTCTCCTTTTTCGTTGTCTTTTTCTCCCTTTTAATGCCAAAAACCTGAAAGCATCATGCATTAGTCACGTAGATAAAATGTCTACCCTTCTTCCTACAAACAACACGAATAAACTAAGAAATGCATGCATAAGCAGTAAAAAGTGAATGGTTTGAGCAAAGCAAGTAGGCCAAATGAGCCCAAATTATACCAAAAATTGGGGCTCATCATCACCCCCCAGCTAAACTATTTGCTCATCCTTGAGCAACTTAGTCCAAGTCCTCATCTTTCATTGCTTTCACTGCTTCTCTTGCATCCCAAGGCTCTGTGGTAGGGTCCTCTCTGTAGATGTGAAACCCTGCTTTTCTGTTTACCTCTTCCCATTGTTGACTGTCATCTTCCTTTGTATTTCCTTCAGTCAATCCTAGCAATAGTGGTGGGCTGAGTTTAAGGCCAATCCAGCTGGCCTGGAGGCTTTGCATGGACTTCTTGTAAAGGTCAACCCTTGCCAAAGCTTCTCTCATCCGGATGGGGGTATGGTACTCTCGGATTTTCAAGCTGTGGGCCATGGTATTCCATCTGCGTGCACAAGCCTGGGCAGCACTTTCTCCCAACAACCTTTCCATGTCTTCAAAGTGAGCTATGGCCTGGGCTTGTTGGTCCATAAACCTCAAGGAAGCTGTGGGATCCGTAGCCAACTGTTGGTGGGTTGAGATGAGTGCCACGGGTCCTCTAGTTCCGGCCTAATGAACAGTGGTTCGCTCACTTCTCGGTTCATGACCGATTTTGCTTCAGCTGCTCTTTGATCTTCATGGTTTAACCATGAGGCGAGGGCCATCAATTGCATATCACCCAAGGCAATGTTGGGATCCCATGAGACTTCATTAGGCAAAGCCAAGTTGTGGAGGTAAAACTCTGCCAATTTGGCTTTGTCTTCTGCCGAACTAGTAGTGCATAATTCAGAAAATTGTTGTGGGTTTTGGATGTGTGCAATACCTCTTTGGGCCAAGGTGTTTATTTGGAACTGAAGCCATTGATCCTTTAAAAACAATCCATAGGATTTTGCAGGCGTTCTGCACTGAATTGCTTCCATGGCCCAACTGGCCATGCAGGCCAATTGTGCTTCCTTTTGTTGCAGCTGTTCCTTTAAGGCTTGCACTTCAATTCTTGTCTGTTGTTCTGCTTCCTGTAGAAGTGTCATTGGCTCTTCACAGAGGTGCTGAGTACACCTCGTCTTCTTCTCCTTCTTCCAACCAGAGTGGTAAATCATGCTCTAAAGAAGGTTGGGCAGGAGGGTATAGGACTAGCTGCTTGGACATGGGACCATTTTTGATGGTCATGTTTCCTGCCCGACAACTTATGTAAGCATCTGCAGTGGCTAACCAAGGCCTTCCCAAATGAGAGGATATCCAGTAAGCTTGGCCTTTGGTTGCAGAACCAGAAGTCTGCAGGGTATTCCCAAGAATCAATGGAGACCATGACATCCTCCACAATCCTTCGGGAGTCACGGTGGAGCGATCTGCTAATTGCAGTACTGTCGAGGTCTTCCTCAAGGAACCCTGAAGATTGAGTTTAAGCATGGTATCCCTGGTCATCACATTGATGGCCGCCCCCAGATCAATCAAGGTGTGGGGGATAATGGTGCCATTGATGTGAACATCTACTACAGGACTTCCAGGATCTAGGTACTTTGGGCAGATGACTTGTCCCTAGCATAAGGTCAGACAGTTGTCCTATGACATTGATAGTTGAGGCATCTTTCTTCCGTCTGCCTGGGTGTTTGAAACACTTCTCCTTAACCAGCTTGTTATATATTGGCACATCCTTGATGGCTTGGAGAAGTGGGATTTTTACACACAACTGCTTGAGCTCACCCAAAAGCTCATCTTCTTCTGGGTTAGGTTGTGTGGTGGCTGTTAGTCTCTCAGGAAAGGGTGGAATAGCCTTTGGTTCACTTTCCTGTTTATCTTCCTCATCCTCTGGGGGAGGAGGTTGGCGATCTGGTAGAGTCTTTCCAGATCGAAGGTTGATCTCCTGGATCTCCACGGCATAGGTAGGGCATGAGGTTTCCCCAGTGTATACCTGCTGGGCCTGTCTATTGTTGGGGTTCGGGTTCGGTTGAGCAGGCATTTGAGGTTGCCTTGGAGGAGCAGGAGGTAATGGTTGAGGTTGCACTGGTGGTGGAGGCAAAATGGCAGGAGGAGTGTTGTATTGGGGCCTCCACCCCGATTGAGGTGCATTCCATTGAGGCTGTGGCTGGGTATGTGAGTGATATGGATGAGAAGCAGGTTGAGTGGGGTACTGAGGTGGATAAGACCATGGAGGAGGCATGGACCATGAAGGATGAGCAGGGGGACCCCAGGAAGGCATAGGAGTTGACTGGTTGGGGTTGTAATAAGCTTGAGATGCCCCTTGCATCCCCTGCTGATAAGGTCTAGATCCTTGTGGCCTCCTTTGGTTGAGGTAATAGAGAGGCTCTGTGGGAGCTTCGGTCCCTTGGTACATGGCTTTAAAACCAGGTAAGGTTGGACACTGATTTGTGGGATGGTCCTCCTCACAAACGAAACACACTTCAACCGAATGCAATGGACATTCGTTCTTAGGGTGCCTCCTTGTGCACCTAGGACAGAAGATAGCCAAGGCTCTCTCAGCCTCTTCTTTCTTTTGCTGAATCCTGAATGTATCAAGCTGCATGGCAATGGTTTGTCTCACCTCACTCTTAAGATCTTCTAATTGGTTTGCAAGCTCATGTTTGGAGAAAGGGATACTAGTTGAGAGGTGGTTTCCTCTACCTCGTTTCCGAGCTGCCCTGGAGTGGTTTCTAAACACAGTCTTGATGTCCTCATAAGGCAGTTGGTAAATGTCCCCCCCAGCTAACATGTGAAGGGTATCTAAGAGGTCTTCAGGACTCCTCGGAGTAGGACCAACTTGAGGGATTCAGGGTCAAGTGTGCATCTGGCCCGCTTATAGCTTAGTTGGAACCTCTCCTCATAATCCTCTAAGGACTCATCATTTCCCATGGACATCCGAAAGATTTCCCCCTTTGTTTCCTTGGACCTACAGTAATCCCGGTACTTGGTGTTGAAAGCTTGCTGCATCTGAGCCCAAGTAGTGATACTATTCCCAGGTAAACCCATGAACCAGCGTAGTGCTGCATCCTTGAGAGTGGAAGGGAAAAGTTTCAACTTTTGCTCATCTTCAGTATAGTCATAGGTTCTACAAAGGACAGCAAACTCAAACAGGAAGGTATCTGGATCTTCAGTGGTCAACCCATGGAAGTGAGGTAAGGCGGAGGGGCTAATGTTTTTCATTTTCATCTCTCCATTGGTCTCTCGGATGGAGAAGGCACCTTCTATTCTCTCATCTTCTCTTCTATTATCAGCCATAGCTTCAAATGAGTAGTCTCTAACTCTTCTTCTACTATAGGATCTTTGGATATCTCAGGATGTTCACCTATAGGTTCTTCTGGGTCACTGTCACCAAAGAGGAGAGAAGGGTGACTCAGTGATGTGGTGGGGGTGTTTGGTAGGAATTTGCCTGATCTATCTCGGTTCCTACGAGGCATGAAATGGAAAAGACTTTCTTTTTTCTCTTTGATTGCTTTTGCTTTGCTTTTCTTTTGGTACCTGCAAAACTGAGACAGATTGATCTACAACTATCTATGAAAGATGCAAAATTAACTGAAAGCAGGAAAGGACCAATCTACTTTGCTCAAATGAAATTGCAGGAAGGAAATGCTAGTCTACGCTTGCAGAAAGGAAATATATATATATATATATATATATATATATTATATATATATATATATATATATATATATATATATTCAGTTTATCTATATTTAAATTTTAAATTTTATTGAAATATTACATTTCTATTATAATTATAAAAATATAAATTTATATAATTTAAATATGTATGGTATAAATAAAAATTAACATATCAAATTGTGAAGATAAACATAAACAAATATAAATAAATTTTTTTTATTAAAATAAAAATGAAAAATACTATTAAAATAAAAATGAAAAATATTATTAAAAAAAGTTGTGTTCTATGTAAATTAACAACAAAATTATCTTCTTAAAGCTAACTTAACCCATATTGGTCTCTCCCTCAGTGTCAAGTTTGACATTGAAACACAACACTTCATCAATGCGGGCAACCTGGATTTTTTTTAAAGCAAGTTTTAACTTTTAGTGTTTTATTGTTTTATTATTTTTTATTATAAACCACTTTGAATTCAATGTTATTAGTCCTTGCCAAGCCAAGACTTTAGCAATAGATTTACTTTTGACTACTCATCAATTAAATTTTAACAAAGATATTCTCTAATATTTAAATTTATTATATATATAGATATTTTTTTTTCGTTAATTCATATTTAAAAATCTTATTTCCACTTCCACAACGCTGCAATAAAGCATGGTAAAATACTCGTTTTAACTAGATGCTATACCACATCCGACGTTTATATACAACTGCATTTCCCCAAAAATACGAAAACTTGGTTAATGTAATTGTTTCTCGTTTCATTATCAGTTTTCTTATGTTAATAACCAATATTTATTTATGAATTCAATAATCCATAAAATCTCCATTGAGGAATTGTTTTGTTGTTCAAATGCTGACTAACTAGCATTTGCATCAGATGTTGCAAAGAAAACGCCGTAAGGCATAAAGTGCGGAAATCCATTATCCATGTAGTGTGTGCATTATTCAACAAGGTGGATCTCTCTAAATTTGTTGCAAACATTTATGTTGTTGCATTGCTAATTTATTTAGTGGATATCACAATGAGACTTTTCAGAACATTAGATACCTCAGTGTTAGACAAGGGATGAACAAAGAGGAATCCCAGATAAAATGGAGACTTCTGACTTATTTTAAGTTTGATACATTATAGGTGCTAAATGCTTTTTCTAACCCTAGCATCGCTTCTAATCCTAAAAGAATTCCACAATGTTCTGATTTTTATTGAGAGTCTAATGATTACTATCGTCAAGGAGGATAAATAAACCCCGCGGGGGTTGGACGCATGCACCGACAACCTTTTCTAATTTCTTATGGCTATAGGTTGTGTGTATATCTTGATGGTTTTTTTTTCTTGGTAATCTCTTGTTTTGGATATCTCAGCCTTTTTTGGCTACTGTCAAATTTCTAGTGAATGCACTATGAACCTACAAATCCATTAAGCGTACGACTTGGTAAACTTTTGAAATGTTGTAGACAACAATAGAACTTATTGCCATAATAAAAAAGTTCCTCAAATTACAAATTTTTTAACTAATTGACAAACATAAAATGTTGAAAATAATGTATCATTTTAAATATAAAGGAAACACAACTTTAAATAATATATCATTTTAAATGAACTAAGAAAAACTAAACTAAATTAACCAGCTTTAGCTATATTAAATTTTCACATTTTAAAATATATTAAAAAATAATTTATAATTAATAAAAAAATCATTAAAAATTCTGCAGAGGATGCTTTTAACATTCATATATATATTTGAAGCGCAAATAAATGATAACACATATGTTTCATATATTAAAAAAAAAAATTTGAATGTTTAAAAGACTACCAAATAGATGGTAATGGACTATTACAAAAGACTCTTACATCATTTCTTTATGATGTTTGGTATGTTATTGAAATAAAGCTGCTCCTTTTCAGAGTTTTCTCACAGCCATTTAAGCAATTGAATGTGCTATTCTTAGCAAGCAGCTTCTACCCGTGTCTTATTTACCTTAGTTTCAAGGGTTGTTATAGTCAACGATATATATTAATCAGAAAGGTTGGAGTAACTAACTTTGCAGATAGCAAACTTGTATAAGCCAGTAACAGCCTTTGAAATCACCTTTACATTGCAAAACTGACTCACTTTTCAGCTTCATCAGTATTGATTATGAAAATAATACATATCAAATAAAAAACAAAATGATATTTCTAAATATCAAATTATTCTTATCAGGATTCATTAGCCCAATTGGCCTCACTACCCACTCTAGGCATGCTAGTCTGCCTCTTGGCAAACACATCTACTTTGAAGTTCGCCCCACACATCTGCCTCTTACTATCAACACGAGGCATTGGCATCAGCTTATTCAGAGGATGTTCAAAACTCTGCAAGCCATCTAATATAGAGAAAAAACAACCTGCAACGCCAAATGCAACATCAATATAAATAAGAGACAAAAATTAGATCACTATGCTTGATGTGTGAAACAGTCAGAGAATAGATAAGGTCTAATTTAGCAGTCGAATATTACCTCGGGGAAAAGGAGCAAAAGATTTTCCACATCCCTCTTTGAGGACATGTGGATCATCAGATAGGACAAGGCAACCATCAGGTGTAGTGCCCCAGAGAGAAAGGCACTGAACCATCGGCATCCTGGAAATAAAAATAGTGTCCGAGTCAGAATGCCAGGAAATCCACAATTTCTAAGGAAAGATTTTATTCAAATAAATACTCAGTGCAACATTTTTGGGGTCTATGGGAAAATTTTTCCATACATTTGCGAAGGAATACCAACCATCATGTAAGAATTTTAAATGTTTTTAGCAAAGAGGTATTTTCACGAGCCAAACTCCTATATCATGTCCCATATATTAAAATGGCAAGTCAAAAACGATCTCCCCAGAGTCAAGACCAGATCCCTGAACTTGGAGGAGTCCATTAAAGCAGAAAGTCAGGTTGAACGACTTAGATCTGAGTTGAGTCAGTATGCTGACTTGAATCACTATGTTACCATATCATCAAGTTCAGTAGAATAAATTCGATCATCCTTCTCTATTTACAGTCATAATAATTGAAGCCTATATCTTAACAATGGCTTTAACAAGAGCAGCAATGTAGATATTCTTTATATTACAGGGTTTCTCTTGGATGGCCAACTCTGCTGTGTTTCTCAACTATGATCAGTAAGGTAGGCCAGGTTAGTTTTAGCTTTTGGGACTTATAGGTATATGGCTAGGGTATGGATAGCAATTTGTAATGATGGGACACCTTCTTTCATCCGTGACCTTAATGAAAGTTATGAATTTGACAGGTCTATCTTGTAAATTTTCCAAAATAGTAACTGTCTTACACCATAAAAGGATAGTAAGTGCCTTACAACACAAAAGGATAGTAAGTGCCTTACAACAGAAAAAAGAAAAACAGTATATATATTAAAAGAGTAGACATGTACTTCTACTTCTAGTTTTAAAAAGGATCTATTATCTACTTCATTTCAGAGTATATTCACGTTAGAAGAGTCACTGAGTTCTAGTCATTATATCCATAAACCAGATTAATGTATACTGCAAATATGTTGATGTTATCAAACCGTTGCCAGTTAGGATGGATCCTGAAACCTGTGTGTGGCAAATTCGCCAAAAGACCGCCAGTTGACTGGAAAAATCTCTACATTGCCATTAAGCCACAAGTTAATTTGAAAGCTAAAGTTATGGCACAGATTTTTCTCAAGGCTTGTAATTTGAATTTGCTAAATCTTCCTTTCAAAAGGATCTCATCATAACTCATCTAAGAATGTAAAGCGAATCCCCTCGGTGACTAGCTTTGTCAGCCACATAGCGAACAGACAACAGTGCCCTTAATGTTCCAACTGCTCGACATATACACATTATGAAATTATAAAGCACATAAATATATGTATATACCCACACTCAGCACACGCGCTTATTCTCCTCGACTTCACATTGTGTGTGCCACATTGAGAATATCCGTAAGGAATATGTAAAAGGAGGTCACAGGAATCTGATGCTCAGAGATCCAACTTGGGTTTGGGAACAAAGCAATTCTTTTGTCTACCGCGTATCCTCATCAGTATGTGAGAAGAGCTCTGTGAAGGAGAGCTAAGCTAGGACATTAGTCTTGTAGCCTGGTCCCCAATGTACCTATTCGGGCAGACTCAGACTCTCAGGGAATCATTCTACTGAACTGAGCAAGGTATGTAGCCTTCATTCCTTTCTTCCTTTAAGCTAGGAAGAACTGATGAACGCAGATGCAACATATCAACTATGAGACAAGCAAGGAGCTCATGAAACTGAGACTTTGAAACTCTCCCCATTGGGAGTCATAACCACAGGATGGATTCTTACAACATATTGACTTTTTCCCGTTATAACAATTTTAAAATAAACAGCGGAACAAACCTGGTGTGTTAGTCCGGTGTACCTTGGTGGCGAGCAGCAGAGCGGAGGAAGCCCAGAGCGGGAGGCGCCTAGTCGAGGAGGAAGGTGAGTGAGCAGATCGCGATCGGGACCTTCCTCCATTTCGAATCGGGCGATCTGTCAGCGAAATTTCAGGATGCCAGCTCAGATCCGATCTGCGTCGAAAAATCAGGGAGTGAATGCGGAGCGGAGGAAGGGGTGGCGGAGCCAGGGGAGAGTGGCGGAGGGCGGAGGGATTGCCGGCGGCCGGCGCCGGACAATTTTCCGGGCGGCGACGGAAACCGGGCAATTCCTCCGCCCAGGTAGACTACTCCGTTTCCAATATAAGAATCTTAGCACACCTTATTTGTTATTATCCCGCAAAGGAAAGCATTTGAGTTGGTAAGGAGGGCAACATCGACCCGACGCGTGGACATGCGACTACACACATCCGAAATTGTTGGAGGTATTGGATGCTACATTGAAAAATGCTCAACAACTCTTCCATGCATCGCCCACTTCTCATCAGGGCATGCTCCCTTTGCTTCTCCTATGGGAGGAGCCATTCGACCCTTATTGGAAGCACACTGGCAGTGGAATGATGACCTGACCATCTGGCAAGATCTGGTTGGAAGCGTACCATCGATTGGCACCGAGGCCGAAGGGCAACAAGAATGATGACTTGACCATCTGGCAAGATCTGGTTGGAAGCGTACCATCGATTGGCACCAAGGCAGAAGGGCAACAAATAACCAGCCTGCCTATGGACCATAAATGTATGCCAACTATGGATTTTGGTAGGCTCATTTATGGCGTATTGGCAGGCTGTTTATTTTCAGCTGGTACCAGATAGCTGAAAATAAGTAACTTATTATAGGGCATTAAATGAGCAGGGTTGTATATGCCCACTTTTTGATTTTAAACCTGTCAAAATTGGTGGCCATATACAACTCCCGCTCATTTAATGCTCTATGGCAGGCTGTATATTTGTTGCCGTAGCGGATTCAATTTAGCTGGTAGTGTCCAAACATGGGTGAAATAGGGTAGTGTCCAAACATGGGTGAAATAGGGTATTTTTCTTGTCCCATCATTCCATCTGTAAGTGTTGACACATGGTCATAGAGTTTCGGGATTGGATGGGATGAACAATTTTTGTGTAGCTGAACCCTGTAAAGAAACACCTTGGGTATCATTAACACACACATTAAAAAATAATAAATAGCAACAATATATATATATATATATATATATATATATTCAGTTTATCTATATTTAAATTTTAAATTTTATTAAAATATTACATTTCTATTATAATTATAAAAATATAAATTTATATAATTTAAATATGTATGGTATAAATAAAAAATTAACATATCAAATTGTGAAGATAAACATAAACAAATATAAATAATTTTTTTTTATTAAAATAAAAATGAAAAATATTATTAAAAAAAGTTGTGTTCTATGTAAATTAACAACAAAATTATCTTCTTAAAGCTAACTTAACCCATATTGGTCTCTCCCTCAGTGTCAAGTTTGACATTGAAACACAACACTTCATCAATGCGGGCAACCTGGATTTTTTTTAAAGCAAGTTTTAACTTTTAGTGTTTTATTGTTTTATTATTTTTTATTATAAACCACTTTGAATTCAATGTTATTAGTCCTTGCCAAGCCAAGACTTTAGCAATAGATTTACTTTTGACTACTCATCGATTAAATTTTAACAAAGATATTCTCTAATATTTAAATTTATTATATATATAGATATTTTTTTTTCGTTAATTCATATTTAAAAATCTTATTTCCACTTCCACAACGCTGCAATAAAGCATGGTAAAATACTCGTTTTAACTAGATGCTATACCACATCCGACATTTATACAACTGCATTTCCCCAAAAATACGAAAACTTGGTTAATGTAATTGTTTCTCGTTTCATTATCAGTTTTCTTATGTTAATAACCAATATTTATTTATGAATTCAATAATCCATAAAATCTCCATTGAGGAATTGTTTTGTTGTTCAAATGCTGACTAATTACTTGGACTACCAGAAAAGCAATCAAAGAGTGGGTTGCACGGCTCAGATAGTCGACAAAAAGAGTGGGTTGCAAGGCTCAGATAGTCAATAGCCATGACTGATATCAGTCCAAAACCATGGTTGAAATCATAGTATTTGATTTCATATTCAAGAAATAACTATTTTTCGATTTTGGATTTTGATCTCAAAAATATATATATATATATATATTAAATTTACGATCATAATTTATAATTTTATTTATATTATAAAAATTGGAAAAATATATATATTTTGATTACTTTTTCCAAGTAAATATTATCACATTTATATTATAAACTTATTTTCATTTGAATAATTTATTTTATATAATTTAAAATATTATGACATCTAAATTAAAACCTTGAATTTTTTTAATAAATAAACATATTATAATTATTTTTAATAAATATTTAATTTTTTTCATAAAATAAAATTTAATTATATTATACAAATTAAATTTAAAATATTTTAAAGATACATTTTAATTTTAATAATATCACATCATGAGTTAAATAGAAATTATTCTCTAATATTTTAATATAATAACATTTGAATTTAATTATTGAATATTGTTAATTTTATTTGATAAATATATATTATGCTTATTTTTAATTATGATTATACATTAAGAATATTCATTTCTTATTTTATTATGATTAAGTTAATTTAATTAATTTGAATTCAATATTATTTTAATTAAAAATAAAACAAAACAAAACAAAATGATTATATATATATTCAACTAATTTTTAAGGGCTAATTCCTAACAGTTATTTCTTAATTGCTCACTGCATATGAATTTTTCACCTTTGTCCTAAAGATGAACCATATTAGAGGGTTTGAAACTACCAACAACCTATGATATGATTAATCCAAAAGACATTATCAAAATTAATATGGATCACAAAAATCTAAAATCATGCATTTTAATTCTACATTATCAAAATTATATAATAAAATTATTTAGAAAATTAATTATTAACATGTAAGTAAAAAATTAAAAATTTTGTTTATATATATATATATATATATAACATTTGTTCTTTTTCATATCTTTCTTGTCTCTTGTAATGCCCCAAAAAAAATAAAAAAAAAATAAAAATGTAAATATTTGATTTACTGCAATAGAAACAAACTGAACTGGTTACTTGTATCTGATTAAAGAAATTAAATATAATTTTGGTTGATGTTTTTGGTTGATGATAAATTGTAAAAAAATTGTTCCCGGAAAGAAATTAAATATAATTTTGGTTGATGATAAATTGTAAAAAAATTGTTCCCGGAATGAAGGGAAACCCTCAAGGAGGAAGCTGTCCTCTTGAGATGAGAAAAACGGTTGCCGGGGAGGCAACCCTAACTACCTTTCCCTGGCTGGAGGATTTCCAGAAAAAAGAAGGGAAAAGAAAGTTTTGTGCTGTGGTGACAGGTAGAAGAGAACCAAGAAAAAAAAAGAACTCCAAGTAAAAAGGAGAAGGCTAAGTCTGGTGATGACCAGATAGCCCTGCTCACTATACGAGCAATTTGCAGAGACTAAGGTCTTGCAAGCAGCACGGGGGGAGATTCTGGTCCTGTAGGACGAATCTCATGGTTGGGCGGTTTGACTAATAACAGACCCAGATTTGGGTGATAGTGTGGAAACTATACTTGATCTAAGGAATCTCCAGGCACCGTTTCTTCCAGGGAATCGCCAGAAGACAACATTTCGATCAGGAGCAAACAAAAGAACTTCAGGTATGGACCAATCTCTGGACTGATATTACTTAGTAATTTTGTAAAGTTAATCTCAGCATTTCCTTTCCTGTTATGTTGTGATTTATGTGATAACATTAACTTACAAATAAAAGAAAAACTGTGTGGGAAAGTAATCTAGGGGACAGAGGTTTATATCTGTGTTCCTTCCTTTTCTTTACTTTTCTTTCTTTTAATAAAAAGGAAATGCATGTAGTCCTGGGAGTCAATGGAGAACAAACCCTCTTAAAGAAAAATTACAAAATTGGAACCACGTGAATACAGGGATTTATTGTGATTGTAGGGTTCTTGGAGATAAAGGGGCTGTGCGATAACAACAATTATATATCTTGTATATTAGCAGAGGGTGTGATAGGTAACTGTTCTTTGACCAGAACCTAAATAAATCCCGAGTATAGAAAAAAAAACAAGAAGCATGTAATATAAACACTGGCATAATCAAATTATAATCTATTCCAAGAAGGACCCTGAGATATAAAGCCGGATATGCTTGGGTATGACGGCCTCGGGATCCAGGTAGCCCTTTTAACATCACCCAGAATAACAACTCCGTAAGCCGGTACTGTAGTTTTCTTTAAAGAAACGCATACATGTAATATAGTTGGCAAAATAGACGGAAAACAATGCTCTTCAAAGAATCAAGAAGAACAGAGAATTTATTTGCGTAAGGAACCAGAAACGAGTTCGCACAGGATTCCTGTGACTCATACATACATATGAAATTATAGCAAGAAAATCTGACAAATAACCCTTGCCTAATTCATGCAACTGAAAACATAGAACAATAAATGTAATCTGATAAGCAGACACACAGCGTAAAAGCCTTTTGAACGATTAACAAACTGATGAGCTGCGAACCATGATTATATTCCACAAAAAAATGTTGTAACAATTCAAAGTATTTTTCCATAGTTCTTAAACCCTAGTAAAGGGCGGGTATAAAATAAAGATACCTATGCAGTCAGGAGTCACAGGGGAAACGAGCATTCCTCCATTTTAACCAAACTCAGGTCATGAGGACCCCGGCCCTCCATAGAAGATTAAGAATAAAAAAAAATACAGACGAAATACATAGCCGGGAAAAGAATCTGTGGTGGAATAACAAACAGTTTTCCGGGATATATCCCGTGTATCTGACCATTATAGAACTAAAATTACATAATACAGATCCGCGAGCTCAAAGGCTCGGTAAGAATTAACTAAGGAAAGGTAAAGCTATTAGCTCAGAGCTGCATCCTTGCGTTGAGCGATGGATTTGTCGACTTTAACCCTGCCAAACCCTTGACAGTAATCAAGAGAAGATACCGTAAGGGGGTTTGGGCCAGAGGGCCTAAACCATCCGTCAATAATTCATAAGGAAAGTAGAGCAGAAACCAATCCTATACTCAGCACAATAAATTCATAATAGAACGCCAATGGTAAACGTATGGCATGTAGGACTGTGTGGGAATGAACTCACCAGATTTACCGCAGCTGGAGGGAGCATGAACTGGAAGCCAGGCGGCCTCACCCGCGCCTACGCACTTTACGCTGAACGAGACTCCGGCGCCTCAACACAGTAAACACAAAAGAAACGACAGAACAGGTCAAAAATTCCAATACCCATTAAAAAACCTGAAACAATGTAGAGCATAGGAAAAGATGTAAAACCTTGGACAACATAAGAATCTTAACACAGAACAGCAGCTGAAAGAGCATGGTTCAATCCGCTTCGACTCGGTTGCAGACAGGAGGAAACTACCATACCTCAACCTGAGAAGCCGGGGTATGTGCTCGGTGCAT
The DNA here is from genome assembly GCA_031772625.1 of Pinus tabuliformis. Classification (NCBI taxonomy): domain Eukaryota; kingdom Viridiplantae; phylum Streptophyta; class Pinopsida; order Pinales; family Pinaceae; genus Pinus; species Pinus tabuliformis. Next base: position 313,153,032 of record CM062808.1, on the reverse strand, counting down.
GAGCGAGAAAGGAGCTGCAGCGTCTGGAACCATCGTTGAAATGATCTTATTAGGAAAGGAAACAACAAAAGTAGTTCCGCTCGGATTTGCATTCATTCACCCACCGCCAATGCGGTAGGCGCCAGAGGACATAAAGGTAATGGGTACCGAGACTCTGCCCATCACGTGACAGATCCGTCGGGGGTAATTGCAATAGCCAGGTGTATGAAAACCGAACAATCAACATTGACCCAGCAGTCAGTACACTGCCACCTCAGAAATATTATTTAATTGCTCACATATGACAAGATGGTATCCATAATAATCGGAACTGTGAACCTTACGTTGAGGTGCTATGCCGTAGTATTTCATAGGCGGGGTAAAGTGTGTTAATTTTTTTTTTACTATTACCGTGGAGTCATTACAAGTGGTATCAGAGCCCAGTTCCAAAAACTGTGGCCTCTGGGAAAGTGATGTGAATCTACAGGAAAAAAAAAAGTTTAACTCTCCTGAGCAATCTTATGTTTTTCTTTAAAAAAAAATTCACTGTTTCCCTGACAATTTATGTTTGAGTTCAGGAGCAGGTTTGACGGGATGAGAAGAGCGGACAGCGCGTCCCAAGGATCTGTAGCAGGTCAAGGACCTGCAGGGAACAATCTCGAGTTGTGGGTACAGCTCGGAGAGGAGACTCACAGTACAAATCGTGCAATTTTGGAAACTGTATAGGAACTGAAGAATGGAATGGCCCGTTTGCGAGAGGATAACACCAGGATCACAATGGAACAGGAGAGGATTACAAAGAGCCTCTCGGATAAACAAAATCAGAAACCACCGCACCCCAGTGTTGAACAATAGGGGATATCAGGGGAACAGAATCAAAATACAGAACCAGAAGAATCGGATGGAAGGGGGGAGGAACGATCTGATAATGCCTCCGAACAGCAAACGTCAAAAAGGTAACGGATAGAACTGCAAGGGGAATTCCGCAAAATCAAACCGCCACATTTTGACGGAGAGCAAGAGGAGGCAGCTGAAGCATGGTTGATCAACATGAACAAATATTTCCAGTTGTATGATTATGACCACAACCTTAAGGCAATATTGGCCATTTTTCAATTACAAGGAAAGGCCACCTTGTGGTGGGAGGAAGTGAAGATGGTAAAAGGCGTGAGTGAACAGACTATCACCTGGGAAAAGTTTCAAAGGTACTTTAAAGAAAGATACTTGACAGAACGCTTTTATGACGAAAAGGCTAGAAAATTCCATGATCTGCGACTGGGACAACAGACTATGGATGAGTTCATCACTCGTTTTACTTCCTTACTCCGCTATGTGCCCTACATTCGGGAAGAAAAAGCTAAAGTAAAGAGGTTTGTCAGTGGTCTACCCTTGGGTATGAGGGAAATAATCGAATTTGATAATCTGAAAATGATGGACGAGGCCATACGTAAAGCCCGAATTTGTTACCATCAAAGCAAGTAGAAGGGAGAAAGCCTGGGCAAGAGATGGGTCGATAAAAAGGGCAGCAAACCAGCTGGGAGTACCAAAGGTAACCGTGGTGGTGGTAATCGAGGATTTTCCAAAGGGCAAATCAGCAGAAATTCACAAAAGAACTCGCTGAGACTAAAGCCCCCGAATGAGTCCAGAACCAATGACCAATTTGGAAAAAATGACAATGAAGGGACAACAAGGCCTCCAGTGCAATGCTGGGGCTATGGTGGCACCCATTATGTGAAGAACTGTCCCCAATGAAAAGGGACTGAGCAGGTTTCCCAGGTCTACGAGGCTTCTACGGTTGGAGATGTAGGGCGGAGTCTACCAAGGATTAATGCTGCTCTAGAGGATCGCCAAGCAGAATACCAGCCGACCATGGTGGAATTCGAAGGTACACTCTTAGACCTTGTTGTCACTGTTTTAATTGACCCTGGTGCAACGTTAAGTTATATTAGTCCTAGAATTGTGGAACAGTGTAGGTTGCAGCCTGTTAAATTTAAGGACCCTTGGCTGGTCCAGTTGGCAACAGGGGCAAAAAGACGGGTAAATGCCAAAGTCAAAAATTGCCCTTTAAAAATAGCAGGACAACAAGTTACAACAGACTTAAATGTGCTTCCCCTTGGCTCGTATGACGTATTAATTGGTATGGACTGGTTGGAGAGACACTGGTCCATAATTAATTGTAAAACCAAGACTATTAGTTACAAGGATGAATTGGGAATAAAGCAAGAAATGCAGGGAATCAAACGGCCAGTGCAAATTCGGCCCATAACTGCCTCACAGTTAGCAAAATGTATTAGGAAGGGGTGTCAGATTTACGCTGTCCAAGTGGGCTATGCCAACTCAAAAGATAAAACAGCTGCAATAGAGAATATCCCTGTGATACAGGAGTTTGCTGACATATTTCCGGAGGAAATTCCCGGGCTACCCCCTAAACGGGACATAGATTTTACCATTGAATTAGTGCCAGGAGCAGCTCCGGTATCCCGGGCACCCTATAGAATGAGTATACCAGAATTGACAGAATTAAAAATGCAACTACAGGAGCTGCTAGACAAAAATTATATCCGCCCCAGTGTGTCACCCTGGGGAGCCCCGGTGTTGTTCGTTAAGAAGAAAGACGGGACCTTGCGCATGTGCATAGATTATCAACAACTAAATAAGTTGACAATCAAAAATAAATATCCGCTGCCCTGTATCGATGAACTGTTTGATCAGGTAAAGGGAGCAACAGTTTTCTTGAAGATTGACTTGCGATCAGGATATCATCAAGTCAGAATTAAAGAAGAGGATATAGCTAAAACCGCTTTTAGGACACGATATGGCCACTATGAATTTGTGGTGCTACCCTTTGGGCTGACCAACGCCCCTGCCACTTTTATGTATCTAATGAACATCGTATTTCACCAATACTTGGACAAGTTCGTGCTGATTTTCATCAACGATATCTTGATTTATTCTTGGACGATGGAGGAACACCAAGAGCACCTCAGATTGGTGCTGCAAACCCTCCAAGAACATCAACTATATGCCAAGTTCAGCAAATGTGAATTTTATAAGGAACAAATACAATATTTGGGACATATAATCACTAAGGAAGGGATTGCAGTTGACCCTGAAAAGATAAGAACAATAATGGAATGGCCGGTGCCTAAAGATGTGGCGGACATCCGCTCCTTTATGGGATTAGCAGGCTATTATAGACGATTTGTGGAAGGATTCTCGAGGGTAGCATATCCCATTACTTCCCTACAGAAAAAGGGGAGGGCCTTTAGGTGGACCCCGGAGTGTCAAAGGAGCTTCGAGCAACTCAAATACCTGCTCACCACAGCGCCCGTTTTAAGCATAGCTGACCCCAATAGGAACTATGTGGTGTGCACAAATGCGAGCAAAGAAGGGGTAGGGGGTGTGTTGATGCAGGAAGGGAAGGTAATAGCATATGAATCAAGGAAATTGAAAGAACATGAGCAGAAATATTCTGCTTACGACTTAGAATTGGCAGTTGTGATTCACGCCCTAAAAATGTGGCGACACTATCTGATGGGAAGAAAATTTCTGTTATTGACAGATCACCATAGCCTGACTAATTATTTTAGTCAACCCACTCTGAATGCAAGGCAGGCGCGGTGGGCAGATTTCCTGAGCAGTTTCGATTTTGAAATCAAGCATTTAAAAGGGAAGGAAAATCGGGTGGCAGACGCCTTAAGCAGGAAAGTGCAATGCCTATACGAAATTTCCTACAGTGAAGGGAAAAGCCCCTTCAGGGGAATTATTACAAGAGCAGCTGAACAGGATGCTGTTTACCAGCAAATACAGCAACCGACCAAGGAAAAATAGCCGAATTATGCCTTGGATGCTGCTGGAATGCTGTACTATAAAGAGAGATTATATGTGCCCAATCAGAATAGTGTTAAAAATCTGATATTGGATGAATTTCATAAGAGTCATTATGCTGGGCACCACGGGTATCAAAAGATGATTACTGCACTACGTAAGGAGTATTTTTGGCCGGGAATGAAGAAAGATGTGGCTGATCATTTGGCACGATGGTTAGAGTGTCAGCAAATCAAAGCGGAACACCAGCATCCTGCAGGATTATTACAACCGTTACCCATACCGGAATGGAAATGGGAAACCATTTCCATGGACTTTATAACAGGCCTGCCTAAGTCGAAGAAGAATAACGACTCCATCATGGTAGTGGTGGACAAACTGAGTAAGTCAGCGCATTTTATACCGGTACAATCTACCTATAGGGCTGCGCAGATCGCCCATGTATTCATGCAGAATATATTTAAATTGCATGGGTTACCCAAGACAATAATTTCAGACCGAGATGTAAAATTTACATCGGTTTTTTGGAAGACACTGTTTGAAGAATTGGGGACTCAGCTGAATTTTAGCACAGCTTATCACCCTCAGACGGACGGGCAAACTGAACGGGTGAACCAGGTGGTAGAAGACATGTTAAGGGCGTATGTGATGCAGCAACCAACCAAGTGGGAGGATTATTTGCACTTGGTTGAATTTGCGTATAATAATGGCTACCACACAACATTGCTGATGAGTCCCTTTGAAGTATTGTATGGGCGGAAGTGCCGCACCCCCTCGAGCTGGAGTGGACCGGAGGACAAATTGATGTTGGGTCCAGAGATTCTTAAGGAAGTGGAAGAATTGGTGAAAAAGGTATGATCTAATTTGAAGGCAGCCCAAGATAGGCAAAAGAACGTCGCCGACAGGAAAAGAAGTTTTAAGGAGTATCAGGTCGGCGACCATGTATACGTGAGGATCCACGCAAGAAAAAGCACATTACAGTGGAGTGGATGTACCAAGTTGGCACCTCGATACTGTGGCCCATTTCAGATCCTAGAAATAATTGGGCCGGTGGCCTACCAGCTCGCCCTGCCAAGTCACATACGGGTGGTGGGCTCCAGTATTGTAGCAATAATGCTACAACTCCTGGAGCTTCCTGTCTCTTAATTTTATCAACCCGGTAGTTCGTACAAACTTGGAAGCGACGGTGTTGTATGCACAAGTACTAGCTCTTGTCGCAGCTGTCACTTGGTCAGCTGGCACAAGTCCGCTAGGGCTCAAGCCAACTTCTATAGGCTCACAGAAGAAGCTTTATCAATGATGGACGAAAGCTAACTCAAAGGAGACTAGTCTAATTGCAGAAGGAAACTGAAAACCAATAAAGCATGGAAACCCTAGGAAACCCTAATTTGACTAGCTAGGCCCTAACTATGCAAAACTGTGAATGGAACAACTACCAACAATGCCATTGCTTGCAGTGAACTGAAATACGTGCATCTAAGCTACTTGCATATGGAAAATCATGTTTTTGTACTTTTTCATTAAGTGGTTGGATTTATTGTGATGATGCTTTTGATTAGGGTTTGGTTGTGCAGGAGCGGTTGGAATGGAAGGAAAGCATGGGCAAGGTCAGGATGGCTAAGGGAGGTCCCAGAGGGTCTCCAGCATCAATCCCCAGAAGTCTACCACGTTCGGATGCTCAGCAACCGAGTTTGCAGACTTCTACAGGAAGTCTGCAGGGGATCCTACAGGAAACTCAGGGGTTTCTACAGGAAGGCTGTGCAATTCTACAGGATGATTGGCCGTGGAAGTTTTGGAAGATGGTGAAGGGTCGGAGTGGTGTGGAAGGATAGGTGAGATGGAGATGGAGCTGGTGATGGCTCAGGAGCAGAGGAATCAGATGGAGGAAGAGTGTATCCAGTGGGTTGATGATTGGAAGGATGGGATCAATGAAAGTTGAAGGAGATGGAGCTATGTGGGAAATGAGAGAGTTGGAGGGTAAATGCGTAAGACAGAGGTTAAATAGGACTTGAGGATAGATCAAGAAGAAGAAGAAGGAAGCGGATTGAGAAGGAGCAGCGTAAATGAAACAAATGACTTATGCATCAAAACGAGAAATTCATTAACCTATGATAACTGTGCCATGAAACCTATGAACAGAAATGGAAAACAAGAAATGAAACCTATGCGTGGAAGTGAAGTGTGGAAGTATGGTTCGATGTCAAAAATGCATGGATGGATATTAATGAAAACGTTTATGTTGCAGCTTGCATGGAAATGAGAAGAACTGCTTTTCTTTTTGGTGGTTGGTCATGGACTACACCCCAATCCCTAACAGAGAGATGGCAGTGAGCCTTTACAACCTTTTTGCTGGAGCTCCAAGAGATTATATCTATCCTCCTATCAAACTTAAGCAACTGAAAGCAAATCACCATAAACTAGTCCTATCTATGCTCATGAAAACGACTAAATTACCAAACTGTGAATTCGAATTGCATGTGAAAATAAACAAACTCAAAGTGCTGGAACGAAATGCAAACACATTACAACACTGAGGAGATCTATTGCTCTCAGGTTGGGCCCTAACCTGAGAGCTATATCTCCTTGAGAAAACTCAAAACTAGATCAAAATCTACCTTCTTTATTCATAACCTGATGTCATGCCAAATTGGCTTACAAAAAGGAACAAAAACTGAGCTCTAGCTCGTACTTTCCAATTACAAGAGTAATGCCAAGGTTCAAAAAGCTTCTCTGCAAGGCTACGGCCTCAGTATTTATGCAAAAACGATCATCCAACAGATGTCCTTGATTTTAGGAGCTCGGCTGTCCAACTAAAGTTTAACTGCTGATCCTGTAGGACAGTCATAACTATTGTTCCTGTAGAACAGTTATAACTGCTGTTCCTGTAGAACAGCTGGCTGCTTCTAAGCTCGGTGGGGAGATGGATTGGAGCTCGGAGTTCTTGGTGGGAATCACGAGGAAGGTCCCCAAGACCGTGGACATCCTCTCCTAAAAACCAGCAGTGCCACCTCATTGTCTCCTTGTCTCCTTTTTCGTTGTCTTTTTCTCCCTTTTAATGCCAAAAACCTGAAAGCATCATGCATTAGTCACGTAGATAAAATGTCTACCCTTCTTCCTACAAACAACACGAATAAACTAAGAAATGCATGCATAAGCAGTAAAAAGTGAATGGTTTGAGCAAAGCAAGTAGGCCAAATGAGCCCAAATTATACCAAAAATTGGGGCTCATCATCACCCCCCAGCTAAACTATTTGCTCATCCTTGAGCAACTTAGTCCAAGTCCTCATCTTTCATTGCTTTCACTGCTTCTCTTGCATCCCAAGGCTCTGTGGTAGGGTCCTCTCTGTAGATGTGAAACCCTGCTTTTCTGTTTACCTCTTCCCATTGTTGACTGTCATCTTCCTTTGTATTTCCTTCAGTCAATCCTAGCAATAGTGGTGGGCTGAGTTTAAGGCCAATCCAGCTGGCCTGGAGGCTTTGCATGGACTTCTTGTAAAGGTCAACCCTTGCCAAAGCTTCTCTCATCCGGATGGGGGTATGGTACTCTCGGATTTTCAAGCTGTGGGCCATGGTATTCCATCTGCGTGCACAAGCCTGGGCAGCACTTTCTCCCAACAACCTTTCCATGTCTTCAAAGTGAGCTATGGCCTGGGCTTGTTGGTCCATAAACCTCAAGGAAGCTGTGGGATCCGTAGCCAACTGTTGGTGGGTTGAGATGAGTGCCACCGGGTCCTCTAGTTCCGGCCTAATGAACAGTGGTTCGCTCACTTCTCGGTTCATGACCGATTTTGCTTCAGCTGCTCTTTGATCTTCATGGTTTAACCATGAGGCGAGGGCCATCAATTGCATATCACCCAAGGCAATGTTGGGATCCCATGAGACTTCATTAGGCAAAGCCAAGTTGTGGAGGTAAAACTCTGCCAATTTGGCTTTGTCTTCTGCCGAACTAGTAGTGCATAATTCAGAAAATTGTTGTGGGTTTTGGATGTGTGCAATACCTCTTTGGGCCAAGGTGTTTATTTGGAACTGAAGCCATTGATCCTTTAAAAACAATCCATAGGATTTTGCAGGCGTTCTGCACTGAATTGCTTCCATGGCCCAACTGGCCATGCAGGCCAATTGTGCTTCCTTTTGTTGCAGCTGTTCCTTTAAGGCTTGCACTTCAATTCTTGTCTGTTGTTCTGCTTCCTGTAGAAGTGTCATTGGCTCTTCAAGACTGGTGGTCAGCTCCTTTTTGCCTCCTTGTTCATTTGTGATGTCCTTGGAGGATGTTCCTGCCCCTGCCTTTAGTTCTTGTAGCTGCAACCGTAACTTCTGATTTTCTTCCTGTAGAAGCGCCTGCTGGCAACTAGCCACATGTTTAGCCATGGTGAATTCACTCCTGACCTCCCTGAGTTGATCCTGTAGAGGGCCTATGTCCGCCACCCCCTTTGATTTGGCGATTTGCATCCATGTGTGGGAACGGACTCTTTCTTTCTCTAGTTCAAAAAATAGAGGTACAGTAAATTTCTGTGGTATGATTTTGCCCGCCTCTAAAAAGGTGTAATATGAATTCATATTGGGCGAAGGGCTAGGTTCTGGTATATGTTCTCTTGCTGTTTCTTCAGGCGGTTCTGCCTCATCCTCCCTTGGTGATGAGGGCCCTTCTCCTTCCCTCTTTTCTGTTTCCTGTAGCCGGGCCAGAGTATCCTGTAGAACATTTTCAGCTTCCTGTAGCTGAGTTTGTTCTAACTTCTCTTGCCATGTATTCTTCTTTGGACTCCCCTTCTCGTAGGTAACTGTGATCCTGGAGGGTGATTTTTCCTTGGGAGAAGCAGGTGTATCTTCGATGACAATCGGGTTGCTGGATTGAGGTGGTGGCTTGCCCGTTTTTATCCTAACGCTTCTCCGGGCTCTAAAGTACAGAGGGGTCTCCCTCTTCCTCTTGTCTTTTTGCTTAGGTGGCGTGCTGAGGCCAGCTAATACCGCTGCTGCTTCCCATGCCAGAATATCCACCTTCTTCTCTTTGGGTTTTACCTTTTTGGGGCTTCCTGTAGAAGCCTGTTTTTCAATGATTTTTGGGCTTCCTGTAGAAGCCTGAGTTTGTGTTTTCGGGCTTCCTGTAGAAGCCTGCTTTTGCTTTCCTGTAGACACAGGTGTCTCCACTTCCGCTTGCTTGCCTGCTTGAGTTTTGATTTTTGCTTTGGGTGTAGGTGCTGTTGAGGTACTTGGGCTGACGTGGGCCACCTCTGCTTTGTCCATTCTGCTCTTCATCCTCTTTTCCCTTGCTGACAGGATAGGTGTGCCACCTTTTTCTTGGTCCTTCTTTTCCTCATGCTTCTTCCTTTGTTCTTCGGCCACTGCTTCGTGTTCCTCACTGCTAGAGGAACCCGTTTCGTCGATCAACATTTTAATATCCCCATATTTGGTCAAATTGCGGAAGGATTCCCATGAGAGGGGGACCTTATATGAGTGCAATGCATCTTCCACAAGCAGCTTTATTAACCCATGGTGGGCTATCTGATCAGGTATGCCCTCTCTTAGCTTTGTAGCACACTCCATTAGGGACTGCAGGAGATAATAAGGGATGCTCAGTTTTTGCTCTACAGGAAGGTCAATTCGGTGCCTCAACTCAGTGAGTAGCCGAAAGTGATATGCATACACGATGCTGACCCGACCTTCACAAGTAATATATTTCATGATTTGCAAACTGACTTCATTCCAAGGTGGTGATAGACTCGTTCTTCTCACCCCGTTTTTATCCTCCGAGAATTCTTCCTCAGGTGGAAAGAATTCCTTCTTTGCCTGCTGACTCAGCTTTCTCTCCTCTTTATCCCACGGCAGACCCATAGGAAGTTCTGTGATCTGACTGATATGTTCTGGGGTGAGTTTGAGGCTTAGACCTCTGAAGTTTACTGTGGCCAGTGTCTGGGATTTAGGCTTCAAAGCCTGCAAGAATTCCTCGGCTACTTCATCATCGTAGCCCTGCAACTTATCACAAAAAGGCATCCATTGTGCTCTGGTGAAGAGCTCTACCACTGCCGGGTTTCTCCTTAAGTTAGTTGAATCAGTGGGCTCTCGTCTTATAAACCCACCCAGCATGATGAACACGGTCGTTTTAACTAAAGGTGGCAGATGCAAAAGAGATTTGGTCTATGAAGACAGAGCATGCACATACAAAATTTCAACACAGACTACTTATACCAACATCCTGTAGAACGGTAGCAACGATACAACAAACAACAATTCCACCAATATCTTTATAACCTGACCGTGGACGATGGTCTTGCCACTTCTAATAACCAGTTACATTAAGAGTTCAGGGTTACCTCCTTAATTGGCCACCTTTTTCGCGAGGCACCCGCTTTCCTGTAGATGACTACGTTCCTGTAGACTGCGTTCCTGTAGAACTGCGCTCCTGTAGAACTGCGTTCCTGTAGAACTGCGTTCCTATAGAAGCCGCGCGCAATTCTCGGGGAGGACTGTAGTTGGCCGCGCTCGCGGTGTGCTTGACCAGCGTTCTGGTAGCCAACAACTCGGCGTATCAAAGTGCAGAGGAGATCAGAATAGCTATCCGAGTTGAAGTGTTGGATGATAAATGCATGCGCATGATTTAGCCGATTGGATTTTGAATCGGCGCAATCCATGGCGCGGGGGATGAGCTGTCCCCGCCGGACCATTGGGCGACGTCATCCATCCTCCGCCTGCGTATTCACTTGCTGCGGCATTCATTCCCACAGATTTGCCGCCGCCTTTCCTGTTAAACTTATGCTTCTGACGAGAGTGTTCCCCACGTGCATGCCGTTCATTCTCTTTGTCGTGGCCGCCACCCAAACATCCAATTACACTTTAACTAGCCGACGTGGCCAGTCGACTGGCCATATGGCCGCTCAACCATTCAATTTTACGCTTTGCAAACAATTTCAAAGTTAGATTCATGCGATTTGATGGAAGGAAGGGTGGAGACACTTACCTGCGCGGCTGCACACGATTTTTCCAGTTCTCGGACGATGGTGAGCGGATCTACCTGCTGCGTGCGACTTACACAGACCCGAAAGCTCGTGGTTACAGGCTGCCAAAGCTGGAGTGGGTGGTTTTGCTTGCATGCGCCCGCGTTTCATTTCGGATGGCGGTGCTGTGAATGGTATCCACTCGAGCAGGTTGAACTGTTACAGGATCCCCGCGAGGGGTCTCGTAACAGTCCTTTCTCCTTGGGTGCATGCTGCACGATGGCGGTTCTGGCTTCTCGATCACAATCCCGGAGCTCTTGATGCATGTGGTATGAGATTCCATCATTTGTTAACTTTGGAAATGGCTTTCCCGCGAGAATTCATCGATTTTCTTTGTTTGTGCAGGGACTTGGCCGCATGTCGACACGGGTGGTGGGGCATGGTGACAGCAACGTGCAAGGATGCCAACAGAGGCTTGCATGCATCCAAACCAATCCATGGTCGCGAAATCTCTTTTTAAGATGAATTCTGGCCGTCCAAAACTCCTACAAGAAGTTTCCTGTAGACACAGAGCTTCCTGTAGAAAGTTCGGCCTTCCTGTAGAAAGTCTGCACTTTCCTGTAGAAAATCCGCGCCTTCCTGTAGAAAGACTGCGCCCTCCTGTAGAAAGACAGCAGCTTCCTGTAGAGGATTCAAACCATGATAAAATTGCACATACCTTGAAAAACATGGGTGCTCTTGGAGGAGGTACTGATGAGGTTCCTGGACAGCATGATAAGGACCCTTGGCTGTGAGTTGAAGGGCTTCCTCTTCTCCATAGAGCATCTGCAACTTGCAATTTTTACCATATTTTGCTTATTGTGTTTTCTTTTTTCTTCTCTCTTTTTTTTTCTTTTTTGAAAGATAACAGGGGCGCCTCAAGGAGGTTTTCACCCGTGCCATCTGCCCTGAGCGCCTCAGAGAGGTTTTCACTCAAGGATCTTTTTCAACCTTTTCTCTTTTTTTTTTTTTTTTGAAAAGCAATAGGAGCGCCTCAATGAGGTTTTCACCCCTACTACCTGCCTTGGGCGCCTCAGAGAGGTTTTCACCCAAGGATCTTTATTTATTTATTTATTTATTTATTTTTTCAGATATTCTTTCAGGGTGTGCCAGAGGCAGAGGCAGAACCCTTCTCTATGACCAATACAGATTTCTCCATAGTTTTGATAAACTCTTGTCTTGAGAGAGGTCTCCTGTAGATCTTCAATCGATGCCCATTGACAAGCATGGGAATGGCTTCCTCATCAATGGTTCGAATGATGACAGATCCATTGTCATGGCATTTCTCCACTGTATATGGTCCTAGCCATCTGGTTCTCAACTTCCCCTTGAAATCTTTGTATCTGGAATCATACAACAAAGCCCAATCTCCCGGCTGAAATTGCTTGTCATGGAGATGTTGGTCATGCCACACCTTCCTCTGAAGTTGAACCACTTCTGAGTGAAGGAGGGCCTGCATGCGGTGCTCGTCCAGGCCATTCAGCTGCAGCAGCCTTTCTTGTTGTGCATGGCTGAGATCTAGGTCCAGCTGAGCTGCCATCCTCAAGGTGTTGTATTCAAACTCAATGGACAGCAAAGCTTTCTTCCCATAGACCAGCTCGTATGGTGTGAAACCGATGGTGGTCTTCCAAGTGGTGTTGTAGGCCCATGTGGCTTCTACCAGGCGATCTGCCCAGTCCTTTCTGCTGCTGCTCACCACTTTAGTCAAGATCCCTTCTAATGCTCTATTGGTGACTTCCACCTGCCCATTTGCTTGAGGGTGATAAGGGGTGGAAGTCATGTGCTTGATCTTGTGATGAGCTAGGAGATCTTCAACCAGGTTGGAGGTGAACTGGCTCCCTTGATCGGTGACCAGCTCTCTTGGATAGCCAAACTTATAGAAGATGTTCTCTCTTAGGAACTCGGCCACCTTTTCTTCTGTTGCTGCTTTGATTGCTTTGGTCTCTGCCCACTTTGTCAAATAGTCAGTACACACAATGATGTAAGTCCTTTGCCTCGAAGAGGGGTTGATTGGGCCTACAAAGTCCATGCCCCACTTCTCAAAAGGCTCAAGAGTCACTTGAGGTTGGAGAGGCATCTCATCCCTTTGGGTCGGTTTCCCCATTCTTTGGCATTGGTCACACTGACTGACATATCTTCTGACATCTTGATGAAGTGTGGGCCAATAGTAGCCTGCCTGCAGGATCTTGAAGGCAGTTCTCTTTGCTGCAAAATGCCCTCCACAAGGCCCATCATGACAAGTGAGGAGGATATCAAAGACTTCCTCCTCCCTTACACAACGCCTTAAGATCTGATCGGGGCCAAGCTTGAACAGATTGCCCCCGATCCAAGTGAATGAGGCACTTTTTCTGATGATTCTACTCTTCTCTCTGGAAGATAGGTGTGAAGGGAACTGTGCTGAAACAAGATAGTTTGCTATATCAACAAACCATGGAGAGAGTACTGAAATAGCAAACAGATGTTCATCAGGCATCTGATCGTCCACTGTTCCATCCTCATCTGCAGACAAATCCAATCTAGATAAAAATTCAGCAACAACATTTTCTCTACCTGGTTTATCAACAATGGTTAGATCAAACTGCTGCAATAAAAGTAACCATCTAATAATACGAGCATTCACATCTGGTTTATTCATCAAATATCTAATAGCAGCATGGTCAGTATGTACAAAGGTCTGGTAACCGGTAATATAATGTCGAAACTTGTTCAATGCATGGACCACAGCCAAGAATTCTTTCTCGGTTACAGTGTAATTCAGCTCAGCTTTGGACAAGTTTTTGCTAACAAAGTAAATGGCATATGGAAGTTTCTGCTCAACTTGTCCTAAAGCTGCACCTATGGCTTTGTTCGAGGCATCAGTGTGGATGTGGAAAGGTAGGGCCCAGTTTGGACCTCTCAGGATTGGGGCTGACACCAACTTGTCCTTCAATTCATTTAAAGCCCTCTGACAATCGTCAGTCCATTTAAACTCCACATCTTTTGCCAACAGACCAAACAATGACGAGGCTAGCTTGCTGAAATCTTTAATGAATCTCCGGTAGTATCCTGCTAATCCCAAGAAACTCCGGACATCCCTTACCTTTTGAGGAGGTGGAACCCTCTTGATGAGAGCAATTTTGTTAGGATCCACCTGCAATCCTTGGGAAGAAATGGTATGGCCTAGCACGGTCCCCTCAGTCATTAGGAATTCACATTTTTCAGGACTAAGGGACAAGTTCATCTCGGTGCATTTGGTTAGGACTTTCCCCAGGTTGGACAATGCTTCCTGGAAGTTGGCCCCATAAGGAGTAAAGTCATCCATGTATATTTCCACTGCATCATGGACCAGCTCCGAGAAGATGCTCAAGACAGCTCTTTGAAAGGTAGCAGGAGCATTGCATAGCCCAAAGGGAAGGACTCGATAGGTAAAGGTACCCCAAGGACAAGTGAAGGTGGTCTTATCTTGGTCTTTCGGGCTGATTTGGATTTGATTGTGCCCGCTAAACCCATCCAGGAAAGAGAAGAACTTCTTTCCTGCCAGTCCATCCAACACTTGATCTATGAAAGGTAGAGGGAAATGGTCCTTCTTGGTAGCTTTGTTCAGTTCTCGGTAGTCCACACAAATTCTCCATTTCCCATTTTTCTTGGGAACCAACACTAGAGGGGACACCCATTCACTATCTGAGATGGGGTAGATGAATCCGGCATCCAACAGTTTCTGCAATTCTTCCTTGACAATGTCTTTAAGGGCTGGATTCATTCTCCTCTGAGGTTGCCTAACCGGTTTACAATCCTCTTTGATGTATATATGATGGGTACAGACCGAAGGATGGACTCCTTTCATTTCCTTATAGCTCCAAGCAAAAGCATCTAGGTGGTTGGCCAACAGACTACACAGCTCCTTTTCCTGGGAAGGAGATAGGGAGGAGCTGATCTTCAATGCTTTCTCAGGGCCGAACTCCACATTCTTGACTCTGGGAGTAACAGGGTTGGTTGTACAGAGATCCACTAAGGTGCTAGCTTGGGCATCCTCCACCAATTCCTCTAAGGGTAGTGCACTGGAAGGTGGATTCTGGATCAAGGTCTCGATCAAGTCATCCTCGGTTGGGGGGTCTTTTCTAGTGGTATCTAAGGTGCACAGAGGTGCTGAGTACACCTCGTCTTCTTCTCCTTCTTCCAACCAGAGTGGTAAATCATGCTCTAAAGAAGGTTGGGCAGGAGGGTATAGGACTAGCTGCTTGGACATGGGACCATTTTTGATGGTCATGTTTCCTGCCCGACAACTTATGTAAGCATCTGCAGTGGCTAACCAAGGCCTTCCCAAAATGAGAGGATATCCAGTAAGCTTGGCCTTTGGTTGCAGAACCAGGAAGTCTGCAGGGTATTCCCAAGAATCAATGGAGACCATGACATCCTCCACAATCCCTTCGGGAGTCACGGTGGAGCGATCTGCTAATTGCAGTACTGTCGAGGTCTTCCTCAAGGAACCCTGAAGATTGAGTTTAAGCATGGTATCCCTGGTCATCACATTGATGGCCGCCCCCAGATCAATCAAGGTGTGGGGGATAATGGTGCCATTGATGTGAACATCTACTACAGGACTTCCAGGATCTAGGTACTTTGGGCAGATGACTTGTCCTAGCATAAGGTCAGACAGTTGTCCTATGACATTGATAGTTGAGGCATCTTTCTTCCGTCTGCCTGGGTGTTTGAAACACTTCTCCTTAACCAGCTTGTTATATATTGGCACATCCTTGATGGCTTGGAGAAGTGGGATTTTTACACACAACTGCTTGAGCTCACCCAAAAGCTCATCTTCTTCTGGGTTAGGTTGTGTGGTGGCTGTTAGTCTCTCAGGAAAGGGTGGAATAGCCTTTGGTTCACTTTCCTGTTTATCTTTCTCATCCTCTGGGGGAGGAGGTTGGCGATCTGGTAGAGTCTTTCCAGATCGAAGGTTGATCTCCTGGATCTCCACGGCATAGGTAGGGCATGAGGTTTCCCCAGTGTATACCTGCTGGGCCTGTCTATTGTTGGGGTTCGGGTTCGGTTGAGCAGGCATTTGAGGTTGCCTTGGAGGAGCAGGAGGTAATGGTTGAGGTTGCACTGGTGGTGGAGGCAAAATGGCAGGAGGAGTGTTGTATTGGGGCCTCCACCCCGATTGAGGTGCATTCCATTGAGGCTGTGGCTGGGTATGTGAGTGATATGGATGAGAAGCAGGTTGAGTGGGGTACTGAGGTGGATAAGACCATGGAGGAGGCATGGACCATGAAGGATGAGCAGGGGGACCCCAGGAAGGCATAGGAGTTGACTGGTTGGGGTTGTAATAAGCTTGAGATGCCCCTTGCATCCCCTGCTGATAAGGTCTAGATCCTTGTGGCCTCCTTTGGTTGAGGTAATAGAGAGGCTCTGTGGGAGCTTCGGTCCCTTGGTACATGGCTTTAAAACCAGGTAAGGTTGGACACTGATTTGTGGGATGGTCCTCCTCACAAACGAAACACACTTCAACCGAATGCAATGGACATTCGTTCTTAGGGTGCCTCCTTGTGCACCTAGGACAGAAGACAGCCAAGGCTCTCTCAGCCTCTTCTTTCTTTTGCTGAATCCTGAATGTATCAAGCTGCATGGCAATGGTTTGTCTCACCTCACTCTTAAGATCTTCTAATTGGTTTGCAAGCTCATGTTTGGAGAAAGGGACACTAGTTGAGAGGTGGTTTCCTCTACCTCGTTTCCGAGCTGCCCTGGAGTGGTTTCTAAACACAGTCTTGATGTCCTCATAAGGCAGTTGGTAAATGTCCCCCCCAGCTAACATGTGAAGGGTATCTAAGAGGTCTTCAGGGACTCCTCGGAGTAGGACCAACTTGAGGGATTCAGGGTCAAGTGTGCATCTGGCCCGCTTATAGCTTAGTTGGAACCTCTCCTCATAATCCTCTAAGGACTCATCATTTCCCATGGACATCCGAAAGATTTCCCCCTTTGTTTCCTTGGACCTACAGTAATCCCGGTACTTGGTGTTGAAAGCTTGCTGCATCTGAGCCCAAGTAGTGATACTATTCCCAGGTAAACCCATGAACCAGCGTAGTGCTGCATCCTTGAGAGTGGAAGGGAAAAGTTTCAACTTTTGCTCATCTTCAGTATAGTCATAGGTTCTACAAAGGACAGCAAACTCAAACAGGAAGGTATCTGGATCTTCAGTGGTCAACCCATGGAAGTGAGGTAAGGCGGAGGGGCTAATGTTTTTCATTTTCATCTCTCCATTGGTCTCTCGGATGGAGAAGGCACCTTCTATTCTCTCATCTTCTCTTCTATTATCAGCCATAGCTTCAAATGGAGTAGTCTCTAACTCTTCTTCTACTATAGGATCTTTGGATATCTCAGGATGTTCACCTATAGGTTCTTCTGGGTCACTGTCACCAAAGAGGAGAGAAGGGTGACTCAGTGATGTGGTGGGGGTGTTTGGTAGGAATTTGCCTGATCTATCTCGATTCCTACGAGGCATGAAATGGAAAAGACTTTCTTTTTTCTCTTTGATTGCTTTTGCTTTGCTTTTCTTTTGGTACCTGCAAAACTGAGACAGATTGATCTACAACTATCTATGAAAGATGCAAAATTAACTGAAAGCAGGAAAGGACTAATCTACTTTGCTCAAATGAAATTGCAGGAAGGAAATGCTAGTCTACGCTTGCAGAAAGGAAATGCTAATCTATGAAAGCAGGAAAAGTCTATGCTACTTTTGCAGAATGGAAATGAAGTGAACTACTTAGCAGAAGGTAAGAGTAAGAAAGTAGAAGAAAAGCAACAATTGCTAATACTCTGACGCATCCCCGGCAACGGCGCCAAAAAGATGGTGGGATCCAGTATTGTAGCAATAATGCTACAACTCCTGGAGCTTCCTGTCTCTTAATTTTATCAACCCGGTAGTTCGTACAAACTTGGAAGCGACGGTGCTGTATGCACAAGTACTAGCTCTTGTCGCAGCTGTCACTTGGTCAGCTGGCACAAGTCCGCTAGGGCTCAAACCAACTTCTATAGGCTCACAGAAGAAGCTTTATCAATGATGGACGAAAGCTAACTCAAAGGAGACTAGTCTAATTGCAGAAGGAAACTGAAAACCAATAAAGCATGGAAACCCTAGGAAACCCTAATTTGACTAGCTAGGCCCTAACTATGCAAAACTGTGAATGGAACAACTACCAACAATGCCATTGCTTGCAGTGAACTGAAATACGTGCATCTAAGCTACTTGCATATGGAAAATCATGTTTTTGTACTTTTTCATTAAGTGGTTGGATTTATTGTGATGATGCTTTTGATTAGGGTTTGGTTGTGTAGGAGCGGTTGGAATGGAAGGAAAGCATGGGCAAGGTCAGGATGGCTAAGGGAGGTCCCAGAGGGTCTCCAGCATCAATCCCTAGAAGTCTACCACGTTCGGATGCTCAGCAACCGAGTTTGCAGACTTCTACAGGAAGTCTGCAGGGGATCCTACAGGAAACTCAGGGGTTTCTACAGGAAGGCTGTGCAATTCTACAGGATGATTGGCCGTGGAAGTTTTGGAAGATGGTGAAGGGTCGGAGTGGTGTGGAAGGATAGGTGAGATGGAGATGGAGCTGGTGGTGGCTCAGGAGCAGAGGAATCAGATGGAGGAAGAGTGTATCCAGTGGGTTGATGATTGGAAGGATGGGATCAATGAAAGTTGAAGGAGATGGAGCTATGTGGGAAATGAGAGAGTTGGAGGGTAAATGCGTAAGACAGAGGTTAAATAGGACTTGAGGATAGATCAAGAAGAAGAAGAAGGAAGCGGATTGAGAAGGAGCAGCGTAAATGAAACAAATGACTTATGCATCAAAACAAGAAATTCATTAACCTATGATAACTGTGCCATGAAACCTATGAACAGAAATGGAAAACAAGAAATGAAACCTATGCGTGGAAGTGAAGTGTGGAAGTATGGTTCGATGTCAAAAATGCATGGATGGATATTAATGAAAACGTTTATGTTGCAGCTTGCATGGAAATGAGAAGAACTGCTTTTCTTTTTGGTGGTTGGTCATGGACTGCACCCCAATCCCTAACAGAGAGATGGCAATGAGCCTTTACAACCTTTTTGCTGGAGCTCCAAGAGATTATATCTATCCTCCTATCAAACTTAAGCAACTGAAAGCAAATCACCATAAACTAGTCCTATCTATGCTCATGAAAACGACTAAATTACCAAACTGTGAATTCGAATTGCATGTGAAAATAAACAAACTCAAAGTGCTGGAACGAAATGCAAACACATTACAACACTGAGGAGATCTATTGCTCTCAGGTTGGGCCCTAACCTGAGAGCTATAGCTCCTTGAGAAAACTCAGAACTAGATCAAAATCTGCCTTCTTTATTCATAATCTGATGTCATGCCAAATTGGCTTACAAAAAGGAACAAAAACTGAGCTCTAGCTCGTACTTTCCAATTACAAGAGTAATGCCAAGGTTCAAAAAGCTTCTCTGCAAGGCTACGACCTCAGTATTTATGCAAAAACGATCATCCAACAGATGTCCTTGATTTTAGGAGCTCGGCTGTCCAACTAAAGTTTAACTGCTGATCCTGTAGGACAGTCATAACTACTGTTCTTGTAGAACAGTTATAACTGTTGTTCCTGTAGAACAGCTGGCTGCTTCTAAGCTCGGTGGGGAGATGGATTGGAGCTTGGAGTTCTTGGTGGGAATCACGAGGAAGGTCCCCAAGACCGTGGACATCCTCTCCTAAAAACCAGCAGTGCCACCTCATTGTCTCCTTGTCTCCTTTTTCGTTGTCTTTTTCTCCCTTTTAATGCCAAAAACCTGAAAGCATCATGCATTAGTCACGTAGATAAAATGTCTACCCTTCTTCCTACAAACAACACGAATAAACTAAGAAATGCATGCATAAGCAGTAAAAAGTGAATGGTTTGAGCAAAGCAAGTAGGCCAAATGAGCCCAAATTATACCAAAAATTGGGGCTCATCAACGGGTTCATAATGTCTTTCATGTTTCTGTGCTAAAAAAATATGTTTATGACCCTAAACATGTGATTAATTGGCAGGATGTTCAGGTGAGAGTTATCATCGATAGATATATTTAAATGTTTCCCTTTTGGCGGAAAAGCTGACTTAGAATGTTGTATGTTTCAAGTAGAACCGGAAGGAGAAATCCGGGTCGAACCGCTGAGCATCCTCGACCGGAGAGAGGTAACACTGCGGAAGCGAGATATTACCCAAGTTAAAGTGCAGTGGCAACACTTTGGGCCTGAAGAGGCCACTTTGGGTCTTTACTACCCTTTCACCATTAGGGACCATTTCTTGTAGCAACTTATTCATATTTATCTTCAATTCTTCCATGTCTATCTTCAAATCTGTCTTCCAGTCGTCCATCTTAGCTTCCATGCCATTCATCTTAGATTCCATGCCCTTTATCTTAGATTCCATGCCATTTATCTTAGCTTCTGTTAGCTTTTGTGAGACTGACATTTGTTGCACTTGGTCTTGTAATTTTGATATATCATGTAGCATTTCTTCCTCTTCTTCATGAGTCATGCTACTGCTTTCAAGTTGCTTACTAGGTGTTTGCATTTTCTTTCCTCTAGGCATCAGTTACCGATAACAATTCTCTACTATGCCCTTTGAATTCCTTCAAAATAAATTTTCAAACCAAGCTTAAGCAAAAATTTAAAAAAATCTACACACATTTTTTCACTTTGTAGGAGCTCGATATTGCCTCTGATGTATATTTGTAATTTCTAATCATCCAATTCTGAAATTGCGACCTATAGTAGCCCTTTATGTCCTCTTTCCAATGCCACCAGTATCATCCCAATTGGATTTTCCAAGGAAAAGTTATGTCAAATCTCTCACAGTGACCTGATTATAGACTAGTTTAGTAGAGTGAACTTGTACGACGTGCCACGTGTCCCTGTTTCGACCTTTGGCTCTGAAAATATATACAAGAAACTACAGTCCATCCTCTTTCTGTAGCTTCTTACGAAATTTCAATCCGATGCTCAGAGAGAAAGTTATGACGATTTTCCCCAGGTCACCTGTTTGGAATGTAATTCAGGAGTCTGCAAAAAGACCAACTTCCTCAGATCATATCTCCACAAATATAGCGTAAAAAGCTCTGAAATTCGGACCCAAGATTCAGCGCGATGTCTTCTCAAATGGGTTTTTTTTAGCTTCTGAAACGTCGTAGAAAAAAAGTTCTAGCGAAAATTCCACGATGACCTGTTTGGAGCAGCGAAACCCTAGAATCCAAAGCTCTGATACCAAATGTTATGAAACCAGCTCAAGAAAAAGATAGAAAAGATAGATCAACGCCTTAGAATTCAGCCTCTTCGAGGGGGAAACCTCCTTTACATTACATAAATGAACAATTCTTCGATGATTCAAATGACAAAACCTCTTTTCTATATATAGGAGTATAAGGAGTCACAATATAACTCAGCCGACCTAACAATAATAATATAAAGCCACAAAAATAACAATAGAGGGATTCCATGGGGTACAATAATAACAATATGGGGATAATAGGGGCACAACAATATTAATAAGGGGTACAAATACAATAGTAATGGGGTGATTACTAGTATTATAGGGACCCAACAGTTTATGGTCAGAGGTGTAGTTCGACAGAATTTTAGAAGTGGCCATTAGACCACAAGTCAAGAAGGAGGATTGGACTAGAAATCTGTCTAGACGAGTAGCAATGTGGCCGGGGCCTATCCTTTTGTTTGACCAGGTGAATTTCCCAGATGTGGGTTTGATATCCTCCAATTCCCAATCTAAAATGAGGTCTTCAACCCATTCTCTAGCTGGGTCCCTGACCAACGAGCCCCCATTTTTCTTTTGTGTAGGTAACATAACATTCAGATCACCTGCAATAATAATATTTTCTGGGTTGTGCAAGAAAAAATGGGACTGGAGCGAGTCCCAACAAATTTTTTTCTCAGATGGTAAGACTAGAGCATAAAGATTGAACATACTTACTTGGTGGCCAGATTCTTTATGGAGGAGCTTAGTGAGTAGCCAATGGGGGCAAAATTCTTCGTGAATTAGATCATATTTGGAGCTGTCCCAAAAGGAGGCAATCCCTCCAGAGGCGCCTCTAGTGTTGACTGCTCTCCCTTGGCCTTTATGCCAAAACGTTTTGCTTGCTTGGAGGAGTAGAAGGTCCTCCAATTTTGTCTCTGTATGAAAAGGATTTCAGGCGAGTACATCCTTACAATGTCTTTCAAAGCTTCTTCTTTCAACCTGCTGCCTAACACTCTGCAATTCAAGGAGACGTATTTCATTATTTACTGGCTTGGAAGGTTGTGGCTCCTTATGGAGCTTGACCATGCTTACGCCTAGATCTGGTATTCATCATTCCTTTGAGAGTTTTCTGAGAGCCTTGGAGAACATCCAGATAAGTTTGTTCCTCTCTTTGTTTCTTCTTGGACTTTCGACCCCTGCCGACTTGATAGGAGTGACTTGCGAGTTGTCTGAATCTGAGACTCCATCTTCTGAATCTCCCTCAGAATCAGAGCCCAGACTGATGCGCTCCTCGTTTTCTTCTTTTTCCCCTTGTTCATCCTCTGATGGAGGAAGAGTTGACTTTGCCTCTGCTTCTTTCACTTTCTTCGACGGGTCTTCTAGTTCCTCTTGGGTTCCATTGGCATCTGTCTTTACCCTAGAGGAAGAAACCTCTTTTGGAACTTCTTTGGCTTTTGGTTTAGGCCGGGGCTTCACCAATGGCCCTGAATTTTTCTTCTCAGTTGGTTTTTGGACTGCCTTGCCCTTTTTTATTTCTTTCCATCCTTCTTCGTCCACTTTGTCCCCGGTTGGAGCTTTTGGAAAATTTCGTTGGAAGTGTCCATGTTCGTGACAGGTTTTGCATTTGAAAGGCAGTTGCTCGTAATCCAATTTTTGATAGTGATGTCATTCTCTGACTGTAAGTTTTACCGCTTCGGGCAATCCAGCTTCCAGATCGACTTCCACACAGATTCTTGTGCAGGTATATTGGCCCTTGTTATCTGCTTTGTCAATGAAACGGCCTAGGCCATTTCCAATCTTCTACAAGGTGTGATAGCTCCAGCAATGGATCGGAAGATTGGGAAGCCGGACCCAGACTAGGACCTCTTTAGGGGTATCGATTGAGGGATCGAAGTCGGGGGTCCACTTATTAAGATACAGACCCTGATTTTCCATAAAATACGGACCATTTCTGAAACAAAATCTCGATCTTCTTTGGAGGTGAACTAGAAAATGAAATACCCTCTTCCGACAACATAACATATCACATTGTTTTCCAGCTGGGGCCTCTAGTTGCATTGGATCCAGTCATCTGTTGTTTTTGTAGAGGGCCAACATCCCATAAATTGTCCTACCAACCCTCTGTCAGCCAGGGCTAGGGCGATTTTTATCGATTGGTCTTCTGGCAGGGCGATCTCAGGAATTTCCTCCAATTTTTTGATGAATTTCGAGACTTCTGGAATCAAATGTTTCTTCCCTTTTCGCGAGAACAATCTTCTGAACGCTTATTCTGAAGAGATTAGTGGGGTGGGAGAAGGCTCCCCACCCCCAGGCACACTCATGGCGGCGGCTATGCTCCTCTGCGATCGCAAAACCCAGACGCGGACGTTGTGCCAGCAGTAGCACTGGCCGGAGGAGGGAGGTAGAGCCCGATTGCGGGGATGCCGGGAAGGATTGAGAGCCCAGCAGCAAGGGTTGCCAGGCAGGGGGCCTGCGGAGGGCCGCAGGGGCCGAGGAAGCAGGGGCGCGGGAGCTCCAGTTCAAAATGCGCGCGCAGATCACCCTGAAACTCAGCGTTGCCCTCCATTTTCATTCGAAGTGAAATATCGTATTAAACATAGGTTTGATCTAAAGTGGTCATTGTATTAAATATAAAGTTTTGTCTTAAAATATTTTTGTCTCAAAATGCTTTTGTCTTAAATATAAAATTTTGTCTTAAAATAATTTTGTTTTAAATTGTTTTTGTCTTAAAATAATTTTGTCTTAAACTATTTTTGTCTTAAATATAAAGTTTTGTCTTTAAATTTTTGTCTCAAACTACTTTTGTCTTAAATATAAAGTTTTGTCTAAAAATATTTTCGTCTTAAATTATTTTTGTCTTAAATATAAAGTTTTGTCTTAAAATATTTTTGTCTCAAACTACTTTTGTCTTAAATATAAAGTTTTGTCTTAAAATATTTTTGTCTCAACCTATTTTTGTCTTAAAGTCTATATTTAAAACAAATCAATTGATATTAATTTTTAAAGTAAAATAACTAAAATAAAAAATGAGTTTTTGAGACAAAAGATTTCTTTTGTCTTAAAAAAATGTCTCAAAAGTACCCTTGGTGTAGTAGTGACCGTCGCCCATTCCCATTAGCCACAACCAAAACTTACTAGAATTCATGTTGCTTATGCGAATGAAGTCATCGAAGAGAGAATTGAAATGATGGAAGCAGAAGAGCTGATCAAAATGGAGGGACTCCAAAAGGTCGGTCTCTTTGTAGAAGAGCAAGGTGCTAAGGTTGGGCATAAGGAGCGTCTCGTTCAATTTTCTGGTCGTTAAAAATGCCTCAGTGAGAGCGATCTTGTAATGGTTCATAACCAATACGATCCGTTGAACTTCCACAAACTTATCATCTCACCTACCGAAGCGTTGTATTCTTGTTGGCCTAACCAAACCTTCACTGTGGCAGGAAGCACACTAAGCAGCGAATGGTGGAGGCGATAGCACACAAGAGTGAGTGGATAGCATTGACTCATCACACCGAATTCGAATTCACCCGAATTATTAACCAAATTGAACTATATTGGTGAATTTCTGTATTTTTTTGGCTAATATGTCTGAACTTGGTAACTGTGGGCAAAAGTAGATAAAATACCAAAAAGTGGTGCTTCCCCACTATCGCTCCACCCATTCCACTGCAGCCATAATGCCATTACCCTTTTCTGCAACCTTCTCCATTCTAACTATGGCATCGTATAGGCATTTTTTAATATTAAGAAAAGCTATATATCACCTCTTCGTTTTCCACGACAGGCAGGTGTCTAAAATTTCCTGCATGGGCAATAATGTTCAACCATTCATGAGAACACTAACTACAATTTTGCACAAGTTGTTTGACGCGCTAACCATATGGTAGTTCCCATGCAATCCTACTAACCTTGGACCATTTTCGTTTACGCGTCCACTGCTAATGTATCTGCCATTACAAATACAGTGTTCTTCATCATGACCATGGATACAGATGTGTCAACTGGTTTCCAAACTTATGTTATAACCCTTGTTGCAACATCCTACGAAAGCCAAAACAAGATTAGTTAACTTAGGCGAGCCCCCATCAGACCAAATCATAATATAAGTAAAGAATGTGTTTCCAGTATAAGAATCTTAGCACACCTTATTTGTTATTATCCCACAAAGGAAAGCATTTGAGTTGGTAAGGAGGGCAACATCGACTCTACGCCTGGACATGCGACTACACACATCTGAAATTGTTGGAGGTATTGGATGCTACATTGAAAAATGCTCAACAACTCTTCCATGCATCGCCCACTTCTCGTCAGGGCATGCTCCCTTTGCTTCTCTTATGGAAGGAGCCATTCGACCCTTGTTGGAAGCACACTGGCAGTGGAATGATGACCTGACCATCTGGCAAGATCTGGTTGGAAGCGTACCATCGATTGCCACTGAGGCGGAAGGGTGGCAATAATGATGACCTAATCATCTGGCAAGATCTGGTTGGAAGCGTACCATCGATTGGCACCAAGGCGGAAGTGCAACAAATAACCAGCCTACCTATGGACCATAAATGTATGCGAGCTATATATGCTTGTTGTTGGATTTTGGTAGGCTCATTTATGGCCTATTGGCATGGTGTTTATTTTCAGCTGGTATCAGATAGCTGCAAATAAGAAACTTATTACCAGGGTTAAATGAGCAGGGTTGTATATGTCCACTTTTCGATTTTAAACTTGTCAAATTGGTAGGCATATACAACTCCCGCTCATTTAATGCTCTATGACAGGTTGTATATTTGTTGTTGTAGCTAATTCAATTTAGCTGTAGGCACTGTCGTAACATGGCTGAAATAAGGTATTTTTCTTGCCCCATCATTCCATCTATCAGTGTTGACACATGGTCATAGAGCTTCTGGATTGGATGGAATGAACAATTTTTGCGTAGTGGAACCCAGTAAAGAAACACCTTCGGTATCATTAAATAACAACATCTTTTCTATATTTAAATTTTATATTTTATTGAAATATTACATTTCTATTATAATTATAAAAATATAAATTTATATAATTTAAATATATATGGTATAAATAAAAAATTAACATATCAAATTGTGAAGATAAACATAAACAAATATAAATAAAAAAATATTAAAATAAAAATGAAAAATATTATTAAAAAAAAGTTGTGTTCTATGTAAATTAACAATAAAATTATCCTCTTCCCCGGATGCGGGTGGCGGGACGGCAACAATGGGCATGCCACATGCTATGCATGGGCTGCCCCGTGTAGACAATACGGCCTCCATATGAAGGCCGTCAACCAGAACCTGAACCCATTGCTGCGTTTAATGGAGTTAATGGTGAGGGCGGTAGGTTTATGGGGCTGTACAAAGAACTTAATGCGCGCCTGTATCGAGAGCATGAGGCAGAGCATAACAAGAGCAATGGAGGGTGCAGGGAATGTATGTCGGGCGAATTTGGGGAAAGAAGGAATTGCAGAGAGCCGAGGCGGTGGCAGCTCCATCCACTTCATCGTCGGGTGTCTGGTGGTTACTATCGCTGCCATAGCCTCTCTGGTTGCTGGTCCTGTAGCCGGAAGCACTTGGCTCAATTGCTGGGTGAGAACCGGAATTGGTCCACCTCGCCACCAAGGAACGGGTCTCAGAGAGGAAATTGGGCACCAGAGAAAGATTTGGGAGGTAATTGGTTCAGTCTTCGACTCCAAGCTCACCTGCACACACACAAGAGCAGAATCAGTTTCACCATGGCTAAACTCCGTCAGCGACAGCCGTGTAGAAGAGGTCCAGCTAGAGGCTCTTCCTCGCGAGCTCCAGCAGTGGATGAACATCACCACTGTTGTTGCTGCTACTGCCATCGAAGAGCCAAAGCCACTCCACTTCCAATCAGCCAGTTTTTGGAGGTTGGAAGTGCTGATGAGGACAAATCAGAACTTCCCTCCTTTGGCTCAGTGGTTTTCACATTGCCGAGGGCTGAGAGCTTCCCAGGGCTCAGTGCCCACATCTCAATTATGTTTACCAGAACTCCGGAAGGAAATGGGGAATCTGCCCCTCAAGACCCGCAGAAGAAGCAAGTGGAGGGCAAAGGCAAAGAAATTGTCCATGGATTACCGGAGGCAGGGGAACATAGCTCCGCTTTGGAGCCACCAGCGTCTGAGGCTGGTCAGCACGAATCGTCTCCTCCGATGGGGCCTGCTCCTCAGGGTATTGATGACGAGACATGGCGCAAGATGTGGAAGGGTAAACCAGAGGGAGAAGGCTGGGCGTACATCGTGGAGGACAACAGCCTTGCCGAAGAAGCTGATGCCTTCTTCGCGTCCCTTCCTTCTTCCTCAACACATCGAGAGGATCAAAATTGACACGGGTAATTCTCTCTTGCGCTTTCGTTTTGATGGCTGGAAGTGGTTGCCTACCTATTCGCCTGCTGTAATTTTGTTTGGAAGCTGGTCGGGTCTCATTTTCAATGGGTCAATTCTCAATTTCAATTTTGTCGGGTTGCTCAATCAATCCCATCTGGTAATTCGCCCCTGGTTATTAAGTCAATCCCATCTGGCGATTCGCCCCTGCGTGGGCAGTAATGTTTTGAATCCTCCTCCTGAGGCTCCAATGGGAGCCCGCTGATGTTTATTTCTGGTTCTGCTTATATGGTCTGGTGCTGCCCCTGCGTGGGAGCGTTATATCAGTGCTTGGTCTGTTTTGTTTTGTGAAGGCTTTCCCGGGAGGGAGACCTCAGAATTTGGTTTTTGGTTCCCAGCGAGCTATCAGAAGCCCTGGAAGACTCGCCTCACAGTTTGTAATTTTCACTTGTACAGTTAATATATGAATTAGATAGCTTTTACGTAGAAAAAAAAAACAATAAAATTATCCTCTTAAAGCTAACTTAACTCATATTGGTCTCTCCCTCAGTGTCAAGTTTGATATTGAGACACAACACTTCATCAACGCAACGCAGGTAACTTGGATGATTTTTTTTTTTTAAAACGAGTAGGTTTTAACTTTTAGGGTTTTATTGTTTATTATTTTTGTATTATGAACCACTTTGAATTCAATATTATTAGTCCGTGCCAAGTCAAGACTTTAGCAATAAATTTATTTTTGACTATCCATTAATTGAGTTTTGACAAATATATTATCTAATGTTTAAATTTTTAAAATATATATATATATATTCGTTCCATTAGTTTATAGTTTATATTTTGAAAGTCTTATTTCCACCTTCACAGCCCCTGCAATAGAACATAATAAAATAATCATTTTAACTAAATTCTATACCATATCCGAGATTTATGGAACTACATTTCCCCCAAAAATACGAAAACTTAATTAATGTAATTGTTTCTGGTTTCATTATCAGTTTTCTAATGTTAATAACCACTATTTATTTATGAATTCAATAATCCATAACATCTCCATTGAGGAATTCTTTTGTTGTTCAAATGCTGACTAATTACTTGGACTACCAGAAAAGCAATCAAAGAGTGGGTTCCACGGCTCAGATAGTCGACTACAATAAAAGCAATGAAAGAGTGGGTTGCAGGGCTCAGATAGTCAATAGCCATGACTGTTATCAGTACAAAACTATTCTTGTAATCATAGCATTTTGATTTTATATCCAAGAAATAACTCTCTTTCGATTTTGGATTTTGAAACTGGTTTTGGACAAAGGGATTTCTCACCAAAAATATATATATATTTTTTATTTGAGAAGAAATCATAAATTTAAATGTTTATGAATTGTGTGGTGATTTATCATGTTACAATGTGTTCTAATATATGAAGTTTACAAAATTGTTTGTTCATGAATTGTGTGGTGATTTTACCATGTTATATTGTATTCTTTGTGTGAAGTTTACAAAATTGTTTATATCTTTAGCACGTGAGTGCACGTTGTGGTGGTCCGGGCGGATGGTTTGTACACCCCCCGGTCGTGTTTGATTCCTGCGGATGCCTGTAGCATATTTGTCTCGGGGATGGCGTATTAATTTCGATGTGACAGTTCTGACACGCATATGTACCTATATATGTATAAAGAAAAAAAAAAGGCCCATAATGTTTCTGTAGGGAACTAGCCTCTCCCATTTAAAAAAAATAAAAATAAAAAAAAATTGTTCATATCTTTATTTAGATGGTAGATTTTGAAAATATTTAATCTCATATATGAATTTTATGAGAAATTGTTCACATCTTTATTTAAATGGTAGATTTTGAAAATATCTAAAATTTTAATGTAAAGCAACGAAACCAAACTGTGTCCTGATAATCAAAATAAGTTCAGCAAAATATTGCATCACAATAGTAACCCTGCTTTAGACTTTCGAATTTTTTGGACTTCTACTGTACTCTTCTACATTTTTTCTCAACATTGTATTACCTGGATTTCTGAGCGAGTAGGGAAGCGCCATGGATATATACAGTATCAAGAAATCACCATCGTTAAAATATCTTGAAGGCTTCTTATAAGCCTTAGTGAATTTGAAGAATAATGTACAAGCATCCATATTAATGTTCATTGTTTTGTAATATATTATCAAATTTAAGTGTTTTTATTCGTACTTTTGTTATATATTATTATATTCAAGTATTTTTAAATAATTTTTAATTTTTAATAGATATTTATTAGGAGTAAGTAATATATAGTTTTTAATTAAAAAAATATTTTATAGGATTATATTTAATTTATAAAGTGTAATACAGGTTATAGGGTTATATTTAATTTATAAAGTATAATACATGTTTATTTTTAAAGTTTTTTTTTTAAAGTTTGGTAAGACTATATTTTTATTATGTCTAATTTTTCATTTGGATTCGGGGATAGCACAAAATTTAAATCCAAGATTTCAGGTTTGATGAGACTTCATTTCCATGACCATTGCCAATTGAGCTACCCTAAGCAAACTACTATTTAAGTATATATATATATATATATTATTTTTGAAAGAATATATATATTATTTCAAAAATAATTGAATATAAAAATATATATTTTTTATTTATTTTTATCAAATAAATTGTATTTACAATATTTTATTATTATAAAACTTAGAAAAATATACATTTTTATTTACCTTTTCCAAATAAATACTATCAATTTTATATTCTAATAAAATAATTTAAAAGAAATACGATTAAAAAAAAATAACTAATCCATATTTTCATTTGAATAATTTATTTTATATAATTTAAAAATATTATGAAATCTAAATTAAAACAATCTCATTTAATTGAATTTTTTTTAATAATATACTTTATTTCAATTTTTTTTAATAAATATTTATTTATTATTATTCATAAAATAAATTTTAATTATATTTTAAAAATTGAATTTAAAATATTTAAAAAATACATTTTAATTTTGATAATGTTTTTCACATTAATCACATCATAAGCTAGGTAGAAGTTGAATTCTTTTCTTATCTTTATATATATATATATATAATAATGGCCAAAAATTAACATACCAAATTGTGATGATGAACATAAACAAATATAAATAAATAAAAAAATATACATTATTATAAAAATTAGAAAAATATACATTTTTATTTACCTTTTCCAAATAAATTTTATCAATTTTATATTCTAATAAAATAATTTAAAAGAGATCTTGAATGTGATCCAGGGATGGCGATGAGCACCGGTGGCTGCATCCAACCCTAGGGTTTTGGCGGAAACCTGCAGGCGGCAGGACTGTCGAACCTGGTACTTGCGGCAGATTCTGGTGAGGCAGAGCGCAGGAGGACGCGTCCATAAGGAACAGGACAAATGATCCCCCCTCAGGGGGAGGGCCAGGAGCCTCCCCCGTCTCCGGGTAATAGATCACGGCATACGGCTGACAGGGAGAATGAAAACGGGACCAGCGGCAGCACAATGGATACTAGACAGCAAAAGGGAAAGGACATCGATACAGAGGAAAGAAATAAAGCAAGTTCCTCAACTTGCAAACCTGTAGCAACCCATAGACCACGGGTGTACTTCCCAAGTGAACGCATCAATGCCAGGATACAGTACATGCGAGATCATGCGCTGATCGGCAAGTTTATAGGGATTTGGCCAACAGAAAGAGCACTGAGAAGTTGGATCAGCACCAAATGGCATCCAAAGGGGGATATAACTCTGCACTTGGGAGCCAAGGGCTTCTTCACTGCAGTGTTTAACTGCCTGGAAGACCGAACCAGGATTTTGGAGGGAGGTCCGTATTTTTTCAACTCAGCAGGTCTATTTCTCAAAGGCTGGGTCGAAAGATTTAACCCAGATAAGGAGGATCTGAGCTGTGCGCCAGTGTGGATAAGGCTTTACTCACTGCCATGGGAATATTGGGAGGAAAAGTCTCTACAGGAAATCGGGAATGCTATAGGTGAATTTGTAAGGGTAGCAGAGGAAACAAAGCTATGCAAACATACTTCATATGCTCGGATCTGTGTATACATGGATCTCAAGCAACCGCTGCCAGACACGGTAAGTTTCTTTCATGAAGACTCGGAGTGGGTTCAAGTCATAGACTATGAACAGGTGCCATTTAGATGCAGGAAATGCCATGATATAGGGCATCTCTATAGAGACTGTCCTCAAAATAAGATACCCTCTTATCAAGATAATCCTGACAATCATACCCCAGATGGATTCACCAAGGTAGTTAACAGAAGGAGAGGAAACAAGAAAGCCACAAGCAATCCCAAAGTAAATCCTGCCAACAAGGCAATGCCTACAACAAGCAACAGATTTGAAGCCCTGAACAAGACCGATGAGCAGGATCCGGAAAAGGAACAGGAGAAGGACAAAACGGTCCATCAAAAACAGCCAGGCGAAACATCAGAGCAAGGAGGACAGAAAACCACAAGTCAAGTGCACCTGATCTCTCAGGCCAAAACCGTGCCAGGGCAAACTCAAGGAATGGATGTTGAGTACTCGCAGCCAAACGAAAAAGTCTCAAACGAGCCTGAGGATATTTTTCAATCGCCCCAAGTCATGGAAGAAGATCCGGAGCCCTTAGATATAGGGGAGCTGGACATATTAGGCTTGGAACATGCTTGCCGCACAAGGAACTTTGAAAAAATCCCGGAAACGCAAGTGGACAACCTAGTAGAGGTGCTAAACAGGGCACAGAAGAAATACTCTCTAGGAGTCCAGATCGGCAGTCCATGGGATGGAAAATTTATCACCAAGGATAGCAAGAAGAGGGGAAGGAAAACAACCCTAGAAAGAACAATCAAGATAGGAGAAATACTGGTGGAGTCAGGGAGGTATGCCAAACTGACCAAGTACTTCAACGCAAACCCCCACCCTTCTCAATGAAGTTAATATCATGGAATATCAGAGGGCTCAACAGCCCAAGGAAAGGCAGAATATTAAAAAATATGCTGATGCAAGAAAAACCTAGCATTCTCTTTTTGCAGGAGACGAAGTGTAGCTCTACAATTTTGGAAAGAATAGCAGCGAAGGCTTGGCCAGGAGGGCTAGTCACAGCTGTGGATGCTCAAGGAGCCTCGGGAGGCCTAGCAATTCTTTGGGATGCCCGGATCATCCATCTCAACAACATTCAAGCTAACAAAAGTTTCATCCAAGCCACATTCCATCTCTCAGGTACGAATACCCATGGACTGATAACTAATGTTTACTTCCCTCAGGATACCGCTCAAAAAGACCACATCCTGAATACACTGTCAGATCTCAACAAAGATAGACCGTTCCCTCTATGGATATCTGGAGGGGATTACAACATGATCGCCAGCATGGAGGAAAAGAAAGGGGGCAGAAGTAACACAAACAATGATGACAACCTTCTAAAGAACTTCATCAACAGCAACTGGTTAATAGACATTCCAACAAGCAACGGTATCTTCACATGGACAAATAAGAGAGTAGGAGCGCAACAAATTGCTTCGCGTCTTGACAGATTCCTAATCTCAGATAATGCAACACACATCGGAGGGGAATTCACAGCTTCCATTCTCCCTTTCTCCGGATCGGATCATTGGCCTATCGAGCTCCAATGGAACAGGCCAGGTAACAATCTCAGACGCCCTTTTCGTTTTGAAGAATTTTGGTTCTCCCATCCAGAATTTGAAGAGCTAGTTAGATCAAGCTGGCTCAACTTCAATCCGATCGAAGGTACAAGAATGTCCAGGTTCCAGCAAAAGCTCAAGCATCTAAAAAGGGCCATCAAACAATGGAACCACAAAACATTTGGTAACATCTTTGCCGACCAGGCCATGCTCAATGCAGAAATGAAGAAAATCCAGCAATCCATTATCAATGAGGGGCGAACAGAGGAGCTCACCAAACAGGAACAAGCCATAGAATCCAAAATTTTAGAAAGAGACAAGCAGGAAGAAACTTTATGGAGGCAGAAATCCAGAATTAGATGGCTAAAAAGTGGAGAAAAAAACACAAATTTTTTTCATAAAACCACTGTACAGCGGAGAATGATAAACCACATCACTCACATTAAAAATGAGCAGGGGGAGAAGATTGAAACCCATGATGGCATTGAGGGGGAATTTATTAATTACTTCAAAAAAGCCCACCAGGAGCCTGACTTCAACAGAATGCCAGCTATCAATCAACTTTTACAGAACATACCCAAGGTCATAACGGAGGAGCACAACAGTTTGCTTATCAAACCTATCAGTATGCAGGAAGTTGAAGAGGTCGTGCAACAAATGAAGGAGGGGAAAGCGCCAGGTCCGGATGGCTTTACATCCAATTTTTTTCACAAATTCTGGGATTTGATAAAAAATGAAGTCTGGCAGGTTGTGGAGGAATCCAGAGCGCTCAGATGGATGTATCCTGGATTAAATGCTACTTTCATAGCCCTAGTACCTAAAGGAGAAGATTCCAACACCCCTGACAAATACAGGCCCATAGCTCTTTGCAATATGATATACAAAATCATCTCAAAAGTCATTGCTACCAGGCTTAAACCGATCCTCCCGCTCATCATCTCGCCTGAGCAGTCGGGCTATGTAGAAGGGCGTCAAATAACGGATGGAATCATTCTCACGCATGAGATAATTCATTCCCTAAAGCTAACCAAGAAGCCAGGTATGTTGCTTAAACTAGATCTATCTAAAGCCTTTGATAGTCTCAGTTGGGTCTACATACAAAAAATTCTAATCGCTTTTGGCTTCGCTCACTCTTGGGTTAGATGGATTTACAATCTAATTTCCTCAGCTTTCTTCTCTGTGTTAATCAATGGCACCCCTTCAGCTACCTACCGTCCTTCCAGAGGAATTAGGCAGGGTGATCCCTTATCTCCCTTTCTATTTGTAATTATGGCTGAGGGTTTGGGTAGAAGCATCACGGCTGCTAGGCATGATAGGCGGCTAAAAGGGCTCTCATTTAATAATTCCCCTGTCTACTCCCACCAGCAATTTGTAGATGATAATATGCTTTTTGGTCATCCATCGGTTCAGGAAGCTCGCCTTCTAAAATCCATTCTATCCACTTTCTCTGACGCTTCTGGCGCCCTTATCAATCGAGTCAAATCCCAAATTTTTTTCTTCAACACTCCTGTTTCTACCCAGAGAGCTATCGAGCGTATTCTGGGCTTCACCTGTGCCTCACTGCCATCCAAGTATCTCGGTGCCCCTCTTATGGCCTCAGCTCTTAAACATTCCTCCTGGAAGCAGTTGTTA
Organism: Pinus tabuliformis; assembly: GCA_031772625.1. Taxonomy (NCBI): domain Eukaryota; kingdom Viridiplantae; phylum Streptophyta; class Pinopsida; order Pinales; family Pinaceae; genus Pinus; species Pinus tabuliformis. Next base: position 313,118,385 of record CM062808.1, on the reverse strand, counting down.
GAAAAATTAGAAGCTCGTCTGTTCCTATGGACTAATCGAGCTCTGAATATGGCAAGCAGAATAGTTCTCATCAAAGCAGTTCTTCACTCCATGCCTCTGTATCTTTTCTCCATTCTAGCTGCCCCCAAGTGGGTCCTCAAAGAAATCAAGAATCTCCAGCGTAATTTTTTGTGGGGGGGCTCAGGACAAAATCGAAAATGGGCTCTACTCAAATGGGATAAGGTTTGTCTTCCCAAGTACGCAGGAGGCATAGGCCTTAGAGACCCTGAGCATAGCAACAAAGCGATGGGAGCTAAAATCTGGTGGAGGTGGCTTGCCCATCCTAATACTCCATGGGCTTCCCTTTGGACTGCTAAGTATGCAAGTAATTATCCCATGGAAGAAAGACTGCGTATGACAGAGACAAGTTCGGGATCCGCAATCTGGAATTCAGCCATTCAACACAGATATCTCATCCAAGAGCACTGCTTCTGGGAGATCAAAAATGGGAACACTGCTCGTTTCTGGGAAGATTCATGGCAGCAGTTGCCAAAAATCAAAGACATTCTCCAGGAACTTCCAGCGGATGAGAGAGAGATACATCAATTGGCCAAAGTCAACCTTTTCTGGACTACAGCTACTGCTCAAGAACATCGGCAGTGGAAAAATGTAAATCAGCTCCTACCGCATAGTTCAGTCCAGACTCAACATCTCCTCGAAACAGAATTACAAAAGAGGCAAATAAGAGTCTCAGAAGAACCGGACATTTTAAGATGGGGTTATGGAGAGAAAGGAACTTTCACAACTAAGGAGGCTTACAATTTAATCATTCAAGGGCAGCTGAACAAAGACAACTTATGGGAAAAAGTGTGGCATAAGTCTAACTGGCCGAAAGTTTCCACATTTCTATGGCTTCTCTGTCATAACAGAATCCTAACGTGGGATAATCTCAGAAAACGGAGCTTCTCTGGACCATCCATATGTCACATGTGCAGACAGGAGGAAGAAACAACCCTTCATCTTATGCAAAATTGCCTAATTGGAAGGAAATTATGGGAGAAGATTGCTTTCCGCTGTCAAATAGAAGGAAGAGTGCAAGGAGACCTCAAAGGAACCATATGCAAGGGGAGCCAAACCCCATTTCAAAGTAATCTCCTCAACGCGTTGTGGCAACTCATTCCAGGCTTATTGATGTGGAATATATGGAAAGAGCGCAATCGAAGAATATTCAAAGATCAAACGATGCCGTTGGAAAAAATTTGGAACAATTTCCATCAAAACATTATGGAGACTCTTTCAATCAAAGATTGGCATTCTGAAGACTTTCCCACTCTTCCTCAGGAAAAAACTGTTTGGGACAATTGGAAACTGCGGATAAACCAAAAATCAACCATTGGCAGGAACCCCAACAAACACAGTCAGGAAGCAAGCTATTGGAATCCACCTCCTGTTGACATGATCCAGCTCAACTTTGATGGGGCATCTAAAGGAAACCCAGGAAAAGCAGGCTATGGAGGAGTCTTCAGAGATCATAACGGCAACCCTTTATGCATCTACATGGGCTCGATAGGTTGGGACACTAACAACTCAGCAGAATTGGAAGGTCTATGGCGAGGTCTTAAACTTGCACACGGAAAAAACTTCTTTCCCCTCATCATAGAAGGAGACTCGCAGATCATAATCAGAATGACTACAAAGCTTCAACACGGCTCTCCAATTCACAAGGTAAGCAGCAGCTGGAGAATGGCCCAGAGGCTCGAACTAATAGATCACTGGCTTTCTCAGCACCAAGCAATCACTTTCAAGCATACCAGAAGAGAAGGGAATAAGCTAGCTGACCTTCTAGCCAACCTCGGAGTGGAGGCTAAAGAAAACCACTTTGAAGGTACCATAGAAAGCTTAGCTTCCAGGGACCAAATGGCCAAACTGCAGGAAATTGTCTCTCAGGACAAGTCTCTGATAGAGAAACTGCACCCGGATGCGGGTGTTTATTCAAGTCATTAAATATGCAGCACGCCACGACACCATCGATGCTGACGGATGGCAGGCATGTGTACTCGGAGGTCCGAGGTGGTGGTTATCAGTTAATGTTCAGGGCAGGTGACTGCACTTTGGATCAGGCCCGAAGAGAATTTGCATTCAAGGCGAGCATGGCAGCTCTGTCCTCGATGCGAACCAGGTTAATGGCTGAGCGTCATACTCCCGCGGCGGTAAATGTCTCTGTTCTTTATATTGTGCAATCTATGCCAATTCATGGCCAAAGCTCCTCTGTCGATGCTTGTGATATGAGCAGGGATCCTCTCGCCTCCAGTGTTCTTAGGCTCGAACGACTTCTCGGGTCTCTGGCTTTGAGAACCATGCCGCGCAGTAGGGGAGTTCTGAGACGAGGGGGTCGGTCTGGCATAAGAGCCAGCCCTGCTCATGCGGATTTGCAGCCTGTAGCCCCAATTGCATCTGTTCCCCCCTCTTCCTCGAGTTCGGATCAGGAGAGACTTGTCCCACAAGGCACTTATCAATCCTTCCGTCTCAGGTTCCCGAGCCGGCTTATCAGACCAGAGGTGATGGTCAATTTCACTGTGTATATTTATGAGGAGGAGCCCTGCACCCCCAGTTCGACTTCCCCTGCTTCCACAAGCGCTCAGGAAAGTGGCATTCTCCTGGGGGATATGAATGGATTGGTCTACAGAGCTGATTGTCTCGAAGAAGCCCCGGTTCAGGAAGACCCTCCGCCATCCAATCCTGCTATGGAAAAGGAAACGACCAGCGACCACTCTCAGCATGGCTTTGGCTGCCTTCACCTGGTCACTAACTCTCGTGGAGAGCCGATTCTGGATGAGGAAGGGTATGTCACTTGGCTGGCCTCACCAAGTCCGGAGAAAGAGGAGCAGCAAGCGTCGCCCAGCCATGCGGTCTAATCTTCAACGGGTGCATATGTCAAGCTTTTTTGTACTTGTGTCGGTGATTATGCAGCTATTTCATCCTGTTTGTTTCAGTCTAATGTCTCAGTCTATTTCTTCCTGTCTGTCTCAGTCTATTACAGTCATCCTTCTCTGTACTAGAGTCAGTTATGTTAACTGGTTTTGTCTAGTTATGATCCCTGGTGGTTATGGTAATTGCAGTCTAAGTCCAGTTAGTCAGAACGTCAGGATAAATCAGAACTCTGGGGTGTTTTTTGTAAACCAGTTTGAACGGGTAGACAGTATGGTCCAGGTTTTATTGTATGAGGACTGGCCTCGGCCTCCTCGGAAGGTCTGAAATCCATGTACATATTTTTACTTTTTTAATATAGAACTAGTCTTTACTTAGAAAAAAAAAAAAAAAATTAAAAGAAATACGATTAAAAAAATAAAATTAACTAATCCATATTTTCATTTTAATAATTTAAAAATATTATGAAATCTAAATTAAAACGAAGATCTCATTTAATTGAATTTTTTTTAATAATATACTTTATTTCAATTATTTTTTAATAAATATTTATTTATTATTTTTCAGAAAATAAATTTTAATTATATTTTAAAAATTGAATTTAAAATATTTAAAAAATACATTTTAATTTTGATAATGTTTTTCACATTAATCACATCATAAGTTAGGTAGAAGTTGGATTTTTTTCTTCTCTTTATATATATCTATATATATATATATATATATATATATATATATATATATATATATATATATATATAATAATTGCCAATCCTTGGTATGACAAAGACTGTAAAATTGCAGGAAAGCGATCAGAGATGCTCCTAATGAAATCATTAAGCTTCAGAATATAAGTATATACAAAGCTCTCATCAAGAGGAAGAAGATGTCATATATTAATAAGAGACAAGAGCATCTTCTCCACCTTTCTAAAGTTGCGCCCATAAAGTTTTGGCGAAATGTGCTTGTTCGTAAAACTAAAGATAATCATTATATCCCCTTAGAAAATTGGGACAACTATCTTAAGAAGTTGTATGACTCTCCGGACACCATGGGCACCATCTTAAACACTCCTATTAAGAATGATATTTTTTCCTTGGAAGACGTTGAGTATGGGATTAATAAGCTCACTAATGGGAACACTAAAGATATTGAAGGATACCAAGTTGAGATCTTTAAAATGGGAATATTTATCCTCATTCCTTGTCTCCACAAGCTTCTCAATTTGGTTGCACAACATGGCTTCCTGAAGATTTGGACGCAAAGCCTTATTGTGCCTATCTTTAAAAATAGGGACAAAAGCATTCCCTCTAACTACATGATCATTATGATTAGCCACATCCTAGCCAAGCTATATGGGCTCATTTCGGAAAAGAAGCTTAACCTTTGGCTTGAAAACCATGGTAAAAGAGCAAAAGGGAAAGCTGGTTTTAGGAGACATCCCTTGACTATCGACGATCTTGTTACTCTCAGGATCATTGCAGAGGAATGTCGCAATAGTAAAGTTGATCTCTTTTGTTGTTTTATGGACTTTAGAAAAGCTTTCAACACTGTTCCTCGAGATAAGCTTTGGGAGAGACTTGAAGAGATCATGGTTCCTCCTGAACTGAGGATTGATGTGATCCGCCTCTACGAGACTATCATTTCCAAGCTTTAGACGTGCTTAAGACCCACGAAGGATGGTCTAAAGATATTAAATGCAATATCGGGGTTAAGCAAGCATGTCCCCTATCCCATACCCTTTTTGGCATTTACATCGATAAAGCTTGAGGAGTCCTTGGAAACAGTTGGTTGCAAGGGCACTGAGCTTGGTGGTATAATAATTACTCTTCTCCTTTATACTGATGATATCGTTCTTCTTGCAAAAATCCATGATGACCTAGAAAAGCAGCTTAAGACTCTTCATGTCTACTGCTCCAAGATGGGTATGACTGTTAATATCGACAAGACTAAAGTTATGATAATTAAATAAAAAAAAGACTACCCATGGTAGTTTCGTCTATGATAACCATTGTTTAGAGCAGGTTTCTTCTTACAAATATTTTGGTATTGACTTTCCTCATCAGCTCAATTGGAATTATAGCATTGAGAAAAGGATTATTGGAGGTTGGAAAACTTATTATGGGCTTGAAAGCAATTGTAAGTCGGTTGATCTTTGCATTTGGAGTAAAAAAATGTTCTTCTTTGAGACTCTCGTCACTCCCGTTGTCTTATACGGATGTGGAGTTTGGGTTGCAGTATATCCAGAGAGTCGTGGAGAAAGATTGTGATGATTCAAAAGCAATTCATAACATACAACCTAAAGTTCAAGGGAAATACTCCCTATCCTATCCTCTTGATTGAAATTGGTTTGTCCCCTATTGAAAGTATGACTATGTTTAGATATCTGATGTATAAGACGAAGCTTTACAACATGGAATCCAAGAGGCTCCCAAAAATTGCTTCTAACTTTAGTCAGAACCACCACCTTTGCCTCAAGCATGGGTGGCATAAGGATGCCTAGTATTGGCTCACCATTGGGGGATTAAGGAGGAGATCATCATGGGAAGCAAAGATAGTGTCAAAGATACTCTTACCTCAAATTTTAAGGACAAGTTGTGGGATGATAAGGAGCTAGAGGGTAAAATTAAGTTAAGACACTATAAGGAGGTAATCAACCCTACCCTTGATAACCGAAATCATCTCTCTTTTTTGACCAACACTAAGAAAAAAATGAACATTGCTAGGATAAGAACTAATTCTCATGAGTTTCGAAGTGAAACTGGGCGGTGGCTTACTCCCAAGGCTCCCTGGGATGATAGAATCTGTCAGATTTGCGATACTAAGAAGGTGGAAGATGAAAAACACTTTTTTTTAGACTGCTCGGCTCTTACTCACATCCGCTCTCAATTCACTAACATCTGCCACACTTCCAATCTTCTTGACTTATTAAACCAACCCAACTATAGCGATCTTGGAGTGCTTCTTTCTCTTTTTTTTTATAAAAAAAACAAGATTTTGAAGAATCACATTTAGATTATTTGTGAGGTCCGATAAACTGCATTGGTCTTAGTGGACGTTAATCATCATATCTATATATCTATATATATCTATATATATATATATATATATATATACTCTTTGACTTTCTTATTAAAATATTCTCCAATATTTTAATATAATAACATTTGAATCTAATTATTGAATATTATTAATTTAATTTGATAAAAATATATTCAAGTTATTTTTAATTATGATTATACATTTACAAATATTCATTTCTTTTTCTAGTATTATTAAGTTAATTTAACTAATTTGAATTCAATATTATTTTAATTAAAAATAAAATAAAACAAAACAAAACAAAAAAATGATAATATATATAAATTTATTTAACTAATTTTTAACGACTAATTCCTAATAGCTATTTGATTTTTTCACTTTTGTCATGAGGATGAACTACATTTTAAGGTCACGACCAAGCTAGACACTAAATTGGTGTATGCGACCCCCTTGTTTGTGGGACAAGGGACCCACCTCCATGCAACTATTTGACTGCTAACTCTACCAAGGCATACATACTCTACCCCCTCTTGTTTTGAACTTGTGACCTCTTAGGAGAAAACACGTGCACTTAACCGTTAGACCTATTAGATGGTTCAAAATGTCAACCAACAACTTATAATATAATTAATCCAAAAAACCTTATCAAATTTAATATGGATTACAAAAATCTAAAATCATACATTTTAATTCTACATTATCAAAATTATATAATAAAATTATGTAGAAAATTAATCATTAACATATAATTAAAAAAAATATTATATATATATATATATATATAATTTATTTTTTTCATATTTTTTTTTTTCTCTTTATATCTCACATTCCTACTAAATATCCCCTCTTCCTACTAAATATCCCCTCTCCTTGTAGCTACTCTATATACATATGAACATTACTCTTATCCCTCCCTAGCGTCGAAATTCTTAAATAACATTAAACATTAATATGTTGATTGATTCATGATTTAATATTCTTACATATGCAATGAAAAGAATTGTTTGCATGCCCTACCAAATTAGTTGTTTTCGTTTTGATAGTTTTTTTTTCATTTCTATAAAGGAATAAATTATTTTCCTTTTAATAGTTTTCATTTCTATAAAGGAATTTAGTTTATACACTTAATATAGTTGTTTAAATTGAAAGTTATCCTTATGGTTGGTTAGGTTAAAAAATTATATTGAAAATAACAATTCGCAGCGAAGAAATTCTTAGTGAAACGTTTGATGCATACCTATGTTATTTATATAGATTATTATTATGTTTTTTTGATAGAGTAAGAAATATCTTAGTTTTCTTAGGATGGTTTTTCTTAGAGCTTAGAGTTTTCTTTCCCAATAGTGAGATTAGGATAAATTTACTTACAATATATTTATATCTTATATCTTATAATTTGCAACTGATCCAATATTTAAAAACAATATCTAAAAGGTATAAGCATTAAACATATGTTTTACAATTAAAAATCATTACATCAAATAAGATTCAATCCCTTTATAATGCTATTAATTCTCTAACTATAAACTTAACATTTTTAAAATTTTGTTTTTATAAAAAATTACCAAAATCAATTTTAATTCATCCTCAAACCAATTAAAAATATCTAATTTCATAAATAATTTTAAATTATATACAAATTTATACTACACGGCCACCTAAATGGAAAGTGACCTAAATGGAAAAGTCACTTTCAAAAGTAAAGAAACATTTTAGTTTTTAATGTGACCAACATATTACTTTTCCTTTCCTAATATAAATTATTTGAAAATTTCTTCCAATCACTTTAGCTTTTAATGTGACCAACTTATTTGATTGTCCTAATATACATTATTTGAAGATTATCTTCCCTTCCAATGTATATCTGGGATATAAAATAGGTGACAAGGAGTGTGCCCAAGAAATTTGTTTTACCAACCATGGGTAAAACAAAGAGAAGAACATTACATTCTATTTAATTTTGAATTTGTTACATCTAAGCTTAAGATGTAGGTTAAGGATGTATAATCAATTTAAAATATTGCACGACTCTAATGTATATTTAAGGTAGTGTGCCTGAGGTAGTTGTCAACATATCTACACAACAGTGGGTAAAACAAGGTAAAACAAAAAGAGTAGAACATTGCAATATAGATAAGTTAGTTTGCAATTAATTTTGAATTTATCATAGTTAGACTTAAGATGAAGGTTAAAGATGTATCACCAATTTAAAGCTGTGCACAACTATTAAAGAATTAAAATATATTGCATAGTTCTAAAGTTTTGATTTAATTATGTGATTCTCAAGGCATGGTTATGGTAATTTAATGTTCTTCTTTGTAAATGAAGGAAAAACTAACAATAGTTAAGTATTTTCATTTGCATTTAATTTATCTTCAAATATTTTTATTTTCATTTAATTTAAATATAATATAATATCATTTATTAGTCCTTATCAAGGCAAGACTAAAGGAAAACCTAATGATAGTTAAGTATTTTCGTTTGCATTTATTTTTTATTTATTTTTTTAACTTAAATATAATATAATATATTCGATTAGTCCCTACCAAGGCTCTCACTCTAGCAATCAATATGTTTTTGACTACCTATTAGTTGAGCTTTGACCAATATATTGTCTAATGTTTAACTTAATTTTTATTTCTGAAATTGAACTGTCATTGGCCACTCTTCTGGATGACCAAAGCAGGGGATTCATATCTGCTGATGCAATGTCTCATCTAATAAATATGGAAAATCAGAGATCAAAATTTTTGAAGGAGCGAGAAGGAATGTGGTGACTCCGTAGTCGAGTGGTCTAGTTACAAGCTGGAGATGAGAACACCAAGTTCTTCCAAAACTTTGCCAAGGGAAGGAAAGTCACCAATACTATCTGGAATATGCCCATGGAAGATGGGAGCACAAAAACTACCTTTAATCAGCTCTCCCGCCTGGGGAATTCACATTTCAGGCACCTCTTCAAGGCACCCCCTGGTGCCACTCTTGCTAAAATTGTCAGAATTGCGGGACACTTCCCCAGATTTGTGGACATGGATATCACTGAGGAGCTCACATCCCCCATCACTCAGGCAGAACTAGAAGGTACGTTGAAATGGTTCAAAAAAGATAGAAGTCCAGGGCTGGATGGCTGGACAATCGAATTCTACCTTGCTTTTTTTGAACTCATTGGACATGACCTGCTTAAGGTGGTGGAAGAATGCAAGACTTCTGGGCATATGTATGAGGCCATTAACTCCACCTTCATTGCCCTGATCCCTAAATCTGATTCCCCCGCATCCTTCAATGATTTCTGTCCCATCTCCCTTTGTAACTGTCTATACAAAATCATTGCCAAGATTCTTGCTAACAAGCTCAGACCCATCCTATCTCGCCACATCTCCCCTGAACAATTTTCTTTCCTACAGAACAGACAAATCCATGAAGCAATTGGTATTGCCCAAGAGGCCCTCCATTCCATCAAAACAAAAAGCTAAAAGGGGCAATCCTCAAAATTGACTTAGCTAAAGCATTTGATCGGGTCAGTTGGCTCTATATCAAAATGATCCTCACCCATCTGGGCTTCCCCCCTCCCTTCATTGACTGGATCATGTGTTGTATCACCTCGAAAACCTTCAGTGTCCTCATAAATGGTTCTGCATCTCATTTCTTCCACGTTGAGAGAGGCCTACGACAAGGTTGTCCACTCTCCCCGCTTCTTTTTCTGATTGTAATGGAAGGCCTCAGCAGACTCATTGCATCGGCCAAGAGGGACGGGCGACTACAAGGGCTGAAAATGAGTGACCACTGCTATCTCACACATCTTCTATTTGTTGACGATGTCCTTATATTCCTAAATGGAAGCCATAGGGACTCAACTTCCTTCCATGATATCCTCACTCTTTTTTCCCTGGCTACCGGCATGGAAGCAAATCACTCCAAGTCTACCATCACCCTCTCCAATACATCTCCCCTGGAAGCCAAAATTGCTCATCAAAATTTCCCCTTTCAACAACATCATCTGGAGGATGGCCTCAAGTACCTGGGGTTCTGGATCAAACCCCACTGCTACAGGATTGCGGATTGGATTTGGCTTGTGATCAAAATTGAGAAGTGACTGACAAATTGGAACCACAGATTCCTATCCAGAGCTGGTCGACTTGTCCTCATTAAATATGTCTTGGAGGCTACCCCCGTTTATTGGATGTCGTTGGCTTGGATTCCTAAAGGAATTCTTGCTTGCATTCAGAAGATCTACTGCAGATTCCTTTGGAATGGATATAAAGAGGGAAAACCTTTTGCTTGGGTAGGATGGAAGCACATCGCTCTCCCTAAGAAATGGGGAGGTTGGGGACTAAAAGACCTCTCAGTATTTTCACATGCATTAGCAGCCAAGATGGGTTGGATCCTGCTCACTACACAGAACCTCTGGACTGAAGTCTCATACCACAAATATATCTGGCCTCATCATCTTATGGACTAGATTCGTATACCTGCCTGGCCTCGAACAGGGGTATCTATGGTTTGGAAAGAAATACTGCATACTATGCCTTTCATAAGAGAGGGTCTCACATGGAGAATAAATGATGGAAATTTGGCCCATATAGGCATGGATCCGTGGACAGGAGGGGGGAACATGCATCAATTACCTCCAGGTCTCATCCAATTTCTAAATCAGAGGCATATCAATGTGATCGCACAGATAGCAGATTTGGAGAACAGCTCCATCTTCGAACATGCATGGTTATCTGCTCAAAATTGGGTATCCCTGAACACTGGCAACAGATCTGGGAAGGGTACATAAATGCCCTGAAAGAAGCCCATGTGTGCATCAAAGAAGGTCCCGATGAGCTTATCTGGACCCCGGCCGATCATGGTAAGTACTCCCCAAAAGTTGGCTATCCCAACCTTCTCAATGAGCGCAAACCACCTGTACTTCTAGACTGGTGGGGAAAGATCTGGAAGCTCAAAGCACCACCTAGAACCAGACTCTTCATGTGGAATGTGCTAAAAAACAAGACACCAACCGGAGCAAACCTTATGCGTCGATCTCACTATGGACCACATTGGTGTGTTCTCTGTAAACAGGCTAAGGAGACAAATGACCACTTATTTCTCCACTGCCCGAAGTGTGCACAACTGTGGCAACATGTATTAAACCTCCTTTCCAAACATGGCAGCTGGCAAGGTCTTTCGATACTTGAAGCATGGAACAACTGGACTGCTGCAAATCATGATGCAAAATCTCTATGCCTCCCTCTCCTTATCTGTTGGTCTATCTGGCTGACAAGGAACGAAATCATCTTCAAAGGAACAGAGGCCTGATGGCCACTTACAGCAGCAAAAATTATCGCAGCCTACCATGAAATCCCTGATGAATCTCACCCTCCTACAATCCGCTCCCGCACCTTTGAGACGATCGATCACTCCATACCGTGGGCATACTTTGATGGAGCCGCCCAAGCACAGGGATGTAGGGGGAGGGGGATCATTCTATTCCTATTTGAGCAACACCACTACAAAATACAACTGGGATTGGGAGAGGGAACCAATAACTTTGCAGAACTGATCACACTCAGACATCTCTTGCATTTTGCACTGGCACATTCATGCATTAATCTACAGATCTTCGGAGACTCCAAAATCATCATTAATTGGTTCAATAACATCAATAATTGTCATGCTCATACACTTAGGAACATCTTGGATGAAATTATGGATTTCAAGGCACAATTTAACTCTATCACCTGTCAACACATTTACAGGGAACGTAACGAGGCTGCTGACAAATTATCCAAGGAGGCCACGACACACCCCAGAGGCCTGTGGATGATTCAGGAACAGTTTGGTGCAGAACAATATCAGTATTATCACCGACCCTACATTGATAGGGCATATCCTAGGGTGGACAGGCCCTAAATTTTTGGTTTATTTTCAGTTGATACACAATATCTTTATATGTATATATTTATGTTTCTACTTTTCTTACTAGACAAAATGAGTACACCCTGTGAGGTGAATATGTACAACTTTTTTGGGAATGGCTTCGGCCATAACTTATATGTTTTTGACAACTACTTGATTGGCTTAGGCCAAACAATTATGCATATGCCATAGGCATCTACTATATGTAATTTTTCAAAATTAATGAAAGATTACGATTTTTCCTTGGGAAAAAAAAACAAATAAGAAAATCCTAATTTAATTTTATCCTTGAATTAAATTAGGAATAAAATTGTAATTCCACATCACAAGACAACTTGTACGAGTTAACTCAGTTAAATTGACTTTGTTGGATCCATTAATTCTAGTTGAGGGTCTAACTAGAGTCATGTAGAGTGTCTCCTATATTATAGGAGCCCATGGTTGAGTTTATTTTGAGTTGTATTTAATTAATCTAGTTTAACTAAGTTAAAGTCAATTAAACTAGTTCCAATTGATGGAGGAACTAGTAGGAGGTCAGACAATGGGATGTTGCTTCATGTGTTCAACCAGTTAACTGATGATTCACTCATAAATAACTCATGAATGTTAGATCTGAGAGTTACTCAATTGAGATTGGAGTTCAGGGTCAATGTACTATTAGTGGTATAATCATTTAAAGTGTACGAGCTGTGCATGCAGTCAGAGGAAGGCCTATGAGGATTGCACAATTCATATTGAGGAATTTCCATAATTAATAGGGGGCTAATTCCCAAGGAAACAACGCAAGGAAATAGGGACTTGGGCAAGAAGAAATTTGGTTAAGTATTGACCTGAGCTTGTCTAGGAAGCTGTGAGACAAATAGAGATAGTGCAGAGGTTGCTCGGGTTTGAGAAAAGCATTATAATCTTCTCATATTTTATGACTAATGCAATATAATATAACATGGGTTTTTAGTTATGGCTTTTCCCGGGAAATCATTGTGTAATGTGTTGATTGATTTTTTTTTTCTTGTATGCTTCGTGATTTCACAATCATTTAATTGTTTCGGCTGATGAGTAGAGTAGATTCAAGTCTATTGTTTTAGTAAATTACAATTAGTAGTTTGAATCTACAAGGAATTTCTACATGGTATCAGAGTAGAAATCACTCTAAAAGAGGAGAATACAATTTTGTCTTTTGTAGGTGAAATTGAATTTGCAGTATCATTCTTCAGAGCCAACAAGATGTTTTTCTACAGATTGAGACTTGAATATGCCTTGAGGGTAGTTCAAACTATATTGCTTGGAAGGACAAGATGGAGGCAGTGTTGGAAGATAATGGGTTGAAGGAATTCATAGACATTGATATTCCTAAGCATCCAACAACATATGCTCAAGATTTAGTAGAAGTGGAAGAAATGTGTTGCAAATGTGAGAAGGATCATAGTAGAAGGAGTTCGCAATCATATTGTCTCGAACCTCCACAGGAAGGAGATTCCATATTCTATGTGGAAGGCCTTGAAATACATGTTTCAGAATAATAGTGACCATAGGAAGCTAGCATTGAAGGACAAGCTCACGAAAATCAAGATGGAGAAGGGAGACACAATACCAAAGAACTTGATCAAGTTCACCTAATGTCAGGATGAGCTTGGAAATGTTGGTGTTACAGTTGTTGAAGATGATCTGGTTAACCTAGCACTTCTAGGCCTTTCCAAGAGTTGGCACAACTATCGGGATTCAGTAAATGGGAGGGAGAAGCTACCAGAGTGGGAGAGGTGGTGGTTTGACTTGGTGCAAGAAGAGATTTGGCGGAACACCAGAGATGGATCCTCATCCAAGCATGATGATGAGGAGAATTATGCCTTAGCTTAAAAAGTGAAGAAATGGAAAGGGAAGTCATCCCATTCCAAAGCAGATTCTAGTTAGGGTGGCAAGAACAAGGACTTGTCGAAGATTACATTTTTTCACTTTCATTAGCTGGGACACAATGCCACGAAGTTTCCACACAAGAAGGCCGACAAGAAGCCCTCAGGAGGAGCGGTAAGTCAAGCTCTTGATTCATAATTCAAGTTGGACTTCACCCTCACTGCTTTCGTAGTGACATCGGTGATGGGTAGTGTGTGGTATTTGGATAGTGGAGCCTCATTACATATGACCGGAAACAAATAATTCTTTAGTAACATGGAGGAGAAGGACCTCCAGATGCACATCGAAATGGGAGATGATGGAAGGTATAGTGCAACTGACATCGATACTGTTACTTTTCAGAGGGAGTCTGGTTCTCCTCTCACATTAAAAGATGTCATGTATGTTTTAGGTGTAAATAAGAATTTGGTTTCAGTTGTTATGTTGGAAGACCGTGGTTATGATGTGATATTTAGCAAAGGAAAGGATTTCCTTCGTCACATAGCCTCAGGACAAGTGAAGCAGACCAAGGTTTAGGTGAAGAACCTCTACAAATTGGATGTAGAAGAATGTGTTGTTTTGAGAAAAAAAGCAGAGAAGGTGCAGAGCCAAGACATTAGTGAATGTGGCATAGAAGATTAGGTCACTTGCACCACAAATATTTGAAGATCACACAACAGGTTTCTACAGGACTTCCCAAGGGCACACTAGAGTAGAGAGATACATTCAAAGGGTGTACATTGGGGAAGTACACCAAAGCCACCTTTCATGATAAGAATAGTCGAGCGCAAGCGATCCTTGAAAGAGTTCACTTAGATGTGTGGACCATTCTCGATAGCCTCCACGACCAAGAACAAGTATTATGTAATATTTGTAGCTGATTTCTCACATATGTGTTGGATTTTCTTCATGCAAAAGAAAGATCATACATTCTCTAAATTTTGTGAATTTAAAGCACTTTTTGAGAAAGACATTGGCAGGAAAGTGAAGGCTCTTAGGAGAAATAATGGTGGAGATTATGTGTTGAATGAATTCAAGAACTTTTGTGCATTAGAAGGCATTCAACGAGAATTAATAGCACCCCATAAACCACAAAATAGGGTGGCTGAAAAGAAGAAAAAAAGTATTGTGGGAGCTGAACGGGTGATGTTACATGATTAGGGCCTACCGTTAGACTTGTGGGCTGAAGCATGCAACACAACTCTATATGTGCAAAACATGAGTCCTCATTAGATTCTCGGGATGAGTACACCAGAAGAAGATTTTTCAGGTAAGAAACCATATGTGGCACACTTCAATATCTTTGGTTCATTAGTTTACTGTCATGTTACCAAGGATGCAAGGAAAAAGCTAGAGCCAACAACTGAGTTGGGAATATTTGTGGGGTACACTGATACACCTCACAAATATCGGGTGTACCTTCCATCTCACAGGATGACAGTGGTTCGTAGAGATGTGAAGTTCGATGAAGAAAAGGCCATGAGATGTTCCCTTGAGAGGGAGATTCAGTTGCATGCAGATGAGGAGATTTTAGCTCCAAAGGAAGAACCTCAAGATGATGTGGAGCAACCACATGTAGAGGAGCAGAGAGTTGAAGCACCCACTCATACAAACACTTCTGGAGATGGAAGGAAGTGCACCAGAGAGCCTGACATATTGATGCATGATGCTAGAGATAATGTGGGAGCACCCACATCAAAACGCAGGCAAAGCAGGTCACTAGATCGGTACATTGGCTACATGGATCTGATGAGCAAGAGTGTAGAGATTCAGGCATCCTCATTCGAGGAAGAAATGCAGAAACCAGTATGGGTTGATGCCATGGTAAAGGAGTATGACTCCATTATTAGAAACAATGTTTGGGAAGTGGTCCCAAGACCAACAAACAATTCGATGGTGAGGTCTAGATGGATTTACAAGGTAAAAGCAAGCAATAGATGGGAGTGCGGAGAAGCACAAGGCAAGATTTATGGCCAGAGGGTTCTCTCAAGTGGATGGAATTGATTATGAGGAGATCTTTTATCCAGTAGCAAGGTGCTCTTCAATAAGATCTATTCTAGCATATTCAACACAAATGGGATGGAAGATACATTAGATGGATGTGACAACAACATTCCTCAATGAAGTGATTGAGAAAGAGGTGTACAATGAGCAACCAAAAGGATTTGAGACCTTTAATAGAGAGCCTCATGTGTGCAGACTCAAGCAAGCATTTTATGGATTGAAACAAGCACCCCATGCTTGGTACACTAGGATTGACAACTATTTCACCAGGTTGGGCTTCACCAGAAGTGAAGCAAATGTGAACCTTTACCATATTGTGGTTGAAGGTAAATTATTGCTTAAGTATTATATGTCGATGATTTAATTCTAGCAGGTGATGAGGAGTTGGTAAAATATTGCAAAGAGGATATTGCAAGAGAATTCAAGATGAAGGACCTAGGGCTCATGCATTATTTCCTTGGTATGGAAGTATGGCAAGGAGATGAGGAACCTTTTGTATCTTAGGGCAAGTATGCCAACTAGATATTGAAGAAGTTCCAAATGGAGAGTAGAAAACCCATGGAGACTCCTCTAGCAGGGAATTGGAGGAAGGAAGACGCTACTTCTAGTGAAGTAGTGGAGGCTACTATTTATAGGCAGTTTGTGGATTCACTTATGTATTTGGTAAACACATGACTAGACATATGTTTTACAGTTAACCCGCTTATTCAAGCAATGGTTAAGCCAACCAAACTCTATTGAAAGACACCTAAACATGTGTTGAGATACCTTAGAGGCACCACTCAGTTTGGTCCTTGGTACAAACGGATAGAGGGAGTGAAGTTGCAAGGCTTCACAGATGCATATTGGGCAGGGAGTCCATCCGATAGGAAGAGCACATCAGGGGAAATATTCAATATTGGGTCAACAAAAATTTCTTGGTACAACAAGAAGCAGATATCAGTTGAACTCTGTTCGACAGAAGTAGAGTACATGGTTAGTCATTCAACTTGTGAAGCTATCTGGATGAGGAAGATCCTTGTTGGGTAATTTGGTCATCATATTGATCCTACAGCGATTTACTGTGACAATCGGATTTGTATCAAACTCTCTGAGATTCTAGTTTTTCATGATCAGTCCAAACATATTGACATCTTGTATCACCATCTACGAGATTGTGTGTAGAGGAGAACCATGTTGTTGATGTACATTCCTACAAAGGAACATGATGCAGACATCTTGACTAAGGCACTGTCAAGAGGAAAATTCAAGTTCCATAGAAGCAAGATTGGGGTATCTGATAATCCCTTTCTTGTTGAGAGGGAGTGTTGAAAATGCAACAAGAAATTCCTAATTTAATTTTGTCTTTGAATTGAATTAGGAATAAACATTGTAATTCCACATCACAAGACAATTTGTACAAGTTAACTAAGTTAAATTGACTTAATTGGCTCAATTAATTTGAGTTGAGGGTCTAACTAGAGTCATGTAGAGCGTCTCCTACATTATAGGATCCATGGTTGAGTTTATTTTGAGTTGTAATTAATTAATTTAGTATAACTGAGTTAAAGTTAGTTAAACTAGTTCCAACTGATGGAGGAACTAGTAGGAGGTCAGATAATGAGGTGTTGCTTCATGTGTTCAACCAATTAATTGGTGATTCACATAAATAAATCATGCATGTAAGATATGAGAGTTACCCAGTTGATATTGGAGTTCAAGGACAATGTACTATCAGTTTTATAATCATCTGAATTGTACAGGTGGTGCATGCAGTCAGAGGAAGGCCTATGAGGATTGTGCAATTCATATGGAGGAATTTCCCTAATTAATAGGGGGCTAATTCCAAAGGAAACAATGCAAGGAAATAGGGACTTGAGCAAGAAGAAATTTAGTTAAGTATTGGCCTCGGATTTTCTAGGAAGTTGTGAGACATATAGAGATAATGCAGAGGTTGCTCGAGCTTGAGCAAAGCATTGTAATCTTCTCAATTTTTTTGACTAATGCAATATACAGATAACAAGTGTTTTTAGCTGTGGCTTTCCCTAGAAAATCATTATGTAATGTGTTGATTGAATTCTTTCTCTTGTATGCTTCGTGATTTCATGATCGTTTAATTGTTTCCATTGATGAGTAGAGTAGATTCAAGTGTATTGTTTTAGTAAATTGCAATTAGCAATTTGAATCTACAAAGAATTTCTACAAAGCTATGATAGGTTTGCCCCTTGATGAAAAAGGAAAAGAAAAATAAAAGTTCAATATTAAATCTATTTATTTATAAGAAAGTCATGTTTTATAACTAACACACACACACACATTTTCTATGTGGTTCATGGACCTCGAAGATCAGTAACCTCAATGTCCACAAAATATTTGCATTAGGCAGATTCACCCGAAGGGATCATTTCCTACCTTCTCAACCACAGAGCTTCACCTTGAGAATTAAACCTGTATCCTCACAATAACAAGGGTGCTCTAATGATGGGGACTTTGACCAATTGAGATATAGTCTAACTAATAGAGGAAATTACTTTTTGACTGAAATTTGACAACACAATTTTGAATAATATTGTGATTGCTTCTTGTTTAAAATGCATTTTTGGGGTTAGCTTAATCGGTTGAGTCCCCATTGTTAAAGCACCTTTTCTATTGAGAGGTCACGAGTTCAATTCTCTTGACATTCTTAGGGCGAGACTTCGTGGTTGAGCCAACAGGAAGTGATCCCTTCGGGTTGATCTGACTAGTACAAATATTCTGTGGATGTAGGGGTCACTGATCTCTGGTGTAATTCCCCACTTAAATCTTATCCTACAAATTTTGTTAATGTTTACGTTATCTGAAAATATTGAGAAATATTGGTTTAATGTAAAATTCATGATTTCCATTATTCAAATTCCCCACTTACCTCCTCAAATTGAATATTAGGTAGGATATGGTCTCCTTCCATTATTTCAAAAATATATGTAATTACATCTCACATTCCCCAATGTACCCTCACATTTACTAAGGAGAAGATATGGTCTTCTCCATGTACAATTACATCTCACATTCCCCAATGTACCCTCACATTTACTTGGGAGAAGACATAGTCCTCTCCATTTAATTATCAATATATATATATATATATATATATATATATATATATTCACCTCACATTCCCAAATGTACTTTTCAGATTTACTTGGGAGAAGACATGGTCCTTTCCCATTAAATTCTCAATTTTATATTCATGTCACATTTCCAAATGTACTCCCAGCTTACTTGGGAGAAGAGAAGTCAATTGTAAGGATGGATGAGAAGTTAATGACATTAATGAGAGGTGGTTGAGATGGAGAAGGGAAGGAGGGTATAAAAAGGAAGGGGGAAGGGAGAAAAGGGGAGGTTGGGTCTTGCTTAGGATTGTGGGGTTGGTTGTGATTGTTTGGACTTGTTGTGTTTTTGGAGACCTTAGGAACCTGTGGAGGTTTCTTGGGTTGTTGAGAGGAGGGAAGTATTGTTATCTTGGTCTGAATCTTTCATTTGGACACACACACTACATCTGGTTGGACTTGGGCTCGGAGGGCTAGGGATTATTTCCTAGTTGGCTGGGAGGTAAATCCGGTTGGGTCTGTAAAGAGGAGCATTCAGCAGGAGCAGCAGGACAAAGGTATCTCCATCAGCCACCGGTACAGGTATTCCTCCATAGACTACTCTTGTAAAGTTAATTAGAATGAAATATTCACCTTAATTTATGTTGATTAGAATGTAATTGGTAAAATTTTATTTGTTGAAAGCAGTGTAAGTAGGTAAGTTAAAGCCTCTTATCGCATTTAATTTCAGAAGAAATTAGATCCGTTAGCAGACCCTAGGATAGGGCTCTTACACATGGTATCAGAGCTTTGGTTCAAAATCTGGACCCAAAGCCCACTAAATAGCTATTCCATAATCAAATTTCTTACTAAATAGTTGAAAATCCAAAAAATTAGAATGTCAAAATGTTTCAACAGCAGTCCAATGGCTTAGTGCCTAGGGATATGACAGAGCTAGTGTTTTTCTTCAACTTAAATACGCCTGTAAAATTCCTGACGGAATAAATAATATTATAGAAAAAAAAAAAATCTGGACCGAGCTCCTAGATGAAGAAGCTTGCAGTTCTAGGGACTTTTGAAAACAGTGATTAGGCTGCAGTTTTGTGGATCAAGATAAAGATCATATAAAACCATGTTTTAGAAAACCGAGGGCCCAGTTCTAGAGCCCAAAGATGACCGAATATCCTGGTAAGGAGAGCGCAGTTTTGGACACAATAGATGAGGTCTGTGTTTACCCTTGAAGAGAATCAAATCCTCTGAGCTACCTCAATCCGAAGCTCAGAATTTTGTGCACATTTATGTGTGACCAAACTCCAGGGCATTGACAAAGTTAACGAAGGGTCTCATCATTTAAGAAAATTTTCAAGCATTTAAGAGATCCGAATTCTGAACCACCTATGAGATCCGAAGCATCATATACATCAGTGGATGATCGATTTTATGGTTTCACATAGCAAATATAGAGTAGCTCTTCTGTTAAAGTCAAATTACAGTCACTCAAGAGCGGTCATCAAATTACAGTCACCTTATTTAAGGTATATTTTGCAGTCTTGTATAATGCCATAAAAGACGAGAACTTGTGGCAAAGTATCACAGTTCTGAGGCTATATATATACATATATATACCTGCAAGTTTGATCAAAGAAATAGAGACCGTACGTGTTTAAGTGTAAAACTGAACACATTAGAGTTTTCGACTTCGATCTCGAATTGTTATTAGATAAATATTAATATGTTGTGAGAAATCACAGGATCCTATTCAAACTGCTACTATGATAATGTCGATTCAAATCCCTTTACTCCTGCTTATTCCTCAATTTAAGTCCAACCTCCCCTTTGGCTGTGGCTGCATTTACTACTCGTTTTTCTGGGCTGGCTGGATTGATTTTCCCCGTAGAGAGACAATTTGATTTGTTGTTCAATTTTAAATTGATTTTTCAGGTCCCTTTTTCACTACTGCACATATCTCCTTGTGTCAATGGGGGAGAATATCATAGCATTCCTCTTACGTATATCTTTTTCGTCTCCTCTTTTAGAACAGTGAAATCAGAATACATGCACATGGGCCTATGATACCCCTATGTTCTGTATATTGTATCCAAGTCTCCACTTTTACACTTGTGAAATCATAATATCCATGTATCTGCATGGATTCTGCGAACTTACCTATAATTTTCCTCTTCGTTCACTTGACAAGCAAAACTGATTGATGCCATTGAGATTCTGTTAACTGGTTACATAAATACATTATCTAAAGAAATTGCATAGCCACATGTGCATAGGCATAAGAAAATAGGAACTCTTGGATTTCCTCTTAAAATCTATGTATTGAAATACTACATCAAACTCACTGGTGGTTCTTGAAATCTCTCAAAAGGGTTTCTTTTTGACAAAATAGCTAAATAGAGCATGTTGGCAAAAACAACGTTACATATTCATTCACTTATAGCAGTTAAGTTAGTAGCTGGAGTCGGTTTTCACCTTGCTGTAATCCTTCAGGGAAAACTTCTTTTGCTTCAAGGGTGCCATCAGCCTGCAGGATTGTAGTCACATACGCACTATAAATTGGGGTATGCACTATATAAACCACATTGCCCAGAAGGCGGGAAAACTTTGGTCTGCCTGGGAGCATTTCTGAATTTCTCACCGAGTGAGTGAGTAGATCCAGCCTTATTTCAGCAAAACCTGTTATGGTTCAGGGTTTTCTTGGCTTTTGCCTTTTCGTTCTTTGTTTCCTTGGATTCGAACTCGAGAGCTCCTGAATATGATGGCCCAGGAGAGCTGAAACCAGGCTATCTCGAATCCAGTGTTTTGGGTTTATGTTTCTGTCTAGGAGCTACGATATAAATGTACAATGAAGTTAAAATGCATAAGAAAAGTCGATGCAAATTCATATGATTTGTGGCCATTTTTAAGCCAAAAATCCTAAGAAATGGGTATGCCCATGCAACCGTGCCAGTCAGCTCATGCCTTGATTGCAACTGCATGCTTATTAGGCATCTAAATTATCATTTTGTTGAAGGTGTGCATTTGTTGCTTACAAAGAATCAGTTATCATAGTCTATCCATTTATATTTTGCTCATAAATGTCTCTGTTATCCGGGGGCTCTCCAAATCACTCCCAAAAGGATCCAAAAAAGCTTCCTGAAAGAAAGTGTGAATGGTAAGAGCCCATTATTATATCTCTGCATAGCCTGAAGAGAGGGTAGATTCGTGAAATGCATATATGTTGGAAAAGTAACTTTTGAAAGAGATCGATCCCAATTTTGTACTTATGTCAGTCCTGTTTTGCTTTGACCCATGTTCTACTGTTTTGTCATATTAGAGTGTTAACTAAAGATACTGGTAACTGATTTGCTTCCAAAATTTACAGTGAACATGTAACTAAACCGTGAGAAAGTATTGTGTGTGGGCGTGGCTACCATGTATGTTGCAAGCTTTGATGGAGTATTTTCTAAGCATATATGAATATAAATCATAGTTCTTCTTAGAATCCTGGTTGACTCCAGTCATTGCAACATTTTGAAACATGCCACTCTGAATAAATTGACTTTTCAAAAAAACATAACACTAGCTTAATTGTCGGTATGTCTATATAGTATAGTTGTATATCCAATATTTACATCTGGCAAGAAATATAAGTTGTTTCAAACTATTTCCTATCTTGCTATGGTTATCATATCACCAGGGACACGCTAATATCTTTACCTGTGTCTTGCTATATTTCTTTTGTGGGTAGTGACGATCATAACATTGTCAAATGAAAAGATGGAAATTCCAATTTGACTTCCATTCTTGGCCAACAATATTAGATGAATCAGCAACTGGGCCGGTCTCATACTTGTGTGATATGGGGTCAATTCCTACCCTACTACTACCACTATAACAACTACCATTATAACTGCTGGGTGAACAGGACCGCCCCCAATAGGTGTTCATAGGTAAATAATAGGGGATTTGAACATATGACCTTTGTACTCACATTTACTTTAAATTTTTACAAGCTTGGTAAGTGAACAGCTAACAGTGTTTACAAATGAAGAATTCCAAGAGTGAACCTTTTCTTTTGTCTAATCCATCCTTGACCTTGTTGGTTCAATTAATATTTCATGGTTTGCTTTTCTATACCAATTTCTAGTTGTATTGGTATCAACTTAATTTCATCCATAATAGCGCCTTAGGTACGCATGTAGTTGAGATTGTGAGTGATCGAACAACAATCATGCCCTTAAGGTATAACATGAAGATCTACAACCAACAATTAATATATCTCACCTGCATATAATGTTTGGAGGGATCAATCTTGATTCTCTGTAGCCCGTATATTCATAATGAATGTTACAGTTCTGTGGGAATTGACCAGATGAATACTGGATAATAGCTACAAATGCAAGACTGTAATCAGTATAACAATGCCTTGTATGATGAAGCAGCAGTGAATGTTGGGATGGCATTTCTTAAATACAGAGTGGCCAACTTGGTCAACTACAAGTGGGTAAGTGGTTGATAATTAAAGTCTGGAAGTTCCTTGCCAATACCTGTCCAATTTTGTATTTAGGCTCATATATAGGTATGATGGCAAGAAGTCTGCGATGCCACTAGGTTTTTTGGCTATTTCGACCTAAATATCTTACAAGAGCTGGTCAATCCATGACTGTGGTTTATTTGTCTTAGCCATAGTGAAAGAGTTGTGTGCATATGAAGGAAACATTTCTGGTGATGATTGGGAAGCTATCTTGAAGAACCGAGTGACAACATCTACAGTTGGAGAGATGAGAAACCAAATTTTAGAGATTATCAATGAGCTGTCTAGCGAGAAATGCAAAACTTGTTCTTGTTGATTTTGATGCCATTAAAGTGAAGTGCATTCATACAGTATTTGAGTCTTTTTTTTGGGTTACCTTTTTCTGGTAAAGCATCTAACCGGTATAATTGATTATGTTCAACATTGTAGTTGCAATGTTTTAGCCCTGTACAAATGCATTCATGTTAAGCTGCTTCAAAATAACTGCCATCTATTTTCTTAGGACGCTTATTGTCTTTTTACAACCCAAGATGTTGTGTGGAAAGGCAGCATGATAGATACTTCTAGCAAAAGTTGGCTTTGTGAGAATCTTTATAAACCAACAACTACTCTCATTAATTTCTTAGAACGTGATGCTTGATACATGAATAGAAGGAAATAGTTATCTTTTATAGTCACTGATTATCTGTTTGTAGAAATGCATGATAGATAGGAAGACAACAATATAACTCTAAATATCTTGGCCCTAGTGCTTGAAATAAAAATATACATCAACTTAAACTTACAGCTCATGATCAAATTTCATAACCACTCTGTGTCCTATTTTAGTCTACGTATTACAGTCATCCATCCCAACAGATTGGGTTCAAGTGCCCTTCGTTCCTGTCTTTAGTTAATCAGCAACAAAAACAGAGCAAGCCCTTAAGCAGGTCCCACAGTAAACAATTCTCTTGTTTCCGACAAAACCTTGATTCCAGCTTGGATAAAAAAAGGAGAGAAGATTCAGTGGACAAAGGGTCCTCCTTGTATTCTTGAATGATTAAGGTTTCTTCCTGCAGTGTAAGTGGTGATTCATAGAGATAATCTACTTTTGAGTTGAACTCTCTGAAGATTTTTAATTTGTTTTTCAGTTGAACTCTCTGTTGATGTGAGTGAAAGAGATAACATCAAAGAAATCTTTTATTTCCAATACTCTGTTCATGATGGGCCCAAGAGTCAAATTTGTGCTTTGGCAATTGGCTTAGCCGAGGACATCACTCATTTTGAATCTCCCAGAACTTGTAGTCTTTTGAATTCTTTGTCTTCAGTGGGTTTTCATTAAGATCCATACTGCATAACATTTTACTTTGTTGTTGGTTCCCAGGCCTGCATTTTACGTCAAATAAAATTCTGAGTAATGTGTATACTTTCAAGTGATTTTTTTTTTTTTTTTTATGTTTCCATACATTCAATTCTTTAGATCTGTTTTTTTTTAAATCCTAAACTTTTCGAAACCTCCCTCTACCCTAACCTAGAGAACTTGTCGTACCTGATATATATATATATATATATATATATATATATATATATATATATATCTAGTTGGGGTACATCTGCAATTGTCCTTATGTCCATTATGTCCATTATGCATAGTGTGTTTGTGATTTCCCTGGATGGTTTTATTTTCTGCTGTGTTTGAAGGAAGCTCAGGTGCAACATTGTACATCCAAATTTGGCGTTTAGCATGCCTTGTGTGCAAGTGGGTAATGACTGGATAGAGTTTTACATCCAGCTCCATTCCAAGGATTCATCCTCTCCATCACTATATAGCAATCATTTTGGCGTTGAGGCCTGTGTTGTGTGCAAGTAAAATGACTCATGAGATGGGGCGTGGTGGCCACTGCTGTAATTGCTTTAACCGACAATTAGGTCAATCCCAATTCATTAAGTTTTGCAGCCAGAGCTTGTGTTCATCTTGACTGGGTTGCCATACAACTTCTTTTGCCTTTAGAGGCGTTTACTTAAAATCAGGATTACTGCTTCATGTTTCCTACATATATCATTCAACCGAATCCCCTTTTTCTAGTTTTACACCTATTGTATTTTAAGGAAACTCATTTATACTATAATTCAACCATCTTTGAACTGTAGCCCTGTGTTGTATGAATGCATGAAATAACTCCACATGATTTCCTATTTTGGTCACTGGTTTATCCTTTACCAGTCATTAATTACTAGACTGAACCCAAATTGCCCTGCTCCAAATCCAGCTTTCCTCAGGGATGCCTATGAGAATTACATCTACCCTTTGCCTCTGGGCCTTTGTTTTTTTTTTCTTATCCGGTAGAAATATTCAATGGCAATTATTGTGTTGTAACCGTTGATCAAAACTAAATAATTGAATTATACACCTAGTTTATTTTAGACCATGTGGACAAATTACTGGGGTTACCCAAGTGTAGGCATTTAACAGTAGAACGTGAAAGCAATAGAGTCTTTCAGAGGTGATGTGCGTACAAGAAAAATAATAGATAAAAACTAAATATTTTAAAACAACGGGCAAAGTATATAAAGGAGTGCTGGCAGACAATACAAAGGTTGCAGTAAAACGATTGATTGACTATCATAGCCCTGGTGGGGAGCAAGCATTTCTACGGGAGGTTGAGATGATTAGTGTGGCAATCCACCGCAACCTTCTGCGCTTGATAGGATTTTGTGTTGCACCATCAGAGCCGCTTCTAGTCTATCCATATATGCAAAACCTTAGTGTTGCATATAGGCTAAGGGAGCTCAAACCTACAGAAAAGCCATTAGACTGGCCTGCTCGGAAAAATGTAGCCTTAGGTGCAGCCCGTGGTTTGGAGTACCTTCGTGAGCACTGCAATCCTAAAATCATTCATCAGGATGTGAAAGCTGCTAATGTCTTGCTAGATGAAGACTTCGAAGCTGTTGTTGGTGATTTTGGGCTAGCGAAATTGGTTGATGCTAGGAAAAATCATGTTACAACTCAAGTCCGTGGAACCATGGGTCACATTGCTCCTGAATACTTATCAACTGGAAGATCCTCAGAGAGGACATATGTGTTTGGTTATGGTATTACTCTTTTGGAGCTTGTCACTGGACAACGTGCTATAGATTTTTCACGTCTCGAGGAAGAGGATGACGTTCTATTGTTGGATCATGTTAAGAAGTTACAAAGAGAGAAAAGATTAGATGCTATTGTAGATGCAAACCTAAAGCAGAACAATGATGTTAAAGAAGTTGAGGCAATGATTCAGGTAGCATTGTTGTGCACACAGACCTCACCGGAATATCGACCCAAAATGACAGAAGTTGTACGCATGTTGGAAGGAGAGGGTTTGGATGAACGTTGGGAAGAGTGGCAACAGGTTGAAGTCATTCGTCGACAAGAATATGAACTAATGCCTCAAAGGTTTGAGTGGGCTGAGGATTCTGTATATAACCAGGATGCAATCGAACTCTCTGGTGGAAGATGATCAACATGGGCTTTGGTGTCTCATATTTTTGTAACTTGGAACATTTTACAATTTTCTTCAAATATATCATTATTGGAACTGTAAAAGCGGTTTTTAAGGTCGTAAGATTTTAATTACCTGTTCTTTCACTTTTGTAAGCAAGGTGTGACTGCTTGTTCAACGATACTCAAATGCATTTAAAATCCCTGCTTCATCAGTAGGAAATCTCCAATCATGCTGTTGTCCATTTGCAATCGTGTACATTAGATATTCACCTAGGTATCCTTGAAAATCTGAATACTAGGAAAACCCTGACTTTCATTAACCAGGAGAGATCGGGATTATGATGAGGAAATTATATCCAACAATATTATAGTGTTTGTATTTATCATGGAATACTAATCTCCAAAGCTGGTTGTTTGAATTGGAATATTTCCTTGATGTAATGTGAAAAGATAAAATTAAATGTTTTTCCTTTCTAAGGGATCTCATTGTTTTGGGTGAGTGTCACTTCCAACGACCAGTTTACCCGAGTTGAGTTCAAATTTATTGGCTTATTTTCAAGAACGAAATGAAAAGCATCCCACTCACTGGCTGTTCAACTAAGTACTAATGGAAGTAAAACATTGTTATGCAGCATAGGAAGTATGAACGGAATGATGAGAATAATTCCAAACAACCCATGCCCTTATACAATATTACAAAGGCACCTACCACACAGGAGAGGGGTGCTCTTGTCACATGGCAGCCTCTAGCTGTTTGCCCTTGTACAACATTTTTGAGAATTATGCAGAGAGACAAAGTTGACCGTAGAAGATATGACAAGAATATGATGCTTTGGGAAAGCTTTTAAGAAAAGCCCCTGAATAGGAGGCTCACACAAGAAAGAGTATCCGAGGGCATCAAGATGATGCAGTTTTTGTTTGTATTTGGACACAAATTGTTGCTTGATGTACAATCCTTAGCTAGTTTTTATTTATATTTCTTTTTGTGGGTTTTAAATGCCAAGGCTGGTTCTCCTAATCAAAATGCCTAACCAATTGACTAGCCTGTTTTTTTTTAAATAATAAATATGCAATCTTCATTTATTTTTCATGTGGTATGTGTTACAAGGGTGTCATTTATAGTTTGAACAAAACAACATTGATTCTTGGACCTTAGTGTGATCTAATCAAATTTTAACCTTATGAAATTAAGTGTCATCTCTTGCCAGTGGCATTTATGTACTGCGGTATCTTAGTGATATTGTATAAGTTATTTGTTGTGGCCATGCATCATATTATGGTGAAGATTTTATAAATTCATCTTCTCTTCTCCACAAACATTAATATGCATAAAATGCATAGATTTGTTGGATGGTGAATATTTTGGAATCATATTGATCTTATTCCAAAAATCCGTTTATGTTCAGTTTATGCTAATGTCTTCTTGGTTCTTGCATTAAAATAACCATGTAACCTCTTAGTTGTTTGGAAACATGGCTTATTATTATATAAATATAAACACAAAAATTTCAAAATCAACTCTACTTTAAAAACATCTTTAATATAGGCAATTATTCCATTTGTTTAATTATTTCTCATTTGACAGCTCATATTGTGAGTTGCATTATATATCATGAAATTGTTTTAGTACTAGTAAACAATGATTAAAAAATAAAATTGAACCTTTGATATGTAAAGGACATTTCTCTCAAATTACAAAAAAAAAGGTATGAAAATCATGCTGGAAACAATTTCTGAAGTTTTGAGTCTTTAATTTTCAAGATTAACTAATTGGTTTGGAAGACGAAAAACCAACAAATTGGAAGAGTGGGACTTTTATATTCACTAAGGTATTAAAGAAATTATATGCATGAAACTTATACTAGCACCTTCTAGTGGAATTGATAGTGCACGAATCCGTTGCTTGCCATTATTTTGGTTTTGGTACCACCTTATAGCATATCTGGGTTCAAATGCTATTTTCCATGATGGACAATTAAATCTGTTTCAACTCTAATTGTTATTAAGGGGTTCCACAAGGATGTCACATGAGCGTTTATGATGCCCATTTTAACATAGATAGCCACCTATGTTAAGGTTCTATTTTGCAGTTCCATGTTATTTATGAACATTATATACATTTGGTTGGACACGTGAAAATCAATTGATGGATTTGGTATTGATGATGGAAATGTTGGATGTATGACCAAATGTATGACTTACTTGGTTACAATTTATCTAGTGCATGACTTGTCAAAGTTATTGTTGCATCATATAGGCTTATATAGATACGATTTATCTAATCAATGACTTAGTGAAATTATGATTTATCTAATGTAAGATTTATTTCCAGTATGAACAACAAAAAATTAACACGTGGATAGTGGGCCTAATAAACATGATGTTTAAGATCATGTATCTATATCTATTTTGTGGTTATATATATGCATGGATGAGAACTAAACTACAGATTGGAAAGAACTTTATGATAACCAAGATCTACTATTCCATTGGGGAAGGTTGAGACGACCAATGAGGAAAGGTACGATGTACATTGTTCTATTACATTTGGTATCTACTTGATATGCACTCTTATGACATAAGTAAAATGAAAATGACAGGTGGCAAGATAACCTAAATGGATTATTCGATGACAAGTCCAACCAGCGCTATAGTGTGGTCTGTGTTAGGGCGTTGACCCTAGTTCTGAAGGAGGGGTGGAGGCATTTCCCACCGTGTATCCTCCGAAACCTGGAATCGTGGGAGGGCAGTGGTGGACACACTCCCCTAGACATGTGATGACGATTACCAGTTGCCTGTAGGGGAAGTTAGGTCGATGTATTCGACGCTTCCACCATGTCGGTTTTATCAGTGGTTAGTATGGCCGTTGCCACTGATAAAGCAGCAGAGGACGGATAGGGTGGGGATGGAAGTAGGTCAGGATGGATAGGAGGATATAGATCAGTTGGAGACTCTTGATGGGAAGTAATGTCATTGTCTGACTTATTAAAATTTATTGCTATAACACTCTCTGATTTTCTATGCTTTCGAACTCCTTGTATCTTTTCATTCTAACTTCGGGGCGAAGTTTTCTGAAAGAGGGGTGTATGTAATGCCCCACTTAAATCTTACCCTACAAATTTTGTTAATGTTTACATTATTTGAAAATATTGAGAAATATTGGTTTAATATAAAATTCATGATTTCCATTATTCAAATTCCCCACTTACCTCCTCAAATTGAATATTAGGTAGGATATGGTCTCCTTCCATTATTTCAAAAATATATGTAATTACATCTCACATTCCCCAATGTACCTTCACATTTACTAAGGAGAAGACATGGTCCTCTCCATGTAATTACATCTCACATTCCCCAATGTACCCTCACATTTACTTGGGAGAAGACATAGTCCTCTCCATTTAATTATCAATATATATATTCACCTCACATTCCCAAATGTACTTTTCAGATTTACTTGGGAGAAGACATGGTCCTTTCCCATTAAATTCTCAATTTTATAGTCATGTCACATTTCCAAATGTACTGCCAGCTTACTTGGGAGAAGAGAATTCAATTGTAAGGATGGATGAGAAGTTAATGACATTAATGAGAGATGGTTGAGATAGAGAAGGGACGGAGGGTATAAAAGGGAAGGGGGAAGGGAGAAAAGGGGAGGTTGGGTCTTGCTTAGGATTGTGGGGTTGGTTGTGATTGTTTGGACTTGTTGTGTTTTTGGAGACCTTAGGAACCTGTGGAGGTTTCTTGGGTTGTTGAGAGGAGGGAAGTATTGTTATCTTGGTCTGAATCTTTCATTTGGACACACACACTACATCTGGTTGGACTTGGGCTCGGAGGGCTAGGGAACCTGTGGAGGTTTCCTGGGCTAGGGATTATTTCCTAGTTGGCTCAGAGGTAAATCTGGTTGGGTCCGTAAAGAGGAGCATTTAGCAAGAGCAGCAGGACAAAGGTATCTCCATCAGCCACCGGTACATGTATTCCTCCATAGACTACTCTTGCAAAGTTAATTAGAATGAAATATTCACCTTTATTTATGTTGATTAGAATGTAATTGGTAAAATTTTATTTGTTGAAAGCAGTGTAAGTAGGTAAGTTAAAGCCTCTTATCGCATTTAATTTCAGAAGAAATTAGATCCGTTAGCAGACCCTAGGATAGGGCTCTTACATCTGGGGTCCATGAACCACATAGAATATGTGTATGTGTTTGTGTGTGTGTTATAAAACATGACTTGCTTATAAATAAATAAATTTAATATCGAACTTTTATTTTTCTTTTCCTTTTTCATCAAGGGGCAAAACCTATCATAACTCAATCAAGATAGTGATCATTGACTATTATTCACAAATGTTAGTCGACTCATCCTGTTATTCGAGGAAAACCACACCACTTGAAATAACTCATTGACAATCCATAAGAGGGTAAATTTTCGCTCCTGTCAGATGCATCTAGGTCTTGAGTTGTTAACGTGTTTCCCTATGTTTGATGAAGACAAACTCTTGGCTAATTGAAAACAATGTTAGGTCTTACTTTGAGACCAAAAGGTGGTTTCAACCTAGATAGTATTCATCAGAAAGTCAATATCTTTTGTGGTTGTCAATGAAACTACCTCAACGGTGTGTCGCCTTAGTTGAATCCATAAGATGAGATACTAACCTAGTTGCATTTCAAATTATTTAACATCAAACTTACAAGATATTAATTTAATATAAAAATTAAAGTATAAAATTAAGACATGTTGAAATGATTTATAATAAATTTTAGTGATATATATATATATATATATATATATATATATATATATAGGCATAGTCTAACTTATAGACAAAATGACTTTTTTGACGACTATTTTTCTGGTTAATTTTAATCAAAATATGACAGATTTTCAAAAACTTGAGTTTAAGTTGTTTAATTTGCATAATTCGAATGCCCATGGGTTTTTCACAATGTATTTTAGACAACAACACATATTGAACTTGTATTGTTGGATTTTGGCGAATTCCAGTGAAAAAAACTATTTCATCTATTAGACAACTCCTATATATATGTCTATGTGTGTTAGGGAAATCCACAAAGTTTTGAATTCATAACTTTCACACACAAAAATGTCTTAACAATACATTTTATCATCCACTATTCTATACCTCATGACCTTTTTTAAAAAAGACATAGAAGTAGATTTTAATCCAATTTAAATTGATTTAAGTTGATGGCCTTCACACAATTAAAAAAAAAACATAGAGGTGAGTTTTAATCCAGATATATGCACACATTACTAGACTAATTTTAATATATATTTTTTTGAGTGCTCACCACCATCTCAATGTGCATATAACTTTAGGATAAAAATTAAACCTTTCAAAGTAAAAAACTTCCTTTTTAAATTTAAATTTATACCTCATTTTTACTTTAATTTAATTTTTTATATTTTAAAAATTAAAATTATATACATATATATATATATATATATTTTCGAATTTTATAAGAATTCTTTCAATGTGACCCATAACCTCAAGTATAAATCCTCATGATTTTTTTTTTTTTTTAAATTTGTATTTGATTTAAACCATATAAAACGTTTTATATGGATTCTTTCAATGTGACCCATAACCTCAAGTATAAATCCTCATGATATATTTTTTTTATTTATTTAATTTCTATTTGATTTAATGAAAATTTCAAAAATTAAAATCCATTAAATTTATTTTTAAAATTCATATCATAAATTATATATAAATATTTCAAACTACGTAATTTTTCGAGTTTTATATTGATTCTTTATTAAATTTGAACCGATACATCTTGAATCGAAGACCATGGTCAACAAATCCGCCATGTTCGCATTACCAGAACACTGAATTAACGCAACGCGCATTTATGAATTCAATTAACGACTTCTACACCTGGGAAAAGAATCAGAAGAAGAGTGTATTCAAGATATCTAAACTTGGTCATCATCGTGACAGGGGCTCGCAAATACAACCCTTTTGGGTCATGTCTCTGATCTTGTTTTCAGTTAGCATCATTACAAGTTTGAAAATGGCACGTTTACAAGTTTGAAAATGCCACATTTACAAGTTTAATGTGTGCTGGTAACATTTATTCAATTTAACCAATCCACACCATAAATTTCGAACGAATTCTCGCAAGCCGCGTACAGTCAACCCCTGCAAATTCGAAGCCCAAGAATTCTCACAAGATCTTAACATGCTGTTACAGTCAAATTATTGCACCTTCAATTTCAAAGGGCGGTCCATCTTTCTATCCAAAGCCGTTTCTTAGAAGTCACTTGCTGGTCAACAAAATTGTAGTCTCGGGAATTTCCCGCGATACCTTCTCTATGCCGTGGTAGTTTCGGAAGTTTCCCGCAAAACCCCTCACAATGCCGCGGGAGTTTTGGAAATTTCAGGGGGCAGCCCATTGTTAACTGTCAACCATTTTTAGTGGAGGGTAGTTTTCGAAATTTCGAGGGGCAGCCTATAGTTTGTATGGAAGATACCATTAAAACTATAATCCCAACTATATAAATCTTTTAACTAAAATGCTTGCATATCAAAATCATTGCAGACATAGCCATTAGCCTTCTGGAAGACTCCATTAAAGCTAAAATACCAACAGTAGATTTTTATTCGACACAGTTCTTTTCTCGCAGACAGCAATTAGCCTTCAATTGATAAAGAATGGCAAAAGCAGGCCTATTTAAAAAACCAAACAGGTCTTTGGAACGCTCTCTCTTTGTCCTGCTGTCGATTGTTTTACTGCTTATGCTCGCGCTGGGAATGTTTTCTGTACCCCAAGAATCAAAAGCCATGAAATATAAAAAATTAACTGAAAGTACTGATCCCGACGGACACAGGTGCACTTCAGATTCTCTCTACATTATTTTTCCCCGTTTTCCTGTTATATCATGTCTGGTTATTTTCTATAACCCTGTGCATTAGTATTTTATATGGATTTGCGGATTTATTATCTTTTGAGGGCATAGATATGTTGTGCTAATATGTAAGAAAAATGTGTCAGGGTTTCCTTGTTTCTGGACTCTATATTCAGGGGTAAAATTGTCCATTGTTGAAGTTAATATTTAATTATTGCTTGATACCAGTAGACATGATTACAACAATGAAATTTGGCAGATTCTCTATTCATCACTTTTTTCCATTATTCCTGTTATGCCATGTCTGGTTATATTTCCATAACTCTGTACAATGAGTATTTTATGTGGATATGCAGATTGGGTTTTTTTAGGGGATTAGATGTGATGTGCAAATATGCAAGAAAAATGTGTCAGGTATCCTTGTTTCTGGATTCTATATTCAGGGGTCAAATTGTCCACTGTTATAAAGTTAATATTAAATTTTTGCTTGAGATCTTTAGACATGATTACAGCAACGAAATTCAGTAGCTTTGATACCATCACGGCAGTATGCAGAGGAGATAGGAACATAGTGAAAAGTAGGCAACCAAGGAATCTAATGGTAAATTAGCCTACACAGTTACTGGCACCGCAATGCACACGATTTCAATGGTAGCTTAGCATAAATAATCACTCCCACCTTTAGGGAGGAGTACTCAATGGTAGCTTAACTTAGGTAATCACTACCACCATAGGCATGAGAATCCAACCAATAAGTCTTAAGAGCACAAAGAAAAACACAAAATAAGCAACAACATCTGAAGAAGATTTGGATCAGAGTGATTGCACTCTAGAAAGATTAAGTTCAATGATCTGCAAAAATCTTTACCACAGTTTTTATTTTTTCTATAGATATGCATAACACGTGACCACTATATTAGTTATACATTGAAATCAATGTGTAACCATGAATAATTAAAGGACAACCACATATGAAATCATAAATGAAGTAGACACAAGTAGGAAACACTCCTTGTAGAATTAAAACTTAACCTTGAAACACTATCTTGGGCAGCCGTCAAAAGACAGTGGACAGCAATAACCAAGAGATTGCAGCAGTAAAATCTTTTAACAAACAGAATGATTACAGCAAGAGGAATGGAGGGTTTCACCTCAACCCTGATGTCTTTTTTTGGGATAAGACCTCCCTTCTACAAAGATTATTTCAGCAGATTTATATAGGTAATTTCGAACAATCAAATCAACCCGAGAAGGAAAAAACGTAAATGAATAGCCTTGCATTAGAATGCCCCTTAGCTTATTCCTTCCAAAGATCTTCAACTAAGCTTGGAAAGGAATTTCCACATTCCAACCATGCCCAACAAATGAGAGCTCTCTTCTCTTTATAGAGCTCCCACTCAACCATTTTACAATAAAATATTATTGAGTAACTTCTAGATCCATGATCCAATGGTAGCTTAGCCTATATCATCATCACACCCAAGCTACAGGATCCAAATGATAGTTGCCTCATCTATCAGCTACCACAAGAGTATTATAGCAAGCAAATTCTCCACTTTGTCGTTAGGCCACAAGTTTATGTCTCAAATTGTCCATTCTAAGAGAGAAACTATTTCAAACTAGGGCATGAACCCACTTGTATGGTGACAAGGAACAGATGAATGCTTATAGGTAAGTTTTCTTATGCTCACAGTAATATGGTTAAAAGAATCCTTACAACCTGCAGTGATATATGTGGGCCATCAAATCTATAGTTGTGAGGTATTTAAAATGAAATAAATATATCTGAAGCTTCAACCTCACATGTGTTCCACTGATTTAAATACCGTCAAAGAAATTTCGGATGGAATTCACTATAAGTATCCATTGCCTTTAACTTTATCTAATTTGGAATTTGTTTGCCCAGATAAAACAGAATTAAAATTCAATTGTATAGAAGGAAGTTGTAGATAAATCTTCTATTGAAGAAGATTGTACCCTTCATCTTGTGTTTCCTTCCACTCTAATGCATATTACATTACATATAAGCTATGTTATTGTATTTGACTTGCTTTTGGTAGGATTTGGATCTGAATTTACGAGAAAAACTGAGAAAACGAAATTGAAGAAACAGTTCAGTGTCTCTGAATTTTGCCAGACTGACCAAGTTGTTTTCTTTTGAAGTATAGTTATGGAAATGAAGAATCAAGGCAGCCGGTGGAGGTTCTATCATGGGAGCCACGAGCCTTTCTGTATCACAATTTTCTGGTCAGTATACAAATCATTGGAAATTTTTCTTGACATTAAAATCTCTGAGAACCTATCCTAATTTAGTTTACTTTTTCATAATGGAAACATTGATTGAGGTAATTTCTGGTATTTTTATCACCAAGAATGGTTTGAATTGGTTTTCATGTCTTTAGTATCCACATGAAATCATAATGTATAATAATTCTAGCATTTATCTGATTTGATTAATTACCTTTAAGCAGACCAAGGATGAATGTGAATATTTAATTAATACTGCGAAACCACACATGGAAAGGTCATATGTTGTGGATAGCAAAACAGGAAAAAGCGTGGAGAGCAGGTTTGTTTGATTTTTTTTTTTTTTACTTTTGATTAAGCTTTTGAAATCGACATTGCTTCTTTGTACCATATCAGTCTGATGTATTTAACACCTTATACTGCACCACAGAGTCCGCACAAGCTCCGGTTACTTCCTAAGCCGAGGACGAGATAAAATTGTACGTAGGATTGAAAAAAGGATTGCAGATTTTGCACACCTACCTGAAGGTATTTAAGTATATCCACTCCCCTTTGAATTTGTAATAATGCTTCGAACTCATTGTTTCAGTCCTCTGTCATTTTCTATTCCAGTTCATTGTATCTTTTATAGGTTCTATTTCTTACTGGTTGCCAGTATGAGATTGATTGATAACAATTATATCTCTGATGGGTGCCCACTGTCTTTGCCATTCAATCTATAATTTTTCATGAAGTGTGATTGCAATACCGTTTATCCAAAATCATTAGTATAGCAGTGCTCTTAAATAGAGGTTTTAGAAGTTTTTTTGCCTTCAATATTTGTCAGCAAGGTTATAGTAGAGATTCAAGAATTTTGGAAGCTAACCAGCTGGAGCAACATAATGCTTGATCTCTTATTTTCAATAATTGTGCGCAATCCAGAGATGAACGATGTGAGAATGTGCTGAATATATAATTCAAGATACAAAAGTAACCGTTTTATCTCTCAATTGATGACAGAAAATGGAGAGGGTCTTCACGTCCTGCACTACAATGTTGGGCAGAAATATGAGCCACATTTTGATTATTTCCTTGATCCATTCAACACTAAGAATGGTGGGCAGCGTATGGCTACTATGCTGATGTACCTGTATGTCCTTTATTAACTATTTTATAATACCAACAAGCCCTGTTTTATATTGTTGCCATCATAGTCTCATAGTTGTTTATACGATCTAAATGAGATACTCATTCACTACAGATCAGATGTGGAGAAAGGAGGAGAGACTGTTTTTCCAAGCCATGAAGTAAACAGCAGTAGTGTTCCATGGTGGGATCAGTTATCTGAATGTGGCAGATCTGGCTTATCGGTGAGGCCAAGAATGGGAGATGCTATACTTTTTTGGAGCATGAAACCTGATGCTACTGAAGATCCAATGAGTTTACATGGTTAGTATATCAGTCTACAGATTATTTTAAACATCTAAGTACTATGCAAACAGTAGCAGGAGAGATTTTTTTACGATTTCTTTAAATATCTGAATTTCTTTCAAGGTTTAGTAACAAGTTACAAAACCCTTCATTTTGATCCAGCCAAAGATTGTTGCATGTGAATATCATTTTTTCAAGGCACATTTTTTTGGAAGCAGATGTTTCGCTAATGATCAAGCTGATGCACTATCTTGCAAAATCCTACTCTTCCCTCAAATGTAATTTAGGTTTTTAAGTTTATACAGTGTTGTATTTTTGACAGGTAGCTGCCCGGTAATTGAGGGTAATAAGTGGTCAGCTACAAAATGGATGCATGTTGATAAGTACAATATGTGATTGATGATCATATAAAGGTAATGTTCTTGCATTTCAAAAGTTTATTTACTGTTTAAGTTTGCCTGCTAATCTATTTGCCAGTCCCTGCCCTTGTTTGTTTATTCTACACTACTCTGTGCACATAAAACCTGTGTGTAAAATTTCATAGATGTGACGAGAGAGGAGTATGGAACCCAAGAGATTAGTCATCCAAGAGGGGTACATAAATCTACGAATATAGGTCCTAGAGGGCATCGAGTTGGGATTCACTGCTGAGGTAATGGAGGAGACTGAGGGGGTTTCGGGAAGAGAGAAGAGTTCTTTGTGATTGATAAGTTTAAATAATTTCAAACTTATTAGGGGCGAAGTCCATGGTGGCCTTAAGAATTGCTTGCATGCTTTTTTTAATGATTTACATGATTGTTGACTTTTGGGAAACATGGCAAATAGAGGAAGATAAAATGGAGAAATCCTGGTACTAATAGGCATGGTACAGATTGCATGGTTTAACTTAGTTCCACATGGAATGTGAATCTCTTCATAAAATCTATCAAATATATTCCCATGGTTGTTGTGGAATTAGTAGAGGAATGTATGATCCTTGCTTCTAGTTTGGGGTGTTAGCGATGGTGCAAGCTATGGAAGATTGAATCTCATGCTATGTCTTTACATAGATTTCGCTAGTAGTTGTATTTTTCAAAAACAGCAAGTATTTTATGGGTGCCAAAATGGCTTTTGGTCTTGGAGTAATGTTCTTCCTAGATTGGCTTTGGGCATTGCTCGCCAATTGGAAGAGACACACTTATAAGGTTGGAGATTAGGTTATTGTTAAGGCGATGATTTATAGTGAACATTCTTGTGTGAGCATCTTTATAAATTTGTGCATTATGCAGATCTACTTCATAAATTTGTAGCTACTTACTCTTGTGTCACTGGCCAGTATCATAATGGTGAGGAGTGTGCCAACTTGTGGATTAAGGCAATCAATCACTAGATTTGTTGAGCCTCTCTTAATGAAATTTCTGGAAGAATGCCATCCATTTCATGTAGTGGGCACTCTACACTTTGTTCCTTGTAATGCAAAAAGTACAAAGGTTTGGGATCATCATGAAATAGTAGTCTCCTTACCTTGTAAGTAATGTTTCCATTGATGTGATGTTTAATGGTGTACAATTCCTAGTTGTCCACTGAATAGTTTCATAGTTTCATATGGTGTTGTTAAATGTCTATGAGTAATATGCAATAGGATGCCAAATTGAGTCAGGAACGATCCCGCGGCATATGCAAATGTGTTGATCTCGATCTCAAAAGGATGGCATAGATCTTGGAAGATTACAACATAGGAAATTTCAAATCTAGGATTTTAGAAATTTCACATCTTTCTTGGAGGTTTCCTGATATCCCAGTTATATGATTTTTCAGTCTTGGGGATGTTATTAAAATATGATAGAACAACATCTAGAATGAAAAATATTTCACTTTTTAACAACCCAAATCAACAAGGCAATCCAAGAGAAAAGATTTCACGTTTTAACAACCCAAATCAACAAGGCAATCCAAGAGAAAAGATTTCACTTTTTAACAACCCAAATCAACAAGGCAATCCAAGAGAAAAGATACCGCATTTGTGCCAAGAAGTTTTGGACCTGTAAGACAATCTTATCGTGCATAAACGAAGTCTGAAAATCACTTTATGATATGAGGATTGCAGTAGTAATTCTTCACTATCTTTTTCAAGAAGTTTTGGACCTGTAAGACAATCTTATCGTGCATAAACGAAGTCTGAAAATCACTTTATGATATGAGGATTACAGTAGTAATTCTTCTCTATCTTTTTCAAGATTAATGTTAAAACTCTTGACAATTTCACCCTTAACTTAATGTCAAATCATTAAGATA
Source organism: Pinus tabuliformis (assembly GCA_031772625.1). Classification (NCBI taxonomy): domain Eukaryota; kingdom Viridiplantae; phylum Streptophyta; class Pinopsida; order Pinales; family Pinaceae; genus Pinus; species Pinus tabuliformis. Next base: position 313,078,812 of record CM062808.1, on the reverse strand, counting down.
CGCAAGTACTGGAAATTAATAAACCAAAAAGAATTAGATAGTTGAAAATAAAAACATACAATATGACAATTTTGGACTGCTGAAAAATTCATATATAGGTATAAGGATGGATTTCATATACATACCATAGCCTCATTCGAAGGCTAGCACAATGCTCTAGCGATAGCTAGGGGAAACAAAGAAAACCCTAGCTCCACCAATGATTCTCCATAGGCTAGCATCAACATTAACAAGCCTTCTTGGCCAGATGTCTCTTCTTCTTTTCTACTTCAGCAAATACAACCTATTGTTTAATCACAAAACCCTTCCACCAATGTCTCGAAGGGATGAAAACTGATCATTGTAATCAAGAGCATAACAAGCCTTCTTGGCCAGATGTCTCTTCTTCTTTTCTACTTCAGCAAATACAACCTATTGTTTAATCACAAAACCCTTCCACCAATGTCTCGAAGGGATGAAAACTGATCCTTGTGATCAAGATGCTCCCAGAACTCCAAGAAATCCTAGCACTTCCAAGAGAAGAGAGGTAAGGTACAAAGAGAGGAAGAGAGAGAATCAAGTGTGCTCTTCTTCTCACATCCCTTACACAAGATGCTGAAGTGATTGTGTGATATGAAATTACTCTCTCCCTCCTCTATATATATGAGACTAAGGGAGGCCACCAATACGTATTTAAGCCTATACCCCTGCAAAGCAAGGCACGAAACCAAGTAGGCTCACACGTGAAGCGTTACAATTTTCAAGCTCCGAAGTGATGTCAGACAGGAGCAAGGCTCCAATGCAAGGGGTACAAAGAGGGCACTTTGTGATATGTGTCCAATTCTCCTTATCAACACCAGATCACTGCCTATCAAGGCAAACTCCCCAACATGCCACCAGATCACTGCCTATCAAGGCAAACACCCCAACATGCCACCAGATCACAACCAAACGTAACAATATAGTTGAATGTCACAATTACAATTTTGAAAATTTTGTAGGTTGAGAAATAGTTAAATAGAATATCCAAAATTCAAAACTATTTGAATCATATTTATCCTTTTGTAAAAAGTAACGGCCATGAAAATGGTCCTTTTACTGCAAACACATCCTACAAAGTAATTTATTGGATAACACAAAAGTTTCAAACATGTGTGTTGTATTAATCTAGATAGTGGCTGTAGGAGACATATAAGTGCAAGTCAAGATTTTAATTTGTCTTTTTTTAATATTGATTGATAAACTGTAGAGTAAATTTGTATTTCTATACTGCCTTTCTAATAGAAGGTTCCTAAATAATTATTTTCTTTCTGTTTTCCATAGTTTTATTACAATTTTTTTTTAAGAATTTTAACATTACATAAGTTTTTCGTTTATATTTTCTTGCAGGTAAAAATTTGGATAAGCTTTAGGCGAAACTTGCAGGCTTTTTTTCAACTCAAAGCCATGGGATCTTCACTCCAATTAACGTTGCAGCCTGACGAAATCCACAATCTAGTTAGAAGTTTGACGTATGCAACAATACAATATCGTTAAGATTGAGAGTCTAGTTTAAATACTTGATTCTCCAATTCCAAACATTCTTTCATTTTTTTGCCAATATTCTTCAGTATTATTGGTACGGAAGAATTCCATTTTGATTAATAAGATGAACAATTATTTAGTATGTAGTATCCAGTAACTAACAATAACATGCTCACCCTCTTTGATCAGTGAAATAATAGTTTATAATTGATGTCACCCTCTTTGATCAGTGAAATAATAGTTTATAATTGATGTCACCCTCTTTGATCAGTGAAATAATAGTTTATAATTGATGTGGAAGAGATTCTCATAAACATGCATAAACTAAAGTAGAAAACAAATTGACAATTAACCTCTAATATCATGGATCTTGGTTATCTTTTAAGCATTAAGAGGTTTGCCAGCGAGTTGCTTTTATTGCTAATAGTACTTAATAGCCTTGTGATTAACAATTATTTAATCACGGTAGTTGAAAGAATCCAAATATCCTCACACTTCCTAATTAGTTCATACTCCCAAGGAATGTGTTTCTTTAAGCATTATTATGTTATTTTAATCATAGTGTTGTAAGGAATTATTTAATAATATTAGGACTTTTGACAACAACAAAAAGTCCACTACTAATTATTTATGTTTATGAGATAGTAGTGTAATAATCCGTGTCTATGAAACAGTAGTGGATATTTATTTAAGGTAAAGGATTTTTTTAATAAATTTTATTGGGTAGTTGGTATTTATTAATGATGGGAGTATACGTATATAAGGTTTTTCTATTGAGAATTAATTTGAAGAGATAATTGTATGGAATATTTTTTTTAGTATCGGTGTATTTGGAACTTTGTGCAATAGAAAAGTCATCCCATCATAATATTGCTTTTGTACTCAAAATTTATAAAAGTTAGTATCCCCCATTATCTACATGGATTTTTGGCTTTGAGTAATATACACAACATACACAGTCTAGGATAGCTGGTATAGGTTTAGTTACATATTTATGCTGTAGTGGAGAGTTTTTCAACATATTTTTCAGTCTAATTTTCCTAGAATTTGATAGGGTTTTGTTGTAATCACAAGTTTGAGTTGCGAATTCTTGACAATCCAAGTGCTCCAAGAGTTTTTTAGAGTGTTGAATCTATATATGCAATTAAAAACCAATTTTAAACAACAAAACAAGATTTTACCAAAAAAATGTTCACCAAATTAACATATAAGAGATAAATAATATCTATATTTATTCACATTATATACAATCTTCACTTCATAATTTATTTAAACCAACCATTTTTTTCCTCAATTAAAAACCAAATAAAATACAACTAATTCAAATACTCAAACAATCAATTAAATACCACCTATTTACTCAATAATAGACATAACTCATAATAAATTTATTATCATTCAAAACCTAAATAACATTAATTTAAAGCTTCAAATAAACAATTATGCACATCACAATTTTCAAGTCATCCTTGGATCATCATAAAACTACAAATTGACAAAATAACAACCTTTATTACAGGAGTTTTCAAATACTAAATCTATTTGTATATTTAAAAATGCAATTTAAATTAAAAAAAATAAAAATTTAAACTTAAAACATTGTCATCTCATAAAAAAATAATATGCATATTGTAAATTTATCAATTTTTTTCACAGACATATGGAAATCTATGGAAAAAACAACTATCTTTTTGAAAACCATATATTCTACTCTTAAGGAATTCAATTTCAATCGTAAATAACTCCCAAGGGCAACAACAAGAGTTATTTAGGGGTTGTATATGTCCATGGTTGGATAATCTACTTGCTTAAATAACTCCAAGGGCAACAACAAGAGTTATTTAGGGGTTGTATATGTCCATGGTTGGATAATCTACTTGCTTAAATAACTCCCAAGGGCAACAACAAGAGTTATTTAGGGGTTGTATATGTCCATGGTTGGATAATCTACTTGCTTAAATCCATCAATCGACGCATACAACCCATGCACGTTAATTGCAGCTCCCAAGGGCAACAACAAGAGTTATTCAGGGGTTGTACATGCCCATGGTTGGATAATCTACTTGCTTAAATCCATTAGTCGGTATATACAACCCATGCACATTAATTGCAGACAACAAGCTGGATAAGTCTTGCCAAAGGTAACAACAAGAGTTATTTAGGGGTTGTATATGCCCACTGTTGGATAATCTACTTGCTTAAATCCATCAGTCGACATATACAACCCATGCACATTAATTGTAGCTAGCAAACTAGATAAGTCTTTCCAAGGGAAACTCCGACTCTAACAGAGGAGAACGAATCTTAGAATTTAAACCCTTTGAATTCCACTAAACTGATTAGAGAAACAATTCTAATCCAAATTTCCACGTAGATGAGAATTCATGGAAGAGGGCTTGGGTGAGGAAAATCGGTTGGGAATTGTTGGTGATGTATAACAAGATCAAGGGTTCGATCGGCCTATGTAGGCAGTTTGTCGACGACTTAAAAAAAAATCTTGATTATAAGACCTTCAAGGCATAAGAATGAACATAATTGCACAACGTAAGGAGTACATTGTTGTACTAGACAAATATCTCTACATCCGAGAGGGCTTGAAAACAATAGATAGAAATGGTTGATTGTCCAGGTATCTCTGCATCCGAGAGGGCTTGAAAACAATAGATAGAAATGGCTAATTGTCCAGGTCCCAAGATGTGTACGAGAGGGCTTGAAAACAATAGATAGAAATGGCTAATTGTCCAGGTCCCAAGCCTTACACATCGTAAGGTCCCAAGCCTTACACATCGTAAGCCAGAACTAAATCCTAGTTAAACAAAGTTAAGAACCACAAATATTTTAATTTATTATAATTTTATGGAACTAAAACAGAGTTAAACAGAATTAAGCACCACATATATTTTAATTTATATTTATATATATATATATATATATAAGCCAGAGAGATTTATTCTCATTATTAGACATCTAATTTTGAAAAAAACAATATTTTGAAATTAATTTTATTTGTATTTTGTTTATATATATTTATTTATAATAAATTAATTTTAAAAATAAAATATTTTTAACTTAATATTTAATATAATAATTTTTTTAATTATTTAACGAATATGAAACTTAATTCACATATTTGATATAAATTTTAAACCACTTTCATTTATAAACTATAAGCATTAATTCACATATTTGATATAAATTTTAAAGCACTTTCATTAATAAAGTGAAAGCATTGAAGTATTATTGAAACATCCTTAAAAAAAATATTATTGAAACATATATATTAAATTTCCTTACCAATATACCAATTTCTTTAGGGATCATTTAGTGCATTATTTTCTTATTTATATTTATTTACAACAAATCAATTTTAAAAGTAAGACAATTTTCAATATAACATTTAATATGATATAACTTTTATTTTTTTAATGGATATGTGTTAATATAAATTTTAATGCAATTTTATATACAAATGATAGCGTTTAAATATCATTGAAACATTTTAAATCATAATATTGAAATATATATATATATTAATTTTGTCAATAATATCTATATATATAAATTTTGTGGAATTGATTTCTCTATTATTTATTTGTGATTATTAATTAGTGCATTTTCATCCATTCAATTATTAAGATATACAAAAATCTTGAATGAAACAAGATAGAGACTAAATTTTCAAATTAACTTGCAACATAAGTACCTATATATTACTTAGATAAAATATGCATAAAATTAAATTATCGCATTAAAAACATATTAGCATTGATTCAACATTTCAGTGGTCAAAACACATTTTTGTATAAATTAATTTTAACACCACTATCTTTAAGGGTGTCATCAATGCAAAGACTCATTATTTGAGAAAGAGAGTTTTAGAAGAACAATAGGCCCCTGAATCAACTCGAGACATGTCATTTTGATATGGTTTCCTATGATTCTTATCTTTTATTATACAAGGATACTCTATTCATGCTAGTAAAATGAATGGTGGATAAACTTCACACACTAATGATATAATGGTATTCAAAATGTATGGAAAAGGAATTATGTCAATGATATGTGTGATTTCGTTTTCAAAATCCTCTTGTATTTGGAAATTATGTATCTAAAAATATTGGTAAATGAGGTGAAATAAGCCCTCAAAGATAATTGAGACTCATTTCCTATTATTGACAATTTTACATAAATAATGAAACTCTTGGCATAACAACATGAGTCTTTTGTCTAATTATCAATTATAGAATGCACGGGGATGTATTATTTGGCCATCATTTAACATATTTTTCTAAATAAGGCAACTTCTTTTACATTTTGAAGTTGTATCAACCATCGAATTGACTTGTGAAAGGGGAAGGGGAGGGAGCGCAGGACAAAAAACTAAGGTTACACGCTGTTACAGAGGTTGTTCTCCATGGAAGGACGCAAAGGAGGGAGCTCCACTCCCTCCTACAAGCAGGCTGTGGCCAGCAGGGGAAAAAAACCAATGGAAAATGTTAGAGAGCCTTCAGAAGGAAGGAAAGGAAACAGTGAAGAGGAACAAGATGGAACTAAGTCAAGGGAGCATAATGGCACAAAGGAAAATGAGGAAGAAGACAAGGAGAAAGGAAAAAAAGACAAAGCACACATGGGACCTTGTAAACCCAAAGCGGCGGTCACCCTCAGAGTCATTTTAAATGATCCTGCGCTGCAGGCACACAGGGACCACATGCAGACATATGCAATCATTTGTAAATTCATGGGTTTATGGCCCACTAAAAAAGCCTTACAAACGTGGATTAAATACCATTGGAAACCAAAAGGTAGCATTGACCTACATCTTGGGTCTAAGGGTTTCTTCACTGTGGTATTTGAAAATATTGAAGATAAGGACAGAGTGCTTGAAGGAGGGGCCTACTTTTATGCGGCAGTAGGCCTCTATATGCGACCATGGATTATGAACTTTGTTTCAGAACGTGAAACTTTTACATCGGTCCCGGTTTGGGTAAGACTCTACTCTCTACCTCTTGATTACTAGCAAACGGAATCCTTATCCGCCATAGGAAATAAGTTAGGACGTTTTGTCAAAGCTTTTGAGGCCACTAGAAGGGGAAAGTATACTTCCTTTGCTAGAATATGTGTGGAGATGGATCTATCTGGAGCTCTGCCGGATGAGGTTATCTTGGAGGTATTTGATGAAGAATGGGTACAAACAATAGATTATGAACACATTCCATTTAGGTGTCGCAAATGCCACGAGCATGGGCACCTGTTCAGAGACTGCCCTCTTAGTAAAATAGAGAATAAAAGCAAAACTGACATAATGAAGGATTCTGAAAGCTTCCACAAGGTGGCACATAAAGGAAAAGGAGGCAAAAGAGGGCCAAAGACATATAAATCAGAAGGGCAACAAGCTAGCCAGAACAGGTTTCAAGTCCTCGAAGAGAACGAAGGTATAACAGAAACAGATCAGGCAAAGGGAGGAAGTCTAGTGGAGGAGGGGAAAGAAGAAAATAGTGAACAAACACAAGATGATAACAAACAGAAAGAAACTATGATGAGTGATGCAGAACTGGAGATGGACCATGAAATGACCCAGAGTGAGATGGAAATGGAGGACCATGAACTACAGGAAATTCTTGAGAAAGAGAACCTAGATTTGGAAGGTTTCTTGAATCAAGGAACCAGAGAAGGGATAGACTCGTTACCTCCAGAGGAGTTCAATAGAGTTCAGCAGCTGTTTATATGGAAAACCCAGAATAAAGGGGTGGAGAGACAAAGAAACAATGATAGGCAGGGCAACGAAGGAGTGAAAACGATGAAAACCACAGCAGGACTAGCACCCAGAAACCCAGGAAAGAAAAGAGGCAGAAAAAAGCAGAATGAGCTATTGATGGAATGTGGAAAGCTAATGATAGATTCAGGTAAGATGAAAGACCTATCCAGTTACTCCTTTACCAATCTTTAATTATGAAGTTCACTTCTTGGAATATCAGGGGTCTAGGTAGTAAAAGAAAACAAAGATTACTGAGTAACAGAATGAAACAAGCAGCTCCGGATGTGATCTTCATCTAGGAAACCAAGTGTTCCATTCAGAAAATAAAAGATATCCATAGTAAATGGCTCAATAGGTTTGAGTTTCTGGAAGTCAAAGCAGAGAATACAACAGGAGGTATACTCACTCTTTGGAACCCACAAAAAATTAGCATAATAGATGCTGAGGCATCTAGGGATTATTTATCTATGGTCATTCAACCTGTGGGAGACAAGGAAACCTACCTGGTTATGAATGTGTATGGCCCTCAAAGAATGGATGATAAACTTAGATTTCTAAATTCACTGGAGAATCTCAGAGACAGATATGCAGGAATACCCTGGATCTTGGGGGGCGATTTCAACATGATCAAATCACTTTCGGAGAAAAAAGGGGGAACCAGAGTTCTAGGAAAAGACTCTTCGACATTTCAAACCTTTATTGATAAGATGAAGCTAGTGGACATTGTAACGAGTAATGGTATCTTTACTTGGAACAATAAAAGAGGAGGAGAGTCTCAGGTGGCCTCAAAATTAGACAGATTCATAATCTCAGAGGACCTTATGCTCAATGACAAGGAAATGGTAGCAAGAGTTCTCCCCTTTGGAGGCTCAGATCACTGGTCGGTTCAACTAGAGGTTCAGGGCATTGGTACCCCTAGGAACAAACCTTTTCGATTTGAGAACATCTGGCTTTCCCACCCAGATTTCATCAGCAACATAGCCAAATGGTGGTCAGAAGATTTAAACATTCAGGGCACCAGAATGTTCCTTCTTCAGAAAAGACTAAAACACATCAAACTCCGGCTTAAAGATTGGAACAAGAATGTATATGGCAATATTTTTGAGGAGAAAAAATCTGTTGAAGGTAAAATGCAGGAACTCAACCAAGCCCTTATCACGGAGGGCTTTGATAAAGTCAGAAGTGATCAAGTCACCAAATATCATCAAAACTGGGAGAATTTATGTAAACAAGAGGAAATATTTTGGAGACAAAAATCTAGAGTTCAGTGGCTAAAAGAAGGAGACGTAATACTAGATTTTTCCACAAATCCACCATGGCGAATAGAGCTCATAACAGGATTTCTTTGATCAAGGACGGAGGAGGAAATCTTCTCAATTCTCATGAAGAAATAGAAGCAGTTCTAGTTCAGCACTTTCGAAGCATAGCACAGGAAACCTGTTATGATAGAGAACACTCCATCAGGGACTTCACTAAACATATACCCAGGCTGGTATCTAGAGAGGATAATTTCAACCTTTACAGGCCAGTGACTGAAGAGGAGGTTAGTGGGGTACTCAAAGAAATGCAGAATGGTAAGGCGCTAGGCCCGGATGGTTTCAATGTTGATTTCTTCAAAGCTTGCTGGAATATTGTCAAACAGGATATTTTGAATGTAGTAGAAGACTCCAGAATGAACAGAACTATTTTGAAGGCTCTGAATACCTCTTTTATAGCCCTGATCCCTAAACAGGAGTTGGCTCAAACCCTTGATAGGTTCAGACCAATAGCTTTGTGCAATGTGGTTTACAAGATAATATCAAAAGTTGTAGCCAATAGACTCAAACCCCTCCTTCCTACCCTAGTTTCTGTGGAACAATCTGGATATGTGGAAGGAAGGAAAATTCTTAATAACATCATTCAAGCACATGAAGTGGTGCACTCTCTAACTAGCAAGAGAAAGGCTGGAATGATCATGCAATTGGACATAGCCAAAGCTTATGATAAGCTAAATTGGACCTATATCAGGAAAGTTCTTATTGCTTTCGGGTTTGATCACAATTGGGTGAGATGGATCCTAGCTCTGGTTACTTCTTCCAGCTTTTCAATTCTGGTCAATGGTTCTCCCTCAGAGACTTTTATTCCTTCTAGAGGCCTTAGGCAGGGTGACCCACTCTCTCCCTTTCTCTTCATCCTCATGATGGAAGGACTAGGTAGGTCTATCAAGCATGCAAAAGAAGTTGGCAAAATCAAAGGTCTCCAACTCTCTGACAATGGACATGCCTTGACTCATCAACAATTTGTTGATGATACCATGCTGCAAGGAATCCCCACAGTCAAAGAAGCTCTTGCGTATAAACAAATCCTCAGTGACTTTGCCATGGCTTCAAGTATGGAAGTTAATCTCTCCAAATCTAAGATTTTTTTCTTCAATACTAATATTGCTATTCAGAGGAACATATCTAGAATTCTAGGCTTTCAAAGAGATTCTCTCCCCTCAAAATATCTGGGAGTTCCTCTAACTGCTAAACCATTACACAAGAGCATCTGGGAGCCGGTGATTAATAAATTGCACGATAAAACCAGGAAATGGACTATGAGATCCTTAAACTTGGCTAGTAGGTTGGTGCTCACAAAGGCTGTACTTCAATCAATCCCAGTCTTTATGCTTTCAGCTCTCCCAGCTCCTAAAGGAGTCCTGCATCAATTGAGAAACATACAAAGAGACTTTCTTTGGGGCAAGGGGGAAGAAAGGAAGAAATGGGCCTTAGTAGTCTGGGAAAAAATCTGCAAACCTAAAAACCACGGGGGTCTTGGATTGGAGGATCCTGAGATTCTTAGCAAGGTTTTAGGGGCAAAATTATGGTGGCGCTGGATAAAAGAACCAAAGGCTCAATGGGCTATTATTTGGAAAGAAAAATATGCTAGCTCATGGCAAGATAATGACCACATAAGGATGGATGGTAATATAAAGGGATCACACATTTGGAATAAAGCCTGGGAAAACAGGGGCTTAGTTCAAGATAATAGCTTCTGGGAAATTAGAGAGGGAGACTTAGCTTTATTCTGGGAGGACAGATGGCAACAAGAACCTATTCTGTTAAAAGAGGATTTGGAGGACCTCAAAGCAGAGGCAGATACTAAGGGGCTTTCCAAGGTTAAGGATTTTTGGGATCAAAACAACAGTATAGGGAAATGGAGAAATTGGAGGAAATTTGATTTCAGAGATGACAACCCCCTGAAAGCTAAGGCTGAGACACTAATGAAAGTGTTAGAACAAAGGAAAATTCTAGTATCAGGGGGGCATGACCAGCTGAGATGGGGCAACAACAATGAGGGTACCTTTAATCTCAAGGAAGAAAAACTCATACTCCTTGAACTAGATTCCCATGCTCTGGATAGGATTTGGCAAAATCTATGGAGGCATCAAGGTTGGATGAAAATTAAACTCTTCATGTGGCTGGTTCTGCATGGGAAAATTCTGACCTGGGATAACATTTGAAAGAGGGGTGTCCTGGGGCCTTCCAGATGCCAGCTCTGTGAAGCTCAAGAGGAAACAATGGAGCACCTTCTCAACAACTGCATTTTCACTTCCAGGTTATGGGATTCTTTTGCCTCCATCTTCCAATAGTCTGACAGGGACAATGGGAGTATTATCAATACCCTTATCAACTGGAGAAGAAACTTTTTGGATAATGAAGTTCTTGGTTCAGCTTGGGCCCTTACACCAAGCTTCATTATTTGGAATGTCTGGAAAGAAAGGAACAATAGAATCTTCAAGAATGTTAAGAAACCTTCCCATTGCCTTTATGATCTGATCCTAAAACAACTTAAGGAGACGGTTGGCACTATAGTTCGAAATCTCCCTATGAATCCACCTTCAGCAACAGATTTGAGGATTCTCTGTCAGCTAGAGTTGCAGGGACTTATTCCTCAGGGCTTGGATAGGAAAGTTTCAATTTTGGATCCTGAGCTAGATTTCTGGCATCCTCCCCCTAAGGGTTTTCTGAAATTCAACATTGATGGTGCTTCAAAAGGTAATCCGGGCATGGCCGGCCATGGAGGGGTGTTAAGGGATGAAAACGGAAGTATTTTGTTCATCTTCTATTGCCATTTAGGAAGAGCCACCAACAACATGGTGGAATTAATGGCTATGGAGCAATGTCTAGAGTTCCTGGTTCAGGATAACCGCCAAAATGTGATCATTGAAGCTGATTCAGAGTTAATCATTAACTCGGTCAAGAGAATCAGCTGGGGTACGAAGCCAGAAAAAGCCTCAAGAAACTGGAGGCTGATCCAGGTCTTTCAACGGATTCACAGTCACCTCCAGAGCCTAAGAACAGTCAGTTTTATACATGTGCGAAGAATGGCCAATAAACTGGCAGATTTTCTGGCCAATCAAGGAGTGATCTGCACAGATAATAGGGTGGCGACGAACTGGCAAGAGCTACCTCAGAATAGATTAAAAGCGAAGTGTCAAGACCAAGCAGATGAAGATAAGACAGTGTTTCTGAAAAGAGCCATGGAGGCGGGGTACAGATGACTAGCAGTTTTTTGTTTAGCGGTTTGCTCATAGTCGGGTCTTTTGAGGGTTTGCTCACAGTCGGGTCTTTTGAGGGTTTGCTCACAGTCGGGTCTTTTGAGGGTTTTTTAGCGGTTTTCTCATAGTCGGGTCAACCTTCGCTTCCCGGGTTAATTTCCAGTTGCAAACAACGTGGGCGATTTGGTTTTTTGGATAACAGGCAGGATGGCGGTTGCTTCAGGTCACATCGGTTCAGGAAGGGTAGATGCAGCGAGCGATCGGGAGCCAGGAACTCTCGGAGGTCGTGAAACCAGGGGTTTTTCCTCTTTGTTCGCATTACCGTGGACTGAGCGGTTTTCCGGTGATCACAGCCCTAGCAAGCGGGAAGCGGTTTTTCCATCTCAGGAGCGATTCCATTCAGCGTGCTCCACGTGGCGGTGGGGTCGGGAGGAATACCGCCCTTATCGCACGCTATTGTTCGTGAATGTAGGCGGGTGCGATTTGATCCTCAACCGTCGGATCTTGCAAGGCAGATCTATGGATGAGATTGATCGAGCATGTTGGTGGGTCCTTATGGTAAACGTCGTGCTGCTTAGCATAGCGATATTTTCCATAGCCGTTGGATCGAGTGGGGAGATTCGACGGTTGAGATTAAAGCAGCAAGTTAGGAAAATGGCGGGAAGCAATTTGTTCTTGGCGGGAAGAGGCTTATCTCTCATTCCACTAATTCGCGGGTTAGGGAGTTGTGCAGATTTGAAAACTTTTTAGTTTGGCACTTTAGTTCCTCTTCGGGTCCAAATCCAGTTTCTTGTATTTTTCTTTAGAGAGTTGTAAGGTTTGGTTGTAGGGGCGGGGCTTTTGCCTTGGGCCCGGTTACAAGTCTTGCTGGGTTCTCTCCTTGGTCCATGGCCCATCGAGAATGTTGTATTTTATGTACTTTATTTGATTATTAATGAAATAGAAGGTCCAACTCTTGCATTAGCAAAAAAAAGAAGTTGTATCAACCAGCATCGAAATGAACCTTAAAATTTGAGTATTTTATAATCTTTCAATTATTCTTATAGATCAAAATTTTAAACCTTTGTGGAAATTTGATCATATTTCTAAACCCATGTAAAAAAATGCAAGCATCCCTTAAGGAAAGAGGAAAAAAGTGTGGAACTATACTCATGATGATTTTTTAGACTAAAGATTCATTGTATTTGGAGGTTTCTTGTCACATGGAAAATTTTAGGGGCTAATATTTGCAGGTGGGCTAATTTTCCATGCTTTTTCCAAAAAAAGATTTGCCAATTTCCATTTTTCTAAAAATGATTCGCCCAAATTTTATAGTATAAAATTATTTCACCTTAAAAATCGCCAAAATTTTATATAGAGACTATATAAAATTATTAGAAATTTGAATATTTTTACAAAAATATTGTCAAACATTTTATAGATTGCATATGATGGACTACGAGATTCGCCAAGGTTTCTAAACTTCAAGATAAATTTCCATCCTTAAATTTTCACTATTTCTTGTATGGCTATTAAATTGTTAGTTGCAAACTATCTAAAATACATTGGTGATCTAGCTTCAATAGGAGATTCATTGTCATTCCAACTTATTTGCCTGAATTTGTATATTGAAGGTAGGCACATAATTCCTTCTTTCATCTCTGTTTTTGCGCTAAGTATGTTAGAGTGTGGTTAAGATTCTTGTTTGGTGGTCCCTTAGAGAGTTATTTTAGCGCTGGATACATTAGGTTCATTTATTTTTGTTTCAATCTAGTAGTTAAGTGATTGTTCTAACCTTGTTCCTTCCAAAACATGTAAAGATTACCTATACTTCAAACAATACCCAAAATCTACATATGAGTGCCTATGTAGATTGGTTTTAGGCTTAAATGTCCCTTGATATGTTAATATTTATGGCCTCAAGTTTCCTTGATCAAAGAGCATTTCAAATTGTTGATATGTTTTAATGTTGTGGAAAATGTACAGGTTCTCCTCAAAAGGTGTGAAACTATTTCTCAAATTATTATCAATGCTCATATTTTTTCCATTACCATAAGTCACACATTTTTTCCATGAAATCTTGTTCTTATAAGTTGTTATGTTGATCTCATAATGATATGAAGCAAGCATGCATTCATCGCCCCTCTATAGAATCTGCAATTTTATTTGAATCTAGATATATGAATTTTTGAAATAAAAAGAACCAACCTTAGATGAACCAACATTGGGCACATTATTAATTTTGATTCATCTTCAAATATATATACTCTCACCTCTAAATCTACTTAAGCATTTTACATCTTGGCTCCAAAATTTATAGTCAACACACCAAGAAAATATCTATTAAATTGAAGACTTATATGAATTTGTTTGCATCTTTGTTTGAATTTTGAGTTACCCTATGTACTTTGTTAGGCTTCTACTCTAACCCCCCTACTTTAGGCTACTTAGAAGTTAGTTAATTGATGTAAGAAATCACCCTCTTTTAATAAGGCTCATCAAAAGGTAGAGGATATTTATTTAATGTAAAAGAGTTCTCTTTATAAGTCCCACTAGGTAGTTTGTACTCATTAATGATGGGACCATGTGTATATAAGTTTTTTCTATTTCGAATCTATTTAAAGAGAATAGGAGGCTATGGAATGTGTTTTCAAGTATTGTTACATTTGGAGATTTGTGCAATGAAATATCATCCCACCTTAATAAGAAAGTGAACATTGCTTTATTTCCTATAAGTCCTGCAAAAATTCCAAAGAGGTGAACACACTAAGTAGTGATAATGCAGAGAGAAGGTCCTACAAAAACAACCGTTAGAGTAAAGAAAAGAAACTAGTGGAGTCACCAAATCTATGGTAGTGTTTTTGTTGCTATGGGGTACCAAAAGACACCTTCTTAGCAGTTGGTTGTTCCCTACAAAGAAAACACAGATAGTTGGTTGTTGTTAGTGGAAAAACATGAGGAAACAAAGCACTGTAAATGGTGAAAACAATGCATACATAAACATAAATTAAAACTAGAATATAAACACATAAACAATGCTTAATGAAGCAAACAAGTCAACAAAGTAATGGAAAAGGGCTCCCTTTATTGACTGTTGAATGTAGAAGAGATACAATTGATGAATGTTAAACACTTGGAGAGAATTCTTTGAGCAATGGTGCTAAAAAATCCTCAACAAGGAGGTTCCTTTCCTCAATCTCTTTCAAAAGCTTCTCCTCTCTCTCAAAGAAGTATGAAGACTCTCTTAATGGTGAAATCCTCTTCCACTAGAATGTTGGATTGCTAAGGAGAAATTTTGCCAACATAACTATGCTCTACTTCTTTCTTAACAATGGAATGTAGGGATATTTTCCCTTTTTTCGGGCGGGGGAGAGCTTCGATACCTAGGGTTTGGGGCTGCAACTTGTAGGTTCAGCAAGAGTTCTGGAAGCACATAGAGACAGATTAGTAGATTTACTTCTCAGAGGTCGAGGACTGACCCGAGAAATGGTAAACGGGGGGTCCACTGGGACCCCATCCTTTAAGCAAGCGATAATGCAGAAGCAGAAAACACAGGAAGGATTTAAAATCAATGGTTATGGAGAACGTAACGATAACAGCGGAAGCAGTAGAAAAAGGACACAGCAGCTGCAGAAAGAGACAAGAAAAAACCCAAAGATGACAGGTAAAGAAAACAATGGACAGGAGCATAACGACAAAAGATTAGATGCAGGACAAAGAGACACAATACCAATAATAACCCAAACAGAAGGCGAAGAAGAACATGGAGCAGAGCAGCACCCTCAAGAGGAAGAGGAGCAAGCAAAGGCTGCAAACCCCAGCTCCAACAAGGCAACCCAAGGAGCATGCAAACCGAAAAAAAACGAAACCCTTCGAGTGGTCTTCTCAGATCCGGACATTCAATCTTATAGAGACCACATGATGGAACATGCAATAATATGCAAGTTCATGGGACTGTGGCCAACAGAACAAGCACTCTGCCAATGGATCAAGCAACACTGGAAGCCAAAAGGTGATGTTAAACTACACCTTGGGGCAAAAGGTTTTTTTACTGTTGTCTTTACGAACTTAGAAGACAAGGATAGAGTCTTCGATGGAGGACCTTACTTCTTTGCCTCAGCTGGACTCTACATGAGACCCTGGAAGGCAAACTTTATGCCTGAAAAAGAGACATTCACACAGGTTCCTGTGTGGATCCGCCTATCCTCCCTTCCTATAGACTACTGGGGACTAGCGACGCTTAAGCAGATAGGAGACCATCTCGGAACCTTCATCAAAGCTTCAGAAGCAACGATGCAACGAAGATACACTTCCTATGCAAGAATTTGTGTGGAGATGGACATTTCAGGAGCCCTTCATGAAGGCCTGTGGTTGGAATTCAGAGATGAGGATTACTATCAAGCCATCGATTACGAACAAATCCCCTTCCGTTACAGAAGGTGTCATGAGCACGGACACCTTGTCCGAGAATGCCCTCTAAATAGAACAGGGGAAGAGCACAAACAAGAGCAAGCAGCAAAGAGTAAAGAGGCCTTCACAAAGCCAAAAACAAGACAGAGAGCTAACTGGAAAAGAATATACAGAGCAGAGGCAGGCCCTGGCATCATCAACAACACCTTCAGCATTCTGGAAACCGATACAGATTCAGAAGGCACAAATAGGGAAACAAAACCTATTGAAGAACCAAAAGACAAGCTAGAACACACAACAAAGGACGGGGAGGAAAATATAATCAGAACAGAAGTTCAAATGCAAGAGTTCGAAGACGAACGCGATGAAGACATTGATATGCTAACCAGCGATGGGGGTAATGAGGAAATGGAGCTCAATGCAGTTCTAGAAGAGGAAGAGGTGAACCTCCCAGATATGGAAAAAAATTGGAGAACTCAAGGGCTGGAAAATATTCCAGAAGAAGAAATAAGGAAGATCAGTGATCTCTTCATCGCAAGACAAAAAGCAGAACTAGATAGGAAAAACAGGAGATTAGGAATTGCAAAAGGCACAGGTAATCAGTCAAAGAGCATCTCTCTTAACCCAACAGGCCGGAAGCAAAGAAAAAGAAGAGGCAGAAAAACAAGTGGGGAGGTGTTGCATGATCTGGGGATTTTAATGATAAACTCAGGTAAAATGAAGGCTCTACACGCCTTCCGGTCCTACCAATAAGTATCTAGTTATAAATGAAAATCATTTCATGGAATGCAAGAGGGCTCAATAGCCAAGCCAAACAAAGACTGCTCAAGAGAAAGTTCCAACAAGAAAAGCCAGATATTATGTTCATACAAGAAACCAAATGTGCCATTAACCAAATGGAGAACATCAGCAAAAGGCTAGGCAAACCTATAAAATATATAGACGTAGCCAGTCAAGGATGGGAAGGCGGCATAGCTACACTTTGGGACACCCGAGTAATAGACATCATCTCAATGGAAGCTGCACGATCGTTTATTGCCACAGAAGTTCAAATGACAGGTAACTCTGAAACTTACCTATGCATAAATGTTTATGGACCGCAAAGATTAGAAGACAAATTTTCTTTTCTTAATTCTCTCATGAATTTAAAGCTAAGATACCCAACCTCTAAGATCATCATGGGGGGGGACTTTAACATGATAACCTCTCTACTGGAGAAGAAAGGAGGGCTCAGGAGGCTTAACAAAGATACAAAACTCTTTGTTGATTTCATAGAAGCTGCCAAACTAGTAGACATCCTTCCCAAAAATGGTTCCTACACTTGGAACAACAGGAGAGGAGGAGACAATAGGATTTCCTCTCGTCTGGATAGATTTCTGATCTCGGAAAGTATCTTACTCGAAGGAATAACAATGGACTCTGACATTCTTCCCAGTGGAGGATCAGATCACTGGCCAATAGCTTTGGAAGCAGCCTTCCTAGGGACCCCTAGAAATAAGCCCTTCAGATTTGAAAAGTTCTGGTTAACTCACTCCGACTTTGCAAACTTGCTGAAGGAATGGTGGTGTGAACCATTGGAATGCAAACTAAAACACATCAAAAACAGAATTAAAGATTGGAATGCAGCCGAGTTTGGAAACATCTTCCAGTAAAAGAACATCATCGAAGGTAAGTTAAATCTAATTCATAAAGAATGGGCTTCAGGGAACTACAGTGAAGACTCAAAAGAACAGGAGAAGGTATTGATGTAGCAATGGCAACTCCATTGCCAACAGGAAGAGACATTGTGGAAACAAAAATCAAGGATCCAATGGCTAAAGGAGGGAGAACAAAATACAAAGTTTTTTCATAGATCGACGTTGGACTACAGGGGGGCAAACAAAATCCTTAGGCTCAACAATGAAGCAGGGGAAACTCTTCAAAATCACAAGGAAATATCAACCCTGCTCACCAGGCACTTCAAGCATATAGCTCAGGAAACGCAGGAAGAAAGATCAGAGGCCATAGAGGAACTAACCCAAGCTATACCCCACATCATAACCTCTGAGCAAAACTCTGCTCTGCTAAGAAAGGTCTCGATGGAGGAGGTGGAAGACACTGTTAAGAGTATGCCAAATGATAAGGCACCAGGGCCTGATGGTTTTACAATAAAATTCTACAAAGCTTGCTGGCCAACTATTAAAGCAGAGGTATGGGAAGTTGTCGAAGACTCCAGACGCTCCGGCTCCATTCTCAAATCCCTGAACTCCACTTTCCTTGCACTAATTCCTAAGGAAGAAGAAGCCAACTCCCTAGACAAGTTTCGACCCATAGCTCTCTGCAATGTGATATATAAAATCATATCTAAAGTTATAGCCAACAGACTTAAGCCTATTCTTCCTGACTTAATCTCGGAAGAGCAGTCAGGCTACGTGGAGGGCAGGCAAATCTTAGACAACATCCTTTTAGCACAGGAGATGGTTCATACCCTGCAGACAAGGAAACTACCAGGCATGCTGATGCAGCTAGATCTCTCCAAAGCCTTCGACAAAGTCAACTGGAATTATCTGGAGGCCACTCTGAATGCTTTTGGCTTTGACAAGCAATGGATCAAATGGATCCTTGCTCTGATTAAATCTACCAATTTTTCTATTCTGGTCAATGGCTCCCCCTCTGCACCTTTCTCCCCCTCCCGAGGCATTAGACAAGGAGACCCTCTCTCCCCTTTCCTTTTTGTGATCCTTATGGAAGGGCTCAACAAGCTCATTCACAAAGCAAGAGAGGAAAGGAAAATCAAAGGCTTACACCCTTTCCCCTCCATTCCTGCAACTACGCACCAACAGTTTGTCGATGACACAATGCTGCACGGCACTCCAACTGTGAAAGAAGCTATGGCATTCAAAAACATTCTAAATCTCTTTAGCAAAGCTTCAGGCATGGAGATTAATCATGCTAAATCGACTATCTTCTTCTTTAATACTCATCCTGCCATCCAGAACCATCTTTCCAGCATTCTTGGCTTTCGAAAAGGCACTCTACCATCTAAGTATCTGGGAGCCCCTCTCACAACTAAGCCTTGGCAAAAAATTCACTGGGAAAAAATCTTAGCGAAACTGGAGAAAAAATGCAAGCATTGGACTCACAGGGCTCTTAACTTTGCTGGACAACTAGTCCTCACTAAAGCAATACTGCAGGCCATTCCGCAGTATTTGCTATCCATCATGCCGGCTCCTAGCGGAATCCTTCAGAAAATTAGAGCTATACAAAGATCTTTTCTGTGGGGTGGCAATGCTGAGAAAAAGAAATGGGCACTAGTGGCCTGGAACAAATTATGCACTTCGAAAGCAGCAGGTGGTTTAAATTTAATTGATCCCCACACCATCAATATGACATGCGGAGCCAAGTTGTGGTGGCGCTGGCTGAAGGAAACCAATCTACCTTGGGCCAGACACTGGAAGGAGAAATACACTCCTAACTACAACGAACAGGACCTAATCAGGATACAGGAAACACCGGAGGGTTCTCCAATATGGAATTTAGCTAGAAGAAACCGCAACTTAGTTCAGGACCACAGCTTCTAGGAGATCCGCAATGGGGAAACGACCCTCTTCTGGGAAGATGCCTGGCAGCAGCTCCCAAAGCTGGAAAAACCAGAGCTCGAAGAGTTTAAAAGAGAATGCCAGAACAGGGGAAAATTTACCGTCCACCACTACTGGAATCCTAACAGCTGCGACCAGGAATGGAGAGAATGGGCACTCCAGGACGCTGAGAACCCAATTGAGGGAAACAATAATACAAAGGACCTTCTAAACTACATAAACAATCGAAAAATCAGAAAGACCACAGAAAGCGACATACTGAGATGGGGTATGAAAGGGAGTGGTAACTTCACTCTCAAAGAGGCCAGAGAACAGCTAGAACACTCGGAGCAGGTGGAGGCGATACAATGGAGCAACAAGGTTTGGGATCCCATGTTTTGGCCTAAAATAAAAACCTTTCTTTGGCTCCTAATGAGGCGAAAAACTCTCACATGGGAGAACCTGCGCAAAAAAGGATTCGAAGGCCCCTCCATATGCCCTATGTGCAATCAAGCAGAAGAAACCATGAACCATCTTTTCAACACCTGTGAATGGGCTGATCACCTTTGGCAAGGGATGGAAACTATATTGCAACAAACAAACAGAGATAGGGAATCCATTCAAAATACCATCATGAATTGGCCAAGCAAGTACTCTAACAACGTAAGAATCAACAACATATGGAAAATCCTGCCCAGCTTCATAACTTGGACCATATGGAAAGAAAGAAATAGAAGAATCTTTCAAAGTGAGCACAGATATATAAAGTACCTGCAAAGCACCTTAACCCAAAACATGCGTCAATTAATCTTGGTAAAATGCAAAGCAGATCCTGACAACCAACCTTCGGCTGAGGACCAACGAATTCTGAACGCCTTCAACCTGCTCAATGAACAAAACCTGGGATCCACTGCGCAACAACAAAACTTAAACACTGAGCCAAAGGGCTGGAAACGGCCGCCAGAAGGGTTTCTAAAGCTAAACTTTGACGGTGCCTCGAGAGAGAATCCTGGCCCAGCAGGCATTGGAGGAATCATCCGGAATCATGAAGGAGAAATACTTCACATTTACAGTAAATCTCTAGGGGAAGGCACAAATAATGAAATGGAATTTGCAGCTATGGAAAAAGGGCTGAGGATTCTCCGAATGAACCAAACAAGCAGTGAGTGATTGAGGGAGATTCAGAGGTAGCCATAATTGTGGCCAGGAAAATCTACGAGGGAACGCCAGCCAACAGAGTCACAAAACACTGGTGATTGTCCAAGGTCACATACAACATTGCCAAACTGTTACGAGAAATGAAAGGCCTCATCTTTCAGGCGGTAAGGCGAAATGCCAATTCAGTTGCTGACCACTTGGAAAATCATGGGATTGAACACCCCAACGAAATGTGGGACAATTGTTGGCAGCAGATTGACAACCAGCAATTAAGGGGAAAATGCATCCAACTCTCACGGTTAGATATGGTGACGGAAGAGGAGTCCGACCGGAGGGTCGAATAGCTCAATGCCATAATTGCTTGGACAGGCTGACTAGACACGCTCCATCAATTTCCAGCAGGCCGCGAAGGACAAACAGGATGAGGGCAACTATGACAGAAGTAGGTGACAAAGATTTGTGCAGGTTCATAATCTGTGGTGATATGAGCCGCCGAAACATAATAAGGAAAAGGGACACTTGGCATAACTTGGAGCAAGCAGGGAGCGGTGACTGTAAAGGGATACAATTATTCCACAACCCAACCAAAATTCCATCACACAGCAATTATGGTGATCTGATGTGCAAGTTGCACAAAGATAAATGATCACACACCAGTAATCTCCCTGGAATTCGTTATTTAACCACTCTCAAAGGCCAAACGAAAAACATTGTCTCAGCGTGCAGCAAAACAAATCCTCCTCACTCTGTAAACAGTGCTCAGGATAAAGCTAGGCAAGTTAGAAATACAATGGCAGGGGAGGGCAGCCGCAACAAATCCGCCAACAACGATCTGCAACAAGCAAGAGAGATGTATGAGAGGCGAACCTCGCAACGGAACAAGCGCAAGATTATTGACTTAGAAGCCACTGTCCAGGACGAGGAAAGCAAGCTCTCTGACCAGCAAATCGGGAAAGAAGTTGATTGGCTCCAGGACCCTGGAACTCCCAGCACTCGAGCCACTCAATTCGTAAGAACTCAAGCGGAGAGCTGGCGCATGAAGACCCTTCTCGCGAAAGCAATGGACATCCAAGGTGAACACGCAGAGCAGCTGCGCAAGCTTAAGCAGTTTGCAGAAACCATGTCGCATGATCACATGGCGGTGGTGGAGAGCAGTGAATTCAAGTTAAGCGCGATACACCAACAAGTCGACACCATGGATAAAAAACTCACGGTCCTGATAAAGCTTCTACGACAAACCATCGGGCAAGATAGCAAACCTTCTGACATGCAGAAGGGTGAACCGTCGGGAGACCAGTAGGGAAATTTGCCCAGGCCAGGGCAGATCAACATGTCAAGATCTACTCCGGTCATGGAGATGTTCAAGCACATTTGACTTTGCAGTCTATCAGACCCCTCGTCCCCTGCGGTCTTCTTTTGCCTCGAGGCTTGCCACCCCTGCTTTCCTCTTCTCAGCGGGTTATTATGTTCACTGTCCAGGTTTCCTCTGTCTATGTCTGTTGTCTACTCTTGTTATATGCCGCCCTGCGTGGTGTGCCGGTTTTTAGTTTCTTGTTATGATGTTTTTTCTAGTCTTCAGTCACTCTGTTCTCTTCTGGTCTCCTGTGGTAAGGCCTGCGACTTAGCGGCCAGTAATCTGCTTAAGCAGAAGTTTTGTACTATATTTTTATCTTGTTAATATCAAAGCTTACTTATAAAAAAAAACAATGGAATGTAGGATTGCTTGGAGGAAATTTTTCTAGCATAGCATTGCCTTGTTTTTGGTCTTCCAATGGCTTTTTTATATATACTTTTAAATTCCTCTTCCCCCTCTTGGTCCATTAATGAGAAAATGACTTATGAGTAAGAAAAGAGGATCCCTTGGGGGTTGTATATCTCCAAGTCGACTCGAAATCGGTTGCCATTGACTAGTACATGTCAGGGAATCCCATCTTTCAAGTGTGTGAAGTGGTCCTGGACTACTGAGTTGAACTTTCTCTTGACAACGTGACTATCGAAAGAAAGTTCGCACAGTCGCCAATTTTTTCCTTTCAATAGGTCACGCGGGTGAATTTTATACTTGAGACCTTTGGAGATTTTTTTATTTTTATACCTAATGATGTTTTCAGTTGGAAAGTCTTCACCTGCACGCTCTCTTGGACGACTTTGGGTGTCATTTGGATTGTACATATGTGTGTACGATTTTTTCCATTAACACTTGTACCTATTTCTCTATCTCATTAACCACATTCATGTTCTTGTAAATATTCATGTATTTTGTGCCCAATTCTCTTAATATTAGTGGTGTCATAGGATGTTGCTTCTGTTGAGCATAATATGAGCTAAAATCAGCTAATTAGGAGGTTTACCTTCCGTACTTGCTCCTTTCTAATAAGCCTATGAAAGGTTAAATTCAATGCCTTATATAGTGTTAAATCCAATACCATAGCTCGATACATTATATTCCAAACCCCAAAATTCATTACTTAAGAAAAGGAAAACACTAATTTATAAATCCTCATGTTATATTTGTAAGAATCCTAGTAACTAGGAAAATCAATGTTCTCTATAAGGAAAGACAAGGAATCAATCCAAGTTGATGGATCTTTTTTGTAATTATTATGATGTAGTAGATTAAGAACTGGTCTCATCTCTTCATTCAAATGGTGGATACTTCTATGTTACTAAAAGGTCTAAAGATGACCTTGATCTCCCTTGTCTCAATGTAAATTCTGATTCATACTTTGATACATAAATCTAGATATCATTTTCACTTATTTAATACCAACTCATTTATACTTTATTTGGCTTACATTTCATTCATACCCATTAATATTTTTTACTTCAGACAAATTTGTGTATTAGTAACTAATTAGGGTTTTCATGCATAGATTTTCAAACATGCACAACTAACCACTTTTGATTACTTTCTTGAGTATACCATAATTGAAAAAATACTTAATCAAGGTTAAGTATGGTAATGCTCCATATATAAATATTTTCCTTTCTTATTCAATCGTGTCCTAACAATAGAAGCCTCAATTTGTCATGAAAATTGTCTTACTTCACAAATGAGATAAGAAACTTACATACTACTAAGTCACTCAACATTGTGAATTAAACAATAGTCAATAACACTAAACAATTGCTCCATACTTTTGTCCACATTAAATTATCAACATTATATTATAGCTACATACTTCAATAGGAAGGCCACAATCATGCAATCCAATGTTGTTACTTGACAATGTAGTGTTCGTTTATAGATTATTCTATTGTGCTCTCCATTTAGAATTCAATCCCTTGTGGAAAACTACCTACCTTCTTACACTTAGTCATATGCAACCACCATTCTTTAAAATTTAGGCATATTTATCATTTCTTCATCCTTCCTTCAAAAATCCATATATCTAAACACACACAATTGTAAAGTTTAAAACATTTCAAACCTTGAAACATGTCTACAAAACTCTACCATCACCTCACAAATATGAGTACTTAGTTCAAATTCTCTACCTTGAGCCACTAAAAACTAATCTCATCATATAATTTTTATAAATATTTACTATCATTCTTACCATAGATATCCTTAATATCCTTCATTCTTTACAATATGCTTATAAAAATTATTAGGGAAAAGAGTTTACCACTTCCTTTTAGAAATTCCCCATGTTGTATATATGAAAATTTCCCTCTTTATCATTAGAATGAGTTTTCTCATAGGATTTTTCATAATTTCTATGAAATTATTATAAAAATAAATGCTCCTTCAATCATGTGCATGCAAAAGCAATTTTTGGAGCTTAAATAATTTCTCTATAGTAACAACTTCATATTTTTCATAATTTCTATGAAATTCTTATACAAATAAATGCTCCTTCAATCATGTGCATGCAAAAGCAAGTTTTGGAGCTTAAATAATTTCTCTATAGTAACAACTTCATGGATAATCTTCATATTCGAGTAACTAAATATGGTAAACCATACTATTGTATTCAACATACAATTCCCATTATTTTCCTAAAAGAACCAAGATTAAGGTCTAATGGGGTAATCCAAATGTGGATCATGGGGTGAATGCATGAAGATGGGTTACACTTTTGGGCCAAATGTGGCGATGAAATTTCAAAATGTTACTCTTTTATCAAATTGAATCCATCAAAATTCATATAAGAATTGTGAATTTTGATTCAGAGTAAAAAGACAATTTGTTGAGAATTATGTTGTTGTCCTAATGATATTTTTTCCAAAAAAATATAGTGTCGTATCATATGTCAATCTTCCATTTAATGAAATTCTTGTCCTTACAAATGTGTAGATTACATATATATATATATGTATATATATGTATATATATATATATGTATGTATATATATATGTGTATATATATATATATATATATATATATATATATATATATATGATCTACACAAAGAGAACTAAGTTTTTTATATTAGTTTTTTTTTTAATGCAAAATTATATTTTTTATTATTTTTCGAAGTTGGCAAAGTAATATTTCAATCGCATTTTACAGACACGTATTCATGTAAGATTTTTTCAACTATTTAAATAAATTGAAAAAACAAGGGTACCCTTTTGAAGAGGACTCGTAAACGAAGATAGTGGTATTTTTTGAAAAAATTTCATTGTGTATATTTTATGTTATTGATTTTTAATTCAATCCCTTTGAAATTGTCCAAAAAAATTCAAGCATAATGTTTAAAAGAAAATAGATAAAAATATCATATGAATTCGAAAATGTCAAACTCATATGCCATTAGATAGAGGATTCCTTCACGAATCCAACATGATAAACTCCGCCACCTAAGGACTTAATTCTATTAGGCTACAAAATGATGTTGCAGAGAAATTTGTAGAAGGGGAGATAAAACTCTATTTTTTAGGCTCTTAGCAGCTTGATTGAGCACTTAAAATGCTCGATTAAGTGTTTAAGGTAAAAATTCAAATAGCTCGATTGAGGGTTTAATAAACCCTTGATCAATCCCTTAACGTGGTTAAATAATGCCTCAATCGAGCTTTAAGGATTGATTGAGCCACCTCTTTTAATTTTGTTCTCGAGAAGTACTAGCAAGAAATTTCAAAAAAATGACTCGATCGAGCCCCTAACCTCAGGTTACACAGGAGCTCGATCGAGCAATATTTAAGCCCTCAAATAGCTCGATTGAGGGCTTAAATATTGCTCAATCAAGCGCTTAAAAATTCTTGATCGAGTTGATTTTTTCACCCACAACGCTCCCTCATTTGCCAAAAAGTGTAGCGCAACTTCATGCATAAACCCCATATTTAATATTAAATTGACTTTTTAGTTTATGTGCAAGTGAACAAAAATTAAAAATTAATATTTACTTAAGCATGTTTATGATTTCACACTTGGGCATCAATGTAATGTGCATATCTTTCAAGCTTTAATTTTTATGTCTTATTAGCCATATGATTTGTAGAAGATCATAAATCAATTTATCAATGTCAAATTTCTTATGAACTAACAATCACGCATACTAAGTCTTCAAATAACCTTCATTTCCAATCATGTGTTATTCAGTATATAAATTATAACAATAGAGGTGGGTCTTCACCCATATTCTATATTCTTATCATTATATACCATTGGTATTGTATCACTTCTCCTCTCATATCTACCCACTTTCACCAGCTTACCCGAGGTAAACATGAGCCGAGGGGCTACTATGACATGAATCAACCTCCTAGATGACCTTAAGGAAATGGAACTGACAAAACAAGACCTTGCTAACTTCCCTTAGGTGCTACAGGACCCCCAAGAACTAACCAACCATTCCAGGTATCCATCCCCTGAGACAAATTTCTTTTTCAATGAGCTAGACCCCTAGTTGCTCCCATGACCAGGCCTCCAAGCGACTGTAACCCTCCAGTCACTCCCACAAGTTTGCTTCTCGATGACTATAGTCTCTTTCTTGTAGTTTTGTGCCAATGACTGTAAGATTTAAGCCACTTTTTCAAGGCTAAGACCTAGACCCCTACCCATAACTTAATGAAACTTCCATAGATGATAAATAACACAAATAAAAAGGCTCTAACAAAAAACTTACTCAAGGACTTGACCTAACCCATTCTAACCATGACATTCATTCTACCAAACACATAGGGAACATGCAACCTGTAGGTCATGAATGCATATATGAACATAGAGATCTGAAAATTATGTGAGAATCATCGAGAAGGTCTAATTCCCTCTCATAGTAGCTACAATAACATATATTAGGTTATGCATTTCATAACCATTCATTTATCCATCAAACATGATAAGAGCCATAACTTGAATCTGTCTCAAAATTATGCTTATAACCAACATATAACCAGATAAATATCCATAATAAAACAACCATTAAAGAACATAATAACAAGTATATTTACTCATAAAGACAAGAGGAAATTAGCTCTTATTAACCATATGAAAAATCCAACCAAGTCAGGGACTTCCACGTACCACCTGACCATAAAATTGGGTAGAACCAAATCTTTCTTTCGGAAAATCACCCATGTGCCATATTCCAAGCATGAATGTGGGATATCATGGGATAAACCAATCCATAAAAAACCAATGGAAACCATAGGTTAAACCACCTCCACCCTCACACAATCATAATCTCACCTAAAACGGTCCCAAGATCACAAAACTAAACCGAGCTTGGATGCCTTAGAATTCCTTCACTGTCCCTTGAGGAATTTTCTTGTCTCCACCCACATGTTGAGGGTTTCATGGAGAAAACCATCTCCACCCCCAACCCTTGGGATTTTCCTAATACCACCTCACTCAGATCCAAAACCTTCAGGCAATCCAAAGCTAAACCAAGAATGAATCCAATCACAACATGGCTATTTGGAAATGGAAAGGCAAGACTAAAACCATTGTCAAAACCCAGCAAAATCCATGCCAATGACAACAAATGAATCCAATACATGCATGCATATACCATGAATGCCAAAACTAGCAAGGAAATCATACATGAAACATGTTATCTGCAAGTATTCCCAATGTAGCCGCTTGATCCAACTCTTCCTTTCTTGATCTTTGCTTTCCTTTTCCTTCCTTATCCTTCCTTTGCCTTCCTTTGTCCAATGCTAGAGTGCTCCAAGAATTCTCTAAGTGTGGAAGACTATGAGAGAAAAGAGAGCATAGAGAGAGAGCTCCAAATATGAACTGACAAAAGGTTGTGAATTGATCCTCAAAAGCCTTTTATTAATGAGGCCTCTAATTCCTTCATTTCCCATTATTTTTCCTTCAATTTTACTCTCATGCAAATCTGTGACTCTTCACCTTCCTTTTCTCCTATTTTCTTTTATTTTCATAAAATAAATGCCAATAATTCCTTATTTCCTTTTCAAATCCTTTTTCATTGCCTTTGCCAATTTCCCTTAGCCATAATAAGAAAATAAATGATGCCCACTAGGATACTTTTCCCAACATTCATCTTGGAATACGTGTCCCATGACCTTGGTCTTATTTTTCCTTAATTAAATTTATTACATGAAATTTAACATGGGGCTGTTACAAGCCCCTCCCCCTTCGGGGAACACTATACTCGGTGTTCAATGACACCTACAACTATCAAAACCACTAAAAAGAAAAACATACTACCCATGGAGCTTTATAACCCAACTCGTTACAATATTTACAATGAAAAACCTACTCAAAAGCAAAATCATCATGACAAATATGACAACATGAAAACCATATTTCTTATTGGAGCTTTATAAAACAACTCATTGCGGTATTTAGAATAACAATCATACATAAATATGTACATATACCAAAACTGCTTTGCCTCAACCAAAAAACAATGAAGGATACATATCCTGCATCTGATCATCCATCTCCCATGTAGCTTCATCAGACCCAAAGTGCTTCCACTGCACTTTAACTTGCTTGATTGCTCTGTTTTGAAGCATGAGTTATTTCTGCTACAATATGCATTGAGGTTCCAGCTAGAATTATCCTTCTGGCTCCACCTACAATATAGACCAATCAATAACACGATCAACATCCTTTACATATCTTTTAAGTAATGAAACATGGAAAAAATCATGGACTTTCACTATCGGAGGTAATGTATGTCTGTAGGCCACTAGTCCAATCCTCTCAAGGATCTCGAAAGACCAGCAATACTAAGGTGCCTACTTTGCACATGACTCAATCCTCAAGGAGCTTTTTTTGGTCTTGATGGGCAAGTACACATGCTCCCCAACCTAAAACTCCTTAAATGCATTGTGTTGGTTTGCATAGCTCTTCTGCATGTCATGTAATTCCTTTACATTCTTCTTTATAACGTACATTTCTTGTTCCATCTCTGCCAACATGTCTGGTCCTACAAGTACCATGTTCACTGGATCACTCCAGCTGATGGGAGTGTTACAAGATTGCTCATAGACTGCATCAAATGGACTCAACCTAAGTGATTCCTGATAACCATTGTTGTAAGCAACTCAACCAATGGAAGATACTCCTCCCACTTTCATTGTTGATGCAAGACATACATCATTAACATATCCTCCAGAATCTTGTTGACCCTCTCCATCTGTACATCTGTCTACAAATGATAAGTTGTATTGAAGGTCAACTCTGTACCCAAACCTGCAAATAACTCCTTCCAAAACCTAGAGGTGAACTTAGAATCTTTGTTTGACATAATCTTTTTTGGAACACCGTGTAATCTCTCTATCTCTCTAATGAAGACTTGTGCCACATCAATAGTCGAATAAGTAGACTTCACTAGAATGAAGTGAGCTACCTTGCTCAACCTGTTAACCACAACCATGATGGAATCATGTTGCTTCGATGTCCTCAGAAAACCTGTAATGAAATCCATGGAAATGACCTCCCATTTCCACTCCAGAATCAGAATAGGTTATAACAAACCAGTTGGGTGCTTACACTCAACTTTCACCTGCTGACAATCCAAGCATCTAGCAACAAAATCTTCCACTTCCTTCTTCAGATTCAGCCAATAGTAGAACTTATTCACTGCTGTCAATGTATTCTAATATCTTGGGTGACCTGAATATGGCTTGACATGAAACTCCCTCAAGATAAGCTTCTTGATATTTTTCATCTGACACATAGATCATGTCCCTAAATCTGACCAAGTCATATGCTGTGAGATGATATTCCACATCCTGATCACCTGTACCCTGTTGTAACATGTGCATAAGCTATTGGTACTTGTCATCCTGTTGTGCTGCCTGTAAGATCCGATATGGTAAATATGTCCCATATGAACTCATAGTTGTTATGTGATTTACTTGTACTCTTCTGCTAAGAGCATCTCAAATCATGTTCTCCTTCCCTTTAATGTATTTTATCTCGAAGTAAAACTCACTAAGCGTAGCTAACCATCTAGCTTACCTGGCATTCAGATTCGGTTGGTCAAATAGGTACCTCAACCCACTATGATCACTCATTAATACAAACCTCCTACTAAGAAGATCGTGCCTCCACATCTTCAATGCATGAATGATCGCTGCCAACTCAAGATCATGTGTCACATAGTTCTGCTCGTGCTCATTTAGTTTGTGACTTATAACACACCACATGTCTGCATCAAGACTCCACCAAGTCCTCTCTGCAAGCATATGTGTACACCACAAACCCTTTATCTAGATCTGCAATATTTAATGCTAGAGCATTTGTCAACAACTGCTTCAACTGCTCAAAACTTGTTGCACATTCTTCGATCCATTCAAAGTTCTCTCCTTGTCACTGCAATGATGTAATAGGATATGTAATCCATAAGAAGTTCTTGATGAACCTCCTATAGTAACCTGCTTGCCCCATAAATGATCTGACCTCATCCAAATTCTTAGGAGTTTCCCACTCCATGATAGCCCTTATCTTTTCTGAGTCCACTACTATTCCTTCCTTGGAAACAACATGTCCCAAGTAATGTACCTTTGTCTGAAAGAAGTTGCACTTACTAAGCTTGGCATATAATTTATGCTCTATTAGCAATCTTAATATTGTTTCTAGGTGTTTGACATGCTCTTCCTCATTCTTAGAATATATCAATATATCATCAATGAATGCAATAACAAACTTGTCTAGATAAGGACGCAACTCACTATTCATCAAGCACATAAAAGTAGTGGGAGCATTAGCTAGACCAAAGGGAACTACAACAAACTCATAATGCCCATAACTGGTCCAGAAAGAAGTCTTGTAGATGTTATCTTTTTTAATGTGTACATGATGGTATCCTGATCTCAAATTAA
This sequence comes from Pinus tabuliformis, assembly GCA_031772625.1. Taxonomy (NCBI): domain Eukaryota; kingdom Viridiplantae; phylum Streptophyta; class Pinopsida; order Pinales; family Pinaceae; genus Pinus; species Pinus tabuliformis. Next base: position 313,047,685 of record CM062808.1, on the reverse strand, counting down.
TCTTTAGGAACATTACTGATCCCTTCAACTAGTCAAACAAATCATCAATCCTTGGCAATGGATACTTGTTCTTGGTGGTTACCTTGTTAAATTGCCTATAATCAATGCACAAATTAAGAGTACCATCCCTCTTCTCCACGAACAACATTGGTGCACCCCAAGGTGATACACTTGGCCTAATGTATCCCTTATCAAGCATATCCTTCAACTGCAACTTCAATTCTATCAACTCTGGAGTGCTCGTCTTGTAAGGTGCCTTTGATGTTGGTGTCACTCCTTGTACCAACTCAATAGAAAAGTCCACTTCCTTGTTAGGAGGTAACTCTGAAACTTTTGCTGGAAACACATCCTGAAACTGTTGCAATACAGGGTACCTCTTGAATATTTCTACATCCTCATCATCCTTACCCTTATCATTGGAAATATGGACTGCAAATAGTACCCACCCCTTTTTCTGACTACACTTAGCTTGCATAGTTGTAATCATCCTCAATGATGTAGGCTTCTTCTTTCCCTGCGATATTCTCTTTTCCCCATTATCATCCAGGTACTCAATAGCCTTGTCATAGAAATCTACTTTGGTCCTGTGGAGGTACAACCAATCCATACGCAAAAGCATACTATATGAACCTAATAGAAGCACAATTAGATGCGCTGATGTAGGCATACCATTCAACTCAAATGCACAAGCTCTTACCTAGTGATGGACTCTCTTCTTAGTAATTGTAGCCAATTACACCAACCAAGACTCCACATGCACTTTGTTTCTCAAACCAAACTTATCCGCCAGGTCAGGATTAACATAACTATAATTGGATCCAGGGTCAATCAAAATAAAAATAACTGGACCATAGATCTTACCTTCCATCTAAATGATGGATGCTTGGTGCTCTACCTTATTGTTGTCCACATCTGCATAAATATGAGGAATGTTATGGCCAACATCCCCAACTGTCTGCGCCTCCTGAGCACTATAGATCTGAGGCCTAGCACCCTAGTACTGTAGAAATTTTGAATAATATGACACATATTCAACAGAGATTATCCTGATCATACAATTTAAGCGGAACATGTATAATACATAATCTCCTCTACGTTGATCATCAAATTACAGAAGCAGAAACATCCACAGGCACACATAGAAGCATCAATCAAACTCATAAACACAGTATGTATCCCGGGGAAAGCATCTCGCTAAAAACCCCACACTATCTGTATATTATATTGATTGAATCATGTAACAATACAAAGCATAATACTTCTCACAAGTATCTCCACCTGTTACACACAATACAGCTCAGATTTGATCTCCAAATCTCTCCCACTGCTTGCCTGCCTCCACTGCTCAAACCTGCTCGAGAACTTATGAGAATAGAATCCCAAACTCGATTTTACACTGCAAAATAGTCACCCACACTATGTTGGACGTGAGCAACAGCTATAATATCATGAAGATACGTGAGCAAACTCATTGGCATACTCAATCCTTTGATTGTGCAAATCATCATGCACAGCTATAGTCACAACTGATAGCAATCTGATCCTCTAACACCTGTCCCTGCTGAACTGAACATGCACTGACATGCAACTGAGTTAACTGATGTATTCTATAGTTGCATTATGAGTTAATAACTTGTGAATTAATTAATAACTAATTCACCCAACTCATCTTTAGTCTATTGATCAGTTAGACTAAATACAACCAGTTTAACAAAGCTAAACTGAACACAACTCCATCAACTGTACCTCCAGTCCACTAAACTCAACTCACTTGAGTTCTAACTGAAGTCATGCATGCAACAACTCAACTGACTCATAAGAAAAAACGAATTTCCTTCTGACAGCTGCATGTGCCACTTCCGTAGCTCAAACTGAAGTGCTCCAAGAGAATAAGATTAAGTTTATAGTCTAAATATTATTGTGAGATAATAATATTTGACTTTTCTATTTTTGACTTTGATCACTCACACTGTGATCACTCACACTGTAATCACTCACACTGTGATCACTCACACTTTCATCAAAATAGAAGTCCATCTATTTTTCCCAACTTGATCAATCATCCATAGACATGATCCATATGTCTAAAAATAGACATAGTCTAAAAATAGACTTGCGCCAAAAATAGCCTGCGGGCCCACTTAGTGAAGGCGACTCTTTTCACTAAGCTCCATCATCTTGTTGCACTCTCAACAAGCATTTCTTGTTGCACACTTTTCAACACTCCCTCTCAACAAGAAAGGCTTCCTCTCAAACCCGATCCTGTAACTCTGGAATGTTCTCCATGCAACACATTTGGCCGGTCCACTTGCTCTGTCATCAAAGTCTCTGACTGCTATTGCCTCTGTCAACTGAAACTCTGCATCTCTGTGCTCTTCAGTATCTGACTGCTCTAGCCTCTGTCACTTTGATCTCTGACTGCATCTGTGCTGCTGCTGGTTCTATCTCCCAGCATTGCATCCGCACTGCACCTCCCAACTGACCTCCCTGTTGGGATAGAAACATCCTCTGATGCTGAAGCTCTACCTGCTGCTGACAAGTGCTCCCTCTCTGACATCTGCGCTACTGCAACATCTCCATGCATCTCGCACCATTGCACACCTCTCTGTGCCACCTAGCACTGTGCAAAACACTTGTGCCTCTCGCATTGCTACAGCCTGCTAGCTATGCGCTGTCCTGGGATTCCCTGCACTGTCGCTCTCTCTGCCGCTCCATCCGCATCTGACTCTACCCAATCAGTCAGTTCCTGCTACTACACATCGGGGCTCCCGTAGCAAGGTCTCATCCAAGAGGTTGGGTACCTCAAGGATCCTGCCCCTCCTCCTTGGGACAATCAATCCACATCACCCCACCTCCTACCTGGAGGTATGGCTGCATGCGATCCCTCAGCCCACCTGGCTCGAAGTTTCCCCCTACTGGAGGTCTCTGGATGAGTAGATGTCTCTACTCCATCTCCACACAGCTTCCCCTGTTGTGGCTCCTCCACAACCTCCTGAAGTTGCTGCACCAATCGTGGCTCCTCCACAATCGTCTGAGACTTCTTCTGGCTCTGCATGTTGAGAGGTAATATACGCTCCCTCTCAACCACCAAGTCTCCATCAGTTGCCTTGCTGCTCAAGGCTTTGCATGCATCTTGAACCTCAAGAGCATACAGGTTCCTGACCCGTGAACCAATCTCATGACAACGAAAGCATCTCACCTTCGACTTGTCAACCTTCTTCCCATCACTGGAAGAACAAGATTCGAAAAGAGAAACCTTCTCCTTCCCCTTCTTCACCTTACTCGCTAAGGCACAGTTCTCCTCATCATGCATAGATGAAGAACTGTCTCTGGTGCTCCGTCTAATCTCCTCCTGCATCAAATCCGACCATGGTCGTTCCCAATTTGGCAGTTTCTCCCTTCCATTCACCGAGTCCTGGTAGCTATGCCAACTCTTAGGAAGGTCAAGGAGTCCTAGACTCACCATCCTCATCATCAACAGTAACCCCCACACTTCCCAGCTCATCTCGACACTGAGTGAACCTTGTGAGATACTGGGGCATACTATCTCCATTCTCGAACTGAATGTTTCTGAGTTTTATCTCTTGCTTTGGAATTAAATTCGAATTCCACCAGCACAAAACTCAACTGCTTCCGATCTAGAATTCGTGAGAACAAATTATTTCTTGTACAGAGATCGACTGTATGGGCATTCACCGGATATTTCACCTTCCAAAAGAAGGATGAATCCAGAGGCTACCTGGCCCGATTACAGACTCTGCCTGAAGAAATAGAATGTAACCACTTCCTGAATAGTAGATCTGATGATCAATCCTCGCTTGATATCCTGTAAAAATCTCTTCTACAAATCAAGCAGCTCTGATACCATGTAGAAATTTTGAATAATATGACACATATTCAACAGAGATTATCCTGATCATACAATTTAAGCGGAACATGTATAATATATAATCTCCTCTACGTTGATCATCAAATTACAGAAGCAGAAACATCCACAGGCACACATAGAAGCATCAATCAAACTCATAAACACAGTATGTATCCCGGGGAAAGCATCTCGCTAAAAACCCCACACTATCTGTATATTATATTGATTGAATCATGTAACAATACAAAGCATAATACTTCTCACAAGTATCTCCACCTGTTACACACAATACAGCTCAGATTTGATCTCCAAATCTCTCCCACTGCTTGCCTGCCTCCACTGCTCAAACCTGCTCGAGAACTTATGAGAATAGAATCCCAAACTCGATTTTACACTGCAAAATAGTCACCCACACTATGTTGGACGTGAGCAACAGCTATAATATCATGAAGATACGTGAGCAAACTCATTGGCATACTCAATCCTTTGATTGTGCAAATCATCATGCACAGCTATAGTCACAACTGATAGCAATCTGATCCTCTAACACCTGTCCCTGCTGAACTGAACATGCACTGACATGCAACTGAGTTAACTGATGTATTCTATAGTTGCATTATGAGTTAATAACTTGTGAATTAATTAATAACTAATTCACCCAACTCATCTTTAGTCTATTGATCAGTTAGACTAAATACAACCAGTTTAACAAAGCTAAACTGAACACAACTCCATCAACTGTACCTCCAGTCCACTAAACTCAACTCACTTGAGTTCTAACTGAAGTCATGCATGCAACAACTCAACTGACTCATAAGAAAAAACGAATTTCCTTCTGACAGCTGCATGTGCCACTTCCGTAGCTCAAACTGAAGTGCTCCAAGAGAATAAGATTAAGTTTATAGTCCAAATATTATTGTGAGATAATAATATTTGACTTTTCTATTTTTGACTTTGATCACTCACACTGTGATCACTCACACTGTAATCACTCACACTGTGATCACTCACACTTTCATCAAAAATAGAAGTCCATCTATTTTTCCCAACTTGATCAATCATCCATAGACATGATCCATATGTCTAAAAATAGACATAGTCTAAAAATAGACTTGCGCCAAAAATAGCCTGCGGGCCCACTTAGTGAAAGCGACTCTTTTCACTAAGCTCCATCATCTTGTTGCACTCTCAACAAGCATTTCTTGTTGCACACTTTTCAACAAGTACAATGAACAATCCTTATTGTGATGATCTTTTCCATATATCCAATATTACAATAGTCCCCAACAATCACTTGTGTTATGTTGCTCTCCAAACTGCGACCCATGTCCCTTCTCAATTGCATTGACCTTCTTATAAGGAACAACATTTTCTTTCTCACCTACATCCTAAGGACTTCCTTGCTTCGATGGCCACTTCCCTTTAACTTTCTCATTCCCCTTCAATTCATGCTTAGGATCATCTTTACGCTTTGACTGCTCATAACAACGCTTCATTTTCTTGATGGATTCCTCTAATGGTCATGGCTCATAAAACTCAATCTGGTCTTTATATGTTGTTGGCAACCCACTGATGAACCTTTGAATATTCAATTTCTTGTCCTTGAGGTAAGGCACATACCTCAACATCTCCAGGAACCTGCTAGTATACTCATCATCTGTCATAGAACCCATTTGTGACTCATAAAAATCCTTAGATCTGTCATCATAATATCTCTTAGACAAGTACTCCTTCTGGAAGAGTCACTCGAACTCATCCCAAATCAACTCTTCCTCTCGAATGATTCTGACATTCTTCACATGTTCCCACCAGATATTTATTTTTCCTTTAAGACTGGAGGTGGTTATTTTGGATTTCATGTTCTCTGAGTAGTTATGCAATCTGAATAATTTCTTCATCCCAAGCAACCATGCCTCTGCATTTTTTGACTTCTTCATCTCTCCATCAAATGTAGGCAACTTGAATTTCTTGAATTCCTTAGGCAAGTACTCACTCCTCTTATAAGGATGATGGTGGTGATGATTATGTCTCCTAGACGAGGAACTAGAGTAATACCCATAAATACCCATCCTCCTATCAGGTGTGTCCAATGATCTGCCACCTCTGTCTGTGTCCCCTCTATCCAACCTATATCACGACCGAGACCTGTCACCATCGGGACCATTAGTCTAGGGAAAATTTTAAGGATGGAAATTTATCTTAAAATTTATAAGCCTTGGCGAATTTCACTAGTCTATAATATGCAAACTATAACATGTTTTTCGATATGTTTGTAAAAATATTCAAATTTCTAATGATTTTATATATAGTCTCTATACTAGTTTGGCAATTTTAAAGTTAAAATAATTTTATATTGTAAAAATTGGGCGAATCATTTTTAGAAAAAAACGGAAATTGGCGAATCTTTTTTTTGTTGGAAAACCCATGGAAAATTAGCCCACCTACGAATATTAGCCCCCAAAATTTTCTATGCATTAGTCTTCTCTTCCTGTTCTTGACTAATCTTTAACTGCCCCTATCTCTGCAAGTCTAAAAAACTATTAAGGATGATGGCATTAACCTCTGCCTACTTTTCCTGATCCCTTGCAAGTATTTCCTAAGCCTCGACCAACCTATCATTGTCTGCTTTTCAACTCCTTATTTTTTCCTTCAAACTCCTCAATGTATTTGTTATATCAAGAGAATACTCATCTCCTTTCTACCCAATTGATCTGTAGGGAGATTCATGTCAATTGTAGTCTACCATTTCGCTCGTCATCTTTGATTCTCTTCTTCCTATAAGTGTCCCATGTCAGATAACCAAATAGATACCATAATCAAAATCATACCTCAATGACGTTTAGGGGAGGCTTATCTCATCTGCAAAATCAGTCTACATTAGCATGTACATGTATAATCATAATCATATCAATATATCAACACCATGCATGATAATAACAACTACATAGGGAGAGTCACATTAACTGTAGTCTACCATTTTTCTCATCATCTTTGATTCTCTTCTTCATGTAAATGTACCATGTCAAATAACCAAATAGATACCATAATCAAAATCATACCTCAATGACGTTCAGGGGAGGATTATCTCATCTGCAAAATCATTGCACATTAGCATGTACATGTATAATCATAATAATATCAATATATCAACATCATGCATGACAATACCAACTACATACCATGACCTAATGCATGAAAACCATAACCATGACAAGCATGCATAACCACATGCACCTAGCCCATTAGGAACAAGTATTTGAACCATGCTATGATGCCACTCTTTAACATGCCTCCTCTCATATCTACCCACTTTCACTGGCTTTCCCATTGTAAACATGAGCTGAGGGTCTAATACGACATGAATCAACCTCCTAGATGACCTTAAGGAAATGGAGTTGACAAAACAAGACCTTGTTGACTTCCCTCAAGTGCTACAGGACCCCAGGAGCTAACCACCTACTCCAGGAGTCCATCCCTTGAGACAAATTTCTTTTTCAGTGAGATAGACCCTAATCGCTCCCATGACAAGGCCTCCAAGCGACTGTAACCCTCCAATCACTCCCATGTGCATGCTTCCCAGCAACTGTAGTCTCTTTTAGGCAATTTTGTGCCACTGACTGTGCGATTTAAGCCACTTTTTCAAGGCTAGGATCCAGACACCTTCCCATAACTTAATGAAACTTCTAGAGATGATATATAACACAGAGACAAAGCCTGTAACACAAAACTTGCTCAAGGACTTGACCTAACCCGGTCTAACCATGACAATCATTATGTCAAACACCTAGGGAACATGCAACCTATAGGTCATGAATGCATATCTGAACATAGATATCTAAAACTTATATGAGAATCATCAAGAAGGTCTAATGCCCTCTTATAGTAGCTGCAATAACATCTATTAGGTCATGCATTCCACAACCATTCATATTAACTATAAAGACAAAAGGGACTTAGCTCTTATTAACCATATGCAAAATTCAACCAAGTCGAGAACTTCCATGTACCACCCGACGATAGATTGGGTTGAACCAAATATTTCTTTCAGCTAATCATCCCCGTGCCATATTCCAAGCATGAATGTGGGATCTCGTGGGATAAACCAATCCATAACCAACCAAGGGAATCCAGAGGTTAAACCATCTCCACCCTCATACTAAGGTGATCTCACCTAAATCGGTCTCAAGATCACAAAACCAAACCGAGCTTGGATGCCTCAAATTTCCTTCACCATCCCTTAGGGAATTTTCCTATCTCCACCCACTTGTTGAGGGCTTCCCAGAGAAAACAATCTCCACCCCCAACCCTTGGGATTTTCTTGGGACCACCTCACTTGGATCGAAAACCTTTCATCAATCCAAAGCTCAACCAAGAATGAATCTCATCACACTATGGCAATTCAGAAATGACAAGGAAAGGCTAAAACCACTGTCGAAACTCGGTAAAATCCATGCCAGTGACAACAAATGAGCCAAATACACACATGCATATACCATGCATGTCAAACTAGCAAGGAAATCATACATGCAACTTTTTACCTGCAAGTATTCTCGTTGTAGCCGCTTGATCCAACTCTTCCCTTCATCTTTGCTTTCCTTTGCCTTCCTTTCTCCAATGCTAGAGTACTCCAAGAATTTTCTAAGTGTGAAAGAGTATGAGAGAAAAGAGAGAGTAGAGAGAGAGCTCCAAATTTGAATTGAGAAAAGGTTGTGAATTGATCCTCATAAGCCTTTTTATTAATGAGGCCTCTAATTTCTTCAGTTTCCATTATTTTTCCTTTAATTTTCCTCTCATGCAAATTTGTGACTCTTCACCTTCCTTTTCTCCTATTTTCCTTTATTTTCATAAAATAAATGCCAATAATGCCTGACTGCCTTTTTTTTCATTGTCTTTGCCAATTTCTCTTAGCTATAATAAACAACAAGTGATGCCCACTGGGATACTTTACCCAATATTTAGCTTGGAATATGTGTCCCATGACCTCGGTCTTATTTTTCCTTTATTAACTTTATTACATGAACTTTTAACCTGGGGTTGTTACATGTATCTAAGCTAATTTCAACCCCACACATCTACTTAGGGGAAACAAACATCTAAATTCAAATGAAACACACTCATAAACTCATCTTCCATAATTCTATATTTATCAGTGGTGTTCTCTTATTACAATATCTACTCAACCATGTTGTGTGATACATATGATTGATTCAATAATTCACCTTACTATTTGGTTAGTTGATGTGAGGTCAATAGTCACTTAATGCCCCAAACAAATTCAAAAGTTTCAATGCTTTGAACCATCACAATAGGATATGTCCCTAAAGTGAGCCTTCTAAGTCCATGGCTTTCGTTCTTCTACAAAAAAGCACTAAGGGTGGAGGACAAATTATATACGAATCTATTTTGGATCACTAGGACATAATAATAAAGTTCCCATTTTTTACACTAAACATCATATGGCCTTGCTTACAACAATAATTGTTTTTTCTAAGTAAGTTTAATCTATTAATATGATACAAAAAAGGATTTACAGTGGGCTCAGCCTCAGAGGATCTGAGCATCATTCATCACACAGTCAGATTAACTAGCTTTGACTGCCCCAACATAGGGGAAACCAATCTAAAAAGTTCTAGTCCAAAAATAGCCCACGTAGGGGTTACCAGTTTGATCACAACACAATAGAAACAATTTAAAAAATCATAATTCTAACCAGAAGACACAGAAACTTAACCAGAACTTCCTAGTCAGCAAGACAAAGCGTCCACCTGACAAACTCGACACCTGGCAATCAGTTGTCCGGGGCTGGTTCCTCCACAATCGGACACGCGTACTTGTCTGAATCTTCATCCTCGTTCGAAGCGCCACGTCCATGTGCTGGATGGTCTCCCTCAATGCTGCATGCACCCACACGCGTTCCTGACATGTCTCCTCGACGACTCCCTGATGCCTGCATGTTACTGAGCTTGCCCTCCTCAACATGATGACTGCCAGCCATCGCTTTTCCATGCAAGGTGGCTCAACCTTCATCAGCTTTCCGATCACCAGTGTTGCCCTGACTCCTGTTGCTTGGCTCTGCTCTGTTCGTCTCCTCATTGTGTTCAGCTAGAGGAGCTAGCGACTCAATTTCTTCCGTGAAGGTAATTGAAATGGTGGCAACGATTACTGGGCGATTCAGGGAGCTGCGGAATCGGAACTGCGTGGTATGAGGCGCAGGGTGCAGAGGTAGGGGAAAGTTAGCAGTGCAAACCGCTTCATCTCCTCGTCATGTGCCATGGAGCCAGGCTCTGCCTCTGCCACTTCGGGTGTCTGGGTAACGCCCAACGAAACTAAGCGGGTTGGGGTTATCAGCTGAGGAAGCAGGGGAAACTGAATCGGGGCTGGGCATTGCAGGTGAGTGAGAGCTTCCGCCTCTAGTGCCCCCTCTCCTACTTCGCATACGGTAGCGGACCATGATGGGGATGGAAGCAGGGGAAGAAGCAGCGGGGATTGTGGAGGAATTGACAGAGGAACGGTACGGGGACATTACAGAGGAGTCATGTACATGAGCTAGATGACAGTGACGGGTGTGGGAATGGTGGAATCCATTGTCTAAGTCAATGCAGCTTAACAACCAACATCGACTACCCGTGACAGTGCGTACATTAGGCTCTCCAGCCTACAGAGGACAAACACAATAAATCAGGGGGGGAGGAATAACAGAGTAGTTTGCAGGCTCCATTGTTATGTGAGAATTGGTTCTGCCTCGGCCTGTGCAGTCATTAAATGGCACCTGCAAGGTGCCTTGAATGCACTTCACATTGGCATGGGGGAAGTTGCTGCGGGTCATGTGGCCAACCCGTCCGCCGCCTTGACATCTTATCATTTTAATGTCTGGGATAAACACCCGCATCCGGGTTTACAATAATAAATTTTAAGTGATATGAAATTTTTCATTAAGAATTCATTTTCCTAATAAAACCATGGTTCACATATACAAGTTATAGTACAAGATTAACAATATTTAAAAAATTTACTTGATTTTTAAAAATACCCTTAATACATTAGTATATCATAAAGGTAAAAAAGAAAAAAAAAGCATTCCTTCCATTTAACCTTACCCTATTAGTCTTAATACAAAAATAATGAAGATACTAGTATACATGAAATTCTCATAAAGTAATAAGGTTACTAACCAGCATGAGGGTTCATTAAGCCCTAGTATGGTAACATTGCTCTAATACATATTTGGTGCCATCTTTACAATATTTTAATTTACTACACAAATATTTAAATCTTTAAAATAGAACTAATTTATTTAATAAATATATCATCATTAAAAATTAGGTTAGATAACATTCACTACCTATTATAACCATTCCACCAAGTATGCATATTAAAATAATGCATTTTAATGATCAACCAGAGAAACACATAGAAACAATAAAAATATTAACAATATTATTATATAGTGTATGCATTTTATGATGAGTTTCCCAATAGAATAGCATCACATTTCTATCTTGAAAATATATCTCTTAAAGTACTTTCATATATGATCTCAATTGCAAACGTATAACTTTAAATCTCTCAAATCATTATATTTCAACACTCTCTCACATGGTCCTGCAAGCTTTATTTAGAAGGATTTATAAACATAGCTCTCATATTGTGAGTATTTATTCTGGGGTTTCACAAAAAAAACCATAGCTTTTATATTGTGAATATTTATTGTAAAGTTTTACCAAAAAAATAACTAAATACATTAACTAAATGAAAAAGCAATCTATCTTATAAATTATCTTTAACTTCATAAACGTTAAACGAATTTTCTCTCTTTCTTTCTATTTATATACTATCTTATCACTACAATAATGAATTTATTCTTCGAAAGTGATCCAGAATTTCAATATTATAAATAAAATAAGGTTAATACATGTATGAGGATCCATTCATTCAAATCCTTACTAGAAAAGTAACCCATGAAACCGCCGTTTTCTCCAAAATCACAAAATTTTGCATAAAATTAAAGGGGGCACAACTATAGGATATTCGTGTATGTTGTGTCTAGCATGTGAATTTCCGTTCTACGTGGTGTATGCAACTCAATGCTGCGTGAGAAATATTAGAAAAATATTTATAGACAATTCTTCATGCACCTTTAAAGGATGAGGTTTTCTACAAGGATTGTGACTCACTCTATAAGCTTGATATAAATTTCCAATTAGAGTTTAAACCCTCTGTGCAAAATTATTTAATTCTAGAATCTTAGGGAATCGAAATCGAAATGGAATTTGTTAACGTGCAAAGATATGTGAAGAAATTTTCGTGATTTCTTTAATGACATATATTTTTTTTAAGATAAGAGGAACATTTTCATCGATTTTCATAATGACATATTTTTTAAGATGGTAGATGTATCTGAATTTTTGTCACCATAATTGCTCCAGGGTTTTTCTTTAAAATAATTCTCCAAACTCCGAGTATTGTTCCATTTTTGCCAATCGAATTAATTTTACTAGTTGACCCAATACCATATCTTAAGGGCAGTCTTCTTTCGTGGCCACCCTTGACTTACAAAGGCTATATAAAAGAGTGTAGAAATGGAAAATGTGAAATGGATTTACTATATTCATGAATGGGTTTTTCAACTTTTCAAAGGAACAATGCGGAATCTCTAAAACAACAAAGTTATATTTGATTAGTATTTTGCACAATCAAACCACAGTTTCATAATTTTTCCATGAAAAATTTCAGCATTGTCACATGCAACTAATATTATGGTGCTTCAAGTTGCCTCTCATGGCTATCTTTCCTCTTCTTTATAATACTTGTGCAAGATGCCACATGCTTCTCCATGTATATTTCTTAATTTTAATTAACCAATTGTAACCACCATCCTCCCACACTTACCCAAGTTCAGTAGTCCAATGGTGTAAATATGTGACGAAGAGTTACCGTTATATGACTCAATCACCTAAGTACAATTAAGGAAGTGGAATCGACAAACCGAAACCTTACTGACCTTCCTCGGGAGTTACAGGACCCACATGAGCTAAACCACAAACCCTGAGTCAGAATGCTTTTTCACTAACCTGGACTCCCAGTCGCATGCATAAGTCTGCATCCATGTGATCGTAGGCCTCCATTTGCATTCATAAGTCTGCAAGCTAGCGACTGTAGTCCAAATTTCCCAATTTTATGCCTGCAACCGAGAAATTGTGCCACCTTTTCAGGGCTAGACTCCAGATCACTACCCAGAACTTAATGAAACTTTCCAAAACAATAAATGACACAAAGACAAAGCCTCTAACACAAAACTTGATCAAGGACTTGACCTAACCAAGCCTAACCATGACATACATTTCGTCAAACATATTGAGAACATGTAATCTATAGGTCATGAATGCATTTATGAACATAAGGGTTTGATACTTATTTGAGAATCATTAAGAAGTTTTACTGCCCTCTCATAATAGATGCAGAAACATACATCAGGTCATGCATTCAATAACCATTCATTTACCAATCAAAACATGATAAGAGCCATAACTAGAATCTATCATGAAACCATGCTAATAACAAGCATATAACTAGAATTTTGACAGTAGCAAAATCGTCATCAAAGCCACATCATAATAATTACATTTACTCATAAATACAAGAGGAAAAGAGATCTTATTAACATATGCAAAATTCAACCAATTTAGGGACTTCCACGTACCACCCGACCATAGATTGGGTTGAACCAAATCTTTCTTTCATCCAATCACCCTTGTGCCATATTCCAAGTATGAATGTGGGATTTCATCGAATAACCAAAGCAAAACCAAGGCTTCCAAAGGCAAAACCGCCTCAACCTTCAACCATTGATTCCATCTCATAGTCAGACATCACTAACTATCACCAGATCGGTCTCTACCCAAGTTTCCTAGGGCTCTAGAGCATTTGTTTCAACCTGACTCCAGGACTAGTAACTCAACCCACAGTTGTTGCAGGGCTCTAGATCGTTTATCTAACCAAGGCTCCAGGGCTACTAACTCAACCCACAAAGGACTCTAGAGCGTTTTTCCAACCAAGGTTTCAAGGACTAATAACTCAACCCAAGTTGTTCCAAGGCTTCTAGAGTGTTTTTCCAACCAAGGCTCTGAGAACTAGTAACTCAACCCATGACCATAAGGAACATGAACACTAATCAAAAAACGTATGGGAAAACCCACAACACCATGGTTATCCAAGAAATGGAAAGGCTAGGCAAAACCACTATCCATCCAGGGAATCCTCCATGCCAATGACAGATCATAACCAAGAAACCACATGCATGCCAAAACTAGAAAGGAAACCATACATTCAACTCGATACCTCCAAATAAATCCAATTGTAGTTGTTGATCCACTTGTTCCCTTACACTCTCTTGCTTTCCTTTTCCTTCTTCCTCCAAATCCAAGTGAGACTAAAATGCTCCAAGAATATTATAAGTGTACAAGACTATGAGAGAGAGAGAGAATAGAATGAGAGTGCCAAAGGCTGAACTGAAAAAAGCTAACACTGACCAAAACTTAGCAACTAATCCTCATAAGCCTTTTTATCATTGAGGCATCTTATTTTCTTCATTTTTTCTTTCAATTTCCCTTTCATGCAAATATGTGACCTATCATCTCCCTTTTCTCCTATTTTTCATTATTTTCATAAATAATATTTCAATTAATGCATCTTTTCCTTTTCAATGCCTTTTCCATTGTCTTTGCCAATTTCCTTAGCCATAATAAACTAAATGAGCACCCACTAGGATGATTTTCCCAACATTCAGCTTGGAATATGGGTCATATAACCTTGATTTTATATATATATATATATATATATATATGGAAATTCAAACAGGGGTTGTTATAGAACCCTCCCCCTTGGGGGAACACCGTCCTTGGTGTTCAATGACACCTATAAACCAACAAACCATTGAAAACAAAACATACTGCCTATGGAGCTTTATAACATAGCTCATTGCAGTATTTACAATGACTGTTGAAATGTGGCAACAAGAATATTCCAATTTAATTTGTCCTTGAATTAAATTGTTAATTAAAATCGAATTTAGTCTTAAAAACTACTTGGAAATAATTAATTAATTTGTTTCAAATTAATTAGTTAGAGAAATTCAAGTTAGAAGTCTTTCTGAAGTCATGCAAGAGTTATCCCTAAAATTTAGGAGATAAGAGAGTTATATTTGAGTTGTAATTAGTTAGCTCATTTTACTGAGTTAAGTCCAGTTAAATTAGTTCCAAATTGTTTGAGGAACTAATAGAGAGTTAGCAGTCAGTTGATGCATGCATGCACTCAACTAGTGTACTCCAGTTAACTGAAGATTCCCTCATCAGAAATTCATGCATGTCTATTCTGAGAAAGACCCAGTTCAGATTAAAGCCAAGGACAATGTACTATCAGTTGCATGTGTTTTCTTATAAATAAAACTCATGCATGCAGAAGGATAATTCCTTGAGGATTGTGCAGTTCTGATAGTGTGTGAGAGTAGTGTTCCACTTGGTGAGGTGAAGATCATCCACTAGGAACAACAGAAGGAAATAGGAGCTTGGAGGGCAGAGAGGAAGGCTTGAGAGAAGCCAGGATTGCCTGTGAGCATCTGTAAGGATTGTATTGAGAGCTAGCTAACTGTGAGAGCTAAGGCTTTGTATAATTCCTATGTATTTCCACCTTGTATGATTTTTTAGCTGATGCTTTCCCAAAATTGTTCTCATGTGTATTATGCGATTGATTCATCTTCTTCTAGTTATATGTGTTCAACTCGATCTTTAAGCTTCCGCAAATTGATAGTAGAATTAAGTTATTGTATTTTGCGTTAGTTATATTGCATTATCGGGTTAACCTATAGTCATATTTTTCTACATGATCTCAGGGCGAGATTTGTAGAGAATTTGGGAAATTTCTACATGGTATCGGAGTTGTGAACAATATATTGAGAAGAGAATTCGAAGTTTGAAGTTTGGGGTTGCAGGTGCAAATGAATTCTTATCATACTTCAAGGTTGGCCAATGGCGTTCTATGGCTTGAGACTCAAGTATGCCTTGGAAGGTAGCTCGAATTACATAGTATGGTAAGATAGAATGGAGGCTGTATTAGAAGACGATGGCTTGAAGGATTTCATTGATCAAGAAATCCCAAATCCAACTTCAACTAATGCACAAGAGTTGGCTGAGTGGAAGAAGTGTGTGGTGAAGTCGAGACAAATCATCCTTGAGGGAGTTAGAGACCATATTGTCTCAAGTCTCCATGGGAAGGATACTCCATATTCAATGTGGAATACATTGAAGGATTTCTACCAGAACAATAGCAACTAGAGGAAATTGGCGCTCAAGGATAAGCTTCAAAGAATCAAGATGGAGAAGGGCGATACTATTTCCACATATCTGAACAAGCTCACCACTTGTAGAGATGAGCTTGGAAGTGTGGGAATAACTACTGCCGATGATGATATGGTGAGCCTCGCTCTCCTTGGCCTTCCAAAGAGCTGGAATAACTACCAGGACTCTATGAATGGAAGGGAGAAACTGCCAGATTGGGAACGACTGTGGTCGGATCTTATGCAGGAGGAGATCAGGAGGAGCACACGAGATGGTTCTTCATCCAAGAATGATGATGAAGAAAATCTGGCCTTAGCAAGTAAGGCAAGGAAAGGGAAGGGGAAGGCTTCCCATTCTAGATCAAATTCTTCTCATGGAGGGAAGAAGGGTGACAAGTCTAAAGTAAGATACTTTAATTGTGATGAGATGGGACATTATGCGACTAAATGCCCGTCAAAGAAGTCCAAGAATGGATCCACGGAAGGATCGGAAGGTGAGGCATTAGCCTCTCAGTTCGAAATGGACTTTACCCTTATCGCATGGTTGGTGTCATCGATTATGGGTTGTGTATGGTATCTTGACAGTGGAGTCTCATTCCACATGACCGACGATAAAAATTTATTCGGTGCCTCGGAGGAGAAAGACCTCAAGATGCACATAGAGATGGGTGACGATGGAAGGTATAGTGTTTTAGGAGTGGGCAAGGTTGCTTTTCAGAGGGAGCATGGACCTCCTATCACCTTGACAAATGTGAAGTATGTGCCTGAATTGTAGAAGAACTTGGTATTGGTCACAATGTTGGAGGACAAAGGCTACGATGTTGTCTTCAATAAAGGAAAGGCGTTCCTAAGACACATAGCCACGGGTTAGACCAAGAGGATAGGGATTCGGGTGAAGAATCTTTATAAACTACAGGTAGATGATTGTGCAGCATTGAGTACGAAAGTGGAATTGGTGCAAAGCCAAGACATTGGCGAGTTGTGGCACAGGCGGTTGGGCCATTTGCATCATGGGGCTTTGAAGATAATGCAACAGATATCTACAGGACTTCCCAAAGGTAAACTTGAGCAAGTTGACACATGCAAAGGTTGTACCTTGGAAAAGTACACCAAGTCTTCCTTTCATGATCGATACAGTCGAGCAGAGGCTATATTAGAGCGAGTTCATACTGATGTGTGTGGACCATTCTCAATGGAATCCACAGTGAAGCAAAGGTATTATTTGATTTTCATTGATGATTATTCTCGTAAATTTTGGATTTATTTCATGCGGAAGGACCAAACCTTCACAAAGTTTTTGTGAGTTCAAAGCTTTGGTCGAGAAAGAGTCAGGGAAGAAGATCAAGGCCTTGAGAAGCGACAATGGTGGAGAATATGTCTCTCAAGAGTTTAAGGACTTCTGTGCAGCGGAAGGAATTAAACGAGAGTTGACGGCACCTCATAACCCACAGCAGAATGGGGTGGCCGAGAAAAAGAATAGAACTATTGTAGGGGCAGCACAGGCGATGCTGCATGACCAAGGCCTACCACTTCACTTGTGGGCTGAGGCATGCAACACAGTGGTCTATTTGCATAGTAGAAGCCTGCATCGCATACTTGGGATGATAACACCAGAGGAAGCTTTCTCCGGTAAGAGACCAAATGTGGGTCACTTCAGGATCTTTGGCTCATCGGTATATTTCCATGTGACAAAGGATGCACGAAAGAAGCTTGAGCCGACAACAGAGTTGGGGATACTTGTGGGGTACACTGATACACCTCACAACTATCGGGTGTACTTGCCTACCAGTCAGAGGATAGTGGTTCACAGAGATCTCAAGTTTGATGAGCAGAAGGCCATGCGAGTTTCCCTTGAGAGGGAGCTCCAACTACAGGCTGTGGAGGAACTGTTGGTTCCTAAGGAGGAGGAGCCTCAGACTGATGCGGAGTAGCCGCATGTAGAGGTTCCAAGAGTGGAGACATCCACTCAAGCATATTCTTCCAGAGATGGATGGAAATGCACAAGAGAAGCTGACAGATTGTTGAAGGATACAAGAGAGAATGTGGGAGCACCATATTCTCAGCGCAAACAAAGGATGTCACCTGAGAGGTACACTGGATACATGGCCCTTGCTGGGGAATGTGTTGAAACCAATCCATCTTCCTTTAAGGAAGTAGTGCAGTAGCTTATTTGGGTCGATGCTATGGTGGAGGAGTATGATTCCATAGTTCGTAACAGTGTTTGGGACGTGGTTTTGAGACCGAAGAACAAGTCAGTTGTGAGTTCCCGTTGGCTTTACAAGGTAAAGCAAGTTGCTGATGGAAGTGTGGAGAAGCATAAGGCAAGATTTGTTGCCCGTGGCTTTTCACAGATTGAGGAGGATCATGTTGTTGCAGTGTATATTTCGACAGAGGAGCAAGATGCTGACATTTTGACAAAGGCATTGTCAAAGTGTAAATTCGAGTTCCATAGAGACAAGATCGGGGTGGCAGATAATCCCTTTCTTGTTGAGAGGGAGTGTTGAAGTGTGGCAACAAGAATATTCCAATTTCATTTGTCCTTGAATTAAATTGAGAATTAAAATCAATTTTAGTCTTAACAGCTACTTGGAAATAATTAATTAATTTGTTTTAAATTAATTAGTTGGAGAAATTCAAGTTAGAAGTCTTTCTGAATTCATGCAAGTGTTATCCCTAAAATTTAGGAGATAAGAGTGAGTTATATTTGAGTTGTAATTAGTTAACTCATTTTACTGAGTTAAGTCCAATTAAATTAGTTCCAAACTGTTTGAGGAACTAATAGAGAGTTGTTAGTCAATTGATGCATGCATGCACTCAACTAGTGTACTCCAGTTAACTGAAGATTCCTTCTTCAAAAATTCATGCATGTCTATTATGAGAAAGACCCAGTTGAGATTAAAGTCAAGAACAATGTACTATCAGTTGCATGTGTTTTCTTATAAAGAAAACTCATGCATGCAGAAGGATAATTCTTTGAGGATTGTGCAGTTCTGACAGTGTGTGAGAGCAGTGTTCTACTTGGTGAGGTGAAGATCATCCACTAGGAACAACGTAAGGAAATGGGAGCTTGGAGGGCGAAGAGGAAGGCTTGAGAAAATCCTAAATTTCCTGTGAGCATCTGTAAGGATTGTATTGAGAGTTGGCTAGTTGTGAGAGCTAAGGCTTTGTATAATTCCTATGTATTTCCACCTTGTATGATAATACAAATAGTGGGGTTTTTAGCTGAGGATTTCCCCAAAGTATTCTCATGTGTATTGTTCGATTGATTCATCTTCTTCTGGTTATATGTGTTCAACTCGATCTTTAAGCTTCCACAGATTGATATTAGAAGTAGGTTATAGCATTTTTCTTTAGTTATATTGCATTATCGGGTTAACCTACAATCAGATTTTTCTACATGGTCTCAGGGTGAGATTTGTAGAGAATTTGGGAAATTTCTACAATGACCACAACTAAAACATGACAAACATATCATTTATTGGAGCCTTATTCAAAAACTCATTACGGTATTTACAATAACAACCACATATATACTTAAACACATTTGCTTCAACCAACAAATAATCATACTATCTATGGAGCTTTATAAATCCAAATCGATACAGTGTTTATAATAATATACACATATGCACATTTTCTCAGCCAACAAATAAAAGGATATGATACCTGCATCAACAACAAGGGAATCCAAAGGCTCACACCTTCACCCTTAAAAGTAGTACCAGGATTTACCTCCTTCCTAGGAAGTCTAGAATCCACTACCAAAGTCAAATATGCATCCAATATCCAACACTACAATCCTTTCGCTATCTTTTCTCTCAGTGAACAATTACCGGCTCAATGTTCCAAGACACATTCCCAATGTGCTTTTGATTCCATCTGGCAATGCTAACGACGAAAATAAATGTATTCCCCGACCTTCCCTACTACACACTCCCTCAGGAAATATGGTCACATGCCTTACAAGTTCCGCACGCATCCCCTTCTCTATTACAAATTCCCTCTAGTGACACCTCCCTTGGCAAGGCTTTTCTCGCATCAGAAGGTCCAAAAATCAAGGCATATCCCTACCTCAAAACCATCATATCGGTCATAACATGCTCATGGAAATCAATGGACACTATTGGGCACCAATGTCCCATAATGGCCCTCTTCTGAAGTGCTTTACCAGCATGTTGCTTCTTATTCCAATTCCTTCTTGTTGTTGCTGCTAATTCTTGCAGACAGTTTCAACCACCCAAACCAAGCATTTCCATGCTTTCATGTACCAAGTAAATGATTTCCATTAGAGTCAAAATAAATTCAAATAAATTCAAATCATACCTCATTGGTAGCTCATCAATAAGGTACACTTACAATTATGTTTACTTCCTGTCACAAGAAGTTAAACTAGCTCTTCGATCAAATCATCATGTATAAGCATATCACATCCGGTTAGCTCAAAACGCAACCATCATAAATAAGAATCATGAATCGCATGAAATCATCATAAACCAGAACCATAGATCACATGCATAATTTAAACTGGAAAAAAAAATATTGATACTTATCCTTCAAATAGTTCTTTGCTTCTGCCTTTTTCCTTTATCCGTAGACACACTGAATTGGTTTCCACACCCAGCAAGCACCCAATGTCTTTACTTATCTTTGATCATGTACACATACACATAGTGTACACCACATGCATAAAACACCATGCAGTACATGCACCTACACCCGACATACAACACATACACCTACGCCCGACATACAACACAACACGTATACCTACACCTGGTGTACAACACAACACAATGCATACACCTACACCCGGTATACACAATACATATATGTACACATAGTACAACACAAAGAGTACACATGTCACGATACCACAACTACAATATTGCACATATACAGTACCACATATGCACAACACAACATGTATGACATGCACACAATACCACATGTACATAGCACCACCTACACGATGTGTACACAAAACCACCTACATGACGTCTACACAACACCACCTACACAATGTGTACACAACACCACATGCATGCAACACCGCATGTACCACATGTACGTAACACCACATACACATGGCACCACATACACATGGCACCAGATGTACAACATGCACACCACACCATGTGTACACAACACTGCATATACAACATGCACACAACACCATCTGTACACATCATTGCATATACAACACACACACATCACTATATGTACACAACATTGCATGTCCAACATGCACACAACACTATATGTACATAGTACCGCATATGCAACATGCACACAGAACTATATGTACACAGCACCGCATATCCAGCATGCACACAGTACCACATACACAACATGCACACAACAGTATATGTACACATTACCACACATACAACATGCACACAACACCATATGTACACAGTACCACATATGTAACATGCACACAACACTCTAGGTACAACAGATACAGAACATTAGTACTGCATATCCAGATACCACACACTAACTCTACCAAGCAACCTTGCTTCTAGTGTCTTTTCACTATTCTTTCTTTTTCCAACATGTCGCGGATCGAACTACTTTCATTCCATTGTTATATCCCTCAACGTAACATGTCAATAACATAAACATAGACATAGTATAATCACATAATATCAATTCATATCAGCATGATACTAACCTCATAGATTTGTCAAGGCTACTATGCCCACTTGATTCCTCATAACCCAGGAACATCTTCATGTCATTCACTTTCATAAGCAATCATTCCTCCACAAGAATGATCCCTAACCACCTGCCAGACAATGGAATACATACATATAGGTATACATATAAACACTATCATAAAACAATCATGATCCCTGATGGCCTTGTCCGACAATGACATACATACACACATGCATACATATATAGACATCAATATAATCCTAATCATAACACTATTATCAGATATCATAAGGTCAAAGTTAAGAGAGCTCCCTTTATTCATGCACAACAGGCACAACATTGAGAACAACTACTCCCAACATAGCCAAGGTATCTGATGCCTCAAAATCCATTTACTTTACCTTTCATGTTACATTTCTCATGATTGTCCTACCACTATCCTTTTATCCTAATGGACCCAACCAATCCAACTTCTTGTCATATTCTTGCCTTCAACTTCCCTTACTTATGCACTAAGCTTCATTTTGGTCTTACATTACCTATTGGATTTCATTCAGCTCTCCCCGAGCTCTACTAACTTTCCTCTTTCCCCAACCAAATCCCCAAAGCCCTAAAAACATAAAAAGAAAGAACAAGAACGCCAAAAAGAAGAGAACCATGAAAACCAATAGCAATATGACACCACAAACAAAGTACCATGACCATGCACTAGACATAAACAAAACTACAAATCAAGTGAAAAAAAATAAAAAAGCACCGAAAGCACAAAACTAGCAACAAACACTATGAATAGACCCCTTGGGTTCCCAATGCTTCCCAAGGAAATATCAACCCAAGACTTCTTCAATATTTCATGGCAATCTCTTTTTCCATGCAATCTCCTGCATCATACTACCATAAACACATAACTATCAGTGCATAAACAAATATAACGATATACTAGTTACCTTACCTTGTTGTGCTAAGCATGTTGCCTTATAACTAAACACATCATGCCATCTCTCATGGAAATGCAATTCCCTTGACGGATCCAACTGTAACTAGAAACCAAATGTTATACCTATCAAATACATGTTCACGAATCTAGCACATATCCACATAATGTCACACAAAATCAAGGTTAATAAGGCTTCTTGTATACATGTAAAGCATTCATTCGTTTGGAATTGTGGTTTCAGACATAGCCAAAGGAATTCTCATCCAATTCCTTTCTTTTAAATTTTACCTTGCTGTAATTGAGTTGTATTAGGTGTTATCACATCACCCAATTGTTAGTTATATAAACAAATTAACTATTACCTTGTCATGTTAATACCAAGCATGTTTCCCTGCAACTATTCACACATGTCAGTCACGCGTTCCAAAGATCAAGACATCATGTCTATTAATTTGAAATCAGCCTTTACCAAGACTCACAACCATGTCATAATTAGCAATCAACTCACAGTCATTAGAGATAATGCTACAACTAACACCCACTTGCTCTCAAGTACATATACGTTGTCTCAGCACATAATGTGTTAGTAAAACCATCTCAAAACAATATCATTTCTTCATGCAATCTGTTGTAGTCGGTACAACCACCCTCCAAAATTTTTCCTTAGCCTATTTTGGAGCCTCCCTACCAACCTTCATAGCAGCTTGCCTTGCATCGTCAAGTCCTCAAGCTTCAGTGCCTTTCTTGCTCAAACGCAGCTTGTCAATCACAGTTTGATCTTTTCCCTTCATAAGCTGCTCACCTGGACTTGGTCCAACTACAGGCTGAGCAGCTTCCCAATGAAATTTGCGCATTTCTGGATGGAAACCAGCCATTCCCTCCATGAATTGTGGAATTCCCTTTGATAGCCTGTTGGGATCCAGGATTGCGCAATCTTGCCAGCCAACCCTCCCAGCAGGAATTGTGCAATTTTTCCCATCAACATGCAGTTCAGCCCACGATTTGCATAAATCTTGGCAGTAGTCAGCTGTTGGGCTCAGAAATTGTGCAATCCCCTTGGGCAGTCAACCCAGCTCACAGTCATAAATGCGCATTTTTCTATAGCAATCGAGCAGTCGCTTGCATGTGCAAGTTCCCTCCGAGACCGAGAAAAACATACTTTCATGCATAGGTTTCTTCTCCCAAGGCAGCATGCAAAGGCATCACTTGTTTCAGGGATCTTTTTTTAGCAGTTGGAGGTTACATGTAAGGAGTAATTCAGAAACCTCCTTCCAAGTGTCGCTTCCCCTAGGTTTGTGGCGTGCACATCATAACCTCAATTTTATCAAAATTCATCAACCAAATGCTACATAGCTCATTCCTCATGTCAACCTTATAGCTCTAACATCCCACATCACATCTAGGAGCGATCAACACATTCAGCTCAGCTGTTTTGGGGTAAGCTCGCTTCCCATGCCTTGTGCTGCATTTTTGTCGCTTTTTGTGCATTCGCTTGTGTGATTGTCGGTTGCTTGATTTTTTTGAACGCCTTCTATCGTTTACATATATTCTAGCTTGTCCTAGCTCAGTTTCAATTTTCGTTGCTATCTCACTGTTGTCACATGCATGAAACTGCTTTGCACGGACGTTTGTCCAATCAGGGAACGACCTCACCCACATGCATATTGATCTGTTTGCTCAATCTTCCATTCATGTTTTACATGCATTGTTTATCACTTCTACTATCACTTAGTGTCGCCATGCATTTAATCGACTAACTTGCTTTCAGTTTCCCGTCGGTGAGTCGGGCCAACCTTAGCCTAGTCTTTGCCTTCACTAAGGATGCATTGTGCAATATGGATAAGGAAGGCTCATCTTCCCCTCTATATTTATGCATTCTGACCTAGAACTTGCCTCTTAGACTAAATTACGCATTTCCAGAGGTCAATGGTTGCTTGGCCCAAAAATTTGTGCAAATTTGTTCCTGGGCCAGCAGTCTTTCCCCACTGGAATCGCGCATTCTGCAATCCCAATAGCGAACTTCCCAACTGGATTACGTATTTTTCAATTCTAGTAGTCGGTTAGTCTCCCAGTAGCCTGGACTATGGCTTGTGTAGTCTTGGCAGTCAGTTTCTCGACCTCCCATACGAAATTGCGCAACCTTCATGATCATTCACCCAAGGTATGTTGCAAGTCAGTTCTCATGTTCATTTTGGTTTTCGACTGATATATTTCTTGCTATGAGTGTTTCCGTGTCTCCAGGTATCACACGTGTTCATCTACCTCTCAACAGTACAGGTACAATGGTTTCCAAGAGAGCAGAGACGAAGACACTGTTCAAAGCACGCTTGAGGATGCAGTTGATCAAGTGTCCATGGGCTTACCTACTCACAAAGACATCAAGTTGTTCGTGGACCAAGACATCAAGCAGCAACATCACAATGAGCAGCATCATGAACAATAGCTGAAGGATGCATATTGAATGCAGTGAACGCAGCAAATGCAAGAGGAAGGTTGTTGACAACATAGAGGCGAAGCAAAGTTGCAAGATCAAGCAGATCCATTGATAATGAAAGAAAATTTGGAGACTCATGCTATGAAGTGACGGCGCGACATGAATATCGCGCAAAGGCAGAAGATGGAACAAAGAAGGAGTTGCATGTGCTGAAGCAGTTACTCAGGAAGAACATGAAGCTACACAGATAGTCCAATGAATTTTAGCAGGAACAGGAACAACAGTGGGCGCAACATGCACTCACAGATGAAACTGCACAAGTACAAGTTAAGGATCCATCCCAAATGCTGACACATAGAAAACATGGTGAGAATTGTTGTTGATCGCATGCAAAGGATCCAACAGCATGCATGTCATTGAGCGCATGCATGCAATCCAACCCATTCAACACACTCACCAAGGCGAAGACAAGAAGCAAGTCCAACTGGGGCTGAACATGTACTTCGGCAAGTTGATGCGCATGATCACCAACACACACTTGGAGATCAGCACGGACACTATGCATCAGTGTGTTTTCGGTTCAGCCATACCCAAGAAGACCATGTGCATGTTAGCAGACGAGTTGGATGAAGGGGCCGAACCAATGCACCGTTGCAACGGAGGCAAGCATTCGCTTCAGCAAGATGTCACCATGAGGTACATGCAAACCATCACAGACGACCAAGCTTGGCATCAGCTCACCAGCTTCACCATCACAGGCATGTCAAAGAGTTGGTCTCACCACAACAGACCGAGTGTCAGTGATGTCTTGCAAGGCCTTCTCAATCCATGTCATCTCACATGAGCACATGTGCATTGTAATGTTGAGTCATGTCAAGTGTAAACTAGTGTCAATAGTTAAATGTAACAGTCATAGAGTAGGTGAAGAGTCATGAGGGTAGTTGAACTGTCACAAAGGGGAATGTCAAGGGTCGCCCCACCCTTTGCTATAAATAACCCCTCATAACTCATTGTATGGGCTTTTGGTCAGCCAAGCTTCTACTAAGACTATCTTGAAGAAGGCTTGGACAGTATTGTAACGCACCTTGGTTTCTCCACTGCACGGAACTAGTACATCTCTTTGGAGGAGTAGGTGGATGTGGTTGTAACGTTCTACTGATAGGGCTAGCAGGTTTACACAGTCTATTGTATGATTGTGACTTACACTTCTTTATATAATAAAAGCCAACACATTTTCATGCATATGTTGTTATTGTAGTTGGACTGCTCCGATTGCCTTAATGATATATGTTGTTTAACTTACGTACTTGTATATGAATTGATTCACATGCAATTATATGAATATTGTTGTTAATGTGTTGCATATGTTGTTAATGTTGTCACCGTCCATGTCGACTGCTCTGTCAGACACCAGACAAACCTTTCTTTGAACCTTGTTATATCAACCATCACACTCATCTCAGATTGATCTGTGAGTGTTGTTCGTGTTATCTTACCTTGTATGTTGGACTGCCGCATCTGTGTCGACTGCTCTGTCGGAAGTTGTGCATGTCCTTTGTGATGTGTGTTCCTATCTGAGTTGGGATTGTTCCCTTTCAACTGGAACTCACCTTCACCTTCCTCTCCCTTTGAAGTGTTGGAACCTCTCATACTTATTCCTTGACTCACTGCATCAGTCACACCCTTGCTACTGACAAAGTTATCTTACTTGCTTCTGTGTGACATCGCGGTCAAGGCATTACATTATGACCCACTGCTAGGACTCCTGCACCAAATGGTCTGAGGTCTAATTAGGACTTCTTACCAGGGAGATCCCCTTGACATGTTGGAGGGTCCAACACTGTCAACATTTTTGGCGCTAGAAGGAGGGCCTGATGACAAACAGTGTCCTCTCATCCAGTTTTGAACCCTTACATATCTTTCATGGAATCTTGCATTCTTCTTCCCCCGAGGTGTTTTTCGAATCATGAAGATGTCTCCATCTCGAGGAGGCTTTTCAATCTCTTGTCCACTCACACGTATGATGGTGAAGGCGAAGTGGCCTGGCCTGATCACTTACATAGCTTCCTTTCCATGATTTATGAGGAATATGAGTTTAGTGATGAACATGTTGGTCTGTTGCTTGCATTCACTCTTCGCAAATCCTCATTTCGTTGGGTGCTCAGCCTACCGGTTGACATCGTGCACTCATGTAAGCACTTTTGTGTTATTATTGAAGACATGTTCCATCATTTTGATCCATACCATCTTGAATAGAAACTGTTACAACAATGGAGGGCTCCGCATGAATTCGTTATTGATTTTTGGCAGTGCTTCCGTGACTTACAGTTTCAAGCTCTGAAGAGCCAGATGAAATTCGCTTATCTCTAGGACCGGTTTGAGTATTGTCTTAAGAAAAATGCCTGCCCCAAGAGAAATCTTGATGTCAAACCTCGCTCAACCTTCTTCATTGATGGAACTGCATAATCCCATGTAGGAGCAGACACTGTCTCAATAGACTGTCCACCTCCATTTCATTCAACAGTTCCACCATTGCCTAGTGATGTTGAGGATCATGTTCGCACATCTGTTCATTCTTCAAACCCTCCCAACATCACTCCACTTAATTTTCGCGCAAAGTTGGTTGTGAGTCCTTCTAGTTCCCATATGCATTCTTTTCTTTGACCTCCGTCTTCGCACCCAGGTGTTCCTGCGGATGATGTTGTCTTGTGTTCGTCCATTCCAGACTCTTCACTTGTTGTGGATGAGGAACAACCCACTAACAGAGTTGGTGTTGCACAACTAGCATGCATTGTCATCCATGAAGAGTATGAGTGGGAGCTTGAACATCAACACTCTGCGAAGGATGACTCCCCTTCGTCCGAGCCCCCTCTATTCCTTCCTAGCTTCTTTGGTGAATCTGCCATTCATGATTCTGTATGTGTGTCTTCATCTACGGATGCACCCATTTTTGATCACTCATAGGACTCATCGGATGCTATTCCATCATTTGACAACAGCGAGGATAAGTTATTCATTGAAGACCCACTTGATCCTTCATCTATCTTTTCCGGAAACATCGAGGATGATTTCATTCACTTTTCATCTACCCCTCTGTTTGATTCATCTGATCATGAGGATGCCGAAGAATTCATTGATTTTTCTGATCGTGGTAGTTGTGATCCATTTACTTCTATTTTTTATCAAGAACATGAATATATCACAATTTAACTTTTGAAGCCACCAGTTTATGATGATCTACCTAATGATGAAGTTGAGACACCAAAGACTGTTGAGGCACTTCAGCCCGAGCTGATGGTTATGTCAGGCCCTCACTCTCTTGGGGTCAGTCTCACCTCCGATCATGAAATTGTTCAAACACTCGAGGTTCCTCATCACTCATCTATATGCACTCAAGATCAATCTAACATTCAGATCACACTTCCTCCACTCGAACTGCATGATCCCATTGCTCATGCATTAGAGGAGTCTTATATTGTGAGCACTTGCGTGTGACGCAATTTGTCTTTGTTTCCTTCGTTTTCTTGCATGTCACAGTCAAGAGTGTGCTTGTGCTTCAAGGTTGCATGTAGTGTCACACAGTACCATGGTAACTCCTCGAACTGTCCGTCATGCACATGCATTCACTTATGTCCCATGGGCACTTTGAAACACGAAGTGTGGTTGTCTTCACTGCCATACCTTTCTTGTATGCTGGTCCACGCAACTGGGTTACTCACAAACCAAGACTTCACCCACATGGGTCTACCAATGCGTTGGTGGCTGCATTGGAAGTATCACTTCACATGATTAGGCCCATGCACCGTTAGTGTAGGAGTAGGAGTAGTGTTTGCTTTCAATTGTTTACTTGCATGCTTGTTTGCTTACATGCTTGTTTGCTTGTTTTTTTGCTTGCTTGTTTGTTTACTTGTTTCACTTTCATTTCGCTTCTTCTCTTGCGTTGCTTTTTTGATTCTTAGTTTGTTCACTTGTTTCATTCATAGGTTAGTTTGCATGAAACCATGTGTGACTCATGAAACGAGATAGGTGAAGTACAAGAGGGTTTGTACAACTATCGCTACTTGGTTATTTATCATCTTGCCACTGTACGATGAACTTGTTACTCTTAGTCCATGATACATCGAAGGAAAATATGTACTCTTCAAAGTGAACCTTGGTGTAAACACGACGCTTGCACTCTAACTAGTGTCACCTTCTCTAGTCGATTGTTTTTTTTTGGGTTAACCTTTGTTAGCTCAGTCAAGTAGAGTAAGGTGAGGGAGGAAACCTCAACAAGCACGTGAGAGATATAACAAACTACTTCTCCGCTGGAACAACCTCCTTTACTCCCAATAAGTTGGGATCTCTCTTCTGCCTCTGAAATGAATAAGTGTTATGCACAATAAAAATGAAAAAAATGAAAAGTCAAAAAATTCAAAATGAAAAATGAATAAGGCAAAAGAAGAGAAAGGCTTCCTACGCAGGGAGGTGATGCAAGTAACTCCACTAGGGTACTGACCAGGCTCGCTGGCAGCGGAGCCATGCTTGTGTTCCTATGTGACTCCACCGGGGTACTGTCCAGGCCTGCTGGAAATGGAGCAACACAAGAGATGAAACTAAGACTCTGACGACTATACTGCTTGTGAACTTATATACCCTTGAACCCCAATCGAAACAACTGTGTTGCCTTGGCTTGGAATGTGTGTCAATCAACCAAGAGTCTGGCAGATGATACATCTTACATCAAGCTAGTGTGAAGCCAAGATAAGATAAGAACTTAATAATACTTCCGGAGGTGTTAGACTTTATTTTCATGAACAATGTCTATGCAAAGAGCTAGAGTTCTACCAGTGTGTCGCCAAGTGTTGTAGCAGCTACAACCACCCTCCAAAATTTTGCCTTAGCATATTTTGGAGCCTCCCTACCAACCTTCACAGCAGATTACCTTTCTTCGTCAAGTCCTCAAGCTTCAAGTGTCTTTCTTGCTCAAAGGTAGCCAGTCGATTACAGTTTGATCTTTTCCCTTCACAAGCTGCTCACCCGGACTTAGTCCAGCTGCAGGCTGAGCAGCGTCCCAGTGAAATTTGCGCATTTCTGGAGGGCAGCCAGCCATTCCCTCCAGGGATTTCGCAATTCCCTCTAACAACTTTCTGGGCACTAGGATTGCGCAATCATACCGGCTAACCCTCCCAGCAGGAATTGCACAATTTTTCCCATCAACAGGCATTTCAACCCAAGATTTGCGCGAATCTGGGCAGTAGTTAGCTACTGGGCCCAGAAATTGTGTAATCGCCTTGGGCATTCATCCCAGCTCACAATCAGAAATGCACATTTTTCTCCAGTAGTCGAGCAGTTGCTTACATGTGCAACTGAGTTGATCGGTTCCCTCCGAGACCGAGCAAAACAGACTTGCATGCATAGGATGCTTCTCCCAAGGCAACATGTAAATTCATCCCTTGTTTCAGGGATCTATGTTTAGTAGTTGGAGGTTACATGCAAGGAGTAATTCAGAAACCTCCCTCCAAGTGTCACTTCCCCTAGATTTGTGGCATGTGCGTCATAACCTCGATGTTATCAAAACTCATCAACCAGACGCTGCAGAGCTCATTCCTCACATCAACCTTGTAACTCTGACATCCCACATCACATCTAGGAGCAGTCAGCACATTCATCTCAGTTGTTTTGGGGTAAGCTCGCTTCCCATGCCTTGTGCTGAATTTCTGTCACTTTTTGTGTATTCACTTGTGTGAGTGTTGTTTTCTTGATTTCTTTGAACGCCTATTTTTGTTTACATATATTCTAGCTTGTCCTAGCTCTGTTTCAATTTTCGTTGCTATGTCACTATTGTCGCATGAATGAAACTGCTTTGCATAAACATTCGCCCAACCGGAGAACGGCCTCACCCACATGCATGTTGACTTGTTTACTCAATCTTCCATTCATGTTTTGCATGCACTATTTATCACTTCTTCTATCACGTAGTGTTGCCATGCATTTCATCAACTAACTTGCTTTCAGTTGCCCGTCTGCGAGTCGGGCCAACCTTGGCCGAGTTGCTGCCTTCACCAAGGTTGCATTGCGCAATCTGAATAAGGAAGGCTCGCCTTCCCCTCTAGATTTGTGAATTTTGGCCCAACACTGGCCTCCTGGACTGAATTGCGTATTTTTGGAGGTCAGTGGCTACTTGGCCCAAAAATTTGCGCAAATTTGTCCCTGGGCCAACAGTCTTTCCCAGTCGGAATCGCGCAGTCAGTTAGTCTCCCAACAACTTGGACTATGCCTTGTGTAGTCTTGGCAGTCGATCTCCCGACCTCCTGACCGAAATTATGCAACCTTCATGATCATTCACTTAAGGTATGTTGCAAGTCATTCTCATGTTAATTTTGGTTTTCGACTAACATATTGCTTGCTATGAGTGTTTCCATGTCTCCAAGTATCACAGGTGTTCATCTACCTCTCAACAGTACAAGTATAATGGTTTCCAAGAGAGTAGAGACAAAGACACCGTTCAAAGCATGCTTGGGGATGCAGTCGATCAAGTGTCCATGGCCTTACCTACTCATGAATACATCAAGTTGTTCGTGGACCAGGACATGAAGCAACATCATCACAGTGAGCAACATCATGAACAACAGTTGAAGGCAGCATATCAAATGCAGCGAATGCAACAAATGAAGAGGAAGGTTGTTGACAGCATAGAGGCGGAGCAAAGTTGCAAGATCAAGCAGATCCATTCATAACGAAAGCAACTTTGGAGACTCATGCTATGAAGTAACGTCGCGACATGTAGATCGCACGAAGGCAGAAGATGGAACAAAGAAGGAGTTGCATGTGCTGAAGCAACAACTCAACAAGAACATGAAGCTGCACAGATAGTCCAATGAATTGCACCAGGAACGGGAACAACAATGGGTACAACATGCACTCACGGATGAAACTGTGCCAGTACAAGTTAAGGATCCATCCCAACAGCTGATACATAGCAAACATGATGAGCAATGTTGTTGATCGCATGCAAAGGATCCAACAACATCCATGTCGTTGAGCGCACGCATGCAATCCAACCCATTCAACACATTCACCAAGGCGGAGATAAGAAGTAAGTCCAGTTGGGGCTGAACATGTACTTTGGCAAGTTGATGCGCATGATCACCAGCACAGACACTATGCATTAGTGTGTTTCTGATTCAGCCATACCCAAGAAAAGCATGCGCATGTTAGCAGACAAGTTGGATGAAGGGGTCGAACCAATGCAGTATTGCAACGGAGGCAAGCATTCGCTTCAGCAAGATGTCACCATGAGGTACATGCACACATCATGGATGACCAAGTTTGGCATCAGGTCACCAGCTTCACCATCACAGGCATGTCAAAGAGTTGGTCTCACCACAACAGACCGAGTGCCAGTGATGTCTTTCAAGGCTTGCTCAAGCCATGTCGTCTCACATGAGCACATGTGCATTGTAATGTTGAGTCATGTCAAGTGTAAGTCGAGTGTCAACAGTTGAATGTAACAGTCATAGAGTGTTGAAAATAGAAACAAGAAATAGAATCCAGAATATTCCAATTTTAATTCGTCCTTGAATTAAAATTGTGAAAAAAATTTGAATTTAGTCTCACCGGCTGCTTGAAAAATAATTAATTAATTCATTATGGATTAATTAGTTGGATAAATTCAAGTTAGAAGTCTTTCTGAAGTCATGCAACAGTTATCCCTTAAATTAAGGAGATTATCCCTTAATTAAGGAGATAAGATTGAGTTATATTTGAGTTGTAATTAGTTATCTCAGTTTACTGAGTTAAGTCTAGTTAATTTAGTTCCAAACTATTTGAGGAACTAATTGTGAGTTATCAGTCAGTTGATGCATGCATGCACTCAACAAGTGTACTCCAGATAACTGAAGATTCTCTCATCAGAAACTCATGCATGTATTTTCTGAGAAAGAGCCAGTTGAGCTAAATGTCAAGGACAATGTACAATCAGTTGCATGTTTTCTCCTATAAAGGAAACTCATGCATGCAGAAGGATTAATGCACAGGAGGATTGCGTAGTTTTACAAGGTGTGAGATCAGTGTGAGATATCAGTGTTCCACTTGGTTGAGAGTCTTCCACTTGGTAATAGGAGGATCACCCAAGAGAAACTACGCAAGGAAATAGGAGGCTTGGAGGGCTAAGGAGAAGGTATGTGAGAAGCCTTGTTTCCCTGTGAGCATCCAGGAGGATTGTACTGAGATCTGGCTAGCTATGAGAGCTAAATCTTTGTGTAATTCTGAGATATTTCCAACTTGTATGACAATACAGATAGTGGGGTTATTAGCTGAGGCTTTCCCCCGAGTATTCTTCTGTGTTTCATATGCATTGATTCTTCTTCTGGTTATATGTGTTTCACTTGATCTTGCTCAAATCTATTAAGATTTCGCAAGTTTGATTGTAGAAGTAGATTAAAGTATTTTGCTTTAGTTATATTGCATTATCAGGTTAATCTACAGTCATAATTTCTACATGGTATCAGAGGCAAGTTTATCAGAGCAAAATTTATCGGAGTTGTGAACAGTATACTGAGAAGATAATTCGAAGTTTGAAGTTCGGGGTTGCAGGTGCAAATCGAATTCATATCATACTTCAATTGAGATGGGACATTATGGAACTAATTTTCCATCGAAGAAGTCCAAGAAGGGATCCTCGTAAGGATCGGAAGGTGAGGCATTAGCCTCTTAGTTCGGAATGGACTTTACCCTCATTGCATGCATGGTGTCGTCGATGATGGGTTCCGTCTGG
This sequence comes from Pinus tabuliformis, assembly GCA_031772625.1. Taxonomy (NCBI): domain Eukaryota; kingdom Viridiplantae; phylum Streptophyta; class Pinopsida; order Pinales; family Pinaceae; genus Pinus; species Pinus tabuliformis. The sequence goes on along the minus strand of CM062808.1, from coordinate 313,013,696 downwards.
TATATTGGCAGTGGAGCCTCATTACACATGACCTGTGATAAAAGTTTATTCAGTACCTTGGAGGAGAAAGACCTCAAGATGCGCATAGAGATGGGTGATGACGAAAAGTATAGCGTTTCAAGAGTGGGCACGGTTGCTTTTCAGAGGGAGCATGGAGCCCCTATCACTTTGACAGATGTGAAGTATACGCCTGGACTGAAGAAGAACTTGGTATCGGTCGTGATGTTGGAGGACAAAGGCTACGATGTTGTCTTTAGTAAGGGAAAGGTTTTCCTTAGACACATCACCACGAAACAGGTGAAACAAATCGGTTCACAAGTTAAGAACCTATATGCTCTTGAGGTTCAAGATGCATGCAATGCCTTGAGGAGCAAGGCAATTGTTAGAGACTTGGTGGTTAAGAGGGAGAGTAAATTACCTCTCAACATGCAGAACCAGAAGAAATCTCAGACAATTGTGGAGGAGCCACAATTGGAGATGCTGAGAGGAGATCGAGTGGAGGCATCCACTCATGCAGAGACCTCCAGTAGGGGGAAATTCTAAGCCAAGTGGGCAGAGGGATCACATGCAGCCATACCTCCAAGTGTGTGGTGAGGCGATGTGAAATGATAGTCCCAAGAAGGCTGAAATTGGGCAGGGTCCATTGAGAGGTTTTATCTCATGGATTGTACCTTGCTACAGGAGTCCAAAGTACATAGTAGCAGGAGGAATCAGTGGGATTGATGCAGTCATAGATCAAAGTGACAGAGGCTAGAGCAGTCAGATACTGAAGAGCGCAGAGAAGGATTGGAGTTGCTGGAGCAACAACACTAGAGAGAAGTGTAGCATGCAGAACATTCCAAAGGTTTAGGATCGGGATCGAGTTGAATTCCCTTCTTGTTGAGAGGAACTGTTGAAAATAGAAACAAGAAATAGAATCCAGAATATTCCAATTTTAATTTGTCCTTGAATTAAAATTGTGAATTAAATTTGAATTTAGTCTCACCAGTTGCTTGAAAAATAATTAATTAATTCATTATGGATTAATTAGTTGGAGAAATTCAAGTTAGAAGTCTTTCTGAAGTCATGCAACAGTTATCCCTTAAATTAAGGAGATTATCCCTTAATTAAGGAGATAAGATTGAGTTATATTTGAGTTGTAATTAGTTAGCTCAGTTTACTGAGTTAAGTCCAGTTAAATTAGTTCCAAACTGTTGAGGAACTAATTGTGAGTTATCAGTCAGTTGATGCATGCATGCACTCAACAAGTGTACTCTAGATAACTGAAGATTCTCTCATCAGAAACTCATGCATGTCTATTCTGAGAAAGACCCAGTTGAGCTAAATGTCAAGGACAGTGTACTATCAGTTGCATGTTTTATCCTATAAAGGAAACTCATGCATGCAGAAGGATTAATGCATAGGGGGATTGCGCGGTTTTACAGGGTGTGAGATCAGTGTTCCACTTGGTTGAGAGTCTTCCACTTGGTAACAGGAGGATCACCCAGAAGAAATTGTGCAAGGAAATAGGAGGCTTGGAGGGCTGAGGAGAAGGTTTTTGAGAAACCTTGTTTTCCTGTGAGCATCCAGGAGGATTGTACTGAGAGTTGGCTAGCTATGAGAGCTAAAGCTTTGTGTAATTCTGAGATATTTCCAACTTGTTTGATAATATAGATAGTGGGGTTTTTAGCTGAGGCTTTCCCCTGAGTATTCTTCTGTGTTTCATGTGCATTGATTCTTCTTCTGGTTATATGTGTTCTACTTGACCTTGCTCAAATATATTAATCTTCTGCAAGTTTGATTGTAGAAGTAGATTAAAGTATTTTTCTTTAGTTATATTGCATTATCAGGTTAATCTACAATCGGAATTTCTACATAGAGTAGGTGAAGAGTCATGAGGGTAGTTGAATTGTCACGAAGGGGAATATCAAGGGTCACCCCACCCTTTGCTATAAATAGTCCCTCATAACTCATTGTATGAGATTTTGGTCAGCCAAGCTTCTAGTAAGACTATCTTGAAGAATGCTTGGACAGTATTGTAACACGTCTTGGCTTCTCCACTAAACAGATCTAGTACATCTCTTTGGAGGAGCAGGTGGATGTGGTTGTAACGTTCTACTGATAGGGCTAGCAGGTTTACACGGTGTATTGTGTGATTGTGACTTACACTTCTTTATATAATAAAAGCCAGCACATTTTCATGCATTTGTTGTTATTGTAGTTGGACTGCTCCAGTTGCCTTAATAATATATGTTTTTTAACCTACGTACTTGTATATGAACTTATTCACATGCAATTATATGAATCTTTTTGTTAATGTGTTGCATATGTTGTTAATGTTGTCACCGTCTGTGTCGATTGCTCTGTCGGTTACTAAACAAACCTTTCTTTGAACCTTGTTATATCAATCGTCACACTCATCTCAGACTGATCTGTGCATGTTGTTCGTGTTATCTTACCTTGTATGTTGGACTGTCACATTCGTGTCGACTGCTCTACCGAAAGTTGTGCATGTCCTTTGTGATGTGTGTTCCTAGCCGAGTGGGGACTGGTCCCTTTCAACCTGGAACTCACCTTCACCTTCCTCTCCCTTTGAAGTGTTGGAACCTCTCATACTCATTCCTTGACTCACTGCATTAGTCACACCCTTGCTACTGACAGAGTTATCTTACTTGCCTCGGTGCGACATTGCGGTCAAGGCATTACCTTACGACCCACTACTGGGACTACTACACCAAATGGTCTAAGGTCTAATTGGGACTTCTTACCAGGGAGATCACCTTGACATGTTGGTGGGTCCAGCACCGTCAATACAATCTTATAGACACATACTCATATCATGCAATTAATCAAACATTCAAACAACATATAAACATACCATGTTAGATAAATCAAATAGATGACATTATCAAAATCATACCTCAATGTTTCTCATGGGGGGCTATAACATTTTCACAAGTGAATCCATATTAGTAGGATGCAATATCACAAGTATATTGACTCATACATGAATATCATAACCATAACCATCTGCACAAGCCAATCAATATTAACATGATACATATACATCAAGATCTTAAATGCAGTGACCATAATCATCATGCATATGTCCACAATGCATATAACAACAAGTTACTATCATGCATGACTAACTGATGCACATGTACATGACCGCACTAATCAACTAGCATTTATCATGCGTGTATCCATAACAGAAATAGAATGACACACATGTGTATAACCACAGTGCATATAACAATCATTAAACAACATGCATGCATACCCAATATACAAACTTGCATGACGATCTGTGCTTACCCCCGAGGTCCAGTGTTGCAACCTCGCTTTGATGATCTGCATCTCCTACTCCATCTCGGTCATCATATTAGCATCATAACCTACCAACAACATCATGATGACACAAGAACACAAAAGTGACCACCACAATGCATACATAACACATAGACAACTAACATGCATGCATGACAAGCACATTCTGCCCATCTAGTCCAAGTGATGAACTTAGGAGCTTTGATACCACTCTATGGTATCAAAATATTACCCAAAGAGAGCACAACCTACTCTGATACCATTTTGTAACCACCCTCCTCCCACACTTACCAAAGTTCACCTTTCCAACGGGGTAAATATGTGACGAAGAGTTACTATGATATTAATCAATGTCCTCAATACAATTAAGGAAGTGGAATCAAAAAACTGAAACCTTACCGACCTTCCTTAGGAGCTACAGGACCAATAGGAGATAAACCACCACTCCAAGTTCCAAAACCCTGAGTCAGATTTCTTTTTCACTGACATGGACTCCTAGTTGCATGGATAATCTCACATCCATGCAACCATAGGCCTCAGTCGCATGCATAAGCTTGCAAGCTAGCGACTGCGATTCCAATTTCCCAGTTTTGTGCCTGCAAACGCAAAATTTGTGCCACTTTTTTAGGGCTAGACTCCAGATCGCTACCCAGAACTTGATGAAACTTTCCAAAACCATAAATGACAAAGAGAATTCTTGTAACACAAAACTTGATCAAGGACTTGACCTAACCATGGAAAACATTTTTTCAAACATATAGAAAGCATGTAATCTACAAGTCATGAATGATATCTTGACATAGGGGTCTGATACTTATCTGAGAATCATCAAGAAGGTATATTTCCCTCTCATAATAGTTGCAATAACATCTATTATTTCATGCATTCAATAACCATTCATTTACCGATCAAAACATGATAAGAGCCATAACTAGAATATGTCATGAAACCATGTTTATAACCAACATATAACCATAATGATAACAATAGAAATACAACCATCAAAGCCACATCATAAAAAGTATATTTACTCATAAAATACAAGAAGAAAATAACTCTTATTAACATATGCCAAATCCAACCAAGTCGGGGACTTCCACATACCACCCAAGCATAGATTGGGTTGAACCAAATATTTCTTTCATCCAATCACCCTCGTGCCATATTCTAAGCACAAATATGGTATCTCATAGAATAACGAAAACAAAACCAAACCATGGATTCCAAAGGCCAAACTGCCTCAACCCTCAACCAATGATTCCACCTCATGGTCGGACATCACTAACCATCACTAGTTTGGTCTCTACCCAAGTCATCCAGGGCTCTAGAGCGTTTGTTCCAACCCAGCTCCAAGACTAGTAACTCAACCCACACTTGTTGTAGGTCTCTAGATCATTTTTCCAACCAAGGCTCCAGGACTAGTAACTCAACCCACCAAGGGCTCCAAAGCATTTTTCCATCCAAGGCTTCCAGGACTAGTAACTCAACCCAAGTTGTTAGAGGGCTTCCAAAGCATTTTTCCAACCAAGGCTCTAGGAACTAGTAACTCATCCCACAACCATAAGGAACATGAGCACCAATCAGAGAACGAATGGGAAAACCACAACACCATGGCTATCTAGAAAATGGCAAGGCTAGGCAAAACCACTATCCATCCAGGCAAGCAATCCTCCATACCAATGAGAGCTCATAACCAAGAAACCACATGCATGTACCATGTATTCCAGAATTAGCAAGGAAACCATACATGCAACTCGATACTTGCAAAGCAATCCAGTTGTAACCCATGATCCACCTATTCCCTTACACTCTCCTTCTTTCCTTTTCCTTCTTCCTCCAAATCCAAGTGAGACTAGAATGATCCAAGCGTGATCAAAGAATACTCAAAGTGTACAAGAGTATGAGAGAGAATAGAATGAGAATACAATAGACTGAATTGAAAAAAACTAACACCGACCAAAACTTAGTTAATGATCCTCAAAAGCTTTTTTATCAATGGGGCCTCCTATTTTCCTAATTTTCATTCATCTTTTCTTCAATTTCCCTCTCATGCAAATACGTGAGCTTTCATCTCTCTTTTCTTTGATTTTCCATTAGATTCATAAATAATATGCCAATTAATGCCTCTTTGCCTTTTCAATGCCTTTATCATTGTCTTTGTCAATTTCCTTATCCATAATAAACCAAAGGAACACCAATATTCCTATTTTTCACATTATCACATGCTACTTCATGTACAATTCTTATTTTTAATGAAATTATGTGCATATTATTCACCCATCACTGAACTACTTTTCATATTTGCTCATCCACTTTATCACTACTTTTCTCTCTTCTCTTCTAACTCACATTGCTATATACAAGTTTTTAAATAGAAAGTGAGTGCCTCTTTTAATTATTAAAGTTTTTAATGCATATATATTTTACCTTTCTACATGCATACTGAAATTAGGTCCATTTTTCCCATGTACACCCCTTTTTAACATGTGCATATCATATCTTGTGAGCAATATTTCCATTCATGCACTTTGATTATTATAAAATTATCAATATATCAGAGATGCAACGGTAAATTTTTAACAATCAAAGAGATAAAATAATATAAAATGAAATGAAACATTAAAGAATCCAAATAAATAAATAAAATAAGCAATTAATTAATTAATTAATTAATTTTTTATAATTTTTTATTTATCTAATATTCCTATATGACTTTGAGAAATATTAATACTTATTCATAACTTTTAATATAATATAATAATAGGATTCAACTATAATCATTCAAATATATATATATCTATATATAATAATAAAATAAAATAAATATTAATAATATCAATAATATTAATAATCATAATCAAAATCAAAATTTAAAATAAAATCTAAATAAAAATAAACTAAAATCAAATCAAAATAACAAACATATAAAAATAAGGAGATCACAGAAAAATAAATTAACAAACCAGGACAGGAGAAGGAAACAAAGGAGGGGAGAAAAACAAACAAGGGCTTAGGAATAAAGGGAAGGGACCCACAAATTGTTGATTTTCCATCCATCGTCCCTATTAAGAGTACTAATTCTCTTCTCAATTTCAATGGCTTCTCTTAATTTACGGTGATGAAAATGATCAACTCTAACGAGGACCTTAGAATCCTCTAAACATATATGGTGTTTCATCAATTCAGCATGTTCTGCTAAAGCAAAGGAGCGAGTCCTATAGTGTCTAAGGTCCATTGCATGCTCTTGAATTCTTTGATAAATGGAATGACCAGTCTCTCCAATGTAGGGGGTTCCACAAGAACATGGAATCAAATAAACACCCTTCATTTTTTTGGGATCCATAGGGTCTTTGATGGATCTTAAAGAGACACAAATGGTTTTTAATGGTCTAAAGGTGGAAACCACCTTTTGCTTCCTCAAGATCCTAGCAATCTTGTCAGTAGTCCCTTGGATAAAGGGAAGTTGGACACTAGAGGCCACCTCAACCGGCTCTTTCTTAGTCCTAGGTCCTTTGCTAGCTTTTAAAAAAGCTCAGATACCTTGGGACCTATTATAACCATTCTTCTTAAGAACATTAAGGAGATGGAATTTCTCATCAACAAGATGGTCTTCTGAATCATTGACCGGAGAATCCACAGTTAGAACATTTTTGCACCAACATTTCAAATCCCAAATGGGATCCATCATCAGGATATGAGAATGATGATAACAGAAGAGCAACAAAGAAATAATAAATAGTGATGAGGATAAATTTTTAGAACAACAAACTATCGGCTGTAATAATCATTAATTAATTTTAATTAATTTTATATAATTTAATATAATTTAATATTAATTTGTTTTAATAAATTACTATTATTTGATTATTATTTAAATTTTTGGAAGAGTTCATAAATTAATACCAAACCTAAAGATTAAATAGGGACTAAACTAAAACTAAGGAAACCTATTAAATTAAAAAGAAATAATTTCTATATAAAATTAAAATAATGTATTAACCTAATTTATATTAACAATTATAAATAATAAGTATTTATAATTGATTAATATAATAATTAATATATTAATTAATTGTTATATAGAAATTATTTTATTTTATTTTTATTTTATTTTAAGGAAAAATATTGATAACTAATAAATTTAAGGGGTATAACTAAAACAAAAATACGCTGATGAGACTAATTTTTACTAAAAACTAAAAACTAAGGAAATATATTCTATTTAAAATATTAATCAAATTATATTAACCATTATAAATAATTGATATTTATAATTAATTAATATAATGATTAATATATTACTAATAGCTATATAGAAATTAATAAATTCTAGTCTTTAATGGAATTTTATTATACCTAGATCTAAATGAAAACAAAGACTAAGGACACAAGAAAGGAGAGGGAAACTTACCTGCTGAGGCCTTTACCAGGGGATGTGCTTGCGATTTTTATTTCCCTGATCAAGGGAAGCCAGCTCCCGCTAATCTCCACACCATTGTCTCTGTTTAGATTATGAGGATGTTTGATGATTTCAAGTGCTTCTCTGATCTTTCGTCTCTGATGTTGCTCTTCCCTTGCGATAATTGATGCGCTTTCCAGACAGATATGGTGTTTAGTCTTTGAGGAGTGCTCTGCCAGGGCTGAAGTACGAGATCTTCCGTTCTTAATATCAGCGCCATGTTCCTTGAGTCTTGTCTGGAGGGAGCGACCTGTTTCACCAATGTAGCTTTTTCCACAAGAACACTCTATTTTATATACTCCTTTAAGCTGATGATTGTCGATATCATCTTTAACAGACTTCAAACTTTGTCTGATAGTACCTGGAGCTGAGAAATGTGTGATAATGTTTTTCTTTTTTAGGATTTTAGCGATTTTGTCTGTAATTCCATGGATATACGGTAGAAAAACATTACCACAATTAGGTTGGTCTTGAGCCTTAGGCTCATGAGACAACAACTTTCTTTCAGCTTTTTCTATGGCCTTTTTAATTTCTTGCTCCTTGTAGCCTATACTTTTAAAAGTTAAAATTAGATGCTTCTTCTCTTCGTCCAGGTGCTCTGAGTCGGAAATTCGAAGGGCTCTAATGGCCAGCGTGTTTAGAACACCAAACTTCTGGGCTGGGTGATGGTGGGAATCAACATGGAGGTAACTTTCTGTGTGGGTTGATTTCCTGAAAACCTTATGGCCCAAAGAGCCATCCTCTTTTCTGATGATTAGAACGTCTAAAAATGGGATGCTCTTGTTTTCTTCAAGTTCCATTGTAAACTTTATATCTGGGGAGATCGAATTTAAGTGAGTGAAAAACTTTTCGAGTTCTGCTTTACCATGAGTCCATTTTATATTGGTGTCATCGACAAATCGCTTCCACCAGGCTGGTTTCAAAGGACATGAATTCAGGGCCTTCTTTTCAAAGTATTCCATGTATAGGTTGGCCACGATTGGTGAAAGGGGGGATCCCATTGCCACACCGGAAGTTTGTTCATAAAATACTCCTTGGAAGGTGAACAGTCTTCATCAAAAACCCTTAAAGCCCTAGAATTCACATTCGAAACTAAAGAAGGTCGAGGTAAGGCAAATCTCTACAAGCTTAGCAATATCAGGATCAGTTATGTGATTGATCACATCTATAACCTCCTTAATAGGGATGTTAGTGTAAAGAGAAACAATATCAAAACTAACCATAAAATCCCTAGACTCTAATTTCACCTCTTTTAACTCATTCACAAAAGAGAAAGAATCCTTAACAAAAGAACTAGAATTACCAACCAAAGGCTTAAGCTTCCGAGCTAAATATTTAGCAAGGAGATACGTAGGCCCACCTATGGTATTGACAATAGATCTAAGGGGGGGGGGGACTTCCTTGTGAATCTTAGGAAGCCCATAGATCCTAGGGGTGAGAGGGTTACTTTCTATAAGCATGTGAATTATTGAGGTCACATATTTATTAGAATTAATAGCAAGGCAAAAGCTTTGGAAACCATTTTAAGGGGTTCTTATTGAGCTTTCTATAGCTCCCATTATTGCATAGGTGATCCAACATCTTTCTCCGGTAATCATCTCTATCTAAAATCACAACCGCTCCTCCTTTATCTGCTTTAAGGAACATAATGTCGGGGTTATTGTTTAAAGCTTTAAGGGCTTTGAATTCTGACTTGCTAATATTTCTTTTAGGTGGCTTAGCTTTCTTAAGAATAACAAAACAATCCTGCCTAATGACATCCTTAATGTGATGAGGCAAAATAAATCAAATAACTCAAATTACTACAGGGTAAATATTTTGTGGATATTGTTTCATTTTTAATTTTAATTTTATAATAAATATAATTTAACATATTTTATTTTTTAATTAAAATATGATAATAAAAAAATGTCTAATTTAAATTATGTAAATTTTATAACTTAATTTTATAATTTTAATAAATTTAATTTTTACAGCATTTTATATTTTATATATATATATATATAAATATAAAATAAGCGAGCAATAAATCTTTACTGCATTTTAAATAAAAATTTTAAATATATATATATATATATATATATATTTAAAGAAACCTCAAATGTAAAAGATTTGATCTACGACATTTGACTCGTAGTTAGTCATTTTTAACTCACATCGAATTAGTGAAGACAATAAATAGTTGCGATCGGTTTGCTAGACGTCTCCATCATTGTACCGTTCACATTCTATTTATGAAAAAAAAAGCATTCGGAGTGGAATATATGTCGGTGATTGGTTGTTATTTCAAATGCAATGCAATATATTTTGATGATGTATACTCAGTTGCTCTTCAACTTTAAAGAGGCCAGCGATGATTCTTGTCCTCTGTGTATGTCCATCAAACGAGATTTTCCTGGAGGAAAGAAGCTGCAGTTATGAGTCCCTGCAATTTTGTGTATATTTCACCATTTCGGCAAAGATTTCAGTATTGATACTCACCTGGGAAGAAGCTGCAGGGATGAGTCCCTGCAATTTTGTGTTTATTTCATCATTTCGGCAATGATTTCAGTATCGATACTCACCTGGGAAGAATCTGCAGGTATGAGTCCCTGCAATTTCGTGTATATTTCATCATTTCGGCAAAGATTTCAGTATCGATACTCACCTGGGAATTCTTAGGGTATGATCATTGTGAATTCTTCACGTGGCTTCATTCTGGGAACTTGGGAAGGTGTAATCGTTATTTGATTTTTAATGGGGGTGGAATAGCCATTAATTAATTTTATTGTTGATAGTCGAGTGCTCAACAGATATATCCATTCAGTAATTTATTGTGATGTAATATTTACTGTTTTGTAATTATGTAACAGGAAGAGGTCTCATGAAGGAGCCGTATTATAGAAAGTTGTGCCGTTCTTAAGCGTATTCTGATGCTGGAATTGGAATGGCAGAAGTTGGAATTGGAATCAGAATGATTTGATTAAACAATCCCATGGTTGTTACATACAATAAAGAAGAATTTTGCAGAGGCAGTTATTTATTTTTGGCAGGGTATTATTTATTCATAATATTCCTGCTTTCTTTGGGCTTTAAGATCTGTAGATCTAAAAGGAAATGTATGATATGCTATGTCACGAAATATGGTGAGTTATTTTGGTAATTCATATGATTTCATTTTTGAACTGATTTGATCGGAATGATTTTCTATTTTCCAGGTGCTCCAGCAAATCCAAAAATAGATGGACATGCAGAGGATTTTATATCGAAGCTCTGGTGAGATGGACGGAGGGGATTTAAATTTATTTTGATGGTAAAAAGTTGTTTGAGTATATGTTTTTTTGGGTTAAAAAATTAGATAGAGTTTGAATCTTATTTTCTAGGGCAGAATTAGATTTAGCAATATCAAAAAGTAAGGAACACATAAAAATCTTGAAATTAAAATCGAAATTAGACAACTGTAACTTTGATTTAGCAAAATTTCTGCCGGGTTATCAAAATCTTACGGAATTTCCATTATTTTTCACACAAGACTCTTTAATCTAACCGTTTTCTTTAGGGTGAAAATTTCGACTTACCGTGTGGAATTACAAGTCAAGCCAGTTAAATCGTTCGTCTGAGTTTGTATGTGGTGTGGTAGCCCGTTAGTCCTGCAGTTTTTTCTGTTGCATGTTATCTTTGCTCCTCTCGCTTTCCCAAATTTTCTCTCTTACATTTGTGTTATTATGACGCGCTGGTGGGGCCGGTAGGCTTTTGCATGGGCGGTAGGCTTTTGCACCCTTAGTCAGGATTGATTCCTGCACGGGCTGCTGTTGTAGTATTTGATTCAATGATGACGTATGTATTTCGATGTTGACGTATATTCTACACATATTGCCATATTGTATGATGAAATCTGCTAACTTCGACGATATATGATGTATTGTGATTGTTCAGCGGGGATTCGCTCCCCATTGAAAAAAAATAATACATAGTAACTGTTCCTCGTGATGAGGTTTGGACAAGGACTGAATAATCTCGCGGATTTTATTTTCTGTGTGTTACAGTGTTAAATTATTCCTTCATTAGGGAGTTCGAGTTCAGTACTTAACACTCTCTCCCATTCTTTTCAATTAAATGGAGAATACTCTGAATTTTAATTTTTCAGTACATTCTTTGGTTTTCAGGACTTTCTATTTCGTTTCTCCGTCTATCTCAGAATCCAACCAGGCTAATTTTACTTTGTTCATTATGCTTGCTATTTTAATCTTTCATTTGGCCTCTGCTTATGTCTGGTAATCCATCTCTGTTTCTTGTGGCAGTATTTTAGTTTGATATCACATTTGCTCGGCTTGCCCTCTTGAGCCTTCCTTATCTCTCTGTTTTATCTTGGTTACGATAGCTTGGACAGTGTAGATGCATTTACGCGTATGTCCAATCTTGTACAGGATTATGGACGCCTGATAGCTGCTCCAGGTTGGTACACAGTCCGTATTTTTCTTCATCTGCCACATGTTTTGCGTTCTTTTTCCCTTCTTCCCTTTTCTGGAAAACTTAAAAGTCCGTCTACTTTCTTGTTGTTTCTTGCATGAACAAATATGATTGGCCTATATATTTTTAGATATTAAAAAATATATTCAATATCTGTGATAAACATTTAACATATTTAAATGAGTATACAAAATACAATTATAAAATTTACGATATAGTTTTAAAAACAATAATTTATTTAAATATTTTTATAAAATACGATGATTACAAAATTTAATGTAGATTATCTATATTTATTTTAGATATATATTAGTAAGAAATATTATTAATTTTATTAGTTCAAATTTACAATTTTACATTTTTTTATTATTAATATTATAAGAAATTTAATTTATAACAAAGGAGTCTTCGGAAAAATGTCTTAAAGAAAATCTTAATATTTTGACTAAATCAAATGAAAATAAAATTAATAATTTATTGTTGTTGATTCTCACATTTCATGGTTTTGCTAATAGTATTTGTCAATGGTATTTATTATGACATTTATTATGATGAAACTTTTATAGGTTGATGTTCTAAAAATTGAGTTTAAGTTGTTTAGTGTAATAAGGTTTTTTAGAAGGATGAATCCATTGATACATTCAAAAATGTATTTTAAATAGCAAAAAATCACATTATAGTTTTGAAATTGTATTGTCAGATTCTAGTGAAAAAAGTTATTATCTTAGACTATGCCATTTTGAAATAGAGCTTTCAAAATTTTAATTTAATTCTCAATAATTATCCTGTGAAGATATAAATTTAACCTCTATGAAATAATCTAAAATATTATTATAGTAATATTATTACTAAAGAGGTCTTTGGGGTTGGTGAATTGCCCTCATCTGGATCTAAGGGCACAGGAGAATCATGGGTCTGGAATGAACATTATTGTTGGTCACAGCAAACATGCAACTCAAGAAGATCCAGCGGAGAAACTGGAGGGCAGAAAGTGAAGATTCATGTCACTAAAGTATGACACTGATTCGTGTCACTAGAGTATGACACTGACCCACTTGCCAAATCCTCTAATTACAAAAAATAAATAAATTAAATTAAAAATATCTATAGCATTAATGAAGTTTTAATGAAATTATATACTTTTTAATCATTTATAGATTTAATATGATACATGAATTTAGAAATTATATATCGTTACAATTTAATATTTTATATTTTTAATCATTCTTTTATAAAATAAAATAAAAATAATTTATATTGAAAAATAAAATAAATTTATATAAATTTATCTTTAATTTAGATAAAATTTAAAAAATTGAAATTAATCATTCATAATTTCCTTCTTTTATTTTTCATATATGAAAGTTGAACATGATTTGAGGATACTTCTGACTTCAAGAAGGAAAAATAAACTACAAAAAAGTAAGACCAAATAACAAAATATTGTATCATAATGTTAAATAATAATAACAGCCCAATAAACTACAAAAAAAGTAAGACCAAATAACAAAATATTGTATCATAATGTTAAATAATAATAACAGCCCAAAAGGATAAAAATAATTAATTCTATATTTTGATTTAAATGAGTGTGGGATGGGATCATCTATCAGCATTTAACTCTTTTAATACCACTGGTCTCCAATGTCAATGAAGAAAATTATTTGTTTATTATAATTGTTATTTAATAATTTGAAAATCATTTGTGTTTTAAGTGTATGTCATGTTTGTGTGTCTCTTCATGTTTGAGTCTTTATTATTTCTATGGCTCTTCTTTATTATAATAGATAATTGAAAGAAGACCATTTAGACATGACTCTTTAACTAGAGTTGTTTTATTATTATACAATATATAGATTGCACATTACCCATAGGACCATGGAGAAGGACCAAGTATCAAAATGGGCTTATGATTTATTAATGGTGAATAATATTGATGCATTAACCTTCTTTCAATGTTAATAATAGCATTAAATTGCTTCACATTACACATTGAGCTCATTACATGACACACTCTCAATCTTTCTAATGCAATGTCACATTTGCTTGCTTGAGTTTTGTTGATGTCCCTCCTTTCTCTTTTATTAAAGTAATTGAGTGTAAATGCATTTTTAGACATCATTCCTTAAACTAAGGTTCTTTTTTTATTAATTATGATGATGCAATATTTGTTCATTTGCAAGTATCAAGTTGGATCGGAATAATTTCTCAACTTTTTAACATTTTTTTGCTTCAAAGGTTGACTTGTTTGAGTCTTCTTAATCTTCTTGCTTTCTCTTTTATTAAAATAATTGGCTAAGCGTAGATGCATTTTTAAACATTATTCCTTAAACCAATGTTCTTTTTTTTAATTGATTATGATTCTACAATATGAAAATTGTCCCTAGACCATCAAGATGAACTTCAATAATCTCTCAATTTTAAACTTCTTTGCTTCAAAGAAGAGTTTGACATCATTACATAACACACTCTCTCAATCTTTTTAATGAAATGTGAGGTTTGCAGCTTAGAGATATGAAACATAAAATGAAGAACACTCAAGCTTTTTGAGTGATGGTATATGGTGTGATGTCGTTAATTGTTGTCGGTGATAAATTCTTTTCCAATGTTATAGGTACAATCTTTTGTGAAAAACCTAAAAAATTGTTCTGGTTTATTATCAATGTGGATAAAAGGAAAGCAAGATTGTGCATACAAAGTATAGATGCTTTTAGACATGATTATGTTCTATCATTAATTATGGATTATATATTATGCATATTGTTTCTTGCAAATAGGAGTGCAAAAGAGGACTAAAGGCATCTAAATGGATCCATGATGAAAAAATTCTCATTTTTTCTTTTTTTTTCAATGCTTATAACCACATTAAATTATGTCACAAGCTAAATTTATTACATGACACGTGCTCACAATCTTGGTTTGCAACTTGGGGAAAACAAAATGGAAGAATACACTTTCTAACGAGTCTAGTTCCATTGTTCTATGAAATAACAAAAGGGGATAAATATTATATGCACATAGTAGGGCATCATTATTTTAGTTGCCAAACAATTTTCACATAGATAATATGTTATGCGTGGATCTATTCTTATTTCTACAAGTTTGATTGTAAACCAAATCTTAAAATTACATGATTCTATTCATAGAAAAGAATGAATGGTACTCAACACCAAAAACTTATATAAATAATTACCACAAATAACCATAAACTATAGCATAAGATAATTCATTTGCTTAGATGTTTCATAATTTTAAACTTAGATGTTGAATTTGACGATGGCACGTGCCACATGTCTAAATTAAAGGTGGCATCTAAATTCAGCGTGTTAAATGCCTAATCCTATCTAAGGGTTGTAGATATTGTTATCACACAAACCCTCACTTCTTGACATGAGGGAGGCCATTGTCACCTCACTAACCCTTTTTGCACTTTAGACAAGCTCTCCTCTGACTCAAGGGGGACTTCCATATAATACAATTGCTATATTTGTATAAGAAAGTCCAAGATGAAATGAAAAGAGGGTTCTAGTAAAACAATATTAATAGATTGAGTAAATAAAATAGATGGACAAAGTGGAGATTAGTGTCTTTCCAATAGACAATGGAGCCAAATCAAAGTTCATAGAAGGTTATCTTATTGAGGAAAAGATGGTAAATATTGTCCATGTTTTTCTTGCCAAGTTTTTGCAAAATTCCACGGTGTTATTTAAATTGCGGCAAAATTATGAGTAAATTTTTTGAAGAGAAGATTTAACAAAATTTTCAGAAATGATTAAAATGATTATTAAAATAAGATCGGTCTTATTTTTATAGAATGGTGTCTATGTTTTCTCTTTTGAATAATTTGGTCTCCTCTCAAGTTATTGTATTTCTTATTTAATCTTATCTTTTCTTAGTTTGTAATAAGCGCATTTCTTGTAACATCCATAGAGAAACACCAACTCTTTAAAAAAGTAGAAGAAATTTTACCTAGTCATGTTGCCTCAAAAACTTCAAACAATCTCAAAGATCAATAGGGTGTTACCAAAATCAATTAACATTGCTATATTTTTTATACATCCTTATATCCTTCTATTGTGAGGGTCTCTAGAGTACTAATGTTGACCAATGCATAACAAAATATCATTAGAGTAGACCCTTCAAGCCCTAGATTTTGTGATGGTTCCAATTCTTGATCTTCTTCCTCTTCACAATGTATGTAAAATAATTTCTTCTCATCACATTTATGTCCCTTACTATATTTCTTGTCACAAATAAAACATATTCCCTTAGTTATTTTTTCATATCTTTGTTGAGATGTCAACCTTGTTGGTTTAGTGAGGATAGAAGAAAAAGCATAATGCTCTATATAGTTGTTATTAACCACTCTTATAATAGCCATAAATATGCTCAATGGATTTAGGTTCAAAAAGACACTTCATATCAAATGTTTCTTTCAACGCTCTCGTAAATAAATTTGATAATTTATCATTCAGAACGTCCTTTAACCTAAGACATAATTTTTGGAATTATTGATTATACTCTACAGTTAGACCTCTTTATTGAAATATTTATTAATTGATTAAAGAATATATCTCTTAATATCTCCATCATATACTATCAATCTCACAATTACCATCATTAACTCAAACCATATAAAAACATAATATTAACCAAAATAAATAAAAAATAAAAATCCGAAATAATGAAACACTACATACCTACGATCAATTGTCATATCTATTCTACGATCAATATTCATAAGCTACAACATAACATTAACCATTATTTTGATCACTAGATTGATTTCGTTAATCCACACATTTAGTGGCCATCAAAAGATTTATAAAATTTTAGCGAAAATGTTATTAGACTTGAAAAGTTATGTTCATTATGATTGTTAATCGTCATTCCAAAAACAATGCCAAGATTTTTTTTGGTTATCAAGTGCGAAGATAATAACTAGCCATCCCTCAATAGAAAAGGTGCAGATCCCTAAAGGTTTATATTTTTCCTATATCACAAACCATCATAATGGTAACTTGGTAACTTGAAGTCTTTTTTGAGATGCGCACATCTTATCGTCATGTCATTTTCTTCGAACTTGAATCTAACGATAATAGAGTAAGAAATCAAATCCCAAGGCAAAACCAAAATAATCATCTTGATGGAATGGAATCTAACAATAATATATATGGCGAGAAATTAAATTACTTGAATCTCTGAACAAGAAAAAAAATTCAAAACGATAGACATTAAATTACTTGAATCTCTGAACAAAAAGACAAAATTCAAAACGATAGTCTAAATTGTAGCCTAAAGTGAACATTTACAATGAGAAAGAATGAGAAAGTATGCTTGTTGGTAAATTCTAATCCAACAATAATATATATGGTGAGAAATTAAATTACTTGAATCTTCGGACAAAAAATCAAATTCAGAACGATAGTCTAAATTGGAGCCTAAAGTGAACATTTATAATCTACAATGAGAAAGTATCCTTGAGAAAGTATGCTTGTTAGTAGATAGGTGTAGGCTCAGTTGTGAAATTTACAATCTAAACTAAACAAACTTGAATCCCATGACAGTCAAAATGCAAAAGGATTGGCTCGATTGTAGCCTAAAAGTAAACATTTAAATCCTACAGCGAAAAAGTATGCTTGTTTCAAAATTGTGAAATTCACTATCTAAAATACAATTCTTCAAAATGAAACAAACTTCATTTTAAGACGTCAGCTTGGAGTCTACAAATAAATTGGACAAATCATCAGAAGCAGTCTCAAACTTTATCCAACATTTTGAACTTATTGAATATGCAGTCAATTTCTGGCATCTCTATATTTTTCAAATTCACAATTACAGACTTCGTCTCCTCCACAATAGAGGCCAAGCCCACTTTAGAATGTACATCAACACATGGCATATAGCTCCCCCGTAGGACTGTTTTGTTTCATTCAAAGTAAAAGATTTTGAACAGTAAGGAGGGAATGCTTCCCCCGCCAGACTTTAGAAAAGGAATCCATTAGAAAAATGTTAGCAGGTGATTTCCATAGCACTGATGAAGCAAATTTAAGATTGCGTAGGAATTGCAGGATCGAGACTAAATAAAGAATAAATGCGGAGACTTCATAAAAAAGAGTTTAGTTCATGGCAATTATTTATTAGCCAGAATTCTGCAGGAAAAGGAATTGAATCATTTCAGTTTCTATTTAGCAGAATTGCTTCAATACAAATACATGACATTTGTTGCAACTAGCTTAAACAGATAAAGAATACATCTTTATCTCGCTAACCACTGTCGAAAATACGACTGCATACGATCACGGTGAACTGAACTTCCAATATTTACAGTCGCAATAATCTTCTCTGGCCGCAAAAACTAAAAGAAATGTAAAAAGAGAAGGAAACATTAGAGACAATATTTTGAGGAAAAATAACTTCTAAGAGAAGCATGAAAGGCAAATATCAAATAAATAAATAACCGTCAAAGCAGATTAATATGTATATAATCATCTAACCTGGACAAACTCTTGAAGTTCTGAGAAGCTTGAATGTTCACTGTATGGAACTCCTGCACGAGGAAGAGAAACACATGCTACTTAACTCATATGTTAACAAAAACAAGAAAGGAGACTTATTGAAAGGCTAGACTATTTTGCACAAAGTTCTAGGAGCACTTTAATATATTAATGGGTTTTGTGGATAACATTATAGAAACATTTAATAGCACTTTAATTGGACAGTTGCCCAAAGTTGTAACAAAACAATTCTCCCAGATCAAAAAGCAATTCCTCTCGTAATTGCAACTGCTCTTTTAATTGTAAACCCTCTCTTAATCACAAGAACGTCCAAAGGAGAATCTTAGTGAAATAGAATGCTTACCTTCTGCATCCACTTAGATCAAGTATACGAATGGTCTATACAATTTTAAATGCTAGTGCCTTGGTGGTTAAGTGTATCTTAATTTGATTTTCAATGCACAATTCTAATATGAGATTTAGTGTTGATTTTATGTGATATAAGCAATAATTGCAGATCTAACCTAGATATCGATTCAAGGTTAAAATGGTTTCATTGCCAGCAATCAGGCATGAGGATCCCATACCAGAAAAAAAGAGATGAAATCCTACAGGGGGTGTGTGTACTGCATTGCAAGCTTTCAAAGGCTCCATCACTAAACAATTGCGTATATGACACAACACCTTCCCTATCTGAAACAGACTTTGGAGTTCAGCTTGATCTAATAGTGTTCTCCCTCTATATGGTCCTAACATCAATAGAGTCATCCGAATGTTCATTCCAGCATGTGTGGATATGGTGGTATTACACTTTATGAGATGGTGTGCATGTGTGACGAATATGTTTGTTATATAGTCACGTGCTATTGATTGAAAATGTTGTATGGATATATCCCGTCTCCTTTATGAATTACCTACTTTGTAATATTTTAGTAAACCAACAAACAGACAAATTCTGTTGCATCCAGGGAGGCATAACCTCTGATAAACATTTTGTCAGGCTTCTAACAACAGACTGAATTGTCAGGCTGCTACATTAGATAGAGCATCTATATGCATTTAAAGATAGAACGAAAACTCATAAATACAGATGAACTCTGACAAATTATTTCACACGTGTTCAAGTGCTGATCCATGTCTCTATTTATGCCAAACTGGTAACACAAATATGCTGGCCTCTATAAATCAGGATTACGATCAGGGTCAATGTTAGTTTGACAACGATTTAGTCGTTTTAGCAAATTTAGGTATAGTCAGTTCGTTGTAACGAATAAGTCTGTAACGGTTAATTAGTTGTAACTATAAAACAGGCATTTGCCCATGAAATGTAAAGCGGTGAAACTCATTGTTAAATAAAACAGTCCGATCCAAAATTCAGTTTGGCATTCGGTTTCTTGTCTTGCTGTTTCTCTGTTTTATTTCCTTCATTTGTACAATAGTTAAGTGACTGGATACAATACAGCGAATTATGATCCTTAGTCCTAACTGGTTTCGCTATCCAATATGCTAAACACGTCAGAACTAAGACACGCACCTAATCACAAGTGAATATGCTTACTCATTAAATTGTATGTCATCTTGATCTTACTACCAAAGCCATTGAAAAATCAACTCATAGGAATATCCTTACGTCAGCACCAACGCCAATTGGCACATGGCATGTTCCTTTTGGACAGTCCTTTAACTATGGATCAAGCTCATTTGAAATTGAACAGGATTTTATTATTCCTGAACCAGAATTTTCCAGTCAATCCTAGTCTTATTCTGGAGCATTTTCAAGACTTTTTCTTGTTCTGAGCCATGTGACAAATTCTCGCTATGAACCATTACACCTAAGTATCACTTTAACAAACTTACTCCTAGTTTTAGTTCAGTCAGCTGTACCGTGACATTCTCATGCATACCATTTTAGTACCAACTACCACAATGTTTCAGTAAATATTAAACTCTCATGGAACAATGTAAAGGATAATTTATCAATACACCAATTTCATTAGACATATCCAACATCTTATTTTGGATGAGATGATAATACCGATCCTGCTTCATAACAATTTACACAACTAGAGAAACATGATGGCAACGTTGTCAGATATAAAAAATACTTTAAATATGTTAAATTAGTCCACTATAAGCTCTTTCCAAACAAATTTGAAGAAACATTAAGAGAAGGAGATGGATACCATAGATTGTAATGTTGTTCTTGGATACAGGCTTGAGAGAATCAAGCACATTTCCAATTTTATTGGAGTATGTCCACCCTACATCGAAGAGAGCAAAAAACAGATCAAAAAGCATGTAAAAATGAACAATGATAATGAAAAGTAGAGCCTAACAGGGCTTCACCCAGAAATCTGACAATCTTTCAGCTATTTCTCATTAATGCTAAATCTTCAATTTATGCATCATATCTAGCAATTGCTTCCTTACTAAACAGATGACCGTTGCTTCCTTCCTGAAAAGAGTTGTTAAAAGAATTTATG
This sequence comes from Pinus tabuliformis, assembly GCA_031772625.1. Classification (NCBI taxonomy): domain Eukaryota; kingdom Viridiplantae; phylum Streptophyta; class Pinopsida; order Pinales; family Pinaceae; genus Pinus; species Pinus tabuliformis. The sequence goes on along the minus strand of CM062808.1, from coordinate 312,992,499 downwards.
ATAAAGCTCATGATAGTCTTGTACAATAGCTACAATAGTAGCATACTTTATTCCCTGCCCACCTTAATAGTATTGCCGATGAGGTGGTTGCAGTCTACAGATTATACCAACAGAAGCACACCCTTCAAAAAAATTAGATATTGGTATGGTATAACGATTTTAAAATAGAAGCGCTGCCTGAAAGAATCTATAACCAGACAGAAAACAATGACCGAAAATGCCATATAAGCCAGCTATTCACATCATAATTGACATATGAGTTGTGAAAAATGCACGCCATATATAGACAGTGCAAAACTTTCATCATCTACACACTTCACAAGGTAGATGATTGAAAGGGTTGAGAAAAATATAACCAGAACGAAAAAGATGACTGGAAAGGGCATATTCACAACATAATTGACATGAGATGGTAAAATAGCAGACCATACAAAGCCTGTGCGGAACTATCTCTATCTACGCACTTCTCAAAGTAGATGGTTGCAAGGGTTGAGTGAAGATGGTAAAGAATAAGGTGTACAATTCACACCACAGATCAGAGTTTAAGCATCAGAAAGAAATAAAACTTGAGAGATAACTTCTAGCTTGTGAAGCCCCAGGGTTAGCTCAATTGGAGGAGTCCCCATTGTTAAAGCATCTTTGCTATTGAAAAGTCACGGGTTCAATTCTCTGGACACCCTCGGGGTTAGGCTCCATGGTTGAGCCAACAGGAAGTGATCACTTGGTAGGATCTGCCTGGTACAAATATTCCATGGATGCAGGGTCAGGGTCACCAATATCTGGAGTCTGAACCACATAGAAATTAAAATTTAACCTAAAAAAACAAACTTCTACCTTGTGAATATTTATCATGTCTGCGTTAAGATCTTCTATGAATAAAATAGCACAAGACTGAACTTACGTAAATCTGATTTTTAGGTCTTGTTAAGGTAAATTCCAGATTTACATAAATACAATATATTATAGATATAGATAGTCTTTATTTTAAAACACAGTTGCACTGTTTTGAAGACAAAAACCTTATTTACTATAGATTTAGTTAATCATGTGAATACAAACAAGCAAGACACAATTGAACGAGCTACCTAATAATGCAATAAAATGATTCAACAAGTGGATAAAATGCAACAATTTGACGTACCTGTAGGTCGAAAGGCCAACACAGATGTATATCGTCGTTCAAACTTCTGTAAGTACTGCTTTAACTTCTGCAAAGAAAAAACAAGGCTTTAACTTCTGCAAAGAAAAAACAAGGTTCACTGCTTTAACTTCTGAAAACAAAATGCAAGGTTCAATAGTTTTTTTTACTAATGCTGCAAATCGAAACCAAGACTAAATTACTGATATATGGAATAAATTGCAATCTCTAGGTATTTACAAAAAGAAGAAATAGATATCGCTGAACATACCCATGCAATAATACAACTTTCCAGGTGTAATAAAAATGAACGGAAAAGTCATTATAGACCAAAATACATCATTTGAAGATATAACTGCAATTTTTACAGCCCCTTCCATCATTTCTTGTCATCCGTGATCTCAGGTATAACCCTTACTAAGGCCTACTCTTAAAGAATATAGAATTAAAAGGAGAGAATGATTTTAAGAAAAAACATTACCACCCAATATTCTTCTATGAAGACGAAAACAAACAAGAAAGAACAAGATAACTATCCAAATGAAAAAAAAGTATTCTTTTATACTAAATTAATTCTTGCATTACCATGAAATCCAAGATCAGCCAAAATTTGGCACGAATTTTTAGTGAATCCATCCTAAGTTAAATGTTTGGAAATGACAATGAGACAGTTGATTAAGAAATATTCAGTGAATACGTGAAAAATCTTTCACAAAGTAAAAATTGCTCATCCAAACAAATGGTGGAAAGATTGGGTGTAAGAATTCTTCAAGAAATCAAAAATAGGCATGCCTCTCAAAGCTTCCATTTGCTAAAAGCTTCAAACGTCATATGAGAAGGAAAACATAACCTAGAGGATAAGAAAAAGCCCTAAACATACAACGTAAGAAAGAATTGTGAAGCTTTGGGCTAACCCATAGCTGCTCAGAAGGCATCCTTTACCTGATACCTTATATATCAAGAACATTCTATCAAATGCTAAATAAGCCAGATATCTCTAATAATAAATCTCTCATGTGATAGCCTTGAAACAAGTAGAGAAATTTTTGGGTAGTGACTCTGGGCTATGCTCCCATATGATTGGGCTCAAGAGAATGTCCAACCATTTTCCTTATACTTCTATTGTTAGGCCTCTCTTTGTTGGACATTGGATAAATGAACGCTCCCCTTGTGTTTCATGACATGGACTAACCACCTCTCATGGATCCTAATCTCTGGCGATATGGTCGTTGACTAACACCTATATGTTTTGGTCTAACAACAATCATGATTCCCAACAAGTGGTATCAGAGCGTACGTCACGAGTTCGATACACATCTGGCTCGCGTTGAGGGGAGATTGTTGGACATTGGATAAACCAACACTCCCCGTGTGTTTCGTGACATGGACCAACCACCTCTCGTGGATACTTATCTCTGGCAATATGATCATTGACTAACACCTGCGGGTTTTGGTCCAACGACAATCGTGATTCCCAACACTCTTTTCTTAGAGATATGAAACCAAAATCCACCAGTTTCCATAGTATAAATAAATTCTCTTTCATTTTATTGAAATGGGCTATCCTCCCACATGATTGGGCCAAAGAGAATGTACAACCCCTTTCCTTATACCTCTATAGCTAGGCCTCTCTTCTCTTCGAGATATGAAGCCATAATCCACCACTTTCCATAGTAAACATAAATTCCCTTTCTTCTATTGAAAAGCTTGGCTTGGTGAAGGCTAAACAAGTAAACATTCTTGCAATTATAGGAAAGGAATCATTGGAAAGTCTTGTTACAACAAAATCTAACACCTAGTGCAAAGGCTCACTCGGTGACCTAGACAACGTGCACCCTACAAGTCTTAAGACTCTTACCGTTGTCACCTCAGCAACTAGTCCACTCTCTTTAGTGAAGGTCACAATCCAACACAAGGGAGGCTTCCCTAGTAGGTCTTAGAGATCAAGTAACCCAAGGATCTTAAGCTAAATGCCCCATAAAGATCCTACAACATAAAGTCAATTGGATAAATGTATGACAAACTAGGGTTTGCAATGAATGAAGGAGTAAGTTCAAGGCTCAAGTCTAAAGGACTTGTGTGTCAATCTAAAGGCCAAGGTTAGTCTGAGGAGTCTCAAATAGGTTTCTTGAACACACCAAATCAAGAAAAACACAAGGCTGTTACAAACTAGGGTTTAGGCCAACAAATTGCACCAAGGCAAAAATATATAACAATAGCATATTTAACCGCTAAAATTGTATAGAAGTTGTTTGAATGAAGGCTAAATTTGAGAGTAAACTAAGTATAAAATTACAAAAAAAATTGACGATCAATTAAGCATAGAACAACAAATAAAGTATGACACCAACCTTAAAAAATGCATGAAATTTCTTGAATTAGCTCCTCTAATTCGCTTTCAAACAAACCTAATCCTAGGACATACATCAACAGGTCATTAAAAGCTAAAAGCACGAGATTTTGTTGTAATTTAACCCTAATTTACCATAAAACAAAAAGAAAATGATTTATAAGTTTTAAAAGAATGCCACAAATAAGAAAGGCTAGTGCCTTTCTCAATCTAGGGCAAATGGAGTCTAGAATAAATTATTCTAGGGTTTCCAATATGGGTTCTCAATTTTCTGAAAGATCAAGGTAAAGAAAATAATTGAGTATCTGTAAAGGTTGGTATCTGTGATCAAGTTGAGGCATCTCTTCTAGACCAAACTTGAAGAATTGATTGGCAATCTAATATAGGATAGTTTTGAAGGTGTTTTTAACATTAGAGAATTAACCTCAAGCCTTATTGAGCTCTATATTGAAAATTTATAAGATTTTTAAGCCTACTTCTATCTTTTTATTTGTGGCATTGTTGGGAACAATTTTGTCCCTTTTGAGGCCTAATTAAAAGTCTATATAAGGCCCTAAACAAAGTCATTTCAAGATTTTGTTCACCCTTGTAACAGTCTTCATGAGGCAGTATGATCCTGAGATTTCTAAGACAAATCTGAGCCCCCTCCTAAAGCTAATTCAAATTTTTCTGAGATCTAACTAGTGGCCCTTCTAAGACTAATTTCAAGTCTTTTTCCTAAAGCAAAATGCAAGCTATATTCTAAGGCAATTTTTGGGGTTAATTTGAGACTATTATGAGATTGAGAATAAGGCTGAATAGAATTCTAGAAAGCTAAGTTGTAGAATCAACAGTGTGGTCACTAATAAGGTCTATTTCAAGGCAAGATAAGACCTAATAAAAAGGGTTGAACTGAAGTTGTTGCTTTAAATTGCAGAAGTAAAGTGTTGCCATAAACCTTATTTGATTGTGCAAATACGGGTCCTTAACAAGTATAGAAGATGCCTTGTATTGGCTTAAATATATTGCTAGGGTTGTGCCAAAACAGATTGGTATATGGCAAAGTTTTCCTTCAAGCATTTAATTTGATTTGATCCAAGAAAGTTACTCCAGAGCCAAAGGGAGTTGAGGAGAAAGGCTCTCTCATATAAAGCAAGAAAAGTAATAACACTTGCACAATAGTATGAGCCCTTCTTGGAAGAGTTGGTAGATTTATGGTTTGTAAACCCTATAAAAGACTTGAAGGTTATGATTTAAAAAGCCCTTGGGTTTGTGATCAAAGTCCTAGAGCTAGACCTAGCTACGAGGGAGTGTTGATTTTTTATAGTTGCGGTTTGTGTTCAAAGAGAGAAATGTTGCAAGAATATTTGTTATTAATGTCAAAGGAGGCACCATCTCAAGAAGAAAATCACATAGGCTTGTAGAGTACTTCAAGCCCTTTCCAATGAGTATTTAATCGCCTCCTAACTCATACTCGTTGAAGAGATATTGAATTTACAAGTTAAAAAATCATATTTTTGAAGTCGACCTACATGAGCCTACATGAACACAAGTGGCCCTCTCCAAAAGATGTGTTTATTCAACCATGAACAAAGCAGTATAAATAGGACCTCATTTGGGCATCAATCAAAGCAAGGCAAGACATACAAATCTAAGGCAAGAGTAGAAGAATTTAAGGTTCACAATTTGTCAACCTAGGAGTTGAATCAAGGCAAGGTTTTTGTGATTTTTGGTTATCTTTTTCTGTAGGTTTTTCATGCCATCTTGGGGTTCTTTTGGGGAACAAAACCTTGACCTTTTGTTGAGCAAATTGCGGCCCTCTTGTGAAGAAACTTTAGAACAAAACTTCAACCCCTTGTGGATGCAATTATAGGCATGTTTTGGTGTGCATCTCTTGGCCTTAAGTAGGAGCAGCCTTAGCTCTGTATAGAACAAACTTCGGCCCTGTGGGAGTCGTGGGCCTTGTTACCCACCACCTGTTGGTAGTGTATATAGGAGAAATTTTTCCCTAAATGGTCCTCAGTCGGCAACCAACAGCCACCATATAGCTCAATGTGCCATTGTCTCTACCACCTAAGCCATCCATGTGGTCCCTCAACCACTTGTCATGATTGTATGTTTGAAGGTGGGCCTCCCAACCCCAAAGGTATAGCTTTTCATTGGTATAGTTGAGTAAATTTTCTTACTTGTCATGGCCACTTTTGGGCATGAATTGGTGGGGAATCCGGCGGAAAAAGTGGGTTAGGTTTGTATTCTTGTCTCCACTGCCCAATTTCATGGTTGCCCTTGTATCCTAGTCTCGTGGGATCTCCTCTACTAGCCATTAGCTTTAAGATTGGCAATACACGGGAATCCCAATTTTGGTTGCGTGGTCTCACTTTTGGATACCACCTACATCACTCCCCTTCCACTCATTTTAGCCCCATTCATCTATTTTCCCATCTGGGTCCACATAGGGTTAACCTCCCCATCCCCTTGTCCACACCTTGGGATCAGGCCTGTAACAATGCCCCGGAGGTTGATGCAGCTAAAAAAAGAAAAAAGCATAATTTGGCCACTCTCAACATGAAATGTACCACAGGATGCAAGAGATGGTCAAGACATACAAATTTAGCACATGGGCAAAAGCCAAATATTACCTCTACCCCTTATCCATGGCCATCACCCTGGTTCCTATGGGCCCTAGATGAGCCCCCTCCATCATTAAGGAACCCATGATTGTCCCAACCACTGGTGGGCAACGAACAACCCCGTCTTAAAGGGGTATCTACTACCACATATTACACATTATGCTCTTATCACTTGGAGCCCCGAGCAGCTATGAAGAAAAACCAATCAAAGGCAAAAGGCATATGAAGAAGGGTGGAAAAACAAAGGCCAAGGTAACTCATGTACCATGATTCGCTCCCTCCTACACTAATATACCCAGTTATGGGCTTCCCTTATTATAGATACCCTTGTACCATGAGATGTGAAATGGATGATTCCCCTGATCCCTACTCTGTTCCATTAATGATTACATTATCATTTGCCACCTACTACTTGAGGGATGTACCATGCACATGTCGCCCCCTTTAAAGGTTGAAACCACCTAATAGGGTCCTTGATTAACCCCCTTATTGAGCTTGGAGACACATGTACATGCCAAAGCCCACTATGGAATGTCATGCCACCATGAAGTGCCCCATTGATTCCATGACTTGTAAGCTCTTTTACTTGATTATTTTAATGATTTGTTGTATTGGAGGGCAAAGGGGACACATTGGATCTTATGCAGGATTGCAGGTGGGCCTCCATTTGGGGCTTGGTCTCCCTATATAGGGTCCTAATCCTCCAAAGGGCCACATTGGCACTTTTAGGGTGAGCGTTGAGAGCCATGGGCCTCCACCATAGCATATATTACTTCATTGGTCCCAAGTAGCACTCAATGATTGTTTGTGTTCCACCTTTTTGATGAGGATGATGCACCTGGTTCACCATGTCCAATCGGCTCCACTCTTGCACCATACACTTGTCAGATGTTCCAAGGTCCATAAGATGTCTCCCATTGTAGAGGGAGGACTTATATCATCATCCTATCCCTTGCACATGGTCTACAGGCATTTTCGATCCATTTGGAGACCCATGAGGATGTCCTTGTGCCCCCACACCCACTTGGGAGCACCACAGGTTCTTGCTTGGAAAACAAGGGGCCAACCCTTTGTCCACTATGTTTGGAGTCCATTTCTACATCATGGCACCCCTTGGACTTCATTAGGCCTCCTCAAAGGCCCAACGACTCACTTTATTGATCATTTGACCCTCTTGAGAGGCTTATTCTTGTATTATTGAGCTATTTGGTGGGCTTGTCACCAAAAGTATTGTTATTATGCACATTATTTTATTCTAGGGGCATTTTTAGTCCAAATTAGGCCATTTGAACCCCTTAGAGGATTGTATAAATAGAAGAGAGGCATTCTCTCTCATTCATCATCACTTGGATTGGGTTATTACTATACCTTTTGGAGGACAAGTTTGGATTATATGGATGAATTTTGATGTTTGCATGTCTCTCTCTTGTCTTGGAGTTTCTGTATTGGCATAATTTGATGATTGGATATACTCTTTTATACATGTAAGTGATATTTCCATGCTTATTTTTGTTATTTACTTTTGTCACATGAATGTTGTTGGGATTTTCACTATACGAGTCTGAAATTTATTTCTTTTCTATATGAATTAGGGGAAATTGTGATCTTTTATAGCGTTGGATCATGTCATGGGCCATGTATGAATGGATGAATGTTCCTAGAGATGTTTTATGTTAAATACATCTTGAAAAGTCATCATTTATTGCAAATTGAAGTGTAAAGACCTTGAAGCAATTGCTCTCATGCCCTAATGCCATGGGAAGTTGTTTGAAGGCCTCCTTGATTGGGTGAACTCTTTCCAAACCATGAATTCTCCTTGACTCCATCTCTCCCAAAGGATAAGGCACTAATCCTCCATAGGTGATCACTTTTAAAGATTATTTCTCTCACCTCCCCTTCCTTTTCTAGGCCTAGCCTCCATATGTCACCTAAGGCATCACCTTTCTCACGATTTAGCCATCAAAAGAATTCAATCTTTTGCCCATAACTGCGTTGGTGTGTCCTCTAGAAGCCCTCCAAATTTCACGAAATTCCGATGGTCGGATCTTTTGATATCTCAAGCCCTAGCTCGAAGATCAATTCTTGCCCTTGGTTTCCCATTGGCTAGTGACCTTATTAGGATCATAGCATTAAATTATCCAAAAAATATTCTTTCCTTGATCCTTTTCCCTTCCCTAATTAGGTCAAGCACATTCTTGGTTGATCAACTCCATACCCTTGACCTAATTGTGGGTCCACTTGGCCTTTTGTGGTCTCGCAACTTGTTGATTCCAATTTCACAAAGATCACATAAAAGCCAAGTCTCTACAAGGAACCCTAGTTCTAGGAACCATCTTGGCAAAGCATACTCTCAAACCCTAGCCCTAAGGATCTTCTTAGCCCTTCCTGGAGATCCCGTCACCTTGCTTCCAAACCAAGCAAGCCATACAATTGAGTCTCTCCTGTGAATAGGCCTTGGGAATCACCTTTCATCATTTTCATTAGCATATCCATTATCGTGATTGCTCTCACACCGAGTCTCCTCCCATTGATGAAAGTTCGTAAAGAGCAGGGAGCCTTAACTAGGTGACAGTGGGCTATTGCTCCATTGTTTCCCTTTACGTAGTAGTTGCTCCATAGGATACCCTCCTAAGACCCCTACTAGTTTGATCAACCTTGTGGGAGTAGGTCTCGAACTTGTGGGAGCAGCATGTTTCGACCCTTGTGGAGACCTGTAACTTCTACCCTATGGAGACCAATGACAAGACATAGTTCGACGTTGTGGAGGCCTGCAATATCGCTTTGTTTCCCCTTGTGGATGGGACAAAGCACAATATTTAGCCTACCTTATGAGCAAACCCATTCGACCTTGGAGCTGACTTATTTGACTTCTTGTGTAGCAAGTTTGTAGACGCTTTTGAAGCAAATTTTTGCGGGTATTTCTGAAACAAAGAGAAGATCTGTTGGAGCTAAGGGTTGAAGACCTTGAAGCCATCGTTGGACTAACTGTGAAGAGCCTTATTGTGTTGACTTGAAGAATGGGTTGGAACCAACGTTGCACGAAGCGAGGGCGAAACGGAGACGTTTTTTTGGAAGCAGGGACGCAGAAGCATCATTTTCTAAAAATCTAGGAAGCAAAGCGTCTCGGAAGTGTCTACTATATATATATATATATATATTGCATTTATATTCAAAACAAACATCCCAAATACCAAATTAGTTGTAGAAGACATGACAACATGCATATTTTTACATAAATCAAGATAGATATGGCATCCATGATTCCATTGTACATCAATGATTAATTATTCGAGCATCAACCATCTATATTCTAGCAATTACAAACATACATCAAATATTAAAGCATTTTATAAAACATAAAACATTTAAGCATATTATAAAACAAAAAACATAAAGCATATTATCTAGCAAGTGAGAAACTGTCAACATTAGTCATGTCCAAAATTCAAATAATAATGTTTACAAAATAAGCCACTTGGCCACCACCAAGACAAAAAAGTTCAAATTCTCAACAAGCCTACAAGTCTAATGATTAATCTATGACAAAAGTAGTAAATTGTGAATATATTTACTAATCTCTCCTCCTTCCAACATGAAGAGTACATGGCAGTAGGCCTCCATGTGGTAGCAATGAAGAAGATGGTGCATGTGGAAGTTGTGGCACTGAAACTAATGAAGACTAAGCCCCTATTGTTGGTGTTGAACCATGGAACCTGGGAACCAAGGGACCAGATGGGGGTGGTATCTCAACTTGATCATCATCATCCTATAATCGCTTAAAAAATTCAAACAAAAAAAAATAGTAGTTAACAAAAACAATTAAAAACAGGAATTAGAGAAATGCTTTATAAGCAAAATTGACACATTTGAATTCAATGGACATACCACTTATTGACTGAATTTTGAAATTCATACCACAATGGACATACCTAGATAAGAGCATCCTCTAATTGCTCTAATCGCAACACTCCATCCTCCAAATTGGGCTCCTCTGGATTCCTGTCCCAAACCTTAAGGTCTTTATTAGTCTTTGCATCATCACAATAATGGGACAACAATCACAAGTTGTAATGAACATAAACCAAGCTCTCTGCCCGATCTAAACTCAACTTGTTCCTTTTAACACTGTGGATGAAAGAATAAGAGCTCCAACACCTCTCTGCAGAAGAAGCGTTTACCACCTGTGATAGCACCTGCAATGCCAAACTCTATAGAAGTGGAGTAGTACCTCCATGCATGTTCCACCACTAAAGAGAAGAAAAACTCTCTCGATCTCTAATTGCATGCATGCTCCCAAATGGACCAGTGCTAAGCGTATAGTTGCTCAATTGTTTTCGTACCATGGCAGCCTCCTCCTCATCAGGGACTAATTTATCCAATGCAATCATATATTTTTCTAGAACCTTTGGATCTAGGTGTGGTTGTCTCCTACTCTCTCCCCCCCCTCACTACCATGTGCTGGTGTTGAAAGCCATGATGGATGATAGTATTTAGGTGTCAAAACATATGTTAACGCATGCAATGGAACATTTAGCATTTCCCATCGGTTTTCCACCTCTACACGAATATAATTGTACAAGGTGATATCTCTAGGCTCAAAAATGTCTTTAATATGGCCCAACATGCTATCCATTTGCTCATACACCTCCCCAATTATTGGCCAATCTGAATCTGCAAACTTGATCATGTAATAAATTGGTTTGGTGATTTGCATTACATATTTAACCTGTGACCAAAAGAACATGTCAAGAATAGTGTCCTTGGCTACCTTAGCACCATCTCTATCAGTGTTAATTTCCTCACATGACTCAGATATCACCATATTAGTTAAAGCCTGTCTCACCTTCATCGGCAGCCTAAAGGTGAGGTAATAACTTGCAAATATTGTTTTTGCAAGTTTAAGCAACTGCAACTTGGAGTAAGTGCCATAGAAGTAGTTTACCCTTGTATGCCCTATGACAAATTTAACGAGTTGCTTCCCTCTCCTGCAAAGCTCATTAATCCACCCACATTCTTTATGCTTCACAATATCATGCATCACAAGGTTCAATGTGTGCACCAAGCACCCAGACCAAAAGATGTGTGGATGAGTATGCTCAATAATTTTTCCTGCTGCCTTAAAATTTGCTGCATTATTTGTGATCACTTGAACCACATTATTCGGACCATCATCTCTAATTGATTGCAATAAGAGATCTGCAATGTTTTGGGAAGTTCCACTGATGGAGGAGGAGTCATGACATGTAATAAATACTGCACCACTAGCAAAAACACCGAGAAAATTTATCAAATATTGGTTTCTAATATTTGTCCACCCATCTGATATAATGGATACCCCACAATCAACCCACACATTTGTAAAATGTGTCAAAGATCTTTGAACCTTCGCTTTTTCTCTTTCTAATAACATTGTTTTAGCTTTCTAATAGTTGGGGGCCTTGTATCCTTTTGGGGCTTCATTGATGGCCTACCATTTCATGCCAATAGGGAGAGCGGAGCACATTGAATGGTGCACCACAAGCACAAATAAATCGGGCTGTCTTTCCATCCACATCATCCCTCCCAGCAACATTTAGGAAATCCCCTATTGATCTTTTACCTCCAGAGCTTGCAGAAGTACCATGAGGAGATGAGCTACCAAATCTGGACGTTGCACTTGATTCAGACTGAGTTTTTGTTTCTTGCTTTGTTGTTGTGCAACCTCCTCTATTTGGATGCATTTTCTTCTTTGTTCAACTGAAATGTTTGGGCAAATTTGTATCCCCACAACACCCTTTTTATCATCACTGTCCATCACCCCACAAAGATGCCTCCTCACATGGGTATATGAACCACTAAATGGTTTTCCTCCATGAAAACTACGAGGGGACAAAAATTTGTAGCTTCCACCACCTTTTCCCCCTTCAAGTTTGGTCACAGTTCCATAAGGGTGTCAATGCAACTTTCCCCTCTAGTGTTTCAGTGTTCCCTTCAAGTTCATTGCCTTCCTCTTCAAACCCTTCCTCCTCATCATACATTGAGTCACTCATATGAGGACCACTATCCTCTTGTTCTTCTTCCCTTCCATTCCTACTCCCCCTTGCCATCATGAAAACCAAAAGTGAAATGATACATAGAAGCCAAAAAAACACCATCTTGGAATATGAATATAAGTGGTGGACAACCTGCAACTAAATGAGCAAGAAGAAAGAGTAGGAGAGAGAGGAGAAAAATACAAAAAACAATGACAAAAAAAATGAGGGAGTTTGGGGTTTGCACTTACCTCTTTAGCTCTTGTAGATGGAAGCCCTTCTTTACTCCTCCAATCTCCTCCTCCTTCTCCTAGCTCCTCCTTCTTCACTCCTCCAAGCTCTCCTCAAGTCTCTCCTCTCTTTCTCATCTTTTTCTCCTCTCTTTTCCAAGCTCTCTTCTCCTTTCTTCTCCAAGCTCTCAAAAAATACAAATGAGCAAATGAGAGGTGAAAGAGCCTTTTAATCCGTTCATTCCCTTCCCTAACCCAACTTAGATGCACCCCCAACCACTAGATAGAAATAAAATTATAATATAAAAAAAATGTGGGATCGCACGACGGAACTAACCAGCTGCCCACAGAATCGGTCACGATCCGTACGAATCCAGCCCCAAAACGCGGCGTTTCAACCAAGTGATCCACCGCCCGAAATGTGTCTCAGTAATTCCAAAACGCAGATTGGGTTGGACTATTCCCACAAGGCAAGAAGCCGCAATTTCTGGGAAGCATTTCAAGTAGTGGATCACCCACGGATCCATATGGGTCGTGTTTCAGTGTTTTGATTCGAGGGGGGCGTTTCATGCAACAATGGTTGGAACAAACTTATTGTGGAGATCTAAGGCAGCCTTCAAATCACTATTGAAGTCAATCTTGGAAGCATCATTGAAGACAACTTGGAACACTATTGTAGACATCCTTGAAAGCATTATTGGAGTCAATCTTTGAAGCAACTTGAAGCACTATTGAAGGGTGTTCTGGAAGATATATTGAACGAAATTTTGGAGCATTGAAGATTGTTGAAGGCACCCTTGCAAAGCATAATTGAAGACCTTGTTGGAGAAGTGCTTGAAATTATTGAAGTAAGTCTTTAAGTTATTGTTTTCTAGCAAGTTTCTAGAGAAGAGGTTGTTGAGAGGATTGGAGTCCTCATTTTTGGCCAAGTTGGAGCTTGGAGTTGTTGAGAGGATTGGAGTTCTCAAGTAGACCAAGTTGGAGCTTGCAATTGTTGAGAGGATTGGAGTCCTAAATTTGTCCAAGTTGGAGCTTGGATTTGTTCATGGTTGGAGCCTTGAATAGGTCAGATATTTTGTTGTACAAGTTGGAGCCTGATTTATTGTAAAAAGAGGATTGGAGTCCTCATTATCTTGTTAATAAAATTATTTTTGTTCAAATTCTTGTGTTTTTGTTTAACTTGTGATAAAAATCTTAACTAGCATAATATAACAATTGAAATAAATATTGATTCACCCCCCCCCCCCCCCCCGCCTCTCAATATTTTCAACAAGAAAAATATTATTTTTGTGCTTGTGTAGGTTCTAAAAAGTCAAATCGGCCTCACCACATGAATGGGTGTGACCCTTAGTCAAAACCCACCTCCTTTGACCACTATATATAACCATTCGACCTCCATTTTGGCATCAATTTAGATCATCAAATACATCTGTTTTCTGTTCACACATGCAAAGGAGGAGGAGAAGAGCAAGTCTGATTAGAAGTTTGACCAACGTTGACCTGATCTATTTGACCAAGTTTTTTGGGTAGTTGATCGAGTTCTATTTTGGACAGATTGAGAAAAGTTTGACTGAGGCAATTGACCGAATTTCTAAGGCATAGTTGACTGAAATTTTAAGGAAATTGACCAAACTTCTAAGGCACATTTGACTACAAGTTGACCAAGATTTCCTGAGTAGTTTGACCAAAGGTTGGCCGAGATTTTCTAGGTTATTTGACTAAGTTTGACTGAGTTATCCGAGCCAACAGCAAGAGGTCAAAATTCAGCCTGTTTGACTCAAGGTTGACCAAATTTATTGGTAGTCGTAGAAGGCCAAATTTAGGCCAATTTGACCAAGTTTGACCAAAGCTAGTTTGTTGGTGTAGTTTGACCAAAATTTGACTTGGAAAAATTAGATTGTAAATTTGTTGAACTGAAAACTTTCTCCTAGAAAAGAATGTTGGGTTTTCTACCGAGTTTAGGTTTCCTAGTTTGTGTCTATTGAGTCTTGACCACATGTGTGTCAACTACCCCAAGAAGCAGAGTACATGTCAATGGATAAAACTTTTTAAAGTCATCATCATCATTTAGCTTCCAGATATATCATTGTAATCCCAAATTCTACAATCATTTAGGCCTTTATTTTAAAAATGACTCTAGTATGACTATGAATCCATGTAAAAACATCTAGGTAAACCTTTGATTCTTAGCAAAGAGTTTCACTCTAGGGAGTTTTTTACCCTTCGCTAATTATTCGCGTTTCTGAACCCAAATGATTGGCAAAGTTTTTCTCCCACATCCCCCAAAGCTAGAGTGGGGCTTGATGGTAAGGTCTTAGGTGAGTCACAGCGTTATCAAGTCTAAATATTTTTATCATACTAGATCATTTGTGTTATGCCGCAAAATTTGGTTAAGTCTAAGAGGTTAGGTGTTAATTGTAAAATTCCCCTTCTAATGGGATGACTATGTAATATCTTAATGTAAAAAGTGTTGTCTAGGAATATTTTTGGTGGATGATTACTCATAATTAGACATCATCACCAAAATATTTTTTAGACCCACTTTGAGGGTGGAAAATATGTGTAATCCCCTCTTGAGTCTTTTATTTTATTTTCCAGTGAAAATGTCGAAATAATTAAATTGGAAAAATGTCAAAAATTTAAATGAGAGAAAATTAAATTCTCTTCAAGTGGGAAAATTATCAAAAAAATTATTGAGGTCCTTTTCAAAGTCAAAAGTCAAAAAGGACTCATTTCCAAGGCAGAAAGTCCCAATCCAAAAATCCATTGGGCCAAAAAAAAAATTTCTCAAGAAAATCGAATTTTTGGATCAAGGTGGTTATTTGAATGCGAGAATTATGATAATTCAATTTTTTTAAGATTCTCCAGTGGTCCAAAACCATCCAGAAGTCAACATTCGGTCCATCCAGCGCAACAATCAAGAAAATTGAATTCTTTTGGAGATTTGTGCACTAGTTATCAAGGGATCAAATTAATTTGACAAGGATCAAGCCATGGATCAAGGAAACTAGTCATTATTTCCAATTGGAGGAGTTTGATGCTCTCATCTTCCATTAGTTACTAGGTTTAGAAAATCATTCTAACTTGATTAATCTAGCAGGTATTTCCAGATTTTGAGGGTTTTAATGTGTATCTAGCCCCTTTTGATCTAATAACTTCATCTCAAGTGTGTAGAGACTATATGGTATTCAAATCTTGGGCGTGAGGGGAAGTCTTCGGTTGGACCAGCCAACTCCCAAGACAAGAAGCTCAAGAGCCCATTGTGTTAAACTTCCAGGACTTATCTAACGATTGTTTTGCAAAGATCTTAGCCGTGGAATTAATATAAAATCTCATTTTACTCATTTATCTCCAATTTAGTTGTGCAATAAAGATGAATCCACTAATAAAGAGCTATAAATTCATTGTGAATATTGTAGATAAATTGTAAATAATTTTTCTAACCCTTGTAATTATTTTTCTTTGTATATATAGCCTATTGGGGTTTTGATTTCTCATTTTCTTGTAGATCTAGAGGGATGGCTAGAGCTTTGTCATTTTGCAAGTGCCATACTCCAAGATCAAAGACAAATTCGAATCTTTTTATGGATATTAGCCCTCACCTAGCCTCGCGGCTAGGGTTTGGGCATTATTGCACATTGAAGGAAGTTGTCCAAACATTTGAAAAGGACTGTAAGCGTTTGGGCCCTTGATCTAGACTTTGAAGGCCTAGATCCACCCTCCTTGAGCCTCTATCGCCCAATGCTCTATCAACCTTGGAAGCCGCAAACCCTACAAGGGTTAATTTCATTGCAAATCGGGGTTTTCATAAGGGTTTATCATTTCAAACATTTTGCAAATAATTTTTGTGGCTACAAATCATATTTTTGGCATCCAATCTAACTTGTTTTCATTGCAGGCTTCATTGAAAAATTTTGAGGGCCAAAAAGTCTAATCTCTAGGCCATTTGAGGTAGTCGTAAGGGTTATTATGCTAATTAGCCTTGGTCGCAAGCCTAATAGGCCAAGATAAGCCTAGTTGCAAGGGTTGGAGGCATCATAAACTGGTTGCATTTTATCATTCTGTTGATCTGACCTTGTTACAAGCCTAAAAAAAATTTTTACAAGGGTTTGGTATTAGTTTTTCAGTGAAGAATTGCGTCTACAAGTTCTGATCCATTGAAAACTTGTTCATAAACTAACTATGGTTGATTTACTAGCCTATTATCATCATTGCGCAGGGGTTTTATTTTCTATTTTGGGTTTGGGAACTCGTTTATCCTTCAAACTTTGGCTCTAGCCCTAGCCGTAAGGCATAGAGCCTTTCTAGCCTTGGCCGCAAGCATTTTCAGGTATGCTCCCTCTTATAGTAGTCTAGGGCTAACATATTTGTGGTTGCATGTATAGAGTGGCTCTTTGGAAGGGTTTTTATTGCTTGTTTGTGGCCGAAACATTGAAATTTAAGTGCTTACCTTGATATATCATTCACCCAGGGAAGGCCGCAAGGCTTTAAGGCCTTGATCCTCCTCCATTAGCATCTTTTGCACACTGTCATAAGTAATCAGACCTGAAGAATTTCATTACAGTGCCTAATCATAAGAGTAATCATATTAATAAGGCCCTAAAAACACTAAAATTGTCACATAATAATCATAACAAGTGTTTTGGCTCTTGTTCCTTACATTTTTGGTGACTGATCTAAGCTACAGTGGACTGATATCTCTTGACAGTGGTATCTTCTGAGGTATGGTGCATTCTTTCCATCTCTGAAGTTAATCATTGTGTATCATCGTTGGCGTTTGGCTAACTACAAGCATTTGCATTGGTGTTTCTCTTGTTAATCTCATTTCAGTGTTAGGGATAGCCTTGTCTTCTAGTTAGATTACTAACCATCTCTTTTTGTTTCTCTCTTGTCAAGAGTTGCATTGCATGGTTTAGTTTTTTTGTTGCATTTTCTCATTTAAAATCATTGTTAGCAATCTCATTTCATTGTGCTTATATAATTGTATAATCTTGAAGTTTCCCTTGTTTATAATTGCTACATTATATAAGTGGAAGAGAATCCTAATAAGCACATCTAATATTTTGACATCATTGCTTCATTGAGTAATTTTAAAGTGTTTCACTAATTGCAATTGGCATCTTGTGATCTCATGTTCACAATTTGACAATTGACAATTTGGGTTACATGTGGTTTAATATTGTTCATATTGGAATTTGGAGCATCTCACATATTTGTAATCTCTTTGAAGCAATTTAACTTCATTCACATCCTCATTCTAGAGCTTGAATTGCATTGTTAAAACTTACTTCCAAGCATAATCTTGGTTGATAGAAATATAGGGCAACCTTTTCGACCTTTCAATTTGAGAAGTTAGACCCCCATTCACGATTAACACAAGTGACCTTGCAGTTCTCTTGTGGGCAATCCCTTGTAGGAACATAGGCACTTGGGTGGTTAGAAGTCTCGAGCAAGCATCATTAATGAGGCCCTAGCCTCTTTCCCCAGCAGTTCTCTCTACAACCCTCTCTGTGACTAGCTTCAAAACAAAATGAGAAGGATCTCAACTAGACTAGGCATTTAACTAAAATTGACCAAGACTTTTGAATTTCACCTAGATAAGTCTAGCATTCTTCATTAACCATTGATAATTGATATTGAGAGCATAATTTATTACAAGCTTTACATTATTGTTCCCATTGTTTGAAATGTCTTTGCTCATCTATCTATTGTCTTTGGTGCTTGCTCTTCATTTGCATATTTGTTTATATTGTAGTTTGATACAATGATCACTATTGTGCAAGTATTTTAATTTCATCCGAGCATTTAAGGCACTAGTCTCTCATCTAATTGAATATATTTGGTTGTGCTCTATAATCTTGCTTGCCATATAATTTTAACTCAAGTTACTAAGATAAGCAATTTTATCTCCTAGATTTGTTGTTTCCAACAAGTTTCCCATTATTTTCCCACCTCTTAAGGACCACCCCCCTTAGCTTGCCTAGAAGATAGCTTAAACAGAGTGAGTAGGGATCAAAGTGAAAGACCCTACCCTAAGCATTGCGCCAGAAAGTTTATACCTTGCAGGGTTGGAAACTTTTCCCGCACTAAGGTGTACAACTTGGGCGACAACAATGTCTCTTTGTGTGCTTGGTTGTCTCCTTATGATCCTACTATCATTATTGCATTAATATTGAGATTTTCTATGTATACTTACTTAATGATGTATGTGACATAAGTGACTTTGGTTAAAGAAATCATTGGAAAGTAATTATCAGAATAGAAGATTAGAATTTCCATGAAAAATCAACAATAATTCCCATTGTTTGGGGTCAAAATGTTTACTAATAGTTCCTTTTACTTTAATATATGTGATATGCATGGATACTCTCGAGGACGAGTGGTTATATAACAGGAGGTAGAGCTCAAGCTACAATTGGCTTTTGCTTGCTTTACATCCCTTGTTATTCTTTTGCATTTTGACATTTGGCTCATGCTTTTTATTTTCTCACAACGGCATCAACCTTAGGTAAATCCAACCCCTCCTTTTCGTAGGGGCCAAGGCCATGAGGGAACTAGTATGAGCGACTAACAACAACCAATTAAAAGATGGGATGACAAACATCAAGGAATGACAAGTGTTAGGTATGAATAACATGGAGTACTACCATCATCAGACCCTCTTATTTGTGCCTATCTTTGACAGTGAAAGAAAGACCCTAAGGAAAGTCATTGTGGACTAGGGACACATGATAACCACCAAAGGTGAAGTAAGGAAATAACCACACAGCCAACAATAGTCAAAAACCAATTTCAACCTGTCATCATACTAGAATGCCTTAAGCATTAATGACAGCACATGAATGCAAAAATGGTTAAAGTACCTCACGAGTCACATAGATGACCCACCATCATTGGATGAGTAGGCTAGATGTATGAACGCACTAGTCAGAGAATAGAAGAGAGGCATCTAAGGAAGGCTGGCTATCTGTGGATCATGGTAGGGATGCTGGCTGTCAAGCTGAGACATAGGAGAAAAAAAATTTCCCTAGGGTTACCCATGTATATGGATGGGTAACAGGTCCCACATACATTTTGCAGAATTGTTACTCGATATGAATGCTAATATATTTTAACAGGCTTACAATACAGATATTTCTAAATTAAACATCTGATGAAGGTAACTAACAGTGCATGACTAGCAGAAAATTAAAAGTGTCCTCTGGAGTCTGGACTAAGAACCAAAACATGAAAAGAAGCAGAAACCAGGCCCAAGACAGAATTTCCCTGACTATTTTATCTCCCAAGCCACTAAACAACCTTAGAATAGGGAGAAAATTCCACAAAAACCTTAGCCACTTTAGAAACGTGAAAGAAGCCTCTGCTTTGGATAAATCTAGTCCAGCCATGATGATTAGCAGTCAGCACAATACAGATCAGTCCATTCGAACTTGAACATAGTTTCTGTGATGGCTATCTTTTGGCCATCAAATCCCTTACATGTGTTTAATATTAGGACATTTATACATTGCTTTGATGTGATCCAACTTGCTTCAGTTGCTGCATGTACTACGAAGATTTTAACCACAAGAAAGTTGTCAAACTCTACTATTCAACCTTGGGGTCTTCTTTTGTTGTATATATATATATATATATAGGCATCTGCTTTACATTCCCAAAATACCATCCCTTCACAGCAAAACACTCAGTATCCATCTACTAAAGTAAACCATTTCAAGCACTATCAGTTGCTGCAGTAAAAAAGAAGCATGAATAACCTATCTGCAATCAACAATTATTGACAAATGGTCTCAGTTAACAGTGAAATTCCACTTGCCTTGAGGAAATCGTCTCAAGCACCATCAGTTGCCTCAATCAAAAAGTACATGCACACTAACCTGTTTGAAATCAATAATTATAACAATTACACAGAACACGCATACTCTTCATATTCTAGCAGCAAAATGTTTATGATAGATTAAACAGCCTTGAGTGGTGCTTGACCAACTGCCAACAATGGTTTCCACAACATTAAAGCTTGAACTAAATGCTAGCAGTGTAAAAATTAAATGAAATATCACTTAATCTTGAATCTAACTATGAGCAGGATAAACAACAATGTTGATGGATACGTCATGGCAGAAGGCATCTTATCAACACAACCTTTATCTTTACTTGCAAGAAGTGAAGAACAAAAGTTCAAGTAATATGAATCTAAGTATATCCAGGGAAGAGATCAGACACACAAACCTCAGGACGCAAGGATGACATCGGCAGAACATGCAACATAGTGCATCCAGCATCCAAACAAAGTCTTTCTGACAATTCAGGCCACTGCAAAGATGCCAGTATACGCCTTCGGTGGCTATCAGCATGGATCTGGACCTGTATCAGATCAAAACTAAGCAGCTCTCTTGAAGTCAGCTGATCTAAACATTAAAGAACAAAGCTCCAAATACTGAAAAACCCAATAAAGTGCAAATGATATAGATCTTTCCAGAACAAATAATTCATCTCCCAACATCAACATAAATATGTCGCTGATTTATTTCAAAGAAGCAAACAATGTTGCTACACTTACCCCAAGTGCCTTTGCAATACCAAGGAAGACACGCTCCTTTCCAATGCTATATGCCCCAACCACCACTAGTGTTTTTGGGTCCCTAGAAAGTGCATTCTTTGTAACCTTGACTACATAATTTATGACGTCTTTTTGTGGTGGAAATCTGAGAAAAGATTAAAACAAATCTTTTACTTTGCAATCTCAGAAATAAAAACTGAATTAAGCATAAAAAATTCAATCTAAACTGTGAATAAAACTATGCTTTCATAATTGTACCTGTACTTGGGATCACAGTAAGTTGTATCTAGATAGAGAGTATGGATGTGTGCATTTCTCAAGACAGGATAGCTCTGCATTTCTTCACAAGCTCGAAAGTCACCTGTGTGGAGAACATGTCTACCGTCTTTAAGCTCAAAGTATATCAAGGCTGCTCCTGGACAATGGTTTGCTTCAAGCATCTGCACTTTGATCCCATCAATAACATGTAGACTATCTACTTCCAAAGCATGAATAAACCTGCACAAAAGCCAACATCTTCACTTATCCAGAAGCAACCCTTGTGACTATATAGTTGGTAAAAATGTTGTTAGCACTCTGTAGAGGAATTACCAACCTACAAACAAACTTCAATAAAGATAATAATTTTACATCTGAAAGTATGAGAATTGAGATTCTAGACATGAATTAAGCCAAAACAAATGTCATATATTCCAGTTAAGAAGCTGAGAAAGCCGGATGTCTTTGTGACATTTAAAGAAAGAGAGAGGGAAAAGGGATTTACAGCATATTTAAATAATCTAAGCTGCATATATAGAGCAGCCCAAAGATGCATTTTAATACTACGACTCCAGAATCGAAAAATTCACATTTAAAAAAAATAATGTCAATTGGGTCATTGTGCAACAGTGAAGCTAGGCGTATTAGGCTAACCACCATGGTTCAAATACCATGCAAGCATGAATTAGTGGTTGGGTGACTGGTCCTGGTGTAAGTCCTTGGCAATTTTGACAGGAGACTACCCCTTGCCACTGAAGCTTGGCCAAAAGGAAGGGTGCTTGTGAATAGTGGTTCACCCTTCAACAGTTATCTTGCCCGTTAAAACCAGCTATTTGTGGTACATGACAAATTGAGGTTGATTGCAATGATTCTGGCATTTAAAGAAAATAATTTTAAACAAATATCCAAAAGATACTCACTTTGTGTCCACTGAAAGACACAACGCTAACAGACGAGCAGTAGCAGATGTACAATAGATGGGGCCATGGGACCAGTGCTTGCTTAAACCACCATAATGATCAGAATGAAAGTGTGTCAGAAAGTATCCAGTACAACCATCTACTGATCCATATCGAAATGCATCAACCGTAAAGGATGTACCTGTAAAGAACAACAGTAAATGAGAATTCAGATGACTCATTCAGGTCAAGCAAACAACTTCGTATGGATCACAACGATGAAATGCTTAAATAGATAGGCACATTAACGTAAATAAAATAAATTTTACTTAAATTTAGCAAAAAGAAATTGTATTAAAGTCAAAAATGACCAAAAATCAGACGATGGAAGTTTAGATTGAGCTCCATGCATTGTGTTATGTAAATAAATAATTATAATTGTATATTAATTATGTAGAGGCTATATCTAAAACAGGCCCTCATTGTAATAAATCATTCATATATATATATATGCATATTCAATTCGTGTGTAATATATGGTATCAGAGCAAATAACACATTGCTGAACTAATGAGAGGGAGCTATGTAAGCAATCATAACCTAAATCTAATATCTCAGAGGTAACTGCAAAATCTTAAAAACAGCCAATTTATGGAATACAGATTAGTATTACAAAGAAACTGTTAAGTACAACTCATCCTACTATGCTAGTATTATGCTGGTACCATCATATTTGAGTTGTGAAGTGTTACAACATATATTGCACACGTGATTTTAATCACATGGTTCAGATTTTGTTTTGCCAAATGGTATAATGATTCTAGCCTTCCAAAGGTTGGAACGTGGCTAGAAGTTGCTTCGTTCATCATGCTCTTCATAGACCAATTTTATGGTCACCTAGTCATGTTCTAGTCATTTCTTTCACTTTGTGTTGCATGGTTAGTCCATGTCTTAGTTGTAATTGTATTCTAGCATGGTGGTGTATTTGCCTAGTGTTTTCCTAGATTCATATATGTTCCATAATTTACCTAGGTAATCTGTTTTTCATATATTATCTTCACCTTTTGCCTACATGGAACCCATTTCACCCACACAATTTCAGCACACCATCATTTTACCAAGGTAGTTTGTGTATCACATTACATCTCCACCTTTTACCTGGGTAAAATCTACATTCACTTCATTCAATCTCCTAAACATATTTTGCTTATAATTCCCTAAGTTGTATTCTATATCAACCCTTCATTTCTTATATTTCGACTTTTTCCAATGTGAACACACCCCACTGGTTTGGAATATTTTAATTAAATCCTAACCCTTGTTTGAGTGCTTAATTATTGGCTTATTAATGCATTAATGTCTTAATCCTTTATTAAGATTTATTCCCTAAGTTTTATTGCTGATTTTATCACTAAGGAACACAACTTTATGTCTATGTGGTACATAACATGAAACTAGCACTTCCCCTTTGGCACGAATGTCAAGGCAACTCCCTAAAAATAGAAAATTAGTTTTATCTAAAATTAACCCTGCTCACACATGCTAAATTGTTTTTTTAGTTATCATTATCTTTTAGTACACATACTAAGGAGGTCATTGAACCTTGAGTTGACTAGGAGATTACTTGAGCATGCATTCTAGGTTTTGCCCACTCATAGATCCAGCTTGGTACAACTTTATAAATTCACGGATTTGCGATGACAATGGCTAGATACAAGTGTAAAATAGTGTGTAATGGAAACTTGTACCTTATCGTGGTAAGATTTGTGCCCTTTTTATTGTCTCACCCTTTTGTTGGAATGTGAAGTCAGTATGCCTCTAAGTCAATATGGATGGCTTGTTTCAAGCGAGAGTTTGATCCAAACTGGAAATCGCCCTTACTGTTACTTCATCCTTTTTGTGACTTTTAAATATTCCCAGAAGTCGCTTCTCCTTGAAATGGCATCTCCAACCTTCAATCTTTGTGTGTGCTAAGATACAAGATTCGAAAACAAAATAAAGCTCCCTCACAAGATAGTTCAAGTGCTTGGACCAATTTACCTGCAAAACAAGAAAACTCTAATGGGCTAGCCCCCTATTTGATTCTCTCCATGTGACTAGCTAGCCCCTTAATGGCAAAAATTGTTAGTCTTGGAATAGTCTTTGAACCTTGAATTTCATGCTTTACACAATACTTCATAACACAGTGATCAACAATTGAGCTGCCCCCATGGGCTCTTGGAATATATTTATTAATCACCAAATAAGTTGGAATTATTATACCTGAATCATATATCAAGAAGAAGAATAAAAACAAAAGCCATTCCACCAATGTACAAAAGAAAATTCTACAAGGGTTTGCAAAATAAGAGCTCTTTATTATGATCAAACTTGTCTCAATTGACAACATCACAATGAGGAGAGGCTAGCAGAGAAAATTTTAAGGATGGATTTTTTTCTTAAAGTTTAGAAACCTTGGCGAATCTTACTAGTCCCTGATATGTAGACTATAAAATCTTTGGTGATATTTTTGTAAAAATATTCAAATTCCTAATCATTTTATATAGTCTTTATAAAATATTGGCGATTTTTAAGATATAATAAATTGATAGTATAAAACTTGGGCGAATTTGTTTTACGAAAAAATGGAAATTAGCAAATTATTTTTTTGGAAAAACCATGGAAAATTACTCGACCTGCGAATATTAGACCCTAAAATTTTCCATGGAGGCTAGCCTTTTATAGAAAAAATTATAACGGCTAGCTAACGACTAATATGACTCTTCCTCAATAAAATATTCACTAGTGATCTACATGTTGAACACTTCATAAATTAATTCATAAAATATTACAATATAATTTTTAATTCACCCATAAAGGGTCAACTTGGACAAATTTCCACAATTTAGATCAAGATTCCCTTTGCTCATGGTCCATTCCTCAACTAATTGGTCCACCAAGTCTCCAACAGCTAGTTAGACCCTTCAACAATAGTTGACTTCATCAACAGCTAGTTAGTGTTAGTTTGTGTAGCTCGAACAAGTGTTCTAGTATCAAGTGGTGTCTATCGGGCGAGAGACACATTTGGATTAATTTTCTCCAATGCCCATAAAAAAACTTCTAAGGAAATTTTTCTTAAGTAAAATTAATTAGCAAGTTTGATTATTTTCTTAACTTAGGAAAAGTGGTTAATTAATCGAGATTAATTGAGACAAACCAATTTCTCTCTAGTGACTTCTAGAAAAGTAACTTTTAAAGTCAAGATGATCTTAGCCATCGATTGGGAATAGATCATGGTCATTGATTAATCAACGAGAGATTATAATAGGAGAATGATGGGCATTTGGAGAACACATTTATGTGACAAATTTTCAAAGAAATTCTTCACAGAGATTCCAGTTTTCCCAGAGAAGGAAGGAGGTCAAATTATTCTGTAAGACAAAGCCTCGATTTTGTTGCCAATTTCCAGATCCATTTGTTGGGAGCAAAACGAGTGGGTTTCTAGAGTTGTTGGAGGCAAAGAAATTCACTAAAATAATTTTCTAGAGGCAGTGCAAAACATAGTTTTAAAAACCGGAACTAGTGACTGGACTGGTCCACCTAATAAATCAAGTTTCAAACCAGAACCAATCAACCGTGACTGGTCAGGTCTAAATGAACCAGTGTTTAAAAAAATACATTAAATAACCAATTTTTAATGAAAAAAACTATTTTTAAGATTTAAAACCATGATTCCAAACCAATGGACACAAAATATGCAAAGTTTGCTCATATATATACCATGTAAAGGTGAATATCAAAATGGCACCAAGTGCAATACATATTAGCAACAAAATATATAATCAATAAGGCTCTAAATGGCTTCTAGAGTGCAACTGCTTGAGTCACAAACTTCTCTATTGTTTCAGTGACTTGAGTCTCAAACTTCTGAAGGTATTCTGCCCTAATATGCCCTATTACTTCATTTAGTGCTCCACATGGCTTTACATGGCCTCCTATCCCAACCAAGTGTTGCTTGAACCTGTTAATACCCCCTCCAATAGATTTTTGGCAATATTTGCAAATCATTTTGTCATCAATCATATCACAATGAGCCCATGCAGTATGCTTGGCTTTTGTAGGCATGATGACTACTACTTAGCTCAAACTCTTTGTTGTTCCACTACTCCAGCAAAAACTCAACATTGTCCAAGCTCCCAATCAAACTCTCAAAAACTCCAAATGAGATGTGTGAGACAAATGACAGGGGTGCACTCCTTTTAAAGGCTTGGAGAGGGTGCTTTTGGAGGGAAACAACCCTTATTTTCCCTCCAAAACACCCTGGAACCTTCCTAAACTGCGTTGTATGGGTCCTCCACGACCTTGCCAGTGTATCGGCCAGTTAGAACTGGTTTATGTAATTTTTTGGCCAAGAGGTGAGTTAAACCCGATTTTTGCCGATTTGACCCAATCGGCTAATGAACTGGTCGGTTTGACTAGTTACTGATTCAAACTGACCGGTTTTTAGAACACTGGTGCAAACTTTAGGAAGAGATAGTGCGCATTTCGAATAGCCAGTAAGAATTGTTGGAGGAAGTGTGAGTTGCACAGAGAGGGCCAAGTTAGTTTGCAGAAGGAAATCATGGATTTCCAATTTGATTTGGCAGTAGAAGTGAAGGAAAAATATTGTCAGAGCTTTGCTAGTGCCAGGCAAGCAATTGATGTAATCCTTGATTGGTTGAAGAATTAATAATATAAACCCTCATTTACAAAACTGGTTTACCCCACACTGGGGTTTTTCCAAGGACATCTATCCAAAAATATCGATGTATATTACTTTCTTTCTAGTCAAGTGAGGAATAATGTGGTCTTTGACTCCTTCCAAGATGATTTTCTTCACCTTGGCATCTCTCCTGTTATGCTAATCCAACTATTGACTGTCATTGGGGGCAGCTAGGACATTATCCACAAACTCCCATGCCCCTTGTTCCTCCAACACGGTTGTAGCTCTAATACCACTTGTTATAGCTTTGATACCACTTGTTATAGATCTAACCCAAAGATATTATACGAGAATAGAAATAAACCCAAGAACAGCAAGATCAAATATAGGTAAATGCTTCTTTATTAATCAAACCCTTAAGGTAGGGCAACACCATACATTCACTCCTTAAGGAAGGAGAACACTCCACAAGCCATATGCCTGTTCATACAATTTTCCTTGACTATCTCTATGTGGAGTCTCTAGCCTCTATATAGACCTCATACATACAATACCATGGATCATTACCATGGTTCCCTCATACCATCAACTAATACCATGGGCCCATTACATTATTATTAACTACTTGTGGTCCCTTACCTGATATGGGTTAACCACCTTATTTATTACTATGGCCCATCCCATTATTACATTATTACCTTGGTACCTCCCTTGGTACCCCATATTATCCCCCCTAGGTATATAACAAACACCACGCCAATCCTCTCACGCTATGAGCAGAAATTGGACGCTCCATCCAACCTATCCTCAAATCTGAGACCCTAGTATGCCATTCTACCAAGTTGAACCACTTAGAAACCCTAGTGACCAAGTCAAACTAATGAATTTTCTCCCTCTGAACGTTGAACCTATTCCTAAAAATAAAACATTTTGCTTGGTCTTCAATCAGAGGCTATGCTCTAATACCATGTTAGATTTCCTTAAAACCCAGTAACTGATTTATGATTTTCTAAGCATGCAACCAGAAATACAACTAAACTGTTGTTTTGAAACTTAAATCACAAATACTACTGAGTTTTCTAACCATAACATGCACAATGAAAGTAAATAAAACTAAAGACAAACACATGCAACACATAAAACATCGATTATACCTAGGAAACCACAACTTTGGGGAAAACCTACAAACTATGTGTTACTCTATTAGCTTCAGCAAATTTATCTTCATAAATTATTACAGCAAGGGAACACTTTCCTTTTACAACAAAAACCCATATGAACAACTCCCAAGCAAATCGATTTGCCCCCTGCAAGTGACTTGGCGTGTACACCTTGCATAGTATGATCGTCTTCGCACTTATGCATGTTGTATGTTCATACAATACAACCCTCCTATGCCCTTTTGCGTGTTGTATGGCCGCATTGATATTAAGCTGAAATAAAGGTCGTGCGGCCCTCTCTTTCTCTCTGTTAATCGTTGAACTTGTTGCAGAACTATTGACACCCTAATCTCCTTTATTGGGCTAACACACACACTTTGTTGCAAATCGAACTAACCACTTTTGCATCTTGCTCCCCCCTAATAAGTCAAATTGGGCCCCACCATGATCTTCAATTGTTGATATTAACTCATGATGAAGGGATGAGAACTAATCATTTGTTGACTAGACTTTTAAATTTTTCCTAAGTCCAACATTAGAAAATAGTAAATTAAATTAATAATCTGCTAAATGTTTGTTTTGTGGATCCCTCTGCAAGCCTTGGCACCTAGGCAAGCAGAACCCTTACTACTCTACTCCACTCAACATGGAAAAAGCAGGCCAAAGAAAGGGGTAATTTATGCCTCCACGATTGATCTCTCCATTACATGTATACACTCAAGATGTGGACCTTCATTGGCTAGTCACCTAGCGATGACACATAGCCATGAAGTCATTCCCCTTTGTTGCCACCTATTGTTACTAACACTTATGAATTGAAGGGTTGACCTTGTAAATGTCACCTCCCCTTAGGGGTTGGAAGTACCTAATAGGATCGATTACCTAGCCACCTCTAAAAAGTAGGGAACACTTTCATGGGACTTTATCTAGTTAAATATTTGAAAGTGATCCCAATTTGGAGTCTTACTATGCCTTTAACAATTAAGTATGGTCCATGTTACCTGCTCATATGCACATGACAGGGAACGAAGACCCCATTGCCCAATGGACAAATGTTTTCAGAAGATTAGAAGTCTAGAAGGGCATCTATGACCCTTTCTCTATCTCCTCTCTCTCTACTCTCAAATTCTATATCCCTATAGGGGCGTTGTAATAAATGAACACTGACATGATGAACTTTTGTAAAAAGCTTAGGCGATTTACGACCCAGTTACTAAGTGAGTCCACTCTATAGTGTTTTATCACTTGACTAATTATTTTTGCTCTTTAGCAACAACTAGTCGAGTTTTTTCACTCGCATACCTACAAAGTTGGATTGCAGCTTAATAATTCGGCCTTGGGTTGATCCTAATGTCTAGAATCAATGTATATTACCATGCTAGGTCATATCTAGAGTTACAAAATTTTACTAAGCTTTTCTAAGATGTTTTAATTAATTAAAATTTTCCGCGAGATGGGATTTTTAATTAATTTCCTATGTAATGATGTAAATAAGTGGCACTAGGAGATGTTGGTAGCACATGGGTGCTCAAAATTCAAGCTCAGAACACCAACATTATCCTAAGACCCACCTTGGGGGTCCAAAAATTATTATTCTCCTTTGAAAATCCACTTTCTCTAATAAAAGTGGATAAAAAGACAAAAAATGCAAAAAAAGTAATAACTAGGGGCATATTTAATGCCTCTCTGAGTCAAAGTGTCAAAGAAAGTGATATGGCATCCAAGTAAAGTCAAAGTTCAGTTGGTTGTTGATTTGGGAGGCCACATAAGAGGGCAAAATGGACTGCCACATAGGAGGGGCAAACTGGTGTTTTTATAGCCAGTTAAAAGGCCAAAATCCCACAAATTAGGGGCCCAATTCAATCAAAAAGGGAGGTTGAGTTGCACACTTGAAAGGCAGGCGAGCTTTGATGAGTTATGTGCCAAGTTTGAGGGAGTTAACTCCCCCATCCAACCACTTGTTGCACACGCAGCCTGTGAAAATTTCAAAATAGAAATCCTACTGCAGTGATAATATTATTCTTCTACTTATTAACTCAGAAATAAGTTATTCACAGTGTTCTTACAGTGAATATCAAAGTAAATTCTACTGCAATCTTCACAAATAAAATTCTGAAAGTGAATGCAATAACAACACAAGAATAACCATCACGACGACACAGTTATTTTTGGACAATCGTCCCCGGAAAAACACAATGTGGGAAAATCAGTGCAGCAGATGAGGGTTTCTTTATTATTCTTCAGCAAAATGCTCTTGTACAATATACAACAAACAAAACAGTAGTGAGGAAATTTATAGATGCTCCCTAACAAATCTCTGATCTAGGAGAAATGCTCCTCAACCCTCTGAATCCCTCTACGTCTTCCTGCGTCACTTTTCCTCACGTTGGCCCAACATCAGACTACTCTCACAAGCCCAGCGCCAACTTGCCTTGCACTGCCTCTTTCTGTGTCACACTTCTACGCTGGCTTTGTGTCTTCTTGCCTTGTACTCTTGACTGATGTTGATGCCCTCTCTCTCTTTCTCACCACAACTCTCCCTCTGATTCGATTTTCTCTTGCCGAACTTTGACCAGTGAAAAAATCGATCTTACTCGAGTAATTGAGTATCTGCCTCTGGTGTCTTTTCCAAGTGCCCATCAAGCCTCCTCTTATAATCCTCTTGTTGTTCAATCAACGGCCCAAATTAGATCTTAATCAATGGCTAGGATCATACTGGCTTGATCTCTGCCTTCTTCTAGAAGTTTCACCCATAATTTAGATTAATACCCATTAATTATTTTAATTTCCTAAGTTTAGACTTAAGGTCCCATTAAAAAATTTTAATTATTTTAATAAAACTGTCTACGGGTGGAATTTCCCAAAACGATTTCTGGGTATTGGAGAATGCATGTGTCTAAGCCTCCCTGCAAATTTTGAGACTTAGAGCACATCCGATGCTACCAGAAATCAACACGGCCAGCAAGAGATCACACTCAACCAACAAACTACCACGACAAGAGATCCACACAGGCCCCTTTTAATAGTCAACTCGCAACATGTCATGACAATAGGCATACATATGGGTTATGTGGATATTTGCATGGAAATCTGTAGTGAGTTAAGTAGGAAAGGTTCCCCCTTATTTCACCCTCCTTCTCCACTTGTCAACTAATGATCCTACGCATGACAATCAAGAGAGAATATGCTGCCAACAAAGGAGAAATAGTTGTTGCTATAGCCAGTCTTGAATCCACTTGGAGGATTCAAATTTCCTTGGGATGATCACCCCTATGCCACTTGTTGTGTTGCTTCTTATTGGGATCTTCTACCATTTTTCCTATAAATGTAACCCAGCTTTCATTGTTTGAACATGGTTGGAAGCTTGGAGTAGCAGGCATACATATGGGTTATGTGGATATTTGCATGGAAATTTGTAGTGAATTAAGTGGGGAAGACTCCCCCTTATCTCACCCTTCTTCTCCACTTGGCAATTAATGATCCTACGCATAACAATCAAGAAAGAATACACTGCCAACAGAGGAGAAATAGTTGTTGCTATAGCCAGTCTTAAATCCACTTGGAGGATTCAAATTTCCTTGGGATGTGTTGACCACTACCAGTGAACTCCCCATGCAGTACCCCCCCCTCTTTTCTTGGCAGAAAGGGGCAGCACTTGATCGACGTGTCTGTGCCATCCTGCAGTCATCAGCAGTTTCATCATTTTAATTGTAAACCCAGTCTGCATGTATGAATTGTAAATAATCCTAGCAGATATGAGTCGTGTATGTAATTTGCCTAGGTGGACCTAACTTTCTAGTGGTAATCTACGTCCCGAAAGGTTTTTCGTCTCACCGATCCATGATCGGCAAAGTTTTCCTTCAAACCTGACCCCAAAGCCGGGATGGATTTTGTCATTAGAATTTTAGGAGAATCCTAGTGTGTTGATCTGCTAGATTATAAGTGTGTCGCAGAAACTGGGTGATTTGTGAGGGTCTGTATTAAGTGGGTTTGTCCCCTTGAGATGTAAATTGTAAAAAGTCATCATGAAATGTGTCTTGAGGGTTGAAAAATGTTTTAAATCCCCTCATGAGTCCTAAGTCCTAGGTCCTAGGTGATGTTTCCGAAGGCTTAGTTCGATGATCCATTTAATAAAATAATAAAATAATAAAAAAAAGAAAAATTAAAAAAAAAATAGAGCAAAAACCCTAACTAATAAAATAATAATATTTTAAGTGAATGAATGCAAAATATTATTTTTAATAAATCGACGGATGAGATCAAGAGATGTCTTGATCCTCATCAACGGTCGAGATCATTTCGACATGGATCACTCGAACTAGCCGTTGGGATCATTTCCTTTAAATAGGGTGCTAGGGGTCATTTCAAAAGAGGGAATAAGATCTGTGAGTCTGGTACTAAAGAAGCTCTCTTGTAATCTGTTTTCTGGTTAATAAAAGAAGACTTTGGGGTCAAAATTTTAGCTGGTGTTACTCTCTGGAAATGCTGTGAGATTGTTTAATTTTCTGCATATTTTCTTTTCAGCCATTAATAATAACTTTTTGTAGAGTATTGTGGGCACAGGTATCTTGTTCACTTGCTAGGGTTTGAGTGTTGATAGGGTTTCTGAAGTAATGGCAGGTATCTCCATTACTTTTTGAAATCTAGCAACATTTTTGCCCTCTTTACTGATGGTTGCTTTGAGCTGTGCAGAGAACCCTTTCTGAAGGAAATTTGTGGGCGTTCGGGGAAGTTCTCGGCTGAACCAGCCAACTCCCGCAAGCATTTTTTGCTGAGCCCAGTTGGATTTGATCCTGGGTCTATCATTCGGTTTATTTTTCTAATTTGCATGAGAGATTTTCTGAAGTCCTTCACAGTGAAAATCTAAAATCTTTATTTCTTTAAAATTTTCCTGTGCTCATTGCTGAATCTGGCTGTTAAGGGGCCAAAAATCTGTAAATTAATTAAGCTGTTCTAGGGTTTCAATTTTTTGCTTTATGCAAATTTAAGATTAGGGTTTTATTCTTTTTCCCTTTTTTATTTTGCAGCTGCTCAGCCAGCAAATCCAAGCCACAGGAAAATACCCAGCACTGAGCCAGCTTGCAGTAAAAGAAAGGAGAAGTTCTGGAACAGCGTGGGTAAGGAAAATATGTGATGTGGGTTGATGGGTCAAGTGATTTATGAACTTTGCTGAGCATAAGTTTTCACGCTGCTCTGTCCACTGTCCGGTTAGCCTGCGTATAAACAAAGCGAGCACACTGTATAACATATAAAGACGCAGCAGAAAACTGATCCAAGCACGTTGCTGCTGAAACATTAAAACTCGTCCGAGGAATCTCTTTGTTTACGCAGACAACCAGCGGCTTCAGCGTGGGCGACAGCAAATAATTCATCGATACACAAATTTCATTGACGCAGACGGCGTATCCCTATAACTGTTATGCGCAGAAATTTCTTTGGGTTTCATGGTAAAAACGATCAGGCCGATTTTCTGTGGGTATAATTGAGTGTGATGCCAGCTCCGCTCAGATCATAACGTCTGCATATTTCCCTTGTCTCATCGTCATCAGCACGCTTGAATCGATGTGAAAGCCAGCGTAAGAGAATACGTTCTCTGCGTGGGCATCAGGTTGAATACGCTGGTCTATTTGCGTTTAAGTCTTTTTCCTTCGACCCTGCACATCATATCACTGTGGATTATCTGCGTCTCTCAAGAGATCGATCCGAAAACGCCACAGGTTCTCACGCCAAAGAACTGCTTACTCACACGTTCAGCAACTGTGTATTTGTCAGTGGCGTGAAAATTTCCCAGTGTCGAAGCACTCAGAGTTTATGCAGCACAGAGTTTTGGTTGACGACCAGATTCGAGGCCGCATCCCCTTCCGCCGGTGACTGAAGATTTTATCGTTCAGTAGTGTGGGCGTATGCATCCTGCGGTTGTGGTTTCAACTGCGTATCTCCTCCATAAAAAACAACTACCGCCGTCGACTAAAGCCCGATCATTCGCCTGGTTACTCTCTGTTCATTATCGTAAGGGTTAGATTTGGTAATGTTTTGATTTAGATTTTAGAATCTCGATTTTAGGTTTAGATTTAAAAAAAAAATTATAGTTTTGTTTTATATTTAAAATAGATTTTAATTTTAAATTTTAATTTAAATTAACGTAGATTTTAATTTGATTTTACTTTTTAGTTTAGTTTAGAGTTTTGTTTTTTTTATAGATTTTAATTTTATGTTTTAGATTTAACTTTAATTAGATTTTAAAATTTTGTTTTATTTTAAAATATATATATATATATATATGAAAAAGAAAAAAAAAAAATTGAAAAAGCATAAAAATTGTGAAAATTTCCTTTTTGCCAGATCCAGTTGTATCTCGAGAAATTATCTGATGTGGGATAAATGTATCTGTACATGAATGATCATCTTAAAAATTAGCTGGTATCTGGTTAATGATTCATGATTTTGCGTGGTTGTTTGAAAGCATTCATCTCTTTTAATTACTGAATATCGTTATTGAGCTCTGATCATTATAAGAACTTTGTGTGTTTATCGAATATCCTGCATCTGTTCTAGTCCTCTGATGATGAATGATTGCTACACATCGTTTACATTTCTGAAATATTTACTAAGTGATCATTTAAAATTTAATCTCTTAAGGCACTGGTCTTTTAAATTTCTAAATCCATCTAGTGCTTATCATTTCGTATATCGTGTCTCCCAACCAACTGGTCGACAGTTGGTTTTCAATCATTTTATAGGGTCTACCCCCCTTAGCCACGGGAGACAGGCTTAAACGGAGAGATCGGTGATCAGAGTCACAACCCCCGGTCTGAGCGTTGTCGTGTCAATCTGCGCGACAACATTTTTTGGCGCCGTTGCCGGGGATACTTTTTCTCGGTGTTTCAACGACTTTTCATCGACATTCATCTTATCATCTTTCTCATCGCTCATTTGAGCTCGCAGATTCGACCTTTAAGGTTATCATTTGGATCTTTTATTGCCTTATTTTTCGCCATATCATCAGCATATCTTCGGTGTGTTTCTTGTTTGGGTGGCGACTCCACTTTCTTATTTTTCCCAGACAAGAAGCCTCCCGCATATCTGTTTGTTGATTGCTTCTGGATCTTAGAATCAGACTCGTTGTTCAAGTGGCGACTCCACTTCTTTCATCTTTTGATTTTCTTGAGCAAAGATCTAGTTCTATCATCTATCTAATCCCTTATCATTCATCATGGATTATTCATGTAAACCATGTCGTTTTACTCACCGTCTCCATGATTTTCCGGAGGAAGCCATTCCTGAATTACCTATTTTTTCAGATGGTGATCCAATCGCTGCTAAAAGGCATCTAGACTTGTTTATTCGCATCATGATCATATATTGCAGACCCCCTCAGTTTAATCATGAAGATATCAAAATGCGTCTATTTGTCTTTTCTTTAGAAGATGATGCTTTGAATTGGTTTAACAATTTTCCTAAGGATTCTTTCACTTCTTTGGTTGACATTATCAATGCTTTTGAAGATAGATATGGTTATCCGGACAGCTTGCCTTCTGCCCCTAAAATTGTGCAACAGAAAGAAAAATTTCAAGATCAGAATGTGTCATCCACCGGAAATATTGCAGATAAAGTTCATGGTAGTGAAAAATCAGGGACAAATGACAATGAAAAGGAAGAGCAAAAGCAAATAATACAAGATTTAATGATGCTGGTGAAAAATATGGAAAGCAATCAAACTAGTTGTATCAATGATGTAAGAACTTTATGCACCCACCTGGAAAAACGTAATAGGGAGATTGAGGTCACGCAAAATCAGCATGCTAAGGAAATTGAGGCTATGAAAACTAAATATGAAACAGAAATTGGAAACATGCATAGCAAGATGTCAGTCTTAGAGGAAAATGTGGTGACCATGAAAGCTGATCATAATAATGAAATTGACTCTATGCAAAACAAGTTATTAACTATGGATGAGGAAATGACTATCATGACGTTCAATCATAATAATCAAGTGGCTGACATGCAAGCGAATCATAAAGAAGAAATAAATTTCTTGCAGCATTGCTTGATGGACGTAAAGGAAAAGAACGATAAAGTAATAAAAGACATGGAAGAACATCATGCCAGACAAATCAGTGATATAAAGGTTGAACACTCTAGTCAGATAAATGCCATTAGAATACAGGTTCAAAGGTTTCAACAATGGTCAGATGATAAGAGAAACCAGGAAACATCAATAAATCAGGAGCCTTCTCATTTGCTGCAACAAACTCCATCTTATTATGAGGAGGTTATTGATTCGATTGAAATATGGTTAATTGAAAGAGATCCAGATAGACTTAAAAATGATAAAGATCAGATACAAGATGAAGAAAGACATAGCACGCATATCTTACATACTTCATCTGATAGTTTTGAAACAGAAAGTTCCGTGTCATCAGTCATACAACCAGCCAGAAAGAAAAAGCGCAAGAGAAAGAAAATGAGAAGAAGATTTGACGCATCAGATGGCCGCGAGCAGCTTGATTTTCGGATAGGAAAAAGTCCTACCATATGCAAAATTGGACATGGCACATCCGACAAGCAGCCGACAGATTTGCCTGAAAGCAGGCAAATGCTCAGTATGCACTTTATTGAACACATGTGATGCCATGGGGCATCTTTTGTATCGTATTTCTAACCCTACTCCTTGTTTTTTCCGCATTTTCATTTTTGTTTTAGGATTAGATTTACTTTTCTAGATAGTTAATAAATGAAGAGCTTTTATCTTTCTTGTGCTTAATGTATATGATGATTTTTGGATGGACGCTACTTATTTTTGTGTTGTATGGATGCAGATTCTGGATTCTCACATTCCTGCAAGCAGCAACGTGTCCCCAAGTAGAGCCAGATGTTGACCACTACCGGTCAACTCTCCATGCAGTACCCCCCCTCTTTTCTTGGCAGAAAGGGACAGCACTTGATCGACATGTCTGTGCCATCCTGCAGTCATCAGCAGTTTCATCATTTTAATTGTAAACCCAGTCTGCATGTATGAATTGTAAATAATCCTAGCAGATATGAGTCGTGTATGTAATTTGCCTAGGTGGACCTAACTTTCTAGTGGTAATCTACGTCCCGGAAGGTTTTTCGTCTCACCGATCCATGATCGGCAGAGTTTTCCTTCAAACCTGACCCCAAAGCCGGGATGGATTTTGTCATTAGAATTTTAGGAGAATCCTAGTGTGTTGATCTGCTAGATTATAAGTGTGTCGCAGAAACTGGGTGATTTGTGAGGATCTGTATTAAGTGGGTTTGTCCCCTTGAGATGTAAATTGTAAAAAGTCATCATGAAATGTGTCTTGAGGGTTGAAAAATGTTTTAAATCCCCTCATGAGTCCTAAGTCCTAGGTCCTAGGTGATGTTTCCGAAGGCTTAGTTCGATGATCCATTTAATAAAATAATAATAAAAAAAAATTAAAAAATTAAAAAAAATAGAGCAAAAACCCTAACTTATAAAATAATAATATTTTAAGTGAATGAATGCAAAATATTATTTTTAATAAATCAACGGATGAGATCAAGAGATGTCTTGATCCTCATCAACGGTCGAGATCATTTCGGCATGGATCACTCGAACTAGCCGTTGGGATCATTTCCTTTAAATAGGGTGCTAGGGGTCATTTCAAAAGAGGGAATAAGATCTGTGAGTCTGGTACTGAATAAGCTCTCTTGTAATCTGTTTTCTGGTTAATAAAAGAAGACTTTGGGGTCAAAATTTTAGCTAGTGTTACTCTCTGGAAATGCTATGAGATTGTTTAATTTTCTGCATATTTTCTTTTCAGCCATTAATAATAGCTTTTTGTAGAGTATTGTGGGCACAGGTATCTTGTTCACTTGCTAGGGTTTGAGTGTTGTTAGGGTTCTGAAGTAATGGCAGGTATCTCCATTACTTTTTGAGATCTAGCAGCATTTTTGCCCTCTTTACTGATGGTTGCTTTGAGCTGTGCAGAGAACCCTTTCTGAAGGAAATTTGTGGGCATTCGGGGAAGTTCTCGGCTGAACCAGCCAACTCCCGCAAGCATTTTTTACTGAGCCCAGTTGGATTTGATCCTGGGTCTATCATTCGATTTATTTTTCTAATTTGCATGAGAGATTTTCTGAAGTCCTTCACAGTGAAAATCTGAAATCTTTATTTCTTTAAAATTTTCCTGTGCTCATTGCTGAATCTGGCTGTTAAGGGGCCAAAAATCTGTAAATTAATTAAGTTGTTCTAGGGTTTCAATTTTTTGCTTTATGCAGATTTAAGATTAGGGTTTTATTCTTTTTCCCTTTTTTATTTTGCAGCTGCTCAGCCAGCAAATCCAAGCCACAGGAAAATACCCAGCACTGAGCCAGCTTGCAGTAAAAGAAAGGAGAAGTTCTGGAACAGCGTGGGTAAGGAAAACATGTGATGTGGGTTGATGGGTCAAGTGATTTATGAACTTTGCTGAGCATAAGTTTTCACGCTGCTTTGTCCACTGTCCGGTTAGCCTGCGTATAAACAAAGCGAGCACACTGTATAACATATAAAGACGCAGCAGAAAACTGATCCAAGCACGTTGCTGCTGAAACATTAAAACTCGTCCGAGGAATCTCTTTGTTTACGCAGACAACCAGCGGCTTCAGCGTGGGCGACAGCAAATAATTCATCGATACACAAATTTCATTGACGCAGACGGCGTGTCCCTATAACTGTTATGCGCAGAAATTTCTTTGGGTTTCATGGTAAAAACGATCAGGTCGGATTTCTGTGGGTATAACTGAGTGTGATGCCAGCTCCGCTCAGATCATAACGTCTGCATATTTCCCTTGTCTCATCGTCATCAGCACGCTTGAATCGATGTGAAAGCCAGCGTAAGAGAATACGTTCTCTGCGTGGGCATCAGGTTGAATACGCTGGTCTATTTGTGTTTAAGTCTTTTTCCTTCGACCCTGCACATCATATCACTGTGGATTATCTGCATCTCTCAAGAGATCGATCCGAAAACGCCACAGGTTCTCACGCCAAAGAACTGCTTACTCACACGTTCAACAACTGCGTATTTGTCAGTGGCGTGAAATTTTCCCAGTGTTGAAGCACTCAGAGTTTATGCAACGCAGATTTTCGGTTGACGGCTAGATTCGAGGCCGCATCCCCTTCCGCCAGTGACTGAAGATTTTATCGTTCAGCAGTGTGGGCGTATGCTCCTGCGGTTGTGGTTTCAACTGCGTATCTCCTCCATAAAAAACAACTGTCGCCGTCGACTAAAGCCCGATCATTCGCCTGGTTACTCTCTGTTCATTATCGTAAGGGTTAGATTTGGTAATGTTTTGATTTAGATTTTAGAATCTCGATTTTAGGTTTAGATTTAAAAAAAAAATTATAGTTTTGTTTTATATTTAAAATAGATTTTAATTTTAGATTTTAATTTAAATTAAAGTAGATTTTAATTTGATTTTAATTTTTAGTTTTGTTTAGAGTTTTGTTTTTTTTATAGATTTTAATTTTATGTTTTAGATTTAACTTTAATTAGATTTTAAAATTTTGTTTTATTTTTAAAATAAAAAATAAAAAATATATATATTAAAAAAAAAAAAAATTGAAAAAGCATAAAAATTGTGAAAATTTCCTTTTTGCCAGATCTAGTTGTATCTCGGGAAATTATCTGATGTGCGATAAATGTATCTGTACATGAATGATCATCTTAAAAATTAGCTGGTATCTGGTTAATGATTCATGATTTTGCATGGTTGTTTGAAAGCATTCATCTCTTTTAACTACTGAATATCGTTATTGAGCTCTGATCATTATAAGAACTGTGTGTTTATCGACTATCCTGCATCTGTTCTAGTCCTCTGATGATGAATGATTGCTACACATCGTTTACATTTCTGAAATATTTACTAAGTGATCATTTAAAATTTAATCTCTTAAGGCACTGGTCTTTTAAATTTCTAAATCCATCTAGTGTTTATCATTTCGTATATCGTGTCTCCCAACCAACTGGTCGACAGTTGATTTTCAATCATTTTATAGGGTCTACCCCCCTTAGCCGCGGGAGACAGGGTTAAACGAAAAGATCGGTGATCAGAGTGACAGCCTTCGGTCTGAGCGTTGTCGTGTCAATCTGCGCGACAACAGGGATGATCACCCCTATGCCACTTGTTGCATTGGTTCTTATTGGGATCTTTTCCCATTTTCCTTATAAATGTAACCCAACTTTCATTGCTTGAACATGGTTGGAAGCTTGGAGTTTGGGTAAACCATGCTAAAATTTGTATTCATTCATCGATAATAAAGCAAGACTTTGGAGATCTATCAATATTGTGTTGTGTTCTTTTTCCTTGACACTTGAGGTAACATTGTATGTTTATTCTATTGATTTTTTCTACTTTCTTACAATTACTTTGTGTCTTAGCCTAAAGGGGCATTGTTGTCTAAGGGAGAAAAGCTACAAGTATTTGTATATTTTCTTGGGTTTGTTTATATCCTAGGCTTGGTTGGGACTTGTATGTTCTCGGTTGAACAACATGTCCAATCTTGCCATCATATGAGCAAGCTCCCTTTGATGCTAATCTTTGTATTGCAAGGTTGTGGTTATTGTGACGCAGGTTACCAAGAGTCTTGGAGTTGGGAACGTTTTTGGCTAAACTAGCCACCTCCAAGCTAGTCAAGGAACCTAAGTCACTTGACACGTGGATTCGGGATTCGACAGATACAGACATGTTGACCCCCTAGAACAAGACAAGTTCGAATACATTATGTATTATTTTATTAAAAAAAAAAAAAAAAATATATATATATATATATATATTAAAAATTAGATATTTCTTACACAAATTCTCATTCATGATACAAATTCATTGATTTCAAACATAGATCTTCATCTAGATGTAAGTTTTATTGTTTACAAAGTAACATTATGCACAATACATACAAAATTCAAATACAATTGTGACATAAATGATAAATCATAATACATATTCAATTCATCAATGACCCAATAGGAGAAAGAAAAGATAGTAAGATAAAGATATTGACCATTGTAGTTTTCTCACTAAGTCATCAAAATCAAAATGTGTTACATTGGTAGTGCAATGCCAATGGAAAATAGAAATAGCAAATACAAAAACAACCACAAGTATACAAACCTCAAGGCAGTAGGTATCTCATGACTCATGAGTCATCAATCCTCATAGTCATCATCAAAATCAACATCACTGCCCTCATCATCATGGTCACCACTGCTCTCCTCTACTGCATCCTCCTCCCATGTATCCAAAGTCATCTCTGCATCTGCTGATGTGGAGGATGACACCTCTATAGTATAACCATCATCAAATCTGACAGGTTCTAGCACTGGATCATTGAGATCCGTGTTGGCCAATGCCAACTCAACACTGTTGTCCAAACCCATATCATCAGGAAAGACGTCCCACATCTTTGTCTTTCCCTTCAACCACTCATCCCTCGCCTGTAAATAAGACGAAGGTTGGTGTGCACATATACCATTGTCTCTGCCCTGGACTGCTAAAGCTTACTCTTCTTGACACTATACAAATTCCCATATGTGCTCCAATTCCTCTCTCAACAAGAGGATGAAGTCACCTTGAGAGAGCAGCCTCATGGCTAACTATTGTAGAGGAGGGCTTGTTGCCCCATGATTTGCCCACCAAGAATAAGGCTTCTTAGCCCACCTGTCTCTAATCAGATCATATCCTGCAAATCGACCAGTGCCAATGGAAAACTCTACATAGGCGTCCTCCACCTCATCAAGGGATGCTCTATCATGAAAAACCCGCCTGAATGCATCTTTCCTCCCCTATGAGATTTCACCATCCATGTGAGGAGGGAATCTGCGGGAAGGTCCACCATTCAGCCACTCATGGCTGTAGTATTTTGGGTTCAATGAGTGAGCCAACCAATGTAAAGATGTGCAATTCATGTCCCATCCACTAACAAGAATATACTATATAATGGTGAAGAAGGCCTCTGGTGATGTCTCATCCTCGAGGCACTAACTCTGTAAAATAATGCTCCTCACAAACTCAATCATGGAATCCCATCCCTCATAAACCTGTCCTAGGACTTGTTGCTCTGTATCTGCAAATCGAAGCAAAGAAATGATAGGGTCCATGATCTGAATAAGTAGAGCTACCTTCTCTCACCAAGCATCATCTAACACTGTGTCCTTCACTCTTTTAGAGGCTACTTGTTCTGTCTTTCTCTAAAAAGACCAAAACTTTGAAATAAGCATGGCCCCAAGAGCGGTCTTGATCTCCCTCAATCTCTTCAACATGATGAATGAAGAGGCAAACCGTGTATCTGCAATCTTCAACAATGATAGATTGTTGTACTCCTTGTAGATATTGAGGGCATTTGTATGATTTTGCACAAAATTACGGATATGTTGTGCATCCTCAATAATGTTACCAATCCAAAGCACATCAGAAGCAATGGATTTCAGTGCTAAGTTCAATGAATGGACAATGCATGGTGTCCAAAACACTTGTGGATATTTAGCTTCCACAATAATGTCAGCGACCTTGCAAACAAGTGCATTATCTGTAATGATTTGCACACAAGAATCAACACCTACATCTTCAATAACTTTAATAAACAACTCACCCATATATTGTGCATCCTTGTATTGTCCAAGTGCATCCACTGCTTTCAAGAAAACTGGACCATTCAAGGAAGACACCATGAAGTTGATGAGTGGGTGTCGTGCTGGATTTGTCCATCCATCAAAAACAATGCTAACCCCAGATGTTGGCCATGATGCTTTAATAGGCTCAAGCATTTTTTCCACCTCTTTTTTTGCCTTCGTCAACAATGTGGTTCTAAGCTTCTCTGACCCAAGAGACACATACCCTGATGG
Source organism: Pinus tabuliformis (assembly GCA_031772625.1). Lineage (NCBI taxonomy): Eukaryota > Viridiplantae > Streptophyta > Pinopsida > Pinales > Pinaceae > Pinus > Pinus tabuliformis. The sequence goes on along the minus strand of CM062808.1, from coordinate 312,949,739 downwards.
AGCCCCTTGAGTTAGAGCTCGACACATCTCAATAAATAGAGGTGAGCGTGCAACATTAAAGGATATGAAGTTTTGATAGAAAAAAATGGCAATGGTGAGATCAAGCTCTTCTCGTTTCTCCTTCTGAAAAATCTTGTCCATTGGACCAAGTGAAATTGTCTTTCTTTTTGCTACTTGTCGCCCACTAGAACTCTCAAATGGGAATTTGTTGGTGCCTTTCCTCAAGAATGGAAGGGGGTCATCATTCTTGGTCTTTTTTTATTTTGCAACCACATTTTCGATACCAACATTGGACTCTCTTTCCATTTCTTTCCTCTTTGTTAAAGGCACCTTTTTACAAGCTTCAATCCCACAACCTGGTAAAGCCAACAAATGACCTTTCACACAGAAATATGGGCTCCTGAAAGTATTGTGGCAATAGCTACATTTCCAACTCACATTGCCTCATCCCTTCACCTTGTTGGATGGCCCTTGCTCTCTTGTGACATATTTCCACAAGGGTTATTTGTCAATGTTACATAGAAGAGGAAGTCTTCCCTCAACATTACTTGCAGCAGACTCTGATGAAATTGGGGGAGAAGGGGCATCTTCAAAGGGGGCATTCTTCCCCTTCCTTTGCCCCTTCCCTGTTTCCCTTGATTGAGCCATGAATGTTGTAAAAAAAAAAAAACCAAAAATGAACAAATTTGTAAAAGAAATGCATAGGCAAACTGTTGTAATAAAAATGCAAAAAAAAAAAGAGAAAATGCACTTACATGTTACTTGAATCTCCTTGAAAACGCTCCCACACCCTTTGCTCCTTGCTCCAAAACACCCACAACAAACCCACAGCAAAATAGACAAGTGAAAGTGAAAAAAAGAGCAGCAAAGTCGCCTTTTAACACCGCACTGGTCACTTTTTTCAAATTCGTGTCCGAAAATTGGGACACGATCAATCGAACACGAAAATCAGAACGAATCATGTCCGATTCGATGGATTCACGACACGTTGACCCTAGGGAGCGAATCCAATTTCTTAGCAAGGAACACATAGCTCAAGTTTACTAAGGACCATCCAAAGGATTCAAAAGAAGAGATCAAAAGGGGGTTTCCAAAAGTGTTGAACTCCTTTTTTCCTTCCATCACTAATCAAAATTTGTTGGTCACTTTACTTGCACTCTTATTGAAAAAAATCAAGCATTTGGCTTCCTATTCAGACTGCTTTTAGAACAGCAGTCATATTATCTAAGAAGGGACCAAGTTTGATTAACCTCTTAGGCAAGCTAGAGTAGGGTTTAGTGGATTTAATTTGGCAATATTGTAGATAATTAAATCTAACACATGCTAGACTTTTGGGGGTTGTTTTCAAGCCTTTTACGATATTTACCAATTGTCCTTCTTGGCTGATTTTTTGGGCAGATTGTAGACAAGGAGGATCTCCTTCTCGACTATTCTTTGGGACAACTTTGAACAAGGAAGAGCATTGGTGGATTTTGCAACTTGAAGGATTGGGGCACTAGATACCAACTTGTTAAACCAACAACCTCTTACCTTGTAATCCCTTTCAAAAGGGTTTTCCATTCAAATACTCTTCAAGGATCTTATTCCAACTTTGTGAAGGGTTTTACCCCTCTGGTTTCCAAAGTGGCCTATTGTAAATTTTCCATTTAACTTCTATTGTAATTTTCCAAGTTGACTTTCATTGTAGCTCTCGAAGAGCCTTTCGATCATTTGTAACATTTGGAAGGAGTACTTTATCCCTTTGAGGGATTTCATTGTAAGCTCCTCCCAAAATCACTCTCTATCCCTCATTTTACAAGAGGGATATAATCTAATAAAACGCATTTTTTGGGGCAGTTAGGAGATTTTCCCATAAACATCCCCCTTCCCCATTTAGGGAAAGTGTTCATGTGATGCTTGAGTGGTGTTGAAATTTGTCAACTCATGGAGAAATTCCCTCCATTGGAGAACCTTCCTCATCCAAAGAAACCCCTACTAACCCTTGGAAGAATTTAATTTGGTCAAGGAAAAATATTATTTTTAACTTTTAAGGTGAAACCCACATGTGCACAAAAGTATAAGTCGGCCTGGGCAAGTTAATTCAACCCCCCTTAGACACATATAAATAGACCTGATGTCACATCACTTTGGAGCATCATCACACAAATCATTCTTCTCTTGGATTGGTTCGTACAACTCTGAAATTGCAAGTTTATCTTCACATGTGCGAAGGAGAGAGAGGGATTCTCTGTTGATCGAATTCATCTTCTATTTTGGGATTTGACCAGCGTTGACTTTTTGGACTTGGAGCTTTGTTTGATTTGGTTTGACTTTGATTTTCTGATATGTTTGGAATACCAACTTGACTAGGAGGTTGACCGAACAATTTCAAGACACTTTGACCAACCATGACTGAAATTGCAAACCGAGAATTTTTGTAAGTCAAAGTTTGACTTTGACCAAATTTGGAGGGACTATTTTGGCACTATTTTGACTAAACAATGACCAACTAAGAAGCCTGAACCTTTTGACTATTGACCGAGTTGATTTGGAGAAGGTTTAATCGATCACCGTTGACTAGTTTAGGTTGCTACTACTATTGTTGACTTTGACCAAAATTGCAAATTTGACTTGTTAACCAGATTTGTCTTTTGGGCTCATCATTTGGATATTGGTTAGTTGCTTCTTGGATAAGTGAAAGATTTGACTTTGACTCTTTGTTGATGAATTGGAACATTATATCTCTCTATTGAGCATTTGATGACAATCTAATAGAAGAAGAATTTTGAAAGGGTTTTCCCCCTTGTGGGGTTTTTCTCTATTCTTTGACCAAATATTGTGTCTCTCTTGTTCTTGGTTGTCTTCTTTTGTGCATTGATTTACTGTTCTATTTACAATTGCTTATTGTTGCTAGAAGATTGGATTATATTGGATAAATTGATTGCTAATTGAAGAAGAATTGGAATAAGTGATTGTGTTAAGCATAGAACACTAGAAAATTAACATGGTATCAAATTTGAGGTGAAGACAAGCCCAATGAGACAAGAGACAAAAGAAATCACTTGTCAAGGAATCTGGTTGAAAGAAAGCTTACTAGGTCAAGATGTCTATCTCATACTTCAAGGATGCAGGGAAGCTAAATGATTCATCAAATTTTGTTGCTTGGAAGACCAAATTGGAAGGACCTTGGATGAAAATAATGTCTTGGAACATGTGGAAGGAAAGGCACCTGAGCCTTCGGAAAATTCTCTTGTTGTTGCCAAGGCCAAGTACAAGAAAGGTGAGATCAAAGCAGAAAATAATTATTAATTCTTTGAGAGATCACTTACTTGCTTACATTTTTAAGTTGAAGAAGTACAAGGATATCTATGATAAGTTGGTTGGGATGTATGAGGTCAAAAATTTGAACCACATTATTTCCTTGAAGAATCAACTCAAGGACATCAAAATGAACAAGGGGGAGATTGTATAGTCATACTTCATGAGGATATCCCAACTCAAGGATCAATTGCAAACTACTGGAGAATCTATCTCTGATAGAGAGTTGGTCTTCCTCCAATTTGTGAGGCGTTCATTACTACTATAAGCAACAATGACAAGTTCCTGACATTTGATGAGCTCGTTGGTAAGTGTACTCAAGAAGAGACCAAAATGATTTCTAGAGGGAGGATTCAAAAGCATGAAGAAGGAGAGCCCTATGCATTTGTTACTCGAGACAAGAAGAAGAGGAGGTCCATCTAATTCAAGAAATCTTGCTCCAACATCCAGGGACTCTAATAGAAGATCAAGGGACAAGGATATGTCGAAAGTTGAATGTTATAATTGTCACAAGTATGGTCACTATGCTCAATATTGTCCGGAAAAGAGAAGAGCTCCAATGTGCAACTACAACAACAATTGTGGCTTCAACAACAAGTTCTATGATAGAAGATGAAGAGATCTCCTGACGATCGTGAAGAAGGCCACCATCTTGAAAAGAGATCAAGAAACTCAAGGTATGGAAAAAATGCAATTGCTACTCTATCTGAATATATTCTTATTTATGCACTTTCTAGTTCCTCTCCTCCAGATTTGTTTTATAGTTGGTTGGTAGACAATGGGGCCTCTAGACACTTCTCTGGGTATCGTGGAGTCCTCTCACACCTGGTTGAGAGGGCGACAAATTTGAAGATTATTCTTGGGGACAACTCTACTTATCCTGTTAAGGGTTTTGGTTATGTTACACTTCATTTGGATTATGGGGAAATCATACAGCTTCATGATGTTATCTATATATCAAGATTGAAGAAGAACCTTGTATCTATATCTACCTTAGAAAACAAATGGATGAGAGTTGCTTTCATTAGAGGAAAGTTCCTCACCAGGCCTATGGAATATTGCATGAAGGATGCATTCACGTTGGGATCAAGAATTGAAGGACTCTATAGAGTCAACAAAAGACTGATGTGACCAACGGTACTTGATAGTAATCATCAAAGTGAGTTATGGCACCAAAGGTTTGCTCATCTTCACTATGAAGCCCTTCCTAAAGTAAGGAGGATGGTTTTTGGAATGCCTGAAGGTCAAGCTAATCATGATGGGGTGTGTCCAGGATGTGCAAGCGTAAAGAAGTCGAAGAAACCTTTCCCTTATAGCAAAAGTAGGACCAATAATATTATACAACTCATACATTCTAATCTATGTGGACCCATTCCAATAAAATCTCTTGTAAAGACTGTAAAGACTGATATTAAATTTTATCAGATTGACAGATTTCTTTTGCAAAATTCTATCAAATAAATTCTACAAATTAATAAATTAAATGCATCTGCGTACCTGATTCTTTGCATACCTGATTCTCCCGTCTGATGTTCATCACATTGCTCCAAGTTTTCTGATTCCATTACCAAACCAACTCTTCCTCCCTGCCTATCTGGGATCAACCTTTGCGGTTCCCAGATCCAGAGAACTTCGAAATGGAAGTCCACTGGCCCCCGTGCCCAAAACTCCAAGAACAGTTGAAGACTTCCGATTTTCAGTTCCAAAATCCAGCCTCTGGCTCATCCCTCCAACAGATTTATCCCTTTTTTTTCCTTTCCCCTGTATATCTCCCCCCTTTGAAATCCTCCTTCCTCCCTTTAAATAGTAGAGGTCCCTCCCCTCTACGTATCTGTTCACCGCCTTTATGAAAGGATAATGTTCACCGCCTTTATGAAAGGATAATATCTTTTGTTAGGCAGTGATTGCTTTGTCATGATTTTTGCTTTTAATTGAATCAGATCCTCACAACATCGAATGATGTCACTTTAATTATGACAGTTGGTACTTTAATTTATCAAATAGTATAAGACTATGATGATTTTAAATATTACATATTATTTTATGTTTTATAAAATATCAAGTTTAATCATAAGGTTTATGGGTTTAGTTTTATTAGTATACATTTTGGTTTATATGTAAACATATGAATAAACTCAACTATGTTTCTTACTGAGTGTATATTTCTTCTATTTACGAGAATTAGGTATTTAATTAACACCTTTGATAATTAATTCATTTATCTTATATTTAGACATTCTCCATGAATAGTCGATATATATATATATATATATATATATATACACTAGTGCAATGTATATGATGCATGCATATGTAGCTATCATATGTATGCCTCACATGCATGCTAATATTGCTATGTTGTTCGTGATTTGAGATGGGTTGTTACATACACCCCTCCTTCAAAAGAACTTCGTCCCGAAGTTAAGGGTTTATAAAGTATATTGATAATTCCTTTAGGGTATGTAAGGATTGTATTATGTGATTGAATTTTCATTTAGGATCGAGAGGACACTTTAAAATTTGTGATTTTGAACGTTGATAGATTTCTAATTTTAATGGTCATGCCTTGCCCAAACCAGGTTCCCAAGCTATTCTAAAATCATCCTATCCTTCCTAATCTCTTCCGCTCCCATCCTATCCGTCCTCTACTAGAGTATGCCATGGCGTCAGCTATACTGACCTAACCATGCATAAACTCTAAGGATGGCAGCGTCGACTATATCGACCTGATTTCCCAGTAGGCATCCGACAGTCATCATCACACGTCTAGGGGAGCGTGACTCGCACAATCCTCCCATGACCCCAGGTTTTAGAGGATAAACGGTGGGCAACACCTCCACCCCTCCTAGTAGAATTAAGGTTAACACCCTATCATGAAATCTCATTAAGCTTCAATTGTTCTTGGAGTTTTGTCATCACGTAGTCGGTTTGGTAATGATACTACCTGCAATGTAAACACTTGCCCACAAATTATAACATATGCATCGATATATTCAAAATCAATTGTATTCAGATAACGATTTTCTATGCATTTTAATAAACTCTCATCTATGATATTAATCTTTGAATTCATATAACATACTTGGCTATGTCTAACCAATATATTTGTAAATTCATTTTCACATCAAGTAGTCTAAGTGTATTCATTATTTTATTTCCATCTCATCATTCATGTTCATATGTAAAAAAAAATAAAAATATAGATATCACATTCATAACATAAGTCATGATTTATATAGGTATCCATGTACCAACAATGTTAAGCATAATAATTTGAAGTCATTCTTTCGTGTATTGATTGTGCATGAAACTTATAACTTTGGGTTGCTAACTGATACTTGATATTTGATCTTACCAACACATATCGTTATGTCCCAAACATTCATTGATCTATATGTTTTTGTTCCAGTAACAACTAACTGGGTTATTATCTTACTTGGTAACAAAATGCATCATATGGATAGTCATTAGCAAAGATAGACCTCAATTCATTCTTTTTAATAATAATGTTGTTTGTTGTGCTCTTTTATATATATATTTTTTGAAATACCTAGATCAAAGCATGGTATGCAACAACATTTGGGGAACATATCTTGTACTCAACATTTTCTCTAACAATAATACACCATACATTGCTTTATGTTTAAATGGTAGTATACTCTTTCAATACCTCGGCCCTATATGTTGTATTTATGCTCATGGAACCTGTGCTCAGGTTGTATTCATCAATTATAAGAATTGCTAAATTAGGTCTGAATGTTGTGTATGCATCCGTTCCTATTGACTGCTAGATTTCGCAGTATTATTTCCCTTAGCAAATATTTCAAATCTGCCACTATTTTGTTCATACATTAAAAGATTTGAAAAAAAACCTATATGTAACAATTTTGCTCAAATCTATAGCAGATAAGTTTGTTCAATCCTAACATAGTTGACTGCTTAGTCAATAACTTAGAATGAAAATTGATAGCTTTTGTAAACTTCGTGCATCATATTCATCCAACCAGTCAGCTCCAACAACTTTAAAACATGCTTTCATTTTCATGTTCTGAAATGAATTCTTATCAAAACATATCAAGTTGATTCTTATCCAAGTCGATTCTTACAACTATTATTCACTAGACAGGGTACGCCTCAGCCAAAATGACTCTCTTTGAAATGGTATTATTTACTATCCATTGTTGTTGTTGAGCTTGAACATATATAATTTGTTGCACATTGGACGTAAGCAACATGAATAAATTTCTCATTTGACAATCCAGCAATTGAATATTACAATTGACTGTGTTCTGCATCTTACCCTTTTACTGTGTTAACAACACATTCTGATACTTTATATATATATATACTTTTAAATTTATTCTATTCCAGTTGAACTTTTGAATTTGCTCTCATACTTTTGTTCTTTTCCTAAAGTGTCTTGTATGGTTGATGATGATTCTATATCTACTTAGCGTCCTCAAAATTTCCTCCATGATATACTCATACAATATTCTGGAGGAAAAGCAGCTCTTGTATTTTGCTCTACAAGAGAAGGAGCTCAAGAAGCAACATTCCATCTCTCTCTCAAACAGTAAAGAGTTTTGGATTTTCAAATCCTTTTATATAGTCAATGGACCACTTGAAAGACCACAATCAATTACTCTTTCAAGCAGTGATAAACAAATGCAAGCTTGTATTCAATGTGGTGTGGGGTATCACAATGGTAGTCTTTGTTTAAAATATTTCATACCCAATAGAAACATATGTACATGAAGCAACTCCAGAAGGTAAAGGTGAAGAACCTCTGCAATAGACAAACATATCACTACAGGAGGATATTCCATTAAGAGCCAAAGAAGTTTTATAGCAACATCTAAATCTGCAAATTTTCTAATGAATAGTTACTAAAAGTAGATAAGATTCTATTAATGAATGTCCAGGGGCAGCCTTTAGATTTAAAATCTCAATCATGAGAATACCGATGACTCAGTGCTGGCTGCAAAAGAAAAATGCATATGTTGGCTGTGCTTTGGGAAGGAACATAGGGGAGGCCTTGCAGCACTCCTCTACTGATTAGTTAGATGACTGGTCTTATTAGTTAATTCATTTAATGATAAAGATGTCCAATCAAGACACTTATTGGCATGCTTTTATAAGCCAACTATAATATTTTCGTAAATCATCTGTGGAGATTATGGGATAGTCATTGACTCGCATGAATCATTGACCCAGCTGCTTGATAATTTTCCTTTTAAATTCAGTATTAGCATGAGCTTGGTGGGATGCATAGCACCTTCTACTTGAATACTAATTTTCAGAACCAAGGTTCAGGTTTCTTTCTTCAATGATTTCCCATATTGAATCACCCAACCTGGATGTTTTTAGAGTAAAACAGAGGAACGCAAGTCACTAGTTCAGACTTTAAATTAACCGATAATGATAAGGTAATCAATATTATCTAATTGCCATCTCCTAGAAATAAGAGTGCAATAGGAGTGGAAGAATACGAGTGGATCATAGTTACCATTACTAAAAGTCAAATGTAATGGAACAGGTTGCACGGGAAGTGGAAATAGTAAATGAATGGGTTAGTCCTACAATAGGAGAACATGATAAGGAAGCAACAAAATGGAGAAAAGAAATATTCATATTTAAAAGCCGAAAATATTCAGGCAAAGGAGATTGTATATTACTTTGATTTCCCAGAGAATTGTCAATTGAAAATTGTCTTCAAGATTTGTACAGAAACAAAGTCTAAAAATGTGTTTTCCACAAAAATTATCTCATTTATCAAAAGAACAGTAATATAGCATCCAAATTATGATCGAGCATTAGCATTGAAAAGAAATGTAAGAAGAAAAAATATTTTATTTTTGTAAAGGAAATCTTAGATTGTCTCAAAAACAATAAAAATAAAAAATCTAAAACGTCTTGATGTGAGAAACAAAACCTGGAGTAACATCTGTCCTCGAAGTTCTTCACAACTTCCTCTACTATCCTCCTCTGCTACTAATTCTGTTCTTGCTCCTATATTAGCATACATTTCTCTTTCTGCACTCTCAACAGTAAAATTATCTGCAATCCTGCTTTGATATGAGTGACTTTCCAATGCTGATGCAAGTTTTTGACGGAGTAGAAGAATTGTCTCTTGTGCCTCATCATTTTCTTCTGACTGCAGATTGAGAATGCACTCAATAACAGATGAAAAATAGAGAAAACCTGAAAAAATATTTGATAGGGTCCGAGGAATATTGATTCTGAAAAGATGAGACAAAAGGTGCCATATCCCTTACACCATAATCTCAGTAAAAGTTTATTCGAAGATTAGACAAACAAATGCAAGAGAATTATGCGTGATATTTGAATTTTTCTGATACTGTAGATACGTTCTTTAGATTTTAATAAGAAAACAACAAGATTGAAAGTGGGTACGTAAGATTTTTGGCATGTACCTCGAGGACGCAGAGTTTCAGGCGGTTACAGAGAAACTTCTAATAAAGGTATACCATTCGAACACCAGACTTGCGCGGGGCAGCTCATGTACCGATTGGAAATGCTTTAAGAGTGTAGTATTATATGTTTATTCAATTATATGCCATGCCTTTTGACATTTGTCCGTAGCGTAATTTACATAACCACACTGATTAAATAAGTTAAAAGTATAATGAATGATATAAGTTATACAAATTTAAAAATGAAATGAATATTTTAGATAATTTATTTATTTTGATTGAATCGATGGTTTGAACGAGATGCATGTGTCATGAACGCACTAGACTTCTGTGGTTCACTGCCACCGATCACCAGAATTCTCACAAGTGGCCTCCATTCGATTGAGGTGTGAATATATGAAATGAAATGTGGAGGGATCATGACCTTTCCACCTGGCTCTCCCGGCATCGCCCCACATGGTCATCCAACTATACGGAAGGTGAACGGTTGAGATAATGGTTTAAAAACTGCTTCTTTACGGTAATTGTCTCTTCGCCACGCTGCAGTTATCCAGATTCATCTTCTTTTTGGCCAGCATGTCCTTCAGCCGGCCTGGCGTTGCTATAACAATGTGCACACCCCTCTCATATCTATGCCTCCGATGCAGAGCATCGGCCGCAGTTCCGGATACCCCCGCTCCTGCAAGACGGCCACAAACTCCTCCACAACCTCGAATGTCTGCCTCGCAAGCTCGCGAGACGGGCAAATCACCAATCCAAAGGGCCCTTCGCCAGGAATTATTGGCATAGCCACCTCTTCCTGTAAAGCAACCAAAATCAGAGGCAGGACGAAGACCAGAGTTCGTATTGCACTTGGAGCAGCAAGAGGTCTGGAATATCTTCATGAAGCAGCCACTCCCCGGGTTTTGCATCGTGACTTTAAGTCAAGCAATATTCTCCTTGATAGCAAGTGGAGAGCTAAGGTGAAAATCCAGCATTTCAGTTTCGATCTTTTGAAATATCAACAACAGTTTGTGTTCATTGACATAAGGCTAGAATATGATGTTACTAACATTGGATTCATGTTCTATATGATATGGTACGGTTATGAGTAACCATGCCCAGACCGTCTATTTCAATAATTTGTTATTTTTATATATCATTTGTACAGTTTTTCCATTTATGTCCTAGAAGCAAGATTGAACTTTTAGCTTATCTTTCTGTTCTTCATGCAGAATTGCTAATAAGCAGTTTATACCACAATAAACAAGGAAAACCTGAATATGGTTTATGTGGAGCAGTATCTATAACCTGCTGTCTGGCATAGTCTTGATTGTTCATTCCATTAAATACAGTAGTCGATTGTATAGTTCATTGTATATTTCTTTCATTTTATTACTCTGCCATGCGGGTCAGTGTACCTTCCCTTGGCCTTTTGGTTAAAGAAGATGAGAATAAATATGCATGCTTTCTGCCTTAATTTTTCAGTTGAAAAATTAACTTCTTTGAAACAGTTCCCATGGTTGATGGAAGATATGATGAGTTAACATTTTATGTGACAATGTAAAATGTTGATTGATTTTGTACAGGTAGCTGATTTTGGCACTGCAAAGACAATCACAAGTGTTGATCTTAATGGTCAACCAAGTTCACTAGCAAAATTACTGGGTACATTTGGATATTTTGCTCCTGAATATGCAATGATGGGAAGGGCTTCTTTAAAATCTGATGTTTTCAGCTTTGGAGTAGTTCTTTCGGAACTAATTAGTGGTTTGAACACTAATATGTTTTCACTGTTTTGATTCAACAGGTTATTATGATGTTTACATCAGCTGGAAGCTTCAATAAAGTTTTGGATATCTAAACTGTTAAATAGAAGAAGAACTTTCTTATGGTTGTTGGTTACAATTTCAGCTAAATGATGGTAGCCACTAAGGTCCCGAGTGTTTGAATTTAAGCTCTGATACCATATGTAAAGACTGTAAAGACTGATATTAAATTTTATCAGATTGACAGATTTCTTTTGCAAAATTCTACAAATTAATAAATTAAATGCATCTGCGTACCTGATTCTTTGCATACCTGATTCTCCCGTCTGATGTTCACCACATTGCTCCAAGTTTTCTGATTCCATTACCAAACCAACTCTTCCTCCCTGCCTATCTGGGATCAACCTTTGCGGTTCCCAGATCCAGAGAACTTCGAAATGGAAGTCCACTGGCCCCCGTGCCCAAAACTCCAAGAACAGTTGAAGACTCTTCCGATTTTCAGTTCCAAAATCCAGCCTCTGGCTCATCCCTCCAACAGATTTATCCCTTTTTTTTCCTTTTCCCTGTATATCTCCCCCCTTTGAAATCCTCCTTCCTCCCTTTAAATAGTAGAGGTCCCTCTCCTCTACGTATCTGTTCACCGCCTTTATGAAAGGATAATGTTCACCGCCTTTATGAAAGGATAATATCTTTTGTTAGGCAGTGATTGCTTTGTCATGATTTTTGCTTTTAATTGAATCAGATCCTCACAACATCGAATGATGTCACTTTAATTATAACAATTGGTACTTTAATTTATCAAATAGTATAAGACTATGATGATTTTAAATATTATATATTATTTTATGTCTTATAAAATATCAAGTTTAATCATAAGGTTTATGGGTTTAGTTTTATTAGTATACATTTTGGTTTATATGTAAACATATGAATAAACTCAACTATGTTTCTTACTGAGTGTATATTTCTTCTATTTATGAGAATTAGGTATTTAATTAACACCTTTGATAATTAATTCATTTATCTTATATTTAGACATTCTCCATGAATAGTCGATATATATATATATATATATACTAGTGCAATGTATATGATGCATGCATATGTAGCTATCATATGTATGCCTCACATGCATGCTAATATTGCTATGTTGTTCGTGATGTGAGATGGGTTGTTACATCTCTTGGTAGTTATCTATACTATATAATCTTCATGGATGACTTCTCCCAGAAGACATGGATATTCTACTTGAAGCACAAAGACAAAGCATTTGATATGTTCAAGGATTTCAAGGCACTGATAGAGAATCAAACAAGGAAAAGAATTGAAGTCTTCAAGTCTCATAATGGTGGAGAATACATTTTTAATGAGTTCGCTAACTTTTTCAAGAAGTCTAGAATCAAGAAGGAGACCATTGTACCTTATAATCCCAAGCAGAATGGCGTGGTTGAAAGAAAGAACAGGACCATCGTGGAAGTTGTGAAAATTTCTGAATCTACACATTAGAAATCCTACTGCAATCACTAGTTTATCATCTCCTACTCGTTTTTACATTCAACAAGTTATTTAATTTATAAACAATGATGAAAAACACTATTGCAGACTACACTGACATACAGATCATAAACTGAAAATACATGAGACAAACACACAAGGGACACTGTTATTTTTGGACAACACGTCCCCGAAAAAACCCAATGCGGGAAAACTAATGCGGTAGATAGAGGGTTTGTATTATTAAGCAAGCAAAATCTTAGTACAACAAGTTGCCTCTCACACCAGCTAACATTTTAGAGAAATATCGACAACAATAAATACATGCGAGTGTTTACCTCGTTCTCCAAGCCACAATTGATCCACTGAGTGGCCTGACTCCGACAAACATTGCGAAATCCCAGCGCAATCACTGCTTGGGCCAGCGTCTTGCCTCTAGGAGACTGCGTCACTCCTTTTGTTGGCTCTATTTACTGGTGGAAGACTGTTGTTCAGCCCTCCCAGCTTAGAACCTCGCTTCTTCGGCAAAATCTCGAACTTCTAACAAATATCCTACACTGTCACTGCAAGAGACCCTCTTGGCCTGCATGAGCCCCTTCTTTGGTTGCGTAGGCCTCTGTGCTGCCTCTCTGATGCTACTATTGCCTCTCTCCCTGGTACTCTTTGGCTCGAAACTCCTTTCCGATCCAAATCTCTGCTTTTGTCCCCTCTCACTGCAACTCAAATCACCTATTCAATTTTCTCAGCAAACCTCGCCCCAGAAGAATCGAACTGACTAATCACTTAGTGTGTTTTCAACTGACCCTCAAGCCTCCTCTTATACTTTTCTTGTTGATGAATCAACGGCCGAGATTAAGTCCCTAATCAACGAATAAAATTAAAACAGACTTGATCCTCGCCTCTTAGAAGCTTTTCACCCATATTTTTATTAATACCCATTAATATTTTTATTTTCCTAAGTTTAGACTTAGGAACCCATTTAAGGGTAGCATTGGGGTCTTGGAGATCTTATGTATTCAAGCCCCTCCACAAAATTTCGGAGCTAGAGCACATCCGATGTTACCCAAAACCAACAGAAGTTGCCCAAGCCATGTTGCATGATCAAAAGTTGTTGAAGTTCCTTTGAAGAGAAGTCGTTAATACAACAATCTATGTTCAAAACAGGACTCCTCATTAAGCCATGGGTGACAAGACTCCTGAAAAAGTATTCACAGGTATCAAGCCCGATGTTGGACATCTGAGGATCTTTTGCTGCCCCGTGTACTTTCATGTGCCAAAGGACAAGAGGAACAAGCTGAAAGCCACTAGAAAGAAAGGTATGTTTGTTGGTTATTGTGAAAATTATAAAGCTTTTAGAATATATGTGCTTGGTCAAAGGAATATCGAGTTTAGCAAGGAAGTGACTTTCGATGAATATGTTGCCCTTTGGAAAAGAAAAGGACATTCCTCTTCCTCTGGTTGAAAAGAAGGATGATGATTTAGACCCACTAGAAGGTCCTTTTGTGCCTAAACCTGAGAAAGATGTTGTTGATGATCCCATGGAACATATGGACTCCTTGGATCCTCCTCCATGCGATCCCCTGCCAAGAAGAGACCACTATGGCTTCGTGATACCTTACAAGATGTTGAAAGACATGTCGCTGCCAACGGAACCTTTAGAGAAAGTAAGAAGCCATGTCGATATCAAGGCTATGTAATGGCTATGAGCACCATCATATAGGCTGAGCCTCCCACTTTTGAAGAAGTGGTGAAAGAGCAGGTTTGGAAAGATGTTATCACTGAAGAATATGAATCTATAACGAAGAATGATGTGGCAAAGTTGTTCTGAGACCCAAAGGGAAGTTTGTTGTGACTTTTGAACAGTTGTACAAAATCAAGGATGGCGCAGATGGAAGTATCGAGAAATAAAATGCAAGGTTCATGGCTAGAGGTTTCTCCCAGAAAGAGGGAGAAGATTATGATGACATATTTGCACCTATTGCCCGCTATATTAATATTCAATCTATTGTTTCCATTGCTGCTAGTTAGTATTCAAGGATGGAATTTTCACCAGATGGATGTGAAGATTGTGTTTCTACATTGCATACTACAAGAAAAAGTATGCCCCTTATTTTCGTTTTATATGTTGATGACTTATTCTTAACATGTGCTGAGCCTCTGAATTTTTAGTGCAAGACGGAGCTGGACTTTGAGTTTGAAATGGAAGACCTTGGATTGACACATTACTTCCTGGGCTTAGAGGTGTGGCAAAAGGTCCAATATGATTTTCCTTTCACAAGGAAAATATGTTGTGAAACTGATGGAAAGATTTGGAATAGTGGAATGTAAATCTATGGCCACACTGATGGAGATGAACTTTAAGAAGCTATGCAGAGATGTTGTCGAACCTAACCTGGCGAATCCCTCTGAGTATCGACAATTGATTGGGGCATTGATGTTCCTTGTGAACACCCGTCCAAACATACGTTTTGCACTTAACACTCTACGTCAATTTATGACTAAGCCTCTACATGCACATTGAGTTGTTATTATGCATGTGTTGAGATATTTGCATGGGACAATTAATCTTGGTTTGAGGTATAGTGCGGAGATGTGAGACTAGATGGCTACACTGATGCTGACAAGGCCGGAAATGTTATTGACAGGAAGAGCACATTAGGATGTTGTTTTAGCCTTGGATCTTCCATAATACCTTGGATGAGCAGGAAACAAAAGTTTGTTGCCCTTAGCACGACTGAGGCAAAATATATTGTTGCTAGCATGGCTAGCTGCGAGGCAATATAGTTGAGGAAGCTCTTTTGAGAGTTGTTTGAGCAGGATTTGGATACGACAACGATATATTGTGACTACAAGAGTGGGATCTGATTGGCAAAGAATCATATGTTTCATGACAAGTCCAAGCATAATGAGATCAAGTATCACTATATTCAAGACATGGTGCAAAGAGGAGCCGTAAGGCTCCATCACATTTTGACTAATGAGTAGATAGCAGACATTCTTACCAAGGCTTTGTCAAAAGAGAAGTTCTTGGTCTTCAAGGAACAGCTTGGACTGATGGATATGTGATCTGTAAACTGTAGTGGATATTCCACATATTAAAGTATGAGATTCTACACTATTACAGTTTTATTTAATTTCTTGCTCTATAAAATTAACTGTAATTAGTGCATGCATGTAAAAGTAAATCAAGCAGAAAAACAGAGAACAACAAAATAAGCTCACACACATAATACACAAGATATGCTCTCTGGGAAACCCTTTCGAAAGAAAACCCAGCTGGAAGGCAAGGCCGCTTTGCTCTTTTTCTCTCTTTCTCTTGTTCATGGGCTGCTACAGTGCACAAATCCTCTCTGTGTGCTCTACCTCCTATCTCTCCTAGCTATCTTTGCTCAGCTATGGAACAAAATGCTCTCGAAAGAATGGAATGCCTCTTCCTCCTAGTGGCCCAATTATAACACAGCCCGATAGCCTACTAGTGGTTAAGTTTGACTACATCAATTCTTAACTAGAATTACAAAATAAACTCTTCTAGAGTCTTCTACATCACAAACACGTGGCTAACCCATTTTCCATGAATAATGGGGCTGACACGACATCCTCTCAAACTATAGGTGTGAAAACAGGAAGGTCAACTTCTGAGTGGCATAACTTTTGCATACGGACTTTGATTGACGTGATTCTTGCGCCGTTGGAAAGCTTTCTGTGTGTAGAATAGCATGAAAAGTTGTTGCGCTTAAGCAACAAAGTTTTACCCCCAAAAAACGTCGTTTGATGCTTCAAAACGCTCCCGGAAGGTTTCAAACCCTGTTTCGCCAAACTGGGTCCTGCCCAAAAAAAAATGGTCCCATGAGCTGATTCCTCCACTTTTTCCACTCCAAATGCATCGAGATGGATGACAAACAATATAATGATCCAATTTGGATCACACCTCCCCATTTTGGGAGGCTTTTGGTCCCCAAAAGCTTCTACTGAATGAAGTAAGGAAATTTTTCCTCCACCTTCTCTCTGGTGTACCATTTAGCTTTGTCTGGAAGTTGTCCCTTCAACCCAATCTGCCAAAGGTCATGCTGCCCTTGTCTTGTAGTTCTGGACCTCTTCTGCAAAACTGTATCTTTTATCAACTATGCCTGAGTATCTAGTGCCAAATCCTCCACAGAAGGTAGGACCTATTCCTCTTCCTGATCTAGCATGGAAGGCTCATAAAGTTTCAAATTCTCTACATTTACAATTGAGTAAATGTGCATATATGGTGGTAAACTGAGTCGATAGGCATTATCACCCACCTTTTCCAGTATCTCAAAGGGACCATACCTTAGAGCCTTGATTTTCTTACCAGGCCCCTACAGCCTCTCCTTGTTCAACTGTAGCCATACTTTGTCTCCCACCTTGAATGATTTCTCTGTTCTGTGTTGATCATGTCTGGCCTTATACTTCTCCTGCGACTTCTGCAATGTTTCCTGTACCTATATATGGATCTGCCTGATCTTCTCAATAAATTTGTCAACCCTTAAAGCATCTCCCATAAGATCTTTCCTCACTCCTCCTTGTCGTCCATATGAAATATCCAACGGTGAAGGTGGCAAATATCCAAAACAAGTCTCAAATGGGGACTTTCATGTAGAAGTGTGGACTGCTCTATATAAGAATGTTGTATATATACCAAATTTGCATCCCAGGTTTTCAGATGCTTTTGGTTGTAACCCCTTAAGCTGCACCAAAGTCTTGTTGACTACTTTTGTCTGCCCATCTGTCTATGGATGGAATGTTGTAGATCTCTTCAACTTCGTGTCCATCTTCTCCCACAATGTAGTCCAGAATGCACTAAGAAATCTTGTATCCCTGTCTGAAATGATGCTCCTTGGTATCCCAAAGTGTACCTAGACCTATCCAAAGAACAAGTTTGTTGCTTCTTGTCTGTTGATGGTCTTTTTACAAGGCATCAGAACACACATCTTGTTGAACCTATCAACTACCACAAACAGGTAGTCATGTCCCTTCCTGGTTGTCGGTAAACCTCCCACAAAGTCCATGGAAATGCTTTCCCAAGGACGAGTAGGTATAGGTAAGGGATGATACAGACCCTGTTTCCTGTTGCTAGGCTTGCTAGTACAACAAAGCATGCATCCTCTTATGAACCTAGCTACTTGTTCTTGCATCTTGGGCCAATACACATACCTCTGCAAGTTAGTCATGGTCTTCCTTACACCAAAGTGCCCTGCAACCTTGGAAGTGTGAGCCTCTCTAATTAGCTGCAAACGCTCACCTTTAGGAATGCATAGCATATCCATCTTGTAGAGTAACCCATCCTGGAGATGGTAGTCAACGGTGTTGTCACCATCGTGCACATGACTCTGACTCTGCAACTGCTGATACACCTCTTTGAAGTCCTCATCTTCTAAATATGCCTCTTTGTATGCATCATGGATGAATGGCTCCATGTGCATAAGAGTCCCCAAAGCTGTAATCTTTGATGTGGGTGGCCTTGAAAGCATATCGACCAACTTGTTTGTGTTGCCCTTCTTATACTTGATCACCAAATGAAACTGTTGTAAAAACCCCATCCACTTGTAATGCCTAGTATGTTGTAGCTTATTCTGGGTTTGTAGGTATTGTAATAGCTAGTGATCCATGTGGATTATTGTTTCTTTTCCCATCAGATAGTGCTTCCACTTCTTCACAACTTGCACCATGGCATAAAGCTCCTTATCGTAGGAAGGGTAGTTAAGCACGGCCCCATGAAAAACTTTAGAATGGTAATATTCAAGCCTTCCTCCCTACATCAAGACAACTCCCATAGCATACCCACTCGCATCTGTCTCCACTGCAAGTTTGGTAATGCCAGAACTGGTGCTTCACTGATCTTCTTCTTTAACTCATCAAAATCCTTCTACTGACCTTTTCCCCACTGGAAACTCTTGCCACTTGATGTTATGACGTGGAGCAGTGTTGCTACTGCTGAAAACAAGGCTATGGATTTCCTCAAGTACTGTGTTGATCCAATGAAACTCCTAACCTCAGTAACATTAGTAGGTGCTGGTCATTTCATGACGGCCTCCATCTTGGAAGGATCTATGTTCAAATTCTCCTCCACCAATCACATATCCCAATTACACCAAGGACTGTTGCGCAAACTCACACTTCTTGAGATTTGCTAGCAGCTGGTGTTTCTTCAATGTTTCCAACAGCTACGTCAAATGGGAAATATGCTCCTCCGAGGTAGCACTATATACCAGTATATCATCCAAATAGACAATAACAAATGAATATATAAAAGGGCGCAGTACATCATTCATTAATCTCATAAATGTAGTTGGTGCATTACATAGGCCAAATGGCATAACTAACCACTCATACAAACCTTGCCTAGTTTTGAAGGCAGTCTTCCATGTATCTTCTTTTTTGACTCGAACCTAGTGATATCCAGACTTCAAGTCCAACTTAGGGAAATACTTGCTTGTTGTTGTTGATCTAGTAGATCGTCTATCCTGGGCAGGGGGTATCTGTTCTTGAGCATGATTTTATTCAACACCCTGTAATCTATACACATCCGCCAAGTCCCATCCTTCTTTGGCACAATGATGATGGGTGACCCACATGGTGATGTACTCGGTCAAATGACACCCTGTTCCAGCAGCTGCTGCAACTGTTTCTTCACCTCACTTGCTTCTATAACATACTGCCTGTACAGCCCAATATTTGGCAATGGGGAGTCTAGCAATAGCTGGATCTCGTGCTCCACTTCTCTCTTAGGGGGTAGCCCTTTAGGCTCTCAGAACACATCCTTATATGCATGTAACAACTCCTCCAATTGATGTTTTTGTTTCTTAGTACACCCCTCTAGGGATGCCTTGCCTCTTATTGACTCCTCTACAGACTGATTTTCTCTTAAAAACAATAAAACATACTTCTTGCTGGAATTGATCAATTTCTTGGCTTGGTTGGCACTTACTAGTGAAATTTTCGACTTGCCTTTGTGCGTGTTGATGATGAATGATTTTCCATCCTTGATGAGCTAGTATTGGTTAGCTCTCCTCATGAATATTGCATCACGCATGTACATGTATGGACTCCCAAACACGACTCCACATACATCAAGGGGAACCACATCTAGATCTACTTCATCAATAAAATCAACACTGATAGCAAATCTAATTTTACATTGTTTTGTTACCTTCAGCTCTGCATCCTTATGTACCCATCCCAGTGGATATGGGTTTGGATGATCACGAACTTCCAGCCCCAACTTCTTGACCAGATCTGCTGCAATGAGATTTTCCTGTGATCCTGAGTCAAACAAAGCATCAATCTTCATCTTCTTGACCTGTATCTTTACATGGAAGAGTTTGGTCATTTCTTTCTCTTCCTGTTGCTGAAGGCTACTCAGATTCACCTCCTTTTGCACTGATGTACAGACGATCTTCTCATCCACGTCCGAGCTGCTTTCAACTTGGTTTGCTCGAATCAATGGCCATGAGATTCTTCTTCTTATTATCTTTCTTCTTATTCTTCGAGTTTAGCTCTGGATGGAACTTTCAACACTTCTCCTCTGTATGGCCATCAATGTTGCAGTGGTTGCTAGGATCTTTGCACTGGTGTGCTGTGGCTGTCGTCTTTTTATCTTTTCCCCCTTTTTGCTTCTTCTTCCCCTCCTTAGAAGTGTCTTGTTTCTCCTTTTGCTTCGATCCACTTGATTGCGCTCTTTTCAGGCCTATGTTCTCCAGGTATTGTGCTTGTACACAAGCCTCGTCCACCGTTTTGGGCTTGAACAACATCACTTGCTCACGCAGATGGCGGTGCAGACCCCCCAAATACTTGAGGAGTACATCTGGGTTCTTTGGAGAGATACCTAACATTATAGCCATATTTCTTAATTATGTGGTGTACTCCTGCATGCTTTGGCTCGACTTTTGCCTAAAGTAATGCCACCGAATCCACTGGTCTTCCACGTACCCAATGGGATAAAACTGTGACTTAATGAGGGTTTTGAAATCCTCCCACTTAGTCACTGGAGGTTCTCCCTCCAACCTCAAGGTTTTTGTGTGGCTCTCCCACCAAGTCAATGCATGGCCCTCCAATTTTAGTCGTGCGAATGAGATCTTCTTCCCTTCCTCGATCTGATGAACACTGAAATAAACTTCCAGTTGCTGCAACCAATGGTTCAGCTTCAGAGCGTCGATCTCGCCGTGGTATGGCTTGATATCGACTTTTTATTCCACTTTAAATATGGATTGGTTCACGACACTCGAACTGGGTTGATCTTTTCTGGGTTCTTTCTTCAGCTGGTTATCTGCGTCTTCCCGATCTCCCGATCCCCCTTCTGATTTGTCCTCTGCATTCGAACCCCCTTCTTCTCCAAATATCCCTAACTTATTGCTTAGGGCCACCATGAGGAGGTTTACATTGCGGTTTATATCCACGACTTGTTCTTCGAGCCGTGAAAACCTCACCTCTGCAAGATCACGAGCTTCATTTACAGATCCGTCACCCATGATTAGGGTTTTACAATTTTCAGCCCTGTCGATCTAGATCCCTACAATCTCCAAAAAATACCCAAAAAAAATTGGTCTTGATACCAAATGATCTGTAAACTGTTGTGGATATTCCACTGGACAATTCGTCACAACTGATCTGATAATATTATATTAAAAATCTGAGATTCTACACTATTACAGTTTTATTTAATTTCTAGATCTGTAAAAGTAAATCAAGCAAAAAAGTAGAGAACAACAAAATAAGCTCACACACACATAATATACAAGATATGCTCTCTGGGAAACCCTTTCGGGAGAAAACCCAGTTGGAAGGTGAGGTCGCTTCACTCTCTTTCTCTGTCTGGAAATATGGTTGCAGATACAAAAAAGTAATGTTTGTGGCCCGTGGGCTGCTATAGTGCACAGATCCTCTCTGTGTGCTCTACCTCCTATCTCTCCTGGCTATCTTTGCTCAGCTATGGAAAAAAATGCTCTCGAAAGAATGGAATGCCTCTTCCTCCTAGTGGCCTAGTTATAACACAGCCTGATAGCCTACTAGTGGTTAAGTTTGACTACATCAACTCTTAACTAGAGTTACAAAATAGACTCTTCTAAAGTCTTCTACATCACAAACACGTGGCTAGCCCCTTTTCCATGAATAATGGGGGCGACGCGGCATCCTCCTGAACTATAGGTGTGAAAACAGGAAGGTCAACTTCTGAGTGGCATAACTTTTGCATACGGACTCCGATTAAAATGATTCTTGCACCATTGGAAAGCTTTCTGTGTGTAGAATAGCACGAAAAGGTGTGAGGCTTACGCAGCAAAGTTTTACCCCCAAAAAACATTGTTTGATGCCTCAAAAAGCTCCAAAAAGGTTTCGGACCTTGTTTTGCCAAACTGGGTCCCACCTATAAAAACGGTCCCGTGAGTTGTTTCCTCCACTTTTTCCACTCCAAATGCATCGAGATGGATGACAAACAATATAATGATCCAATTCGGATCAATATGACCCTCTTGGGTAAGGCTCCCTATTGATTGAGGACACTAAGTTATGCTCTTCCCCCTGTCTCAGTTCCCAAGGTGAGGAATTGAGTCGTAAGAGCTCTTAGGTTTGAGGAATCTTTGGACAATAGGATGGTTGTGATCCTTACCCCTTGCGATATGTAGTATCTTGCCTATTATCACTATAGGGTGTGTGTGATCCTTGTCATTTATGATAATTTGGTTATCTCCCCCTATCATGATTGGACTAGACAAAGTATACCCCAGTACGCATCCTACCCACAAGCTAGGCTTGTTGGGATTACCACCCATCTGGCCAATGGGTGAGGAAACTTGAGATGGTTGTAATTCTTGCCTCTCGTGGTAAGTAGTATCTAGCTCAAGTGATGGGATGCAAGTGTTCTACCACTTGGTTTTTGAGAATCAAGGTGGGAAGATCAACAGACGATAAGATGTATGTGATCCTTCCCTCTCATGGCAAGTTGTATCTCACCTATTGTCATTAGACAATGGGATGGTTGTGATCCTTGCCTGGTAAGTTGTACCTCGCCTATTGTCCTTGGGTATAGAGTGGTAGCTTGAGCTCCCCTATGATGATTCTTTGTCTTTAAATTCGAGAATACTCAACAAATGAGCAGAGATATGCAGAGATAAGCAAGAATAAGTGAAATGAGCAAAGACAAGACAGTGATGATGATTACAAGACTTTCACGATATAATCAGTAATTCCTCCCAAGCTGAAAGGGAGTGTTGAAATTTGGCAACTCAAGGAGAATTTCCCTCCATTGGAGAGCCTTCCTCATCCAAAGGAAACCCTACTAGCCCGTGGAAGAATTTAATTTGGTCAAGGAAAAATATTATTTTTAAGGTGAAACCCACATGTGCACTAAAGTACAAGTCAGCCTGAGCAAGTTAATTCGACCCCCCTGAGACACATATAAATAGACCTTATTTCACATCACTTTGGAGCATCATCACATAAACCATTATTCTCTTGGATTGGTTCATACAGCTCTGAAATTGCAGGTTTATCTTCATGCGTGCGAAGGAGAGAGGGATTTTCTGTTGACTGAAAACATCTTCTGTTTTGGGACTTTGACTAGCGTTGACTTTTTGGGCTTGGAGCTTGGTTTGACTTAATTTTACTTTGATTTTCTAATTTGCTAAGAAGGCCAACACTGGGAGGTTGACCGAACATTTTCAGGGCACTTCAACTAGCGTTGACCAAAATTTCAAACCTAGGGTTTCTACAAGTCAAAGTTTGACTTTGACCAAATTTGGAGGGACTACTTTGGGACTATTTTGATTAAAATTTGACCAACTAAGAAGGCTGCATCTTTTGACTATTGACCTAGCTAATTTGGAGGAGGTTTAACTGTTGACTGGTTAGGAGGTTTAACTGTTGACTTTGACCAAAATTGCAGATTTGACTTGACCAAATTTGACTTTTGCGCTGATCTTTTAGATATTGGTTAATTGATTCTTGGATAAGTCAAAGATTTGACTTTGATTCTTTGTTGATGAATTGGAACATGGTATCTCCCTGCTAAGCATTTGATGACAATCTAATAGAAGAATTTTGAAAGGGTTTTCCCCCTTGTGGGGTTTTTCCTTGGTCTTTGACCAAATATTGTGTCTCTCTTGTTCTTGGTTGTACAATTGTTTATTGTCGTTAGAAGATTGAATTATATTGGATAAATTGATTGCCAATTGAAGAAGAATTGGAATAAATGATTGTGTTAAGCATAGAACCCTGGAAAATTAACAAGTGGTTTCCTTGATTAACTAAACTAAAGTAGAGTAGATCAATCAACTAAGTGCATTAATTTCCTTTTGCAAGTTATTTCCATTTCTTCATGGCATTCGGTTTAACTTGCAATTTTCTCACTTGTGCAATCTAATTTTTCACTTTATTGTACAATTAAATTTAGCTTAGTTTCTTTACTTACTAATTTTATTTTTCATTTGATTCTTAGATTTAATCAATTTACCTCCAACTTAACTGGTTGAAGTAGTTTCTAGGAACCCTTCATCCCCTATTGACTCCTTACTCTAAGATCAAAGGCTAGGTGAGAGTAAGGTTTGGGGATGAAGTTACCTTGAAACTTGTGAACAATCTTGGAATCCAATTTACTTAATCCTAAGTGATAACCCAATTAAATCTAAAATCAACCAAGAGCATTTCACTGCATTCATTTTGCAATTGTGGTTCTTGAAGATTTGTTTCATTTGCTTTTATACTTTGCAAAGTTCATCTATCTTGAGGCAATTGTCATTTCTTTCAAGTACACATATATCATTTGTTGAGCATCTTGATTTCAAGTCTTTACATTTCCAAGTATTTTCATTATTGTGCATGCTTATCTTTTCTGCCACATTTACTTTCTAAAGTATTTATCTTGTGGGGCATCTATCTTTCAAGCAATTTAGTTTCCAAGCTTTACTTTCAAGTTCATCTTCTATATTTGGATTATTTGCTTGCAAGTACTTACATTCGACACTGGTATATTTTGCTTTATCTTGCAATATCTACACTTGTGGATGTGTTGTAGCAGCTGCAACACCCTCCAAAATTTTGGCCTGCATCCAATTTCGGAGCCTTCCTTGGATTTTCCCTTGATGTTTGCAAGCACTCGAGCTCATCCCATGAGCTCGTGTTGAGTCTTTGCACCCTCCTTGCTTGACCATTCATCGGACATCTTTTAGCATGTTGGTCACAATGTCATGCTTGCAGCCATGTTCTGGCTATGCACAAAGTTCGTCTTCGTGTGTACAAGTTGTATTCGCTATGTAAGCATTTGTCGCACTCACACATGAAGTTGTATGCAATGTCGCACAAGTGTCGTCATGGTCGTTCAACAATCTATCACAAGTGTTGCGCTTGTCGCTCGCACCCGTCAGTCAGTCACACTAAGTGTATGTTGTCTTGATGATTCAAGGTGTCTTGTCGTCGAATCATGTTGAATGTGTATTCGCAAGGTCATGAATGCACAAGTTCACTCGCTCACACACTTAGTCATTTTGCTGAAACTCTGTCGACCGAACCAACCCTAACAGTTGGACCTCCTTTGAGTTGAACTGTGCAGTCTCAGCTCTCAGTGATCATGTACTG
The DNA here is from genome assembly GCA_031772625.1 of Pinus tabuliformis. Classification (NCBI taxonomy): domain Eukaryota; kingdom Viridiplantae; phylum Streptophyta; class Pinopsida; order Pinales; family Pinaceae; genus Pinus; species Pinus tabuliformis. The sequence continues at coordinate 312,924,178 of CM062808.1, read as the reverse complement.
CTGTCCAAAATTATGCAAAGCTTGAGGCTACCTCCCAGCAGTCTGCATTGCGCAATCCTGGAGTTGACCCAATTGACTGTCACCCAAAACAGAGCAAAAGTTTCTCAGCAAGCCATCTTAATCTGCGTTGCACGCAAGCAAAGCCATCAAGCCTCCAGTTGGTCAACTGGAGAGTTTGACCGTGCAGTGACCCCAGGCGTCAGTCCAAAAAATTGCGCAGAAGCTGCCAAGCATGCCCGCTTCCGCTAACTAAAGAAATTGTGAAAACATGTCGAACAAACACCCGCTGACTATCACTAGACTGTCCTCAAAAATTGCGTAGTTCTGTCAGCTAGTCACCCTGTTAGTCCGCCTGCTACTCCTCCTGAAAACTGCGCAGTTTTCATGGGTTGTCTCCCAGCTACCCAACATCCCGCTCAACCCAAAAACTGCGCAGTTTTCATGGGTTGTCTCCCAGCTACCCAACATCCCGCTCAGCCCAAAAACTGCGCAGGGATGTCCTGTAGGCCAACCTCCCAACGCTGCGCAATTTTGGCCAGCAAGCTCCTGCTACCAGCCTCCTTGGAGAATTTGCGCAGTTTTCACTGCTAGTGTCCCCTTGTTGCCTGCACTGTCTCCCCGGAAAAATTGTGCAGATATGCCCTTCAGACGAGCTTGATCCGAACTGCCCATCTCAGCCTCCCAGTGACCTCTGCGCAATTTTCATTGATAGTGCCTGGAGCCCGTATCCCAGCCTGAAATGTGCTCTGTGTAGTTTCAGAGCCTTGTCCTCTCTCTTGGTCACCTGCACCCGAAAGCGAAAGATAATGCATCATGGTAGACTAGGATATTTCTAGATTTGATGTTGTCTCGTCATGAGTGATTGTAGATACAGGTACATAGATGAGACATGGCGTGATGCCGAACGGGATGGACATGGAGCGCATGCTAAGAGACTTGTTCGCGAACAAACGAACACATGGAGCATGTCAAGTACAAGCGAAGGAGAGACATGCACGTGCAGCATCTAGCAAACACCAAGACCATCAAAGATTCCGCACAACTTGCCATGTGGAGGTGAAGCTATGATACACCAAGAGCACATTCATCACTCAGCAGCACTGCAGCTCGACATGGACACCACCACTAGCATGAAGATACCAGCACTGTCGTGTCGAGCCATGTCATGAGTCATCTCGGCCACATCACTACTGTGGGCCATATTGTTGTAATCGATGTAATATAACGTGGAAGTCCAAGAGACCCACATGTAAAGTTGAAGAGTCATGTAAGTCAAACAGTGATGAGGGAAGTCGAACAATCACAAGGGTCAGTTTCACCCAATGTTGCTTGGGAGCGGGAGCGGGAGCGGGGAGCGAGAGCGAAAACGGGAGCGGGAGCGACCATTTTCAGAAGCTCCTGCTTTGGGAGTGAATCCGGGAGCGATTTTTTAAAAATATATATATTTTTTTTATTTTTTGATACATATATGTCAACAAAAACATGTAGAATGATGAATTAGACATAAAAAACATAAAAAAACATAGATTGATCATTGAACCATATCACATCAATCATCTAGAAATTATAATCGTCATCAAGTTCGTCAACCATGTCCACAAGTTAGTAAAATACATATTACAACTGCAACATATTGAGTCTCGTGAATCATGATTCATCAAATTCAATCTTAAAGTTTCAACTTCAAGCTTTCAAAATTGAAAATTCAATAACATTTATCATCATTGATCACCAAAGTTGTACTTGTAAGCTAAGTTTAACCATTACAAGAAGTAATATCTTAGATATTTCTAAGTCCTAACTTCTAACTGTTAACATGATATGAAATGCTATAAATTTTTAAAATGAAACACGAATAATGAAATGATATGAAACAACTTTAGTCTTTCGCGAAGCATCATATTCATAATTCACAATCATTACCAATGAGTTATAATTGCCAAGGCCCAACTTCAAACTTCAAATTTTCATTGTCACAGTGATATATTGTTTACAAAAAATATCATTATGATATGAAAGAGTCAAGAGTCAAGAGTCAAAGACTCAAAACTCAACAGTTACGAAAACCAAAGTCTAATAGAAACTAAAAAAGACAAGTAAACTGTAAATCTACATGTGGCCCTTGCCACGAGAGTCTCCAAGAGTATAAGCAAGTCGTGGTGTTCTTCTAGGAGTCTCCCGCACAGACCGACGACTAGAAATAGAACCTCCACGTGAGGGTGTAGATGGAGGTGGCCACAGCAAAGGAATAGGACTCGAACCTCGAGCACTGCTACTGGATGGTGGAGGTGGAGGTGGCATGGCTACTGCAGCTGCTTCATCTTCATCCCTTACAAGTTCCTCTTGCAGTTCTTCAAGATGTACAATGCCATCCTCCAAATTGTCATCCTCTAGGTGATTGTCCCAAATTTTATATGTAGGATCCTCATAAGCCCGATCACAGTAATGACTCAACAACCTCAAGTTGTAGTGCACATAAACCAAGCTTTCTGCTTGGTTTTCATTGAGTCTGTTTCTTTTCACATTATGTATGTAGCTGTAGGTGTTCCAACACCTCTCTGCAGAAGAAGTATTTACAACCTGTGAAAGAACTTTTTTTGCCAATTTTGGCAAAAGTCCCTTGCCGCCATAGGTTTCCCACCATGTGAGAGTATCAAATCTTTCTCTGTTGTCCATTGCATGGAAGTTACCATACAAACCAGTGCCACTGAAGTATTTGCCTATTTCAAGGTGCACAACTGCACACTCCTCCCTGTCAGGTACCAACTTTTCTAATGCTTCCAAATATCCTCTAGTTACCTCTACATTTAAATGGGATTTGGTCATAATCCCACCCCCTGGTGCAAGTTGGCCCAACCAAGATGTAGAGTAGTATTTTGGCGTAAGGATATACGCCAAGCAATGTAATGGAAGATTAAGTCTATTCCACCGTTCACACACACAATCGTGAATCAAATTGTACAAGTTGGGATCACTGTTATGAACAATATCTTTTATTTCCCCCAACATGGTATCCATCTGCTCATACACCTCGCCAATCACTGGTTTGTCTGTATCTGCAAACCGAATCATGTGATAAATGGGCTTGGTGAAATCCAATACTTGCCTCACACTTGTCCAAAACTGACCATCAAGAGCGGCCTCCTCCACCAGTTCAAAACCTCGCCTGTCAACTGCATTTGTAGCCCTTTCCTTTAATACCTGCCAATGTGGACTTGATACCATGCTAGCCAATGACTCTCTTACCTTCAAAAGGCGCCTGAAGGTGAGGTAATAGCTACCAAATCTGGTCTTCGCAATCTTCAACAACTCCAATCTCGAGTGACTGCAGAAAGGGCCATGGGTATTTCTATGATTTGTAATAAATTTTATCATTTGTTTGCCTTTCTTGTACAAATCACCAATCCATTGGTATTGTGCATTTTTGTTTTTGACAACATCATGCATCAGAAGGTTCAATGTGTGAACCAAACATGCAGACCAAAATATGTTGGGGTATTTATCCTCAATAATTGCTCCCGCTGCCTTACAATTAGGAGCATTATCAGTGATGACTTGGATGACATTATATGGCCCAATACGGTCAATTGTTTCAAGTAATGCTTCTGCAATGTTGATGGCGGTCCTGAACTTGTCTGAGTAATCATGTGCAGTTAGAAAGATGGGACCACTAACAGACACAGCAAGAACACTTATCAATGGCTTACCTTTTACATTTGTCCATCCATCAGATACAATGGATACCCCATGGTCAATCCAAGAACTTGTCATTCTATTCAAAGAATGTGATATTTTTGCTTTTTCATGATCAAGGCCAACAGTTCTTGCCTTGTCATACCCAGGGCTCTTGTATCCTTTAGGGGCATCATTTATGGCAGAAACCATTTCCTGCCAATAAGGTGAGCGAAGAACATTGAATGGTATCCCACATGCATAGAGAAACCTGTAAACCTTTGAATCCACATCATTCCTACGCCCCTCATCAAGGAAATCTGATATGGTTCTACGCCTTAAACCTGATGACCTTGTGCCTCCATATCCACTGCCTTGGGAGGATGCTGAAGGAGTTCTTTGTGATTGTGAGCTTGGTTCAAAGAAACCCCTTGATTTTTTTTATTTGTATTGGGCTTCTTCCTCTTCCCTTATGTATTTGGCTCTATCCACTGCTGACATCGCTGGACAAGTTTTGATTCCTATTTGTTTGTCTCCATCCCATGGCCTTTTCCCGCAGAGGTGTCTTCTAGCACAGGTGTATGAACCTGTGTAATCATTTGTTGCAATGGGGGCAATGAAATTTAGTGGTTCCGCCCCCTCTCCCTGTTTCAGCCCTATTAACATATTTCCATAATGGGGTTTGGTCTTGTTTAGTTTTTTGAGAGTCATGTTCATCCTCCTCCAGCTCCTCCTCACCGAGGTTTTCATCAATTCAACTTTCTCCAGCTTCTTCATCCCCCTCTTCAGTTTGGCCCCTCCGTTTCCTACTCTCCAACACCATAATAACCATAAAAGGGACCAAGAAGAGGAAAATGCCAAGAAATATAGCCAGGTCCATGGTGTTTGATGTTTGTAGGGTTTTGAATCTGCAAATTAATTTAATTTATTGGGATTAATTAATTTAATTTAAATTCATGATTTTTAAACTAAATAAACTAAATTAAATTAACTAAATTACTACCTAACTAAATTAAACTAACTAAATTACAAAGTTACTTACCTCTTTGCAGGCTTGCTCCTCGCTTCTCCTTGCTCCTTTGCTCTTGCTCTCCAAGAAACTTGACTCAATAAAGTGATAATGAATTTTTTTAGGCCCATTAGGCTTTTAAAACCAAAAAAAATTTAAATTAAAATTTAATTTTTTTCAGGTCCGCGAAATTTTTTCCGCCGGATCGCTCCCGACGCCCCTCGAAACGCTCCCGGAGCGATTTTTTAATGCTCGGAAGCGAGATCGCTCCCGGAGCGATTTTTTAATGCTCGGGAGTGAGATCGCTCCCGGGCTTAAAATTTCACTCCGGGCTCCCGAAAATGGCAGGGAGCGCAAATTTTTTTATCGAGAGCGGGTTCGAGGGAAGAGGGGGGGGGGCGGGGGGGCGCTCCCCCGCAACTCCGGTTTCACCCTTGGCTATATATACCCCTCATTTGTACATGCAAAGGACTTTTCACCTTGGCTCCTCCCACATAGCCTTGAGAGCCTGTAGTCTTTTCTTTGAGGAGCGAGCAGTGGTTCCAACACCTCACTATCAGAGTTAGTGATGTAATGGTGTGCCGATGTGTCTCGGAACTTTCACTTAATTCAGAAGCCTAATAACAGGCCAGCACGTTTTCACACATGTATTGTATTAGTTTGAAAGACTATTCTTTGGACACTTGTAATGCATGTTGCTTTAACCTATATTAAGACAGTTGAACTATTTCGGTTGTTCTAATACATAAGCTTACGAAAATGTGTTGTATAAGTTGTTAACGTTGTCTTGCCCGCGTGGACTATTCTTCCGAACACTGAACATAACCATTTTCATAAACTTGTTACAACGACTGTCACACTCATGTGGACTATTCTGCTAAGTGTTGTACGTGCTATCTGTTCACTGTGTTTGTGACTGCCGCATCCATGTGCACTACTCTGCCGGAAACTGCACATGTCCTGTTGTGTTGTGTGTCTCTGACATAGTTGGGACTATTCCCTTTCGACTTGAGACTCACTTCCACCCTCTCCCTCCGCGATGAAAGAACCTTGACACAAGTAACACTAAGCACTCACCAAGCACTCAAACCTCGATGTTCGAAGACAAAGCAGACTACTCTCATGTGCTGACAAGCAAGAGCTAAGGCAAATCTTTAAGATAATGGCAACTGGGTCATCATACCAGATGGGACTCTTACACCAAACGGTGTGAGGTCTAATTGAGAGTCTGGGACTTCATACGGGGGAGATCCCTTGAATATTGGCGATCCCAGCACCATCAACAAGATGTTCATGTTCATGGAATCAATGAATGTGTCTTGAAATATTATGTTGCTTTTACATAAGTTGAATTGTATCTTGGTTATTTTCACTAACTCCTAGAACTTAACTTATTAGCATTAATTAGTTAATCCCTTAGTTATTTTAGTAGGATCCACCCACCTTCACCTCAACTAGGAGTAAGCCCAGACGAAGAAGTTGAGAATTGAGTGACAATCTCAACTTGAAACTTGCCCCCAAGGCCACACCAAGTGGAATTAATTTTTTTCTCGATGATAATCCCAGGTGTGGATTAAGCTAGCAACAATCCACTTTGATGCAATTATGGTCATTCTCTCTAATGAGTAGTTGCTTTCACTTTAGTCTAAGATGCTTTTGCCAAGCGATTTTGCACATAACAATTGAGGCCTTGAGGGCACACCTATTCCATTCCTACTCCACATAATGCCTAGGCCATACTACACTACCGAAGAGCATGGTGACCTTGTTGATGTAGCATTTCCCTTCCACGGCAAAGAACTGGGCATTTTGATGATTTTGAACGTTGATCAACACCGTTAAGCAGCCTCAGATGCTAGAACATTGAGTTCACTTTGCTTGGAATTGAGGATTCTTGATGATGTACCCAACAGACCCAACATGCCCCCAAGCTATCCTTGACACTACTTGATGGGCATGCCTTAATAGAGCTCAGGTGATGACGATCCCCAAGATGATTAGGGAGGGCTTGTACTAACTTATGGAGCCCCAACAAAGAGAGTACATTATGTTGTCTAAATGGCACCCATGAAGATGACACGAGGCACCCAAAGCTAGCTTTTGGACACATATAAATGTTTTGAGGCTTGATTTGAAGACCGTTCCTCAAATAATGATTCATAATGATAGTTGGAGATGCATCTAACCCTTGTATTGCACTTTTGGAGCCTTATTAGCCTTTAAAAAGAATGACATCATGCTTAGAGAGGCATTTTGGCTCATACATATGGGCAAATAGTGACATGTTTTATTTTGTTGACCTATTGAGTTGGCTTGTGACCCAATTACTTTATGTCTACTCAAAATAAACTTGTTATAGGGATTTTAGTTGGATTAATGAATGTGATAAACCTCATATAAAAGGAGGATCACTCCATTCTCATTGTTCATCATCACTTGTTCTGACATCCTTTAGAGACCTCAACTCATCCTCTTTATTACTCACTACTTGTGGAGCTGTGAACTTTTTGCAGCTATTGCTATTAGGGAATAGTTTATGTATTAGAGATGACCTTTTGGGATTGAAAGAAGGCAATTTCTTGGAAAACTTGTATTTTGCAGATGTTTAATGGTTTTACATGTGATAAATGTTTGCTAGGGTTTTTCTCTTATACCTTGTTTAAATGTGTATCTTAATAGAAAATCTTGGTTAATTGTTACATGTTAAACCTATTTTCCTTTAATGCCCTAGAAGACTTGTAGAGAGCTTTCTTCTAGTTAATTTCTCTCCTCATAAAAAGATAGTTAGGGTTTGCAAGTGGACACTAAGGTCTTTCCCTTTACTCCATGCATAGATTTGATATCTCTTAAATTTATCCCTAAAGACTCCATCACCCAAGTATGCAAAGGCATTGGGATTCTTGTGGTGGTCAAAACTCATCAAATATTTTATTCTTTTCTTCCTTTTTATTTTCCTAAGTACCTTAATGCAAGCTAAATTTAATTAATGGGTATCAAAATGACCTTCTTGGGATTAGGTTCTGAATGACCATTCCCGTTGGTCACCAAACTCGGACTTGGCGAGGGATGATCGGAAGGACCATGGACTGGAACTGTGAATGTCTAGGGCTTAACCTTTGGAGTGCCCTAGAAATCATATTTAGGTTTTCTTGGATTCACATTGGGTGCAGCGTAGGGATGAGAATTGTAAGAGCTGCGTTGCGGCCTTCTCTGTGGGAATTGATCCTAGAACTCGCTGAAAAACAGATCTGCCATGACTTTCTAATGATTAAGGGATTGAACAGAACTTAAATCGAACAGACGAGGGACAAATTCAACTAGGGCTTCTTGAAGAAAGGCATTAAAGCTATTTTAGCTTGATATCACCTTGATTGACCTTATAAACTCAAACTCTAGCCTGTTACATGGTGAAATTTGCCCCATTACAGTTGATATAATCAACCCTAAGCAATTTATGACCAACAAAACCATAACCTTAAACAAGGCTTCAACTAAAGGCTTATTTGAAGGTTTGCTATTTGCTTTTGTTGATTTCATTATTAAGCAAACCTTTTCTTTATGCTTGCATGCCTAGATATTACTTTGTTGAACTACACCTTGAAACCCTAGGTATCAAATAGATTTTAAGAATTTGTTGTGGTATAATGTTCCTATACATAGAGAATTGTGCCTTTTGTCCATTTAAGAAGTACCTTGCTTAGCCTTTCATATCGTTGATAATGTTGGACCCGCCAACATGTCAGGGGATCTCCCTAGTCAGAAGTCCCAACTAGACCTCAGACTGTTTGGTGAAGGAATCCGAGCAGTGGGTCGTACGGTATCGCCTTAACCACGGTTGCGCGCAGAGGCAAATAAGATGTCCATGTTGGTAGCAAGGGTGTGCGCAGCAAGCCAAGGAAGGTGCATGAATGGTTCTAACACACGGAAAGTGGGGTGAGTGTGCCCCTTGGAAACCTGTGTAAACACGCAGCTTGGAAGGGAACACACAAGCAAAGATGCATCACAAACTGGAAGGCAGGCGAACCAACAATCCAAAGTGATGGTTAAACCAACAACACATCTTAGTAAGATTCATACATACATATACAGAAAGAGTCTATACATACATGCATAAGCAAACAAATACATATATCATTAGAGTAACCAAGTTAACTGAAATACAATAACAACATATGCATGAAACGTGTTGGCCCTGTTATATTAAGTGAAAGTTCCAAACATACAGTACAACCATGACCAACAACTAGTCCCGATAACGAAACGTTATAATCATTGTCGCTTGCTCCTCCAAAGAGATATACTAGCTCTGCACTGTGGAGAAGTCAAGGCTCGTTACAATACTCTCCAAACTTTCTCTAAGATACTCCTATCGAAAGTTTCGCTGCCCAAAAGCCCCTACAATGAATTATGAGGTACTATAAATAGCAAAAGGTGGGGTGACCCTTGACATTGCCCTTTGTGACTGTTCACCTACCCTCATGACTCTTCAACTACTCTATGATTATTACATTCAACTATCGACACTTGGACTTCTACTTTACAATATGTACATACAATTTGCACATGTACCCATGTGAGACAAAATGGCTTGAGAAAGCCATGCAAGACATCACTAAGACTCGGACAACTATGGGAAGACCAGCTCTTCAACATCCTCATGATGGTCGACAGTGGCAAACTGATGCCAAGCTTGGTCGTCCATGATGGTGTCCGCGCACTCAATGGTGACATCCTGCTGTAAGCAAACTCTTGCCTCTGTTGCATCCGGGTACACTGATATGGCTCCTTTGTCCAACTCGTCTGATAACATGCGCATCATCATCTTGAGTGCAACTAGACCAACAACATACTGATGCATAGTGTATGTGCTGATCTCCAAGTGTGTGTTAGTAACCATGGGCATCAACTTGTTGAAATACATGTTCAGCTCCAGTCGGACTTGGTTGTTGTCTTTGCCTTGGTGAGTGTGCCAATAGGTGGAATCACATGCGTGCGCATAATGACATCCATGCTCTTGAACAACCTTGCATGTGATCGACGGCACTGCTCACCCTATTTGCTCTGTGCCAATTGCTGGGTTGGGCCTATAACTTGTATGGGCGCAATTTCATTAGTCCGTGCATGTTGCGCCTCATGATGTACTTGTTCCTGTTGCAACTCCTCTGTTTCTCTCTCTACCTTCACGCAATCCTCTTGTCGCGTCATCACCTCATAGCCTCGGTCTCCAAAGATGCTTTCATCATAAGAGGATCTGCTTGAACTTGCAACTTTGCTTTGCCTTTGCGCTGTCAACAACCTTCCTCTTGCATTTGTCGCATGCAGGTCTGCTACCTTCTATTGTTGCTCGTTGTGATGTCGTTGCCATTTCATCTTGATATCCTTGTCTATGAACAACTTGATGTCTTCATGGATAGGCAAGTTCATAGACACTTGATCGACTGCATCCCCAGTTGCGCTCTCAACGGTGTCTTTGACTCTGCTCTCTTGGAAGCCATTGTACCTGTGTTGCTGAGAGGCAAACGAACACCTATGATACCTAGAGACATAGCAACACTCATGGCAAGCAATTTATCAGTTGAAAACCAAAACAAACTAGAGGACTGACATGCAACATACTTGTGTGACTGTCTGTGAAGATTGCGCAATTTTCACCAGGAGGCTGGGAGACTGATTACCAAAACTGCGCAAGGCATAGTCCGAACTGTCACGAGGTTGACTGATTGTTAGAACTGCGCAATGCACAGTTCAGCCTGGCCTGTTGAGGACTAAAACTGCGCAATGCGCAACTTCAATCAGCAATGGCATGCAAACCAACAAACTGCATTGTGCAGTTTCTGGGGCCAGCAAGGCACTGCCTCCTAGAATTGCGCAATGCAAGCCTGGAGGTCAGTGTTGGGCCAAACTTGCGCAATTTCTAGAGGGAAGGCAAAGCCTTCACTTCCAGACTTGCGCAATTACTGGAGGGAAGGCAAAGCCTTCACTTCCAGAAATGCACAATGCTAGTCGGGCAAGGCAAGGTCCGGGCCAAGGCAACCCAGACCTGCCAACGGGCGACTAAAAACATGAAAAGTCTGAAAGCATGGAGAAACTGAGTGTAAACAAGAGTGAATGGTCATGCATGCAAACAGTAAGTGCAAGATTCAGAAAATGAGAAAACATGCATGTGTGTGAAGCAAGTCGCCGCAATGGCGATCGTTGGTGCAAAAAACAGTGTTATGCATGTGACAGCAGTGAGATGCAAATGAAAACTAAAACGGTGCTTCTACAAGCTAACATACATCAAAAAGATAGCAAGCGCTCATTGAAATCAAGCAAACAACACTTACACCAAGCGAAACACAAAAAGCGACAAAAATGCAGCACAAGACATGAGAAGCAAACTTACCCTGAAATAGCTAAGTTGAAAGTGTCGAAGACTCCTGGATGCAATGTGGGATGTTAGAGTTGCAAGGTCGTTGTGAGGAATGAGCTTTGTAGCGTCCGATTCATAAGTTTTGATAAGATCGAGGTTATAACGCGCATGCTACAAATCTAGGAAAAAGCGACACTTGGCGAGAGGTTTCTAAAATGATCTTTACATGTAACCTCCAACTGCTAATAATAGATCCCTAAATCTAGGAATGTCTTTTGCATGCTGCCTTTTGCTATTTTGGAAAAAACAACCCATGCATGCAAATCAGTTTTGCTCGGTCCCAAAGTGAACTAAGCAACCTGAAGGCACATGCAACAGCCTGCAAAACTGAGAGAGGGATTTGCGCCGTTTCTAGGTTGAGCTAGGTTGGTTGTCCCTGAGGGATTGCGCAATTTCTGGGGTCAGCAAGTGACTGCTTCCCAGAATTGCGCAATTTATGGGTTGAGCTATAGTGCTGGGCCAAATTGAGCAATTTTCTCAAGGAATCTTGCCTGACTGGATTGTGCAATTTCTAAACCCAGCAAGCTGCCCAGCAGATTTACGCATTTCTGGAGGGAAGGTTGGTTCCCCTCTAGAATTGCGCAATTTTCTGAGGGAGCTGCTCAGCTAGCAACTAGCTTAAGTCCGGAATGGCAGCCTGTGAAGGGAGTGAAGCAAACTGACATGCACAAGTTGGCAAGCCACTGAAAAATTGATGAAGCTTATGTACTTGACAGTGCAAAACATGCCGCTAGGATGGTTGGTAGGGAGGCTCCAAAACAAAACTAAGACAAAATTTTGGAGGGTGGTTGTAGCCGCTACAACACATACATATCACCTTGAGCCTATTAACTTAAAATACCCTTTAGGTGAAGGCTAGGAAGTTTTTCGTGTGGTGAAATTCCACTAAAGAGTAAGAAAAGGATTGTTAAGGTAACAGTGGCAATCCACCTCATTGTTGCATATTGGTTCGACTACCTACTAGATTTTGAGGCAACAAGCATCTTTGACATGACCATGACCCGAGAAGAAGAGCATAACGATGGAGGTGTCTCGGCTGCAGATTAGAGACTTCAAATGACAGATTAGTTAGCAAAGCCCAAGTATGATGAGCATCCTATGGCTACATGCGCCTGTGCATTGACAATTTTGGGCATGAGTTTCCTAAATCAATCCATTAATGCAGTGTTCCACGGGGACACGCCCCCCAAGGTGGGGGACACACTTCCTCACACCCCCACGCTCCCCAAACGAGGAAACTCCTGGGGATACGTTTCCCCATTGTAGGAATTTACAGGGTAAGTTCCTCAGACAGAACACCAAAGGACACCGCTCACAAACAGATCACAGATCAATACACCAGTGTTTTGATGTGGCTAAAACCCTCAAAGAGGGAAACAGTCCACGGCCTGAGCCAACGCGGCCACTTCAGGCAATTTATTAATAAAAGAATGAAAATTTACATATGCTTCTCTCATAGACGGATTACCCTACAAATGACCCTCCATGCTCTTTAAATAGAGATCATGGACCAATCGGGTGTTAAGCCACGGATCAAGTGTCGGTAATACCAAGGAGAGAATGAACCGTCGAATCACTACATATCGTGACCGTCGGATTTGTAAGTTACAAAATGTACATAGTAAAGAAACACACTTTACCTAACTCTATACTAGACCAAGTTGTACTTAACTATTTCCTATGTGTCGGAATATCCTAACATCCCCCCTTAAGAACAACTTGGGATAGGATTGAAGGATTTACAAATATGACACAATAGGAGAAGGAAGGAGGCACTAGAGCCTATCCCCCCTTAGTGACAACTTCCTGAACTCCAACCATAAATCGAAGTTTAGTGAACTTCGCCTCTGTGAGAGCCTTTGTAAAGATGTCTGCAACTTGATCATCTGTTGAACAATATTGCATTTCAAGAACATGGTCGTGAATGAGCTTTCTGATGAAGTGCATGTGCAGTTCAATGTGTTTGTTGCGCTGATGTTGGACTGGATTTTTGCATAGCTGAATGGCACTTTGATTATCACACCAAAGTGTAGTCAGATGTTGCTGCTGAAAGCCAAACTCTGACAGGATCTGACAAAGCCACAAGGCTTCCTTACTAGCTTCTACAGCACCACGATATTCTGCCTCTGCTGAAGAAAGAGAAATGGCACCTTGTTTCTTGCAAGCCCATGTAATAGGTCATGAACCAAGAGTGAACACATAACGTGCAGTAGACTTCCGATCATCAGGGTCACCAGCCCAATCGGAATCAGTGAAACCAACCAATAGAGGAGATGCTTCGGCACTGTAATGAATCCCAAACTGAACTGTACCTCGAACATAACGAAGTATTCTTTTCGCTGCTTTCCAATGACTTTCACGTGGGTTTTGCATAAACCGAGCAACAAGGCCAACAGCAAAGGAAAGGTCAGGACGAGTATGGGTTAGATATAAAAGTTTTCCTACAAGTTGACGGTATAAGGTAGCATCAACTTCAGGAGAAGTACAAGTGACTGAAAGTTTGACTCCAGACTGAAAGGGAGAAATGGCTGGCTTACAGTCTTCCATGTGAAAGTGGCGTAGAATATCACAGGCATACTTGGATTGAGAAAGGGAAATACCTTCATTGGATTGCAAGACTTAAGACCGAGAAAATAATGTAAGTGTCCTAAGTCTGTCATTTCAAACTTCTTTTTAAGGCTAGACTTCACATGGTTTATAAGGTTGGGATCACTACCAGTCAGGATAAGATCATCAACATAAAGAACAAGAATGATAAGGGACTTGCCCACTTTCTTGGTGTAGACAGTATTGTCAGAATGACACCTAGAGAAGCCAGATTCTAAAAGAAAGTTATCCATTTTGGCATACCAAGCGCGAGGAGCTTGCTTGAGACCATAAAGGGATTTCTTAAGCCGACATACAAGGCTAGAGTCCGTTTGTATAAAGCCAATAGGTTGTTCCATATAGATTTCTTCATGCAAGTCCCCATGCAAGAAGGCAGATTTAACATCCATCTGATGGACTTCCCATTTGAAAGAGGCAGCAAGGGAAAGAACAAGGCAGATAGAGTTCATTTTGGCAACAAGGGAGAAGGTTTCAGTATAGTCAATGCCTTCAACTTGTGAAAAACCCTTAGCAACAAGACGAACTTTATGTTTATCAACTTTTCCATCTGGTCCATACTTGGTTCTGTAAACCCATTTGCCAATAATGAATGATATTCTTCATTCATAGCTGCTTCCCAATCTGGATGGCCTGAAGCTTCTGCAAAGGTGTCAAGATCATAATTCACTGAAGCTTGAGCCAGTAAAGAAGAGGCTCTCTCGAACTAAGAACGTGTACGTCGTTGATCTGTAGGATCATCGGCAAGATCACCTGCTGCATCCCGAGTAGCACGGACCCATTTTGGAAGCTAAGGAGCTGAAGGAGGATCCTGAGAAGGTGGGGGAGGATTTTCATCCTCGCTTTCATCATCTGAAGAAGAAATATTTTCAAAAGTAGAAGAGATAGGGAGAGGTGGCACATCCGCCGAACTAGGCTCGCAGACCGATACATTTTCAGCGAACTTTACATCTCTCCTAATGATAACATTTTTGGACTTAAGTGGAATAAGTCTATATCCTTTGACATCTTCAGATATCCAACAAAAATACATTTTTCACTCTTTGGTTCTAAAGCTTTATGTTTCTCATCTGAAATATGGGCCCATGCTTCACTTCCAAAAACACGAAAGTGACTTACATCTGGTTTGATTGAGCTCCATGCTTCTTCTGGAGTGATATTCTTTAAAACCTTAGTGGGAGTGCGATTTATTATGTAATTTGCACAGTTAATTGCTTCTGCCCAATAATTAAGACTAAGTCCTTTAGATTGAAGCATACAATTAGCCATTTCCTTTAAGGTGCGATTCTTCCTTTCAGCTACACCATTTTGTTGTGGAGTATATGGAACAGTATGTTGCATTTGAATTCTATTCTCAGTGCAAAAGTTGATGTATGTGTTTTTAACATATTCTCCGCCATTATCAGATCTTAGCTTAAGAATTTGATGTCCAGATTGTTTTTCAACAAAGGCCTTAAAGGCCAAGAATATGTTAAATACTTCACTCTTGAGTTTTAAGAAGTACACCCAAGTGCGTCTGGAGAAATCATCAATGAAAGTTAAGAAATACTTGTAGCCAGAGAATGAAGCAACTGGAAGTGGACCACATAAATCACTATGCATGAGCTGTAAAGGGGCTGAGGCATGCCAAGAGGCACGTTTTTCAAAACTGTCCCGATGATGTTTTCCGAGTACACATCCAGAACAAACACCATCTCTGCAAGATACCATTGGAAGACCTGTCACCATATTTTCTTTACATAGATTCTAAAGAGAGCGATAGTTTAAGTGACCAAATCGCTCATGCCAAAGTTTGCTCACTTCATCATTATGAGCAACAAATACTGAGGGAAGATTTGATGACCCAAAGTTGTGAAACTTATACAACCTTGTAGAATCATCAGCAATGCCAGTAGCTAAAATCTGTCTAGGATCTCTTAGGCCCTCAATTACAACATCGTGAGGTGAAAATTCAACGATTTTACCTTCACCTGAATGGGTTATCTAATATACAAATAGAAGGTTGCAGGATAAGGTTGGAACACATAATACATCATTAAACTGACCATTGTCTAGATGAACAGTTCCAGTCCCTACAACACTAAGAGATCTATCATCACCAACATATATATTTTTGGTGTTACAATCATTTAAAGAAGAAAACATGGCTTTGCTTTTGGCCATGTGATAAGAAGCTCCAGAATCAATGAGCCACTCATGAGAATGAGAAGAAGAAGATACATTTAGTGCATAGCCAGACCGAGATGCTTGACAACCACATGTAGAAAGTGCCATTCCTGAAGACGAAGTTGAAGTTGAAGATTGCTCCAAATGGATGTTATGCTTCTTCATTGCTGCTTCCAAGGCTTCCCTCTTCTTAAAGCATTTGGATTCTAAGTGGCCATCTCGATTACAAAAGTTGCAATGTCTATCAGTCTTCTTCCCTTTGTTTTTATTTGTCTTATCATTTTGTTGAAATGATTTTTCATTTTGAGGCTGAAAT
Organism: Pinus tabuliformis; assembly: GCA_031772625.1. Lineage (NCBI taxonomy): Eukaryota > Viridiplantae > Streptophyta > Pinopsida > Pinales > Pinaceae > Pinus > Pinus tabuliformis. The sequence goes on along the minus strand of CM062808.1, from coordinate 312,907,999 downwards.
TGCTTAGGACCCTTGTTTGGTTTAGGACCATTCTTTTTAGGATACAACTTCTTAGGATTCTTTGGATTTGGTTGTTGCTGGGCGGCTAACGCTTTCTTAGAAGAGTTTCCAAGATAAAGAAGACCAAGGTGTAAGAGTTTTTCTTGTTCTCTTATTAAAGAATCACAAAAGGAATCAAAGGAAGGGGACATGTAGGTTTGTCCTTGAGAAATGAAGGCTTCTCTTGTAGAATGGAAGGTGGAAACAAACACAGAATAGGCTAGTCCCAACTTAGTAAGAATGAAGTAGATAAGACTACTATCTTCTTTCTTAACCTTAACGCCTTCCAAGAGAAGTCTAAGGGTTTTGAATTTGGACAAAAAATCTTCAATGCAAGAAAAATTATTGGGGTCCAATGTAAGCAATTCATTTTCAAGTTGATGGGCTTTAAGTTCATTTTTAATTCCAAAGACTTTAGTAATCTGTTACAGTGCTTCATCAGGAGTATCAAGTTCTGCAATATGGAATCTAAGATCTGGAGAAATAGACATCCCTATCAACCCATGTGCTTGGTCTTGCCTATTTTCCCATTTAGTTGCCTTATCTTCATCTTTTGGTTTGGTCTCTTGGCCTGTGGCTATTCTGTAAAGACCTTTACTTCTAAATAAATCCACAATGTAGGACCACCATTGGAAGTAGTTAGTGCTATCAAGAATAACTTGGCATGGACTTTCCATTTTTAACAGAAACTGAAGCTGTAGATGTTGAAACTAAGTATACCAATGGAAATATCTCGAAAAATTAGGCTGATACAAAAAAAACGGTTCTGAAAACGGCTTCTGGATGAAGAAGTTATGGCTTTTTTAAAAAAAATTATGAAGTCGCCGACGAAGTGCGAGAATGTGCGGAAATGAAAAAAATCCGCCCCCACAAAATGGAGACTTGAACCCAAGACCTCAACTCTCATAAATTAGCTTTGCACCAAGTGAGCTATACAAAAAGTTTGAGAGAGAGAGGGGGGGTTGATGCTTTGGGTTGCGTGCTTGCTTTAAGAAAGCTATTTTCCCTACAAAACAAAAAACACAAAACCCAACACGGACATACAAAAAAACGAACCTTGCGGCTCGAAATTAGCTTTAGCTGGAAACTAGATATTTTCAAAAATGAACCTTGCGGCTCAAAGTTAGCTTTAGCCGGAAACTAAATATTTTCCTCAATGTTTCTGATTTTCCGAGATCACACTAAGGCGCAGCGGAAAAGAGCATACGCATGAGAAAAATCATTCCTTTCTGTTTCTGATTTGCCCAGATCGCACAGAGTCGCAGGGCAAAGAGCATACACAGAAATGAAAGGTATAGATCTGGTAATAAAAAAGGCTAAATAAACCGAAAACCGAAATAAACAGAGAGAAAATAACTGTAAACTGCAAATAAACATTGTATACCTTCAGATCTTAAAAATGACGTAGCTAGGGCTACCGGAAACCTTTTCGCGTGAAACGAAAGGGGTTCCTCACTGGAACAGATGCTCCCAACACAACAGAGCAGTCCTCTCGGCCCGAAAGCAGTCAGAAACAGTAGATCTAGGAAACGGTAGTCGGATGCAGTTCTACCGGCTTCAAATTTGGATCACCAACAGACGCGGCCCTCAAATAGCTCTGATGCCATGTAGGAATTTACAGGGTAAGTTCCTCAGACAGAACACCAAAGGACACTGCTCACAAACAGATCACAGATCAATACACCAGTATTTTGACGTGGTTAAAACCCTCAAAGAGGGAAACAGTCCACGGCCTGAGCCAACGCAGCCACTTCAGGCAATTTATTAATAAAAGAATGAAAATTTACATATGCTTCTCTCATAGACGAATTACCCTACAAATGACCTTCCATGCTCTTTAAATAGAGATCATGGACCAATCGGGTGTTAAGCCACGGATCAAGTGTCGGTAATACCGAGGAGAGAATGAACCGTCGGATCACTACATATCGTGACCGTCGGATTTGTAAGTTACAAAATGTACATAGTAAAGAAACACACTTTACCTAACTCTATACTAGACCAAGTTGTAATTAACTATTTCCTATGTGTCGAAATATCCTAACACCCATGTCCCCTTTTTTGGGGAAACTTTGAGGGAACTTTTTTTCTAGTGATGAAAAGCGTCCCCCAAAATGTTTTTGCTAACAACAATTAAAAACATAAAAAATTAAAACGTCCCCACCCCCAATTTTTTTTGCTAATAACAATTAAAAACATAAAATATTACAAATTTTAATATAATTAAAAAAAAAAAACGAAAATAAAAACTAAAGGATAAATTAAAACTTTAAAACATAATCATTCACATTTCTCATTAACCCTGCGATTTTACCTTTTCACCCAATATTTTCCTTCTGTTGTTGCTTGACATTTTACCTTGCCACCCAAGATTTTCCTGTTGTCGTCGCTCGACATTTTCCATTTGCAATTTGCTATGATTCATATTTACCATCAATCAGGGGGCCTAAGACATTTGGAACTACAATTTTCATTTTGTGACTTGGAGCTGCGATTTTCATTTTGTGACTTGGGGCCACCGGATTGGAGTTGCAATTTATTCTTTAGTACTTTTTGAGAAAAGTACTAGTATTTTCACTGCTTTCTATGTTTACTTTTAGTTTAGTGTGCTATGGCTATTTTAGACTTCAACATAATGTCATTGTCATATCATGAATTTACTTTCGATGTACAATTTGTAATTTCAATTGTCAAATGATTAATTTAATTTAAATGTACCTTGCATAATATTAATGCCCATTGTCAAATGATGAATTTAGATGGAACATTGCATAATGTCCAATGATGGATTCAATTTAGTAATTTACTTTTATATTTACAATTTTACATTGATGATTGTAGAAATGTCAAATGATAATTTTGATTCATAATAGTCTAATACAAAACAATGATCATATTTAGTTGTACATTTCATAATTATTAATTACTAATTTAGTTATTGATTTATTGTTAGAATTTTATTTTTTTATTTTTATTTATTAAATTTTTAATAGTTTTATAGTTTTTATGACTCTGACGCCCCCCGTTTCTCCGAAATTTCCCTAAATTTTAGGGTTGCTTATATATGCCCCCCGTGTACATATCCCCACTCCCGCGTTTCCCCGTCCTGAAAACTCAGTGGAACATTGCATTAATGTAATAGACAAATTTTTAAGCATGACAAGCCCCAAGAAGAAGTGAATGATGACAAGGGCGTCTTGATTGTGTATGAGCCACTTCAAATGACAAATTAACCCTCAAATCCCAAGTATGTTAAATTCTAAACCCAATAAACCCAACACCTGCAAATTGACTCCTAGCAAATTGTATATCTACTTAATAAAAGCACAGTTGAGTTGTTAACATAAAAAATTATTTAGTAGAAGCAAATACACAACCAATCTCAATCACACGTTGGCACACACAAATATTTGCCTAATCAAATTAGTTCTTCATTAATTATAACCAAAACTTATTTGGGCTACTATCTTGGGATAATGGCCCTCTAAGAAATTTACAAGTACAATGTACCCTAGATATGATCCAACTGATCAAGCCCTAAATGTATCTTTGATCTACTTAGCTGATATGGATCTCCTATGTTGCACCCTTACATATTTCTTAAACCTGGCACACTTGAATGGAAATCCTTCTCCATTCAATCATTGTTATATTGCGCTTAGTCTTCTTTTCTCCTTAGCCTTGCTTTTATAACTTCTCATTCAGCTAAATCCCTAACGCTAATCCCCAAAGTGATTGATGGTTGATATTAAATCTCGCCTCACTTGAGATCTCAATAAGTGAGATTAAAACATTATCACTAAAGTAAATTCTTTGTTTTTCCCGAGTTTCTTGTTGAAATTTGGTACCGGGGGACAGGTGGTTCCCTTAGGGTTTGATCTTTGGCCTAGGGAAAAGTGTCCAAAAGAATTTAATTTTTCTCCTAAAGTGACTTTATAATTTTATAAAGTTAAATCTAATTTAAAAGTGACTTTAAATGATAAAGTTACTAAGTCTAATTTTAAAGTGACTTTTATAAGGTCAATGAAAAATTAGAAATGAAAAGTGACTTTGGAAATAAATGACTAAGTGGGTCTTTATTAAAGTGGGGTGAATTAAAAAATAAAAAGTGAAATTTAAATGAGCATTTAATCTCAGCGATTGATCTAAATCTATTTCAGCCATTGGATTTAGAGATCACCCAAAAGTCACTTGGGTCACCAAAAAGTCATTTGAAGTTATATTAAGGGAGAAAAAGGAGGAAAAGATCACATTTCGATTCAATTCTTTCATGAGCAGATTGGGAGAAGAAGAGCAAGAGAGATTTCTGAGCAGGGAGGAGAAGGAGACAACAGCTTGGCACACATTCCAAGGCAGCAGTTGAGCAGATTTGTACAGCTGATTCAGCACACAGTGAGACAGATTTTGGCATGATTTTCGAGGAGAGGTTTGCACAAAAATCGAGGAGCAGTTTGCTGGTTTTTTTGCACGCAAAACGAGGGCCATACAACAGCATTTAACGCTGAAAGTGGGCACGAAAATCAAGAAGACCGTACAGCATTTATTGCTGTCCTGTTTGCTGTAATTTCCAGTTTGCTGTGAAGCATGGGAAAAGAGATAAATTGTAAATTTGCTTGCTGATTTTTTGCTGAAAATTTCTCACTGTAAAAGGCAATTTTCAGAAATAAAGAAGAGCTCTCAAACTGATTTTCCCCAAGAGTTGTAGGGGGTTTTTCCAGGGTCACATTGACCAAAAATCTCAGTGTTTAAATGTGTTTTGATGGCTGTTTATTACTGCTGATTTTTATTTCTGCAATTTTCAGCATTCTGTAAAATTTCCAGAATTTGTGTTTTCAGCAAATTTATTTTTTTCAGTTTGTTAAATGTATGGTTATGGGAAAGGGCATTTAACTATATGGAAGAAATAAGGAGAAACTGAAAACCGGGGTGGGAAAACAAAATTTTCTACATCTCTTTAGCTCAATAACCAACATAATTAATTATATGTTTTTTTTAAATTAGACTTAAGCTGAATTACAAAAAAAACTTAGTCAATACCTGATCAAGTATCCTAAAGAGACTTTAAGTGACTTTTGTTGCCTAGACACTTACGGCTATGCAAAATTACTTTCCCCGGCATGCAAAAGTACTTTCCCCAGCTACAAGCATCAACAAAATATGACAATCGTATCCTGAAAATTTATGATTTTGGGCGTGCTTTTTCTAAATCAATCCATTAAAGTAAGAGAAGTTTTGAAACGTTATATAATAATAATTTAAACAAGAAAAAGGAGCGAAAAAATTGCTGGCTTGCACTTGTGGCTAGCACTAACGGAAAGATTCAATTAGTGATGCAAATAACCACGGATGCCGTGCTGATTCCAGGTCTGTTTTATTTTTATATTTTTAGACTTCTGCTTTAAACTTAATTTGCATTGGAAGTGATTGAGTAGATGAGTGATGAGTGAGAGAATTTTTAAGTTCCTATAAGTTGCAGTTAGTGGCAATTTGAATTGTATTGTGTATCGGATTTTCTAAATTAATAAAGCTGAATAGAAGAGAGGCAATAACTAAAATGAAGGAGAACTAGTTCTAGTGCAGCTGGCTGAAAAACCCGTACGTAGATCTGATTACAAAGAATACCTTGAGGCGTTGTCTACCGAGGTTAAAATTTCACCTCAATGGCAAGAAATTTGCCTGAAATTGGTGAAAAAAATTCAATAGAAGAGTGTTTAAATTGCTATTTTGACAATGGAATTATTAAATCGAATTCACAGTGAGAAACATGAAAAACTTAGAAAATTTTGAGTCATCCAAAATCTTAAAATTTGATCACTAAAATTCGTTTTTCAAAAAATTCGCCAGATTTTCTCAAAATCATGCAAAATTGTGACCGATCTAGACTACGCTACTATATTTTAAGCGATTCCATAGAGTATAGGCCTGAAGAAGAATTCATATGACAAGCCAACAGAATGAACAAGAAAATGGAGTGACATATTATCATACAAATTACATGTGGCGAAGAAAGAATGGCACACCTGTCACTTTCTTATAGAAAGGGCAAGCTCTAACAGACTGGCGTGTAGTCACAGGGCCGAAATTCCCGCCACTCTTATCCGCTTTTGATCTTTTCTGTGTGGAATTCGACGGAGCCTCGGCCCTAACGGAATCGGAATTTGACGGAGTTTCTTCCGTCTTCAGCCCCCACAGCGCAGACAAGCTGGTCTGCACAAGCTTTCCGCTTGCCTTCCTCTTGGGCTCGGCTTCCACGTGACGTAAGGATGACCAATCGGCGCCGCTTGCATAAAATGAATTAGCAAAGCTTTCGCCGGAAATTTTCGCCTGTTTACCTGACGGCGAGCTAACGGCGTCGTGTTCGAGCTCTGGGTCCGAACCGCAAGGGATTCCATATTCGTCTATTTCGTAGGGAGAAGGGAAGTCAGTTAAGGGTTCGTCTTCTTCTGAGTTTCGATCGCACGACCTGTCGGTCGAGGGTTCGGCTGCTTCATTAGATACGCGAGGCGAGGCGGTGTGGAGAAAGTTCTGAATTGAGGGAAAGGTAGTAGAGGGGAGCTCCTGCAAAGGCTTTCTTCGTTTCATGTGACCGTCCTCGTCTTCGAGTAGTCTAATGGTCTGTAATTAGAGTCCCGCCATGGGCGATGGGCCGAGTGGGAGTGGTGGGATTATCGTTGAGAAGTCCTCGTCGCGCGGGAAATATAAGGAGGGAAACAGAATTCCAATTTTTTCTATGAATTAAAATCTGGTGAACATTTGTGCGGAATGCCGTGTGACCAGGAGACGATTAACACGAGGGAGGAGAATTGATGAGAGTTCGTATGCAGAACTGTGGTAATTCATGGGTTTTAGTTATGGGATTTTTTGAAAGGTTTTTTTATTAATTTACTTATATAAAATTAATAAATTTAATTGATCAAGTATTTTAATATGTATTTTATAAATTAAATGGTTGGTAAATGATTGAATTTTGGTTTTTTTATTTATATTTTGAGTTTTGAGAAATTTTTGCGTAATAATTATATCAAAATTTATTTGTCGAGGCACTGTGGTTTATGTCTCATCTCGTCATTTGTTGAGGCACTGTGATTTATGTCTCGTCTTATTTCATCATTTGTTGAGGCACTGTGGTTTATGTCTTATCTTGTCTTGACAATGAATCACATTATTTTAATGTGATTAGTTTAGATATTAAAATAAATCCTTGGAAAATATTTAAATATTAAAATATTTATTGGTAAATATTTAGATACTAAAATAAAATATTGGTAAATGTTTAAATAATAGTAATTGTCCCTAAAAGTGTAAAGATATACCAAAGGAATAAAAGATTAGAGAAAATCATCTTGGGAAACTAAACCACTAAAAAAAAGGTCTTATATCTATTAGAATAAATATTAGATAAAGATTATTTGAATTTTTTTAGAAAACTCTAATGCTTGCTTACTTGTTGGGAGAAATCTTTTGTTGCAACAATTGGTTATCAGGTCGAATTAAGATGATCCATGGAAGATTACATAGGTAAATAGTTAAATGATCATAGAATTAATACAATTCCTTATTTAATTTTTGATTGAAAGGTCTCTAGGTAAAATTTGAAGAACATAGAATGACATAACTATATTTTTTGATAGTCAAAGTGTTATTTGTCTGAGTAAAAAAAACAACTTATCGTAATAAGATTAAGCATATTGATATTAAGTACTTTTTTGTAAAAGAGGTCATTGATGGAGATGGAGTAGAACTTAAACATATCCACGCTCAAGAATAGTGTGCAGATATGTTTACAAAACCAATGTTGTTAGAAAAATTGTAGCGTTATTTAGCTTCTCTTGGTTTATACAAGAGATGGTAAATGAACTTGGGAAAGGTATTAAATAAATTGTTGTCAATGTGGAGATTGTTAAAATATGACAACAATTAGTTAAAAGAAAATGTAAAAAGCTTAAATTTACTTAAGCAAAATTTTGTGGTTAATCTAATGATGTTGGTTTAAAAGACTGGTGATAGTTTAACAATGTCTATTTCAATATATCAAGTTTCTCTCTCCCCTTTCCCCTCTATCCCCTTCTCTCCCCTTGCCCCTCTCTCCCCCTCTTCCCTCCTGCCCCCTCCCCTACTCTCCTTGTCTAACGTGCCCCTCACCCACTCTCCCTCTCCTTATCCATCTCTCTCCCCCTCTGCTTTCCTCGCCCTCTGCCTTCCACCGTCTCTCTCACACAAACTACATTTTTCTCCCTATGTTTGTAACTCCTCCCCCCCTTTATCTCTCTCTCCCCCTTTCCCCTTTGTCTCTCATTTCCTCTTTTTCTCCCTATATCTTTTTCTCTATATTACCACTCACTCGCATACCCTTTCTCCCTATATCTTTTTCTCTATATTGTCACTCACTTTCCTACCCTTTCTCTCCACCTTCCTCCTCCTTTCCACTTTTTCTCCCTCAATCCCTCTCTCACACCCAACCCCACCCCTACTCTTCTCTAACACCCTCTCCCTTTCTTTGTCTCCATCCTTTGTCTCTTAAATTTAATACCTACATCTTAAAAAAACTTTAATAGAGATAATATTATCAATTTCTTAATTGATAATCATTATTAATATTACCATTATTATTTATAAATATTACATAAAATTATCAATATTACCATTATTATTTATAAATATTACATAAAATTATCAATATTACCATTATTATTTATAAATATTACATAAAATATTATTAATATCTTAATTAGCAAAAAATATATATATATATATATAATTTTAGTTGAAAAAACAAATTAATATTGAAAATTTTCCCAAAACTTAAATGATATATTTTAAAATATTTAAATAAATTTATTTCCTTAACCATTTCACATCCATGCAAAATATTGATATATAAATAATATTTATATACCTCTTCTAGTTGATTGAACATTAAACGTTAAAATAAAGATTTTTGAAGTAAAACAAAGGAAAAGAAAAAAACACATTTATTTATGTTCAATGGTAAACATTTTCATGAAGTATTGAACATTAAACGTTAATTTGTAGTTATGTAATTGTTTCATTAGGATATAAAGATTTTTTTGAAGTAAAACAAAGGAAAAAAAAAAAATACACTTATTTATGTTCAATGGTAAACATTTTCATGAAGTATTGATTTAGTTAAATATGTTAGATATTTTTCAATGTGGTAAAGTGTAATTTTAAGAATTTATTTTTTTATTTTTTGCGAATTATTTTATTGGCATGCCTTGATTGACAAACCTTGTGTAGAAGAAATGAAATGAAATGATACTTAAGGTCCACGAGACTAAAAATAGTCTATGAGACCATTAGTTCTCTCTTTTTCTCTTTTTGCAATTCAATCCTTTTCCGATTCAAATTGATGATGACCTTGCCCAACCTTCCAACAATCCTCTCGCTAAAAGGACAATGCACATAAACTGATGCTAACATGTTCTCATAACTTTCTCTGATATCTTTGAATGCATCACATTCCAAAATGAAATGTTTTTCCGATTCCACAGCCCCAGACGTGCAAAATGTATGCACCCGTTCTTCCCAAGCTTCTTTAGGCCTTTTCCACCGTCTTGTTTCACACCGAAGTTGATGTGAGTTGGTCCTTAATTGAGCAATAAGAACCTTTGCCCTCCACGAAATGCTAGCTCCAATGAACTCTTTTTGTTGTAGATCACACATAGGGTTGAATTCCTGTTGAAGACGAGATCACTGTTGAGCCATAACGTTAACAAATGTTTTGTCTCCATGTGCGCCATCCTATTTGGCGACCTTTTTATGGCTCTTGGTACGGCTTCACGTGCCCTTCCACCTTCAAGGGCCACGATCTCTTCTTGAGATCCAATGGACGTGATTAGTCGAGGGTTATTTTCAAGTGTACGAAAGGTCCCGATGGTTTCCAAGTGTACGAAAGGTCGATAACCATGCAACAATACCACTTCTCTCACCAAAGGTAAAGTACAACCTCAATCCAATATTATTTAACGGAATTGTTGAGTTTTCTTGTTCTATTAATTCATATGTTGAGTAACTAACATGGTTTTTTTTTATAACAAAAGTAGGACAATTTTTGCCTCCTTATACTCTTTTCAAGATTTTGTTGACTTTCTTGTTCTATTAATTCATATGCTGAGTAACTAACATGGTTGTGTTTTCTAACAAAAGTAAGACAATTTTTGCCTCTTTATACTCTTTTCAAGATTGGTGTGAGATTTAGGAGATGCCTCTTATGATATTTATTTGTGCAGTTGTCTATAATGCGACTTTTTGGAAGCTTTTCTGGTGGGTTTTTCCGATCAAAATCCGGCAGCAATTTATTGGAATCCCAAGTTTGATAGCTAGTTTCTGCACAATCAAAGCGTCCTAGGGGTTTTTCAGGGTGCTGAATCCAAATATGCAGTTAACAAACCATTTTAACTGCAACAAATCAAGATTTAACCTCAATTTCTTCTGCCGGATTCCGTCACCGGAATCTTGAAAAAGTCGCATTATAGACAACTCCTTTATTTGTAAGCTCTCGAACATCGTTATTCCATTATTAAGTCGATAGGCCTTTCTTTTAAATCAATCAACCTCTAAGTTTAGTCTACACTTCTCATATCTGACTGACATATATGCACAGATTTTTAAGCCACTTTTCTCATATATGTCTTACATCTGTGCACAAATTTTTAAGCCACCTTTTTGCTCTCCACTTCACATTTGTGCGTGCCGAAGTCTTTTACGTCGGAATTTCAGGAGAATGCGTCTGCATTTTTCTTGGAGTTTATGGCACTGAACATGGAGGACATCGGAATACTCACAAGGACATATGTGCGCGCCGGAGGGCCCGGGGTCCTATAATCATGTCTTCCAAGTTTTGGATCCAATTCTAGGTTTCACGTCACTGCAATTCCACCACCTGCTAAGAATATGAATTCTTCATCTGCTGCCATGGAGACTCTTCTGAAGCAATCTGAAAGACTTAAGAGACCCATTGATCTTGTGGAGACACTCCGTGAAAGGAAAATGAAGGAAGTCCCTGCACGGTACATCCTTCCATCTAATTTGCGGCCAATTCGTCCTCTTCAAGTCTAGCACTCTCTTCCCGTCATCAACCTAGCAGGCCTGGAAGACATCGACCATCACTTCAAGACTGTAGGCCAATTAGTTCAGACATCCTAAGAATGGGGTTTCTTTCAGATTTATATGGGATCACAATTTTGGCATTTTCTTTTTCCCTTTCCTCTGTCGATCATCCAACCAATTTCGTTATTGCTTAGCTTTCTTATTTCATGGGTTTTGAATTGTTTTGAAGATAATAAATCATGGCATACCTTTTTCATTGATAGAGATTGTGAAACAGGTTTCACAGGACTTTTTTTATCTTTCTTTGGAAGAGAAACAGGAACAGGAATAGTGTCCTGTGAGGCCTGGAACTCATATGCTTGAAGGCTATGTCCGGTTCTTTGACATTTCTGATTACACAGTCCTAGATTGGGTCGATGCCCTTGTTCATTATATTTCTTTAGAGTGGGTCAAATTCGTTGAGCAATGGCCCAAAACACCCTCCACATACAAGTACAACTCTATACACATATACGTTATGTGATAATTGAAACCCTGATATGAGATTGCATCCATTCTGATATGCTACTGTACACACTATGAAGGGAAACACATGAAAAATATGAGGAAGAGATCATGAGGCTTATAGAGAAAGTTGTTGAGTCTTCTGTCAGAGGGTTTAGGGATGGACCCAAATTATATCCAAACCCTAATCAAAGAACCCCTGTTCCAACTCATAATCAATTATTACTTTCCTTGCCCTCGACAAGATCTAGTGAATGATCTTAGACTGCATTTAGATGGAGATATATTGATTGTTCTTCTCGACGATGGGGTGGAGGATCTCCAAGTCCAAAAAGACGAGCAATGGTTTATTGTGGCCCTTGTTCCTGGAGCTCTTATTGTCAACATCGGGGATTTGTTAACATCCAAATCCAAAAAATGCACAACGCTACCTAAAATGCCAAGGTCAGGGAACTTTCCAGTGGATATGTTCAAACGACTTCGCTCCTTTAGTGCATTTTCACATCCTGGCAGGCCTGAATTCCAGTAATTTCGTGAAATGTGAGTTCCATGATTTCACTAAACACAAAGATAAAGCTAATTTCTATAACATATCGCTTGGAATAATATCATGGAATACAGGTGGATGGATTGATAAATTTCCATTTCCACATCCAGCAGAATCTAAGCCATTAACGTGCATGCCTTGGGGGCCAGTCCCTTTCATCATGCACGTGGCGCAGACACACAGGCTATGAATCAGAACTGCTACAGTCAGACTGGCACATGTTGTTTCCATGGTACTGATACCTACTACTATTGCACGCTCCAGTTGGCAGCGCCAATTATTTTTACCGGTTCTGATAAATTAGAGCCACCGCCACCATAGTGACAGAGGCAACGAAGCCGTTAGTTTGACTGACCGCACTTCCATTGAGGTTTGGATGTGGCTAGTCAGCTCAAGCTAGGCCTTGGTGTTACTGGTTTTAACCAAGTCTGAAAGTCCTAAGGGGCAGGGTCTACGTTTACTATTTTAAAAGGTACACCCTGGTCTTACAGTCCTAAAAAGTTAGGTTCTGAAAGGTTGTAAGGTCTTGCCCTACTTTGGAAGGGAAAAGTCTTATCTTAGCTCTTACAACGTCTTGAAATATCGACCTAGATATTGTCTTGATCCTCCAAAAGTTGAGGAATCGGTAGCGGTCTATAAAACATTCAGGGTATCAAATTTGGTTAATTTTATACCACTTTTTCTAAATAGATTTGTTTCTTCATTCTTTGTGACAATTCATTTACTTGGGAAAATGGAACCTTTTGTTTCAATCCACTACCAATTCCAGAGCAATAGGATTTTGCACTGCAACTTCATTGCTTTCCATGGGGATTAGAGTTTGTCATTGAGGTTATTTGAACTGTGATCTTGATGTTGTTCCTTTTTTAAACAAACAACTTTGGTTGAGTTCGTTTCTTGCTGAACAAGCCTTTTTTATGTTACACTGCCTGTAAAGGCTAAACTGTTAAATTTGGGGTTTTTCCAGTGTAAGATGGGCATTACATAAGAAGTATGAGAGTTTTCTATATATCTCAAAATGAATTCTTTAATTTCCCAAATCTGCAAATGAATGCCCTTCCATGTCTTAGAACTATTACTTGGATATGTCTCTTTGATTGATATGGCAACCTTCAATCTCAAAATGAATCATCTCATTTTTATATATGGGTATGGACTGTTATATGGACATGGGTGTTCTTCTGTTTTAAACTGAATTCATTTATAGTGTTCTTTCATATTTATGCCCATGTCATGTTCCTGCAATGGGAAATGCTTGTTTTTCATTCTTATTTTCTTTCAGTTATTAGAAATTGTTATTTGTTCTGGTCTGATACACGTTTCCAATTCTTGCAGAAAAGGCACTGTTTGGAGAAAAGGAGTGGTATTTTTTCACTCCTAGGGACAAGGAAGTATCCAAATGGTTCTCGCCCCAACAAGGTTGTTGGCTCAGGATACTGGAAAGCCACAAGTGCAGATAAACCCATCACTGCTAAGGGCAGCAACAGGCGTGTTGGCATCAAGAAGGCTCTGGTTTTCTATGTCGGAAAAGCACCTAAAGGAAACAAGACTAATTGGATTATGCATGAATACCACCTTGCTGATGTCAATAGATCTGCAAAGAAGAAGGGTAACTTAAGGGTATGCGATTGTTCTTGTGGATTGTCTTCTGTGTATATTCCTGTGTGTCAATAGACATTGTAGGTGTTGTTTGGTTTAAAACACCTGTCAGGTTGGATGCCATTATGGCCTAGTCATGACAGGGCCCAGACCAGGTAGACTCTAGAGGATGAATGTATCTGGGAAAAATCAATTTGGGAAACAGGGGGTTGTTTTCTATATTATAGAAATCAAGGGTTTTCTAATTTAATCCAGAGGCTTTCAATAAGGAAAACTATAAATATCAAATATTATTTTTGTTTTCCTCAGTCCAGTTTAAAAATGAGGGCTTGTGATGGGTTTTAGTGATGTAAATTTAGCTCAAAATCCTTTATTTTCTCTTTTGGGTTATCCATATTTCTGATGAGGAAATTGCTTCTTGTTGCAGTTGGATGATTGGGTACTTTGTCGAATATACAACAAGAAGAGCAGTGCAGAGAAGTTAGCTAAGGAGCAAGAGTGGTCCTCGGAAGAAGCAATGGAACAATTCCACGAAGAAATTGATGAAAAGGTGCCAGGAATACTGCCCACTGGGAATACTATAATGAACTTGAACATTGAGCATTCAGAAAGAACTTCACAAGATTCAATGAAATCTGCCCCCTCTCCGAATTGCAGAACGATCTCTAACCATGATTCAAGAACTTCTGCCATTACTTCCATGAGCTACAACTCAAACCCCATTTTTGAGTAGAATTTGAACATTTCAAATCCAGTAGTGCTCCAATGGACCTTCCAGAACTTGTCCCATTTTTCAACTCTCTGACTAATCACAGGACAAATTATGATTCAACATATTTAATTCCTCCTATTCTGCTCACTGATTCAAGTTGTTCCATGCAATCGTTGCATGATCTTAAATCCGATAAAGAAGAAGTGCAGAGAAGCTGTAGGTTGGAAGAATTGATGTTGCAACAGCAGCAGCAGGAGAATACTGGTTTGAACCAATCAATGTTCACCTTTGGCTTCGATAGTTTGCAAAACCCATTCTCACAGTCATACCAAATATAGCCTCACTCCAGCAATGATCCTTTCCAAGATTACTTAGCCAACCTCACAGCTCCAGGCTACTTACCAAGGTCTTCTTATTAGGTCATCATACAAGAAAAGTAAAACATAGAAGTTAGCGTGTATAGATGTAGCAGAATTTGTTGAATCGAAGCAAAATTCATTCATTCTTTCTCTGATAGAGAAATTGAGTGTATGTGCAAGCCTCCTTCTTTTTTTAATGCAATTCATGCAATATACTCCCCTGAGCATATTTTACTTGTGTTTTATATCTGAATTCATTAAAATTGTTTCACATCTCATAATTCACTTATATGATTGCATATTTTAGAGCCTAACACCATGGTCTCATGTAGCTTGATTATTATTTTTCCTTAGTGATAGCTACTGAGCAAAATGGGAAGCAAGTGGATCCATGCAAATGGGGCAGGTAGTCTCATGAATTCCCTATTTGAATGTTATTATAGTCATATTGACATGCAACAAAATTCTCAATAAGGGATTGCACTTTGGATTTTTTAAGTAAGGTTGCAATTTGGAAGATTAACTTGTATACAATTTGGTAGGAACGCTAGAGAGTGAGTTAGTTTTATTTTGGGAAAAGAAAAACAATAAACAACTAGGCCATCAAGTGGTTGAAAACAAATGTAGATTATGAAAGAAACCAACCACAACAGTAAGCTAAACAGATACAAACTAAAAACCCACTCAACAGTTAGTTAAATGGATAGAAAGGGAAATCCCATATATAATATATATATATATATATATATATATATATATGAATTATGCTCCTAATACCAACTAACTACTAAACTCCAGAAATTGTTCTTAGAAAAGTTACATTGGTGCATAGTGTTTGTAAAATGGTAGAAGGATTATCTAATGGGAGATAGTAAGCAATGGGAAATACAAGAGTGCCTAGCAGTGGGTAGTGGCCAATACAAATCTGAGTCGAATGTCAATCATCATGTTTTTTATGCCACATTCTGATGTGTTGATTTTTGCCGCCCCTGAATTGATCGGTGAAGCCCATCCTAGCATGTACAAGGCTATTAAAGCTGGGGAGTATGTAACTGGCTATACGAACCAAGATTTTCATGGAAAAGGCCCTTTGCTCTTCTTATAGACCAAGCAAAGCAACACAATGTCTAATCCTTCAATTGCATTTCCATAAGATGTGTATACTATGTTGTAAGTTTTGAATGGAAAGTATAAATATAAAATAGTTTGGGTTGGGAATTATCACTGGGTAAATTATACTGAAAATAATAATAATAATAATAATAATAATAATAAATTATGTTGTATATTCAAATTTATTTGAAAATTTACATAATAAATTTTTATTATGAACAATATATCAATAAAATGTATTATTTTAATGTGTATGGTGAAATATTTTTTTATAACCTAAATTGAAATATTCTATATATACACAATTTAATTTATAGAGAAAATGTTTTTTCACTCAAATCTGGTAAGACAATTTCAAACATACATTTCCAATAGTAACTAAAATAATAAGATTTTATTGTAATTATTTGCAGGTACATGAGGAATATCCGACCATAGAAAAAAATAACAAATGACATTTAAGCCGAAGCAGGATGAACAACAACATAATTTTATGGTAAACCGGATAACCGGATTTATGATGAACAACAAATGTACCACCATCTATTAACTCAGAAGTAAATGCGTGGTGAGGGAATTGGATGGAAGAGATGATCGTTGAGTTGAGTAGCTCTTACATAGTTAATAAATTGGTGAACAACCGTGGAAGAAGAAGAACATAACCAAGTGCAAAAGTTCTTAGGGAAATGAGAAGATTCACAAGTGTTCAATATGATCATTAATGCATAATACTTCAATGGTGGAAGGCAAGATTACCAACAATCAGATGATAGGATAACAAGTTTCTCTTTATATATAGTATTTGTTTATCAGATTTAGGAGAAAAAGACATTATTTTACTGTTATCCTTACTTTGTCTTTTGTCTTCTCTTGATTTCTGATTCTTCAATCCATAAAAGCAGTTGGATCTCTATTTCAAGTGCCTCAAATTTGGGCTTTTGTAAAACTTCTCTCTCTCTCTCACACACACACACACACATATATATTTCAATGATTTTATTCGCTGAAGGAGCTCTAATGAACACCAACGACTTTATATCTGGCAATTTATAGCATAAAATAGTAGAACTATTAAGATGGTAGAGGATTATTAATTAAATAAGGACATATGAAGTAGTTAATTCTATATTGTCTCACTATTAATTTTTTTAGAGTTTTTGGTAGCAATTTTTTTTTTGGGTCAAATATTCAATTTTGTGGTTTAAACTGAGTTTTTGATTGCATACATGAATTTAGTAATTTGAAAGGGCACTCTATTTCAAGAGTTCACAACTCAAACTTGTGATTTCAGCAAGTCACTACTTGATTTTTTGATTGCATACATGAATTTAGTAAGTTGAAAGGGCACTCTATTTCAAGAGTTCACAACTCAAACTTGTGATTTCAGCAAGTCACTACTTGATTTTGGGCAATTTTGACTCGAAAATGTGTCAAAAAATCTCTCCAAAAAGTCTAATAGGTAAACTATGGCCAAAAGAAACTAACCAATCTACAATTTTTTTTTAATTTTTAATTTTAATTTTTTTTTTAATTCTTAATGTGCTTTTGGAAATAATGTTTAAAATGGATGTGTAACTATCCTATGTTATGGAAATTTTGGTTGGAATCCAGCAAATGATTTTTGGTTAAATTAGTTATTTTTTATTATTATTTAAAATCTATTTTTAAATACTTCAATAGATTGTGTACTTTGAAAAATTGAGATATTAGAATTGTGTAGAGTTTATAGATTAAGCTTATAATTCCAACAAATTCTTGATGAATTTTAAACAAATTTGATCAGAAAATATGAAAAACAAAAACCTCCAAAAACATATAACAATTAAACTATAACATTTAAAATTATATTATTTTCTTATTTTAAATATAAACTTGTGAATTTAAAAAATAAAATAAATTTAATTATTTTAAATAGCAATTTTAAATCTGTTTCATCACCATACTTACCAAAATAATAATAAAAATAAAATTATTTTTAATTAATATTTAGAAAAACAAATTCAAAAAAGAATGTTTATTACTTCTATTCAAATCCCAACTATCCCAACTCCACTAAAAAACACTCTTTGATTTGTGGCAAAGATCTTCCAAAAGTATTTAATTTGGATTTTAAAAAATGGGTTATGGGTTAGATTTTTTTGGTTGACTATTAAAAATATTTAATTTGGTTTTTTTTTTTTGGGTCATGGACTATGTTTTTTGGTTTACTATTAAATAATGATGAAAAGATAAAACGTAGGTAAATGATTTCCAAATGATGTCCATACCAGAGAATATATGTAAATGTAAAAAACCTAAATATAATACAACAATTATTATTTCAAACCAAAATATAATTTTTCCAATTCAACAATTCTAATTTAGCAATCTTATCGATCTTTCTTTACACATTTTGGAACAATGACTAGTTTCCAGATTCTATACTAATTTCATGTGGATATTGACTTTTTTTTAATGATAAGGGCAAAATGTTTGCATGATTTTCTTTACTCATGCTCCTCACTAAAATATTGCAATTGCATTTATGTTCCATCCTCATAACTCTAGTCATAGTAAATTAGTAATAATCACTCGATAAAAGCAAATGGATCCGAGGGCCGCTAATGCCTTGGCTAAAGCCAGAGGGATTGTCTATGGAGCAACAAATTTGTGTGGGTAGTTGCCTCTTCACTCGAAGTTGGGAACACCAGTTCATAAGCCATCACAAGTTAATTCCCAACTTCACGGGATCATATTGATAAGACACGTTGTTAAAGTCACAAACTCTAGCAATTGATTTGGCTGAGGTATTGACCTCGTTATTTTTAGCTTTACACTTTCTATAAATAAATATCTAAGTAGTTTGCATATTTGTTTGTTTGTTTGTGGGTACAAATTTTAGGTTCTTTTAATGAGGGAATTTTTCATCTTTGTTGTAAGATCATCATACAACATATATGACCGAAGCCAGCAGATTTTTTTACATATCGCCGAAGCGAGCAGATTTTTACGGCATAGCCGTTACAAATATCGCCGTAACGTGGGGGGCCTCAATGAACGCCTCCGCAGGAATCGAACACGGTTGGGGGTGCGAAAGCCATCTGCCCCAGCCGTCATTAGGTTCTATTTTGACGTTTCTTAAAAAAAAAGAAAAGAAAACTACTATTGCACGTGATCCAAGCATAGTGGACACACAGATGATAGTGGTGTGATAATATAAGAACGAAGGAAAGAAAGTATGCTCCTCCTTAGTATTGGATGAAGTGGGAGGAGTGGTCCATTACGTATGCTTCAGACATTGGTGACTTCCTTGGATAGCTGCAGAGCATGATGATTAACATCGGATTCGAATTTGTCATTATGTCTTTGGCTTTGGCTTTGGTATTAATGAGCCTCCTTCTATGCGTGTTTCTTCTTTTCTCTTCTTTCAAGGTCGTGAACTTTTCACTCATCTTATCACACTCGTTGTGGATATTATGATCAAATTATTTGAAAGACAGAAAGAAAACTATTTTAATGTCCACGAGGTTAAAGATAGCCTATGGGACATATTGCTTCTTCATCTGGTTGACGTATTCGACCGTTTTCCTGTGAAGCCTCACAATAAACGCTACCAGCTTCTTAACAAATCCCTCGCTAAATAGATTATCCCAAAAGCTAGCTACGAGAACATCTGCATAACTTTTCCAGTTGTCTTTGAAGGCCTCACATTCTAAAATGAAATGATTTTTTGTTTCCATTTTTCTGGAAGAACAAAAAATACATACTCTTTCCTCCCACACTTCTTTTGGGCTTTTCCAGCACCCTGTTTCACAACAAAGTTGATGAGAATTAGTCCTTAACTGAGCAATAAGAATTTTGGCTCTCCAAGAAATATTGGCCTCTATGTACGTTTTTTTTATGATTATGAGTGGGATTAAACACTTCAATATAGTACTTTTTCTTTCCCCCGAGCTCCTTATCCCAAATACGCTTATGGAACTTATCCATAACAAAATCCTTTATCTTTACAAGCAAATACCCCATTTACTCAACCACTTGTTATTTTGTTGCATCCACGTCTTCTTTATTTTGCACAATATGTCATTAAAAACAACCTTAGGCCATATGCCCTCTTCCATTTGCTCAATTTTTTAAATACCTATGACTCACACCATAGCAATTGTTTCAATACTAGCAACCCTTACTTCACTTAACAAGATAGCATAAGGAACTGCACTTTTAATTTTGAATTTGTTTGTAATCAAACGCTTCTGAATTTTCTCAATTTGTTTCTACTGCATGTTGGATACACTGCTAACCCACAGTTCACAACCATAAAAAATCACCAGAATCACTAGATGTATAAGGCTAAAAAATTAGTTTCTTTGGAGGCCACATAGAAACACAAAAAACCATCCATCACCATATTATCCCAAACACAACCATAACACAACCATAGGTTTTGTAAATAACTTATATTGATATCTTAATACACACTTATTGATGTTTATTTACATCACCCATGGCTGGTTTTTTCCATGCAATTTTACGGAAGTCACGTGAGCACCAACAAAATTATGATAGCGGTAACAACTCGGTTTCCTCTTTTGGCTAGCCATCCAACACATACTTTATTATTTTAAAAGTTGAAATAAGAGAGAACATATAAACTATAAATTTGGACCAATACAATGCATAATACAATTCATATAACATTATTCAACAAATTTTGATGTTGAATTTCAGTTCGAATTTATAAAAAAATATGACGAATCTAAAGTTGTAGTTGCTTTTGGAAAAAAAATAATCTAACATTGATTAATAAACAAAAGAAGTTACATTTTTCAACAATTTCGTGTTTTCATTTTTCATAATATATTGTGAAGGCTCCCTACACAGAGAAAAGATACATCTCTACAAGAGGAAATTGTCATCCTAAAAAAGCATAGAGGGTCTAGTGGATACAAGGCATCCATGAAAACTATAATCAAATGCAAAAATGGGCTCGCTTCCTTAGCCAATGAAAGACTAAAGCACAGGCAATCCAAAAAACACTTTCTAATGAGAGAAATTGAAAACAAACACAAAGCATAGTGAGTCTATTAGAGGCAACAGAGAACAACCCCACCCTTAGAAGGAGAAGGCCTTAGAATCGCACTTAGAGCCATCAATAAAATAAATAAAATGTATCTCTCCAGGAAACACAGATCTACCTCTTTCGGACAAAGAATCTGACACAAAGTTATGCTCTTTGTAAATGTAGATGAAGGAGATGTGCTTGAAAGATTGTAATAGGGCTTTGATTTACTACATCCAGTGATGTAAAGATGGCACCTCGAAGGAATGTCACCCCTGAGCCCATTCAATCACTGATTTGGAATCACCAGCAATAACGATCTCCTCAATTTCTAACCAAGATGCACACCGTAAGACTCCCCAAAGAGCCAACATTTCAGCCTTGTTATTGGTACCTTCGCCCTCGAACCAATACAAATGACATGATTGTCCAAACCCCAACTCAATATGTTTGCCGCATCCATTATCCCCTTCTAAAGAAGCCCCATTAAAATAACCCACCGGCGAAGAACTCCCAATGTCCTTGTGGCTACTAATTCTCTAGGATGACTTAGGCCTCCAGGGACCAATTTCCATAAAGAAAGCCACAATCTTCAAACTCATTAGGGATTATGTTATCAAAAATTTTGGAATTTCTACTCCTTCACACACCCTAGAAGATGTACATTAGTAGAGCCCTATATTCACGTTGATTGTTGGTCCATTGAGATAGGAAATGTCTAATGGAGGATTTACCCATCGCAACATTAATTCGGAGGGCCTTCTTGACCTCAATCCAAACCAAACCAACAAAGGAACATGAGAGAAAGAGGTGTTTGGCGTCTTTTGTCACCCTTCTGCCTAAAGAACAAAACCTCAGTCCTTGCAATCCTTTTCTAGAGAGGTTCTCCCAAGTAAGCATCTGATTATGGAATGCCAACCAAATAAATCATTTAAGTTTTAATGGAGCTTCCTAATGCCACATTTGAGCCATCCATGGATCTATATTGTGAATCTAATGGTCTTGGTCTTAAGAGATAAAAGAATATATTTCCTTGACAAAGATGTTACCCCTAGATTCACCCCTGCTCCAATCCAATTTGTCTTCCTTCTCAGTCAACATGATCCCAACATTACAAAGCTTGTATCTGTATTGTTCCCACTCGGCCTCTAAATACACCAGAAGTCCAAGATCCTTGGAATGCGGCTAGCTTGGAAGAGATAAAAATGAGTTGTGATGACCTCCAATTTGTACCAAAAAATATAATCCAAAATTGTTAAAGTGGTGTAAAATTAAAACAGTTCTTTTCTTTGTAAATAATAAGCTCACTGATTTTGAACTACCATTTTTTTTTATAAAATACTTAAATAAGTATGTACATGCATGTATGAATCTCTTAACGTGTGTATACATTATACTTCTAAATGTTGATATAGAAGAACCTAACTCAATCACATATCATTCTATAATTATGTTCACTGCCTTCCTAAATTAAGAAGTCTTATATATATGTTTGTGTCACTTCTTAGTATTGATATAGCATAACCTAACTTAATGACAGATCATTCTATAATTATGTTTACCTTCTTCCTAAATTGAATAGTCACAAATATAGGATTGAACATATGAAACCTTAATAAAATAAAACTTTAAATCAATTTGCATAATCATTTATGACCTCAATTAAAAAATCTAACGAGAAAAACTTGTGGGACAACTATGGAAATGCACCATGTTTTCCTCCCAACAATGAGCTGCCACCACCTAAGAACCTTAACACCTATGTCAATGATTCACCAACATTAGAATCAACATAGGTCGATATTTACGTTTTTAATTAAAATATTCTTAGATATTCAACATTACGTACGTAATAGTCAACACAAGTGCCGATTAATTTCATTTATAGTTGCCATAATATCGGCTGTTGCTATTTCCACCTCTATAGCTCCATAAATGCCCGTCCTTTACAGCCCAGAGACCCCTCCTTACGTCAACATTCGATGGATGCATGGTCGGGAACATGCCATGACATAAGGAGGATGGGTCTCTGGGCTGTAAAGGATGGGCATTTATGGAGCTATAGAGGTGGAAATAGCAACAGCCCATAATATCCGCTAATTACGTACTCTAATAACTTATTAATAGTAGTTAATTAAATAATTTAATTTAATTTTGTTTTTTTGATTAAAAATATATTTTTCAAAAAAATTGTTTGTATGATGTAATATTCCACTATAATTAATGGTTTCATTTATTTTAACTAATTAAAGATTTATAATTTTAATTTTTTTTAATATATATATATATATATAGATATAGATATAGATATATATATTTTTTAAATTATAATATTCTCATAATTATTTAAATTTTCAAAACAAAATAATAAACTATAGGAAATCTAATATATTTTTAAAAATCAACTATAGTTATTGAAAATGTTCATTGAAATCGATATTTATACTTCATGGTATGTGAGGGACTAATAAGACATTATTATTGTCGTTGGGTTGGATTATCCACAAACAAAATGTGGAATTACAAATAACAAAATACCTCAATTTACTAATCAGTAAAATCTAAATTTATCAGATTTTGAACCTTAACAATAACTTGAATTGTATTTTTACTTTAATTTAGCTATATCTAAAATAAGCGGCAAGGACTAGCTACTATGTAGCACTTGTTTCAACTCATATCAAATCCTATGTCTTGAATAAATGTGGATACCCTCGTGATGAAGACATCTTTGAATGTGGGAATCATCTAATTAAATGTGGCTACCCTTGTGATGTAGA
This sequence comes from Pinus tabuliformis, assembly GCA_031772625.1. NCBI lineage: Eukaryota > Viridiplantae > Streptophyta > Pinopsida > Pinales > Pinaceae > Pinus > Pinus tabuliformis. The sequence goes on along the minus strand of CM062808.1, from coordinate 312,884,238 downwards.
TATTTTTGAATGTGGGAATTGTCCAATTGATGGTGCTTTGGCATTAGAGAGGCCTCTACATTGATTGCTTTGATTATTAGAAAACAACTTGATAATATTAATTTTGTAGATATTGAGGATTAGATTGAGATGATTTTAACTTCTCAAGATAGATACATCTTAACTACCGATCTACCAAAGACTGAGGGGGATTAAATCTATCTAGATGCAAACATGTTTTTAAGTGCAAAACTTGAGAAAAGATTTCAACTTTGAGGTTTGATTCTTGTTGGGTATTGGTAGATCTCGAGTTACGATGGATCTATGTTAATTTTTAACAAAACACTAATTAAATGCTTGCTCTCTTCTTCTTTTTTTCGCAGATAGAAATTTCCCTCATAACTTAGATTAGAATTAACATAGTAATGGAATAATAACTCTCTTGCTCTTTTTCTCTATCTCTGTGTATATTTGTTGTTAACGTGCATATTCAAATATTGATTTATGACCCACATTATTATTATTTTATTATTAATATGTTTAAATAGTATATATCAGCTCCATATTGATAGTGAGAATAGCTCAATATCCAACATAATTAATTATGTGCTTTTCCTAAGTTAAATTTAGGTTGAATTACAAAATCAATTTACTCAATACTTGAGCAAATATCTTGAAGAGACATTGGACGACTTTTGTGCCTAGGCACTTAAGCCTATGGAGAAATACCTTCTCAAGCTACAAACATCAACAAAGTATGACAAAAATATTGTATGCCTAAACATTTATGATTTTATGTGTGCTTTTATTAAATCAATCCATTAAAGTAATAGAAATTTTTTGAAGCATTATATAATAATAATTTAATGAAGGAAAAAGAGAGAAGAAAAATTGTAGCATTGCACTTGTGGCGAGTAGTAACAGAAAGATTCAATCGATGATGCTAACCATAGTTGTCGTGTTGATCCTAGTTTTGTTTTATTTATTTATTTTATTTGTTAGACCTCTACTTTAAATTTATTGTACACTAGAAATGCTTGAGAAGATCAATCTGAGAATTTTTAAGTTCCTGTATGTCACAGGTAGTAGCAATTTGAACTATATTATGCATCAGATTTCTAAATTAATAAAGTTCAATTGAAGAGTGGCAATAACTAAAATGAAGGAGAACTAGTTGATCCAGGTGGATATTTGTGGCCACCTGCCTATTCCAATTGGACCCCCACCATTGTTTCTTTCAGTTTTTCAGTTTCCTTAATTGTAGTACAATTTACTATTTTTTCAATTTTTTGGGTCTTGAACTTCCAGAGTCGTTTTGAGGCCCTAAATGACGTTTTTTTTGGAAAATGGGCAAACATGAGATTTTGACTCACAATTTGAAATCAAAATTTATAGTCCTCGGATAGATATTTCTAACAAGGTATCGTGCGCATCAAATGGAGATCATATGCTAAAGTTACGACCTTGGGAAGTTGATGTACCACTTTACCCCAACGGGGCCCATGGTTTTGGCACTTCATCTCCCAGGGATAGGTTTTTTTATGTTTAGGGTTTTCCATTGTTTCTCAATAATAAATAGGCCTTCGAGCCTCATTGTAATGAAGTTCAGAGGCATGTAGCCGCCACATCTCTTCTCAGAGATAAGCTATCATCGCTCGAGTTAGTTTATTTTTGTTCTGTATGTAAGCATATTTTAGTTCTTTGATATTAATGAAATGAAGTTTTATTCTTGCTGCATCTCTGTGTTTATGTTTATGTCTGTATTCTGTTGTATTCTTGTATAAGTCTGGATCAGTGGTATCAGAGATGTCTGCTCTTTCTCTGTTTTTCTTTGCATATCCCTAATGAGGTTAGGGTATAAGAAGTTAGAGCTTGAACTGGTTGAACATTTGCAAGACCAACCTCGCAAAATTTGACGACCTCCCATGGCAGAAGAAGAGAAAGACAAGGGAGAAGGAGATCCCTTCAAAAGATTGCTCAAAGAAGCCCTTGAGCAACAGAGGAATGTGATGATGGAAAACTTTGCCCAAATCCGTCGGCGGATGCCCATAGGCGACGCATCTTCATTTGGCAACCACTTTTTAGGCACCACTCCCTTCAAGGTACAAGTCAACTTTAATATTCCCATATTTGAAGTCTAGATAGATGAAGACGTCGTAAATAGATGGTTAAATGAACTGGAAGGGTATTTTTCGGTTCATGATTTTTCCAATAAGGAAAATGTTACTTTTTTCACTCCTCAAAGTCGCTCGCCATATCAAGGACTAGTGGGAAACCTATTGTGAGAAGAAGGACGAGAGGGAACCCTCACTGTTTTCAGCCGCACCCACTTGGAACTCTTTCCGAGATGCCATCAAGGAGCAATATTACCCTGTCGGGAGCTATGAAGATAAGTACATAAAGTGGACCACACTATGACAGGGAAGGGACTAAGACATGTAAGAGTTCATAAATATTTTTCATACCCTTTGCACGAAGTTGGGTATCAAGGATTCTGAGCAGCATCTAGTACTCAAGTATCGTGGTTGTCTACACAAATACATCTAGGACAAGATGAGTTCCTAGACATCTCCTCGCTTGGCGCTGCAACCGATACACTGTCAAGATCGAGCAGAATTTTAAACATAAGAAGTGAGAATTTGGATATGTGAATCTAAAGCAAGGGAAAGGTGCCCCCAAACCACACAATAAATGGCAAAGCCAAGGAGGGGTGACCCAGGACAACTGATTGAAGCCGCAAACAAAGAAGAACACCACGAAGACAAAGAAGGATAGAAGAAAGTGGTGTGAGTTCCATAAGAGCCTCACTCACAACACAAGTGAGTGTCAAGCCAAGCAGTTACTAGTGGTTGAGCTTAAGGCTTCAGAATCAGATGCATGTTCCCACTCTGAGCTAGAACCCAACAAGCGGAATGATAAAGGGAAGCAAATTATTGATGGGGAGTCCAATGACACTGTTGCCACCACCAAGATCCAGAAGATTGAGCCAAAAGATCTAGAGGAGGGGGAGCATCTCTTCCACTCACAGATGTGGGTTAAGGGTTCGCCATTGTAATCCATTGTCAACAGTGGGAGCCAAAATAACCTCATTTTAGCAGAGGTCATGAAGTGGTTGGGCCTACTGACCCCATCACACCCACAGTCGTACACCATCAGGTGGCTTCACTAGGGATGAGATCTTCGCGTCAGCCAATAGTGTAGCCTTCCCTATAACATCAAGCCATTCAAGGATGAGGTATTATGTGATTTTGCTCCTCTTGAAGTTTGTGATGTATTATTAGGCCAACCATACTTGTGGAAGTGTCATTTTGTATATGAGTCAAAGCCTCACACTATTATTATTTATTTGGGTAATAAGTTATTAGCTCTGCTAAGAAATGCAGTAAGATCATCTCCCAGACCAGGAAATTTGTTTTCTTTATGATTTTCTCTCAAAGTAAGGGAAAGATCATGGCCATATCCATGGGCCCAGGGAAGGGTTCCTCCACACACCAGAAGCAGGTGGATAAGGTTGTGGAATAATATGAGGACATCTTATCCTCACCCAAAGGGGTACCCTTGCACCGTCATGTCAAGAATTCAATCGATCCGACTCCTGGAGCACCTCTACCCAATGGGCCAATATATCGTTGCTCCATTCTAGAAAATGAAGAGATCAAACGAAAAATACAAGATTTGTTGCAAAAGGGGCACATCTGACCGAGCTCCTCACGTTGTGGGAGCCTGATTATACTTGCACAGAAGAAGGATGGGACTTGGAGGCTCTGCATTGATTATTGGGCACTAAACAAAATCATTTTCAGGAACAGGTATCCAATCCCACAGATTGATGACCTTCTGGACCAACTCAAGGGGGCCAAGTATTTCAACAAAATTGATCTGAAGTCTGGCTATCACTAGGTTCCAATAGAGCCCACAGATGTATGGAAGACCGCCTTCAAATCCAAGGAAGGCCTTTTTGAATGGTTGGTTATGCCCTTCGGGTTGACAAATGCCCCTGCTACTTTTATGAGGCTAATGGATGACATCTTGCGGCCCTTCACCAACTCATTCGTAGTTGTATATCTGGATGACATCCTCATCTTCAACAAGAGTTGTGAAGAACACTTGAAACACATTTGACAGGTCCTTCAAACCCCGTGATAACACAAATTGTATGCCAAATTAGAGAAATGCACCTTTGGCATGAGCCAGGTCCAATATCTAGGTTACATCATAGATGAGCAAGGCATGCATGTGGATCTGACTAAGATCCAAGTCATTTGGGATTGGCCAGCCCCGACCACTCTAATAGAGCTTTGCAACTTTTTGGGCCTTGCAAATTTTTATCGGAGGTTCGTGTTGGGATTCTCCCATATCACTTGGCCTTTGAGTCAGATTACCAAGGGTGGAGCGAAAGAAAATTTTTCTTGGTCCGAGTCCCAACATAAGGCATTTGTTGAGTTAAAGCGTTGCCTTTGCTTTGCACAGGTACTCACATTGTCAGGCCTGCAACAACCTTTTGAAATTGAGACAGACGCCTTATACTATGCTATTGGTGTGGTCCTCACCCAACACGAGAATCCAGTGGCCTATCATTATGAGACACTTTTCGACACAATTAGGAAGTACCCAACCTATGATAAAGAGACGTATTCCATCGTTCAGACTTGCCGAAAATGGAAGCATTACATTCTGGGGAAGGAGACAATCATCCAAAAAATTCACCGACCTCTTCAGTTTATACAAACACGAGGGAAGCTTTAGAACGATCGCCATCAGAAGTGGTCTACATTTATGAAACAATTCCACTTGAACATTAAATACAAAAAGGGTAGCACCTATTGTGGCCACGAGACCTCTGGATGGCCGCAACTATACAAAAATGATCCATAGTTTGCCTCCACATACCAAACGCTAGTAGATGGCAATCAAGTTCCTGATTTCCACTCCAGGACAGATTATTATGCTACCTGGGCCACCTTTGTGTTCCTCCAAGTGAGCGTGCCAAGTTGATTTGGGAGGTGCAATACAGTCGGGTCGTAGGAAACTTTGGTGTGGAGGAAATTTGGTCATACTACAAAAGTACTTTTATTGGCCAAAACTCTGACATGATGTTGGGAAATATATCAGATCCTGCACTGCTTGCGCCATCGCCAAGCCAACCATCAAGAAGTGAGGCCTATACACTCCTCTACCTACTCCCAACCATCCTTGGGAATCCATCTCCATGGATTCTCTGTTTGGCCTCATTTTTACCAAGCATGGTAATGATTGTATATTTGTGGTCATGGATAGATTTTCTAAGATGGCTATACTAGTGGCCTGCAAGGAGAGTACCACAGCAGTGGACACTGCCAAACTCTTCTTTGAATGAGTGTGGGTACATTTTGGGATCTCACAGACCATTATATCAGATTAGGATAACAGGTTCCTGAGCACATTCTGGTCAATCCTTTGGACACTATTGGGCACCAAACTCACTAAGTCAACCACATTCCATCCCCAGACTGATGGCCAGACAGAGGTCATCAACATGATGATAATGCACATACTCTGCATGTACAACTCCAAGAATCCACGAACCTGGGATGAGATCCCTCCCTATCTGCAGTACAGTTATAACAAAGGTCTCCATAGCTCGATTTTTCACATTCCATTTCAAGTGGGTCTAGGAATTCGACCATTGTGTCTGATTGATGTTGTCATGCCTCATGCGAATACACATACATAATCGACACATGTACTGTCCCAGACTGATAAAGAAACCAGATTTATTGAATGCACCATCACATCCGCCAGCAAGTTCACGACATCTTGGAGAAGTTCAATGCCAATTACAAGCAACGACATGATCAACAAGGGGTGCCATACAAGTTTCAGGTGGGTGACAAAGTTTGGTTGCATTTGTAGAAAGAACGCCTTATCGTAACCCATCGGAAGCTCAGAAAAGTCTGATATGGGTCTTACACCATTACCAAGGTTGTGGGAGACAATGATTTTGAGCTCAACATTTCCCCATTCCTTGGCTTGCATCTAGCATTCAATGTGGACCTCCTTCAACCATACTTTCCACCATTACTGGACATATCGGACATTGCAAAACAATTCACACCAACATAGTTAAACCCAGAGTGCATGGAACGAGCCACAACTAATTGGATCATGGACACAAAGATCAAGAACACTTGCCAACAGAATATCCAACTATATCAGGTTGTCAAAGTTGGCCAACTCCTGCACCAAGGCAAGTGGCTCACTAGGGACCAAGTTCAGGAGACGTTTCCACGTCTCATGGAGGCAAACAACGCAATGGGGACCATTGCTTCCTAAGGGGGGAGGACCGATCCAGGTAGATATTTGTGGCCACCTTCCTATTCCACTTGGACCACCATCATTTTTTATTTCAGTTTTTCATTTTCCTTAATTGTAGCACAATTTACTAATTTTTGGCATTTTTCAGGTCTTAAACTTCCAGATCCGTTTTGAGGCCCTAAATGACACTTTTTTTTTTGGAAAATGAGAAAACACCATTTATTGCCTTATCATTATAGTTGGAAGTTATAGCCCTCGGATAGATATTTCTAACAAGGTATCGTGTGTGTCAAACGGAGATCGTATGCCAAAGTTATGACCCTGGGAAGTTGATGTACCAATTTACCCCAACGGGGCCCATAGTTTTAGCACTTCATCTCCGAGGGATAGGTTTTTGGATGTTTATGATTTTCCATTGTTTCTCAATAATAAATAGGCATTTGAACCTCATTGTAACACAGTTCAGAGGCATGTAGCCGACACATCTCTTCTCAGAGATAAGCTACCATCGCCCGAGCTAGTTTCTTTTTGTTCTGTATGTGAGCATATTTCAGTTCTTTGATATTAAAGAAATGGAGTTTTATTCCTATTGCATCTTTGTGTTTATGTTTATGTATGTATTATGTTGTGTTCCTGCATAAGTCTAGATCACTAGTTCAAGTGTGGTTGGCTGAAAAACCTTGTACGTAGATCTGATTACAAAGAATACCAAATTATATTTTCACTTGTGCTACATACAATGAAGCAAGTGCAGTAGATTAATTCATTTTCTCGCATGGTTTGTGTGATAAAATGGAGGAAGTTCTGATTGGGGAACAATTTTGGGATTTAAACTATGATCACAAACCAATTTGCTTACGTTTCTCTTGGATTGGAAAGAAGCAACATGGGACGAAAAATCAACGTATTAAACAAACTCCTTCAAAGGGAAAAACTATCTTGACTCCAAAAAATTGTAATACATTCAAAATAATGCTAGAGAGGATTTTTCGAAAGGAGAAAATTCCATTCCACATTTTCCTGAGCACGAGCTAACACATTTAATTCAAATTCCACTTGAAAAGTGCAAAAGAGAAAAAAATAGGAAGTCTGAAACAAATTGCAAGGAGAATGTTGAAAGAGTCAAAAATTGATAACATAAACGTGAAAGATTATAAGCGAAGTTTAATAAAGAAAAAAGATGATTTCATGGTCTCAAGGAGGGAAAAACTAATATTCTTGGGGAAAAACAACCCCAGGTTATTTTGGAAGGAGCTCTAATCGGGAAAGAAGCAAAATAAAAATAATAATACAACCTCTCAATGGTTTGATTATGCAAGGAAACTTTATGAACATGATCCCGAGGTTGGCCCTCCCCCCTTGGTCAACACTACTACTAAGGTTTTCATTGTACAAGAGGTTTGGATGGGTATTAAGAAGTTGGGCATGGGAAAAACAAAAGACTTATTTGAACTTTAAGCAAAGTATCTAAAGTGGGGTTTGAAAATTATTGCATCTCACATCACAAATTTTTTCAATAATATCATTTAGCAGGGGTTCCCCACAAATTGGACAACTAATCTAGCAATACCTCTTTTCAAGAGTAGTGATGTCAATAATGCCTTTAATTATAAGACAATAATGATAAACCCCTTGTTTGCAAAGCTATTTGGGAGCATGCTAGAAAATAAAATTAGCAAGTGGGCGAAAGAAAGACAAAAATTTATTAAAGGGCAAGCATGTTTTAGACCTAAACATTCCACGGTTGATCACAATACAACTTTAAGGCGCATCATTGAAAAAGTTTGGGAAAAAAGGAGGAAGACTTTTGTTGCTTTGTTGATTTCAAGAAAGCTTTTTGACACGATTCTTAGGGATAAATTTTGGCAAAGAATGGAGGAACTTGGGGTTCCTAGGAATCTTAGAGCAGTTGTTCATAGGCTATATGAAGAGGTGAACATCAAAATCAAAATTTCAGATGGCATCTCTGAAAGTTTTAGGAGTGATACTGGGGTCAAGCAAGGGTGCCCATTGTCCCATACCCTTTTTGGTTTATATATTGACAAACTTGAAGAATGGATAAACTCATAAGGTGGTGATGGTGTCCATTTGGGCGAGTTTGTTATAAGGCTTATTTTGTATGAAAATGACCTTATTTTGATTGCTAAGTATGCTCTTGGATTGCAGGAGCACTTACTTTCCCTTGAGAATTTTTGTAGAAGGGTGGAGATGCAAGTCAATATTAGCAAGGTGAAAGTGGTGGTTTTTTTCTAACAAAAGAAAACATAGCGAGCATAAGTTTTACTTTGAAGGCAACACTCTTGAAGAAGTTGCAAATTACAAATACGTCATAATTAACTTTAATAGAAATCTAAGTTGGGAAGGTTGCAGAAAGAAAAGAACTTTGGGAGGTTGGAAAGCATTCTATGCTTTTCAAAACAAGTGTAGAGATGCAAAGTTATGGGATTGGAAGACCATTCAAACTATGTTTGGGCTTTTAGTGATTCTAGTGGTTCTTTATGGATGTGACTTGTGGCCCAACGGTACATTTGACTTACAGTTGAAGAAAATTGAAAAAAATAAAAAAACGCTTGATTACAAATTAGTTTAAAATCAAAAGTTTAGTTTCCTATGACATCTTACTAAGTGAAGTGGGGGCTACTCCTATTGAAGCAATTGCAATGGTATGAATCATAATATATTTTAAAAAAATTGAGCAAATGGAAGAGAGAAAAGTATCTAGATTTATGCAGGAACGAAATGAAATACAAAATTAAATAGAAACATAGAGCTACAGTGAAAACTGAACTTCAATTGATTAATAACAAATACTGAAAATTGTTTACATGCATAATGGAAACAAACTAGCTCAGTCAATGGCAGCTTATCTCTAAGAAGAGATGTAAAAAATACATGCATTCTTAATTGTGTTACAATGAGGCTCATATGAATTTTCATTATTGAGAAACAAGGGGAAAACCCAAACATCAAAAATCCTAACCTTAGGATATGAAGCACCAAAAGTTTGTGGGCCTTGTTGGCGTTAGTTGGTACACCAACTTCCTAGGGCCATAACTCTGTCATACGATATCCGTTTGATGCATATGATACCTCATTAAAAAGATCTATATGAGGAATACAAATTTTGAATGCAAGCCCTAGGGAAGGCTACAAATTTCTCGTTTTACAAAACAAACATCATTTAGGGCCTCAAATTGGCTTTGGAAGTTCAAGACTCGTAAAACTTCCAAAAATAGTAAATTGTGCTACAATTAAGGAAATTGAAAGAAAAAATGGTGGGGGTCCAAGTGGAATAGGTGGGTAGCCACCAATATCCACGTATATCAGTGCTACCCCATTAGGAAGCAATGGTCCCCATTGCATTGAGTACCTCCATGAGATGGGGAAACTTTCATTGAACATATTCCCTAGTGAGCCACTTTCCTTAGTGCAAGAGTTGGCCAAGTTTGACAACCTGATATAGTTGGATCTTCTATTGGAAAGTGGTATTGATATTTGTGCCCATGATACAATAATTTGTGGCTTGTTCCATGCAGTCTGGTTTGACAATGTCTGAGGTCTCCAACATTGGTGGAAAGTATGGCCGAAGGCGGTCCACATTGAACATTGGGTGTAGGCCAAGGAATGGGAGAATGATAAGCTTGAAATAATTGTCTCCCACAACCTTGGTGATGGTGTAAGGCTCGTATTGGAGTGGTCAAAGCTTCCCATGGGCTTTGGCAAGGTGTTCTTTCTGCAAATGCAACCAAAATTTATTGCACACCTAAAACTTATGTGGCACTTGATGTTGATGATGCCACTACTTATACTTGGCATTAGACTTATCCAAGATGTTGTGAACCTACTAGCACATGTGTTGGATGCGTTCAATAAACATGGTTGTTTTATCAACTTCAAATGTACATGTGTGGATTATGATTGTGTAGTCGCATGACGCATGGCAACATCAATCAGACACAATGGATAAAATCCCAAACCCACTTGAAATGGATTACGACCAATCGATCTATGGAGAGTTTTGTTATAGTTGTACTACACATAGGGAAGGCTCTCATCCTAGGTTCGTGGATTCTTAGAGTTGTATATGGAGATTATGTACATTATCATCATGTTGAAGACCTTTGTCTATCCATCAGTCTGGGATGGAATGTGGTTGACTTGGTAAGCTTGGTGTCTAATAATGTCCAAAGGCTCTATTAGATTGTGCTTAGGAACCAACTATCCCGATTTGATATAATGGTCTGCAGGATCCCAAAATGTAACCGCACTTAGTCAAAGAAGAGTTTGGAAGTGTCCTTTGTTTTGATACTCTTCTTGCAAGTTTCCAATATAGCCATCGTAGAAAATCTATCCTTGAACACAAATACGAAGTCATTACCATAATTGGAAGAAGGGAGGTCTAATAGATAGTTCGTGGAGATGGATTCCTAGGGTTGACTGGGAGTAGGCAAAGGAGTGTACAAGCCTTGCTTCTTGATGGTTGTCTTGGCGATGGAATATGTAATGTAGGATCTGATATATTTTCCAAAATCCTGTCAAAGTTTTGGCTAATAAAATACTATTGTAGTACGACCACAATTTTCTCCACACCGAAGTGTCATATGACCCGACTGCAGTGTGCCTCTCGAATCAACGTGGCACGCTCAGTTTAAGGAACACAAAGGTGGCCCAGGTAGCATAATAATGCCTCCTTGAGGTGGAAATCTAAAACTTTCTTGCTATCCACTAACATATGGTATGTGGTGGCGACGTTATGAAACCAACTCACAAAAAGATAGAAAAGATAGATCAACGCCTTAGAATTCAGCCTCTTCAAGGGGGAAACCTCCTTTACATTACATAAATGAACAATTCTTGGATGATACAAATGAAAAGAGCTCCTTTCTATATATAAGAGTCTAAGGGGTCATAATATAATCAGAGCTGACATAACAATAATAATGTAAGGGCAGAATAATAACAATAGTGGGCTTCTATGGGGCACAATAGTAACAATATGGGGACTACATGGGTACAAAAATATAATAAGAGGGTTGTACTAATAACAATAAGGGGTTACACTAGTAGTATAGGGGCCTAACATGCCCCTCTCCTTAAAAAAGTGTTGTCCTCAACACTTGAGTATTTCTTGATTCTTGTGTATAAAATTCTTGTCCTCCGATGTGGAATCTTCAGCGGGTAAGTTCTTCCACTTGATGAGATACTCTGAAATTGATCGATTTCGTAGCTGTCAGGTTCTTGTTTCTGTGACTGCTCCAGGTTCCAATATGATTTTTCCTTCCTCTTCAAGTTCTGGCAATATTGTTTGAATTGGGATCTTCTGCAACTTTTGAATGAGTGGCCATACTTCTTCGTTCTTCTTCCATTCATCCCTTGCTTCATTTATCCAATCTGGTTGGATAATAGAAATAGCACAAAACAATGCTTCCACATCCTCCTCTTCATACTCTATGTAAAATAATTTCTTCTCAGCACACATATGACCTTTAGTGCATTTGCTATCACAATTGTAACAAAGCCCTTTTTCTCTTTTTTCTTCCAATTGTTGTGGTGTAACCCTTGTAGGTTGTGGAAGGCTAGGAGAAACAACACTTCCATGTTTATAGTTGTGAGGGGTAGAATTCCTTGTTGCCATAATTTTTCTTTCCACTTTGTAACAAAGCCCTTTTTCTCTTTTTTCTTCCAATTGTTTTGGTGTTGCTCTTTGTATTTTCATAATGTGCTATAATTTCCTTCGTGAAAATTGACCATGTAACCAGTTGTTTACGAGAACAAAGCCCTTTATACCATAAAAATTGATCTTGTTCTAAATATGAAGATGCAATACATACCTTTTGTAATAGTGGCACACCATGTAGATCAAAATATTTCTCCATCTGTAGTATCCAATTTATCAGATCCTTGCCATCAAACTTCCTCATCTCGCCTTTTCTTGATTTTAGGAGCTCGATCTTGAAACAACTGTAACTATGTACTTTCGGATCTTTAAGTTCTAAAATTGTGACCTGCAATAGCCCTCTGTGTCCTCTTTCCAATTCCACTAGTCTGATCGAATTTAGATTCTCCAAGAAAGAGTTATGCACAATCTCCCAAGATGACCTGATTATATACCTTTTCAGAAGAGTGAACTTGTATGAAGTTCCACGTGTCATTGTTTTGACCTTAGGATCTGAAAAATATATACAGGAAACTAAAGTCCGTCCTCTTTTTGTAACTTCTTACGAAATTTCAATTTGATGCTCAAAACAAAAGTTATTTCTATTTTCCCCAGGTCACCTGTTTGGAATGTAATTTAGGAGTCTGCAAAAAGACCAACTTCCTCAAATCATATCTCCGCAAATATAGCGCTAAAAACTCTGAAATTCGGACCCAAGATTCACTGTGATTTCGTCTCAAATGGGTTTTTTTTTTCGCTTCTGAAACGTCGCAGAAAAAATTTATAGTGAAAATGCCATGATGACCTCTTTGGAGCAGTGAAACCCTAGAATCCAAAGCTCTAATACCAAATGTTATGAAACTAGCTCACAAAAATATAGAAAAGATAGATCAGTGCCTTAGAATTCAGCTTCTTCAAGGGGCAACCTCCTTTACATTACATAAATGAACAATTCTTGGATGATACAAATGAAAAGAGCTCCTTTCTATATATAGGAGTCTAAGGGGTCATAATATAATCAGAGCTGACATAACAATAATAATGTAAGGGTAGAATAATAACAATAGTGGGCTTCTATGGGGCACAATAGTAACAATATAGGGACTACATGGGTACATAAATATAATAAGGGGGTTGTACTAATAACAATAAGGGGTTACACTAGTAGTATAGGGGCCTAATAGGCGAACTCTGAATCACTTTTGTACAGTTGCAGCCATCTAAAGGTCTCGTGGCCACAAGAGTTGAAAACAATTGTCAGTGCTACAACTGGGGGCCAACTGAGGCAATTTTCAACATGATTGGTCTTTCCCTTTTTGTATTTAATGTTCAAGTGGAATTGTTTTAGACATGTAGACCACTTCTGATGATGATCATTCTGCAACTTCCCTTGTGTTTGTATAATATGAAGAGGCCTGTGATCCATGTGGATCACTGTCTTCTTCCCCAGAATGTAATGTTTCCATTGTCAACAAGCCTACATGATAGAATACATATCTTTATCATAGGTGGGGTAATTTTAAATTATATCAATAAGTGTCTCACTATGATAGGCCATTGGATGCCCTTGCTGGGTGAGAACTACACCAATAACATAGTCAAAGGCGTTTGTCTCAATTTAAAATGGTTGTTGTAGGTATGGAAATGTGAGTACACGTGCAAAGCAGAGGCAGTGCTTCATCTCAACAAATGCCTTCTGTTGGGATTCGGACCAAGAATTTTTTTCTTTCAGTCCGTCCTTGGTAACCTGACTCAAAGGCCAAGTGATATGGGTGAACCCCAATAGGAACCTCCGATAAAAATTGGTAAGGCCCAAAAAGTTGTGAAGCTATGTTAGAGTGGTCAGGCCTGGCGAATCCCAAACAACTTGGATCTTAGTTGGATCTACATGGACCCCTTGCCCATCTATGATGTAACCCAGATATTGGACCTGGCTCATGCGAAATGTGAAGAAACATCTACAACAACTACAAGAACATGGTGTCATTCGACAAAGAACGTCACCATGTGGGTCACCCATCATAATTGTACCATGGGACTTGGCATATGTGTATAGATTATATGGCATTGAACAAAATCACACTAAAAAATAGGTACCCCCTTCCAAGGATAGATGATCTGCTATATTAGTTGCAACTAGTGAAATACTTTACCAAGTTGGACTTAAAGTTTAGATATCACAATGTTCGAGTCAAAGAAGAAGATACTTGGAAAATTACCTTCAAAACCAAGCAAGGTTTGCATGAGTGGTTAGTAATTCCATTTGGCTTATACTATGAACTGATTACATTTATAAGGTTAATGAATGATATATATATATATATATATATATATATATCATGCACTCTTTAAGAGATTCATTTGTTACTGTCGATTTGGATGATATATTGGTATACAATGCTACCTGGAAGGAGCACATCACACATTTGATACAAGTTTTGGAGACGTTAAAGAAACATCAACTGCTAGTAAATCTAAAAAAGTGCGAGTTTGCAAAATATTCTTTGGTGTATATGGGGTATGTGATAGGTGGAGGAGATTTGAAGATAGATCCTGCCAAGATGGAGGGCATCATGAAATGGGCAGTGCCTACTAATATTTTTGAGGTTAGGAGTTTCGTTGGGTATCAAAGTACCTGCGAAAATTCATAGCCTCGTTTTAGCAATAGTAATGCCACTCCACACCATAACAACAAGTGGCAAGAGTTTCGAGTGGTGAAAGGGTCAACAAAGGACTTTTGAGGAGTTAAAGAAGAAGATTAATCAATCACTAGTTCTAATATTATCAAACTTGCAGTGGCCCTTCAAAGTGGAGATGTATACATGTGGGTATGCTATGGGAGTGGTCTTGATGTAGGGAGGAAGGCTTGTAGGGAAGTTCTTAACTACCCTACATATGACAAAGAGCTCTATACCCTTGTACAAGCTGCAAAGAAGTGGAAGCACTATCTGATGTGAAAGTAAACAACACTCCACATAGATCATCAACCACTTTAGTACCCGTAGTACTAGAGTAAGCTACAATAGACCAGACATTACAAGAGGATGGGGTTTCTATAGCAATTTCTTTAGTGATCAAGTACAAGAAGGGAAAAACAAATTGGACGACATGAAGGCCACCCATATCAAATATCATAGCTTTGGGAACTCTAATGCAGATGGAGTCATTCACCCATGATGCTTACATAGAGGCATGTTCTGAGGATGACTTCTTCAAGGAGGTGTTTCAGCAGTTGCAAAGTCAGTCATATGCACGATGGTTACAACATTGTTAACTACCATCTATAGGATGGGTTACTCTATATACCAGATAAGTTATGCGTTCCTAAAGGTGAGTGTTTGCAGCTGATTAGAGAGGCTCATACCTCCAAGGTTGTAGGGCCTTTTGGAGTAGGGAATATAGTTACCAACTTGCAAATATATGTGTATTGGCCCAAGATGCAAGAATAGGTAGCTAGGTTCATAATATGATGCATGCTTTGTTGTACCAACAAGCCTAGCAACCCGAAACAATGCCTATATCATCCCTTAATTGTACTCACTCATCCTTGGGAAATCATTTCCATGGACTTTATGGGAGGTTTACCAACAATTAGGAAGGGACATAACTACCTATTCGTGGTAGTTGACAAGTTCAACAAGATGTGTGTTCTGATGCCCTATAAAAAGACCATTAGTGGGCAAGAAGCAACAGACTTGTTCTTTGGATAGCTCTAGGTGCACTTTGGGATACCAATGAGCATTGTTTCACACATGGACATGAGATTTCTCAGTGCATTTTGGAATACATTATGGGAGAAGATGGACACGAAGTTGAAGAGGTCTACAACATTCCATCCACAAACAAATAGGCATACATAAGTAGTCAATAAGACTTTCGTGCAACGTCTAGGTCATTTTGTTGTATTGCATTAACACACTTCTGATCTTTGTTGAATGGTTGAACACATAGACACAGGCATAAGCACACACAACTATATATGTACGTATATATGTATTATGATTTATGCCATGAAATTTACGAATACGTTACATTAAATCATTAGTTCAATTGTTTTGTATTTATACATATCATTCTATATTCATTTATTTGTTATGATATATATATATCTGTTGGTTTGTAATAATCAATTCAACACACACACACACACATATCCATGTAGTTATACATGCAAAAAAGTTGTTGAGTTGGTTCATATTTTGTGTGGTGTTATCTTACGGAGTCATCACATTCATGTTTTTTTGGAATTGACATTTCGAACCAACCTCTGTGGTTCATCATCAGGATTAGATCCATGAATGAATAAGTCAGAACTCAATAAGGTTAATAAATAAAGGTTAGGGTTGGGAAGGGAAACAATCGACAAGTTTAATGATGATATAATTCGTGTTATAATTTATTTATATTTATGTTTTAATTTGTTAATGATTTAGTTTTTAGTTTTAATTTAATATGCAGTTTCCTTTAAAGATTATTAAATTTTTTGACCAATATATTGTTAGTTTTTTTTTTTTTTTAATACCCCAATATCTATTAGTGATTAAAAATTAGCTAATAATTTTTGTATAGTTAATTATTTTTGTTAATTATATGATTAAAATGAATGTTAATGATTTAAATTCAATAAGTTGTATGAAAATTATCTTGATTTTTAACTGTAATGGAATGATTACAATGTATAATCATTAATATCTAATGTTTAATGATAAAAATGTATAATAATTAATATCTAATGTTTGGTTCATATTGTTCAAACACACACACACACATATTTATGCGGGTAGGATCACTTATACTAAATCACACGCGTGCATTTATTTACAAAAATAAGTATTACACACACACACACACACATACATATAAGATGTGTACCTATATCGATATGTATAGGATACACATACACATGATCCCATTGGCACACTAACACATATATGTATAACAAGATGTGAAAGTTTAAATATTTATGATTACATTAAGCAATGCAAATTCAAATGTTGTGATCCTATCTTTATTTATTTATTTATATTTTACACTTCTGAAGAATAGTTACATATTTGTTTGTGCAACGTGGTTTATGTGTGTGTGTGTGTGTGTGTTTTACTCGCATTAGATATCTACATACATTTAAGGAACACTAACTACGAGCCTTGTGTTGTATTGGTGTTAATGAATTCAATAGTTTAAATACCAATCATCCTCGAAAAGCTATGTTCTATTTGGATCTCAATCAATGAAGCATTTACAAAGCTCTTGCCATGCTAGATTGAGTGATCGCCTTCATTATATCTTTCACATATTTTGATGAACATAATAGAATTTGATTTCAATGTAGTGTCATGAATTGTGACCTTTTTCTTATAGGAAAAAGTCAAGAATTTTTTCTCTCTGCTTAATATGAAGGAACTTAGTATTCCAAACCATACCAAATCAAGAATTATGTTGATCTCTTTTATATACACTGTGACAAAACTGAATTGATATATACATCAATAATCATCAGTTGCCAGTTGCAAATTATTAATTTCATATTGGTTTATGCACAAAACATTTTCCTTTTCCCCTATATTTAACTCTAAAATTGATATTTAATTTGCCAAATTAATATTAATTTAACTTTTCTTCTTATTGACGTTGATAATGATTTTAATCTCCTCACTTCAATACTACCTTTTTAGAGTAAATAATCTGCAACATATAACTAAATAACTATTCACAAAGAATCTTCCTTCCTTATTTTCTCTTTATTTTCCTTAATACTTCATACATTTTTTATTCCACTAATCATTATTGTTAAGATTCTTTTGAATGTAAATGAAAATTTTCCTCTCAAAATATGAATATTTGAACTAATTACTCATTCTCCATTTAATTATATTTTTTCATGACATCTAATATTATAAAATTTACATAAATCATAAAAACAAAATATCCATTTACGCATCATTAAATAAATAAACAAATGTTAAATTTTAATATTTATTTAAAATAACTTTAAAAGTGAAAATTACATATATATATATTAATTTAATTTAATTTAAGCAAATATTTAAAAAAATTAAATTAAAATCATATAATGCATTAAGTAACTTATTTAATGGGTTATATAACAACCTTTCACTTATAGTAATTGTTAGACACTTAATCTTCAGGGATTGGGAAAAAATGTGTAAATATGTAAATAGAGAAATTTGAATAGTTAGAATGGGAAGAGACCTTGGAATTTGAATCCCAAAGGTCACTGCTCTTCATGTATATAATGATACTCACATTAATGCAAGAGATAAATTTGAGAGTTATTTTCCTACGCCTGACATGGTAATAGAGCCAATTTAGCTTCTTGATTCTCTCATCTTATTGCCTAAAATGACACCTACTCAGTTCAGAGTTTTAGAGCATGGTTCCATGCTCATGTAGGGAACATTTTGAGTTTCTACCCTACTGCATTGTTCAACAAACATTACTACTCCACGTCATACCTCGTCTGTTATTATAGTTACACTGATGGTGTCAGAACTATACCTCAACTGTTACGCTGATGGTGTCAGAACTATTCCCTGTTTATTGTGCTGGAGGTGTTAGAGCTATTCCTTGTTTGTTGTGTTGGTGGTGTTAGAACTATTCCTTGTCTATTGCATTGGTGTAATAGAAATTGATCATGGTTATCCACCCACTGAGCAACTCTAAAACAAAAATAAACGGTTTCGGGTGTAACCATTGATTTCTTCTTTTCATGGAGAACACCATTTGATTTGGGATTTTGATTTGTTGCACCATTTGTTTGGGAACAAGTGGATTTTGTATCGTTTTATTTTTAGGTGTAATGGTTGATTCTTCATTTTCATGAAGAACAACATTTGATTTGGAAGTTTTATTAAGTGAAACATTTTGTTTTACCTTTCCATTCGCTACAGGAACAAGTGGCCTTCTCCATAGAGGTTGACATTTTGAACTCAAATTATAAAAACAATTGTATTTGGTTTTAATGTCCTTCTTCAGAGATTTGACTGCCATTTCCAATTCCCTTATTATTTCTTGAAGACAAATATGAGTCTTCTGAAACCATTGTGCACTGGTTAACACACCTTATTTGAGGAGACTACATCCATCGGCATCTAAAATGTGGTACCAAGCACCTTTGGTAATAACATCTGCATTTCAGTATGACATTTGCTAAGATGTGGTAACACACAATCAAACACCTTCCGTGAAGGATCCTTCACTAAGGTTTCTATGGATTAGTTCCCATTGAGAGAATTGTGAATTTATCGGCAAATTGATCTACTATAAGGTTGAGGGAAGCTATTTCAATATTCTATTTCTTTTTTCCTTGATAAAAATGGTACCAGTCTCATTTTCACTACTAGAAGAAACAATCTATTTGCCAGTAGTCTACATTTTTTTGGTTTCATCAATGCTTGCAAGTTTCTAGGAGGTCGATACGTTTTTGACAACTTTGTTGACCTGATATATGAAATCATACTCTTATTCCTAAGCTTATACGCTAGTGGAAAAGATGCATTCTCTCATTTCCATTTTTTGAGTAGTACTGACTTATAAAGAAAACTACAAAGAATGGTCATGAAATGTCATGTATACTCTCATTTTTAATGACTTATGGAAAGACATTTGTGAAGGAGAAGGTGAAAATGTACCTGCCAAGCCCACCCAGATAAAGAGCTAGCCATTTGGGAGAGTAAGGAAAATAAAGCTTATGTGCTAATTGTTTCTTCTATAAGTGATGAGGTGAGTCGTTATGTTTTCCAATTACAAATTCTTATGATGTGTTGAAGAAGTTGAGATATTTATATACTCACACTCAGAATTGGAAGTAGTTCAGTTGATGATCAAACTCTTCAACCTAGAGTTGAAGGATGATGACCCCTTGGCCCTAGCCTCCAAGATTAATGCTATCATGCATGATGTAGAAACCACTGGAGTTAAAATGGTTATCCTCCTCACAACCATTTTCAAGGCCCTCTGTCCTACATACTCTCACTATGTTGAATCCTCAAAAGCTAGTGCCCAACTCAAGGACATTACTTTTGACACTAGTGGAGAAGTTTGCATGATGAGAGAAGGATTTTGTGAAAGGAAGAAAAGTTCTCAGTCCATGGAAGAAGTAGTATGCCTTGCACAAAAGGAGAAGAATCAATCATGGGAATATCCTAAAGGAAGAGGCGGTCAATGAAGATGTGGAAGAAAGAATCATGGAGGAAGGGGGTTAAACACCATCAAGAAGAAAGGCCCAATCTCCATTGCATTCACTATAATAGAAATGGAAATGATGCATCCACATGCTGAATCCCTTGGGAAAGAATTAAGCAAGAATGAAAAGAATACAAAGATAAAACATTAGATCCAACAAAAGGTAAAGCACCTGAATCTTCTCATTATATTATTTCGCATTGTAATATTAAATTAACTTAAGATGTGTTTCATACTTCATTTGCTTCTTGGAAAGATGAATGGTTGCTTGATATAGGTGAAACTTGCCATATGACCTTTCTAAAAGACTTCTTTGAAGAACTCAATGAAAATGTAGATGGAGCAATTTACTTTGTAGACAAGTCAAGTCTCAAGAATCCATCTGGAGTTGGCACTATTAGGCTTAAATTGCCTGGACTCCTTGACTTTCTTCTACATGATACACTTTACCTTCTAATAATTCAGGGAAACTTGCTATCCCTTGTTCACATTCGCTAGCAAGGATACTCCATTCATATGTTTGATGAAAAAGTTGAGATAAGAAAAGCATCATACACCATAGTTATCATGAATGGAATAGAGGAGGAAATATCACTAAAGTTGCAAGGAACATATTACTATGCACATAAATCTACATACAATTATCACTACAATGAAGGTATATTTCCATCTAATATTTTATAGCATGCAATATTTGGACATCTTAATTATGACAATCTTCGTTTGTTGAAAATAAATGACATTTCTGGTTTTCCAACTATTCCAAGGAAGTTGAAGCAATGTGGTGCTTGTATCCTAGGAAACATAACAAACAACCATTTCATGATTATGCTTCTAAAGAAGGTAGAAAATTTGTAATGATTCATTCTAATTTTTGTGGTCCTATGCCTATTCCTTTTGCAAATGGAAATAAATATATGATGACTTTTATTGATGACTCCACCATAATGTGTTAGGTATACCTGTTGAAAAGTAAATCAGAAGATCTTAAAAAATTCAGAAGCTTTCATGCATGGATTGAAAATGATACACAATCACATATTGGATCTCTTCATACTAATAATGGAAAAGAATGTACTTCCAATGAATTTGTAAACTATCTTTTCCAACATGGGATTCAACATCAAACAACCGTGCCATACAATCCTCAACAAAATGGTTTAGCTAAAACAATGAACATGACTATCATAAATGTGGTTCACTCAATGATGTTTTTAAAAAATGTAAAGTTGATGTATTTCTATGTGTATGATATATAAAAAACAAATGTCCATCTCATGCTCTCTAAAACAAGATTAATTATGAAATGTGATATTGCCACATTCTTTTGTTAAGGCATCTGAGTATATTTGGTTTTACATACTCTGCCTTGATTCCCAAGGAACAAAGAAGCAAGATTGATGCAAGGAGTTGAAATTGCATCTTCTCGGGGTACTCATATACCACCAAAACTTATCGTCTCTATGATGAGGTAAGTAAGAAGTTTATATTGTCTAGAGATGTGATTTTTCTTGAATCTTCCAAGATTGACAATACTATTAAGTGACAACTTGATCATGACATATTCAATCATGCAAAATATTATCATGAATTTGATAATGAGATTCCACATATTGAAGGGGGATCCCTATCTTGTATCAATCTATGGATATTTTTCTGTAGCATTGTCTCCCCCTCATGAAGTTCTAGCCATGTCTTTAGATCAAGAAGACCATGAGTGATGTGATTGAGAGGATTAGATGATTAAATCTTGATGGAACCCCATCTCAATTAATAGAGTAGCTAGGATCATATTAGAAAGGTCCTCCAAAATGGCTCATTAAAACAATTGAAAGTGTTCATCCCAGTGAGGTTGGAAATATGAAAACTAGAAGTTTCACGAGACAAAAGATGATTATGATTCAATTGATGATGTGGATGTTTCTTATGATTGTGAATTAAATTTGTCTAATAATTTTGAACCAACTTCCTTTAAAGAAGTTGTTTCTCATGATGAATGGAAAGAAACAATGCAAAAGGAGTATGATGCTCTCATCGAGAATGGAACATGGAAGTTGGTGGGCCCTCCATTTGGTTTCAAGTGGGTCTTCAAGAACAAGTATAAATTAGATGGATCACTTGACAAACATAAAGTAAGGCTCGTGGCAAAATATTTTTCACAAAAAAGTGTGAGTTAGTAAGAGACATTTTCCCCCACAATAAAATGAGCCACCATCCAGACTCTCTTTGCCTTGGTAGCTCAAAATGGATGGAAATTCCATTAAATGGATGTAAATATTGCTTCTTAAATGGAGACTTGAAAGAAAATGTATTTGTCTCAACCATAAGGTTTTGTTGTGAAGGGACAAGAACAAAGTATGCAAACTCATCAAATCCTTGTATGGCCTAAAATAAGCACCATGAGCCTGGTATAAAAATTTGACTGAGCATCTTTTGAAATTAAATTTCAAACACTTTAATATTGATGATGCATATTTATTTATCAAGAAAGTTGGCAACCTGTTGTCTATCTTGTGGTATATGTAGATCGTTTGATAATAAGGAACAATGACCATTATATTGCATCCATAAAGAAAGAATTGAAGAAAGGATTTGAGATGACATATTTGGGACACCTTCATTATTACTTGGGCATTAAAGTTACCCAATATCCAAGATATATATTCCTCTCTGGAAAGAAGTACATTGGAGAATTGTTGAACAAGTTTGGCATGGATGAATGCAATCCTTTGTTTGCTCTAATGGAACAAAATATGAAACTACATCTAAAGAAGGAAATCAATTTGAGGATGCAACTAAGTACAAACAACTTGTGGGAAGTATTATCTACCTCAAAACTACCAAACCATATATTTCATTTGTTGTTGGAATCATTTCTAGGTTTATTCAAAAACCTTGTGAAGGGCATTGGTTTGCTACAAAAAGAGCTCTAAAGTACTTGAAAATAACTCAATATTTTGGACTCAAATATTCACAAGTGGATGACTTCAGCTTGATTAGATATTATGATTCAGACTTTGATGGAGATAAGGAGAATGGAGTGTCCACTTTAGGTTATTTTATGAGTCTTGGATCAGGGGTTGTCTCCTGAAGGTCATACAAATAGTAAGTTCTAGTAGATTCACAATAGAGGAAGAATATGTGGTAGCTGCATAAGCAACCAAGGAAATTGTGTGGCTCAAGAAAATTATTGAATATTTGCAAGAGAAATAGCTGAACTCCACTCCTCTTCTGATCAATAATAATTCTACAATTAAATTGGCCACGAATCCAAAATTCCAAGATTGAACCAACCATATCAACACAAATAATCATTTGATTCGACATCATGCAGTGACCAAGACTATTCACCTACAACATTGTTCCACAAATGAAAAAATTGTAGACGTATTCACCAAAGCACCTAGAAGAGAAAAGATTGAAACATTCAGAATGATGCTTGGACTCACAAACACCCCTTCAGATTGGGGGGGGGGGGGATCTTATATACCTAATCCTCATGGATTGGGCAAAATTGTGTAAATATGTAAACAGAGAAATTTAAGTAGTTAGAATGGGAAGAGACCTTCGAATTTTAATCCCAAAGGTCGCACCTCTTCATGTATATAATGATACTCACATTAATGCAAGATATAACTTTTAGAATTATTTTCCTATGCCTTATAGTAATGTATCAAAAATAAATAAGTAATCACAAGAATTTATGCAACATTAAACTCCATAACCTTACAAATTTATCTATCAGATTCCACAATTTTGTAATTCCATAAATGTATCTATTATATTTTATATTAAAACAATTAAAATATGTCTTTACTTTAAACAAAATAATGATTTTAAACTACAAATCAAATTATAATAAAAATAATGTTATATCGTATTTCAATTCATAAATAATGTAAAACTTTCCTAATATTTCACATGTTGGTAGCTCAGGACGACCACAATAGTCATTATATGTTCCATGACCATGAAAATCCCATGTGTATTCCTTGACATTTGGATATAATGCATTGAAATTCCTTAAAAAAAAAAAAATATGAAATGCACAAGTATAAATAGAAGTAACAAACAATTGAATAATTGATATATAAAAATATGCATATAATGGGACTACAAATATTCCATGACTTTATAATTTAAAACCTTGAAATGAATGCAACATTTTACTCTGATTTGAGAGATGGGATAAACATAATTATATGATGCAAGTACTACACCATGACTCCTATATTACAACATGAGCCAACAAATTCCAACTAGAATTATGGATGATACAACAACTATGGATGGTCTATAGTGAAGTTGATATTGTACCCTTGTACTATGCACCATAGACCCATGATGATAGTGAAAAAATTGCATGACACTGTAGAATCACCTTATTTATTGAAGTAGTGGTGGTGATCTAGTCAACCCTCTTAGAAACAATAAGCCTCATTAAACAATGTTTTAGATAAGCCTCATAATAAGGTATTTTTATAAAACAACTCTACTTTTCTACTTTCAAAGATAATCATTAGTATCCATCCCAGTACCCTAACCCCAAATTAGCTCATAAGTGTCACTCACAAATTGTCATCAATACCCCTCACAGTACCCTCACCCTACATTAGCTGATGAGTACCACTCTATGAAGTTTCCTTCTTATCATCCAATACCACAAGGACATTAAGAATTAAACTAGGATACTAATGTGTAGGTCCAATGTCTCCTAACAAACTAGCACAAGAATCAATCAATAATATTATCTAATTCTAACTTATTTTAAGTAAATATACTTCTAAATTATCATATGATAAAGATAAAGGTAGAATCTTATTTAGATGCCTAAAATACAATCATGATAGTGTTCCAAGATTACCATAGTTTTGATGAGGCTTTGGAGATTAGGAACATCAATACTGTAAATTATATTTTGAGTTTTGAATTTTGATCTTGACAATCTCCTTTTTGGCAACTTCTAGTGATAAAAACACTTCATTTTTCAATTTTTGATTTGCATTGGTTGTCTCTAATTCTAATGATATCACTTGAATTTGATTTTTCAATTTTGAGACATTAGCCTCCAAATTATTCTATCAAGATAAGTGTTCTACACTCCTCTTCTTTCATAGAAGTTTTGATATCAAATCTTTCCTCGATTTCCTGTAATTGTTTTCTTGCTTGAGAAATCATAGCTTGGTATTCCTCATCCTCCTTTCTAAGTTCTTTTCTAATTTATTTAGGTTAGTTCATGTTAAGATAAACTATAAAAACCATAATAATGACATGGTAAAACTTGAATCTCAAAAGAGTCAAGAATATTTATAAATGAAGATCTCATTACAAAGACAAAGCTAAAATAGAGAAGGTCGAAGTTCAATGTAATAGCCAAATACGGCTTACCAATAAAGTATAAAAATCACTCGAAATATAAATATATCCATTAGGATAAAATGATAATATATATATAAATGCGTGCGTATGAATTATATGCTACTACAAGAGAGGCAAAAGTAGGAGGGGTTATTTATTGCCCCAATGAAAAAATACAGATTAAATATGCATGGGGTCTGGGTTTTCCACCAATAACTAGGTGGAAGCACTAGCTTCGTGGTTAGGTCTAAATCCAACCATAAATATAGGTATACATTAGATAATTGTCATGGGAGAATCGATGCTAAACATTCAAAAGATCTATAAAAATATGGAGCCAAGTGAACAATACTAGCTTCCCCTAGATCTAAGAGTAAGAGAGCAAATACAAAAGTTTGATACTATTAGTTTCTATCATATAAGAAGGGAATACAATAATATTGTAGGTGAGCAAGCAAATATTGGAGCTAGTTATGAACAAGGTGATTTGGTACTCAACCAAGGAGATAAAACTTATTTTTGTTTACCATGATAAATAAAATAGACAAGAAATATGGGACAAGATTCATTAAACATTGAAGAACTAGAGGGATTGGGAAGGACTAGAGTTCTGAGTGGGAATTTAAGATTCGTACATTAGTGAAATTAGAGGAAGCAGAGAAGTGATGACTCTCGAAGAGTGGAAATAAAGGCAAATAGATCATCCAGGCAGAGAATGACGACGACACTTGTCATCTCAAGGGATATATGTAAATAGTCCCCTCATGGCTCATCATTGAAATATAACATTTCTCATACTAGTTCCTTAATTCTGAGGAGAAGAAATAAATGTGGTAAGGTTGCAAGTTGGATAATGGGAAGTCTGTAGTACAACCACGATATTGTTGGGTGCTATAAGGTGTCTTTAAAAACTCCTAATTGCCTCACATTAATCATCAACCTGGGTACGTCTTTCTGTTCCAAGAGTGTACACAATATGTGCAAATGCTATATCTATGGAGAGTAATGATTTGAGATAATTTATTAAATTCAATACAAGAGTAAACAGATTAAATCATAAATCTCAAGCTTGTAACTTCAGGGAAAATAATCTATCTAAGCATCAAAACTCAACCTTAATCAGAACCAAGACTCAATCTTAATCAAGAGATTCTAATTACAATCGCATCAACTGAGTGCACTGTAGCAGTAACAGAGCTCTTCTAGCTGATTCTAAACTACTGCGGAGGAATAAAGCATCCAATCCAATCAATAACACTTCTATCTTTTAATGAACTAGAAATAACTCTCTCCTAATGATTAATTCAATCCACAACATAAGTAAATGAAATCGATTGACAAAATTAAGAAGTAATGAAATACATACACGAATTCCACACCAATGAAAGTAAACTGTTTGTAAAACTGTAAAGCAGAGTAAATAAACTTGCGATAGAGGAAAAGTAAAAACACAGGGAACAACAGTGGAATCCACCAGTGACCGGGCCTAAGCCGCTAGCGAATACTGCTTAACTACTTCAGAATATCATGAGTGAACATCAACTCAATTCATGTATTAATCATCGAATTCAAACGTCATTACAATGTGCTATCTTCTTCAACGTATATTAAAATTACTCCTCTCAAAAGGGCGAGAAGTTCCCTTTTATAATCAAGAAGTAAAAGAGATAAATGTGATTCCTTAGGATCAGGAGATCCTGAGGAATTTGCAACTAAATGCTATTATCAGACAACATTCCAACTTGCACTAATCCTCTTGATTTATTCCTTGATTCGTCCGCATAAGACACGCTCCTTTTCCTCTGTTTAGCATTTGTTGTTCAATCTTTTGAACAACAGCTGTTCCCTTTGTCAATTTCTACATAAAAACAATGAAAGTCAGCTTTGCTTAGTCGAACCGCATCAAAAGAAATTTTATTCATTTCTCATCGAAGTTTTATCAACATCTTACTATATCAGGGCACAAATACATAAAAGAAGGAAAAAGACAATGTAATCAAGAGAAAACTTATACCCATTGTACGGCCCAACATACTCCCCTGCTTACCTTGTTTCATGTCCTCATGAAAAACAAGTAGTTCCTATGTAGTGCAATTAGAGAGTAAGCTGGAAAACCTGTTCCTTTATCAGACCTAAAACCGTGCTGTTGTATCAAACTAGCAAAGGTTATTTCTTCCTATCCTTCGGGCAAATCATAGTTGGAATGATATCCTTCAGGAGGATACCAAATGATAGGGCTCCTTGTTCAGCCTCAAACCTGCATCTTCCTATACACCCTCTCAGCCTTCTTTTTCCCACTTACTTCATCCATCAAGCTGTTAAATCATTGCATTATAGTCTAAAAAGAGCTTCTAACGTGGTTTTCTAACTATGCTTATGACTGTTGTTTGGTTTAGATTTTTGTTCAAACAGCTGTGGAAACTTGTCAGTTTCCGCAGCCAGCACAGGTTTCCGCAGCTAGCACAGGATTCCGTAGCTATTTTGTTAAAAGCTATGCTACAGGTGTCCTATGAAGAAACGAGCCACATGGGCAAGCTACAGGTGACGGGTACATGGAACGTGTCCCTTCAAATCAGCCAAATCATCCATAGAAGGTCACGGTCAACAAGGGTCAAAGGCAAAGCCAACCAAGGAATTTAGCGGTGGCACATCTCTGTTTTGAGCACGTGAAAGTTTACGTGGCACAGTCCTCAGCCCACGGAGACATCGGCACACCTGGAGATCATCCCCGTAACCTGAATCCAACAGCTACCACTCCGAAGATTTAATAGACATGATGACAGTTACGCTAGATCTCGGCTGAGGAGATCTACGTGTCTTTGGCAACGCAGTTAATAGCATAGGATTCAGTTAGTCAGTTTCAACACTTTTTCATTATAAATAACGCGTTGATGAATGCTGTAAAGAAGCTTTTTGAATGTAATTTTTGAACTGTTTCTATTATCACCCCACTGTACTCTGTTTTATATATGTTGCTGTTGCTTTAATACATGAGAAGACTACTTTCTTGAGCTCGTTCTTGTGACTGTTCATTGACTGGCTGAGGTGGCAGAGGGCCCCTGCGCACTAAAGCCCTGTATAGTTGTCATTTGATTTTATTATGTTTCTGTTTTTATAATTACTAGCTTGTATATAACATGTTGTTTTGATGTTTTTAATTCACTGCTGTTTACATTTTCACTTCTATTTTCTTATAGCTGTCAGCTGATCAACGCTTTTCTGCAGGTTTTCTTAGGCAGCCCGGGCAAATTTTCATCTTTTTGATAACTATTGACATATGAGATCATCTTGTCCTTCCTGCTAATTTCCATTTTCTGAAGTTTAATTCCAACACTGTCCTTTTTCAAGTTGTGATTTGCTTATTTATTTTTCTGCTACTTAGACATCATACTACTCATTTGTTTATGGTTTCTTTCTATAGTCAAGTGACTCTATTAGTAAGGAATCAGAATATTACTTATTGTAGTGTGATTTAGTTATCATATTGCTTAAACTTATTCATGATTGCTTCCCATAAGGTAGATTGAGCTGAAGGGTAAAGGATCAGAAGAGTTGAAGTAGTGTGATTAGTTTCCTTTATGCAATTTAATTTCTTGCAATTTAGTTATCATATTGCTTAAACTTATTCATGATTGCTTCCCATAAGGTAGATTGAGCTGAAGGGTAAAGGATCAGAAGAGTTGAAGTAGTGTGATTAGTTTCCTTTATGCAATTTAATTTCTTGCCATTTAGATATCATATTGCTTGACTTGTTCATGATTGCTTCCCACAAGGTAGATTGAGCTGAAGGGTAAAGGATCTGAAGAGTTGAAGTAGTGTGAATTAGTTGCTTTGCTTTTAGTTTGAGTTGCTTTAAGTTCAGTTTTTACTTTCTTTTCATTCAGCAGCAAGGATACTGGGCCATTGTCATTAGTTCACTGTTTGATACATTTACTTCCTCTTAAGAATTGATTTCATTACAGTTGTTTTAAAGCTTTCTTTTTTATCACTTTTAAGTTTGGGAAAATCACTGTAGAAATCACCATCACCATCCATACTTAACTTTCATTTTCGCCATCACACATTAGGAAAAGATAAATCCAAAAAAAAACTAAAAAACTCAAAAATGACAAAAGACTAAGGAAATGGTTATCTTGTACATATAGTACACTTCACTTCGTCAGTTTACGAATCCCGGATTGACATTTTAAATAGCAATTTAGAACACACTAAATTGACCAAACACTCCTGTATTGACATCCCAACCAATATGGTCCTTCTCTTAGGATAATATTGTTGTATGTGACCAAACGGCCTACAACAACTTTGAAGTTCCTGTAGTTAAATGGTTCTCTTTTCTTGACACTATTAGTTGAGATTGTCCATCTCATCTTGGATGCAATCAAGGACCTTTCCTGAATGGAGAGGAAATATGCCCTTCCTATTTGCACAATTTCCTTATGTATAGGTCCCAAAGTCTTAATTACGCCCTCCTGTGTCATAAGCCTTTTGTGTTTAATAAACAGTTGCAAAGGGTGAGTAGGCTCGCTTCTTACCCATAAATCCATTTCATGTTCTTTTCTCTGGAAAGAGTTATAGGCCTTAAACCACTTAAGTTGATTAACTGCAAAGGAAATAAAAGCTTGAAACTGAACGTCCCTAACAAAAGGGCTAGGATTCTTATCTACCTCTTCTTCTAATACAAAATTGTGTAAATAAAATTCACAAAGAAGTCGCTGAACTTTTACCCGATGTTCTTTACAAAAAATTATAAATTCTTCAGTTGTTTTTAATTCTATTGGTTTGCCAACCTTTATGGCTTTAATCTTCAATAATAAGTATCTTTCCAATAGAAACAGGGCATAGTTTGTAGTGGGAGACCTGCAAGATAAGACAACCGAATATAGCGAGAAAATGGTGTTAGTTTGATCCATGACCTTGTCCAGCTTAGTCTTTACCTTCTTTAGCCTTTCTTCCACCTGTCTAAACCTAGCAAAAGTTTCATCCTCTATTATAGTCAACTATCTGAATTGGTTTTGCAACTCCTGATATTTCTACAGAGGAACTGTCTCGTTCCTATATTGCTTTAAAGTAAGCTAGGCTTGTGCCAGTTCCTCCTGTAACTTCTAAAGAATAGGATCATTGCTTGAAGGGGTATCCTTGAATTTTTCTTTAGTTTGGGTGCTTGTGCTATGAGAGGGTATGCTCTCAGTCCAAGTTCTTTTATTATGGGAGGACCAACCCTCCGTTTGAGTTCTTTTATTGTGGGAGGACCAACCCTCCGTCTAAACATTTGTATCCATTAAGTTTGCATGCAAATTTGTTTGGGTGGCTACCGTTTGAGTAAAAATAGACTCGATCTGGGTTTCAGCCACCCTGCCCTCACATATTTCTGTTTTTGTGGCCACAGTAACTACCTCATGAGTAGTGCTCTGGGCTTCTCCGTTTGCAGTTTCGTTCAATTTCCAACGTAGCCTTCTAACTGTCTTATGGAGCTTTTGGTATTTCTTCCTCAACTTCTTTAGTTTTGTTTCAGGTACCTACTTTTTCTGAGGTGCCTTCTTTGTAAGAACAGGTTTGTCAATACCCTCTGTATCTAAGGGTTCTTGGTGCTCGTCATGGGTGTGCTCCAATATAACTGTGTCACCAGACTGGTTATCGGATTCGTGAATAATTTCTGTGCTCGCTCCCTCTTCCTGGTCTGCAGCTTCTGGAGAAGGAAGAATTTCTGTATGACCAGAATCTCCAAGGATTGAGCTTCCATAAGGTTAGGATCGAGTGATCCTCTAGGTTGCATGTATGCATTCAAATTTTCTAGGACCTGTGCCATCCCTTCCTCAAAATCCTGCAAAAGATCATCTTGGGGGTTCATAGGTGGTGTTTGAGGAGGTCCTACTTCATTGCCCGGTTCATCATCAAAATGTTGTGCTCCCTCTTGTTCTGAGTCCGACTTATGTTCTTCCTCAGGTTCTTGTTCTGAATTGGCTTCTTCTTCAGGTTCTGATTCATAATGACATTCTATCCCCTGTTCAGGTTCAAAATTGCACTCTTCCTCGAGCTCGGGCTCTGAATTATCCTTTTCTTCTGGTTCTGGCTCAGAATTGCATTGTTCCTCTAGTTCTAACTCAGAGTCCTATACACTAATTGGTCTGGATGGCTCCGCTGGTCATTCAACACTATCTTGAGGATTTACAAACATCCTCTAGGCTAGTTTTAACCTTGCAGACCGCTTGCGCTTATGGGGTTCAATTTTTGAATGAGCAGTCCTTTTCCTCTTCGGAACCGGCTCTGCTGGATAATTTCCAAGATTGCAGAGTTTTGGATTACAGGGTCTTGACTAATCTCTAGAGGCGCTATGAGACCATCCCAAGTTAAGTTTTATTGAACAAGATTATGGCTAACAATTAGTCTAATCAAACCATGGTGGCTAACTACAATTTTGGGGTGCCTAGCTCATCTTATTCTATCAGCAGTATCATGCAGTAATGAATTCAAGAAAGATGGCAGATTAACAATGAGCTTTTGTTTTAAAATAGCTAAGAGTTTGAGTTGTTGTGGTCTTACCACATCTCGTCATCCATCACAGGTAATGTACCTCTGGACAACACTTGCCAACTCACGCCATGGTTCTCCTAGAGAAGATGGTTGAATGCCCTTGCCTTTTCTAGTTAATTCCTCGCCTGCATCTCTGAAAATCTCCACCGTGTCTTGCAACATTACATGCATTTTAGGCCATACAGTTCCTTCTACCGGCAGCCTAGATACTTCAGCTATCAGGGCTTCTGATACTGTGATTCTTCTTCCTTTCACCATGGACTGCCCATTCCATAAATGCTGTAAGAATTCGATAGCAACTTCACTGTTAGGGGCCTGAAGCCTGGTGAAGTATGACATCCATCCTGTGCGCACCAGAATCTCCCTAGCTCTGTCCGAAATTTCCAATACTAAAGGTTCTTGGCGCATTGATTTTCCACCCATAATGCTTGAATTCTTCCTACAATTTCAAGAGATTAACAGGTAAGGAAAAATGTAGCAGAGAACAACAATAGCAAGAAACATGCAACAAAGAACAACAATGGTGAGATAGAACAACAAGTAGATGTAATGGCTAAGTTTCATGATGTTAAGCAACATTTCCATGAGAATTAATATTATTAATTTGGGTTCTATCATATTGCCACTTGTCGTTTAATCATGGGATACTGTAGCAACATATGAAATCCAATAAAATAAATATAGCACATGCAAGGGTGTAATGGGAGTCTCCCTCCTCCTTCAAATGAGAGGTCGCCTACAACCGAATAGACAAGGATGTGTTGTTCTGACGGCAAGGCAAGAGGGTGAAGGGTACGACAGTAAATGAGATAGAGTACACATATCAATGGCGGGACGGCAAGACGTATGGTTATAATGAGAGTGGAGTGTATAAAGGTAGTTATGAATAAAAGATAAGACGCCTTGGGTTGATGATAGATTATGCGAAAAAGGACAACAATATGCCAAAAAGATGCTCTACTTATGGTATCTTAGCTGGGAATGATACGATTGATAAAAAAAAACATTATCTCATGCATAAAAGTTCTAAAAATTAAGGAAATAATTTCTCCGAAAAAGAAGGAATAAGAAGAGGGTATTATAATGATTATTGACATTAAGATATCACTTCAATACCATAAGCAGAGCCTCTGCTGCCAACATGCATTCATAGCCTCGGCAGGGTTGCTTTTTAACCCTTATGAGTGAGGATCCTCAATTTATAAGTGAGAAATTCCATTGCTGTTCTACATAAGAGATCAGTGTGTTAGCGTGGTAACCAGATGACCACACTGCCATTCACTGGGATGTAGAAAAAGTGATCAGGCCGGATCGTGATGAGACCTCTTGTTGCAAGGATATTCTAGCTGTCTAGTGGATCCTAACTGTGGTGTGGTGGCCATAGTGGGAATGCCACTTTGCTACAACCTTATGAACATGGTAGGTTGGCTCTTAATGAGACCCCATATCCTCCATCTGCAAACAAAATTTTGCTATTATTACATATTTTTATGATAAATAGAGGGAGGCTTAATACTCCTTAAGAGTAGGGCTGGCGGAAAAAGTTGAATATGTCAATAGAAAAAAGTCTTATTTATTATAGACAGAGGAGTTTATAACCGGGAGAAGTAGAACCAACACGGTATTCAAGATGATCCATCAGTATCAGGTACAACAAAAAACAATGCAGTAGAGTAGTATATAAATAATTGTGTCCCTTTTCTTGAAAAGAATCTATCATCAAGAGGCTGTCCTGTTAAATATCATAACGTCAATAGTATTAACTCCCTTCAATAGGATCCATACTTCTTGCCCTCATGAAAGTAGTGTACTTCATGCCATGAAAAATAAAATGGGGCTGAGATAAGCTAAGAGAAATCACACAAAAAGAAAAGAAGTGTTGTTCAATAAATTGAACAACAAAATAATCGCAAGAAAAGTGTTGTTCAAAAGTTTGAACAACAGTGCCAAATACACAAAAAGTGTTGTTCAAAAGTTTGAACAGCAAAACATAGAAGAAAAGTGCTGTTCAAAAGTTTGAACAACAAAACACGGAAAAAAAAAGTGTTGTTCAAAAGTTTGAACAACAAAAACACGCAAAAAAAAGGGTGTTGTTCAAAAGTTTGAATAGCAGTTGTTCAACAGTTTGAACAGCAAAAACACGCAAAAAAGTGCCGCTCAAAAGTTTGAACAACAACTAAACACACAAAAAAGTGCTGTTCAAAACTTTGAACATCAGCTAAGCACGCAAAAAAAGTGCTTTTCAAAAGTTTAAACATAAAAAATAAACAAAAAAAGTGTTGTTCAAAAGTTTGAACAACAACTGTTCAAAAGTTTGAACAACAAAAATACGCAAAAAAAGTGATGTTCAAAAGTTTGAACAACAGGTGTTCAAAAGTTTGAACAGCAAAGACACACAAAAAAGTGTTGTTCAAAAGTTTGAGCAGCAGCTGTTCAAAAGTTTGAACAGTAAAAATACACAAAAAAAGTGTTGTTCAAAAGTTTGAACAACAACTGTTCAAAAGTTTAAACAGCAAAAACACGCAAAAAGTGTTGTTCAAAAGTTTGAACAACAAAGACACAAAAAAAGTGTTGTTCAAAAGTTTGAACAACAAAAATACGCAAAAAGTGTTGTTCAAAAGTTTGAACAACAAAACACAGAAGAAAAGTGCTGTTCAAAAGTTTGAACAACAAAAAAAGAGAAAAAGAAAGAAAAGAAAAGAAAATCAACAATCATAATTACATATTTACAACGAAGAAATAACTTTTATCATCATGAAGCTGCTGAGGGATTGCCCTCTTCAGCTAAAACTTGCATGGTGGGGTCCTCACGTATCTACTGGTAGAAAGATTCTCTGGTAAGTGGTTTTTGGTAGAGGCATACCCAATGCCCATTTTCTTTAAAAGAAGAACCAGACCCATCAATGGTGGCCAACGTAAGGGTGTCATTGTCATGTACTTTCTTTATTTCGTAAGGGCCTAGCCATCTAGTCTGCAGTTTTCCCGAGAAGTCTTGGAACCTGGAATCATATAGAAGTGCCCAGTCGCCCTCATGAAATGTCTTTTTCTTAATAAGGGCATCATGCCATTTGGCTCTTTGCTGTTGAATAAGTGCAGTATGCTGTAGAGCCAATAGTCGAATTTCATCTAATTCGTTCATTTGTTGTAACCTGTTAACCTGGGCTTCAGTTAAGTCCAGTCCTACCTCCTAGGTTGTCCTTAGTGTTTGTATTTCAAATTCTATGGGGAAAATGGGTTCCTTACCAAATACTAGCTGATATGGAGAGTATCCAGTAGTGTTTCTCCAAGTTGTGCGATACGCCCACAAGGCCTCTAGCAGTCGAGCAGTCCAGTCTCGTCTATGTGATGAGACTGTCTTTGTTAGAATAGCTTCAATAACTTTGTTGGTGCTCTTTATGATCCAAAATGGATCCTAGAAAACCCTCTAAGTCTTTAAAGTCTGCTAAAGATCAAAGCTATCGCAAAAGAAGAACTCTTAGAAATGGCAGATTACACTATTGGGAGTGAAAACACATGAAGAAATAATGGAAAAACAGAGTATCGACTGCTTGGACAATGATGCCTAAGAGCCGTCGGATCTGGCCGATCAACGATCTAGATCCGATTGGCATATCGCAATCAGTGGAGGATATCGGAAGCTACCCCATAGATATCGCGACAGTGACCGACGCAGTCAACAAGGACCGCCGATCAAGCGCGCAGATCGACGACCCAAGTTTAATCGCAATATTTTGTCGGAGAAACACAAAGGGAAAGGCTTATG
The DNA here is from genome assembly GCA_031772625.1 of Pinus tabuliformis. NCBI lineage: Eukaryota > Viridiplantae > Streptophyta > Pinopsida > Pinales > Pinaceae > Pinus > Pinus tabuliformis. The sequence goes on along the minus strand of CM062808.1, from coordinate 312,848,449 downwards.
GAGGACTGAAGACTGTGCGACTTGCGATTGCGATATCGCAATATCGCATCGGAGCAACACCACGGAGCGAGGCCGATACATACGCGACTTGCGATATATATATCCGGACCCGATGGAACTTATATATTCGAGTATATAACATTTCAGGTCCGATATGAGCCATTTCGTCGGATTTTCGGTGTTTTAATGTATTTTTCAAATACAAAGGGAAACCACGGAACGGGCATTTGCGACATGCGATAGCAATTCAAAGGTGGATCCGATGGAATATAGGGCATAATTCATAATATTTGAAGTCCGATAAATAGTGATTTGGAGGATTTTTCTCGTGTTTTACAGTGTTTCTCTGTGTAAAAAAAGAACACCATTTTTGAGGATTTCAAAGGCCCGATGGTCCCTTCAGTTGCAAAACGAGTGGCCACCTCTCCTAAATACGTTATGCCATGATTGTTAACGCTCAAAAGGGGATTCGAGTGGACAGAGGCCGGGAGCCAGAGAGCCCGAGAAGGGGAAACAAACAGACAGTGCCGATTGGATTTAAAAGCCACAAAATGATAGAGACATAGAAAAGCGGTGCTGAGGCAGAGAGAAAACAGAGATAGAGAGCAATCCTATGTACTCATAGAGACTTGAGGGATTCAAGTAAACTCTTGCTATTTTTTATTTGTGTGTTGAGACTCAAATTGAGCTCACTTTTGTAAAACTCTTCTCTTGAAGACATAATAGAAAGGTCACCATTAAAGGCTAGACTAGGAGACGTAGCCCAGGAGTTTTGGGTGAACTCCATATTAAACTTGTTGTGTTTATGTGTATTTGTTTATTATGTTTCTTTAATTGCTTCCTTGTCTATGTTATTCGCAATCTTATCGATCCATTGCACTAAGTAATATAGGGAAATCTATGCACATGAGTCTGTAATACCTTAAAATTAATTTAAGATCGTCATTTCAGATCAAGTGGTATCAGAGCTTTAGGTTTGCTAAGGTTAGACAAGCTTGTGCTAGATTGTTGAATGCTAACTAGGTCAAAGCTCAAATTAGGAGAAGGAGAACTGGTTGAGGCTAACCCAGAAATTGGAAGAGTCTATCCTAGGAGGAAAATGGAAAAACAAGTCCCATTGGAATTAGAATCTCAGTTCATGGACAATTTCATGACCATGAGAGCCATGGTAGAAGAGATGTATTGGGAATTTAAGAAGGGTCGAGGTGAAAGCACCTCAACACCCAAACAAGGCAAAGGAGTAGAGGAACCTCTTCTAGTTTCCCATTCAGAAGGCAAAGGGAAAGGGGAAGAGCCTCCTCCATCAACACCTCCTTCTAGCCCTGAAAATAAAAAGAAGAAAACATCTTTGATTAAATTAGATGTAAAGTTTGATTTGCCAATCTATGATCGAGAATTAAATGCAGAAAAACTAGATAACTGGATTAGATAGATTGATGTATATTGCAAGGTGCATAACATCGATTCAGGAAGGAGAAATATTTAGCTAGCCAACCTTTGCCTTGAAGGAACTGCCCTAGTGTGGTGGGAAGGCAGGACACAAGATGATTTGAAGAAGCATGATAAAATTATTTCTACCTACAGTGAATTTGTTTCTGCCATTAAAAAACAATTCTATCCACTAGCTTATATGCAGCAAGCAATGATGAGTTGGCAAACTCTTCACCAATTAAAGGGGCAAAGTGTACAAAGTTATACCCAAGAATTTAGAAAAAGAGCTTTAATTCTAGGCATTTCTCTAGACTCACCTGAAACTTTGTTGAAGTATATAGGTGGTCTGCATAGCTATTTGAGGCACACCATTCTTATGTTTAACCCTACTAGCATAGATGAGGTATCAGTTCAGGCTACACATCTAGAGGCTAGAGGCAAGAATGTGAACCCAGAGATTGGGGGATCATTAAAACCCACTGCAAGCAAGAACAAGGAAAATAAGAAGCAGAAATGGAAAGAGAGGAAGACAAATGCTGTACAGAAAGACAAACCTTCATGCACTCACTGCAAGAAGGATGGACATGATGATGCACATTGCTGGTCTTTGCATCCAGAGCTGAAACCCAAGAAGTTCGATGGCAAGAAGAAGAAGACTGCTGCTGCTATTCAGAAAGATTTGGGGTTAGACTCAGGTGATGAAACAACAGTCACAACCATAGCTATAAAAGGTAAAAATTATGAAGCATCTACTAGTAGTTCTGCACAATCTATTCATAATGAAGAAAATGAGAGGAAAAGACATGAGCTTTTTCATATTAGAGTTATTTCCAAGCATCAAAAGATTGATACTTTATTTGATAGTGGATCACAAGTAAACTTGATTTCTGAAGCAATTGTAAAAAAGTTGGGATTACTAATCACACCTCACAAGAAGCCATATCCATTAGGTTGGGTATGTGATAAAGCAAAGCTACAAGTGACTAGACAATGTAAACTTAGGTTTGCTATTGGGTCAGCATTTGTAGATGAGGTTGAGTTAGATATAGTTCCCTTGGATATATGTGGAATTATTTTAGGAAGTCCTTACTTGTATGATAGAAAAGCCATTTTCTATAGAGCTGAAAATAAGTATCAACTCACTAAAGATGGAATGGAATATATTGTAAGAGCTCATAAACTCAAGAATAATTACTCTCATAAATTTAGGGCAAATGAAAATAATTTTAAATTCATGCAAGCAATTTTTACTAATGGCTATAAAGGAAAAGAACCCTGATAAAACTAATGTATTTGAGGGATGTGATGCTAAAAAGAAAGCTGATTTAGAAACAATTGTTTCAGAATATGATATCCTATTTCAAGAACCTAAAGGTCTGCCACCCAAAAGGGAAATTGTACGTGATATTCACTTGCAGCAAGATGCTCCATTGCCTAACATCGGAACATACAAGTTATTTGCTTTAGAGAATGCAAAGATCAAGAAGTAGGTACAGGAGCTGCTCGAGAAAGGATTCATAAGACCAAGCACATCACCATGCGGATCTCCAATCGTGTTGGTGAGGAAGAAAGATGGTTCGTGGAGGATGTGCATTGATTACAGAGCATTGAATAAAATAACGATCAAGAATCGTTATCCTCTTCCTCACATTGATGATCTATTAGATTAGCTGAAAGAAGCAGTTTACTTTTCCAAGTTGGACTTGCATAGTGGCTATCATCAGGTAAGAGTAGTAGAACAAGATGCATGGAAGACTGCTTTCAAAACAAAGCAAGGGCTGTATGAATGGCTGGTTATGCCTTTTGGCTTAACTAATGCTCCTGCCACTTTCGTGAGAGTTATGATGATGTACTCAGGCCTTTTATTGATGATTTTGTAATTGTATATTTAGATGACATTCTTGTTTTCAGTAAAACATGGGAAGAACATTTGAAGCATGTAAAGCGGACTTGAGATGTTTTGAAAAGAGAAAATCTCTATGTTAAGTTATCAAAATGTGAATTTGGCAAAACATTTTTAAATTATTTAGGTCATATTATAGGGGATGGTGAATTGAAGATAGATCCCTTTAAGGTTGAAGTCATTGTGAACTGGCCTAAACCCAAATCTGCTATAAAAGTTAGGAGCTTCTTAGGAGCAACACAATATTGGAGAAAGTTCATTGCTAACTTTTCCTTGATTGCAGCTCCCTTACATGCTTTAACAGGATTGAACAAGGTGTTTCAGTGGGGAGGCAAACAACAGAAATCCTTCGACACCTTGAAAGAAAAAATTAGTACAACACCAGTACTAGCACTGCCAGATCTTCAACTACCATTTGAGATTGAAACAGATGCTAGTGACTATGCCATGGAGTAGTGTTGACGCAACATGGTAAACCCATATGTTATCATTTTGAGACATTTACTTCTACAGTGGTTAATTATCCCACATATGATAAAGAATTGTATGCATTAGTACAGAGTGTGAAAAAGTGGAAACATTACCTAATGGGCAAAGGAACAGTTATACATACAGATCATCAACCACTTCAATACTTGCACTCACAAACTAAATTGCAACAATCAAGACACTATAGGTGGATGGGTTTTCTACAGCAGTTTCATCTAGTCATCAGATATAAGAAGGGCATACACAATAAAGTTGTAGATATGTTGTCCAGTCCAATCACAAATGCATCTACTATACTTAAGCATAACTCAGCAATGCATGAAAGCTACATTGAATAATATGTTCAAGATATAGATTTTAAATATGTATATGCAACTTTAAGTCATGGAAAAAAAGTAGAAGAATTGGATTATTATGTTAAGGACCAACTCTTGTATCATTTGGGAAAGTTATGCATTCCACAAATTGAAAGAGTTAACATAATCCGAGAAGCACATACTTCTCTTATATCCGGTCATTTTGGTGTAAGTAAAACAATTGCACAACTGCAAAGGTTCTGTTATTGGCCAAGAATGCATGAAACCGTTTCTAGATATATTAAAGGGTGTACCATGTGTGCTAAAAGCAAGCCCAAAAATAGAAAATTAGGCTTGTACACTCCACTAGCAGTTCCTTCTCGTCCTTGGGAAAGTGTTTCCATGGACTTTGTTGGGGGATTGCCAAAATCTAGAAAAGGTCATGACTATTTATATGTTATTGTGGACAGGTTCAACAAAATGTGTATTTAATACCTTGTAACAAGAAGATTACATCTGAAGAAACAACGAAGTTGTTCTTTCAGCATGTTTGGGTTCATTTTTGGTTATCCACTTCCATTGTATCTGATCGAGATTCTTGATTTGTTGGGAAGTTTTGGTCAAGTCTATGGTAATAGATGGATACCAGACTGAAAAAAAGCACAAACTTTCATCCACAAATAGATGGCCAAACAGAGGTGGTCAACAAGACAGTGATCCAGTTACTCAAAGGCTATTGCAACAAACATCCCAAGATTTGGGATGAACATTTGTGTTATGTGCAACATGCTTACAACTGTGCTAAACACTCTTCTACACAAATATCTCCTTTTGAGACTTGTTTTGGTTTTACACCAAAGTCTCCCTTGGATTTTGTCTTTGGAAAAGACATAGCAGTTGATGGACACAGTGATGTGGACAAAGCAACTAAGTTCATTGAAAAGATCCAAGAAATTCACCAGGCAGTGCAGGAACAACTGGAAAAGAGCCAGGCCAAGTACAAGGCAAGGCATGATAAGCATCGAATTGAGCATAGCTTCCAAGTTGGTGATCAAGTCTGGTTGTACATCAGCAAATATAGAATGCAAGGTGAAGGTAAGAAGCTGAAGCCAATAAGGTATGGGCCTTTCAAGATACTTGAGAAAATTGGTGAAAACACTTTTCGCCTTGATTTGCCAGCTTACATGCATATCTATTTAGTAGTTAATGCAGAGAACTTGAGACTGTTTGAACCTTCATTGATTGAATATCCCGAAGAGCAAAGTCAGTTGCCTTCTATTGATGATCTGTTGCCTGAATATCTCAATGAGTTGTAGGAAGATACAGTTCTGGACAGGAAGGTGAGAACTACGCGCAGAGGGGATGTTGAGTACCTCAGAATTGGACTCAAAGGTTCAAAACCAAGTAGTGCACGATGGATGGAAATTGGACAAGTGAGGAAGCTGTATCCTCACTTGATCGATGCTTAAAAACCAACTTTTGGTGGTCCAAAAGCTTTTTCAGTGGGAAGGCGTGATCCAAAATGGATCCTAGAAAACCCTCTAAGTCTTCAAAAAGAAGAACTCTTAGAAATGGTAGATTACACTATCGAGAGGGAAAAAACATGAATAAATAGTGGAAAAATAGATTATCAGTGGCTTGGACAATGATGCACAGGAGCTGTTGGATCTGGCCGATCAATGGTCCAGATCCGATTGGCATATCGCAATCGGCGGAGGATATTGAAGGCTACCCCATAGATATTGCGACAATGATTGGCATGGTCAACAAGGACCGTCGATCAAGCGCGCAGATCGACGACCCAAGTTGAATCACGATATCGTGTCGGAGAAACACAAAGGGAAAGGCTTACAGAGGACCGAAGACCGTGCGACTTGTGATTGCGATATCACAATATCGCATTGGAGCAACACCACGGAGTGGGGACGATACATACGCGACTTGCGATATATATATCCAGACCCGATGGAACTTATAGATTTGAGTATATAACATTTCAGATCCGATATGAGCCATTTCGTCGGATTTTCGATGTTTTAATGTATTTTTCAAATATAAAGGGAAACAACGAAACGAGCATTTGCAACATGCGATAGTGATTCAAAGGCGGATCCGATGGAATATAGGGCAGAATTCATAATATTTGAAGTCTGATAAATAGTGATTTAGCAGATTTTTCCCGTGTTTTATAGTGTTTCTCTGTGTAAACAGAGAACACTATTTTTAAGGATTTCAAAGGCCCGATGGTCCCTTCCATTGCAGAACAGATGGCCGCCTCCCCTAAAGACATTATGCCATGATTGCTAACGCTCAGAAGGGGATTCGAGCAGACAGAGGCCGGGAGCCAGAGAGCCCGAGAAGGGGAAACGAACAAACAACGCTGATTGGATTTAAAAGCCACAGAATGACAGAGACGAAGAAAAGCAGTGTTGAGATAGAGAGAAAACAGAGACAGAGAGCGAGTCTGTGTACTCAGAGGGACTTGAGGGATTCAAGTAAAATCCTGTTGTTTTGTACCTTTGTGTTGAGACTCAAATTAAGCTTTCTTTTGTAAAACTTTGCTCTTGAAGACATAATTGAAAGGTCACCACTAAAGGCTGGACCAGGAGACGTAGCCTAGGAGTTTTGGGTGAACTCCATATTAAACTTGTTGTGTTTATGTGTGTTTGTCTATTATGTTTCTTTAATTGCTTCCTTGTCTATGTTATTCGCAATCTTATCGATCCATTGCGCTAAGTAATATAGGACAATATATGCACATGAGTCTGTAATACCTTAAAATTAATCTAAGATCTTCATTTCAGATCACTCTACCTGCCCGTTCGCCTGCGGGTGATACAAAGAGGTAATTCTGTGTGTAATGTGATGATTTTTCAGTGTAGCAGCAATCTTGTGATCCACGAATTGTCGCCTCCCCGTCAGTAATCACTTCTCTCGGTAAACCATAACGCACAAAAATTTCGAAAAGAAAGCAAATAACAGTTTGCTCTGTTGCTCTTGGTAATGCTATTGCTTCCACCCACTTAGTTACATATTCTGTTGCGACCAATATATACAATTTCTGGTTGGATGATGGTTTGATCGGCCCAACGAAATCTAATGCCCAATGCTCAAAAGGTTCTATCACCAGCTGTGGATGCAGAGGCATTTCATCAGATTGCCCAGGGCGGCCCATCCTTTGGTAACTATCGCATGCCTGAACAAATTTCTTAGCATCCTTTAAAATAGTGGGTCAATAGAAGCCCATTCGTAGAATTTTATGTCCAGTTCCATGGTCTGCAAAGTGTCCACTGCAAGTTATTTCATGGCAAGCTTTTAAGATATCATAAATTTCATCCTCCTTGATGCACCTACGGATGTACATGTCAGCCCCTGTGTGGAAAAAATATTCTCCAATCCAGGAGAAACGAGTGTTGCGCTGCACAATCAATTTCCATTATCTGGATGTCAGATGTTTGGGAAATTTTCCCACTGTTAAGTAATTCACCACATCTACATACTGTTATGCTCCTATACCAATAGGTGTCATATTTCATGATCGACTGGTAAAATCCCAAATATGTTCATCCTTTCCATACTGCAAAGGTTCCATATTTTGAAAAAATCAAAAAATGAAAAAATGAAAAGAGGGTATGCCCTAAAAGAAAGATCTAAGGGCAATAAAAGAATGAAATGGTCAAAAAGAAAGGAAATGAACCCCAAATGAAGAAGACCAGGAAAGTGTGCTAGTCCAAAATGCCACTACTATTCTATTTTTGCAAAGAATCTCATTGTGTGCAATCAGTTGACTCTTGTCATAGTCGATGGATGGCCAAACAACTTAATCTTGGCCAGTTCATGTTTTAAATTTCTTGTTTTAGAGATAGAGAACAAAATCTGTCCAAACAGTTCAAGCTTGGCAGATAAGTAGTTAGGTAGAGAAGCAAAGGAGCTCAACAGCTAAATCAGAGCCCTTGGAAGAAATAAGGGTAGAATTATATAGGATGGCAGTTAAAAGAAAATAAGAGAGTAAGGGTTTGCTAGTTTAAATGCACCTAAGGAAAAAGGAAGAAAAAATGTTAGGTATAGTAGGTTGGGTAGGCAGTTTTGGTGTTGCAGAAGCATGCTTATGGTTAATTTTGTTTCTCAAAGATATTCATCTAATTGTTATCATGAATACCATGGCAGCTGTTTGGCTACGGATCAAGAGAGGCATGTCTAACTTCCCGTCACCCTTTTCCCAAAATCACTTACTAACCTCCCCACAAATATGTTGGGATCTGCTCAATACTCCTAGATCACTCCATTTCATGAAAAAGTTTAAGTGAAGTCACAACTTTGCTTAGGCACAAAGCCACATTTCTTGTGTAAAATCCTTTTTCTTTCCCTTTTGCCTAAGTTGTCAAACTTTATGCTTAGCGCATTCAATTTCAAAATTCATATTGGCTCCTAACCATATTATATAAACCCCTATACTTTTCCCCATGCCCATACTATATTAAATATAAAACCCCATATTTTTAATATTATCCCACCCCGATTAATATATAATCATAACACTATAGAGATGAGGGTTTAATGATTCACCCGGAATGCATTAAAAACCTCCCCGCGCTCATATATTTGAGGTTAATCAACATCTGGTTAATTAACCATTAAGCGCCCCGACAGCCAATCAGCGCGCCCCCGATGTGTTTAAAATCATGGATTTAATGGTGGGTCCACTGTAGCCCTCCGCCAACTTCATTCACCACCAACCGTTGGATCTGGCCCTCCTCATCCAACGGCCCAGATCGATATCGCAACCCCTCCATCGCCTGTACGTTACTGCCCGGGGAACGGTGGTATTTCTGCCGTACCAAGGACGTGTGGTGCCCTCCCACAATGCTCGCTGCCCCTCCTCCGATACCACCTTAGCCGATAAAGCGGTGCGGGCCAATACCGCTTACCACCCCCGCTGACCCCCCCGCTGACGTCATCGCCACATCATCCATGACATCATCGCCACGACATCACCACGTCACCCCGCTACACGACAAAATACTTCGTCATGCTGACGTCATCCGACCGAAAAGCGTCAAAAGCCCGCCAAAGTCAATTTTTTGTTAAAAAGACGCGAAAATGTCATTTTCACTTGTTTTTCTCTGCACGACTATTGCATGCGGTTTACGTCCAAAGCAGCTGCTCGACCATATAGTTTTCCACCCAGCTAAATCAAGTCCACAGTCCTGTTCTCCAGCTCATCCCGCAACCTGCAAACTGTACATTTCGTCTTCAAAGACAGGTATTTACCTTAATTCGGTTTCCGAACCCTATGAATTTCAGTTTTCTCTGCAAAATTTTCCAAAGAAGCCAAATTCTAGTTGAATTCACCGTACTGCCTTCAAATAAGCGCACCAGAACTACTGCTCTTCTACCCATTTTTACCAAAAACCCTGCAAATTTCGTTTTTCGCTATAGATTTCACTTGGTGAGCTAAATTTAAATCAACTTTGGTCTGTAATTCTCGGAGAAAAGCCCCAGAACTGTTGCTTTGCCTACTTTTGCTACAAAAACCACAAAAACCAAAAATGGAGGCTCCCGTAGCCCTCAATGTTGCTCCTCTCAATGCTCCTCATACTGACCAGCATCATTTGCCCTTAGCTGATAGAGATTTTCAGATACAAGACCCAATTGGTATACAAAATCATTTGCAAACATACTGCCTAATCAGAAATAGTCATTTGAACAATTCTGATATCTATGGAGTATGGGAATCCAATCTCTCCAAGTATTACCTACCCTCAGTCAATATATTCCCAGATATTGTTCGCCACTACTGTGCAAATTATGACCCTGTCACTAAGGCAGTCCTCTCTCCATCACAAGATGTCCTTTTCCACATAACTGCTGATTCTATTAATGAAATGCTACAATTCCATCCAGTTCAGCCTCTTGCTCCTCTGTCCATGGGATTTTTACTGGAGCAAGGCTCTCAACTATCCACTGCAGAAATAGGCCGGATTGCTAAGATGTTCATGAAGCCAGATTGCCAGCCCCGAAGTCTTCCTCCTTATTTACATGTCTGGTTCAATGAAATTGGAAGAATTATTCTTGACATGATAGCAGTAATCTTCAGATTCAGGACCAGTGAATTTGTGGATGAAACGGTCCTGGTTCTGCTATCTACCTTCATTCCTGGACAGCCCCCTGCTATTAAGTATGACTATGCCTCTTTCATTACTGACAAAATTCATGGTCAATTTATGAATTTGGAAAGAGAAGGAGTGTTTAAATACACAAGTTTCATATATCATCTACTGTTGTACTATCATCCAAACATTTTTATATTTCCCATCAGGAAACTGGATTCCAAGGGAGAGAGGAGGTCTGTAATCTTTTGGACCTTTGTTTTCCACAGAATTGGTGAAACTCCTTACACCTATTGTGAGTTCATTGACCTGTTTATACATCCTGCTTCCTCTCTATTAATATGAAATTCTCCTCCTAGGCTCTCTGGTGACATGAGGAAATTTTTACAGCTCTCCAAGAATTACAGGATAGGTGACTGGTACTTCTACCAGAATCACACTGAGATCAGGATATATGGCTGTGACCTGTGCCCCTATAAACTGCCAAAATATGTGCCTATGAGATTATTTGCTCTGGAATATTTCAGGCAACTAATAAATTTAGATCTAACTCACTTCTACAGTGCAAAGAAAAAGGCCCAGCTGAAAATAAGAAACCAACTAGGCCCTTTTATCCTTAACAAAAGGGAAGCATGGGAAGATGCTGACAAGATATTGGGAGAACAACTCAAATTAAAGAAGAGCTTTTGGTGGGTACCCTATGACCCAAATGGCTTTATTAGTGAAAGAAAAGTAAAAAACAGGCTATCAGCCTATAAACATTGTAGAATCCTTGAAATAGAGAAATTTGCTCATTAAGATGAGTGGTTAGAGGGCACACTGATAGAAGAGCTTACTGAGCAAGAGAAAATGGAACAAGCTATGAAAAATCTAGAAAAGACTCTTGACCTGGACTCTTTTGGACAAGTATTTTTCAAGCTGTCTCAGCAAACCAGAGTCGGTACATCATCTGCTGGAACTTCACAGCAACCTGCCCAAGAAAGCACTACACCAGCTGCAGGGACATCAAAGGGAAAAGAAGTGCTAGATACAGAGCAACACATAATGACAGATCAACCAACAACATCAAAGGAACAGGGCCAAGGAAAAATTCCTCCTATCCAGACCAAAGCACCAGAGATACCAACATTACAGACTCCTCTAAATGAGGAAAGGGGCAAGAAAAGAGACAGAGAAGAGCCCACACCTGTAAGTGGACCAGCAGAGCAACCAGGGGCAAAAAGGAAAAGAATAAATCCTCTACCTGAGGAGGAAATTATTGAGGAAACCATAGAAAGCCTAAGAGGTGAGAAGGCAACCAGCCCACAGATCTCCCTGGTAATAGAAACATCCACCAGCTCTCATAGGCAGGACCCAGAAAGGCAACACAGTGTGGAAGTTTCATCCACAAGGCCGCAAAGCAAGCAAGGTTCTGATATCAAAAGAACATTCACGGACATCAAGGCCCAGAATGACCCATTGAGGCTGCAACTTTATAATCAATTTCTCAAAATGACCCCCGCCAACCAGCAAAGGTTAATGTCTGCATATGATATAAAAGAAGGAAAAATGATCTTGAGCCACTTTAAGCCTAAAGTGCAGCAGCCACAGTCAGCAGCTGACTACATTAGAACAAATCTGGAGGTCCTTGCCAAAGACATTCATCCTATGGACCAAATTGAGCTACATAAGCAAACTGGAGAGATGGTCTACTCTACATTGGCGGATAAGGCAATGTTGGCTCACAAATTGCAGAACTCATTGAACAACACATCGGCCCAACTAGACTTGGAGAAGGCATCTTCTTTAGCCAAAGACAACAGAATAAAGTCCTTGGAAGAGATTATCATCGAGCTGGGACATGATCCCAAGGATGCCAAAGGAATAAAAGCACTAATTAAGAAGAAGGAAGAGGACATTGCTGCCCTCAGGAAACAATTGAAGCTGCCTACTACTATGCATCCACAAACTACAGAGGTTGTACAACAAAAAGCAGAGGAGGACATGATGGACTTGCTGATGAGAATGAATGAAAGATTAAGTGAGACAGAGCAAGCCTTGGAGAAAGCACTACAAGATAAGCAGGGAGAGTCGACCTCCCAGCCACCTGAAATAGCTCCAACAGTCACAACTGCTCCTCCTACAGGTATAACAGCAGTGCCTCCCACGGTTCCAGCATCCACAGCTGAAACAACCACAGGTACCCCAGCAGCAGGCAGCAGTACCACCATGACCACAGAGCAGTTAATAAAAGCCATGGAGGAGCTAAAACTCCAAGTGTCAGAATTAAAAGAGGCCAAAGAGAAATTGGCAAAGTTAGAAATAAGCTATGATAAATCCAAAATGACTGTGGTAGAAAAGACAAGAGAGGTGAAAGAATTAGAGAACAGGGTAAAAGCATTGGAAAGGGACCTCTCTTTAGATAAGCCTCTGGGAGAAATCAAAGGCATTTTGTGGGCTAACATCAGTCAATCCATTAGTGATGTATGGAGGTCTATTCAGACCATTTATGAGCAGATTGACTTGATAGCAGTAGCCCAAGTGGAAATTCAAAAGGCCAGAACTCTATTGGGACACAAGCCCGAACAGGCCAACAGGCTAATCCATTTCTTGAATACTAAGACCAGTGAAGAACTAGCAGCACTGGACATTAGAGACAGGACATGCACCATCCTAACAATCAAAAGAGTTATGACCAAGAGAACCTTGATGAAGAATTTGGAAAGGAGGTGCCAGGATATGCAAGTGGAGATAGAATCTTTCATAGAAAGATTTGCAGTTTTGCTGAAAGGGGCTTGCCAAGTCCGTTGGGAAGCAATGAGCAGCTGTTGAGACAAGTTGAGTACACACATAGGTTGGATAGACATGCTGCTGATCAAGTAAATGCATCATCAAGTACTTCAGCAGAGAAGGCCCTTCCATCTGGCCAAACTCTCTAAGCAACTTGGAAAATCTATTTTATATTGATCATGAACTGAAACATCTTTTTACAGTCCAACCTAACTTATTCAGGTACACAAATGCTGATGAGACTTTGAGAAAGCTGCAAAGACATCAGTTACCAGAGGAGCATTGGTGGCAAAGCATGTTGCAAATTCTATAAACATATTTTTGGTATCTTTTATATCCTTGGTAAACCAAAAGCCTTGGTACCATATGCCAGAAAGTGGAGAATAGGAACGGATAAGGGTCACGCGAGGCAACAATCTATCAAATCAAAATTAAATACGCCGGAGAAAGCTAAGGCAGCCGCGCGGAATATTAGTGGAAACAACCACCAGCCGACTCATCCAGCTTACAGTCAACAGATCTCACCAACTGAGCAGCCAACACAACAACATTTACTTCTTCATTTATTTCTCCATGTTTTCAAGATCATTTACTTCTCCTATAAAAGTAGGTAGAATGAGTTATTACTAGATATTATCTATTTGAGATATTTTGTAAACAATTTTATACAAATACCTCCCCAAGCGAAATATTCGGGGTTGGTGATACATTTCTTAGACTGCGCTGTAACTCTGAAAACCTTCTGAATACAAAAGCTGCTGGAATCCATTGTTGCTGGAATTTCTGGATATGGAATTGATAGCAGAGGACCATGTTACAGAATTCTTGAATGATCTTACGGATCAATAAGTCTCTTTTACTTGTTTTCAATTTCTGTGTTTACTATATCATATATGTTTCATGATCTGAATAATAGAGAAAAAGAATAACTCAGAATTTGCTTGTTTGCACTCTGTGTTCAATCTCTGTTATTATTAATGTTTTCTTCAGAATTAGCATAAGCAGGAATTCTTAACTGCTCCTGTTTCCCCTGGTTCTTACATCTTGAATATTAGCTAAGGAATTCTTAACTGCTCCCTAGCAATAATCATCCACTTTCCCTCTGTCTGCATGATGAAGGATTCTTAATTTCCCTTCACCCACTGACTCCATCCCATCTGATTCCAGCTTATAAATTGTTCCATGATTGATTAACTTGCTCTGTAGTACCTCCCTCTGTCAAAGAAACCATATCCAACAGTTTATCCTCATAGACTCCATTAGCCCAATGGACTGAACTTCTCAGATTTACACCCCTGTTCTATTGAAGATCACCATCCAAAAATCAAACAAACCTTTGTACTTCATAACTAGCCTAATATAACTCAAAACAACGCTAAATTATAAAGAGAGAGCCCTCTCTGGATGCAGATAGGCTAGAATCTGTGTCTAAAAGATTGGTCTGTGGTTACCTCGGCCGTATTCCCTTTTCTACAACTTTTGGGGAACAACCTGAGTGATAACACATACCATGGTGTTTTTATGGCCACAACAAACAAATGTTCATCCGGGAACTGATCCTCCACCACCACTGTATCATCTGTTCTTGGTACTCGGGAGAGGAAGTCTGCCACCAGGTTCTCCTTCCCTGGTCGATCCCTTATAGTTATGTCAAATTCCTACAAAAGTAGTAACCAACGTGTCACTCTTCCATTTGTGATAGGTTTGTTGGCTAAATATTTAATAGCAGAGTGATTAGTACACAGAAAGACAAGATATCCAGTTGTATAGTGTCTAAATTTGTTTATAGCGTTAATATCAGCTAGAAACTCTTTTTTCTGTGACTGTATAGTTCAACTTAGCAGGAGTTAGGGTTTTGCTGATGTAATATATAGTGTAGGGTTTCTTGTCTTCTTCTTGGCCAAGAACAACTCCAATAGCTATATCTGATGCGTTTGATGAAATCTGGAAAGGTATATCCCAGTTCGGCCCTCGTAATACTGGTGTTGTCGATACTAACTGTTTAAGATCTGTGAAGGCAGTGTCACATTTATCAGTCCATATAAAATCAACATTCCCTGTCAAGACATATAAAGGTGCAACAATCTGCAAAAAATTCTTTATAAATCTACGATAATATCCAGCAAATCCCAAAAAACTACGTACCTCTGTTTGAGTGCAGGGAGTAGCTAATAAGAGGATTACCTGTATCTTTGCTGGATCTACCTGAATTCCAGCTGCTGAAATGTAATGACCTAGAATCAGGCCCTCTGTCATCATCATATGACATTTCTCATGACTTAAGCATAGCCTAGTAGCAATACACCATTCTAGGACTTTCTCCAATGTTTGTAATGCCTGATCAAAGTCATCCTCATAGGGTGTAAAATCGTCCATGTACACCTCCAATCCTTCATTTATCAAGTCTGCGAAAATACTGAGTATGGCTCTTTGGAATGTAGTAGGTGCGTTGCACAATCCAAAAGGCAATACTCTGTAAGCAAATGTTCCCCATGGGCAGGTAAAAGTAGTTTTATCCTGGTCTTCAAGGGCAATCTGAATTTGGTTGTAGCCACTGAAGCCATCCAGGAAAGAGAAGAATTTATTCCCTGCCAGTGTGTCTAGGACTTGATCGATAAATGGAAGGGGAAAATGGTATTTTTGTGTTGCTTTATTGAGTTCTCTGTAGTCAACACATATCCTCCATTTTCCATTCTTTTTGGGGACAACGACTAATGGGGAAACCCATTTACTGTCAGATATAGGATAAATAAAATTCACATCTAATAATTTTTGAAGTTCTTCTTTCACAATATCCTTTAGATGAGGATTCAATCTACGCTGCGGTTGTTGAATGGGTCTTGCATCCTTTTCAATGTAGATGTGGTGCATGCATAACTGAGGGTCAATTCCTTTCATGTCTGGGTAGTCCCATGCAAAATCTCCTTTGTATTTCCTAAGGACTTGGATAAGTTTCTGTTGCTGGTCGCTACTCAGATTACTGTTGCTGTTCAGGATCTTCCCTTCCTCGATTTCGATAGGCTTGCTATTATAGACAATGGTTGTTGGTATTGGTTGGCCATTGATATATCTCAGGGAATCTTCTTCAATCTCATTGTTAAGGACTGCTTTAATCATGTGACATATCAAATTAGACACCGTAGCAAGGTGATTCATAAAAGTATTAATGACATCGTCTTCTATTTGGTTTTTGAATTCAAGGGCATCTGCCACAGTCAATGGTGAACGAATATTTTTTGTTAAATATGTTACAGGTTGTTTCCAAGTTTTTACAATGGTTAGGCTTGGCTGAGTGGGAGGGTATAAGACTAGATTCTTTACATCATTTCCTCGGGTTATGGTCATACTGCCTGTCCGGCAGCTGATATAAGCATCAGCTATTGCTAGCCAAGGCCTTCCTAATATTAAGGGATGTCCATCTAGCCAGTTCCTAGGGTTAATAATCAAAAAAATCTGTCGGATATTCCCAAGTGTCTACAGAAACCATCACATCTAGTAATGTTCCTTCTGGCTTAATGACTGAGCGGTCAACAAGTTCCAAAAAGGTAGTTGTTGGTTCCAAGGCTGTGATGCCAAGCATTTCACAAGTTGTTGTTGTGAGAATGTTAATGGTTGCCCCTAAATCGACTAAAGCATTGGGAAAAGAGCGACCATTTATCTGGACTGTGACAATGGGGTTTCCCGGGTCTTCATATTTTACAGGTGTCTCTTTGCCTAGTAATAAATTAGACAAAGTCCCGACAACATGGACAGTTGGGGTTATTTTTGCTTTCCTCACAGACTTATTTATACACAATTCTTTAATAGTTTTAGCATATATCGGAATGTCTTGAATAGCCTAGAGGAGGGGTATTTTTATACAGATATTCTTGAGTTCTCCCAGAAGATCAAAATCAAGATATTCAATTAGTCGAGGTATTATCAATCTTTCTGGGAATGGGGGAGAAGAAGTTATGATTTGCTCGGGATCCTTCTGTCTGACTGTATCTTCTCCCTGCATTGTTTGCTGGCTATCTAAAGTCGAAGGCTTATCCAGATATGTCTCTTTGATTTCAGGTTGCAAATTTTTATCCTCATCTGGGGCAATTATGCGTCCAGATCTTAAGTTAAGTTCATTACATTATCTCGACTCAACTTCAGGGTGTAGACTCTGAATAATTTGTACTAGCTGGATGGGTCTGTTGTTAGGATTTGGATTTGGTTGGGCTGGGAGTTGTGGTCGTATACTAGATTGAGGATTTTGCTGCAATGCATAAGGTGCTGGTAAAGTTGGCTGAGATAGAGGAACTGTTCCAATAGGCTGGTTTACTGATCATTGCAAATTTAGTTACCAGTTATGATTTTATGAGGTAGAAGGGGACCACTGCGAGGGATAGGGGTTGCTCTACCAGAATGGTGAAGGATAAGAGGAATTTGACCAATTTGATTGATTGGGCCATGATGGCATAGAAAAGGCTTGAGGTGGCCAATTAGAGAAGGGTGGTTGGTTCTGCCATGTTGTCCCTAGACACTACTGAGAATTATATTGTGAGGAAGGAAAGAATGAAGAAGGGTCTGTAGGCATATCTGTCGGTCGTGCTTGCCGTTGATGGCACTGGTTCATCAGATACACTGGTTCCACTTCCTCCTCGGCTTCCTTGAAGACCTCTTTTAACCCAGGAAGCGATGGACAACTTTCCTGTAGCATGATCCTTAGTGAAAATGGCACATGTCTGTATCATATCTAGCAGACATTCTCTATGATTGTGTTTCTTCCTACATCATGGACAGAAAATGGCTAGGTTTTGTTCTGCTTCAACCTGTTTCTATTTGGCTTGCATGATATCAAATTGTGTTGTCAGGGTTCCCAAGATACCAGTCTTGAAATATTCAAGCAAATTACCAATTCCAACTCGTGTAATGCTTCCTTCTGAGGTCCTATTATCTCTAGTGATCACATCGCACCCGGTTGGTTTCAGCCTTGTACTGCCTCTAGAACACCTGATACACAATTGTACAATATTCTTAAAATCCTCTTGATAAATATCCCCTTTCCCCATTAAGTTTAATGTTTCTACCCATTGGTCTTTCATACCTTTAATCATTGTGTTTCTAAGAACTTTAAGGGTTGATTTGCATAAGGAGATCTTTGCAGATTATATTGAAAACGTTCTACATATTCTTCAAGAGGCTCGTTACTCTTAGCTACCATTTGAAAGATTTCATCCTTCAGTTCTCTACTTTGGCAAAAATCTTGGTATTTTTTCAGAAAGGTTGTTTTCATTTATTCCCAATCGTTAATGGTACCTCCACCAAGCCCCATAAACCAACGCAAAGCTTCTCCCTTCAGAGTAGAAGGAAACAGCTTCAGTTTCTGGGGGTCAGTAGTGTAATCATAACCCCTACATAAAACATCAAATTAAAAAAGGAATGCATCGGGATCCTCTGAAGTTAGCCCATGAAAGGTAGGAATATTTTGTAACGGGATGGCTTTCATGGGAGCATTGACAGCTGTGTCAACAATAGGATATTGTAATGTAGAGGTTTGAGGTTGTCGCTGATTATTGGCCATTTGGTAAAAAATATGCCAATACTCTTCAGGGATTTTTGGAGCTGGAGATTTGTTCCTGGGAGGGCTAGAAGAGACTTGTAAAATGATTTTAACAACACTTCCTTGGTCTGGAATACTGGGGGTCCTCTGTTCAACCACTGTTTGAGGAGATTTGGGTTCTGATAATTTAGTACTACCTGTTTCTCCTCCTCCTTCACGGAGGTTGCAAGAATTCCCTTCTTGTAAAGGGCTAAACTGCAAATTTTCAGTATTCTGAAAACTCTGTTCAGACCCTTTAGTTCTGCTATGAATCTTAGTGTTAGCTATAGATGGTGATCCTGCGGCCTGAAGGGTTACAATAGGATTTCTTGTAGAAATGATTCAGGGTCCTACTGATGATTGAGATTCAACTTTTCTTATGATTTCGTCAATGAAGGTTGATCGTCCAAGGGGTCACTGGTCCCTTGGATTTTTCGGATTTGGATGGAGGAATTATATATTTTTCTGCTCTTTTCTTCTTATTCATTCATACAAAAATAAAAACATTCATTTCTACTTGAATTCCTAAGCAATTTTTGCTGAAAAGTGGGCAAGGGAGCAAGCACTTTACTTACTCGTATGCAGGTTCTTACCTTCCATTTTTAATACCCAATTCTTTCACAGCAAATAAACATCAAATTTATATGTCTACTTTCAATTCCTACCTAATTGTGTTGAAAAGCGGGCGAGAGAGCAAGCACTTTACTTACTCATACGCAGGTTCTTACCTTCTGTTTTTAATACCCAATTCTTTCCCAGCAGCAACTATCAAACATACATCACTCTTCTGTGAAATGGCAACACTCTCCCCGGCAACGACACCAAAATGTTGGGTGCTATAAGGCATCTTTAAAAATTCCTAATTGCCTCACATTAATCATCAACCTGGGTATGTATTTATGTTCCAAGAATGTACACAATATGTGCAAATGCAATATCTATGGAGAGTAATGATTTGAGATAATTTATTAAATTCAATACAAGAGTAAATGAATTAAATCATAAATCTCAAGCTTGTAACTTCAGGGAAAATAATCTATCTAAGCATCAAAACTCAACCTTAATCAGAACCAAGACTCAATCTTAATCAAGAGATTCTAATTACAATCGCATCAACTGGGTGCACTGTAGCAGTAATAGAGCTCTTCTAGCTGATTCTAAACTACTGCGGAGGAATAAAGCATTCAATCCAATCAATAACACTTCTATCTTTTAATGAACTGGAAATAGCTCTCTCCTAATGATGAATTCAATCCACAACATAAGTAAATGAAATCGATTAACAAAATTAAGAAGTAATGAAATACATACACGAATTCCACACCAATGAAAGTAAACTGTCTGTAAAACTGTAAAACAGAGTAAATAAACTCGCGATAGAGGAAAAGTAAAAACATAGGGAACAATAATGGAATCCACCAGTGACCGGGCCGAAGTTGCTAGCGAATAATGCTTAACTACTTCAGAATATCATGAGTGAACATCAACTCAATTAATGTATTAATCATCGAATTCAAATGTCATTACAACGCCCTATCTTCTTCAAGATTAAACTTCGTATATTAAAATTACTCCTCTCAAAAGGGAGAGAAGTTCCCTTTTATAATCAAGAAGTAAAAGAGATAAATGTGATTCCTCAGGATCAGGAGATCCTGAGGAATTCCCAACTAAATGCTATTATCAGACAACATTCCAACTTGTGCTGATCCTCTTGATTTATTCCTTGATTCGTCCACATAAGACCTGCTCCTTTTCCTCTGTTTAGCATTTTCTATTCAATCTTTTGAACAACAACTATTCCCTTTGCTAATTTCTGCATAAAAACAACGAAAGTTAGCTTTGCTTAGTCGAACCGTATCAAAAGAAATTTTATTCATTTCTCATCGAAGTTTTATCAACATCTTACTATATCAAGGCACAAATACATAAAATGAAGGAAAAAGACAGTGTAATCAAGAGTAAACTTATACCCATTGTACGACCCAACAGGTATAACCATGCGAAAGAACAACACAACCATTAAATGCATAACAATGAAGGCAAAGCATGATATGAGTAAGTCGAATTGCTATAAATTGAGAGCAACTGCAAAGAAATTGCGTCGAGTATCAATTAAAGTTCATCTGAAGGCAAGAATGGCATTCCTAGGTGAGGTAATTGAAGAGTGGTTGGGAGAAGTACATGATGTCGTCTCACTGGAGGAGAAGTTGGTCAAAATGGAGTGTATCAGGGAGAAGTTACTGGAGGAGGCACAAATCCACTTCTCGTTGCAGATGCGTGAAGTTGAGTTGATGAAAGATGTGGAGAGACTAAGGCTTACAATGGAAAATGTGGCTACAAAAACTGATAACCTCTCAGCCAAGGTGGAGGGGATAGAAGTAACAGTGGAAGCAACGAACATGGGGGTTCTTAAAGAAGTATTTGTCTTGTAGGATCCTTCACCTCCCGCCACGGATAATTCGAGCAAGCTTGAGGAACTTGCAGAAACAAAGGTCTCAATGTAGGAGGAGGCAGCAAATGAAAATTCCATGGAAAATGGAAAATTTCTAGGAATATAGTTTATTTCTGTCTTCTCTCTTTTTTTGAACAATGTTTTGTAAATCAATGCTATATAATGGCCTAAAATAAACTTAGTTAGAGGCAAGATAGGATATAGGAAAAATAGAGCAAAATCCATTTTGACCAATTTTGGTTTGCAATAGTTGAAGAACAGCCTGTGAATGTAAGGGTTTTGACCCGTGTTCCAGTTTGATAATATATAAAGCTTCCTGTTTCTTTAAAAAAATGGTATGCTACTACAAATGAGAATCTTGTTATAAATATTATGATTATTAGGTGAGAGTACCCTTTAATAAGAAGTCATGTATTTTCACGAAGACATGTCCTTTAACATGTCTCTTCATTAACTATTAATTAATTAATTATTAATTATTATATATTAATTTATATATATTTGTGTTAATTTATGTCTTTACTTCTACTTGCAATAGTTTCAATTGATTCTTTGTTTTTCCATGTTGTCATTATTGATCAAACAAAATGTATGAAATTTTAATTTCTAAGCAAAATTGTCAAACTATAACATGATTTGACCATCCTAATTTGATATTCTGTGGAACACTATGCTTATAGGCTTCCCTAGGTGAATTGTTATCGTGAGACTAAATGATATTGATATCAATATTCTTGGGAAGATAGATTAATTATTTCCTTTCTGGTTGATGCTTATATATTGACTAGTTAATGTACTTGCTCTTGTGATTAGGATGTAGATTAACTAACTTTGCAACATTTTTTTGATTTTCTTTTAAAGGTTTATTTTTTCATGCAACAATGTTGCATTATTAATGTATGTGCTTCTATTAATAAGTACACTCAGAATTTATATCTTTTGTACACCAACATTTGAGTATATTTTTACCTCAATTGGTTTGGCATCTTCTTGAGTTATGATATTAAGTGGATCTATATTTGTTCCTTGTTCCTCAACTTTGCATTTTCACATCTAAATATTTTGATGGTTTCTTTTCAATAAGTTGTTCTACTATGTTTTGTAATGACTTCTTATCAGTTTTTTCATTTATCTAAGCAATTTTTCACTATGGTTCCTAAGGCAAAAACATTCTTCATTTTTTCCTACAATAATTATGTCAACTTGTTTTTGTATGTTTTCAATTGACTTTTATTTTCTTGAATGATCACCTTCAATATATATTTTAGGTGTTTTGATAAAGATACTATTGAATTTGACTTCATTGTAATGTCTTGAAGTGTGACCTTCTTCTATGTGTTCCAAACCATGTTAATTCAACAATTATGTTGATCTTTTTTAATACACATAGTCATAACAATAAATTGAGATATGCATTCATAATCATCAATTCACTTGCAATTCCTTGATTTCATATTGTTTCATGCAAAAAATATTTTCCTTTTTACCTATATTTGACTCTAGATTTGATAATTGATTTGCCAAATCAATTATCATTAATGTTGATAATGATTTTAATCTCTTGGCTTCAATATTCCCTTTTAGAGTAAATAATCCGCAACTTTTATCTAGATAACTATTATAAATAGATCTTCTTTCATTTCTCTATACTTTTCTTAATTTTTGATAAAAAATATTTATTCAACATGTACTTTTTTTTTAATGTAGATAGAGAATATCCTACTGAAATACAAATATTTTAATTAATCTTTTTTTTTTTCTCATTTATTTATATTTATTTTATAATATTTAATATTATAAAATTTGCATAACTTTAAATTCTTATATTTATTCAAAATTTTCTTTTAAAACAATAATAAGAATCTCTAGAGAATTACTAATTTCAAAATATAAGTTACCACTATTACATTAGTTACAACTTTTCGTAAATACTACTAATAAGCCAACCATAACATCTCTCAAAACTTGAATACACGCTTGAGAAACAAATTATTCACCAAACTACTTAATCTAAAATCTTTTAACATCTTTTAAAATAAATTTATATAATATTTTATAAAATATTTTAAATTAATTTAATTTAAACATATATATTTTTTAAAATAATAAAAAATTTAAAATTAATATCATATAATCCGTTAAGTATACTATTCATCAACCATATAACATTTTATTCAATATTAACTCCATAACTTTATAACTTTATATTCAATTCCACAATTTTGTAACTATATAATTGTATTTTTGATATTTTATATTAAAATACAATACATTTATATTTCAAACAAAATGATAATTTTAAATTACAAACCATATTGTAATTCATTAAAAGGAATGATACAACATATTTCAACTCATAAATAATGTAAAATATTCATAATATGTTCCATGACTACAAATTCCATGGTATTTCCATGTATATTCCATGGTATTTGAGCTTAAGCATTGAGTATTTGAGTTTAGATAAATCTCATCACAAGGCGTTTTAGAAAACAATTCTACTTTGTAGTTTCACAAACAATTATGAGTACCCATCTCAATACCCTAATCCCAGATTAGCTCATGAGTGTCACTCATAAATTATCATCAGTACCCATCAGAGTACCCTAACCCTACATTGACTCATGAATGCCACTCTTAGAATTTGCGTTCTCACCATCAAACACCATAAGGTCATCAAGAATTGAAGTAAGAGAGTGATGTGTACCAATCTCTGCCAACAAATTAGTACCCTAACCCTACATTGACTCATGAATGCCACTCTCAGAATTTGTGTTCTCACCATCAAACACCACAAGGTCATCAAGAATTAAAGTAAGAGAGTGATGTGTACCAATGTCTGCCAACAAATTAGTACAAGAATTAGCCTGTTGTATTATCCAATTCTTTTTTTTTTAAGGCAAGAGCAGATCCTTCTTATTCAATTAAAAAGAGAAATAGTGTACAATCCTTCTTATTCACTTAAAAAGAGAAATAGTGTACAATCAGCAACCTCGGCGGTGGGGCTATTTATGCTGGTAATATAAATAGTTTAATGCTTTGAATGTTAAATGTTTTTGATATATTAAAGATGTTTGTATCATTAATGAATGAGGAGTATTTTTCATAATTTACAAATTTTGATTTTTATTGGGATAACTATATAAATTAAATGGTTCATAAATGTTAATATGCATCCATTTATAATAAACATATCAAGCTATTAAAATTAAAATCATAAAATTAACTAAATTATATATACACTTGAAAAAACATGGAAGAAGATTCTTATTCACAAAAATTTACCTCCACTTTACCATAGAGATTCTAGTTCATAAATAAAATTTATTACAATACTATGACTTATCAATATCGTATGCTCAAAAAATCATAACTCATTTCATAACACTATAGTTATATCTTAATCTTTGATAAGTTAAAATTAAAGATGAGGGCTCCATTCCTCTTCCATAAGCTACATTTTTAGTCTTATAATGATGGATATAGATAACTCTTATTTGGTATTTCAATATGATGTAATGTTTTGTATAACACTCAATATTCAAGGCACTAGGGATATATGGTTTACATGAGACAATTTGTTTGGACTGTGATTGACATTAGGGATATATGGTTTACATGAAACAATTTGTTTTGAGTGTGATAGACATCGCCCTTATGCTGCGATCTATTTTGAACTATTTTGAACAATCTCTAATGTTGCGATCTATTTTGAACTATTTTGAACAATCTCTAATATTTGTATTGGATACCTTTTTCATAATATATCAGTGTTTTTTTCCAAAGGGTTAAATCCCTACCATCCACCTAAGAATTATTGATAATTATTAAATTATATTTATATAATTAACATTCGTCATCTATTTATAAGGTGAATATATTTCTAATTGTTATACGTAAATAATTTTAATTAGTCATTTTGAGACCATGTCCCAATGATTCTTGAGTCTTGAGATAATTTAGAGATTCAAATCCCAGGATTGTGACTCCATTTTATGAAGAAAAAGACATGTCATAAACCCTAGTTTCCAACTCCATAATACTTTGCATCTTCATTTATCCTTTTTTAAATTTACATTTAAACTTTTTACTAACATTTTTATTTGAAAACACTTCCTCCAAACTATTAATCATATACAAAATAATCATAAATGATTAAATCTTTCTTGTCATCTAATTAATTTTTCCTATTTGATAATTTAATTTATCAATAAAAATATAAAAATTAAAAAAAATGAAACAACTTTATTTCATAACGATAATTATAATTAAAAAAATCAGAATCCCACAATATACATGTAAATTAAAATTCCAAAAAATAACAACTAACACTTCAATAGCACATCTAAAGTGAATATACATATAAATTAAAATTCCAAAAAATAACTACATAACACATTATATACATATATACATAACACATTATATACAAATATACATTATATACATGTAAATTGAAATTCCAAAAAATAACTACATAACACATTTCAGTAACACATTTAAAATAAATATACATATAAATTAAAATTCCAAAAAATAAAACTTACATAACATTTCAAAGTGAAACATCCTACATAACACACTTCATTATAACATTCAAAAGCTAAACATTCATCTTCATTAACACATTCAAAGTGAAACATCCCTACATAACACACTTCATTATAACATTGAAAGCTAAACATTCATCTGCACTTGACCAAAACTAGATTATGAATATAAATATCAGAAAGATTAAAAAAATATGAAATAACTTCACAACAATATTATGAATATAAATATCAGAAAGATAAAAAAAATATGAAATAACTTCACAACAATATTTATAATTATATAAATCATTATAATTATATAAATCATTTAATTGGAGAAATCAGATTCCCACATTATAAATCTAAATTGAAATTCCACAAAAATAACAAAGTACATGACACACTTCAGTATAACCTTCAAAGTGAAACATTATTCACTTTGAGCAAAACTAGATAAGTAATCCTGGGAAGTTCTGAATTTTAAAACCATCGCACATGGCTGCAGCAGGCATAAACTAACACTTACAGCATCACAACAAAAATAAAATTATTTACATAGTTGGAAAGAATATAACCGGAAAATTGCAGAAACAAATTCAGTCCTTATGTGAGAACTTGGTTCTCACCTTCTCTTTCTCTGCGACTTCTTTGGCGTTTTTGTTTGATAAGCACCATTGGGCTTTATATTTTCCTGCATACTTTGCGTTTCAATCACATCGCTTGGGTTTGGCTTTCCATTGACATCGCTTGGGTTTTGATTTCCCTTCAAGTTGCTCTGTTTTGGCTTTTCATGCACATCTATACGGTTTGCAATATCAACCAACGCACTCCTTTCTTCCTCTGCTATAGTTGAATGCTCAATCTGTAAACATCTTTCTGCAAAATCTTCAAATTTTTTGGTTGCCTCTTTGAGATTTCGAGAAAGCAAATTCTTTTCGTTCATAAGAGAATTAATCTGTCCTCGCAATGAGTTAATTCTCTTCCCCTGTTCTTCTTTTTCGCTGAACAATTCAGAGTGTTTTTCTGTCATCTCCTCACATTTCCTGATAGCCTCTGCATGAAGTGTTTCAAATTCCTGCAATACCTTGACATGTGTTTCCTGCAACTCTACAATTCTTTTACTCAACTCCTCCACATTGTACTCCTGAATTACGTCAGAGTTTTGTTTGACATTTTCATCTACCTGCAAAGCCTCCAACCTCTCTGCAATGCTTACAGACGCAGTTTTCAAGTCCTGCCCTTCATCTTCCATACCAACCAATTTATCCTTATAGTCATCCAACTGGGCCTTCAAACACTCCGCTTCAGTCTTTAGCTCTCTGTTCATCTCGCTCAGTGACCCTTTCTCGCTAGCCACCAACTGAAGCTTCGTTTGTAGCTCTGAAAGCCTGCTCAGCAGTATCTCCTTCTCAGCATTCCAATCTTCCTGTGCCATTTGGTAACTTCTACTGATCTCGGCAGTTTCTTTTCTGGCAACTTCCAGTGAAAAAAACACTTCCTTTTCCAATTTCCGATCTTCAATGGTTGTCTCTAATTCTGATGATATCACTTGAATTTGATTTTTCAACTTCAAAACAGTTGCCTCCAGATTCTTCTTATCAAGATGAAGTGTTCTACACTCCTCTTCTTTCATAGAAGTTTCAGTATGTAATCTTTTCCTGGCTTCCTGTAAATGTTTGAGTGCTCGAGAAATCGCACCTCGGTATTCCTCATCCGTCTTTTCAAGTTCTTTTCTCAATTTTTTCTCAGCCTCCTTCCATTCTTCCGTGATTTTCCTTGCAGACTCAACTTCTGATACCAACTGGGCCTTCCAAGGCTCCGCCTCCGTCTTTAGGTCTTTATTCATCTCGCTCAGCAACCCTTTCTCGCTAGCCACCAACTGAAGCTTTGCTTGTAGCTCTGCAAGCTTGCTCAGCAGGATCTCCTTCTCAGCATTCCAGTCTTCCTGTGCCATTTGGTAACTTCTGTTGATCTCGGCAGTCTCTTTTCTGGCAATATCTAGCGATAAAAACACTTCGGTTTCCAATTTCCGATCTTCATTGGCTGTCTCTAATTCTGACGATATCACTTGAATTTGATTTTTCAACTTCAAAACAGTTGCGTCCAGATTCTTCTTATCAAGGTTAAGTCTTCTACACTCGTCTTCTTTCATAGAAATTTCGGCATTGAATCTTTCCTTGGCTTCCTGCAATTCTTTGACTGCTTGAGAAATCGCAGATTTGTATTCGTCATCCTTCTTTACAAGTTCTTCTCTCAATTCTTTCTCAGCCTCCTTCCATTCATCAGTCATTTTCCTTGCAGACTCAATTTCTGACACGAACTGGGCCTTCAGAGACTCCGCCTCTGTCTTTAGCTCTCTATTTGTCTCGTTCAGTGACCCTTTCTCGCTAGATATGAACGCAAGGTTCGTTTCTAGCTCTGCAAGCCTGCTCAACATTTTCTCCTTCTCCACATTCCAAGTTTCCTGTGCTATTTGGCTAATTCTAGTGATCTCGGCCGTCTCCTTTTTGGCTGCTACGATCTGTGATAAAAGCACATCCTTTTCCAATTTCCGACCTTTATTGGTTGCCTCTAATTCTGAAGATCTAGCTTGAATTTGATTTTTCAAACGCGAAACAGTATCCTCCAGATTCTTTTTATCAAGGTTAACTGCTCTACACTCCTCTTCTTTAGCGGAAATTACGGTATTGAATCTTGCTTCAGCGTCCTGCAATTGTTTGAGTGTTTGAGAAATCGCAACCTGGTAATCCCCGTCCTTCTTTCCAAGTTCTCTCAATTCTTTCTCAGCCTTCTTGAATTCTTCATTCATTTTCCTTGCAGATTCAATTTCTGATACCAACTGGGCCTTCAAAGATTCCGCTTCAGTCCTTAGCTCTCTGTTTGTCTCGCTCAGTGAGCCTTTCTCGCTGGACATCAACTCAAGGTTAGCTTCTAGCTCTGCAAACCTGCTCAGCATTTTCTCCTTCTCCAAATTCCAAGCATCCTCTGCTATTTGGCTACTGCTGGTGATTTGGTCAGTCTCTTTTTTGGCTGCTATAATCTGGGATAAAAGCACTTCCTTTTCACATTTCGCATGTTTAGCGGTTACCTCTAAGTCTGCAGATATCTCTTCAATTTTATCTTTCAACTGCAAAACAGTTGCCTCCAGATTCTTTTGATCAAGATTAACTGCTCTACACTCCTCTTCTTTCGCAGAAATTTCGGAATTCAATTGTTTCTCAGCTTCCTGCAGTTGCCTGTGTATTTGAGAAATCGCAGCTTCGTATTCGGCATCTTTCTTTGCAAGTTCTTTTCTCAATTCTTTCTCAACCTCCTTCCATTCTTCAGTCATTTTCCTTGTAGATTCAATTTCTAATCCTAATGCAGTGACATTTGTGGACAAAACAGCTTTTTCTTCTCTTAAGCCAGTGATTTCTTTCATAAGGATTTGATTGAGGTCGGTCAACTTCGATACTTTATCATCTCCTCGCGTGGAAGAGGGATCATTTGCAGCTTTAGCTTGTTGTTGCTCACATCTCTTCCTCCCGCCCTTCTTATTGCCCGCCATCTTGTTCGCTTGCGAGGTCGGCCTGCGTGCGCCAGGAATTAGGGATAGGGATTAGTGTAAATCGATTTTAAATATCAAAATTCGGAATTGGTGATAAAATTTGCTTTCATATTACTCAAACTCACAGAACCAGAACCAGAATACAAACATTAGGAATAATAGCTTAAAAACTGTCCAAATACAGAGTCGATACAGAGCAATTTAAGACAACGAAGTCCAAATTTTCGCAAATAACAAATCAAACTTTCGCAACTTCTAAATCTCTCAAAATTCCAAAACAAATAAGAATCTAAAATTTCAAATTTAAATAGACTAAAGCAGACTAAAGAAAAAGATATGGTATACTGAAATAAATACCTCTTTCGCAAAAAAAAATGGCTTCTACTCTTCAAGCCTCGACGACAGACTCTGCCGAAAAGCCTCCCGCCCTTCGCAAATTCTACTGTCACTCCCCAGCCAAATCGCCCTTTGCAGATTCAATTGCTGCTCAACTAGCTCAAATTTTGGAATGGCTTCTACTCTTCAAGCCTCGACGACACACTGCCAAAAAGCCTCTTGCCCTCTGCAAATTCTAGTGTCAGTTCCCCGCAAAATCACCCTTTGCAGATTCAACTGTCACTCACCTGCGAAATAGCCTTTTGGAAATTTACTGCGGAAGCTTCAAGGTGAGACCTGCGAAGAAATAGAAGCCAATCAGTCCGAAAGCTATTACTGTCTATATATATATGAGTAATCGATCGTTTTAAGGTTAGAAAACGTATTAATTTTGTTTGGGTAGGGAAGTGTCGACCCAATGCAAGTATGCGATTCAAGCAAAAGTGAATTTAGGGGATTCAACAATTAAAAAAATGGTGAAAGGTGATTTCAATGTTAAGTTTATGAAGGCATATATATTTTAGAGAGGTCCTGGAGATTGAGAAAAGGCCGAACAATCTTAATAGGGATGATGGCTGGAAGATTAGCAGTTGCTGGGTCCCAGCGTTGTCTTCCTAGCCTCCACCCTTCCCTCTTTGTTCCTTCTTAGGGTCTCTGTCTTCTCTCTCCTCGAGTTCTGGTTTTGGCGGGTTGCTTTATTAATCTGGAGTGCTTGAGGTTTTAGTTTGTTAGTATTAACCTTATTCCAAGGGGTATTTTAAATTAGATTAGATTGTTTCATTGATTTTTACTTTTAACTGATTTCCTTATATTGAATTAATAAAGGCCTTCCTTTTCTAAACCTTATAAGTAATAAGATTAATAACTAATAACATAATTAATTCTAATTAGAATTTTAGTAAATTATTATTGATAAATTATTGAATATAATTAATGATAAGAGGTAATCCAATTTTACCTAATAACCCTTAAGGTTAAATGATAAACAAGAAGTTATTAGAAAAGTATATGGTATACCAATAATATTAGGTTAATGAATATACTATTATTAATAAACATGTATGTTAATTAGGGCATTTACCTTAGGTAAACTACATTCTAGGAATATTAATTTAACTAAAATACTATTTATTGTTTTTTAATATTATTAGAACTATAAATTATTAAGAAAATATAGATTAGTAGTTAGTACTTATTAATTTAATTTCGAATGGGCCTTTACAATTAAAAAATTTTAAATTAAAATGATTTTTTGGTTTAAACTTTTACCTATTATAACTTGATTCTAAAAACAATAGTAATTTATTACCATTTAGAGTTAAATAATTTGGGAATATTAATATAATTTATTAATGACCATTATAGGTAGTTTACCATTATGAATTTACCATAATTTATTAACTATTATATCTTTACCATTGGATCCTTAGGTATAAACAATTTTTAAATACCAATTACCATTGTAACTAAATTCTAAAGATTAATAGTATTTTAATACTATTTATTTGGAATTAATTAATTTAAGAATAATAATAAATATAGATTTTTAATAAATATAATGACCATTATATTTAAACATTATATTTATTATATTCAATTAACTAATAATAGTAGGTTTCGGTTAATAATAAAATTATTAGTTTGACTAAGTCAAAATTAGCCGTTGCAATATAACCGTTGGGATCTCTGCACACTCTATTTAATCAAGCTTAGCCAGATCAGTCCTTCAACTTGTCCTGACGATGAACCACACTGGTTGGTTCGAAACGCGTCGACAAAAGATTGATTATGTGATTTTGCCGAAGATTTTCTAAACACTATTTTAATCTCTTTTAGTTTTGAAATAGTGATTTTTTAGGAGGAAACATATGCTCTTAACCATTAAGCCCTTTATTAAGAGATATGGATAGTGATAATATAATAATTAAATAATATATATATAACCTTTGATACTAAGTATATTTTAGGTCAATTTTTCAATTTATATATTTTTAAAAATTTCAATTTTAATAGATAAAATTATAAATATAGTCATGGTCATTTAGTAATTAATGATAGGTGTATAAAGTCGCTTTTTGAAATTGTTGTAAAAGGAATGCATGTTTTTTGAAAATATCAAGAATGTGCAAATGTTTTAGGAAATCCTTATTCCTATTTGAATTGCTTCAACGCTTCCTAATCTTGATGGATGACCTATACAGGTGTCTATGTTGGCTTCCACATTAATTTCAATCCATGTTTACAAAGTGTGCTTTCCATTAAAACCACATCATGAACAACATGTGCAAATCGTAATAAACAATCTAGGGGATCTTTGCAATTAGACTTGGATATGGACACCATTACAAGGTTATGTGCATCAAGGATGGCTCATGGAGCCATAAGCATGGCTAAGGAAGTAAAAAAATTCTTTTTGATTTTATTATTCTTCCCAAGCTCAAGAGTAATGAATGAGTCCTCAAAGAAACATATGAGTTCTTTGTAGTGGTTCCTTGCAAATTTCGACTAGGAGACATGCACCATGAGTAGGTTTTGTTAAATGGAAATGGATGTCACGATTTAAACATGTTTTAGAGGGGAAATAAGGCCTTATACGTGAATTGAATATTCTTAAGCTCAAATTCCATGAACAACGCCTAAAAACCATGTCAGAAGCCCTCTCTAGGTAGTATTTGAGGTTTGAGTTGAATATGGATTCTATTACAAAGTCTTGACCATAAATAATGGGTCTTAAGTCCTTCGCTAAAGTTAAGAATGGGAAACAAGATCCTGAAGCCCTAAACCTTGCTTCATGCTTAGGATCCAAGGAACAACCCTTAAATAATCACATGGGACCTTTATACGACATATTCACCTACATGTGACACCATGGATATATTATTTATGAACTAGGAGTGCTTCTCAAGGTTTAATCAAGTTGAAGGTAGGACAATAATTACCTTTCTTTTTTAGTGAAGCTTCTCATATTCAAGAGTTATGAACAACATCTACAACCCATCAACCATATTTTAGGCTATAGTTCCATTAATGCATCCTTTAATAACTACATGGAACCTTATTATCTCTAGCCCATTAGAGTGATATGAGTGTCATGATTAAACCACAACATAGGCCCTAAACAATAATGTGTCTTGGGTCCACATTAACAATGCCTCTTAAGACCATGGTTGGTGTTTTTTAGCATTTGAGTGGATGCACATGCCATGAATATGTTTTACATAGTGGAAATGTGTCTTATCACCTAAATATATGGTTAAGGGGGGGAAGGTGCTTCATCCCTAATTGAACCTTATTGAGCTTAAATTCCATGGTTAGGGGAGGAAAACACTTGCACCATATGACCTAAACATATCTTCTTGTTCCTAATTTCAACACCTACAACCCATAACACAACCACTCTTAGGGGATCTTATCCATAAACTGTTGTGGAAATTCCACTAGACAATTCATCACAACAAATATGATAATTTTGGATTTGAGAGATCTATGGTTTTTATCTTTTGAATTGATCGGAGAATCCACAGTATAAACATTTTTGAACCAACGTTTCGAATCCCAAGTGGGATCCATCATCAGGGTTGAAGAAAGCACTCTAAAACTTTCGAGTGAAAGGATATCACTCCAAGTATCCCCTCCGTACAGGGATAAGATTTTGGATTTGAGAGATCTGTGGTTTTTATCTTTTGAATTGATCGGAGAATCCACAGTGTAAACATTTTTGAACCAACGTTTCGAATCCCAAGTGGGATCCATCATCAGGGTTGAAGAAAGCACTCTAAAACTTTCGAGTGAAAGGATATCACTCCAAGTATCCCCTCCGTACAGGGATAAGATTTTGGATTTGAGAGATCTGTGGTTTTTATCTTTTGAATTGATCGGAGAATCCACAGTATAAACATTTTTGAACCAACGTTTCGAATCCCAAGTGGGATCCATCATCAGGGTTGAAGAATGATGATAAGAGAAGAGCAAGCAGGGAGAATCTGCTGCTCTTCTTTTTATCCTCACTCTAAAACTTTCGAGTGAAAGGATATCACTCCAAGTATCCCCTCCGTACAGGGATAAGATTTTGGATTTGAGAGATCTGTGGTTTTTATCTTTTGAATTGATCGGAGAATCCACAGTATAAACATTTTTGAACCAACGTTTCGAATCCCAAGTGGGATCCATCATCAGGGTTGAAGAAAGCACTCTAAAACTTTCGAGTGAAAGGATATCACTCCAAGTATCCCCTCCGTACAGGGATAAGATTTTGGATTTGAGAGATCTGTGGTTTTTATCTTTTGAATTGATCGGAGAATCCACAGTATAAACATTTTTGAACCAACGTTTCGAATCCCAAGTGGGATCCATCATCAGGGTTGAAGAATGATGATAAGAGAAGAGCAAGCAGGGAGAATCTGCTGCTCTTCTTTTTATCCTAACTCTAAAACTTTCGAGTGAAAGGATATCACTCCAAGTACAAAGAAGTAATGCTTGTGGCCCATGGGTTGTTACAATGTACAAATCCTCTCTATGTGCTCTACCTCCTCTCTCTCTTGGATATCTGTTTTTTACTATGGAACAAAATTCTCTCAAAAGAATGGAATGCCTCTTCCTCCTAGTGGCTCGGTTATAACACAGCCCGATAGCCTACTAGTGGTTAAGTTTGACTACATCAACTCTTAAATAGAGTTACAACATAGACTCTTCTAGAGTCTTTTACATCAAAAGCACGTGGCTAGCCCCTTTTCCATGATTAATGGGGGCTGGCGCGACATCCTCCCGAACTATAGGTGTGAAAATAGGAAGGTCAACTTTTAAGTGAATAACTTTTGCATATGGACTCCGATTGACGTAATTCTTACACCATTAGAAATATATCTATGTGTAAAATAGCATTGAAAGATGCTGCATTAAAGCGATAAAGTTTTACCCCCTCTAAAATTTCATTTGATGCCTCAAAACGATCCCATAAGGTTTCAGACCAAGTTTTTGCCAATCTCAGTCTTGCTGGTAAAAACGGTCTCGTGAGTTGATTCCTCCATTTTTTCCACTCCGAATGCATCAATATGGACGAAAACAATATAATGATCAAATACGGATCACACCTCCCCATTTTGAGAGGATTTTTGTCCCAAAAAGATTTTACTAAATGAGGTGAGGAAATTTTCCCTCCACCTTCTCTCTAGTGTACCATTTAGCTTTGCTTGGAACTTGTCCCTTTAACCCAATTTGTCAAAGGTCATGTTGCTCCTGTCTTGTAGTTCTGGACTTCTTCTGCAAAAATATATCTTCTGTCAACTCTTCCTGAGTGTCTGGTACCAAATCCTCCATAGAAGGTGGGACCTGTTCCTCTTCCTAATCTAACATGGAAGGCTCATAGAGTTTCAAGTTATCCACATTCACAATTGAGAAAATGTGTATATACAGTGGTAAAACGAGTCGATAGACATTATCACCCACCTTTTCCAGTATCTCAAAGGGACCATATCTCAGAGCCTTGATTTTCCTACCAGGCCCCTACAACCTCTCCTTGTTCAACTATAGCCATACTCTATCTCCCGCCTTGAATGATTTATCTGTTTTGTGCTAATCATCCCTGGCCATATACTTCTCTTGTGACTTTTGTAGTGTTTCTTGTACTTGTAGATGGATCTTCTTGATCCTCTCTATAAAATTTTCAGCCCTCAAAGCATCTCTTGTAAGATCTTCCCTCACTCCTCCTTTTCACCCATATTCAATATCCAAAGGTGAAGGTAGAAAATATCCTAAACAAGTTTCAAATGGGGACTTTCCTATAGAAGTGTGGATCTCTATGTCGTAAGAATGTTGTATATATACCAAATTTTCATCCCAAGTTTTCAGATGCTTCTGGTTGTATTCCCTCAGAAGCTACACCAAAGTCCTATTGACTACTTCTATCTTCCCATCTGTTTGTGGATGGAATGCTGTATATCTCTTCAATTTTGTGTCCATATATTCCCACAATGTAGTCCAAAATGCATTGAGAAATCTTGTATTCATGTTTGAAATGTTGTGCCTTAGTATGCAAAAGTGCACTTAGACCTGTCCAAAGAACAAGTTTGATGCTTCTTGTCCGTTAATGGTCTTTTTATAGGGCACCAGAACACACATCTTGTTGAACCTATCAACTACCACGAACATGTAGTCATGTCCCTTCCCAATTTTCGGTAAACTTTCCACAAATTCCATGGAAATTATTTGATCCGGATTTAAACAGGAACACAACAAATTATAGAGATAACCATAAATACAAAGATGCGGCAGAAATAATACTTCATTTCATTAATGTAAAATACTGAAATATGCTTACAAACAGAAATGGAAATCAACCAACTAGGGCGTTGGTAGCTTATCTCTGAGAAGAGATGTGGTGGCTACATGCCTCTAAACTATGTTACAATGAGGCTCGAAGGCCCATTTATTATTGAGAAATGATGGAAAACCCTAAACATCCAAAAACCTAACCCTAGGAGATGAAGCACCAAACTATGGGCCCTGTTTTGGGTAAATTGGTACATCAACTTCCCAGGGTCATAACTTTGGCATACGATCTTCATTTGATGTGCACAATACCTCGTTAGAAATATCTATCCGAGGAATGACCAATGTTGCTCCCATTTTTCCCAAAAAATATTGTTTAGGGCCTTAAAACGGCTCCAGAAGTTCAGGGCTCGAAAAATTTCTAAAAATAGTAAATTGTGCTACAATTAAGGAAACTGGAAAACTCAAAGAGATAGTTGTGGGCGTCCAAGTGGGATAGGTGGGTGGCCACCAACATACACCTGGATCATTCCTGCCCCCTTAGGAAGAAATGGTACCCATTGCGTTGAGTTCCTCCATGAGATGAGGAAACTTCTGCTAAACTTGGTCCCTGGTGAGCTGTTCTGCAACCTCTGATGTGTCCAGTAATGGTGGGAAGCTTGGTTGAGGGTGCTCCACTTTGAACACTCGGTGCAAGCGAAGGAATGGGGGAATGCTATGCTCCAAAGCATTGTTTCCCATAGCCTTGGCACTGGTGTAAGGACCATATCGGAGTGGATTGAGCTTCTCATGGGCTCTGGTAAGGCGTTCCTTCTGCAGATGCAACCAGACTTTATCGCCCACCTGAAACTTGTGTGGTACCTGATGCTGATCATGTCGCTGCTTGTACTTGGCATTTTCCAGAATGGAGAGGTGATAGATTGGCCCATTGGGTAGAGGGGCTTTGGAATAATGAAGAAAACAAGAAACTCAATAGAATAACGAAGATAAGAAACTGAATTAGAAATTGAATTTGTTATTCATCAATGATTCTCCGAGATACATTTCATGGGCATTTGATAGTTTTATATCGTCGACCATCGTTACATAACTAATTATTCGGTATAAAACTGTCTATTTACATTTTACCTAAAGTTACTAATTCGTTGTCAAACTAACAAACTCCACCTTGACAACAATTTTCCCATTCATCATCTTTCCTGCAAGCCAAGAGAAGCTAAACACCACCACAGCTTCTCTACTGTAACTGGCTTTGTGAATATGTCTGCACAATTTTCTCGTGTATGGACCTTTTTAAGAGCTACTTTTCCGCCATCGATCACATGTCTCAGAAAATGATACCTTACATCAATGTGCTTGGTTCTGCTGTGATAGGCAGGATTTGTAGCAAAGTGAATAGCACTTTGACTGTCATAAAGTACATTCACTTTCTCCTGCGTTCTTCCAATTTCATTGAGCAGACCCTTTAACCAGATTGCTTCTTTACTGGCATCTGAAGTAGCAATATATTCGGCTTCGGTAGTGGACAATGCAACCGTGTCTTGAAGCTTTGACATCCAACTAATTGCTCCACCTGCAAGAGTAAAGACGTAACATGTAGTAGATCTTCCTTTGTCCAAATCACTTGCATAGTCAGCATCTACATATCCGCAGACTGATCCTTCACTACCATTAAAGACAATACAATGGTCACTTGTGCCTCTTAGATATCGAAGCACCCATTTCATTGCTTGCCAATGTTCTTTACCTAGATTTGCCATGAACTAGCAGACAACTCCAACTGCATGTGAAATGTCAGGTCTTCTAGATACCATCGCATACATTAAGTTGCCTACCGCATTTGCATATGGTACATGAGACATATACTGCTTTTCTTCATCAGCTCTAGGACTCAAAACCGAAGAAAGCTTAAAATGGGAAGCTAAAGGAACATTAACAGGTTTCACATTATTCATAGAGAACTTTTCAAGTACCTTCTCCACATACTTCTGCTGTGACAACCAAAGCTTACCATTTTTCCTGTCTCTGTGTATCTCCATGCCCAAGATATGTTTTGCTACTCCAAGATCCTTCATATCAAACGTCCTAGAGAGTTGAGCCTTTAACCTGTTGATCTCTTCCATGCTTTTGCTTGCAATAAGCATATCGTCAACATACAAAGCTAAGATAATGAATATGCCATTGAAACTTTTGAAGTACACACAATGATCATACTCACTTCTTATAAAGTTCTGGCTCACCATGACGGAATCAAACTTCTTGTACCATTGTTTGGGAGACTGCCTCAGACCATACAATGATTTCCTGAGCTTGCAAACTAATCTTCTACTGCGACCTCGTACAAAACCTTATGGTTGTTCCATATATATCTCTTCGTTCAAATCACCATGTAGAAAAGCTGTTTTAACATCTAACTATTCTAACTCAAGATTAAGCAACACAGTTAGTGCCAACACAGTACGTATAGAAACAAGTTTTACAACTGGAGAAAAAATCTCATGAAAGTCTATACCTTCAACCTGAGAATACCCTTTTGCTACCAGTCACGCCTTATACCTTTCAATACTACCATCAACTTTCCGTTTCAGCTTGAAGACCCATTTACATCCAACAACACTTCTCCCTTCAGGAAGCTCTAAAAGATCCCAGGTATTGTTCTTGGCTAAGGAGTCCATTTCTTCTTGCATAGCCATTTTCCATTTCTCGCTATCTGTATCATCTACTGCTTCCTGATAACAAGAAGGTTCCCCATCTTCAGTGATCAAAGCAAAAGATGAAGCAGAATCTTCATACCTTTTGGGAGTTTTCCTTTCCCTTGTAGACCTTCTCAGAGCGACTGGTTGCTGAACTGGTTCAGAAACTTGCACTGGTTCAGAAGCTTCAACGGCTTCCTTTGTGTCTTCAACACCTTTTTCTCCAGAAGTCTCTCCTTCCTTTCGACTGTCACCGAAAGATCTAGCTTCCAACTGGACTCGTTGACTCGGCGATACCTGTTCCTGTTCAATTCTTTCAATGTTTGATTTTAACAAAGAGGATTCATCAAATGTTACGTCTCTACGAATGACTATCTTCCGCAATGTAGGATCCCACAACCTATATCCTTTCACTGCATAGTCATACCCAACAAAGACATAACATTTCGACTTTGGATCTAATTTTGAACGCTGATTTTTCGGAATAAGAGAATAAGCGTCACAACCAAATATCCTCAAATGAGAATAGTCACAAGACTGACCTGTCCAAACTTCTTCAGGAATTTTACAATCAATTGCTACTGAAGGTGATCTGTTAACTAAATAACAAGCAGTAGATATTGCTTCTGCCCACAACTCCTTTTGAAAGTTAGCATTGTTGATCATGCTTCTGGCTCTTTCCATAAGAGTCCGATTCATACGCTCAGCAACACCATTTTGCTGAGGAGTATAAACAACAGTTTTGTGTCTAACAATGCCCTCAACTTACAGTATTGTTCAAATTCAACAGAAGTGAACTCACCACCATTGTCAGTTCTTAGACATTTAATAGATTTGCCTGTTCTTTTCTCTACCATTACTTTAAATTGTTGAAAGACATTTAATACATCAGCTTTCCTTTTTAGCATATAGACCCAAACTCTACGGGAGTAATCATCAATGAACGTTAAAAAATACAATGCACCTCCATTACTTTAAATTGTTTAAAGACATTTAATACATCAGCTTTCCTTTTTAGCATATAGACCCAAAATCTACGGGAGTAATCATTAATGAACGTTAAAAAATACAATGCACCTCCATATGACACAACAGGGGAAGGCCCCCACAGATCAGAATGAATGTAGTCTAAAACATCTTTACTATTATGAATTCCAACTTTAAATCTCTGTTTACACTGTTTGCCATACACACAATGTTTACAGAAATCTAAATTTAAGGATTTCAGACCGGAAAGAGATTTATGTTTCATCAATATCTGAAGACCTTTCTCGCTCATATGACCCAAACGCTGATGCCATAGACGAGTACCTGCTTCTTCCTTTTCTGACGCAACCGCTGCTTCACTGATCTGAGTACTTCCTCTTAACCTGTAAAGATTTCCGACCTTTTCTGCCTTCATAACCACAAGGGCTCCTTTAAAGACTTTCAAGACGCCATCCTGACCTGTAAACTTATAACCATCTGAATCCAACACTCCCAAAGAGATTAAATTTTTCTTCAAATCAGGTACATGTCTAACAATAGTTAATGTCCTAACTGTGTTATCATACATCTTAATCCTGATATCTCCCATCCCAACAGTCTGACATGACACATTGTTACCCATAAACACAGAACTACCGTTTACATTTTTATACGAAGTAAACCAATTTCTATGTGGGCACATGTGATGCGAAGCACCAGAGTCTAACAGCCAACTATCAAAATCCTGAGAGACATTACATTCAGGTGAAGTTTCATCTACCATACATAATTCTTCAGCAGATAAAACTTCGTCTATCATACCTGAATCGACCTGATTCGCTTCGTTCTTCGGGTTTTCAAATTCCTTCCGTTTCCAACAGTCCTTCTTCAAGTGTCCAACTTTAACGCAGTTCCAACATTTTGCCTTACACTTCTTGCCCTTTGATTTCGACCTGGAAGACCGCCTTGGTTTTTCTCCTCTTTCCTTTGAGCGTCCTCTAGCGACCATGGCTTCTGATGCAGCTGTTTCAATGCTGGATTTCCTTCGTACTTCCTTAGATAGAAGAGCTCCCACGACTGATTCAAACTTCAAAGAATCAGCAGAGCTGAAGCTGATTGAAGTTACGAAGTGATCCCATGATTCAGGCAGAGAACACAACAAGGTTATGGCTTTATCTTCTTCCTGTATTTTGACTTCCATATCTGTTAATTGACAAATTAGTGTATTAAAAACATTCAAATGTTCTGCAACGCTTGAACCTTCTTTCATTCGAAGGCTGTATAACTGTCGTTTCAGATAAATTCTGTTGGTTAATGATTTTGTCATGTAGAGGTTTTCAAGTTTTTCCCACAATCCTGACGCTGTAGTCCCTTCAACAATGTTGAAGAGAACTTCATCCGCTAGGCATAAGCGGATGGTACTGAGAGCTCGGGCATCCAAGTCCTCCCAGTTTGAAGTATTCATGGTTGCAGGTTTCTTAGTTGCCCCATCCAATGCCTTGTGCAACCCTTGTTGCACAAGCAGATCCTTAACCTTCAGTTTCCAAAGAGCAAAATTGCTCTTTCCGGTGAATTTCTCCACCTCGAATTTTGCATTCGACATCTTGGCCATTTTCTAAGACTTTCAATCTTCAGTCTAGGGTTTTTAAAAAAAAATTTCAATTTTCTTCTTCCAAAAAAATTTCCAATGCCAACAAAGGATTTCCAAGTTTTAACTCTCCCTACTTCATTTTTTTTTTTAAATTGCTGAATAATTTTTCCACGAAAAAACCTTTGTTTTTTCGATTAAAAAAAAAACCCTTTTAAAAAAACTTTTTTTTCTCCTTTCCTCAAAGAAAAAAACCCTGTCTTCTTCTCTTCAAATTCTCACATTCACCCCTTTATTCAAAAACTTTCTGAAACAAAATTTCTTAAAAAAAAAATACCCAGATTTTAACAGCAACTTCGGCTCAGTCACGCAGCAATCTGGCTCTGCGTTCCTTGCTGAACTGCAACGTCTTCACACAGTCACACAACAAACTGGCTCTGCGTTTCTCGCTGGACAGTGCTCTGCGTTCCTTGCTGAACTGCAACACACAACAACTCCACTACGCAGGCTGAACTGCAACGTCTTCAACGCAGCTTCAAGTCACCTCTGGACATTCAGCACACATATTCTACAACGCAGAGAGCAGAGCACACTGTATGGGCTTATGTACAGCAACGTCAGAGGTCATAGCACAGAAAACACGCTGGTCCTTTCAACGCACTTCAATGCCTCCCCTCAGTGTTTCACGCGCTCTTTGAGATGGGCTCCAGGACAGCAACACGCAGATTATTCGCTGGTCTTTCAACGCTCACAGCACAGAAAACACGCTGGTCCTCCAACGCACAGAACGCACAACCTTCAACCTCACGCATTTGCCTTCAACGCACAGCCGTCCTTCAACGCATAGCCACATTCTTTCTCAGCCGTCAACGCACAGAACGCAGACAACATTTCTCCTTCACGCCCAGGCTACCTCCCTCGAACCAAGATAAGAAACTGAATTAGAAACTGAATTTGTTATTCATCAATGATTCTTCGAGATACATTTCATGGGAATTTGATAGTTTTATATCATCGACCATCATTACATAACTAATTATTCGGTATAAAACTGTCTATTTACATTTTACCTAAAGTTACTAATTTGTTGTCAAACTAACAAACTCCACCTTGACAACAATTTTCCCATTCATCATCTTTCCTGCAAGCCAAGAGAAGCTAAACACCATCGCAGCTTCTCTACTGTAACTGGCTTTGTGAATATGTCTGCACAATTTTCTCGTGTATGGACCTTTTTAAGAGCTACTTTTCCGCCATCGATCACATGTCTCAGAAAATGATACCTTACATCAATGTGCTTGGTTCTGCTGTGATAGGCAGGGTTTGTAGCCAAGTGAATAGCACTTTGACTGTCATAAAGTACATTCACTTTCTCCTGCGTTCTTCCAATTTCATTGAGCAGACCCTTTAACCAGATTGCTTCTTTACTAGCATCTGAAGTAGCAATATATTCGGCTTCGGTAGTGGACAATGCAACCTTGTCTTGAAGCTTTGACATCCAACTAATTGCTCCACCTGCAAGAGTAAAGACGTAACCTGCAGTAGATCTTCTTTTGTCCAAATCACCTGCATAGTCAGCATCTACATATCCGCAGACTGATCCTTCACTACCATTAAAGACGATGTAATGGTCACTTGTGCCTCTTAGATATCGAAGCACCCATTTCATTGCTTGCCAATGTTCTTTACCTGGATTTGCCATGAACTAGCTGACAACTCCAACTGCATGTGAAATGTCAGGTCTTGTAGATACCATCGCATACATTAAGTTGCCTACCGCATTTTCATATGGTACATGAGACATATACTGATTTTCTTCATCAGCTCTAGGACTCAAAACCGAAGAAAGCTTAAAATGGGAAGCTAAAGGAACATTAATAGGTTTCACATTATTCATAGAGAACTTTTCAAGTACCTTCTCCACATACTTCTGCTGTGACAACCAAAGCTTACCATTTTTCCTGTCTCTGTGTATCTCCATGCCCAAGATATGTTTTGCTGCTCCAAGATCCTTCATATCAAACGTCCTAGAGAGCTGAGCCTTTAACTTGTTGATCTCTTCCATGCTTTTTCTTGCAATAAGCATATCGTCAACATACAAAGCTAAGATAATGAATATGCCATTGAAACTTTTGAAGTACACACAATGATCATACTCACTTCTTATAAAGTTCTGGCTCACCATGAAGGAATCAAACTTCTTGTACCATTATCTGGGAGACTGCCTCAGACCATACAATGATTTCCTGAGCTTGCAAACTAATCTTCTACTGCGACCTCGTACAAAACCTTATGGTTGTTCAATATATATCTCTTCGTTCAAATCACCAAGTAGAAAAGCTGTTTCAACATCTAACTGTTCTAACTCAAGATTAAGCAACGCAGTTAGTGCCAACACAGTACGTATAGAAACAAGTTTTACAACTGGAGAAAAAATCTCATGAAAGTCTATACCTTCAACCTGAGAATACCCTTTTGCTACCAGTCGCGCCTTATACCTTTCAATACTACCATCAACTTTCCGTTTCAGCTTGAAGACCCATTTACATCCAACAACACTTCTCCCTTCAGGAAGCTCTACAAGATCCCAGGTATTGTTCTTGGCTAAGGAGTCCATTTCTTCTTCCATAGCCATTTTCCATTTCTCGCTATCTGTATCATCTACTGCTTCCTGATAACAAGAAGGTTCCCCATCTTCAGTAATCAAAGCAAAAGATGAAGCAGAATCTTCATACCTTTTGGGAGTTTTCCTTTCCCTTGTAGACCTTCTCAGAGCGACTGGTTGCTGAACTGGTTCAGAAGCTTGCACTGGTTCAGAAGCTTCAACGGCTTCCTTTGTGTCTTCAACACCTTTTTCTCCAGAAGTCTCTCCTTCCTTTCGACTGTCACCGAAAGATCTAGCTTCCAACTGAACTCGTTGACTCGGCGATACCTGTTCCTGTTCAATTATTTCAACGTTTGATTTTAACAAAGAGGATTCATCAAATGTTACGTCTCTACTAATGACTATCTTCCGCAATGTAGGATCCCACAGCCTATATCCTTTCACTGCATAGTCATACCCAACAAAGACATAACATTTCGACTTTGGATCTAATTTTGAACTCTGATTTTTCGGAATAAGAGAATAAGCATCACAGCCAAATATCCTCAAATGAGAATAGTCACAAGACTAACCTGTCCAAACTTCTTCAGGAATTTTACAATCAATTGCTACTGAAGGTGATCTGTTAACTAAATAACAAGCAGTAGATATTGCTTCTCCCACAACTCCTTTTGCAAGTTAGCATTGCTGATCATGCTTCTGGCTCTTTCCATAAGAGTCCGATTCATACGCTCAGCAACACCATTTTGTTGAGGAGTATAAACAACAGTTTTGTGTCTAACAATGCCCTCATCCTTACAGTATTGTTCAAATTCAACAGAAGTGAACTCACCACCATTGTCAGTTCTTAGACATTTAATAGATTTGCCTGTTCTTTTCTCTACCATTACTTTAAATTGTTTAAAGACATTTAATACATCAGCTTTCCTTTTTAGCATATAGACCCAAACTCTACGGGAGTAATCATCAATGAACGTTAAAAAATACAATGCACCTCCATTACTTTAAATTGTTTAAAGACATTTAATACATCAACTTTCCTTTTTAGCATATAGACCCAAACTCTACGGGAGTAATCATCAATGAACGTTAAAAAATACAATGCACCTCCATATGACACAACAGGGGAAGGCCCCCACAGATCAGAATGAATGTAGTCTAAAACA
Organism: Pinus tabuliformis; assembly: GCA_031772625.1. Taxonomy (NCBI): domain Eukaryota; kingdom Viridiplantae; phylum Streptophyta; class Pinopsida; order Pinales; family Pinaceae; genus Pinus; species Pinus tabuliformis. The sequence continues at coordinate 312,803,691 of CM062808.1, read as the reverse complement.
TCTTTACTATTATGAATTCCAACTTTAAATCTCTGTTTACACTGTTTTCCATACACACAATGTTTACAGAAATCTAAATTTAAGGATTTCAGACCGGAAAGAGATTTACGTTTCATCAATATCTGAAGACCTTTCTCGCTCATATGACCCAAACGCTGATGCCATAGACGAGTACCTGCTTCTTCCTTTTCTGACGCAACTGCTGCTTCACTGATCTGAGTACTTCCTCTTAACCTGTAAAGATTTCCGACCTTTTTTGCCTTCATAACCACAAGGGCTCCTGTAAAGACTTTCAAGACGCCATCCTAACCTGTAAACTTATAACCATCTGAATCCAACACTCCCAAAGAGATTAAATTTTTCTTCAAATCAGGTACATGTCTAACACTAGTTAATGTCCTAACTGTGTTATCATACATCTTAATCCTGATATCTCCCATCCCAACAGTCTGACATGACACATTGTTACCCATAAACACAGAACTACCGTTTACATTTTTATACGAAGTAAACCAATTTCTATGTGGGCACATGTGATGCGAAGCACCAGAGTCTAACAGCCAGCTATCAAAATCCTGAGAGACATTACATTCAGGTGAAGTTTCATCTACCATACATAATTCTTCAATAGATAAAACTTCGTCTATCATACCTGAATCGACCTGATTCACTTAGTTCTTTGGGTTTTCAGATTCCCGTTTCCAACAGTCCTTCTTCAAGTGTCCAACTTTACCGCAGTTCCAACATTTTGCCTTACACTTCTTGCCCTTAGATTACGACCTGGAAGACCCCCTTGGTTTTTCTCCTCTTTCCTTTGAGCGTCCTCTAGCGACCATGGCTTTTGATGCAGCTGTTTCAGTGTTGGATTTCCTTCGTACTTCCTCAGACAGAAGAGCTCCCACGACTGATTCAAACTTCAAAGAATCAGTAGAGCTGAAGCTGATTGAAGTTACGAAGTGATCCCATGATTCAGGCAGAGAACACAACAAGGTTATGGCTTTATCTTCTTCCTGTATTTTGACTTCCATATCTGTTAATTGACAAATTAGTGTATTAAAAACATTCAAATGTTCTGCAACGCTTGAACCTTCTTTCATTCGAAGACTGTATAACTATCGTTTCAGATAAATTCTGTTGGTTAATGATTTTGTCATATAGAGGTTTTCAAGTTTTTCCCACAATCCTGACGCCGTAGTCTCTTCAACAATGTTGAAGAGAACTTCATCCGCTAGGCATAAGCGGATGGTACTGAGAGCTCAGGCATCCAAGTCCTCCCAGTCTGAAGTAGTCATGGTTGCAGGTTTCTTAGTTGCCCCATCCAATGCCTTGTGCAACCCTTGTTGCACAAGCAGATCCTTAACCTTCAGTTTCCAAAGAGCAAAATTGCTCTTTCCGGTGAATTTCTCCACCTCGAATTTTGCATTCGACATCTTGGCCATTTTCTAAGACTTTCAATCTTCAGTCTAGGGTTTTTAAAAAAAAAATTTCAATTTTCTTCTTCCAAAAAAAATTTCCAATGCCAACAAAGGATTTCCAAGTTTTAACTCTCCCTACTTCATTTTTTTTTAAAAATTGCTGAATAATTTTTCCAGGAAAAAACCTTTGTTTTTTCGATTTAAAAAAAAACCCTTTTTAAAAAAACTTTTTTTTTCTCCTTTCCTCAAAGAAAAAAACCCTGTCTTCTTCTCTTCAAATTCTCACATTCACCCCCTTATTCAAAAACTTTCTGAAACAAAATTTCTTAAAAAAAAAAAACCCAAATTTTAACAGCAACTTCGGCTCAGTCACGTAGCAATCTGGCTCTGCGTTCCTTGCTGAACTACAACGTCTTCACACAGTCACACAACAAACAGGCTCTGCGTTTCTCGCTGGACAGTGCTCTGCGTTCCTTGCTGAACTACAACACACAACAACTCCACTACGCAGGCTGAACTGCAACGTCTTCAACACAGATTCAAGTCACCTCTGGACATTCAGCACACCTCTGGACATTCAGCACGCATATTCTACAACGCAAAGAGCAGAGCACACCGTATGGGCTTATGTACAGCCACGTCAGAGGTCACAGCACAGAAAACACGCTGGTCCTTTCAACGCACTTCAATGCCTCCCCTCAGTCTTTCACGCGCTCTTTGAGATGGGCTCCTGGACAACAACACGCAGATTATTCGTTGGTCTTTCAACGCTCACAGCACAGAAAACACGCTGGTCCTCCAACGCACAGAATGCACAGCCTTCAACCTCACGCATTTTCCTTCAACGCACAACCGTCCTTCAACGCATAGCCACATTCTTTCTCAGCCGTCAACGCACAGAACGTAGACAACATTTCTCCTTCACGCCCAGGCTACCTCCCTCGGACCAAGATAAGAAACTGAATTAGAAACTGAATTTGTTATTCATCAATGATTCTCCGAGATACATTTCATGGGCAATTGATAGTTTTATATCGTCGACCATCATTACATAACTAATTATTCGGTATAAAACTGTCTATTTACATTTTACCTAAAGTTACTAATTCGTTGTCAAACTAACAAACTCCACCTTGACAACAATTTTCCCATTCATCATCTTTCCTGCAAGCCAAGAGAAGCTAAACACCACCGCAGCTTCTCTACTGTAACTGGCTTTGTGAATATGTCTGCACAATTTTCTCGTGTATGGACCTTTTTAAGAGCTACTTTTCCGCCATCGATCACATGTCTCAGAAAATGATACCTTACATCAATGTGCTTGGTTCTACTGTGATAGGCAGGGTTTGTAGCCAAGTGATTAGTGCTTTGACTGTCACAAAGTACATTCACTTTCTCTTGCATCCTTCCAATCTCATTGAGCGGACCCTTTAACCAGATTGCTTCTTTACTGGCATCTGAAGCAGCTATATATTCGGCTTCGGTAGTGGATAATGCAACCGTGTCTTGAAGCTTTGACATCCAACTAATTGCTCCACCTGCAAGAGTAAAGACATAACCTGTAGTAGATCTTCTTTTTTCCAAATCACCTGCATAGTCAGCATCTACATATCCACAGACTGATCCTTCACTACCATTAAAGACGATGCAATGATCACTTGTGCCTCTTAGATATCGAAGCACCCATTTCACTGCTTGCCAATGTTCTTTACCTGGATTTGCCATGAACCTACTGACAACTCCAACTGCATGTGAAATGTCAGGTCTTTTAGATACCATCGCATACATTAAGTTGCCTACCGCATTTGCATATGGTACATGAGACATATACTGCTTTTCTTCATCAGCTCTAGGACTCAAAACCGAAGAAAGCTTAAAATGGGAAGCTAAAGGAACATTAACAGGTTTCACATTATTCATAGAGAACTTTTCAAGTACCTTCTCCACATACTTCTGCTGTGACAACCAAAGCTTACCATTTTTCCTGTCTCTGTGTATCTCCATGCCCAAGATATGTTTTGCTGCTCCAAGATCCTTCATATCAAACGTCCTAAAGAGTTGAGCCTTTAACCTGTTGATTTCTTCCATGTTTTTGCTTGCAATAAGCATATCATCAACATACAAAGCTAAGATAATGAATATGCCATTGAAACTTTTGAAGTACACACAATGATCATACTCACTTCTTATAAATTTCTGGGTCACCATGAAGGAATCAAACTTCTTGTACCATTGTCTGGGAGACTGCCTCAGACCATACAATGATTTCCTGAGCTTGCAAACTAATCTTCTACTGCGACCTCGTACAAAACCTTATGGTTGTTCCATATATATCTCTTCGTTCAAATCACCATGTAGAAAAGTTGTTTTAACATCTAACTGTTCTAACTCAAGATTAAGAAACGCAGTTAGTGCCAACACAGTACGTATAGAAACAAGTTTTACAACTGGAGAAAAAATCTCATGAAAGTCTATACCTTCAACCTGAGAATACCCTTTTGCTACCAGTCGCGCCTTATACCTTTCAATACTACCATCAACTTTCCGTTTCAGCTTGAAGACCCATTTACATCCAACAACACTTCTCCCTTCAGGAAGCTCTACAAGATCCCAGGTATTGTTCTGGGCTAAGGAGTCCCAGGTATTGTTCTGGGCTAAGGAGTCCATTTCTTCTTCCATAGCCATTTTCCATTTCTTGCTATCTGTATCATCTACTGCTTCCTGATAACAAGAAGGTTCCCCATCTTCAGTAATCAAAGCAAAAGATGAAGCAGAATCTTCATACCTTTTGGGAGTTTTCCTTTCCCTTGTAGACCTTCTCAGAGCGACTGGTTGCTGAACTGGTTCAGAAACTTGCACTGGTTCAGAAGCTTCAACGGCTTCCTTTGTGTCTTCAACACCTTTTTCTCCAGAAGTCTCTCCTTCCTTTCGACTGTCACCGAAAGATCTAGCTTCCAACTGAACTCGTTGACTTAGCGATACCTGTTCCTGTTCAATTCTTTCAACGTTTGACTTTAACAAAGAGGATTCATCAAATGTTACGTCTCTACTAATGACTATCTTCCGCAATGTAGGATCCCACAACCTATATCCTTTCACTGCATAGTCATACCCAACAAAGACATAACATTTCGACTTTGGCTCTAATTTTGAACGCTGATTTTTCGGAATAAGAGAATAAGCATCACAGCCAAATATCCTCAAATGAGAATAGTCACAAGACTGACGTGTCCAAACTTCTTCAGGAATTTTACAATCAATTGCTACTAAAGGTGATTTGTTAACTAAATAACAAGCAGTAGATATTGCTTCTGCCCAAAACTCCTTTTGCAAGTTAGCATTGCTGATCATGCTTCTGGCTCTTTCCATAAGAGTCTGATTCATACGCTTAGCAACACCATTTTGCCGAGGAGTATAAACAACAGTTTTGTGTTTAACAATGCCCTCATCCTTACAGTATTGTTCAAATTCAACAGAAGTGAACTCACCACCATTGTCAGTTCTTAGACATTTAATAGATTTGCCTGTTCTTTTCTCTACCATTACTTTAAATTGTTCAAAGACATTTAATACATCAACTTTCCTTTTTAGCATATAGACCCAAACTCTACGGGAGTAATCATCAATGAACGTTAAAAAATACAATGCACCTCCATTACTTTAAATTGTTTAAAGACATTTAATACATCAACTTTCCTTTTTAGCATATAGACCCAAACTCTACGGGAGTAATCATCAATGAACGTTAAAAAATACAATGCACCTCCATATGACACAACAGGGGAAGGCCCCCACAGATCAGAATGAATGTAGTCTAAAACATCTTTACTATTATGAATTCCAACTTTAAATCTCTATTTACACTGTTTGCCATACACACAATGTTTACAGAAATCTAAATTTAAGGATTTAAGACCGGAAAGAGATTTACGTTTCATCAATATCTGAAGACCTTTCTCGCTCATATGACCCAAATGCTGATGCCATAGACGAGTACCTGCTTCTTCCTTTTCTAACACAACAGCTGCTTCACTGATCTGAGTACTTCCTCTTAACCTGTAAAGATTTCCGACCTTTTCTGCCTTCATAACCACAAGGGCTCCTTTAAAGACTTTCGAGACGCCATCCTGACCTATAAACTTATAACCATCTGAATCCAACACTCCCAAAGAGATTAAATTTTTCTTCAAATCAGGTACATGTCTAATACTAGTTAATATCCTAACTGTGTTATCATACATCTTAATCCTAATATCTCCCATCCCAACAGTCTGACATGACACATTGTTACCCATAAACACAGAACTACCATTTACATTTTTATACGAAGTAAACCAATTTCTATGTGGGCACATGTGATGCGAAGCACCAGAGTCTAACAGCCAGCTATCAAAATCTCGAGAGACATTACATTCAGGTGAAGTTTCATGTACCATACATAATTCTTCAGCAGATAAAACTTCGTCTATCATACCTGAATCGACCTGATTCACTTCGTTCTTCGGGTTTTCAGATTCCTTCCGTTTCCAACAGTCCTTCTTCAAGTGTCCAACTTTACCACAGTTCCAACATTTTGCCTTACACTTCTTGCCCTTCGATTTCGACCTGGAAGACCCCCTTGGTTTTTCTCCTCTTTCCTTTGAGCGTCCTCTAGCGACCATGGCTTCTGATGCAGCCGTTTCAGTGCTGGATTTCCTTCGTACTTCCTCAGACAGAAGAGCTCCCACGACTGATTCAAACTTCAAAGAATCAGCAGAGCTGAAGCTGATTGAAGTTACGAAGTGATCCCATGATTCACGCAGAGAACATAGCAAGGTTATGGCTTTATCTTCTTCCTGTATTTTGAATTCCATATCTGTTAATTGACAAATTAGTGTATTAAAAACATTCAAATGTTCTGCAACGCTTGAACCTTCTTTCATTCGAAGACTGTATAACTGTCGTTTCAGATAAATTCTGTTGGTTAAAGATTTTGTCATATAGAGGTTTTCAAGTTTTTCCCATAATCCTGACGCCGTAGTCCCTTCAACAATGTTGAAGAGAACTTCATCCGCTAGGCATAAGCGGATGGTACTGAGAGCTCGGGCATCCAAGTCCTCCCAGTTTGAAGTAGTCATGGTTGCAGGTTTCTTAGTTGCCCCATCCAATGCCTCGTGCAACCCTTGTTGCACAAGCAGATCCTTAACCTTCAGTTTCCAAAGAGAAAAATTGCTCTTTCCGGTGAATTTCTCCACCTCGAATTTTGCATTCGACATCTTGGCCATTTTCTAAGACTTTCAATCTTCAGTCTAGGGTTTTTAAAAAAAAAATTTCAATTTTCTTCTTCCAAAAAAAATTTCCAATGTCAACAAAGGATTTCCAAGTTTTAACTCTCCCTACTGTAGGAATTTACAGGGTAAGTTCCTCAGAAAGAACACCAAAAGGACACCGCTCACAACCAGATCACAGATCAATACACCAGTATTTTTGACGTGGTTAAAACCCTCAAAGAGGGAAACAGTCCACGGCCTGAGCCAACGCGGCCACTTCAGGCAATTTATTAATCAAAGAATGAAAATTTACATCAGCTTCTCTCATGCACGGATTACCCTACAAATGACCCTCCATGCGCTTTAAATAGAATTCATGGACCAATTGGGTGTCAAGCCACGGATCATGTGTCGGTAATACCGAGGAGAGAATGAACCGTCGGATCACTACATATCGTGACCGTCGGATTGTGAGTTACAAAATGTACAACGGTAAAGAAACACACTTTACCTAACTCTATACTAGACCAAGTTGTACTTAACTATTTCCTATGTGTCGGAATATCCTAACATCCCCCCTTAAGAACAACTTGGGATAGGATTGAAGGATTTACAAATATGACACAATAGGAGAAGGAAGGAGGCACTAGAGCCTATCCCCCCTTAGTGACAACTTCCTGAACTCCAACCATAAATCGAAGTTTAGTGAACTTCGCCTCTGTGAGAGCCTTTGTGAAGATGTCTGCAACTTGATCATCTGTTGAACAATATTGCACTTCAAGAACATGGTCGTGAATGAGCTTTCTGATGAAGTGCATGTGCAGTTCAATGTGTTTGCTGCGCTGATGTTGAACTGGATCTTTGCATAGCTGAATGGCACTTTGATTATCACACCAAAGTGTAGTCGAATGCTGCTGCTGAAAGCCAAATTCTGACAGGATCTGACGAAGCCACAAGGCTTCCTTACTAGCTTCTACGGCACCACGATACTCTGCTTCTGCTGATGAAAGAGAAATGGCACCCTGTTTCTTGCAAGCCCATGTAATAGGTCCTGAACCAAGAGTGAACACATAACCGGCAGTAGACTTCCGATCATCAGGGTCACCAGCCCAATCGGAATCAGTGAAACCAACCAATAGAGGAGATGCTTTGGCACTGTAATGAATCCCAAACTGAACTGTACCTCGAACATAACGAAGTATTCTTTTAGCTGCTTTCCAATGACTTTCACGGGGGTTTTGCATGAACCGAGCAACAAGGCCAACAGCAAAGGAAAGGTCAGGACGAGTATGGGTTAGATACAAAAGTTTTCCTACAAGTTGACGGTATAAGGTAGCATCAACTTCAGGAGAAGTACAAGTGACTGAGAGTTTGACTCCAGACTGAAAGGGAGAAGGGGCTGGCTTACAGTCTTCCATGTGAAAATGGCGTAGAATATCACAAGCATACTTGGACTGGGAAAGGGAAATACCCTCCTTGGATTGCAAGACTTGAAGACCGAGAAAACAGTGTAAGTGTCCTAAGTCTGTCATTTCAAATTTCCTTTTGAGGCTATACTTCACATGGTTTATAAGGTTGGGATCACTACCAGTAAGGATAAGATCATCAACATAAAGAACAAGGATGATAAGAGAGTTGCCCACTTTCTTGGTGTAGACAGTATTGTCAGAATGACACCTAGAAAAGCCAGATTCTAAAAGAAAGCTATCCATTTTGGCATACCAAGCCCGAGGAGCTTGCTTGAGACCATAAAGGGATTTCTTAAGTCGAAAAACAAGGCTGGAGTCTGTTTGTATGAAGCCAATGGGTTGTTCCATATAGATTTCTTCATGCAAGTCCCCATGCAAGAAGGCAGATTTAACATCCATCTGATGGACTTCCCATTTGAAAGAGGCAGCAAGGGAAAGAACAAGGCGGATAGAGTTCATTTTGGCAACAGGGGAGAAGGTTTCAGTGTAGTCAATCCCTTCAACCTGTGAAAAGCCCTTAGCAACAAGACGAGCTTTATGTTTATCAACTTTCCCATCTGGTCCATACTTGGTTCTGTAAACCCATTTGCATCTAACAAGTTTTCGTCCCTTTGGTAAAGGAACAAGATCCCATGTATCATTTGCCAATAATGAATGATATTCTTCATTCATAGCTGCTTCCCAATCTGGATGGCCTGAAGCTTCTGCAAAGGTGTCAGGATCATAATTTACTGGAGCTTGAGTCAGTAAAGAAGAGGCTCTCTCGAACTGAGAACGTGTGCGTCGCTGATCTGTAGGATCACCGGCAAGATCACCTGCTGCATCTCGAGTAGCACGAACCCATTTTGGAAGCTCAGGAGCTGAAGGAGGATCCTGAGATGGTGGGGGAGGATTGTCATCCTCACTTTCATCATCTGAAGAAGAAATTTTTTCAAAGGTAGAAGAGATAGGGAGAGGTGGCACATCCGCCGGACTAGGCTCGCAGGCCGATATATTTTCATCAAATTTTACATCTCTTCTAATGATAACATTTTTGGACTTAAATGGAATAAGTCTATAGCCTTTGACATCTTCAGAATATCCAACAAAAGTACATTTTTCACTCTTAGGTTCTAAAGCTTTATGCTTTTCATCTGGAATATGTGCCCATGCTTCACTTCCAAAAACACGAAAGTGACTTACATCTGGTTTGATTGAGCTCCATGCTTCTTCTGGAGTGATATTCTTTAAAGCCTTAGTAGGAGTGCGATTTATTATGTAATTTTCACAGTTAATTGCTTCTGCCCAAAAACTAAGACCAAGTCCTTTAGATTGTAGCATACAATTAGCCATTTCCTTTAAGGTGCGATTCTTCCTTTCAGCTACACCATTTTGTTGTGGAGTATATGGAACAGTATGTTGCATTTGAATTCCATTCTCAGTGCAATAGTTGATGAATGTGTTTTTAACATATTCTCCGCCATTATCAGATCTTAACTTAAGAATTTGATGTCCAGATTGTTTTTCAACAAAGGCCTTAAAGGCCAAAAAAGTGTTAAATACTTCACTCTTGAGTTTTAAGAAGTATACCCAAGTGCGTCTGGAGAAATCATCAATGAAAGTTAAGAAATACTTGCAGCCAGAGAATGACACAACTGGAAGTGGACCACATAAATCACTATGCACAAGCTGTAAAGGGGCTGAGGCGTGCCAAGAGGCACGTTTTTCAAAACTGTCCCGATGATGTTTTCCGAGTACACATCCGGAACAAACACCATCTCTGCAAGATACCATAGGAAGACCTGTCACGGTATTTTCTTTACATAGATGCTGAAGGGAGCGATAGTTTAAGTGACCAAATCGCTCATGCCAAAGTTTGCTCACTTCATCGTTATGAGCAACAAATACTGAGGGAAGATTTGATGACCCAAAGTTGTGAAACTTATACAACCTTGTAGAATCATCAGCAATGCCAGTAGCCAAAATCTGTTTAGGATCTTTTAAGTCCTTGATTACAACATCATGAGGTGAAAATTCAACGATTTTACCTTCACCTGAATGAGTTATCTGATATACAGATAGAAGGTTGCAGGATAAGGTTGGAACACATAATACATCATTAAACCGACCATTGTCTAGATGAACAGTTCCAGTCCCTACAACATTAAGAGATCTATCATCACCAACATATATATTTTTGGTGTTACAATCATTTAAAGAAGAAAACATGGCTTTGTTTTTGGCCATGTGATAAGAAGCTCCAGAATCGATGAGCCACTCATGAGAATGAGAAGAAGAAGATACATTTAATGCATAGCCAGACCGAGATGCTTGACAACCACATGCAGAAAGTGCCATTCCTGAAGATGAAGTTGAAGTTGAAGATTGCCCCAAATGGATGTTATGCTTCTTCATTGCTGCTTCCAAGGCTTCCATCTTTTTAAAGCATTTTGATTCTAAGTGGCCATCTCGATTACAAAAATTGCAATGTCTATCAGTCTTCTTCCCTTTGTTTTTATTTGTCTTATCATTTTGTTGAAATGATTTTTCATTTTGGGGCTGAAATTGCTTAGGACCCTTGTTTGGTTTAGGACCATTCTTTTGAGGATATGACTTCTTAGGATTCTTTGAATTTGGTTGCTGCTGGGCGGCTAACGCTTTCTTGGAAGAGTTTCCAAGATTAAGAAGACCAAGGTGTAAGAGTTTTTCTTGTTCTCTTATTAAAGAATCACAAAAAGAGTCAAAGGAAAGGGGCTTGTAGTCTTTTCCTTGAGAAATGAAGGCTTCTCTTGTAGAATGGAAGGTGGAAACAAATACAGAGTAGGCTGGTCCCAACTTAGTAAGGATGGAATAAATAAGGTTACTATCTTCTTTCTTAACCTTAACACTTTCCAAGAGATATCTAAGGGTCTTGAACTTGGACAAGAAATCTTCAATGCAAGAAAAATTATTAGGGTCCAATGTGAGCAACTCATTTTCAAGTTGATGGGCTCTAATTTCATTTTTAATCCCAAAAACTTTAGTGATTTGTTCCAATGCTTCATTAGGAGTATCAAGTTCTGCAATATGGAATCTAAGATCAGGAGAAATAGACATCCCTATCAAACCACGTGCTTGATCTTGTCTATTTTCCCATTTAGCAACCTTATCTTCATCCTTCGGTTTCTTTTCTTGGCCTGTGGCTATTCTGTAGAGACCTTTACTTCTAAGTAAATCCTCAATGTAGGACAACCATTGGAAGTAGTTGGTGCTGTCAAGGGTAACTTGGTATTGACTTTCCATTTCAACAGAAACTGAAGCTGAAGATGCTGAAAGTAAGTGTTCCAATGGATAGATCTCAAAAAATTAGGCTGGTTTAAAAAAAATGGCTCTGAAAAAGGCTTCCGGATGAAGAAGTTATGGCTTTTAAAAAAAAAGTTGTTGAAGTTGCCGACGAAGTGCGGGAATGTGCGGAAATGAAAAAGTCCGCCCCCACAAAATGGAGACTTGAACCCAAGACCTCTACTCTCTTAAAATAGCTTTGAACCAATTGATCTATACAAAAAATTTGAGAGAGAGAGAGAGAGAGAGAGGGGGGGGGGGGCTTTGGGTTGCGTGCTTGCTTTGAGAAAGCTCTTTTTCCCTACAAAACAAAAAACACAAAACCCAACACGGACATGCAAAGAAAACGAACCTTACGGCTCGAGGTTAGCTTTAGCCGAAAAACTAAATATTTTCAAAAATGAACCTTGCGGCTCAAAGTTAGCTTTAGCCGAAAAACTAAATATTTTTCTCAATGTTTCTGATTTTCCGAGATCACACTAAGGTGCAGGGAAAAGAGCATACGCATGAGAAAAATCCTTCCTTTCTGTTTCTGATTTGCCCAGATCGCACAGAGTCGCAGGGCAAAGAGAATACGCAGAAATGAAAGGTATAGATCCAGTTAAAAAAAAGCTAAATAAACCGAAACCGAAATAAGCAGAGAGAAAATAACAGTAAACTGCAAATAAACACTGTATACCTCCAGATCTTAAAAATGACGCAGCTAGGGCTACCGGAAACCTTTTCGCGTGAAACGAAAGGGGTTCCTCACTGGAACAGATGCTCCCAACACAACAGAGCAGTCCTCTCGGCCCGAAAGCAGTCAGAAACAGCAGATCTAGGAAACGGCAGTCGGATGCAGTTCTACCGGCTTCAGATTTGGATCACCAACGGACGCGGCCCTCAAATAGCTCTGATACCATGTAGGAATTTACAGGGTAAGTTCCTCAGAAAGAACACCAAAAGGACACCGCTCACAACCAGATCACAGATCAATACACTAGTATTTTTGACGTGGTTAAAACCCTCAAAGAGGGAAACAGTCCACGGCTTGAGCCAACGCGGCCACTTCAGGCAATTTATTAATCAAAGAATGAAAATTTACATAAGCTTCTCTCATGCACGGATTACCCTACAAATGACCCTCCATGCGCTTTAAATAGAATTCATGGACCAATCGGGTGTCAAGCCACAGATCAAGTGTCGGTAATACCGAGGAGAGAATGAACCGTCGGATCACTACATATCGTGACCGTCGGATTGTGAGTTACAAAATGTACAACGGTAAAGAAACACACTTTACCTAACTCTATACCTAACTCTATACTAGACCAAGTTGTACTTAACTATTTCCTATGTGTCGGAATATCCTAACACCTACTTCATTTTTTTTAAAAAATTGCTGAATAATTTTTCCAGGAAAAAACCTTTGTTTTTTCGATTAAAAAAAAAACCCTTTTTAAAAAAACCTTTTTTTCTCCTTTCCTCAAAGAAAAAAACCCTGTCTTCTTCTCTTCAAATTCTCACATTCACCCCCTTATTCAAAAACTTTCTGAAACAAAATTTCTTAAAAAAAAATACCCAGATTTTAACAGCAACTTCGGCTCAGTCACACAACAATCTGGCTCTACGTTCCTTGCTGAACTGCAACTCTTCACACAGTCACACAGCAAACTGGCTCTGCGTTTCTCGCTGGACAGTGCTCTGCATTCCTTGCTGAACTGCAACACACAACAACTCCACTACGCAGGCTGAACTGCAACGTCTTCAACGCAGCTTCAAGTCACCTCTGGACATTCAGCACACCTCTGGACATTCAACACGCATATTCTACAACGCAGAGAGTAGAGCACACCGTATGGGCTTATGTACAGCCACGTCAGAGGTCACAGCACAAAAAACATGCTGGTCCTTTCAACGCACTTCAATGCCTCCCCTCAGTCTTTCACGCGCTCTTTGAGATGGGCTCCTGGACAACAACACGCAGATTATTCGCTGGTCTTTCAACGCTCACAGCACAGAAAACACGCTGGTCCTCCAACGCACAGAACGCACAGCCTTCAACCTCACGCCTTTGCACAGCTGTCCTTCAACGCATAGCCATGTTCTTTCTCAGCCGTAAATGCACAACCTTCAACGCACAGAATGTAGACAACATTTCTCCTTCACGCAAACGCAGAGCCAGTTTGCTGTGTGACTGTGTGAAGACATTGCAGTTCAGCAAGGAAAATAGAGCCAGATTGCTGCGTGACTGAGCCGAAGTTGCTGTTAAAATCCAAGTATATTTTTTTTAAGAAATTTTGTTTCAGAAAGTTTTTGAATAAGGGGGTGAATGTGAGAAAAATAGGAGAAAAGAAGACAATTTTTTTTGGAAAGGAGAAAAGAAGTTTTTTCTTAAAAAAGGGTTTTTTCTTTTAATTTAAAAAAAAAAACAGAGGTTTTTCCCTGGAAAATTAAAAAAACAAAGGTTTTTCCCTGGAAAAATTATTCAGCAACTGAAGTAGGGAGAGTTTAAAACTTGGAAATCCTTTGTTGGCATTGGATATTTTTTTTGGGGAAGAAGGAAATTGAAATATATTTTTTTTTAAACCCTAGACTGAAGATTGAAAGTCTTAAAAAATGGCCAAGATGTCGAATGCAAAATTCGAGGTGGAGAAATTCACCAGAAAGAGCAATTTTGCTCTTTGGAAATTGAAGGTTAAGGATCTGCTTGTGCAACAAGGGTTGCACAAGGCATTGGATGGGGTAACTAAGAAACCTGCAACCATGACTACTTCAGACTGGGAGGACTTGGATGCCCGAGCTCTCAGTACCATCCGGTTATGTCTAGCGGATGAAGTTCTCTTCAACATTGTTGAAGAGACTACGGCGTCAGGGTTGTGGGAAAAACTTGAAAACCTCTATATGACAAAATCATTAACCAACAGAATTTATCTGAAACGACAGTTATACAGTCTTCGAATGAAAGAAGGTTCAAGCGTTGCAGAACATTTGAATGTTTTTAATGCACTAATTTGTCAATTAACAGATATGGAAGTCAAAATACAGGAAGAAGATAAAGCCATAACCTTGCTGTGTTCTCTGCCTGAATCATGGGATCACTTCGTAACTTCAATCATCTTCAGCTCTGCTGATTCTTTGAAGTTTGAATCAGTCGTGGGAGCTCTTCTGTCTGAGGAAGTACGAAGGAAATCCAACACTGAAACAGCTGCATCAGAAGCCATGGTCGCTAGAGGACGCTCAAAGGAAAGAGGAGAAAAACCAAGGGGGTCTTCCAGGTCGAAATCAAAGGGCAAGAAGTGTAAGGCAAAATGTTTGAACTGCGGTAAAGTTGGACACTTGAAGAAGGACTGTTGGAAACAGAAGGAATCCGAAATCCCGAAGAACGAAGTGAATTAGGTCGATTAAGGTATGATAGACGAAGTTTTATCTGCTGAAGAATTATGTATGATAGATGAAACTTCACCTGAATGTAATGTCTCTCAGAGTTTTGATAGCTGGCTGTTAGACTCTGGTGCTTCGCATCACATGTGCCCACATAGAAATTGGTTTACCTCGTATGAAAATGTAAATGGTAGTTCTGTGTTTATGGGTAACAATATGTCATGTCAGACTGTTGGGATGGGAGATATAAGGATTAAGATGTATGATAACACAGTTAGGACATTAACTAGTGTTAGACATCTACCTGATTTGAAGAAAAATTTAATCTCTTTGGGAGTGTTGGATTCAGATGGTTATAAGTTTACAGGTCAGGATGGCGTCTTGAAAGTCTTTAAAGGAGCCCTTGTGGTTATGAAGGCAGAAAAGGTCGGAAATCTTTACAGGTTAAAAGGAAGTACTCAGGTCAGTGAAGCAACGGTTGCGTCAGAAAAGGAAGAAGCAGGTACTCATCTGTGGCATCAGCGTTTGGGTCATATGAGCGAGAAAGGTCTTCATATACTGATGAAACGTAAATCTCTTCCCGTCTGAAATCCTTGAATTTAGATTTCTGTAAACATTGTGTGTATGCAAAACAGTGTAAACAAAGATTTAAAGTTGGAAATCATAATAGTAAAGATGTTTTAGACTACATTCATTCTGATCTGTGGGGGTCTTCCCCTGTTGTGTCATATGGAGGTGCATTGTATTTTTTAACGTTCATTGATGATTACTCCTGTAGAGTTTGGGTCTATATGCTAAAAAGGAAAGCTGATGTATTAAATGTCTTTAAATAATTTAAAGTAATGGTAGAGAAAAGAACAGCAAATCTATTAAATGTCTAAGAACTGACAATGGTGGTGAGTTCACTTCTGTTGAATTTGAACAATACTGTAAGGATGAGGGCATTGTTAGACACAAAACTGCTGTTTATACTCCTCAGCAAAATGGTGTTGCTGAGCGTATGAATCAGACTCTTATGGAAAGAGCCAGAAGCATGATCAACAATGCTAACTTGCAAAAGGAGTTGTGGGCAGAAGCACTACTGCTTGTTATTTAGTTAACAGATCACCTTCTGTAGCAATTGATTGTAAAATTCCTGAAGAAGTTTGGACAGGTCAGTCTTGTGACTATTCTCATTTGAGGATATTTGGCTGTGATGCTTATTCTCTTATTCCAAAAATCAGCGTTCAAAATTAGATCCAAAGTCGAAATGTTATGTCTTTGTTGGGTATGACTATGCAGTGAAAGGATATAGGTTGTGGGATCCTACATTGCGGAAGATAGTCATTAGTAGAGATATAACATTTGATGAATCCTCTTTGTTAAAATCAAATGTTGAAAGAATTGAACAGGAACAGGGATCGTCGAGTCAACGAGTTCAGTTGGAGGCTAGACCTTTCGGTGACAGTCGAAAGGAAGGAGAGAATTATGGAGACAAAGGTGTTGAAGACACAAAGGAAGTTGTTGAAGCTTCTGAACCAGTGCAAGTTTCTGAACCAGTTCAGCAACTAGTCGCTCTGAGAAGGTCTACAAGGGAAAGGAAAACTCCCAAAAGGTATGAAGATTCTGCTTCATCTGTTGCTTTGGTTACTGAAGATGGGGAACCTTCTTGTTATCAGGAAGCAGTAGATGATACAGATAGCGAGAAATGGAAAATGGCTATGGAAGAAGAAATGGACTCCTTAGCCAATAACAATACCTGGGATCTTGTAGAGCTTCCTGAAGGGAGAAGTGTTGTTGGATGTAAATGGGTCTTCAAGCTGAAACAGAAAGTTGATGGTAGTATTGAAAGGTATAAGGCGCGACTGGTAGCAAAAGGGTATTCTCAGGTTGAAGGTATAGACTTTCATGAGATTTTTTCTCCAGTTGTAAAACTTGTTTCTATACGTACTATGTTGGCACTAACTGCGTTGCTTAATCTTGAGTTAGAACAGTTAGATGTTAAAACCGCTTTTCTACATGGTGATTTGAACGAAGAGATATATATGGAACAACCAGAAGGTTTTGTACGAGGTCGCAGTAGAAGATTAGTTTGCAAGCTCAGGAAATCATTGTATGGTCTGAGGTAGTCTCCCAGACAATGGTACAAGAAGTTTGATTCCTTCATGGTGAGCCAGAACTTTATAAGAAGTGAGCATGATCATTGTGTGTACTTCAAAAGTTTCAATGGCATATTCATTATCTTAGCTTTGTATGTTGACGATATGCTTATTGCAAGCAAAAGCATGGAAGAGATCAACAGGTTAAAGGCTCAACTCTCTAGGACGTTTGATATGAAGGATCTTGGAGCAGCAAAACATATCTTGGGCATGGAGATACACAGAGACAGGAAAAATGGTAAGCTTTGGTTATCACAGTAGAAGTATGTGGATAAGGTACTTGAAAAGTTCTCTATGAATAATGTGAAACCTGTTAATGTTCCTCTAGCTTCCCATTTTAAGCTTTCTTCGGTTTTGAGTCCTAGAGCTGATGAAGAAAAGCAATATATGTCTCATGTACCATATGCAAATGCGGTAGGCAACTTAATGTATGCGATGATATCTAAAAGACTTGACATTTCACATGCAGTTGGAGTTGTCAGCAGGTTCATGGCAAACCCAGGTAAAGAACATTGGCAAGCAGTGAAATGGGTGCTTCGATATCTAAGAGGCACAAGTGATCATTGCATCGTCTTTAATGGTAGTGAAGGATCAGTTTGTGGATATGTAGATGCTGACTATGCAGGTGATTTGGACAAAAGAAGATCTACTACAGGTTACGTCTTTACTCTTGCAGGTGGAGCAATTAGTTGGATGTCAAAGCTTCAAGACACGGTTGCATTATCCACTACCGAAGCCGAATATATAGCTGCTTCAGATGCCAGTAAAGAAGCAATCTGGTTAAAGGGTTTGCTCGATGAGATTGGAAGGATGCAAGAGAAAGTGAATGTACTTTATGACAGTCAAAGCGCTATTCACTTGGCTACAAACCTTGCCTATCACAGCAGAACCAAGCACATTGATGTAAGGTATCATTTTCTGAGACATGTGATCGATGGCAGAAAAGTAGCTCTTAAAAAGGTCCATACACGAGAAAATTGTGCCGACATATTCACAAAGCCAGTTACAATAGAGAAGCTGCAGTGGTGTTTAGCTTCTCTTGGCTTGCAGGAAAGATGATGAATAGGAAAATTGTTGTCAAGGTGGAGTTTGTTAGTTTGACAACGAATTATTAACTTTAGGTAAAATGTAAATAGACAGTTGTATACCGAATAATTAGTTATGTAACGATAGTTGGTGATATAAAACTATCAAATGCCCATGAAATGTAGTGTGGAGATTCATTGTTAATTCCAGTTCAGTTTCTTATTCAGTTTCGTGTCTTGGCTGTTGAGTTTCTTGTTTTCTTCATTATTTCTCTTATTCATCCAACATGGAAGTCAGATCAAACGACTGCTTGACCTAACAGTGCAACGAGACCCCTGTGGGTGAGGAGAAGATGTCCCTATCTTCTTTCATGATTGTATCCACCTGCTTCTGCTACGTGGAGGAACCCTTCCCAGGGGCCATGGATGTGGCTATGATCTTCCCCTTACTTTGAGAGCAAACCAGATAGAAAATAAAATTCCTAGTCTGGGAGATGATCTTATTTCCTTTCTTAGTAAAGATCAAAGAAGTGGCGGTAGGTGGGGCTACCTTCGGTATCTTATATAGTGTATTAAACAAATAAATAATAACAACGCGAGGCCTTAACTCCTACACAACATGTCACTTCCACAAGTATGGTTGGCCTAATAATACATCACAAACATCAAGCAGTGCAACATCACACAATACCTCATCTGTGAAGGGCTTGATACTGTAGGGAAGACGGCACTGCTGGTGGATTCAGAGATCTCGTCCTTGGTGAAGCCACTTGATGATTTATGGTTGCGGGTGTGGTATGGTTGGTAGTCCCAGCCGCTTCACGACCTCTGCTGAAATGAGGTTGTTTTGGCTCTCACTGTCAACAATGAATTGTAGCAGTGAACCATTCACCTACATTTGTGAGTGGAAAAGACACTCCCCCTCCTCTGGATCCTCAAGCTCATTCTTTTGTACCTTGGCAGTGGCAACAATAGCATTGGGCTCTGCATCAATGATTTTCTTCCCTTTGTCATTCCCCTTGTTAGGTTCTAACTCAGGGTCGGAACATGCATATGATTCTGAAGCCTTCAACTCGGCCACCAGCGATTGCTTGGTCCGACACTCACTTGTGTTATAAGTGGGGCTCTTATGGAAATCACACCACTTTCTTGTGTCCTTCTTTGACTTTGTGGTGTTTTTATTTTCTTGCGGCTTCGACAGGTTGTCTTAGGTTACCCCGCCTTGACTTTGTCTTTTGTCCTTTGGATTCGCAGATCCAAAGTCTCGCTTCTTTTTTTTAAACTTCAGCTTGATCTTGATAGCGTATCTCTATGCCGTACAGAGCGAGGAGATGTTCAGGAACTCCATCTCGTCTTGGATGTACCTGTGTAGGAAGCTGCGTTATTTGAGTACCAAATGCAACTCATAATCCTTGATACCTAACTCTGTGCGAAGGATATGAAAAATATTTGTGAACTTTAGCACATCTTGGTCCATTTGATGTATTTGTCCTCATAGCTCTTGACAAGGTAGTACTGCTCCTTGATGGCATCTTGGAATGCATTCCAAGTGGGTGAGGCTGAAAGTAGTGAGCCCATACTTTCATCCTTCTTCTCGCAATAGGTTTCCCACCAGTCTTTGACATGGGGTGCTGCTTTGAGAAGTGCAAAATTGATCTTTTCCCGTTTGGAAAAATCATGAACAAAAAAATAACCTTCTAGCAGATTTAACTATTTATCTACGACATCTGCATCTATTTGACCCTCAAATATGGGGATTTCAAAGTAAACTTTTACCTTAAAAGGTGTGGCATTTCGAGAGTAGCTGTTGGAAGCAGATGTGTCACTCCTGGGTTGCCGTTGAAGGATCTGAGCAAGGTTTTCCATCATCGCTTTCCTTTGTTGCTCGAGGGCTTCTTCGAGCAAAATTTTGATAGGATCTCCTACCCCCTCGTCTTTATTTTCATCCGCCATGGGAGGTCATCGGGATTTGCAAGGCTGGACTTGCAAAGGTTTGACCAGTTCAAGCCCTAACTCCTTATATCCAGACCTCGTTGTGGACATGCAAAGAAAAACAGAGAAAGAGCATACTGCTTGGATACCACTGATTCGGATTTAAATAGGAATGCAACAAATTACAGAGATAACCATAAATAAAGAGATGCAACAGAAATAATACTTCATTTCATTAATGTAAAATACTAAAATATGCTTACAAACAGAAATGGAAATCAACCAGCTAGGGCGACGTAGCTTATCTTTGAGAAGAGATGTGGCAGCTACATGCCTATGAACTGTGTTACAATGAGGTTTGAAGGCTTATTTATTGTTGAGAAACAATGGAAAACCCTAAACATAAAAAAATTTAACCCTAGGAGATGAAGCGCCAAACTATCGGCCCCGTTTTGGGTAAATTGGTACATCAACTTCCCGGGGTTGTAACTTTGGCATATGATCTTCGTTTGACATGCACAATACCTCGTTAGAAAGATCTATCCAAGGGCTACAAATTTGGGAAGAGGAATATCAATCCATGGGCTGATGTTGCTCCTAGTTTTCCCAAAAAACATGGTTTAGGGCCTCAAAACGGCTTCGGAAGTTCAGGACCCGAAAAATTGCTAAAAATAGTAAATTGTGCTATAACTAAGGAAACTAAAAAACTGAAAGAGACAATTGTGGCCATTCAAGTGGAATAGGTGGGTGGCCACAAACATCCACCTGGATCATTATTTCCCAAGGATGAGTAGGTACAAGAAAGGGATAATATAGACCCTGTTTCCCGTTGCTAGGCTTGCTGGTATAACAAAACATGCATCCTCTTATGAACCTAGCTACCTTCTCTTGCATCTTGGGCCAATATACATACCTCTGCAAGTTAGCCATAGTCTTCCCTACACAAAAGTCCCCTGCAACCTTGGAGGCGTGAGCCTCTCTCATAAGTTGCAGTCATTCACCTTTAGGAACACACAGCTTATCCAACCTGTAGAGTAACCCATCTTGGAGATGGTAGCCAATGGTGTTGTCACCATTGTGCACATGAATCTGCAACTGCTGATACACCTCCTTGAAGTCCCCATCCTTTGAATATGATTCTCTATATGCATCATGGGTGAATGTATCCATGTTCATAAGATTCCCCAAAGCTGTGATCTTTGATGTGGGTGACCTTGAGAGCATGTCGACCAACTTGTTTGTGCTTCCCTTCTTATACTTGATCAACAAATGAAACTGTTGTAAAAAACCCATCCACTTGTAATTCCTAGTCTGCTATAGCTTACTCTAGGCCTGCAAGTATTGTAACAACTGATGATCTATGTGGATTACTGTTTCCTTTCCCATCATATAGTGCTTCCACTTCTTCACTTCTTACACCATGACATAGAGATCCTTGTTTTAGGTAGGGTAGTTAAGAACTGCCCCATGAAATACTTTAGAATGGTAGAAAATGGGCCTTCCTCCATGTATCAATACATCTCCCATAGAATACCCACTCACATCTGTCTCCACTTCAAGGGGCCACTGCAAGTTTGGTAATTCCAGAACTGGTGCTTGACTTATATTCTTCTTTAGCTCCTCAAAAGCCTTCTGCTGACCTTTTCCCCACTGGAAACTCTTACCACTTGCTGTTATGGCATGGAGCGGTGCTGCTACCATTGAAAATGAGGCTATGAAATTTTTTAGGTACTATGCTTCCCTAATGAAAATATTGACCTTAGAAACATTAGTAGGTATTGACCATTTCATGATGGCCTCTATCTTGGAAGCATAAATCTTTCGTTATCCTCCATTGATCACATACTCTAGATATATCAAAGACTATTGTGCAAAATGAGATTTCTTGAGATTTTCTAGAATCTGGTTCTTCTTCAATGTTTCTAGCACCTACGTTAAATGTGAAATATGCTCCGCCCAGGTAGCACTATATACCAATATATCATCCAAATAGACAATAACAAATGAATCTATAAAAGGGTGCAGTACATAGTTCATTAATGTCATGAACGTAGCTGGTGCATTATTTAGGCCAAATGGAATAACTAACCACACATACAAACCTTCAACTCTGCATCCTTATTTACCCATCCTAGTGGATATGGGTTTGGATGATCACGAACTTCCAGCCCCAACTTCTTGACCAACTCTGCTGCAATGATATTCGCCTATGAACCTAAGTCAAACAAAGCATCAATCTTTGTCTTCTTGACCTATACCTTTATATGGAAGAGCTTGGTCATTTCTTTCTCTTCCTATTGTCGAAGGGAACTTAGATTCGCCTCCTTCTGCACCGACGTACAAATTATCTTCTCATCCACGTCCGAGTTACTTTCAACTTGGTTGCTCAGATCCATGGCCATGAGATTCTTCTTCTTGTTATCTTTCTTCTTGTTCTTCGAGTTTAGCTCTGGATGCAACTTCCAACATTTTTCCTTTGTATATCCATCAATGTTGCAGTGGTTTTTAGGATCTTTGCACTAGTGTGCTGCGACTGCCATCTTTTTATATTTTCCACTTTTTTGATTCTTCTTATCCCGCTTAGGAGTACATCTGGGCTCTTTGGATACCCAACATTATAGGCATCTTTCTAAATTCTGTGGTGTACTCCTGCACGCTTTGGTCCGACTTTTCTTGAAGTAATGCCACCAGATCCACTAGTCCTCCACGTACCTAATGGGATAAAACTGTGACTTAATGAGGGTTTTGAAATCTTCCCACTTAGTCACTGGAGGATCTCCCTCCAACCTCAGGGTTTCTGTGTGGATCTCCCACCAAGTCAGTGCATGGCCATCCAATTTCAACAATGCAAATGAGATTTTCTGTCCTTCCTCAATCCGATGGATGCTGAAATAAACTTCTAGTTGCTGCAACCAATGGTTTAGCTTCAAAGCATTGATCTCGTTGTGGTATGGCTTGATATCGACTTTGGCTTCCATTTTAAACAGGGACTGATTCATGACACCCGAACCAAGTTGATGATATTTTACACGTTCTTTCTTCAACTGGTTCTCCATTTCTCGCTCATATTCCAATCCCCGTTCATATTTTCCCTCTGCATTTGAACCCCCATATTCTCCAAATATCCCCAGCTTGTTATTTAGGGGCGTCATGAGGAGGCTTACATTGTAGTTGATATCTGTGATTTGTTGTTCCAACCACGAAAGCCTCACCTTTGCATGATCATGAGGTTTGTTTATAGATTCCTCGACCATGAATAGGGTTTTACAATTTTTGGCCATGCCGATCTAGATCCCTGCAATATCCACAAAATACCCAAAGTGTTGAAAAAGGTAACTAGGTTTGGTCGTCATAATGACATGTAATTGTGACTTTTGTAAATGATGTAATGAAGAAAATAAAACTATTATTGTAAGCCTTTCTTCATGGGTTTCATGAGCAAGTGATTTTGTTTTAAATGGCTCCCATTGAGAGCCTTAGGATTTAACATTAGAGTCATAGAATTAATGTCATGTATGAAGAGCTCTTCTTAAGCATGTATATGAGTCAATAAAGGTGTCTAGAAGCCCTCCAATGACAAGTGACTAGTTCCAGTCTTCATTTCAGCCTTAAAATGAATAAGGATCTCATGTCGGCTCACAATATAGAGACATGTCCCTTCATACACTCAAGTCGGCTTATTTATGATGGACAACCACTACATATAATCATCAAGGTACTTCACATTTCTTAAGTTTAGAAATTTGGATCATCCTCTGAATTCAGATGGGTAATAATAATATATAGTTAAGATCTCTAGAACATAGACTAATTCAGATGAAAGGAGTAGCAAGTAAAAATGGTGATGGAACAATGAAAAAGTCTAAGGGATAGATACATGTACAGTGATTCAGATATCTCTCTCTGAATTTTGGATGAGGCTATAGTCATTAAAGTTCAGATGTTTGAATTCGGATAGATAGAGGCAAAATGAAGTTTGGATACATGTCTGTGTTTTTGGATGAGTAGTGGCAAGATATCTTTGTGGAAGCTACAGTATAATGTTGTCTCATAGTAAAGGGAATTTGGATCCCTATGAGATTCATATCATAGAGAAGGGAGAACAATTCAGTTAGGTCAGCGAGGAGTGATGAAGAGACAACGGAATTTTGGAGCTATTGTTTAGTGTTGTATTACTGTGTTTTAGTGCTATTGCAGAGGTCACATTTTGGAGACACTACATTGACATGTCTCGGTGCCATCTTTAGTGCATCTATAGATCATTGAGGAGATGATATCAACATTAAGTAGGTCGAAGAAGAAGAGGAATCAAGAATAAGAAAAGAGAAGAGAACTAGCGTCTTGGTCTTGGAGTGGCTTATAGGTCAAGGGTCTTGGTCTTGGCATTATTCAATTGGAATCTCTATAAGAAAAATTTGTGCAGGTTTTCCTCTCAAAGAGAGAGGTTTTGGCCCTAGCTAATAACCTGCTTGTTGTGTTTCTTGTCATTTTTGTTCATGCATTGGTTACTGTTTGATGAAGAATAACACTAATAATCTAACATGAAGAAGATCTTAATCTAAGCAAGTAAAAATCATTCACTAATAATCATTAATCAAAGAGAAATCACCTAATGCCAATGCCCTAGATTTCTCAACATGGTATTATATCTAAGGTTCTAAAGTCAAAGGAAGGGCATATAATAAAAAAGACACTCAAGGATTGAGTTTCGAGAAAGACATCTAAGCAAGTCGAAGGTTATCAAAGAAAAATATCAAGATATACATTGAATAATAAAACCCTAAATCGAAGATGCAGTCTACAACAACAAAAGTTTTGGATCCTCTAGTCATCGTAAAAAGACCACAAAAACCCTCACCAAGTTATCTATAAATCAAGGTAGCTCGAAGGATTTTAAATACGAAGATCACATCATCTTGGAGAAAGTTGAAACCCTAGAAGCAATTATGATTTGCACTCATTCACTTCCAAATTAGTTGAAGTATTTTGAAAGCAAGAAGGCATTATCATGAGGAAATTTCCCTCTCATTGAAGCAAGGATCCTCTCCTTTCCCTTGAATAAGATCATCCAAGGAAGCAACAAAGTCATCCTCATCACTCACCATCATCAAAAGGAGCTAGATCAAAAGGTGTTGTAATAAAAGGAGCAATCTCCTTTATTGAAGAAAGGTCTTTTCATTTGGAAGAAGATAATCTAAGAGGGAGCACTAATACATCTTCTTCAACCATGGTCAAAGTAATCAAGTTGAAGATTTCATCTTCACTTTTCTTTTTTGCTAAAGCAAGAGATGTGCCTTCTTATCATTATATCAAATAAAATTTACAATATGAACAAACTTCTTCACTCTAATGGTCTCAAGCCAAAGATAAGTGTAAATCTAAAGGCTAACCCTCTGTTTACAAAATTACCCTCCCAACCCTTTTTGCATCCAAACCACGAAAAAACATCGGGCAGCTTAGGTGCTAAGAGCCCTCCCCTTGTGAAACCACAAATACAAACCCCTTCCCAACTTTCAAACACTGCCGTTTGATCTTTTCTTTGATCTAACGGTCGAGTTATCTCTCTCACCAAGGATAGGTAAGCAGATTATCCCACGGGCCCCACAAAACGGATCATTCCATCCTGAGCGTTGAAATCCTTTGATCCATCGGACGGCTGAGATGAAAATCGTGCGCTTGAAGTCGTCGACCTTTAGGGAGCGGGGAGAGTGGTTTTTGGACCAGGCCCTCCACCACGTGTCAAGCAATCTATGGCATCGCTGCCAAAAACGGAAACGAATTTAATCATGAAAGCGGTGCGATCGATTCGAAACCACTCCAGAGGTGGTTTTGACTTCAGCAACTGAAAAATTGAGTGATGCGGAAGTTTTGGTTGCTGCTTTCTTCGATCAGGGAAACTCTGTCGCCCGTCACTGAGCATATTTCTGATTGTGATCAACTGAACCGCTAACCTTGGCTTACCTTCCATTGTGTACCTTTGTGTCCACCCTTGCGAAGCCCTCTGACCACTGTCCAACGCTAGTTGGAATCTATCATTTTGGTTCTATACTCTTCTTTGTCCTCCTTCGCCTGGTTATGACAGAGTTTTTTCAAGTTGCTCTGCGCCATTGCGTTCCACCTCCTTAAAAATGCGCTGTCCTTGCAGCTGACACCTTGGTTGGCTAGAATGTCTGCCAATTTATTGGCCTTTCTCCTTACATGAATAAATCTGAGAGCACGAAGTTCCTACAGATGTACTTGAATTCTATGTAGAACCCAAGTTAGCCTCCAGTTCTTTGTGACCTTTTCCGACCCTGTTCCATTACTGATTCTCTTGGCTGCGTTTATGACTAACTTTGAATCCGCTTCTATTATAATATTTTGGCAATCGTTCTGTATCAAAAATTCTAAGCATTGTTCCAAAGCCATTAGTTCTGCCATGTTGTTAGTGGCTTTTCCTAAGTGTCCATGGAAGAGGGAGATTATACTACCTGTATCATCCCTTAGAACTCCCTTGAAGCCTGCTTCTCCCGGGTTGCCTTTGGAAGCTCCATCAATGTTGTACTTTAAAAACCTTCAGGGGGAGGATGCCAAAATTCATCCACCCTATCTCTCAAGCTTGCTTTCCTGTCTAGACCTTGAGGAATAAACCCCAGCATGTCTAACAACTGGAGGATTCTTACCTCTTCTACTGAGGGAGGATTCTTGGGGAGATTACTAACCGTGGTGCCAACTGTCTCCTTAAGTTGTTTTACGATTAGCTCCACCAGGATGAGTGAGTCAGTCTTTACCTCTTTGAATATTCCTTTGTTCCTTTCTTTCCACACATTCCATATAATGAAACTTGGCAAGACTTCCCAGGTCGAATTGACAACTTCGTTATCCGAAAAATTATTCCTCCAATTTTTTAGAGTGTTAGCAGTACTTTCTTTGTCTCTATCAGACTGTTTGAAGATGTTGGTAAAAAAATTCCATATCTTGTCGGTGAAAATATAGCTGTTGAGAAGAAGCTCGATAGTCTCCTCTTGGGTCCCACAAAGATGACATCTGGAGGGTCCTAGCATGCCCCTTTTTTAAGGTTGTCCCAGGTTAAAATTTTTCTGTGGTGAACTAACCACATGAAGAGTTTGATTTTCATCTAGCCTTTGTGCCTCCAAAGCTTCTGCCAAGTATTATTTGGAGCTTGGGGTTCCAGATCAAGGAGAAAACCTTTAGCTTCCTTAATATTAAAGTTGCCCTCTTTGTTGTTACCCCATCTTAGTTGGTCTTGCCCTTTCGTTACTCTGATCCAGCAATCTCTTGAGGGACTCTGTTTTACTGTTGAGTGTCCTATCCTCTCCGCTCTCTATTTTTTTCCAAATTCTCCACTTTCCTACATTATGTGGATTCTCCCAAAAGTCTTTCACCTTTACTAATCCTTGATTGTCAGTCTCTTGTTTGAGGCCTAACTATTCTTCCTTCAGTAGAATAGGTTCTTGTTTCCATTTATCTTCCCAGAAAAGTGCTAGATCTCCCTCTCTAATTTCCCAGAAACTATTTTTTTGAACCACTTCTTTGTTCTCCCAGGCCTTGTTCCATATGGGGGATCCTTTCACTGTACCTGTCATGCATATGATATCAGTAGCCGACCAGGCATTGGCATATTTTTCCTTCCAGATTCTTGCCCATTGAGCTTTGGAATCCTTAACCCATCTCCACCAAAGTTTGGCTCTTAGAGCCTTGTTGAGAATCTCTGGTTTGTCCAAACCCATGCCTCCTTGGTTCTTGGGTTTGCAGATCTTTTCCCATGAAACTAAAGCCCATTTTTTCCTTGTTTCCTCTTTGCCCCAAAGAAAATCTCGTTGAATATTCCGAAATTGCTGTAAGACTCCTATTGGAGCTGGGAGGGCTGATAGCATAAAGATTGGGATAGCTTGGAGAACTGCTTTAGTAAGAACCAGTCTACTAGCTAAATTTAAAGATCTGTTTGTCCATTTCCTAACCTTGTCTTGCATTTTAGTTGCTACTGTATCCCAGATACTCTTGTGTCGGGGCTTAGCTGTAAGAGGAACTCCAAAATACTTGGAGGGAAGGGAATCTCTTTGAAAGCCTAAAATTTTGGAGACATTTTTCTGGATGGCAATATGAGTGTTAAAGAAAAAGACTTTTGATTTGGAATGGTTTACTTCCATACCTGTAGCCTTCGCGAAGTCATTCAAAATTTGTTTGTAAGCAAGTGCTTCTTTAACTGTGGGGATTCCCTGTAACATGGTATCATCAAGAAACTGTTGATGAGTCAGAACTTGCCCATTCTCCGAAAGTTGGAGTCCTTGAATTCTTCCCATTATTTGTGCATGCTTGATAGACCGCCCCAGCCATTCCATCACGAGGATGAAGAGAAAAGGAGAGAGCAGATCACCCTGTCTGAGACCCCTAGAAGGGAGAAAAAGTTCAGAGGGAGAGCCATTCACTAAAATTGAAAAACTGGATGACGTTACAAGTGCCATGACCCATCTGACCCAATTATGATCAAAACCAAACGCTGTGAGCACTTTTTTGATGTATATCCAATTCACTTTGTCATATGCTTTGGCTATGTCTAGTTGCATGATCATGCTCGCTCTCTTGTTGCATGTTAACCAGTGAACCACCTCGTGAGCTTGAATTATGTTGTCCAGAATTTGTCTTCCTTCTATGTACCCTGTTTGTTCCATGGAGATAAGCGTGGGTAGTAGGGGTTTGAGTCTGTTAGCCACAAACTTGGAAATTATCTTGTAGATAACATTGCATAAGGCGATGGGCCTATATTTCTCTGGTGTTTGAGCATTATCCTGTATTGGAATAAGGGCAATAAAGGAGGTATTGAGAGCTTTCAAAATGGTCTTGTTCTGCTTGGAGTCTTCTAATATCTCTACAATATCCCTTTTAACAATATTCCAGCAGGCTTTGAAGAAATCCACATTAAATCCATCTGGACCTGGTGCCTTGCCATTTTACATTTCCTTTAGGACCTCACTGATCTCCTTTTCAGTTACAGGTCTGTTGAGATTACCATTATCCTCTCTGGATACCAGTTTAGGTATGTGTTTAATTAAGTTCTTAATGAAAGTTTCTCTTCCTGAAAAGTTTTCCTTGGCCATGTCCCGAAAATTCTTTACTAACACTGCATCTATCTCCTCATGGGATTGATGAATTTGGCCATTCTAGTCCTTAATCGAAGAGATTTTGTTGTGAATTCTGTTGGCGATGCTAGATCTGTGGAAAAATTTAGTATTTCGTTCTCCTTCTTTTAACCATTGAACCCTAGATTTTTGTTTCCAAAAAATTTCTTCTTGTTTACACATCATTTCCCATTCTTGGTGATATTTCTCTACTTGATCATTTTTGTCTTTATCAAAGCCATTCTTGATCAAAGCTTGATTGAGCTCTAGGATTTTGTTTTCCACCATTTTTTTTACTTATGAAAATATCGCCAAATTCCTTTTGGTTCCATCCCTTTAACTTCTGCTTGATGTGTTTTAATCTTTTATGTAGCAGAACATAGATGATCCCTGAATCTGTAGGTCTTCAACCCACCATTTACCAATGTTGCTGATGAAATCCAGGTGTGAAAGCCATATGTTTTCAAACCTGAACGGTTTGTTTCTTGGGGTGCCAATGCCCTTGATCTCCATTTGAATCGGCCAATGATCTGAGCCTCCAAAAGGAAGACTATCTGCTATTATTTCCTTGTCTATAAGCATGAGCTCTTCAGAGATCATGAATCTGTTTAGCTTGGAAGCTACCTGGGAATCCCCTCGTCTTTTGTTATTCCATGTGCAAAGACCATTGTTAGTCTCAATATCCACCAACTTCATGTTTTCAGAAAAACATTGGAAAGCTGAGGAATCTTTGTTTAGTGCTCTTGTACCCCTTTTTTTTCTTCGAGAGAGATATAATCATGTTGAAATCTACTCCTATAACCCACGGTAGCCCTGCAAATGTGTTTCGAAGGTCCACTAAGGAATCAATAAACTTGATTTTGTCATCTAACCTTTGAGGGCCATAAACATTCGTTACAAGATAAGTGTCCCTGTCTCCTACAGGCTGTATAACAACTGATAAATAATTTCTTGATGCCTCCGCATCAATAATACCTATTTTTTGGGGATTCCAGAGGATGAGGATACCCCCTGCTGTATTTTTTTCTTTGACTTCTATAAACTAAAATCTGCTGAGCCACTTACTGTGGATTTGTATTATCTTTTGAACAGAGCATTTCTTTTCTTGGACAAAAATTATATCCAGAGCTACCTATTTTTTTTTTTTACAACATTCTCTATTTTCTTTTGCTTCCTAGACCTCTGATGTTCCAAGTTGTAAACTTCATAATTACAGATTGGTAAAGGAGTAACTGGTTAGATCTTTCATCTTACCTGAGTCTATCATGAGCTTTCCACATTCCATTAATAGCTCATTTTGCTTTTTTCTGCCCCTTTTTTTCCCCAGGTTTCTTGGAGCTAATCTTGGAGCTGATTTTACTACTTTCATTCCGTGGTTGCTCTGTTTTTCAATGTTGTTATCTTCTACCAAGCCCTTTTCCTGAGTTTTGCATAAGAATAACTGCTTTATTCTATTGCATTCTTCTTGTGGTAGAGATTCTACCCCACCCATTGCTCCCTTACTCAAGAACCCTTCCAGATCTAGGTTTTCCTTGTCAAGAATCTCTTGTAACTCATTGTCTTCCATTTCCATCTCACTCTGGGTCATTTCCTGATCCATATCCATCTCTGCTTCACTCATCATGATCCATTTCTGTTTTTCCTTTACCTGTTCCTTTACCTATTCTTCTTCCTTCTCCTGCTTATCATTTTCATCCTTCATTACTTGATTTTCAACTGCTGTATCTTCCTCCTCTTCGAGAACATGGAACTGATTCAGCCTCACTTTTTGGTCTCCACTTTGGTGTTGTTTTGGCCCTTTTTTTCCGTTTTTACCTTTGTGAGCTACTTTGTGAAAACCATCTGTTTCTTTCATTGTGTTAGGTTTGCTTTTGTTCTCTACCTTATTGAGAGGGAAGTCTTGAAGAAGGTGCCCATGTTCATGACATTTTCGACATCTAAATGGAATATGCTCATAGTCAATCATCTGCACCCATTCCTCATCATAAACCTCTAATATGACCTCGTTTGGAAGTGCTCTAGATAGGTCCATCTCTACACAAATCCTAGCGAAGGAGGTGTATTTTCCCCTTCTTGTGGCTTCAGAAGTTTTGACATACCTCCCTAGTTTATTGCCTATGGTTGTTAGTGATTCTATTTGCCAATAATCTAGAGGTAGTGAATAGAGTCTTACCCAAACCGGGACTGAGGTAAAGGTTTCCCGCTCCGGCACGAAGTCCATCATCCACGGCTGCATATAGAGCCCTGCTGCTGCATAGAAGTAGGGCCCACCTTCAAACACTCTATCTTTGTCCTCAATGCTTGCGAACACCATAGTGAAAAAAACCCTTGGATCCTAGATGAAGATCAATGTTTCCTTTAGGCTTCCAATGGTATCTCATCCATGTTTGTAAAGCCTTTTCGGTGGGCCATAGTCCCATGAATTTTCATATGATTGCATAAGTCTGAATGTGCTCCCTCTGGGCCTGCAGCTCTGGGTTATTTAAGAATACTCTGGGAGTGGTTTCAGCTCTGGGCTTGCACGGTCCCTTTTGTTTCCTGTCTTTTGTTCCCTGTATTTTGTCATTTTCCTCCTTGTCTTTTGTGCCATCCTTCTCCTTCTCCGTGTTTCTTTCTGTTTCCTCTTCCCTATTTTTTCCTCCTACCATCGTGTTACCTCTGCCTGATTCTAGAGGTGTCTTGCCCTTGTTAACCACTACCTCTCTGTAGGAGGGAGTGGAGCTCCCTCCTCTGCCTCCGTCCATGGAGAAAAACCCGCGCAGAAACCGCTCAACCCTGGTCTTCCCCTCTTTCGCTCCTTGTCTTTGAATCTCTTGATATATTTTCGAACATGTATTCGATTTCATCTTCACTTTTCAAGTAAGTATATTTCATTCTTTAATCAAAGTTGGAAAAATGACTTCATGTTTGCAAGGAGATATATAAGCTAGTTGGGTCATCGAAATTCCTTGCATGAAAATGGAGGATAGACCTAGTCCTTGAAGAAAGTGAAGTCATTGAACACATCAATGAAAAAGGTCTACTTTGAATTCATGGAAAGGGATTCTTATGAAAAGTCCCCTCATATAACAATATTGGAGACATCAAAGAGATGTATATGATAAGCTCGTAAGAATATTCTCTGAAGATGCGATAAAGAAGGTCACATGACTTAGATCTGATCTACACAAAATTGAACGTATCAAAGAATGAAGGGATATATTCATAAGATATCAATTGCAAGATCTGGGAGAGATGATAAGAAGATAATCATCATTGTTCTAAATGCACTAACTGATGAACAAGGTAACAAATGTCCATGAGGATAAGAAAGTTGCCTCATTCAAAAACTTGTGGTTTCTATGCAAGATAGAAGAAGATAAGTTGAGGGAAAAAGTGTTGAAGATTAATGGACTCAAAAATTTGCAGGAAGGAAAGGGAAGTTTGGTCCTTGGAAAATAAAGAAGAGCATAGTTGAGATTCAATTCCACGGATGTAAAAAATTATGTACATTACAGGAAAGATTGTCTTAAAGGGACAATATCAAAAAAGAGAAGAAGTCCACATCATCGAAGAAGTGGAGGAAGCTAAAAAGAAGTCCAAGAAAAGAGGAAGTAAGAAATATCTACCATGACTAATATAGTCTCAATCACAAAAGGTCTGAGATAGCTTATAAATATTATGTTATAGGATATGGCTATAATAAATAATACTATGCATCGTGGCATCATGGAAGCATTAGAAATAAGAGTTCATGACATCACCATAGGAAACATGAAGGATGTTAAGAAAAAAATCCATGGTAGTCAAATATGAAGGATATAGCTCTTGGGAACCTCATTGCAAACTTAAGGAAAGGAATAAGTCATCCAAGACAAGGCTCATTATACATCAAGTCAAAAGGAAACATCTTCCGGATAGGGATATGCAATATCCTCAAAATTCTTTGATGGAATCCTCATCGGAGGGTTCACCGATCTAGAGAGGAAGCAAGTGTTTCACCAGGGACTCCAACTTGTGGAGTTCATAGCATGATGGTATGATGACATAAGATATGAAGTAGATCAAGGGGTTGAAGATATTTTCAATCAATGAAGCTGATGAAAGAAGCCTAGATGACCTAAAGGTAAATGAGATATGTATGCTTGTATTTAATATTGTAATGTCATATCATATGGTTGTAGATAACATGGATCAATACTTATATATTGAGAATCATGATCAAGGGAAAATGATCTCCTCCTCTGAAAGGACGCAGGAAGGCATAAGTCACACTAGACGAAATCAACATGATATGTCCTCATATGAAGTATGAGGTAGTTGACTACAATTAAGGAAATCTGATTGGAAGATCCTGGGAATGGAAGGTGTGAAGAAAGGAAGGAAGAGATCATGAGATATGCAGCCATGACAAAGGAAATCAACATCAAAAAGAGCAAGAAGATTTGCCTAGGAAATCTCCCGAAAAGATATGAAGACTCTGATGGAAGTCTGAAAAGATGGAGACCCTTGACAATGGATATCTTTGCGAGATGTGTCTACATGTATGAAGGATGCTGATACCTACAAGAAGATGTCATGATGAAAGACCATCACAAAGGTAATTTTGATTTAAGTATTCATTTCTTATATTTGTCCAAATATTTGGATGGGCTTATGCATGATTGCCAAAGGGAAGAACTGTGGATGTCTTCCTAGAGGACCATGTAGAAAGATGTAAGATATTTTTTAAGAATAAATCATGATGAATGTAGCATGACATGAAGCAAGAACAAATGTAGATTGATTGATCACTTTCTGATGAAAGGAATGATGACATGACTAACTCATGGGTGAAAGTGATGGATGGTCTGTGCCCTATGAAGAAGTCCCAAAAAGATGAAGACTCAGTGACAAAGAAATTCCTGACATCGAAGGAAGGAGTTCTTCAAAGCAGCTAGTTGTTCCATTATCTCCACCCAAGGAGCTGCCATAGGTTCCTAATTAAGAGGGAGCCTAGAAACAAGTTTCTTACTTAGAAGAAACTTGGAAATTCCTAAGCTGAGAGGGAGCTTAGTTACATTCCTTGTGTAGGAATGAGTACATTTCTTTATTGGAATAAATATGTCCTCTCTAATCAAGAGGGAGAGATAGACACATCATTCTTATCTTCAAATGGGAATACAAAATGGAGGATTGGGTAATCATTTGGTTATCCGATACTCTTTGAGGATGATATAGGGCATCCAAGATAAGAGTAGTCGTGGAGGACCAATATTATTTGAGGATTGGGAATCCAAGATAAAAATAGTCCTCATGGAACACACCCTGAGAACTCGGGTAGGGTATGTTCCAGGAGAGACAATGATGAGAGTGTCTATAAATCATTGGTCTCGCCAGCATTGAGCTCAGATCTTGTGGAGAGATAGAGCTGTTAGTCAAGGCCTTGATATGTGAAAATGTTGGTTGATATGATGCTATACAAATGAGTTACCAATCCAACTATATTCTTATGAGAAATTCTTAAGATTGAGAATGACCCAGTACCATTATGAATACCTCCTTATTTAAGAGGGAGTGTTGAAAAATGTAACTAGGTTTAGTATTCATAATGACATGTAATTGTGACTTTTGTAAATGATGTAATGAAGAAAATAAAATTGTTATTTTAAGCCTTTCTTCATGGGTTTCATGAGCAAGCGATTTTATTTTAGATGGATCCCATTAATAGCCTTGGGATTTATCATTAGAGTCATAGAATTAATGTCATGTATGAAGATCTCTTCTTGAGCATGTATATGAGTCAATAAAGGTGTCTAGAAGCTCTCCAACAATAAGCACTAGTTCCACTCTTCATGTTGGCCTTAAAATGAATAAGGATATCATGTAGGCTCACAATAAAGAGACACGTCCCTTCATAAACTCAAGTTGGCTTATTTATGATGGACAACCACTATTATAGGAATCAATGTACTTCACATTTCTTAAGTTCATAAATTTGGATGGGTAATAATAATATACAATTCAGATATCTAGACCAAAGACTAATTCGAATGAAAGGAGAAAGGAGTAAAAATTATGATGGAACAATGAAAAGGTCTAAGGTCTAGCTACAAGTACAATGATTCAGATATCTCTCTCTGAAGTTTAGATGAGGCTACAATCATCAAAGTTCAAATCTTTGAATTCAGATAGACAGAGGTGAAATGAGGTTCAGATACATCTTTGTGTTTTCGGATGGTCAGTGGCAAGATATCTATGTGGAAACTACAGTACAATGATGTCTCATAGTCAAGGGAATATGGATCCCTCTGAGATTCAGATCACATAGAAGGGATAACAATTTAGATAAGTTAGCGAGGAATGATGAAGAGACAACGAAATTTTGGATTTATTGTTCAGTGTTGTATCACTGTGTTTTAGTGCTACTGCAGAGGTCACATTTTGGTGACACTACATTGACATGCCTCGGTGCCATCTTTAGTGCATCTACAACTCATTGAAGAGATGATCTCAGTGTTAATTAAGTCGAAGAAGAAGAGGAATTAAGAAGAAAAAAAGAGCAGAGAACTAGTGTCTTGGTCTTGGAGTGGCTTATAGGTTGAGGGTCTTGGTCTTGGCATTCGTCAATTGGAATCTCTATAAGAAGAATTTGTGCGGGTTTTCCTCTCAAAGAGTGAGAGGTTTTGGCCCTAGTTGATAGCTTACTTGTTTTGTCTCTTGTCTATTTTTTTCATGCATTCGTTAATATTTGATGAAGAAGAACACTAATAATCTAACATGAAGAAGATCCTAATATAAACAAGTAAAAAACATTCACAAGCAATTGCTAATAGAAGAGAAATCATCTAATGCTAATGCCCTAGATTTATTGTTAGGATATTCTGACACATAGGAAATAGTTAAGTATAACTTGGTCTAATGTAGAGTTAGGTAAAGTGTGTTTCTTTACTATGTACATTTGTAACTTACAATCCGATGGTCATGATATGTTCTAGACATTAAGTGATCCGACGGTTCATTCTCTCCTCGGTATTACCGACACTTGATCCGTGGCATAACACCCAATTGGTCCATGATCTCTATTTACAGAGCATGGAGGGTCATTTGTAGGATCACCGTTCATGAGAGAAGCTTATGTAATTTTTTTTTTAATAAATTATCTTAAGTGGCCGCGTTGGCTCAGGTTGTGGACTGTTTCCCTCTTTGAGGGTTTTAACCACGTCAAGAATACTGGTGTATTAATTTGTGATCTGTTTTTGAGCGGTGTCCTTTGGTCTTCTATTTGAGGAACTTAAACTATAAATTCCTACATGGTATCAGAGCTATTTGAGGGCCGCATCCATTGGTGATCCAAATCCGAAGCCAGTGCAACTGCATTCGACTGTCGTTTCCTAAATCTATTGTTTCTGACTGTTTTCGGGCTGAGGACTGCTCTATTGTGTTAGGAGCATCTGTTCCAGTGAGGAACCCATTTCGTTTCACGTGAAAAGGTTTCCGGTAGCCCTAGCTACGTCATTTTTAAGATATGGATGTATACAGTCTTTATTTGCAGTTTTAGTTATTCATTTCTCTGTTTATTTCAGTTTATTTAGCTCCCTGTTTTTTATTACCGGATCTATACCTTTCATTTCTGCGTATGCTCTTTGCCCCGCAACTCTGTGCGACCTCGGCAATATGAAATGCTCTTTTCCGCTGTGCCTTAGTGTGATCTCGGAAAATCAGAAACATTGAGGAAAATATTTAGTTTTTGGTGAAAACTAACTTCAAGCCATAAGCTTTGGTTTTTTTTTGCATGCCTGTGTTGGTTGTGTGGTTTTTTGTTTTGTAGGCAAAAATAGTTTTTTCAAGTAAGCACGCACCCTAAAGCTTCAATGACTAAAAAAAAAAAACCTTCATTTTTTCCAAAACTTACAAACCTTTTAAACTAGCTCACTTGGTCCAAAGTTGCTTTATGAAAATAGAGGTCTTGGGTTCAAGTCTTTCTTTTTGTTGAGTTAATTTTTCAAAAAACGCATGTAACTTATGTTTTAAAGTTACTTTATGTAAAAGTGTTGTCACCCATTATAAAAAGTGAGTCACTTATAATTCTAAAGTCTCTTTATCTTTTATTTAAGTTACAATTTAGTAAGTATCTCATAAAGTACCATTGTAAAAATGACTTTCACTTATTTATAAAAGTGGGTCACATAAAATCTCTTTTTAAAGTGAGCTAATTAGATTAAGTTTGGAAAGGGGGAGGGGAATTTTTTTTTTTTTTCAATATAACATTATCATTCACTTCTGCACATTCACGCACTTCGTCGACATCTTCAACAACTTTTCTTCAAAAAGCCATAACTTCTTCATTCGGAAGCAATTTTCAAAGATGTTTTTTTTTGAATCGGTCTAATTTTTTGAGATATTTCCATTAGAACGCTTAATTTCAACATCTACAGCTTTAGTTCCTGTTAAAATGGAAAGTCCATGCCATATTATTCTTGATAGCACCAACTACTTCCAATGGTGGTCCTACATTGTGGATTTACTTAGAAGTAAAGGTCTTTACCATATAGCCTCAGGCCAAGAAACCAAACCTAAAGATGAAGATAAGGCAACCAAATGGGAAAATAGGCAAGATCAAACACGTGGGTTGATAGGGATGTCTATTTCTCCAAACCTTAGATTCCATATCGCAGAACTTAATACCCCTAATGAAGAAATGAAACAACTCACTAAAGTTTTTGGAATTAAAAATGAAATTAGAGCCCATCAACTTGAAAATGAGTTGCTTACGTTGGACCCCAATAATTTTTCTTCCATTGAAGATTTTTTGTCCAAGTTCAAAACCCTTAGACTTCTCTTGGAAGGTGTTAAGGTTAAGAAAGAAGATGGTAGCCTTATCTATTCGATTCTTACTTTGTTGGGACCAACCTACTTTGTGTTTGTTTCCACCTTCCATTCTACTAGATAAGCCTTTATTTCTCAAGGACAAGACTACAAGTCCCCCTCTTTTGATGCCTTTTGTGATTCTTTAATAAGAGAATAAGAAAAAATCTTACATCTTGGTCTTCTTAATCTTGGAAACTCTTCTAAGAAAGCCTTAGCCGCCCAGTAACAATCAAATTCAAAGAATCCTAAGAAGCAATATCCTAAAAAGAATGGTCCTAAGCCAAACAAGGTTCCTAAGCAATTTCAGTCTCAAAATGAAAAATCATTTCAACAAAATGATAAGGCAAATAAAGACAAAGGCAAGAAGACTGATAGACATTGCCACTTTTGTAATTGAGATGGCCACTTAGAATCCAAATGCTTTAAGAAGATGGAAGCCTTGGAAGCAATAATGAAGAAGCATAACATCCATTTGGAGCACTCTTCAACTTCAACTTCATCTTCAAGAATAACACTTTCTGCATGCGGTTGTCAAGCATCTTGGTCTGGTTATGCACTAAATGTATCTTCTTCTTCTCATTCTCATGAGTGGCTCATTGATTTTGGAGCTTATTATCACATAGCCAAAAGCAAAGCCATGTTTTCTTCTTTAAAGGTTTGTAACACCAAAAATATATAAACAGACTCTAGCCTTGTATGTCGGCTTAAGAAATCCCTTTATGGTCTCAAGCAAGCCCCTCAGGCTTGGTATGCCAAAATAGATAGCTTTATTTTAGATACTGGCTTTTCTAGGTGTCATTCTGACAACAATGTCTACACCAAGAAAGTGGGTAAGTCTCTTATCATTCTTGTTCTTTATGTTGATGATATTATCCTTACTGGTAGTGATCCCAACCTTATAAACCATGTGAAGTCAAACCTTAAAAAGAAGTTTGAAATGACAGACTTACGACACTTGCATTATTTTCTTGGTCTTCAAGTCTTGCAATCCAAGGAAGGTATTTCCCTTTCCCAGTCCAAGTATGCCTATGATCTTCTATGCCACTTTCACATGGAAGACTGTAAGCCAACCCCTTCTCCCTTTCAGTCTAGAGCCAAACTTTCAGTCACTTGTACTTCCCCTGAAGTTGATTCTACCTTATACCGTAAGCTTGTAGGAAAACGTTTGTATCTGACCCATACCCGTCCTGAACTTTCCTTTACTGTTGGCCTTATTGCTTGGTTTATGCAAAACCCACATGAAATTCATTGGAAAGCATCTGAAATAATACTTCATTATGTTCGAGGTACAATTTAGTTTGGGATTCATTACAGTGCAGAAGAATCTACTCTATTGGTTGGTTTCACTGATTCTGATTGGGTTGGTGACCCTGATGATTGGAAGTCTATTGCAGGTTATGTGTTCACTCTTGGTTCTAGACCTATTACATGGACTTGCAAGAAACAAAGTGTCATTTCACTTTCTTCAGCAGAAGCAGAGTATCATGGCACCATAGAAGCTAGTGAGGAAGCCTTGTGGCTTCATCAGATCCTGTCAGAGTTTGGCTTTTAGCAGCAACATCCGACTACACTTTGGTGTGGTAATCAAAGTGCCATTCAACTATGCAAAGATCCAGTCCAACATCAGTGTAGCAAACACATTGGACTACACATGCACTTCATCAGAAAGTTCATTCATGACCATGTTCTTGAAGTGTAATATTGTTCAACCGATGATCAAGTTGCAGACATCTTTACAAAGGCTTTCACAGAGGCGAAGTTTACTAAAATTCGATTTATGGTTGGAGTTTAGGAAGTTGTCACTAAGGGGGGATAGGTTCTAATGCCTCCTTCCTTCTCATATTGTGTCATATTTTTACATCCTTCAATCCTATCCCAAGTTGTTCTTGAGGGGGGATGTTAGGATATTTTGACACATAAGAAATAGTTAAGTATAACTTGGTCTAGTGTAGAGTTAGGTAAAGTGTGTTTCTTTACCATATAAATTTGTAACTTACAATCTGATGGTCACGATATGTTCCAGACATGAAGTGATCCGACGGTTCATTCTCTCCTTGGTATTACTGACACTTGATCCATGGCTTAACACCCGATTGGTCCACGATCTCTATTTAAAGAGCATGGAAGGTCATTTGTAGGTTGACAATTCATGAGAGAAGCT
This sequence comes from Pinus tabuliformis, assembly GCA_031772625.1. Lineage (NCBI taxonomy): Eukaryota > Viridiplantae > Streptophyta > Pinopsida > Pinales > Pinaceae > Pinus > Pinus tabuliformis. The sequence goes on along the minus strand of CM062808.1, from coordinate 312,763,691 downwards.
TATGTAATTTTTATTTATTTTATTAATAAATTACCTGAAGTGGCCGCGTTGGCTCAGGCCGTGGACTGTTTCCCTCTTTGAGGTTTTTAACCACGTCAATAACACTGGTGTACTAATCTGTGATCTGTTTGTGAGTGCTGTCCTTTGGTGTTCTATCTAAGGAACTTACCCTGTAAATTTCCTACATTTATCAACATAAAGAAACCTGATTTGATACCAAATGATCCATAAATTTCCGTGGATATTCCAATGGACAGTTCATCACAACAAATCTGATAATATTATATTACAATTTTGAATTTTTACACTATTACAGTTTTATTAAACTTCTAAATCTGTAAATTCAAAGTTAATTAGTGCATGCATGCAAATGGAAATTATGCAGAAAAGTAAAGAGCCACAAATAATGTCACACACACACATAAGACATAATATATACTCTGGGAACCCTTTTAGGAGAAAACCCAACTGGAAGGTGAGGCGCTTCACTCTCTTTATCTCTCTGGAAATGTGGTTGCAGGTACAAATAAGTAATGCCTGTGGCTCGTAGGCTAATACAGTGCACAAATCCTCTCTGTGTGATCTACCTCCTATCTCTCTTTGATATATTTTCTCATATATGGAACAAAATTCTCTCGAAAGAATGGAATTTTTCTTCCTCCTAGTGGCTCGGTTATCACATAACCTGATAGCCTACTTGTGGTTAAGTTTTGCTACATCAACTCTTAACTAGAGTTAGAATATAAACTATTCTAGAGTCTTTTACATCAAAAACATGCTTATATCCCCTTTTCCATGGATAATGGGGGTTGACACGGCATCCCCCAGAACTATAGGTGTGAAAATAGGAAGGTCAACTTTTGAGTCGCATAAATTTTGCATACAGACTTCGATTGATGCACTTTTTTGCAGCTGGAAATATATATCTGTGTAGAATAGCATGGAAAGGTTCCATGCTAAAGCGGAAAATTTTTATCCCCCAAAAATGTTGTTTGATGCCTCAAAACACTCCTAGAAGGTTTTAGACCTTGTTTTTCCAATCTGGGTCCCACCGCTAAAAAATGGTCCCCGGAGGTGATTCCTCCACTTTTTCCACTCTGAATGCATAAAGATGGATGACAAAAAAAAATAATGATCCAATCCATATCAATATATTTGGCATTTTAGTTTGATATGGATGACATTAAGAGTTTTGAGACACTAAGGGTTGGCCATGACGTCTCAAGAATATTATAGGAAGGAAAACTAGTGCCTTGAGGAATACACTGAATCTTCTCTAGCAGAAAAGCCATGAAAAAGTCTTCAAACCGGCATATGAGTCCTTTGCAAGAATTTAAGTAGAATATAGGAACCATGAGTAATTTTCCTTAGGATATTATCAAATAGTTTGGGATCAAGAGCCCTAAGAAAGGTCTTAAACTAATACACAACTCCTTTCTAAGGGTTCTTTATAATCCTTTTGGCAGGATGCATGCCCCATGAGTAATTTTTATCAATATAAATGGTTTTTAAGGTTCAAACATGGTCAAAGGGTAAAATTAAGACCACACACCATAATTTAACCATCTCATTATCAAGAATCGTGGAAAAAATTAGAAAACCCAACATGAGCTGTCACGAGGGGATCTTTAGCATATGAGTTGGATATATGCATCAAGATGCTTTGTGCACTATTGATGGGTCTTGGGTGTTTAACCATGACCATGGAATGTAAATACAAACATTATGCATATAACTTACCCAACTCCCTTGCTAAGTTATAACACTAAAAATATAGCTTTTATACCATTATGTAAATATGTATACTGTTTAAGGTTTCAATTTTTCCATTAATATGTAAAACTATAAATATGGTCATGATAATTTAGTAATTAATGGTAGGTGTGTAAGGTTACTTCTTGAAATTGTTGCGAAGGGAAAGCATGTTTGTTGAAAATCTCAAGGATGTGGAAATGTTTTGAGGAAAAATTGTGTTCTTATTTGAATTGTTTTAGCGCTTCCCAAACCTTGAAGGATGGCCCATGCATGCCTCTAATGTGCCTTCCACAATGATTTTAATCCATGTTGACAAAGTGTGATTTCCATTAATATCATATCATGAACAACATGTGCAAACCATAATAAATGCACTCTCTAGTGGATCTTTGTGATTAGAATTGGATAAGGACACCATTAGAAGGCCATGTGCACCGATGATGGCTCATGGACACCTAAGTAAGGTTAAGGAATTAAAAAATTTCCTTTGGATTTTAATAATTCTTCGTAAGATTAATAATAATGAATGAGTCCTCAAAACAATAGATGAGTTCTTTTTAGTGGTTCCTTGCAAATCTCAAACTAGGAGAGATCCAGACATGCACCATGAATAGGTTTTGTGCATTGGAAATGAATGTCATGATTTAAACATGTTTTGGAGGGGAAAAAAGGGCCTTAAGCTTGAACTTAATATTCTTAAGCTAAATTTCATGAACAACACCTCGAAACCATGATAGAAGCCCTTTGTAGGCCATCTTTGGATTTGAGTTGAATATGGATGCTATTACAAAGTATTGACTACTAGGGATGGGTCTTAGGTCCTTGACCATAATTAAGAATGGGAAATAAGTGCCTATAGCAATAAAACTTATTTATTAGGCCCAAAATACAAGGAACAAGCCTTGAACTTCCACATATGACCTCTATATGGAATCATTCACCTCCATGTGATGCCATGGCTATATTATTTGTAACTAGGAATGGGTCTTAAGGTTTAATCAAACTTAAGGGAGGATAATAAGGGCCTTTCTTTATTGGTGAATTTTATCATGCTCAAGCAATGTGAATAACGTCTACAATCCATGAACCATATTAGGCTATAGTTTCATGAATGCATTCTTGAATAACTACATGGTCCCCCTATACTGTATCTCTAACCCACTAGAGGGATATGAGTGCCATGTTTAAACCATAACATAGGCCCTAAACAAGAATGTGTCTTGGACCCACACTAGAATTGTTCTTAGGACCATGATTGGTGTTCTTTAGCATTTGAGTGGGACATAGATTACATGAATATGTTTTATGTAGTGAAAATGCGTCTCATGGCCTAAACATGGTTAAGGGGGAAAATAAGAGGCTTTATCCATAATTGAACCTTTTGAGCTTAAATTTCATGGTTAAGGGAGGAAATAACTTAGGCCATAGGTCCTAAACATAGCTTATTGTTCTTGATTTCCATAAATTATACCTACAACCCATAATACAACCACTCTTAGGGAATCTTTAACATATGAGTTTAATAAAGATGAGATTAAGAGTTTTTAGACACTAAGAATTGGCCATGAAGTATTAACAATATTATAGTAAGGAAAACTAATGCCTTGATGTATACTTTAATCTTCTCCAGTAGAAGAGCCATGAACAACTCCTTAAACCCCTACATAATTCCATTGTAAGCCTTTGAGTAGAATATAAGAACCATGAGAGTAGGGAGCTCCGCATCAAGCATGATGAACTAGGGTTTACAACAGGGTTTCAGAGCTGGTCAACATGGAGGGACAAGGAGGGGGGAGTTCCACTTCCTCCTATATTCATGTAGTTTCGAACCGCTTCAAGAAGCCAATGGAGACAGGAATGGGGAGCATCAACATTGAGAAATAGGGAAACATCAGATCTCAGGATCAGGAACAGGAAGAGAATCACGAGGAAGGCAGAAGACAAAAGAGAATAGGAGGAGGCAGTCAGAGAGTGGAGCACAAGAAAATGACAGGAATATGGAAACCTAGGTCAACCATCACACCCCAGGTTGTTTTAAGTGACCTAGAGCTTCAGTTGCACAGAGATCACATGGCGACTTATGCAGTAATATGAAAATTTATGGGAATATGGTCAACTGAGAAGGCTTTGTATGATTGGATAAAGAACCACTGGAAACCTAAGGGAGAAATAAATCTTCACCTTGGGTCCAAGGGTTTCTTCACAGTTGTGTTCACAAACTTAGAGAACAAAGACAGAGTATTCGAAGGAGGACCATATTTTTACACGGCTGCAGGCCTCTATATGCAATCATGGGTGATGAATTTTGTCCCGGAACGAGAGACATTCACATTAGTGCCGGTATGGATAAGAATCTACTCCATACCTTTAGATTATTGGCTGCAAGAATCCTTAAAAGCCATAGGCAATAAACTAGGTCATTTTTAAAAAATATCAGATGCGACTCTGCGAGGGAAATGCACCTCCTTTGCCCGAATATGTGTAGAAATGGACCTATCTAGAGCACTTCTGGACGAAATCACTCTATAAGTTTATGATGAAGAATAGGTGCAGGCGGTGGACTACGAACATGTCCCATTCAGATGCCACAAATGTCATGAACACGGGCACCTCTTCAAAGTCTACCCATTGAACAAGATGGAGAACAATATTAAAACCAACACAGGCAAGGATACTGAAGGCTTTACCAAGGTGGGAGGAAGAGGGAAAGGAGGGAAAAAGAACCAAAAGAAAACCATTGAGGAGCAAAAACCAAGTTATAACATCTTCAAAATATTAGAAGAAGAAGATGGGAATAATGGGACGAACCAGGTAATGGAGGATAGTCCTGCAGAAAAGGGAAAATATGATAACATGGAGGATACACCTGAAAACAATAAACAAAAGGAGGATTTGCCTAGCACTATGGAACTTGACAGGGACCATGAGATGACCCCAAGCGAGGTTGGAACAGAGGACCATGAGCTACAGGAAATTCTTGAAAGGGAGAATCTCGATCTAGAAAAGTTCCTGGAGCAAGGAATTACCAAAGGGGTTGATTCCCTACCACAAGAGGAGTATGATAGAGTACAAAAACTCTTCCTTTGTAGATCTCAAGCAAAGGGCTCTAGAGTCAAAAGAAACCATGATAGCCAGGAAAAAAAAGGGGTTAAAACTATGGAGGCAACACTGGGACATGATACCAAGAATCCAGGCAGGAAAAGAGGAAGAAAAAGACAGAAAGAGCTACTGATAGAGTGTGGGAAACTCATGATCAACTTAGGTAAGATGAAAGATCTTACCAGTTACTCTTTTACAAACCTTTCTTAATGAAGCTCACCACATGGAATATTAGGGGACTAGGAAGTAAAAGGAAACAAAGAAATCTTAGCAATAGAATAAAAGAAGAAAACCCAGATATGATGTTTATCCAAGAAACAAAATATTCAATAGATAGCATAAGAGAAATACACAAAAAATGGCTCATCAAGTATGAATATCTAGAAGTTAAAGTAGACAACACAACAGGAGGAATTCTTACACTTTGGAAGCCCCAGAAGCTTGGAATCCTAGATGCTGAAGCATCTAGGAACTACCTATCGATGGTAATCCAAACTTTGGGTGACAAGGAAGTCTATTTGTTCACAAATGTCTATGGTCCTCAAAAACTTGAAGACAAACTCAAGCTTCTCATCTCTCTAGAGGAGCTAAGAGAAAGATATCCTGATATGCCCTGGATTCTGGGAGGTGAATTCAATATGATCAGATCTCTTACGAAAAAAAAAGGTGGGACCTGAACACTAGGTAGAGACTCCATAGCCTTTCAGAACTTCCTAAATGACATGAGGCTAGTGGATACGGAGACAAAAAATGGCACCTTTACCTGGAATAACAAAAGGGGAGGGGCTTCTCAAGTTGCCTCTAAGATTGATAGATTTATAATCTCTGAGGACCTCATTCTCACAGGCCTTGACTTGTCTACTTTAATCCTCCATTTTGGAGGCTCGGATCACTGGCCCATCCAACTAGAAGCTTCTTTTATAGGCACTCCGAGAAATAGACCTTTCAGGTTTGAGAATATTTGGCTCACACACCCTGACTTCATCAGCAATATTGAAAAATGGTGGACAGAAGACATGCCAGTTCAGGGAACTACTATGTTCCTTCTACACCAGAGATTGAAACACATCAAACTCTGGCTAAAATATTGGAACGAAAATGAGTTTGGAAATATATTCAAAGCCAAAAAATAAGTTGAACATAAACTATAGGGAATTAACCAGTTCAGGGAACTACTATGTTCCTTCTACACCAGAGATTGAAACACATCAAACTCTGGCTAAAATATTGGAACGAAAATGAGTTTGGAAATATATTCAAAGCCAAAAAATAAGTTGAACAGAAACTACAGGGAATTAACCAAGTCCTCATCTTAGATGGTTTTACTGAGGAAAGGAAAATACAAGCTGACTCTCTCCAATAGGAATGGGAGGAAAAATGCAAGCAAGAGGAGATATTTTGGAGACAGAAATTGAGAGTGCAATGGTTAAAAGAAGGAGAAAGAAACACAAAGTTTTTTCACAAGTCAACCATGGAACACAGGTCTCATAATAGGATTTCAAAACTCAGAGATACTCAAGGAAAACAGCTCATCACCCACTAAGAAATAGAATCTGCTCTGGTTCAACGTTTCCAAAGCATAACAGAGGAGCCTCTCATAGACAGATCACAATTTATCAAAAACTTCACAATGCGCATTCCTAGGTTGGTAACTAGAGAAGACAATTACAATCTTAACAAGCCAGTGACCGAAGAGGAGGTCAACGAAGTTATCAAAGAGATGCAAAATGGGAAAGCTCCAGACCCAGATGGGTTCAATGTAGACTTATTTAAAGCATGTTGGGAAATAGTCAAACATGATATCCTTGAGGTAGTGGAGGACTCGAGGAGGAATAAAATTGTCTTGAGGGCGCTTAATGCCTCTTTAATAACTTTGATTCCAAAGTAGGAAAAAGCTATAACACCTGATAGATTTAGACCCATAAATTTATGCAATGTGGTGTACAAAATTATATCCAAAGTAAATGCAAACAGGCTCAAGCCCCTTCTACCAACTCTTGTGTCTGAGGAACAAACTGGATATGTGGAAGGAAGGCAAATTCTAAACAACATCATACAAGCTCACGAGGTGGTACATTCTCTCAAGAGCAATAAGCAAGCAGGTATGATCATCCAACTTGACCTAGCAAAAACTTATGATAAGCTAAGCGGGGTCTATATCAAGGAAGTACTAAAAGCATATGGATTTGACCACAACTGGATAAAATGGGTAATGGCCCTGGTTACCACAGTTAGTTTTTCAATCCTGCTTAATGGCTCTCCATCCAAAACTTTTAGGCCTTCGAGAGGCCTCAGACAAGGCGATCCGCTCTCCCCCTTCCTCTTTATTCTCATGATGGAAAGTTTAGGCTATGCGATCAAATCAGCCAAAGCAGAAGGAAAAATCCATGGTCTTAAACTCACCATGAATGGGGATGCCTTGACTCACCAACAATTTGTGGATGACATTATGCTGCAGGGTACACCCACGGTCAAGGAAGCTAAAGCTTTCAAGCAAATACTAAACGATTTTGCTATGGCTGCTGGGACAGAGGTAAGTCTTACCAAGTCAAAGATTTTCTTTTTTAATATTGACATTACTATTTAGAGAAACCTCACTAGAATTCTGGGCTTTCAAAGAGATCAGCTACCCTCCAAATATCTGGGTATTCCCCTAATGGACAAAACTCTGAGCAAGGCTGTTTGGGATTCAGTCACTAATAAACTCTAGGAGAAAGTCCGAAAATGGCCAAGTAGGTCTTTGAATCTAGCAGGTCGGCTAGTGCTAACTAAAGCTGTCCTACAAATTGTTCCTATCTTCATGTTTTCAACCCTTCCTACTCCTAAAGGAATTGTGCAACATATCAAAAATATCCAAAGAGACTTTCTTTGGGGCAAAGGTGAAGAGAAAAAGAAATGGGCTTTAGTTGCATGGGATAAGGTCTGTAAACATAAGACAAATGGAGGTTTGGGACTTCATGACCCTGAAACCCTAAGCAGAGTTTTGGGGGCAAAACTGTGGTGGAGATGGCTAAAGGAAATGGTACCCCCGTGGGCCAAGATTTGGAAACAAAAGTATGCAAATAGTTGGCAAGAAAGGGATCTCATTCGAATGTTTATGCTCATCAAAGGCTCCCACATTTGGAACAAAGCATGGGAGAATAGAGCCATTGTACAGAAACACAGTTTCTGGGAGATCAGAGATGGAAACCTAGCTTGGTTTTGGGAGGACAACTGGCAACAAGGACCTATTTTGTTAAGTGAAGAACTAGCATATCTCAAGAATGACACTGATAATAAAGGCCTACTTAGGGTAAGTGACTTCTAGGATTAGGCCAGGAACAAGGGAAAATGGAGAACATGGAAGGAACTGGTTTATAGTGAAGAGACCCCTCTGAAGGCCCAGGTAGAAGCTCTTGCAATGATCTTGGAACAGATAAAGATTTTGACATCAACATCGTCAGACCAATTGAGGTGGGGCAGAAACAACGAAGGCAACTTCAACCTTAAAGAAGCCAAGAGATTGACCCTATGGTTTGACTTACCAAACCCTGATAAGGTATGGAAGGACCTATGGCAGAACCCGCACTGGATGAAAATCAAAATGTTCATGTGGTTGGTGCATCATAAGAAAATTTTGACTTGGGATAACCTTCAGAGAAGAGGTGTAGCAGGTCCATCCAAATGCTAGCTATGTGAATTACATGAAGAAACAATGGACACCTTCTCAATCTTTTCCCTTTCACCTCCACCTTGTGGAATTGGGTGGCTTTAGTCTTCAGACAAACAGATATGGACATTTTCAGCATCACTGGAACTTTGAAGAAATGGAGGAGAAACTTCTCTGATTATGAAATAACCAACAAATATTCGAATTTGGTTCCGGGATTTCTAATATGGGATGTCTGGAAAGAACGCAACAATAGGATTTTGAAGAACAGAATGGCCTCATCCCAGAGCATCATAGCTCAGATCATTAGACAGCTCAAACAGACTGTAGGCATCCTTATAAAGAAACCCCCCGAGAACCCACCTCAAGACCAGGATGTTCAAATACTTTTGCATCTGGATCTTCAGGTGTCTTTCACCCAGGGCATAAGCAAGATTGTTAGTCACATAACAGCAGATAAGGACTTCTGGCAACCTCCTCCACATGGATTTTTGAAATTCAATATAGATGGAGCCTTTAAAGGAAACCCCAGGGTGGCTGGTTATGGCGGAGTCATAAGAGATGAGCAAGGATACACAAAAATCATCTTTCATAGTTTTTTGGGGAAAGCCACTAATAATATGGCAGAACTCATGGCCCTAGAGCAATGCCTAGAAATATTAATTGAATCAAATTTGCATCACACCATCATCGAAGCTGACTCTGAATTCATAATCAATTCGGTCAAGAAAATATGCAATGGCACAGCACAAGAAAGAGTGTCGAAACACTGGCGGTTGTTGCAGGTATATCAACGTATCCAATCCCACCTGAAAACACTGAGAACCCTCAATTTTGTTCATGTTCGTAGAACTATTAACAGGTTAGCAGATCGGTTGGCGAATGAAGGGGTACTCTGTTAAAAAATTAATAGAAGATATAACTGGATGTCGACCCCCCAGGAAAAGTGCGCGAAGACTGTTAGCAACAAGCTAACATAGACTGAGAGTACTTTCAGAGCTTGAGAAATAAACAAAGCAAAGACTAATGGAAACTGAAGAAAGAGGACCATTCACAGGGAAGAAGCAGAAGGTAAACATCAAGCAGGTTGGAAGGTTCCTGACCAACCAAGGAGATTGTGTGGCTCGGGAAAATTATTGAATATTTGCAGGAGAAATAGCTGAACTCTACTCCTCTTCTGATCAATAATAATTCTACAATTAAATTGTCCAAGAATCCAAAATTCCATGATTGAACCAATCATATCAACACAAATAATCATTTGATTCGACATCATGCAGTGACCAAGACTATTCACCTACAACATGGTTCCACAAATGAGAAAATTGTAGACACATTCACCAAAGCACCTAGAAGAGAAAAGATTGAAAGATTCAGAATGATGCTTGGAATCACAAACACCCCTTCAGATTGGGGGGGGGGGGGGTGGGATCTTATATACCTAATCCTCATGGATTAGGAAAAACTGTGTAAATATGTAAACAAAGAAATTTAAGTAGTTAGAATGGGAAGAGACCTACGAATTTGAATTCCAAAGGTCACACCTATTCATGTATATAATGATACTCACATTAATGCAATATATAACTTTTAGAGCTATTTCCCTATGCCTGATAGTAATGTATAAAAAATAAATAAATAATCACAAGAATTTATGCAACATTAAACTCCATAACCTTACAAATTTATCTATTAGATTCCACAATTTTGTAACTCCATAAATGTATCTATTATATTTTATATTAAAAAAATTAAAATATGTATTTACTTTAAACAAAATAATGATTTTAAATTACAAATCAAATTATAATAAAAATAATGTTAGATCATATTTCAATTCATCAATAATGTAAAACTTTCCTAATTTTTCACATGTTGGTAGCTCATGACGACCACAATAGTCATTATATGTTCCCTGACCATGAAAATCCCATGTGTATTCCTTGACATTTGAATATAATGCATTGAAATTCCTTAAAAAAATAAAAATATGAAATGCACAAGTATAAATAGAAGTAACAAACAATTGAATAATTGATATATAAAATATGCATTTAATGGGACTACAAATATTCCATGACTTTATAATTTAATACCTTGAAATGAATGCAACATTTTACTCTGATTTGAGAGATGGGATAAACATAATTATATGATGCAAGTACTACACCATGACTCCTATATTACAACATGAGCCAACAAATTTCAACTACAATTATGGATAATACAACAACTATGGATGGTCTATAATGAAGTAGATATTGTACCCCTGTACTATGCACTAGAGACCCATGATGATAGTGCAAAACTTGCATGACACTGTAGAGTCACCTTATTTCTTGAAGTAGTTGTGGTGATCTAGTGAGCCCTCTTAGAAACGCTAAGCCTGATTAAATGGTGTTTTAGATAAGCCTCATAATAAGGTATTTTTGTAAAACAACTCTACTTTTGTACTTTCAGAGATAATCATTAGTATCCATCCCAGTACCCTAACCCCAAATTAGCTCATAAGTGTCACTCACAGATTGTCGTCAATACCCATCATAGTACCCTCACCCTACATTAGCTTATGAGTACCACTCTATGAAGTTTCCTTCTTATCATCCAATACCACAGGGCCATTAAGAATTAGACTAGGATACTGATGTGTAGGTCCAATGTCTCCTAACAAACTAGCACAAGAATCAATCAATAATATTATCTAATTCTAAATTATTTTAAGATAATTTGATGCCATTTTCTCTTCATTTTTACCACGGTTGAAACATATCAACGTGCATGGATAGATTTGTTCACAAGGCTTGTAAAGCAAGTTATATGCTCTTTGAGAAATTTAACAAATTTTTTTTTTTTTTTTCATTATTCAATAGTTTAATTTGTTTGAATCTTTATTGTTGTTGGCACATCAAAGATGTCTATATATTATTAATATATGAGAAATATTTTACATAGCTAAAGTGTTGAAATCTATTAACATTCATTATCTATTTTTAAAGTAAATATACTTCTAAATTATTATATGATAAAGATAAAGGTATAATCTTATTTAGATGCCTAAAATACAATCATGATAGTGTTCCAAGATTACCATAGTTTTGATGAGGCTTTGGAGATTAGGAACATCAATATTGTGACTTATATTTTGAGTTTTGAATTTTGATCTTGACAATCTCCTTTTTGGCAACTTCTAGTGATAAAAACACTTCCTTTTTCAATTTTCGATCTGCATTGGTTGTCTCTAATTCTAATGATATCACTTGAATTTGATTTTTAAATTTCAAGACATTAGCCTCCAAATTATTCTATTAAGATAAGTGTTCTACACTCCTATTCTTTCATAGAAGTTTTGATATTAAATCTTTCCTCGACTATGAGCATGTCCCATTTAGGCGCCGCAAGTGCCATGAACATGGGCACCTATACAGAGATTGCCCATTAAACAAACTGGAAAGCAACAAAAAAACCACCACAAGCAAAGATCCCGAGGGTTTCATTAAGGTGGGGGGTAAGGGGAAAGGAGGAAAGCGACACCAAAATAAAGTCAATGAGGATGGACAACTGAGCCATAATAGTGTAAAATCTTAGAAGAAGAAATGAGAAACAAATTGGAAAACTAGAAATCAGAGACTAAGACCAATGAGAAGGATAGGGATACTAGCATGGAGGACATACCAGAGAATAACCAGCAATAGGATGATCTACCAAGCATTGTGGAGCTCAGCAGGGACCATGAGATGACCCCAAGTGAGGCGGGAACGGTGCATCATGAACTACAGGAGATTCTTGAGAAGGAAAACTTGGATCTAGAAAAGTTTCTAGAGCAAGGTATCACCAAAGGAGTTGACTCCCTACTAAAAGAGGAGTTTGATAGGGTTCAACAACTCTTCCTATGGAGATCCCAATCGAAAAGCTCTGGAGTCAAAAGAAACCATGAAAGCCAAGAAAATAGAGGGATGAAGACAATGGAGGAAACACCGGGGCACTCTTCCAAGAACCCAGGAAGGAAAAGAGGAAGGAAAAGACAGAATGAGCTGCTAACAGAATGTGGAAAACTCATGATCAACACAGGTAAGATGAAAGATCTAACCAGTTACTCTTTTAAAAATCTTTCTTAATGAAGTTTACAACCTGGAATATTAGGGGCCTAGGAAGTAAAAGGAAACAAAGAAATCTCAGCAGTAGAATAAAAGAAGGAAAACCAGACATGGTTTTCATTCAGGAAACAAAATGCTCGATGGATAAAATCAAAGAAATACACAACAAATGGTTGAGTAGGTATGAGTATCTAGAGGTTAAGGCAGATAACTTGATAGGAGGGATTCTTATGCTCTAGGATCCCCAAAAACTTGGAATCCTTGACGCGGAAGTGTCCAGGAACTATCTTTCGCTGGTAATACAACCTATGGGTGATAAGGAGAGTTACATGATTACAAATGTCTATGGTCCTCAAAAAATAGAAGACAAAATCAAGCTTCTAACTTCCCTTGAGGAGCTAAGAGAGAGATATCCTAATATACCCTGGATTCTGGTAGGGGATTTCAATATGATCAAATCTCTTACAGAGAAAAAAGGGGGTACCAGAACACTAGGCAGAGACTCCATTGCCTTCCAGAACTTCATAAATAACATGAGATTAGTGGATGCTGAAATAATAAATGGCACCTTCACTTGGAAAAACAAGAGAGGATGGGCTTCTCAAGTTGCCTCTAAACTAGAGAGATTCATGATCTCAGAGGACCTATTTCTCACATGCCATGACATGTCAGCTTTAATCCTTCCTTTTGGAGGCTCAGACCACTGGCCAGTCCAACTTGAAGCCACTTTTATGGGCACACCGAGGAACAAACCTTTCAGGTTTGAAAATGTCTGGCTTTCTCACCCTGACTTCACCAAAAATATTGATAAATGGTGGATGGAAGAGTTTCCCTTTCAAGGCACCAAAATGTTCATGCTACAACAAAGACTTAAACACATTAAAGTCAGACTCAAAGATTGGAAAAAAATAGTTTTGTAACATTTTCGAAGCCAAAAAAGAAGTTGAACAAAAACTTCAGGGGATTAATCAACTTATGATCATAGATGGCTTTAACAAGGAAAGGCAATCTCAAGAAGATGTTCTTAAGAAGAAATGGGATGACAGGTGCAGGCAAGAGGAGATTTTCTGGAGACAGAAATCAAGAGTACAGTGGATTAAAGAAGGGGAAAGAAACACAAAGTTTTTTCACAAGTAAACTTTGAGTCACAGGTCACACAACATAATTCTAAAACTCAAAGACTCTCAAGGGAAAGAGCTCGTCACCCACAGAGAAATGGAATATGTCCTAGTACAACACTTACATAGCATTGCAAAGGAGCCTCTCTTAGATAGGTCGGTTCATTAACAAATTCACAAGGTACATTCCCAAGCTTGTCACAAGGGAAGACAATCATAATCTCAATAGGCCAGTATCCAAAGATGAGGTCAGTGAAGTTATCAATGAGATGAAAAATGGGAAAGCTCCTGGCCCAGATGGTTTCAATGTGGAATTTTTTAAAGCATGCTCGAAAACAGTCAAACAAGACATCCTTGAGGTGGTGGAAGACTCAAGAAGATCCAGATCGGTCCTGAAGGCTCTCAATGCCTCTTTCATAGCTTTGATTCCAAAGCAGGAGAAAGCCATCACATCGGATAGATTCAGACCCATCGCTTTATGTAATGTGGTGTACAAAATAATCTCAAAAGTGATTGCTAACAGATTCAAGCCCCTTCTTCCAACTCTCATCTCAGAGGAGCAAACTGGTTATGTGGAAGGAAGACAGATTCTCAACAATATCATACAAGCTCATGAGATGGTACACTCTCTGAAACGCAACAAGCAAGCTAGTATGATCATACAGCTTGACCTAGCGAAAGCTTATGACAATCTATGCTGGACTTACATCAGGGCAATGTTGAAAGCTTATGGTTTTGACCACAATTGGATCAGATGGGTTATGGCCCTTGCATCCATGGCTAGTTTCTCAATCCTGCTTAATGGCTCGCCCTCAAGAACCTTCATGCCCTATAGGGGACTAAGACAAGGAGATCCGCTCTCCCCCTTCCTCTTTGTGCTCATGATGGAAGGGCTAGGCAGAGCAATAAAAATGGCAAGTACTGAGGGAAGAATCAAGGGTTTGAAACTCACCACAGATGGAGCAACCTCAACTCCCCAAAAATTTGTGGATGACACTATGCTGCAGGGCATTCCCATAATCAAGGAAGCCAAAGCTTTTAAACAAATCTTGAATGACTTTGCTATGGCCGCTGGTACAAAGGTAAGCCTGGACAAATCAAAAGTTTTCTTTTTTAACACTGACATTGCTATTCAGAGAAATCTTACCAGAATTCTAGGGTTCCAAAGGGATCAATTACCCTCTAAATACCTGGGAATGCCCCTTACAGACAAACCTCTAAGCAAGGGAGTGTGGGAGCCAGTCATTAATAAACTTCAAGATAAGGTCAAGAAATGGACATGTAGATATTTAAACTTAGCAGGGCACCTTGTGCTCACAAAAGCTATCCTATAGGCCATACCCATTTTCATAATGTCTGCTCTTCTTGTTCCTAAAGGAGTTTTACAACAGATCAGGAACATTCAAAGAGATTTTCTTTGGGGTAGAGGGGAAGAGAAAAAGAAGTGGGCTTTGATAGCTTGGGACAAGCTATGCAAACCTGAGGCCCATGGAGGATTAGGGCTTCATGACCTCAAAAGCCTCAGCAGAGTTTAAGGTGCAAAGCTTTGGTGGAGGTGGCTAAAGGAATCGGCAACCCCATGGGCCAAGCTTTGGAAACAGAAATAGGCAAGAAATTGGTAGGAAAGGGATCATATTCGAATGTTTGGGCTTATCAAGGGCTCCCACATTTGGAATCTTGCTTGGGAAAATAGAGGTATTGTCCAGCAACACAACTTCTGGGAGATCCGAGATGGGAACTTGGCCAGATTCCGGGAGGACAACTGGCAGCAAGAACCAAACCTGGCTAGGGAAGAACTGACTGATCTCAAGAATGACATTGACAAAAAAGGTTTATGCATGGTAAGTGACTTCTGGGAGCAGGTAAGGAACAATGGCAAATGGAGAATATGGAAGGATCTAGGCTAGAAGGAAGAGAGCCCTTTGAAAGCTCAGGCAAACACTCTTGCTATGGACTTGGAACAAAGGAAAATTTTGGTATCATCCTCACCTGACCAACTAAGATGGGGAAGAAACACAGAAGGTAACTTTAACCTAAAAGAAGCCAAACAAATAGCTCTAGGATTCGATTATCAAAACCCTGATAAGGCATGGAAGAACCTCTGGCAACACCCGCATTGGATGAAGATAAAGCTGTTCATGTGGTTAGTTAAACAAAAGAAAATTCTAACTTGGGAAAATCTTCTGAAGAAAGGTTTTGTTGGCCCATCCAAATATTATCTATGTGGCACAAAAGAGGAGACGATGGAGCACTTACTCAACCTTTGCCCCTTCACCTCAACATTGTGGGATTGGGTGGCCTCAGTCTTTAGGCAAACTGATAGAGATGGCCTCAGTAAATTACTAACACTTAGAGGAATTGGAGAAGGAACTTCTTAGGCAATGAGATCATCAACAACGATTGGACTCTGGTTCCAGGCTTCTTAATCTGGGACGTCTGAAAAGAACGCAATGGCATGATTTTCAAGGGAAAAACTTGCTCAACCCAGAAAATTATTGCACAGATATTAAGATAACTCAAAGACACTATTGGTGCCATGTTAGGGAGACCTCCTGAGAACCCGACTCAGCCCCAAGACACTCGTATACTGTTGCAGTTGGGTCTCCATTCGCTATTTCCCCATAGCATACACAAGGATGTGAGTTGGATAGACGTTGGTAAAGATTTTTGGCATCCTCCTCCTCATGGTTTCTTGAAAATTAACATAGATGGAGCCTTTAAAGGAAACCTAGGGATGGCTGGTTTTGGCAGGGTCATCAGAGATGAGCAAGGGTGCATAAAGGACGTTTTTCATAGTCATCTGGGAACTTCCACAAATAACATGACGGAGCTTATGGCCTTAGAGCAGTGCTTGGAAATACTAATTGAGTCAAATTCTCATAATGTCATCATTGAAGGAGACTCAGAATTGGTTTTTAATGCAGCCTAGAAGATCTGCAATGGAAAAGCACCTGGAAAAGTATCAAAACACTGATGACTCTTGCAGGTCTTTTAGCGTATTCATTCCCACCTTCAAACCCTAAGAATGGCTAGCTTTGTTCATGTGCGAAGAAAAGCCAATATGCTAGCTGATCGTCTGGCAAATGAAGGAGTGTTTTGCAAAGAAATTTACAGTAGGCATGCATGGGACTCGACACCCTTGGGGAAATTGCATGAGGATTGTCAAAGACAGGCGGACAAAGACATGGAAAACTTCCAAACTATTAGGACTGAACAAGAAGGAAGACTAGTGGAAGCAAGAGAAAGCGGAAGTGGAAGTCATTTTTAACCGTTAATTTTCAAAGAAGAAGAAAAGGAAAAAAAGGGGAAGATAAATGCTTAAACAGAGCTTTACACAAGGGAGAAGCACTTAATAAACATCAGGTCTCTTCGTTGGTTGTCGGCCACGAATCTTGACAGCCTGTGTAATCTAATGGCCATTGGGCGGAAAAGCAATCGAAGGTTAACCAACAAAGCGGACCCAATGCTCTTTAGTCTAACGGTTTATAATCCTCATCGAGTCCGAAAAGGCAGTTATAGACTGTGTAGGTTTTAGCTCCGATATCTCGGAGGACCGTCAGATCAATCGCCGAGTTCTACAAGCAATTGGAGCTTAAGTTTCAAAATGGACTCGAACTTTTATAAACCAATGTCTCACAATCATTTTGGGTCTGTGAACCGGGTAAAATGGGCGCAGGTTGCCGAGGTGAGAGTGTTTGTGATCGTTGGATCACACGAGATCTTAGATGGTTTCAGGTTATGGATTTGGTTACCATTTATAGGGTTAGCCCTTGTTGATCCTTACTTTATAAAGCCATGTAACATATGTAATCCCTCTTGCGGTTAATAGAAGGCTCCACTCTTATTTGACCAAAAAAAAAACTATTATAAATATATCCTTTCATTTCTCTCTACTTTTCTTAATTTTTGATAATTTTTTTATTCAACATGTACTATTTTTTTTGAATGTAGATAGAGAATAATATTTTTATTAGTTTTTTTTCTCACTTATTTATATATATTTTATAATATTTAGTATTATAAAATTTGCATAACTAAAAAATATAATATTACCATTTATATTTCATTAAATGAAAAAATAAATTTTAAATTATTATATTTATTTGAAATTCTCTTTTAAAACAATAATAAGAATCTCTAGAAAATTACTAATTTCAAAATATAAGTTACCACTATTACATTAGATACAACTTTTGGTAAATACCACTAATAAACGACCATAACATATCTGTAAAAACTTAAATGCACACACTTGAGAAACAAATTATTCATCAAACTACTTAATCTAAAATCTTTTAACATTTTTAAAAAATAAATTTATATAATATTTTATAAAATATTTTTAATTAATTTAATTTAAACATATATATTTTTAATAATAAATAAAAAATTTAAAATTAATTAAATAAAAAATTTATAATTATTATCATATAATCCATTAAGTATTCTATTCATCAACCACATAATTGTATTTTTTATATTTTATATTAAAATACAATACATTTATACTTCAAACAAAATGATAATTTTAAATTACAAATCATATTGTAATTTATTAAAAGGAATGATACACCATATTTCAACTCATAAATAATGTAAAATATTCATAATATGTTCCATAACTACAAATTCTACTTATATTCCATGGTATTTGAGTTTAAGCTTTGAGTATTTGAGTTTAGATAAATCTCATCATAAGGCGTTTTAGAAAACAATTCTACTTTTGCAGTTTCACAAACAATTATGACTACCCATCCCAATACCCTAACCCCAAATTAGCTCATGAGTGTCACTCATAAATTAAATTATCATCAGTACCCATCAAAGTACCCTAACCCTACATTGACTGATGAATGCCACTCTCAGAATTTGCTTTCTCACCATCAAACACCACAAGGCCATCAAGAATTCAAGTGGGAGAGTGATGTGTACCAATGTCTGCCAACAAATTAGTACAAGAATTAACATGTTGTATTATCCGATTCTTATTTATTTTAAGATAATTTGATGTCATTTGATGTATTTATGCAGATTTTTTTTTTTTTTTTTTTTAATAAATAATTTTATGTTTTAAATGTTAATGTTTTTGATATATTAAAGATGTTTATATTATTAATGAATGAGGAATATTTTTCATAATTTATAAATTTGGTTTTTTATTAGGATAATTATATAAGTTAAATAGTTTGTTAATATGCATCCATTTATAATAAACATCTCAAGTTAATAAAATTAAGATCATAAAATTAACTAAATTATATATATATTTGAAAAAACATGGAACAAGATTCTTATTCACAAAGATTTACCTCCATTTTACCATGGAGATTCTAGTTCATAAATAAAATTTATTACAATACTATGACTTATCAATACCGTATCCTAAAAAAATCATAACTCATTTCATAACACTACTTATAAGCTATGTTTTTAGTCTTATAATGATGGATATAGATAACTCTAATTTGGTATTTCAATATGATGTAATGTTTTGTATAACACTCAACATTCAAGGCACTAGGGATATATGGTTTACATGAGACAATTTGGGATATATGGTTTACATGAGACAATTTGTTTGCACTGTGAGGGATATATGGTTTACATGAAACAATTTGTTTTGAGTGTGATGGACATCGCCCTTATCCTGCGATCTATTTTGAACTATTTTGAACAATCTCAAAATAAACCCCAGATTGTGACTACATTTTATGAAAAAAAAACATGTCATAAACCCTAGTTTCCAACTCCATAATACTTTACATCTTCATTTATCCTTTTTTAAATTTACATTAAATTTTTACTAACATTTTTATTTAAAAACACTTCCTCCAAACTATTAGTCATATAAAAAATAACCATAAATGATTAAATCTTTCTTTTATCATCTAACTAATTTTTCCCATCTAATATTTTAATTTATCAATAAAAATATAAAAAATTAAAAAAAAATATGAAACAACTTTACTTCATACCAATAATTATAATTAAAAAAATCAGAATCCCACAATACACATGTAAATTAAAATTCCAAAAATAACAATTACACAACACACTCCACTATTCAAAATAAATATACATATAAATTGAAATTCCAAAAAATAACAATTACATAACACACTTCAATCACATATTCAAAGTGAAACATTCTTACATAACACAATTCAATATAATCTTCAAAGCTAAACATTCATCTTCACTTTGACCAAAACTAGTTTATGAATATAAATATTAGAAACATTAAAAAATATATAAAATAACTTCACAACAATAATTATAATTAAATGATTTAATTATATAAATCATTTAATTGGAAAAATCAGATTTCCACATTATAAATCTAAATTGAAATTCCACAAAAATAACAAAGTACATGACAGACTTCAGTATAACCTTCGAAGTGAAACATTATTCACTTCGAGCAAAACTAGATAAGTAATCCTGGGAAGTTCTGAATTTTAAAACCATCGCACATGGCTGCAGCAGGCATAAACTAACACTTACAGCATCACAACAAAAATAAAATTATTTACATAGTTGGAAATAATATAACTGGAAAATTGCAGAAAGAAATTCAGTCCTTATGTGAACTGAATTCTCTTTCTCTGCGACTTCTTTGGCGTTTTTGTTTGATAACCACCCTTGGGCATACTTTGCGTTTCAATCACATCGCTTGGGTTTGGCTTTCCATTGACATCACTTGGGTTTTGGCTTTTCATGCACATCTATACGGTTTGCAATATCAACCAACGCACTCCTTTCTTCCTCTGCTATAGTTGAATGCTCAATCTGTAAACATCTTTCTGCAAAATCTTCAAATTTTTTGGTTGCCTCTTTGAGATTTCGAGAAAGCAAACTCTTTTCGTTCATAAGAGAATTAATCTGTCCTCGCAATGAGTTAATTGTCTTCCTCTGTTCTTCTTTTTCGCTGAACAATTCAGAGTGTTTTTCTGTCATCTCTTCACATTTCCTGATAGCCTCTGCATGAAGTGTTTCAAATTCCTGCAATACCTTGACATGTGTTTCCTGCAGCTCTACAATTCTTTTGCTCAACTCCTCCACATTGTACTCCTGAATTACATCAGAGTTTTGTTTTACATTTTCATCTACCTGCAAAGCCTCCAACCTCTCTGCAATGCTAACAGACGCAGCTTTCAAGTCCTGCCTTTCAGCTTCCATACCAACCAATTTATCATTATAGTCATCCAACTGGGCCTTCAAAGACTCCGCTTCAGTCTTTAGCTCTCTGTTGGTCTCGCTCAGGGACCCTTTCTCGCTAGCCACCAACTGAAGCTTTGTTTGTAGCTCTGCAATTCTGCTCAGCAGGATCTCCTTCTCAGCATTCCAATCTTCCTCTGCCATATGGTAACTTCCACTGATCTCGGCAGTCTCTTTTCTGGCAACTTCTAGTGAAAAAAACACTTCCTTTTCCAATTTCCGATCCTCATTGGTTGTCTCTAATTCTGATGATATCACTTGAATTTGATTTTTCAACTTCAAAACGGTAGCCTCCAGATTCTTCTTATCAAGATGAAGTGTTCTACACTCCTCTTCTTTCATAGAAGTTTCAGTATGTAATCTTTTCTTGGCTTCCTGTAAATGTTTGAGTGCTCGAGAAATCGCACCTCGGTATTCCTCGTCCTTCTTTTCAAGTTCTTTTCTCAATTTTTTCTCAGCCTCCTTCCATTCTTCGGTCATTTTCCTTGCAGACTCAACTTCTGATACCAACTGGGCCTTCCAAGGCTCCGCCTCCGTCTTTAGGTCTTTATTCGTCTCGCTCAGCAACCCTTTCTCGCTAGCCACCAACTGAAGCTTTGCTTGTAGCTCTGCAAGCTTGCTCAGCAGGATCTCCTTCTCAGCATTCCAGTCTTCCTGTGCCATTTGGTAACTTCTGTTGATCTCGGCAGTCTCTTTTCTGGCAATATCTAGCGATAGAAACATTTCGGTTTCCAAATTCCGATCTTCATTGGCCGTCTCTAATTCTGACGATATCACTTGAATTTGATTTTTCAACTTCAAAACAGTTGCGTCCAGATTCTTCTTATCAAGGTTAAGTCTTCTACACTCGTCTTCTTTCATAGAAATTTCGGCATTGAATCTTTCCTTGGCTTCCTGCAATTCTTTGACTGCTTGAGAATTCGCAGATTTGTATTCGTCATCCTTCTTTACAAGTTCTTCTCTCAATTCTTTCTCGGCCTCCTTCCATTCATCAGTCATTTTCCTTGCAGACTCAATTTCTGATACCAACTGGGCCTTCAAAGATTCCGCTTCAGTCCTTAGCTCCCTGTTTGTCTCGCTCAGTGAGCCTTTCTCGCTGGACATCAACTCAAAGTTAGCTTCTAGCTCTGCAAACCTGCTCAGCATTTTCTCCTTCTCCAAATTCCAAGCATCCTCTGCTATTTGGCTACTGCTGGTGATTTGGTCAGTCTCTTTTTTGGCTGCTATAATCTGGGATAAAAGCACTTCCTTTTCACATTTCCCATGTTTAGCGGTTACCTCTAAGTCTGCAGATATCTCTTCAATTTTATCTTTCAACTGCAAAACAGTTGCCTCCAGATTCTTTTGATCAAGATTAACTGCTCTACACTCCTCTTCTTTCGCAGAAATTTCGGAATTCAATTGTTTCTCAGCTTCCTGCAGTTGCCTGTGTATTTGAGAAATCGCAGCTTCGTATTCGGCATCTTTCTTTGCAAGTTCTTTTCTCAATTCTTTCTCAACCTCCTTCCATTCTTCAGTCATTTTCCTTGTAGATTCAATTTCTAATCCTAATGCAGTGACATTTGTGGACAAAACAGCTTTTTCTTCTCTTAAGCCAGTGATTTCTTTCATAAGGATTTGATTGAGGTCGGTCAACTTCGATACTTTATCATCTCCTCGCGTGGAAGAGGGATCATTTGCAGCTTTAGCTTGATGTTGCTCACATCTCTTCCTCCCGCCCTTCTTATTGCCCGCCATCTTGTTCGCTTGCGAGGTCGGCCTGCGTGCGCCAGGAATTAGTGTAAATCGATTTTAAATATCAAAATTCGGAATTAGTGATAAAATTTGCTTTCATATTACTCAAACTCACAGAACCAGAACCAGAATACAAACATTAGGAATAATAGCTTAAAAACTGTCCAAATACAGAGTCGATACAGAGCAATTTAAGACAACGAAGTCCAAATTTTCGCAAATAACAAATCAAACTTTCGCAACTTCTAAATCTCTCAAAATTCCAAAACAAATAAGAATCTAAAATTTCAAATTTAAATATAATTCTTTGATCTCTCTTCATACAAAAGCAGAATAAAGAAAAAGATATGGTATACTGAAATAAATACCTCTTTCGAGAAAAAGAATGGCTTCTCTTCAAGCCTCGACGACAGACTCTGCCGAAAAGCCTCTCGCCCTTCGCAAATTCTACTGTAACTCCCCTGCCAAATCGCCCTTTGCAGATTCAATTGTCGCTCAACTAGCTCAAATAGCCTTTTGGAAATTTACTGCGGAAGCTTCAAGGTGAGACCTGCGAAGAAATAGAAGCCAATCACTCCGAAAGCTATTACTGTCTGGTGCATCACACGGACATCTGGCTTGTCTATATATATATGACTAATCGATCGTTTTAAGGTTAGAAAACGTATTAATGGTAGAAATTTTGAATAATTTAACATATATTCACAGAGATTATCTCGATCATACAATTATAAGCGGAACATGTATAATACATAATCTCCTCTACGTTGATCATCAATTTACAGAACCAGAAACATTCACAGGCACACATAGAAGCATCAATCAAACTCATTAACACAGTGTGTATCCCGGGGAAAGCATCTCGCTAAAAACCCCACACTATCTATATATTATATTGATTGAATCATGTAACAATACACAGCATAATACTTCTCACAAGTATCTCCACCTGTTACACACAATACAGCTCAGATCTGATCTCCAAATCTCTCCCGCTGCTTGCCTGCCTCCACTGCTCAATACCTGCTCAAGAACTGATGAGAATGGCTTCCCAAAATCGTATTTCACCTCAAAATAATCACTCACACTTTGTTGGACGTGAGCAAAGGCTACAATACTGGGCAAATACGTGAGCAAACTCATTGGCATCCTCAATCCCTTGATTGTGCAAGATTTGGTGCACAACTATAGTCACAACTGATAGCAATCTGATTCTCTACCACCTATCCCTGTTGAACTGAACATGCACTAACATGCAACTGAGTTAACTGATGTATTCTATAGTTGTATTATGAGTTAATAACTTGTGAATTTAATTAATAACTAATTCACCCAACTCATCTCTAGTCTATTGATCAGTTAGACTAAATACAACCAGTTTAACAAAGCTAAACTGAACACAACTCCATCAACTGTACCTCCAGTCCACTAAACTCAACTCACTTGAGTTCTAACTGAAGTCATGCATGCAACAACTCAACTGACTCATAAGAAAAGCGTATTTCCTTCTGACAGCTGCATGTGCCACCTCTGTAGCTCAAACTGAAGTGCTCCAAGAGAATAAGATCAAGTTTATAGTCCAAATATTATTATGAGACAATAATATTTGACTTTTCTATTTTTGACAGCCAGTCTAAAAATAGACTTTGATCACTCACACTGTGATCACTCACACTTTGATAAAAAATAGAAGTCCATCTATTTTTCCCAACTTGACCAATCATCCATAAACAACAACCTGCAATCCATAGACATGATCCATATGTCTAAAAATAGACATAGTCTAAAAATAGAGTTGTGCCAAAAATAGCCTGCGAGCCCACTTAGTGAAGGCGACTCTTTTCACTAAGCTCCATCATCTTGTTGCACTCTCAACAAGCATTTCTTGTTGCACACTTTTCAACATTAATTTTGTTTGGGTAGGGAAGTGTCGACCCAATGCAAGCATGCGATTCAAGCAAAAGCGAATTTAGGGGTTTCAATCTTTGGATTAAAAAAATGGTGAAAGGTGATTTCACTGTTAAGTTTATGAAGATATATATATTTTAACTTCTTTTGGTTTTGAAATGGTGATTTTTTAGGAGGAAATATATGCTCTTAATCATTAAACCTCTTATTAAGAGATATGGAACCCTTATTAAGAGATATGGATAGTGATAATATAATAATTAAATAATATATATATATATATATATAGTAACATTTGATACTAAGTATATTTTAGGTCAATTTTTCAATTTATATATTTTTAAAATTTTCAATTTTAACAGATAAAATTATAAATATAGTCATGGTCATTTAGTAATTAATGATAGGTGTATAAAGTCGCTTCTTGAAATTGTTGTAAAAGGAATGCATGTTTTTTGAAAATATCAAGAATGTGCAAATGTTTTAGGAAAACCTTATTCCTATTTGAATTGCTTCAACGCTTCCTAATCTTGATGGATGACCTATACAGGTGTCTATGTTGGCTTCCACATTAATTTCAATCCATGTTTGCAAAGTGTGCTTTCCATTAAAACCACATCATGAACAACATGTGCAAATCATAATAAACAATCTAGGGGATCTTTGCAATTAGACTTGGATATGGACACCATTACAAGGTTATGTGCATCAAGGATGGCTCATGGAGCCATAAGCATGGCTAAGGAGGTAAAAAAATGCTTTTTGATTTTATTATTCTTCCCAAGCTCAAGAGTAATGAATGAGTCCTCAAAGAAACATATGAGTTCTTTGTAGTGGTTCCTTGCAAATTTCGACTAGGAGACATGCACCATGAGTAGGTTTTGTTAAATGGAAATGAATGTCACGATTTAAACATGTTTTAGAGGGGAAATAAGGCCTTATACGTGAATTGAATATTCTTAAGCTCAAATTCCTTGAACAACGCCTAAAAACCATGTCAGAAGCCCTCTCTAGGTAGTATTTGAGGTTTGAGTTGAATATGGATTCTATTAGAAAGTCTTGACCATAAATAATGGGTCTTAAGTCCTTCGCTAAAGTTAAGAATGGGAAACAAGATCCTAAAGCCCTAAACCTTGCTTCATGCTTAGGATCCAAGGAACAACCCTTAAATAATCACATGGGACCTTTATACGACATATTCACCTACATGTGACACCATGGATATATTATTTATGAACTAGGAGTGCTTCTCAAGGTTTAATCAAGTTGAAGGTAGGACAATAATTACCTTTCTTTTTCAGTGAAGCTTCTCATACTCAAGAGTTATGAACAACATCTACAACCCATCAACCATATTTTAAGCTATAGTTCCATAAATGCATCCTTTAATAACTACATGGAACCCTATTATCTCTAGCCCATTAGAGGGATATGAGTGCCATGATTAAACCACAACATAGGCCCTAAACAATAATGTGTCTTGGGTCCACACTAACAATGGCTCTTAAGAGCATGGTTGGTGTTTTTTAGCATTTGAGTGGATGCACATGCCATGAATATGTTTTACATAGTGGAAATGTGTCTTATCACCTGAATATATGGTTAAGGGGGGGAAAGGTGCTTCATCCCTAATTGAACCTTATTGAGCTTAAATTCCATGGTTAGGGGAGGAAAACACTTGCACCATATGACATCTTCTTGTTCCTAATTTTATGAGCATAAATTTCCACACCTACAACCCATAACACAACCACTCTTAGGGGATCTTATCCATAAACTGTTGTGGAGATCCCACCAGACAGTTCGTCACAACAAATATGATAATATTATATTAAAATTCTGAATTTTTACACAGTTACAATTTTATTATACTTCTAGATATGTAAATCTAACTATAATTAGTGCATGCATGAGAATTGAAATTATACATAAAAGTATAGAATGAAAAATAAGCTCACACACACACATAAGACACAAGATATGCTTTGGGAAATCCTTTTGGGAGAAAACCCAGCTATAAGGTGAGGCCACTTCGCTCTCTTTCTCTGTTTGGAAATGTGGTTGCAGGTACAAAGAAGTAATGCCTGTGGCCCATGGGTTGCTACAATGTACAAATCGTCTCTATGTGCCCTACCTCCTCTCTTTCTTGGATATCTGTTTTTAACTATGGAACAAAATGCTCTCAAAAGAATGGAATGCCTCTTCCTCCTAGTGGCTCAGTTATAACACAACCCGATAGCCTACTAGTGGTTAAGTTTGACTACATCAACTCTTAAATAGAGTTACAACATAGACTCTTCTAGAGTCTTTTACATCAAAAGCACATGGCTAGCCCCTTTTCCATGATTAATGGGGGCTGACGCGACATCCTCCCGAACTATAGGTGTGAAAATAGGAAGGTCAACTTCTAAGTGAATAACTTTTGCATATGGACTCCGATTGACATAATTCTTACGCCATTGGAAATATATCTATGTGTAGAAAAGCATTGAAAGATGCTGCATTAAAGCGATAAAGTTTTACCCCCTCTAAAATTTCGTTTGATGCCTCAAAACGATCCCGTAAGGTTTCAGACCAAGTTTTTGCCAATCTCAGTCCTGCTGGTAAAAACGGTCCCGTGAGCTGATTCCTCCACTTTTTCCACTCTGAATGCATCAATATGGATGAAAACAATATAATGATCAAATACGGATCACACCTCCCCATTTTGAGAGGATTTTTGTCCCAAAAATATTTTACTAAATGAGGTGAGGAAATTTTTCCTCCACCTTCTCTCTAGTGTACCATTTAGCTTTGCTTGGAAGTTGTCCCTTTAACCCAATTTGCCAAAGGTCATGTTGCTCCTGTCTTGTAGTTCTGGACCTCTTCTGCAAAAATATATCTTCTATCAACTCTTCCTGAGTGTCTGGTACCAAATCCTCCATAGAAGGTGGGACCTGTTCCTCTTCCTAATCTAACATGGAAGGCTCATAGAGTTTCAAGTTATCCACATTCACAATTGAGAAAATGTGTATATACAGTGGTAAAATGAGTCGATAGGCATTATCACCCACCTTTTCCAGTATCTCAAAGGGACCATATCTCAGAGCCTTGATTTTCCTACCAGGCCCCTACAACCTCTCCTTGTTCAACTATAGCCATACTCTATCTCCCACCTTGAATGATTTATATGTTTTGTGCTAATCATCCCTGGCCATATACTTCTCTTGTGACTTTTGTAGTGCTTCTTGTACCTCTAGATGGATCTTCTTGATCCTCTCTATAAAATTTTCAGCCCTCAAAGCATCTCTTGTAAGATCTTCCCTCGCTCCTCCTTTTTGCCCATATTCAATATCCAAAGGTGAAGGTAAAAAATATCCTAAACAAGTTTCAAATGGGACTTTCCTATAGAAGTGTGGATTTCTATGTCGTAAGAATGTTGTATATATACCAAATTTTCATCCCAAGTTTTCAGATGCTTCTGGTTGTATTCCCTCAGAAGCTGCACCAAAGTCCTGTTGACTACTTCTATCTTCCCATCTGTTTGTGGATGGAATGCTGTAGATCTCTTCAATTTTGTGTCCATATATTCCCACAATGTAGTCCAAAATGCACTGAGAAATCTTGTATCCATGTTTGAAATGATGCGCCTTAGTATGCAAAAGTGCACCCAGACTTGTCCAAAGAACAAGTTTGATGCTTCTTGTTCGTTAATGGTCTTTTTATAGGGCACCAGAACACACATCTTGTTGAACCTATCAACTACCACGAACATGTAGTCATGACCCTTCCCAGTTTTCGGTAAGCTTTCCACAAATTCCATGGAAATTATTTGATCCGGATTTAAATAGGAACGCAACAAATTACAGAGATAACCATAAATACAAATATGCAGCAAAAATAATACTTCATTTCATTAATGTAAAATACTGAAATATGCTTACAAACAGAAATGGAAATCAACCAGCTAGGGCGTTGGTAGCTTATCTCTGAGAAGAGATGTGGTGGCTACATGCCTCTAAACTGTGTTACAATGAGGCTTGAAGGCCCATTTATTATTGAGAAATGATGGAAAACCCTAAACATCCAAAAACCTAACCCTAGGAGATGAAGCGCCAAACTATGGGCCCCGTTTTGGGTAAATTGGTACATCAACTTCCCGGGGTCGTAACTTTGGCATATGATCTTCGTTTGACGCGCACAATACCTCGTTAGAAATATCTATCCGAGGAATGACCAATGTTGCTCCCATTTTTCCCAAAAAATATTGTTTAGGGCCTTAAAACGGCTCCGGAAGTTCAGGGCTCGAAAAATTGCTAAAAATAGTAAATTGTGCTACAATTAAGGAAACTAGAAAACTGAAAGAGATAGTTGTGGGGGTCCAAGTGGGATAGGTGGGTGGCCACCAACATACACCTGGATCATTCCTGCCCCCTTAGGAAGAAATGGTCCCCTTTGCGTTGAATTCCTCCATGAGATGAGGAAACTTCTGCTAAACTTGGTCCCTGGTGAGTTGTTCTGCAACCTCTGATGTGTCCAGTAATGGTGGGAAGCTTGGTCGAGGGTGGTCCACTTTTAACACTTGGTGCAAGCGAAGGAATGGGGGAATGCTATGCTCCAAAGCATTGTTTCCCATAGCCTTGGCACTGGTGTAAGGAACATATCGGAGTGGTCTGAGCTTCTCATGGGCTCTGGTAAGGCGTTCCTTCTGCAGATGCAACCAGAATTTATTGCCCACCTGAAACTTGTGTGGTACTTGATGCTGATCATGTCGCTGCTTGTACTTGGCATTTTCCAGAATGGAGTGGTGATAGATCGGCCCATTGGGTAGAGGTGCTTTGGAAGTCAGATCAAACGACTGCTTGACCTAACAGTGCAACGAGACCCCTGTGGGTGAGGAGAAGATGTCCCTATCTTCTTTCATGATCGTATCCGCCTGCTTCTACTACGTGGAGGAGCCCTTCCCGGGGGCCATGGATGTGGCTATGATCTTCCCCTTACTTTGAGAGCAAACTAGATAGAAAATAAGATTCCTAGTCTGGGAGATGATGTTATTTCTTTTCTTAGCAGAGATCAAAGAAGTGGCGATAAGTGGGGCTACCTCCGGTATCTTATATAGTGTATTAAACAAATAAATAATAACAACGCGAGGCCTTAACTCCTACACAACATGTCGCTTCCACAAGTATGGTTGGCCTAATAATACATCACAAACATCAAGCAGTGCAACATCACACAATACCTCATTTGTGAAGGGCTTGATACTATAGGGAAGGCGGCACTGCTGGCGGACTCAGAGATCTTGTCCTTGGTGAAGCCACTCGATGCTGTATGGTTGCAGGTGTGGTATGGTTGGTAGTCCCAGCCGCTTCACGACCTTTGCTGAAATGAGGTTATTTTGGCTCTCACTGTCAACAATGAACTGTAGCGGTGAACCCTTCACCTACATCTGTGAGTGGAAAAGACACTCCCCCTCCTTTGGATCTTTGGGCTCATTCTTTTGTACCTTGGGGGTGGCAAAAATAGCCTTGGGCTCTGCATCAAGGATTTTCTTCCCTTTGTCATTCCCCTTGTCGGGTTCTAACTCAGGGTCGGAAAATGCATCTGATTCTGAAGCCTTCAACTCGGCCACCAGCGACTGCTTGGTCCGACACTCACTTGTGTTATAAGTGGGGCTCTTATGGAAATCACACCACTTTCTTGTGTCCTTCTTTGACTTTGTGGTGTTGTTCTTTTCTTGCGGCTTCGACGGGTTGTCTTAGGTTACCCCACCTTGGCTTTGTCTTTTGTCCTTCGGATTCGTAGATCCAAAGTCTCGCTTCTTTTTTTTAAACTTCAGCTCGATCTTGATAGCGTATCTGTACGCCGTACAGAGCGAGGAGATGTTCAGGAACTCCATCTCGTCCTGGATGTACCTGTGTAGGAAGCCATGGTATTTGAGTACCAAATGCAGCTCATAATCCTTGATACCCAACTTTGTGCGAAGGGTATGACAAATATTTGTGAACTTCAGCACATCTTGGTCCCTTCCCTGCCGTAATGTGGTCCATTTGACGTATTTGTCCTCATAGCTCTTGACAAGGTAGTACTGCTCCTTGATGGCATCTCGAAATGCATTCCAAGTGGGTGCGGCTGAAAGTAGTGAGACCATACTTTCATCCTTCTTCTCGCAATAGGTTTCCCACCAGTCTTTGACGTGGGGTGCTGCTTTGAGAAGTGAAAAAGTGATCTTTTCCCGTTTGGAAAAATCATGAACAAAAAAATAACCTTCTATCAGATTTAACTATTTATCTACGACATCTGCATCTATTTGACCCTCAAATATGGGGATTTCAAAGTTAACTTTTACCTTAAAGGGTGTGGGATTTCTAGAGTAGCTGTTGGAAGCAGATGTGTCGCTCCTGGGTAGCTGGTGAAGGATCTGGGCAAGGTTTTCCATCATCGCGTTCCTTTGTCACTCGAGGGCTTCTTCGAGCAAAATTTTGATAGGATCTCCTGCCCCCTCATCTTTATTTTCATCCACCATGGGAGGTCATCGAGATTTGCGAGGCTGGTCTTGCAAAGGTTCAACCAGTTCAAGCCCTAACTCCTTATATCCCGACCTCGTTGGGGACATGCAAAGAAAAACAGAGAAAGAGCAGACTGCTCGGATACCACTGATCCGGATTTAAATTGGAACGCAACAAATTACAGAGATAACCATAAATAAAGAGATGCAACAGAAATAATACTTCATTTCATTAATGTAAAATACTGAAATATGCTTACAAACAAAAATGGAAATCAACCAGCTAGGGCGACGTAGCTTATCTCTGAGAAGAGATGTGGCAGCTACATGCCTATGAACTGTGTTACAATGAGGTTTGAAGGCTTATTTATTGTTGAGAAACAATGGAAAACCCTAAACATAAAAAAATCTAACCCTAGGAGATGAAGCGCCAAACTATGGGCCCCGTTTTGGGTAAATTGGTACATCAACTTCCCGGGGCTGTAACTTTGGCATATGATCTCCGTTTGACGTGCATAATACCTCGTTAGAAAGATCTATCCAAGGACTAATTTGGGAAGAGGAATATCAATCCATGGGCCCATGTTGCTCCTAGTTTTCCCAAAAAACGTGGTTTAGGGCCTCAAAACGGCTTCAGAAGTTCAGGACCCGAAAAATTGCTAAAAATAGTAAATTGTTCTATAATTAAGGAAACTGAAAAACTGAAAGAGACAATTGTGGCCGTTAAAGTGGAATAGGTGGGTGGCCACAAACATCCACCTAGATCATTATTTCCCAAGGATGAGTAGGTATAAGAAAGGGATAATATAGACCCTGTTTCCTGTTGCTAGGCTTGCTAGTATAACAAAACATGCATCCTCTTATGAACCTAGCTACCTTCTCTTGCATCTTGGGCCAATACACATACCTCTGCAAGTTAGCCATAGTCTTCCCTACACCAAAGTCCCCTACAACCTTGGAGGCGTGAGCCTCTCTCATAAGCTGCAGTCATTCACCTTTAGGAACACACAGCTTATCCAACCTGTAGAGTAACCCATCTTGGAGATGGTAGCCAATGGTGTTGTCACCATTGTGCACATGAATCTGCAACTGCTGATACACCTCCTTGAAGTCCCCATCCTTTGAATATGATTCTCTATATGCATCATGGGCGAATGTATCCATGTGCATAAGATTCCCCAAAGCTGTGATCTTTGATGTGGGTGACCTTGAAAGCATGTCGACCAACTTGTTTGTGCTTCCCTTCTTATACTTGATCACCAAATGAAACTATTGTAAAAACCCCATCCACTTGTAATTCCTAGTCTATTGTAGCTTACTCTAGGCCTGCAATTATTGTAACAACTGATGATCTATGTGGATTACTGTCTCCTTTCCCATCATATAGTGCTTCCACTTCTTCAATTCTTGCACCATGACATAGAGATCCATGTTTTAGGTAGGGTAGTCAAGAACTGCCCCATGAAATACTTCAGAATGGTAGCAAACGGGCCTTCCTCCATGTATCAAGACATCTCCCATAGAATACCCACTCACATCTGTCTCCACTTCAAGGGGCCACTACAAGTTTGGTAATTCGAGAACTGGTGCTTGACTTATATTCTTCTTTAGCTCCTCAAAAGCCTTCTGCTGACCTTTTCCCCACTGGAAACTCTTACCACTTGCTGTTATGGCATGGAGCGGTGCTGCTACCATTGAAAATGAGGCTATGAACTTTTTTAGGTACTATGCTTCCCTAATGAAAATATTGACCTTAGAAACATTAGTAGGTATTGACCATTTCATGATGGCCTCTATATTGGAAGCATAAATCTTTAGTTATCCTCCATTGATCACATACTCTAGATATATCAAAGACTATTGTGCAAAATTAGACTTCTTGAGATTTTCTAGAATCTGGTTCTTCTTCAATGTTTCTAGTACCTGCGTCAAATGTGAAATATGCTCCGCCCAGGTAGCACTATTGTTGGGTCCCTATAATACTAGTGATTACCCCATTACTATTGTAGTTGTATCCCTTATTAATATTGTTGTGCCCCTTTTGTCCCCATATTGTTATTACTGTGCTCCATAGAATCCCTCTATTGTTATTTTTGTGGCTTTATATTATTATTGTTAGGTCGGCTGGGGTATATTGTGACTCCTTAGACTCCTATATATAGAAAGGAGGTTTTGTAATTTGAATCATCCAAGAATTGTTCATTTATATAATGTAAAGGAGGTTGCCCCCTCGAAGATGCTGAATTCTAAGGCGTTGATCTATCTTTTCTATCTTTTCTTGAGCTGGTTTCATAACATTTGGTATCAGAGCTTTGGATTCTAGGGTTTCGCTGCTCCAAACAGGTCATCGTGGAATTTTCACTATAACTTTTTTTTCTGCGACGTTTCAGAAGCTAAAAAAAAAACCCATTTGAGAAGAAATCGCGCTGAATCTCGGTTCCGAATTTCAAATCTTTTCACGCTATATCTGCGGAGATATGATCTGCGGAAGTTGGTCTTTTTGCAGACTCCTAAATTACATTCCAAACAGGTGACCTGGGGAAAATCATCATAACTTTCTCTCTGAGCATTGGATTGAAATTTCATAAGAAGGTACAGAAAGAGGACGGTCTTTAGTTTCTTGTATATATTTTTCAGAGCCAAAGGTCGAAATAGTGACACGTGGCACTTCGTACAAGTTCGCTCTTCTGGAAAGGTCTATAATCAGGTCATCTTGGGAGATTGTGCATAACTCTTTCTTGGAGAATCCAATCTGGATCAGACTGGTGGCATTGGAAAGAGAACACAGAGGGCTACTACAGGTCACAATTTCAGAACTTAAAGATCTGAAAGTATAGAGTTACAATCGTTTCAAGATCGAGCTCCTAAAATCAAGAAAAAGCAAGATGAGGAAGTTTGATGGCAAGGATCCGGTAAATTGGATACTTCAGATGGAGCAATATTTTGATCTACATGGAGTACCACTGTTACAAAAGGTATGTATTGCATCTTCATATTTAGAACCGGATCAATTTTTATGGTATGAAGGGCTTTGTTCTCGTAAACAACTTGTTACGTGGTCAATTTTCACGGAGGAAATGATAGCACATTATGAGGATACAAAGAGCAACACCTTCTTTAGAGCAACACCACAACAATTAGAAAGAGTAAAAGGGCTTTGTGACATAGTGGAAAGCAAAATTATGGAAACCAGGAAGCATACCCCTCACAACTATAAAGATGGAAGTGTTGTTTCTCCCAGCCTTCCACAACCTACAAGGGTTACACCACAACAATTGGAAGAAAAAAGAGAAAAAAGGCTTTGTTACAATTGTGATAGCAAATGCACTAAAGGTCATAAGTGTGCTGAAAAGAAATTATTTTACATAGAATATGAAGAGGAGGAAGAATCGGATCAAGAAACATCAAAAGAAGAGGATATACACCAAGACCCCACCCTAGAGAAAGAAGAAATGAATCAGACCATATCTTGTAAAGCATTGGCAAGAATTACCACTCCTCAAACTCTCAAGATAGAAGGACATATCAAGAAGAAAAAGGTGCAAGAAGTGAAAGATCACATTGAGAAAGAAGAAATGAATCCAACCATATCTTGTAATTCATTGGTCGAAATTACCACTCCTCAAACTATCAAGATAGAAGGACATATCAAGAAGAAAAATGTTCAAGAAGTGAAAGATTACATCGAGCATCAAGAAATGAATCCGACCATATCTTGTAAAGGATTGGAAGAATTTACCACTCCTCAAACTCTAGAGATAGAAGGACATATCAAGAAGAAAAAGGTTCAAGCAGAGAAAGATCACATCGAGCATCAACAACAAGTTCTCCAAATTTTAAAGGATAACGCCACTTCGGTGCAAAATCAAACGAAACAACAGGTAGATCAACAACGTAGTGAAAAATGTTTTGATGTAGGTGATTGGGTATTTTTACTGCTACATCTCAAGCAAGATATTTATGAGAAGGAAATGTTGGCAATACTACATGCACTTAAAAAATGGCGACCTTACCGAATGGGAAGACTCTTCAAGGATGAGGATGTGGAAGCATTGTTTTGTGCCATTTCTATTATCCAACCAGATTGGATAAACGAAGCAAGGGATGAATGGAAGGTGGACGAAGAAGTATGGCCACTTATTCAAAAGTTGCAGAAGATCCCAATTCAAACAATATTGCGAGAAATTGAAGAGGAAGGAAAAATCATATTGGAACCTGGAGCAGTCACAGAAACAAGAACCCGACAGCTACGAAATCGATCAATTTCAAAGTATCTCATCAAGTGGAAGAACTTACCCGCTGAAGATTCCACATGGGAGGACAAGAATTTTATACAGAAGCATCAAGAACTACTCAAGCGTTGAGGACAATGCTTTTTGAAGGAGAGGGGCATGTTAGGCCCCTATACTACTAGTGTAACCCCTTATTGTTATTAGTACAACCCACTTATTATATTGATGTACCCATGTAGTGCCCATATTGTTACTATTGTGCCACATAGAAGCCCACTATTGTTATTATTGTGCCCTTACATTATTATTGTTATGTCGACTTTGATTATGTTATGACCCCTTAGACTCCTATACATAGAAAGGAGGTCTTTTCATTTGTATCATCCAAGAATTGCTCATTTATGTAATGTAAAGGAGGTTTCCCCTCGAAGAGGCTAAATTCTAAGGCGTGGATCTCTCTTTTCTATCTTTTTGTGAGCTGGTTTCATAACATTTGGAATCAGAGCCGACATAACAATAATAATGTAAGGGCACAATAATAACAATAGTGGGTTTCTATGTGGCACAATAGTAACAATATGGGCACTACATGGGTACATCAATATAATAAGTGGGTTGTACTAATAACAATAAGGGGTTACACTAGTAGTATAGGGGCCTAACATGGGAGGATGAGAATTTTATACAGAAACATCCAGAACTACTGAAGCGTTGAGGACAACACTTTTTTGAAGGAGAGGGGCATGTTGGGTCCCTATAATACTAGTGATTACCCCATTACTATTGTAGTTGTATCCCTTATTAGTATTTTTGTGCCCCTATTGTCCCCATATTGTTATTACTGTGCCCCATAGAATCCCTCTATTGTTATTTTTGTGGCTTTATATTATTATTGTTAGGTTGGCTGGGTTATATTGTGACTCCTTAGACTCCTATAAATAGAAAGGAGGTTTTGTAATTTGAATCATCCAAGAATTGTTCATTTATGTAATGTAAAGGAGGTTGCCCCCTCGAAGAGGCTGAATTCTAAGGCGTTGATCTATCTTTTCTATCTTTTCTTGAGCTGGTTTCATAACAACTATATACCAATATATCATCCAAATAGACAATAAAAAATGAATCTATAAAAGGGTGCAGTACATAATTCATTAATGTCATGAACGTAGCTGGTGCATTATTTAGGCCAAATGGAATAACTAACCACGCATACAAACCTTCAACTCTGCATCCTTATTTACCCATCCTAGTGGATATGGGTTTGGATGATCACGAACTTCCAGCCCCAACTTCTTGACCAACTCTGCTGCAATGATATTCGCCTATGAACTTAAGTCAAACAAAGCATCAATCTTTGTCTTCTTTACCTATATCTTTATATGGAAGAGCTTGGTCATTTCTTTCTCTTCCTATTGCTGAAGGGAACTTAGATTCACCTCCTTCTGCACCGACGTACAAATTATCTTCTCATCCACGTCCGAGTTACTTTCAACTTGGTTGCTCAGATCTGTGGCCATGAGATTCTTCTTCTTGTTATCTTTCTTCTTGTTCTTTGAGTTTAGCTCTGCATGCAACTTCGAACATTTTTCCTTTGTATATCCATCAATGTTGCAGTGGTTTTTAGGATCTTTGCACTAGTGTGCTGCGGCTGCCATCTTTTTATATTTTCCACTTTTTTGATTCTTCTTATCCCGCTTAGGAGTACATCTGGGCTCTTTGGATACCCAACATTATAGCCATCTTTCTAAATTCTGTGGTGTACTCCTGCACGCTTTGGTCCGACTTTTCTTGAAGTAATGCCACCAGATCCACTAGTCCTCCACGTACCTAATGGGATAAAACTGTGACTTAATGAGGGTTTTGAAATCTTCCCACTTAGTCACTAGAGGATCTCCCTCCAACCTCAGGGTTTCCATGTGGATCTCCCACCAAGTCAATGCATGGCCATCCAATTTCAACAATGCAAATGAGATTTTCTGTCCTTCCTCAATCTGATGGATGCTGAAATAAACTTCTAGTTGCTGCAATCAATGGTTTAGCTTCAAAGCATTGATCTCGCTGTGGTATGGCTTGATATCGACTTTGGCTTCCATTTTAAACAGGGACTGATTCACGACACCCGAACCAAGTTGATGATATTTTACACGTTCTTTCTTTGACTGGTTCGCCATTTCTCCCTCATATTCCAATCCCCGTTCAAATTTTCCCTCTGCAGTTGAACCCCCTTATTCTCCAAATATCCCCAGCTTGTTATTCAGGGGCGTCATGAGGAGGCTTACATTGTAGTTGATATCTGTGATTTGTTGTTCCAACCACAAAAACCTCACCTCTGCATGATCATGAGGTTTGTTTATAGATTCCTCGACCATGAATAGGGTTTTACAATTTTTGGCCATGTCGATCTAGATCCCTGCAATATCCACAAAATACCCAAAGTGTTGAAAAATGTAACTAGGTTTGGTCTTCATAATGACATGTAATTCTGACTTTTTAAAATGATGTAATGAAGAAAATAAAACTATTATTGTAAGCCTTTCTTCATGGGTTTCATGAGCAAGTGATTTTATTTTAAATGGCTCCCATTGAGAGCCTTAGGATTTATCATTAGAGTCACAGAATTAATGTCATGTATGAAGAGTTCTTCTTAAGCATGTATATGAGTCAATAAAGGTGTCTAGAAGCCCTCCAACGACAAGTGACTAGTTCCACTCTTCATTTCGGCCTTAAAATGAATAAGGATCTCATGTCGGCTCACAATATAGAGACATGTCTCTTCATACACTCAAGTCGGCTTATTTATGATGGACAACCACTATATATAATCATCAAGGTACTTCACATTTCTTAAGTTCAAAAATTCAGATCATCCTCTGAATTCAGATGGGTAATAATAATATATAGTTAAGATCTCTAGAACATCGACTAATTCAGATGAAAGGAGTAGCAAGTAAAAATGGTGATGGAACAATGAAAAAGTCTAAGGGATAGATACATGTACAATGATTCAGATATCTCTCTCTGAATTTTGGATGAGGTTATAGTCATTAAAGTTCAGATCTTTGAATTCGGATAGATAGAGGCAAAATGAGGTTTGGATACATCTCTGTGTTTTTGGATGAGTAGTGGCAAGATATCTTTGTGGAAGCTACAGTATAATGTTGTCTCGTAGAAAAGAGAATTTGGATCCCTATGAGATTCATATCACAGAGAAGGGAGAACAATTCAGGTAGGTCAGCGAGGAGTGATGAAGAGACAACAAAATTTTGGAGCTATTGTTTAGTGTTGTATTACTGTGTTTTAGTGCTGTTGCAGAGGTCACATTTTGGAGACACTACATTGACATGTCTCGGTGCCATCTTTATTGCATCTATAGATTGTTGAGGAGATGATATCAACGTTAAGTAGGTCGAAGAAGAAGAGGAATCAAGAATAAGAAAAGAGAAGAGAACTAGCGTCTTGGTCTTGGAGTGGCTTATAGGTAAAGGGTCTTGGTCTTGGCATTATTCAATTGGAATCTCTATAAGAAAAATTTGTGCAGGTTTTCCTCTCAAAGAGAGAGGTTTTGGCCCTGGCTAATAACCTGCTTGTTGTGTTTCTTGTCTTTTTTGTTCATGCATTGGTTACTGTTTGATGAAGAATAACACTAATAATCTAACATGAAGAAGATCTTAATCTAAACAAGTAAAAATCATTCACAAATAGTCACTAATCGAAGAGAAATCACCTAATGCCAATGCCCTACATTTCTCAACATGGTATTAGATCTAAGGTTCTAAAGTCAAAGGAAGGGCATATAATAAAAAAGACACTCAAGGATCGAGTTTCAAGAAAGACATCTAAGCAAGTCGAAGGTTATCAAAGAAAAATATCAAGATCTACATTGAATAATAAAACCCTAAATCGAAGATGCAGTCTACAACAACAAAAGTTTTGGATCCTCTAGTCATCGTAAAAAGACCACAAAAGCCCTCACCAAGTTATCTACAAATCAAGTTAGCTCGAAGGATTTTCAATACGAAGATCACACCATCTTGGAGAAAGTTGAAACCCTAGAAGCTATTATGATTTGGACTCATTCACTTCCAAATTAATTGAAGTATTTTGAAAGCAAGAAGGCATTATCAGGAGGAAATTTCCCTCTCATTGAAGCAAGGATC
This sequence comes from Pinus tabuliformis, assembly GCA_031772625.1. Classification (NCBI taxonomy): domain Eukaryota; kingdom Viridiplantae; phylum Streptophyta; class Pinopsida; order Pinales; family Pinaceae; genus Pinus; species Pinus tabuliformis. The sequence continues at coordinate 312,724,243 of CM062808.1, read as the reverse complement.
ATCTCCTTTCACTTGAATAAGATCATCCAAGGAAGCAACAAAGAAATCCTCATCACTCACCATCATCAAAAGGAGCTAGATCAAAAGGCGTTGTAATAAAAGGAGCAATCTCCTTTATTGAAGAAAGGTCTTTTCATTTGGAAGAAGATCATCTAAGAGGGAGCACTAATACATCTTCTTCAACCATCATCAAAGTAATCAAGTTGAAGATTTCATCTTCACTTTTCTTTTTTGCTAAAGAAAGAGACGTGCCTTCTTATCATTATATCAAATAAAATTTACAATATGAACAAAATTCTTCACTCTAATGGTCTCAGGCCAAAGATAAGTGTAAATCTAAAGGCTAACCCTCCGCTTACAAAATTACCCTCCCAACCCTTTTTGCATCCAAACCACGAAAAAACATTGGGCAGCTCAGGTGCTAAGAGCCCTCCCAATGTGAAACCACAAATACAAACCCCTTCCCAACTTTCAAACACTGTCGTTCGATCTTTTCTTTGATCTAACGGCCAAGCTATCTCTCTCACCAAGGATAGGTAAGCAGATTATCCCACGGGCCCCACAAAGCTGCTCGTTCCATCCTGAGCGTTGAAATCCTTTGATCCATCGGACGGCTGAGATGAAAATCGCGCGCCCAAAGTCGTCGACCTTTAGGGAGCGGGGAGAGTGGTTTTTGGACCGGGCCCTCCACCATGTGTCAAGCAATCTATGGCATCACTGCCAAAAAATGGAAACCAATTTAATCATGAAAGCGGTGTGATTGCTTCGAAACCACTCCAGAGGTGGTTTTGACTTCAACCACTGAAAAAATTGAGTGATGCGGAAGTTTTGGTTGCTGCTTTCTTCGATCAGGGAAACTCTGTCGCCCGTCACTGAGCATATTTCTGATTGTGGTCAACTGAACCGCTAACCTTGGCTTACCTTCCATTGTGTACCTTTGTGTCCACCCTTGCGAAGCCCTTTGATCACTGTCCAACGCTAGTTGGAATCTATCATTTTGGTTCTATACTCTTCTTTGTCCTCCTTCGCTTGGTTATGATAAAGCTTTTTCAGGTTGCTCTACGCCATTGTGTTCCACCTCCTTAAAATTGCACTGTCCTTGCAGCTGACACCTTGGTTGGCTAGAATGTCTGCCAATTTGTTGGCCTTTCTCCTTACATGAGTAAATCTGAGAGTACGAAGTTCCTATAGATGTACTTGAATTCTATGTAGAACCCGAGTTAACCTCCAGTTCTTTGTGACCTTTTCCGGCCCTGTTCCATTATTGATTCTCTTGGCTGCGTTTATGACTAACTCTGAATCCGCTTCTATTATAACATTTTGGCAATCGTTCTGTATCAAAAATTCTAAGCATTGTTCCAAAGCGATTAGTTCTGCCATGTTGTTAGTGGCTTTTCCTAAGTGTCCGTGGAAGAGGGAGACTATACTACCTGTATCATCCCTTAGAACTCCCCCGAAGCCTGCTTCTCCCGGGTTACCTTTGGAAGCTCCATCAATGTTGTACTTTAAAAACCTTCAGGGGGAGGATGCCATAATTCCTCCATCCTATCTCTCAAGCTTGCTTTCCTGTCTAGACCTTGAGGAATAAACCCCTGCATGTCTAACAGCTGGAGGATTCTTACCTCTTCTACTGAGGGAGGATTCTTGGGCAGATTCCTAACCGTGGTGCCAACTGTCTCCTTAAGTTGTTTTACGATTAGCTCCACCAGGATGAGTGAGTCAGTCTTTACCTCTTTGAATATTCTTTTGTTCCTTTCTTTCCACACATTCCATATAATGAAACTCGGCAGGAGATCCTGGGCCGAATTGACAACTTCGTTATCCAAAAAATTATTCCTCCAATTTTTTAGAGTGTTAGCAATACTTTCTTTGTCTCTATCAGACTGTTTGAAGATGTTGGTAAAAGAATTCCATATCCTGTCGCTGAAAATATAGCTGTTGAGAAGATGCTCGATACTCTCCTCTTGGGTCCCACAAAGATGACATCTGGAGGGTCCCAGCATGCCCCTTTTTTAAGGTTGTCCCAGGTTAAAATTTTTCTGTGGTGAACTAACCACATGAAGAGTTTGATTTTCATCCAGCCTTTGTGCCTCCAAAGCTTCTGCCAAGTATTATTTGGAGCTTGGGGTTCCAGATCAAGGAGAAAACCTTTAGCTTCCTTAATATTAAAGTTGCCCTCTTTGTTACCCCATCTCAGTTGGTCCTACCCTTCCGTTATTAAGATTATTCTCTGATCCAGCAATCTCTTGAGGGACTTTGTTTTACTGTTGAGTGTCCTATCCTCTCCGCCCTCTATTTTTTTCCAAATTCTCCACTTTCCTACGTTATGTGGATTCTCCCAAAAGTCTTTCACCTTTACTAATCCTTGATTGTCAGTCTCTTGTTTGAGGCCTAACAATTCTTCCTTCAGTAGAATAGGTTCTTGTTGCCATTTATCCTCCCAGAAAAGTGCCAGATCTCCCTCTCTAATTTCTCAGAAACTATTTTGTTAAACCACTTCTCTGTTCTCCCAGGCCTTGTTCCATATGGGGGAGCCTTTCACTGTACCTGTCATGCGTATGATATCAGTAGCCGGCCAGGCATTGGCATATTTTTCCTTCCAGATGCTTGCCCATTGAGCTTTGGGATCCTTAACCCATCTCCACCAAAGTTTGGCTCTTAGAGCCTTGTTGAGAATCTCTGGTTTGTCCAAACACAGGCCTCCTTGGTTCTTGGGTTTGCAGATCTTTTCCCATGAAACTAAAGCCCATTTTTTCCTTGTTTCCTCTTTGCCCCAAAGAAAATCTCGTTGAATATTCCGAAATTGCTGTAAGACTCCTACTGGAGCTGGGCGGGTTGATAGCATAAAGATTGGGATAGCTTGGAGAACTGCTTTAGTAAGAACCAGTCTACCAGCTAAATTTAAAGATCCGTTTGTCCATTTCCTGACCTTGTCTTGCATTTTAGTTGCTACTGTATCCCAGATACTCTTGTGTTGGGGTTTAGCTGTAAGAGGAACTCCCAAATACTTGGAGGGAAGGGAATCTCTTTGAAAGCCTAAAATTCTGGAGACATTTTTCTGGATGGCGATATGAGTGTTAAAGAAAAAGACTTTTGATTTGGAAAGGTTTACTTCCATACCTGTAGCCTTCACAGAGTCATTCAAAATTTGTTTGTAAGCAAGTGCTTCTTTAACTGTGGGGATTCCCTATAACATGGTATCATCGACAAACTGTTGATGAGTCAGAACTTGCCCATTCTCCAAAAGTTGGAGTCCTTGAATTCTTCCCATTATTCATGCATGCTTGATGGACTGCCCCAACCCTTCCATCATGAGGATGAAGAGAAAAGGAGAGAGCAGATCACCCTGTTTGAGACCCCTGGAAGGGAGAAAAAGTTCAGAAGGAGAGCCATTCACTAAAATTGAAAAGCTGGATGACGTTACAAGTGCCATGACCCATCTGACCCAATTATGATCAAAACCAAACGCTGTGAGCACTTTTTTGATGTATATCCAATTCACTTTGTCATATGCTTTGGCTATGTCCAGTTGCATGATCATGCTCACTCTCTTGTTGCATGTTAACGAGTGAACCACCTCGTGAGCTTGAATTATGTTGTCCAGAATTTGTCTTCCTTCTATGTACCCTGTTTGTTCCTCGGAGATAAGCGTGGGCAGCAGGGGTTTGAGTTTGTTAGCCACAACCGTGGAAATTATCTTGTAGACAACATTGCATAAGGCGATGGGCCTATATTTCTCTGGTGTTTGAGCATTATCCTTTTTTGGAATAAGGGCAATAAAGGAGGTATTGAGAGCGGAGTCTTCTACTATCTCTACAATATCCCTTTTAACAATATTCCAACAGGCTTTGAAGAAATCCACATTAAATCCATCTGGACCTGGTGCCTTGCCATTTTGCATTTCCTTGAGGACCTCACTGATCTCCTTTTCAGTTACAGGTCATTATCCTCTCTGGATACCAATTTAGGTATGTGTTTAATTAAGTTCTTAATGAAAGGTTCTCTTCCTGAAAAGTTTTCCTTGGCCATGTCCCGAAAATTCTTTACTAACACTGCATCTATCTCCTCATGGGATTGATGAATTTGGCCATTCTCGTCCTTAATCGAAGATATTCTGTTGTGAATTCTGTTGGCGATGGTAGATCTGTGTAAAAATTTAGTATTTCATTCTCCTTCTTTTAACCATTGAACCCTAGATTTTTGTTTCCAAAAAATTTCTTCTTGTTTACACAACATTTCCCATTCTTGGTCATATTTCTCTGCTTGATCATTTTTGTCTTTATCAAAGCCATTCTTGATCAAAGCTTGATTGAGCTATAGGATTTTGTTTTCCACCATTTTTTTACTTGTGAAAATATTGCCAAATTCCTTCTGGTTCCATTCCTTTAGCTTCTGCTTGATGTGTTTTAATCTTTTATGTAGCAGGAACATAGATGATCCCTGAATCTGCAGGTCTTCAGCCCACCATTTACCAATGTTGCTGATGAAATCCGGGTGTGAAAGCCATATGTTTTCAAACCTGAACGGTTTGTTTCTTGGGGTGCCAATGCCCTTGATCTCCATTTGAATCGGCCAGTGATCTGAGCCTCCAAAAGGAAGAATATCTGCTATTATTTCCTTGTCTATAAGCATGAGCTCTTCAGAGATCATGAATCTGTTTAGCTTGGAAGCTACTTGGGAATCCCCTCCTCTTTTGTTATTCCATGTGCAAAGACCATTGTTAGTCTCAATATCCACCAACTTCATGTTTTCAGAAAAACATTGGAAAGCTGAGGAATATTTGTTTAGTGCTCTTGTACCCCTTTTTTTCTCCGAGAGAGATCTAATTATGTTGAAATCTCCTCCTATAATCCATGGTAGCCCTGCAAATCTGTTTCGAAGGTCCACTAAGGAATCAATAAACTTGATTTTGTCATCTAACCTTTGAGGGCCATAAACATTCGTTACAAGATAAGTGTCCCTGTCCCCTACAGGCTGTATAACAACTGATAGATTATTTCTTGATGCCTTCGCATCAATAATACCTATTTTTTGGGGATTCCAGAGGATGAGGATACCCCCTATTGTATTTTTTGCTTTGACTTCTATAAACTCAAATCTGCTGAACCACTTACTGTGGATTTGTCTTATCTTTTGAACAGAGCATTTCGTTTCTTGGACAAAAATTATATCCGGAGCTACCTGTTTTTTTTTGTTATTCAACATTCTCTGTTTTCTTTTGCTTCCTAGACCTCTGATGTTCCAAGTTGTAAACTTCATAATTACAGATTGGTAAAGGAGTAACTGGTTAGATCTTTCATCTTACCTGAGTCTATCATGAGCTTTCCACATTCCATTAATAGCTCGTTCTGCTTTTTTCTGCCCCTTTTTTCCCCGGGTTTCTTGGAGCTAATCCTGGAGTTGATTTTACTACTTTCATTCCATGGTTGCTCTGTTTTTCAATGCTATTATCTTCTACCAAGCCCTTTTCCTGAGTTTTCCATAAGAATAACTGCTTTATTCTATTTCATTCTTCTTGTGGTAGAGATTCTACCCCACCCATTGCTCCCTTACTCAAGAACCCTTCCAGATCTAGGTTTTCCCTGTCAAGAATCTCTTGTAACTCATTGTCTTCCATTTCCATCTCACTCTGGGTCATTTCCTGATCCATATCCATCTCTGCTTCACTCATCATGATCCATTTCTGTTTCCTTTACCTGTTCCTTTACCTATTCTTCTTCCTTCTCCTGCTTATCATTTTCATCCTTCATTACTTGATTTTCAACTGCTATCTCTTCCTCCTCTTCGAGAACATGGAACTGATTCGGCCTCACTTTTTGGTCTCCACTTTGGTGTTGTTTTGGCCATTTTTTTCTGTTTTTACCTTTGTGAGCTACTTTGTGGAAACCATCTGTTTCTTTCATTGTGTTAGGTTTGCTTTTGTTCTCTGCCTTATTGAGAGGGTAGTCTCGAAGAAGGTGCCCGTGTTCATGGAATTTTCGACATCTAAATGGAATATGCTCGTAGTCAACCGTCTGCACCCATTCCTCATCATAAACCTCTAATATGACCTCGTCTGGAAGTGCTCCAGATAGGTCCATCTCTACACAAATCCTAGCGAAGGAGGTGTATTTTCCCCTTCTTGTGGCTTCAGAAGTTTTGACATACCTCCCTAATTTATTGCCTATGGCTGCTAGAGTTTCTATTTGCCAATAATCTAGAGGTAGTGAATAGAGTCTTACCCAAACCGGGACTGAGGTAAAGGTTTCCCACTTCGGCACGAAGTTCATCATCCACAGCTGCATATAGAGCCCTGTTGCTGCATAGAAGTAGGGCCCACCTTCAAACACTCTGTCTTTGTCCTCAATGCTTGCGAACACCACAGTGAAAAAAACCCTTGGATCCTAGATGAAGATCAATGCTTCCTTTAGGCTTCCAATGGTATCTGATCCATGTTTGTAAAGCCTTTTCGGTGGGCCATAGTCCCATGAATTTGCATATGATCGCATAAGTCTGCATGTGCTCCCTGTGGGCCTGCAGCTCTAGGTTATTTAAGATTACTCTGGGAGTGATTTCAGCTCTGGGCTTGCACGGTCCCTTTTTTTCCTGTCTTTTGTTCCATGTATTTTGTCATTTTCCTCCTTGTCTTTTGTGCCATCCTTCTCCTTCTCCGTGTTGCTTTCTGTTTCCTCTTCCCTATTTTTTCCTCCTACCATCGTGTTACCTCTACCTAATTCTAGAGGTGTCTTGCCCTTGTTAACCACTACCTCTCTGTAGGAGGGAGTGGAGCTCCCTCCTCTGCCTCCGTCCATGGAGAAAAACCCGCGCAGAAACTGCTCAACCCTAGTCTTCCGCTCTTCCGCTCCCTGTCTTTGAATCTCTTGATATATTTTCGAACATGTATTTGATTTCATCTTCACTTTTCAAGTAAGTATCTTTCATTCTTTAATCAAAGTTGGAAAAATGACTTCATTTTTGCAAGGAGATCTATAAGCTGGTTGGGTCATCGAAATTCCTTGCATGAAAATGGAGGATAGACCTAGTCCTTGAAGAAAGTGAAGTCATTGAACACATCAATGAAAAAGGTCTACTTTGAATTCATGGAAAGGGATTCTTATGAAAAGTCCCCTCATATAACAATATTAGAGACATCAAAGAGATGTATATGATAAACTCGTAAGAATATTCTCTGAAGATGCGATAAAGAAGGTCACATGACTTAGATCTGATCTACACAAAATTGAACGTATCAAAGAATGAAGGGATATATTCATAAGATATCAACTGCAAGATCTGGGAGAGATGATAAGAAGATAATCATCATTGTTCTAAATGCACTAACTGATGAACAAGGTAACAAATGTACATGAGGATAAGAAAGTTGCCTCATTCAAAAACTTGTGGTTTCTATGCAAGATAGAAGAAGATAAGTTGAGGGAAAAAGTATTGAAGATTAATGGACTCAAACATTTGCAGGAAGGAAAGGGAAGTTTGGTCCTTGGAAAAGAAAGAAGAGCATAGTTGAGATCACGGATGTAAAAAATTATGGACATTACAGGAAAGATTGTCTTAAAGGGACAATATCAAAACAAGAGAAGAATTCCACATCATCGAAGAAGTGGAGGAAGCTAAAAAGAAGTCCAAGAAAAGAGGAAGTAAGAAATATCTACTATGACTAATATAGTCTCACTCACAAAAGGTCTAAGATAGCTTATAAATATTATGTTATAGGATATGGCTATAATAAATAATAATATGCATCATGGCATCATGGAAGCATTAGAAATAAGAGTTCGTGACATCACCATAGGAAACATGAAGGATGTCAAGAAAAAAATCCATGGTAGTCAAATATGAAGGATATAGCTCTTGGGAACCTCATTGCAAACTTAAGGAAAGGAATAAGTCATCCAAGACAAGGCTCATTATACATCAAGTCAAAAGGAAACATCTTCCGGATAGGGATATGCAATATCCTCAAAATTCTTTGATGGAATCCTCATCAGATGGTTCATCGATCTAGAGAGGAAGCAACTGTTTCACCAGGGACTCCAACTTGTGGAGTTCATAGCATGATGGTATGATGACATAAGATATGAAGTAGATCAAGGGGTTGAAGATATTTTCAATCAAGGAAGCTGATGAAAGAAGCCTAGATGACCTAAAGGTAAATGAGGTATGTATGCTTGTATTTAATATTGTAATGTCATATCATATGGTTGTAGATAACATGGATCACTACTTATATATTGAGAATCTGATCAAGGGAAAATGATCTCCTCCTATGAAAGGACGCAGGAAGGCATAAGTCACACTAGACGAAATCAACATAATATGTCCTCATATGAAGTATGAGGTGGTTGACTACAATTAAGGAAATCTGATTGGAAGATCTTGGGAATGGAAGGTGTGAAGAAAGGAAGGAAGATATTATGAGATATGCAGCCATGAAAAAGGAAATCAACATCAAAAAGACCAAGAAGATTTGACTAGGAAATCTCCCGGAAAGATATGAAGACTCTGATGGAAGTCTGAAAAAGATAGAGACCCTTGACAATGGATATCTTTGCGAGATGTGTCTACATGTATGAAGGATGCTGATACCTACAAGAAGATGTCATGATGAAAGACCATCACAAAGGTAATTTTGATTTAAGTATTCATTTCTTATATTTGTCCAAATATTTGGATGGGCTTATGCATGATTGCCAAAGGGAAGAACTGTGGATGTCTTCCTAGAGGACCATGTAGAAAGATGTAAGATATTTTTTAAGAATAAATCATGATGAATGTAGCATGACATGAAGTAAGAACAAATGTAGACTGATCGATCACTTTCTGATGAAAGGAATGATGACATGACTAACTCATGGGTGAAAGTGATGGATGGTCTGTGCCCTATGAAGAAGTCCCAAAAAGATGAAGACTCAGTGACAAAGAAATTCCTGACATCGAAGGAAGGAGTTCTTCAAAGCAGCTAGTTGTTCCATTATCTCCACCCAAGGAGCTGCCATAGGTTCCTAATTAAGAGGGAGCCTAGAAACAAGTTTCTTACTTAGAAGAAACTTGGAAATTCCTAAGCTGAGAGGGAGCTTAGTTACATTCCTTGTGTAGGAATGAGTACATTTCTTTATTGGAATAAATATGTCCTCTCTAATTAAGAGGGAGAGATAGACACATCATTCTTATCTTCACTTGGGAATACAAAATGAGGATTGGGTAATCATTTGGCATCTGATACTCTTTGAGGATGATATAGGGCATCCAAGATAAGAGTAGTCGTGGAGGACCAATATTATTTGAGGACTGGGAATCCAAGATAAAAATAGTCCTCATGGAACACACCCTGAGAACTCGGGTAGGGTATGTTCCGGGAGAGACAATGATGAGAGTGTCTATAAATCATTGGTCTCGCCAGCATTGAGCTCAAATCTTGTGGAGAGATAGAGCTATTAGTCAAGGCCTTGATATGTGAAAATATTGGTTGATATGATGCTATACAAATGAGTTACCAATCCGACTATATTCTTATGAGAAATTCTTAAGATTGAGAATGACCCAGTACCATTATGAATACCTCCTTATTTAAGAGGGAGTGTTGAAAAATGTAACTAGGTTCAGTATTCATAATGACATGTAATTGTGACTTTTGTAAATGATGTAATGAAGAAAATAAAATTGTTATTTTAAGCCTTGCTTCATGGGTTTCATGAGCAAGCGATTTTATTTTAGATGGATCCCATTAATAGCCTTCGAATTTATCATTAGAGTCATAGAATTAATGTCATGTATGAAGATCTCTTCTTGAGCATGCATATGAGTCAATAAAGGTGTCTAGAAGCTCTCCAACAACAAGCACTAGTTCCACTCTTCATGTTGGCCTTAAAATGAATAAGGATATCATGTAGGCTCACAATAAAGAGACACATCCCTTCATACACTCAAGTTGGCTTATTTATGATGGACAACCACTATTATAGGAATCAATGTACTTCACATTTCTTAAGTTCATAAATTTGGATGGGTAATAATAATATACAATTCAGATATCTAGAACAAAGACTAATTCGAATGAAAGGAGAAATGACTAAAAATTATGATGGAACAACAAAAAGGTCCAAGGGCTAGCTACAAGTACAATGATTCAGATATCTCTCTCTGAAGTTTAGATGAGGCTACAATCATCAAAGTTCAGATCTCTGAATTCAGATAGACAGAGGTGAAATGAGGTTCAGATACATCTCTGTGTTTTCGGATGGTCAGTGGCAAGATATCTATGTGGAAACTACAGTACAATGATGTCTCATAGTCAAGGGAATATGGATCTCTCTGAGATTCAGATCACAGAGAAGGGATAACAATTCAGATAAGTTAGCGAGGAATGATGAAGAGACAACAAAATTTTGGAGTTATTTTTCAGTGTTGTATCACTGTGTTTTAGTGCTACTGCAGAGGTCACATTTTGGTGACACTACATTGACATGCCTCGGTGCCAGCTTTAGTGCATCTACAACTCATTGAAGAGATGATCTCAGTGTTAATTAAGTCGAAGAAGAAGAGGAATTAAGAAGAACAAAAGAGCAGAGAACTAGTGTCTTGGTCTTGGAGTGGCTTATAGGTTGAGGGTATTGGTCTTAGCATTCGTCAATTGGAATCTCTATAAGAAGAATTTGTGCGGGTTTTCCTCTCAAAGAGTGAGAGGTTTTGGCCCTAGTTGATAGCTTACTTGTTTTGTCTCTTGTCTATTTTTTTCATGCATTCGTTACTATTTGATGAAGAAGAACACTAATAATCTAACATGAAGAAGATCCTAATCTAAACAAGTAAAGAACATTCACAAGCAATCACTAATAGAAGAGAAATCATCTAATGCTAATGCCCTAGATTTATTGTTAGGATATTCCGACACATAGGAAATAGTTAAGTATAACTTGGTATAATGTAGAGTTAGGTAAAGTGTGTTTCTTTACTATGTACATTTGTAACTTACAATTCGACGGTCATGATATGTTCTAGACATTAAGTGATCCGACGGTTCATTCTCTCCTCGGTATTATCGACACTTGATCCGTGGCATAACACCCAATTGGTCCATGATCTCTATTTAAAGAGCATGGAGGGTCATTTGTAGGGTCACCGTTCATGGGAGAAGCTTATGTAATTTTTTTTTTTAATAAATTATCTTAAGTGGCCGCGTTGGCTCGGATCGTGGACTGTTTCCCTCTTTGAGGGTTTTAACCACATCAAGAATACTGGTGTATTAATCTGTGATATATTTTTGAGCGGTGTCCTTTGGTCTTCTATTTGAGGAACTTAAACTATAAATTCCTACATGGTATCAGAGCTATTTGAGGGCCGCATCCATTGGTGATCCAAATTCGAAGCCAGTGCAACTGCATTCGACTATCGTTTCCTAAATCTATTGTTTCTGACTGTTTTCGGGCCGAGGACTGCTCTATTGTGTTAGGAGCATTTGTTCCAGTGAGGAACCCATTTCGTTTCACGTGAAAAGGTTTCCGGTAGCCCCAGCTACATCATTTTTAAGATATGGATGTATACAGTCTTTATTTGCAGTTTTAGTTATTCATTTCTCTGTTTATTTCAGTTTATTTAGCTCTCTGTTTTTTATTACCGGATCTATACCTTTCATTTCTGCGTATGCTCTTTGCCCCGCGACTCTGTGCGATCTGGGAAGATAAGAAATGCTCTTTTCCGCTGTGCCTTAGTGTGATCTCGGAAAATAAGAAACATTGAGGAAAATATTTAGTTTTCGGTGAAAACTAACTTCAAGCCATAAGGTTTGGTTTTTTTTGCATGCCTGTGTTGGTTGTGTGGTTTTTTGTTTTGTAGGCAAAAATAGTTTTTTCAAGTAAGCACACACCCTAAAACTTCAATGACTAAAAAAAAAACCTTCATTTTTTCCAAAACTTACAAACCTTTTAAACTAGCTCACTTGGTCCAAAGTTGCTTTATGAAAATAGAGGTCTTGGGTTCAAGTCTTTCTTTTTGTTGAGTTAATTTTTCAAAAAACGCATGTAACTTATGTTTTAAAGTTACTTTATGTAAAAGTGTTGTCATCCATTATAAAAAGTGAGTCACTTATAATTCTAAAGTTTTTTTATCTTTTATTTAAGTTACAATTTAGTAAGTATCTCATAAAGTACCATTTTAAAAATGACTTTCACTTATTTATAAAAGTGGGTCACATAAAATCTCTTTTTAAAGTGAGCTAATTAGATTAAGTTTGGAAAGGGGGAGGGGATTTTTTTTTTTTTAAATATAACATTATCATTCACTTCTGCACATTCACGCACTTCGTCAACATCTTCAATAACTTTTCTTCAAAAAGCCATAACTTCTTCATTCGGAAGCAATTTTCAGAGCCGTTTTCTGTAATCGGCCTAATTTTTTGAGATATTTCCATTAGAACGCTTAATTTCAACATCTACAGCTTCAGTTCCTGTTAAAATGGAAAGTCCATGCCACATTATTCTTGACAGCACCAACTACTTCCATTGGTGGTCCTACATTGTGGATTTACTTAGAAGTAAAGGTCTTTACCGAATAGCCTTAGGCCAAGAAACCAAACCTAAAGATGAAGATAAGGCAGTCAAATGGGAAAATAGGCAAGATCAAACACGTGGGTTGATAGGGATGTTTATTTCTCCAAACCTTAGATTCCATATCGCAGAACTTAATACCCCTAATGAAGAAATGAAACAACTCACTAAAGTTTTTGGAATTAAAAATGAAATTAGAGCCCATCAACTTGACAATGAGTTGCTTACGTTGGACCCCAATAATTTTTCTTCCATTGAAGTTTTTTGTCCAAGTTCAAAACCCTTATACTTCTCTTGGAAGGTGTTAAGGTTAAGAAAGAAGATGGTAGCCTTATCTGTTCGATTCTTACTTTGTTGGGACCAACCTACTCCGTGTTTGTTTCTACCTTCCATTCTACTAGATAAGCCTTTGTTTCTCAAGGACAAGACTACAAGTCCCCCTCTTTTGATGCCTTTTGTGATTCTTTAATAAGAGAACAAGAAAAACTCTTACATCTTGGCCTTCTTAATCTTGGAGACTCTTCTAAGAAAGCCTTAGCCGCCCAGTAACAATCAAATTCAAAGAATCCTAAGAAGCAATATCCTAAAAAGAATGGTCCTAAGCCAAACAAGGGTCCTAAGCAATTTCAGTCTCAAAATGAAAAATCATTTCAACAAAATGATAAGGCAAATAAAGACAAAGGGAAGAAGACTGATAGACATTGCCACTTTTGTAATCGAGATGGCCACTTAGAATCCAAATGCTTTAAGAAGATGGAAGCCTTGGAAGCAGTAATGAAGAAGCATAACATCCATTTGGAGCACTCTTCAACTTCAACTTCATCTTCAGGAATAACACTTTCTGCATGCGGTTGTCAAGCATCTTGGTCTGGTTATGCACTAAATGTATCTTCTTATTCTCATTCTCATGAGTGGCTCATTGATTCTAGAGCTTATTATCACATAGCCAAAAGCAAAGCCATGTTTTCTTCTTTAAAGGTTTGTAACACCAAAAATATATATGTTGGTGATGATAGATCTCTTAGTGTTGTAGGGACTGGAACTGTTCATCTAGAAAATGGTCAATTTAATGATGTATTATGGGTTCCAACCTTATCTTGCAACCTTCTATCTGTATATCAGATAACTCATTCAGGTGAAGGTAAAACTGTTGAATTTTCGCATCATGATGTTGTAATTAAGGACCTAAGAGATCCTAAACACATTTTAGCTACTGGCATTGCTGATGATTCTACAAGGTTGTATAAGTTTAACAACTTTAGGTCATCAACTCTTCCCTCGGTATTTGTCGCTCATAATGATGAAGTGAGAAAACTTTGGCATGAGCGACTTGGTCACTTAAACTATCACTCCCTTCAAAATCTATGTAAAGAAAATATGGCGACAGGTCTCCCTATGGTATCTTGCAGAGATGGTGTTTGTTTTGGATTGTGTACTTGGAAAACATCATCAAGATAGTTTTGAAAAACGTGCCTCTTGGCACGCCTCAACCCCTTTACAACTTCTGCATAGTGATTTATGTGGTCCACTTCCAGTTGTTTCATTCTCTGGCTATAAGTATTTCTTAACTTTCATTGATGATTTCTCCAGATGCACTTGGGTATACTTATTAAAACTCAAGAGTGAAGTCTTTAACATGTTCTTGGCCTTTAAGGCCTTTGTTGAGAAACAATCTAGACATCAAATTCATCAACTTTTTCACTGAGCATGGAATTCAAATGCAACATACCGTTCCATATACTCCACAACAAAATGGTGTAGCTGAAAGGAAGGATCGCACCTTAAAGGAAATGGCTAATTGTATGCTTCAATCTAAAGGACTTAGTCTTAATTTTTGGGCAGAAGCAATTAACTGTGCAAATTACATGGTAAATCACACTCCTATTAACGTTTTAAAGAATATCACTCCGGAAGAAGCATGGAGCTCAATTAAACTAGATGTAAGTCACTTTCACGTTTTTGGAAGTGAAGCATGGGCCTATATTCCAGTTGAGAAACATAAATCTTTAGAACCGAAGAGTGAAAAATGTATTTTTGTTGGATACTCTGAAGATGTCAAAGGATATAGAATTATTCCACTTAAGTCAAAAAATGTTATCATTAGATGAGATGTAAAGTTCGCTGTAAATATATCGGCCTACGAGCCTAGTTCGATGGATGTGCCACCTCTCTCTATCCCTTATACTTCTGAAAATATTTCTTCTTTAGATGATGAGAGCGAGGATGACAATCCTCCCCCACCTTCTCAGGATCCTCCTTCAACTCCTCAGCTTCCAAAATGGGTCCGTGCTACTCGGGATGCAGCAGGTGCTCTTGCAGGTGATCCTACATATCAGCGACGTACACGTTCTCAGTTCAATAGAGCCTCTTCTTTACTGGCTCAAGCTTCAACGAATTATGATCCTGACACCTTTGCAGAAGCTTCAAGCCATCCAGATTGGGACACAACTATGAAAGAAGAATATCATTCATTATTGGGAAATGAGACATGGGATCTTGTTCCTCTTCCAAAGGGACAAAAACTTGTTAGATGCAAATGGGTTTACAGAACCAAGTTTGGACCAGATGGAAAAGTTGATAAACATAAAACTTGTCTTGCTGCTAAGGGTTTTTCACAAGTTGAAGGCATTTACTATACTGAAACCTTCTCCCCTGTTGCCAAAATGAACTCTATTCGCCTTGTTCTTTCCCTCGTTTCTTCTTTCAAATGGGAAGTCCATCAGATGGACATTAAATCTGCCTTCTTGCATGGGGAATTGCATGAAGACATCTATATGGAAAAACCTCTTGGCTATATATAAACAGACTCTAGCCTTGTATGTCGGCTTAACAAATCCCTTTATGGTCTCAAGCAAGCCCCTCGGTCTTGGTATGCCAAAATAGATAGCTTTATTTTAGATACTGGCTTTTCTAGGTGTCATTCTGACAACAATGTCTACACCAAGAAAGTGGGTAAGTCTCTTATCATTCTTGTTCTTTATGTTGATGATATTATCCTTACTGGTAGTGATCCCAACCTTATAAACCATGTGAAGTCCAACCTTAAAAATAATTTTGAAATGACAGACTTACGACACTTGCATTATTTTCTTGGTCTTCAAGTCTTGCAATCCAAGGAAGGTATTTCCCTTTCCCAGTCCAAGTATGCCTATGATCTTCTATGCCACTTTCATATGGAAGACTATAAGCCAACCCCTTCTCCCTTTCAGTATGGAGCCAAACTTTCAGTCACTTGTACTTCCCCTGAAGTTGATTCTACCTTATACCGTCAGCTTGTAGGAAAACTTTTGTATCTGACCCATAGCCGTCCTGACCTTTCCTTTACTGTTGGCCTTATTGCTCGGTTTATGCAAAACCCACATGAAATTCATTGGAAAGCATCTGAAATAATACTTCATTATGTTCAAGGTACAATTTAGTTTGGTATTCATTACAGTGCAGAAGCATCAACTCTATTGGTTGGTTTCACTGATTCCGATTGGGTTGGTGACCCTGATGATTGGAAGTCTATTGCAGGTTATGTGTTCACTCTTGGTTCTGGACCTATTACATGGGCTTGCAAGAAACAAAGTGTCATTTCTCTTTCTTCAGTAGAAGCAGAGTATCGTGGCGCCCTAGAAGCTAGTAAGGAAGCCCTGTGGCTTCATCAGATCCTGTCAGAGTTTGGCTTTTAGCAGCAACATCCGACTACACTTTGGTGTGGTAATCAAAGTGCCATTCAACTATGCAAAGATCCAGTCCAACATCAACGTAGAAAACACATTGGACTACACATGCATTTCGTCGGAAAGTTCATTCATGACCATGTTCTTGAAGTGTAATATTGGTCAACCGATGATCAAGTTGCAGACATCTTTACAAAGGCTCTCACAGAGGTGAAGTTTACTAAACTTCGATTTATGGTTGGAGTTTAGGAAGTTGTCACTAAGGGGGGATAGGTTCTAATGCCTCCTTCCTTCTCATATTGTGTCATATTTTTACATCCTTAAATCCTATCTCAAGTTGTTCTTAAGGGGGGATGTTAGGATATTCCGACACATAAGAAATAGTTAAGTATAACTTGGTCTAGTGTAGAGTTAGGTAAAGTGTGTTTCTTTACCATGTAAATTTGTAACTTACAATCTGATGGTCACGATATGTTCTAGACATGAAGTGATCCGACGGTTCATTCTCTTCTCGGTATTACCGACACTTGATCCGTGGCTTAACACCCGATTGGTCCATGATCTCTATTTAAAGAGCATGGAAGGTCATTTGTAGGTTGACAATTCATGAGAGAAGCTTATGTAATTTTTATTTCTTTTATTAATAAATTGCCTGAAGTGGCCGCATTGGCTCAGGCCGTGGACTGTTTCCCTCTTTGAGGTTTTTAACCACGTCAATAACACTGGTGTATTAATCTGTGATCTATTTGTGAGTGGTGTCCTTTGGTGTTCTATCTAAGGAACTTACCCTGTAAATTCCTACATTTATCAACATAAAGAAACCTGATTTGATACCAAATGATCCATAAATTTCCGTGGATATTCCAATGGACAGTTCATCACAACAAATCTGATAATATTATATTACAATTTTGAATTTTTACACTATTATAGTTTTATTAAACTTCTAAATCTGTAAATTTAAAGTTAATTAGGGCATGCATGCAAATGGAAATTATGCAGAAAAGTAAAGAGCGACAAATAATGTCACACACACACATAAGACATAATATATGCTCTAGGAAACCCTTTCAGGAGAAAACCCAACTGGAAGGTGAGGCGCTTCACTCTCTTTATCTATATGGAAATGTGGTTGCAGGTACAAATAAGTAATGCCTGTGGCCCGTAGGCTAATACAGTGCACAAATCCTCTCTGTGTGATCTACCTCCTATCTCTCTTTGATATATTTTCTCAAATATGGAACAAAATTCTCTTGAAAGAATGGAATTTTTCTTCCTCCTAGTGGCTCGGTTATCACACAACCTGATAGCCTACTTGTGGTTAAGTTTTGCTACATCAACTCTTAACTAGAGTTACAATATAAACTATTCTAGAGTCTTTTACATCAAAAACATGCTTATATACCCTTTTTCATGAATAATGGGGGTTGACACGGCATCCCCCAGAACTATAGGTGTGAAAATAGGAAGGTCAACTTCTGAGTGGCATAAATTTTGCATACAGACTTCGATTGATGCACTTTTTTTGCAGCTGGAAATATATCTCTGTGTAGAATAGCATGGAAAGGTTCCATGCTAAAGCGGAAAATTTTTATCCCCAAAAAATGTTGTTTGATGCCTCAAAACACTCCTAGAAGGTTTTAGACCTTGTTTTTCCAATCTGGGTCCCACTGGTAAGAAATGGTCCCGTGAGCTGCTTCCTCCACTTTTTCCACTCCGAATGCATAAAGATGGATGAAAAAAAATATAATGATCCAATCCATATCAATATATTTGGCATTTTAGTTTGATATGGATGACATTAAGAGTTTTGAGACACTAAGGGTTGGCCATGACGTCTCAAGAATATTATAGGAACGAAAACTAGTGCCTTGAGGAATACACTGAATATTCTCTAGCAGAAAAGCCATGAACAAGTCTTCAAACCGACATATGAGTCCTTTGCAAGAATTTAAGTAGAATATAGGAACCATGAGTAATTTTCCTTAGGATATTATCAAATAGTTTGGGATCAAGAGCCCTAAGAAAGGTCTTAAACTAATACACAACTCCTTTCTAAGGGTTCTTTATAATCCTTTTGGCAGGATGCATGCCCCATGAGTAATTTTTATGCAATATAAATGGTTTTTAAGGTTCAAACATGGTCAAAGGGTAAAATTAAGACCACACACCATAATTTAACCATCTCATTATCAAGAATCATGGAAAAAATTAGAAAACCCAACATGAGCTGTCACTTGGGGATCTTTAGCATATGAGTTGGATATATGCATCAAGATGCTTTGTGCACTATTGATGGGTCTTGGGTGTTTAACCATGACCATGGAATGTAAATACAAACATTATGCATATAACATATCCAACTCCCTTGCTAAGTTATAACACTAAAAATATAGCTTTTATACCATTATGTAAATATGTATATTGTTTAAGGTTTCAATTTTTCCATTAATATGTAAAACTATAAATATGGTCATGATAATTTAGTAATTAATGGTAGGTGTGTAAGGTTACTTCTTGAAATTGTTGCGAAGGGAAAGCATGTTTGTTGAAAATCTCAAGGATGTGGAAATGTTTTGAGGAAAAATTGTGTTCTTATTTGAATTGTTTTAGCGCTTCCAAAACCTTGAAGGATGGCCCATGCATGCCTCTAATGTGCCTTCCACAATGATTTTAATCCATGTTGACAAAGTGTGATTTCCATTAATATCATATCATGAACAACATGTGCAAACAATAATAAATGCACTCTCTAGTGGATCTTTGTGATTAGAATTGGATAAGGACACCATTAGAAGGCCATGTGCACCGATGATGGCTCATGGACACCTAAGTAAGGTTAAGGAATGAAAAAATTTCCTTTGGATTTTAATAATTCTTCGTAAGATTAATAATAATGAATGAGTCCTCAAAACAATAGATGAGTTCTTTTTAGTGGTTCCTTGCAAATCTCAAACTAGGAGACATCCACGACATGCACCATGAATAGGTTTTGTGCATTGGAAATGAATGTCATGATTTAAACATGTTTTGGAGGGGAAAAAAGGGCCTTAAGCTTGAACTTAATATTCTTAAGCTAAATTCCATGAACAACACCTCGAAACCATGATAGAAGCCCTTTGTACGCTGTCTTTGGAATTGAGTTGAATATGGATGCTATTACAAAGTATTGACTACTAGGGATGGGTCTTAGGTCCTTGACCATAATTAGGAATGGGAAATAAGTGCCTATAGCAATAAACCTTATTTATTAGGCCCAAAATACAAGGAACAAGCCTTGAACTTCCACATATGACCTCTATATGGAATCATTCACCTCCATGTGATGCCATGACTATATTATTTGTAACTAGGAATGGGTCTTAAGGTTTAATCAAACTTAAGGGAGGATAATAAGGGCCTTTCTTTATTGGTGAATTTTATCATGCTCAAGCAATGTGAATATCATCTACAATCCATGAACCATATTAGGCTATAGTTTCATGAATGCATTCTTGAATAACTACATGGTCCCCCTATACTGTATCTCTAACCCACTAGAGGGATATGAGTGCCATGTTTAAACCATAACATAGGACCTAAACAAGAATGTGTCTTGGACCCACACTAGAATTGTTCTTAGGACCATGATTGGTGTTCTTTAGCATTTGAGTGGGACATAGATTACATGAATATGTTTTATGTAGTGAAAATGCGTCTCATGGCCTAAACATGGTTAAGGGGGGAAATAAGAGGCTTTATCCATAATTGAACCTTTTGAGCTTAGATTTCATGGTTAAGGGAGGAAATAACTTAGGCCATAGGTCCTAAACATAGCTTATTGTTCTTGATTTCCATAAATTATACCTACAACCCATAATACAACCACTCTTAGGGGATCTTTAACATATGAGTTTAATAAAGATGAGATTAAGAGTTTTCAGACACTAAGAATTGGCCATGAAGTATTAACAATATTATAGTAAGGAAAACTAATGCCTTGATGTATACTTTAATCTTCTCCAGTAGAAGAGCCATGAACAACTCCTTAAACCCCTACATAATTCCATTGTAAGCCTTTGAGTAGAATATAAGAACCATGAGAGTAGGGAGCTCTGCATCAAGCACGATGAACTAGGGTTTACAATAGGGTTTCAGAGCTGGTCACCATGGAGGGACAAGGAGGGGGGAGTTCCACTTCCTCCTATAGTCATGTAGTTTCGAACAGCTTCAAGAAGCCAATGGAGACAGGAACGGGGAGCATCAACACTGAGAAATAGGGAAACATCAGATTTCAGGATCAGGAATAGGAAGAGAATCACGAGGAAGGCAGAAGAGAAAAGAGAATAGGAAGAGGTAGTCAGAGAGTGGAGCACAAGAAAATGACAGGAATCTTCAAACCTAGGTCAACCATCACACCCCGGGTTGTTTTAAGTGACCTAGTGCTTCAGTTGCACAGAGATCACAAGGTGACTTATGCAGTAATATGCAAATTTATGGGAATATGGTCAACTGAGAAGGCTTTGTATGATTGGATAAAGAACCACTGGAAACCTAAGGGAGAAATAAATCTTCACCTTGGGTCCAAGGGTTTCTTCACAGTTGTGTTCACAAACTTAGAGGACAAAGACAAAGTATTTGAAGGAGGACCATATTTTTACGTGGCTGCAGGCCTCTATATGCAATCATGGGTGATGAATTTTGTCCCAGAACGAGAGAAATTCACATTAGTGCCGGTATGGATAAGACTCTACTCCCTACCTTTAGATTATTGGCTGCAAGAATCCTTAAAATCCATAGGCAATAAACTAGGTCATTTTTAAAAAATATCAGATGCGACTCTGCGAGGGAAATACACCTCCTTTGCCCGAATATGCGTAGAAATGGACCTGTCTGGAGCACTTCCAGATGAAATCACTCTATAAGTTTATGATGAAGAATAGGTGCAGGGGGTGGACTACGAACATGTCCCATTCAGATGCCGCAAATGTCATGAACACAGGCACCTCTTCAGAGACTGCCCATTGAACAAGATGGAGAAAAATATTAAAACCAACACAGGCAAGGATACTGAAGGCTTTACCAAGGTGGGAGGAAGAGGGAAAGGAGGGAAAAAGAACCAAAAGAAAACCATTGAGGAGCAACAACCAAGTTATAACAGCTTCAAAATATTAGAAGAAGAAGATGGGAATAATGGGACGAACCAGGTAATGGAGGATAGTCCTGCAGAAAGGAAAAAGATGATAACATGGAGGATACACCTGAAAACAATAAACAAAAGGAGGATCTGCCTAGCACTATGGAACTTGACAGGGACCATGAGATGACCCCAAGCGAGGTTGGAACATAGGACCATGAGCTGCAGGAAATTCTTGAAAGGGAGAATCTCGATCTAGGAAAATTCCTGGAGCAGGGAATTACCAAAGGGGTTGATTCCATACCACAAGAGGAGTATGATAGAGTTCAACATATCTTCCTTTGGAGATCTCAAGCAAAGGGCTCTAGAGTCAAAAGAAACCATGATAGCCAGGAAAACAAAGGGGTTAAAACTATGGAGGCAACACCGGGACATGATCCAAAGAATCCAGGCAGGAAAAGAGGAAGAAAAAGACAGAAAGAGCTATTGATAGAGTGTGGGAAACTCATGATCAACTTAGGTAAGATGAAAGATCTTACCAGTTACTCTTTTACAAACTTTTCTTAATGAAGCTCACCACATGGAATATTAGGGGACTAGGAAGTAAAAGGAAACAAAGAAATCTTAGCAATAGAATAAAAGAAGAAAAACCAGATATGATGTTTATCCAAGAAAAAAATGTTCAATAGATAGCATAAGAGAAATACACAACAAATGGCTCATCAAGTATGAATATCTAGAAGTTAAAGTAGACAACACAACAGGAGGAATTCTTACACTTTGGAAGCCCCATGAGCTTGGAATCCTAGATGCTGAAGCATCTAGGAACTACCTATCGATGGTAATCCAACCTTTGGGTGACAAGGAAGTCTATTTGTTCACAAATGTCTATGGTCCTCAAAAACTTGAAGACAAACTCAAGCTTCTCATCTCTCTGGAGGAGCTAAGAGAAAGATATCTTGATATGCCCTGGATTCTGGGAGGGGAATTCAATATGATCAGATCTCTTACGGAAGAGAAAGGTGGGAATAGAACACTAGGTAGAGACTCCATAGCCTTTCAGAACTTCCTAAATGACATTAGGCTAGTGGATACGGAGACAAAAAATGGCACCTTTACCTAGAATAACAAAAGGGGAGGGGCTTCTCAAGTTGCCTCTAAGATTGATAGATTTATAATCTCTGAGGACCTCATTCTCATAGGCCTTGACTTGTCTACTTTAATCCTCCCTTTTGGAGGCTCAAATCACTGGCCCATCCAACTAGAAGCTTCTTTTATAGGCACTCTGAGAAATAGACCTTTCAGGTTTGAGAATATTTGGCTCACACACCCTGACTTCATCAACAATATTGAAAAATGGTGGACAGAAGACATGCCTGTTCAGGGAACTACTATGTTCCTTCTACACCAGAGATTGAAACACATCAAACTCTGGCTAAAAGATTGGAACGAAAATGAGTTTGGCAATATATTCAAAGCCAAAAAAGAAGTTGAACAGAAACTACAGGGAATTAACCAAGTCCTCATCTTAGATGGTTTTACCGAGGAACGGAAAATACAAGCTAACTCTCTCCAATAGGAATGGGAGGAAAAATACAAGAAAGAGGAGATATTTTGGAGACAGAAATTGAGAGTGCAATGGTTAAAAGAAGGAGAAAGAAACACAAAGTTTTTTCACAAGTCAACCATGGAACACAAGTCTCATAACAGGATTTCAAAACTCAGAGATACTCAAGGAAAACAGCTCAGCACCCACTAAGAAATGGAATCTGCTCTAGTTCAACGTTTACAAAGCATAGCAGAGGAGCCTCTCGTAGACAGATCATAATTTATCAATAACTTCACAAAGCGCATTCCTAGGTTGGTAACTAGAGAAGACAATTACAATCTTAACAAGCCAGTGACTGAAGAGGAGGTCAGCGAAGTTATCAAAGAGATGCAAAATGGGAAGCTCCAGGCCCAGATGGGTTCAATGTAGACTTATTTGAAGCATGTTGGGAAACAGTCAAACATGATATCCTTGAGGTAGTGGAGGACTCGAGGAGGAATAAAATTGTCTTGAGGGTGCTTAATGCCTCTTTAATAACTTTGATTCCAAAGTAGGAAAAAGATATGACACCTGATAGATTTAGACCCATAACTTTATGCAATGTGGTGTACAAAATTATATCCAAACTAAATGCAAACAGGCTGAAGCCCCTTCTACCAACTCTTGTGTCTGAGGAACAAACTGGATATGTGGAAGGAAGGCAAATTCTAAACAACATCATCCAAGCTCTCAAGGTGGTACATTCTCTCAAGAGCAATAAGCAAGCAGGTATGATCATCCAACTTGACCTAGCAAAAGCTTATGATAAGCTAAGCTGGGCCTATATCAGGGAAGTACTAAAAGCGTATGGCTTTGACCACAATTGGATAAGATGGGTAATGGCCCTTGTTACCACAGTTAGTTTTTCAATCCTGCTTAATGGCTCTCCATCCAAAACTTTTAGGCCTTTGATAGGCCTCAGACAAGGCGATCCGCTCTCCCCCTTCCTCTTTATTCTCATGATGGAAGGTTTAGGCTATGTGATCAAATCAGCCAAAGCAGAAGGAAAAATCCATGGTCTTAAACTCACCACGAATGGGGATGCATTAACTCACCAACAATTTGTGGATGACACTATGCTGCAGGGTACACCCACGGTCAAAGAAGCTAAAGCTTTCAAGCAAATACTGAACGACTTTGCTATGGCTACTGGGACAGAGGTAAGTCTTACCAAGTCAAAGATTTTCTTTTTTAATATTGACATTACTATTCAGAGAAACCTCACTAGAATTCTGGGCTTTCAAAGAGATCAGCTACCCTCCAAATATCTGGGTATTCCCCTAATGGACAAACCTCTGAGCAAGGCTGTTTGGGAGTCAGTCACTAATAAACTCCAGGACAATGTCCGAAAATGGACAAGTAGGTCTTTGAATCTGGTAGGTCGGCTAGTGCTAACTGAAGTTGTCCTCACAATGGTCCCTATTTTCACTCCATTATTCACCAATATCTTCACATTTTAACTTCATGTCACCTCCATTCCACCTCCACATCATTCCATTTACCTCATTATTGGGTTATAACTATGCTTTTCCAAAGTTTATTAATTCTTAACATTTTTAAGTGAATTTATGGCTAAACTTTAGAAAATAATATGCTTATACTTATACCTAAGAATGAGTTTGTTGACATGTGTAGGTACAAAGGAAGCTTCCAGGGCATCTTTATGTGGCCTTGAATGATCAAATTCGAATTTGATAAGATAAGCCTCATGGAAAAGATCATGGAGAAAATCATGGACCTCATGGAGGAGATCATGGAGGATAGGGTTATGTGTCTAGATGGTTGAGAAATGTATGGAACTAAAAGAGAGATTAGTAGATCATCATTATGAGTTTGTTATCTCATCCTATTGTATAAATAGGAGTACCTCCTCCATTCCAAGGAGAGGACTCTTGGAGCATTGTATCCAACTTATGATGGCATAGAATAAAACTTCATTTTTCATATATTTCCATTATGTAGTTTTAGATATAAGTTTTATATATATTTCCATTATGTAGTTTTAGATTTAATTTTCCTTAATGTAGTATATGGAATAATTTGTCTTGTTCTTAAGAGAATTGAGCTCACTCTAAAAGGATGAGAGAAACATTTTATTTCATATTAGATCTTATTTCATTTACTTGCTTACTTGTTTAGATGCTTGAGGATTTGTTTGTGATTGATGAATGAGTTTTAAATTAGAATCTAATCAGCATATGAGAGGACAACTAAGGGTCTAAGTTAGGCTCTCTCTCTCTATTTGATTTGCATGATAATTGAAATTCATTCTTTTGCTTTTATGTTTCAAGTATCATATGAGGAGATAACCAAGAGTCTAAGTTAGGCTCTCTCTCCATTGATTTATATGGTAATTGAAATTCATTCTTTTGTGTTTATGTTTCAAGTTATTTCATTTCTTATGCTTGTGAATGAATCTTAGTTTAGTTTGGATTAGTACATGAGAGGACAATCAAGAGACTAAGTTAGTCTCTCTCTCTACTTGAATCTGAACAACAATTAAGTTCATTCTCTTGTCTTCATTTCAAGTTTCTAGTTTTATGTAATCAATGATTTCTCTATGATACTGTAGGGAAGGACAACCAGGACCTCCTTAGTTAGGAGCCTCTTCCCTTGCATATTATATTGAATCATAAATAATTTAGTTAGACATAGAGTTAGTTGCCTACTCTTGCATATATTTTGCTGGCACCATCACAAGCTTACGAGTTTTCCCTGGTTGATAATTTAATGCAGCAATTTAAGCCCAATAAATTGCCCAACATTTTGGCGCCGCTGCCAGGGATGGTGCTAAGGGATTAGGCATTAGAAATTTAATTTAGTACTAGTATTTTTCTTTAGACAAAATAACTTGTGAGACCTGGTGACAGCAGGATCTTCACAAAGAAGTTTAAGTTTAAGTTTTCTGATGATTTAGTGTTTAGCTAGTTTTAAATTTTGTCTTTTCAAAAACACCCCCCCTGCATGAATAAAAACAAATCAAGTGATTAGTATGCTCTCTTCCTGCGCTTCGTGCGATCAGGAAGATCAGAAAGTCTATTGATTTTGTTCAAATAAACATACTCTTGCTGGAGAACTAATTTGCAAAAAGACAATCAAGAATTTTGTGAATGAAAAAAAAAAACATCTTTAAATTTTTAGATGAAATTTAGTTTTTAATTTTAGATTTAAAAAATAAAAAAATTTAGTTTTAACTTTTAGATTAAAAAAATTCCACAAAATAATAATAATATATGTATCATATATACACATATTATTATTATTAAGAAATAAAAATAAAAAAAAACCTAACCATTTCTTTTGTTTTTTTAGATATTAAAAAAATAATAATAAATAAAAAAATTCCACAAAAGAATAATAATATATGTATTATATATACACATATTATTATTAAAAATAAATAAAAAAAAAAAAAAATAAAAAAACTTAACCATTTTCTTTGTTTTTTTGATATTTAAAAAAAACTAACTATTTTTTTTTTGTTTTTTTAGATATTTAAAAAAATGCATAACATAAAAAAAATAAAAAAAAAACAAATATCTCACTACTTTAGTCAAAGCGTTTGGAGAATATCTCTCGCCAGCAACAGATTGAGTGGTACCATACCATCTTCACTGGGTAGAATCCAATTGGAACTTGATGATCTTCAAATGGGATGACAGTGGAGTTAATTTGCTTTGGTTACAGAAGTGGTAAAACTCCACCCTGCAAAATCTAAAGTTGGATCATCAATCTGTGCTGTTTTTTTTCATGAAATAGAGTAGATGGTACAGACTTGTAGAATGCAAGTCGAACTTGTTTGATTCTGCGGCCAACCTCTTCTGAAAAGATGGTACCATAAGATCCCGAGCTGAAGTCTTTGACAGCAACTTCAGTTGTCTTAGCTCTAACTGTCAAATCATTTTCAAGGGATGCAACAAATCTGGAGATTCGAACAATTGGATCTTCTTCATGTTTTGAATTCTCTTAAAAAACTTTAGTCAAGATATGCTTCCAGCATCGTGCCTTCTGAAACAACGCTGGACATTCTTTGTTTGCTTCTACAAATCCAGGACGCTATGATGATCATGATGATCAGCGTGTTGTCCCTGTCTGCTAAAGTAGGCATATCACACAACACACGACCTTCCTCAACAAATCTTTCAGTCTGTCACCATTGCAATGCAGCCTATGGCCTTCCTCAAACTCCTTTCCCTGTCTTTGTCTCTCTTTCTTCCTTCTCATATCTCTTGCTTCACCTTCTGCTTGCAATGCCTTTTCTTGTTCTGTTTGTGCTACAAGCCGGTAACAGGGGCCGATTTTCCTGTTATTGAGTCTCGTGCAACAAACATAAATTTTGCAATTAGAGCAACGGAGTCCCCTGTTTCAGTCTCCCCTTAAAAGCTATGGTTCCCGCCAGTGCATCTAAATCCTCCAAGAGCTTTCCAATCCTGACGTCGTTCCACGGATCCCTGTACTGTTTCCGCAGTATGTAATCGCTTGAGAAGTTGTAGAGTATACTGGTGCGGCTCTGGCTGGGCGTTTTGGATAGCAATTGGCTCTGTGGGGGCGCATCCACAGACGGATCCAACAGTCTTTCAAATATGTTGGACCTCGCGTGCCACAGAGCATTTGTGACGGGTGAGTGGTACATACCTGGCCACAGGCTGAGAGGCTTGTGGAGGGACGACCCTGCGTCTATCGGTGGGGAGATTTTTAATGCGCGATTTGGTGGAGAATCCTCCTTGGCGGAATGTATCAAGAATTTTGGGCACAGATCTCAAGTTTATTTATTTATTTTTTTTTTATGGAAGATTTCCCTTAGGAAGAAAGATGAAGCCGATCTAAATGCAGCAGTCACCGAGGGTAGAAATGTTCTTCATCTGTTTTTAAGATTTTCTTCAATGAATCGTGCTTGGGAGGGATGAATGAGGAGTCTGGCGAATTCGATCAGAAAATCAAATTATTAATTGAAACTGAGGCTCCTCCTACTGCCCCATTGCCACCATCTGCAAGGGAAGATGATTTCAAAAACAATGGGATGATGGATGAGTTTGCTAATGTTGTCACAAAATTGATGGGGGCGATCCGGCGTTGGAGATACAGAATCATTGGCAAGATATTGTGAGCGGTGGGAAGGAGATTGCCCTCCATTTCTGGGATGACAAAGAATAAATCTAAAAGATCATTATTGCTGGCGCTTGTGAGCTTCCATCATTATCGCCGGTGGTTATGAGCTTTGTGAAACATTTTGGCTTACGGTTTGTTGTTTTTTTAATTAGTTTTTTATTTATTATTTACAACTAAAAAATTTCTAAAAAAATCCACATAAATAATAAATTAAAAACAATGTTTTTAATTTGTTATTTAAATAAAAATAAAAAAATTGTGTGTTGTTTTTAATTTGTTATTTGAATAAAAATAAAAAATTATTTTGTAGTGTTGTTTTTTTATTTAAATAAAAATAAAAAATATTTTGTGTAATATTTTGGATAATAAAAAAAATCAAAACCACACAAAATAATTTTTATTTTTATTTAAAATAAACAGATTTTCCTTATTTTTATTTTTATTTTTAATTTAAAAAAAAAAAAAAAAACTAACTAACTAACTTCATTTTAGTTATAGTATATTTTTAGAATTTTTCTTTATTAGGTTTTAATAAATAAAATTTTGTTGATTTTAAAAAAAGCTTTCAACTTAAATAATAAATTAAAATTTTATGTTTTTAATTTATTGTTTAAAGAAAAATCTAAATAAAATCAACATAACAAATAAAAATTTTTACTCATTTTTAATATTTTATTTTTAAAATTTGTTGTTTAAAAAAAAAACAAAATAAAAAAAATAATAAAAAAAAAAACAAAAAAATATATATAATAAAAATAAATAATAAAAAAAAAAAAAAAATTCACACAGATTTGAAAATAAAAAATGGAATACTTGGAAACACATTTCAAAAATCGATTGGAGGATTCTAAAGACGATAATTATTTCTGATAACTTTAAGTTGGCAGTAATCCATCACATCTTTCTGTTCTATGCTTTATGATGCACTAATATGCAGGACAGAATTGCCAAGCACAAGAGTTATCTAACAAAGAGGGAGTATTATTTCTCATGGTTGATTTTAAGAATGGATTGAAATTGATATCATGAATTAAGTTACTTTCACCACTTTGATTTCTCTTAAATCTGTTTTATTTGGTATGAAATTTTTGCGTAAGAATCATGAAGAAAATGCGCAATTCTTCTTGAACAAACTTATGTTTTCTTTCTGCCAAGGTTTTTACAGGTTACAGGATAACAAAGTGATCATTCAGGAGATTACATTGTGATGACAATTAATCTTCCAAAGACTAAATTCATGAAAAATTCTGAAGACAAATCCATCTCCACAACCACTACCTTCCACCTCCCTTTCTGAAAAAGATTTGAATTCCACCAATCGTACATCCATAAAGCGTGACACTTCCATATCCATTTTTCATAGCAAGAGTTCTTATTTCATACACCATGCATTTCCTTACATCCATTCCTTACAAGCATATTGTCATTTTCCATGTCATTACCATTCCCCTTCATTTCCGCCAATAAAACCCTGCTTGAGTCAAAGTCCTAGAGTCTAAAGTATCATTGAAAAAACACCTAGAGGCTTGCATGCCTTAATGGCAAGTACTCTTGCCAATGAACAATGGGAGTACATTAATATCCCTTGTTCGTTGGATCTTGTAGGTGACTCGACCACGACAAGTTTATTCGTACCTACAAAGATGTGTTAGGCATCCTGACTCCCATTGGAATCAATCGTGGGAGCTCTTGTGTTGGCTAGGGGCATTCCTTAACGACCACTAAGCCAACAACTTCTTGCTATGTTCGACATCGACATATTTAATCACATAGTAAGATTTGTGCCATCGAGCGTTGAAGACTTGAAGACCCATATTCTGTAGCAGATGAAGCCAATTTCTTTTCATTATTTCTCAGTTTGTCATCACTTGAGGACAAGTCAATCAATAAGGCCGGGAGGGAAATGTAACTTATATATTTTGTATACCTTCCAAGCCTTATAGATTTTCAACCATATTCAACAGACTCATCAGATTCATCATCCAGCAGTAGATACGACTTTCAACCATGTTCAACAGACTCCTCAGATTCATCATCTAGTAGCAGAGGATCCAGCAGCCGATACGACAATACAGATCCATCTTTCATCCACAACTTGAAGAAGAAGCTTCAGAGCAGAATTGTGGCAGCTGAACATGCATGATTCATCCACCATTTTCCCAACCAAGTAAAGAAGACTACGAACAACAGTTTTTGCAGCCACACGTGCACAACTCTCATCCATTTTTGGAAGGGTAAGTTAAGGTATGATATTTTCTAACTTTTAACCATTAAATTCCTTGAAAAGTTAGAATAATAATTTTTGGAAAAACTTCACTTCCTTTCCCCTTTCTTTCCCCATTTCACATAACTATCCAAACCATCTGTTTAAGGGGAAAGATACATTTACATACATGCTTTGTCACATTCATATTCACATTCATATATCACATTATAAACCCCACTTACCTTCAAAATATATTCACTATTACATGAGCATACAAATGGCTTTGACAAAAGTATTTAAAAGATAATTGGATGCCAATACGATCATGGTTGTTACACAAGAACCAACCATGATGCATTCCTACAAAAATACTCTGCAACAAAAATCACATTATCAATATGCAAAGATCATACATTGAATGCAACAAACAAAATATGGCTGAAACACAAGAACCAACCAAGTTGTAATTCATCAAACTAACGATTTGCAAAAGTTATGTAAATGATATCATGCAGAGTTTAAGCCAAAGCTCAAGTACCAAAAAGTAATGTAATAGATTGCATGAGGACATGCAATACCTTCAGTTTGGGGCAGATGTTGGGCCTCACAATGGTCCCTATTTTCACTCCATTATTCACCAATATCTTCACATTTTACCTTCATGTCACCTCCATTCCACCTCCACATCATTTCATTTACCTCATTATTGGGTTATAACTATGCTTTTCCAAAGTTTATTAATTGTTAACATTTTTAAGTGAATTTATGGCTAAACTTTAGAAAATAATATGATTATACTTATACCTAACAATTAGAATGACTTTGTTGACATGTGTAGGTACAAAGGAAGCTTCCAGGGCATCTTTATGTGGCCTTGAATGATCAAATTCGAATTTGATAAGATAAGCCTCATGGAAAAGATCATGGAGAAAATCATGGACCTCATGGAGGAGATCATGGAGGATAGGGTTATGTGTCTAGATGGTTGAGAAATGTATGGAATTAAAAGAGAGATTAGTGGATCATCATTATGAGTTTGTTATCTCATCCTATTGTATAAATAGGAGTACCTCTTCCATTCCAAGGAGAGGACTCTTGGAGCATTGTATCCAACTTATGATGGCATAGAATAAAACTTCATTTTTCATATATTTCCATTATGTAGTTTTAGATATAAGTTTTATATATATTTCCATTATGTAGTTTTAGATTTAATTTTCCTTAATGTAGTATATGGAATAATTTGTCTTGTTCTTAAGAGAATTGAGCTCACTCTAAAAGGATGAGAGAAACATTTTATTTCATATTAGATCTTATTTCATTTACTTGCTTACTTGTTTAGATGCTTGAGGATTTGTTTGTGATTGATGAATGAGTTTTAAATTAGAATCTAATCAGCATATGAGAGGACAACTAAGGGTCTAAGTTAGGCTCTCTCTCTCTCTATTTGATTTTCATGATAATTGAAATTCATTCTTTTGCTTTTATGTTTCAAGTATCATATGAGGAGATAACCAAGAGTCTAAGTTACGCTCTCTCTCCATTGATTTATATGGTAATTGAAATTCATTCTTTTGTGTTTATGTTTCAAGTTATTTCATTTCTTATGCTTGTGAATGAATCTTAGTTTAGTTTGGATTAGTACATGAGAGGACAATCAAGAGACTAAGTTAGTCTCTCTCTCTACTTGAATCTGAACAACAATTAAGTTCATTCTCTTGTCTTCATTTCAAGTTTCTAGTTTTATGTAATCAATGATTTCTCTATGATACTGTAGGGAAGGACAACCAAGACCTCCATAGTTAGGAGCCTCTTCCATTTCATATTATATTGAATCATAAATAATTTAGTTAGACATAGAGTTAGTTGCCTACTCTTGCATATATTTTGCTGGCACCATCACAAGCTTACGAGTTTTCCCTGGTTGATAATTTAATGCAGCAATTTAAGCCCAATAAATTGCCCAACATTTTGAGATGTTGGGCCTCAAAATAGTCCCTATTTTCACTCCATTATTCACCAATATTTTCACATTTTACCTTCATGTCACCTCCATTCCACCTCCATATCATTACATTTACCTCATTATTGGGTTCTAACAATGCTTTTCCAAAGTTTATTAATTCTTAACATTTTTAAGTGAATTTATGGCTAAACTTTAGAAAATAAGATGCTTATACTTATACCTAACAATTAGAATGAGTTTGTTGACATGTGTAGGCACAAAGGAAGCTTCCAGGGCATCTTTATGTGGCCTTGAATGATCAAATTCGAATTTGATAAGATAAGCCTCATGGAAAATATCATGGAGAAAATCATGGACCTCATGGAGGAGATCATGGAGGATAGGGTTATGTGTCTAGATGGTTGAGAAATGTATGGAACTAAAGAGAGATTAGTGGATCATCATTATGAGTTTGTTATCTCATCCTATTGTATAAATAGGAGTACCTCATCCATTCCAAGGAGAGGACTCTTGGAGCATTGTATCCAACTTATGATGGCATAGAATAAAACTTCATTTTTCATATATTTCCATTATGTAGTTTTAGATATAAGTTTTATATATATTTCCATTATGTAGTTTTAGATTTAATTTTCCTTAATGTAGTATATGGAATAATTTGTCTTGTTCTTAAGAGAATTGAGCTCACTCTAAAAGGATGAGAGAAACATGTTATTTCATATTAGATATTATTTCATTTAATTGCTTAGATGTTTGATGTTTGAGGATTTGTTTATGATTTATGAATGAGTTTTAAATTAGAATCTTATCAACATATGAGAGGACAACCAAGGGTCTAAGTTAGACTCTCTCTCTCCATTTGATTTGCATGATAATTGAAATTCATTCTTTTGCTTTTATGTTTCAAGTATCATATGAGGAGATAACCAAGAGTCTAAGTTAGGCTCTCACTCCATTGATTTATATGGTAATTGAAATTCATTCTTTTGTGATTTTTATGTTTCAAGTCATTTCATTTCTTATGCTTATGAATGAATCTTAGTTTAGTTTGGATTAGTACATGAGAGGACAATCAAGAGACTAAGTTAGTCTCTCTCTACTTGAATCTAAACAAGTAGAGAGAGAGACGGCTGGCGGCCAGGACGAGGCGGGGGCGGGATAACGGACGGGGATCTGTGGGAATATTCCCATTTTAATAAAGCGTGGCGGTGGGTTTAGAACTTTAGGAAATGGCGGAGTTTGTGGGTTATGTGGGTTAATGCGCGCGGATTAATATTTTCAGCGGTGAGACTTTGGGAAAAAGGGGAAAATAGTGTGGGCGGGGTTTGAATATTTACAAGCCCAACTTTTGGGGGAAGGGTGGCAACAGGGGCATTGTAGAATCAGGGGAATGGCTATTAGTCTAACCAGGTGTTAGACCAATTCCAAGACAGGGATGGGCTAATGGCAGCCCCAGATGGACTGTTCTTTCCCTGACTTAGAAAATATGGCTATATTGCCAGGGAGGGGATATTTACATAAGGGAGTGTTATATACATTCTTTTAGTAGGGGAAGGGGGAAACTGATAGGGAATTATATAATACTGTTAGTAGTTAATATGACGGTGATCAGCAAGCGCTAAGGTCAGGGACCTTAGGCTATTTTGGGGAAAAGACCTTGAAAAAAAAAATCCTTGAGTGAAGCAGATCTTCACCAAGGCAACTGATATGGATGGGAGAGAGATGGCAGTGTTCATGCAAAGGAGCTCAAAGGTGGATATAACTAACTCCCCCCTTCTTCTAATTCCCCAAGTCCCTTACTAACTTCCCAAAGAGGTCAAGATCTGCTTGATTCCTCTTAGATTCATCATCATCCATATCAGTTGCCTTGGTGAAGATCTGCTTCACTCAAGGATTTTTTTTTTTCAAGGTCTTTTCCCCAAAATAGCCTAAGGTCCCTGACCTTAGCGCTTGCTGATCACCGTCATATTAACTACTAACAGTATTATATAATTCCCTATCAGTTTCCCCCTTCTCCTACTAAAAGAATGTATATAACACTCCCTTATGTAAATATCCCCTCCCTGGCAATATAGCCATATTTTCTAAGTCAGGGAAAGAATAGTCCATCTGGGGCTGCCATTAGCCCATCCGTGTCTTGGAATTAGTCTAACACCTGGTTAGACTAATAGCCGTTCCCCTGATTCTACAATGCCCCTGTTGCCACCCTTCCCCCAAAAGTTGGGCTTGTAAATATTCAAACCCCGCCCACACTATTTTCCCCTTTTTCCCAAAGTCTCACCCCTGAAAATATTAATCCGCGCGCATTAACCCACATAACCCACAAACTCCGCCATTTCCTAAGTTCTAAACCCACCGCCGCGCTTTATTAAAATGGGAATATTCCCACAGATCCCCGTCCGTTATCCCGCCCCCGCCTCGTCCTGGCCGCCAGCCGTCGGATCGTCCGCCCCGCAGATCGACGGTGGGCGGGCCGTCCCATCTCCAAAACGCCCGAGCGTTAGCGTCCGGGAGATGGGCGGTATTACCGCCGTACCTCCCGCCACGCGTCAGCTCCTGGGCTGTGGCGGAGCCCCCTCTGACAAAACCGCTCCCCCCCCAAAGGTGGTGCGCCACAAAACCACTTACCGCCTCCTGCCCGGTGACGTCATCGCTTACGTCACCCCCTGCACAGTCACCGCTTACGTCACCCCCTCTGCCCAGTCACATGTCGAGTCATCTACCTACGTGGCCCCTTGCCATGTGTCATGCCACGTCACCGTTCGTACATGATGATGTCATGATGACGTCATTGTTGAGCTAATTTATGGTCCTAAATTAACACAATTATTTCTTATCAATCCGGGTTGTTTATGCTTTGAGGCAAGTTCACTATATGTGAAGATCAGATATAACCAAACCTTGAAAGATAAGTTATTCAAAAGCTAAAAGTAATACATCTTATAACTCTAATTCAATCAGCTTAAAAAGAGAGAAACATTGAAAGGGTTCTTGACCTCAAGAAGTCCACCTTCACCTCAATTATCACTTAATGAATCAGAGATTGAAACCAAAAGCTTAAGATGGATAAATTATTAATGAAAGAAGCTCTTAACTTAAGAGACACATAAGATATTCCATCATAATTCATTCATCTCAATATATAAATCTTAATGGAAATAAAACTACTTGCATGCAAACAAAAGAAACTAGTTTTGATTCATCATTTTAGCAGAAGGGATGCCCAACTTGAACACCCGTTTTTCCAACTAAATAAAGTGATGAATAAGATATTAACAAATGAAATCAATCACTATGCATGAACCATAAAGCAAACTGAAATAAAGCTTTGAAAAACTAGTGCTACAATCAATCAGATTACAAGAAAATAAAACTAGTTAACAAGGAAGTGTACTTAGCTTGGAGTGGGGGCCCTCCACCCTTGCCTTCCACACTTTGAGAGGTGATATCAGAAGCTTATATCAGTCACACATCCATAGTATTGCACAGAAAAATAATAATAACACAAGTCTTCAAATTAACTTCTCAATCCAAAGATGTCACAACACAAAAGTATGTCACAAAATCAATACATAAGCCATCAAAGTTTTGGCTTTAAATAAGAAGTCTCATGAACAAACTGATCTATATTCACTCAAACAAAACCATCTACTCTCATCCACCTATCCAAGTCGAATTCATTATCCCCATCCCAAGAAAGATGACCATTCCTATGAAATCTCAAAACAACCCTATTTCTATGGGATTCCTGCATGACTAGTCATGGTTGACTAGCACCAAATGGGCCTAATAAAGCTTGTTCTGTTCGAACTAAGCATTGCTAGCTTAGTCCTAGTTCCCAAGCTGTCCATCCATGCATTCCATTCGTGGCCAAGTGTCTTGCAACCATATCAACCATAGAGCTATTACGGGAATTTCTGAATCTGCCAATTTTTCACTAAAAACCAAATTTTCATAAAAACTTTAGAAATTGAAAAATTAAAATTAAATACCTGAATGGATATCAAATATACATCAAAATGGGATAAATGAAGGGAAAATGGATGGAAAATAGATGGATAAGTAAGTTTCTTTGAGCAAAAATAAGACCAAAACTAAGGCTCAACATCTCTCCCTTGCTTATCATCAAGCATGTCCCCATGCTTGCTTGTTCCTCTTTGACCTTCACCTTTCTGTAGTAGATGCTGTACCTATAGATGCTTCCTGTTGTGTTGCCTTGGCCAAACAATCCAAACCTGTATCATGTCTCTCCCTAAACAAAGTTGCTTTGACTTTTTTTTTTCATATTTTGCCTGCCACATGTTCTTTTCCTTTAGCCACTTAAATGCTTGCTTAGAAAGTAGATCATTTTTCCTTTTCAACCTCCCCAATTCTTCATTCAATTTCTCATTTGCCTTGACCAATTTAGCATTATCTTTCTTATTTGCTTTGTTTTCTTCTTTTAATTGCTTCTCTAAGATTTTGCTAATTTCCAATTGGTTAGTTAGATCCCTGATTCTTCCTAAATTAAGTTCTCTCTCAAAGTCTTGTGTTGTTTTCATAAGTGATGTTGTTGCTGCACCATCATAGGAAGAATCCTTCTCAAATGCCTCTTGTGCAAAATCATTTTCTTCTTGCTGTCTTGGGGAATATGTTTCTACTTCCTTCTCTAAGTCAATGGGACTCTTATTCCTAAATTGCCTAGGAATAGACATAACAGATGTTTCATTTTCTTGCATGGCCATGCTGTTCTGTTGTTTGGCTCTTGTTCTATGATATAAGGGTGAGTTCATCAATCCTTTGTTTTCCTGCTCTGTTTTATCCTGTACCTCATGAACCTGTTCAATGAATTGATTTTTAGATATGAACTCTCACCACACTATGCCCTGTGATCTCACCTGATACTCAACTAGGATTTTGATTAATCCTTGATGGTATATCTGTACTGATTTAGGCCTGTGTTCATGTTTGACTGTTTCAATCATTCTCAAAAGGCTCCTATATAGGAAATAAGGCAAATTAATCCTATCCTTCCCTTTTATATGCTGCAGAAGTATGACATGATACAAGTGAGCCATGCTATACCCCCTATCACAGGTCAAAAACTTTTGGATAACCAAAACCAACTCACCCCATGGTTCATTAAACCATTCCCTGGGTATCCCTTTTGTTCTGTCAAATGTCCCCTTCCGGTTCTTCTCAAGAAAGAAAGTCCAGGCTTTCTCTTTAAAGTGCAGGCCTTAGTAATACTTCTCACCTATCATGGGCAGATCTAAGGCTTGGGAAAGATATTCCTGGGTTACAGGAATAATGACATCTCCCACCCGTGTTTGGTCTTGATTGAAATTGTTTATAAAATCCCTGGTTATTTGTTCAGAGTGGCCATCAAATTTTTGTAGGAAACTTATCACCCCTGCTTGGTAAAGTTTTTCTATAGTTTCCTTCCCCCAACTCTCTATCTGGAATTTTGGCTCTACTCTGATTGACATTGCTTCTGTAAACCAATGAATAAATTCCTCTACTGTTACTAATTTCATTTTGAAAGAAAGATGTAGCTATTTGTTTGATTTCGAAATGAAATTTTTGAAGGCAAAGAACCTTACCTTCGTCTTTTCAATCAACTCAATTCACCTCTGTTTGACTCTGCCCTCTGCAACAACACTGTTTTAATCCCTGTTCAATGCAACAAATGCCTGTATACCCTGTTAATATGATTCCCTCTGTTTTTGAAAACAAAAATACACATACAAACAATGTTTATACATGCTCCTGGTCCTTATTTTGTTTACCAAAATTCAAATAATTGATTACTGTTTATGTTTTAACCAGGAAAACTGTGTAGTGCACATACATTTGGCTCTCGGCCTCACCAACAAATGTTCAAAATGCTCTCGGCCTAACCCAATATATCATTTTTAAAAAAAAATAAAAAAATTTGACTGTGTAATGTGCCAAAATTATGCACACGGCCTCAATCATATACCAAACTACATTCAGGTGCAACAGAGCTATGAGCACGAAGGAAAATAGAGGGCTATTCACATACGCTCAGCCTCTAAACACAAATAAACACAACGCATTTGAAATCATGCTCGTGGCCTCATAAACAAATTGCAAATACTCCTGGCAAAACACAATCCTCGGCCCATCAAAAGTTTACAAAAACGCTCTCGGCTATCTCATAAAAACTCTCGGCCTCAAAACAAAAACAAATAACAACACATTCAAATGGTTTCGACATGCAATCCTTTCATCAAAAATGGCGTTACACATTCAATCCTTAAAGCATATCAATCCCCTGTTTTGGTATAAATCAGTGTGCAGCAAGGGTTATGAATGCGTTTTGTTTTAACTGTTTGACAATACATATGCAATGCGCATTCTACAGCGCTTTTCATTGCCATTCACCGCCATTCAACATGCAACAACACTGCACTATGTGCCTCCTTAGTTCATGGGTTTCATTATTGACACGGCACAGCATACAACTCCACATACAATGCCAAAATCTACGTGTTGACCATGCAAACCATTCGCATTTAAGTGAGACCTGATCCACTAAGGATTCATACCAACATTCATGCAGCAAATCAACTGATCCAGGTGGATATTGGTGGCCACCTGCCAAGTCCACCTGGACCCCCACCATTGTCTTTCTCAGCATTTTCAGTTTCCTTAATTGTAGCACAACTTACTATTTTTAGCAGTTTTTCGGGTCCTGAACTTCCGGAGCCGTTTTGAGGCCCTAAACGAGGTACTCGGATAGATCTTTCTAATGAGCTATTGTACGCGTCAAACGGAGATCATATGCCAAAGTTACGACCCCGAGAAGTTGATGTACCAACTTACCCCCAAATGGGGCCCACAGTTTGGCGTTTCATCTCCTAGGGTTAGGTTTTGGAATGTTAAGGGTTTTTCCATTGTTTCTCAACAATAAATAGGCCTTCGAGCCTCATTGTAACACAGTTCAGAGGCATGTAGCCATCACATCTCTTCTCAGAGATAAGCTACCATCGCCCTAGCTAGTTTATTTCCATTTCTGTTTGTAAGCATATTTCAGTATTTTCCATTAATGAAATGAAGTATTATTTCCGCTGCATCTTTGTGTATATGGTTATCTCTGTAATTTGTTGCGTTCCTGTTTAAATCCGGATCAGTGGTATCAGAGCGGTCTGCTTTTTCTCTGTTTTTCTTTGCATGTCTCCAACAAGGTCGGGATATAAGGAGTTAGGGCTTGAACTGGTTGAACCTTTGCAAGACCAGCCTCGCAAATCCCGACGGCCTCCCATGGCGGACGAGAAGAAAGACGAGGGGGCAGGAGATCCCATCAAAATCTTGCTCGAAGAAGCGCTCGAGTGACAACGGAACGCGATGATGGACAACTTTGCGCAGATCCTTCAGCGGCTACCCAGAAGCGGCGCATCGGCTTCCAGCAGCTCCTCTGGAAACGCCACACCCTTTAAGGTACAAGTTAATTTTGAAATCCCCATATTCGAGGGTCAGATAGACGCCGATGCCGTAGATAAATGGTTAAATCTGCTAGAGGGTTATTTTTCTGTTCATGAATTTTCGAGTCGGGAAAAGATTGTTTTTGCTCTTCTCAAAGCAGCCCCCCACGTCAAGGACTGGTGGGAAACCTACTGCGAGCAGAAGGATGAAAGTACTGGCTCACTATTTTCAGCCGCACCCACCTGGGATTCGTTTCGGGATGCCATCAAGGAGCAGTACTACCCTGTCGGAAGCTATGAGGATGAATACATAAAGTGGACCACGCTGCGGCAGGGAAGGGACCAAGATGTGCCGGAGTTCACCAATCTTTTCCATACCCTTCGCACAAAGTTGGGTATCAAGGATTCGGAGCAACATTTGATACTCAAATACCGTGGCTGCCTGCACAAGTACATCCAGGAAGAAATACAGTTCCTAAACATCCCCTCGCTCGGCGCAGCATACCGGTATGCCGTCAAGGTCGAGCAGAAGTTTAAACAAAAGAAGCGAGACTTTGGATCTGCGAATCCAAAGCAGGGGAAAGGTGCCCCTAAACCACAGAACAAAGGACAAAGCCAAGGCGGGACAGCCCAAGACAACCAGCCGAAGCTGCAAGCAAAGAGCAACGCCGCGAAGCCGAGAAAGGACACTGGAAAATGGTGCGAGTTCCATAAGAGCTCCACTCACAACACAAGTGAGTGTCGGGCCAAGCAGTCACTGGTGGCTGAGCTAAAGGTTTCAGAATCAGATGCATGTTCCGACTCTGAGTCAGAACCCGATAAGGGGTATGAAAAAGGGAAGCAGATCATTGATGCGGATCCCAGCGCCACTGTTGCTACCGCAAAGATCCAGAAAAATGAACCCGAAGATCCAGAGGAGGAGGAGCGTCTCTTCCACTCCCAGATGTGGGTAAAGGGCTCCCCGATACAGTTCATTGTTGATAGCGGGAGTCAAAAAACCTCATTTCGGCAGAGGTCGTGAAGCGGTTGGGCTTACCGACCACAACACATCCACAACCATACACCATTGGGTGGCTTCACCAAGGGCGAGATCTTCGCGTGAGCCAGCAGTGTCGCCTTCCATACAACATCAAGCCCTTCACGGATGAGGTATTGTGTGACATTGCTCCCCTTGAAGTTTGTGATGTATTACTAGGACAACCATACTTGTGGAAGTGACATGCTGTGTATGAATCAAGGCCCCGTGCTGTTATTATTACATTGGGAAATAAGTTGTTCAGGATTCCAGAGGTAGCACCACCTGCCGCCATCTCTTTGATTACTGCAAAACAATGCAGTAAGATCATTTCCAAAACCAGGAAATTTGTTTTCCTGATGATACGCCCTCAAGGGAAGAAGAAGACAGTGGTCGCGGCCTCCAAACGGGGTCCCTCTGCACGGCAGCTACAGATGGACAAGATTGTGGAGGAGTACGAAGACATCTTCACCTCCCCGGCAGGGGTTCCTCTGCACTGTCAAGTCAAGCACTCCATCGATCTGACCCCAGGTGCGCCGCTACCCAATGGACCAATTTATCGGCGCTCCGTTCTGGAGAACAATGAAATCAAGAGGCAGATTCAGGAGCTCCTGCAGAAAGGTCACATCCGTCCGAGTTCTTCGCCCTGTGGGAGCCCGATAGTGTTGGTACAGAAGAAGGATGGGACGTGGAGACTCTGTATTGACTATCGGGCGTTGAACAAGATCACTGTCCGTAATAGGTACCCGATCCCGCGAATTGATGACCTCCTAGACCAACTAAAGGGGGCGAAATATTTCAGCAAGATCGATCTGAAGTCAGGATATCACCAGGTACCAATTGAACCCTCAGATGTGTGGAAGACTGCCTTCAAATCCAAGGAGGGCCTCTTCGAATGGTTGGTCATGCCTTTCGGATTGACGAATGCTCCTGCAACCTTTATGAGGCTAATGGATGACATCTTGCGGCCATTCACCAACTCCTTTGTAGTAGTATACTTGGATGACATTCTGATCTTCAGCCAGAGTTGGGAAGAGCACCTCCAACACATCCGACAGGTTCTCCAAACACTGCGGCAACACAAGCTATGTGCCAATTTGGAGAAATGCACTTTTGGCATGACCGAGGTTCAGTATCTGGGATACATCATTGATGAACAGGGGGTGCATGTCGATCCAGCCAAGGTCCAAGTCATTCGGGATTGGCCCTCTCCAACCACTCTAACAGAGCTCCGCAGCTTTCTAGGTCTTGCCAACTTCTACCGCAGGTTTGTGTTGGGATTTTCTCATATTTCTTGGCCCTTGAGTCAAGTCACCAAGGGCGGGGCGAAAGCAAAATTCTTTTGGTCTGAATCTCAACAGAAGGCATTCAGGGAGTTGAAGGATCGCCTCTGCACGGCACCAGTGCTCGCGTTACCAGATTTACAACAACCATTTGAGGTCGAGACAGATGCCTCTGACTATGCTATTGGGGCAGTCCTTACTCAACATGGACATCCAGTGGCATATCACAGTGAAACACTTTCAGACACAGTCCGGAAGTACCCCACTTATGATAAAGAGATGTATTCCATTGTACAGGCCTGCCGACAATGGAAGCATTACATTTTGGGGAAGGAAACAGTCATCCACACAGACCACCGACCTCTGCAGTTCATACAGACCCAAGGGAAATTGCAGAATGATCGCCATCAGAAGTGGTCTACATACCTGCAACAGTTTCACTTGAATATCAAGTATAAAAAGGGCAGCACCAATAATGTTGCAGATTGCCTCAGTCGACCACCGATCATGGCGCTAACCACCGTGCTCAACTCTTGCGGGCACGAGACTTCTGATTGGCCACTTCTCTACAAAAGCGACCCAGAATTCGGCCACACATACCAGACACTCTTGGAGGGTCGGCAGGTTGCAGATTTTCACCTCCAAGATGCCCTATTATGCCACCTCGGTCACCTTTGTGTTCCTTCAAGCGAGCGTGCCAAGATGATTTGGGAAGCACACTACAGTCAGGCTGCTGGGCATTTCGGGGTCGAGAAAACAGTGGCAGTACTGCAAAACTATTTCTATTGGCCGAATCTTCGACAGGATGTTGGGAAGTACATCCGATCATGTACTGCCTGTGCCATTGCCAAACCGACCATTAAGAAGCAAGGCCTCTATACCCCGTTGCCTACCCCTAGTCGACCTTGGGAATCCATCTCCATGGATTA
Source organism: Pinus tabuliformis (assembly GCA_031772625.1). Lineage (NCBI taxonomy): Eukaryota > Viridiplantae > Streptophyta > Pinopsida > Pinales > Pinaceae > Pinus > Pinus tabuliformis. Next base: position 312,681,400 of record CM062808.1, on the reverse strand, counting down.
CATGTCAGGCCTTCCTTCCACTAAGCATGGAAATGACTGTGTTTTTGTGGTCGTCGACAGGTTCTCAAAGATGGCCATTATGATGGCCTGCAAGAAGAATATCACAGCAGAAGCCACTGCTAAACTCTTCTTTGAACGAGTGTGGGTGCACTTTGGGCTCCCACAGTCTATCATCTCAGATCGGGACAGTCGGTTTCTCAGCACCTTTTGGTCCAGTCTCTGGTCAATGCTGGACACCAAACTCACGAAGTCCACAGCCTTCCATCCTCAAACTGATGGCCAGACAGAGGTTGTCAATAGGATGATTGTGCACATTCTGCGCATGTATAACTCAAAGCATCCACGCACATGGGACGAGAGCCTCCCCTACGTTCAGCACAGCTACAACCGAGCTCTTCACAGCTCCACTGGCCATAGCCCTTTTCAGGTGGGTTTGGGATTCCAGCCACTATGCCCCATTGATGTGGCCATGCCACTTGCAGCTACTCACATGAATTCAGCTCATGTCCAGTCCAAAACAGATAAGGCCACCAGCTTCATTGAGCGCATCCAACATATTCGCCAGCAGGTCCATGACATTCTTGAGAAATCAAATGCCAAGTACAAGCAGCGACATGATCAACATCGGGTGCCACACAAGTTTCAGGTGGGCGACAAAGTCTGGTTGCATTTGCAAAAGGAACGCCTTACTGGAGCCTATCGGAAATTGAGACCACTCCGATATGGTCCTTACACCATTACTAAGGCTATGGGAGACAATGCATTTGAGCTCAGCATTCCCCCATTCCTTGGCCTGCACCCAGTATTCAATGTGGACCGCCTTCGGCCATACTTTCCACCATTGCTAGACACATCCGACATTGCAGAACAGCTCAAACCCACAGAATTAAATCCAGATTGCATGGAACAAGCTGCAACTGATCGGATCATGGACACACAGATCAAGAACACTCGCCAACAGAATATCCAACTGTATCGAGTTGTCAAAGCGGGCCAACTCCTTCAGCAGGGCAAGTGGCTCACCAGGGAACAAGTTCAGCAGAAGTTTCCTCATCTCATGGAGGAGTTCAACGCAATGGGGACCATTGCTTCCTAAGGGGGGAGGAATGATCCAGGTGGATATTGGTGGCCACCTGCCAAGTCCACCTGGACCCCCACCATTGTCTTTCTCAGCATTTTCAGTTTCCTTAATTGTAGCACAACTTACTATTTTTAGCAGTTTTTCGGGTCCTGAACTTCCGGAGCCGTTTTGAGGCCCTAAACGACGTTTTTTGGGGAATCCGGGGCCAACACGAGTCCATGGAATGGAATGGTGTTGCCCGTTCCAACAATGATAGTGCTCAGATAGATCTTTCTAATGAGCTATTGTACGCGTCAAACGGAGATCATATGCCAAAGTTACGACCCCGGGAAGTTGATGTACCAACTTACCCCCAAACAGGGCCCACAGTTTGGCGTTTCATCTCCTAGGGTTAGGTTTTGGAATGTTAAGGGTTTTTCCATTGTTTCTCAACAATAAATAGGCCTTCGAGCCTCATTGTAACACAGTTCAGAGGCATGTAGCCATCACATCTCTTCTCAGAGATAAGTTACCATCGCCCTAGCTAGTTTATTTCCATTTCTGTTTGTAAGCATATTTCAGTATTTTCCATTAATGAAATGAAGTATTATTTCCGCTGCATCTTTGTGTATATGGTTATCTCTGTAATTTGTTGCGTTCCTGTTTAAATCCGGATCATCAACGAGTTGGGGCTACGATTTCGGCTTACCTTAGATCACCGAGCACCTGGAGGGATATCGGCGCTCCAAATCTTGGTTTAATCGTTTCAATTTGACTGGTGGCAAGGAAAACAATCGTTATCATAAATGACTGAGAGTCTAACTTTGATTCACTGTGCCGAGCTTTTTAAACAACCAACACCTTACCTTATTGAATCCCTGAAAATCCGTTATTTCAAATGTCAAACCCGGAACAATTTGCCTCTTTAAATTCTCCCGACTCAGTTCGCTTTTCTTTTCACTAGGCTGCAGCTTCAAACACCATTTTTCTGAGCTTATGCGGCGATGAGGATCATGGTTTAACACGACACAGGGTTATTGTTTGAACTGCACATGAGCTCGGTCAGTGTTCATGACCGTTTCAGGCTGTACCGAAATGTATATCCATTGGTGTTTAAAAAGGTCGTGGCTTACATGGCCGTCCTATTGACCAGTCGCCCGACTGTGTCATGAGGATGGCCAAGTCATGGCTTGGTACGCATGATCCCTGCGCAGCGTATCAGCCAATGGGTAAACAAATCGCCATGCCACCGTGTTAAGTGCTGGCCGGTTGTCGTATGGGATTACTTGTTTCATTCATTGCAATGGTTATCATCATACCCACCGCCGTATGCTTGCACTACCATATATTCACTGCTTTCTGTGTAATGATATGTTATGCAATGATGTTTGAACCCCATTTCCCACCGTAACGTTCTAATGTTTATTTATTCACAGTCGTCCACCATATTTCATAAACGTCGATGCATGAACCTTTGCTTGTGACTATGTTATATTCCATACCTTATACCATATGTATGAACCATATGCGCATTTTATTTATATGCAACACATATATATATACCTTTTACCATATACCATATGCGCGTTTGGTAATAGAAATGAATATAGCGCATTCACTCATTTTGTCAACCTATGGTATATATATATTCTTTTGATTTCCATATATATTATGGTATATATATTCTTTGATTTCCATATAGCGCATAAGTTTTTTTTTTTTTCTTTATATAACATAGTTTTATAATTTTAAAATGACCATTGGGGTCATGTTTAAAATTATTACCATCACTAATGCTCTGAATTGCCTGAATTGTATGTGCAGGTTGAAAGTTGTCCCAGTTTGGCCTTTTTAAGCTTGCAAAGAAAAATACTTAGGGGTAGTAGGGTTAGTGAAAAGAGGGAAATGTATGGAAATGAAAGGGAATAGGGTTATAATGTATAAGGTTATAGGAATATAGGATGTAAATGATAATGAATATCCCCAGGTACTAATTTCAACTTAACAAAAACCAAAAATTTCTAAGAAGAATTTGAATTTTTAAAGCACAAAATGACCACATATACTCCCCTGGATGATGGCTGTACAAGTAGGATGAAATCAATTGATCAGATGTTGTAGATGGATTCAAATGTAGAATTTATTGCTGCTCCTTGTTCTTCAGGTTCTAATCTTGAATTGATAATCAGGTCCCTCTGTAATGATTCATTGTTTCAGGTCCCTTTTTCTGCTTACAAAAGATGCACATGTTCTGTTGATATTGGCAGGTCTTTTTAGGTCCCTTGGCAATGATTTGGTATATCAGGTCCTTCTAGTGACAATACAGGTCTTGTTTCCAGCTAAAGAGCTGATGGTTGAAACTTCAGCTGTCCACTTAAAGAGCAAATGCAAGTCTCCCCCCTTGTTGAAGAGATGACTTGTCCTCAAGTCATTGGTTGGTGGAGTGTACCTGTAGTAAAGATATCTGAGAACAGTAGAACAAGTAGAAAGAATTCATAGAGTCCAAGTTGCCCTGGTTTTCCCCTATGAATTCGTGCTTGCAATGTGCCAGTTGCCTGGTTTTCACTTGCAAACAATTTATTTATTTTGATGTTTTTTTTATATTTTTTTCTCTCTCTCTTTTTTTTTTTTTTCGTTTTTGTTTTTTTCAACTAGTAGACTGGAAGATGGCGGATCTTGCGCCATGAGTTCCAGTTCTGTGTCTTCGATCAGTTGTTTCATAAATGCTTCTTTACTGATAGGCCTATTATAAACTTTGAGCCTATGTCCATTCACTATAAATGAGGTGGAATCCTGGTCAATTGTCTTGATCCTTACTGCTCCATTGTCAAAGATTTCGTCAATTTCATATGGGCCTAGCCAGTGTGTTGTGAACTTTGCTTTGAAGTCTTTGAATTTGGAGTCGAAAAGCAATGCCCAGTCTCCCTTCTGAAATGTCTTTGTTTTGATGTATCTGTCGTGCCACTTCATTCTTTGTTGTTGCACTAATGTAGCATGTTCCATAGCTTGCTGACGATGCTCATCTAACTGATTCAGTTCCATGATCCGTTGTTGTTGTGCTTCTGTCAAGTCGAGTCCTAGTTCAGCTGCTAGTCTGTATATATGTATCTGAAACTCTATAGGTAGTAGAGCCTCCTTCCCATATACTAACTGGTATGGACTGAAACCAGTTGTTGTTTTCCAAGTGATCCTATAGGCCCAGAGTGCGTCTTTTAATTTTTCAGACCAGTCTTTTCTATTCGTCTGTACTGTTTTTGTCATAATATTTTCCAGGACTTTATTTGTTGATTCGACTTGACCATTTGCTTGTGGATGATATGGTGTTGATTTCCTGTGCTTGATCTTGTATTTCTCTGTTAGATCTCATACCAGCTTTGATGTAAACTGTGTTCCTTGATCGGTTACAATTTGTCTAGATACTCCATATCTGACAAAGATTTCTTCAAAAAGAAAGGTGACCACTGTATCTTCTGTTGCTCTGTTAACTGCTTTTGCTTCTGTCCATTTGGTTACATAGTCTGTACATACTAAGATGTACCTCTTCCCATTTGATGGTGGATTGATAGGTCCAACAAAGTCAAGTTCCCACTGCTCAAATGGTTCTATGAGAACCTGTGGCTTTAGTGGCATTTCATCTGATGTTATTGGTCGTCCTGTTCTCTGGCAGCTATCACATTGCTTGACATACTTCTTAGAGTCTCTGAAGATGGATGGCCAGTAATAGCCTAGTTGCAGCACCTTATACGCCGTTCGTTTATCTGCAAAATGGCCACCACAAGATTCATCATGACATGCTCTTAGAATGTCCAATATTTCATATTCTCGTATGCATTTTCTAATTATTAGGTCTGAACCAGTATAAAATAAATCACCATTGACCCATGTATATCTAGAGCTTGCTCTAACAATTTTGTGTTTTTGCTTTTTAGTGAATTGAGCTGGAAACCTTCCAGATGACAAATAGTTTGCAATATCTGCAAACCATGGTGTTTTGACTGTGATGGCAAACAGATGTTCATCAGGAAAGTTATCTACAACTGGATTTGGATCAGGGGTTGAGTGTATGCGGGACAGAAAGTCAGCCACTTGATTTTCTTTTCCTGGCCGGTCTTGTATTGTGATATTAAATTCTTGCAGTAACAGTAACCATCTTGTTATTCGTCCATTGGTGATGGGTTTGTTCATCAAGTATTTGATTGCTGAATGATCAGTATGGATGAAAACTTGATATCCTGTTATATAGTGTCAGAATTTATTTACTGCATGTATAACAGCTAACATTTCTCTTTCTGTGACTGTGTAGTTCATTTTTGCAGGTGTTAGATTTTTGCTTATGAAGTATATTGCATAAGTAAACAAGTTCTCTTTCTGTCCAAGAGAGGCACCTATCGCTGTATCAGATGCATCAGTTGAGATATGGAATGGTAAAGACCAGTTTGGTCCACGAAGAATGGGGGCAACAGACAATTTCTCTTTCAGAATTTGAAATGCATTTTGACAATCATTTGTCCAGTGAAATTCAATATCTTTTGCTAATAATTTGAACAGAGGTTGGGCTATTTTACTAAAGTTTTCAATAAATCGTCTATAATAGCCTGCATAGCCTAAGAAACTTCTAACCTCTTTCTGTGTTGTAGGAGGCATTAAGTTTACTAAGACTTGGATCTTGGCTGGATCCACCTTTATTCCTGAGGCAGAAATGTGGTGTCCCAGAACTATTCCTTCTGTCAACATCATATAGCATTTCTCATTGCTTAATGACAAATTTGTTTCAATGCATCGTTTCAAAACTTTCTCAAGGTTGTTTAAACAATCATTGTATGTGTTTCCGTAAACTGTGAAGTCATCCATATAGACCTCTACACATTCATGAATTAGATCAGCAAATATTGCAAGTACTGCTCGTTGAAAAGTTGCAGGTGCATTGCATAGACCAAATGGCAAAACATTATATGCATAGGTTCCCCATGGGCAAGTAAATGTTGTCTTGTCTTGGTCTTCTTCTGCTATTCTGATCTGGTTGTATCCGCTAAACCCATCTAAGAAGGAGAAAAATTTCTTGCCAGCTAATGAGTCTAACACTTGGTCAATGAAAGGTAGAGGAAAATGATCTTTGAGTGTAGCTTTGTTTAATTCCCGGTAGTCTACACATACCCTCCATTTTCCATTTTTCTTTGGCACAATAACCAGTGGAGAAACCCATTGACTATCTGAAATAGGATAAATGAATCCAACTTGCAACAATTTTTGCAACTCTTCTTTCACTATTTCCTTCATCATGGGATTCATTCGTCTTTGAGGTTGTCTTACAGGTTTAAGTTGGTCATCTGTATAGATGTGGTGGATACATGTGCTAGGATGAATTCCTTGCATATCAGTATAATCCCATGCAAAAGCTTTTGAATATTTCTGTAATAGCGCAATTACCTCTTGCTCTTGTGCTGATTGCAATTGATTTCCAATATTTAATTGTTTTCCAGGATATACCTCAATTGTTTTTGTTGTAGGAGTGGAGATTGTGTTTACAGGAAAGATGTCTATAAAAGATTTCCGCAAAGTTTGAATAGTACAAGTTTCCTGAAAACATTGATTCAAAAGTTTATTTGCAGCTTCATATTGGGCTTCTCTAAGCTGCTCTGAGATACTTGGTTCTGAGATAAAAAGGTCCATTAAATCTTCATTCTCTTCTTCTTCTCTAAAATCAAAGAATTGATTTATACTTAAAACTGATTTTGGTTGCTGCTTTTCTTGAGTTTCAAGTATCGATTCTAAAGAAGTGGTTTGTGCAGGTGAATAAAGAGTGATATGTTTCCTTTCATCTCCATGTGAAATAATCATGCTTCCAGATCTGCATCCTATGAAGGCATCAGCAGTGGCTAACCATGGTTTGCCTAAAATTAGAGGATGTCCTCCCAAGTTTGTCTTGGGTTGCAAGATCAGGAAGTCAACAGGATACTCCCATGAATCCAAGGAGACTATGATATCTTCTAATATTCCTTCAGGAAAAACTTTAGATCTATCTGCTAATTCCAAGATTGTGGAAGTTGACCTAATGTTGTTTAATTGCAAAGTTTTCATTGTCTCCATTGTCATTACGTTTATAGCTGCTCCCAAGTCTATTAATGTATTTGGTACAGAGAAATTATTTATTGATATGGTAACCATTGGGATACCAGGATCAATATATTTTTCTACTATGGTTTGTGTAGACATGAGGCTTGCTAATTTACCAATGACTTGGATTGTTGTAGGATCCTTTTTCTTTTTCTCTGATTTCCGAATGCACAATTCCTTTATTGTTTTAGCATATATTGGTATTTCTTTAATTGCCTTCAACAAAGGAATTTTGACATAAGCATTTTTTAACTCATCTAAGATATCAAATTCAGGAAGGATCATTTGGTTTTGTTGTTCCACTAACCTTTCAGGATAAGGTGGTGTTTGTGTTGTAACATTTGTTCCTTTCTGATTTTGTACCTCAGTTTGTGATGTTTCAGATGATTCTCCTTGTTCAGTTGGTTCTTCTATAATTGGAGGAGAATCCTTTTTAAGCACTTTTCCAGACCTTAGATGGACATCATCAAGAGGAAGGATCGAATATGTAGGATAACATGCTGCTTCCTCTACAGTGTATGCAGATTTGTCCACCTTGTTATTTGGATTGGCCATTGGTTGGGCTGGTAGTTGAGTTGGTCTGGGTTGATTTGTAGGTAGCTGTAATTGTTGTGGTTGGGTCAACAACGATGGAGGATTCTGTTGTGGAAATGGGATGGATTGCGGATATACAGAATGTTGTTGTTGAAAGGGTATGGATTGCGGATATTGTGGATATGCAAATGGTTGTTGGTTTTGTTGCTGGTATTGTTGTTGATACTGTTGAGGTTGCTGGTTTCCATAACCATATCCTCTCCAACCTTGTGCAGGTTGTTGTGAATATTGTTGTGGAGGCCAAGCTTGCCATGGCATTGGAGGGGTCCAAGGATTATAAGGTGGATAAGCATAATTTTGTTGAGGGAATTGCGGCTGATTTGGTTGAGGCATCCTAGGTTGCCATGGTCTTCGTGGTGCAACATAATAGAAACCTTCTGTCCCTGGCACTTCTTCCATTGAGTTAATTTGTAACTCTTTCAATTTTACACAATTCTCTGTGGAATGATTGCCTGTACAAAGACCACAAACCTGAATACTATCCAAAGGACAGTCTCTCAAAGGATGTTTCTTTTTACATTTTGAACAAAATATTGCTAAGGCTTGTTCTTGTTCTTCTTTCTTTTTGTTTGCCTTTAGTACATCCACTTGTGTCCCTAATGTACTCAAAAGATCTGTTTTGAAATTTTCCAATAGACTTCCTATTTTAGCTCTTGTTATCCCTCCTGCAGCTGACTTTGCTGCTTTGGAACTCACTTCCCTTCTTCCGGTTTTTGATCTTCCTCTAGAATATTTTTGACATAACTCGACAATTTCATCGAATGGAAGGTTTGAAATATCTCCTTTACCCATCACATTCAAAATGTCAAGGTATTCATCCCTTACACCTTTGAGAAAGATTGTGCGAACAGTTTCTTGAGTTAGAGAATGTTGTTTAGACTTCTGAAGATTATATGCGAATCTTTCCAAATATTCTTCTAAACTTTCATCTTCTTGTTGTGTCATTCTAAAAACATCTTCCTTTGAATCCCTAGATCTACAATAAGCTTGATATTTCTTGAGGAAGATGGTTCGCATATCATCCCATGAGGCTATTGTTTGTTCTCCTAAACCCATAAACCATTTTAAAGCTGCTGCTTTTAATGTTGCAGGAAAAAGACAAAGTTTATGAACGTCATCAGTATATCCGTATGTTCTACATAAGATATCAAATTCAAACATGAATGCATCAGGATCTTCTGTAGACATTCCATAGAAGTTTGGCAATACAGAAGGTGGAATATTTTTCATTTTTACTTCTTCTCCCAATATTGCACTTGTATCTACTATCGGAAAACCGAAAGTAGTTTCTTGGTCAAGTCCATCTTCTTGTCTTTTCTGGTCATTTTCTAGCTTCCTATCATTTTCTTGTTTTGCCTCTTCCTCTCTCTTCCTTCTCCATTCTCTCTGTTGTCTTTCATATTCAGCCCTTTGTTGTTCAGGAGTGAGAATAACAGATCCATGTCCCTCTTCTGCCATTGTTTGATTTATTTCAATTTCAAGTGGAATTTCAAATTGTTGGAAGATAGGAGGATTGACGGATGGAAAAACAAGTTGTTTCCCTTTTTCTTTTTGTTTTCCGGAAGTGGAGAATTGTTTTTGTTTTGCTTCCCAAGCTAACAAAGTTTGCCTTTCAATCAAGGTTAATCTTTGGCCAGTTCTTTGCTTTTCTACCAACTCCTCAATTGTTGGATTACCAGTAACTGGAGTGTGTGATGATCCTATTTCTACTTTTGGGGGGTTTTTAATAAATCTACCTTGAGGATCTCTATATCTAGGCATAAAGAAACATAACTTAAATGGAATGTAACTAATGTTTTTGTGGTTTTGAATTTTATCTTCCTATTGACTATGCCGATATTTGCCTCCCCGGCAACGACGCCAAAATGTTGAGCTAATTTATGGTCCTAAATTAACACAATTATTTCTTATCAATCCGGGTTGTTTATGCTTTGAGGCAAGTTCACTATATGTGAAGATCAGATATAACCAAACCTTGAAAGATAAGTTATGCAAAAGATAAAAGTAATACATCTTATAACTCTAATTCAATCAGCTTAAAAAGAGAGAAACATTGAAAGGGTTCTTGACCTCAAGAAGTCCACCTTCACCTCAATTATCACTTAATGAATCAGAGATTGAAACCAAAAGCTTAAGATGGATAAATTATTAATGAAAGAAGCTCTTAACTTAAGAGACACATAAGATATTCCATCATAATTCATTCATCTCAATATCTAAATCTTAATGGAAATAAAACTACTTGCATGCAAACAAAAGAAACTAGTTTTGATTCATCATTTTAGCAGAAGGGATGCCCAACTTGAACACCCGTTTTTCCAACTAAATAAAGTGATGAATAAGATATTAACAAATGAAATCAATCACTATGCATGAACCATAAAGCAAACTGAAATAAAGCTTTGAAAAACTAGTGCTACAATCAATCAGATTACAAGGAAATAAAACTAGTTAACAAGGAAGTGTACTTAGCTTGGAGTGGGGGCCCTCCACCCTTGCCTTGCACACTTTGAGAGGTGATATCAGAAGCTTAGATCAGTCACACATCCATAGTATTGCACAGCAAAATAATAATAACACAAGTCTTCAAATTAACTTCTCAATCCAAAGATGTGACAACATAAAAGTATGTCACAAAATCAATACATAAGCCATCAAAGTTTTGGCTTTAAATAAGAAGTCTCATGAACAAACTGATCTATATTCACTCAAACAAACCCATCTACTCTCATCCACCTATCCAAGTCGAATTCATTATCCCCATCCCAAGAAAGATGACCATTCCTATGAAATCTCAAAACAGCCCTATTTCTATGGGATTCCTGCATGACTAGTCATGGTTGACTAGCACTAAATGGGCCTAATAAAGCTTGTTCTGTTCGAATTAAGCATTGTTGTCTTAGTCCTAGTTCCCAAGCTGTCCATCCATGCATTCCATTCGTGCCCAAGTGTCCTGCAACCATATCAACCATAGAGCTATTACGGGAATTTCTAAGGCTTAAATTGGGCTTAAATTGCAAAATGTTGGGCAATTTATTGGGCTTAAATTGCTGCATTAAATTATCAACCAGGGAAACTCGTAAGCTTGTGATGATGCCAGCAAAATATATGCAGGAGTAGGCAACTAACTCTATGTCTAGCTGAATTATTTACGATTCAGTATAATATGCAAGGGAAGAGGCTCCTAACTAAGGAGGTCCTGGTTGTCCTTCCCTACAGTATCATAGAGAAATCATTGATTACATGAAACTAAAAACTTGAAATGAAGACAAGAGAATGAACTTAATTATTGTTCAGATTCAAGTAGAGAGAGAGACTAACTTAGTCTCTTGATTGTCCTCTCATGTACTAATCCAAACTAAACTAAGATTCATTCATAAGCATAAGAAATGAAATGACTTGAAACATAAAAGCACAAAAGAATGAATTTCAATTACCATATAAATCAATGGAGTGAGAGCCTAACTTAGACTCTTGGTTATCTCCTCATATGATACTTGAAACATAAAAGCAAAAGAATGAATTTCAATTATCATGCAAATCAAATAGAGAGAGAGCCTAACTTAGACCCTTGGTTGTTCTCTCATGTGCTGATAAGATTCTAATTTAAAACTCATTCATCAATCTCAAACAAATCCTCAAAAATCAAACATCTAAGCAATTAAATGAAATAAGATCTAATATGAAATAACATGTTTCTCTCATCCTTTTAGAGTGAGCTCAATTCTCTTAAGAACAAGACAAATTATTCCATATACTACATTAAGGAAACTTATATCTAAAAACTACATAATGAAAATAAAACTACATAATGGAAATGTATGTAAAATGGAGCTTTATTCTATTCCATCATAAGCTGGATACATGCTCTAAGAGTCCTCCCCTTGGAATGGAGGAGGTACTCCTATTTATACAATGAGATGAGATAACAAACTCATAATGATGATCCACTAATATCTCTTTTAGTTCCATACATTTCTCAACCATCTAGACACATAACCCTATCCTCCATGATCTCCTCCATGAGGTCCATGATTTTCTCCATGATCTTTTCCATGAGGCTTATCTTATCAAATTCGAATTTGATCATTCAAGGCCACATAAAGATGCCTTGGAAGCTTCCTTTGTACCTACACATGTCAACAAAATCATTCTAATTGTTAGGTATAAGTATAAGTATATTAGTTTCTAAAGTTTAGCCATAAATTCACTTAAAAATGTTAAGAATTAATAAACTTTGGAAAAGCATAGTTATAACCCAATAATGAGGTAAATGGAATGATGTGGAGGTGGAATGGAGGTGACATGAAGGCAAAATGTGAAGATATTGGTGAATAATGGAGTGAAAATAGGGACCATTTTGAGGCCCAACATCTGCCCCAAACTGAAGGTATTGCATGTCCTCATGCAATCTATTACATTACTTTTTGGTACTTGAGCTTTGGTTTAAACTCTGCATGATAACATTTACATAACTTTTGCAAAGCGTTATTTTGATGAATTACAACTTGGTTGGTTCTTGTGTTTCAACCATATTTTGTTTGTTGCATTCAATGTATGATCTTTGCATACTGATAATGTGATTTTTGTTGCAGAGTATTTTTGTAGGAATGAATCATGGTTGGTTCTTGTGTAACAACCATGATTGTATTGGCATCCAATTATCTTTTAAATACTTTTGTCAAAGCCATTTGTATGCTCATGTAATAGTGAATATATTTTGAAGGTAAGTGGGGTTTAGAATGTGATATATGACTGTGGATATGAATGTGACAAAGCATGTATGTAAATGTATCCTTCCCCTTAAACGGATGGTTTGGGCAGTTATGTGAAATGGGGAAAAGAAGGGGAAAGGAAGTGAAGTTTTTCCAAAAATTATTATTCTAACTTTTCAAGGAATTTAATGGTTAAAAGTTAGAAAATATCATACCTTAACTTACCCTTCCAAAAATGGATGAGAGTTGTGCACGTGTGGCTGCAAAAATGTCGTTCATAGTCCTCCTTACTTGGTTGTGAAAATGGTGGATGAATCATGCATGTTCAGCTGCCACAATTCTGCTCTGAAGCTTCTTCTTCAAGTTGTGGATGAAAGATGGATCTGTATTGTTGTATCGGCTGCTGGATCCTCTACTACTAGATGATGAATCTGAGGAGTCTGCTGAACATGGCTGAAAGTCGTATCTGCTGCTGGATCCTCTGCTGCTGGATGATGAATCTGATGAGTCTGCTGAATATGGCTGAAAATCTATAAGGCTTGGAAGGTATACAAAATATATAAGTGACATTTCCCTCCGAGCCTTATTGATTGACTTGTCCTCAAGTAATGACAAACTGATGAAAGGAAATTGGCTTCATCTGCTACAAAATATGGGTCTTCAAGTCTTCAATGCTCGATGGCACAAATCTTACTATGTGATTAAATGTGTCGATGTCGAACATAGCAAGAAGTTGTTGACTTAGTGGCCGTTAATGAATGCCCCTAGCCAACACAAGAACTCCCACCATTGATTCCAATGGGAGTCAGGATGCCCAACACATCTTTGTAGGTACGAATAAATTTGTCGTAGTCGAGTCACCTACAAGATCCAACGAACAAGGGATATTAATGTACTCCCATTGTTCATTGGCAAGAGTACTTGCCATTAAGGCATGCAAGCCTCTAGGTGTTTTTTTCAATGATACTTAGACTCTAGGACTTTGACTCAAGCAGGGTTTTATTGGTGGAAATGAAGGGGAATGGTAATGACAAGGAAAACGGATGGATGTAAGGAAATGCATGGTGTATGAAATAAGAACTCTTGCTGTGAAAAATGGATATGGAAATGTCATGCTTTATGGATGTACAATTGGTGGAATTCATAATCTTGTTCAGAAAGGGAGGTGGAAGGTAGTGGTTGTGGAGATGGATTTGTCTTCAGAATTTTTCATGAATTTAGTCTTTGGAAGACTAATTGTCGTCACAATGCAATCTCCTTAATGATCACTTTGTTATCCTGTAACCTGTAAAAAAAACTTGGCAGAAAGAAAACATAAGTTTGTTCAAGAAGAATTGCGCATTTCCTTCATGATTCTTACGCAAAAATTTCATACCAAATAAAACAGATTTAGGAAAAATCAAAGTGTTGAAAGTAACTCAATTCATGATATCAATTTCAATCCATTAACCATGAAAAATAATACTCCCTGTTTGTGTTAGATAACCAATCTTGAAGCTATCGAAAATAATTATCATCTTTAGAATCCTCCAATCGATTTTCAGAATGTGCTTCCAAGTATCCCATTTTTTTTATTTTCAATCCTGCGTGAATTTTGTGAATTTCTTTTTAACTTTTTAATCTAAATTTTTTAATTTTTATTTTGCACCTGTACCAACCAGTTTCTATACTTCTCATGATTCTCTCAATTTGCATACCACCAAAATTTTGTTTTATACCAATATTCGTCACATGCCAATATTCACCCTTTCAAAACTATCACTGTCATAAAACACATAACAATTAGAAATAAATAAATAAAAAATGTAATACTAATCATATCATTACAATAACAATTGTAACCTAACAATTAATATAATTATAACATAACAAATATAACAACAATTGTATACAACAAATAACCAGAAACAAAATAAAATAAAATTATAACTATATTAATTAATGCAATTATATCAACATTTTAATATATTAATACATTTTTATAACAAACATTAATTAATAATATAACAAACAAATAATATAACAAACAAACATAACGAATTATATTTAAAATAACAAAGATAACAAATTACGATTATATTATATTATATTAATATATTAATATAATATAAAAAAACAAACTTTAACTATATTAAAAATTAGAATTAAAATATAACTAAATCAAAACAACTAAAAACTAAATATAAACGAAAAACTAAATAATAAAAAATAAAAATAAAAAAAAAAAAAAAATAAAAAATAAAAAACAAAAAAAAATTCACAAAAATTCACACAGCTTTGAAAATAAAAAATGGAATACTTGGAAACACATTTCAAAAATCGATTGGAGGATTCTAAAGACGATAATTATTTCTGATAACTTTAAGTTGGCAGTAACCCATCACATCTTTCTGTTCTATGCTTTATGATGCACTAATATGCAGGACAGAATTGCCAAGCACAAGAGTTATCTAACAACGAGGGAGTATTATTTCTCATGGTTGATTTTAAGAATGGATTGAAATTGATATCATGAATTAAGTTACTTTCACCACTTTGATTTCTCTTAAATCTGTTTTATTTGGTATGAAATTTTTGCGTAAGAATCATGAAGAAAATGCGCAATTCTTCTTGAACAAACTTATGTTTTCTTTCTGCCAAGGTTTTTACAGGTTACAGGATAACAAAGTGATCATTCAGGAGATTACATTGTGACGACAATTAGTCTTCCAAAGACTAAATTCATGAAAAATTTTGAAGACAAATCCATCTCCACAACCACTACCTTCCACCTCCCTTTCTGAAAAAGATTTTGAATTCCACCAATCGTACATCCATAAAGCGTGACACTTCCATATCCATTTTTCACAGCAAGAGTTCTTATTTCATACACCATGCATTTCCTTACATCCATCCGTTTTCCTTGTCATTACCATTCCCCTTCATTTCCACCAATAAAACCCTGCTTGAGTCAAAGTCCTAGAGTCTAAGTATCATTGAAAAAACACCTAGAGGCTTGCATGCCTTAATGGTAAGTACTCTTGCCAATGAACAATGGGAGTACATTAATATCCCTTGTTCGTTGGATCTTGTAGGTGACTCGACTACGACAAATTTATTCGTACCTACAAAGATGTGTTGGGCATCCTGACTCCCATTGGAATCAATGGTGGGAGTTCTTGTGTTGGCTAGGGGCATTCATTAACGGCCACTAAGTCAACAACTTCTTGCTATGTTCGACATCGACACATTTAATCACATAGTAAGATTTGTGCCATCGAGCATTGAAGACTTGAAGACCCATATTTTGTAGCAGATGCAGCCAATTTCCTTTCATCAGTTTGTCATCACTTGAGGACAAGTCAATCAATAAGGCTGGGAGGGAAATGTCACTTATATATTTTGTATACCTTCCAAGCCTTATAGATTTTCAGCCATATTCAGCAGACTCATCAGATTCATCATCCAACAGCAAAGGATCCAGCAGCAGATACGACTTTCAGCCATGTTCAGCAGACTCCTCAGATTCATCATCTAGTAGCAGAGGATCCAACAGCCGATACGACAATACAGATCCATCTTTCATCCACAACTTGAAGAAGAAGCTTCAGAGCAGAATTGTGGCAGCTGAACATGCATGATTCATCCACCATTTTCCCAACCAAGTAAAGAAGACTACGAACAACAGTTTTTTCAGCCACACGTGCACAACTCTCATCCATTTTTGGAAGGGTAAGTTAAGGTATGATATTTTCTAACTTTTAACCATTAAATTCCTTGAAAAGTTAGAATAATAATTTTTGGAAAAACTTCACTTCCTTTCCCCTTTCTTTCCCCATTTCACATAACTATCCAAACCATCTATTTAAGGGGAAAGATACATTTACATACATGCTTTGTCACATTCATATTCACATTCATATATCACATTATAAACCCCACTTACCTTCAAAATATATTCACTATTACATGAGCATACAAATGGCTTTGACAAAAGTATTTAAAAGATAATTGGATGCCAATACGATCATGGTTGTTACACAAGAACCAACCATGATGCATTCCTACAAAAATACTCTGCAACAAAAATCACATTATCAATATGCAAAGATCATACATTGAATGCAACAAACAAAATATGGCTGAAACACAAGAACCAACCAAGTTGTAATTCATCAAACTAACGATTTGCAAAAGTTATGTAAATGATATCATGCAGAGTTTAAGCCAAAGCTCAAGTACCAAAAAGTAATGTAATAGATTGCATGAGGACATGCAATACCTTCAGTTTGGGGCAGATGTTGGGCCTCACAATGGTCCCTATTTTCACTCCATTATTCACCAATATCTTCACATTTTACCTTCATGTCACCTCCATTCCACCTCCACATCATTCCATTTACCTCATTATTGGGTTATAACTATGCTTTTCCAAAGTTTATTAATTCTTAACATTTTAAAGTGAATTTATGGTTAAACTTTAGAAAATAATATGCTTATACTTATACCTAACAATTAGAATGAGTTTGTTGACATGTGTAGGTACAAAGGAAGCTTCCAGGGCATCTTTATGTGGCCTTGAATGATCAAATTCGAATTTGATAAGATAAGCCTCATGGAAAAGATCATGGAGAAAATCATGGACCTCATGGAGGAGATCATGGAGGATAGGGTTATGTGTCTAGATGGTTGAGAAATGTATGGAACTAAAAGAGAGATTAGTGGATCATCATTATGAGTTTGTTATCTCATCCTATTGTATAAATAGGAGTACCTGCTCCATTCCAAGGAGAGGACTCTTAGAGCATGTATCCAGCTTATGATGGAATAGAATAAAGCTCCATTTACATACATTTCCATTATGTAGTTTTATTTTCATTATGTAGTTTTTAGATATAAGTTTCCTTAATGTAGTATATGGAATAATTTGTCTTGTTCTTAAGAGAATTGAGCTCACTCTAAAAGGATGAGAGAAACATGTTATTTCATATTAGATCTTATTTCATTTAATTGCTTAGATGTTTGATGTTTGAGGATTTGTTTGAGATTGATGAATGAGTTTTAAATTAGAGTCTTATCAGCACATGAGAGAACAACCAAGGGTCTAAGTTAGGCTCTCTCTCTATATGATTTGCATGATAATTGAAATTCATTCTTTTGCTTTTATGTTTCAAGTATCATATGAGGAGATAACCAAGAGTCTAAGTTAGGCTCTCACTCCATTGATTTATATGGTAATTGAAATTCATTCTTTTGTGCTTTTATGTTTCAAGTCATTTCATTTCTTATGCTTATGAATGAATCTTAGTTTAGTTTGGATTAGTACATGAGAGGACAATCAAGAGACTAAGTTAGTCTCTCTCTCTACTTGAATCTGAACAATAATTAAGTTCATTCTCTTGTCTTCATTTCAAGTTTTTAGTTTCATGTAATCAATGATTTCTCTATGATACTGTAGGGAAGGACAACCATGACCTCCTTAGTTAGGAGCCTCTTCCCTTGCATATTATACTGAATCGTAAATAATTCAGTTAGACATAGAGTTAGTTGCCTACTCCTGCATATATTTTGCTGGCATCATCACAAGCTTACGAATTTCCTTGGTTGATAATTTAATGCAGAAATTTAAGCCCAATAAATTGCCCAACAGTTGTCCTACAAATTGTTCCTATCTTCATGTTTTTAGCCCTTCCTGCTCCTAAAGGAGTTGTGCAACAGATCAGAAGTATCCAAAGAGACATTCTTTGGGGAAAAGGGGAAGAGAAAAAGAAATGGGCTTTAGTTGCATGGGATAAGGTCTGTAAACATAAAACAAATGGAGGTTTGGGACTTCATGACCCTGAAACCCTAAGCAGAGTTTTGGGGGCAAAACTATGGTGGAGATGGCTAAAGGAAATGGTACCCCCGTGGGCCAAGATTTGGAAAAAGAAGTATGCAAATAGTTGGCAAGAAAGGGATCCCATTCGAATGTTTATGCTCATCAAAGGATCCCACATTTGGAAAAAAGCATGGGAGAATAGAGCCATTGTACAGAAACACAGTTTCTGGGAGATCAGAGATGGAAACCTAGCTTGGTTTTGGGAGGACAACTGGCAACAAGAACCTATTATGTTAAGAGAAGAACTAGCCTATCTCAAGAATGACACTGATAATAAAGGCCTACTTAGGGTAAGTGACTTCTGGGATTAGGCCAGGAACAAGGGAAAATGGAGAACATGGAAGGAACTGGTTTATAGTGAAGAGACCCCTCTGAAGGCCTAGGTAGAAGCTCTTGCAATGATCTTGGGACAGAGAAATATTTTGACATCAACATCGTCAGACCAATTGAGATGGGGCAGAAACAACGAAGGCAACTTCAACCTTAAGGAAGCCAAGAGATTGACCCTATGGTTTGAATTACCAAACCCTAATAAGGTATGGAAGGACCTATGGCAGAACCTGCACTGGATGAAAATCAAAATGTTCATGTGGTTGGTGCATCATAAGAAAATTCTGACTTGGGATAACTGTTGAGTCTTGAAAATGTCATTCATTTCCATTACAATTTCACTATTATGTCCATTATATCACCTCCATTGCACCTCCATTTCACTACTATTTCGCCACATTCATCCCACTTTCATTATCATTGGGCCACATTTATGTTTTTCCAAACTTTATTAATTCTAAGCTTTTTAAGTGAATTTGTGGTTAAAAATTAGAAAATAATGTGCATATGCTTATACCTAACAGATGGGTTGAGATTGTTGACATGTGTAGGTTGAAAGGAGGCTTCTAGAAGACCCTTATGTGGCACTCTAAGGCCAAATTCGAATTTGAGTGGAAAGAATCATGGGATCATGAGGATATGTGTCACATCTCCTAATTATATTGTAACTCTAAGAAGACATGTGTCTTATCAGTTCCTATTTTGATTAGAACTCTAGTTTCATTAATGAGATGGCTTCTCATCTTCTTGTATAAATAGGAGATCTCTCTCCTTCATTTGTTAGCTTGTGAGTTCTTAAGTCTTAGTTTGTTAGTTCTTAAGCTTGTTAGCTTGTGAGATGGCTTTTGAAAGCTTTGGAGAGCTTTGTTGTACTTTGTAATTTTGAAGAATTTGAATAAAGCTTTGATGTTCTCAACATGGAAGGAGATGTGAAGTAGATGTCATGGAGCACATTAGAATGTAAGGTAGAGTAGATTTCATTTTGTAATTTTGCTTTGATTTCATTATGTCATTTGATTGCTTTCAAGTTTGATAGATTAGATTTTCCATTCATGCAATTTTAATTCATGTAAGTGTGTTCAACCGGTTGATTGTAGATTAGTTTTTCTTTATATGTTTTTGCATCAACTAGTGACATGAGATTAACCTCTCTGCTAACTTTGCTTTTCTTAGTTTTTTTAATTCCAGTTCTGTTTTGATTTCAGTCTTCTTTACTTGCTTTGTTAGTTAGTTTAGAAATCAACTTGCTCATATCATTGATGGTTACCTCCGAAAGCCATAGCTAGACTACTGGCGAGGGATCGAATTATGAATGTGTAATTTGATTTTAGTTTTACTTTTCTGCAATTAGATATCAGATTGCTCATGACATTGATGATTACCTCCGAAAGCCATAGCTGGACTACTGGCGAGGGATCGAATTATGAATGTGTAATTTGATTTTAGTTTTACTTTTCTGCAATTAGATATGAGATTGCTCATGACATTGATAATTACCTCCGAAAGCCATAGCTGGACTACTGGCGAGGGATTGAATTATGAATGTGTAATTTGATTTTAGTCTTACTTTCCTTGCAATTTTTTATTTCTTTGAGTGCAGTAGCTTAAATCGCTTTTCTGTATTTAGACAGTAGCAGAGATAATAGTTTCATGATCAGTAGTTTATTATTTACTTGTTTAAATAGCAGCAAATTTTCCATTCTTGTTCAAGCATTACTGTCATCACTAGTACATTCTAAGACCTTCTGAAGTGTTAAGTTCTGGAAATCATTATAGAGGACATAATTGCCTTAAAATCTGTAACCATACTTGCCTTCTAGAGACTTAGGAATAGGATTTCCATTTGCATTAGACACTTTAGGAGATCAACAAGAACAAAACCCCAAAACAAAACAAAAACTATAAAACAACGAAGTAAGAAAAAGGTTAACTAAGCACATATGGTGCACCACACTTCATCAGTTTACGATACCCGGATTGATAATTTATGTAGAGAAATTTAAGATGTTAAATTGACTAGACAATAACCTTCAGAGAAGAGGTGTAGCAGGCCCATCCAAATGCTAGCTATGTGAATTACAGGAAGAAACAATGGAACACCTTCTCAATCTTTGCCCTTTCACCTCCACCTTGTGGAATTGGGTGGCTTTAGTCTTCAGACAAACAGATAGGGACATTTTCAGCATCACTGGAAATTTGAAGAATTGGAGGAGAAAATTCTCTGATTATGAAATAACCAACAAAGCTTGGAATTTGGTTCCAGGATTTTTAATATGGGATGTCTGGAAAGAACGCAACAATAGGATTTTGAAGAATAGAATGGCCTCATCCTAGAGCGTCATAGCTCAGATCATTAGACAACTCAAAGAGACTGTAGGCATCCTTATAAAGAAACCCCCCGAGAACCCACCTCAAGACCAGGATGTTCAAATACTTTTGCATCTGGATCTTCAGGTGTCTTTCACCCAGGGCATAAGCAATATTGTTAGTCACATAACAGCAGATAAGGACTTCTGGAAATCTCCTCCACATGGATTTTTGAAATTCAATTTAGATGGAGCCTCTAAAGGAAACCCTGGGGTGGCTAGTTATGGCGGAGTCATAAGAGATGAGCAGGGATACACAAAAATCATCTTTCATAGTTTTTTGGGGAAAGCCACTAATAATATGGTGGAACTCATGGCCCTAGAGCAATGCCTAGAAATATTAATTGAATCAAATTTGCATCACACCATCATCGAAGTTGACTCTGAATTCATAATCAATTCGGTCAAGAAAATATGTAATGGAACAACACGAGAAAGAGTGTCGAAACACTGGCGTTATTGCAGGTATATCAACGTATCCAATCCCACCTGAAAACACTGAGAACCCTCAATTTTGTTCATGTTCGTAGAACTATTAATAGGCTAGCAAATCGGTTGGCGAATGAAGGGGTAATCTGTTAAAAAATTAATAGAAGATATAACTGGATGTCGACCCCCTAGGAAAAGTGCGCGAAGACTGTCAGCAACAGGCTAACATAGACCGAGAGTACTTTCAGAGCTTGAGAAATAAGCAAAGCAAAGACTAATGGAAACTGAAGAAAGAGGACCATTCACAAGGAAGAAGCAGAAGGTAAACATCAGGCAGGTTGGAAGGTTCTTGACCAAAGATGGCCCGGATCTCTATCATCCTATGGATTTCGGGTTGGAAAATACGTGTAGGTTAACTCTACAATCGGACCCGAAAAAATATAGATTGGTGGCCTATTCTTTCTTCGGGTCCGAAAGAAATGTTAAAGGGTGGGCTATTTGGTTTCAAGTGGGTCTTCAAGAACAAGTATAAATTAGATGGCTCACTTGACAAGCATAAATCAAGGCTTGTGAAAAATTATTTTTCACAAAAAAGTGTCAATTATGAAGAGACATTTCCCCCCACAATAAAATGAGCCACCATCCAGACTCTCTTAGCTCAAAAATGGATGGAAATTCCATTAAATGGATGTAAATACTGCTTCTTAAATGGAGACTTGAAAGAAAATGTATTTGTCTCAACCATAAGGTTTTGTTGTGAAGGGACAAGAACAAAGTATGCAAACTCATCAAATCCTTGTATAGCCTAAAATAAGCACCATGAGCCTGGTATGAAAATTTGACTGAGCAACTCCTGAAATTAAATTTCAAACACTTTAATATTGATGATGCATATTTATTTATCAAGAAAGTTGGCAACCCTATTGTCTCTCTTGTGGTATATGTAGATCGTTTGATAATAAGGAACAATGACCATTATATTGCATCCATAAAGAAAGAATTGAAGAAAGGATTTGAGATGACATATTTGGGACACCTTCATTATTACTTGGGCATTAAAGTGACCCAATATCCAAGATATATATTCCTCTCTAGAAAGAAGTACATTGGAGAATTGTTGAACAAGTTTGGCATGGATGAATGCAATCCTTTGTCTACTCTAATGGAACAAAATATGAAACTACATCTAAAGAAGGAAATCAATTTGAGGATGCAACTAAGCATAGACAACTTGTGGGAAGTATTATATACCTCACAACTACCAGACCATATATTTCATTTGTTTTTGGAATCCATTCTAGGTTTATTCAAAAGCCTTGTGAAGGACATTGGTTTGTTGCAAAAAGAGCTCTAAAGTACTTGAAAATAACTCAATATTTTGGACTCAAATATTCACGGTGGATGACTTCAGCTTGATTAGATATCATGATTCAAACTTTGATGGAGATAAGGGGAATGGAGTGTCCGCTTTAGGTTATTTTATGAGTCTTGGATTAGGAGTTGTCTCCTGAAGGTCATAAAAATAGTCAATTCTAGTAGAGTCACAATAGAGGAAGAATATGTGGCAGTTACATAAGCAACCAAGGAGATTGTGTGGCTCAGGAAAATTATTGAATATTTGCAGGAGAAATAGCTGAACTCTACTCCTCTTCTGATCAATAATAATTCTATAATTAAATTGGCCAAGAATCCAAAATTCCATGATTGAACCAATCATATCAACACAAATAATCATTTGATTCGACATCATGTAGTGACCAAGACTATTCACCTACAACATTGTTCCACAAATGAGAAAATTTTAGACGTATTCACCAAAGCACCTAGAAGAGAAAAGATTGAAAGATTTAGAATGATGCTTGGACTCACAAACACCCCTTCAGATTGGCGGGTGGGGGGTGGGATCTTATATACCTAATCCTCATGGATTAGGAAAAACTGTGTAAATATGTAAACAAAGAAATTTAAGTAGTTAGAATGGGAAGAGACCTACGAATTTGAATTCCAAAGGTCACACCTCTTGAAGCCAACTTTTATGGGCACACCGAGGAACAAACCTTTCAGGTTTGAAAATGTCTGGCTTTCTCACCCTGACTTCACCAACAATATTGATAAATGATGGATGGAAGAGTTTCCCTTTCAAGTTACCAAAATTTTCATGCTACAACAAAGACTTAAACACATTAAAGTCAGACTCAAAGATTGGAAAAAAAACAGTTTGGTAACATTTTCGAAGCCAAAAAAGAAGTTGAATAAAAACTTCAGGGGATTAATCAACTTACGATCACAGATGGCTTTAACAAGGAAAGGCAATCTCAGGAAGATGTTCTTAAGAAGGAAGGGGATGACAGGTGCAGGCAAGACGAGATTTTCTAGAGATAGAAATCGAGAGTACAGTGGATTAAAGAAGGGGAAAGAAACACAAAGTTTTTTCACAAGTAAACTTTGAGTCACAGGTCACGGAACATAATTCTAAAACTCAAAGACTCTCAAGGGAAAGAGCTCGTCACCCACAAAGAAATGGAATATGTCCTAGTACAACACTTACTTAGCATTGCAAAGGAGCCTCTCTTAGATAGGTCATAGTTCATTAACAAATTCACAAGGTACATTCCCAAGCTTGTCACAAGGGAAGACAATCATAATCTCAATAGGCCAGTATCCAAAGATGAGGTCAGTGAAGTTATCAATGAGATGAAAAATGAGAAATCTCCTGGCCTAGATGGTTTCAATGTGGACTTTTTTAAAGCATGCTGGAAAACAATCAAACAAGACATCCTTGAGGTGGTGGAAGACTCAAGAAGATCCAGATCAGTCCTGAAGGCTCTCAATGCCTCTTTCATAGCTTTGATTCCAAAGCAGGAGAAAGCCATCACACCGGATAGATTCAGACCCATCGCTTTATGTAATGTGGTGTACAAAATAATCTCAAAAGTGATTGCTAACAGATTCAAGCCCCTTCTTCCAGCTCTCATCTCAGAGGGGCAAACTGGTTATGTGGAAGGAAGACAGATTCTCAACAATATCATACAAGTTCATGAGATGGTACACTCTCTGAAACGCAACAAGCAAGCTGGTATGATCATACAGCTTGACCTAGCGAAAGCTTATGACAATCTATGATGGACTTACATCACGGCAATGTTGAAAGCTTATGGTTTTGACCACAATTGGATCAGATGGGTTATGGCCCTTGCATCTATGGTCAGTTTCTCAATCCTGCTTAATGGCTCGCCCTCAAGAACCTTCATGCCCTCTAGGGGACTAAGACAAGGAGATCTGCTCTCCCCCTTCCTCTTTGTGCTCATGATGGAAGGGCTAGGCACAACAATAAAAATTGCAAGTACTGAGGGAAGAATCAAGGGTTTGAAACTCACCACAGATGGAGCAACCTCAATTCACCAAAAATTTGTTGATGACAATATGCTGTAGGGCATTCCCACAGTCAAGGAAGCCAAAGCTTTTAAACAAATGAAAGACTTTGCTATGGCCGCTGGTATAGAGGTAAGCCTGGACAAATCAAAAGTTTTCTTTTTTAACACTGACATTGCTATTCAAAGAAATCTTACTAGAATTCTAGGGTTCCAAAGGGATCAATTACCCTCTAAATATCTGGGAATGCCCCTTACAGACAAACCTCTAAGCAAGGGAGTGTGGGAGCTGGTCATTAATAAACTTCAGGATAAGTTCAAGAAATGGACATGTAGATATTTAAACTTAGCAGGGCGCCTTGTGCTCACAAAAGTTGTCCTACAAGCCATACCCATTTTCATAATGTCTGATCTTCTTGTTCCTAAAGGAGTTTTACAATAGATCAGGAACATTCAAAGATATTTTATTTGGGGTAGAGGGAAAGAGAAAAAGAAGTGGGCTTTGGTAGCTTGGGACAAGCTATGCAAACCTAAGGCCCACGGAGGATTAGGGCTTCATGACCTCAAAAGCCTCAGCAGAGTTTCGGGTGCAAAGCTTTGGTGGAGGTGGCTAAAGGAATCGGTAGCCCCATGGGCCAAGCTTTGGAAATATAAATATGCAAGAAATTGGTAGGAAAGGGATCATATTCGAATGTTTGGGCTTATCAAGGACTCTGACATTTGGAATCTTGCTTGGGAAAATAGAGGTATTGTTCAGCATCACAGCTTCTGGGAGATCTGAGATGGGAACTTGGCAAGATTTCGGGAGGACGACTGGCAGCAAGAACCAAACTTGGCTAGGGAAGAACTAATTGATCTCAAGAATGACACTAACAACAAAGCTTTATGCATGGTAAGTGACTTCTGGGAGCAGGTAAGGAACAATGGCAAATGGAGAATATGGAAGGATCTAGGCTACAAGGAAGAGAGCCCTTTGAAAGCTCAGACAAACTCTCTTGCTATGGACTTGGAAAAAAGGAAAATTTTGGTATCATCCTCGCCTGACCAACTAAGATGGGGAAGAAGCACAGAAGGTAACTTTAACCTAAAAGAAGCCAAACAAATAGCTCTAGGATTCGATTATCAAAACCCTGATAAGGCATGGAAGAACCTTTGGCAACACTCACATTGCATGAAGATAAAGCTGTTCATGTGGTTAGTTCAACAAAAGAAAATTATAACTTGGGAAAATCTTCTGAAGAAAGGTTTTGTTGGCCCATCCAAATGCTATCTGTGTGGCACAAAAGAGGAGACGATGGACCACTTACTCAACCTTTTCCCCTTCACCTCAACATTGTGGGATTGGGTGGCCTTAGTCTTCAGGCAAACTGATAGGCATGGCCTTAGTATTACTAACACTTAGAGGAATTGGAGAAGGAACTTCTCAGGCAATGAGATCATCAACAACGCTTGGACTCTGGTTCCATGCTTCGTAATCTGGGACGTCTGGAAAGAATGCAATGGCATGATTTTCAAGGGAAAAACTGGCTCAACCCAGAAAATTATTGCACAGATATTAAGATAGCTCAAAGACACCATTGGTGCCATGTTAGGGAGACCTCCTGAGAACCCGACTCAGCCCCAGGACACTCGTATATTGTTGCAGTTGGGTCTCCATTCGCTATTTCCCCATAGCATACACAAGGATGTGAGCTGGATAGACGTTGGTAAAGATTTTTGGCAACCTCCTCCTCATGGTTTCTTGAAAATTAACATAGATGGAGCCTTTAAAGGAAACCTAGGGATGGCTGGTTTTGGTAGGGTCATTAGAGATGAGCAGGGGTGCATAAAGGACATTTTTCATAGCCATCTGGGAACTGCCACAAATAACATGGTAGAGCTCATGGCCTTAGAGCAGTGCCTGAAATACTAATTGAGTCAAATTCTCATAATGTCATCATTGAAGCAGACTCGGAATTGGTTTTTAATGCGGACAAGAAGATCTGCAATGGAAAAGCACCTGGAAAAGTATCAAAACATTGGTGACTCTTACAAGTCTTTTAGTGTATTCATTCCCACCTTCAAACCCTAAGAACGGCTAGCTTTATTCATGTGCGAAGAAAAGCCAATATGCTAGTTGATTGTCTGGCGAATGAAGGAGTGTTTTGCAAAGAAATGTACAACAGGCATGCATGGGACTCGACACCCTCAGGGAAATTGCGTGAGGATTGTCAAAGACAGGTGGACAAAGACATGGAAAACTTCCAAACTATTAGGACTGAACAAGAAGGAAGACTAGTGGAAGAAAGAGAAAGCGGAAGTGGAAGTCATTTTTAACCGTTAATTTTCAAAGAAGAAGAAAAGGAAAAAAAGGGGGAAGATAAATACTTAAAACAGAGCTTTACACAGGGGAGAAGCACTTAATAAACATTAGGTCTCTTCGTTGGTTGTCGGCCACGAATCTTGACAGCCTGTGTAATCTAATGGCCATTGGGCGGAAAAGCAATCAAAGGTTAACCAACAAAGCGGACCCGATGCTCTTTAGTCTAACGGTTTATAATCCTCATCGAGTCCGAAAAGGCAGTTATAGAATGTGCAGGTTCTAGCTCCGATATCTCGGAGGACCGTCAGATCAATCGCCGAGTTCTACAAGAAATTGGAGCTTAAGTTTCAAAATGGACCCGAACTTTTATAAACCAATGTCTCACAATCATTTCGGGTCTGTGAACCGAGTAAAAGGGGCGCAGGTTGCCGAGGTGAGAGTGTTTGTGATCGTCGGATCACACGAGATCTTAGATGGTTTCGGGTTATGGATTTGGTTACCATTTATAGGGTTAGCCCTTGTTGATCCTTACTTTATAAAGCCATGTAACATATGTAATCTTTCTTGTGGTTAATAGAAGGCTCCACTCTTATTTGACGAAAAAATAAAAAAAAAAAAGAAAAAAAAACTATTATAAATATATCTTCTTTCGTTTCTCTCTACTTTTCTTAATTTTTGATAATTTTTTTATTCAACATGTACTATTTTTTTTTAATGTAGATAGAGAATAATATTTAAATTAGTTTTTTTTTTCTCACTTATTTATATATTTTTTATAATATTTAGTATTATAAAATTTACATAGCTAAAAAATATAATATTACCATTTATATTTGATTAAATGAAAAAATAAATTTTAAATTCTTATATTTATTTGAAATTCTCTTTTAAAACAATAATAAGAATCTCTAGAAAATTACTAATTTCAAAATATAAGATACCACTATTACATTAGATACAACTTTTGGTAAATACCAGTAATAAACCGACCATAACATATCTCTAAAAACTTAAATGCACACACTTGAGAAACAAATTATTCATCAAACTACTTAATCTAAAATATTTTAACATTTTTTAAAAATAAATTTATACAATATTTTATAAAATATTTTTAATTAATTTAATTTAAACAATATATTTTTAATAATAAATAAAAAATTTAAAATTAATTAAATAAAAAAATTATAATTAATATCATATAATCCATTAAGTATTCTATTCATCAACCATGTAACATTTTATTCAATATTAACTCCATAACCTTACAACTTTATATATACGATGCCACAATTTTGTAACTACATAATTGTATTTCTTATATTTTATATTAAAATACAATACATGTGTACTTCAAACAAAATGATAATTTTAAATTACAAATCATATTGTAATTTATTAAAAGGAATGATACACCATATTTCAACTCATAAATAATGTAAAATATTCATAATATGTTTCATGACTACAAATTCCATGTATATTCCATGGTATTTGAGTTTAAGCATTGAGTATTTGAGTTTAGATAAATCTCATCACAAGGCGTTTTAGAAAAAAATTCTACTTTTGCAGTTTCACAAACAATTATGAGTACCCATCCCAATACCCTAACCCCAGATTAGTTCATGAGTGTCACTCATGAATTATCATAAGTACTCATAAATTATCATAAGTACTCATAAATTATCATCAGTACATCAGAGTCCCTAACCCTACATTGACTCATGAATTCCATTCTCAGAACTTGCGTTCTCACCATCAAACACCACAAGGCCATCAAGAATTAAAGTGGGAGAGTGATGTGTACCAATGTCATTTGATGTATTTATGCTCATAAGTTTTTAATTTTAAGATAATTTGATGACATTTGATGTATTTATGCTGATAATATTTTAAATTTTTAAAGTATTTTTTTTTAATAACCAAACATCACATCTTATATATATATATACTAAAAAATGCTGTACCGTGTCAATTCTAAAAATAAGATACTCATCCACATCCCGGAGGCGAGTAGTGTCAGTACACATGGATAAAAAAAAGAGAAAAAAGAGTATGAGTCCTCAGGAATCTAAAGTACCCTCCTCTGCCTGCTTCTAAGGCCCTGCAACACTCCCTGGATCCTGTGTCACTCTCGTGCCCAAGGTAGCCTCCCCCTCAGTCCTAGGCTTGACCTATCTGGCTATGCTGATAGCTAGTGATGCTGGTATGCTAGGTGTGCAGGTGGGGGACGTACCCCATTCCCCGTACCTACAGTGTGGATAACGAGGCCACCTTCGCAACCCTCTCCCTTCTTTCCCTTGGGGGCGGTTCGCCCCACTTGAGCGGCTCAACCACCTTTTGCTCAGTGCTCATGACGCGCTACACGAGAGGAAGGATAGGAAGACCGAACGTTACAGCCTTTTAGCAATCGTTCCCGAAGGGCACAGCCTTATTACAGCTTTACTGAACGCTACTACAAGCCTTAAGAGACAAAGCCTTAGTCTGTACAGAGTAAGCCCTTTGGACAACACTAGAGCTTTCATATTCTTGGTCCAAGCAACAGAGAAACAAGCTGCCTTCAGATATACTCTAGCTTAGTCCAAGCAGTTAGTCCCGCCTGGAGCCCTATTATGGACACTAGCTCTAGTCTTCTTGGTCCATAGAAACAAGCCTTTTGAGACAAGCCCTATTAGTCTGTACAGAGTAAGAGCCCCATTGGACTGGACTAGCTGAAGTATTAGCCTATTGGACTGGTGTACTAGTACCCCCCTATGGATGGATGGAAGGCCTTAAGCCCTAGAGTTCAGGTCTCTATATAAGAGTAGTCTGGAGCTTCGGAGAGTAAGAGCTCTTCGGAAACTAGCCTTAAGAGAGCTTATTAGTCCTGTTAGTCCTGCCTTGGAGCCCCCTATGGACACTTGCTTTAGTCTTAGCCTTCTTGGTCCAGCAGAGAAACTCGCCTTAAGAGAGTCTCCATTGGAGTGAAGATCATCATCTGTAGAGTTCAAGCCGGACCTGGCCTACTGAGACTGAATCTCTCGAAATCGCATAATTACAAATAGAATTCATAACTGGCTAGAAGAAGTTCACAATTCGATCTCTCAAAATAGCATAATCACCTGCTGACTACATAGAGATGCACGGGAGGTTATTCCTTTCCCGGTCATTGCGAATGAATGATGGGACCTTCTAATTGAATCCTGTTCTATGCTTGTTGTATAATCCGACATTTCATCTTTGACACTGGTTGCCTACCTATAGATAGTGACTTACTTGCTACACATGATCTTGCACTATACATCAAGGCTACTATGGGCCCCTGCTATGTCACATCCTAGTAAACTATGGCTCTAGGTTAATGTCATTTTGCATGATGTCCTCCTAACCTTCCTACCCTCAGGTGAGTCGTTCCTCCTTAATATGCACTACACTAATGATGATATCCAGGCCACCCCCTGTACATGCCATGTATATGACTCATGTGAGATCGTTTAGGCATTGTGAAGATCCCAATCATTGGGGACCCATTACTTTGGTTAGATATTGCTTTCTCATCGATATATCCCTAACCTATAATCTATTGCTCGGTCACCTATGGCTACACTGCATGTGAGCTATCCCATCCGCACTCTTCTATTACATTGTGTTCTTATACAAGGGTTAGAAATGGGCTACCCTAGTGACCCTGATCCACTTATGTATTACCCTGTTAAGCCACCCACTACTGAGCATGATGACCATAAGATTATTCCCTCACTTATAGCACCTAGAGCTGAGACCATATAGCATACCAAGACTCCATCTTTATCCACTGACTATTACAAAATGTAAAACATGATAACTCTAATACCTAGTTTATAGCATTGATTGAGTAGCACAATACACCCTTACATATTATGGCAGTTCCTAGTAAAGTTCAATCCAAAGTTGAGGACTTGTAGCTTTTTACAGATAAGTTACCATTTCTATATGGCCTTGAGCACCAGTTGCATGGTCCCATGATAGAGACTGAACTAGCACTCAACCTCTCTTTTGATCTAGTGGGCCTTGGTGAGTTTTGCATTTGAGATTCTAACACCATGTGAGCCAATACAATTACATTCAACCACTTGTTAGCCCATTTCTGTAGAATAGGTAATCCATCCCGGTCATATTGTTGTAATCGATCTAGTGACTCCTTAGCCTAACCATGACCATAAACACTTGCCTTACCCCTTAGGATCGTAACTCAGGCCTAGGCCTTGACCTCTACCTTAACCTTTTGATTATTATACTATAGCCTTATCATCTCTCCCATCCTTCCATTCATCTCCCTACTTCATAAAGGTGGTCAATTGAGTCCATCATTGTTCATTTGGTTTTTGAAGAACATACACCACCTTTGTGTTCGGGGAGGGAAATTGCCTATCATCTCAGTTTGGACTAGCATTCAGATGAAGATAGCTAAATGTTGTGTTAACAAGTTTATACATGTTGTTGTCAGACTGCACCGTTATGAGTTGTGTAGTCACGTAGCCGAGTCTGATCATAACTTAGCATGACGGGTCTTTGGAGTCCAGCACTATCACATCAAGTTTCAAATTGTCATTAATGTTTGAAGTGATGGCATAGTGAGTGAAAACGGGTAAGTGTTCGTCCAAGTTATTGAGCTCCAACTTATGAACCAGACCGGTGACCAGCAAGCATGAATTTAGTATATAATAAAGTGTCTATCTTTAGTTTATATTATACATTGAGCTCATTTAATAGAAAAATGGGCATAGGTTCTAATTTGAATAGCTCCAGACCACAAAGAAGCAGTGCATGTAGGCCCCATTGATGTCAGAGTACACAAGAGAGGATACTTCATGGGGAGAGTAGACTTCGCAAGAAGAAAAGAACATTATCTCACAAGCAGCCCTGAGCAATATAGAAATCCCCAAAACGATTCCATAATCTCTGGGAAGATTAAGATATGCGGCCTGTTTAGCTAATCACTGGAGATGTCATAATAGAGGTAACAGATGAATGCCAGATGCTTCAGGTCTCATCATTACTCAACTTAATCCAAGTCCCGACCTTTGGCAAAACACCCCTAGTCCAGAGATGCATCAAATTACTTATTATAAGAGTACACCAGGTTAATCACGACTAGGGCAGCCATATCCCATTATACTGAAGCAAATACGAGATATGATGGGTCTTTCCATGGATGAGCCAGAAGTTTAGACGAGCTTTCAAGAAAATAAGCGAGCAAATCAAACTGGTTATAACAACCTATGCAACAAGCATGGCATGCACAAAGGCAACAAGGGTTCCCATTATCCCAACAATCACTACAAGGTGCATCAGAACATATGCACAAATTATGACATATATAATCATTAGGAAACAGAAGAAGGGAGAGTGCACATTAGATATTCTTTCGGCTGTTAATGCAAATGAAAAGGTCCCGGAGGGGCTTGCGCTTCCTAGTGCAAGGAATTGCATTGAATCATATATAATGAATATAATCAATATGAAGGCGGATGTTTCTTACCGTACTTCTATTTCTTCCCCTCAAAGGCTTTCAATAGGCCTACCTTCTTTCAGGTAAGTGAATTCTATTTCTTCCCCTCAAAGCCTGAGCAGAGCTCAGGACCAGTCCTTTTGCCAACCTAGATAGGTCCTTTCCCTTATCCTGCTATTTTTATACTAGCTGGTTTCTTCTCCTTAGTTAACGAAGTGGGAGTTCAAATACTTTCTCGATCGTATCGTCAGGTTGTGCATTATATGATAAAGAGAATTCATGTTGACCCGGTTATGCAAATAAAGTCTTTCCCGTTTGCAACGCAGCAAAAGAGTTCAGAGAAATTGATTCATTCCGGTGTTACCGGTTCGACTCTGAGTCGTATCTAGTTGGTCGTCTCTATGGGTGGTGTTAACCTTCCCCAACTACAGCGACACCTTAATCGATAGTTGGAAGAGAATGTGTGATCAGGTGCTCATGTCCTAAGTGTCGTAAAATGCTCAAAATTTAAAGTGCTTAGAATTGGTTCAAAGTTGAATGACTGGAAAGTGCTCGTCTTCCCGATTCCGGCGCCGCAAACGGTTCGAAAAACGGTCGTCGTATGAGGAAGTTATGGCAAAAAGAAGAATTTGTCCATAACATTAGAAATTTTAATTTTTCAAAAAAAAATTAAAAAAGGAATATTCCGCCTGCACGAAATCCGAGGCAACCACCCAAAAATTAAATGTAACTGCAGTTAAGTTGGCGGAATTTTGGCAGGAGCGCCAAATTTGGTGGACCCACCATAATTGGCGGAGCTATCTGGAGTTAACTAAAGTTAGCTGGAGTTTTTCTAGGGGCAAACTGGAGAAACTTTAAATGGCCATAACTTTGGCTAGGAAAGTCAGTTTTGGACGATTTTTTTTTTGGATTTTGGGTATTTTCGTCGGAAGCCATTGTTGTAGGTCTTATAGCCATCTGAGGTCATTTGCAGAGGTTTTGGAGCCGTGAAAGTTTTAGGAGCCACCAGGGCCCAGTTTTGTGAAGACTGTATAGGGTTGTAGGTATCCATTGGAGGTGATCCAATAGTCAATCCTAAAGGATTCAAGTGTTCTAAATCTATTTTTACCATCTATTTCTCCTGTAGATGCTTCTATTCAGATGTATTTTCAATTTTACCATTTAATAAAAACAAGGAAAAGCCCGGTCGGGAGCTTTGGACCCAGCAGACGTAGCCCTAGAGGGGGTGAACTGCTTTATCAACTTCTTTTGCATTTGTGGTTGATTTATTTTGTAGATCAAATTCATTTTAATGTGTTAAACAGTAAAAGGAAATAACTCTGCTATGCTTAAATGGGTCATGAACAGCTGAAATTTCATGTGTTTTCTTTGTGCAAGACATGGAAATATTTTAAACATGTTTAATTCTGAATTGAATACCTTGCAATCAAATTTCAAGTAGTTTCAAATTCAGATCAAGTTGGTATCAGAGCCCATGGTTTTTGTGCAAAGATCTTCTAACTGTCTTGCAAAGTATTGATGCTTACCAGGTTGAAACTTAAAAGAGGGGAAGGACAGTTGACTAGAGAACGAGAGAATCCTCAGTCAAGAAAGGCCAGAGAGCCATCACCTCTACCTTCAATTTCACCCTCAAGAGTCTCAACGGAAGCTTTAAGGATGTCTGAACATGAAGGAGAAATTCCTACAGAGACAGATCCAAGAGAAGAAGAAAGAGTCTTCAGAAAGGCTTTCTTGGACCTCAATGAAATGGTGAGGATATTGTACCAAGAAAGAAATGAGAAATTGGCTGGAGAAGGGTCCAAACATCCACATGAAGGAGAGGGCTCTTCAGGAGGTAAGAAGGATGATGATCATTCCAAGAAAGGACATGGAGGAAATGGTGATCCACCACCCCCATATTCACCTTCTTCCTCTTCATCCTTGTCTTCTTTTGTTCATAAGCATAGATCCTCTGGAAAAAGTCCTTTTTTGAAGCTTGATGTAAAATTCGAATTACCTATGTTTAATGGTGAAGTGAATGCAGAAAAGCTTGACAACTGGATTAGGCAGTTGGAAGTTTACTTAAGGATCCAGAATATGCATGATGATGCCACAAAGATTCAGTTGGCTTCTTTGAGAATGGATGGAGCAGCATTGGTCTGGTGGGAGGCCAAGACTAAAGAGGAGATCAAGAAATTTGGTAAGGTTACCTTAACATGGCTTGAATTTCTGTTAGCCATTAAAAAACAGTTTTATCCTCTTGCTCACATGCAGAAGGCCATTATGAATTGGCAAAATTTTAGACAACTTAAGGGTCAGAGTGTCCAAGACTACACCCAAGAATTCAGGAGAAGAGCTCTCTTGTTAGGGGTAGATTTACAGACCCAAGAAACCTTGCTGAAATACATCGGTGGCTTGCATAGCTACCTTAGACACACCATCTTGATGTTTAACCCTACTAGCCTGGACGAGGTTTGTGTCCAAGCTACCCATTTAGAGGCAAGGGGAAAAAACACATTTCAAGAGGGTAGAAACAAGCCCCCCAAGGGGAAAAACAAAGAGAAAACCTCCAAGGGAAAGAGAAAAAAGAATGCATCTGTCAAACAAGAGAGTGAGAAAGTGATCTGTAAACACTGTTCTAAACCAGGCCATGAGGAGAAAAACTGTTGGAAATTATATCCTGAAAAAAGACCTCAATTTAACAAATCCAAAGGGAAACAGAAAACTGCTGCTACTACATCTACACCACAAGATTTAGGGGAAGATTCAGGTGATGAAACCAAAATTGCAGCCATGGGTTTGAAAAACTTGAAGGGAAAAGAAATTGAAACTCAAGCCAGCACTAGTACCTCAAACTGCCATGTACAAGCTCCTAATGAGGAATAAAGAATTGAACTGTTTCATGTGAGGGTGATTTCAAAACATACTAAAATTGACACACTTTTTGATAATGGGTCACAAGCAAACCTTATATCAGAGGACTTGGTAAAGTAGCTTAAACTTGAGACCGTTCCACATCGGAAGCCATATCCACTTGGATGGATTTGCAAGGATGCAAATTTACAAGTTTCAAGAAAGTGCACATTGCGCTTTGCAATTACTGCACATTTTATTGACATAGTTGAACTTGATGTGGTACCTTTTGATATAGCAGGAATTGTTTTGGGAAGTCCTTACTTGTTTGACAGGAAAGCTATCTTTCATCGCCATGAAAACAAATATCATCTTTTCAAAGATGGCAAGGAGTTCATTGTTAGAGCTCATCGCAAGAAGACAAATATAGCGATGGTGAATGCAGGACAGGTAAAAAGGCTGGTCAATTAAAGTAAGAATTTTGTTCTTCTTATGATTAAGCCCAAGGTTGATGTGAATCATGAGTCATTTGACAATTGTGATCCAGAACTTAAATCAGATCTGTATGATGTAGTTGATGCATATCATGAGATGTTTCAGGAGCCAACAGGTTTGCCTCCTAAGAGGGAGATTCAACATGAAATCCATTTGCATCCAGATTGTCCTCTCCCAAACATAGGCATGTACCGCATGTCTATTATGGAGAATGCTGAAATAAAGAAGCAAATCGAGGACTTGTTGGACAAGGGTTTCATAAGGCCAAGTACTTCGCCATGTGGGTCACCGATTGTATTGATTCCAAAGAAATATGGCAATTGGCGTATGTGTGTTGATTTCAGGGCCTTGAACAAGATAACGGTAAAGAATCGTTACTCACTCCCAAGGATAGATGATTTGCTAGACCAGTTGAAAGATTCTCGATATTTCACTAAGCTAGACTTGCGCAGTGGATATCATCAAGTAAGAATTGAAGAAAGTGACATTTGGAAGACAGCCTTTAAAACCAAACAAGGACTCTTTGAGTGGCTTGTGATGCCATTTGGTTTGTGCAATGCACCTGCAACTTTCATGCGGGTAATGGATGATGTCTTGCGTCCTTTTCTTGATGATTTTGTTATTGTCTACTTAGATGACATCTTAATTTTCAGCAAGTCTAGAGAAGATCATGTCATGCATGTTAGAAAAGTACTTGATGTTTTGAAGAAGAATCAGTTATTTCTTAAAATGTCAAAATGTGAATTTGGAAAGACTTCTTTGGTTTATTTGGGACACATAGTAGGAGGAGGTGCTTTGAGAATTGATCCTGCTAAGATTGAGGCTATCGTGAAGTGGCCTACTCCCAAATCCATAACAGAGGTAAGAAGTTTTTTGGGTGCAGCTCAATATTGGAGGAAGTTTATCTCTAACTTCTCTTCTATAGCAGCTCCTATGCATGCAGTGACAAGTGTGAAGCATGCTTTCCAATGGGGAGGCAAGCAGCAAAAAGCTTTCGAATCTTTGAAAGAGAATATTAGTTCAGCTCCAGTCCTTGCATTACCGGATTTGAGATAGCCATTTGAGATACAAATTGATGCTAGTGATTATGCTATGGGTGCAGTTCTTCCACAACATGGTAAGCCTATTGCTTTTCATTCTGAAACTTTTAATGGTGTTGTTGTAAATTATCCTACATATGATAAGGAGTTGTATGCGTTGGTACAAAGCATCAAAAAGTGGAAACACTACTTGATGGGCAAAGAAACTGTTATACATACCGACCATCAGCCCTTACAGTACTTGCAATCACAAAGCAAGTTACAACAGTCACGACACTTCAGATGGATGGGCTTCTTGCAACAGTTCCATTTGGTAATAAGATATAATAAAGGTACTTTGAATAAGGTTGCTGATATGCTTTCAAGGCCTATTATTGGTGCTATTACTTTACTTAAGAATGATTCCATTGTACATGATAGTTACATAGAACAATATGCATCTGATGAAGACTTTAAAGATGTGTATGCTAACTTGAGTAAACGAAATCATGTAGAGGAAAATGACTATCACATGCATAACAATTTGCTGTTTCATTTGGGCAAGTTGTGTATACCACAGGGGGAGAGGATAAATGTCATAAGAGAAGCTCATTCTTCTCTTATTGCTGGCCATTTTGGTGTGAGCAAAACAATTGCACATCTACAGAGGTATTGCTATTGGCCTTGCATGGTAGATTCTGTTTCAAGGTTCATAAGAGGTTGTTCATTATGTGCTACAAGCAAGCCTAGCAACATGAAGCTTGGTTTGTATACTCCTTTGCCGGTACCTTCTAGACCATGGGAGAGCATATCTATGGATTTTGTAGGAGGTTTGACAAAATCTCGAAAGCAGCATGATTATTTATATGTAGTAGTTGATCGTTTCAGCAAAATGTGTATACTTATGCCTTGTAAGAAAACTATAACTACTGAACAAACTGCTGAATTATTTTCTCATCATGTATGGATTCACTTTGGTTTGCCTACTTCCATTATTAGTGACAGGGATTCCAGATTTGTGGGGAATTTTTGGTCCAACCTATGGGAGATGATGGACACAAAGTTGAAGAAAAGTACTGCTTTCCATCCGCAAACAGATGGACAAACCGAAGTTGTGAACAAAACCATTGTGCACCTCTTGAGAGGTTATTGCAACAAGCATCCCAAGCTTTGGGATGAACATTTGCACTACATGCAGCATGCTTACAATCGTGCCAAGCACTCTTCCACAAACACCTCACCGTTTGAAGCTTGTTTTGGTTACTTGCCAAAATCACCTCTTGATTTCATTCTTAAGAAAGATGTTGCCATTGAGGGACATAGTGACATTGACAAAGCTCGTTCATTCATTGAAAGAATTCAGCAAATACATCAGCAAATTCAAGAACAGTTTGAGAAGAGTCAAGGCAAGTACAAGGAAAGACACGACAAGCATAGAGTCAATCACAAGTTTCAAGAAGGAGATGAGGTATGGCTGTACATCAGTAAGGAAAGGATGCAAGGAGAAGGTAAAAAGCTGAAGCCTATTCGTTATGGTCCATTCAAAATCCTCAAGAAGGTTGGAAATAATGCTTTTCAATTAGATTTGCCTTCCTACATGCAAATGTATTCTGTTGTCAATGTAGAGAACTTACGTTTGTATGAACCTCCTTTAATTGTTGATCATGAAAATGTTGTTCAGCTGCCATCTATAGAAGATTTCTCGCCAGAATTCTTAGATGAGCTGAAAGAAGATACAATCCTTGACAGAAGGACACGCACTTCAAGAAGGGGCAGTGTAGATTATGTTCGGGTTGGTTTCAAAGGCAGCAAACCGAACAAGGCAAAGTGGATGGAGGTGGACAGAGTGAGGGAGTTGTACCCTCACCTCTTTAACAGGTAGTTGAAGGCTTTTGGGGTCCAAAAGCTTCCCAATGGGGAGGCGTGATCAGGTGCTCATGTCCTAAGTGTCGTAAAATGCTCAAAATTTAAAGTGCTTAGAACTGGTTCAAAATTGAATGACTGGAAATTGCTCATCTTCCCGATTCCAGCGCCGCAAATGGTTCGAAAAACGGTCGCCGTATGAGGAAGTTATGGCAAAAAGAAGAATTTGTCCATAACATTAGAAATTTTAATTTTTCAAAAAAAAAATTAAAAAAGGAATATTCCGCCTGCACGAAATCCGAGGCAACCACCCAAACATTAAATGTAACTGCAGTTAAGTTGGCGGAATTTTGGCAGGAGCGCCAAATTTGGCGGACCCGCCATAATTGGCGGAGCTATCTGGAGTTAACTAAAGTTAGCTGGAGTTTTTCTAGGGGCAAACTGGAGAAACTTTAAATGGCCATAACGTTGGCTAGGAAAGTCAGTTTTGGACGAATTTTTTTTTGATTTTGGGTATTTTTGACCTTCTGAAGCCATTAGTACAGGTCTTACAGCCATCTGAGGTCATTTGTAGAGGTTTTGGAGCCGTGAAAGTTTTAGGAGCCACTAGGGCCCAGTTTTGTGAAGACTGTATAGGGTTGCAGGTATCCATTGGAGGTGATCCAATAGTCAATCCTGAAGGATTCAAGTGTTCTGAATCCATTTTTACCATCTATTTCTCTTGTAGATGCTTCTATTCAGCTGTATTTTCAATTTTAACATTTAATAAAAACAAGGACAAGCCTGGTTGGGAGCTTTGGACCCAGCAGACGTAGTCCTGGAGGGGGTGAACTGCTTTATCAACTTCTTTTGCATTTGTGGTTGATTTATTTTGCAGATCAAAATCATTTTAATGTGTTAAACAGTAAAAGGAAATAACTCTGCTATGCTTAAATGGGTCATGAACAATTGAAAATTTCATGTGTTTTCTTTCTGCAAGACATGGAAATCTTTTAAACATGTTTAATTCTGAATTGAATACCGTGCAAACAAATTTCAAGTAGTTTCAAATTAAGATCAATGTGCGTGGGGCCAAGGAGTTGAATGGAGATGCAAAGCCAAGCCCAATAAATATATCCTGGCAAGCGATCTTGGGAGGTGAATCTTGGGAGTAGTTTCCCCTCCTTGACTTTGACTGGACTGAACCGAGCCTTGGACGATTGACCCGATTAGTGCATAATTCATGAAAATAACTCCATACTATTGGGTACGCACGCATACTTTGCGATGGTAGAGCTGTCGAAGGAAGTATTGATTGGTGGATGGATCTATTGCTTTAACCATTGCTGAACCACCTGCCAAACCATCTGCAGGACCAACCTTAGACAAGGAGTCACAGAGGTAGCTAGACAAAGTCCATTACCAGATCCTCCAGCATCATAAGCAGTATATCCAGCACCAACACCAGTAGTATACCCAGCCAGCAGTTTCTTATTCTGATTTTGACTTTGACTTTTCTTATGATCTTGATCTTTGTTCTTCAGTTTCTTACTTTGATCCAGTTGATGAGCTTGACCCAGTCGCTTACCTTGAACCTTTTGACCAAGTGAAAGCAGGGGAGACATCAGAGCAAGCACCACCACCTTGACCAGATCAAGCGTAACAACTACCAATAGCAAAGTGAGCCGTGGGAACAGTAGATTAGACAGATGCAAAAAGAGATTATTCACCCACTGGTTAGCCTGTTCCTACTTTTGGTCAATTCTACCTTGTTTCGAAAAAACAAACACATTAGCTATATGCATTATCTATTACTACCCCTACCTAGAGCATTAGTCGCAGCATTTGAGCTATCTATATAAGCAGTTGTTCCAGGTCCTCGATCAGTAGCACGGACAAAGGAAGGGAAAGAAGCCGATGACGCAGCCCTT
Organism: Pinus tabuliformis; assembly: GCA_031772625.1. NCBI lineage: Eukaryota > Viridiplantae > Streptophyta > Pinopsida > Pinales > Pinaceae > Pinus > Pinus tabuliformis. The sequence goes on along the minus strand of CM062808.1, from coordinate 312,640,673 downwards.
GACGTAGCAGCCGTTGATCCCCCTTGAAATGGTTCAGAAACAGTTGTTCCTGCTTCCTATAGCGCCCGGAGTGGGATTGGTTCCAGCGGTGTCTAGTCTGATGATAGGGATAGGCGAGGGTAGGTGCGAGTGCCTATACCAACTAAGACCATAATACCTACTGCTAATGATGATAGAGAGAGAATGCGAACCTATCAAGATGGGAAATTCGCTAGAGAAAAGGAGGCGTGTCAAGATGATAGTAAGATTTCCAATCTCTTGTTCTCTCTCCATGCTTTAAGGCATTCCTTGAGAGTATCCCCTCTCCACATTCCCACACCACCAGTTTTTTTCCCAAACCTATTTTCTAAATGACAAGATACCAGAAGATGGAAGATAGTCTCTGGGGCTTCTCTGCACAGCAGGCACCTATTCGGGCCGCCTTCAAACCTCCTTTTCTGTCAATTCTCCCACGTGAGCACTTTGTTTAATAGGGTCGTCCACATGAAGAGTCTGCACTTAAGTGGGGCCCCCACCTTCCAGATCTTCTGCCACCACCATGGATAGTTTTGGCCCTGCTCCGAATTGAACATAGCTTGATATCCAAGCTTGGTTGTATAAGCACCTCCCCACAGGGTTTAAGGCAAAAACCAATTTCTCTTCCTTGTTCCTCAATACTAAGTTGCTCGCCTGTCACTTCCACAAAAAAGAGTCCCATTCTCCGGCTGAGTTAGCATCCAATCCCAGGTCTCTAAAGGTCTTCCAACCCCCTCCCAGTAGCATACCACCTTCTCCTTCCTTCACATCAGCTAAGGTAGTTTCATTTTGGTCCCTCAGCCTCTCCTGCAATACCTCTGACAGTCTAAGGGAAGGGCCAGCAACTGAAGAACCTTAGGTAGGGGGTGAAGCATACGTGAAAAAAGGTAGACCAAAAGCAGATATATTTCATTTAATTGAAAGCAGGTCTTTAATCCCGTTTATATGGATTTTTCCATTATAAAGGGAAAAAAGATCCCTCCCCACTGGACTTTATCTCCTAGGAAAATCAGAACCCCCGCTATCGAGCCACCATACCTGATAGAGGATAAGGAAGGAAAGATTGGTCATCTGGGCTTATACTTTATTATTCATCACCTTCTAAGCTAATTAGCCCGAGTCAAACCCTGAAGCCTTAGGTCAACAGGCCTTCCCAAAAACCGAGCGAGCAAATCTAGTTCCATATGCAGATACAGTCCGAGTTGCAGATCCAATCGTTGGTATGGATTCACTCATCATGCTTATAAACCCAAAGAAGGGAAAAGCCAACAATATTCTCTTCTTGGATTCCCACTGACCTACCCCCAAGCAATCTATCCTGCCAAGATCTCAAGAGAAAGATAGCTCACTCGCCAAGATAGCAAGAGAAAGGAAAGATAGCTCACTAAGATAAGATTAGCCTGCCTACTGAGATAGACTGATTCTACTGAACCTGCCAAGCAAGCATACCCGCCAAGCAAGATATCATTCGCAAGCCCATACCCCCTACCCTCATTAGCCGAAACTAACACTAGCCAGAAATAAAGCACCAGGATTAACACTAGCCAGAACTACCAGACTTTCACTACCCTTCCTGACTCATCAGGATTAACACTAGCCTTAACTACCCATGCTGCTAACACTGACCCGCCACTTCAACTAACCTTACTAACTCAGACTTCCTATCTGAACTACACTACTATGCTTCCTACTGCTAGCACTATAGACTACGTCACGCTCTACCTTTGATCAAATGAACTGGAATATATATACTATAGGAATGAATCAATTCTTGGTTTTCTAGCTATGCCTTACCTCCAAGCAAGTGACCGAACCCAAACAAGTTGTTCCAATCGAATTCCGCTTATCTCTATTAATAGTGCGCGATCCTACCCGAGCCGGGGGGGGGAGGAACCGGCAAGTAAGAGAATCTATACCTATGCTAATCAAATCATAATCTTCATAATTTGTAGATCTTGAGATCGGAGATCATCCTAAAATGGGACTCCTTTCTCAATGGCTCAATGTGAAAATGCAGCTTCTTCAAATAATTATGGAACTGAGGCTGGGACTGGTGCTGGTAAGACTCCTTATTCAATTGATGTTGGTTCAACTGGTGATGCTTGGGCTTACACATATGGTTCAATTAGTGCTGCTAATGGTGGGGATGCTTATTGGGCTGTTGGGAATTATGCTTCTTTAACTGCTCATTTCAATGATGCCCCCTTCAACTGTTTATTCAAATTCTGGTTCAATTGGTGCTTCTGGGGATTTTGATCCTCCTGCTTCTGCTTATTGAAATCATTTCATTTCGACTTATGCTTCTAGAAATGATCTTGAGGAGGCTGGTGAAACTGGTGTTGATGGGGAATCATGCTCCTTCAACTGGTGTTGATAGAACTGCTATTGGTGCTGAGGCTGGAAATTATGAGGCTGGTGAAACTGGGAATATTACTGATGGGAATTCTCCTGGAATTGATCCTGCTGGTTCTAATGAAGCTGCTTGAAATGCTGGTTATGCCGCTTAAACTGTTGTTATTCTACTGTTAGGTATGTTCCTCCTTTGTTGGAAATAATACCTTTGCTGAGAATCCGTTTGTTCCTGGAAATGCTGGTCCAAATAATGCTTATGTCAATAATTAGATAACTGGTTTCAATCAATGTTTGTTCTACTGGAGAGGATGGGACTTCTGTTTCAACTTTTGATGGGGCTGCTGCAGGGACTACTGCTACTGGGGAGGCTAGTTCAACAGGTGTAGCTAAAACTAGGACTTCTGGTTAAGCAGGTAATCCAGGATCTACTTCTTCTTACATTCTCTTTGCTAGTTCATTAACTACTGCTTCTACTGCTAGGAATGCTTCAGCCGGAAATGCTGGGTCATCAACTGCTGAGACTATTAGACTTTCAACAACTCCTTTAACAGTTGCTGCTCGGACAGATCCTTAGTCAGTTGTTGGTTCAATTGCTTTTGTTGGGACTGTAGTAGGTTCAACAACGGGTGCAGCTGGTGTGGCTGGGAAGACTATTAGGAATTCTTCTCCTTCAACTGGTGCTTATTAGGTTGCTAGCCGTAATGCTGCTAAGAATTATGCTTCAACTGATTGGAAATTCTGCTCTTTCAACTGCTGATCGAAATCATTCCATTTCTATCTAGTGTTGTGACTACTTCCGGGGCTTACACTGATGGGAAGAATCCCGGTGAAACTGATTATGGAAATGCTCTTGGAACTGTTCTTGGGAATAAGAATGATGTTGGTTCAATTGGTGACGTTGGGAATCCAGGTTCAACTTATGCCAATGAGGCTGCTGGTAATGCTTAAAATTAGGATGGTGAAACTGGTACTTCTGGTGGGGATGCCTCTGGAGGAGATTCAGGTTCAATTGGTTAGGCTATTGTTGCTATAAATGGGACTGGGATTGCTCCTTCAGCTGCTCTTTGGAATGAGGCTGGTTCTAATGAAGCTGCTAGGACTGCTTGTCATAGTGCAACTCTAACTGCTGGAACTGATCCTGTTGGGATTGCTTCTTCAACTGCTAGGAATTATGTTCCTTCAACTGATTCAAATAATTCCATTTCAACTGATGCTGTCATCCATCAATGAGTTCAAGGAACACCAAGGATGGTAGGTAATCACATGGGTCATAGGATCCTCTCCAGGTTTACCATTTCACTTTGGGATATTGGAAGGCAATTTGACGGGGATGGTCAGCCACAAGGGGTTATGCATGATAGGGTCATTAATACACCAAGATAGATCGGTCCAAAGTAGCTAGAAATGGCAACTGCTAGTTGACGTCTAAGGGATGGTGGAAAGGTAATAGGACACCGACACTAGTCGGACTAAAAGGTACCCATATATTTTTGCCTCGAGAAGGGAAGGAACTATGGAAAGCATGGTTGCTTCTAGTAAAGTAAGGATTCCTGGGTAAGTGGCTGCCCCCAATATAAGGAACACTCTAAGGAGTATGAAAAACACTAGGGAATGGGAAACCTCCAGAGACATTGCTGCCCCTAGATAATTGAAACTTATGAATGCATTCTGGCCCCCACTAAGAGGGGAAGGTTGACTCCCTATATTCACATTCAATCCTGATGGGAACGTAGTATTAGAAACCACCGGGTTACCTGGAAATCTATCGGAAGGAGGTGAAAACCCACTACCGACGGTGAAACTAGGACTTTTCCCCTGACCGAGTCTAGATGCAGGTGGTTGCGAAGATGCAACAGGTGGACTTACACTGGGTTTACTTGAGGATGGAATAGATGGGATCGACGACATTCCCCAAAGGGAGAATGTATATGTGCTAGGGGCATGGGAAGAAACACCTGTTCCACCAATAACTGGCAAAGGGGGAAGCACTGGGGCTCCTCCTGACTGACTAAGAGACGATGGGACGGGCCAATCCATAGAATAAGACTCACTAACACCTTACATAATGGGCCGATGGTGTAAAACAGATAAAGGTTCACTAATCCTAGGGGCTACCTCTATGAGAACAGGGCCGAAAGGATCAGTCAAAGGAGGATTGGAAGGCGGGACTGTGCCCTCTTCAACCTTCGACGTCAACATGATCACTATGGACGGAAACACTTTCTTTGTCCAAGATACAAGGTCCCTCCGTGGTGAAGGTCAACCGACGTCGACTAGGATAAGGCTCCTCCTCAATGGGAGAAATCCCATGAAGTCTACAGGACCGATGGACCTGTGATTTAGCCACGATGAATAATGAAAAGAAAAAAAAAGACTATGGCCAACTACAAGTATCACAGATCACACCCGTACCAAATATAGGCAATCAACCAAGCAAACCAGTAGGCCAAGAGGATCTTCTGGAGGTGGGATCTCAAGTCACCAATGAAGAAACGAGAAGAAGTGATGAGAACTTTCACGCAGCAATTTACCCAGGTCCAAGAAGAATTCTAAACCAATACCGCGAGAACGAACCATCACGTTTCCACCTACCGACCGACACGTCAACCTGCCTGCCTACCGCACATCAATCACCACGACCGAACCAGCAAGAGATTAACGAATCACGGCATTGCAATTGATTACCGAACCTACCGCACACTTACACATACTGAGAGCATTACACGCCCGCATTCCCCATTCCCCTTTCAGTCCGCCTGCCTAGTACAATCACCCAGGAAGGAAGGAACAATATGCATTTCCCCCATTATGCTTTCAGGAACCAATCCCCCCCATTACGCTTTCAGTCCGCCTACCAATATGCATGCCCCTTTCAATCCGCATGAACCAATAGGAATTATGAACCTTTCAATACCACCCTTGAGCTTAAAGGAAGGAACCTTATTAGTGAGGGAAGTTTGTAAGGTTTGAATGTTAAATGTTCTTGATATATTAAAGATGTTTATATCATTAATGAATAAGGAATATTTTTCATAATTTACAATTTTTGTATTTTTATTAGGATAATTATATAAATTAATTGGTTCATAAATGTTAATCTGCATCCATTTATAATAAACATCTCAAGTTATTAAAATTAAAATAATAAAATTAACTAAATTATATATACATTTGAAAAAACATGGAACAAGATTCTTATTCACAAAGATTTACCTCCACTTTACCATGGAGATTCTAGTTCATAAATAAAATTTATTACAGTACTATGACTTATCAATATCGTATGCTAAAAAAATCATAACTCATTTCATAACACTATACTTATATCTTAATCTTTGATAAGTAAAAATTAAAGATGAGGGCTCCATTCCTCTCCCATAAGCTATGTTTTTAGTCTTATAATGATGGATATAGATGACTCTAATTTGGTATTTCAATATGATGTAATGTTTTGTATAACACTCAATATTCAGGGCAGGGATATATGGTTTACATGAGACAATTTGGGATATATAGTTTACATGAGACAATTTGTTTGGACTGTGACATCACGGATATATGGTTTACACGAAACAATTTGTTTTGAGTGTGATGGACATGGCTCTTATGCTGCTATCTATTTTGAACAATCTCTAATATATGTATTGGATACTTTTTTCATAATATATCAATGTTTTTTTCTAAAGGGTTAAATCCCTACCATCCACCTAAGAATTATTGATAATTATTAAAATTGTATTTGCATAATTAACATTCGTTATCTATTTGTAAGGTGAATATATTTCTAATTGTTATATGCAAATAATTTCAATTAATCATTTTGAGATCATGTCCTAGTGAGTAGCTCAATTGGTGATCCAAGAAACATGAGTCTTGAGATAATTGAGAGATTCAAATCCCTGGATTGTGACTCCATTTTATGAAAAAAAAAGACATGTTATAAACCCTAGTTTCCAACTCCATAATACTTTACATCTTAATTTATCCTTTTTTAAATTTACATTTAAATTTTTTACTAATATTTTTATTTGAAAACACTTCCTCCTAACTATTAGTCATATACAAAATAATCATAAATGATTAAATCTTTCTCTTGTCATCTAATTAATTTTTCGTATCTAATATTTTAATTTATCAATAGAAATATGAAAAATTTTAAAAAATGAAACAACTTTACTTCATAACAATAATTATAATTAAAAAAATCAGAATCCCACAATATACATGTAAATTAAAATTCCAAAAAATAGCAACTACACAACACACTTCAGTAACACATTCAAAGTAAATATACATATAAATTAAAATTCCAAAAAATAACAACTACATAACACATTATATACATATAAATTAAAATTCCAAAAAATAACAACTACCTAACGCATTATGTACATATATACATTATATATGTAACACATTATATACAAATATACATTATATACATGCAAATTGAAATTCAAAAAAATAACAACTACATAACCCATTTCAATAACACATTCAAAGTCAAACATCCACATAACCCATTTCAATAACACATTCAAAGTCAAACATCCATAGATAACACACTTCATCATAACATTGAAAGCTAAACATTCATCTTCACTTGGACCAAAACTAGATTATGAATATAAATATCAGAAAGACTAAAAAATATAAAATAACTTCACAACAATAATTATAATTATATAAATCATTTAATTGGAAAAATCAGATTCCCACATTATAAATCTAATTTGAAATTCCACAAAAATAACAAAGTACATGACACACAACCTTCAAAGTGAAACATTATTCACTTTGAGCAAAACTAGATAAGTAATCCTGGGAAGTTCTGAATTTTAAAACCATCGCACATGGCTGCTGCAGGCATAAACTAACACTTACAGCATCACAACAAAAATACAATTATTTACATAGTTGGAAAGAATATACCCGGAAAATTGCAGAAAGAAATTCAGTGCTTATGTGAGAACTTGGTTCTCACCTTCTCTTTCTCTGCGACTTCTTTGGCGTTTTTGTTTGATAACCACCCTTGGGCTTTATATTTTCCTGCATACTTTGCGTTTCAATCACATCGCTTGGGTTTGGCTTTCCATTGACATCGCTTGGGTTTTGATTTCCCTTCAAGTTGCTCTGTTTGGCTTTTCATGCACATCTATACGGTTTGCAATATCAACCAACGCACTCCTTTCTTCCTCTGCTATAGTTGAATGCTCAATCTGTAAACATCTTTCTGCAAAATCTTCAAATTTTTTGGTTGCCTCTTTGAGATTTCGAGAAAGCAAACTCTTTTCGTTCATAAGAGAATTAATCTGTCCTCGCAATGAGTTAATTGTCTTCCCCTGTTCTTCTTTTTCGCTGAACAATTCAGAGTGTTTTTCTGTCATCTCTTCACATTTCCTGATAGCCTCTGCATGAAGTGTTTCAAATTCCTGCAATACCTTGACATGTGTTTCCTGCAGCTCTACAATTCTTTTGCTCAACTCCTCCACATTGTACTCCTGAATTACATCAGAGTTTTGTTTTACATTTTCATCTACCTGCAAAGCCTCCAACCTCTCTGCAATGCTAACAGACGCAGCTTTCAAGTCCTGCCTTTCATCTTCCATACCAACCAATTTATCATTATAGTCATCCAACTGGGCCTTCAAAGACTCCGCTTCAGTCTTTAGCTCTCTGTTGGTCTCGCTCAGGGACCCTTTCTCGCTAGCCACCAACTGAAGCTTTGTTTGTAGCTCTGCAATTCTGCTCAGCAGGATCTCCTTCTCAGCATTCCAATCTTCCTCTGCCATATGGTAACTTCGACTGATCTCGGCAGTCTCTTTTCTGGCAACTTCTAGTGAAAAAAACACTTCCTTTTCCAATTTCCGATCCTCATTGGTTGTCTCTAATTCTGATGATATCACTTGAATTTGATTTTTCAACTTCAAAACGGTAGCCTCCAGATTCTTCTTATCAAGATGAAGTGTTCTACACTCCTCTTCTTTCATAGAAGTTTCAGTATGTAATCTTTTCTTGGCTTCCTGTAAATGTTTGAGTGCTCGAGAAATCGCACCTCGGTATTCCTCGTCCTTCTTTTCAAGTTCTTTTCTCAATTTTTTCTCAGACTCCTTCCATTCTTCGGTCATTTTCCTTGCAGACTCAACTTCTGATACCAACTGGGCCTTCCAAGGCTCCGCCTCCGTCTTTAGGTCTTTATTCGTCTCGCTCAGCAACCCTTTCTCGCTAGCCACCAACTGAAGCTTTGCTTGTAGCTCTGCAAGCTTGCTCAGCAGGATCTCCTTCTCAGCATTCCAGTCTTCCTGTGCCATTTGGTAACTTCTGTTGATCTCGGCAGTCTCTTTTCTGGCAATATCTAGCGATAGAAACATTTCGGTTTCCAATTTCCGATCTTCATTGGCCGTCTCTAATTCTGACGATATCACTTGAATTTGATTTTTCAACTTCAAAACAGTTGCGTCCAGATTCTTCTTATCAAGGTTAAGTCTTCTACACTCGTCTTCTTTCATAGAAATTTCGGCATTGAATCTTTCCTTGGCTTCCTGCAATTCTTTGACTGCTTGAGAATTCGCAGATTTGTATTCGTCATCCTTCTTTACAAGTTCTTCTCTCAATTCTTTCTCGGCCTCCTTCCATTCATCAGTGATTTTCCTTGCAGACTCAATTTCTGATACCAACTGGGCCTTCAAAGATTCCGCTTCAGTCCTTAGCTCCCTGTTTGTCTCGCTCAGTGAGCCTTTCTCGCTGGACATCAACTCAAGGTTAGCTTCTAGCTCTGCAAACCTGCTCAGCATTTTCTCCTTCTCCAAATTCCAAGCATCCTCTGCTATTTGGCTACTGCTGGTGATTTGATCAGTCTCGTTTTTGGCTGCTATAATCTGGGATAAAAGCACTTCCTTTTCACATTTCGCATGTTTAGCGGTTACCTCTAATTCTGCAGATATCTCTTCAATTTTATCTTTCAACTGCAAAACAGTTGCCTCCAGATTCTTTTGATCAAGATTAACTGCTCTACGCTCCTCTTCTTTCGCAGAAATTTCGATATTCATTTGTTTCTCAGCTTCCTGCAGTTGCCTGTGTATTTGAGAAATCGCAGCTTCGTATTCAGCATCTTTCTTTGCAAGTTCTTTTCTCAATTCTTTCTCAACCTCCTTCCATTCTTCAGTCATTTTCCTTGTGGATTCAATTTCAGTGAGATTTGTGGACAAAACAGCTTTTTCTTCTCTTAAGACAGTAATTTCTTTCATAAGGATTTGATTGAGGTCGTTCAGCTTCGATACTTTATCATCTAATTCACGCGTGGAAGAGGGACCATTTGCAGCTTTGGTTTTTTCTTGCTCACATCTCTTCCTCCCGCCCTTCTTATTGCCTGCCATCTTGTTCGCTTGCGAGGTCGGCCTGCGTGCGCCAGGAATTAGGAATTAGGGATAATTTTGCTTTCATATTACTCAAACTCACAGAACCAGAACCAGAATACAAACATTAGGAATAATAGCTTAAAAACTGTCCAAATACAGAGTCGATACAGAGCAATTTAAGACAACGAAGTCCAAATTTTCGCAAATAACAAATCAAACTTTCGCAACTTCTAAATCTCTCAAAATTCAAAAACAAATAAGAATCTAAAATTTCAAACTTAAATATAATTCTTTGATCTCTCTTCGTACAAAAGCAGAATAAAGAAAAAGATATCGTATACTGAAATAAATACCTCTTTCGCAAAAAAGAATGGCTTCTACTCTTCAAGCCTCGACGACAGACTGCCAAAAAGCCTCTCGCCCTTCGCAAATTCTACTGTCACTCCCCTGCCAAATCGCCCTTTGCAGATTCAATTGTTGCTCAAATAGCCTTTTGGAAATTTACTGCGGAAGCTTCAAGGTGAGACCTGCGAAATAGCCTTTTGGAAATTTACTGCGGAAGCTTCAAGGTGAGACCTGCGAAGAAATAGAAGAAATTTACTGTCTGGTGCATCACACGGACATCTGGCTTGTCTATATATATATGACTAATCGATCGTTTTAAGGTTAGAAAACGTATTAATTTTGTTTGGGTAGGGAAGTGTCGAGCACAAGCGAATTTAGGGATTAAAAAAATGGTGAAAGGTGATTTCACTGTAGGCATATATATTTTAACTTCTTTTGATTTTGAAATGGTGATTTTTTTAGGAGAAAATATATGCTCTTAACCATTAAGCTCTTTATTAAGAGATATGGATAGTGATAATATAATAATTAAATAATATCTATATATATATATATATAACATTTGATACTAAGTATATTTTAGGTCAATTTTTCAATTTATATATTTTTAAAAATTTCAATTTTAACAGATAAAATTATAAATGTAGTCATGGTCATTTAGTAATTAATGATAGGTGTATAAAGTCGCTTTTTGAAATTGTTGTAAAAGGAATGCATGTTTTTTGAAAATATCAAGAATGTGCAAATGTTTTAGGAAAACCTTATTCCTATTTGAATTGCTTCAACGCTTCCTAATCTTGATGGATGACCTATACATTAATTTCAATCCATGTTTGCAAAGCGTGATTTCCATTAAAACCACATCATGAACAACATGTGCAAATCATAATAAACAATCTAGGGGATCTTTGCAATTAGACTTGGTTATGGACACCATTACAAGGTTATGTGCATCAAGGATGGCTCATGGAGCCATAAGCATGGCTAAGGAAGTAAAAAAATGCTTTTTGATTTTATTATTCTTCCCAAGCTCAAGAGCAATGAATGAGTCCTCAAAGAAACATATGAGTTCTTTGTAGTGGTTCCTTGCAAATTTCGACTAGGAGACATGCACCATGAGTAGGTTTTCTTAAATGGAAATGGATGTCACGATTTAAACATGTTTTAGATGGGAAATAAGGCCTTATACGTGAATTGAATATTCTTAAGCTCAAATTCCATGAACAACGCCTAAAAACCATGTCAGAAGCCCTCTCTAGGTAGTATTTGAGGTTTGAGTTGAATATGGATTCTATTACAAAGTCTTGACCATAAATAATGGGTCTTAAGTCCTTCGCTAAAGTTAAGAATGGGAAACAAGATCCTGAAGCCCTAAACCTTGCTTCATGCTTAGGATCCAAGGAACAACCCTTAAATAATCACATGGGACCTTTATACGACATATTCACCTACATGTGACACCATGGATATATTATTTATGAACTAGGAGTGCTTCTCAAGGATTAATCAAGTTGAAGGTAGGACAATAATTACCTTTCTTTTTTAGTGAAGCTTCTCATACTCAAGAGTTATGAACAACATCTACAACCCATCAACCATATTTTAGGCTATAGTTCCATTAATGAATCCTTTAATAACTACATGGAACCCTATTATCTCTAGCCCATTAGAGTGATATGAGTGTCATGATTAAACCACAACATAGGCCCTAAACAATAATGTGTCTTGGGTCCACACTAACAATGCCTCTTAAGACCATGGTTGGTGTTTTTTAGCATTTGAGTGGATGCACATGCCATGAATATGTTTTACATAGTGGAAATGTGTCTTATCACCTAAATATATGGTTAAGGGGGGGAAAGTGCTTCATCCCTAATTGAACCTTATTGAGCTTAAATTCCATGGTTAGGGGAGGAAAACACTTGCACCATATGACCTAAACATATCTTCTTGTTCCTAATTCCGACACCTACAACCCATAACACAACCACTCTTAGGGGATCTTATCCATAAACTGTTGTGGAGATTCCACTAGACAGTTCGTCACAACAAATATGATAATATTATATTAAAATTCTGGATTTTTACACAGTTACAATTTTATTATACTTCTAGATATGTAAATCTAACTGTAATTAGTGCATGCATGAGAATTGAAATTATACATAAAAGTATAGAATGAAAAATAAGCTCACACAGACATATAAGCCACAAGATATGCTCTGGGAAATCCTTTTGGGAGAAAACCCAGCTAGAAGGTGAGGCCACTTCGCTCTCTTTCTCTGTTTGGAAATGTGGTTGCAAGTACAAAGAAGTAATGCTTGTGGCCCATGGGTTGCTACAATGTACAAATCCTCTCTATGCGCTCTACCTCCTCTCTCTCTTGGATATCTGTTTTTAACTATGGAACAAAATTCTCTCAAAAGAATGGAATGCCTCTTCCTCCTAGTGGCTCGGTTATAACACAACCCGATAGCCTACTAGTGGTTAAGTTTGACTACATCAACTCTTAAATAGAGTTACAACATAGACTCTTCTAGAGTCTTTTACATCAAAAGCACGTGGCTAGCCCCTTTTCCATGATTAATGGGGGCTGATGCGACATCCTCCTGAACTATAGGTGTGAAAATAGGAAGGTCAACTTTTAAGTGAATAAATTTTGCATATGGACTCCGATTGACGTAATTCTTACGCCATTGGAAATATATCTATGTGTAGAATAGCATTGAAAGATGTTGCATTAAAGCGATAAAGTTTTACCCCCTCTAAAATTTTGTTTGATGCCTCAAAACGATCCCGTAAGGTTTCAGACCAAGTTTTTGCCAATCTCAATCCTGCTGGTAAAAACGGTCCCGTGAGCTGATTCCTCCACTTTTTCCACTCCGAATGCATCAATATGGATGAAAACAATATAATGATCAAATATAGATCACACCTCCCCATTTTGAGAGGAATTTTGTCCCAAAAAGATTTTACTAAATGAGGTGAGGAAATTTTTCCTCCACCTTCTCTCTAGTGTACCATTTAGCTTTGCTTGGAAGTTGTCCCTTTAACCCAATTTGCCAAAGGTCATGTTGCTCCTGTCTTGTAGTTCTGGACCTCTTCTGCAAAAATATATCTTCTGTCAACTCTTCCTGAGCGTCTGGTACCAAATTCTCCACAGAAGGTGGGACCTGTTCCTCTTCCTAATCTAACATGGAAGGCTCATAGAGTTTCAAGTTATCCACATTCACAATTGAGAAAATGTGTATATCCAGTGGTAAAATGAGTTGATAGGCATTATCACCCACCTTTTCCAGTATCTCAAAGGGACCATATCTCCGAGCCTTGATTTTCCTACCAGCCCCCTACAACCTCTCCTTGTTCAACTATAGCCATACTCTATCTCCCACCTTGAATGATTTATCTGTTTTGTGCTAATCATCCTTGGCCATATACTTCTCTTGTGACTTTTGTAGTGTTTCTTGTACTTGTAGATGGATCTTCTTGATCCTCTCTAAAAAAATTTCAGCCCTCAAAGCATCTCTTGTAAGATCTTCCCTCACTCCTCCTTTTTGCCCATATCCATTATCCAAAGGTGAAGGTAGAAAATATCCTAAACAAGTTTCAAATGGGGACTTTCCTATAGAAGTGTGGATTTCTATGTCGTAAGAATGTTGTATATATACCAAATTTTCATCCCAAGTTTTCAGATGCTTCTAGTTGTATTCCCTCAGAAGCTGCACCAAAGTCCTATTGACTACTTCTATCTTCCCATTTGTTTGTGGATGGAATGTTGTAGATCTCTTCAATTTTGTGTCCATATATTCCCACAATGTAGTCCAAAATGCACTGAGAAATCTTGTATCCATGTTTGAAATGATGCGCCTTAGTATGCAAAAGTGCACCTAGACCTGTCCAAAGAACAAGTTTGATGCTTCTTGTCCATTAATGGTCTTTTTATAGGGCGCCAGAACACACATCTTGTTGAACCTATCAACTACCACGAACATGTAGTCATGTCCCTTCCCATTTTTCGGTAAACTTTCCACAAATTCCATGGAAATCATTTGATCCAGATTTAAACAGGAATACAACAAATTACAGAGATAACCATAAATACAAATATGCAGCAGAAATAATACTTCATTTCATTAATGTAAAATACTGAAATATGCTTACAAACAGAAATGGAAATCAACCAGCTATTGGTAGCTTATCTCTGAGAAGAGATGGGTGGCTACATGCCTCTAAATAGTGTTACAATGAGGCTCGAAGGTCCATTTATTATTGAGAAATGATGGAAAACCCTAAACATCCAAAAACCTAACCCTAGGAGATGAAGCACAAAACTATGGGCCTCGTTTTGGGTAAATTGGTACATCAACTTCCCAGGGTCGTAGCTTTGGCATACGATCTTCGTTTGATGCGCACAATACCTCGTTAGAAATATCTATCCGAGGAATGACCAATGTTGCTCCCATTTTTCCCAAAAAATATTTTTTAGGGCCTTAAAACGACTTCGGAAGTTTAGGGATCGAAAAATTGCTAAAAATAGCAAATTGTGCTACAATTAAGGAAACTGGAAAACTGAAAGAGATAATTGTGGGGGTCCAAGTGGGATAGGTGGGTGGCCACCAACATACACCTGGATCATTCCTGCCCCCTTAGGAAGAAATGGTCCCCATTGCGTTGAGTTCCTCCATGAGATGAGGAAACTTCTGCTAAACTTGGTCCCTAGTGAGCTGTTCTGCAACCTCTGATGTGTCTAGTAATGGTGGGAAGCTTGGTTGAGGGTGGTCCTTTTTGAACACTCGGTGCAAGCGAAGGAATGGGGGAACGCTATGCTCCAAAGAATTGTTTCCCATAGCCTTGGCACTGGTGTAAGGACCATATCGGAGTGGTCTGAGCTTCTCATGGGCTCTAGTAAGGCGTTCCTTTTGCAGATGCAACCAGACTTTATCGCCCACCTGAAACTTGTGTGGTACCTGATGCTGATCATGTCGCTGCTTGTACTTGGCATTTTCTAGAATGGAGTGATGATAGATTGGCCCGTTGGGTAGAGGTGCTTTGGAAGTTAGATCAAACGACTGCTTGACCTAACAGTGCAACGAGACCCCTGTGGGTGAGGAGAAGATGTCCCTATCTTCTTTCATGATCATATCCACCTGCTTCTGCTACGTGGAGGAACCCTTCCCGGGGGCCATGGATGTGGCTATGATCTTCCCCTTACTTTGAGAGCAAACCAGATAGAAAATAAAATTCCTAGTCTGGGAGATGATCTTATTTCCTTTCTTAGCAGAGATCAAAGAAGTGGCGGTAGGTGGGGCTACCTCTGATATCTTATATAGTGTATTAAACAAATAAATAATAACAACGCGAAGCCTTAACTCCTACACAACATGTCGCTTCCACAAGTATGGTTGGCCTAATAATACATCACAAACATCAAGCAGTGCAATATCACACAATACCTCATCTGTGAAGGGCTTGATACTATAGGGAAGGCGACACTGCTGGCGGACTCAGAGATCTCGTCCTTGGTGAAGCCACTCGATGCTATATGGTTGCGGGTGTGGTATGGTTGGTAGTCCCAGCCGCTTCACGACCTCTGCTGAAATGAGGTTGTTTTGGCTCTCACTGTCAACAATGAACTGTAGCAGTGAACCATTCACCTACATCTGTGAGTGGAAAACACACTCCCCCTCCTTTGGATCTTCGAGCTCATTCTTTTGTACCTTGGCAGTGGCAATAATAGCGTTGGGCTCTGCATCAATGATTTTCTTCCCTTTGTCATTCCCCTTATCAGGTTCTAACTCAGGGTCGAAACATGCATCTGATTCTGAAGCCTTCAACTCGGCCACCAACGACTGCTTGGTCTGACACTCTCTTGTGTTATAAGTGGGGCTCTTATGGAAATCACACCACTTTCTTGTGTCCTTCTTTGACTTTGTGGTGTTGTTATTTTCTTGCGGCTTCGGCGGGTTGTCTTAGGTTACCCTACCTTGGCTTTGTCTTTTGTCCTTCGGATTCGCAGATCCAAAGTCTCGCTTCTTTTTTTTTAAACTTCATCTCGATCTTGATAGCATTTCTATACGCCGTACAAAGTGAGGAGATGTTCAGGAACTCCATCTCATCCTGGATGTACCTGTGTAGGAAGCCGCGGTATTTGAGTACCAAATGCAGCTCATAATCCTTGATACCTAACTTTGTGCGAAGGATATGAAAAATATTTGTGAACTTCAACATATCTTGGTCCCTTCCTTGTCATAATGTGGTCCATTTGACGTATTTGTCCTCATAGCTCTTGACAAGGTAGTACTGCTCCTTGATGGCATCTCAGAATGCATTCCAAGTGGGTGCGGCTGAAAGTAGTGAGCCCATACTTTCATCCTTCTTCTCGCAATAGGTTTTCCACCAGTCTTTGATGTGGGGTGCTGCTTTGAGAAGTGCAAAAGTGATCTTTTCCCGTTTGGAAAAATCATGAACAAAAAAATAACCTTCTAGCAGATTTAACTATCTATCTACGACATTTGCATCTATTTGACCCTCAAATATGGGGATTTCAAAGTTAACTTTTACCTTAAAGGGTGTGGCATTTCTAGAGTAGCTGTTGGAAGCATATGTGTCACTCCTGGGTAGCCGTTGAAGGATATGAGCAAGGTTTTCCATCATTGCGTTCCTTTGTCGCTCGAGGGCTTCTTCGAGCAAATTTTTTATAGGATCTCCTGCCCCCTCGTCTTTATTTTCATCCGCCATGGGAGGTCATCGGGATTTGCGAGGCTAGTCTTGCAAAGGTTCGACCAGTTCAAGCCCTAACTCCTTATATCCCGACCTCGTTGGGGACATGCAAAGAAAAACAGAGAAAGAGCAGACTGCTCGGATACCACTAATCCGGATTTAACTAGGAACGCAACAAATTACAGATATAACCATAAATAAAGAGATGCAACATAAATAATACTTCATTTCATTAATGTAAAATACTGAAATATGCTTACAAATAGAAATGGAAATCAACTAGCTAGGGTGACGTAGCTTATCTCTGAGAAGAGATGTTGCAACTACATGCCTATGAACTGTGTTACAATGAGGTTTGAAGGCTTATTTATTATTGAGAAACAATGGAAAACCCTAAACATAAAAAAATCTAACCCTAGGAGATGAAGCGCCAAACTATGGGCCCCGTTTTGGGTAAATTGGTACATCAACTTTCCAGGGTCGTAACTTTGGCATATGATCTTTGTTTGACATGCACAATACCTCGTTAGAAAGATATATCCAAGGACTACAAATTTGGGAAGAGGAATATCAATCCATGGGCCCATGTTGCTCCTAGTTTTCCCAAAAAACGTGCTTTAGGGCCTCAAAACGACTTCGGAAGTTCAGTGCTCGGAAAATTGCTAAAAATAGTAAATTGTGCAATAATTAAGGAAACTAAAAACTGAAAGAGAAAATTGTGGCCGTTCAAGTGGAATAGGTGGGTGGCCACAAACATCCACCTGGATCATTATTTCCCAAGGATGAGTAGGTACAAGAAAGGGATAATATAGACCCTGTTTCCCGTTGCTAGGCTTGCTGGTATAACAAAACATGCATCCTCTTATGAACCTAACTACCTTCTCTTGCATCTTGGGCCAATACACATACCTCTGCAAGTTAGCCATAGTCTTCCCTACACCAAAGTCCCCTAAAACCTTGAAGGTGTGAGCCTCTCTCATAAGCTGCAGTCATTCACCTTTAGGAACACACATCTTATCCAACCTGTAGAGTAACCCATCTTGGAGATGGTAGCCAATGGTGTTGTCACCATTGTGCACATGAATCTGCAACTGCTGATACACCTCCTTGAAGTCCCCATCCTTTGAATATGATTCTCTATATGCATCATGGGTGAATGTATCCATGTTCATAAGATTCCCCAAAGCTGTGATCTTTGACGTGGGTGACCTTGAGAGCATGTCGACCAACTTGTTTGTGCTTCCCTTCTTATACTTGATCACGAAATGAAACTGTTGTAAAAAACCCATCCACTTGTAGTTCCTAGTCTGCTATAGCTTACTCTAGGCCTGCAAATATTGTAACAACTGATGATCTATGTGGATTACTGTCTCCTTTCCCATCATATAGTGCTTCCACTTCTTCACTTCTTGCACCATGACATAGAGATCCTTGTTTTAGGTAGGGTAGTTAAGAACTGCCCCATGAAATACTTCAGAATGGTAGCAAATGGGCCTTCGTCCATGTATCAAGACATCTCCCATAGAATACTCACTCACATCTGTCTCCACTTCAAGGGGCCACTGCAAGTTTGGTAATTCTAGAACTGGTGCTTGACTTATATTCTTCTTTAGCTCCTCAAAAGCCTTCTGCTGAACTTTTCCCCACTGGAAACTCTTACCACTTGTTGTTATGGCATGGAGCGATGCTGCTACCATTGAAAATGAGGCTATGAACTTTTTTAGGTACTATGCTTCCCTAATGAACATATTGACCTTAGAAACATTAGTAGGTATTGACCATTTCATGATGGCCTCTATCTTGGAAGCATAAATCTTTAGTTATCCTCCATTGATCACATACTCTAGATATATCAAAGACTATTGTGCAAAATTAGACTTCTTGAGATTTTCTAGAATCTGGTTCTTCTTCAATGTTTCTAGCACCTGCGTTAAATGTGAAATATGCTCCGCCCAGGTAGCACTATATACCAATATATCATCCAAATAGACAATAACAAATGAATCTATAAAAGGGTGCAGTACATAATTCATTAATGTCATGAACGTAGCTGGTGCATTATTTAGGCCAAATGGAATAACTAACCACGCATACAAACCTTCAACTCTGCATCCTTATTTACCCATCCTAGTGGATATGGGTTTGGATGATCACGAACTTCCAGCCCCAACTTCTTGACCAACTCTACTGCAATGATATTCACCTATGAACCTAAGTCAAACAAAGCATCAATCTTTGTCTTCTTGACCTATATCTTTATATGGAAGAGCTTGGTCATTTCTTTCTCTTCCTATTGTCGAAGGGATCTTAGATTCACCTCCTTCTACACCGACGTACAAATTATCTTCTCATCCACGTCCGAGTTACTTTCAACTTGGTTGCTCAGATCCGTGGCCATGAGATTCTTCTTCTTGTTCTTCGAGTTTAGCTTTGGATGCAACTTCCAACATTTTTCCTTTGTATATCCATCAATGTTGCAGTGGTTTTTAGGATCTTTACACTAGTGTGTTGTGGCTGCCATCTTTTTATATTTTCCACTTTTTTTATTCTTCTTATCCCGCTTAGGAGTACATCTGGGCTCTTTGGATACCCAACATTATAGCCATCTTTCTAAATTCTATGGTGTACTCCTGCACGCTTTGGTCCGACTTTTCTTGAAGTAATGCCACTAGATCCACTAGTCCTCCACGTACCCAATGGGATAAAACTGTGACTTAATGAGGGTTTTGAAATCTTCCCACTTAGTCATTGGAGGATCTCGCTCCAACCTCAGGGTTTCCTTGTGGATCTCCACAAAGTCAGTGCATGGCCATCCAATTTCAACAATGCAAATGAGATTTTCTGTCCTTCCTCAATCCGATGGATGCTGAAATAAACTTCTAGTTGCTGCAACCAATGGTTTAGCTTCAAAGCATTGATCTCTTTGTGGTATGGCTTGATATCGACTTTGGCTTCCATTTTAAACAGGGACTGATTCACGACACCCGAACCAAGTTGATGATATTTTACACGTTCTTTCTTCAATTGGTTCTCCATTTCTCGCACATATTCCAATCCCCGTTCAAATTTTTCCTCTGCATTTGAACCCCCATATTCTCCAAATATCCCCAGCTTGTTATTTAGGGGCGTCATGAGGAGGCTTACATTGTAGTTGATATCTGTGATTTGTTGTTCCAACCACAAAAATCTCACCTTTGCATGATCATGAGGTTTGTTTATAGATTCCTCGACCATGAATAGAGTTTTACAATTTTTGGCCATGCCGATCTAGATCCCTGCAATATCCACAAAATACCCAAAGTGTTGAAAAATGTAACTAGGTTTGGTCTTCATAATGACATGTAATTGTGACTTTTGTAAATGATGTAATGAAGAAAATAAAACTATTATTGTAAGCCTTTCTTTATGGGTTTCATGAGAAAGTGATTTTATTTTAAATGGCTCCCATTGAGAGCCTTAGGATTTATCATTAGAGTCATAGAATTAATGTCATGTATGAAGAGCTCTTCTTAAGCATGTATATGAGTAAAAAAAGGTGTCTAGAAGTCCTCCAACGACTAGTGACTAGTTCCACTCTTCATTTCGGCCTTAAAATGAATAAGGATCTCATGTCGGCTCACAATATAGAGACATGTCTCTTCATACACTCAAGTCGGCTTATTTATGATGGAAAACCACTATATATAATCATCAAGGTACTTCACATTTCTTAAGTTCAGAAATTCGGATCATCCTCTGAATTCAGATGGGTAATAATAATATATAGTTAAGATCTCTATAACATAGACTAATTCAGATGAAAGGAGTAGCAAGTAAAAATGGTGATGGAACAATTAAAAAGTCTAAGGGATAGATACATGTACAGTGATTCAGATATCTCTCTCTAAATTTTGGATGAGGCTATAGTCATTAAAGTTCAGATCTTTGAATTCGGATAGATAGACGAAAAATGAAGTTTCGATACATCTCTGTGTTTTTGGATGAGTAGTGGCAAGATATCTTTGTGTAAGCTACAATATAATGTTGTCTCATAGTAAAGGGAATTTGGATCCCTATGAGATTCATATCACAGAGAAGGGAGAACAATTTAGGTAGGTCAGCGAGGAGTGATGAAGAGACAACGAAATTTTGGAGCTATTGTTTAGTGTTGTATTACTGTGTTTTAGTGCTGTTGCAGAGGTCACATTTTGGAGACACTACATTGACATGTCTCAGTGCCATCTTTAGTGCATCTATATATCGTTGAGGAGATGATATCAACGTTAAGTAGGTCGAAGAAGAAGAGGAATCAAGAATAAGAAAAGAGAAGAGAACTAGCGTCTTGGTCTTGGAGTGGCTTATAGGTCAAGGGTCTTAGTCTTGGCATTATTCAATTGGAATCTCTATAAGAAAAAATTGTGCAGGTTTTCCTCTCAAAGAGAGAGGTTTTGTCCCTAGCTAATAACCTGCTTGTTGTGTTTCTTGTCTTTTTTGTTCATGCATTGGTTACTATTTGATGAAGAATAACACTAATAATTTAACATGAAGAAGATCTTAATCTAAACAAGTAAAAATCATTCACAAATAGTCACTAATCGAAGAGAAATCACCTAATGCCAATGCCCTAGATTTCTCAACATGGTATTATATCTAAGGTTCTAAAGTCAAAGGAAGGGCATATAATCAAAAAGACACTCAAGGATTGAGTTTCAAGAAAGACATCTAAGCAAGTCGAAGGTTATCAAAGAAAAATATCAAGATATACATTGAATAATAAAACCCTAAATCGAAGATGCAATCTAGAACAACAAAAGTTTTGGATCCTCTAGTCATTGTAAAAAGACCACAAACACCCTCACCAAGTTATCTACAAATCAAGGTAGCTCGAAGGATTTTAAATATGAAGATCACATCATCTTGGAGAAAGTTGAAACCCTAGAAGCAATTATGATTTGCACTCATTCACTTCCAAATTAGTTGAAGTATTTTGAAAGCAAGAAGGCATTATCATGAGGAAATTTCCCTCTCATTGAAGCAAGGATCCTCTCCTTTTCCTTGAATAATATCATCCAAGGAAGCAACAAAGACATCCTCATCACTCACCATCATCAAAAGGAGCTAGATAAAAAGGCGTTGTAATAAAAGGAGCAATCTCCTTTATTGAAGAAAGGTCTTTTCATTTGGAAGAAGATCATCTAAGAGGGAGCACTAGTACATCTTCTTCAACCATCGTCAAAGTAATCAAGTTGAAGATTTCATCTTCACTTTTCTTTTTTGCTAAAGCAAGAGACGTGCCTTCTTATCATTATATCAAATAAAATTTACAATATGAACAAACTTCTTCACTCTAATGGTCTCAGGCGAAAGATAAGTGTAAATCTAAAGGCTAACCCTCTGTTTACAAAATTACCCTCCCAACCCTTTTTGCATCCAAACCACGAAAAAACATCGGGCAACTCAGGTGCTAAGAGCCCTCCCCTTGTGAAACCACAACCCCTTCCCTACTTTCAAACACTGTCGTTCAATCTTTTCTTTGATCTAACAAGCCAAGCTATCTGTTAGGCCCATATACTACTAGTGTAACCCCTTATTGTTATTAGTACAACCCACTTATTATATTGATGTACCCATGTAGTGCCCATATTGTTACTATTGTGTCACATAGAAGCCCACTATTTTTATTGTTGTGCCCTACAATATTATTGTTATGTAGGCTTTGATTGTATTGGGACCACTTAGACTCCTATATATAGAAAGGAGGTATTTTCATTTGTATCATCCAAGAATTGTTCATTTATGTAATGTAAAGGAGGTTGCCCCCTCGAAGAGTCTGAATTCTAAGGCGTTGATCTATCTTTTCTATCTTTTCTTGAGCTGGTTCCATAACATTTGGTATCAGAGCTTTGGATTCTAGGGTTTCGCTGCTCCAAACAGGTCATCGTGGAATTTTCGCTATAACTTTTTTTCTGTGACGTTTCAGAAGCCGCAAAAAAAACCCATTTGAGAAGAAATCACGCTGAACCTTGGGTCCTAATTTCAGAGCTTTTCGCGTGATATTTGCGAAGATATGATCTGAGGAAGTTGGTCTTTTTGCAGACTCCTGAATTACATTCAAAATAGGTGACCTGGGAAAAATCGTCATAACTTTCTCTACGAGCATCGGATTGAAATTCTGTAAGAAGGTATAGAAAGAGGATGGACTTTAGTTTCTTGTATATATTTTTCAGAACCAAAGGTCGAAAAATTGACACGTGGCACTTCATACAAGTTCGCTCTTCTGGAAAGGTCTATAATCAGGTCATCTTGGGAGATTGTGCATAACTCTTTCTTGGAGAATCAAATTTGGATCAGACTGGTTGCATTGGAAAGAGGACATAGAGGGCTACTACAGGTAGCAATTTTAGAACTTAAATATCCGAAATTACAGAGTTACAGTCGTTGTAAGATTGAGATCCTAAAATCAAGAAAAGGCAAGATGAGGAAGTTTGATGGCAAGGATCCGATAAATTGGATACTTCAGATGGAGCAATATTTTGATCTACATGGGGTACCATTGTTACAAAAGGTATGTATTGCATCTTCATATTTAGAACCAGATCAATTTTTATGGTATAAAGGGCTTTGTTCTCGTAAACAACTTGTTACGTGGTCAATTGTCACGGAGGAAATGATAGCACATTATGAGGATACAAAGAACAACACCTTCTTTAGAGAAACACCACAACAATTGGAAAGAGTAAAAGGGCTTTGTGACATATTGGAAAGTAAAATTATGGCAACAAGGAAGTCTACCCCTCACAACTATAAAGATGGAAGTGTTGTTTCTCCAAGCCCTCCAGAACCTACAAGGGTTATACCACAACAATTGGAAGAAAAAAGAGAAAAAGGGCTTTGTTACAATTGTGATAGCAAATGCACTAAAGGTCATAAGTGTGCCGAGAAGAAATTATTTTACATAGAGTATGAAGAGGAGGAAGAAAATGATCAAGAAACATCAAAATAAGAGGATATATGCCAGGACTCAACCCTAGAGAAAGAAGAAAAGAATCAGACCATATCTTGTAAACTATTAGCAAGAAAGACCACTCCTCAAACTCTCAAGATAGAAGGACATATCAAGAAGAAAAAGGTGAAAGAAGTGAAAGATCAAGTCAAGAAAGAAGAAATGAATCCAACCATATCTTGTAATTCATTGGTCAGAATTACCACTCCTCAAACTACCAAGCTAGAAGGACATATCAAGAAGAAAAATGTTCAAGAAGTGAAAGATCACATCGAGCATCAAGAAATGAATCTGACCATATCTTGTAAAGGATTGGAAGAACTTACCACTCCTCAAACTCTAAATATAGAAGGACATATCAAGAAGAAAAAGGTTCAAGCAGTGAAAGATCACATCAAGCATCAACAACAAGTTCTCCAAATTTTAAAGGATAACGCCACTTTGGTGCAAAATCAAATGAAACAATAGGTAGATCAACATCATAGTGAAAAATGTTTTGGTGTAGGTGATTGGGTATTTTTGCTGCTACATATAAATAAAACTATTTATGAGAAGGAAATGTGGGCAATACTACATGCACTTAACAAATGGCGACCTTACCGAATGGGAAGACTCTTCAAGGATGAGGATGTGGAAGCATTGCTTTGTGCTATTTCTATTATCCAACCAGATTGGATAAACGAAGCAAGGGATGAATGGAAGAAGGACAAAGAAGTATGGCCACTTATTCAAAAGTTGCAAAAGATTCCAATGCAAACAATATTGCCAGAAATTGAAGAGGAAGGAAAAATCATATTGGAACCTGGAGTAGTCATAGAGACAAGAACCCGACAGCTACGAAATCGATCAATTTCAGAGTATCTCATCAAGTGGAAGAACTTACCTGCTGAAGATTCCACATGGGAGGACAAGAATTTTATACATAAGCATCAAGAACTACTCAAGCGTTGAGGACAACGCTTTTTGAAGGAGAGGGGCATGTTAGGCCCCTATACTACTAGTGTAACCCCTTATTGTTATTAGTACAACCCATTTATTATATTGATGTACCCATGTAGTGCCCATATTGTTACTATTGTGCCACATAGAAGCCCACTATTTTTATTGTTGTGCCCTACAATATTATTGTTATGTAGGCTTTGATTGTATTGGGACCACTTAGACTCCTATATATAGAAAGGAGGTATTTTCATTTGTATCATCCAAGAATTGTTCATTTATGTAATGTAAAGGAGGTGCCCCCTCGAAGAGGCTGAATTCTAAGGCGTTGATCTATCTTTTCTATCTTTTCTTGAGCTGGTTCCATAACACTATCTCTCTCACCAAGGATAGGTAAGCAGATTATCCCATGGGCCCCACAAAACTGCTCATTCCATCCTGAGCGTTGAAATCCTTTGATCCATCGGACGACTAAGACGAAACGAAGTCGTCGACCTTTAGGGAGCGGGGAGAGTGGTTTTTGGACCGGGCCCTCCACCACTTGTCAAGTAATCTATGGCATCGCTACCAAAAAACGGAAACGAATTTAATCATGAAAGTGGTGCGATCACTTCGAAACCACTCCAGAGGTGGTTTTGACTTCAGCCACTGAAAAAATTGAGTGATGCGGAAGTTTTGGTTGCTGCTTTCTTCGATCAGGGAAACTCTGTCGCCTGTCACTGAGCATATTTCTGATTGTGGTCAACTGAACCGCTAACCTTGGCTTACCTTCCATTGTGTACCTTTGTGTCCACCCTTGCGAAGCCCTCTGACCACTGTCCAATGCTAGTTGGAATCTATCATTTTGGTTCTATACTCTTCTTTGTCCTCCTTCGCCTGGTTATGACAAAGTTTTTTCAGGTTGCTCTGCACCATTGTGTTCCACCTCCTTAAAATTGCGCTATCCTTGTAGCTGACACCTTGGTTGGCTAGAATGTTTGCCAATTTGTTGGCCTTTCTCCTTACATGAATAAATCTGAGAGTACGAAGTTCCTATAGATGTACTTGAATTCTATGTAGAACCCAAGTTAACCTCCAGTTCTTTGTGACATTTTCCGGCCCTGTTCCATTACTGATTCTCTTGGCTGCGTTTATGACTAACTCTGAATCCGCTTCTATTATAACATTTTGGCAATCGTTCTGTATAAAAAATTCTAAGCATTGTTCCAAAGCCATTAGTTCTTCCATGTTGTTAGTTGCTTTTCCTAAGTGTCCATGGAAGAGGGAGACTATACTACCTGTATCATCCCTTAGAACTCCCTCGAAGCCTGCTTCTCCCGGGTTGCCTTTGGAAGCTCCATCAATGTTGTACTTTAAAAACCTTCAGGGGGAGGATGCCAAAATTCCTCCACCCTATCTCTCAAGCTTGCTTTCCTGTCTAGACCTTGAGGAATAAACCCCTGCATGTATAACAACTGGAGGATTCTTACCTCTTCTACTGAGGGAAGATTCTTAGGGAGATTCCTAACCGTTGTGCCAACTGTCTCCTTAAGTTGTTTTACGATTAGCTCCACCAGGCTGAGTGAGTCAGTCTTCACCTCTTTGAATATTCTTTTGTTCCTTTCTTTCCACACATTCCATATAATGAAACTTGGCAGGAGACCCCAATTCGAATTGACAACTTCATTATCCGAAAAATTATTCCTCCAATTTTTAGAGTGTTAGCAATACTTTCTTTGTCTCTATCAGACTATTTGAAGATGTTGGTAAAAAAATTCCATATCCTGTCGGTGAAAATATAGCTGTTGAGAAGATGCTCGATAGTCTCCTCTTGGGTCCCACAAAGATGACATCTGGAGGGTCCCATCATGCCCCTTTTTTTAAGGTTGTCCCAGGTTAAAAATTTTCTGTGGTGAAGTAACCACATGAAGAGTTTGATTTTCATCCAGCCTTGGTGCCTCCAAAGCTTCTGCCAAGTATTATTTGGAGCTTGGGGTTCCAGATCAAGGAGAAAACCTTTAGCTTCCTTAATATTAAAGTTGCCCTCTTTGTTGTTACCCCATCTCAGTTGGTCCTGCCCTTCCGTTATTAAGATTATTCTCTGATCCAGCAATCTCTTGAGGGACTCTGTTTTACTGTTGAGTGTCCTATCCTCTCCGCCCTCAATTTTCTTCCAAATTCTCCACTTTCCTACATTATGTGGATTCTCCCAAAAGTCTTTCACCTTTACTAATCCTTGATTTTCAGTCTCTTGTTTGAGGCCTAACAATTCTTCCTTCAGTAGAATAGGTTCTTGTTGCCATTTATCCTCCCAGAAAAGTGCTAGATCTCCCTCTCTAACTTCCAAGAAACTATTTTTTTGAACCACTTTTCTGTTCTCCCAGGCCTTGTTCCATATGGGGGAGCCTTTCACTGTACCTGTCATGCATATGATATCAATAGCCGGCCAGGCATTGGCATATTTTTCCTTCCAGATGCTTGCCCATTGAGCTTTGGGATCCTTAACCCATCTCCACCAAAGTTTGGCTCTTAGAGCCTTATTGAGAATCTCTGGTTTGTCCAAACCCAGGCCTCCTTGGTTCTTGGGTTTGCAGATCTTTTCCCATGAAACTAAAGCCCATTTTTTCCTTGTTTCCTCTTTGCCCCAAAGAAAATCTCGTTGAATATTCCGAAATTGCTGTAAGACTCCTATTGGAGCTGGGAGGGTTGATAGCATAAAGATTGGGATAGCTTGGAGAACTGCTTTAGTAAGAACCAGTCTACTAGTTAAATTTAAAGATCTGTTTGTCCATTTCCTAACCTTTTCTTGCATTTTAGTTGCTACTGTATCCCAGATACTATTGTGTCGGGACTTAGCTGTAAGAGGAACTCCCAAATACTTGGAGGGAAGGGAATCTCTTTGAAAGCCTAAAATTTTGGAGACATTTTTTCGGATGGAAATATGAGTGTTAAAGAAAAAGACTTTTGATTTGGAAAGGTTTACTTCCATACCTGTAGCCTTCGTGAAGTCATTCAAAATTTGTTTGTAAGCAAGTGCTTCTTTAACTGTGGGGATTCCCTGTAACATGGTATCATCGACAAACTGTTGATGAGTCAGAACTTGCCCATTCTCTGAAAGTTGGAGTCCTTGAATTCTTCCCATTATTTGTGCATGCTTGATGGACCGCCCCATCCCTTCCATCACGAGGATGAAGAGAAAAGGAGAGAGCAGATCACCCTTTTTGAGACCCCTGGAAGGGAGAAAAAGTTCAGAAGGAGAGCCATTCACTAAAATTGAAAAGTTGGATGACGTTACAAGTGCCATGACCCATCTGACCCAATTATGATCAAAACCAAACACTGTGAGCACTTTTTTGATGTATATCCAATTCACTTTGTCATATGCTTTGGCTATGTCTAGTTGCATGATCATGCCTGCTCTCTTGTTGCATGTTAACGAGTGAACCACCTCATGAGCTTGAATTATGTTGTCCAGAATTTGTCTTCCTTCTACGTACCCTGTTTTTTCCCCGGAGATAAGCGTGGGTAGCAGGGGTTTGAGTTTGTTAGACACAACCTTGGAAATTATCTTGTAGACAACATTGCATAAGGCGATGGGCCTATATTTCTCTGGTGTTTGAGCATTATCCTATTTTGGAATAAGGGCAATAAAGGAGGTATTGAGAGCTTTCAAAATGGTCTTGTTCCGCCTGGAGTCTTCTAATATCTCTACAATATCCCTTTTAACAATATTCCAGTAGGCTTTGAAGAAATCCACATTAAATCCATCTGGACCTGGTGCCTTGCCATTTTGCATTTCCTTGAGGACCTCACTGATCTCCTTTTTAGTTACAGGTCTGTTGAGATTACCATTATCCTCTCTGGATACCAGTTTAGGTATGTGCTTAATTAAGTTCTTAATGAAAGGTTCTCTTCCTGAAAAGTTTTCCTTGGCCATGTCCCGAAAATGCTTTACTAACACTGCATCTATCTCCTCATGGGATTGATGAATTTGGCCATTCTCGTCCTTAATTGAAGAGATTCTGTTGTGAATTATGTTGGCGATGGTAGATCTGTGGAAAAATTTAGTATTTCGTTCTCCTTCTTTTAACCATTGAACCCTAGATTTTTGTTTCCAAAAAATTTCTTCTTGTTTACACATCATTTCCCATTCTTGGTGATATTTCTCTACTTGATCATTTTTGTCTTTATCAAAACCATTCTTGATCAAAGCTTGATTGAGCTCTAGGATTTTGTTTTCCACCATTTTTTTACTTATGAAAATATTGCCAAATTCCTTTTGGTTCCATTCCTTTAGCTTCTGCTTGATGTGTTTTAATCTTTTATGTAGCAGGAACATAGATGATCCCTGAATCTGCAGGTCTTTAGCCCACCATTTACCAATGTTGCTGATGAAATCCGGGTGTGAAAGCCATATGTTTTCAAACCTGAACGGTTTGTTTATTGGGTGCCAATGCCCTTGATCTCCATTTGAATCGGCCAGTGATCTGAGCCTCCAAAAGGAAGAATATCTGCTATTATTTCCTTATCTATAAGCATGAGCTCTTCAGAGATCATGAATCTGTTTAGCTTGGAAGCTACCTGGGAATCCCCTCCTCTTTTTTATTCCATGTGCAAAGACCATTGTTAGTCTCAATATCCACCAACTTCATGTTTTCAGAAAAACATTGGAAAGCTAAGGAATCTTTGTTTAGTGCTCTTGTACCCCTTTTTTTCTCCGAGAGAGATCTAATCATGTTGAAATCTCCTCCTATAACCCACGGTAGCCTTGCAAATGTGTTTTGAAGGTCCACTAAGGAGTCAATAAACTTGATTTTGTCATCTAACCTTTTAGGGCCATAAACATTCGTTACAAGATAAGTGTCCCTGTCTCCTACAGGCAGTATAACAACTGATAAATAATTTCTTGATGCCTTCGCATCAATAATACCTATTTTTTGGGGATTCTAGAGGATGAGGATACCCCCTGCTGTATTTTTTGCTTTGAATTCTATAAACTCAAATCTGCTGAGCCACTTACTGTGGATTTGTCTTATCTTTTGAATAGAGCATTTCGTTTCTTGGACAAAAATTATATCCGAAGCTACCTGTTTTTTTCTGTTATTCAAAATTCTCTGTTTTCTTTTGCTTCCTAGACCTCTGATGTTCCAAGTTGTAAACTTCATAATTATAGATTGGTAAAGGAGTAACTGGTTAGATCTTTCATCTTACCTGAGTCTATCATGAGCTTTCCACATTCCATTAATAGCTCATTTTGCTTTTTTCTGCCCCTTTTTTTCCCCGGGTTTCTTGGAGCTAATCTTGGAGCTGATTTTACTACTTTCATTCCATGGTTGCTCTGTTTTTCAATGCTGTTATCTTCTACCAAGCCCTTTTCCTGAGTTTTCCATAAGAATAACTGCTTTATTCTATTGCATTCTTCTTGTGGTAGAGATTCTACCCCACCCATTGCTCCCTTACTTAAGAACCCATCCAGATCTAGGTTTTCCCTGTCAAGAATCTCTTGTAACTCATTGTCTTCCATTTCCATCTCACTCTGGGTCATTTCCTGATCCATATCCATCTCTACTTCACTCATCATGATCCATTTCTGTTTTTCTTTTACCTGTTCCTTTACCTATTCTTCTTCCTTCTCCTGCTTATCATTTTCATCCTTCATTACTTGATTTTCAACTGTTGTATCTTCCTCCTCTTCGAGAACATGGAACTAATTCGGCCTCACTTTTTGGTCTCCACTTTGGTGTTGTTTTGGCCTTTTTTGGCCGTTTTTACCTTTGTGAGCTACTTTGTGAAAACCATTTGTTTCTTTCATTGTGTTAGGTTTGCTTTTGTTCTCTTCCTTACTGAGAGGGCAGTCTCGAAGAAGGTGCCCGTGTTCATGACATTTTCGACATCTAAATGGAATATGCTCGTAGTCAACCGTCTGCACCCATTCCTCATCATAAACCTCTAATATGACCTCATTTGGAAGTGCTCCAGATAGGTCCATCTCTACACAAATCCTAGCGAAGGAGGTGTATTTTCCCCTTCTTGTGGCTTCAGAAGTTTTGACATACCTCCCTAATTTATTGCCTATGGCTGTTAGTGATTCTATTTTCCAATAATCTAGAGGTAGTGAATAGAGTCTTACCCAAACCGGGACTGAGGTGAAGGTTTCTGCTCTGGCACAAAGTTCATCATCCACGGCCGCATATAGAGCCCTGCTGCTGCATAAAAGTAGGGTCCACCTTCAAACACTCTGTCTTTGTCCTCAATGCTTGCGAACACCACAGTGAAAAAAACCCTTGGATCCTAGATGAAGATCAATGTTTCCTTTAGGCTTCCAATGGTATCTGTGTTGGCATTATGATTCTGGTTTGGCTCTATGGTACAGGTGTTTTACTTGATGGCAACTCACTCAAGTGGCAAAACTCTTTTCAGGCTCTTAAAATGATGGAAAATAAGAGGTTCACAGGTGCATCGTTCAAAAGGTGCGGACCCGCAAGTTCACCGTCCAGGGAGTGCGGACATACCCATAGGTTCACCGTTCATAAGGTGCGGTCCCCCAGTTCACTCACTCCAATGCAGAGAAGCGCACTCACGTGGGGTATCCTATGTTTGGCCCTTGGTATTTAGCCCATCTTTTACGATCCTATGGTTTTGGCCCATGGTATAGGATCTAATTTATTGAACCCCGGTTTGGATCCCTTGTATTGGTTTTTGATGGTTTTGTCCCATGGTGTGGATAAGGGTTTGACTATAAAAAGGGGAAGGAGATCACTTGGCTGGTCACTTGTGAAAAATTGAATATCTTAAGATCTGAAATTTTGGGTGTTTGGTTTTACAAAGCTAAGATCTAAATCAAGGAGAAATCTTAAGGCAAATCTATTGATAAGTCGTGAACTCTTGGGCGCATGATCAGATCTGTGGATCTGACTGACTGTGGCACATTGGAGGACTGTTAATTTGGCCCTAATCAGAGGTTCGCAGGCGATCCACGGCGTAGGTGTGGGGGTACGCAGTGCAGGAGAAGATGCAGTGCGGGGGTACGCAGCGCATCAGAAGGCGCAGTGCGAGGTACGCAGCGCAGAAGAAAGCAAAGTGTGGAGATACGCAGAGGCACAGAAGGAACAGTGCGGAGGTACGCGGTCTGACACACAGTGCAGTGCGTATCTGAGTTGAGGTACGCAGTTCAGCAGAAGGGGAAGTTGCGGTGGTACGCAGAGCAGCAGAAGGATACAGTGCGGATCTGCGCAGTTCAGGCACAGAAAGGCTGCAGATACCCGCAGGTTTATATTGGTGAAGTTGCGGACCTGTCTTGAAACATTTATTGGCTGTCTTTTATCTATTGTTGCAGAGTTCTGGGTTTAGATTTCTGGTATTACTTTTCTGTTTACAACATTCTGAGTAGTTGGGTGATTCATTGGTTGTATAAGGAGATTGGGTGATTTGCATGTACTTGATGATTATTTGATCTTCTTGGATCCAGTCTGAAAATTAATGAAATGTGGTCCTTAAAGAAGTAGAAGAGAAAAGGGGGTTGTAGCTCCCTTCCAGGAGAGACTGGAAAACGAGAGAGAGTTGTAGCTCTCTGTAGGTAGTAGCCTGCGTACTGGTAAAAGACTGCAACAGTACAAAATCCTTGTAAAAGAAGTTTCTAAATTGAAAGAAGATAGAGACATATTGCAGCAGGTGGTTTTCACCCACATTGGGTTTCCACCTTATATCTGGTGTTCTTTGGTGTGCTTATCTATTTTTCTGGTTCTTGTTCATTATTATATGGTACTGACATACAAATTAATGATCAATATCTGAAGAATAAATTAAAGTATAAATCTGGAAGGCATATTGAAAAGAATTTAATAATACTGATTCACCCCTCCTCTCAGTATTATTTCCAACAATTGGTATCAGAGCAGGTTCTTCAGAAGAAGCTTGATCGCTTGAAGAAAGATCTTTCATCATGAGAAACTACAAGAGGGAAGCATCAATCAGGCCACCGATTTTTGATGGGACAAACTTCGTTTATTGGAAGGTAAGAGTTACTGCCTATCTTCAATCTCTTGGTACAAAAGTCTGGGATATCATAGATACAGGGTATACTTTTCCTTCAGCAACTCCTACAGATCTGGCTGAGAAGAAGAAATATGAAACAAATGCAAAGGTGGTCAATACTCTATTAGGATGCCTATCTTAATCAGAATTTGTCAAGGTAATGCAGTTTAAATCTGCAAAAGAGATATGGGACAAGATTGTTCTGAGCTATGAAGGAGATGATCAGGTAAAAAGAGCAAAACTTCAAACCCTCAGGATTCAGTATGAAAATCTCAGGATGTATAATGATGAAAGTGTGGCTAACTACTTTCTTCGTGTAGATGAGATTGTTAATTGTATGAAAAATTTGGGTGAAGAAATAAAAGAGGCTGTTGTGGTTGAAAAAGTTCTAAGATCTTTGTCCCCTAGGTTTGAATCTAAAGTTTTGGCAATAGAAGAAAAAAAGAATCTACAAAGCCTTCAAATGTCACAGCTGCACGGAATTCTAACTGCTTATGAAATGAGGAAAGGAGGTCCATCAGACAGGAGAGAAGCTGCCTTCAAGGCTTCAGGCAAAGGCGAGTACTACGAGTCAGGACACGTGTCAGAAGAAGAAGAAGAATCAAATTTTGTCTGAAATCTTCAACAGGGTATTGGACGGTTCCGAGGTAAGTTACCTTTCAAATGCTTTGCTTGTGGGAGAGTCGGTCACTATGCTGCCAAATGTCCTCACAAGGATAAGATTGACAAAGGAAAGGAACCTGTTAGATGGAACAAGAAACAGAATGCAACTAAGAAAAGTTACTACACTCATGAAGACAGTGATGGCCTATCAAATAGTGACGAAGATGAACGAGGTAATGATTATAAACTTTTAATGGCCTTTGAAGATGATGATTACATGGATGCTATAGATGTGGATGACTTTTATGTAGAGATTTCTAGACTCAAGACATGTTTAGAAGAAAAGAATGTGATCATTGATACTCTGCAATTTCAACTTGATGAAAAAGAAAAATCTCTTGAGAAGTTAGAATGTGAAATTGTTGGCCTTAGAAAAGAAATTGAGAAAACAAAGGTTCTTAATCTTAAGTTTGTTAAAGGATCTGAAACTCTGGATGAGATTATCAATGTACATCGTTCTCCACTAATCAAGACAAGTCTAGGTTATAATGGAGAAACATCTCAAGCATCCACCTCAAAGAGTTATCTTGATGCAGCAAGGAGGAATGAGAAAAAGCCCAATGGAGATCATCAGGTAAAGCAGGGTTGAATTACATCAAGAACAAATAGAGACTACCAGGTAAACCAGGGGCAATCCATCTTAAGGGTGAACAAAAGCTACAACCAGCTACAGGTAAAAACTTCTCAATTTGCTTCAAGAATGGATGACAATAGAAATTACAATCATTTGGCTGGTAGATTTGATAATCGCAGAAGTTTCTTCAATGGCCAATGTTTCTCTTGCCATAACTTTGGTCACAAAGCAGCTCAATGTGTTGCCTATAAGACAATCATGACTAGAAAAGCTCAAAAACAAAGAAGTATGACCGGGATTACGAAAAAGACCTATAACAATTTTTCGGCCCTTGAAAATGAAATTGAATGTTCTATTTGTAATAACTTTGGTCATGAAGATTCTGAATGCAGGAGCAGGTTTCGGCAGACAAAGGAACAAGCCTCAAGCACCCGAACATGGAGAATAAAGGAACCACAACCAGAAAGATGTGGGATAGCTTTTTATGCAGAAGGACAGGAAAATCTATGGTACATCGACAACGGATGTTCGAAGCATATGACAGGTGATAAAGAAAAACTTGAATCATATACTGCTTTAGAAAAGGGTAAGAAAGTTTCTTTTGGAAATGATACCCCTGCAACCATAAAAGGAAAAGGCACTGCTCACTTGAAAGAAAAGGTCAAAGCTGGAAATGTTTGTATGTTGATGGCTTGAAGCATAATCTACTGAGTGTTAGTCAGATGTGCAATCAAGGAACCGAGGTATTTCGATCAAATTGATGTAGCGTTCGTGATCTTGATATAGGAAAAACAGTGATCAAAGGCAGAAGAACTCCAAATAATCTATAAATATTTGAAGAAGGACAACAACAATGCTATTTGAGCAAAGATGATGAACATTGGTTATGGCACCGAAGGTTGGGGCATCTAAGCTTTTCAAAAATAAGGAAAGCATGCAAATACCAAGCAGTTCGTGGTCTTCCAGATATCAAAATTCTAGACAACACCATATGCAAATCATGTCAGTGTGGTAAGAAAACCAGAACTAACTTCCCTGAGAAGGAAGGATCAGCCAGCCGGCCTCTTGAACTAGTCCATACAGATGTATGTGGTCCATTTAGGATAAGGTCACCTCGAGGAGAAGAATACTTTATATTATTCATTGACGACTTCTCCAGGATGGTTTGGTTGGGACTTATGAAACACAATGATGAAGCATTCGAAAAATTCAAATCTTTCAAAGCCTTGGCTGAAAACGAATCAGATCACAAAATTAAGTGCCTCAGGTCCGACAGAGGTGGGGAGTTTACCTCAAATGAATTTTTTGATTTCTATGAAGAACATGGAATAAGAAGGGAATTCTCTACAGCTATGACTCCTCAGCAAAATGGAGTGGTGGAAAGGATGAACAGAATGGTCCAACAAATGGCTCGTGCTATGCTTGATGAGTCTGGGACTCCCGCAACCTTCTGGGGTGAAGCTGCATTTGCTGCGGTTGTTATTCTCAACAAAACAAATGTCCGAGTGAACATCACTCAAACTCCTCATGAGCTCTGGTATGGTGAGACTCCTTCAGTAAAGCATTTCAAAATTTTTGGGAGAAAATGCTATATCAAGAACACTGATGAACAGCTTGGAAAACTTGAACCTAGAGCAGATGAAGGCATTCTCCTTGGTTATTCTCCCCACAACAAAGCATATAAGTGTTACAATAAAAGACTTGGAAGAATTGTTGACAACATTGATGTAGTGGTTGATGAAAAGGATACATCCCTAGGCAAGTAAATACGAAAATATCGAAGAGGATGAAGACTACTCTCCAAATCAGACAAATGATGAAGAAGAACCTCAAGAGGCACCTGAGGAGCAAATAAGGATAGAAGAGAAGACTCCATCCAGGTACGTTCAAAAGAATCATCCAAAATCTCAAATTTTGGGGCAGAAAGAAGCAAGTGTACAAACAAGAAGAACAATTGCAGAAGCCTCAAGCTATTTGGCATTGCTCTTCTCCACTGAACCACAAAATGTAAGAGAGGCATGCAAAGATGAATGTTGGGTCAAGGCGATGGATGAAGAACTTGAGCAGATCGAAAAGAACAACACTTGGGAGTTGGTTCCTAGACCAAAAGATAAGAATGTCATAGGGACAAAATGGATCTTCAAAAATAAGTTGAATGAAAATGGAGAAGTAATTAGAAACAAGGCCAGACTTGTGTGTAAAGGGTATGCTCAACAAGAAGGAATAGACTTCGAAGAAAATTTTGCTCCCGTTGCTAGACTTGAGGCCATCCGAATGTTCCTTGCTCTCTCAAGCTTTCAGAAGTTCAAAGTTTTTCAAATGGATGTGAAATCAGCCTTTCTGAATGGGGACTTAGAAGAAGAAGTGTACATTGAGCAACCAGATGGTTTCATCCTTGGGAATGATCCAAATCTTGTATGCAGACTAAAGAAGGCTCTCTATGGTCTCTAACAGGCTCCAAGGGCTTGGTACTACCATTTGGACAAATATCTTCATCAACAAGGTTTTTCAAAGGGGTCAGCAGATAGCAATCTTTACATAAAAATTGAAAATGACAAATTACTAATACTTTTTGTGTATGTAGATGATATTATCTTTGGCAGCAATGAAGAAGCTATGAGTCAAAGCTTTGCCTTGGTAATGCAGAAAGAATTCGAAATGTCTTTGCTTGGAGAACTGACATATTTTCTTGGATTGCAAATCCAACAAAATGAAGGCGGGATCTTCTTGTCTCAAACCAAGTATCTCAAGCAGATTTTGAAGAAATATGGCATGGAAGATGCAAAACCAGTATGTACCCCCATGGTCACAGGATGTAGCCTCAGTGCAAATGATGAATCAGCAGCAGTGCATCAACCAACCTACAGATCTATGATTGGAAGTCTACTTTATTTGACAGGTACCCGACCAGACATCATGCATGCAGTGGGAATAGTTGGAAGATTTCAGGAAAATCCAAAGGAAACTCATCTTCAGACAGTGAAGAGAATTTTCAAGTACCTTCAAGGAACTCAAAACTATGGCTTATGGTATCCTAGAGATTCAGATCTCACACTTCATGCTTATACAGATGCAGATTGGGCGGAAGCGTGGATGACAGGAAGAGCACAAGTGGTGGTGCATTCTTTATGGGTTCCAGATTAGTATCTTGGTTCAGCAAGAAACAGAGTTCGATTGCTTTATCTACAGCTGAAGCGGAATATGTGGCTGCTGCATCTTGTTGCACTCAACTCCTTTGGATGATGCAGACCTTGCAGGATTTTCAGATCACTTGTACTCCACCTATCTCCATCTTATGTGATAATACAAGTGCAATCAGCATTTCAAAGAACCCCGTCATGCATTCAAAGACCAAGCAGATACCGATCAAGTATCACTTTCTCAGGGAACAAGTGCTTGAACAAAAGGTCAAGTTGGAGTATGTTCCTTCTAAGGAACAAGTTGCTGATATACTCACCAAACCATTGCCTAGGGAGACCTTTGAATACCTCAGGAAAAAGCTGGGGGTTGTTGATGCATCATCCTGTTGTTGAATCTCATATGTTTTAGAGATTTTTGGCTGTACGCAAGGTTCATATGGGGTATACGCGTACATTTGTTGGTTTATGGATTGGTCGAAGATCGCATAGCACTGGTTCAGGGGGAGCACATATAATGCATTGTTGGCATTATGGTAGCACAGAAAGCGAACATGGATGCTGATCTGAATATCATTGCAATATGTCTCTTTCATTCATGGTGTATGGTGGATTATGGTTTGCAGATCTGGTTTACAGTCAGGGGGAGCATGATCAGTAGAACAAAGACTTAAGCATGGTCTCAGGGGGAGCATAACCCTTTGCCCTTGATGTCAAAGGGGGAGAATGACGATGAGGATCTTGAATCTTGAGGTTGCCATCAAGTCCAAAGGGGGAGATTGTTGGCATTATAATTCTGGTTTGGCTCTATGGTACAGGTGTTATACTTGATGGCAACTCACTCAAGTGGCAAAACTCTTTTCAGGCTCTTAAAATGATGGAAAATAAGAGGTTCGCAGGTGCATCGTTCAAAAGGTGCAGACCCGCAGGTTCGCCGTCCAGGGAGTGCGGACATACCCACAGGTTCACCGTTCATAAGGTGCGGTCCCCCAGTTCACTCACTCCAATGCAGAGAAGCGCACTCATGTGGGATATCCTATGTTTGGCCCTTGGTATTTAGCCAGTCTTTTACGATCCTATGGTTTTGGCTCGTGGTATAGGATCTAATTTATTGAACCCCGGTTTGGATCCCTTGTATTGGTTTTTGATGGTTTTGTCCCATGGTGTGGATAAGGGTTTGACTATAAAAAGGGGAAGGAGATCACTTGGCTGGTCACTTGTGAAAAATTGAATATCTTAAGATCTGAAATTTTGGGTGTTTGGTTTTACAAAGCTAAGATCTAAATCAAGGAGAAATCTTAAGGCGAATCTATTGATAAGTCGTGAACTCTCGGGTGCATGATCAGATCTGTGGATCTGACTGACTGTGGCACATTGGAGGACTGTTAATTTGGCCCTAATCAGAGGTTCGTAGGCGATCCACGGCGTAGGTGCGGGGGTACGCAGTGCAGGAGAAGACGCAGTGCGGGGGTACGCAACGCATCAGAAGGCGCAGTGTGAGGTACGCAGTGCAGAAGAAAGCAAAGTGCAGAGATACGTAGAGGCACAGAAGGAACAATGCAGAGGTACGCGGTCTGACAC
Source organism: Pinus tabuliformis (assembly GCA_031772625.1). Lineage (NCBI taxonomy): Eukaryota > Viridiplantae > Streptophyta > Pinopsida > Pinales > Pinaceae > Pinus > Pinus tabuliformis. The sequence goes on along the minus strand of CM062808.1, from coordinate 312,601,994 downwards.
ACAGTGCAGTGCGTATCTGAGTTGAGGTACGCAGTTCAGCAGAAGGGGAAGTTGCGGTGGTACGCAGAGCAGTAGAAGGATACAGTGCGGATCTGCGCAGTTCAGGCACAGAAAGGCTGCGGATACCCGCAGGTTTATATTGGTGAAGTTGCGGACCTGTCTTGAAACATTTATTGGCTGTCTTTTATCTATTTTTGCAGAGTTCTGGGTTTAGATTTCTGGTATTACTTTTCTGTTTACAGCATTCTGAGTAGTTGGGTGATTCATTGGTTGTATAAGGAGATTGGGTGATTTGCATGTACTTGATGATTATTTGATCTTCTTGGATCCAGTCTGAAAATTAATGAAACGTGGTCCTTAAAGAAGTAGAAGAGCAAAGGGGGTTGTAGCTCCCTTCCAGGAGAGACTGGAAAATGAGAGAGAGTTGTAGCTCTCTGCAGGTTGTAGCCTGCGTACTGGTAAAGGACTGCACCAATACAAAATCCTTGTAAAAGAAGTTTCTAAATTGAAAGAAGATAGAGACATATTGCAGCAGGTGGTTTTCACCCACATTGGGTTTCCACCTTATATCTGGTGTTCTTTGGTGTGCTTATCTATTTTTCTGGTTCTTGTTCATTATTATATGGTACTGACATACAAATTAATGATCAATATCTGAAGAATAAATTAAAGTATAAATCTGGAAGGCATATTGAAAAGAATTTGATAATACTAATTCACCCCCCCTCTCAGTATTATTTCCAACAATTGGTATCAGAGCAGGTTCTTCAGAAGAAGCTTGATCATTTGAAGAAAGATCTTGCATCATGAGCAACTACGAGAGGGAAGCATCAATCAGGCCACCGATTTTTGATGGGACAAACTTCGTTTATTGGAAGGTAAGAGTTACTGCCTATCTTCAATCTCTTGGTACAGAAGTCTGGGATATCATAGATACAGGGTATACTTTTCCTTCAGCAACTCCTATAGATCCGGCTGAGAAGAAGAAATATGAAACAAATGCAAAGGTGGTCAATACTCTATTAGGATGCCTATCTCATTCAGAATTTGTCAAGGTAATGCAGTTTAAATCTGCAAAAGAGATATGGGACAAGATTTTTCTGAGCTATGAAGGAGATGATCAGGTAAAAAGAGCAAAACTTCAAACCCTTAGGATTCAGGATGTATAATGATGAAAGTGTGGCTAACTATTTTCTTCGTGTAGATGAGATTGTTAATTGTATGAAAAATTTGGGTGAAGAAATAAAAGAGGCTGTTGTGGTTGAAAAAGTTCTAAGATCTTTGTCCCCTAGGTTTGAATCTAAAGTTTTGGCTATAGAAGAAAAAGAGAATCTACAAAGCCTTAAAATGTCACAGCTGCCCGGAATTATAACTGCTTATGAAATGAGGAAAGGAGGTCCATCAGACAGGAGAGAAGCTGCCTTCAAGGCTTCAGGCAAAGGCGAGTACTACGAGTTAGGAAACGTGTCAGAAGAAGAAGAAGAATCAAATTTTGTCAGAAATCTTCAACGGGGTACTGGACGGTTCCGAGGTAAGTTACCTTTCAAATGCTTTGCTTGTGGGAGAGTTAGTCACTATGCTGCCAAATGTCCTCACAAGGATAAGATTGACAAAGGAAAGGATCCTGTTAGATGGAACAAGAAACAGAATGCAACTAAGAAAAGTTACTACACTCATGAAGACAGTGATGGCCTATCAAATAGTGACGAAGATGAACGAGGTAATGATTATAAACTTTTAATGGCCTTTGAAGATGATGATTACATGGATGCTATAGATGTGGATGACTTTTATGTAGAGATTTCTAGAATCAAGACATGTTTAGAAGAAAAGAATGTGATCATTGATACTTTGCAATTTCAACTTGATGAAAAAGAAAAATCTCTTGAGAAGTTAAGATGTGAAATTGTTGGCCTTAGAAAAGAAATTGAGAAAACAAAGGTTCTTAATCTTAAGTTTGTTAAAGGATCTAAAAATCTGGATGAGATTATCAATGTACAACGTTCTCCACTAATCAAGACAGGTCTAGGTTATAATGGAGAAACATCTCAAGCATCCACCTCAAAGAGTTATCTTGATGCAGCAAGGAGGAATGAGCAAAAGCCCAATGGAGATCATCAGGTAAAGCAGGGACGAATTACATCAAGAACAAATAGAGACTACCAGGGAAACCAGGAGCAATCCATCTTAAGGGTGAACAAAAGCTACAACCAGCCATAGGTAAAAACTTCTCAATTTGCTTCAAGAATGGATGACAATAGAAATTACAATCATTTTGCTGGTAGATTTGATAATCGCAGAAGTTTCTTCAATGGCCAATGTTTCTCTTGCCATAACTTTGGTCACAAAGTAGCTCAATGTGTTGCCTATAAGACAATCATGACTAGAGAAGCTCAAAAACAAAGAAGTATGACCGGGATTACGAAAAGGACCTATAACAATTTTTCGGCCCTTGAAAATGAAATTGAATGTTCTATTTGTAATAACTTTGGTCATGAAGATTCTGAATGCAGGAGTAGGTTTCGGCAGACAAAGGAACAAGCCTCAAGCACCCGAACATGGAGAATAAAGGAACCACAACCAGAAAGATGTGGGATAGCTTTTTATGCAGAAGGACAGGAAAATCTATGGTACATCGACAGCGGATGTTCGAAGCATATGACAGGTGATAAAGAAAAACTTGAATCATATACTGCTTTAGAAAAGGGTAAGAAAGTTTCTTTTGGAAATGATACCCCTGCAACCATAAAAGGAAAAGGCACTGCTCACTTGAAAGAAAAGGTCAAAGCTGGAAATGTTTTGTATGTTGATGGCTTGAAGCATAATCTACTGAGTGTCAGTCAGATGTGTGATCAAGGAACCGAGGTAATATTTCGATCAAATGGATGTAGCGTTCGTGATCTTGATACAGGAAAAACAGTGATCAAAGGCAGAAGAACTCCAAATAATCTATACATATTTGAAGAAGGACAACAACAATGCTATTTGAGCAAAGATGATGAACATTGGTTATGGCACCGGAGGTTGGGGCATCTAAGCTTTTCACAAATAAGGAAAGCATGCAAATACCAAGCAGTTCGTGGTCTTCTAGATATCAAAATTCCAGACAACACCATATGCAAATCATGTCAGTTTGGTAAGCAAACCAGAACTAACTTCCCTAAGAAGGAAGGATCAGCCAGCAGGCCTCTTGAACTAGTCCATACAGATGTATGTGGTCCATTTAGGACAAGGTCACCTCGAGGAGAAGAATACTTTATATTATTCATTGACGACTTCTCCAGGATGGTTTGGTTGGGACTTATGAAACACAAGGATGAAGCATTCGAAAAATTCAAATCTTTCAAAGCCTTGGCTAAAAACGAATCAGATCACAAAATTAAGTGCCTCAGGTCCGACAGAGGTGGGGAGTTTACCTCAAATGAATTTTTTGATTTCTGTGAAGAACATGGAATAAGAAGGGAATTCTCTACAGCTAGGACTCCTCAGCAAAATGGAGTGGTGGAAAGGATGAACAGAACGGTCCAACAAATGGCTCGTGCTATGCTTGATGAGTCTGGGACTCCCGCAACCTTCTGGGGTGAAGCTGCATTTGCTGCGGTTGTTATTCTCAACAAAACAAATGTCCGAGTGAACAACACTCAAACTCCTCATGAGCTCTGGTATGGTGAGACTCCTTCGGTAAAGCATTTCAAAATTTTTGGGAGAAAATGCTATATCAAGAACACTGATGAACAACTTGGCAAACTTGAACCTAGAGCAGATGAAGGCATTCTCCTTGGTTACATGACTTAGATCTGATCTACACAAAATTGAACGTATCAAAGAATGAAGGGATATATTCATAAGATATCAACTGCAAGATCTGGGAGAGATGATAAGAAGATAATCATCATTGTTCTAAATGCACTAACTGATGAACAAGGTAACAAATGTCCATGAGGATAAGAAAGTTGCCTCATTCAAAAACTTGTGGTTTCTATGCAAGATAGAAGAAGATAAGTTGAGGGAAAAAGTGTTGAAGATTAATGGATTCAAACATTTGCAGGAAGGAAAGGAAAGTTTGGTCCTTGGAAAAGAAAGAAGAGCATAGTTGAGATTCAATTCCACGGATGTAAAAAATTATGGACATTACAGGAAAGATTGTCTTAAAGGGACAATATCAAAACAAGAGAAGAAGTCCACATCATCGAAGAAGTGGAGGAAGCTAAAAAGAAGTCCAAGAAAAGAGGAAGTAAGAAATATCTACTATGACTAATATAGTCTCACTCACAAAAGGTCTGAGATAGCTTATAAATATTATGTTATAGGATATGGCTATAATAAATAATAATATGCATCGTGGCATCATGGAAGCATTAGAAATAAGAGTTCGTGACATCACCATAGGAAACATGAAGGATGTCAAGAAAAAAATCCATGGTAGTCAAATATGAAGGATATAGCTCTTGGGAACCTCATTGCAAACTTAAGGAAAGGAATAAGTCATCCAAGACAAGGCTCATGATACATCAAGTCAAAAGGAAACATCTTCCGGATAGGGATATGCAATATCCTCAAAATTCTCTGATGGAATCCTCATCAGAGGGTTCACCGATCTAGAGAGGAAGCAAGTGTTTCACCAAGGACTCCAACTTGTGGAGTTCATAGCATGATGGTATGATGACATAAGATATGAAGTAGATCAAGGGGTTGAAGATATTTTCAATCAAGGAAGCTGATGAAAGAAGCCTAGATGACCTAAAGGTAAATGAGATATGTATGCTTGTATTTAATATTGTAATGTCATATCATATGGTTGTAGATAACATGGATCAATACTTATATATTGAGAATCATGATCAAGGGACAATGATCTCCTCCTCTGAAAGGACGTAGGAAGGCATAAGTCACACTAGACGAAATCAACATAATATTTCCTCATATGAAATATGATGTGGTTGACTACAATTAAGGAAATCTGATTGGAAGATCCTGGGAATGGAAGGTGTGAAGAAAGGAAGGAAGAGATCACGAGATATGCAACCATGACAAAGGAAATCAACATCAAAAAGACCAAGAAGATTTGACTAGGAAATCTCTCGGAAAGATATGAAGACTCTGATGGAAGTCTGAAAAAGATGGAGACCCTTGACAATGGATATCTTTGCGAGATGTGTCTACATGTATGAAGGATGCTGATACCTACAAGAAGATGTCATGATGAAAGACCATCACAAAGGTAATTTTGATTTAAGTATTCATTTCTTATATTTGTCCAAATATTTGGATGGGCTTATGCATGATTGCCAAAGGGAAGAACTGTGGATGTCTTCCTAGAGGACCATGTAGAAAGATGTAATATATTTTTTAAGAATAAATCATGATGAATGTAGCATGACATGAAGCAAGAAAAAATGTAGACTGATCAATTACTTTCTGATGAAAGGAATGATGACATGACTAACTAATGGGTGAAAGTGATGGATGGTCTGTGCCCTATGAAGAAGTCCCAAAAATATGAAGACTCAGTGACAAAGAAATTCCTGACATCGAAGGAAGGAGTTCTTCAAAGCAGCTAGTTGTTCCATTATCTCCACCCAAGGAGCCGCCATAGGTTCCTAATTAAGAGGGAGCCTAGAAACAAGTTTCTTACTTAGAAAAAACTTGGAAATTCCTAAGCTGAGAGGGAGCTTAGTTACATTCCTTGTGTAGGAATGAGTACATTTATTTATTGGAATAAATATGTCCTCTCTAATTAAGAGGGAGAGATAGACACATCATTCTTATCTTCACTTGGGAATACAAAATGGAGGATTGGGTAATCATTTGGCATCCGATACTCTTTGAGGATGATATAGGGCATCCAAGATAAGAGTAGTCGTGGAGGACCAATATTATTTGAGGACTGGGAATCCAAGATAAAAATAGTCCTCATGGAACACACCCTGAGAACTCGGTAGGGTATGTTCCGGGAGAGACAATGATGAGAGTGTCTATAAATCATTGGTCTCGCCAGCATTGAGCTCAGATCTTGTGGAGAGATATATCTGTTAGTCAAGGCCTTGATATGTGAAAATGTTGGTTGATATGATGCTATACAAATGAGTTACCAATCCGACTATATTCTTATGAGAAGTTCTTAAGATTGAGAATGACCCAGTACCATTATGAATACCTCCTTATTTAAGAGGGAGTGTTGAAAAATGTAACTAGGTTTAGTATTCATAATGACATGTAATTGTGACTTTTGTAAATGATGTAATGAAGAAAATAAAATTGTTATTTTAAGCCTTGCTTCACGGGTTTCATGAGCAAGCGATTTTATTTTAGATGGATCCCATTAATAGCCTTGGGATTTATCATTAGAGTCATAGAATTAATGTCATGTATGAAGATCTCTTCTTGAGAATGTATATGAGTCAATAAAGGTGTCTAGAAGCTCTCCAACAACAAGAACTAGTTCCACTCTTCATGTTGGCCTTAAAATGAATAAGGATATCATGTAGGCTCACAATAAAGAGACACGTCCCTTCATACACTCAAGTTGGCTTATTTATGATGGACAACCACTATTATAGGAATCAATGTACTTCACATTTCTTAAGTTCATAAATTTGGATGGGTAATAATAATAAACAATTCAGATATCTAGAACAAAGACTAATTCAAATGAAAGGAGAAATGAGTAAAAATTATGATGGAACAACGAAAAGGTCTAAGGGCTAGCTACAAGTACAATGATTCAGATATCTCTCTCTGAAGTTCAGATGAGGCTACAATCATCAAAGTTCAGATCTTTGAATTCAGATAGACAGAGGTGAAATAAGGTTCAGATACATCTCTGTGTTTTCGGATGGTCAGTGGCAAGATATCTATGTGGAAACTACAATACAATGATGTCTCATAGTCAAGGGAATATGGATCCCTCTGAGATTCAGATCACAGAGAAGGGATAACAATTCAGATAAGTTAGCAAGGAATGATGAAGAGACAACAAAATTTTGGAGTTATTGTTCAGTGTTGTATCACTGTGTTTTAGTGCTACTGCAGAGGTCACATTTTGGTGACACTACATTGACATGCCTCGGCGCCATCTTTAGTGCATCAACAACTCATTGAAGAGATGATCTCAGTGTTAATTAAGTCGAAGAAGATGAGGAATTAAGAAGAAAAAAAGAGCAGAGAACTAATGTCTTGGTCTTGGAGTGGTTTATATGTTGAGGGTCTTGGTCTTGGCATTCGTCAATTGGAATCTCTATAAGAAGAATTTGTGCGGGTTTTCCTCTCAAAGAGTGAGAGGTTTTGGCCCTAGTTGATAGCTTACTTGTTTTGTCTCTTGTCTATTTTTTTCATGCATTCGTTACTATTTGATGAAGAAGAACACTAATAATCTAACATGAAGAAGATCCTAATCTAAACAAGTAAAAAACATTCACAAGCAATTGCTAATAGAAGAGAAATCATCTAATGCTAATGCCCTAGATTTATTGTTAGGATATTCCGACACATAGGAAATAGTTAAGTATAACTTGGTCTAATGTAGAGTTAGGTAAAGTGTGTTTCTTTACTATGTACATTTGTAACTTACAATCCGATGGTCATGATATGTTCTAGATATTAAGTGATCCGATGGTTCATTCTCTCCTCGGTATTACCGGCACTTGATCTGTGGCATAACACCCAATTGGTCCATGATCTCTATTTAAAGAGCATGGAGGGTCATTTGTAGGGTCACCGTTCATGAGAGAAGCTTATGTAATTTTTATTTTTTTTTAATAAATTATCTTAAGTGGCCGCGTTGGCTCAGGTCGTGGACTGTTTCCCTCTTTGAGGGTTTTAACCACGTCAAGAATACTAGTGTATTAATTTGTGATCTGTTTTTGAGTGGTGTCCTTTGGTCTTCTATTTGAGGAACTTAAACTATAAATTCATACATGGTATCAGAGCTATTTGAGGGCCGCATCCATTTGTGATCCAAATCCGAAGCCAGTGCAAGTGCATTCGACTGTCATTTCCTAAATCTATTGTTTCTGACTGTTTTCAGGCCGAGGACTGCTCTATTGTGTTAGGAGCATCTGTTCCAGTGAGGAACCCATTTCATTTTATGTGAAAAGGTTTCCGGTAGCCCTAGCTACATCATTTTTAAGATATGGATGTATACTTTATTTGCAGTTTTAGTTATTCATTTCTCTGTTTATTTCAGTTTATTTAGCTCCCTGTTTTTTATTACCGGATCTATACCTTTCATTTTTGCGTATGCTCTTTGCCCCGCGACTCTGTGTGACCTGGGAAAATAAGAAATGCTCTTTTCCGCTGTGCCTTAGTGTGATCTCGGAAAATCAGAAACATTGAGGAAAATATTTAGTTTTCGGTGAAAACTAACTTCAAGCCATAAGCTTTGGTTTTTTTTGCATGCCTGTGTTGGTTGTGTGGTTTTTTGTTTTGCAGGCAAAAATAGTTTTTTCAAGTAAGCACGCACCCTAAAGCTTCAATGAATAAAAAAAAAAAACCTTCATTTTTTCCAAAACTTACAAACCTTTTAAACTAGCTCACTTGGTCCAAAGTTGCTTTATGAAAATAGAGGTCCTGGGTTCAAGTCTTTCTTTTTGTCGAGTTAATTTTTCAAAAAACGCATGTAACTTATGTTTTAAAGTTACTTTATGTAAAAGTGTTGTCACCCATTATAAAAGGTGAGTCACTTATAATTCTAAAGTCTCTTTATCTTTTATTTAAGTTACAATTTAGTAAGTATCTCATAAAGTACCATTGTAAAAATGACTTTCACTTATTTATAAAAGTGGGTCACATAAAATATCTTTTTAAAGTGAGCTAATTAGATTAAGTTTGGAAAGGGGGAGGGGATTTTTTTTTTTTAATATAACATTATCATTCACTTCTGCACATTCATGCACTTCGTCGACATCTTCAACAAATTTTCTTCAAAAAGCCATAACTTCTTCATTCAGAAGCAATTTTCAGAGCTGTTTTTTTTTTAATCGTCCTAATTTTTTGAGATATTTCCATTAGAAAGCTTAATTTCAACATCTACAGCTTCAGTTCCTATTAAAATGGAAAGTCCATGCCACATTATTCTTGAGAGCATCAACTACTTCCAATGGTGGTCTTACATTGTGGATTTACTTAGAAGTAAAGGTCTTTACCGAATAGCCTCAGGTCAAGAAACCAAACCTAAAGATGAAGATAAGGCAGCCAAATGGGAAAATAGGAAAGATCAAACACGTGGGTTGGTAGGGATGTCTATTTCTCCAAACCTTAGATTCCATATCGCAGAACTTAATACCCCTAATGAAGAAATGAAACAACTCACTAAAGTTTTTGGAATTAAAAATGAAATTAGAGCCCATCAACTTGAAAATGAGTTGCTTACGTTGGACCCCAATAATTTTTCTTCCATTGAAGATTTTTTTTCCAAGTTCAAAACCCTTAGACTTCTCTTGGAAGGTGTTAAGGTTAAGAAAGAAGATGGTAGCCTTATCTATTCGATTCTTACTTTGTTGGGACCAACCTACTTCGTGTTCGTTTCCACCTTCCATTCTACTAGATAAGCCTTTATTTCTCAAGGACAAGACTACAAGTCCCCCTCTTTTGATGCCTTTTGTGATTCTTTAATAAGAGAACAAGAAAAACTCTTACATCTTGGTATTCTTAATCTTGGAAACTCTTCTAAGAAAGCCTTAGCCGCCTAGTAACAATCAAATTCAAAGAATCCTAAGAAGCAATATCCTAAAAAGAATGGTCCTAAGCCAAACAAGGGTCCTAAGTAATTTCAGTCTCAAAATGAAAAATCATTTCAACAAAATGATAAGGCAAATAATGACAAAGGGAAGAACACTGATAGACATTGCCACTTTTGTAATCGATATGGCCACTTAGAATCCAAATGCTTTAAGAAGATGGAAGCCTTGGAAGCAATAATGAAGAAGCATAACATCCATTTGGAGCACTCTTCAACTTCAACTTCATCTTCAGGAATAACACTTTATGCATGCGGTTGTCAAGCATCTTGGTCTGGTTATGCACTAAATGTATCTTCTTCTTCTCATTCTCATGAGTGGCTCATTGATTCTGGAGCTTATTATCACATAGCCAAAAGCAAAGCTATGTTTTCTTCTTTAAAGGTTTGTAACACCAAAAATATATATGTTGGTGATGATAGATCTCTTAGTGTTGTAGGGACTAGAACTGTTCATCTAGACAATGGTCAATTTAATGATCTATTATGGGTTCCAACCTTATCTTGCAACCTTCTATCTGTATATCAGATAACTCATTCAGGTGAAGATAAAACTGTTGAATTTTCACATCATGATGTTGTAATTAAGAACCTAAGAGATCCTAAACACATTTTAGCTACTGGCATTGCTGATGATTCTACATGGTTGTATAAGTTTAACAACTTTGGGTCATCAACTCTTCCCTCGGTATTTGTCGCTCATAATGATGAAGTGAGAAAACTTTGGCATGAGCGACTTGGTCACTTAAACTATCACTCCCTGCAAAATCTATGTAAAGAAAATATGGCGACAGGTCTCCCTATGGTATCTTGCAGAGATGGTGTTTGTTCTGGATGTGTACTTGGAAAGCATCATCAGGATAGTTTTGAAAAACGTGCCTCTTGGCACGCCTCAACCCCTTTACAACTTGTGCATAGTGATTTATGTGGTCCACTTCCAGTTGTTTCATTCTTTGGCTATAAGTATTTCTTGACTTTCATTGATGATTTCTCCAGATGCACTTGGGTATACTTCTTAAAACTCAAGAGTGAAGTCTTTTTCATGTTCTTGGCCTTTAAGGCCTTTGTTGAGAAACAATCTAGACATCAAATTCATCAACTTTTTCACTGAGCATGGAATTCAAATGCAACATACTGTTCCATATACTCCACAACAAAATGGTGTAGCTGAAAGGAAGGATCACACCTTAAAGGAAATGGCTAATTGTATGATTCAATCTAAAGGACTTAGTCTTAATTTTTGGGTAGAAGCAATTAACTGTGAAAATTACATGGTAAATCGCACTCCTACTAATGTTTTAAAGAATATCACTCTGGAAGAAGCATGGAGCTCAATTAAACCAGATGTAAGTCACTTTCGTGTTTTTGGAAGTGAAGCATGGGCCTATATTCTAGTTGAGAAACATAAAGCTTTAGAACCGAAGAGTGAAAAATGTATTTTTGTTGGATATTCTGAAGATGTCAAAGGATATATAATTATTTCACTTAAGTCCAAAATTGTTATCATTAGATGAGATGTAAAGTTCGTTGTAAATATATCGGCCTACGAGCCTAGTTTGATGGATGTGCCACCTCTCTCTATCCCTTATACTTCTAAAAATATTTCTTCTTTAGATGATGAGAGCGAGGATGACAATCCTCCCCACCTTCTCAGGATCCTCTTTCAACTCCTCAGCTTCCAAAATGGGTCCGTGCTACTTGGGATGTAGCAGGTGCTCTTGCAGGTGATCCTACATATCAGCAACATACACGTTCTCAGTTCAATAGAGCCTCTTCTTTACTGGCTCAATCTTCAACGAATTATGATCTTGACACCTTTGCAGAAGCTTCAAGCCATCCAGATTGGGACACAACTATGAATGAATAATATCATTCATTATTGGCAAATGATACATGGGATCTTGTTCCTCTTCCAAAGGGACAAAAACTTGTTAGATGAAAATGGGTTTACAGAACCAAGTTTGGACCAGATGGAAAAGTTGATAAACATAAAACTTGTCTTGTTGCTAAGGGTTTTTCACAAGTTGAAGGCATTGAATATACTGAAACCTTCTCCCCTGTTGCCAAAATGAACTCTATCCGCCTTGTTCTTTCCCTCGTTGCTTCTTTCAAATGGGAAGTCCATCAGATGGATGTTAAATCTGCCTTCTTGCATGGGGACTTGCATGAAGAAATCTATATGGAACAATCTCTTGGCTATATATAAACAGACTCTAGCCTTGTATGTCGGCTTAAGAAATCCCTTTATGGTCTCAAGCAAGCCCCTCGGGCTTGGTATGCCGAAATAGATAGCTTTATTTTAGATACTGGCTTTTCTAGGTGTCATTCTGACAACAATGTCTACACCAAGAAAGTGGGTAAGTCTCTTATCATTCTTGTTCTTTATGTTGATGGTATTATCCTTACTGGTAGTGATCCCAACCTTATAAACCATGTGAAGTCAAACCTTAAAAAGAAGTTTGAAATGACAGACTTACGACACTTGCATTATTTTCTTGGTCTTCAAGTCTTGCAATCCAAGGAAGGTATTTCCCTTTCCCAGTCCAAGTATGCCTATGATCTTCTATGCCACTTTCACATGGAAGACTGTAAGCCAACCTCTTCTCCCTTTCAGTCTGGAGCCAAAATTTCAGTCACTTGTACTTCTCCTGAAGTTGATTCTACCTTATACCGTCAGCTTGTAGGAAAACTTTTGTATCTGACCCATACCTGTCCTGACCTTTCCTTTACTGTTGGCCTTATTGCTCGGTTTATGCAAAACCCACATGAAAGTCATTGGAAAGCATCTAAAATAATACTTCATTATGTTCGAGGTACAATTTAGTTTGGGATTCATTACAATGCAGAAGCATCTACTCTATTGGTTGGTTTCACTGATTCCGATTGGGTTACTGACCCTGATGATTGGAAGTCTATTGCAGGTTATGTGTTCACTCTTGGTTCTGGACCTATTACATGGGCTTGCAAGAAACAAAGTGTCATTTCCCTTTCTTCAGCAGAAGCAGAGTATCGTGGCGCCATAGAAGCTAGTGAGGAAGCCCTGTGGCTTCATCAGATCCTGTCAGAGTTTGTCTTTTAGCAGCAACATCCGACTACACTTTGGTGTGATAATAAAAGTGCCATTCAACTATGCAAAGATCCAATCCAACATCAGCGTAGAAAACACATTGGACTACACATGCACTTCATCAGAAAGTTCATTCATGACCATGTTCTTGAAGTGTAATATTGTTCAATCGATGATCAAGTTGCAGACATCTTTACAAAGGCTTTCGCAGAGGCGAAGTTTACTAAACTTCGATTTATGGTTGGAGTTTAGGAAGTTGTCACTAAGGGGGGATAGGTTCTAATGCCTCCTTCCTTCTCATATTGTGTCATATTTTTACATCCTTCAATCCTATCCCAAGTTGTTCTTAAGGGGGGATGTTAGGATATTCCGACACATAAGAAATAGTTAAGTATAACTTGGTCTAGTGTAGAGTTAGGTAAAGTGTGTTTCTTTACCCTGTAAATTTGTAACTTACAATCTGATGGTCACGATATGTTCTAGACATGAAGTGATCCGACGGTTCATTCTCTCCTCGGTATTACCGACACTTGATCCGTGGATTAACACTCGATTGGTCCATGATCTCTATTTAAAGAGCATGGAAGGTCATTTGTAGGTTGACAATTCATGAGATAAGCTTATGTAATTTTTATTTATTTTATTAATAAATTGCCTGAAGTGGTCGCGTGGGTGTTGGGACTCAGAAATGTCATATTTTCATCCACCTTTTTCTTCACTATTCCTTACATTTCATCATCCCATTAACCTTTTATCATATCATTTTCATAAATACATTTGGGTTTCACCTTCTTATTTTCCATTTTATTCATTTTTGTATTACAAGTGAATTTATGATTAAATATTAGAAAATATACATATTTTTATATATATCTCAAGAATATGTGAGTTTTGTGATGTGTAGGAAATATGTGAAGAATTAATATCTCCTCCACCATATTAAGGAGATAATTATGCAAGCCTATTCCTAAGGAGAAAATCATGGAGAATTTGGTTGGCATATCTTATCCTATTCCTAAGGAGAAAATCATGGAGGATTTGGTTGGCATATCTTATCCAATTCCTAAGGAGAAGATCATGGAGGATTTGGTTGGCATATCTTATCCACGATATGTGAGAGATTTATGGAGGATTCAAAGGGATCATATTTTGTAATAATGGGAAAGTAGTTAAAAATGGTTGCAATATTTATGGAACTAAAGAGAGATTAGTGGATGATCATTATGAGTTTGTTACTCATCCCATTGTATAAATAGGAGTACAATCTCCTCCGTTTGTAATCTAGAAGTTTTTGTAGTCTTAGAATTTTGGAGCATGTAATCTTAGAAGCTTAGAGTTGTAATCTTAGAGTTGGTTTGTAATGGAGATTTTGAAATAAAGGATCATACTTCAATTTTGCTTCTACATCTGAGTCTCCATTGAAGTGGTGTGCTTGTGGAGTTATGGAGGGCCCCCATGGCCTCACTTGCATGCTTATTTGTTTATAATTTATTTTATGTTTTTGTTTGATTTCAGCTTTCAAGTTTTGTTAAATGTTCTAATATTGGAAGAGTCTTATTTGAAGGTGTTCTTGTAAGAGAACCGTAAGATCTCATACAATTATTAGATCTAGGTTTATTTCATTTCAGCTTTTAATTTCTTATTAGATGTTCTAATGTTGGAAGAGATCTTGTAGAATATGTTCTTGTAAGAGAATCATAGATCTCAAACAATTGTTAGATCTAAGTTTGATTAGTTATTGAAAGAGATCTTAATGAATATTTCCTTGTAAGGGGACTTTAAGATCTTGGACAAATTAGGAATCTTTCTAGATCTATATATTTTAGATAAGCACTTCTAAGTTTACCTTCTCGGGTTGACATTAAATTAAACTCTAATTTGCATCCGCATTTTAGACCACACAGTTGGCTCAGGCCGTGGATTGTTTCCCTCTTTGAGGTTTTTAACCACGTCAATAACACTGGTGTATTAATCCGTGATCTGTTTGTGAGTGGTGTCCTTTGGTGTTCTATCTAAGGAACTTACCCTGTAAATTCCTACATTTATCAACATAAAGAAACCTGATTTGATACCAAATGATCCATAAATTTCCGTGGATATTCCAATGGACAGTTCATCACAACAAATCTGATAATATTATATTACAATTTTGAATTTTTACACTATTACAGTTTTATTAAACTTCTAAATCTGTAAATTTAAAGTTAATTAGTGCATGCATGCAAATGGAAATTATGCAGAAAAGTAAAGAGCGAAAAATAATGTCACACACACACATAAGACATAATATATGCTCTGGGAACCCTTTCAGGAGAAAACCCAACTGGAAGGTGAGGCGCTTCACTCTCTTTATCTCTCAGGAAATGTGGTTGCAGGTACAAATAAGTAATGCATGTGGCCCGTAGGCTAATACAGTGCACAAATCCTCTCTGTGTGATCTACCTCCTATCTAGCTTTGATATATTTTCTCAAATATGGAACAAAATTCTCTCGAAAGAATGGAATTTGTCTTCCTCCTAGTGGCTCGGTTATCACACAACCTGATAGCCTACTTGTGGTTAAGTTTGCTACATCAAATCTTAACTAGAGTTACAATATAAACTATTCTAGAGTCTTTTACATAAAAAAAATGCTTATATCCCCTTTTCCATGAATAATGGCGGTTGACATGGCATCCCCCAAAACTATAGGTGTGAAAATAGGAAGGTCAACTTCTGAGTGGCATAAATTTTGCATACAGACTTCGATTAATGCACTTTTTTTGTAGCTGGAAATATATCTCTGTGTAGAATAGCATGGAAAGGTTCCATTCTAAAGCGGAAATTTTTATCCCCCAAAAATGTTGTTTGATGCCTCAAAACACTCCTAGAAGGTTATAGACCTTGTTTTTCCAATCTGGGTCCCACCGGTAAAAAATGGTCTTGTGAGCTGATTCCTCCACTTTTTCCACTCCAAATGCATAAAGATGGATGAAAAAAAAATATAATGATCCAATCCATATCAATATATTTGGCATTTTAGTTTGATATGGATGACATTAAGAGTTTTGAGACACTAAGCGTTGGCCATGACGTCTCAAGAATATTATAGGAACGAAAACTAGTGCCTTGAGGAATACACTGAATCTTCTCTAGCAGAAAAGCCATGAACAAGTCTTCAAACCGACATATGAGTCCTTTGCAAGAATTTAAGTAGAATATAGGAACCATGAGTAATTTTCCTTAGGATATTATCAAATAGTTTGGGATCAAGAGCCCTAAGAAAGGTCTTAAACTAATACAAAACTCCTTTCTAAGGGTTCTTTATAATCCTTCTGGCAGGATGCATGCCCCATGAGTAATTTTTATGCAATATAAATGGTTTTTAAGGTTCAAACATGGTCAAAGGGTAAAATTAAGACCACAAACCATAATTTAACCATCTCATTATCAAGAATCATGGAAAAAATTAGAAAACCCAACATGAGCTGTCACGAGGGGATCTTTAGCATATGAGTTGGATATATGCATCAAGATGCTTTGTGCACTATTGATGGGTCTTGGGTGTTTAACCATGACCATGGAATGTAAATACAAACATTATGCATATAACTTACCCAACTCCCTTGCTAAGTTATAACACTAAAAATATAGCTTTTATACCATTATGTAAATATGTATACTGTTTAAGGTTTCAATTTTTCCATTAATATGTAAAACTATAAATATGGTCATGATAATTTAGTAATTAATGGTATGTGGTAAGGTTACTTATTGAAATTGTTGCGAAGGGAAGGCATGTTTGTTGAAAATCTCAAGGATGTGGAAATGTTTTGAGGAAAAATTGTGTTCTTATTTGAATTGTTTTAGCGCTTCCCAAACCTTGAAGGATGGCCCATGCATGCCTCTAATGTGCCTTCCACAATGATTTTAATCAATGTTGACAAAGTGTGATTTCCATTAATATCATATCATGAACAACATGTGCAAACCATAATAAATGCACTCTCTAGTGGATCTTTGTGATTAGAATTGGATAAGGACACCATTAGAAGGCCATGTGCACCGATGATGGCTCATGGAAACCTAAGTAAGGTTAAGGAATGAAAAAATTTCCTTTGGATTTTAATAATTCTTCGTAAGATTAATAATAATGAATGAGTCCTCAAAACAATAGATGAGTTCTTTTTAGTGGTTCCTTGCAAATCTCAAACTAGGAGACATCCACGACATGCACCATGAATAGGTTTTGTGCATTGGAAATGAATGTCATGATTTAAACATGTTTTGGAGGGGAAAAAAGGGCCTTAAGCTTGAACTTAATATTCTTAAGCTAAATTCCATGAACAACACCTCGAAACCATGATAGAAGCCCTTTGTAAGCCGTCTTTGGAATTGAGTTGAATATGGATGCTATTACAAAGTATTGACTACTAGGGATGCGTCTTAGGTCCTTGACCATAATTAAGAATGGGAAATAAGTGCCTATAGCAATAAACCTTATTTATTAGGCCCAAAATACAAGGAACAAGCCTTGAACTTCCACATATGACCTCTATATGGAATCATTCACCTCCATGTGATGCCATGACTATATTATTTGTAACTAGGAATGGGTCTTAAGGTTTAATCAAACTTAAGGGAGGATAATAAGGGCCTTTCTTTATTGGTGAATTTTATCATGCTCAAGCAATGTAAATAACATCTACAATCCATGAACCATATTAGGCTATAGTTTCATGAATGCATTCTTGAATAACTACATGGTCCCCCTATACTGTATCTCTAACCCACTAGAGGGATATGAGTGCCATGTTTAAACCATAACATAGGCCCTAAACAAGAATGTGTCTTGGACCCACACTAGAATTGTTCTTAGGACCATGATTGGTGTTCTTTAGCATTTGAGTGGGACATAGATTACATTAATATGTTTTATGTAGTGAAAATGCGTCTCATGGCCTAAACATGGTTAAGGGGGAAAATAAGAGGCTTTATCCATAATTGAACCTTTTGAGCTTAAATTTCATGGTTAAGGGAGGAAATAACTTAGGCCATAGGTCCTAAACATAGCTTATTGTTCTTGGTTTCCATAAATTATACCTACAACCCATAATACAACCACTCTTAGGGGATCTTTAACATATGAGTTTAATAAAGATGATATTAAGAGTTTTTAGACACTAAGAATTGGCCATGAGGTATTAACAATATTATAGTAAGGAAAACTAACGCCTTGATGTATAATTTAATCTTCTCCAGTAGAAGAGCCATGAACAACTCCTTAAACCCCTACATAATTCCATTGTAAGCCTTTGAGTAGAATATAAGAACCATGAGAGTAGGGAGCTCTGCATCAAGCACGATGAACTAGGGTTTACAACAGGGTTTCAGAGCTGGTCACCATGGAGGGACAAGGAGGGGGGAGTTCCATTTCCTCCTATAGTCATGTAGTTTCGAACCGCTTCAAGAAGCCAATGGAGACAGGAACAGGGAGCATCAACATTGAGAAATAGGGAAACATCAGATCTCAGGATCAGGAACAGGAAGAGAATCACGAGGAAGGCAGAAGAGAAAAGAGAACAGGAGGAGGCAGTCAAAGAGTGGAGCACGAGAAAATGACAGGAATATGGAAACCTAGGTCAACCATCACACCCCGGGTTGTTTTAAGTGACCTAGTGCTTCAGTTGCAAAGAGATCACATGGCGACTTATGCAGTAATATGCAAATTTATGGGAATATGGTCAACTAAGAAGGCTTTGTATGATTGGATAAAGAACCACTAGAAACCTAAGGGAGAAATAAATCTTCACCTTGGGTCCAAGGGTTTCTTCACAGTTGTGTTCACAAACTTAGAGAACAAAGACAGAGTATTCGAAGGAGGACCATATGTTTACACGGTTGCAAGCCTCTATGTGCAATCATGGGTGATGAATTTTGTCCCGGAACGAGAGACATTCACATTAGTGTCGGTATGGATAAGACTCTACTCCCTACCTTTAGATTATTGGCTACAAGAATCCTTAAAAGCCATAGGCAATAAACTAGGTCATTTTTAAAAAATATCAGATGCGACTCTGTGAGGGAAATACACCTCCTTTGCCTGAATATGCGTAGAAATGGACCTATCTGGAGCACTTCTGGACGAAATCACTCTATAAGTTTATGATGAAGAATAGGTGCAGGCAGTGGACTATGAACATGTCCCATTCAGATGCCACAAATGTCATGAACACGGGCACCTCTTCAGAGACTACCCATTGAACAAGATGGAGAAAAATATTAAAACCAACACAAGCAAGGATACTGAAGGCTTTACCAAGGTGGGAGGAAGAGGGAAAGGAAGGAAAAAGAACCAAAAGAAAACCATTGAGGAGCAACAACCAAGTTATAACAACTTCAAAATATTAGAAGAAGAAGATGGGAATAATGGGACGAACTAGGTAATGGAGGATAGTCCTGCAGAAAAGGGAAAAGATGATAACATGGAGGATACACCTGAAAAAAATAAACAAAAGGAGGATTTGCCTAGCACTATGGGACTTGACAGGGACCATGAGATGACCCCAAGCGAGGTTGGAACAGAGGACCATGAGCTACAGGAAATTCTTGAAAGGGAGAATCTCGATCTAGAAAAGTTCCTGGAGCAGGGAATTACCAAAGGGGTTGATTCCCTACCACAAGAGGAGTATGATAGAGTACAACAGCTCTTCCTTTGGAGATCTCAAGAAAAGGGCTCTAGAGTCAAAAGAAACCATGATAGCTAGGAAAACAAAGGGGTTAAAACTATGGAGGCAACACTGGGACATGATACCAAGAATCCAGGTAGGAAAAGAGGAAGAAAAAGACAGAAAGAGCTACTAATAGAGTGTGGGAAAATCATGATCAACTTAGGTAAGATGAAAGATCTTACCAGTTACTCTTTTACAAACCTTTCTTAATGAAGCTCACCACATGGAATATTAGGGGACTGGGAAGTAAAAGGAAACAAAGAAATCTTAGTAATAGAATAAAAGAAGAAAAACCAAATATGATGTTTATCCAAGAAACAAAATGTTCAATAGATAGCATAAGAGAAATACACAACAAATGGCTCATCAAGTATGAATATCTAGAAGTTAAAGTAGACAACACAACAGGAGGAATTCTTACACTTTGGAAGCCCCAGAAGCTTGGAATCTCCTAGATGTTGAAGCATCTAGGAACTACCTATCGATGCTAATCCAACCTTTGGGTGACAAGGAAGTCTATTTGTTCACAAATGTCTATGGTCCTCAAAAACTTGAAGACAAACTCAAGCTTCTCATCTCTCTGGAGGAGCTAAGAGAAAGATATCCTGATATGCCCTGGATTCTGGGAGGGGAATTTAGTATGATCAGATCTCTTACGGAAAAAAAAGGTGGGACCAGAACACTAGGTAGAGACTCCATAGCCTTTCAGAACTTCCTAAATGACATGAGGCTAGTGGATACGGAGACAAAAAATGGCACCTTTACCTGGAATAACAAAAGGGGAGGGGCTTCTCAAGTTGCCTCTAAGATTGATAGATTTATAATCTCTGAGGACCTCATTCTCACAAGCCTTGACTTGTCTACTTTAATCCTCCCTTTTGGAGGCTCGGATCACTGGCCCATCCAACTAGAAGCTTCTTTTATAGGCACTTCGAGAAATAGACCTTTCAGGTTTGAGAATATTTGGCTCACACACCCTGACTTCATAAGCAATATTGAAAAATGGTGGACAGAAGACATGACCGTTCAGGGAACTACTATGTTCCTTCTACACCAGAGATTGAAACACATCAAACTCTAGCTAAAAGATTGGAACGAAAATGAGTTTGGCAATATATTCAAAGCCAAAAAAGAAGTTGAATAGAAACTATAGGGAAGTAACCAAGTCCTCATCTTAGATGGTTTTACCGAGGAAAGGAAAATACAAGCTAACTCTCTCCAATAGGAATGGGAGGAAAAATGCAAGCAAGAGGAGATATTTTGGAGACAGAAATTGAGAGTGCAATGGTTAAAAGAAGGAGAAAGAAACACAAAGTTTTTTCACAAGTCAAACATGGAACACAACTCTCATAAAAGGATTTCAAAACTCATAGATACTCAAGGAAAATAGCTCAACACCCACTAAGAAATAGAATCTTCTCTGGTTCAACGTTTCCAAAGCATAGCAGAGGAGCCTCTCATAGACAGATCACAATTTATCAAAAACTTCACAAAGCGCATTCCTAGGTTGGTAACTAGAGAAGACAATTGCAATCTTAACAAGCCAGTGACCGAAGAGGAGGTCAAAGAAGTTATCAAAGAGATGCAAAATGGGAAAGCTCCAGGCCCGGATGGGTTCAATGTAGACTTATTTAAAGCATGTTGGGAAACAGTCAAACATGATATCCTTGAGGTAGTGGAGGACTCGAGGAGGAATAAAATTGTCTTGAGGGAGCTTAATGCCTCTTTAATAACTTTGATTCCAAAGTAGGAAAAATCTATGACACCTGATAGATTTAGACCCATAACTTTATGCAATGTGGTGTACAAAATTATATCCAAAGTAAATGCAAACAGGCTCAAGCCCCTTCTACCAACTCTTGTGTCTGAGGAACAAACTGGATATGTGGAAGGAAGGAAAATTCTAAACAACATCATCCAAGCTCATGAGGTGGTAGATTCTCTCAAGAGCAATAAGCAAATAGGTATGATCATCCAACTTGACCTAGCAAAAGCTTATGATAAGCTAAGCTAGGCCTATATCAGGGAAGTACTAAAAGCGTATGGCTTTGACCACAACTGGATAAGATGGGTAATGGCCCTTGTTACCACAGTTAGTTTTTAAATCCTGCTTAATGGCTCTCCATCCAAAACTTTTAGGCCTTCGAGAGGCCTCAGACAAGGCGATCCGCTCTCCCCCTTCCTCTTTATTCTCATGATGGAAGGTTTAGGCTATGTGATCAAATCAGCCAAGGCAGAAGGAAAAATCCATGGTCTTAAACTCACCATGAATGGGGATGCCTTGACTCACCAACAATTTGTCGATGACGCTATGCTGCAGGGTACACCCACGGTCAAGGAAGCTAAAGCTTTCAAGCAAATACTGAACGACTTTGCTATGGCTGCTGGGACAGAGGTAAGTCTTACCAAGTCAAAGATTTTCTTTTTTAATATTGGCATTACTATTCAGAGAAACCTCACTAGAATTCTGGGCTTTCAAAGAGATCAGCTACCCTCTAAATATTTGGGTATTCCCCTAATGGACAAACTTTTGAGCAAGGCTGTTTGGGAGTCAATCACTAATAAACTCCAGGACAAAGTCTGAAAATGGACAAGTAGGTCTTTGAATCTAGCAGTTCGGCTAGTGCTAACTAAAGCTTTCCTACAAATTGTTCCTATCTTCATGTTTTCAGCCCTTCCTGCTCCTAAAGGAATTGTGCAACAGATCAAAAATATCCAAAGAGACTTTCTTTGGGGCAAAGGGGAAGAGAAAAATAAATGGGCTTTAGTTGCATGGGATAAGGTCTGTAAACATAAGACAAATGGAGTTTTGGGAGTTCATGACCCTGAAACCCTACGCAGAGTTTTGGGGGAAAAATTGTGGTGGAGATGGCTAAAGGAACCGGTACCCCCATGGGCCAAGATTTGGAAACATAAGTATGCAAATAGTTGGCAAGAAAGGGATCTCATTCGAATGTTTATGCTCATCGAAGGCTCCCACATTTGGAACAAAGCATGGGAGAATAGAGCCATTATACAGAAACACAGTTTCTGGGAGATCAGAGATGGAAACCTAGCTTGGGTTTGGGAGGACAACTGGCAACAAGAACCTATTCTGTTAAGAGAAGAACTAGCATATCTCAAGAATGACACTGATAATAAAGGCCTACTTAGGGTAAGTGACTTCTGGGATTAGGCCAGGAACAAGGGAAAATGGAGAACATAGAAGGAACTGGTTTATAGTGAAGAGACCCCTCTGAAGGCCCGGGTAGAAGCTCTTGCAATGATCTTGGAACAGAGAAATATTTTGACATCAACATCGTCAGACCAATTGAGATGGGGCAGAAACAACGAAGGCAACTTCAACCTTAAAGAAGCCAAGAGATTGACCCTATGGTTTGACTTACCAAACCCTGATAAGGTATGGAAGGACCTATGGCAGAACCCGCACTTGATGAAAATCAAAATGTTCATGTGGTCGGTGCATCATAAGAAAATTCTGACTTGGGATAACCTTCAGAGAAGAGGTGTAGCAGGCCCATCCAAATGCTAGCTATGTGAATTACAGGAAGAAACAATGGAACACCTTCTCAATCTTTTCCCTTTCACCTCCACCTTGTGGAATTGGGTGGCTTCAGTCTTTAGACAAACAGATAGGGAAATTTTCAGCATCACTGGAACTTTGAAGAATTGGAGGAGAAACTTCTCTCATTATGAAATAACCAACAAAGCTTGGAATTTGGTTCCAGGATTTCTAATATGGGATGTCTGGAAAGAACGCAAAAATAGGATTTTTAAGAATAGAATGGCTTCATCCCAGAGCATCATAGATCAGATCATTAGACAGCTCAAAGAGACTGTAGGCATCCTTATAAAGAAACACCCGAGAACCCACCTCAAGACCAGGATGTTCAAATACTTTTGCATCTAGATCTTTAGGTGTCTTTCACCTAGGGCATAAGCAAGATTGTTAGTCACATAACAGAAGATAAGGACTTCTGGCAACCTCCTCCACATGGATTTTTGAAATTCAATATAGATGGAGCCTCTAAAGGAAACCCTGGGGTGGCTGGTTATGGCAGAGTCATAAGAGATGAGCAGGGATACACAAAAATCATCTTTCATAGTTTTTTGGGGAAAGCCACTAATAATATGGTAGAACTCATGGCGCTAGAGAAATGCCTAGAAATATTAATTGAATCAAATTTGCATCACACCATCATCGAAGCTGACTCTGAATTCATAATCAATTCGGTCAAGAAAATATGCAATGGCACAGCACGAGAAAGAGTGTTGAAACACTAGCAGTTATTGCAGGTATATCAACGTATCCAATCCCACTTGAAAACACTGAGAACCCTCAATTTTGTTCATGTTCGTAGAACTGTTAATAGGCTAGCAGATCGGTTGGCGAATGAAGGGGTACTCTGTTCAAAAATTAATAGAAGATATAACTGGATGTCGACCCCCCAGGAAAAGTGCGCGAAGACTGTCAGCAACAAGCTAACATAGACCGAGAGTACTTTCAGAGCTTGAGAAATAAGCAAAGCAAAGACTAATGGAAACTGAAGAAAGAGGACCATTCACAGGGAAGAAGCAGAAGGTAAACATCAGGCAGGTTGGAAGGTTCCTGACCAAAGATGGCCCGGATCTCTATCATCCTATGGATTTTGGGTTGGAAAATACGTGTAGGTTAACTCTACAATTGGACCCGAAAAAATATAGATTGGTGGCCTATTCTTTCTTCGGGTCCGAAAGAAATGTTAAAGGGTGGGCTATTTGGTTTTAGGTGGGTCTTCAAGAACAAGTATAAACTAGATGGCTCACTTGACAAGCATAAATCAAGGCTTGTGGAAAATTATTTTTCACAAAAAAGTGTCAATTATGAAGAGACATTTTCCCCCACAATAAAATGAGCCACCATCCAGACTCTCTTTGCCTTGGTAGCTCAAAATGGATGGAAATTCCATTAAATGGATGTAAATACTGCTTCTTAAATGGAGACTTGAAAGAAAATGTATTTGTCTCAACCATAAGGTTTTGTTGTGTAGGGACAAGAACAAAGTATGCAAACTCATCAAATCCTTGTATAGCCTAAAATAAGCTCCATGAGCCTGGTATGAAAATTTGACTGAGCATCTTCTAAAATTAAATTTCAAACACTTTAATATTGATGATGCATATTTATTTATCAAGAAAGTTGGAA
Source organism: Pinus tabuliformis (assembly GCA_031772625.1). Classification (NCBI taxonomy): domain Eukaryota; kingdom Viridiplantae; phylum Streptophyta; class Pinopsida; order Pinales; family Pinaceae; genus Pinus; species Pinus tabuliformis. Next base: position 312,577,297 of record CM062808.1, on the reverse strand, counting down.
ACCTTATTGTCTCTCTTGTGGTATATGTAGATCGTTTGATAATAAGGAACAATGACCATTATATTGCATCCATAAAGAAAGAATTGAAGAAAGGATTTGAGATGACATATTTGGGACAACTTCATTATTACTTGGACATTAAAGTGACCCAATATCCAAGATATATATTCCTCTCTAGAAAGAAGTACATTGGAGAATTGTTGAACAAGTTTGGCATGGATGAATGCAATCCTTTGTCTGCTCTAATGGAACAAAATATGAAACTACATCTAAAGAAGGAAATCAATTTGAGGATTCAACTAAGCATAGACAACTTGTGCGAAGTATTATCTACCTCACAACTACCAGACCATATATTTCATTTGTTTTTGGAATCCTTTCTAGGTTTATTCAAAAGCCTTGTGAAGGACATTGGTTTGTTGCAAAAAGAGCTCTAAAGTACTTGAAAATAACTCAATATTTTGGACTCAAATATTCACAGTGGATGACTTCAGCTTGACTAGATATTATGATTCAGACTTTGATGGAGATAAGGGGAATGGAGTGTCCGCTTTAGGTTATTTTATTAGTCTTGGATTAGGATTTGTCTCCTGAAGGTCATACAAATAGTCAATTCTAGTAGATTCACAATAGAGGAAGAATATGTGGCAGTCACATAAGCAACCAAGGAGATTGTGTGGCTCAGGAAAATTATTGAATATTTGCAGGAGAAATAGCTGAACTCTACTCCTCTTCTGATCAATAATAATTCTACAATTAAATTGGCCAAGAATCCAAAATTCCATGATTGAACCAATCATATCAACACAAATAATCATTTGATTCGACACCATGCAGTGACCAAGACTATTCACCTACAACATTGTTCCACAAATGAGAAAATTGTAGACGTATTCACCAAAGCACCTAGAAGAGAAAAGATTGAAAGATTCAGAATGATGCTTGGACTCACAAACATCCCTTCAGATTGGGGGGGGTGGGATCTTATATACGTAATCCTCATGGATTAGGCAAAACTGTGTAAATATGTAAACAAAGAAATTTAAGTAGTTAGAATGGGAAGAGACCTACGAATTTGAATTCCAAAGGTCACACCTCTTCATGTATATAATGATACTCACATTAATGCAAGATATAACTTTTAGAGCTATTTTCCTATGCCTGATAGTAATGTATAAAAAATAAATAAATAATCACAAGAATTTATGCAACATTAAACTCCATAACCTTACAAATTTATCTATTAGATTCCACGATTTTGTAACTCCATAAATGTATCTATTATATTTTATATTAAAACAATTAAAATATGTATTTACTTTAAACAAAATAATGATTTTAAATTACAAATCAAATTATAATAAAAATAATGTTAGATCATATTTCAATTCATAAATAATGTAAAACTTTCCTAATTTTTCACATGTTGGTAGCTCAGGACGACCACAATAGTCATTATATGTTCCACGACCATGAAAATCCCATGTGTATTCCTTGACATTTGAACATAATGCATTGAAATTCCTTAAAAAAACAAAAAGATGAAATGCACAAGTATAAATAGAAGTAACAAACAATTGAATAATTGATATATAAAAATATGCATATAATGGGACTACAAATATTCCATGACTTTATAATTTAATACCTTGAAATGAATGCAACATTTTACTCTGATTTGAGAGATGGGATAAACATAATTATATGATGCAATTACTACACCATGACTCCTATATTACAACATGAGCCAACAAATTCCAACTACAATTATGGATGATACAACAACTATGGATGGTCTATAATGAAGTAGATATTGTACCCCTGTACTATGCACCATAGACCCATGATGATAGTGCAAAACTTGCATGACACTGTAGAATCACCTTATTTCTTGAAGTAGTGGTGGTGATCCAGTGAGCCCTCTTAGAAACGATAAGCCTCATTAAATGGTGTTTTAGATAAGCCTCATAATAAGGTATTTTTATAAAACAACTCTACTTTTGTACTTTCAAAGATAATCATTAGTATCCATCCCAATACCCTAACCCCAAATTAGCTCATAAGTGTCACTCACAGATTGTCATCAATACCCATCATAGTACCCTCACCCTACATTAGCTTATGAGTACCACTCTATGAAGTTTCCTTCTTATCATCCAATACCACAGGGCCATTAAGAATTAGACTAGGATACTGATGTGTAGGTCCAATGTCTCCTAAAAAACTAGCACAAGAATCAATCAATAATATTATCTAATTCTAACTTATTTTAAGATAATTGGATGCCATTTTCTCTTCATTTTTACCATGATTGAAACATATCAACGTGCATGGATAGATTTGTTCACAAGGCTTGTAAAGCAAGTTATATGATCTTTGAGAAATTTAACAAAGATTTTTTTTCATTATTCAATAGTTTAATTTGTTTGAATCTTTATTGTTGTTGGCACATCAAAGATGTCTATATATTATTAATATATGAGAAATATTTTACATAGCTAAAGTGTTGAAATCTATTAACATTCATTATCTATTTTTAAAGTAAATATACTTCTAAATTATTATATGATAAAGATAAAGGTATAATCTTATTTAGATGCCTAAAATACAATCATGATAGTGTTCCACGATTACCATAGTTTTGATGAGGCTTTGGAGATTAGGAACATCAATATTGTAACTTATATTTTGAGTTTTGAATTTTGATCTTGACAATCTCCTTTTTGGCAACTTCTGGTGATAAAAACACTTCCTTTTTCAATTTTCGATCTGCATTGGTTGTCTCTAATTCTAATGATATCACTTGAATTTGATTTTTCAATTTCAAGACATTAGCCTCCAAATTATTCTATTAAGATAAGTGTTCTGCACTCCTATTCTTTCATAGAAGTTTTGATATTAAATCTTTCCTCGACTTTGAGCATGTCGCATTTAGGTGCCGCAAGTGCCATGAACATGGGCACCTATATAGAGATTGCCCATTAAACAAACTGGAAAGCAACAAAAAAACCACCACAAGCAAAGATCCCGAAGGTTTCATTAAGGTGGGGGGTAAGGGGAAAGGAGGAAAACGACACCAAAAGAAAGTCAATGAGGACGGACAACTGAGCCATAATAGTATAAAATCTTAGAAGAAAAAATGAGAAACAAATTGGAAAACTAGAAATCGGAGACTAAGACCAATGAGAAGGATAGGGATACTAGCATGGAGGACATACCAGAGAATAGCCAGAAATAGGATGATCTACCAAGCATTGTGGAGCTCAGTAGGGACCATGAGATGACCCCAAGTGAGGCGGAACAGAGCATCATGAACTACAAGAGATTCTTGAGAAGGAAAACTTGGATCTAGAAAAGTTTCTAGAATAGGGTATCACCAAAGGAGTTGACTCCCTACCAAAAGAGGAGTTTGATAGGGTTCAACAACTCTTCCTATGGAGATCCCAACTGAAAAGCTCTGGAGTCAAAAGAAACCATGAAAGCCAAGAAAATAGAGGGATGAAGACAATGGAGGAAACACCGGGGCACTCTTCCAAGAACCCAGGAAGGAAAAGAGGAAGGAAAGAATAGAATGAGCTGCTAACAGAATGTGGAAAACTCATGATCAACACAGGTAAGATGAAAGATCTAACCAGTTACTCTTTTAAAAATCTTTCTTAATGAAGTTTACAACCTAGAATATTAGGGGCCTAGGAAGTAAAAGGAAACAAAGATATCTCAGCATTAGAATAAAAGAAGGAAAACCAGACATGGTTTTCATTCAGGAAACAAAATGCTCGATGGATAAAATCAAAGAAATACACAGCAAATGGTTGAGTAGGTATGAGTATCTAGAGGTTAAGGCAGATAACTTGACAGGAGGGATTCTCACGCTCTGGGATCCCCAAAAACTTGGAATCCTTGACGCAGAAGCGTCCAAGAACTATCTTTCGCTGGTAATACAACCTATGGGTGATAAGGAGAGTTACATGATTACAAATGTCTATGGTCCTCAAAAACTAGAAGACAAAATCAAGCTTCTAACTTCCCTTGAGGAGCTAAGAGAGAGATATCCTAATATACCCTGGATTCTGGTAGGGGATTTCAATATGATCAAATCTCTTACAGAGAAAAAAGGGGGTACCAGAACACTAGGCAGAGACTCCATTGCCTTCCAGAACTTCATAAATAACATGATATTAGTGGATGCTGAAATAATAAATGGCACCTTCACCTGGAACAACAAGAGAGGAGGGGCTTCTCAAGTTGCCTCTAAACTAGACAGATTCATGATCTCAGAGGACCTATTTCTCACAGGCCCTGACATGTCAGCTTTAATCCTTCCTTTTGGAGGCTCAGACCACTGGCTAGTCCAACTTGAAGCCACTTTTATGGGCACACCGAGGAACAGACCTTTCAGGTTTGAAAATGTCTGGCTTTCTCACCCTGACTTCACCAACAATATTGATAAATGGTGGATGGAAGAGTTTCCCTTTCAAGGCACCAAAATGTTCATGCTACAAAAAAGACTTAAACACATTAAAGTCAGACTCAAAGATTGGAAAAAAAACAGTTTGGTAACATTTTCGAAGCCAAAAAAGAAGTTGAACAAAAACTTCAGGGGATTAATCAACTTATGATCACAGATGGCTTTAACAAGGAAAGGAAATCTCAAGAAGATGTTCTTAAGAAGGAATGGGATGACAGGTGCAGGAAAGAGGAGATTTTCTGGAGACAGAAATCGAGAGTACAGTGGATTAAAGAAGGGGAAAGAAACACAAAGTTTTTTCACAAGTAAACTTTGAGTCACAGGTCACACAACATAATTCTAAAACTCAAAGACTCTCAAGGGAAAGAGCTCGTCACCCACAAAGAAATGGAATATTTCCTAGTACAACATTTACATAGCATTGCAAAGGAGCCTTTCTTAGATAGGTCACAGTTCATTAACAAATTCACAAGGTACATTCCCAAGCTTGTCACAAGGGAAGACAATCATAATCTCAATAGGCCAGTATCCAAAGATGAGGTCAGTGAAGTTATCAATGAGATGAAAAATGGGAAAGCTCCTGGCCTAGATGGTTTCAATGTGGAAGTTTTTAAAGCATGCTGGAAAACAGTCAAACAAGACATCCTTGAGGTGGTGGAAGACTCAAGAAGATCCAGATCGGTCCTGAAGGCTCTTAATGCCTCTTTCATAACTTTGATTCCAAAGCAGGAGAAAGCCATCACACCGGATAGATTCAGATCCATCGCTTTATGTAATGTGGTGTACAAAATAATCTCAAAAGTGATTGCTAACAGATTCAAGCCCCTTCTTCCAACTCTCATCTCAGAGGAGAAAACTGGTTATGTGGAAGGAAGACAAATTCTCAACAATATCATACAAGCTCATGAGATGGTACACTCTCTGAAATGCAATAAGCAAGCTAGTATGATCATACAGCTTGACCTAGCGAAAGCTTATGACAATCTATGCTGGACTTATATCAGGGCAATGTTGAAAGCTTATGGTTTTGACCACAATTGGATCAGATGGGTTATGGCCCTTGCATCCATGGCCAGTTTCTCAATCTTGCTTAATGGCTCGCCCTCAAGAACCTTCATGCCCTCTAGGGGACTAAGACAAGGAGATCCGCTCTCCCCCTTCCTCTTTGTGCTCATGATGGAAGGGCTAGGCAGAGCAATAAAAATGACAAGTACTGAGGGAAGAATCAAGGGTTTGAAACTCACCACAGATGGAGCAACCTCAACTCACCAAAAATTTGTGAATGACACTATGCTACAGGGCATTCCCACAATCAAGGATGCCAAAGCTTTTAAACAAATCTTGAATGACTTTTCTATGGCCGCTGGTACAGAGGTAAGCCTGGACAAATCAAAAGTTTTCTTTTTTAACACTGACATTGCTATTCAGAGAAATCTTACCAGAATTCTAGGGTTCCAAAGGGATCAATTACCCTCTAAATACCTGGGAATGCCCCTTACAAACAAACCTCTAAGCAAGTGAGTGTGGGAGCCGGTCGTTAATAAACTTCAGGATAAGGTCAAGAAATGGACATGCAGATATTTAAACTTAGCAGGGCACCTTGTGCTCACAAAAGCTATCCTACAGGCCATACCCATTTTCATAATGTCTGCTCTTCTTGTTCCTAAAGGAGTTTTACAACAGATCAGGAACATTCAAAGAGATTTTCTTTGGGGTAGAGGGGAAGAGAAAAAGAAGTGGGCTTTGGTAGCTTGGGACAAGTTATGCAAACCTAAGGCCCATGGAGGATTAGGGCTTCATGACCTCAAAAGCCTCAGCAGAGTTTCAGGTGCAAAGCTTTGGTGGAGGTGGCTAAAGGAATCGACAACCCCATGGGCCAAGCTTTGGAAACAGAAATATGCAAGAAATTGGTAGGAAAGGGATCATATTCGAATGTTTGGGATTATCAAGGGCTCCCACATTTGGAATCTTGCTTGGGAAAATATAGGTATTGTCCAGCACAGCTTCTGGGAGATCCGAGATGGGAACTTGGCAAGATTCCGGGAGGACAACTGGCAGCAAGAACCAAACCTGGCTAGGGAAGAACTAACTGATCTCAAGAATGACACTGACAAAAAAGGTTTATGCATGGTAAGTGACTTCTGGGAGCAAGTAAGGAACAATGGCAAATGGAGAATATGGGAGGATCTAGGCTACAAGGAAGAGAGCCCTTTGAAAGCTCAGGCAAACTCTCTTGCTATGGACTTGGAACAAAGGAAAATTTTGGTATCATCCTCACCTGACCAACTAAGATGGGGAAGAAACACAGAAGGTAACTTTAACCTAAAAGAAGCCAAACAAATAGCTCTAGGATTCGATTATCAAAACCCTGATAAGGCATGGAAGAACCTCTGGCAAAACCAGCATTGGATGAAGATAAAGTTGTTCATGTGGTTAGTTCAACAAAAGAAAATTCTAACTTGGGAAAATCTTTTGAAGAAAGGTTTTTTTGGCCCATCCAAATACTATGTGTGTGGCACAAAAGAGGAGATGATGGAACACTTACTCAACCTTTGCCCCTTCACCTCAACATTGTGGGATTGGGTGGCCTCAGTCTTCAGGCAAACTAATAGAGATGGCCTCGGTGTTACTAACACTTAGAGGAATTGGAGAAGGAACTTCTTAGGTAATGAGATCATCAACAACACTTAGACTCTAGTTCCAGGCTTCTTAATCTGGGACGTCTGGAAAGAACGCAATGGCATGAATTTCAAGGGAAAAACTAGCTCAACCCAAAAAATTATTGCACAAATATTAAGATAACTCAAAGACACTGTTGGTGCCATGTTAGGGAGACCTCCTGAGAACTCGACTCAGCCCCAGGACACTCGTATATTGTTGCAGTTGGGTCTCCATTCGCTATTTCCCCATAGCATACACAAGGATGTGAGCTGGATAGACGTTGGTAAAGATTTTTGGCATCATCCTCATGGTTTCTTGAAAATTAACATAGATGGAGCCTTTAAAGGAAACCCAGGGATGGCTGGTTTTGGCAGGGTCATCAGAGATGAGCAGGGGTGCATAAAGGACATTTTTCATAATCATTTGGGAACTACCACAAATAACATGGCGAAGCTCATGGCCTTAGAGCAGTTCCTGGAAATACTAATTGAGTCAAATTATCATAATGTCATCATTGAAGGAGACTCGGAATTGGTTTTTAATGCGGCCAAGAAGATTTGCAATGGAAAAGCACCTGGAAAAATTTCAAAACATTGGTGACTCTTGCAGATATTTTAGTGTATTCATTCCCACCTTCAAACCCTAAGAACAACTAGATTTGTTCATGTGTGAAGAAAAGCCAATATGCTAGCTGATCGTTTGGCGAATGAAGGGGTGTTTTGCAAAGAAATTTACAGCAGGCATGCATGGGATTCGACACCCTCAGGAAAATTGCGTGAGGATTGTCAAAGACAAGCGGACAAAGACATGGAAAAATTCCAAACTATTAGGACTGAACAAGAAGGAAGACTAGTGGAAGCAAGAGAAAGAGGAAGTGGAAGTCATTTTTAACCGTTAATTTTCAAAGAAGAAGAAAAGGAAAAAAAGGGGGAAGATAAATGCTTAAAACAGAGCTTTACACAGGGGAGAAGCACTTAATAAACATCAGGTCTCTTCGTTGGTTATCAGCCACGAATCTTGACAGCCTGTGTAATCTAATGGCCATTGGGCGAAAAAAATCGAAGGTTAACCAACAAAGCGGACCTGATGCTCTTTAGTCTAATGGTTTATAATCCTCATGAGTCCGTAAAGGCAATTATAGACTGTGTAGGTTTTAGCTCTGATATCTCGGAGGACCGTCAGATCAATCGCTGATTTCTACAAGCAATTGGAGCTTAAGTTTCAAAATGGACCCGAACTTTTATAAACCAATGTCTCACAATCATTTCGGGTCTGTGAACCGGGTAAAAGGGGCGCAGGTTGCCGAGGTGAGAGTGTTTGTGATCGTTGGATCACACGAGATCTTAGATGGTTTCAGGTTTGTTTCGGGTTATGGATTTGGTTACCATTTATAGGGTTAGCCCTTGTTGATCCTTACTTTATAAAGCCATGTAACATATGTAATCTTTCTTGCAGTTAATAGAAGGCTCCACTCATCTTTGACAAAAGAAAAAAAAACTATTATAAATATATCTTCTTTCATTTCTCTCTACTTTTCTTAATTTTTGATAAAAAATTTATTCAACATGTACTATTTTTTTTTGAATGTACATAAAGAATAATATTTTAATTAGTTTTTTTCTCACTTATTTATATATATTTTATAATATTTAGTATTATAAAATTTGCATAACTAAAAAATATAATATTACCATTTATATTTCATTAAATGAAAAAATAAATTTTAAATTCTTATATTTATTTGAAATTCTCTTTTAAAACAATAATAAGAATCTCTAGAAAATTACTAATTTCAAAATATAAGTTACCACTATTACATTAGATACAACTTTTGGTAAATACCACTAATAAACCGACCATAACATATCTCTAAAAACTTAAATGCACACACTTGAGAAACAAATTATTCATCAAACTACTTAATCTAAAATCTTTTAACATTTTTTAAAAATAAATTTATATAATATTTTATAAACTATTTTTAATTAATTTAATTTAAACAATATATTTTTAATAATAAATAAAAAATTAAAATTAATTAAATAAAAAAATTATAATTAATATCATATAATCCATTAAGTATTCTATTCATCAACCATATAACATTTTATTCAATATTAACTCCATAACCTTACAACTTTATATATCCAATTCCACAATTTTGTAACTACATAATTGTATTTCTTATATTTTATATTAAAATACAATACATGTATACTTCAAACAAAATGATAACTTTAAATTACAAATCATATTGTAATTCATTAAAAGGAATGATACACCATATTTCAACTCATAAATAATGTAAAATATTCATAATATGTTCCATGACTACAAATTCCATGTATATTCCATCGTATTTGAGTGTAGACAAATCTCATCACAAGGCGTTTTAGAAAACAATTTTACTTTTGCAGTTTCACAAACAATTATGAGTACTCATCCCAATACCCCGACCCCAAATTAGCTCATGAGTAACCATGGAACAAGATTCTTATTCACAAAAATTTACCTCCACTTTACCATAGAGATTCTAGTTCATAAATAAAATTTATTACAATACTATGACTTATCAATATCGTATGCTCAAAAAATTATAACTCACTTCATAACACTATACTTATATCTTAATTTTTGATAAGTTAAAATTAAAGATGAGGGCTCCGTTCCTCTTCCATAAGTTATGTTTTTAGTCTTATAATAATGGATATAGATAACTCTAATTTGGTATTTCAATACGATGTAATGTTTTGTATAACACTCAATATTTTGGGCACTAGTGATATATGGTTTACATGAGACAATTTGTTTGCACTGTGACTGACATCAGGGATATATGGTTTACATGAAACAATTTGTTTTGAGTGTGATGGACATCGCTCTTATGCTGCGATCTATTTTGAACTATTTTGAACAATCTCTAATATATGTATTGGATGTTTTTTTCATAATATATCAATGTTTTTTTCCAAAGGGTTAAATCCCTACCATCCACCTAAGAATTATTGAAAATTATTAAAATTGTATTTGCATAATTAACATTCGTTATCTGTTTGTAAGGTGAATATATTTCTAATTGTTATATGCAAATAATTTTAATTAATCATTTTGAGATCATGTCCTAGTGAGTAGCTCAATTGGTGATCCAAGAAACATGAGTCTTGAGATAATTGAGAGATTCAAATCCCCGGATTGTGACTCCATTTTATGAAAAAAAAAGGCAAGTCATAAACCTTAGTTTCCAACTCCATAATACTTTACATCTTCATTTATCCTTTTTTAAATTTACATTTAAATTTTTTACTAACATTTTTATTTGAAAGCACTTCCTCCAAATTATTAGTCATATACAAAATAATCATAAATGATTAAATCTTTCTTTTGTTATCTAATTAATTTTTCCTATCTAATATCTTAGATATCTAATTTATCCATAGAAATATGAAAAATTAAAAAAATGAAACAACTTTACTTCATAACAATAATTATAATTAAAAAAATCAGAATCCCACAATATACCTCGGTATTCCTCATCCTTCTTTTCAAGTTCTTTTCTCAATTTTTTCTCAGCACCCTGCAATTGAGTGTTTGAGAAATCGCCGTCCTTCTTTCCAAGTTCTCTCAATTCTTTCTCAGCCTTCTTGAATTCTTCATTCATTTTCCTTGCAGATTCAATTTCTGATACCAACTGGGCCTTCAAAGATTCCGCTTCAGTCCTTAGCTCTCTGTTTGTCTCGCTCAGTGAGCCTTTCTCGCTGGACACCAACTCAAGGTTAGCTTCTAGCTCTGCAAACCTGCTCAGCATTTTCTCCTTCTCCAAATTCCAAGCATCCTCTGATATTTGGCTACTGCTGGTGATTTGGTCAGTCTCTTTTTTGGCTGCTATAATCTGGGATAAAAGCACTTCCTTTTCACATTTCGCATGTTTAGCGGTTACCTCTAAGTCTGCAGATATCTCTTCAATTTTATCTTTCAACTGCAAAACAGTTGCCTCCAGATTCTTTTGATCAATATTAACTGCTCTACACTCCTCTTCTTTCGCAGAAATTTCGGAATTCAATTGTTTCTCAGCTTCCTGCAGTTGCCTGTGTATTTGAGAAATCGCAGCTTCGTATTCGGCATCTTTCTTTGCAAGTTCTTTTCTCAATTCTTTCTCAACCTCCTTCCATTCTTCAGTCATTTTCCTTGTAGACTCAATTTCTAATCCTAATGCAGTGACATTTGTGGACAAAACAGCTTTTTCTTCTCTTAAGCCAGTGATTTCTTTCAGAAGGATTTGATTGAAGTCGGTCAACTTCGATACTTTATCATCTCCTCGCGTGGAAGAGGGATCATTTGCAGCTTTAACTTGTTGTTGCTCACATCTCTTCCTCCCGCCCTTCTTATTGCCCGCCATCTTGTTCGCTTGCGAGGTCGGCCTGCGTGCGCCAGGAATTAGGGATAGGGATTAGTGTAAATCGATTTTAAGTATCAAAATTCGGAATTAATGATAAAATTTGCTTTCATATTACTCAAACTCACAGAACCAGAACCAGAATACAAACATTAGGAATAATAGCTTAAAAACTGTCCAAATACAGAGTCGATACAGAGCAATTTAAGACAACGAAGTCCAAATTTTCGCAAATAACAAATCAAACTTTCGCAACTTCTAAATCTCTCAAAATTCCAAAACAAGTAAGAATCTAAAATTTCAAATTTAAATATAATTCTTTGATCTCTCTTCGTACAAAAGCAGAAAAAAGAAAAAGATATGGTATACTGAAATAAATACCTCTTTCGCGAAAAAGAATGGCTTCTACTCTTCAAGCCTCGACGACTTACTGCCGAAAAGCCTCTCGCCCTTCGCAAATTCTACTGTCACTCCCCTGCCAAATCGCCCTTTGCAGATTCAGTTGTTGCTCAACTAGCTCAAATTTTGGAATGGCTTCTTCTCTTCAAGCCTCGACGACACACTGCCAAAAAGCCTCTTGCCCTTGCAAATTCTAGTGTCACTTCCCCGCAAAATCACCCTTTGCAGATTCAACTGTCACTCACCTGCGAAATAGCCTTTTGGAAGTTTACTGCGGAAGCTTCAAGGTGAGACCTCCGAAGAAATAGAAGCCAATCACTCCGAAAGCTATTACTGTCTGGTGCATCACACGGACATCTGGCTTGTCTATATATATATGACTAATCGATCGTTTTAAGGTTAGAAAACGTATTAATTTTGTTTGGGGAGGGAAGTGTCGACCCAATGCAAGTATGCGATTCAAGCAAAGGCGAATTTAGGGGTTTTAACCTTTGGATTAAAAAAATGGTGAAGGTTATGAAGGTATATATATTTTAACCTCTTTTGGTTTTGAAATGGTGATTTTTTAGGAGGAAATCTATGCTCTTAACCATTAGGCCCTCTCATTAAGGGATATGGATAGTGATAATACAATAATTAAATTATATATATATATATATATAACATTTGATACTAAGTATATTTTAGGTCAATTTTTCAATTTATATATTTTTAAAATTTTCAATTTTAACAAATAAAATTATAAATATAGTCATGGTCATTTAGTAATTAATGATACGTGTATAAAGTCGCTTTTTGAAATTGTTGTAAAAGGAATGCATGTTTTTTGAAAATATCAAGAATATGCAAATGTTTTAGGAAAACCTTATTCCTATTTGAATTGCTTCAACGCTTCCTAATCTTGATGGATGACCTATACAGGTGTCTTTGTTAGCTTCCACATTAATTTCAATCCATGTTACAAAGTGTGCTTTCCATTAAAACCACATCATGAACAACATGTGCAAATCATAATAAACAATCTAGGGGATCTTTGCAATTAGACTTGGATATGGACACCATTACAAGGTTATGTGCATCAAGGATGGCTCATCGATCCATAAGCATGGTTACGGAAGTAAAAAAATGCTTTTTGATTTTATTATTCTTCCCAAGCTCAAGAGAAATGAATGAGTCCTCAAAGAAACAAATGATTTCTTTGTAGTGGTTCCTTGTAAATTTCCAACTAGGAGACATCCATCATGAGTAGGTTTTGTGAGTTGGAAATCGATGTCACAATTTAAACATGTTCTAGAGGGGAAATAAGGGCTTTAAGCCTAAAATCAATATTCTTAAGCTCAAATTCCATGAACAACATCTAAAAACCATGTCAGAAGCCCTCTCTAGGTAGTATTTGAGGTTTGAGTTGAATATGGATTCTATTACAAAGTCTTGACCATAAATAATGGGTCTTAAGTCCTTTGCCAAAGTTAAGAATGGGAAACAAGATCCTGAAGCCCTAAACCTTGCTTCATGCTTAGGATCCAAGGAATAATCCTTAAATAATCACATGGGACTTTATACAACATATTCACCTACATGTGACACCATGGATATATTATTTATGAACTAGGAGTGCTTCTCAAGGTTTAATCAAGTTGAAGGTAGGACAATAATTACCTTTCTTTTTCAGTGAAGCTTCTCATACTCAAGAGTTATGAACAACATCTACAACCCATCAACCATATTTTAGGCTATAGTTCCATTAATGCATCCTTTAATAACTACATGGAACCCTATTATCTCTAGCCCATTAGAGGGATATGAGTGCCATGATTAAACCACAACATAGGCCCTAAACAATAATGTGTCTTGGGTCCACACTAACAATGCCTCTTAAGACCATGGTTGGTGTTTTTTAGCATTTGAGTGGATGCACATGCCATGAATATGTTTTACATAGTGGAAATGTGTCTTATCACCTAAATATATGGTTAAGGGGGGGAAAGGTGCTTCATCCCTAATTGAACCTTATTGAGCTTAAATTCCATGGTTAGGGGAGGAAAACACTTGCACCATATGACCTAAACATATCTTCTTGTTCCTAATTTCGACACCTACAACCCATAACACAACCACTCTTAGGGGATCTTATCCATAAACTGTTGTGGAGATTCCACTAGACAGTTCGTCACAACAAATATGATAATATTATATTAAAATTCTGAATTTTTACACAGTTACAATTTTATTATACTTCTAGATATGTAAATCTAACTGTAATTAGTGCATGCATGAGAATTGAAATTATACATAAAAGTATAGAATGAAAAATAAGCTCACACACACACATAAGACACAAGATATGCTCTGGGAAATCCTTTCGGGAGAAAACCCAGCTAGAAGGTGAGGCTACTTCGCTCTCTTTCTCTGTTTGGAAATGTGGTTGCAGGTACAAAGAAGTAATGCCTGTGGCCCATGGGTTGTTACAATGTACAAATCCTCTCTATGTGCTCTACCTCCTCTCTCTCTTGGATATCTGTTTTTAACTATGGAACAAAATTCTCTCAAAAGAATGGAATGCCTCTTCCTCCTAGTGGATCAGTTATAAGACAACCCGATAGCCTACTAGTGGTTAAGTTTGACTACATCAACTCTTAAATAGAGTTACAACATAGACTCTTCTAGAGTATTTTACATCAAAAGCACGTGGCTAGCCCCTTTTCCATGATTAATGGGGGCTGACGCGACATCCTCTCGAACTATAGGTGTGAAAATAGGAAGGTCAACTTTTAAGTGAATAACTTTTGCATATGGACTCCGATTGACGTAATTCTTACGCCATTGGAAATATATCTATGTGTAGAATAGCATTGAAAGATGCTGCATTAAAGCAATAAAGTTTTACCCCCTCTAAAATTTCGTTTGATGCCTCAAAACGATCCCGTAAGGTTTCAAACCAAGTTTTTGCCAATCTCAGTCTTGCTGGTAAAAACGGTCACGTGAGCTGATTCCTCCACTTTTTCCACTCCGAATGCATCAATATGGATGAAAACAATATAATGATCAAATACAGATCACACCTCCCCATTTTGAGAGGATTTTTGTCCCAAAAAGATTTTACTAAATGAGGTGAGGAAATTTTTCCTCCACCTTCTCTCTAGTGTACCATTTAGCTTTGCTTGGAAGTTGTCCCTTTAACCCAATTTGCCAAAGGTCAGGTTGCTCCTGTCTTGTAGTTCTTGACCTCTTCTGCAAAAATATATCTTCTGTCAACTCTTCCTGAGTGTCTGGTACCAAATCCTCCACAGAAGGTGGGACCTGTTCCTCTTCCTAATCTAACATGGAAGGCTCATAGAGTTTCAAGTTATCCACATTCACAATTGAGAAAATGTGTATATACAGTGGTAAAATGAGTCGATAGGCATTATCACCCACCTTTTCCAGTATCTCAAAGGGACCATATCTAAGAGCCTTCATTTTCCTACCAGGCCCTTACAACCTCTCCTTGTTCAACTATAGCCATACTCTATCTCCCACCTTGAATGATTTATCTGTTTTGTGCTAATCATCCCTGGCCATATACTTCTCTTGTGACTTTTGTAGTGTTTCTTGTACTTGTAGATGGATCTTCTTGATCCTCTCTATAAAATTTTTAGCCCTCAAAGCATCTCTTGTAAGATCTTCCCTCACTCCTCCTTTTTGCCCATATTCAATATCCAAAGGTGAAGGTAGAAAATATCCTAAACAAGTTTCAAATGGGGACTTTCCTATAGAAGTGTGGATTTCTATGTCGTAAGAATGTTGTATATATACCAAATTTTCATCCCAAGTTTTCAGATGCTTCTGGTTGTATTCCCTCAGAAGCTGCACCAAAGTCCTATTGACTACTTTTATCTTCCCATCTGTTTGTGGATGGAATGTTGTAGATCTCTTCAATTTCGTGTCCATATATTCCCACAATGTAGTCCAAAATGCATTGAGAAATCTTGTATCCATGTTTGAAATGATGCGCCTTAGTATGCAAAAGTGCACCTAGACCTGTCCAAAGAACAAGTTTGATGCTTCTTGTCCGTTAATGGTATTTTCATAGGGCACCAGAACACACATCTTGTTGAACCTATCAACTACCACGAACATGTAGTCATGTCCCTTCCCAGTTTTCGGTAAACTTTCCACAAATTCCATGGAAATTATTTGATTCGGATTTAAACAGGAACGCAACAAATTACAGAGATAACCATAAATACAAAGATGCAACAGAAATAATACTTCATTTCATTAATGTAAAATACTGAAATATGCTTACAAACAGAAATGGAAATCAACCAGCTAGGGCGTTGGTAGCTTATCTCTGAGAAGAGATGTGGTGGCTACATGCCTCTAAACTGTGTTACAATGAGGCTCGAAGGCCCATTTATTATTGAGAAATGATGGAAAACCCTAAACATCCAAAAACCTAACCCTAGGAGATGAGGCACCAAACTATGGGCCCCGTTTTGGGTAAATTGGTACATCAACTTCCTAGGGTCGTAACTTTGGCATACAATCTTCGTTTGACGCGCACAATACCTCGTTAGAAATATCTATCCGAGGAATGACCAATGTTGCTCCCATTTTTCCCAAAAAATATTGTTTATGGCCTTAAAATGGCTTCGGAAGTTCAGGGCTCGAAAAATTGATAAAAATAGTAAATTGTGCTACAATTAAGGAAACTGGAAAATTGAAAGAGATAGTTGTGGGGGTCCATGTGGGATAGGTGGGTGGCCACCAACATACACCTGGATCATTCCTGCCCCCTTAGGAAGAAATGGTCCCCATTGCGTTGAGTTCCTCCATGAGATGAGGAAACTTCTACTAAAATTGGTCCCTGGTGAGCTGTTCTGCAACCTCTGATGTGTCCAGTAATGGTGGGAAGCTTGGCCGAGGGTGGTCCACTTTGAACACTCGGTGCAAGCGAAGGAATAGGGAATGCTATGCTCCAAAGCATTGTTTCCCATAGCCTTGGCACTATTGTAAGGACCATATCAGAGTGGTCTGAGCTTCTCATGGGCTCTGGTAAGGTGTTCCTTCTGCAGATGCAACTAGAATTTATCGCCCACCTGAAACTTGTGTGGTACCTGATGCTGATCATGTAGCTGCTTGTACTTGGCATTTTCCAGAATGGAGTGGTGATAGATCGGCCCGTTGGGTAGAGGTTCTTTGGAAGTCAGATCAAACGACTGCTTGACCTAACAGTGCAACGAGACCCCTATGGGTGAGGAGAAGATGTCCCTATCTTCTTTCATGATCGTATCCACCTGCTTCTGCTACGTGGAGGAACCCTTCCCGGGGGCCATGGATGTGGCTATGATCTTCCCCTTACTTTGAGAGCAAACCAGATAGAAAATAAAATTCCTAGTCTGGGAGATGATCTTATTTCCTTTCTTAGCAGAGATCAAAGAAGTGGCGGTAGGTGGGGCTACCTCCGGTATCTTATATAGTGTATTAAACAAATAAATAATAACAACGCAAGGCCTTAACTCCTACACAACATGTCGCTTCCACAAGTATGGTTGGCATAATAATACATCACAAACATCAAGCAGTGCAACATCACACAATACCTCATCTGTGAAGGGCTTGATACTGTAGGGAAGGCGGCACTGCTGGCAGACTCAGAGATCTCGTCCTTGGTGAAGCCACTTGATGCTGTATGGTTGCGGGTGTGGTATGGTTGGTAGTCCCAGCCGCTTCACGACCTCTGCTGAAATGAGGTTGTTTTGGCTCTCACTGTCAACAATGAACTGTAGCAGTGAACCATTCACCTACATCTGTGAGTGGAAAAGACACTCCCCCTCCTCTGGATCTTCGGGCTCATTATTTTGTACCTTGGCAGTGGCAACAATAGCGTTGGGCTCTGTATCAATGATTTTCTTCCCTTTGTCAGGTTCTAACTTAGGGTCGGAACATGCATCTGATTCTGAAGCCTTCAACTCGGCCACCAACGATTGCTTGGTCCGACACTCACTTGTGTTATAAGTGGGGCTCTTATGGAAATCACTCCACTTTCTTGTGTCCTTCTTTGACTTTGTGGTGTTGTTATTTTCTTGCGGCTTCGACGGGTTGTCTTAGGTTACCCCGCCTTGGCTTTGTCTTTTGTCCTTTAGATTCGCAGATCCAAAGTCTCGCTTCTTTTTTTTAAACTTCAGCTCGATCTTGATAGCGTATCTGTACGCCGTACAGAGCGAGGAGATGTTCAGGAACTCCATCTCATCCTGGATGTACCTGTGTAGGAAGCCGCAGTATTTGAGTACCAAATGCAGCTCATAATCCTTGATACCTAACTTTGTGCGAAGGATATGAAAAATATTTGTGAACTTCAGCACATCTTGGTCCCTTCCCTGCTGTAATGTGGTCCATTTGATGTATTTGTCCTCATAGCTCTTGACAAGGTAGTACTGCTCCTTGATGGCATCTCGGAATGCATTCCAAGTGGGTGCGGCTGAAAGTAGTGAGCCCATACTTTCATCCTTCTTCTCGCAATAGGTTTCCCACCAGTCTTTGACGTGGGGTGTTGCTTTGAGAAGTGCAAAAGTGATCTTTTCCCGTTTGGAAAAATCATGAACAAAAAAATAACCTTCTATCAGATTTAACTATTTATCTACGACATCTACATCTATTTGACCATCAAATATGGGGATTTCAAAGTTAAGTTTTACCTTAAAGGATGTGGCATTTCCAGAGTAGCTGTTGGAAGCAGATGTGTCACTCCTGGGTAGCCGTTGAAGGATCTGAGCAAGGTTTTCCATCATCCTGTTCTTTTGTCGCTCGAGGGCTTCTTCAAGCAAAATTTTGATAGGATCTCCTGCCCCCTCGTCTTTATTTTCATCCGCCATGGGAGGTCATCGGGATTTGCGAGGTTGGTCTTGCAAAGGTTCGACCAGTTCAAGCCCTAACTCCTTATATCTCGACCTCGCTGGGGACATGCAAAGAAAAACAGAGAAAGAGCAGACTGCTTGGATACCACTGATCCGGATTTGAATAGGAACACAACAAATTACAGAGATAACCATAAATAAAGACATGCAACAGAAATAATACTTCATTTCATTAATGTAAAATACTGAAATATGCTTACAAACAGAAATGGAAATCAACCAGCTAGGGCAACGTAGCTTATCTCTGAGAAGAGATGTGGCAGCTACATGCCTATGAACTATGTCACAATGAGGTTTGAAGGCTTATTTATTGTTGAGAAACAATGTAAAACCCTAAACATAAAAAAATCTGACCCTAGGAGATGAAGCGCCAAACTATGGGCCCCATTTTGGGTAAATTGGTACATCAACTTCTCGAGGTTGTAACTTTGGCATATGATCTTCGTTTGACATGCAGAATACCTCATTAGAAAGATCTATCCAAGGACTACAAATTTGGGAAGAGGAATATCAATCCATGGGCCCATGTTTCTCCTAGTTTTCCCAAAAAACGTGGTTTAGGGCCTCAAAACGGCTTCGGAAGTTCAGGGCCTGAAAAATTGCTAAAAATAGTAAATTGTGCTATAATTAAGGAAACTGAAAAATTGAAAGAGACAATTGTGGCCGTTCAAGTGGAATAGGTGGGTGGCCACAAACATCCACCTGGATCATTATTTCCCAAGGATGAGTAGGTACAAGAAAGGGATAATATAGACCTTGTTTCCCCTTGCTAGGCTTGCTGGTATAACAAAACATGCATCCTCTTATGAACCTAGCTACCTTCTCTTGCATCTTGGGCCAATACACATACCTCTGCAAGTTAGCCATAGTCTTCCCTACACCAAAGTCCCCTGCAACCTTGGAGGCGTGAGCCTCTCTCATAAGGTGCAGTCATTCACCTTTAGGAACACACAGTTTATCCAACCTGTAGAGTAACCCATCTTGGAGATGGTAGCCAATGGTGTTGTCACCATTGTGCACATGAATCTGCAACTGCTGATACACCTCCTTGAAGTCCCCATCCTTTGAATATGATTCTCTATATGCATCATGGGTGAATGTATCCATGTTCATAAGATTCCCCAAAGCTGTAATCTTTGATGTGGGTGACCTTGAGAGCATGTCGACCAACTTGTTTGTGCTTCCCTTCTTATACTTGATCACCAAATGAAACTGTTGTAAAAAATCCATCCACTTGTAGTTCCTAGTTTGTTGTAGCTTACTCTAGGCCTGCAAGTATTGTAACAACTGATGATCTATGTGGATTACTGTCTCCTTTCCCATCATATAGTGCTTCCACTTCTTCACTTCTTGCACCATGACATAGAGATCCTTGTTTTAGGTAGGGTAGTTAAGAACTACCCCATGAAATACATCAGAATGGTAGCAAATGGGCCTTCCTCCATGTATCAACACATCTCCCATAGAATACTCACTCACATCTGTCTCCACTTCAAGGGGCCACTGCAAGTTTGGTAATTCCAGAACTGGTGGTTGAGACCATGTCCCAGTGAGTAGCTCAATTGGTGATGCAAGAAACATGAGTCTTGAGATAATTGAGAGATTCAAATCCCCTAGTTGTGACTCCATTTTATGAAAAAAAAGACATGTCATAAACCCTAGTTTCCAACTCCATAAAATCTTTCTTTTGTCATCTAATTAATTTTTCCTATCTAATATTTTAATTTATCAATTAAAAATATAAAAAATTTTAAAAAATGAAACAACTTTACTTCATAACAATAATTATAACTAAAAAAATCAGAATCCCACAATAAATCAGAATCCCACAATATACATGTCAATTAAAATTCCAAAAAATAACAACTACAAAACACACTTCAGTAACACATTCAAAGTAAATATACATATAAATTGAAGTTCCAAAAAATAACAACTACATAACAAATTATATACAAATATACATTATATACATGTAAATTGAAATTCCAAAAGATAACAACTACATAACACATTTCAATAACACATTCAAAGTGAAACATCCTTACATAACACGCTTCATTATAACATTCAAAACTAAACATTCATCTTCACTAACACATTCAAAGTGAAACATCCATCTTCATTAACACACTTCATTATAACATTCAAAGCTAAACATTCATCTTCACTGGGACCAAAACTAGATTATGACTATAAATATCAGAAAGACTAAAAAAATATGAAATAACTTCACAACAATAATTATAATTATATAAATCATTTAATTGGAAAAATCAGATTCCCACGTTATAAATCTAAATTGAAATCCCACAAAAATAACAAAGTACATGACACACTTCAGTATAACCTTCAAAGTGAAACATTATTCACTTTTAGCAAAACTAGATAAGTAATCCTGGGAAGTTCTGAATTTTAAAACCATCGCACACGGCTGCAGCAGGCATAAACTAACACTTCCAGCATCACAACAAAAATAAAATTATTTACATAGTTGGAAAGAATATAACCGGAAAATTGCAGAAAGAAATTCAGTCCTTATGTGAGAACTTGGTTCTCACCTTCTCTTTCTCTGCGACTTCTTTGGCGTTTTTGTTTGATAACCACCATTGGGCTTTATATTTTCCTACATAATTTGCGTTTCAATCACATCCCTTGGGTTTGGCTTTTCATTGACATCGCTTGGGTTTAGATTTCCCTTCAAGTTGCTCTGTTTTGGCTTTTCATTCACATCTATACGGTTTGCAATATCAACCAACGCACTCCTTTCTTCCTCTGCTATAGTTGAATGCTCAATCTGTAAACATCTTTCTGCAAAATCTTCAAATATTTTGGTTGCCTCTTTGAGATTTCGAGAAAGCAAACTCTTTTCATTCATAAGAGAATTAATCTGTCCTCGCAATGAGTTAATTGTCTTCCCCTGTTCTTCTTTTTCGCTGAACAATTCAGAGTGTTTTTCTGTCATCTCTTCACATTTCCTGATAGCCTCTGCATGAAGTGTTTCAAATTCCTGCAACACCTTGACATGTGTTTCCTGCAACTCTACAATTCTTTTGCTCAACTCCTCCACATTGTACTCCTGAATTACATCAAAGTTTTGTTTGACATTTTCATCTACCTGCAAAGCCTCCAACCTCTCTGCAATGCTTACAGACGCAGCTTTCAAGCCCTGCTTTTCATCTTCCATACCAACCAATTTATCATTATAGTCATCCAACTGGGCCTTCAGAGACTCCGCTTCAGTCTTTAGCTCTCTATTGGTCTCGCTCAGGGACCCTTTCTCGCTAGCCACCAACTGAAGCTTTGTTTGTAGCTCTGCAAGTCTGCTCAACGGGATCTCCTTCTCAGCATTCCAATCTTCCTCTGCCATATGGTAACTTCTACTGATTTCGGCAGTCTCTTTTCTGGGAACTTCTAGTGAAAAAAACACTTCCTTTTCCAATTTCCGATCCTCATTGGTTGTCTCTAATTCTGATGACATCACTTGAATTTGATTTTTCAACTTCAAAACGGTAGCCTCCAGTTTCTTCTTATCAAGATGAAGTGTTCTACACTCCTCTTCTTTCATAGAAGTTTCAGTATGTAATCTTTTCTTGGCTTCCTGTAAATGTTTGAGTGCTCGAGAAATCGCACCTCGGTATTCCTCATCCTTCTTTTCAAGTTCTTTTCTCAATTTTTTCTCAGCCTCCTTCCATTCTTCGGTCATTTTCTTTGCAGACTCAACTTCTGATACCAACTGGGCCTTCGGAGGCTCCGCCTCCGTCTTTAGGTCGCTCAGCAACCCTTTCTCGCTAGCCACCAACTGAAGCTTTGCTTGTAGCTCTGCAAGCTTGCTCAGCAGGATCTCCTTCTCAGAATTCCAGTCTTCCTGTGCCATTTGGTAACTTCTGTTGATCTCGGCAGTCTCTTTTCTGGCAATATCTAGCGATAAAAACACTTCGGTTTCCAATTTCCGATTTTCATTGGCTGTCTCTAATTCTGACGATATCACATGAATTTGATTTTTCAACTTCAAAACAGTTGCGTCCAGATTCTTCTTATCAAGGTTAAGTCTTCTACACTCGTCTTCCTTCATAGAAATTTCGGCATTGAATCTTTCCTTGGCTTCCTGCAATTCTTTGACTGCTTGAGAAATCGCAGATTTGTATTCGTCATCCTTCTTTACAAGTTCTTCTCTCAATTTTTTCTCGGCCTCCTTCCATTCATCAGTCATTTTCCTTGCAGTCTCAATTTCTGATACGAACTGGGCCTTCAGAGACTCCTGATAGTTAATTATAACAACAATTCTGCGTGCGGAAAAAATTCAATGAATCATTGAAACTTAATGTCCAGGGATACGAATTACCTCCAGTCATTGGTGATGTTTTTGATGCAGGCCACAGTCCACTTGATTCTTCTTCAGCACTCCAGCTTCAATCCAAGCAAAAGGAAAAGAATACAAATATTCTGAAGGCACTTCCAACCTCTGCTCTCTCAGCTAGATGGTGTAAAAACTGAAGGAAAATTGAGATGCAAGCTTGGGGACAAAACAGATGAATTTATAGCCAAGCTTCCATCAAGCTTCTGATAGCTATGTGTCTCCCACAGATCAAGGCAGAGAACTCCAGATGGAGTAATGGACAACTTCAGTAGCTCCCAACAATAAATTTATTAACTGCAGTTGATTTCCTTAACTTAAGGAAACTACTGCAGTTTGTTTCCATAAGTTAAGGAAATACTGCAGTTTAAATTCCATAATTATAGGCAGCAATTATTCATAAATTAATGGAGCTTAACACCTCCGCCTCTGTCTTTAGCTCTCTATTTGTCTCGTTCAGTGACCCTTTCTCGCTAGCCATGAACGCAAGGTTCGTTTCTAGCTCTGCCAGCCTGCTCAACATTTTCTCCTTCTCCACATTCCAAGTTTCCTGTGCTATTTGGCTAATTCTAGTGATCTCGGCCGTCTCCGTTTTGACTGCTACGATCTGTGATAAAAGCA
Organism: Pinus tabuliformis; assembly: GCA_031772625.1. NCBI lineage: Eukaryota > Viridiplantae > Streptophyta > Pinopsida > Pinales > Pinaceae > Pinus > Pinus tabuliformis. Next base: position 312,553,499 of record CM062808.1, on the reverse strand, counting down.
CATCCTTTTCCAATATCCGACCTTTATTGGTTGCCTCTAATTCTGAAGATCTCTCTTGAATTTGATTCTTCAACTGCAAAACAGTATCCTCGAGATTCTTTTTATCAAGGTTAACTGCTCTACACTCCTCTTCTTTAGCGGAAATTTCGGTATTGAATCTTGCTTCAGCACCCTGCAATTGTTTGAGTGTTTGAGAAATCGCAACCTGGTAATCCCCGTCCTTCTTTCCAAGTTCTCTCAATTCTTTCTCAGCCTTCTTGAATTCTTCATTCATTTTCCTTGCAGATTCAATTTCTGATACCAACTGGGCCTTCAAAGATTCCGCTTCAGTCCTTAGCTCTCTGTTTGTCTCGCTCAGTGAGCCTTTCTCGCTGGACATCAACTCAAGGTTAGCTTCTAGCTCTGCAAACCTGATCAGCATTTTCTCCTTCTCCAAATTCCAAGCATCCTCTGCTATTTGGCTACTGCTGGTGATTTGGTCAGTCTCTTTTTTGGCTGCTATAATCTGGGATAAAAGCACTTCCTTTTCACATTTCGCATGTTTAGCGGTTACCTCTAAGTCTGCAGATATCTCTTCAATGTTATCTTTCAACTGCAAAACAGTTGCCTCCAAATTCTTTTGATCAAGATTAACTGCTCTACACTCCTCTTCTTTCGCAGAAATCTCGGAATTCAATTGTTTCTCAGCTTCCTGCAGTTGCCTGTGTATTTGAGAAATCGCAGCTTCGTATTCGGCATCTTTCTTTGCAAGTTCTTTTCTCAATTCTTCTCAACCTCCTTCCATTCTTCAGTCGTTTTCCTTGTAGATTCAATTTCTACTCCTAATGCAGTGACATTTGTGGACAAAACAGCTTTTTCTTCTCTTAAGCCAGTGATTTCTTTCATAAGGATTTGATTGAGGTCGGTCAACTTCGATACTTTATCATCTCCTCGCGTGGAAGAGGGATCATTTGCAGCTTTAGCTTGTTGTTCCTCACATCTCTTCCTCCCGCCCTTCTTATTGCCCGCCATCTTGTTTGCTTGCGAGGTCGGCCTGCGTGCGCCAGGAATTAGGGATAGGGATTAGTATAAATCGATTTTAAATATCAAAATTCGGAATTGGTGATAAAATTTGCTTTCATATTACTCAAACTCACAGAACCATAACCAGAATACAAACATTAGGAATAATGGCTTAAAAACTGTCCAAATACAGAGTCGATACAGAGCAATTTAAGACAACGAAGTCCAAATTTTCGCAAATAACAAATCAAACTTTCGCAACTTCTAAATCTCTCAAAATTCCAAAACAAGTAAGAATCTAAAATTTCAAATTTAAATATAATTCTTTGATCTCTCTTCGTACAAAAGCAGAATAAATAAAAATATATGGTATACTGAAATAAATAACTCTTTCGCGAAAAAGAATGGCTTCTACTCTTCAAGCCTCGACGACAGACTCTGCCGAAAAGCCTCTCGCCCTTCGCAAATTCCACTGTCACTCCCCAGCCAAATCGCCCTTTGCAGATTCAATTGCTGCTCAACTAGCTCAACTTTTGGAATGGCTTCTACTCTTCAAGCCTCGACGACACACTGCCAAAAAGCCTCTTGCCCTCTGCAAATTCTAGTGTCACTTCCCCGCAAAATCACCCTTTGCAGATTCAACTGTCACTCACCTGCGAAATAGCCTTTTGGAAATTTACTGCGAAAGCTATTACTGTCTGGTGCATCACACGGACATCTGGCTTGTCTCTATATATATGACTAATCGATCGTTTTAAGGTTAGAAAACGTATTAAATTATATATATATATATATATATCATTTGATACTAAGTATATTTTAGGTCAATTTTTCAATTTATATATTTTTAAAAATTTCAATTTTAAGAGATAAAATTATAAATATAGTCATGGTCATTTAGTAATTAATGATAGGTGTATAAAGTCCTTGAAATTGTTGTAAAAGGAAGGCATGTTTTTTGAAAATATCAAGAATGTGTGAATGTTTTAGGAAAACCTTATTCCTATTTGAATTGCTTCCATGCTTCCTAATCTTGATGGATGACCATACAGGGGTCTATGTTGGCTTCCACATTAATTTCAATCCATGTTTGCAAAGTGTGCTTTCCATTAAAACCACATCATGAACAACATGTGCAAATCATAATAAATAATCTAGGGTATCTTTGCAATTAGACTTGGATATGGACACCATTACAAGGTTATGTGCATCAAGGATGGCTCATGGAGCCACAAGCATGGCTAAGGAAGTAAAAAATGCTTTTTGATTTTATTATTCTTCCCAAGCTCAAGAGTAATGAATGAGTCCTCAAAGAAACATATGAGTTCTTTGTAGTGGTTCCTTGCAAATTTCGACTAGGAGACATGCACCATGAGTAGGTTTTGTTAAATGGAAATGGATTTCACGATTTAAACATGTTTTAGAGGGGAAATAAGGCCTTATACGTGAACTGAATATTCTTAAGCTCAAATTCCATGAACAACGCCTAAAAACCATGTCAGAAGCCCTCTCTAGGTAGTATTTGAGGTTTGAGTTGAATATGGATTCTATTACAAAGTCTTGACCATAAATAATGGGTCTTAAGTCCTTCGCCAAAGTTAAGAATGGAAAACAAGATCCTGAAGCCCTAAACCTTGCTTCATGCTTAGGATCCAAGGAACAATCCTTAAATAATCACATGGGACCTTTGTACAATATATTCACCTACATGTGACACCATGGATATATTATTTATGAACTAGGAGTGCTTCTCAAGGTTTAATCAAGTTGAAGGTAGGACAATAATTACCTTTCTTTTTCGGTGAAGCTTCTCATACTCAAGAGTTATGAACAACATCTACAACCTGTCAACCATATTTTAGGCTATAGTTCCATTAATGCATCCTTTAATAACTACATGGAACCCTATTATCTCTAGCCCATTAGAGGGATATGAGTGCCATGATTAAACCACAACATAGGCCCTAAACAATAATGTTTCTTGGGTCCACACTAACAATGCCTCTTAAGACCATGGTTGGTGTTTTTTAGCATTTGAGTGGATGCACATGCCATGAATATGTTTTACATTGTGGAAATGTGTCTTATCACCTAAATATATGGTTAAGGGGGGGAAAGGTGCTTCATCCCTAATTGAACCTTATTGAGCTTAAATTCCATGGTTAGGGGAGGAAAACACTTGCACCATATGACCTAAACATATCTTCTTGTTCCTAATTTCGACACCTACAACCCATAACATAACCACTCTTAGGGGATCTTATCCATAAATTGTTGTGGAGATTCCACTAGACAGTTCGTCATAACAAATATGATAATATTATATTAAAATTCTGAATTTTTACACAGTTACAATTTTATTATACTTCTAGATATGTAAATCTAGCTGTAATTAGTGCATGCATGAGAATTAAAATTATACATAAAAGTATAGAATGAAAAATAAGCTCACACACACACATAAGACACAAGATATGCTCTGGGAAATCCTTTCGAGAGAAAACCCAGCTAGAAGGTGAGGCCACTTCACTCTCTTTCTCTGTTTGGAAATGTGGTTACAGGTACAAAGAAGTAATGCCTGTGGCCCATGGGTTGCTACAATGTACAAATCCTCTCTATGTGCTCTACCTCCTCTCTCTCTTGGATATCTGTTCTTAACTATGGAACAAAATGCTTTCAAAAGAATGGAATGCCTCTTCCTCCTAGTGGCTCGGTTATAACACAACCCGATAGCCTACTAGTGGTTAAGTTTGACTACATCGACTCTTAAATAGAGTTACAACATAGACTCTTCTAGATTCTTTTACATCAAAATCACGTGGCTAGCCCCTTTTCCATGATTAATGGGGGCTAACGCGACATCCTCCTGAACTATAGGTGTGAAAATAGGAAGGTCAACTTCTAAGTGGAATAACTTTTGCATATGGACTCCGATTGACGTAATTCTTACGCCATTGGAAATATATCTATGTGTAGAATAGCATTGAAAGATGCTGCATTAAAGAGATAAGGTTTTACCCCCTCTAAAATTTCGTTTGATGCCTCAAAACGATCCCGTAAGGTTTCAGACCAAGTTTTTTCCAATCTCAGTCCTGCTTGTAAAAACGGTCGCGTGAGCTTATTCCTCCACTTTTCCCACTCCGAATGCATCAATATGGATGAAAACAATATAATGATCAAATACGGATCACACCTCCCCATTTTGAGAGAATTTTTGTCCCAAAAAGATTTTACTAAATGAGGTGAGGAAATTTTTCCTCCATCTTCTCTCTAGTGTACCATTTAGCTTTGCTTGGAAGTTGTCCCTTTAACCCAATTTGCGAAAGGTCATGTTGCTCCTGTCTTGTAGTTCTGGACCATTTCTGCAAAAATATATCTTCTGTCAACTCTTCCTGAGTGTCTGGTACCAAATCCTCCATAGAAGGTGGGACCTGTTCCTCTTCCTAATCTAACATGGAAGGCTCATAGAGTTTCAAGTTATCCACATTCACAATTGAGAAAATGTGTATATACAGTGGTAAAATGAGTTGATAGGCATTATCACCCACCTTTTCTAGTATCTCAAAGGGACCATATCTCAGAGCCTTGATTTTCCTACCAGGCCCCTACAACCTCTCCTTGTTCAACTATAGCCATACTCTATCTCCCACCTTGAATGAGTTATTTGTTTTGTGCTAATCATCCCTGGCCATATACTTCTATTGTGACTTTTGCAGTGTTTCTTGTACCTGTAGATGGATCTTCTTGATCCTCTCTATAAAATTTTCAGCCCTCAAAGCATCCCTTGTAAGATATTCCCTCACTCCTCCTTTTTGCCCATATTCAATATCCAAAGGTGAAGGTAGAAAATATCCTAAACAAGTTTCAAATGGGGACTTTCCTATAGAAGTGTGGATTTCTATGTCGTAAGAATGTTGTATATATACCAAATTTTCATCCCAAGTTTTCAGATGCTTCTAGTTGTATTCCCTCAGAAGCTGCACCAAAGTCCTGTTGACTACTTCTATCTTCCCATCTGTTTGTGGATGGAATGTTGTCGATCTCTTCAATTTTGTGTCCATATATTCCCACAATGTAGTTCAAAATGCACTGATAAATCTTGTATCCATGTTTGAAATGATGCGCCTTAGTATGCAAAAGTGCACCCATACCTGTCCAAAGAACAAGAACATGTAGTCATGTCCCTTCCTAGTTTTCGGTAAACTTTCCACAAATTCCATGGAAATTATTTGATCCGGATTTAAACAGGAACACAACAAATTACAGAGATAACCATAAATACAAAGATGCAACAGAAATAATACTTCATTTCATTAATGTAAAATACTGAAATATGCTTACAAACAGAAATGGAAATCAACCAGCTAGGGCGTTGGCAGCTTATCTCTGAGAAGAGATGTGGTGGCTACATGCCTATAAACTGTGTTACAATGAGGCTCGAAGGCCCATTTTTATTGAGAAATGATGGAAAACCCTAAACATCCAAAAACCTAACCCTAGGAGATGAAGTGCCAAACTATGGGCCCCGTTTTGGGTAAATTGGTACATCAACTTCTCGAGGTCGTAACTTTGGCATACGATCTTCGTTTGATGCGCACAATACCTCGTTAGAAATATCTATCCGAGGAATGACCAATGTTGCTCCCATTTTTCCCAAAAAATATCGTTTAGGGCCTCAAAACGACTCCGGAAGTTCAGGGCTCGAAAAATTTCTAAAAATATTAAATTGTGCTACAATTAAGGAAACTGGAAAACTAAAAGAGAGTTGTGGGGTTCCAAGTGGGATAGGTAGGTGGCCACCAACATACACCTGGATCATTCATGCCCCCTTAGGAAGAAATGGTCCCCATTGTGTTGAGTTCCTCCATGAGATGAGGAAGCTTTTGATAAACTTGGTCCCTAGTGAGCTGTTCTACAACCTCTGATGTGTCCAGTAATAGTGGGAAGCTTGGTTGAGGGTGGTCCACTTTGAACACTCGGTGCAAGCGAAGGAATGGGGGAATTCTGTGCTCCAAGCATTGTTTCCCATAGCCTTGGCACTGGTGTAAGGACCATATCAGAGTGGTTTGAGCTTCTCATGGGCTCTGGTAAGGAGTTCCTTCTACAGATGAAACCAGAATTTATCACCCACCTGAAACTTGTGTGGTACCTGATGCTAATCATGTCGCTGCTTGTACTTGGCATTTTCCAGAATTGAGTGGTGATAGATCGGCCCGTTGGGTAGAGGTGCTCTGGAAGTCAGATCAGATGACTACTTGACCTAACAATGCAACGAGACCCCTGTGGGTGAGGAGAAGATGTCCCTATCTTCTTTCATGATTGTATCCACATGCTTCTGCTACGTGGAGGAACCCTTCCCGGGGGCCATGGATGTGGCTATGATCTTCCCCTTACTTTGAGAGCAAACCAAATAGAAAATAAAATTCCTAGTCTGGGAGATGATCTTATTTCCTTTCTTAGCAGAGATCAAAGAAGTGGCGGTAGGTGGGGCTACCTCCGGTATCTTATATAGCGTATTACACAAATAAATAATAACAACGCGAGGCCTTGACTCATACACAACATGTCGCTTCCACAAGTATGGTTGGCCTAATAATACATCACAAACATCAAGCGGTGCAACATCACACAATACCTCATCTGTGAAGGGCTTGATACTGTAGGGAAGGCGGTACTGCTGGCGGACTCAGAGATCTCGTCCTTGGTGAAGCCACTCGATGTCGTATGGTTGCGGGTGTGGTGTGGTTGGTACTCCCAACCGCTTCACGAACTCTGCTGAAATGAGGTTATTTTGGCTCTTACTGTCAACAATGAACTGTAGCGGCGAACCCTTCACCTACATCTGTGAGTGGAAAAGACACCCCCCCTCCTCTGGATCTTCGGGCTCATTCTTTTGGACCTTGGCAGTGGCAAAAATAGCGTTGGGCTCCGCATCAATGATTTTCTTCCCTTTGTCATTCCCCTTGTCGGGTTCTAACTCAGGGTCAGAACATGCATCTGATTCTGAAGCCTTCAACTCGGCCACCAACGACTGCTTGGTCCGACACTCAGTTGTGTTATGAGTGGGGCTCTTATGGAAATCACACCACTTTCTTGTGTCCTGCTTTGACTTTGTGGTGTTGTTCTTTTCTTGCGGCTTCGATGGGTTGTCTTAGGTTACCCCGCCTTGGCTTTGTCTTTTGTCCTTCGGATTCATAGCTCCAAAGTCTCGCTTCTTTTTTTTTAAACTTCAACTTGATCTTGATAGTGTATCTGTACGCCGTACCGAGCGAGGAGATGTTTAGGAACTCCATCTTGTCCTGGATGTACCTGTGTAGGAAGCCGTGGTATTTGAGTACCAAATGCAGCTCATAATCCTTGATACCCAACTTTGTGCGAAGGGTATGAAAAATATTTGTGAACTTTAGCACATCTTGGTCCCTTCCCTGCCGTAACGTGGTCCATTTGATGTATTTGTCCTCATAGCTCTTGACAAGGTAGTACTGCTCCTTGATGGCATCTCGGAATGCATTCCAAGTGGGTGCGGCTGAAAGAGTGAGCCCATACTTTCATCCTTCTTCTCGCAATAGGTTTCCCACTAGTCTTTGATGTGGGGTGCTGCTTTGAGAAGTGCAAAAGTGATCTTTTCCAGTTTGGAAAAATCATGAACAAAAAAATAACCTTCTAGCAGATTTAACTATTTATCTATGGCATCTGCATTTATCTGAACCTCAAATATGGGGATTTCAAAGTTAACTTTTACCTTAAAGGGTGTGGCATTTCCAGAGTAGCTGTTGGAAGCAGATGTGTCACTCTTGGGTAGCTGCTGAAGGATCTGGGCAAGGTTTTCCATCATCGCGTTCCTTTGTTGCTCGAGGGATTCTTCGAGCAAAATTTTGATAGGATCTCCTGCCCCCTCGTCTTTATTTTCATCCGCCATGGGAGGTCATTGGGATTTGCGAGGCTAGTCTTGCAAAGGTTCGACCAATTCAAGCCCTAACTCCTTATATCCCAACCTCGTTGGGGACATGCAAAGAAAAACAGAGAAAGAGCAGACTGCTCGGATACCACTAGTCCGGATTTAAACAGGAATGCAAGAAATTACAGAGATAACCATAAATACAGAGATGCAACAAAAATAATACTTCATTTCATTAATGTAAAATACCGAAATATGCTTACAAACAGAAATGGAAATCAACCAGTTAGGGTGACGTAGCTTATCTCTGAGAAGAGATGTGGCGGATACATGCCTATGAACTGTGTTACAATGAAGTTCAAAGACTTATTTATTGTTGAGAAACAATGGAAAACCCTAAACATAAAAAAATATAACCCTATGAAATGAAGCGCCAAACTATGGGCCCCGTTTTGGGTAAATTGGTACATCAACTTCTTGGGTTGTAACTTTGGAATATGATCTCTGTTTGACATGCACAATACCTCGTTAGAAAGATCTATCCAAGGACTAAAAATTTGGGAAGAGGAATATCAATCCATGGGCCCATGTTGCTCCTAGTTTTCCCAAAAAACGTGGTTTAGGGCCTCAAAACGGCTCCGGAAGTTCAGGACCCGAAAAATTGTTAAAAATAGTAAATTGTGCTATAATTAAGGAAACTGAAAAACTGAAAGAGACAGTTGTGGTGGTTCAAGTGGGATAGGTGGGTGGCCACAAACATCCACCTGGATCATTATTTCCCAAGGATGAGTAGGTACAAGAAAGGGATAATATAGACCCCGTTTCTTGTTGCTAGGCTTGCTGGTATAACAAAACATGCATCCTCTTATGAACCTAGCTACCTTATCTTGCATCTTGGGCCAATACACATACCTCTGCAAGTTAGCCATAGTCTTCCCTACACCAAAGTCCCCTGCAACCTTAGAGGCGTGAGCCTCTCTCATAAGTTGCAGTCATTCACCTTTAGGAACACATAGCTTATCCAACCTGTAGAGTAACCCATCTTGGAGATGGTAGCCAATGGTGTTGTCACCATTGTGCACATGAATCTGCAACTTTTGATACACCTCCTTGAAGTCCCCATCCTCTGAATATGATTCTCTATATGCATCATGGGTGAATGTAACCATGTGCATAAGTTTCCCCAAAGCTGTGATCTTTGATGTGGGTGACCTTGAGAGCATGTCAACCAACTTGTTTGTGCTTCCCTTCTTATACTGGATCACCAAATGAAACTGTTGTAAAAACCTCATCCACTTGTAATTCCTAGTCTGCTGTAGCTTACTCTAGGCCTGCAAGTATTGTAACAACTGATGATCTATGCGGATTATTGTCTCCTTTCCCATCATATAGTGCTTCCACATATTCACTTCTTGCACCATGACATAGAGATCCTTGTTTTAGGTAGGGTAGTTAAGAACTGCCCCATGAAATACTTTAGAATGGTAGCAAATGGGCCTTCCTCCATGTGTCAAGACATCTCCCATAAAATACCCACTCACATCTGTCTCCACTTCAAGGGGCCTCTGCAAGTTTGGTAATTCCAGAACTGATGCTTGACTTGTATTCTTCTTTAGCTCCTCAAAAGCCTTCTTCTAACCTTTTCCCCACTGGAAACTCTTACCACTTGCTGTTATGGAATGGAGTGGTGCTGCTACCATTGAAAATGAGGCTATGAACTTTTTTAGGTACTATGCTTCACTAATGAAAATATTGACCTTAGAAACATTAGTAGGTACTGACCATTTCATGATGGCCTCTATTTTGGAAGCATAAATCTTTAGTTATCCTCTATTGATCACATACTCTAGATATATCAAAGACTATTGCGCAAAATCAAACTTCTTGATATTTTCTAGAATCTGGTTCTTCTTCAATGTTTCTAGCACCTGCATCAAATGTGAAATATGCTCTGCCCAAGTAGCATTATATACCAATATATCATCCAAATAGACAATAACAAATGAATCTATAAAAGGGTGCAATACATAATTCATTAATGTCATAAATGTAGCTGGTGCATTACATAGGCCAAATGGAATAACTAACCACGCATACAAACCTTCAACTATGCATCCTTATTTACCCATCCTAGTGGATATGGGTTTGGATGATCACGAACTTCCAGCCCCAACTTCTTGACCAACTCTGCTGCAATGATATTCACCTATGAACCTAAGTCAAACAAAGCATCAATCTTTGTCTTCTTGACCTATATCTTTATATGGAAGAGCTTGGTCATTTCTTTCTCTTCCTATTGCCGAAGGGAACTTAGATTCACCTCCTTCTGCACCGACGTACAAATTATCTTCTCATCCACGTTTGAGTTACTTTCAACTTGGTTGCTCAGATCCGTGGCCATGAGATTTTTCTTCTTGTTATCTTTCTTCTTGTTCTTCGAGTTTAGCTTTGGATGCAACTTCCAACATTTTTCCTTTGTATATCCATCAACATTGCAATGGTTTTTAGGATCTTTGCACTAGTGTGCTGCGGCTGCCATATTTTTATATTTTCCACTTTTTTGATTCTTCTTATCCCGCTTAGGAGTACATCTGGGCTCTTTGGATACCCAACATTATAGCCATCTTTCTAAATTCTGTGGTGTACTCTTGCACGCTTTTGTCCGACTTTTCTTGAAGTAATGCAACCAGATCCACTAGTCCTCCATGTACCCAATGGGATAAAACTGTGACTTAATGAGGGTTTTGAAATCTTCCCACTTAGTCACTGGAGGATCTCCCTCCAACCTCAGGGTTTCCGTGTGGATCTCCCAACAAGTCAGTGCATGGCCATCCAATTTCAACAATGCAAATGAGATTTTCTGTCCTTCCTCAATCCGATGGAAGCTGAAATAAACTTCGATTTGCTGCAACCAATGGTTTAGCTTAAGAGCATCGATCTCGTTGTGGTATGGCTTGATATCGACTTTGGCTTCCATTTTAAACAGGGATTGATTCACGACAACCGAACCTGGTTGATGATATTTTACACGTTCTTTCTTCGACTGGTTCTCCATTTCTCCCTCATATTCCAATCCCCGTTCAAATTTTCCCTCTGCATTTGAACCCCCATATTCTCCAAATATCCCCAGCTTGTTATTTAGGGGCGTCATGAGGAGGCTTACATTGTAGTTGATATTTGTGATTTGTTGTTCCAACCGCGAAAACCTCACCTCTACATGATCATGAGGTTTGTTTATAGATTCCTCGACCATGAATAGGGTTTTACAATTTTTGGCCATGCCGATCTAGATCCCTGTAATATCCACAAAATACCCAAAGTGTTGAAAAATGTAACTAGGTTTGGTGTTCATAATGACATGTAATTATGACTTTTGTAAATGATGTAATGAAGAAAATAAAACTATTATTGTAAGCCTTTCTTCATGGGTTCCATGGGCAAGTGATTTTATTTTAAATGGCTCCCATTGAGAGACTTATGATTTATCATTAGAGTCATAGAATTAATGTCATGTATGAAGAGCTCTTCTTAAGCATGTATATGAGTCAATAAAGGTGTCTAGAATCCCTCCAACAACAAGTGACTAGTTCCACTCTTCATTTCGGCCTTAAAATGAATAAGGATCTCATGTCGGCTCACAATATAGAGACATGTCTCTTCATACACTCAAGTCGGATTATTTATGATGGAAAACCACTATATATAATCATCAAGGTACTTCGCATTTCTTAAGTTCAGAAATTTGGATCATCCTCTGAATTCAGATGGGTAATAATAATATATAGTTAAGATCTCTAGAACATAGACTAATTCAGATGAAAGGAGTAGAAAGTAAAAATGGTGATGGAACAATGAAAAAGTGTAAGGGATAGATACATGTACAGTGACTCAAATATCTCTCTCTGAATTTTGGATGAGGCTACAGTCATTAAAGTTCAGATCTTTGAATTCGAATAGATAGAGGCAAAATGAGGTTTGGATACATCTTGTGTTTTTGGATGGGTAGTGGCAAGATATCTTTGTGGACACTACAATATAATGTTGTCTCATAGTAAAGGGAATTTGGATCCCTATGAGATTCATATCACAGAGAAGGGAGAACAATTCAGGTAGGTCAGCGAGGAGTGATGAAGAGACAACGAAATTTTGGAGCTATTGTTTAGTGTTGTATTATTGTGTCTTAGTGCTGTTGCAGAGGTCACATTTTGGAGACACTACATTGACATGTCTTGGTGCCATCTTTAGTGCATCTATAGATCGTTGAGGAGATGATATCAACGTTAAGTAGGTCGAAGAAGAAGAGGAATCAAGAATAAGAAAAGAGAAGAGAACTAGCGTCTTGGTCTTGGAGTGGCTTATAGGTCAAGGGTCTTGGTCTTGGCATTATTCAATTGGAATCTCTATAAGAAAAAAATGTGCAGGATTTCCTATCAAAGAGAGAGGTTTTGGCCCTGGCTAATAACCTGCTTGTTGTGTTCCTTGTCTATTTTGTTCATGCATTGGTTACTATTTGATGAAGAATAACACTAATAATCTAACATGAAGAAGATCTGAATCTAAACAAGTAAAAATCATTCACAAATAGTCACTAATCGAAGAGAAATCACCTAATGCCAATGCCCTAGATTTCTCAACATGGTATTAGATCTAAGGTTCTGTTGATGCCCCGAAAATCGTTGTATCAACATTGGGGGATAACCACCCGGTCCGGACCTTAATACAACTCCTTTCCTGTTTGGAATGGTGGCTCCGACTGGGGATAATGGGACCAGTTTCCCAGTAATAAATAAAAGGGGTGGATGAATTATTGATTGTCTAATCTAATGATAGGCGAATAACTTAATCTATCAATAAAATAAAAGAACTACTACTAATCCCGGGAACTATTGTACTTTGAAGTGTAGCGCTTGATGATCTATGTCTATTGACAGGCATATAGATGACTCCATCTAATAGACATGGACATTTATTCATTCAAGGATTACTTTGCTTAAATAGTTAAACAAAGTGATTAATGCAATATTGCTACACTTATCATTTATATCATCGATACATATATGATCAAAAGAAAAGCATACCATAAACGTCCAATAGTGGAGGGAATAAAGAAATGCTATTAAAACACATACATATATTCGATAATAGCAAAGGCGACCAAATGACAATTCATATAAAAAGAATGAATTCAGACATAGATAATAGTACCATATGAGCTGCTAGTCACTCCCAATAACAATCGCTATTTGAGATTCTTCTTCCAACGCAGAAATACTTTCAAACAAAGACAGTAGTGCACATTTGCATAAAAGATTCCTTGCCAAAATTAGAATAATTGGTCCAATTTTATAAAAGAATATGCCTGAAGTACAGTAGTGCAACTTCAGGCTTTAAGTCATGTACAAAACTTTACGACCCTTTCCAAAACAATGAAAGGGTTTATAAATACTTAATTAAGCTAACTATCTATGAAACTGAAATCCTACTTAATTGGTATCAATTGATCTAGAATATCTCCTTCACAGCAATCTGGCAGTCGGCGGCATGAATCATCATGTAGGCTGTTTGCCTTTAAACCTGAGCTGACATATCGCAAGCATTGGCTCCACTTCGGGCGGTCTGTTGAGGCGAGAGTTGAGCTGGGCGGCATAGGTAGCATCCTGAATATCGGGAATAATATACCCGATTTCATCTGTAAGGCATTTGAGGGCAGCTCTTTGGCTGTGTGGTTTGACTAAGAAGAACCAATAGGCATCCCATGTTAAACTGTTAATTCCAGCGATTAATCTCCCATTTTTCTCTAGTTCTGGATAACATGACTGCTCCAATGTTTTCGCCGCTGTCAATTTACCTGGAGTGCATTGGGAAATCATGTTAGACAAGTAGAGAGTATTATTAACCAATTCAACCAAGTTACTTGTGGTTGATTTGCATCTTGAAATTGCCCTCTCTGCTTTCATTAACTGGGACCGCCATTCTGTAAATAATATTTCCTTATGTGATTCTAAAATCTTTGGTAAATTAGCCGCCTGTCCCTAATCGGTATCTTGCCACTCAAGAAAATCAGTTAATGTTTCATCGGCTTGATCCAAGTCTGTTCTAGATTTTTCTGATTTTTTACTTATTGATGTCGTCAAATCGCATAATGGTTCCGCCTGGGCGATTTGTTGACATAAAAGCTTGATCTATGTTATTAATGCCTTATTTATCTGTAATGCTTCTGATTTGAATTCGGCTATCTGTGGAAGATTCTTTGTCTTCTCAAGCTGGGATGATAGTTGAGCAATCTGCTCATCTTTTAACTTCAACATTTGTTCATTTTCCACCTTTAGTTGTGCCAATGCCTCAGACAACTCTTTCTGCTTCTGGACTGCGTTGTGATCAATCCTCTGTTTCTCTTCCTGCAATTATTGAGTTAATTGATTATTTATTTGCTATTGTGTTAACAATTTCCGTTCTGCCTGCTCTGCCTTCTGCTGTACTTCTGATAGTTGCGCTTGCAATGAAAAGATCTCCTGGTCTTTTGTTTTTAATAGAAGACTCACCTCTGATGCCTTATCTATTGTTGCTGCCAAATAGGCTCCAGCATATTGTGATAGTTTTGTTAGGTCATCAGAGGGGTCAAATTCCTCCTTCCAAACCACATTGCCCGTGACCGCTTGTTCTGGGAATAGGGAAGGTTGATTAGTCCTTCTCCTCTTCCTCTGTCGTTTTACCACAACTTTGTGTCTTGGGCTATAGAAGACATCCAAGGGAGGAATTTCTTCTATCTGCAAAATAATTTGATCGGAAGGATCCTTTTGGATTATCTCTACTTCTTTTGAACTGGGTAGGCTGCTGGTTCCACTTGGAACCTGTTTTGAGGTGGTCTCTTGTGTATTTGCCGCTTTTGAAGTTTCGGTGTCCTTTGAGCACTCAAGATTACTGATAATTGAATCGAATTGCTGCCATTCCTGGAGCAATTTGGGATCAATTTGAGTATCTACATTTACCTCTATGCTGCTCTGTTCCTACTCTTTAGTCTGGGTTTCCTCTTGCACTTTCTTCTGTTCTTTTGGTGTAACTGGAGGTTCCTTAGTATGTCGTTGTTCAGGCTCGCTTGATTCTGTTACTGGGGTTGTCGCTAACAGATCTAGAGGCAGAGTTTACAACCTCTGTTCTCTAAGTCTGTTGAATTCAACTAACCCTTCATCTTTGTATTCCATTATGGCCAGCGATCTAACTTGATACATTGATTCAACTGAGGAGAACAGGTCATCAAACTTATCCTCTTTATGGTCAAACTTTGTCAATTTGGCCTGTTCAAGTGCATTATATGCGACTTTGTTGGGATCAAATCGCCTATTAGGGAGAGTTGCTAGAGTTAATGACTCCATCTTCATAGCTTCTTTCTCTGCATGTTTAAAATCATGCAAAGTGTAGACACCACATCTCAGGGGAAAAGAGGGCCAGACCTGCTTCTTATTTTTCTTTAGAGTTTGTGTAACTCCTTCGGAAATAATCTGATAGGCTATCTCCCTCGCCAGCAGTTTATCAGGTATGTACAAAGGAAGGACATGAGGTTCGGCTTGGTTGCCGAAAATTCTTATATAAGTAAAGTTTTCCTCTCTGAACCATCTTCCTATTGATGTCAAATCAATTCCTGCTTGGTAAGAAATTTTGGGAGCAGGTTTATTAAAAATAGAGTAATGAATGGGTAACATGAAGCCATTGCAGACTTGGTATAAATGGTGCTTATAGGAAGTTTTCCACAATTTTTGATGGTATATGTGAATAGGCGTGGGGTCTTGTGCAGTCCACCTCCAGCCGAGCACGAGAAATTTAGAATTAAAACACAGGGTATCTAGTATATAAGCACTGTAGTAGAATGGGGGAATAAGCCTTTCGGTGACGCGGATTTTAGTTCTAAAATCAAGAACTGTTGTTGCTAGCTTATCTAACAGTATAAGTGCCCAATCCATTATTTCACTATTACATGCTGCTTCCATCAAGGGAACCATTTCTATAGTGAAATTAGCGGAATCGTGCAACCCCCACAATCTACACATCATTATCCCAGCATAACAATAAGGAGAACATAAGGAATCAACAGAGTACTTACCGGAAGTTTCATGCTTGTGTTTCACCGGATTTTGCCTCCAATCCCAAATGGGTTCGGATTCAGTTTCGTTCTCACTTCGGAATTTCTCCAGAAATGCCTTGTTGTACTTCTTCTCTGGCTCAGGAAAATGATACATTTGCCTCAAATCTTTAGCCTGAAATGAACCGAAGATTCTCCCATCTCTGGTGCAGAAGGTTCTGTTTGTGATTGGGATTTCCTCAATTGCCCACCTCACTACATCCGTATATGGGAGAATTTGTTCCCGAGCCGCTATCCGATGAAGGAAAGAGTCGGCTAAGTCCTTTAAAGTACCATCATATTTTCGATTGGTATCCGCTGTGGCTTGTACCGTTGTCACCTTTGGTTCTTCGGCCTCAATCAAATTATAGGTACTTTTCCAAGTAGTTCTGCCGAGTCCTGAACATGTATTATCGGATATCAATCCTTTCTTTTTAGTTCCTGGATCAACGACGACTTGTCCTGTGGCTGGTGAAGCGGAAGCGATTGCAGTTTTCTTAGACTTCTTCCCCATTTTGCTTGAATCTATTACTTCGGAAGAATTCTGCACAGGAGTGAAAATAAGCGTAACACAGAGAATTGGTAGCGAAAACCAAATACGAGCGAGATATATTGATCAATGCACGATGAAGGATTAACTTAAAGTGGCTGCGGATACAATTTGTGAAAAGATTTTTAAGCTTACTATTTCATTAAATGGCCGTTAAAACCTGCCAATCCTTTAAATGCCCATCATATCGTTTATCGGCCGAATGATTTGTTTAAGCGTGCCTTGGATGTTTTGGTGGTTGAGCGCAGGTGAATCACTGTTTGAAAGATAAGGCTTTTAATACGAATTAATCGTAATATCCCTGCTTTAACACTTTTTGAAGTTTGCGCTTTTGGCTTTATCGCAATCAAGCGTCAGGGGAAAACTTAAATCTTTATATTGGCAACTTTTGGAATCCCCGATCGCCGATAGTGATATCGCATCGCATCGGGAGTATTAACTGGGGCACTTTAAAAAGCATGCATGGTATATCCTCGATCGTCGATAGCGATATCGCATCGCATCGGGGCGGATGGGACTTTATCGCATCGCATCGGAGCGAAAGGCACTTTTGTTATGGGAACTTATGATTGTCAATATCCGATAGCCTATTGCATGTTATCGCGTCAGAGCAAACCAATGGGTTTTTAAGTTATCCCTCCTTTGTCATTGCGATATGCGATTTTTCCTTGCGATCGCTTTATTGCAATGATAAAAGATTAATCATTTATATTATAAGACCAAATAATTGGTTTGTCAAAAAGGTTTTTGTAATGTTTTCATTTTGTTTTCGGGCCTTTTTGAATAATACAAAGTTGATACCAATTAAAATAAAAAGGGACCCATTTCATATTATAGTTTTGTGAATAAAAATGATATGAAATGGGGGGTTGTTGTAGAGCACAACAATTGGCGATTCGCTGGAAGAAACAGTTATCTCTGAAAAGTATGGAAATACTTAAACTTTTTCAAAATAGAGTTCTAATCAAAGGGGAAAATTCTAATATAACTAGGTATATATGCATTCCGAGTAAAATGAAACTATCTTTGCTAATTTCCTCTCTTGTTTAAAATTAGATACATTCTAAGTTTTAAATTGGCCTCTATTGGTTGATAATGATAAAATAGAAAACCTTTCCAAATCAGCTTTTAGAATTGACTCCTTTGTCATAGGTAGAGCCTCTGCTGCCAGCAAACATTCATAGTTTCGACCAAGCTATTGTCCATTGTCCCATTCATTTCAGAGTATGATTAATAGAATGAATTCAAAATATGCTTTTCATATTTTGCGTTTCTTTTCTACTTCTCTGTTATTTTGTAAGATAAAAAGCCATTGTCCTGGTTTGGTGACCAGCTAAGTGACAATGCCATTCACTGGTAGTAATTTAACCGAACAAACTGGCTCGTGATGAGACCCCTTGTCTTATAATTCTAAGCCATTACCCTGTTTTGGTATGCAGTATTGGTAATGTCGGTTAAACTATTTCCCTATGATCATGGTAAGCAGGCTTGTAATAAGACGTCTTATCTTTTATATCAAATGTTTTAGAATTACACTCTGAGTAATCATAAGCTTTGGTGAGTGGGATGGACAATTTTCTCCTTAAGAGTAAATGGATGACAAGGTAAGAGTTGAAGATGCTGAAGTTGGATTAGTTCCTATTTTGATATTGATAACCCTTTTTGTGACCAATCTGAAAACATAAAATGATTTACAATATTTCTAAACTTTGAGAAGCGTTCACAAAAATTGAAGTGTGGTTTTAGAATGCAATTACACCTAGTTTCCTAGAAATTATCCCTTTCGTTTAAGACTTCTATTATTTTAAAAGTAAATATCAACCCTACTTATTTTGAGCAACTTTCAAGTACAGCAAAGGTCAATGGAAGATACTTCACAACTTTATTTTCTAATGATCCTACAAACTATAAAATTCTAAAAAAAGGAGAAGGGGTTACCTTCTCAATTGAAGAATTTCTTTAAGATAAGGCCATTAACAGGGAGAGAATCTCTCAAACCTGATAAATCTTGTAATATGAAGGTCGAATGGCCTATCTTTTCACAGATCTGAAATGGCCCAAGCCACATCTTCTGGAACTTGGTGTGTTTTCCCTTGTCCTCATGGGCTTTGTCCCATTTCAGAACTAAATCACCGACTTGAAATTGTTTTGAACTGGATGAGACTGAATCAAAGGATGGCTTGATGCTTTGCTGATGTTTTGCATGAATAACCTTGGCTTTTTCTCTTTCCTCTTCTAATTTTAAAATTTGGTCATGTCTAAGTTGAATAGAAGAAGAAGGGTTTTCCTCAGTAAACTGAACTAGGGCTAGAGAAGGAAGGACAAGATTTGTTGGTAGCACTGCTTCTTTTCCATACACAAGGTTGAACGGAGAAGAACCTATGGAAGCCTTCTGCGTTATCCTATCAGCCCATAGTGCAAATATTAAGGATTTATGCCATTTTTTATGATTCTGTTCGATAGTTCGCTTAATAATTTTAATCAGATTTTTATTTGTAGAATTTGCTAAACCATTGCCCTGGGGATAGTAATTAGCATAATATTTTAATTTAAATCCTCTTTTAATAGCGAAATCAAACATAGCATTGCTTGAGAAGTAAGATGCATTATTAAAAACAAGAGCATTTGGGACACCAAACTTGGTAATGATGAATTGATCTATGAATTCAATAATTGCCTCAGCATTTGTTGTCTTCAAAGGGATTGCTTCAACCCACTTAGTAAAATAATCAGTAGTATTAAGGATATACTTATGCTATTTGGAAGAATGTGGAGTGATTTCTCCAATGATATCCAATCCCCATTGCTCAAATGGTTGTTCAATGTTGACTGGTTGCAAAGGGAAAGCTGGTTTTCTTTGTCTTCCACTAGAAGTTTGACAATTTCGGCATTTCCTTACATATTCATGAGCATATCTAAACAGGGTGGGCCAGTAATATCCAGCATGAATGATTTTGTGGGCTGTTGTATCAGCTCCAAAATGTCCTCCTGCTGGTCCATCATGTAATTCCTGCAAGACCTTTTGTGCTTTAGGTTTTTCTAGGCATCTTAATAAGATTGAATCATAATTTTGCCTAAAAAGCACATCATCAATAATTGTGAAATTTTTTGCTTTTAATCTAATGGCCCTTTTGTTTTTGTAAGATAGGTTAGGAGGTGCATATCCATTTTTCAAATAAAAGATTAAGTCAACATATTGTGATTCAGAATCAGTAATACTTATCTGGTTTATTTCTTCGGTTTGATCTGTATCACCTGATTCTGGAATGTTGGATGCTCCTGCCAACAACCTGCAAAAACCTTGGCCTCTAAAAATCTTTGCTGGTTTAATTTCTAAATCATATTCTTGAAGCGCTGTAACCCAATTTGCCCTTTTTTCACCTAGTTCCCTTTCAATTAATAGTTTCCTTACTGCAGGAAAAGGAACTATAACTTTTGTATGGGCTTTTAAAAGGAAGGGTCTGTAATGTTTGACAGCTTTATATACAGCAAAGGCTTATTTTTCTACTTCGGAATAATTCAATTCAGCACCCTGAAGATTTGAACTATAGAATGAAATGGGTGCTTCCGAATTGTGATCGTTAATCTGTGTGAGTACTGCTGCATAAGACAAATCGGATGCGATAGTATACAATGTGAAATGATTAGAAAAATTAGGGGTATTTAAGGTGGGGGCATTAATTATTGATTGTTTGATTAAATCAAACGCTTCCTTTTCTGCTGATCCCCACTTAAAGACTGAATTTTTCTTAATCATAGTTTGAAGTGGCAAAATGATTTGAGAAAAGTCTGGAACGAATCTTTTGACAAAATTGATTTGGCCTAAAAATGACTGCATGGATTTTTTATTATGAGGGAAAGGGATTTCAGAGATTTCTTTGATCCTATCGGGATCAATATAAATGCCATCTTTAGAAACAATAAAGCCTAAGAGCTTCCCTTGGTCAAGAGCGAAGAAGGATTTTTTAGGGTTAAGTGAAATACCATACCTTTTGCAGAGTTGAAAGATTTGATTTAAATCATGCAAATGATTGGATTTCTCTTTAGAAAATACAGTAATACCGTCTAAGTAGATGACTACTGTTTTGTTAATCAACCCTTTAAAAGCTATATCCATCGCTCTTTGGAACATGGCTCCTGCATTAATAAGTCCGAAAGGCATTTTCTGATACGCATATGTTCCCCATTTTGTTCTGAATGTGGTTTTGAGTTGGTCATTAGGATGGACCAAGACTTGGTTATATCCTGAAAAACCGTCTAGAAAGGACATTAACTCAGAGCCTGCCACTGATTGGAGTATCTGCTCCATAGTAGGTAATGGGAAATTATCTTTTATGCTCGCCTTGTTCAAATTTCTGAAATCTATACAAATCCTGATGTCGCCATTTTTCTTTATGACTGGCACCATATTGGAGACCCAGTTTGAGTGCCGAACGGGAAAAATAATCTTAGCTTTCAAGAGTTTATTAAGTTCAGATTTTATTTGACTCTCTAAGTTCGGATATACTTTTCTCAACTTTTGCTGAATTGGTTTCTGTTCAGGAAGCATTGGAATGGTATGCTGGATGATGGATGTATCATACGTCTTTAAATCATCATATTTCCAAGCAAAAACATGTTTATTTTTTCGTAACAGTCTAATGAATGCTTCCTTCTCTTCCGTGGAAAGTCCTAATCTGAAATTAATGTTTTGAGGAGTTTGCTCAGTGCCAAGGTTTATCAATTCAAACCTTAAGGTAGAACTTTGGAGCTTTGTATTGGTCACAGGTTTAAACCTGTCTTTAATATCATATAGATCCTCAAGCTTCACCACAGGCTTTGGGATTGAATTCTCCTCGAGTTTACCTCTCATTTGAAGGTCATGCTCGTTTTCCTCAATGATTTGATCATCATAGGACTTTTCGGAAGTTAAAAACTGTAAAATGTCTTCATCGTGGTTGAATACTCTCCAATTAGTGACATTGTCAGGAATTGATGGCCTAAAAAGTAATTCTACTGAAAATCTATCTGGGCTATAGTCTTCAGAAGGTAGGAGCTTGGAAGCAACATTGGCTAGCAGGTCGGCTGCCGAATTTTGAGACCTGGGAATGGAAGAAATATTGAATGCCGAAAAGTGGGAGGTGAGTTCCTGTACCAGCGACTGATAATGTTTGAGATGGCTAGAAAGACAATGAATTGTATTCCTTACCTGTTTAATAATGATTTCAGAATCTCCAAACAATTTCAAATATTGGACCTTGAGGCCAATAGCTTTATATAGTCCTTGGACTAACGCTTCGTATTCTGCTATATTATTCATGCATTCAAACTCTAACCTACAGGACAGCATTGTTTTTTCTCCTTGCGGGCTAATCAAAATACATCTTGCTCCTGAGCCCTCACTAGACTTGGACCCATCGAAATATAATGACCAAAATAAAGAAGTATTAACAATTTTATTTACAGTTTCTTCAGTATCATTAAAACATCTTGACCTATCAGTTTGTGAATAATTTTCGATCTGAGATGTAGAATGGTTTACTGAGAAAGGAGATGGTTGGGCAGCGAAATTGCCAAAGAATGACTCTGATGAATAATTCCCCAAAATGTTGTTATTAAATGCTATTGGTTGGTTTTCTTGTTCAAATTATGTAACTGTATGGGTCATATGCTTTTCCCGATCGATTTTTATTTGATTTGGTTTACCCTTATAGGGAAGCCACATATGGGACCAATCGGTAGAAATATACCCATGTAGTTTTTCAGACCAATCCCTACTCAAGATCAAACCATAAAATTCAGGTATATCGGCGATCAAGATATCAATTCTTTGTACTACTCTAGGATCAGCAGATAGCCTGATAGTTACGGAGTTGATTTCTCCCAAAACCTGTACTTTAGTCCTGTCCAACTGCACAATATGAATAGCGGACTTTTGGGGTTCAATGTTCAGTTTGGAACAAACTGAAGCTGGCATTATATTAGAGGATGCCCCTGAGTCAATCAAACAGTTGTGCAGGTTTCTATTGTAGATCTCATAGGTTAGAAGGAAAGGTGGAGTATGAGAATTTGATCTATCTCCTATCAGAACTGCATCAGTAGCTTCGACCATACCAGAAGGTGGTTGACCTGTATCATTTGTAGCTTTAGCACTAGGAAGGGGTGAAGTAGGAACAACATTTAATTCTTTGAGAAGCAATTTTTGCTGATGTTTCAATTTACTAAGTTCAAACATGGTGATGTTTGCCTTAGTCTTTTTCATGTCATCAACAATATTGTAATCCATTGAATCAGACACTACCAATGTCTTAGATGTTGATGGGATTGTTGAGGTTGAAGGTTGGTTTTGTGGAACTGTTACAGGTGGCTTTTTCAGGGGTACCTTTTCCTTTGTTGTAGCAGCACCTGCACTTCTTTTCTTCGAAGTTGTCTGAACAGGTTCGGAGGTACCTTTACTCCTGGTAGTGACAGGAAACGCTTCTTCTTCGTTTTCTGTATCGGAGTTAGGAAATATAAAATCCCACATTCCATGACATTCAACAACTTCCTCTTCTTCATCAGTTGGTGAAGCTGTTTCTTCTTCTCCTTCTTCAAGATCTGAATCTGCATTAGATATAACATTCGGTGGTTTTGATTCAGTTTTCTTGTAATTCCTAAAGGGTCTTTTGGTTGAGGTTTCAACTACCTGTTTTTTGATTTCAACCATTTCATTTGACATAGTTTTGAGGACTTTTTGTAGACCCTCCATGTCATATGGATCTTTAGGGGTTTTCTTCTTTGAATCATCTTTAAACGAAACTTTTTTGGTTTTTCTATCTTCAAGAGCAGCTTTCTTCTCTAGAGCATTAATACGTTTCTCCACAACAAGTGCTTCTTTCATGTTTTTAGCTAAAGTTGGTTTTTCAGCCCTGTCTACAAAAATAGCTATATTGGCAGGTAGGGCAGTTATATACCACCCACTTCGGATTTTCTCACTTGGTTTGGAGGCCGTTGGGATTTTATTCAAGAGTTTATTGAATCGTGCATTAAATTCTTTAATTGGTTCCCTATGCTCTATCCTAAGATTGGAGAGATCATTTATTAGTGTAGCCAAAGACCTATCATCACCATACTTAGTAAGAAACTATTCTTGGCAAGTCGTCCAACTGGTAATGGAACCAGAAGGTAAAGAAAAATACCAGGATCCTGCTGATCCTTGCAAGGTATAAGGGAAAAGCCTAACGACAACATCTTGCTCTGTTACTCCCTTCAAATTAACTGCCAACATGAAGTTATTAATATGTTCCTTAGCTTGTGTTCCATCATCTGGGTTAAACTTGGGTAGCCATTTTTCAGGTGCATCAGGTAATGCATGCAATGGAGCAAGCATATTGACTGCACCAGGCCTGGTCCATGGATCTGCCATTGTAACCGCAGTAGTGGATGATATTACCGTTGAACTTACAAAAGTTTGGGAAGGAGTTGATATTAAGGATTGCGTAGTTTGGGATGTTGCAGTTGCTAATCCCTGATGAACAACAATGTGTGATGAGGAAGTGGATGGTTGACTTCGCACGAGGGAAGGTGAGATGGAGGATGTGGATGAAATTTCTTCAGTGTCAGATCCTTCAGTGTTTTTCTTCGCCTTTTTCCTTTTGGGTAAAGGGAACTCAGTAGGTTCAATACCGAGCTTTCCACTCTGAAGTCTGGTGAGAGGGTGAGGTAAATTAAACTGCGAAGTCACACTGCTTTGAGATACTTCAGATTTCTGTGGTGATATCGAGAAGCTCTGAAGTTTGTGGATAAGAGACTGGACTTCAGGAGATTCAAGACTTAGTTGTTTTGGAGTATGATGAGTTTGAGCAGTGGTAGTTGATTCCTCTTCTTCTTGTTTGGATACTGGAGAACCAGCATGCAATTGGGAAGTACGAGGTGATGCAGAGGGAGAATTACTCTTAGAATGGTTTGTAGATTTGGGTTTGCCTGCCATTCACAGTTGATGCCCTCCTTCTAGCGCTAAAAATGTTGATGCTCCGAAAATCGTTGTATCAACATTGGGGGATAACCACCCGGTCCGGACCTTAATACAACTCCTTTTCCGTTTGGAATGGTGGCTCCGACTGGGGATAATGGGACCAGTTTCCCAGTAATAAATAAAAGGGGTGGATGAATGATTGATTGTCTAATCTAATGATAGGCGAATAACTTAATTTATCAGCAAAATAAAAGAACTACTACTAATCCCGGGAACTATTGTACTTTGAAGTGTAGCGCTTGATGATCTATGTCTATTGACAGGCATATAGATGACTCCATCTAATAGACATGGACATTTATTCATTTAAGGATTACTTTGCTTAAATAGTTAAACAAAGTGATTAACGCAATATTGGTACACTTATCATTTATATCATCGATACATATATGATCAAAAGAAAAGCATACCATAAACATCCAATAGTGGAGGGAATAAAGAAATGCTATTAAAACACATACATATATTCGATAATAGCAAAGGCGACAAAATGACAATTCATCTAAAAAGAATGAATTCAGACATAGATAATAGTACCATATGAGCTGCTAGTCACTCCCAATATCAATCGTTATTAGAGATTCTTCTTCCAACGCAGAAATACTTTCAAAAAAAGACAGTAGTGCACATTTCCATAAAAGCTTCCTTGCCAAAATTAGAATAATTGGTCCAGTTTTATAAAAGAATATGCCTGAAGTACAGTAGTGCAACTTCAGGCTTTAAGTCATGTACAAAACTTTACGACCCTTTCCAAAATAATGAAAGGGTCTATAAATACTTAATTAAGCTAACTATCTGTGAAACTGAAATCCTACTTAATTGGTATCAATTGATCTCTAATATCTCCTTCACAGCAATCTGGCAGTCGGCGGCATGAATCATCATGTAGGCTGTTTGCCTTTAAACCTGAGCTGACATATCGCAAGCATTGGCTCCACTTCGGGCGGTCTGTTGAGGCGAGAGTTGAGCTGGGCGGCATAGGTGGCATCCTCAATATCGGGAATAATATACCCGATTGCATCTGTAAGGCATTTGAGGGCAACTCTTTGGCTGTGTGGCTTGACTAAGAAGAACCAATAGGCATCCCATGTTAAACTGTTAATTCCGGCGATTAATCTCCCATTTTTCTCTAGTTCTGGATAACATGACTGCTCCAATGTTTTCGCCGCTGTCAATTTACCTGGAGTGCATTGGGAAATCATGTTAGACAAGTAGAGAGTATTATTAACCAATTCAACCAAGTTACTTGTGGTTGATTTGCATCTTGAAATTTCCCTCTCTGCTTTCATTAACTGGGACTGCCATTCTGTAAATAATATTTCCTTATGTGATTCTAAAATCTTTGGTAAATTAGCCGCCTGTCCCTGATCGGTATCTTGCCACTCAAGAAAATCAATTAATGTTTCATTGGCTTGATCCAAGTCTGTTCTAGATTTTTCTGATTTTTTACTTATTGATGTCGTCAAATCGCATAATGGTTCTGCCTGGGCGATTTGTTGACATAAAAGCTTGATCTGTGTTATTAATGCCTTATTTATCTGTAATGCTTCTGATTTGAATTCGGCTATCTGTGGAAGATTCTTTGTCTTCTCAAGCTGGGCTGATAGTTGAGCAATCTGCTCATCTTTTAACTTCAACATTTGTTCATTTGCCGCCTTCAGTTGTGCCAATGCCTCAGACAACTCTTTCTGCTTCTGGACTGCGCTGTGATCAATCCTCTGTTTCTCTTCCTGCAATTGTTGAGTTAATTGATTATTTATTTGCTGTTGTGTTAACAATTTCCGTTCTGCCTGCTCTGCCTTCTGCTGTACTTCTGATAGTTGCGCTTGCAATGAAAAGATCTCCTGGTCTTTTGTTTTTAATAGAAGACTCACCTCTGATGCCTTATCTATTGTTGCTGCCGAATAGGCTCCAGCATATTGTGATAGTTTTGTTAGGTCATCAGAGGGGTCAAATTCCTCCTTCCAAACCACATTGCCCGTGACCGTTTGTTCTGGGAATAGGGAAGGTTGATCAGTCCTTCTCCTCTTCCTCTGTCGTTTTACCACAACTTTGTGTCTTGGGTTATAGAAGACATCCAAGGGAGGAATTTCTTCTATCTGCAAAATAATTTGATCGGAGGGATCCTTTGGGATTATCTCTACTTCTTTTGAACTGGGTAGGCCGCTGGTTCCACTTGGAACCTGTTTTGAAGTGGTCTCTTGTGTATCTGCCGCTTTTGAAGTTTCGATGTCCTTTGAGCACTCAAGATTACTGATAATTGAATCGAATTTCTACCATTCCTGGAGCAATTTGGGATCAATTTGAGTATCTACATTTACCTCTATGCTGCTCTGTTCCTGCTCTTTAGTCTGGGTTTCCTCTTGCACTTTCTCCTGTTCTTTTGTTGTAACCGGAGGTTCCTTAGTATGTCACTGTTCAGGCTCGCTTGATTCTGTTGCTGGGGTTGTCACTAACAGATCTAGAGGCATAGTTTGCAACCTCTGTTCTCTAAGTCTGTTGAATTCAACTAACCCTTCATCTTTGTATTACATTGTGGCCAGCGATCTAACTTGATACATTGATTCAGCTGAGGAGAACAGGTCATCAAACTTATCCTCTTTATGGTCAAACTTTGTCAATTTGGCCTGTTCAAGTGCATTATAGGCGACTTTGTTGGGATCAAATCACCTATTAGGGAGAGTTGCTAGAGTTAATGACTTCATCTTCGTAGCTTCTTTCTCTGCATGTTTAAAATCATGCAAAGTGTAGACACCACATCTCAGGGAAAAGAGGGCCAGACCTGCTTCTTATTTTTCTTTAGAGTTTGTGTAACTCCTTCGGAAATAATCTGATAGGCTATCTCCCTCGCCAGCAGTTTATCAGGTATGTACAAAGGAAGGACATGAGGTCTGGCTTGGCTGCCGAAAATTATTATATAAGTAAATTTTTCCTCTCCGAACCATCTTCCTATTGATGTCAAATCAATTCCTGCTTGGTAAGAAATTTTGGGAGCAGGTTTATTAAAAATAGAGTAATGAATGGGTAACATGAAGCCATTGCAGACTTGGTATAAATGGTGCTTATAGGAAGTTTTCCACAATTTCTGATGGTATATGTGAATAGGAGTGGGGTATTGTACAGTCCACCTCTAGCCGAGCACGGGAAATTCAGAATTAAAACACAGGGTATCCAGTATATAAGCACTGTAGTAGAATGGGGGAATAAGCCTTTCGGTGACGCGGGTTTTAGTTCTAAAATCAAGAACTGCTGTTGCTAGCTTATCTGACAGTATAAGTGCCCAATCCATTATTTCACTATTACACGCCGCTTCCATCAAGGGAACCATTTCTATAGTGAAATTAGCGGAATCATGCAACCCCCACAATCTACACATCATTATCCCAGCATAACAATAAGGAGAACATAGGGAATCAACAGAGTACTTACCGGAAGTTTCATGCTTGTGTTTCGCCGGATTTTGCCTCCAATCCCGAATGGGTTCGGATTCAGTTTCGTTCTCACTTCGGAATTTCTCCAGAAATGCCTTGTTGTACTTCTTCTCTGGCTCAGGCAAATGATACATTTGCCTCAAATCTTTAGCCTGAAATGAACCGAAATTCTCCCATCTCTGGTGCAGAAGGTTCTGTCTGTGATTGGGATTTCCTTAATTGCCCACCTCACTACATCTATATATGGGAGAATTTGTTCCCGAGCCGCTATCCGATGAAGGAAAGAGTCGGCTAAGTCCTTTAAAGTACCATCAGATTTTCGATTGGTATCCGTTGTGGCTTGTACTGCTGTCACCTTTGGTTCTTCGGCCTCAATCAAATTATAGGTACTTTGCCAAGTAGTTCTGCCGAGTCCTGAACATGTAGTATCAGATATCAATCCTTTCTTTTTAGTTCTTGGATCAGCGACGGCTTGTCTTGTGGCTGGTGAAGCGGAAGCGATTGCAGTTTTCTTAGACTTCTTCCCCATTCTACTTGAATATATTACTTTGGAAGAATTCTGCACAGGAGTGAAAATAAGCGTAACACAGAGAATTGGTAGCAAAAACCAAATACGAGCGAGATATATTGATCAATGCACGATGAAGGATTAACTTAAAGTGGCTGTGGATACAATCTGTGAAAAGATTTTTAAGCTTACTATTTCATTAAATGGACGTTAAAACCTGCCAATCCTTTAAATGCCCATCATATCTTTTATCGGCCGAATGATTTGTTTAAGCATGCCTTGGATGTTTTGGCGGTTGAGCGCAGGTGAATCACTGTTTGAAAGATAAGGCTTTTAATACGAATTAATCGTAATATCCCTGCTTTAACACTTTTTGAAGTTTGCGCTTTTGGCTTTATCGCAATCGAGCATCGGGGGAAAGCTTAAATCTTTATATTGGCACCTTTTGGAATCCCCGATCGCCGATAGCGATATCGCATCGCATCGGGAGTATTAACTGGGGCACTTTAAAAAGCATGCATGGTATATCCTCGATCGCCGATAGCGATATCGCATTGCATCGGGGCAGACGGGACTTTATCGCATCGCATCGGAGCGAAAGGCACTTTTGTTATGGGAACTTATGATTGTCGATATCCGGTAGCCTATTGCATGTTATCGCGTCGGAGCAAACCAATGGGTTTTTAAGTTATGTCTCCTTTGTCATTGCGATATGCGATCTTGCGATCTTTTTATCGCAATGATAAAAGATTAATCATTTATATTATAAGACCAAATAATTGGTTTGTCAAAAAGGTTTTTGTAATGTTTTCATTTTGTTTTCGGACCTTTTTGAATAATACAAATTTGATACCAATTAAAATAAAAAGGGACCCATTTCATATTATAGTTTTGTGAATAAAAATGATATGAAATGGGGGGTTGTTGTAGAGCACAACAGGTTCTAAAGTCAAAGGAAGGGCATATAATCAAAGAGACACTCAAGGATCAAGTTTCAAGAAAGACATCTAAGCAAGTTGAAGGTTATCAAAGAAAAATATCAAGATCTACATTGAATAATAAAACCCTAAATCGAAGATGCAGTCTACAACAACAAAAGTTTTGGATCCTCTAGTCATCTTAAAATGACCACAAAAACCCTTACCAAGTTATCTACAAATCAAGGTAGCTCGAAGGATTTTAAATACGAAGATCACATCATCTTGGAGAAAGTTGAAACCCTAGAAGCAATTATGATTTGCACTCATTCACTTCCAAATTAGTTGAAGTATCTTGAAAGCAAGAAGGCATTATCATGAGGAAATTTCCCTCTCATTGAAGCAAGGATCCTCTCCTTTCCCTTGAATAAGATCATCCAAGGAAGCAACAAAGACATCCTCATCACTCATCATCATCAAAAGGAGCTAGATCAAAAGGCGTTGTAATAAAAGGAGCAATCTCCTTTATTGAAGAAAGGTCTTTTCATTTGGAAGAATATCATCTAAGAGGGAGCACTAATACATCTTCTTCAACCATCGTCAAAGTAATCAAGTTGAAGATTTCATCTTCACTTTTCAAGTAAGTATCTTTCATTCTTTAATCATATTTGGCAAAATGACTTCATGTTTGTAAGGAGATCTATAAGCTAGTTCGGTCATCGAAATTCCTTGCATGAAAATGGAGGATAGACCTAGTCCTTGAAGAAAGTGAAGTCATTGAACACATCAATGAAAAAGGTCTACTTTGAATTCATGGAAAGGGATTCTTATGAAAAGTCCCCTCATATAACAGTATTGGAGACATCAAAGAGATGTATATGATAAGCTCGTAAGAATATTCTCTGAAGATGCGATAAAGAAGGTCACATGACTTAGATCTGATCTACACAAAATTGAACGTATCAAAGAATGAAGGGATATATTCATAAGATATCAACTGCAAGATCTGGGAGAGATGATAAGAAGATAATCATCATTGTTCTAAATGCACTAACTGATGAACAAGGTAAAAAATGTCCATGAGTATAAGAAAGTTGCCTCATTCAAAAACTTGTGGTTTCTATGCAAGATAGAAGAAGATAAGTTGAGGGAAAAAGTGTTGAAGATTAATGGACTCAAACATTTGCAGGAAAGAAAGGGAAGTTTGGTCCTTGGAAAAGAAAGAAGAGCATAGTTGAGATTCAATTCCACGGATGTAGAAAATTATGGACATTACAGGAAAGATTGTCTTAAAGGGACAATATCAAAACAAGAGAAGAAGTCCATATCATAGAAGAAGTGGAGGAAGCTAAAAAGAAGTCCAAGAAAAGAGGAAGTAAGAAATATCTACTATGAATAATATAGTCTCACTCACAAAAGGTCTGAGATAGCTTATAAATATTATGTTATAGGTTATGGCTATAATAAATAATAATATGCATCGTGGCATCATGGAAGCATTAGAAATAAGAGTTCGTGACATCACCATAGGAAACATGAAGGATGTCAAGAAAAAAATCCATGGTAGTCAAATATGAAGGATATAGCTCTTGGGAACCTCATTGCAAACTTAAGGAAAGGAATAAGTCATCCAAGACAAGGCTCATTATACATCAAGTCAAAAGGAAACATCTTCCGAATAGGGATATGCAATATCCTCAAAATTCTCTGATAGCATCCTCATCATAGGGTTCATTGATTTAGAGAGGAAGCAAGTGTTTCACCAGGGACTCCAACTTGTGGAGTTCATATCATGATGGTATGATGACATAAGATATGAAGTAGATCAAGGGGTTGAAGATATTTTCAATCAAGGAAGTTGATGAAAGAAGCCTAGATGACCTAAAGGTAAATGAGGTATGTATGCTTGTATTTAATATTGTAATGTCATATCATATGGTTGTAGATAACATGGATCACTACTTATATATTGAGAATCATGATCAAGGGAAAATGATCTCCTCCTCTGAAAGGATGCATGAAGTCATAAGTCACACTAGATGAAATCAACATAATATGTCCTCATATGAAGTATGAGGTGGTTGACTACAATTAAGGAAATCTGATTGGAAGATCCTGGGAATGGAAGGTGTGAAGAAAGGAAGGAAGAGATCATGAGATATGTAGCCATGAAAAAGGAAATCAACATCAAAAAGACCAAGCAGATTTGACTAGGAAATCTCCCGGAAAGATATGAAGACTCTGATGGAAGTCTGAAAAAGATGGAGACCCTTGACAATGGATATCTTTGTGAGATGTGTCAACATGTGTTGGGTCCCTATAATACTAGTGATTACCCCATTACTATTATAGTTGTACCCCTTATTAATATTGTTGTGCCCCTATTATCCCCATATTGTTATTACTGTGCCCCATAGAATCCCTCTATTGTTATTTTTGTGGCTTTATATTATTATTGTTAGGTCGGCTGGGTTATATTGTGACTCCTTAGACTCCTGTATATAGAAAGGAGGTTTTGTCATTTGAATCATCGAAGAATTGTTCATTTATGTAATGTAAATGAGGTTTCCCCCTCAAAGAGGCTGAATTCTAAGGTGTTGATCTATCTTTTCTATCTTTTCTTGAGCTGGTTTCATAACATTTGGTATCAGAGCTTTGGATTCTAGGGTTTCGCTGCTCCAAATAGGTCATCGTGGAATTTTCGCTATAACTTTTTTTCTGCGACGTTTCAGAAGTTGCAAAAAAAACCCATTTGAGAAGAAATCACGCTGAACCTCGGGTCCGAATTTCAGAGCTGTTCGCGCTATATTTGCGGAGATATGATCTGAGGAAGTTGGTCTTTTTGCAGACTCCTGAATTACATTCCAAACAGGTGACCTGGGGAAAAGCATCATAACTTTCTCTCTGGGGATCAGATTGAAATTTCGTAAGAAGGTATAGAAAGAGGATGGATTGTAGTTTCTTGTATGCATTTTTTAGATCCAAAGGTCGAAACAGTGACTTGTGGCAAGTCATACAATTTCGCTCTACTGAACTAGTCTATAATCAAGTCACTGTGGGAGATTTCACATAATTCTTCCTTGGAGAATCCAATTTGGGTCAGACTTGTGGCATTGGAAAGAGGACACAGAGGGCTACTACAGGTCACAAATTTAGATCTAGATGATTGGAAATTACAGAGATACATCAGAGGAAATATCGAGCTCCTACAAAGTGAAAAAAGGTGTGTAGATTTTCTTAAATTTTTGCTTAAGCTTGGTTTGAAAATTTATTGTGAAGGAATTCAAAGGGAATAATAGAGAATTATTATCGGTAACTGATGCCCCGAGGAAAGAAAATGGAAACACCTAGTAAGGAACCTGAAAGATCTAGCATGACTCATGAAGAAGAGGAAGAAATGCAACATGATATATCAAAATTACAAGACCAAGTGCAACAACTGTCCCTTGCACAAAAAGGAACAGAATCTAAGATGGATGGTCTAAAGAAAGGCATAGAAGCTAATATGGATTGTTTAAAGAAAGGTGTAGAAGCTAAGATGAATGACGTGGAAGCTAAGATGGATGATTTGAAGACAGACATGGAAGAATTGAAGATAAATATGAATAAGTTGCTACAAGAAAGAGTCACTAATGGTGAAAGGGTAGTAAAGGAAACTCATGATGAGAACAAAAGAAATGTTAATCACAATTCCATAGACTCTAATGTTGGATCAAAGACCCACCATATTCCAAAAATCGATATGAGGAAGTTTGATGGCAAGGATCCCGCAACATGGATATTACAGATGGAGCAATTTTTTGATCTCAATAATGTGCAAAACACACAAAAGGTACGTATGGCAACTTTATATTTGGAACCAAATCAGTTTGTATGGTATCAATGGCTTTGCTCTCGTAAACAATTTATCACTTGGGCAATTTTTACGGAAGAATTGATAGCACATTATGAGGATACAAAAAGCAACACTTTTTTTAGCCAATTGATAAGTCTCAAACAAAAGGGTTCAATAATGGAGCACATTGAGGAGTTCCAAAAATTGAACATAAGGGTAAAAGATATTTCAGAGGAGCATAGGATTGATGTGTTCATAGGGTCTTTAAAGGATAATATCCAACATGATGTTCACCTTTGGGAACCTGATTCATTAGAGAAGGCATTTAGGTTAGCAAGAAAAATGGAAAGCAAAATTATGGCAACCAGGAAGCATACCACTCACAACTATAAAGACAGAAGTGTTGTTGCCGCTAGTCTTCCACAACCTATAAGGTTGACACCACAACAATTGGAAGAAAAAAGAGCAAAAGGGCTTTGTTATAGTTGTGATAGAAAATACACTAAAGGTCATAAGTGTGCTGAGAAGAAATTATTCTACATAGATTGTGAAGAGGAAGAAGAAAAGGAGCAAGAAAGGTCAAAAGAAGAGGATATACTCCAGGAACAAAGCCTAGATAAAGAAGAAATGAATCCGACCATATCTTGTAATGCATTGGCGAGAATTACCACTCCTCAAACCATCAAGATAGAAGGACAAATCAAGAAGAAAAAGGTAATAATGTTGATTGATTCAGGAAGTACCCACAATTTTATTCATTGTAAGGTAGCAAGAGAATTGAATTGCTTCTTATATCCAGCACCATAGTGTCAAGTGATGGTTGCAAATGGAGGAACAATAAATTGCTCTGGAAAGTGCCATAATATCAAGCTATCCATGGGAGAATATGTATTGACTAGCCCAATGCTTTCCATTCCAATGGGAGGTGCTGATGTTGTACTAGGAGTCCAATGGCTACAATCCTTGGGTACAATAGCTTTTAATTTTCAAGAACTTTTCATGAAATTTTCTGTGGAAGGAAAGGAAGTTGAATTAAGGGGTATTGCAGGGAAACCGGGA
This sequence comes from Pinus tabuliformis, assembly GCA_031772625.1. Classification (NCBI taxonomy): domain Eukaryota; kingdom Viridiplantae; phylum Streptophyta; class Pinopsida; order Pinales; family Pinaceae; genus Pinus; species Pinus tabuliformis. The sequence continues at coordinate 312,519,190 of CM062808.1, read as the reverse complement.
AAGATAATAAGCTCTAACGGTATGACAAAGCTTCTAAAAAAGGAAAAAGAGGTGTAATTGCACAATTATGTTCGCTAGATGTTTCCACATTGGAATCATCTATTTCTCCAGATCTCCAAAAAGTCTTGGACAATCATTCCAAGGTATTTGAGACTCCCAAAGGTCTCCCACCTATTCGTGATCATGATCATGATCATGCTATTCATCTGATTCCAGGAAGTGTTCCTCCAAACATCAGGCTGTACAGATATCCCTATGCCCAAAAGAGTGAAATTGAACATATGGTTGCAGAAATGCTAGAGGCTGGTATAATTCAACCAAGTCAAAGTTCTTTCTCTGCTCCAGTCGTATTGGTGCACAAGAAGGATGGATCATGGCACATGTGTCCGCATTATAGGGAGCTCAACAAGCTCACTATTAAAGATAAGTTTCCCATTCCTGTCATTGATGAATTACTGGATGAATTGCATGGATCAATTTACTTCACCAAGTTGGATCTTTGTTCAGGATATCATCAAATCAGAATGAAGATTGAAGACATTCCGAAAACAACATTTAGAACTCATGAGGGTCATTATGAATTTTTGGTCATGCCTTTTGGCCTTACCAATGCACCTTCAACATTTCAAGGTTTGATGAATTCAATTTTCAAACCATTCCTTAGAAAATTTGTGTTAGTATTTTTTGATGATATACTAATCTACAACAAGTCTTGGAAGGATCATGTTGAACATGTTGACAGGGTGCTACAACTATTGGAGGAGAAACAATTATATGCAAAAAGATCCAAATGTTTCTTTGGAGTACAAGAGGTGGAATATCTGGGTCATATTGTATCTCATGAAGGAGTTAAGGTAGACCCTAGCAAAATTAAAGCCATTAAGGAATGGAAAATTCCCACATCCATAAAGCATCTGTGAGGATTTCTTGGGTTGACAGGGTATTATCGCAAGTTTGTTAAGAATTATGGGAGAATAGCAGCACCTCTAACAACATTATTGAAGAAAGATGCATTTTCATGGACTCCAGAAGCAACAAAGGCCTTTGAACATCTTAAAGAGGCAATGTGCCAAGCACCGGTCTTAGCTACACCGGACTTCACAAAAACCTTTATTGTGGAATGTGATGCTTCAGGAAATGGAATTGGTGCTGTTTTAATGCAAGATGAAAGACCCATTGCTTTTGAAAGTCGTCCAATCAAGGGAAAGTTTTTACACAAAGCTATTTATGAGAAGGAAATGTTGGCAATACTCCATGCACTTAAGAAATGGCGACCCTACCTAATGGGAAGACACTTCAAGGTAAAAACGGATCATGATAGCCTTAAATACTTTTTAGAACAAAGATTATCCTCTGAAGAGCAACAAAAGTGGGTCACAAAGATGTTGGGTTATGACTTTGAAATCATCTACAAAAAAGGGAAGCAAAATGTGGTGGCAGATGCACTCTCAAGAAAGGATGAGGATGTGGAAGCATTGTTGTGCGCCATTTCTATTATCCAACCAGATTGGATAAACGAAGCAAGGGAGGAATGGAAGAATGACGAAGAAGTGTGGGCACTTATTCGAAAGTTACAACAAGATTCCAGTATGTCTGATACATTTAGCTGGCAAAATGATTCGTTATGGTACAAAGATCGCTTATACCTCTGTAAGAATTCCTAATGAAAACAAAAGATTCTTATGGAATTGCACACTTCTCCCTTAGGAGGGCACTCAGGATTTTTAAAAACTTACCACAGGGTTAAGAAGGAATTTTTTTGGGATGGCCTTAAATCAGATATTCAAAATTTTGTGGCGGAATGTTTGGTTTGCCAACAAAATAAAGTTGAAACAATTAAGACACCGTGTCTATTACAACCTTTATCCATTCCAAGCCAACGTTGGGAGGAGGTTTCAATGGATTTTATCACAGGTTTACCCAAGTCTGAGGGAAAGAGTGTCATCATGGTGGTAGTTGACAGACTTACCAAGTATGCACACTTTTGTGCATTATCACATCCATTTAAAGCCAGTACAATTTCTACTGCATTTATGGAAACAATTCAAAAGCTACATGGAAACCCAAAGATTATTGTAAGTGACAGAGATCCCATTTTCACTGGAAATTTTTGGACAGAATTATTTTCTTGTCTTGGTACTCAGTTAGCTCATAGCTCATCTTATCATCCTCAATCTGATGGGAAAACTGAGATAGTAAACAAATGTTTGGAAGGATATCTTTGTTGCTTTGTATCTGATAAACAAACACAATGGGTCAAATGGTTGCCTCTGGCTGAATGGTGGTATAACACTTCCTTCCATACAGCAACAAAAATGACCCCATTTATGGCACTTTATGGGTATCAGCCACCATCCATCACATCATATTTAAGAGAAAATTCTAAGGTTCAAGCAGTGGAACATCACATTGAACATCAACAACAAGTCCTCCAACTCTTAAAGGATAACCTCGTGTTGGCACAAAATAGAATGAAACAACAGGCAGATCAACATCATAGCGAAAGAAGTTTTGATGTAGGTGATTGGGTATTCCTACGACTACAACCATATAAGCAAATGTCTCTCAAGCAAGCTAAGAAGGATAATAAATTATCACCAAAGTATTATGGTCCATACAAGGTGTTGCAAAAGATTGGTACTATGGCATACAAATTGGAGCTTCCTGCAGCTTCTCGATTGCACCCATTTTTCCATGTTTCATGTTTAAAGAAGGTTATAGGCGACAAGCTCCCAGTTCAAACAATATTGCCAGAACTTGACGAGGAAGGAAAAATTATATTGGAACTGGAAGTAGTCACAGAAACAAGAACTCGACAGCTACGAAATCGATCAATTTCGGAGTATCTTATCAAGTGGAAGAACTTATCCGCTGATGATTCCACATGGGAGGATGAGAATTTTATACAGAAGCATCCAAAACTTCTCAAGCGTTGAGGACAACACTTTTTGAAGGAGAGGGGCATGTTGGGTCCCTATAATACTAGTGATTACCCCATTACTATTGTAGTTGTACCCCTTATTAATATTTTTGTGCCCCTATTATCCCCATATTGTTATTACTGTGCCCCATAGAATCCCTCTATTGTTATTTTTGTGGCTTTATAATATTATTGTTAGGTCGGCTGGGTTATATTGTGACTCCTTAGACTCCTGTATATAGAAAGGAGGTTTTGTCATTTGAATCATCGAAAAATTGTTCATTTATGTAATGTAAAGGAGGTTGCCCCCTCGAAGAGGCTGAATTCTAAGGCGTTGATCTATCTTTTCTATCTTTTCTTGAGCTGGTTTCATAACAACATGTATGAAGGATGCTGATACCTACAAGAAGATGTCATGATGAAAGAACATCACAAAGGTAATTTTGATTTAAGTATTCATTTCTTATATTTGTCCAAATATTTGGATGGGCTTATGCATGATTGCCAAAGGGAAGAACTGTGGATGTCTTCCTAGAGGACCATGTAGAAAGATGTAAGATATTTTTTAAGAATAAATCATGATGAATGTAGCATGACATGAAGCAAGAACAAATGTAGACTGATCGATCACTTTCTGATGAAAGGAATGATGACATGACTAACTCATGGGTGAAAGTGATGGATGGTCTGTGCCCTATGAAGAAGTCCCAAAAAGATGAAGACTCAGTGACAAAGAAATTCCTAACATCGAAGGAAGGAGTTCTTCAAAGCAGCTAGTTGTTCCATTATCTCCACCCAAGGAGCTGCCGTAGGTTCCTAATTAAGAGGGAGCCTAGAAACAAGTTTCTTACTTAGAAGAAACTTGGAAATTCCTAAGCCGAGAGGGAGCTTAGTTACATTCCTTGTGTAGGAATGAGTACATTCCTTTATTGGAATAAATATGTCCTCTCTAATTAAGAGGGAGAGATAGACACATCATTCTTATCTTCACTTGGGAATACAAAATGGAGGATTGGGTAATCATTTGGCATTTTATACTCTTTGAGGATGATATAGGGCATCCAAGATAAGAGTAGTCGTGGAGGACCAATATTATTTGAGGACTGGGAATCCAAGATAAAAATAGTCCTCATGGAACACACCATGAGAACTCGGGTAGGGTATGTTCCGGGAGAGACAATGATGAGAGTGTCTATAAATCATTGGTATTGCCAGCATTGAGCTCAGATCTTGTGGAGAGATAGAGCTGTTAGTCAAGGCCTTGATATGTGAAAATGTTGGTTGATATGATGCTATACAAATGAGTTACCAATCCGACTATATTCTTATGAGAAATTCTTAAGATTGAGAATGACCAAGTACCATTATGAATACCTCCTTATTTAAGAGGGAGTCTTGAAAAATGTAACTAGGTTCAGTATTCATAATGACATGTAATTGTGACTTTTGTAAATGATGTAATGAAGAAAATAAAATTGTTATTTTAAGCCTTGCTTCATGGGTTTCATGAGAAAGCAATTTTATTTTAGATGGATCCCATTAACAGCCTTGGGATTTATCATTAGAGTCATAGAATTAATGTCATGTATGAAGATATCTTCTTGAGCATGTATATGAGTCAATAAAGGTGTTTAGAAGCTCTCCAACAACAAGCACTAGTTCCACTCTTCATGTTGGCCTTAAAATGAATAAGGATATCATGTAGGCTCACAATAAAGAGACACATCCCTTCATACACTCAAGTTGGCTTATTTACGATGGACAACAACTATTATAGGAATCAATGTACTTCACATTTCTTAAGTCCATAAATTTGGATGGGTAATAATAATATATAATTCAGATATCTAGAACAAAGACTAATTCGAATGAAAGGAGAAATGAGTAAAAATTATGATGGAACAACGAAAAGGTCTAAGGGCTAGCTACAAGTACAATGATTCAGATATCTCTCTCTGAAGTTCAGATGAGGCTACAATCATCAAAGTTCAGATCCCTCAATTCAGATAGACAAAGGTAAAATGAGGTTCAGATACATCTCTGTGTTTTTGGATGGTCATTGGCAAGATATCTACGTGGAAACTACAATACAATGATGTCTCATGGTCAAGGGAATATGGATCCCTCTGAGATTTAGATCACAGAGAAGGGATAACAATTCAGATAAGTTAGCGAGGAATGATGAAGAGACAACAAAATTTTTGAGTTATTGTTCAGTGTTGTATCACTGTGTTTTAGTGCTACTACAGAGGTCACATTTTGGTGACACTACATTGACATGCCTCGGTGACATCTTTAGTGCATCTACAACTCATTGAGGAGATGCTCAGTGTTAATTAAGTCGAAGAAGAAGAGGAATTAAGAAGAACAAAAGAGCAGAGAACTAGTGTCTTGGTCTTGGAGTGGCTTATAAGTTGAGGGTCTTGGTCTTGGAATTCATCAATTGGAATCTCTATAAGAAGAATTTGTGTGGGTTTTCCTCTCAAAGAGTGAGAGGTTTTGGCCCTAGTTGATAGCTTACTTGTTTTGTCTCTTGTCTATTTTTTTCATGCATTCGTTACTATTTGATGAAGAAGAACACTAATAAGCTAACATGAAGAAGATCCTAATCTAAACAAGTAAAAAACATTCACAAGCAATCACTAATAGAAGAGAAATCACCTAATGCTAATGCCCTAGATTTATTGTTAGGATATTCCGACAGATAGGAAATAGTTAAGTATAACTTGGTCTAGTGTAGAGTTAGGTAAAGTGTGTTTCTTTACTATGTACATTTGTAACTTACAATTCGACGGTCACGATATGCTCTAGAAATTAAGTGATCCGACGGTTCATTCTCTCCCCGGTATTACTGACACTTGATCCGTGGCGTAACACCCGATTGGTCCATGATCTCTATTTAAAGAGGATGGAGGGTCATTTGTAGGGTCACTGTTCATGAGAGAAGCTTATGTAAATTTTATTTTTTTTATTAATAAATTATCTGAAGTGGTCGCGTTGGCTCAAGTCGTGGACTATTTCCCTCTTTGAGGGTTTTAACCACATCAAGAATACTAGTGTATTAATCTGTGATCTGTTTTTGAGCAGTGTCCTTTGGTCTTCTATTTGAGGAACTTATATTGTAAATTCCTACATGGTATCAGAGCTATTTGATGGTTGCATCCATTGGTGATCCAAATCCGAAGCCAGTGCAACTGCATTCGATTGTCATTTCCTAAATCTACTGTTTCTAACTGTTTTCTGGCCGAGGACTGCTCTATTGTGTTAGAAGCATCTTTTCCAGTGAGGAACCCATTTCGTTTCACGTGAAAAGGTTTCTGGTAGCCCTAGCTATGTCATTTTTAAGATATGGATGTATACAGTTTTTATTTGCAGTTTTAGCTATTCATTTCTCTATTTATTTCAGTTTATTTATCTCTCTGTTTTTTATTACCAGATCTATACCTTTCATTTATGCGTATGCTATTTTCCCCACGACTCTGTGCGGTCTGGGCAAATTAGAAATGCTCTTTTCCGCTGTGCCTTAGTGTGATCTCGGAAAATCAAAAACATTGAGGAAAATATTTAGTTTTTGGTGAAAACTAACTTCAAGCTATAAGGTTTGGTTTTTTTTGCATGCCTGTGTTGGTTGTGTGGTTTTTTGTTTTGTAGGCAAAAATAGTTTTTTCAAGTAAGCACACACCCCAAAGCTTCAATGACTAAAAAAAAAAACCTTCATTTTTTCCAAAACTTACAAACCTTTTAAACTAGCTCACTTGGTCCAAAGTTGCTTTATGAAAATAGACGTCTTGGGTTCAAGTCTTTCTTTTTGTTGAGTTATTTTTTCAAAAAACGCATGTAACTTATGTTTTAAAGTTACTTTATGTAAAAGTGTTGTCACCCATTATAAAAAGTGAGTCACTTATAATTCTAAAGTCTCTTTATCTTTTATTTAAGTTACAATTTAGTAAGTATCTCATAAAGTACCATTGTAAAAGTGACTTTCACTTATTTATAAAAGTGGGTCACATAAAATCTTTTTTTTAAAGTGAGCTAATTAGATTAAGTTTGGAAAGGGGGAGGGGATTTTTTTTTAAATATAACATTATCATTCACTTCTACACATTCACGCACTTCGTCGACATCTTCAACAACTTTTCTTCAAAAAGCGACAACTTTTTTCATTCGGAAGCAATTTTCAGAGCTGTTTTTTTGAATCGGCCCAATTTTTTGAGATATTTCCATTAGAACACTTATTTTCAACATCTACAGTTTCAGTTCCTGTTAAAATGGAAAGTCCATGCCACATTATTCTTGACAGCACCAACTACTTCCAATGGTGGTCCTACATTGTGGATTTACTTAGAAGTAAAGGTCTTTACCGAATAGCCTCAGGACAAGAAACTAAACCTAAAGATGAAGATAAGGCAGCCAAATGGGAAAATAGGAAAGATCAAACATGTGGGTTGATAGGGATGTCTATTTCTCTAGACTTTAGATTCCATATCGTAGAACTTAATACCCCTAATGAAGAAATGAAACAACTCACTAAAGTTTTTAGAATTAAAAATGAAATTAGAGCCCATCAACTTGAAAATGAGTTGGTTACGTTGGACCCCAATAATTTTTCTTCCATTGAATATTTTTGTCCAAGTTCAAAACCCTTAGACTTCTCTTGGAAGGTGTTAAGGTTAAGAAAGAAGATGGTAGCCTTATCTATTCGATTCTTACTTTGTGGGACCAACCTACTCCGTGTTTGTTTCCACCTTCCATTCTACTAGAGAAGCCTTTATTTCTCAAGGACAATACTACAAGTCCCCCTCTTTTGATGCCTTTTGTGATTCTTTAATAAGAGAACAAGAAAAACTCTTACATCTTGGTCTTCTTAATCTTGGAAACTCTTCTAAGAAAGCCTTAGCCGCCCAACAACAATCAAATTCAAAGAATCCTAAGAAGCAATATCCTAAAAAGAATGGTCCTAAGCCAAACAAGGGTCCTAAGCAATTTCAGTCTCAAAATGAAAAATCATTTCAACAAAATGATAAGGCAAATAAAGACAAAGGGAAGAAGACTGATAGACATTGCCACTTTTGTAATCGAGATGGCCACTTAGAATCCACATGCTTTAAGAAGATGGAAGCCTTGGAAGCAGTAATGAAGAAGCATAACATCCGTTTGGAGCACTCTTCAACTTCAACTTCATCTTCAGGAGTAACACTTTCTGCATGCGGTTGTCAAGCATCTTGGTCTGGTTATGTACTAAATGTATCTTCTTCTTCTCATTCTCATGAGTGGCTCATTGATTTTGGAGCTTATTATCACATAGCCAAAATCAAAGCCATGTTTTGTTCTTTAAAGGTTTGTAACACCAAAAATATATATGTTGGTGATGATAGATCTCTTAGTGTTGAAGGGATTGGAACTGTTCATCTAGACAATGGTTAATTCAATGATGTATTATGGGTTCCAACCTTATCCTGCAACGTTCTATTTGTATATCAGATAACTCATTTAGGTGAAGGTAAAACTGTTGAATTTTCGCATCATGATATTGTAATTAAGGACCTAAGAGATCCTAAACACATTTTAGCTACTGGCATTGCTGATGATTCTACAAGGTTGTATAAGTTTAACAACTTTGGGTCATCAACTCTTCCCTCGGTATTTGTCACTCATAATGATGAAGTGAGAAAACTTTGGCATGAGCGACTTGGTCACTTAAACTATCACTCCCTTCAAAATCTATGTAAATAAAATATGGTGATAGGTCTCCCTATGGTATCTTGCAGAGATGGTGTTTGTTCTGGATGTGTACTTGGAAAACATCATTAGGATAGTTTTGAAAAATGTGCCTCTTGGCACGCCTCAACCCCTTTACAACTTGTGCATAGTGATTTATGTGGTCCACTTCCAGTTGTTTCATTCTCTGGCTATAAGTATTTCTTAACTTTCATTGATGATTTCTCCAGATGCACTTGGGTATACTTCTTAAAACTCAAGAGTGAAGTCTTTAACATGTTCTTGGCCTTTAAGGCCTTTGTTGAGAAACAATCTGGACATCAAATTCATCAACTTTTTCACTGAGCATGGAATTCAAATGAAACATATTATTCCATATACTCCACAACAAAATGGTGTAGTTGAAAGGAAGAATCGCACCTTAAAGGAAATGGCTAATTGTATGCTTCAATCTAAAGGACTTAGTCTTAATTTTTGGGCATAAGCAATTAACTATTCAAATTACATGGTAAATTGCACTCCTACTAACATTTTAAAGAATATCACTCCGGAAGAAGCATGGAGCTCAATTAAACCAGATGTAAGTCACTTTCATGTTTTTGGAAGTGGAGCATGGGCTTATATTCCAGTTGAGAAACATAAAGCTTTAGAACCGAAGAGTGAAAAATGTATTTTTGTTGGATATTCTGAAGATGTCAAAGGATATAGAATTATTCCACTTAAGTCCAAATTTTTTATCATTTGATGAGATGTAAAGTTTGCTGTAAATATATCGGCCTACGAGCCTAGTTCAACGGATGTGCCACCTCTCTCTATCCCTTATACTTCTGAAAATATTTCTTCTTTAGATGATGAGGGTGAGGATGACAATCCTCCCCCACCTTCTCAGGATCCTCCTTCAGCTCCTTAGCTTCCAAAATGGGCCCGTGCTGCTCAGGATGCAACAGGTGATCCTACATATCAACAACGTACACGTTCCCAGTTCAACAGAGCCTCTTCTTTACTGGCTCAAGCTTCAGCGAATTATGATCTTAACACCTTTGCAGAAGCTTCAAGCCATCCAGATTGGGACGCAACTATGAATGAAGAATATCATTCATTATTGGAAAATGATACATGGGATCTTGTTCCTCTTCCAAAGGGACAAAAACTTGTTAGATGCAAATGGGTTTATAGAACCAAATTTGGACCAGATGGAAAAGTTGATAAACATAAAACTTGTCTTGTTGCTAAGGGTTTTTCACAAGTTGAAGGCATTGACTATACTGAAACCTTCTCCCCTGTTGCCAAAATGAACTCTATCCACCTTGTTCTTTCCCTCGTTGCTTCTTTCAAATGGGAAGTCCATTAGATGGATGTTAAATCTGCCTTCTTGCATGTTGACTTGCATGAAGAAATCCATATGGAACAACCTCTTGGCTATATATAAATAGACTCTAGCCTTGTATGTCAGCTTAAGAAATCCCTTTATGGTCTCAAGCAAGCCCCTCATGCTTGGTATGCCAAAATAGATAGCTTTATTTTAGATACTGGCCTTTCTAAGTGTCATTCTGACAACATTGTCTACACCAAGAAAGTGGGTAAGTCTCTTATCATTCTTATTCTTTATGTTGATGATATCATCCTTACTGGTAGTGATCCCATCCTTATAAACCATGTGAAGTCCAACCTTAAAAAGAAGTTTGAAATGACAGACTTATGACACTTGCATTATTTTCTTGGTCTTCAAGTCTTGCAATCCAAGGAAGGTATTTCCCTTTCCCAGTCCAAGTATGCCTGTGATATTGTATGCCACTTTCACATGGAAGACTGTAAGCCAGCCCCTTCTCCCTTTCAGTCTGGAGCCAAACTTTCAACCACTTGTACTTCCCGTGAAGTTGATGCTACCTTATATCGTCATATTGTAGGAAAACTTTTGTATCTGACCCATACCCATCCTGACCTTTCCTTTATTGTTGGCCTTATTGCTTGGTTTATACAAAACCCACATGAAAGTCATTGGAAAGCACCTGAAATAATACTTCATTATGTTCGAGGTACAATTTAGTTTGGCATTAATTATAGCGCAGAAGCATCTACTCTATTGGTTGGTTTCACTGATTCTGATTGGGTTGGTGACCCTGATGATTGGAAGTCTATTGCAAGTTATGTGTTCACTCTTGGTTCTGGACCTATTACATGGGCTTGAAAGAAACAAAGTTTCATTTCTCTTTCTTCAGCAGAAGCAGAGTATCGTGGTGCTGTAGAAGCTAGTAAGGAAGCCCCGTGGCTTCGTCAGATCCTGTCAGAGTTTGGCTTTTAGCAGTAGCATCCGACTACACTTTGGTGTGGTAATCAAAGTGCCATTCAACTATGCAAAGATCTAGTCCAACATCAGTGTAGCAAACACATTGAACTACACATGCACTTCATCAGAAAGTTCATTCATGACCATGTTCTTGAAGTGCAATATTGTTCAACCGATGATCAAGTTGCAGACATCTTTACAAAGGCTCTCACAGAGGTGAAGTTTACTAAACTTCGATTGATGGTTGGAGTTTAGGAAGTTGTCACTAAGGGGGGATAGGTTCTAATGCCTCCTTCCTTCTCATATTGTGTCATATTTTTACATCCTTCAATCCTATCCCAAGTTGTTCTTAAGGGGGGATGTTAGGATATTCCGACACATAAGAAATAGTTAAGTATAACTTGGTCTAGTGTAGAGTTAGGTAAAGTGTGTTTCTTTATTATGTAAATTTGTAACTTACAATCTGATTGTCACGATATGTTCTAGACATGAAGTGATCCGACAGTTCATTCTCTCCTCGGTATTACCAACACTTGATCCGTGGCTTAACACCCGATTGGTCCATGATCTCTATTTAAAGAGCATGGAAGGTCATTTGTAGGTTGACCATTCATGAGAGAAGCTTATGTAATTTTTATTTCTTTTATTAATAAATTGCCTAAAGTGGCCGCGTTGGCTCAGGCCGTGGACTATTTCCCTCTTTGAGGTTTTTAACCATGTCAATAACATTGGTGTATTAATCTGTGATGTATTTGTGAGTGGTGTCCTTTGGTGTTCTATCTGAGGAACTTACCCTGTAAATTCCTACATTTATCAACATAAAGAAACCTGATTTGATACCAAATGATCCATAAATTTCCGTGGATATTCCAATGGACAGTTCATCACAGTAAATCTGATAACATTATATTACAATTTTGAATTTTTACACTATTATAGTTTTATTAAACTTCTAAATCTGTAAATTTAAAGTTAATTAGTGCATGCATGCAAATGGAAATTATGCAGAAAATTAAAGAGTGACAAATAATGTCACACACACACATAAGACATAATATATGCTTTGGGAAACCCTTTCAGGAGAAAACCCAATTGGAAGGTGAGGTGCTTCACTCTCTTTATCTATCTGGAAATGTGGTTGCAGGTACAAATAAGTAATGCCCGTGGCCCGTAGGCTAATACAGTGCACAAATCCTCTCTGTGTGATCTACCTCCTATCTCTCTTTGATATATTTTCTCAAATATGGAACAAAATCCTCTCGAAAGAATGGAATTTGTCTTCCTCCTAGTGGCTCGGTTATCACACAACCTGATAGCCTACTTGTGGTTAAGTTTTGCTACATCAACTCTTAACTAGAGTTACAATATAAACTATTCTAGAGTCTTTTACATCAAAAACATGTTTATATCCCCTTTTCCATGAATAATGGGGGCTGACACGACATCCCCCAAAACTATAGGTGTGAAAATAGGAAGGTCAACTTCTGAGTGGCATAAATTTTGCATACAGACTTCGATTGATGCACTTCTTTTGCAGTTGGAAATATATCTCTGTGTAGAATAGCATGGAAAGGTTCCATGATAAAGCAGAAAATTTTTATCCCCAAAAAATGTTGTTTTATGCCTCAACACACTCCTAGAAGGTTTTAGACCTTTTTTTTTCCAATCTGGGTCCCACCAGTAAAAAATGGTCCCGTGAGCTGATTCCTCCACTTTTTCCACTCCAAATGCATAAAGATGGATGAAAAAAAATATAATGATCCAATCCATATCAATATATTTGGCATTTTAGTTTGATATGGATGACATTAAGAGTTTTGAAAACACTAAGGGTTGCCCATGACGTCTCAAGAATATTATAGGAACGAAAACTAGTGCCTTGAGGAATACACTGAATCTTCTTAGCAGAAAAGCCATGAACAAGTCTTCAAACCGATATATGAGTCCTTTGCAAGAATTTAAGTAGAATATAGGAACCATGAGTAATTTTCCTTAGGATATTATCAAATATTTTGGGATTAAGAGCCCTAAAAAAGGTCTTAAACTAATACACAACTCCTTTCTAAGGGTTCTTTATAATCCTTCTGGCAGGATGCATGCCCCATGAGTAATTTTTATGCAATATAAATGGTTTTTAAGGTTCAAACATGGTAAAAGGGTAAAATTAAGACCACACACCATAATTTAACCATCTCATTATCAAGAATCATGGAAAAAATTAGAAAACCCAACATGACCTGTCACAAGGGGATCTTTAGCATATGAGTTGGATATAAGCATCAAGATGCTTTGTGCACTATTGATGGGTCTTGGGGTTTTAACCATGACCATGGCATGAAAATACCAACCTTATGCCTATAACATACCCAACTCCCTTGCTAAGCCATAACACTAAAAATATAGCTTTTATACCATTATGTAAATATGTATACTGTTTAAGGTTTCAATTTTTCCATTAATATGTAAGACTATAAATATGGTCATGGGAAAGCATGTTTGTTGAAAATCTCAAGGATGTGGAAATGTTTTGAGGAAAAATTGTGTTATTTGAATTGTTTTAGCGCTTCCCAAACCTTGAAGGATGGCCCATGCATGCCTCTAATGTGCCTTCCACAATGATTTTAATCCATGTTGACAAAGTGTGATTTCCATTAATATCATATCATGAACAACATGTGCAAACCATAATAAATGCACTCTCTAGTGGATATTTGTGATTAGAATTGGATAAGGACACCATTAGAAGGCCATGTGCACCGATGATGGCTCATGGACACCTAAGTAAGGTTAAGGAATGAAAAAATTTCCTTTGGATTTTAATAGTTCTTCGTAAGATTAATAATAAAGAATGAGTCCTCAAAACAATAGATGAGTTCTTTTTAGTGGTTCCTTGCAAATCTCAAACTAGGAGACATCCACGACATGCACCATGAATAGGTTTTGTGCATTGGAAATGAATGTCATGATTTAAACATGTTTTGGAGGGGAAAAAGGGCCTTAAGCTTGAACTTAATATTCTTAAGCTAAATTCCATGAACAACACCTTGAAACAATGATAGAAGCCCTTTGTAGGCCGTCTCTGGAATTGAGTTGAATATGGATGCTATTACAAAGTATTGACTACTAGGGATGGGTCTTAGGTCCTTGATCATAATTAAGAGTGGGAAATAAGTGCCTATAGCAATAAACGTTATTTATTAGGCCCAAAATACAAGGAACAAGCCTTGAACTTCCACATATGACCTCTATATGGAATCATTCACCTCCATGTGATGCCATGACTATATTATTTGTAACCAGGAATGGGTCTTAAGGTTTAATCAAACTTAAGGGAGGATAATAAGGGCCTTTCTTTATTGGTGAATTTTATCATGCTCAAGCAATGTGAATAACATCTACAATCCATGAACCATATTAGGCTATAGTTTCATGAATGCATTCTTGAATAACTACATGGTCCCCCTATACTGTATCTCTAACCCACTAGAGGGATATGAGTGCCATGTTTAAACCATAACATAGGCCCTAAACACGAATGTGTCTTGGACCCACACTAGAATTGTTCTTAGGACCATGATTGGTGTTTTTTAGCATTTGAGTGGGACATAGATTACATGAATATGTTTTATGTAGTGAAAATGCGTCTCATGGCCTAAACATGGTTAAGGGGGAAAATAAGAGGCTTTATCCATAATTGAACCTTTTGAGCTTAAATTTCATGGTTAAGGGAGGAAATAACTTAGGCCATATGACCTAAACATAGCTTATTGTTCTTGATTTCCATAAATTATACCTACAACCCATAATACAACCACTCTTAGGGGATCTTTAACATATGAGTTTAATAAAGATGAGATTAAGAGTTTTCAGACACTAAGAATTGGCCATGAAGTATTAACAATATTATAGTAAGGAAAACTAATGCCTTGATGTATACTTTAATCTTATCCAGTAGAAGAGCCATGAACAACTCCTTAAACCCCTACATAATTCCATTGTAAGCCTTTGAGTAGACTATAAGAACCATGAGAGTAGGGAGATCTGCATCGATGAACTAGGGTTTACAATAGGGTTTCAGAGCTGGTCACCATGGAGGGACGAGGAGGGGGGAGTTCCACTTCCTCCTATAGTCATGTAGTTTCGAACCGCTTCAAGAAGCCAATGGAGACAGGAACGGGGAGCATCAACACTGAGAAATAGGGAAACATCAGATCTCAGGATCAGGAACAGGAAGAGAATCACAAGGAAGGCAAAAGAGAAAAGAGAACAGGAGGAGGCAGTCAGAGAGTGGAGCACAAGAAAATGACAGGAATCTGCAAACCTAGGTCAACCATCACACCCCGGGTTGTTTTAAGTGACCTAGTGCTTCAGTTGCACAGAGATCACATGGAAACTTATGCAGTAATATGCAAATTTATGGGAATATGGCCAACTGAGAAGGATTTGTATGATTGGATAAAGAACCACTGGAAACCTAAGGGAGAAATAAATCTTCACCTTGGGTCCAAAGGTTTCTTCACAGTTTGATGTTTATCCAAGAAACAAAATGTTCAATAGATAACATAAGAGAAATACACAACAAATGGCTCATCAAGTATGAATATCTAGAAGTTAAAGTAGACAACACAACAGGAGGAATTCTTACACTTTGGAAGCCCCAGAAGCTTGGAATCCTAGATGTTGAAGCATCTAGGAACTACCTATCGATGGTAATCCAACCTTTGGGTGACAAGGAAGTCTATTTGTTCACAAATGTCTATGGTCCTCAAAAACTTGAAGACAAGCTCAAGCTTCTCATCTCTCTGGAGGAGCTAAGAGAAAGATATCCTGATATGCCCTGGATTCTAGGAGGGGACTTCAATATGATCAGATCTCTTACGGAAAAAAAAGGTGGGACCAGAACACTAGGCAGAGACTCCATAGCCTTTCAGAACTTCCTAAATGACATGAGGCTAGTGGATACGGAGACAAAAAATGGCACCTTTACCTGGAATAACAAAAGGGGAGGGGCTTCTCAAGTTGCCTCTAAGATTGATAGATTTATAATCTCTAAGGACCTCATTCTCACAGGCCTTGACTTGTCTACTTTAATCCTCCCTTTTGGAGGCTCAGATCACTGGCCCATCCAACTAGAAGCTTCTTTTATAGGCACTCCGAGAAATAGACCTTTCAGGTTTGAGAATATTTGGCTCACACACCCTGACTTCATCAACAATATTGAAAAATGGTGGACAGAAGACATGCCCGTTCAGGGAACTACTATGTTCCTTCTACACTAGAGATTGAAACACATCAAACTCTGGCTAAAATATTGGAACAAAAATGAGTTTGGCAATATATTCAAAGCCAAAAAAGAAGTTGAACCGAAACTATAGGGAATTAACCAAGTCCTCATGTTAGATTGTTTTACCGAGGAAAGGAAAATACAAGCTGACTCTCTCCAACAGGAATGGGAGGAAAAATGCAAGCAAGAGGGGATATTTTGGAGACAGAAATTGAGAGTGCAATGGTTAAAAGAAGGAGAAAGAAACAAAAAGTTTTTTGAAAAGTCAACCATGGAACACAAGTCTCATAACAGGATTTCAAAACTCAGAGATACTCAAGGAAAACAACTCAGCACCCACAAAGAAATAGAATCTGCTCTGGTTCAATGTTTCCAAAGCATAGCAGAGGAGCCTCTCATAGACAGATCACAATTTATCAATAACTTCACAAAGCACATTCCTAGGTTGGTAACTAGAGAAGACAATTACAATCTTAACAAGCCAGTGACTGAAGAGGAGGTCAGCGAAGTTATCAAAGAGATGCAAAATGGGAAAGCTCTAGGCCCGGATGGGTTCAATGTAGACTTATTTAAAACATGTTGGGAAACAGTCAAACATGATATCCTTGAGGTAGTGGAGGACTCGAGGAGGAATAAAATTGTCTTGAGGGTGCTCAATGCCTCTTTAATAACTTTGATTCCAAAGTAGGAAAAATCTATGACACCTGATAGATTTAGACCCATAACTTTATGCAATGTGGTGTACAAAATTATATCCAAAGTAAATGCAAACAGGCTCAAGCCCCTTCTACCAACTCTTGTGTCTGAGGAACAAACTGGATATGTGGAAGGAAGGCAAATTCTAAACAACATCATCCAAGCTCACGAGGTGGTACATTCTCTCAAGAGCAATAAGCAAGTAGGTATGATCATCCAACTTGACCTAGAAAAAGCTTATGATAAGCTAAGCTGGGCTTATATCAGGGAAGTACTAAAAGCGTATGGCTTTGACCACAACTGGATAAGATGGGTAATGGCCCTTGTTACCACAGTTATTTTTTCAATCCTGCTTAATGGCTCTCCATCCAAAACTTTTAGGCCTTTGAGAGGCCTCAGACAAGGTGATCCGCTCTCCCCCTTCCTCTTTATTCTCATGATGGAAGGTTTAGGCTATGCGATCAAATCAGTGAAAGAAGAAGGAAAAATCCATGGTCTTAAACTCACCACGAATGGGGATGCCTTGACTCACCAACAATTTGTGGATGACACTATGCTGCAGGGTACACCCACAGTCAAGGAAGCTAAAGCTTTCAAGCAAATACTGAACAACTTTGCTATGGCTGCTGGGACAGAGGTAAGTCTTACCAAGTCAAAGATTTTATTTTTTAATATTGACATTACTATTCAGAGAAACCTCACTAGAATTCTGGGCTTTCAAAGAGATCAGCTACCCTCCAAATATCTGGGTATTCCCCTAATGGACAAACCTCTGAGCAAGGCTGTTTGGGAGTCAGTCACTAATAAAATCCAGGACAAAGTCTGAAAATGGACAAGTAGGTCTTTGAATCTAGCAGGTCGGCTAGTGCTAACTAAAGCTGTCCTACAAATTGTTCCTATCTTCATGTTTTCAACCCTTCCTGCTCCTAAAGGAGTTGTGCAACAGATTAGAAATATCCAAAGAGACTTTCTTTGGGGCAAAGGGGAAGAGAAAAAGAAATGGGCTTTAGTTGCATGGGATAAGGTCTGTAAACATAAAACAAATGGAGGTTTGGGACTTCATGACCCTGAAACCCTAAGCAAAGTTTTGGGGGCAAAACTGTGGTGGAGATGGCTAAAGGAAACGATATCCCCGTGGGCCAAGATTTGGAAACATGAGTATGCAAATAGTTGGCAAGAAAGGGATCTCATTCGAATGTTCATTCTCATCGAAGGCTCCCACATTTGGAACAAAGCATGGGAGAATAGAGCCATTGTATAGAAACACAGTTTCTAGGAGATCAGAGATGGAAACCTAGTTTGGTTTTGGGAGGACAACTGGCGACAAGAACCTATTCTGTTAAGAGAAGAACTAGCCTATCTCAAGAATGAAACTGATAATAAAGGCCTACTTAGGGTAAGTGACTTCTGGGATTAGGCCAGGAACAAGGGAAAATGGAGAACATGGAAGGAACTGGTTTATAGTGAAGAGACCCCTTTGAAGGCCCAGGTAGAAGCTCTTGCAATGATCTTGGAACAGAGAAATATTTTGACATCAATATCGTTAGACCAATTGAGATGGGGCAGAAACAAGGAAGGCAACTTCAACCTTAAAGAAGCCAAGAGATTGACCTTATGGTTTGACTTACCAAACGCTGATAAAGTATGGAAGGACCTATGGCAGAACCCGCACTGGATGAAAATCAAAATGTTCATGTGGTTGGTGCATCATAAGAAAATTCTGACTTGGGATAACCTTCAGAGAAGAGGTGTAGCAGGCCCATCCAAATGCCAGCTATGTGAATTACAGGAAGAAACAATGGAACACCTTCTCAATCTTTTCCCTTTCACCTCCACCTTGTGGAATTGGGTGGCTTCAGTCTTCAGACAAACAGATAGGGACATTTTCAGCATCACTTGAACTTTGAAGAATTGGAGGAGAAACTTCTCTGATTATGAAATAACCAACAAAGCTTGGACTTTGGCTCCAGGATTTCTAATATGGGATGTCTGGAAAGAACGAAACAATAGGATTTTCAAGAACAGAATGGCCTCATCCCAGAGCATCATAACTCAGATCATTAGACACCTTAAAGGGACTGTAGGCATCCTTATAAAGAAACCCCCCGAGAACCCACCTCAAGACCAGGATGTTCAAATACTTTTGCATCTGGATCTTCAGGTGTGTTTCACCCAGGGCATAAGCAAGATTGTTAGTCAAATAACAACAGATAAGGACTTCTGGCAACCTCCTCCACATGGATTTTTGAAATTCAATATAGATGGAGCCTCTAAAGGAAACCCTGGGGTGGCTGGTTATGGCGGAGTCATAAGAGATGGGAAGGGATACATAAAAATCATCTTTCATAGTTTTTTGGGGAAAGCCACTAATAATATGGCGGAATTCATGGCCCTAGAGCATGCCTAGTAATATTAATTGAATCAAATTTGAATCACACCATCATCGAAGCTGACTCTGAATTCATAATCAATTCGGTCAAGAAAATATGCAATGGCACAGCACGAGAAAGAGTGTCGAAACACTGGCGGTTATTGCAGGTATATCAACGTATCCAAGCCCACCTGAAAACACTGAGAACCCTCAATTTTGTTCATGTTCGTAGAACTGTTAACAGGCTAGCAGATCGGTTGATGAATGAAGGGGTACTCTGTTAAAAAATTAATAGAAGATATAACTGGATGTCGACCCCCCAGGAAAAGTGCGCGAAGACTGTCAGTAACAGGCTAACATAGACCGGGAGTACTTTCAGAGCTTGAGAAATAAGCAAAGCAAAGACTAATGGAAACTGAAGAAAGAGGACCATTCACAGGGAAGAAGCAGAAGGTAAACATCAGGCAGGTTGGAAGGTTCCTGACCAAAGATGGCCCAGATCTCTATCATCCTATGGATTTCGGGCTGGAAAATACGTGTAGGTTAACTCTACAATCGGACCCGAAAAAATATAGATTGGTGTCCTATTCTTTCTTCAAGTCCGAAAGAAATGTTAAAGGGTGGGCTATTTGGTTTCAAGTGGGTCTTCAAGAACAAGTATAAATTAGATGGCTCACTTGAAAAGCATAAATCAAGGCTTGTGGAAAATTACTTTTCACAAAAAAGTGTTAATTATGAAGAGACATTTTCCCCCACAATAAAATGAGCCACCATCCAGACTCTCTTTGCCTTAGTAGCTCAAAATGGATGGAAATTCCATTAAATGGATGTAAATATTGCTTCTTAAATGGAGACTTGAAAGAAAATGTATTTGTCTCAACCATAAGGTTTTGTTGTGAAGGGACAAGAACAAAGTATGCAAACACATCAAATCCTTGTATAGCCTAAAATAAGCACCATGAGTCTGGTATGAAAATTTGACTAGGCATCTTATGAAATTAAATTTCAAACACTTTAATATTGATGATGCATATTTATTTATCAAGAAAGTTGGCAACCCTGTTGTCTCTCTTGTGGTATATGTAGATCTTTTGATAATAAGGAACAATGACCATTATATTGCATCCATAAAGAAAGAATTGAAGAAAGGATTTGAGATGACATATTTTGGACACTTCATTATTACTTGGGCATTAAAGTGACCCAATATCCAAGATATATATTCCTCTCTAGAAAGAAGTACATTGGAGAATTGTTGAACAAGTTTGGCATGGATGAATGCAATCCTTTGTCTGCTCTAATGGAACACAATATGAAACTAGATCTAAAGAAGGAAATCAATTTGAGGATGCAACTAATCATAGACAACTTGTGGGAAGTATTATCTACCTCACAACTACCATACCATATATTTCATTTGTTGTTGGAATCCTTTCTAGGTTGATTCAAAAGCCTTGTGAAGGACATTGGTTTGCTGCAAAAAGAGCTCTAAAGTACTTGAAAATAACTCAATATTTTGGACTCAAATATTCACGGTGGATGACTTCAGCTTGATTAGATATTATGATTCAGACTTTGATGGAGATAAGGGGAATGGAGTGTCCACTTTAGGTTATTTTATGAGTCTTGGATTAGAAGTTGTCTCCTGAAGGTCATACAAATAGTCAATTCTAGTAGATTCACAATAGAGGAAGAATATGTCGCAATTACATAAGCAACCAAGGAGATTGTGTGGCTCAGGAAAATTATTGAATATTTGCAGGAGAAATAGCTGAACTCTACTCCTCTTCTGATCAATAATAATTCTACAATTAAATTGGCCAAGAATCCAAAATTCCATGATTGAACCAATCATATCAACACAAATAATCATTTGATTCGACATCATGTAGTGACCAAGACTATTCACCTACAACATTGTTCCACAAATGAGAAAATTGTAGACATATTCACCAAAGCACCTAGAAGAGAAAAGATTGAAAGATTCAGAATGATGCTTGGACTCACAAATACCCCTTTAGATTGTTTGTTTGTGGGGGGGGGGGGGGGGGGGGGGGGGGGATCTTATATACCTAATCTTCATGGATTAGGCAAAAATGTGTAAATATGTAAACAAAGAAATTTAAGTAGTTAGAATGGGAAGAGACCTACAAATTTGAATTCCAAAGGTCACACCTCTTCATGTATATAATGATACTCACATTAATGCAAGATATAACTTTTAGAGCTATTTTCCTATGCTTGATAGTAATGTATAAAAAATAAATAAATAATCACAAGAATTTATGCAACATTAAACTCCATAACCTTACAACTTTATCTATTATATTCCACAATTTTGTAACTCCATAAATGTATCTATTATATTTTATATTAAAACAATTAAAACATGTCTTTACTTTAAAAAAATAATGATTTTAAATTACAAATCAAATTATAATAAAAATAATGTTAGATCATATTTCAATTCATAAATAATGTAAAACTTTCCTAATTTTTCACATGTTGGTAGCTCAGGACGACCACAATAGTCATTATATGTTCCACGACCATGAAAATCCCATGTGTATTGTTTGGTCAATTTAGTGTGTTCTAAATTGCTATTTAAAATGTCAATCCGGGGTTCGTAAACTGGCGAAGTGAAGTGTACTATATGTACTAGATAACCATTTCCTCAGTCTTTTGTCGTTTTTGAGTTTGTTTTTGGATTCATCTTTCCTAATGTGTGATGGCGAAAATGAAAGTTAAGTATGGGTGGTGATGGTGATTTCTACATTGATTTTCCAAAACTTAAAAGTGCTCAAAAAGAAAGCTTTAAAACAACTGTAATGAAATCAATTCTTAAGAGGAAATCAATGTATTAAACAGTGAACTAATGACAATGGCCCAGTATCCTTGCTGCTGAATGAAAAAGAAAGTAAAAACTGAACTTAAAGCAACTCAAACTAAAAGCAAAGCAACTAATTCACACTGCTTCAACTCTTCAGATCCTTTACCCTTCAGCTCAATCTACCTTGTGGGAAGCAATCATGAACAAGTCAAGCAATATGATATCTAGATGGCAAGAAATTAAATTGCAGAAAGGAAACTAATCACACTACTTCAACTCTTCTGATCCTTTACCCTTCAGCTCAATCTACCTTGTGGGAAGCAATCATGAAAAATTCAAGCAATATGATATCTTAGATGGCAAGAAATTAAATTGCAGAAAAGGAAACTAATCACACTACTTCAACTCTTCTGATCCTTTACCCTTCAGCTCAATCTACCTTGTGGGAAGCAATCATGAATTAGTTTAAGCAATATGATAACTAAATCACACTACAATAAGTAATATTCTGATTTCTTACTAATAGAGTCACTTGACTATAGAAAGAAACCATAAACTGATGAGTAGTATGATGTCCAAGTAACAGAAAAATAAATAAGCAAATCACAACTTGAAAAAAAAAGAACATTGTAGGAATTAAACTTCAGAAAATGAAAGTTAGCAAGAAGGACAAGATGATCTCATATGTCAATAGTTATCAAAAAGATGAAAATTTGTCCGGGCTGCCTAAGAAAACCTGCAGAAAAACATTGATCAGTTGACAGCTATAAAAACGGAAGTGAGCATGTAAACAGTAGTGAATTTAAAAACATCTAAACAGCGTGTTATATACAAGCTAATGATTATGAAGACAAAAACATAATGAAAACAACCATACAGGGCTTTAGTGCACAGGGGCCCTCTGCCACCTCAGCCAGTCAACGAATAGTCACAATAACGAGCTCAGCAAAGTAGTCTTCTCATGTATTAAAGCAGCAGTAACATATATAAAACAAAGTACAGTGGGGTGCTAATAGAAACAGTTCCAAAAATTACATCGCAAAAAATTCTACACAGCGTTCATCAACGCGTTATTTATAATGAAAAAGTACTGAAACTAACTAACTGAATCCTATGCTATTAACTGTGTTGCCAAGGACACGTAGATCTCTTCAGCCGAGATCTAGCGTAACTGTCATCATGTCTATTAAAGCTTCAAAGTGGTAGCAGGTTACGGGGATGATCTCCAGGTATGCCGGTGTCTTCGTGGGCTGAGGACTGTGCTACGTAAACGTTCACATGCTCAAAACAGAGACGTGCCACCGCTAAAATCCTTGGTTGGCTTTGCCTTTGACCCTTGTTGACCGTGACCTTCTATGGATGATTTGGCTGATTTGAAGGGACACGTTCCATGTACCCATCACCTGTAGCTTGCCCATGTGGCTCATTTCTTCATAGGACACCTATAGCATAGCTTTTAACAAAATAGCTGCGGAATCCTGTGCTGGCTGCGGAAACCTGTGCTGGCTGCGGAAACTGACAAGTTTCCGTAGCTGTCTGAACAAAAATCTAAACCAAACAACAGTCATAAGCATAGTTAGAAAACCATGTAAAAATCTCTTTTTAGACTATAATGCAATGATTTTAACAGCTTGGTGGATGAAGTGGAAAAAGAAGGCTGAGAGGGTGTATAGGAAGGTGCAGGTTTGAGGCTCAACATGTATTCCTTGACATTTGAATATAATGCATTGAAATTCCTTAAAAAAAAAAAAGTTGAAATGCACAAGTATAAATAGAAGTAACAAACAATTGAATAATTGATATATAAAAATATGCATATAATGGGACTACAAATATTCCATGACTTTATAATTTAATACCTTGAAATGAATGCAACATTTTACTCTGATTTGAGAGATGGGATAAACATAATTATATAATGCAAGTACTACACCATGACTCCTATATTACAACATGAGCCAACAAATTCCAACTACAATTATGGATGATACAATAACTATGGATGGTCTATAATGAAGTAGATATTGTACCCCTGTACTATGCACCATAGACCCATGATGATAGTGCAAAACTTGCATGATATTGTAGAATCACCTTATTTCTTGAAGTAGTGGTGATGATCCAGTGAGCCCTCTTAGAAACGATAAGCCTCATTAAACAATGTTTTAGATAAGCCTCATAATAAGGTATTTTTATAAAACAACTCTACTTTTGTACTTTCAAAGATAATCATTAGTATCCATCCCAGTACCCTAACCCCAAATTAGCTCATAAGTGTCGCTCACAGATTGTCATCAATACCCATCATAGTACCCTCACCCTACATTAGCTTATGAGTACCACTCTATGAAGTTTCCTTCTTATCATCCAATACCACAGGGCCATTAAGAATTAGACTAGGATACTAATGTGTAGGTCCAATGTCTCCTAACAAACTAGCACAAGAATCAATCAATAATATTATCTAATTCTAACTTATTTTAAGATAATTTGATGTCATTTTCTCTTCTTTTTTACCATGGTTGAAACATATCAACGTGTATGGATAGATTTGTTCACAAGGCTTGTAAAGCAAGTTATATGCTCTTTGAGAAATTTAACAAAGATTTTTTTTTTTCATTATTCAATAGTTTAATTTGTTTGAATCTTTATTGTTGTTGGCACCTCAAAGATGTCTATATATTATTAATATATTAGAAATATTTTACATAACTAAAGTGTTGATATCTATTAACATTCATTATCTATTTTTAAAGTAAATATACTTCTAAATTATTATATGATAAAGATAAAGGTATAATCTTATTTAGATGTCTAAAATACAATCATGATAGTGTTCCAAGATTACCATAGTTTTGATGAGGCTTTGGAGATTAGGAACATCAATATTGTAACTTATATTTTGAGTTTTGAGTTTTGATCTTGACAATCTCCTTTTTGGCAACTTCTAGTGATAAAAACACTTCCTTTTTCAATTTTCGATCTGCATTGGTTTTCTCTAATTCTAATGATATCACTTGAATTTGATTTTTCAATTTCAAGACATTAGCCTCCAAATTATTCTATCAAGATAAGTGTTCTACACTCCTCTTCTTTCATAGAAGTTTTGATATCAAATCTTTCCTCGACTTTCTGTAATTGTTTTCTTACTTGAGAAATCATAGCTTGGTATTCCTCATCCTCCTTTATAAGTTCTTTTCTAATTTCTTTAGGTTAATTCATGTTAAGATAAACTATAACAACCATAATAATGACATGGTAAAACTTGAATCTCAAAAAAGTCAAGAATATTTATAAATGAAGATCTCATTGCAAAGACAAAGCTAAAATAGAGAAGGAAGTTCAATGTAATAGCCAAATACGGCTTACCAATAAAGTATAAAAATCACTCGAAATATAAAGATATCCATTAGGATAAAATGATAATATATATATATATATATATATATATATATATATATATATAGATATATAGATATAAATGCACGTGTATGAATTATATGCTACTACAAGAGAGGAAAAAGTGGGAGGGGTTATTTGAAAAAATAGAGATTAAATATGCATGGGGTCTGGGTTTTCCACCAATAACCAGGTGGAAGCACTAGCTTCGTGGTGGTCTAAATCCAACCATAGATAGAGGTATACATTAGATAATTGTCATGGGAGACTCGATGCTAAACATTCAAAAGATCTATAAAAATATGGAGCCAAGTGAAAAATACTGGCTTCCCCTAGATCTAAGAGTAAGAGAGAAAATACAAAAGTTTGATACTATTAGTTTCTATCATACAAGAAGGGAATACAATACTATTAAAGGTGAGCAAGCAAACATTGGAGCTAGTTATGAACAAGGTGATTTGGTACTCAACCAAGGAGATAAAACTTATTTTTGTTTACCATGATAAATAAAATAGACGAGAAAGATGGGATGAGATTCATTAAACATGGAAGAACGAGAGGGATTGGGAAAGACCCGAGTTCTGAGCGGGCATTTAAGATTGGTACATTAGTGAAATTAGAGGAAGCAGAGAAGTGATGACTCTTGAAGAGTGGAAACAAAGGAAAATAGATCGTCCAGGCAGAGAATGATGACGACACTTGTCATCTCAAGGGATATATGTAAATATTCCCCTCATGGCTCATCATTGAAATATAACATTTCTCATACCAGTTCCTTAATTCTGAGGAGAAGAAATAAATGCGGTAAGGTTGCAAGTTGGATAATGGGAAGTATGTAGTACAACCACGGTATAACCATGCGAAAGGAAAACACAACCATTAAATGCATAACAATGAAGGCAAATCATGATATGAGTAAGTCGAATTGCTATAAATTGAGAGCAACTGCAAAGGAATTGCGTCGAGTATCAATTAAAGTTCATCTGAAGGCAAGAATGGCATTCCTAGGTGAGGTAATTGAAGAGTGGTTGGGAGAAGTACATGATATTGTCTCATTGGAGGAGAAGTTGGTCAAAATGGAGCGTATCGGGGAGAAGTTACTGGAGGAGGCATGAACCCACTTCTCATTGCAGATGCGTGAAGTTGAGTTGATGAAAGATGTAGAGAGACTAAGGCTTATAGTGGAAAATGTGGCTACAAAAACTGATAACCTCTCAGCCAAGGTGGAGGGGATAGAAGTAACAGTGGAAGCAACGACCATGGGGGTTCTTAAAGAAGTATTTGTCTTGTAGGATCCTTCACCTCCCACCATGGATAATTCGAGCAAGCTTGAGGAGCTTGCAGAAACAAAGGTCCCGATGTAGGAGGAGGCAACAAATGAAAATTCCATGGAAAATGGAAAATTTCTAGGAATATAGTTTATTTCAGTCTTCTCTCTTTTTTTGAACAATGTTTTGTAAATCAATGTTATATAATGGCCTAAAATAAACTTAGTTAGAGGCAAGATAGGATATAGGAAAAATAGAGACAAAATCCATTTTGACAAATTTTGGTTTGCAATAGTTGAAGAATAGCCTGTGAAAGTAAGGGTTCTGACGAGTGTTCCATTTTGATAATATATAAAGCTTCCTGTTTCTTTAAAAAAATGATATGCTACTACAAATGAGAATCTTGTTATAAATATTATAATTATTAGGTGAGAGTACCCTTTAATAACAAATCATGTATTTTCACAAAGACATGTCCGTTAACATGTATCTTCATTAACTATTAATTAATTAGTTATTAATTATGATATATTAATTTATATATATTTGTGTTCATAACATTGCCTTCCCCTTAGAAATGCTTTGTCGTCGAAACATATTGATGAAAAGGCTTTATGTCTTTACTTCTACTTGCAATAGTTTCACTTGATTCTTTGTTTTTTGATGTTGTCATTATTGATCAAACAAAATGTATGAAATTTTAATTTCTAAGCAAAATTGTCAAACTATAACATGATTTGACCATCCTAATTTGATATTCTGTGGAACACTATGCTTATAGGCTTCCCTAGGTGAATTGTTATCGCGAGACTAAATGATATTGGTATCAATATTCTTGGGAAGATTAATTAATTATTTCCTTTCTGGTTGACGCTTCTATATTGACTAGTTAATGTACTTGCTCCTATGATTAGGATGTTGATTAACTAACTTTGCAACATTTTTTTGATTTTATTTTAAAGGTTTATTTTTTCATGCAACAATGCTACATTATTAATGTATGTGCTTCTATTAATAAGTACACTTAGAATTTATATCTTTTGTACTCCAACATTTGAGTATATTTTTACTTCAATTGGTTTGCCATCTTCTTGAGTTATGATATTAAGTGTATCTATATTTGTTCCTTGTTCCTCAACTTTGCATTTTCACATCTAAATATTTTGATGGTTTCTTTTCAGTAAGTTGTTCTACTATGTTTTGTAATGAATTCTTATAAGTTTCTTAATTTATGTAAGCAATTTTTCACTATGGTTCCTAGGGCAAAAACATTCTTCATTTTTTCCTACAATAATTATGTCAACTTGTTTTTGTATGTTTTCAATTGACTTCTATTTTCTTGAATGATCACCTTCAATATATATTTTAGGTATTTTGATAAAGATACTATTGAATGACTTCATTGTAATGTCTTGAAGTGTGACCTTCTTTTATGTGTTTAATATGAAGTAACTCAGTGTTCCAAACCATGTTAATTCAACAATTATGTTGATCTTTTTTATACACAGTCATAACAATAAATTGAGATATGCATTCATAATCATCAATTGTCACTTGCAAATCCTTGATTTCATATTGTTTCATGCAAAAAATATTTTCCTTTTCACCTATATTTGAGTCTAGATTTGATAATTGATTTGCCAAATCAATATTAATACAATGTTCATTATCATTAATGTTGATAATGATTTTAATCCCTTGGCTTCAATATTCCCTTTTAGATTAAATAATCCGCAAAAATTATCTAGATAACTATTATAAATAGATCAGAGCATCGAGGGGGTAACAAGTGTGGTTACAAAGGTCACCGTTGTATTTGGGTTTGAGTCAGGGTTTGTAGCTGGTGACCATGGTGGGTCGTGGAAGAGGGAGTTCTGCTCCCTCCTACAATCACATAGTAGCGAACGGAAACAAGGAATATGATCTGCATCACTTCAAGGAACCAACAGAGGGGATCACTGAGGACACTAACTCAGGAAAAATCAAATCTCACAAACAAAGAGAAAATCATGAGGAAGATAGTAGGGAGAAGAGGAAAGAGGGCAGCAGTCAGAAAGTTGCACCTTTGAGGGTGACAGGGGGCTGCAAACCCAAGTCGACCATCACTCCCTGGGTCGTTTTAAGTGACCCAGCGCTACAGGTGCACAAAGATCACATGGCGGAACACGTGATCATATGCAAATTTATGGGGACTTGGCCGACGGAGAAGGCCTTACATGCATGGATAAGGTACCACTGGAAACTAAAAGGAGAAATAAACCTTCACCTTGGATCCAAGGGTTTCTTCACGGTGGTGTTCATGAGCTTAAAAGATAAAGACATAGTGTTCGAGGGAGGACCCTATTTTTACGCTGCTGCAGGACTGTACATGCGACCATGGGTGATGAACTTTGTCCCAGAACGAGAAACATTCACTTCAGTACCGGTATGAATATGGATAAGACTTTACTCCCTTCCTTTAGATTATTAGATGTTGGAGTCTCTAAAGGCTATTGGTAATAAACTAGGGCATTTTATAAAGATATCAGATGCGACATTAAGAGGCAAATACACTTCCTTCGCCCAGCTCTGTGTGGAAATGGACCTATCTGGGGCACTCCCAGACGAGATCATTTTAGAAGTTTATGATGAGGAATGGGTGCAGGTGGTGGACTATGAGCATGTCCCATTTAGGTGCCGCAAGTGCCATGAACATGGGCACCTATACAGAGATTGCCCATTAAACAAATTGGAAAGCAACAAAAAAACCACCACAAGCAAAGATCCCGAGGGTTTCACTAAGGTGGGGGGTAAGGGGAAAGGAGGAAAGCGACACCAAAAGAAAGTCAACGAGGATAGACAACTGAGCCATAATAGTGTAAAATCTTAGAAGAAGAAATGGGAAACAAAGTGGAAAACTAGAAATCGGAGACTAAGACCAATGAGAAGGATAGGGATACTAGCATGGAGGACATACCAGAGAATAGCCAGCAACAGGATGATCTACCGAGCATTGTGGAGCTCAGCAGGGACCATTAGATGACCCCAATTGAGGTGGGAACAGAGCATCATGAACTACAGGAGATTCTTGAGAAGGAAAACTTGGATCTAGAAAAGTTTCTGGAGCAGGGTATCACCAAAGGAGTTGACTCCCTACCAAAAGAGGAGTTTGATAGGGTTCAACAACTCTTCCTATGGAGATCCCAATCAAAAAGCTCTGGAGTCAAAAGAAACCATGAAAGCCAAGAAAATAGGGGGATGAAGCCAATGGAGGAAACACTGGGGCACTCTTCCAAGAACCTAAGAAGGAAAAGAGGAAGGAAAAGATAGAATGAGCTGATAACAGAATGTGGAAAACTCATGACCAACACAGGTAAGATGAAAGATCTAACCAGTTACTCTTTTAAAAATCTTTCTTAATGAAGTTTACAACCTGGAATATTAGGGGCCTAGGAAGTAAAAGGAAACAAAGAAATCTCAGCAGTAGAATAAAAGAAGGAAAACCAGACATGGTTTTCATTCAGGAAACAAAATGCTCGATGGATAAAATCAAAGAAACACATAGCAAATGGTTGAGTAGGTATGAGTATCTAGAGGTTAAGGTAGATAACTCGACAGGAGGGATTCTTACGCTCTGGGATACCCAAAAACTTGGAATCCTTAACGCGGAAGTGTCTAGGAACTATCTTTCGCTCGTAATACAACCTATGGGTGATAAGGCGAGTTACATGATTACAAATGTCTATGGTCCTCAAAAACTAGAAGACACAATCAAGCTTCTAACTTCCCTTGAGGAGCTAAGAGAGAGATATCCTAATATACCCTGGATTCTGGTAGGGGATTTCAATATGATCAAATCTCTTACAGAGAAAAAAGGGGGTACCAGAACACTAGGTAGAGACTCCATTGCCTTCCAGAACTTCATAAATAACATGAGATTAGTGGAAGCTGAAAAAATAAATGGAACCTTCACCTGGAACAACAAGAGAGGAGGGGCTTCTCAAGTTGCCTCTAAACTAGAGAGATTTATGATCTCAGAGGACCTATTTCTCACATGCCCTGACATGTCAGCTTTAATCCTTCCTTTTGGAGGCTCGGACCACTGGCCAATCCAACTTGAAGCCACTTTTATGGGCAGACCGAGGAACAGACCTTTCAAGTTTGAAAATGTCTGGCTTTCTCACCCTGACTTCACCAACAAAATTGATAAATGGTGGATGGAAGAGTTTCCCTTTCAAGGCACCAAAATGTTCATGCTACAACAAAGACTTAAACACATTAAAGTAAGACTCAAAGATTGAAACAAAAACAGTTTGGTAACATTTTTGAAGCCAAAAAAGAAGTTGAACAAAAACTTTAGGGGATTAATCAACTTATGATCACAGATGGCTTTAACAAGGAAAGGAAATCTCAAGAAGATGTTCTTAAGAAGAAATGGGATGATAGGTGCAGGCAAGAGGAGATTTTCTAGAGACAGAAATCGAGAGTACAGTGGATTAAAGAAGGGGAAAGAAACACAAAGTTTTTTCACAAGTAAACTTTGAGTCACAGGTCACACAACAGAATTCTAAAACTCAAAGACTCTCAAGGGAAAGAGCTCGTCACCCACAAAGAAATGGAATATGTCCTAGTACAACACTTACTTAGCATTGCAAAGAAGCCTCCCTTAGATAGGTCACAGTTCATTAACAAATTCACAAGGTACATTCCCAAGCTTGTCACAAGGGAAGACAATCATAATCTCAATAGGCTAGTATCCAAAGACGAGGTCAGTGAAGTTATCAATGAGATGAAAAATGGGAAAGCTCCTGGCCCAGATGGTTTCAATGTGGACTTTTTTAAAGCATGCTAGAAAACAGTCAAACAAGACATCCTTGAGGTGGTGGAAGACTCAAGAAGATCCAGATCGGTCCTGAAGGCTCTCAATGCCTCTTTCATAGCTTTGATTCCAAAGTAGGAGAAATCCATCACACCGGATATGTTCAGACCCATCGCTTTATGTAATGTGGTGTACAAAATAATCTCTAAAGTGATTGCTAACAGATTCAAGCCCCTTCTTCCAGCTCTCATCTCAGAGGGGCAAACTGGTTATGTGGAAGGAAGACAGATTATCAACAATATCATACAAGCTCATGGGATGGTACACTCTCTGAAATGCAACAAGCAAGCTGGTATGATCATACAGCTTGACCTAGCGAAAGCTTATGACAATCTATGCTGGACTTACATAAGGGAAATGTTGAAAGCTTATGGTTTTGACCACAATTGGATCATATGGGTTATGGCCCTTGCATCCATGGCCAGTTTCTTAATCCTGCTTAATAGCTCGCCCTCAAGAACCTTCATACCCTCTAGGGGACTAAGACAAGGAGATCCGCTCTCCTCCTTCCTCTTTGTGCTCATGATGCAAGGGCTAGGCAGAACAATAAAAATGGCAAGTACTGATGGAAGAATCAAGGGTTTGAAACTCACCATAGATGGAGCGACCTCAACTCACCATAGATGGAGCGAACTCAACTCACCAAAAATTTGTGGATGACACTATGCTGCAGGGCATTCCCACAGTCAAGGAAGCCAAAGCTTTTAAACAAATCTTGAATGACTTTGCTATGGCCGCTGGTACAGAGGTAAGCCTAGACAAATCAAAAGTTTTCTTTTTTAACACTGACATTGCTATTCAGAGAAATCTTACCAGAATTCTAGGATTCCAAAGGGATCAATTACCCTCTAAATACCTGGGAATGCCCCTTACAGAAAAACCTCTAAACAAGGGAGTGTGGGAGCTGGTCATTAATAAACTTCAAGATAAGGTCAAGAAATGGACATGTAGATATTTAAACTTAGCAACGCACCTTGTGCTCACAAAAGCTATCCTACAGGCCATACCCATTTTCATAATGTCTGCTCTTCCTGTTCCTAAAGGAGTTTTACAACAGATCAGGAACATTCAAAGAGATTTTCTTTGGGGTAGAGGGGAAGAGAAAAAGAAGTGGGCTTTGGTAGCTTGGGACAAGCTATGCAAACCTAAGGCCCATGGAGGATTGGGGCTTCATGACCTCAAAAGCCTCAACAAAGTTTCAGGCGCAAAGCTTTGGTGGAGTTGGCTAAAGGAATCGGCAACCCCATGGGCCAAGCTTTGGAAACAGAAATATGCAAGAAATTGGCAGGAAAGGGATCATATTCAAATGTTTGGTCTTATCAAGGGCTCCCACATTTGGAATCTTGCTTGGGAAAATAGAGGTATTGTCCAGTAGCACAGCTTCAGGGAGATCCGAGATGGGAACCTGGCAAGATTCTGGGAGGACAACTGGCAGTAAGAACGAAACCTGGCTAGGGAAGAACTGACTGATCTCAAGAATGACATTGACAACAAAGGTTTATGCATGGTAAGTGACTTCTGGGAGTAGGTAAGGAACAATGGAAAATGGAGAATATGGAAGGATCTAGGCTACAAGGAAGAGAGCCCTTTGAAAGCTCAGGCAAACTCTCTTGCTATGGACTTGGAACAAAGGAAAATTTTGGTATCATCCTCGCCTGACCAACTAAGATGGGGAAGAAACACAGAAGGTAACTTTAACCTAAAAGAAGCCAAACAAATAGCTCTAGGATTCGATTATCAAAACCTTGATGAGGCATGGAAGAACCTCTGGCAACACCCGCATTGGATGAAGATAAAGCTGTTCATGTGGTTAGTTCAACAAAAGAAAATTCTAACTTGGGAAAATCTTCTGAAGAAAGGTTTTGTTGGCCCATCCAAATGCTGTTTGTGTGGCACAAAAGAGGAGACAATGGAACTCTTACTCAACCTTTGCCCCTTCACCTCAACATTGTGGGAATGGGTGGCCTCAATCTTCAGGAAAACTGATAGGGATGGCCTCAATATTACTAACACTTAGAGGAATTGGAGAAGGAACTTCTTAGGCAATGAGATCATCAACAACGCTTGGACTCTGGTTCCAAGCTTCTTAATTTGGGACGTCTGGAAAGAATGCAATGGCATGATTTTCAAGGGAAAAACTGGCTCAACCCAGAAAATTATTGCACAGATATTAAGACAGCTCAAAGACACTGTTGGTGCCATGTTAGGGAGACCTCCTGAGAACCCGACTCAGCCCTAGGACACTCGTATACTGCTGCAGTTGGGTCTCCATTCGCTATTTCCCCATAGCATACACAAGGATGTGAGCTGGATAAACGTTGGTAAAGATTTTTGGCAACCTCCTCCTCATGGTTTCTTGAAAATTAACATAGATGGAGCCTCTAAAGGAAACCCAGGGATGGCTGGTTTTGGCGGGGTCATCAGAGATGAGTAGGGGTGCATAAAGGACATTTTTCATAGCCATATGGGAACTGCCACAAATAACATGGCAGAGCTCATGGCCTTAGAGCAGTGCCTGGAAATACTAATTGAGTCAAATTCTCATAATGTCATCATTGAAGCAGACTCAGAATTGGTTATTAATGCGGCCAAGAAGATTT
Organism: Pinus tabuliformis; assembly: GCA_031772625.1. Lineage (NCBI taxonomy): Eukaryota > Viridiplantae > Streptophyta > Pinopsida > Pinales > Pinaceae > Pinus > Pinus tabuliformis. Next base: position 312,484,959 of record CM062808.1, on the reverse strand, counting down.
GCAATGGAAAAGCACCTGGAAAAGTATCAAAACATTGGTGACTTTTGTAGGTCTTTCAGCGTATTCATTCCCACCTTCAAACCCTAAGAACGACCAGCTTTGTTCATGTGCGAAGAAAAGCCAATATGCTAGCTGATCGTCTGGCGAATGAAGGAGTGTTTTGCAAAGAAATTTACAGTAGGCATGCATGGGACTCGACACCCTCGGGGAAATTGCGTGAGGATTGTCAAAGACAAGCAGACAAAGACATGGAAAACTTCCAAACTATTAGGACTGAACAAGAAGGAAGACTAGTGGAAGCAGGAGAAAGCGGAAGTGGAAGTCATTTTTAACCGTTAATTTTCAAAGAAGAAGAAAAGGAAAAAAGGGGAAGATAAATGCTTAAAACAGAGCTTTACACAAGGGAGAAGCACTTAGTAAACATCAGGTCTCTTTGTTGGTTGTCGGCCACGAATCTTGACAGCCTGTGTAATCTAATGGCCATTGGGCGGAAAAGCAATCGAAGGTTAACCAAAAAAGCGGACCCGATGCTCTTTAGTCTAACGGTTTATAATCGTCATCGAGTCCGAAAAGGCAGTTATAGACTGTGTAGGTTTTAGCTCCGATATCTCGGAAGACCGTCAGATCAATCGCCGAGTTCTATAAGCAATTGGAGCTTAAGTTTCAAAATGGACCTAAACTTTTATAAACCGATATCTCACAATCATTTCGGGTCTATGAACCGGGTAAAAGGGGCGCAGGTTACTGAGGCAAGAGTGTTTGTGATCGTCGATCACACGAGATCTTAGATGGTTTCGGGTTTGTTTCGGGTTATGGATTTGGTTACCATTCATAGGGTTAGCCCTTGTTGATTCTTACTTTATAAAGCCATGTAACATATGTAATCTTTCTTGCGGTTAATAGAAGGCTCCACTCTTATTTGACAAAAAAAAAAAAAAAACTATATCTTCTTTCATTTCTCTCTACTTTTCTTAATTTTTGATAATTTTTTTATTCAACATGTATTATTTTTTTTGAATGTAGATAGAGAATAATATTTTAATTAGTTTTTTTCTCACTTATTTATATATATTTTATAATATTTAGTATTATAAAATTTGCATAACTAAAAAATATAAGATTACCATTTATATTTCATTAAATGAAAAAATAAATTTTAAATTCCTATATTTATTTGAAATTCTGTTTTAAAACAATAATAAGAATCTCTAAAAAATTACTAATTTCAAAATATAAGTTACCACTATTACATTAGATACAACTTTGGTAAATACCACTAATAAACCTACCATAACATATCTCTAAAAACTCAAATGCACACACTTGAGAAACAAATTATTCATCAAACTCTTAATCTAAATCTTTTAACATTTAAAAAAAATAAATTTATATAATATTTTATAAAATATTTTTAATTAATTTAATTTAAACAAATATATTTTTAATAATAAATAATAAATTTAAAATTAATTAAATAAAAATTTAAAATTAATATCATATAATCGATTAAGTATTCTATTCATCAACCATATAACATTTTATTTAATATTAACTCCATAACCTTACAACTTTATTATCTGATTCCACAATCTTAGTAACCACATAATTGTATTTTTTATATTTTATATTAAAATACAATACATGTGTACTTCAAACAAAATGATAATTTTAAATTACAAATCATATTGTAATTCATTAAAAGAATGATACACCATATTTCAACTCATAAATAATGTAAAATATTCATAATATGTTCTATGACTACAAATTCCATGTATATTCCATGGTATTTGAGTTTAAGCATTGAATATTTGAGTTTAGATAAATCTCATAACAAGGTGTTTTAGAAAACAATTCTACTTTTACAGTTTCACAAACAATTATGAGTATCCATCCCAATACCCTAACCCCAGATTAGCTCATGAGTGTCACTCATAAATTATCATCAGTACCCATCAGAGTACCCTAACCCTACATTGACTCACGAATGCCACTCTCAGAATTTGCGTTCTCACCATCAAACACCACAAGGCCATCAAGAATTCAAGTGGGAGATCGATGTGTACCAATGTCTACCAACAAATTAGTACAAGAATTACCCTATTGTATTATCCAATTCTAATTTATTTTAAGATAATTTGATGTATTTGATGTATTTATGCTGATAATATTTTTATTTTTTTAAGTAGTTTTTTAAATAAATAGTTTGATGTTTTTTTTTCTAGTTAAGACTAACCTAAGTACCCATGGGGATTTGAACGAGTGACCTATCGCAAGGAGTGCCTTAATAGCGCACCCATTCACCGTCAATCCAAAACCCCATGGGCATAAATAGTTTGATGTTTTAAATGTTAAATGTTTTTGATATATTAAAGATGTTTATATCATTAAATGAATGAGGAATATTTTTCATAATTTACAAATTTTGTTTTTTATTGGGAAAATTATATAAATTAAATGGTTCATAAATGTTAATAGGCATCTATTTATAATAAACATCTCAAGTTATTAAAATTAAAATCATAAAATTAACTAAATTATATATACATTTGAAAAAACATGCAACAAGATTCTTATTCACAAATATTTACTTCCACTTTACCATGGAGATTCTAGTTAATAAATAAAATTTATTAAAATACTATGACTTATCAATACCATATGACTTATATCTTAATCTTTGATAAGTTAACATTAAAAATGAAGGCTCCATTCCTCTCCCATAAGCTATGTTTTGTCTTATAATATGGATATAGATAACTCTCATTTGGTATTTCAATATGATGTAATGTTTTGTATAGCACTCAATATTCAGGGCACTAGGGATATACGGTTTACATGAGACAACTTGGGTTATATGGTTTACATGAGACAATTTGTTTGGACTATGACTGACATCAGGGATATATGGTTTACATGAAACAATTTGTTTGTTTTGAGTGCGATGGACATCGCCTTTATGCTGCGATCTATTTTGAACAATCTCTAACATATGTATTGGATATTATTTTCATAATATATCAGTGTTTTTTTCCAAAGGGTTAAATCCCTACTATCCACTTAAGAATTATTGATAATTATTAAAATTTTATTTGCATAATTAACATTCGTTATCTATTTGTAAGGTGAATATATTTCTAATTGTTATATGCAAATAATTTTAATTAGTCATTTTGAGACCATGTCGCAGTGAGTAGCTCAATTGGTGATCCAAGAAACATGAGTCTTGAGATAATTGAGTGATTCAAATCCCTCGATTGTGACTCCATTTTATGAAAAAAAGACAGGTCATAAACCCTAGTTTCCAACTCCATAAAATCTTTCTTTTGTCATCTAATTAATTTTTCCTATCTAATATTTTAATTTATCAATAAAAATAAAAAAAATAAAAAAAATGAAACAACTTTACTTCAGAGCAATAAATATAATTAAAAAAAATCAGAATCCCACAATATACGTGTAAATTAAAATTCCAAAAAATAACAATTACAAAACACACTTCAGTAACACATTCAAAGTAAATATACATATAAATTAAAATTCCAAAAAATAACAACTACATAACACATTATATACAAATATACATTAAAATTCCAAAAAATAACAATTACAAAACACACTTCAGTAACACATTCAAAGTAAATATACATATAAATTAAAATTCCAAAAAATAACAACTACATAACACATTATATACAAATATACATTATATACATGTAAATTGAAATTCCAAAAAATAACAACTACATAACACATTCAAAGTGAAACATCCCTACATAACACACTTCATTATAACATTCATCTTCACTAACACATTCAAAGTGAAACATCCCTGTATAACACACTTCATTAACACATTCAAAGTGAAACATCCCTGCATAACACACTTCATTATAACATTCAAAGCTAAACATTCATCACCAAAATGAGATTATGAATATAAATATCAGATTATGAATATAAATATCAGAAAGACTTAAAAAAAAAATGAAATAACTTCACCAGAATAATTATAATTATATAAATCATTTAATTGGAAAAATCAGATTCCCACACTATAAATCTAAATTGAAATTCCACAAAAATAACAAATTACATGACACAGTTCAGTATAACCTTCAAAGTGAAACATTATTCAATTTGAGCAAAACTGGGTAAGTAATCCTGGAAAGTTCTGAATTTTAAAACCATCATAACAAAGTACATGACACACTTCAGTATAACCTTCAAAGTGAAACATTATTCACTTTGAGCAAAACTAGATAAGTAATCCTGGGAAGTTCTGAATTTTAAAACCATCGCACATGGCTGCAGCAGGCATAAACTAACACTTACAGCATCACAACAAAAATAAAATTCTTTACATAGTTGGAAAGAATATAACTGGAAAATTGCAGAAAGACATTCAGTCCTTATGTGAGAACTTGGTTCTCACCTTCTCTTTCTCTGCGACTTCTTTGGCGTTTTTGTTTGATAACCACCATTGGGCTTTATATTTTCCTGCATACTTTGTGTTTCAATCACATCCCTTGGGTTTGGCTTTCCATTGACATCGCTTGGGTTTAGATTTCCCTTCAAGTTGCTCTGTTTTGGCTTTTCATGCACATCTATACGGTTTGCAATATCAACCAACGCACTCCTTTCTTCCTCTGCTATAGTTGAATGCTCAATCTGTAAACATCTTTCTGCAAAATCTTCAAATTTTTTGGTTGCCTCTTTGAGATTTCGAGAAAGCAAACTCTTTTCGTTCATAAGAGAATTAATCTGTCCTCGCAATGAGTTAATTGTCTTCCCCTGTTCTTTTTCGCTGAACAATTCAGAGTGTTTTTCTGTCATCTCTTCACATTTCCTGGTAGCCTCTGCATGAAGTGTTTCAAATTCCTGCAATACCTTGACATGTGTTTCCTGCAACTCTACAATTCTTTTGCTCAACTCCTCCACATTGTACTCCTGAATTACATCAGAGTTTTGTTTGACATTTTCATCTACCTGCAAAGCCTCCAACCTCTCTGCAATGCTTACAGACGCAGCTTTCAAGTCCTGCCTTTCATCTTCCATACCAACCAATTTATCATTATAGTCATCCAACTGGGCCTTCAAAGACTCCGCTTCAGTCTTTAGCTCTCTATTGGTCTCGCTCAGGGACCCTTTCTCGCTAGCCACCAACTGAAGCTTTGTTTGTAGCTCTGCAAGTCTGCTCAGCAGGATCTCCTTCTCAGCATTCCAATCTTCCTCTGCCATATGGTAACTTCTACTGATCTCGGCAGTCTCTTTTCTGGCAACTTCCAGTAAAAAAAATACTTCCTTTTCCAATTTCCGATCCTCATTGGTTGTCTCTAATTCTGATGATATCACTTGAATTTGATTTTTCAACTTCAAAATGGTAGCCTCCAGATTCTTCTTATCAAGATGAAGTGTTCTACACTCCTCTTCTTTCATAGAAGTTTCAGTATGTAATCTTTTCTTGGCTTCCTGTAAATGTTTGAGTGCTCGAGAAATCGCACCTCGGTATTCCTCGTCCTTCTTTTCAAGTTCTTTTCTCAATTTTTTCTCAGCCTCCTTCCATTCTTCGGTCATTTTCCTTGCAGACTCAACTTCTGATACCAACTGGGCCTTCCAAGGCTCCGCCTCCGTCTTTAGGTCTTTATCCGTCTCGCTCAGCAACCCTTTCTCGCTAGCCAACAACTGAAGCTTTGCTTGTAGCTCTGCAAGCTTGCTCAGCAGGATCTCCTTCTCAGCATTCCAGTCTTCCTGTGCCATTTGGTAACTTCTGTTGATCTCGGCAGTCTCTTTTCTGGCAACTTCTAGCGATAAAAACACTTCCGTTTCCAATTTCCGATCTTCATTGGCTGTCTCTAATTCTGACGATATCACTTGAATTTGATTTTTCAACTTCAAAACAGTTGCCTCCAGATTCTTCTTATCAAGGTTAAGTCTTCTACACTCGTCTTCTTTCATAGAAATTTCGGCATTGAATCTTTCCTCAGCTTCCTGCAATTCTTTGACTGCTTGAGAAATCGCAGCTTTGTATTCCTCATCCTTCTTTACAAGTTCTTCTCTCAATTCTTTCTCAGCCTCCTTCCATTCATCAGTCATTTTCCTTGCAGACTCAATTTCTGATACGAACTGGGCCTTCAAAGACTCCGCCTCTGTCTTTAGCTCTCTATTTGTCTCGCTCAGTGACCCTTTCTCGCTAGCCATGAACTCAAGGTTCGTTTCTAGCTCTGCAAGCCTGCTCAACATTTTCTCCTTTTCCCCATTCCAAGTTTCCTGTGCCATTTGGCTAATTCTAGTGATCTCGGCTGTCTCCTTTTTGGCTGCTACGATCTGTGATAAAAGCACATCCTTTTCCAATTTCCGACCTTTATTGGTTGCCTCTAATTCTGAAGATCTCGCTTGAATTTGATTTTTCAACTGCAAAACAGTACCCTCCAGATTCTTTTTATCAAGGTTAACTGCTCTGCACTCCTCTTCTTTAGCAGAAATTTCGGTATTGAATCTTTCCTCAGCATCCTGCAATTGTTTGCGTGCTTCAGAAATCGCAACCTGGTAATCTTCGTCCTTCTTTCCAAGTTCTCTCAATTCTTTCTCACCCTTCTTGAATTCTTCATTCATTTTCCTTGCAGATTCAATTTCTGATACCAATTGGGCCTTCAAAGATTCCGCTTCAGTCCTTAGCTCTCTGTTTGTCTCGCTCAGTGACCCTTTCTCGCTGGACATCAACTCAAGCTTAGTTTCTAGCTCTGCAAATCTGCTCAGCATTTTCTCCTTCTCCAAATTCCAAGCATTCTCTGCTATTTGGCTACTGCTGGTGATTTGGTCAGTCTCTTTTTTGGCTGCTATAATCTGGGATAAAAGCACTTCCTTTTCACATTTCGCATATTTAGCGGTTACCTCCAAGTCTGCAGATATCTCTTCAATTTTATCTTTCAACTGCAAAACAGTTGCCTCCAGATTCTTTTGATCAAGATTAACTGCTCTACACTCCTCTTCTTTCGCAGAAATTTCGGAATTCAATTGTTTCTCAGCTTCCTGCAGTTGCCTGTGTATTTGAGAAATCGCAGCTTCGTATTCGGCATCTTTCTTTGCAAGTTCTTTTCTCAATTCTTTCTCAACCTCCTTCCATTCTTCAGTCATTTTCCTTGTAGATTCAATTTCTAATCCTAATGCAGTGACATTTGTGGACAAAACAGCTTTTTCTTCTCTTAAGCCAGTGATTTCTTTCACAAGGATTTGATTGAGGTCTGTCAACTTCGATACTTTATCATCTCCTCGCGTGGAAGAGGGATCATTTGCAGCTTTAGCTTGTTGCTCACATCTCTTCCTCCCGCCCTTCTTATTGCCTGCCATCTTGTTCGCTTGCGAGGCCGGCCTGCGTGCGCCAGGAATTAGGGATAGGGATTACTGTAATTCGGAATGGGTGATAAAATTTGCTTTCATATTACTCAAACTCACAGAACCAGAACCAGAATACAAACATTAGGAATAATAGCTTAAAAACTGTCCAAATACAGAGTCGATACAGAGCAATTTAAGACAACGAAGTCCAAATTTTCGCAAATAACAAATCAAACTTGCGCAACTTCTAAATCTCTCAAAATTCCAAAACAAATAAGAGTCTAAAATTTCAAATTTAAATATAATTCTTTGATCTCTCTTCATACAAATATGAAAGCAGAATATTTTGTATATGAAAGCAGAATAAAAAAAAAGAAGAGTTTTTTTGTCAGAGAGAAAATCCATATATTGCCGAAGCCCTCATGATTACACTATGGCCGAAGCCAGAATACGGCCGAAGCCGACAATATGGCCGAAGCCAGTCAGAATACGGCCGAAGCCGGCAAATATCACCGAAAGGGGCCTCCGCAGGGTTCGAACTCGGCTGGGGGAGCGAAAGCCATCCGCCCCAGCCGTCTAATCATGCACGCTGGGTGCTAAAGAAAAAGATATGGTATACTGAAATAAATACCTCTTTCGAGAAAAAGAATGGCTTCTCTTCAAGCCTCGACGACAGACTCTGCCGAAAAGCCTCTCGCCCTTCGCAAATTCTACTGTAACTCCCTTGCCAAATCGCCCTTTAAAGATTCAATTAGCTCAAATTTTGGAATGGCTTCTACTCTTCAAGCCTCGACGACACACTCTGCCAAAATGGCTCTTGCCCTCTGCAAATTCTACTGTCACTTCCCCGCAAAATCACCCTTTGCAGATTCAACTGTCACTCACCTGCGCAATAGCCTTTTGGAAATTTACTGCGGAAGCTTCAAGGTGAGACCTGCGAAGAAATAGAAGACAATCACTTCGAAAGCTATTGCTGTCTGGTGCATCACAAGGACATCTGGCTTGTCTATATATATATGACTAATCGATCGTTTTAAGGTTAGAAAACGTATTAATTTTGTTTGGGTAGGGAAGTGTAGACCCAATGCAAGTATGCGATTCAAGCAAAGGCGAATTTAGGGGGTTTCAACCTTTCGATTAAGAAAATGGTCAAAGGTGAATTTTTTTAATTGAGAGGTCATTCATTTTTCAATACATTAGGGTTATGATCATGCGAAGAAGTTCTTGATAATTTTTATGTTTAATTTGTTTTTGGTTGACTAGAAAATATAATTATATGACATCCCCTTGTTTGTAGGACAAGGGACTCACTTCCACACAACGAAGTCACCAAATTGGTGTATAAGACTCTCTTGTTTGTAGGATAAGGGACCCACCTCCACACAACGATTTCACTGCTAAGTTTACAAAGGCATACTTACTCTAACTCCCTTTGGTTTTGAACCAGTGACCTCTTAAGAGGAAACACATGCTCTTAACCATTAGGCCCACTCATTAAGGGATATGGATAGGCATAATATAATAATTAAATAAAAAAAGTGTATATATAACATTTGATACTAAGTATATTTTAGGTCAATTTTTATATATATATATATATATATTTAAAACTTTCAATTTTAACATATAAAATTATAAATGTAGACATGGTCATTTAGTAATTAATGATAGTTGTATAAGGTTGCTTCTTGAAATTGTTGTAAAAGGAATGCATGTTTTCTGAAAATATCAAGAATGCAAAAATGTTTTAGGAAAAACCCTATTCCTATTTGAATTGCTTCGATGCTTCCTAATCTTGATGGATGACCTATACAAGTGTCTATGTTGGCTTCCACATTAATTTCAATCAATTAGAATTGGATATGGACACCATTACAAGGTTATGTGCATCAAGGATGGCGCATGGAGCCATAAGCATGGGTAAGGAAGTAAAAAAATGTTTTTTGATTTTATTGATTTTTCCCAAGCTCAAGAGTAATGAATGAGTCCTCAAAGCAACATATGAGTTCTTTGTAGTGGTTCCTTGCAAATTTCAACTAGGAGACATGCACCATGAGTAGGTTTTGTTAAATGGAAATGGATGTCACGATTTAAACATGTTTTAGAGGGGAAATAGGGCCTTACACATGAACTGAATACTCTTAAGCTCAAATTCCATGAACAACACCTAAAAACCATGTCAGAATCCCTCTCTAGGTAGTATTTGCGATTTGAGTTGAATATGGATTCTATTACAAAGTCTTGACCATAAATAATGGGTCTTAAGTCCTTGGCCAAAGTTAAGAATGGGAAACAAGATCCTGAAGCCCTAAACCTTGCTTCATGCACAGGATCCAAGGCACAACCCTTAAATAACCACATGGGACCTCTATACAACATATTCACCTCCATGTGACGCCATGGATATATTATTTATGAACTAGGAGTGCTTCCCAAGGTTTAATCAAGTTGAAGGTAGGATAATAAATACCTTTCTTTATCAGTGAAGCTTCTCATCCTCAAGAGTTATGAACAACATCTACAACCCATGAACCATATTTTAGGCTATAGCTCCATTAATGCATCCTTTAATAACTACATGGACCCCCTATTATCTCTAGCCCATTAGAGAGATATGAGTGCCATGATTAAACCACAACATAGGCCCTAAACAATAATGTGTCTCAGGTCAACACTAACAATGGCTCTTAAGACCATGGTTGGTGTTTTTTAGCATTTGAGTGGATGCACATGCCATGAATATGTTTTGCATAGTGGAAATGTGTCTTATCACCTAAATATATGGTTGGGGGCGGGGGCGGGAGGGGGAAGGTGCTTCATCCCTAATTGAACCTTATTGAGATTAAATGCCATGGTTAAGGGAGGAAAACACTTGCGCCATATGACTTAAACATAGCTTCTTTGTAGGTTTTAACCCCGTACAAAAATTACCTGCATACGAATTCTAAAACACATAAAATAAACAATGTGAGAGCATAACACATAAAACACATATACACAAAGATTTTCCCCTCAATCCCAAAACCAGGACTACCAGCTTGATTTTTCATTATATTCTTTTCAATGTTACAATACATATTTATAGATGCCGAAGCATCCAATACCATGGAACGAAAACCATCACGTCCAAAACCATGGACCGAAAACCATCATGTCCAAAACCATGTGTGAAAACCATGCACAAAACCATAGGTAGGTCCGCCCAACCTAATATACATCGGCTAGACATGGAAAGAATATAACACAACCCAACATTCTCCCACTTGTTGTTTTCTTTCCATAGGGGGCCATAGGAGAGCTTAGTCATTTATCCAGCCCTGTAACGCCCATTGTTTCTATACACCAAGAGAACTTCTCAGAGCTCACAGATTTTGTCAATGCATCTGCAGTATTCTTCAAAGTGTCCACCTTTACTAGCAACACCCTTTTGTCTTCTATCATATCCCTCACAAAGTGATACTAAACATCAATGTGCTTTGTCTTTGAATGATAAACAAGGTTCTTTGCCAAGAAAATTGCACTTTGGCTGTCACAGTCTATCCTTATAGCTCCTTGTACTAACCCCATACTTGAACACAATATCTGCAACCAAATTGCTTCCTTGCTTACATAAGTGGTTGCCATGTATTCTGCCTCTGTACTTGATAGTGCCACTACAGATTGTTTCTTACTCATCCAACTGACTGCACCTCCAAATAGGTTAAACACATACTCACTTGTAGATCTTCTCTGATCCAGATCTCCAGCCCAGTCTGCATCAACAAAACCACAAATATCTAACACTCTGTCCAATCCTGGTCTTCCTTGGTAGCACAAACCATAATCACTAGTGCCACACAAATACCTAAAAACCTGCTTCTCTGCTGTCCAATGCTCCTTCCCTGGTTTTGACATAAACTTGCTCAATAATCCCACTGCATGTGCAATGTCTGGTCTAGTGCAGACCATCGCATACATCGGGCTACTGATTACACTTGCATATGGAACACGAGACATGTCCTCTTCGTCTTATTGTGTCTTGGGACATTGTTCAACAGATAATTTTACACCTACAGGAATAGGAACCTTCACCGGTTTACTATCCTACATATTAAACCTTTGCAGTATTGTCTCGACATACTTTCTCTGGTTTAACCAAAGCTTCCTATGTGCCCGATCTCTTTTAATTTCCATGCCCAAAATATAGTTTGCAGCACCAAGATTTTTCATGTCGAATTTGGAGGACAATTGGGTCTTCAAATCCTGGATAATTTCTTTGTCATTTCCAACCAGCAACATATCATCCACATACAAGACCAGATAAATAGCACGGTCACCAATTAATTTAAAATAGACACAGTGATCTGCTTTGCTTCTGGTGAAGCCAAGACCCCATATAAATGTATCAAATTTCTGATACCACATCCTTGGTGACTGTTTTAACCCATACAAAGACTTCTTTAACTTGCATACCAGTTCTTTCTTACCCTTCACTGCAAAGCCTTCAGGTTTCTTCATGTAGATCTCCTCTTCCAGATCCCCGTGAAGAAATGTTGTCTTCACATCCCTCTGTTCTACCTCAAAATCAAAAGCAACAACAAGAGATAAAAGTAATCTAATAGAAGCTACCTTGGCAACAGGAGAAAAAATATCACCAAAATCAATTCCCAACACCTGGGAATAACCTTTTGCTACCTATTGTACCTTTGAGATAATAGTGGTCAGCTATCAATGCCAGAGCATCTAAGATAAATGTTTTGGGGGTTTTTGTTTTGATTTGGTAGACCAATGAATAAAACAAATATAGAACTGATATACCTAACCCTTTGAATAATATCAATATCTTAGTAAAGGGCTGCTATAAAATTTCACACAACGATAAAGCTTGAATAGTGGTAAGCAGAAAACAAAAAATAATATGATTATCACAATTCTCAGATAGACAATTACATAGTCATAAGTATGAAAACCTCTGACCGAAGTTCAGAAGGTTCGATAGAATATGCTTATGCTTACAACAAGATGCTGATGATTTATTGATTTAGAGGGAATTAATTAAACATACAATCCATTCTCTTTAATGATTATCACTTCAGAAAGTTTATAGGAATAGATTGAAACACAATTATTCCTACCTAGTTATCTTTGTAAAGTCATAAGAATATGAAGAAAAACATAATGAGTAATACTGGAAAAACTTACATGAAACACAAACTGTGCAAAACAAAATTCAGAATCCTTTGCTTCGTATTGAGGTTCCAGAAAAGTCAAGTACATCAAATGTCTAGAAATGCTTCATCAAGGGTGCAACCAGGTTCAAAGCTGAATAGTGAGTAATGACCAACGAACAATGAACCCCTTGATAACTTGAGAAGAGAGTTATTTATACAAAAATAAGAAAATATCCTAAACTGTTTAAGGATTTATTCTAGGAAAAGGAAGAATCTTCATGCAAGAAGATAGAGACAACTATTGAACTGCTTCTTGCTGTCCCTGTTATTTAGGTTCTGCTGGCTTTGGTTTTTGATATTTTTCCTTTTAAGTTGCTTGTCTGTTTGATCTTTACGTTGGATGTGATGTTCACTTATGATCTTTCATCTGATACACTTTGACCTCTGTGAATATCCTTTACTGTGTCCTTTTACCTTTACTGTACATTTCAAGTTTTTACTGTATATTTCAACAGTAAATCATTTAACTTTTATGTCTCAGCATCAGGTAATTTGGATTTTGATCGTCTCGTTTGTCCTTAACTATATGCAGGATTTTGAATTCATTTTCTTGTAAACCTAGAACAATAGGTTTTGTATGATCACCTGCAAAACACAACAAATGTTAAGAAAAACATATGTTGGCAGGGAGGGCCAAAATGACTTCATTTTGAGATGAAATGTGTATGGAAGGAGTCCGGAGCATTATCGAAAGGTAAACAATGGTTATATGGGTTGCAGAGGCTTAGGGTGGCGCAGGAGGGTTTATATAGGTTTTTATGTGTAAACGAGTGAAAAGAGCGAAGGTGAGGGTTTAACGTTTAAATGGGTAAACGTTCAACTTTTCAAAATTTTGGTGCAAAGCAGAGTGAATAAGGAATACCACGTTCGAGAGTACGGTGGAGTGGTAAGCGGAGCCATCGCACCACTTTTGTGGCGAAGGTGGTTTTTAGAGGGGGTCACCCGATCTACTCCATTGGCTGACACGTAGCACTAGGGGGTCGGCGCAAAACCACCTTATCGGGCGGGTAAGGTTCAATCATCGAGCCAACCCGATATGGATGTGGTGCGTTGGATGAGAGCGCCTTTGATCTAACGGTGGTCGGGCGATAAAGCAGCGCGGAGGAAAAAGGGAAGAGAAATGGAGGGGCTCGGTGGGTTAATTACGACGGTATCACGCTTAATTATAGGTTTAAACTCAGATTAGGCGATCAAGATGATTAACAGAGGTTTTATTAACTTTATCGTGAATCAATAAGTTAATGGGTTTTGGGTGAAATACATATTTTTATAGTTAAAACAAGGTTTCATGATATTTACGTAAAAGGACTTAATAATATACGGGAATGGGTATTTTAGGGATTTAATATATTAAATTAAAAGTTAATATGAATATGAGCGGAAGGAGGTATGCTAAGTATAATGTAATTTAGGAATTATATGCTCGTCATCCACATACATTAGTACTTAGGATAAAACTCATTTTGTGGGTTTTTGGGGTATTTGTGAGTAAAAGGGGAATTAACATGGGATTTCCATTTTCCTAGGCAAATGGTGTTTAGCCTTTAGGAAAAGGGGTTTTTTAGGGAAATGAAAAAAAATGACTTTTGCGAAGGGAATTCCAATATTTAATACTTATAAGTCATTAAGCCGAGGGTCCGGTCCCACTAGAAGTCAGAGAAATGCTCCGAGCCTTTATGACTGAAGGTTTTAGTATTGAAGAACATTTGGGAAGGGGAAATTAATAAGTATGTAGTGGAAGATGAGATGAAATGAGGGGGAAGTTAACTAATCAATTGTGAACTTCAACAACCTTTCTTCTACTTACCCTTTGCTTATCCTAACAATTTTCTTCACTTAATGGGTGCATTTAAGCTAGCAAACCCTTTTTTTTCCCTTTTTCTTTTGAAAAGCAAACTATCTGATTCTAACCTTATAACATCCAAGGGCTCAGATTAAACTAATCAGCTTCTTATTATTCTCTACCTAACTACTGATCTACTAAGATTAAATAGTTTGGCTAGATATTTATTCTCTAACTATAAACATGAAATTTAAATCATGAAGTAGTCAAGATTAAACTATTTGACTGTCATGGGTTGTGGCATTTATGACAAGCTGCACACAACCACTATTTTGCAGAAAAAGGTAAAATAGTAGTGGCATTTGAACTTGCACACTTTCAGAGTTTATTTCTTTTTCTTTTCTCTCTAACCTAACATTTTGTTTTTTGCCTTGATTTTTTAGAGCATTTATCCTAACATTTTCTTTGATATGGACAAATTTATGAAAATATTTCCTAACATTTTTATTTGATATTCTTTTTGTCCATATCCTATCTTAACATTTTGTAAACATATTTTTCATTTTTTGACTAATTTATTCTATCTTATCAAACCAAAAAATGCTACAACATCGGCTCCAACTGGGGACTAATTTCTTCTGTAGAATGCAGAGAAGCTGCAGATCCATGTGCCTTCTCCTCGGGCTCTAGAGTCTTTGCTGTAAAAAAATCTCACTGACAACGTAAAAAGAAACCAGAATATTTACAATGAAATGTATCCCAACTTCTTAGTATTGAATGAAATGTTTGAGAAACCTTCCATTTACAGGATAAGTGGAATATTGTCCCTTAAGATTTTGTAGCACAAAGGTGTTGTTACCCTTTACTTCAACAATTGCTAATGGACCAAACCATAGATTATCAAACTTGCCATGCTTTCCCTTTTCCTCCCTCCTGGAGTCCCATCTTAGAACTAGGTCACCTTCTTTGAAGTCCCTTTCCCTGGCTCTTCTGTCAAACAGGCTTTTCATCTTATTCTGATATTTCTTCAATTTGTATTGAACTTCATCTCTGTTTTCATTTAGTTCAATAATCTGATTTATCCTCCTTGAAAAATCATCAGGTTCATCTGTTGAATCCTATAGGAATTTTAAAATAGAGAAGGCCAAATTGGTAGGGAAGATTGCATCTTCCCCATAGACTAACTGAAAAGGAGATTTCCCAGTAGATCTTTTTGGAGTTATTTTGTTTGCCCATACTGCATAAACTAAATGAGAGTCCCAACTCTTTTTATGATCTGCTAGGGTCTTTTTGATTACCTTTACCAGACTTTTATTTGAGGATTCTACGAGGCCATTACCTTGAGGGTAGTATGGAGTTGAATGATGTAACAGAATCTAATATTTCTGGCAAAACTCAATCATTTTAACACTAGAGAATGCTGTTGCATTATTTGTGACAATTTGAGTTGGGCAACCAAACCTAGATAAGATGTTTTCTTCAATGAATTTAATTACTATTGAATCAATAGCATTTGTTACGGGAATTGCTTCTACCCATTTAGTGAAGTAGTCTGTTGCTGTGAGAATCCATCTGTATTGATTACTTGAAGTGGGATGGATTTCTCCAATAAAATATAATCCCCATTGAAGGAAAGGTGCTGAGATTATTAATGGTACTAGTGGAAGAGCTGCTAGTTTCTGCTTACCAGCAAACATCTGACAAGGAACACAACCTCTGACCTTTGCCCCTACTTGCAAGAACAATGTTGGCCAATAAAATCCTCCCCTTAATATCTTGTATGCTATTGCTCTCCAAGCATAATGTCCTCCACAAAATCCTGCATGAAATTGATCAATGATTCCTTCAGTTTCTGATTCTGTTAAACATAATAACGAAATATTCAGTGGATCTTTCCAATACAAATTTGAATTTATGATGTAGTACTTGACTGCTTTCAATTTAAGACTTTTACACTGGGATTTGGAAAATGATGCTAGACACTCAAAATGGAGGAGAATTACAATGTATTTATACCAATCTGACAATAGAAATTTGTCATCAATATGTAAAGGTCTAATCTGATCTGAAGGTAAAGGTTCTTGTGGATTTTTTTCTTCAGGTTGAAGAGAAGGTTCTTGTGGATTCTCCCCTTGTAGAATTAGGAAAGGTTCTTGTGGATTCTTTCCTTGTGCAAGGACATAAGGTTCTTGTGGATTCTTCCCTTGTACTTCTAAAATAGAATTGATTCCAAGCACTTTGCAATTGGATTCTGCTAGAAGCTTGGCTAATCCCCGACCTTTTAATAGCTTTGTAGTTTTTATTGTTAGATCAATCTCAAGTATTTGAGTGATCCAACTACCTCTTTTCCCATCAGTGTCAGGTTGAGTTAAAACAATTTTTACAACACCATTAGGAACATAAGCAGTAATAGGTGAATGTAGGACATACATCCTAAAAGATTTCAGGGCTTGAATGAGGGCATAGGCTTGCTTCTCGATTATGTCATATTTAAGCGCGACATATCTCATAACCTTATTGAAAAAGGCTATGGGTTGGTCACGGGAATCTTCATTCTTTTGTAATAGGACAATAGTAAGGGTTGTTTCTTAGGCAAAAGATAAGATATTGAATGGTTTATTATAATCAGGGCTGGCCAAGGTGGGAGCTTCAGAGATAGCTTTCTTGATTTGATCAAATATTTTCCTGGAAGAGTCAATCCATTTAACTTCATGATCCTTTCGGATCATGTTGGTTATATCTTTTACAATCTCTGCATAATTCGGGATGAATCTCCTTAAAAAATTAATCTTACCCAGAAAAGCTTGAATTTCTTTCTTGTTTCTAGGTAAGGTCAATGTTTCAATGGCAGACACACGCTTAGGATCAATTACCACTCCTTCCTTTGAGATTATATGGCCTAATAATTTTCCTTCTTTAATAGCAAACAAAGACTTTTTAGGGTTCAATGATATCCCAAATTTCCTACACTTGTCAAAAACCTTGTTCAAGTGCTTTAGATGTTTCTGATTAGATTTAGAAAAAATAGTAATGTCATCAAGATAGATAACTAAAAATTTGTTTACTTGACCCATGAAAGCTACATCCATAGCTCTCTGAAATGTTGCTCCATCATTTGATAAGCCAAATGGCATTCTAGCGTACATAAATGTACCCTAGG
Organism: Pinus tabuliformis; assembly: GCA_031772625.1. Classification (NCBI taxonomy): domain Eukaryota; kingdom Viridiplantae; phylum Streptophyta; class Pinopsida; order Pinales; family Pinaceae; genus Pinus; species Pinus tabuliformis. Next base: position 312,467,468 of record CM062808.1, on the reverse strand, counting down.
GTGTAGTGAAGGCTGCCTTTTCCCTGTTTGCTGGATCAACATTCACCTGATTATAACCTGAAAAACCATCAAGCATAGAAAGTCTTTGTGCTCCTGAAACCATTTGAAGTAATTGATCCATCTTGGGCAAAGGGTAATTATCCTTTAATGATGCTTTGTTCAAATTTATAAAGTACACACAAAACCTGATTTCTCCATTATTTTTCCTAGCTGGAACTAAATTTGCAACCCAATTAGAATATCTAAGAGGGAGAATGATCTGGGCATCTAGCATTTTCTTAATTTCCCTTTCTACAGTTGGTAGAAGGGCTGGATTTATCCTCCTAAGTTTCTGTTGATAAGGTTTTGCTTCTGGCTTCAAAGGAATCTTATGCTGTATTAATGAAGTGTCATAGGTCTTAAGATTAGCATAAGTCCATGCAAAAACATCCTTATAATTTTGAAGTAACTTAAGATAATAAGCCTTGATCTCAGGGTCTATAGATGCACAAATTTTGATGCTTTTGACATCATCTTTTGTTCCAATGTTAATTTCCTCTATGTCCTCTTCAGAAGAAATGGACTGAGGATTTTGGAGAACATCATTTTGATCAAACAATTTTTCTAAAGGTATCAAGCCTTTTGGAATAAAATTGTTAGACAATTGAATAATATTATGATCAACAATTTTTGAATTGAAATCTAAAGTATCATTCTCACTTGTATTTTCATTTATTTCAGATCTATCTTCATCAATTTGTAGAAGAGAAAATTGATCTACAAGTTGCAGAAAAGATTTCAAGTGTTCATCATCTTCAAATATCTGCCAGTGTTTCAGATTGTCTGGGATAGATGGTCTATATTTGACTTGTATTTGGTAGAGTACATTAGTTTGATTAGGAATTTTAAATGAACTAGTAGAAACAGCTAAGGCATCTGCATGAATATTATGATCTTTTGGAATATAAGTCAAATTAAAGGCATCAAAGAAGTTTTCAACTAAATCCCATACTTCATTTCGGTAAGACCTAAGTCTAGGATGTTTAGTCTGGAAAATACTTCTCACTTGTTTGACAATAAGCTCTGAATCAGTAAAAAAACTTAAGTTTCGAACCTTTAAGCTTTTGGCTAATTGCAATCCTAAAAGGAAATTTTCATATTCAGCCATATTATTTGTCACTTCGAAGTCGAGCTTACATGATTGGGTAATGTTTTCTTTTTCTGGTGATATTAAAACTACTCCAGCTCCTGATCCATATTTTGTACAGGAGCCATCAAAGAATAGTTTCCATATATCTGTTTTATTTGGTACTGGACTTTCAGTTACATCTTCAATTTTAACTTGAGTTTCATGCACTTGGTTTGAAGAGAGTTGAAAGCAACCAAAATCTTGGTCAATTACATAAATGGAATGGTTCCTTGGCTGGTATGTTTTACAAACAGTGTGTACAAATCTCACCTCCCTATATAATCTTAGTCGTTCTCCTCCATAAACTGGAATAGTAGCATAAGACATATCCATCTGAGGAGTTCCCCCTAATTTGGCACAGCAAGACCTTGAAAGGAGCATTCCAAATTTGGGAGGGATATCTATGACAACTATATCAAGTACTATACTTTTCACTGGAATTTGGGTAAGGGCGAATACTAAATCCTTAATCAATCCTAAGCAAGGCACCCTCATAGAATCAAAGGTGTACAAGTCATGATAAGATCTAGTTATGTCAAGTTTCAAATGATCCATGATAGTTTTTGGCATGAGGTTATGTGATGCTCCAGAATCAAGCATACAATTATACAACATGGAATCATTTGTCTTAAGAGTTACATAGAAAGGAGGTACTATTTCATCTATCATATTTGAGCTTGGGCCAAAAATAACTGTTGGTTTTTCATCTTGCAGACTAATGATATCACCTTCAACATCAACCGAGGTATTTTGTATCCATTTGGAGACTTGATTTTTATACCCAGGGTTTTTAGAAAGTTCTGAAAGAGGAATTGGGATTTTAACTCTTTCTAACTCTTTTTCAACATTAAAAATATTCAATGCAATTTTGTTATTTTGAGGAATATCAATTGGTTGTTCTAATGGTCGAATAAAAGTTGTTTGAGTTTGAGTAGCTTTGGCACGAGGTTCAATTACTAGAGTTTCCTTAGGAGGTCTTCCAAGGCCAGGCCTAGGCCTAAGGTCATATCTTTTGTTCAACTCTGCAATTAAAAATTCAAAGAAAGCATGGTATTTAGAAACCTGTGAAGATTCTTGATCTTCTTGAACCTGATTTTGTTGTGAGAAAGGAATGATAACTGTTTGATCAAAAGAAGTATCCAAATTATTTATATCTTCAGTGATGCTCATAGTATTATCATCAGGTTGCTGATCTCAATCAACAATGGAGTGGGAACTTGCTGATCATTACTAGGTCTCTGAAGAATTCGTAATGGTGTATTTATTTGATACTGTCCTTGATTTTGATTTTGGGGTCTGTAAACTATTTGTTGAGTTGTCCTAGGTGGAGTCTTAATCTTGGAAATTCTATTAGATATATTTCTAAGAAGAGAAGTTATTTCATCTATTTTAGAATCTTCAGTTTTAGTCTTAGAGGAACTAGAAGCCTTTGGTGTCGATTTGAGTTTTCTTTGGGCCTTTTCCTCTTTAGCTTTCAAAGTAGTTGAAGCAACCTTGTTTGCTTCTACCTCAATAGCATTTGTTTGCATATCTTCAAGAGTTATTGAAGTTCTCTCTCTCAGAATAACAACAAAATCATCATCAAAGTCTTTAGAAAATCTATACTTTGCTGCTGCTACAGGGGGTTTACAATCAGGGGGCATTTTATGATAAATCTTATTGAATCTTTTGATAAAGTTTGATACAGGTTCACCAAAATTTCTTTTAAGTTCATCAAACTTAGTAAGAAAGTAAAGAGGATCGTTTTTCACACCCCACTAGTTTTTAAATATAGTTGTAAGCTCTTCCCAATTTCTAATGGTATTTGCAGGTAATTGTCTAAACCAAATTCTTACATTTCCTTCAAGCGATTGTACAAACAACCTCATGTAAACATTTTCTCGTTCAATATTCATGTTATCTGCAAAGTCTAAAAAGGCTTGAAGATGGTCAGCAAAGGGACCAGTCTCTCCATTATACCTGGGAAGGTATTTCAAGTATCCAGTTGGGAATGCATCAAGATTAGGAGGTAAGACTAAAGCTGCATATCTAGCCTATACAATAGGTTGGAAAGCCATAGTGGGAGGTGTTTGTGTGGATGTAGAAGTTGAAGAAGATGAAGAAGAAGTTGAAGAAGGTGATTGAGGGGTTGAAGAACTAGTTGGAGGTGAAGAAGGAGGGGATCTACTGAGTGATTTCAAAGGAGTCCTAAGAACTAACTTTTGGACCTATGGATGAATACCTTCCTTTGTTTCAAAGAGTGGATTTGAATACACTAAGAAGGTCTCTTCGGGTTGTTCAGAAGTAGAAGCTTCAGGTTGTCCAAAAGTGGGAGGAAACGAATAAGTGGTAGGGGATATGAAATCTGTTGGTTTATATTCTGGTAAATTAACACCCAAGTCAGATTCAGTTTTAGGAGATCCTGGTGGTAGTGAGGGTTCTGGATGAGTTTCAAATGAATGAATGAGGAATACTGATTTAAAATCAAATCCTCTCCTCAAGAGTTTAACAACTTTAGGTGATAGGTGGAGTAATCTGGACTGGATGGAATGTTACTATAAGGATCAAATGATGGTAAATCTTTAGAATGCAAGACTGAAGAAGAAAAAGAAGAAGAGGGTTGATGTCCCCTTTTAGAACTGGATTTTCTCAGAATTTTTTCAGGATCTGACAAAGGATCAACTAGGTTACCCTCTGAACGAGATCTGGTGTGCTTAAAAGGTGCCAGTTTGAGAGAGTGGAGTTGCGAGGTGAAGGATTTTAACCTTTCTAGACTTTTAATCACCTTAAAGAAATAGAATACATATTGCCCCAGGAAAAATTAATGAAATTCGAGTCCCCGACAACAGCGCTAGTTTGATGTTGTACCTCTGAGATAATAGTGGTCAACTATCAATGCCAAAGCATTTAAGATAAATGTTTTAGGGGTTTTTGTTTTTGATTTGGGAGACCAATGAATAAAACAAATATAGAACTGATATGCCTAACCCTTTGAATAATATCAATATCTCAATAAAGGGCTACTATAAAATTTCACACAGTGATAAAGCTTGAATAGTGGTGAGCAGAAAACAAAAATTAATATGCTTATCACAATTCTCAGATAGACAATTACATAGTCATAAGTATGAAAACCTCTGACCGATGTTCAGAAGGTTCAAGAGAATATGCTTATGCTTACAACAAGATGTTGATGATTTATTGATTCAGAGGGAATTAATTAAACAAACAGTCCATTAATCCATTCTCTTTAATGATTATCACTTCAGAAAGCTTATAGGAATAGATTGAAACACAATTATTCCTACCTAGTTATCTCTGTAAAGTCATAAGAATATGAAGAAAAACATAATGAGTAATACTGGAAAAACTTACATGAAACACAAACTGTGCAAAACAGAATTCAGAATCCTTTGCTTCGTATTGAGGTTCCAGAAAAGTCAAGTACATCAAATGTCTAGAAATGCTTCATCAAGGGTGCAACCAGGTTCAAAGCTGAATAGTGAGTAATGACCAACGAACAATGAACCCCTTGATAACTCGAGAAGAGAGTTATTTATACAAAAATAAGAAAATATCCTAAACTATTTAAGGATTTATTCTAGGAAAAGGAAGAATCTTCATGCAAGAAGATAGAGACAACTATTGAACTGCTTCTTGTTGTCCCTGTTATTTAGGTTCTGCTAGCTTTGGTTTTTGATATTTTGCCTTTTAAGCTGCTTGTTTGTTTGATATTTACGCTGGACGTGATGTTCGCTTATGATATTTCATTTGATACACTTTGACCTCTGTGAATATCCTTTACTGTGTCCTTTTACCTTTACTATGTCCTTTTACCTTTACTGTACATTTTAAGTTTTTATTGTATATTTCAACAGTAAATCATTTAATTTTTATGTCTCAACATCAGGTAATTTGGATTTTGATTGTCTCGTTTGTCCTTAACTGTATGCAGGATTTTGAATTCATTTTCTTGTAAACCTGGAATAACAGGTTTCGTATGATCACCTGCAAAACACAACAAATGTTAAGAAAAACATAGGTTGGCAGGGGGGGCCGAAATGGCTTCATTTTGTGCTGAAAGGTCTATGGAAGGAGTCTGGAGAATTAACGGAAGGTAAACAATGGTTATATGGGTTGCAGAGGCTTAGGGTGGCGCTGGAGGGTTTATATAGGTTTTTATCTGTAAACATGCAAAAAGAGCGAAGGTGAGGGTTTAACGTTTAAACGGGTAAACGTTCAACTTTTCAAAATTTTGGCGTAAAGCAGAGTGAATAAGGAATATCGTGTTCAATAGTACGGTGGAGTGGTAAGCGAATCCATCACACTGCTTTTGTGGCGAAGGTGGTTTTTAGAGGGGGTCACCTGATCTACTCTGTTGGCTGACACATAGCACTGGGGGGTCGGTGCAAAACCACCTTATCGGGTGGGTAAGGTTCGGTCATCGGGCCAACCCGATATGGATGTGGTGCATTGGATGAGATCGCCTTTGATCTAACGATGGTCAGGCGATAAAGCAACACAAAGGAAAAAGGGAAGAGAAATGGAGGGGCCCGGTGGGTTAATTACGACGATATCATGCTTAATTACATGTTTAAACTCAGATTAGGCGATCGGGATGATTAACGGAGGTTTAATTAACTTTATCGTGAATCGATAAGTTAATGGGTTTTGGGTGAAATACATAGTTTTATAGTTAAAACAAGGTTTCAGGATATTTACGTAAAAGGACTTAATAATATACGGGAATGGGTATTTTAGGGATTTAATATATTAAATTAAAAGTTAATACGAATATGAGCGGAAAGGAGACATGCTAAGTATAATGTAAATTTGGAATTATATGCTCGTCATCCACATACATTAGTACTTAGGATAAAACTCATTTTGTGGGTTTTAGGGTATTTGTGAGTGAAAGGGGAATTAACATGGGATTTCCATTTTTCCTAGGCAAATGGTGTTTAGCCTTTAGGAAAAGGGGTTTTTTAGGGAAATGAAGAAAAATGACTTTTGTGAAGGGAATTCCAATATTTAATACCTATAAGTCATTAAGCCGAGGGTCCGGTCCCACCAGAAGTCAGAGAAATGCTCTGAGCCTTTATGACTGAAGGTTTTAGTATTGGAGAACATTTGGGAAGGGGAAATTAATAAGTATGTAGTGGAAGATGAGATGAAATGAGGGGGAAGTTAACTAATCAATTGTGAACTTCAGCAACCTTTCTTCTACTTACCCTTTGCTTATCCTAACATTTTTCTTCACTTAATGGGTGCATTTAAGCTAGCAAACCCTTTTCTTTTCCCTTTTTCTTTTGAAAAACAAACTATCTAATTCTAACCTTATAACATCCAAGGGCTCAGATTAAACTAATGAGCTCCTTATTATTCTCTACCTAACTACTGATCTGCCAAGATTAAACAGTTTGGCTAGATCTTTATTCTCTAACTATAAACATGAAATTTAAAGCATGAAGCAGTCAAGATTAAACTATTTGACTATCATGGGTTGTGGCATTTATGACAAGCTGCACACAACCATTATTTTGCAGAAAAAGGTAAAATAGTAGTGGCATTTGAACTTGCACACTTTCAGAGTTTATTTCTTTTTCTTTTCTCTCTAACCTAACATTTTGTTTTTTGCCTTGATTTTTTAGGGCATCTATCCTAACATTTTCTTTGATATGGACATATTTATGAAAATATTTCCTAACATTTTTATTTAATATTATTTTTGTCCATATCCTATCTTAACATTTTGTAAACATATTTTTCATTTTTTGACTAATTTATTCTATCTTATCAAAACCAAAAAATGCTACAACACTACCAATCGAGATTTTTATTTCTCCACCTTTCCTTTTGCATTTTTCTTCTTCTTGAACACCCATTTGCTGCCAATGGGTTTCCTTCCAGCCGACAACTCCACTAGATCCCATGCCTCATTTTTGTGCAAAGATTCCATTTCATCAACCATGGCCTCTTTCCAGAGTTTGTCGTCCTATGTATCTACTGCTTCCTTTGCAGTTCTAGGATCATCATTAGTAATAGATAAAGCAAAATTTGAACAGAAAGCAGATGGGCTATACCTTTCTGGCTGCCTTCTTTCTCGAACTAATCTTCTCACACTTGGAGTTTGTGGCTCTTCATCTTCTGATTCCTCCTTTGTTGTAGAGTCTGATTCTTCCTCCTTAAGCTCAAACTCTATCTTCTCAGGTTCCTTTGGTTGGATTTCGTGTTTAATAACATCTTTCACCTCTCTGAACACCACATCTCGGCTGTACACAACCTTCCTTGTTACTGGGTTCCAAAGCTTATAACCCTTTAAACCATCCTTATACCCAATAAAGATGCACTTTTCAGATTTACTATCCAACTTGGCTCTTTTCTCCTTTGGAATATGTACATATGCATCACATCCAAATACCCTTAGATGTGAAAGAGAGGGTTTCTTACCAGTCCATACCTCTTGTGGATTCTTATCCTCCAACACTGATGAAGGTGATTTGTTGACCAGGTAACGTGCTGTCTCCATTGCCTCTGCCCAGAATTCCTGTCCTAACCCGGCACCACTGAGCATGCTTCTTTCCCTTTCCATTAGTGTCTTGTTCATTATTTTCTGCAACTACATTTTTCTCAGGTGTGTATGGAGTAGTCCTTTGTCATGCTATACCACAATTCTTACAGAATTCTTCAAATTCCTTGCTACAAAACTCTCCACTGTTATCTGTCCTCAGCACCTTTATCTTCTTCTATGTTTGGTTTTCCACCAGAGCCTTAAATTCTTTAAACCTGTCAAAGACTTTAGATTTCTTCTTGAGGAAATATATACATGTATTCCTTCCGAAGTCATCTATAAATCATATGTAGTACACAGACTTACCCAGTGATGGAACCTTCACAAGTCCAAACACATCATTGTGCACAAGCTCTAATGTATATTTCGCCCTCTTACCACCAGAGGGGAAACTCACCTGATTCTGCTTTCCATATACAAAATTTTCACAGAAATCAAAATCCAGAGAGCTATTACTCATACCTTCTACCATACCTTTACCATGAAGTATTTGAAGGCCCTTCTCTCCAATATGTCCAAGCCTTTGATGCCATAACATGGTCTTTTCTCCAGAGACCACTAGATTTTCTTCTCCACTTTCAGGAACCACAGAACTGTTGCACCCATCAACAACAGTGCTACCTTGCACCTTGTACAGAGTTCCAATCCGAACTCCCTGCATCAATACCAGTGCTCCCCGAACCATCTTGCAGGTATCTTTCTCGAACATTGTTTTTACACCTGCATCATCCAGCTTGCTTACAGAAATTAGATTTCTGGCTAATGTAGGAATATGCAGAACAGTCGGAAGTGTTCTAACCCTTCCACCTTGCAACTTCAACTTTACTTTTCTGTGACCAACGATTCTAGCCTTCCTATCATCCGCTAAGAAGACGTCACCACCATCGTGTTTCTCATACTTGCAGAACCACTCTCTATGGGGAGTGAAGTGAAAGGATGCACCTGAGTCAATCAACCATGCCTCATGATCTACATGTGTACTTAAAGAAGCCAAGTACACATCCCCAACTTCATCTAAGGTGGTTTTCGCCTCTGCAGAAGGAGCATCATTAGATCCCTTTCCTTTGTCAGGAGCTTTAGATTTATAGTCCCTTTTGTAGTGCCCTTCCTTTCCGCATTTCTAGCACACCACCTTTACAGGTTTTCCTGGAGATTTATATCTCCCACTCGATGACTTATTTTTGTTTCTATTCTGGGACCGTTCTTGTACATACAAGGCATCACCATTCTTGCTCTCCATATTTTTCCATCTCATCTCCTCTGTAAGCAAGGATGAGACTATTTCATCAAACTGCAAGGCAGTTGCATTGCTACCTATTGCAATAACCAGACTATCCCACAAATCTGGTAGAGAACACAACAAACTGATGCACTTATCTTCATTTGAAATTTTAATATCAACACATAATAACTGACTTACCACAGTATTAAATGCGTTCATATGCTTTGTCACTGAGTCTCCATCTTTCATCCTCATGTTATACAACTTTTTCCGTAGGAATATTTTATTCACCAAAGACTTAGATTGGTACAAAGTCCCTAACTTGTCCCACAAAGCCTTAGCCGTAGCTTCCTATGATACATTCAACAATATTGAATATGAGACACACAATCGTATTATGCTCTTTACCTTTTGATCCAACTTCTTCCATTCTTCATCAGACACTCTCGTTGGTTTAATACCAGGATCTACCGCGATCCCCTGATCTTTATCCACCAACAGATCCTCCATCTTGAGTTTCCACAACTCAAAACTCTGACCATTAAATTTCTCGATCTTTATCTTTCCATTGCTCGCCATCTTCTTTCACTACTAGAATCGATCCCACAGATCTCCCACTGAATAGGGTCTACCACAGGCCCGATGAAACTAGATAATGATAAAAATAGAATCCAGATATTCCAATTTTAATTTGTCCTTCAATTAAAATTGTGAATTAAAATCGAATTTAGTCTCACCAGCTGCTTGGAATTAATTAATTAATTCGTTATGGATTAATTAGTTGGAGAAATTTAAGTTAGAAGTCTTTCTAAAGTCATGCAACAGTTATCCCTTAATTAAGGAGATAAAGTTGAGTTATATTTGAGTTGTAATTAGTTAGTTCAGTTTACTGAGTTAAGTCTAGTTAAATTAGATCCAAACTATTTGAGGAACTAATTGTGAGTTATCAGTCAGTTGATGCATGGATGCACTCAACCAGTGTACACTAGATAACTGAAGATTCCCTCATTGGAAACTCATGCATTTCTATTCTGAGAAAGAGCCAGTTGAGTTAAATGTCAAGGACAGTGTATTATCAGTTGCATGTGTTTTCCTATAAAGGAAACTCATGCATGCAGTCAAGGTAAGGTTCCTTGAGGATTGCGCAGTTCTGACAGTGTGTTAGAGTAGTGTGTGAGAGCAGTGTTCCACTAGGTGAAGGAGATCATTCCAGAGGAACTACACAAGGAAATAGGAGCTTGGAGGGCAGAGAGGAAGGCTTGTGAGAAGCTTTGATTGCCTGTGAGCATCCAGGAGGATTGTATTGAGAGCTGGTTAGCTGTGAGAGCTAAGGCTTTGTATAATTCTGATGTATTTCCACCTTGTATGATAATACAGATAGTGGGGTTTTTAGCTAAGGCTTTCCCCAAAGTATTTTCATATGTATTGTGATTTCTTCTCCTTCTGGTTATATGTGTTTAGCTCGATCTTGCTCAATCTTTAAGCTTCCACAAATTGATAGTAGAGGTAGATTATAATATTTTGCTTTGGTTATATTGCATTATCAAGCTAATCTACAGTCATATTTTCTCTATGGTCTCAGAGGAGCGAGATTTGTAGAGAGAATTTGCAGAATTTATACACCCTCAGCAACAAAGGCATCCCCTTGAAGCCAAAATAGCTATGATATCAAATGTATGTTTTAACCCCATACATAAATTACCTGCATACGAATTCTAAAACACAGAAAATAAACAATGCGAGAGCATAACACATAAAACACATATTCACAGAGATTTTCCCCTGGATTCCAAAACCAGGACTACCAGCTTAATTTTTCATTATATTCCTTTCAATGTTACAATACATATTTATACATGCTGAAGCATCCAATACCATGGACCAAAAACCATTGCGTCCAAAACCATGTGTGAAAACCATGCACAAAACCATAGGTAGGTCCGCCCAACCTAATATAGGGTCCATTTTTTTTCCCCAGGGCGCTGCCTCGGACCCCATAGAGGGGGGATACCCACCCCCCTCAAACCCCCTGGATAGGGGGGGTTGCCTCCTCCCCTGTGACCCCCCTGCTGCGTAATCGATGCAACGAAGGGGGGGCTCTGCCCCCCTCTAACCCCTCGGTTAACTACGTTGGCTAGTCGTGGAAAGAATATAACACAACCCAACATTCTTGTTCCTAATTTAGAAACCTACAACCCATAACACAACCACTCTTAGGGGATCTAATCCGTAAACTATCGTGGATATTCCACTGGACAGTTCGTCACAACAAATATGATAATATTATATTAAAATTATGAATTTTTACACAGTTACAATTTTATTATACTTCTAGATATGTAAATTTAACTGTAATTAGTGCATGCATGCGAATTGAAATTATACATAAAATTAGAGAACGAAAAATAAGCTCACACACACACATAAGACATAAGATATGCTCTGGGAAACCCTTTCGGGAGAAAACCTAGCTGGAACGTGGGGCCACTTCGCTCTCTTTGTCTGTTTGGAAATGTGGTTGCAGGTACAAAGAAGTAATGTTTGTGGCCTATGGGTTGCTACAATGCACAAATCCTCTCTGTGTGCTCTACCTCCTCTCTCTCCTAGATATCTGTGCTTAACTATGGAACAAAATGCTCTCAAAAGAATGGAATGCCTCTTCCTCCTAGTGGCTCGGTTATAACACAACCCGATAGCCTACTAGTGGTTAAGTTTTACTACATCAACTCTTAAATAGAGTTACAACATAGAATCTTCTAGAGTATTTTACATCAAAAACACGTGGCTAGACCCTTTTCCATGAATAATGGGGGCTGATGCGACATCCTCCCAAAATATAGATGTGAAATTAGGAAGGTCAACTTCTGAGTAGAATAACTTTTGCATATGGACTCCGATTGACATGATTCTTACGCTGTTGAAAAAATATCTATGTGTAGAATAGTATGGAAAGATGGTTAATTAAAGCATCAAAGTTTTACTCGCCCCCCAAATTTCGTTTGATGCCTCAAAACGCTCCCGTAAGGTTTCAGACCAAGTTTTTCCAATCTCAGTCCTGCTGGTAAAAACGGTCCCGTGAGCTAATTCCTCCACTTTTTCCACTATGAATGCATCGAGATGGATGAAAAAAATATAATGATCACGGATCACATAACCCCATTTTGGGAGGATTTTTTCCCCAAAATATTTTACTGAATGAGGTGAGGAAATTTTTGCTCTACCTTCTCTCTAGTGTACCATTTAGCTTTGCCTAGAAGTTGTCCCTTTAACCCAATCTGCCAAAGGTCATGCTGGTCCTGTCTTGTAGTTCTGGACCTCTTCTACAAAACTATATATTCTGTCAACTCTGCCTGAGTGTCTGGTACCAAATCCTCCACAGAAGGTGGGACCTATTCCTCTTCTTGATCTAACATGGAAGGCTCATAGAGTTTCAAGTTATCCACATTCACATCTGAAAAAGTGCATATACGGTGGTAAAATGACTCGATAGGCATTATCACCCACCTCTTCTAGTATCTCAAAGGGATCATATCTCAGAGCCTTGATTTTCCTACCAGGCACCTACTGCCTCTCCTTGTTCAACTATAGCCATACTCTATCTCCCAACTTGAATGATTTATCTATTTTGTTCTAATCATGCCTAACCATATACTTCTCTTGTGATCTCTGCAATATTTCTTGTACCTGTAGATGGATCTTCATGATCTTCTCTATAAAAATTTTAGCCCTCAAAGCATCTCATGTAAGATCTTCCTTCACTCCTCCTTTCTTCCCATATTCAATATCCAAAGGTGAAGGTGGAAAATATTCAAAACAAGTTTCAAATGGGGACTTTTCTATAGAAGTGTGAACTGCTATGTTGTTAGAATGTTGTATATATACCAAATTTTCATCCCATGTCTTCGGATGCTTCTGGTTGTATCCCCTTAGACGTTGCACCAAAGTCCTATTGACTACTTCTGTCTTCCCATCTGTCTGTGGATGGAATGCTCTAGATCTCTTTAATTTTGTGTCCATATATTCCCACAATGTACTCCAAAATGTACTGAGACATCTTGTATCCATGTCTGAAATGATGCTCCTTAGTATCCAAAAGTGCACCCAGACCTATCCAAAGAACAAGTTTGCTGCTTCTTGTCCACTAATGGTCTTTTTACAGGGCACCAAAACACACATCTTGCTGAACCTATCAACTACCACGAACAGGTAGTCATGTCCCTTCCTGGTTTTAGGTAAACCTCCCACAAAGTCCATGGAATGCTTTCCCAAGGATGAGTAGGTACAAGAAAGGGATAATATAGACCCTGTTTCCTATTACTAGGCTTGTTGGTATAACAAAACATGCATCCTCTCATGAACCTAGCTACCTTCTCTTGCATTTTGGGCCAATACACATACCTCTGCAAGTTAGCCACAATCTTCCCTACACCGAAGTCCCTTGTAACCTTGGAGGTGTGAGCCTCTCTCATAATTTGCAGTCATTCACCTTTAGGAACACATATCTTATCCAACCTGTAGAGTAACCCATCCTGGAGATGGTAGTCAATGATGTTGTCGTCATCGTGCACATGACTCTGCAACTGCTGATACACCTCCTTGAAGTCCTCATCCTCTGAATATGCTTCTCTATATGCATCATGGGTGAATGTATCCATGTGCATAAGATTCCCCAAAGCTGTGATATTTAATGTGGGTGACCTTGAGAGCATGTTGACCAACTTTTTTGTGCTTCCCTTCTTATAGTTGATCACCAAATGAAATTGCTGTAAAAAGTGCATCCACTTGTAATTCCTGGTCTGCTTTAGCTTACTTTAGGCCAGCAAGTATTGTAACAAATGATGATTTATGTGGATTACTATCTCCTTTCCCATTATATAGTGCTTCCACTTCTTCAATTCTTGCACCATGACATAAAGCTCCTTGTCATAGGTAGGGTGGTTAAGAACTGCCCCATGAAATACTTTAGAATGGTAGCAAATGGGCCTTCCTCCATGTATCAAGACAAATCCCATAGAATACCTACTCACATCTATTCCCACTTCAAGGGGCCACTGCAAGTTTCGTAATGCCAAAACTGGTGCTTGAATTATATTCTTCTTTAGCTCCTCAAAAGACTTCTGCTCACCTTTTCCCCATTGGAAACAATTACCACTTGCTGTTATGGCATGGAGCGGTGCTGCTACTGTTGAAAATGAGGCTATGAACTTCCTGAGGTACTATGCTGCCCTAATGAAAATATTGACCTCAGAAACATTAGTAGGCACTGACCATTTCATGATGGCCTCTATCTTGGAAGGATCTATCTTCAGTTCTCCTCCATTGATCACATACCCCAGATACATCAAGCACTGCTGCGCAAACTTAGACTTCCTGAGATTTTCTAGCATCTAGTTCTTCTTCAATGTTTCTAGCACCTGCATCAAATGTGAAATATGCTCCTCCCAGGTAGCACTATATACTAATATCTCATCCAAATGAACAATAACAAATGAATCTATAAAATGGTGCAGTACATAATTAATTAATGTCATAAACGTAGCTAGTGCATTACATAGGCCAAATGGAATAACTAACCACTCATACAAACCTTTCCTGGTTTTGAAGGTGTTCTTCCATGTATCTTCTTCTTTGACTCACACTTGATGATATCCAGACTTCAAGTCCAACTTGGTGAAGTACTTTTATTGCTACAACTGATCTCATAGATCATCTATCCTGGGCAAGGGGTATATGTTCTTGAGCATGATTTTGTTCAACACCCTGTAATCTATACACATCCACGAAGTTCCATCCTTCTTTGCCACAATGATGATGGGTGACTACGGTAATGTACTTGGTCGAATGACACCCTGCTCCAGTAGTCGTTGCAACTGTTTCTTCACTTCACTTGCTTCTATAACAAACTGCCTATACAACCCAATATTTGGTAATGGGGAGTCTAGCAATAGCTGGATCTCGTGCTCCACCTCTCTCTTATGTGGTAACCCTTTAGGATCTCAAAACACTTTCCTGTATGCTTGTAACAAATCCTCCAATTGTTGTTTATGTTTCTTAGTACACCCCTCTAGGGATGCCTTGCCTCTTATTGACTCCTCTTCAGATTGAATTTCTCTTAAAAACAATAAAACATACTTCTTGCTGAAATTGATCAATTTCTTGGCTTGGTTGGCACTTACTAGTTAAATTTTTGACTTGCCTTTGTGCAAGTTGATGATGAACTATTTTCCATCCTTGACGAGCCTGTATTGATTGACTCTCCTCATGAATATTGAATCTCGCATGTACATGTATGGACTTCCAAACACGACTCCACATACATCGAGGGGAACCATATCTAGATCTACTTCATCAATAAAATCAGCATTGGTAGAAAATCTAATTTTACACTGTTTTGTTACCTTCAATTTTGCATCCTTATTTACCCATCCCAATGGATATGGGTTTGGATGATCACGAACTTCTAGCCCCAACTTCTTGACCAACTCTGCTGCAATGAGATTCTCCTGCGAACCTAAGTCAAATAGAGCATCAATCTTTGTCTTCTTGACATATATCTTTATATGGAATATTTTGATCATTTCTTTCTCTTCCTGTTGCTGAAGGGCACTTAGATTCACCTCCTTCTACATCGACGTACAAATGATCTTCTCATCCACATCTGAGCTACTTTCAACTTGGTTGCTCGGATCCGTGGCCATGAGATTCTTCTTCTTGTTCTTTAGGTTTAGATTTGGATGCAACTTCCAACATTTTTCCTTTGTATAGCCATCAATGTTGTAGTGGTTGCTAGGATCTTTGTACTGGTGTGTTGCGACTTCCATCTTTTTATATTTTCCCCTTTTTTGATTCTTCTTATCCAACTTAGAAGCTTCTTGTTGCTCATTTTTATTTGATCCAGTTGATTGTGCTCTCTTCAGGCCTATGTTTTCTAGGCACTGTGCTTGTACACAAGCCTTGTCCACCGATTTGGGCTTGAACAACATCACTTTCTCATGTATATGGTGGTGCAAACCTTCCAAATACTTGAGGAGTACATCTGGGCTCTTTGGATAGATACCCAACATTATAGCCATCTTTCTAAATTTTGTGGTGTACTCCTGCATGCTTTGGCCCGACTTTTTCTTGAAGTAATGCCACGAGATCCACTGGCCCTCCACATACCCAAAGGGATATAACTGTGACTTAATGAGGGTTTTGAAATCTTCCCACTTAGTCACTGGAGGATCTCACTCCAACCTCAGGGTTTCCGTGTGGATCTCCCACTAACTCAGTGCATGGCCCTCCAATTTTAACAACGCAAATGAGATTTTCTGTCCTTCCTCAATCCGATGGATGTTGAAATAAACTTCTAGTTGCTGCAACCAATGGTTCAACTTCAGAGCGTCGATCTCGCCATGGTATGGCTTGATATCGACTTTTGGCTTCTATTTTAAACAGGGACTGATTCACGACATTTGAACCAGGTTGATGATATTTTACGAGTTCTTTCTTCGACTGGTTCTCTGTTTCTCCCTGATATTCTAATCCCTGTTCAAATTTTCCCTCTGCATTCGAACCCCCATATTCTCCAAATATCCCCAACTTGTTATTTAGGGGTGCCATGAGGAGGCTTACATTGCAGTTGATATATGTGATTTGTTGTTCTAGCCGCGTAAACCTCACCTCTACATGATCATGAGGTTCGTTTATAGATTCCTTGACCATGAATAGGGTTTTACAATTTTTGGCTCTGCTGATATAGATCCCTGCAATATCCACAAAATACCCAAAGTGTTGAAAAATGTAACTAGGTTCGGTCTTCATAATGACATGTAATTGTGACTTTTGTAAATGATGTAATGAAGAAAATAAAATTATTATTGTAAGCCTTGCTTCATGGGTTTCATGAGAAAGTGATTTTATTTTAGATGGCTCCCATTGAGAGCCTTAGGATTTATCATCAGAGTCATAAAATTAATTTCATGTATGAAGAGCTCTTCTTGAGCATGTATATGAGTCAATAAAGGTGTCTAGAAGCCCTCCAACAACAAGTGACTAGTTCCACTCTTCATTTCAACCTTAAAATGAATAAGGATCTCATGTCGGCTCACAATATAGGGACACGTATCTTCATACACTCAAGTTGGCTTATTTATGATGGACAACCACTATATATAGTCATCAAGGTACTTCACATTTCTTAAGTTCAAAAATTCAAATCATCCTCTGAATTCAGATGGGTAATAATAATATATAGTTAAGATCTCTAGAACAATGAATAATTCAAATGAAAGGAGAAGTGAGTAAACATGGTGATGGAACAATGAAAAAGTTTAAGGGATATCTGCAAGTATAGTGATTCAAATATCTCTCTCTAAAGTTTGGATGAGGCTACAATCATTAAAGTTCAGATATCTGAATTCAGATAGATAGAGGCAAAATGAGGTTCAGATACATCTCTATGTTTTCGGATGGGCAGTGGCAAGATATCTCTGTGGAAACTATAGTATAATGCTATCTCATAGTAAAGGGAATTTGGATCCCTCTGAGATTCAGATCATAGAGAAGGGAGAACAGTTCAGATAGGTCAGCAAGGAGTGATGAAGAGAAAACGGAATTTTGGAGCTATTGTTTAGTGTTGTATCACTGTGTTTTAGTATTGTTGCAAAGGTCACATTTTGGGGACACTACATTGACAAGTCTCGGTGCCATATTTAGTGCATCTACAGCTTGTTGAGGAGATGATATCAACGTTAAGTAGGTCAAATAAGAAGAGGAATCAAGAAGAAGAAAAGAGAAGAGAACTAGTGTCTTGGTCTTGGAGTGGTTTATAGGTCAAGGGTCTTGGTCTTGGCATTTGTTAATTGGAATCTCTATAAGAAGAATTTGTACAGGTTTTCCTCTCAAAGAGAGAGGTTTTAGACCTGGCTGATAACCTGCCTGCTGTGTCTCTTGTCTATTTTGTTCATGCATTGGTTACTATTTGATGAAGAAGAACACTAATAATCTAACATGAAGAAGATCCTAATCTAAACAAGTAAAAATCATTCACAAACAATCACTAATAGAAGAGAAATCACCTAATGCTAATGCCCTAGATTTCTCAACATGGTATTAGAGCTAAGGTTCTAAAGTCAAAGGAAGGGCATCTAATCAAAGATACACTCAAGGATTGAGTTTCAAGAAAGACATCTAAGCAAGTCGAAGGTTATCAAAGCAAAATATCAAGATCTACATTGAAGAATAAAACCCTAGATCGAAGAAGTAATCTACAAAAACAAAAGTTTTGGATCCTCTAGTCATCATAAAAAGACCACAAAAACCCTCATCAAGTTATCTACAAAGCAAGGTAGCTTGAAGGACTTCAAATATGAAGATCACATCATCTTGGAGAAAGCTGAAACCCTAGAAGCAATTCTGATCTGCACTCATTCACTGTTGAAAATAGCAACAAGAAATGCTAAAAATAGCATTGCTACAGATAGCGTTTCAGGATATATTCCAATTTTGATTTGTCCTTGAATCAAAATTGAGAATTAAAATTCGAATTTAGTCTCACTAGCTGTTTGAAAAATAATTAATTAATTCATCTTGAGTTAATTAGTTGGTGAAATTCAAACATGAAGTCTTTGTGAAGACATACAACAATTATCCCTTTGATTGAGGAAGTTATCCCTTAATTAAGGAGATAAGGATGAGTTGTAATTAGTTAGCTCAGTTAACTGAGTTAAGTCTAGTTAAATTAGTTCCAAACAATTTGTGGAACTAATTGTGAGTTCAGTCAGTTAATGCATGCATGCATGCAACTAGTGTTCTCCAGATAATTGAATATTCTCTCATAAATAACTCATGCATGTCAGTTCAGACAAAGACCCAGTTGAGATTAAAGGTAGGGACAATGTACTATCAGTTGCTAGAATATTCCCATGTGAATATCTCTTGCATGTAGAAGGAATTCATTCCTTGAGGATTGCGCAGTTACTACAGAGGTCAGAGCAGTGTGTGAGGTGAGAATCACACAGGTTACAGCTGGAGGACCCAGGAGAAACTGCGCAAGGAAATAGGAGGCTTGGAGGACAGAGGAGAAGGCATATGTGTTGTCTATTCTGTCTATGAGCAGCAGTGAGGGATTGTACTGAGAGTTGGATAGCTTGAGAGCTAAAGCTTTGTGTAATCCTGAGATATTTCCACTTGTATGATAATATAGATAGCGGGGTTTTTAGCTAAGGCTTTCCCCAGAGTATTATTCTGTGTTTCATGTGTGATTGAATATTCTTCTCTGTTATATGTGTTCTGTTTGATCTTGCTCAAAATCGATTAAGCTTCCGCAAGTTTGATTGTAGAAGTAGATTAAGTATTTTGCTTTAGTACATTGCATAATCAATTTAATCTAGAGTGAAAATTTCTACATGGTATGGGAGCAAAGGTGATCAAAACAAAGAATATTATACAAAGAAGGGAGAATTTCGAAGTTTGAAGTTCTTGATTGTAGGTACAAAATCAATTTCTTATCACATCTCAAAGTTCCCCAATGGCATTCAATGGCTTGAGACTCGAGTATGCCCTGGATGGCAGCTTGAATTACATAGCATGGAAGGATCTCATGGAAGCGGTATTAGAGGACAATGGTTTGAAGGACTTCATTGATCAAGAAGTGCCCAAGCCAGCAGCAGGTAATGCCCAAGAATTGGTGGAATGGAAGAAATGTGTGGCAAGAGCGAGGAGGATTATTCTGGAGGGAGTTCAAGACCATATTGTCTTAAGTCTCCATGGGAAGGAGACTCCGTTTTCAATGTGGAAGAAATTGAAGGACCTATATCAGAATAACAACGACCAGAGGAAGCTAGCGCTGAAGGACAAGCTTTAGAAAATCAAGTGTGAAAAGGGCGACACGATCTCTACATATCTAAACAAGCTCACCACCTGCAAAGATGAGCTTGGAAGTGTAGGAATCACGACAGCTGATGACAATATGGTGAGTCTTGCTCTCCTTGGTATTCCTAAGAGCTGGCATAGCTACCAGGACTCAGTGAATGGAAGAGAGAAACTGCCAGATTGGGAACTACTGTGGTCGGATCTGATGCAGGAGGAGATTAGGAGGAGCACCAGAGATGGTTCTTCATCTAAGCATGATGATGAAGAAAATCTAGCCTTAGCAAGTAAGGCACGGAAAGGGAAAGGGAAGGCTTCCCATTCCAAATCGAGTTCTTCCCATGGTGGGAAGAAGATTGACAAATCTAAGGTGAGATGCTTTAATTGTCATGAGGTGGGCCATTGTGCAACTAATTATCAGGGATCCTCGAAAGGATCAGATGGTGAGGCACTGGCCTCACAGTTCGAATTGGATTTTACCCTCATCGCATGCATGGTTTCATCGATGGTGGGTTGTGTTTGGTACCTGGATAGTGGAGCCTCATTCCACATGACCGACAATAAGAGTTTATTCAGTACCTTGGAGGAGAAATACCTCAAGATGCACATAGAGATGGGCGATGATGGAAAGTACCATGTTTCAGGTGAAGGTACAGTTGTGTTTCAGAGGGAGCATGGAGCTCCTCTCACCCTGACTGATGTAAAGTATGTGCCTGGATTGAAGAAAAACTTGGTATCAGTCACGATGTTGGAAGACAAAGGCTATGATGTAGTCTTCAGTAAAGGAAAGGCGTTCCTGAGACACATAGCCATGGGTCAAACCAAGAGGATTAGGATTCGAGTGAAGAATCTCTACAAGCTAGAGGTAGATGATTGTGTTGCATTGAGTTCCAAAGCAGAATTGGTGTAAAGCCAAGATATTGGTGAGTTATGGCATAGAAGGTTGGGCCACTTGCATCATGGGGCCTTGAAGATAATGCAACAGATTTCTACCAGACTTCCCAAAGGTAAACTTGAGCAAGTGGACACATGCAAAGGTTGTAGCTTGTGTAAGTATGCAAAATCTTCCTTTCATGATTGAGGCAGTCGAGCTGAACCAATCTTGGAGCGAGTTCATACAGATGTGTGTGGACCATTCTCGACAACCTCCACCGCTAAACAAAGGTATTATGTGATTTTCATTGATGATTTTTCTTGTAAATGTTGGATCTATTTCATGCAGAAGAAGGATCAAACCTTCTCAAGTTTTTGTGAGTTCAAAGCCTTGGTTGAGAAAGAATCAGGAAAGAAGATCAGGGCCTTGCGAAGCGACAATGGTGGAGAGTATGTCTCTCAAGAGTTTAAGGACTTTTGTGCAACAGAAGGAATTAAACGGGAGTTGATGGCACCTCATAACCCACAACAAAATGGGGTGGCTGAGAGGAAGAACAGAACAATTGTGGGGGAAACTCGGGCGATGCTACATGACCAATGCCTACCACTTCATTTGTGGGCTGAGGCATGCAACATAGCAGTTTACTTACAGAATAGAAGCCCACATCACATACTTGGGATGAAGACACTAGAGGAAGCTTTCTCTGGGAAGAGACTAGATGTGGGTCACTTCAGGATCTTTGGCTCATCGGTTTATTGCCATGTGACCAAGGATGCCCGGAAGAATCTAGTGTGGACAGTAGAGTTGGGGATACTTGTGGGGTATATTGATACTCCCCATAACTATCGGGTGTATTTGCCTACCAGTAAGAGGACAATGGTTCGTAGAGATATTAAGTTCGATGAGCTGAAGGCCATGAAATTTTCCCTTGAGAGGGAGCTCAAGTTGCAGGCAGAGGAGGAACTTTGGTTCCTAAGGAGGAGGAGCCTCAGACTGATGCGGAGCAGCCGCATGCAGAGGTTCCAGGAGTGGAGACATCCACTCAAGCAGAGTCTTCCAGAGATGGGTGGAAGCGCTCAAGGGAAGCTGACAAATTGTTGATGGATGCAAGAGAGAATGTGGGAGAGCCATCTTCTCAGCACAGACAAAGGAGGTCACTTGAGTGGTACACTGGTTACATGGCCCTTATTAGGGAAAGTGTAGAGACCGAACCATCTTCCTTTGAGGAAGCAGTGCAGTAGCCAATTTGGGTTGATGCTATGGTGGAGGAGTATGACTCCATAGTTTGGAATAGTGTTTGGGATGTGGTTCCAAGACCGAAGAACAAGTCAGTTGTGAGTTCCCGTTGGCTTTACAAGGTAAAGCAAGCCACTGATGGTAGTGTGGAGAAACATAAGGCAAGGTTTGTTGCCCGCGGTTTCTCACAGGTTGAGGGGATTGACTATGATGAGAATTTTGCTCCTGTAGCAAGCTACTCATCTATCAGATCGATGTTGGCACTATCAGCACAGATGGGTTGGAAGATCCATCATATGGATGTGAAGATTGCATTCCTCAATGGAAAGATTGAGGAAGAGGTGTACATAGAGCAGTCGGAAGGATTTGAGACCTTCGATCGTGAGTCGCATATGTGCCGACTCAAGAGAGCTTTGTACGAGCTGAAGCAAGCACCTCGTGCCTGGTACACCGGGATCGACAACTACTTCACCGGGTTGGGCTTCACAAAGAGTGAAGCGGATGCGAACTTGTACTACATCATGGTGGAAGAGCAGTTGATCATTTTTATTTATGTTGATGATCTAATATTGACAGGTGATGATCAGTTGATCATGTCTTGCAAGGAGGACCTTGCAAGAGAGTTCGAGATGAAAGACATGGGTCTCATGCACTACTTTCTAGGCATGGAAGTGTGGCAGAAGGATGGGGAAGTGTTTGTGTCTCAAGGAAAGTATGCCAATGAGATACTCAGGAGATTCCACATGGAGAAGTGCAAGCCCATGTAGACTCCTCAAGCAGGTAACTGGAGGAAGAAGGATGCTACTTCAGATGAGGTAGTAGAAGCTACTATGTATAGGCAACATGTGGGTTCACTGATGTACTTAGTGAACACACGACCAGATTTGTGCTTTGCGGTGAACCAACTGAGTCAAGCTATGGTTTAGCCTACCAAGCTATTTTGGAAGGCAATGAATCATGTTTTGAGATACCTTAGAGGCACATCTCAGTATGGATTATGGTATAGACGATCAGAGGGAGTGAAGCTTCAAGGCTTCATAGATGCAGATTGGGTAGGGAGTCCGTTAGATCGGAAGAGCACATCAAGAAGAATTTTCAACCTTGGTTCAGCTGCAGTTTTTTAGAATAGCAGGAAAGAGAGGTTAGTTGCACTTAGCTCAACAGAGGCTTAATACATGGCTGCAAGTCAGGCAACATGTGAGGCCATTTGGATGCGGAAAATTCTAGTTGGTTTGTTTGATCAGAGGATGGATCCAACTGTGATCTATTGTGATAATCAGAGTTGTATCAAACTCTCTAAGAATGCAATATTTCATGACAGGTCCAAGCATATCGAAATTTGGTATCATCATCTCAAAGACTGTGTGGCGAGGAAGATCATGTTGTTGTAGTATATTTCGACCGAGGAGCAAGATGATGACATTTTGACTAAGGCATTGTCAAAGTGTAAATTCGAGTTCCACAGAGGCAGGATCGGGGTGACATATAATCCCTTTCTTGTTGAGAGGGAGCGTTGAAAATAACAACAAGAAATGCTAAAAATAACATTGCTCTAGATAGCATTTCAGGATATATTCCAATTTTGATTTGTCCTTAAATCAAATTTGAGAATTAAAATTTGAATTTAGTCTCACCAGCTCTTTGAAAAATAATTAATTAATTCATCTTGAGTTAATTAGTTGGTGAAATTCAAACATGAAGTCTTTGTGAAGACATACAACGGTTATCCCTTTGATTGAGGAAGTTATCCGTTAATTAAGGAGATAAGGATGAGTTGTATTTGAGTTGTAATTAGTTAGCTCAGTTAACTAAGTTAAGTCCAGTTAAATTAGTTCCAAATAGTTTGTGGAACTAATTATGAGTTCAGTTAGTTAATGCATGCAGGCATGCAACTAGTGTTCTCCAGATAACTGAATATTCTCTCATAAATAATTCATGCATGTTAGTTCAGACAAAGACCCAGTTGAGATTAGAGGAAAGGACAGTGTACTATCAGTTGCTAGAATATTCCCATGTGAATATCTCTTGCATGTAGAAGGAATTCATTCCTTGAGGATTGCGCAGTTACTACAGAGGTCAGAGCAGTGTGTGAGGTGAGAATCACACAGGTTACAGCTGGAGGACCCAGGAGAAACTGCACAAGGAAATAGGAGGCTTGGAGGATAGAGGAAAAGGCATATGTGTTGTCTATTCTATCTATGAGCAGCAGTGAGGGATTGTACTGCGAGTTGGATATCTTGAGAGCTAAAGCTTTGTGTAATCCCGAGATATTTCCACTTGTATGATAATAAAGATAGCGGGGCTTTTAGCTGAGGCTTTCCCCAGAGTATTCTTCTGTGTTTCATGTGTGATTGAATCTTCTTCTTTGTTATATGTGTTCTGTTTGATCTTGCTCAAAATCGATTAAGCTTCCGCAAGTTTGATTGTAGAAGTAGATTAAGTATTTTGCTTTAGTACATTGCATAATCAGTTTAATCTACAGTGAAAATTTCTACATTCACTTCCAAATTAGTTGAATTATCTTGAAAGAAAGAAGGCATTATCATGAGGCAATTTCCCTCTCATTGAAGCAAGGATTCTCCCCTTTCCCTTGAATAAGATAATCCAAGGAAGCAACAAAGACATCCTCGTAAATCACCATCATCAAAAGGAGCTATATCAAAAGGCGTTGTCATAAAAGGAGAAATCTCCTTTATTGAAGAAAGGCCTTTTCATTTGGAAGAAGATCATCCAAGAGGGAGCACTAATACATCTTCTTCAACCATCATCACAATAATCAAGTTGAAGATTTCACCTTCACTTTTCAAGTAAGTTTCTTTCATTCTTTAATCAAACTTGGTATAATGACTTCATGTTTGCAAGGAGATCTATAAGCTGGTTGGGTCATCGAAATTCCTTGCATGAAAATTGAAGATAGACCTTGTCCTTGAAGAAAGTGAAGTCATTGAACACATCAATGAAAAAAGTCTCCTCTGAATTCATGGAAATGGATTCTTATGAAAATTTCCCTCATATAACAATATTGGAGACATCAAAGAGATGTATATGATAAGCTCACAAGAATATTCTCTGAAGATGCTATAAAGAAGGTCATATGACTTAGATCTGATCTACAAAAAATTGAACGTATCAAAGAATGAAGGGATATCTTCATAAGATATCAATTGCGAGATCTATGAGAGATGATAAGAAGATAATCATCATTGTTCTAAATGCACTAACTGATGAACAAGGTAACAAATGTCCATGAGGATAATAAAGTTACCTCATTCAACAACTTGTGGTTTCTATGCAAGATAGAAGAAGACAAGTTGAGAGCAAAAGCGTTGAAGATTAAAGGACTCAAACATTTGCAGGAAGGAAAGAGAAGTTTGGTCCTTGGAAAAGAAAGAAGAACATATTTGAGATTCAATGCCATGGATGTAAAAAATTATGGACATTACAAGAAATATTGTCTTAAAGGGACAATATCAAAAGAAGAGAAGAAGCCCATATCATCGAAGAAGTGGAGAAAGCTGATGATCCAAAATGGATCCAGTTTTGACTCCAGATCAAAATCTTCAAATGCAGATGAAAGTGGGATCAAGTTGAAGTGCTCGTCGACATGATTCCAATGGTGTGAATGACACGTAAATCTGAGTCTGGATGGAGAAGTTAGAGCCAGTCAAAGTTTATGGAGAATTAGGGAAAAAAGTAAAAAGAGTCAATGGTCAACCGTCAACTAGGTCAATGCCTACGTCAGCAGGGACACGTGTCACCTCGGGAATAAGCCACGGGTCCTAGATGATGTCAGCAGAGGAGGTGACATGGCAGATTGTGATTGGTTGATATGGGCCAATTCGGTGCTGACATGTGGCAACCCGGATTTTGCCCAATGTGGCCTTATTTCCAAAATTTTGGGGATCAGGGAGGATTGAACCCCTGACCTCCCGGAATGGCTAAGTCTTCACCAGAACTAGCTCACCAGTTGGGCTACCACAGGTCTTGTTAATGGAAGTGATAAGTTTATATTTATTGTGTATCGGGATTGGGTTGCCAAAAAAAGGCTGGATGGTTGGGGTCAACCCCACGACCGCCGGACCTTTGGATTTATCGTTATCATATAGTCCGCAAACATATTGTAATATCCCACATTCACCGCAAGTCACAACAACACATGGTATATCATACCATATGATTAATGTATCAACCAACGGAGCCAACACATAATACATCGCATATACGTTGTAACAACATAACAAACGGCGGAATGGTCAGGCGGGGGTTTCGAACCCTCGACCCACCAAAACCATATATATGCAATGACTTCAACGCATTCTGATAACCAACATATCATATGTTCGGGCTTGAAACAAAGTCGAACAAATTTTTTATTAAACAGTTGCAGGTGCTGAACCCGCCATACCACCAGCGCGTAGACTGAGGCAGTTTTGAGCAGGCTGAGGTGGTTTTTGTCAGCAGAGAGTGGTTTTGCAGGGGAAGAGGCGGTTTTGGATCATTCTAGGGGGTCTGGAGGTCACAATGGCCAAATATGGTCAAGTTTATACTCGTTTGACTCAAAATTTCGAGCTGAACTCAATGGTGAGGTCCATTTTCTCATTCGAGTCTCTGTATTTGAGCTCAGACTTGTAACAAAATTTTTAAGACAAAATAAAGTGGTTAGAAATGGAAGCTAAAGGAGCAGGAGACGTAGCCAGGAAGTCTGGTGAACTCCTTTATTAAATTTTGCTGTGTTGATGTGTTTGAATGTGTTTTCTATTTTCTTATGTGTTTATGTTATTTGCAACCTTTTCGATCCATTGCACTAAGTAACATAAACAACTTCACATAAATTTTGTAATACCTTTTTCATTAACGGATCAAGTGGTATCAGAGCTCAAAGGTTTTTAAGGTTTGACAAGTTTGTGTGAAGATTTGAATGCTTACTAGGTTGAGGCTCGGACGAGGTGAAGGTGAACTTGTTGAGGTGAATCCAGAGATTGGAAGGGTCTTTTCACAAAGAAGGATGGCGGATGAAACTCCACTTGGGTCAGAATCTCAATTCTTGGATAGTTTCATGATGATACGTGCAATGGTGGAAGAGATGTATCGTGAGTTTAAGAAGAACAAAGATGAAGGCACTTCATCACCTAAAGATCAAGAAGATAAGGGAAAGGGAGGAATGCTTCCTCCACCATCTCCTCCATCATCACCATCATCGTCATCATCATCCTCTTCTTCTCATAAATCTAGTCCTTCTAAGAAGAAAAAGAAGAAATCCTCTTTGATCAAATTAGATGTAAAATTTGATTTGCCAATTTATGATGGAGAACTTAATGCTGAAAAGCTTGATAATTGGATAAGACAAATTGAAGTGTATTGCAGGGTGCAGAAAGTTGTTTCAGAAAGGAAGAAGATCCAGCTTGCTAGCCTTCGACTTGGAGGAACCACACTTGTATGGTGGGAAGGCAAGACACAAGTAGATCTCCAAAAGCATGGTAAAATCATTTCAACTTGGAATGAATTTGTTTATGCTATTAAAAAACAATTTTATCCTTTGACTTATATGCAACAAGCAAT
The DNA here is from genome assembly GCA_031772625.1 of Pinus tabuliformis. Lineage (NCBI taxonomy): Eukaryota > Viridiplantae > Streptophyta > Pinopsida > Pinales > Pinaceae > Pinus > Pinus tabuliformis. The sequence goes on along the minus strand of CM062808.1, from coordinate 312,440,008 downwards.
GATGAGTTGGCAAACACTACGTCAATTAAAAGGTCAAAGTGTTCAAAGTTATACTCAAGAATTCTGTAAGAGAGCTTTAACATTAGGCATATCATTGGACTCACTAGAGACATTGTTGAAATACATAGGTGGTCTTCATAGTTATTTGAGGCATACCATACTTATGTTTAATCCAACTAGCTTAGATGATGTATCGGTTCAAGCAACTCATCTAGAAGCTAGAGGCAAAAATGTAACTCAAGATGTTGGAAAATCATCCAAACCTATTGAAAGCAAGAATAAATGAAAGAAGAAACTTAAATGGAAGGAGAAGAAAACAAACACTGTGAAGAAAGATAAACCTTCATGCACTCATTATAAGAAGGAAGGACACGATGAGGCACACTGCTGGTCATTGCATCCAGAATTGAAGCCTAAGAAGTTTGGGAGTAAAGAGCGGAAGAATGTTGCTGCTATTTAAATGGACTTGGGATCATATTCAGGTGACGAGATAACAGTTACAGCTACAGGTATAAAAGGTAAAGATTCTAAAGCATCTACAAGTACTTCTTTGCGTTCTGTTGATAATGATAATGATGAGAGGAAAAGAAATGAACTATTTCACATTAGAGTCATTTCCAAGCATACTAAAATTGATACTTTATATAATAGTGGGTCACAAGTTAATTTGATTTCTGAAGCAATTGGAAAGAAGTTGGGTCTAGAAACAAAACCTCATAAAAATCCATATCTGTTAGGTTGGGTGTGTGATAAAACTAAGCTACAAGTGACGAAATAATGTAAACTTCATTTTTCTATTGGGTCAAAGTTTGTAGATGAGGTTGAGTTAGACATAGTCCCATTGGAAATATGTGGAATTGCATTAGGAAGTCCGTACTTGTACGATAGAAATGGTATCTTCTATCAAACTGAAAATAAATATCAACTCACTAAGGATGGAATTGAATAAGTTGTAAGGGCTCATAAACTCAAAGATAATTTCTCTCTCATAAATTCAGGACAGATGAAAATAATTGTAAATTCAAGTAAACAATTTTTACTTATGATTGTAAAAGCAAAGGATATTGATAAATCCGATGCCTTCCAAGGTTGTAATCCTAAGCAGAAAGCAGATCTCGTTAAATTTGTTTCCGATTATGATATTCTGTTTCAAGAGCCTAAAGGGCTTCCACCCAAGCGAGAGATAGAACATGAGATTTATTTGCAGCAAGATGCTCCACTACCTAACATTGGAATGTACAGGTTATCAACTCTAAAGAATGCAGAGATAAAGAAGAAGGTACAGGAGTTGCTCAATCAAGGGTTTATTCGACCAAGCACATCACCGTGCGTATCACCTATTATGTTAGTGCTAAAGAAAGACGGTTCATGGAGAATGTGAATTGATCTTAGAGCATTAAATAAAATCACAATAAAAAATAGTTATTCTCTTCCCCATATTGATGATTTGTTAGATCAGTTAAAAGATGCAGTTACTTCTCTAAATTGGACTTGCAAAGTGGCTACCATCAAATCAGAGTTGCAAAACAGGATGTATGGAAGACTGATTTCAAAACAAAGCAAGGACTCTATGAATGGATGGTTATGCCTTTTGGCTTAACTAACGCTCCAGCTACATTCATGCGAGTCATGAATGATGTATTTAGGCCATTCATTGATGATTTTGTAATAGTCTATTTAGATGATATTCTTGTTTTCAGTAAAACATGGGATGAACATGTAAAGCATGTAAAGAAGATTTTAGATGTTTTGAAAAGAGAAAATCTCTACGTAAAATTGTTAAAATGTGAATTTGGTAGAACATCTTTGAATTATTTGGGTTATATTGTAGGGGGTGGTGAATTGAAGATAGATCCTTCTAAGGTCGAAGTCATTGTAAATTGGCCTAAGCCCAATACTGCTACAGAAGTTAGAAGTTTCTTAGGGGCAACACAATATTGGAGAAAGTTTATTACTAACTTTTATTTGATTGTAGTTCCTTTACATGCTTTGACAAGTGTAAAACAGGTGTTTCAGTGGGAGGAAAACAACAGAAAGCCGTCGACATATTGAAAGAAAGGATCCGTATAGCATGAGTACTAGCACTGCCAGATCTTCAACATCCATTTGAGATCGAGACAGATGCAAGTGAATATGCCATGGAGGCAGTGTTGATGCAACACAGAAAGCCTATATGCTTTCATTCTGAGACATTCACATCAACAATAGTAACTATCCTACATATGATAAGGAATTATATACATTAGTTCAGAGTGTTAAAAAGTGGAAACATTACATAATGGGTAAAGAAACAATCATACACACAGATCATCAACCACTTCAATATTTACACTCACAAACTAAATTGCAACAATTAAGACACTATCGGTGGATGGGTTTTCTACAACAATTTTATCTTGTTATGACATATAAGAAGGGCATACATAATAAGTTTGCAGACATGTTATCAATACCAATTATAAATGCATCCACAATACTTAAGTATAATTCAATAATTCATGAAAGTTACATTGAACAATATGTTGAAGACACAAATTTTAAGGATGTATATGCAACTTTAAGTCATGGCAAGCAGGTAGAAGAATTGGATTATTTCATAAAGGACAAACTCTTATATCATTTGGGAAAGTTATGCATTCCACAAACTGAAAGAGTTAATATAATTTGAGAAGCACATACTTCTCTCATATCAGGTCATTTTGGTGTAAGTAAAACAATTGCACAATTACAAAGATTCTGCTATTAGCCACGAATGAATGAGACAATTTCTAGATATATTAAAGGATGTACTATGTGTGCTACAAGCAAGCGAAATAATAGAAAATTAGGCTTGTATACTCCACTTCAAATTCCTTCTCGTCCTTGGGAAAGTGTTTCCATGGATTTTGTTGGGGGATTGCCAAAGTATAGAAAGAGTCATGATTATTTGTATGTAGTTGTGGATAGGTTCAGTAAGATGTGTATTTTGACACCATGTAATAAACAGGTCACAGCTAAACAAACTGTAAATTTGTTCTTTAAAAATGTATGGGTTCATTTTGGGTTACCCACTTCTATTGTATCCGATCGAGATTCTCGATTTTTCGGGAAATTTTGGTCAAGTCTATGGGAGTTAATGGACACAAAGTTAAAGAAGAGTAGGACATTTCATCCACAAAAAAATGGTTAGACAGAAGTGGTCAACAGGACAGTGATATAGTTGCTTCAAGGATATTGCAGCAAGCATCCCAAACTTTGGGATGAGCATTTTTGTTATGTAAAACATGCTTACAACCATGAAAAACATTCTTCTACTCAGAGATCTCCTTTTGAGACTTTTTTTGGTTTTATACCAAAGTCTACCTTGGATTTTGTCTTTGGTAAAGACATAGCAGTTGATGGACACAATGATGTGGACAAAGCAACCAAGTTCATTGAATAAATCCAGGAAATTCACCAGGCAGTACAGGAATAACTAGAAAGAAGCCAAGCAAAGTATAAAGCATGGCATGACAAGCATCGAGTTGAGCATAGTTTTCAAGTTGGTGATAAAGTCTAGTTGTACATCAACAAAGAAAGATTGCAAGGGGAAGATAAAAAGTTGAAACCAATTAGATATGGTCCTTTCAAAATACTTGAAAAAATTGGTGAAAATGCTTTCCGCCTAGATCTACCAGCTTATATGCAGATCTATTCCATCATAAATGTTGAAAACTTGCGATTGTATGAGCCTTCATTGGTTGAAGATCCCGAAGAGAAAAGTCAGATACCTTCCATTGAAGATATTTTGCCAGAGTATCTCAATGAGCTAAAGAACTAGGAGACGTAGCCAAGAAGTCTGGTGAACTCCTTTATTAAATTTTGCTGTGTTGATGTGTTTGAATGTCTTTTATATTTGCTTATGTGTTTATGTTATTTGCAACCTTTTATATCCATTGCGCTAAGTAACATTTAAACAACTTCACATAAAGTCTGTAATACCTTTTTCATTAACGGATTAGCTAAAAAGAAGAAGTCCAAGAAAAGAGGAAGTAAGAAATCTCTACTATGACTAATATAGTCTCCCTCACAAAAGGCCTTGACATAGCTTATAAATCTTATATTATAGGATATGGCTATAATAAATAATAATATGCATCATGGCATCATGGAATCATTAGAAACAAGAGTTCATGACATCACCATAGGAAACATGAAGGATGACAAGAAAAGAATCCATGGTAGTCAAATATGAAGGATATAGCTCTTGGGAGCCTCATTGCAAAATTAAGGAAAAGAATAAGTCATCCAGGACAAGGCTCATTATACATCAAGTCAAAAATGAAACATATGCCGGATAGGGATATGAAAGGTTCTCAAGATTCTCTGATGGAATCCTCATAAGAGGGTTCATCGATCTAGAGAGGAAGAAAGTGTTTCATCAGGGACTCCAATTTGTGGAGATCATAGGATGATGGTATGATGACATAAGATATGAAGTAGATCAAGGGGTTGAAGATATTTTCAATCAAGGAAGTTGCTGAAAGAAGCCTAGATGACCTAAAGGTAAATGAGGTATGTATGCTTGTATTTAATATTATAATTTCATGTCGTATGGTTGTAGGTAACATGGATCACTACTTCTATCTTGAGAAGCATGATCAAGGGAAAAGGATCTCCTCCTCTGAAAGGATGCAGGAAGGCATAAGTCACACTAGATGAAATCAACATAATATGTCCTCATATGAAGTATGAGGTGGTTGACTACAATTAAGGAACTCTGATTGGAAGCTCTTGGGAATGGAATGTGTGAATAAAGGAAGGAAGAGATCATGAGATATGCAACCATGATGAAGGAAATCAACATCCAAAAGACCAAGAAGATTTGACTAGGAAATCTCCCGGAAAGATATGAAGACTCTGATGGAAGTCTGAAAAAGATGGAGACCCTTGACAATGGATATCTTTGGGAGATGTGTCAACATGTATGCAGGATGTTGATACCTACAGGAAGATGTCATGATGAAAGACCATCACAAAGGTAATTTTGATTTAAGTATTCATTTCTTATTTTTGAACAAATATCTGGATGGGCTTATGCAAGACTGCCAAAGTGAAGAACTATGGATATCTTCCTAGAGGACCATGTAGAAATATGTAAGATATTTTCGAAGAAGAAAACATGAAGAATGTAGCATGACATGAACCAAGAACAGATGTAGACTGATCGATCACTTTCTGGTGAAAGGAATGATGACATGACTAACTCGTGGATGAAAGTGATGGATGGTCTATGCCATATGAAGAAGCCCCAAAAAGATGAAGACTCCGTGACAAAGAAATTCCTGACATCGAATGAAGGAGTTCTTCAAAGCACTTGGTTATTCCATTATCTCCACCCGAGGAGTTGCCATAGGTTTCTAATTAAGAGGGAGCCTAAAATCAAGTTTCTTACTTGGAAGAAACTTCGAAATTCCTAAGCCAAGAGGGAGCTTAGGTAAATTCCTTATGTAGGAATGAGTACCTTTATTTATTGGAATAAATATGTCCTCCCTAATTAAGAGGGAGAGATAGACACGTCATTCTTGCCTTCACTTGGGAATACAGAATAGAGGATTGGGTAATCATTTGGTATCCGATACTCTTTGAGGATGGTATAGGGCATCCACGATAAGAGTAGTTGTGGAGCACTAATATTATCTGAGGATTGGGAATCTAAGATAAAAATAGTCCTCATGGAACACACCCTGAGAACCTGGGTAGGGTATGTTCCGGGAGAGACAATGATGAGAGTGTCTATAAATCATTGGTCTCGCCAGCATTGAGCTCAGATCTTGTAGAGAGATAGAGCTATTAGTCAAGGCCTTGCTATGTGACAATGTTGGTTGATATGATGATATACAAATGAGTTACCACTTTGACTATTCTTATGAGAAATTCTTAAGATTGAGAATGACCAAGTACCATTATGAATACCTCCTTATTTAAGAGGGAGTGTTGAAAAATGTAACTAGGTTCAGTATTCATAATGACATGTAATTATGACTTTTGTAAATGATGTAATGAAGAAAATAAAATTATTATTGTAAGCCTTGGTTCATGGGTTTCATGAGCAAGTGATTTTATTTTAGATGGCTCCCATTGAGAGCCTTAGGATTTAGATTCATAGAATTGATGTCATGTATTAAGAGCTCTTCTTGAGCATATATATGAGTCAATCAAGGTGTCTAGAAGATCTCCAACGACAAGCACTAGTTCCACTCTTCATGTTAGCCTTAAAATGAATAAGGATATCATGTCGACTCACAATAAAGAGTTAGATCCCTTCATACACTCAAATCATCTTATTTATGATGGACAACCACTATTATAGGAATCAAGGTACTTCACGTTTCTTAAGTTCAAAAATTCAGATGGGTAATAATAATATATAGTTCAAATATCTAGAACAAAGACTAATTCGGATGAAAGGAGTAATGAGTAAAAATGACAATGGAACAACGCAAATGTCTAAGGGCTAGCTACAAGTACAATGATTCAAATATCTCTCTCTGAAGTTCAGATGAGGCTACAATCATCAAAGTTCAAATCTCTGAATTTAGATAAATAGAGGCAAAATGAGGTTCAGATACATCTCTGTGTTTTCGGATGGGCAGTGGCAAGATATCTTTGTGGAAACTACAATACAGTGTTGTCTCATAGTCAAGGGAATTTGGATCCCTCTGAGATTTAGATCATAGAGAAGGGATAACAATTCAAATAAGTCAGCGAGGAGTGATGAAGAGACAAATAAATTTTGGAGTTATTGTTCAGTGTTGTATCACTGTGTTTTAGTGCTGCTACAGAGGTCACATTTTGGTGACACTACGTTGACATGTCTTGATGCCACCTTTAGTGCATCTACAACTCATTGAGGAGATGATATCAGTGTTAATTAAGTCGAAGAATAAGAGGAAACAAGAATAAGAAAAGAGCATAGAACTAGTGTCTTGGTCTTGGAGTGGCTTATTGGTTGAGGGTCTTGGTCTTGGCATTCGTCAATTGGAATCTCTATAAGAAGAATTTGTGTGGGTTTTCCTCTCAAAGAGAGAGGTTTTGGCCCTGGCTGATAGCCTACTTATTTTTTCTCTTGTCTATTTTTTTCATGCATTTTTTACTATTTGATGAAGAAGAACACTATTAATGTAACATGAAGAAGATCCTAATCTAAACAAGTAAAAAACATTCACAAACAATCACTAATCAAAGAGAAATCACCTAATTCCAATGATCTCGATTTCTTTACATAAAGAAACCTACTTTGACACCAAATGATCCATAAATTTCCATGGATATTCCAATGGACAGTTCATCACAACAAATCTGATAATATTATATTACAATTTTGATTTTTTACACTATTACAATTTTATTAAACTTCTAAATCAGTAAATTTAAAGTTAATTAGTGCATGCATGCGAATGTGAATTATGCAGAAAAGTAGAGAACGAAAAATAATTTCACACGCACACATAATACACAAGATATGCTCTGAGAAACCCTTTTGGGAGAAAACCCAACTGGAAGGTGAGGTCGCTTCGCTCTCTTTATCTATTTGGAAATGTGGCTGTAGGTACAAAGAAGTAATGCATGTGGCCCATAGGTTGCTATAATGCACAAATCCTCTCTGTGTGCTCTACCTCCTATCTCTCTTTGATATATTTGCTCAAATACGGAACAAAATTCTGTTGAAAGAATGGAATTCCTCTTCCTCCTAGTGGCTCAGTTATCACACAACCTGATAGCCTACTAGCGGTTAAGTTTGACTACATCAACTCTTAACTAGAGTTACAATACAAAATCTTCTAGAGTCTTTTACGTAAAAAAACATATGCCCATCCCCTTTTCCATGAATAATGGGTGTTGACGCGACATCCTCTCGAGCTATAGGTGTGAAAACAGGAAAGTCAACTTCCGAGTGACATAAATTTTGCATATAGACTTCGATTGACACTCTTCTTTTGCAGTTGGAAATATCTTTCTGTGTAGAAGAGCATGAAAATATGCCATGCTAAAGAGGAAAATTTTTATCCCCAAAAAATGTTTGATGCCTCAAAACAATCCTAGAAGGTTTTAGACCTTGTTTTGCCAATTTGGGTCCCACTGGTAAAAAACGGTCCCGTGAACTGATTCCTCCACTTTTTCACTCCGAATGCATCGAGATGGATGAAAAAAGATATAATGATCTAATCCATATCAATATCTTTGGCATTCAAGTTTGATATGGATTACATTAAGAGTTTTTAGACACTAAGTATTGGCCATGAAGTCTCAATAATATTATAGGAACGAAAACTAGTGCCTTGAAGAATACATTGAATCTTCTATAGTAGAAAAGACATGAAGAAGTATTCAAACCGAAATATGAGTTCTGTTCAAGAATTTAAGTATAATATACGAACCATGAGTAATTTTCCTTAGGATATTATCAAATATTTATGGGATCAAGAGCCCTAAGAAAGGTCCTAAACTAATACACAACTCCTTTCTAAGGGTTCTTTATAATCCTTCTGGTGGGATGCATGCCCCATGAGTAATTTTTATGCAAACAGGGACAAAGGGTAAAATTAAGACCGCACACCATAATTTAACCATCTCATTATCAAGCATCATGGAAAAAATTAGAAAACCCAACATGCGCTGTCAGCAGGGGATCTTTAGCATATGAGTTGGATATATGCATCAAGATGTTTTGTGCACTATTGATGGGTCTTGGGTGTTTAACCATGACCATGGCATGAAAATACTAACCTTATGCTTATAACATACCCATCTCCCTTGGTAAGCCATAACACCAAAAATATAGCTTTTATACCATTATATTAATATGTATATTATTTAAGATTTCAATTTTAACCATTAATAGGTAAAACTATAAATATGGTCATGGTCATTTAGTAATTAATGGTAGGTGTATGAGGTTTCTTCTTGAAATTATTGCAAATGGAAAGCATGTTTGTTGAAAATCTCAAGAATGTGCAAATGTTTTAGGAAAAACTATGTTCCTATTAGAATTGCTTTAGTTCTTCCCAAATCTTGATGGATGGACCATGCATGCCTCTAATGTGCCTTCCAAAATGATTTTAAACCATGTTTACAAAGTGTGATTTCCATTAATATCACATCATGAACAACATGTGCAAACCATAACTGTAAATGCACACTTTAAGGGATCTTTTTTATTATAATTTGATATGGACACCATTAGAAGGCTATGTGCATCAAGGATGGCTCATGGAGCCCAAAGAAAGGTTAAGGAATGAAAAAAATTCCTTCGGATTTTACTAATTCTTTGTAAGATTAATAACAACGAATGAGTCCTCAAAACAATAGATGAGTTCTTTTTAGTGGTTCCTTGCAAATCTCCAACTAGGAGACATCCACGACATGCACCATGAATAGGTTTTGTGCATTGGAAATGAATGTCATGATTTAAACATGTTCTAGAGGGGAAACAAGGGCCTTAAGATTGAAATTAATATTCTTAAGCTCAAATTCCATGAACAACACCTAGAAACCATGACAAAATCCCTTAGTAGGTAGTATTTGGAATTTGAATTCAATATGGATGCTATTACAAAGTATTGACCACCAGGGATGGGTCTTAGGTCCTTGACCATAATTAAGAATGGGAAATAAGTGCCTATAGCCATAAACCTTATTTATTAGGCCCAAAATACAAGGAACAAGCCTTGAACTGCCACATATGACCTCTATACAGAATCATTCACCTCCGTGTGACGCCATGACTATATTATTTGTAACGAATGGGTCTTAAGGTTTAATCAAAATTAAGGGAGGATAATAAGGGACTTTCTTTATTGGCGAATTTTATCCTACTCAAGCAATGTGAATAACATCTACAATCCATGAACCATATTAGGCTATAGTTCCATGCATGCATTCTTGAATAACTACATGGTCCCCCTATACTGTATCTCTAACCCACTAGAGGTATATGAGTTCCATGCTTAAACCATAACATAGGTCCTAAACAAGAATGTGTCTTGGACCCACACTAGAATTGTTCTTAGGACCATGATTGGTGTTCTTTAGCATTTGAGTGAGACATAGATTACATGAATATGTTTTGTGTAGTGAAAATGCGTCTCATGGCCTAAACATGGTTAAGGGGGAAAACAAGAGGTTTTATCCGTAATTGAACCTTTTGAGCTTAAATTTCATTGTTAGGGGAGGAAAGAACTTAGTCCATAGGACCTAAACATAGCTTATTATTCTTGATTTCCATAAATGACACCTACAACCCATAACACAACCACTCTTAGGGGATCTTTAGCATCTGAGTTTAATATGGATGACATTAAGAGTTTTTAGACACTAAGGATTGGCCATGAAGTCTTAACAATATTATAGGAAGGAAAACTAATGCCTTGAGGTATACTTGAATCTTCTCCAGTAGAAGAACCATGAACAAGTCCTCAAACCAACACATGAGTCCATTGTAAGCCTTTGAGTAGAATATAAGAACCATGAGTAAGTTTCCTTAGGATATTATTGAATATTCTTGGGCTCAAGAGCTTTAAGAAGTTCTTAAACTAACACACAACTCCTTTCTAAGGGCTCTTTGTAATCCTTCAAGTGGGATACATGTGCCATGTGTAAAATTTTTCCAATATAACTAGTTTTAAGATTTAGACATGGTCAAAGGGTGAAATGAGGACCACACACCATAATTGAACCATCTCAATATTAAGCATCATGAAAAAATTAGAAACTCCAACATAGACCCTCACTAGGGGGTCTTTTGCATATGAGTTGGATATAAGCATCAAGATGCTTTGTGCACTATCGATGGGTCTTTAGGTTTTAACCATGCCAATCGCATGGAAATGCCAACCTTATGCCTATAGCATACCCAGTTGTCGTGCTAAGCCATAACACTCAAATATAGCTTTAATAAAATTATGTAAATTTCTCAATAACATGAAAAAATGAAATACTTGATATCCATAAAAATAAATCTATGCAACATGATGAAAATAAGCATGCATAAAAAATAAAATTGAAATATGTGAATGAATATTATTAAAAAAACACATTGTGAACAAATAAAAAATGTAGCATTAAACTCAACAGAGTTAATTAGAACAAATATTTCATGCATAAATTTCACCAATTGGTCATGTACCTGGGATGTTCCTCCCAAACATATGCTTTGTTGTTCAATTCCTCTCAATAGTAGTCCATCCCTAAGTTGACACTTTGAATCCACAAGGAGGTCTGGCTCTCATGGCTAGATGTTATCCACTCAACAACCCAATATCCAAATTACTCACTCCTATATAAATTTCAATAAGCTATCCTCTTTCTCCTTACCCTACACAACTCAAGGAATGGGATACCCTTTTATACTACATAGTTACTCAACATATCCCACTTCTCTCCAAGTCTCCAACATAGGTTTTCCAAAAAATCTCTTAGTTAGGTACTCTAGAAGTTATCAACTATAATAGGTGTTCTCAAAATAGCCTTTGTTAGAAGAAAATTTTGAAAGGTTAATGGCCGAGGTTCAACCTAAGTTTCCAACAAAAGATACCATCATAGTCTAGCTTTTTGCCAACATTTTCACTCTGTTTTGCAAAGGAGTGTCTCACCCAAGGCGAGCCAAAACCACAGAAAAATGAAGGGATCTATATTGATACCCAAGTATCATCTACACCATTAAGAATTAACATCTACATAACTAGATTATACTTAAAACATGCATTGATCCTAGAAGGAATTTGAACATTACTTCCATAAATAAATTGAAAATTTAAAGGGGCCATACATTCAACGCATAACTATATTATCAACACAAAATTTCAAAACATTTATTTTATGAATAGTTCCAATCATTACAACAGAGATCATACGTATAAGTGGGACTCTCTTAACAAAAAATTACATCACATTTCACGACACATATATTAGATCTTCTGCGCAAACACAAAGGCTATAATGTTGGGTGTGTGTTACATTCTTTCCATGACTAGCCCCAGGTGCGAAGCCGGGGGTTGACCAACACCCCCTTTGTTGCGTTGGGTGCAACAGGGAGGTCACAGGGGGTTTGGAGGGGGGTGGTAGCCCCTTTGCACAGGATTTGGGGCAGCGCCCCGAGAATTTTTTTTTGGACCCTATATTAGGTGGGTGGACCTACCTATGGTTTTGTGCATGGATTTCACACATGGTTTTAGGCATGATGGTTTTCTGCCCATGGTATTTTGTAGATTTGGTCAAGGGAACTACGATTATGTTGTAATCCAGGGTTAATGGATTGGGGTTTATGGATGCTTCGACATATCTATATCTATATCTATATCTATATCTATATCTATATCTATATCTATATATATATATATATATATATATATATCTATATATATATATATATATATATATATATATATATATATATATATATATATATATATATATATATATATATATATATATATATATATATAGATATATATATATATTGTAACATTGAAAGGAATATAATGAAAAAGAAATCTAGTAGTCCCAATTTTGGGATATAGGGGAAAATATATGGGTATTTGTTTTGTGTTTCTCGCCATTGTATATTTTCAGTTTTTTAAGAATTCGTTTGTAGGTAATTTCTGTACAGGGTTATAACCTACATATAACACCCCAACTACAACTAACATAAAGACCAAATCTATATGAAAACAACTGCTGAATTCGTCCTTTATGCTTTCCTTTATAGGAATGATCACTTGATTCATTCTTCTTGGCAATTTCATGGTCCCGCGTAGATTTGGTCCTTTTTGACGAAATCCTAGAGTTGTTTTCCCTTTTTCCTGTTGATTTCTTCAAAATTGATCCCATTTTTATCTTCCTTGGGCATGCTTCCCTGTTTTCTGGTTGCAAAGGTTCCAACATTTTAGTTCTCTACTGCTTTATACTTCCGATGATTTGTTGTTGAGCGCTTTTTCCATTTTCCTTCTGCAATTGTTGTTTACTGCATTTTCCCAAAAAACAAAGGACCAAACAGGCCCTGACTAAAATCCATTGACTAGCCCTCAAGTCAATCCACTGCTGATACATCCAAATCTTGGCTCGCTTGTGCTTCACTGGGTGAAACTATTTTTCCCTCAAATGAAGGACCCAAATCCAATACTGAATGAAACACATTGGCCTTGAAAGTGGTGTATGCAAAAACAACATCATTCCATGTGTTCAATACTACATAAACCTATCCTGAAAACGCTGTAGTTGCCTCGACAATGAACTCAGTGGGATGCGACTAAAGGAGGTGCTATAGTTGTTCATCTGTAGTGGCTGTAAGGGTGCTCAATGTAAGATAATGGCACTGTGCTTCTAGATGGAGGTCCCAGAGTACTTGCTTGGTGACCTGGGAAGCATCCTTAAGTCGGTTAATCTGGTCCTCAAGTGTATCTTGTTGCGCCCAAAGTGATTTCTTCTACTCTAGGTCAGAGGTGTTCATTGCCTATGCAAAAAATTGTTTAAAATTCTCCTAGAGTAGATAAACATGTTGATTTTTCTTAGTGATGACACCGCTCCAGTCATAAACTTGACTAAAAATATCCAGGGAGTCCTACATGAGTTGAGGAAGAGTTTCTTTAATGGCTGGTGCGACAATGATTTGCTAAGAAACCTACTCACGATACTGGGAAGATAGATTTAGTACTTCCAGAGAGAGTTTAGTTACAGTAGCCTGCAACTATTAGTTCCGTGCAACCAATTTGACACATTCCACTTCAATTAAACAAATCTAAACATCAACTGAATAGAAAATACTCCCCCTAGATCCGACCCCCAATACTTAGGGTTTTAAGCTGCCATTTTATTTTCTTGAAATGATAGAAAATGTTATTCAACCATCAATACCTTGATCCAGAGAGAAATCTTTTTCAACAGTCTTCCTTGCAATCCAAATTTGAAAATTGCTTTCGATCTGGAAAAGGATAGGTGACCTTCGACTGCAAATTCAATAATATACTCTTCTATTGTCGTATTCACCTAGAAATCAACAACCCTAATTAGATCTGTATCTAATCGATGGAGTTAATCTAGATCATTTGTTGACCAATCTCTGCAAATCATAGGTTGACTCCCAACCCCCACCTTAATGCACAAACATTCTAACCAATCTTGCAAATTTTTAGGAAACTCACATTAAAAGATTTCATATTGATCACAGGAAGGTTCAACGTACAAAAATTAAGACCTAACCTAGTCTAGGTTCTTTTGTCTCAGTTGATCTTGTTGCAAAATAAGGTGACCAAATTTCTCATGCCACCAATTCTGAATGCCTTTACCAAAAATTCTAGATAGCATGATCTAGATCCCTTTTTGAGCTTATAGTCCTAACAACGGAACCATTTTTTAGCAAAAAGTTTCGAAAGGTTAATGACCTAGGTTCAGCGTAATTTGCCAACAAAATATACTGTCGTAGTCTAGCTTTTTGGTGGATTTTTCAGTCCCTTTTGCAAAGGAGTTTCTCACCCAAGGCAAGCCAGGACCACAAAAGAATGAGGGGATATAGATTGATATGCAAGTATCATCCACGCCATTAAGAATTAACATCTACAAAACTAGATTATAGTTAAAACATGAATTCATCCTAGAAGGATTTTGAACATTACTTGCATAAATAAACTAAAAGTTTAAAGAGGGCCATACATTCGGCGCATAACTATAGCATCGACATAGAATTTCCCAAACTCCATTTTATTAACAGTGCCAATCATTGCAACAGAGATCATATGTATCAATGAGACTCTCTTAATAAAACATTACATTTGATTTCACGACACATATATGAGATCTTCTACGCAAAAATAAAGGTTATAACACCTCGACTACAACTAAAACAGAGATCCAATCTATATGAAAACAACTGCCGAATTTGTCCTCTATGCTTTCTGATCCAGGTGGATATTGGTGGCCACCTGCCAAGTCCACCTGGACCCCCACCATTGTCTTTCTCAGCATTTTCAGTTTCCTTAATTGTAGCACAACTTACTATTTTTAGCAGTTTTTCGGGTCCTGAACTTCCGGAGCCGTTTTGAGGCCCTAAACGACGTTTTTTGGGAATCCAGGGGCAACATTTGCCGTTTCCAACAATGATAGTGCTCGAATAGATCTTTCTAATGAGCTATTGTACGTGTCAAACGGAGATCATATGCCAAAGTTACGACCCCGGGAAGTTGATGTACCAATTTACCCCCAAACGGGGCCCACAGTTTGGCGTTTCATCTCCTAGGGTTAGGTTTTGGAATGTTAAGGGTTTTCCATTGTTTCTCAACAATAAATAGGCCTTCGAGCCTCATTGTAACACAGTTCAGAGGCATGTAGCCATCACATCTCTTCTCAAAGATAAGCTACCATCGCCCTAGCTGGTTTATTTCCATTTCTGGTTGTAAGCATATTTCAGTATTTTCCATTAATGAAATGAAGTATTATTTCCGCTGCATCTTTGTGTATATGGTTATCTCTGTAATTTGTTGCGTTCCTGTTTAAATCCGGATCAGTGGTATCAGAGCGGTCTGCTTTTTCTTTGTTTTTCTTTGCATGTCCCCAAAAAGGTCGGGATATAAGGAGTTAGGGCTTGAACTGGTTGAACCTTTGCAAGACCAGCCTCGCAAATCCCGACGGCCTCCCATGGCGGACGAGAAGAAAGACGAGGGGGTAGGAGATCCCATCAAAATCTTGCTCGAAGAAGCCCTCGAGCAACAACGGAATGCGATGATGGACAGCTTTGCCCAGATCCTTCAGCGGCTACCCAAAAGCAACGCATCGGCTTCCAGCAGCTACTTTGGAAACGCCACACCCTTTAAGGTACAAGTTAATTTTGAAATCCCCATATTCGAGGGTCAGATAGACGCAGATGCCGTAGATAAATGGTTAAATCTGCTAGAGGGTTATTTTTCTGTTCATGAATTTTCGAGTCGGGAAAAGATTGTTTTTGCTCTTCTCAAAGCAGCCCCCCACGTCAAGGACTGGTGGGAAACCTACTGCGAGCAGAAGGATGAAAGTACTGGCTCGCTTTTTTCAGCCGCACCCACCTGGGATTCGTTCCGGGATGCCATCAAGGAGCAGTACTACCCTGTCGGAAGCTATGAGGATGAATACATAAAGTGGACCACGCTGCGGCAGGGAAGGGACCGAGACGTGCCAGAGTTCACCAATCTTTTCCATAACCTTCGCACAAAGTTGGGTATCAAGGATTCGGAGCAACATTTGATACTCAAATACCGTGGCTGCCTGCACAAGTACATCCAGGAAGAAATACAATTCCTAAACATCCCCTCGCTCGGCGCAGCATACCGATATGCTGTCAAGGTCGAGCAGAAGTTTAAACAAAAGAAGCGAGACTTTGGATCTGCGAATCCAAAGCAGGGGAAAGGTGCCCCTAAACCACAGAACAAAGGACAAAGCCAAGGCGAGACAGCCCAAGACAACCAGCCGAAGCTGCAAGCAAAGAACAGCGGCGCGAAGTCGAAAAAGGACACTGGAAAATGGTGCGAGTTCCATAAGAGCTCCACTCACAACACAAGTGAGTGTCGGGCCAAGCAGTCACTGGTGGCTGAGCTAAAGGTTTCAGAATCAGATGCATGTTCCGACTTTGAGTCAGAACCCGATAAGGGGTATGAAAAAGGTAAGCAGATCATTGATGCGGATCCCAGCGCCACTGTTGCTACCGCAAAGATCCAGAAAAATGAACCCGAAGATCGAGAGGAGGAGGAGCGTCTCTTCCACTCCCAGATGTGGGTAAAGGGCTCCCCGATACAGTTCATTGTTGATAGCGAGAGTCAAAAGAACCTCATTTCGGCAGAGGTCGTGAAGCGGTTGGGCTTACCGACCAAAGCACATCCACAACCATACACCATTGGGTGGCTTCACCAAGGACGAGATCTTCGCGTGAGCCAGCAATGTCGCCTTCCATACAACATCAAGCCCTTCACGGATGAGGTATTGTGTGACATTGCTCCCCTTGAAGTTTGTGATGTATTACTAGGACAACCATACTTGTGCAAGCGACATGCTGTGTATGAATCAAGGCCCCGTGCTGTTATTATTACATTGGGAAATAAGTTGTTCAGGATACCAGAGGTAGCACCACCTGCCGCCATCTCTTTGATTACTGCAAAACAATGCAGTAAGATCATTTCCAAAACCAGGAAATTTGTTTTCCTGATGATGCGCCCTCAAGGAAAGAAGAAGACAGTGGTCACGGCCTCCAAACGGGGTCCCTCTGCACGACAACTACAGATGGACAAGGTTGTGGAGGAGTACGAGGACATCTTCACCTCCCTGGCAGGGGTTCCTCTACACTGTCAAGTCAAGCACTCCATCGATCTGACCCAGGAGCGCCGCTACCCAATGGACCAATTTATCGGCGCTCCGTTCTGGAGAACAATGAAATCAAGAGGCAGATTCAGGAGCTCCTGCAGAAAGGTCACATCCGTCCGAGTTCATCGCCCTGTGGGAGCCCGATCGTGTTGGTACAGAAGAAGGATGGGACGTGGAGACTCTGTATTGACTATCGGACGCTGAACAAGATCACTGTCTGTAATAGGTACCCGATCCCGTGGATTGATGACCTCCTAGACCAACTAAAGGGGGCGAAATATTTCAGCAAGATCGATCTGAAGTCAGGATATCACCAGGTACCAATCGAACCCTCCGATGTGTGGAAGACTGCCTTCAAATCCAAGGAGGGCCTCTTCGAATGGTTGGTCATGCCTTTCGGATTAACGAATGCTCTTGCAACCTTTATGAGGCTAATGGATGACATCTTGCGGCCATTCACCAACTCCTTTGTAGTAGTATACTTGGATGACATTCTGATCTTCAGCCAGAGTTGGGAAGAGCACCTCCACCACATCCGACAGGTTCTCCAAACACTGCGGCAACACAAGCTATGTGCCAATTTGGAGAAATGCACTTTTGGCATGACCCAGGTTCAGTATCTGGGATACATCATTGATGAAAAGGGGGTGCATGTCGATCCAGCCAAGATCCAAGTCATTCGGGATTGGCCCTCTCCAACCACTCTAACAGAGCTCCGCAACTTTCTAGGTCTTGCCAACTTCTACCGCAGGTTTGTGTTAGGGTTTTCTCATATTTCTTGGCCCTTGAGTCAAGTCCGAAAGCAAAATTCTTTTGGTCTGAATCTCAACAGAAGGCATTCAGGGAATTGAAGGATCGCCTCTGCACGGCACCAGTGCTCGCGTTACCAGATTTACAACAACCATTTGAGGTCGAGACAGATGCCTCTGACTATGCTATTGGGGCAGTCCTTACTCAACATGGACATCCAATGGCATATCACAGTGAAACACTTTCAGACACAGTCCGGAAGTACCCCACTTATGATAAAGAGATGTATTCCATTGTAAAGGCCTGTCGACAATGGAAG
Organism: Pinus tabuliformis; assembly: GCA_031772625.1. Classification (NCBI taxonomy): domain Eukaryota; kingdom Viridiplantae; phylum Streptophyta; class Pinopsida; order Pinales; family Pinaceae; genus Pinus; species Pinus tabuliformis. The sequence continues at coordinate 312,421,599 of CM062808.1, read as the reverse complement.
CATTACATTTTGGGGAAGGAAACGGTCATCCACACAGACCACCGACCTCTGTAGTTCATACAGACCCAAGGGAAATTGCAGAATGATCGCCATCAGAAGTGGTTTACATACCTGCAACAATTTCACTTGAATATCAAGTATAAAAAGGGCAGCACCAATAATGTTGCAGATTTCCTCAGTCGGCCACCGATCATGGCGCTAACCACCGTGCTCAACTCTTGTGGGCACGAGACTGCTGATTGGCCACTTCTCTACAAAATCAACCCAGAATTCGGCCACACATACCAGACACTCTTGGAGGGTCGGCATGTTGCAGATTTTCACCTCCAGGACGCCCTATTATGCCACCTCGGTCACTTTTGTGTTCCTTCAAGCGAGCGTGCCAAGATGATTTGGGAAGCACACTACAGTCGGGCTGCTGGGCATTTCGGGGTCGAGAAAACAGTGGCAGTACTGCAAAATTATTTCTATTGGCCGAATCTTTGACAGGATGTTGGGAAGTACATCCGATCATGTACTGCCTGTGCCATTGCCAAACCGACCATTAAGAAGCACGGCCTCTATACTCCATTGCCTACCCCTAGTCGACCTTGGGAATCCATCTCCATGGATTACATGTCAGGCCTTCCTTCCACTAAGCATGGAAATGACTGTGTTTTTGTGGTCATCGACAGGTTCTCGAAGATGGCCATTATGATGGCCTGCAAGAAGAATATCACATCAGAAGCCACTGCTAAACTCTTCTTTGAACGAGTGTGGGTGCACTTTGGGATCCCACAGTCTATCATCTCAGATCAGGACAGTCGGTTTCTCAGCACATTTTGGTCCAGTCTCTGGTCAATGCTGGACACCAAACTCACGAAGTCCACAGCCTTCCATCCTCAAACTGATGGCCAGAAAGAGGTTGTCAACAGGATGATTGTGCAGATTCTGCGCATGTATAACTCAAAGCATCCACGCACATGGGATGAGAGCCTCCCCTATGTTCAACACAACTACAACCGAGCTCTTCATAGCTCCACTGGCCATAGCCCTTTTCAGGTGGGTTTGGGATTCCAGCCACTATGCCCCATTGATGTGGCTATGCCCCTTGCAGCTACTCACATGAATTCAGCTCATGTCCAGTCCGAAACAGATAAGGCCACCAGCTTCATTGAGCGCATCCAACATATTCGCCAGCAGGTCCATGACATTCTTGAGAAATCAAATGCCAAGTACAAGCAGCGACATGATCAACACCGGGTGCCACACAAGTTTCAGGTGGGCGAAAAAGTCTGGTTGCATTTGCAAAAGGAACGCCTTACTGGAGCCTATCGGAAATTGAGACCACTCTGATATGGTCCTTACACCATTACTAAGGCTGTGGGAGACAATGCATTTGAGCTCAGCATTCCCCCATTCCTTGGCCTGCACCCAGTGTTCAATGTGGACCGCCTTCGGCCATACTTTCCACCATTGCTAGACACATCCGACATTGCAGAACAGCTCAAACCCACAGAATTAAATCCAGATTGCATGGAACAAGCTGCAACTGATCGAATCATGGACACACAGATCAAGAACACTCGCCAACAGAATATCCAACTGTATCGAGTTGTCAAAGCAGGCCAACTCCTTCAGCAGGGCAAGTGGCTCACCAGGGAACAAGTTCAGCAGAAGTTTCCTCATCTCATGGAGGAGCTCAACACAATGGGGACCATTGCTTCCTAAGGGGGGAGGAATGATCCAGGTGGATATTGGTGGCCACCTGCCAAGTCCACCTGGACCCCCACCATTGTCTTTCTCAGCATTTTGAGTTTCCTTAATTGTAGCACAACTTACTATTTTTAGCAGTTTTTCGGGTCCTGAACTTCTGGAGCCGTTTTGAGGCCCTAAACGACGTTTTTTGGGAATCCAGGGGCAATGATAGTGCTCAGATAGATCTTTCTAATGAGCTATTGTACGCGTCAAACGGAGATCATATGCCAAAGTTACGACCCCGGGAAGTTGATGTACCAATTTACCCCCAAACAGGGCCCACAGTTTGGCGTTTCATCTCCTAGTGTTAGGTTTTGGAATGTTAAGGGTTTTCCATTGTTTCTCAAAAATAAATAGGCCTTCGAGCCTCATTGTAACACAATTCAGAGGCATGTAGCCATCACATCTCTTCTCAGAGATAAGCTACCATCGCCCTAGCTGGTTTATTTCCATTTCTGGTTGTAAGCATATTTCAGTATTTTCCATTAATGAAATGAAGTATTATTTCCGCTGCATCTTTGTGTATATGGTTATCTCTGTAATTTGTTGCGTTCCTGTTTAAATCCGGATCACTTTCCTTTATAGGCATGCTCGCTTGATTCATTATTCTTGGCAGTTTCATGATCCTATGTAGATTTGGTCCCTTTTAACGAAATCCTAGAGCCATTTTCCCTTTCTCCTGTTGATTTCTTCAAAATTAATCCCATTTTCTTTCTTCCACGGGTGTGCTTCCCTGTTTTCTGGATGTGCAAGTTCCAACACTTTAGTTCTTTTATGCTTTTATACCTTCGATGATCTATTTCTGACCGCTTTTTCCATTTTCCTTTCGCAACTGCTGTTTACTGTATTTTCCCAAATCCTAGCTCTTGGTACAAAACCTAGCTCATCTAGTTTTTTTTTTCCATACCCAATATGGATAGTGATCTTTCTTAGCACCAAGCTATCTTTTGCCTCTACTCTCACTCTCTAAAAATTATGTCACTTTTTTCTACTCAAATTTCCTTTTGTTCCATTCATGATTTGACACTCACATTTCTCAATATTTAGTTATACTTAGCACATGTTGCCATAAATGGGTGATATGTCATTTCCCACAAACTTCTTACATGTATTCATTGCTTACTTTGATTAATTAAAAAATGATCATATGTGTAATAGCAAAGTGACCTAGGCATGTGGAAATTTTCTGACCCCCTCTCTTATGGAATCATATCCCTAAGACATTATTTTCCCTCTTGTATTATAACCATCAATGTATTTTTATTAAATCAATGTGTGTATAAATTACAATTCTAGGCTCTATAGCCTTTATTTAGTATATTCTTTTTGGTTGAAGTCATATCAGCTCACTACCCTAAATCATATTGTCATAATTACAGTGTAATTTATGGGAATTAAAACTTGGATATTACATCCCCTGACTATGTTACCAACTTAACTAGAACTATGACCTCAAACTAGGACTCTAGCCCTCAAAACCTATGTTTTTGCATGAAAAAAATGAAATAAACCCCTAGATCAAAAAGTGGTGCCACCATTAGCACCTTTTTTTTAAGGTTAAAAATACAACAATTTTCAACCATGTCATTAAAAACTAATATCATTGTTAATAAAAATATTAAAAACAAACACCTAAATCAAAAAGTGGTTCAACAAAGAACAATCTTTTTTTTAAAGGTTAAAATTGTAGCTCATTTGAAATTTAAGCCTTAACAACTAGTAGCATTGCAACCAAAACATAAAAATCAACCATCAAATTGAAAAATACTACTAATAGTAGTAGTTTTCTTTGTAAACTTAAAATTGGAACATTTTAAAACTTGATTTTGAACACTTATAGTGGAGGGGGTGGGGGAGCACCTTAATTCCCAATCAGACTCCATCAAGTTCACCATGGAAGTGGAGGAGAATGGTCGCCTTCCCTTTCTTGACATCCTCCTTTCTAGGAGGGATGATGGGTCCGTCTGTCACCAAGTTTTTCGGAAGAAGACTCACACAGAACAGTACCTCCATGCCGATTCTCACCACTTCCTGCTCAGAAATTTGGGGTTCTTAGCACTCTCGCTACCTGTGCCCTAAGAATCTCCGATGACGAGCATCTTGATCAGGAGAAATCTCATCTTCTTGAGGTTTTTGAAAATAATGGGTACAACAAATCCCATAGCCTTAAGGCTTTTCATAGAGCTAGCAAGGAACCGAAGGTTAAACCTGCCCTCTCTGATCCTATCTCTAAGGTTCATCTCCCGTATATCCAAGGGACCACTGAGAGGATTGTCGATATTCCTAGGAAAACTAATGTTTCTTCCTCCTTCAAGCCTCTCAATACCATTAAAAATTCTCTTAGGTCGGTCAAGGACCCTATTGACCCAATGAGCTCAAAAGGGGTCTACCTTGTTCCCTGCTCATGTGGTATCCCCTACATTGGAGAAACTGGGAGATCTATTAAGCAGAGGATCAGTGAACATGCGGCTGACCTCAGACACAATCGCTCCCGCACGTCAGCCCTTGCAGAACATGCTGAGAAATCTAAGCACCATGTCTGCATTGAAGAATCTAAAGTCATTGCTAAAATTGGTCATTTCCACCACAGGAAACTCAGGGAAGCGATTGAGATTGAGAGGCATACCAATAACCTGAATAGGGATGATGGCTGGAAGCTAAGTAAAAGCTGGATTCCAGCTCTCGCCTCTTAACTCTGCCTCCCTCTCCTCCCCCTTATCCTTCTTGGCTTTTGTTATCTTCCTCGTTTTATTTAATGGCTTTCCCCCCTTATAGTCCTTTTTGAATGTTTGTTAATGTTTAACATATATTTATCTAAAAAATAAAAATAAATAAATAAATAAATTTAACCTATTATTCATATAAATAAATAATTATATTATGGATTATTAATTTCATTAACATTTTTATATAGATTAATAATATTAGTATTATATTATTATATAAGATTCTATAATTAACTATTCTCAAACTACTATCATAGAAACTTATAATAGTTTATTAGATTTTAGTTATTTAACTTAGCAAATATGTTAGTTCTTTAGTAACATATTATCATATAAAATTCTAAAATTAATTATTTTCAAACTATTATTATTAGATAAATTTATAATAGTCATATGACATTATTATATGAATTTATAAGATTTGAGTTATTTAATTTGGTAAATATATTATATTTCCACCAACAAAAAAAAACTTTTACCTAATATTATTATAATCACTTATTTTATTGACTAGGTCAGCCCCTGCTTATATTATTATTTAATTATTTAATTAATAAATTTGCGACTCGTTCAATAATAAGTAATTTATTTTTACATAACGGATAGTTTCTAACTAAATAATATTATTTCACTAACGGCTAGCTATGAACGGCTAACACTATGCAGTGATGCATCCCTGTTATTTATTTTCTCAGATCGATTGATTTCTCACCTTGTCCTGAGGATGAACCACATTAGTTGGTTCGAAATGTCGACCCAATCCTTGCGATGTGATTAATCTGAAAGACTATCTCTCTTAATTTTTACTTATTTAAAATTTAAATAACCATATGAAATCAATCTCATACGTAGAACATGAAGCACACAGTATAAGTAGAAAACATTTCAAGAGAAATCCACAAAGCTTCTTTATGTAATAGTTCTTTGTTGGGACCAACCTATTTTTATAATAATTTGTAGGTAGCAACATGCTTGAGGAACTAACCCCCTTAGCTTAGTATGCACCAACCTTCTTGGGACACCAATCCACTCAACTTCAAGAGTTTGTAAGCACCAACCTATTAGGGACACCAATCCCCTCTATGATCTGCACTATAATTTGTTCTTCAATGGTTTTCTCTACTTTGATGAACTCTACCCTATTCTCTAACTCTATGTAGTGACCACTCACTGACTTATTTTTAACCAAGTGATTCTTTCAACCTAAACATTAAAAATTTGTGCTTGTATGGCCAAGTGCCATACCTTGTACTTACTAGAATAGTGGAACACCAATGTTACACCTTCATAATACTTCAGTATATTGGTACTTCCTTCAACTCAACCTTTCAAAATAGGTGCTCCCTTAAAGCGATTAATATTATCAACAACATGTAATAATAAAAAATCCATATCATAACACTAAACACATTCTCCACATAAACCTTATGTTATTCCCTTTCTCTTTCCAAAATGCCGAGCTGTCGTAGTTTCATAACATGTTCATTCACGTGATATTATTGAGTAATTTTAAATATCAAGCCCCCAAGAGCTATATTCAACCACCAAAATTTCCAAATGTTGTAAGTGAGAGCTTAGAAGAATACTAGCTCATCAGAGCAATGGAACAATACACATTTTATAAGAATATGAGCCTAGGACTTGAGCATTAAGACCTAGGTGCTATAGCCAAGTGTCTTTTCAATCAAACCTTGTAACCAGGAATGATCCAGATTTATGAAGGAATGAAATGAAATATAGATTTAAATAAGAACATAGAGATACAACAAAACAAAACTTCAATTAAAAAATAACAAGTGCTAAAAATTGTTTACATGCATAAGAGAAACAAACTAGCTCGGGTAATGGTAGCTTATGTTTGAGAAGAGATGTGTCGGCTACATGCCTTCCAAACTAAGTTACAATGAGACTTTCATGATTTTTTATCATTAATAAGCAATGGAAAATGATAAACATGAAAAAAAATAACTGTAGGAGATGAAGTGCCAAAAGATTGTGGGCCCCACCAGGGTTAGTTGGAACGTCAACTTCTCGGGGTCATAACTTTGGCATACAATCTCTATTTAGTGTGCACGACAGGACGTTAGAAATATATATCTAAGGAAAATAAATTTTGATAGGAAACCTTTCCACGAGCTACAATTTTTCCCGTTTCTCCAAAAATTCCATTTAGAGCCTCAAAATGACTTTGGAAGTTCAAGACCTAAAAATTTGCCAAAAATGGAAAACTGCTAAGAAAGGAAACTGAAAGGAAACAATTTTGGGGGTCTAAGTGGAATAGGTATGTGGCCACCAATATCCACTTAGATCAATCCTCCACCCTTAGCAAGCAATGGTCCTTGCTGCATTGAGTGCCTCCATGAGTTGGTGAAACTTCTGTTGAATTTGGTCCCAGGTGAGCCACTTGCCTTGGTGTAGTATATGGCTAGCTTTGACAACCCAATACATGTGGATCCTCTGTTGGAGATATTTTTTAACCTTTATGTCCATGATCTGATTAGTTGTCTCCTATTTGATGTAATATGGATTCATATCTATCCGTGTCAGCTTCTCAACAATGTTTGATGTGTCCACCAATGGTGGGAAGTATGGATGAAGGCAATCCACATTGAATACAGTGTGTAGGCTAAGAAATGGAGGGATATTTAACTCGAAATCATTGTCACCCATGTCCGTAGTGATGGTGTAAGGCTCATATCGAATTGGTCGATGCTTCCAATGGGCTTCGACAAGGCGTTCCTTCTGTAGATGCACCCACACCTTGTCGCCCACTTGAAACTTATGTGGCACTTAATGATGATCATGACATTATTTATAATTGGCATTGGAATTCTCTAGGATATCATGAACTTGTTGGCGAATGTGTTGGATACATTCAATAAACTCGGTGGCTTTATCAACTTCGCACTGTACATGTGAAAATTCTTCCTATGTAGTTGCAAGAGGCATGTAACCATCAGTCATGCAAAATTGTTGAAATCCCAAGCCCACTTGAAAGGGGTTGTGGCCAATCCCATAATGGAGAGCTATATCATATTTTTTTTGTACATTGGGAATTCTCTCATCCCATGTGCATGGATTCTTGGAGTTTTACATGCGTAATATGTGAACTATCATCCCATTGAAGACATATACTTGGCCATCAGTCCGAGGATGGAATACAGTCGAATTGGTGATCTCTGTTTCCAACAACAACCAGTGGAATGAATAGAATTCACTTAGGAACCTCTTGTCTTGATATGATATAATGGTCTTTGGGATCCCAAAATGTACCCACACTCGTTAAAAGAATGTTTTGGCAGTGTCTTCAACTATGATACTCTTCTTGCAAGCAACCAATATAGCCATCTTATTAAATATATCAACGACTGTTAGAAAATTATATATTACGGAGCAATGGAACACATAAAATATTGCATAAATATAAACAAAAAAAATGCATAAAATAAGAGAGACATAGATATACGTGGTTCACCCAGTTTGGGCTACGTTCACGGAGAAACAACCAGTCCTTCCTTTTATATTATCTAGCAAACTGAAGAGATACAACCTACAGCAGATCCGCTGTAACACCCTCTTCGCTCTCAATCTCCTCTCTCTTTCTCACTCAGAATATAGATATGCATAGACACAATACAATTCCCTCATATATAGTGAGGGGTTGCCTTCTAGGGCAAAAAAACCTAAATTAAACATAACTTCTACCGTCAGATCATCCGCCTAATGAATGGCCCAGATTGACTAGAAATTACTAGACTTTTACAAGGCAATTTTACATCTATTTTTGGCTTCGAGGGCGCTGCCCCCGAACCCCCCAGCCGGGGGGGATTTACCCCCTCGCACCCCCCCGCATGGAGGGGTGTACAGTCTTCCTGGGGTATACATCTGGCTGAAACCTTTGAATACAGAAGATAATCAGGCTCCACACCCAACAATCTCCCACTTGGAGACTGATTATAGCAACTCCACCACTGCTTCATTTGCTAGATAATAACTCCACTTTGGACCGGGCTGTTTCTCATCTTATTCATCATACTTGAAGACCAATTGAAACTGAGCAGATTCTCAGTTTCTCCCTGGTTACAACTTTTGTTAACATATCTGCAGGATTCTGGCTAGTGTGTATCTTTTCCAGCTTCAACTGTCCATCTTCCAATGCTGACCATATGAAATGGTACTTGAGCTGTATATTTTTAGTCTTGGAATGAAATGCAGAGTTCTTTGCAAGATGTATGGCACTCTGGCTGTCACTGTATAACCTACCCAACTCCTGCTTCTTACCCAATTCATCAAGAAACCTTTGTAACCAGATCATTTATTTACTAGCCTCTGTAGCAGAAACATACTCTACTTCTGTTGTTGAGAGTGCAACAACACTTTGTAGTTTTGAGACCCAACTGACAGCTGTTCCACCTACAGTAAACACATATCCTGTAGTGCTCCTCCTGTTATCTCTATCACCTGCCATATCTGCATCAACATATCCCTGTAGAGCAATGTTTGAACCACCAAAGCATAATGCTTGATTTGTGGTACCTCTCAAATACCTGAGAATCTGCTTCACCGCCATCCAATGTTCTTTTCTTGGATTGTTCATGTACCTGCTTATAACTCCCATTGCATGTGCAATATCAGGCCTTGTGCAGACCATTGCATACATTAAGCTTCCAACTGCTGATGCATATGGAACTTTAGACATATGAGCCATTTCTTCCTGAGTCTTGGGACACGCCTCCTTATTTAATTTGAAATGGCTATCCAAAAGTATACTAACTGGTTTTTCATTCTGCATATTAAACCTTTTCAACACCTTTTCTATGTACTCACTTTGAGACAATGTTAATTTGCGATTCTTCCTATCTCTAGTTATTCTCATACCAAGGATTTGTTTTGCAGCACCCAAATCCTTCATTGCAAATGAGTTTGCCAATTTCCTTTTGAGCACATCTATTTCCTGCATGTTAGAACCTGCAACAAGCATGTCATCTACATACAATAACAATATAATATAGCTGCCATCATTTTTCCTTTTGACATAAACACAATGGTCAGAGTGACATCTAGTATAACCTTGTTCAGACATAAACCTGTCAAATTTTAGATACCACTACCTTGGAGCTTGTTTTAAGCCATACAAGCTCTTCTTCAACCTACACACTAGTTTCTCCTTCCCTTTTACCTCATATCCTTGTGGCTGCTGCATATATATCTCTTCCTCCAAATCCCCGTGGAGAAAGGCTGTCTTTACATCTAACTGCTCAAGATGCAAATCTTCAACTACTACTGGACTTAAAATAGTTCTGATTGAAGTCATTTTAACAACAGGAGAAAATATTTCATCAAAATCAATACCTTTCTTCTATGCAAACCCCTTCACCACAAGTCTAGCTTTGTATCTCTGTTTTCCTCCATCTTCTTCCTTCAGCCTATAAACCCATTTATTCTGCAATGCTGTTTTACCTGTAGGCAACCTGACTAAGTCCCAAGTCTAGTTATGTGCTAAGGAGTCCATCTCTTCTTTCATGGCTTGCTCCCACTTCTTCCTGGTTTCTACCTGCACTGATTCTTCATAACATTCTGGTTCACAAGAATCAGTCAACAATACATAACATAATGAAGGAGAGTATTGTTCAGGGGGTCTACTTATCCTGGTAGATCTTCTAACACCACTTTCAGGTGTTTGAAGAGCTTGTTGTTGTTGTGGTTATTGTTCTGGCTGTTGATCATTATGATTTTCAGGCACCATCACTTTTCCTGTGATATCGTCAAGCACTATGTATTCTTTGTTTTCCTTTTCTTGTTTCTTTTCCTGCAACTGATTCTTATACAAGACCTTTTCATTGAATATTACATCTCTACTCCTAATGATTTTGTGATTTTCATAATCATATAAGCGATAACCGAAATCATTAACACCATATCCAATAAAGGTACATTTCTTTGATTTTTCCTCAAGCTTTGTTCTATTTTCTTTGTTAATGTGGACAAAAGCTTGACAACCAAAAATCTTTAAAAATGAGTAGTTTACCTTTTTACCTGTCCATGCCTCCTCTGGAATACCACCATCCAAGGAAATTGAAGGCCCTCTGTTTATTAGATAAACAACAGTATCTACAACATCTGCCCAAAATTGTAAAGGCAATCCTGCATGCAATCTCATGCACCTTGCACGCTCCATGATTGTCCTGTTCATCCTTTCTGACACACCATTTTCTTGTGGTGTTCCTGGAAATGTATTCTCTCTACGAATTCCATTCTCTGAACAGTACCTATCAAACTCTTTGTTGCAATATTCACCTCCATTATCTAATCTGAGACACTTCAACCTTTTCCCTGTCTCATTTTCAACCAAAGCTTTCCATTTCTTGAAAGTATCAAATACATCAGATTTATTTCGAATACAATAAATCTAGGTTTTTCTGGTTGCATCATCAATAAAAGTAACATAATAACGAGAGCCACCAAGAGATGATACCTGACCAGGTCCCCCTACATCTGTATGCACAAGCTCTAATTTTTTTCTCTTCTTTTCTTTCCCAACTCTAAGGAATTTGACTCTCTTCTATTTTCCATAAACACAATTCTCATAGAATTTTAAATCAACATGCTTCAAACCTGGTAACAAATTTCTTGAGTGAAGAATCTGCATCCCTTTCTCACTCATGTGCCCGAGCCTATGATGCCACAATGCCATATCTTCTCCTGTAGAGGTTAAAGCATTAACAAAATTAGAAATACCATTGCATAAATATAATGTACCAACCTTTTCTCCTTTCGCTATTACCAGGGATCCTTTAGTGATCTTCCACATTTTATCTATGAAAGTAGTTACTCAACCTTCACCTCCCAACTGCCCTATTGAAATTAGATTTTTCTTCAGATCTGGAACATGCCTTACCTCCTTCAATATCCATTGATTTCCATTTTGCTGTTTTATGAAAATTGTACCCATTCCAATGATTTTATAGGGTTTATCATCACCCAATCGAACCTGTCCAAAATATCCTTGAACATAATCATGAAAATGTTTCTTATCAGGTGTGGCATGGAATGAGGCCCCTGAATCTATCACCCAGGCATCAATAATATTTTCTAATGAAAGAATCAAAGCATCTTGCAACACATCACCTGTTACATTCGCTTCATGATTAGTTTCTTGCTGCGCATCTCCTTCTTTTCCCTTCCGAGACTTGCAGTCTTTCTTCAGGTGTCCTTTCTTCTCACATTTCCAGCACACTATCCCCGATCTGGACTTGGATCTGCCTTTTCTTGACTTACTGCGATATCCTGGGCTCTTTCCTCTTTCCATTTTTCTTCCCCTAGTCTCTGCAGTCAAAGCATTACCTGATGTCTCACCAGAGCTTTTCCATCGCATTTCCTCGCTAAGGATTGCACCAACAACATCATCAAACTTTAAAGTACTAGATCCAGAGACAGAGTTACTAATGGCCATAACTAAACCATTCCAACTTTCTGGCAATGAGCACAGAAATAACAGAGCCCTAACTCCATCATCAAAGTTTACCCCTACAGAACTTAACTGACTTGTAACTGTATTAAAATCATTTAAATGATCAGTGACAGATCGACCTTCTGACATATTCATATTAAATAAACGCTTCATAAGAAATCCCTTATTTGAGGCAGAGGGTTTTTCATATAGTTTGGCCAATGCCGACATTAAACCCTGTGTTGTCATTTCCTTTGAAATATAAATGCTACCGACGTCACTAGGCACAGCCATATTGTTCTAAGTGCCTTTTTGTCGAGAATATCCCATTATGTGTATGTCATACTCATCGGCTTCTTTGTCTTTCCGCTCAATGGTAGGTACAGATCTCACTGATACAGATAATCTTCCATCTGCATCTTCCACAACTGGTAGTTTTTGCCATTGAATTTTTCAACCCTAAACCTACCATCTTCTACCATTGCTCCCACTCGAACCAGGAACCCTTCTCTCTTGTGAGTTTATCAGCCAAATAGACCTTCGACTTTGATACCAGTTGTTAGAAAATTATATATTACGGAGCAATGGAACACATAAAATATTGTATAAATATAAACACAGAAAACACATAAAACAAGAGAGACACAGATATACGTGGTTCACCCAGTTTGGGCTACATCCACGGAGAAACAACCAGTCCTTCCTTTTATATTATCCAGCAAACTGAAGAGATACAACCTATAGCAGATCCGCTGTAACACCCTCTTCGCTCTCAATCTCCTCTCTCTTTCTCACTTAGAATACAGATATGCATGGACACAATACAATTCCCTCATATATAGTGAGGGGTTGCCTTCTAGGGCAAAAAACCCTAAATTAAACATAACTTCTATCGTCAGATCATCCGCCTAATGAATGACGCAGATTGACTAGAAATTACTAGACTTTTACAAGGCAATTTTACATCTATTTTTGGCTTCGAGGGCGCCACCCCCAAACCCTCGCCGGGGGACTGCTGGCCCCTGGACCCCCCAGCCAAGGGGGATTTACCCCCCCGGACCCTCGCGGCGGGGACAAGTCCCCCCCGCACCCCCCTGCGTGGAGGGGTGTATAGTCTTCCTGGGGTATACATCTGGCTGAAACCTTTGAATATAGAAGATAACCAGGCTCCACACCCAACAATGACCGCAAATACACAGTCATTACAATGCTTGGAATAAGGGACTCTAGACATATAATCCATGGAGATGGATTCCAATATTGGCTATGATTAGGGAGAGGAGTGTACAAGCCTTACTAATTAATGGTTGGCTTGGTGATGACACAGGTAGTGCAGGTCCTGTTATATCTTCCAACATCTTGTTGGAGTTTTGGCTAATAAAAATACTTCTGTAGTACTGCCATTATTTTTTCCAAATGAAAATGTCCTTAGACTCGACTATAGTGTGCCTCCCAAATCAACTTAGAATTATCGTTTGAAGGAACATAAAGGTGCCCCATGTGGCATAACAATGTGTCCTGTAGTTGGAAGTCTAGTACTTGCTTTCCATGCATCAAAATTTTGTATGTGGTGGTGAAGTCTCGATCATTTTTATCCAACTGTAACCATCTAGAAGTTTCATGCCCTCAAGATTTGAGAACAATGGTCAGTGCCACAATTGGGCAGCGATTGAGGAAATAAACAATGCTATTGGTGCTTCCCTTCTTGTTTTTAATTTTCAAATGAAATTGTTGCAGATATGTGGACCATTTCTAATTGTGATAATTCTGCAACTTCCTTTGTGTTTGTATAAAATGAAGAGGTCGGTGATCTATGTGGATGATTGTCTCCTTCACTAGAATGGAATGCTTCCACTGTGGGTTATTTCCAAATCGTGTTGGAGAGTGTCTCACTGTGATAGGCCACCAAATGTTCTTGCTGGGTGAGAATTGCACCAATAGCATAGTTGGAGGTAACTAACTCAATTTCAAATGGATATTGCAGGTCCGGCAACGTGAGTACTGGTGTAGAGAAAAGGCAGTGTTTCAGCTCAATGAATGCCTTCTATTGGGACTCAGATTCTTTTTTCCTTTCACTTTTCCCTTGGTAACTTGACTCAAAGGCCAAGTAATATGAGAAAATCCCAACATGAACTTTTGGTAGAAATTAGCAACACCCAAAAATTTTCAAAAATATGTTAGAGTTTTTGGGGTTGGCCAATCTTGAATGATTTGGATCTTAGCTAGATCCACATGCACAACTTTTTCATCCATGATGTATCCCAGATACTAGACTTGGTTCATGCCAAAGGATAATTTCTCCAAGTTGGCACATAGTTTGTGCTGCTGCAGGATTTGAATGATTTATTGAAATATGTTGCAAGTTCTCTGCCCAACTTTTGCTAAAGATGAGGATGTCATCTAGATATACAACCAAAAATGAGCTGGTTAAAGGTCACAAGATGTCATCCATCAACCTCATAAAATTTGCACGGGAATTTGTCAACCTGAAGGACATGGCCAAATTCCCAAAAAGGCCCTCCTTGGATTTGAAGATGGTCTTACATACATTTGTGGGTTCTATTGGATCTTGGTTATATCACAAGTTGAAATCAATATTGTTGAAGTACTTGCTCCACTTGAGCTATTCAATAAGGTCATCAATTTGAAGGATCAAGTATCTGCTCCTAGCAATGATTTTATTCAATTTTTGATAATTAATGCAATGTCTCCAGGTCCCATCCTTCTTCTGTACGAGTACAATTGGGCTCCCAAAAGGTGAGGAAACTGGTCAGATTTGTCCTTTTTATAGCAAATCCTAGATCTACCGCTTCATTTCCTCATTTTCTAGAAGAGAGCGAAAATATATTGTCCCACTGGGCTTAGGACCTTCGAGGGTTAGGTTGATCTAATTATTTACATGACAGTGCATGCGTGAGGAGAATATGTCCTTGTACTCTTCAAGGACCTTATCAAATTTCTTCTGTTGCGTAAAGGAATCCTTTCTATGGGCCATGGACGTGGCCACAATATTCTCCTTACCTTGAGACCGAATTAGAAAGAAAATGAATTTCCTGGTCTAGGAGATGATCTTACAACATTGCTTAGCAGAGATAAAAAAAAATGGCGGTAGGCGGCGCTACCTCTAGTATCCTGTGTAGTCTTATGCCCAAAGTAATAATCAAAGTGAAAGATTTGGACTCATACACAACATGCCACTTCCACAAGTATGGTTCACCTAATAAAACATCACAAACTTCAAGAGGAGCAATATCACACAATACATCATTTGTGAAGGGCTTGACGCTGTAGGGAAAGATGCATTGCTGATTGATGGGGAGATCTCATCCTTGGTGGAGCCACTCAATGGTGTATGATTCCAGGTGTGGTGTGGTTGAAAGACCCATATTATTAAATACATCTATTGAGGTGAGGTTCTTTTGGATCCCACTATCGACAACGAACTGCAGCGAGGAACCCTTCACCCACATCTGTGAGTGGAAGAGACATGCCCACTCCTATGGATCTCCAGGCTCAATATTCTAGACCTTGGTGGTGGAAATGGTTTCTGTGTCAATAATTTGCTTCCACTTGTTGTTCCCCTTGTTAGGTTCCGGTTTAGATTTGAAACATGCATTAGAATCTGAAGCTTTTACCTCGATAACCAGTGATTGCTTGGTGCGACACTCATTTGTGTTGTGGGTGGGGCTCTTGTGAAACTCACACCAATTTACCGTGTCCTTATTCATCTTCGTGGTGATATTATTTGATTGTGGTTTCGATGGGTTATCTTGTGCCACCACACCTTGCCTATATCCTTTTTTCTGTAGTTTGGAGGCGAGCTGCCTTTTCCCTGCCTTAGATTCGTAGATCCAAAGTCTCACTTCTTCTACGTAAATTTCTACTTGATCTTGATAATATATTGGTACACTGTTCCAAGTGAGGAGATGTCCATGAACTCCATTTATGCCTAGATTTATTTGTATAGACAACCATGGTACTTTATTACCGTATTTAATTTATAATCCTTGATACCCAACTTTGTGTGTAGTGTATGGAAAATATTCTTGAACTTTAGCACATCTTGGTCCCTTTCCTGCCATAGTGTGGTCCATTTTTGTACTTATCTTCATAGCTCTTGACAGGGTAATATTGTTCCTTGACGAAATCTCAGAAATAATTCCAAGAGGGTACAACTAAAAATAGTGAGGGATCCTCCATTTCCCTCTGCTCACAATAAGTTTCCTACTAGTCCTTGACGTGGGGGGCAGATTTGATGAGTGAAAAAGTAATCTTTTTCCTACCGGAAAAATTATGGATTGAAAAATAAACTTATGTTGACGGTGTTTGGAATATGTCAACCAAGGGGGTCTCCCCAGTATGAAGTCCCAATTAGACCTCACATTATTTGGAGTAAGATCTGTAGAAATTTTGAATAATATGACACTTATTCACAAAGATTATCTTGATTATGCACTATTGCGGAATGCATGCATAATACATAACCTCCTCTATGTTGATCATCAATTTTGCAGAATTAAAAAAATGAAACATCAATCGCATGCGCACATTAACACAGTATGTAACTTGGGGAAAGCATACAGCTGAAAACCCCCAACTATCTGTATATTATAATGATTGAGAACATGTAACAATACATAGTACAATACTCCTCACAAGTACTCAGTACTAGCTCCCCCTGTTACACACAAACTAGCTCAGATCTAAATCAATCATAGGTTCAAATCTCCTCCGCTGCTTGCCTGCCTCCACTGCGCAATCCTGCATGAGAATAGATGAAAATGGCTGAAGCAAACTCGTATTTCCTTGGCTGAACCACGCAATCCTCATTGGCATTACTCAGTCCCACTGATTGTGCAAGATCTCATGCACAACTATAGTCACAACTGATAGCAATCTCAACCTCTAACACCTGTCTCCACTGAACTGTCCATGCACTGAGTTAACTGATGTATTCTTTAGTTGATTTATAAGTTAATAATTAGTGAATTAATTTAACAATTAATTCACATCACTCATCACTAGTCTATTTGCAGTTAAACTAAATACAACTAGTTCAACCAAGTCAAACTGAACACAACTCCATCAACTCCTCAATCAACTCCACCAAACTCAATCACTTGAGTTCTAACTGAAGTCCATCATGCAATAGCTCAACTGACCCATAAGAAAAGCGTATTTCCTTCTGGCAGTTGCATGTGCCACATCCGTAGCTCGAACTGAAGTGCTCCAAGAGGATAAGATAATGTTTATAGTCCAAATATTATTAAGAGCTAATAATATTCGGCTGTTCTATTTTTAGCCAGGCAGTATAAAAATAGACTCCGCCCATATGTCTAAAAATAGAAGTCCATCTATTTTTACCAACATGATCAATCATCCATAAATATCATCCTGCAACTCATAGGCCATGATCCATATGTCTAAAAATAGACATAGTCTAAAAATAGACTTTGCGCCAAAAATAGCCTGCGGGCCCACTTAGTGAAGGCAACTTATTTTCACTAAGATCCATCATCTTGTTGCATTTTCAACAAGATCCTGAAACAAAAATATGGCCAATTGCAATTACTTTTAGGAATCTTCCTTGGCTGCAATTGTTAACATAAGAGATTATACAAGAAATATTTGAGATAAGAAAGTAAGTCAACACTTGAGGCATAAAATTGCAATGTATATAAGGTGCTTTCATGGCTGAGAAAGTGTGAGTGAGCCTTTAGAAGAAAAGTAATAGTACTATCCTAAAAAAGGACACACAAGAGCATAAGAGGATCATTAGTTAACCTGCAAAGTAGTTCGCAGGACAACAATTATTATGAAAGCAAGTAACAATGCACATTCAACAAGATACATACCAAAGCAAATGAAATAATTCATTTTCATTAGTATTTGTTAAAATAAACATACATCTCAAACAATTAAAGAATAGTCTCACAACCATTCACGACATATGCATGAAAATGCATCGACTCAAAGAGCTTCATATATTAAGTGAAAGTTCCAATATATACATTTAAAATTCTGCCACACTAACCCAAATAGTGGAATATTAAGTCACTACTTGCTCCTCCAAAGAAAGATCTTCTCCCCTATGACAAGCTATAGGAGCCAAGGCTAGCTCTCGAAAGTCCAAGCCTCCCAAAATCCCTTTGCATGATTTTTGAGGGTGTATTTATAACAAGAGGAATGACCTTTCATATACTCATGAAACTTGAGCTTATCTCATGACTGTTGGAATTCCAAGTGACCTTTGAACTTCTACAAGAATATTCAAACTTTCCTAGTGACTCTTGTTTCCATAGGTGACTCTTGAACTTCCACATATTTACATTTTCTCATTTCCTAAAAATACATAATTACATTCCACACCACGTGTCTAAGTACATTGACACATATGAAATTGTGATGACACTTGTACAAGCCATGACTTAGAAATGATGGCATGGAACTTCAGCATGATGTGGCAATGCCAAACTACTCTCCTTTTTGCTTTGAATTTGACTTCTTCATGATATATCTCTGCTTATTCTCCATTTCCACCCTTCATAAGGACTAGGTGAATGTTTAAAACTCCCAAGTCAACTTCTTTGTCTTGATCCAAGGTTCCTTTTGTGTTCTTCATGATGGTTCTTCCTCTGCTTCTTCTTCACAAGTACTTTCCTGTAACCTCTCCTTGATGGTGTCTCCTTTGATGGCCTCTCTTAAGAATTTCCATGTCATATTGTGACGATGATACCTACATATGGAGACCACTCATGATAAGCTAACATCAGTCTAGAAACCACCTATTCTACTTCTTCTTAGTCGTGGAAGACGCTGATTAAGATGAGACAAAATGAAAGTTTTTTTAGAGCAGGAGGTTAGGAATTGTGTAGTTAAGAGCTATAAGAAATCACAGACTCCCCACTACTGATTGGAACTACACAATGTATAGTGTTTGAGGGCATGAAAATCCTTCTTGCATAGTGAGGGTGTCTAGGAGGTAAGGTACTAAGATTGCTGACTGATTATCTGCAGTGAGGAGTGCATGGAAAAAAGGAAGAAACAAGAATTGCAAACTTGGGCATCACAAGGACTGAGGGAAGGCCTCACTGTCTA
The DNA here is from genome assembly GCA_031772625.1 of Pinus tabuliformis. NCBI lineage: Eukaryota > Viridiplantae > Streptophyta > Pinopsida > Pinales > Pinaceae > Pinus > Pinus tabuliformis. The sequence goes on along the minus strand of CM062808.1, from coordinate 312,402,588 downwards.
CTAGAACTATTCAATTCACAATAGAGAGCAAGAAAATATAAAGGATTGTGCAATAAGGGATCTCAATCATCAAGGGGAGCATGACTACTCACTGTAACTACACACTGTGAAGTGATTGAGAGGCATGTTCAATGAATTCCACAATTGAGGATTTCAGTGACTTAGAAGTGATACCCTTCTCACTGGAACTATGAAATGCACAGTAGAATGCACACAGGATGAAGATAACTACACATTTGGGCAACTCAGAGAGACAAGGAGGCATGATTTCTCACCGGAACTGCGTAATGCACATAGACTAAAGGAAGGCTTAAGAAAATTAATAGCTGAGAAATTTAGTGGCACAAAGATGCCTTATTACCCACTACAACTATGCAATGCATAATTTATTGTAATAGATAACAATAATTTCACAATTGTTAGGGTTAGACAACTATATTTATGGCCTAAGTTTCAAGGTTGCAAGGTTGCTCAATGTGCTGGTGGAAGGAGGTTGTTATCTAGGACTGCGAAGAGCATAGTTTCAAGAGGCAGAGAATGATTCACTATGGCTTAGGATTACATAGTGTGCAATTCCAAGAAGAAGAAACATCGATCGAAGGTTGAGCTAGTCACTTCGAAAAAAGATAGTGAAAACACAAAAATGGCAAAGTGTGGGACCAATAAAGCAAGAGGGGATGCAAACAAGTCACGAGAAAATGATATCACACTAAGATAAAAACAACAAATTCCAAGAGGATACATAGGCTCAAAATCTACATGCATACCTTGAAACAAAAACAAAGTGACACTTATTTCTAAGTGCAACTATTGAAACGTCACATTGCGACACTTAGGAGACAAGTTACGACAGGAGTGTCGACTGCAACCAGAAAGTGCGCTAAGATGTGGAGGAGTGTCTAGTGCATATTAATATGATATATATGATCAAACAACATAGAATAGTGCACTAGAGTGGCCTCTAGTGGTGTGCTGAATATAACACATGCAAAAGTACAAAAAAAGCGACAATTGTGACAACAGGAAAAAGTGAAAACGACACTTGAAAAAGCTAAGGAGAGTGAAAGAGACACATGCTATAATGAAGAGAACAAAAAAATGACACTTGTGAAAGTGAAATCAAGTAAAAATGACAATAGAAAAAGTGAAAGCGAGACGTGTGAAAACAAAAGTGCGTAAAGGCAATAGTTGAGAAAAATGATCCAAGTGATGGTACAATTGCGACTAAGAATGGGAGAATTTGTACACTGAAGCTGTGCACTGACTGTCAACATGGATTTCATAGTTTATTGTCTAGAAGGAGTGCATAATTCATTGTCTCTAAAGACTATGCATGAATTGCTTTAAGGGATTGCGCAAGCACTATTATGGAGAATTGCAGAAGGTGTGTTTGCAAAGATGGGCATTGACTTTCAAGATTGCTAAAAAAAGTGCGCTCATGAATGTATCAAAGGATGAACATGTGTTAGAAAGTGGATTTGACACTCATAAAAACATCAACTAATCATGAAGTGAATATGAACAATAACGAACAACAAATCATAAGATCACAGGTAGGCTCCAAAATTCTAATGTAGGCAATATTTTGGAGGGTGTTTCCGCAGTGACAACACTTGGCGACAAATTGGAAGAAATACAACTTCTATGCTTAGTTCTACCTTTGAGCACAAATTCTTAGTCCTTTAGGAAGTATTGATTTATCATGTGGATTGCCTTGGCTTCCACATTTGACCCGGTTATAGATATAGTCTCCTCTATTCCCTTTCTCTATTGAACACATTCACAAATATTACCATATCGCAATTGTTTTGTTCTAGGAGAAGGGTAATATGTATAGTTATGAGTTTGAATGATCAAAGTTTTAATTTCATCCCAACATTGCTCCGCTACTAGCAGACCTATTCAGGAGCCCAACAAAGTCACTATAGGAAAACAAGCATCACTTCACTGCTAGTGGGCCTATTCAGTACCCCGACAAAGTTTCTTGCTTCACCTCTCTATGTAGGAACCCTTTATCTTCTTTCACTATTTATTTTATTTTATTTCAATATGCTCATTAAAATTTTATCAACATTTATATCACCATGGTGGAAGAGGGATCACAATTTTATTGAGAGCAAGAGAGGTTTTTCCTTCAGAGATAATTATACATACCTATGAAATTGCTATGCTCTCTATTTCTTTTCCCATTTCCCTTGTTTACTTGATTGTATCAACAAGAAAACACCATTCAGTTAACATACCGAGTCAAGGAATGACGATCCTAAAATGATGTAGGATTCATGGTTCTTCTTAAGGCTCTTCATTCAAATGTATCATATTTTCCATTCAAACATCACTAACCTTAAAATACGTGTAGCCTGAAACAAAGAAGAGGAAGGCATATTAGCCAATAGTTATTTTTCATCACAATTACATTTTCAAAACTTTTCCACATCATTTTTTGATCCAAACGAGCGCAGTTTCCATGCATAGTCTCACTGAAAAAAACCAAAAGAAAATAAATGACAAGACAAGAGAGACAAAAGTAAAAGAATAAGAAAATTCAAGATTGAAAAGAAAAGGAACATGTAAGTCATGAAACAAAGACAAAGAAAATACACAAACTAGATGCAGGGAAAAATGGAAGGTGGATTCAATGCAAAAGAAAATTGGAATGCAACCAAACCTACTCCTAATCTAACCAACTAGAAGGTAAGGGTTAAGTATAATGAAATTTCCAATGTAGCCACTGAAGCTTCTCATGACCTGCAAACACAAAGATACGAGTGATTAAAAACCATATAAATAAATGTACAAAAGAAAAAATAATAGCTTGAATACCTCGCACAAGAAAATGAAGGTTCTGGCTAAAGGAAAAAAGGTGTTCCATAACAACTAGCCTTAACCAACCCACAACCTTACCTTTCAGATTAGAACAATAGTCATACAAACCTCAAAAAATTCTTATGAATGTACCTTCACTTGTGTTTTCATCCTTAGAAAACAACATGAAATATTGATACTTATTATTAGCGACAAACATTGCGAAGTAGGATATTTCCAACCAATCATAGATTCGATCATGAAATCCAAAACCATCCTTTTGAAAACATTGAAACTCTCAGGAGAATGAGATTTCAATTAGCACATATGAATAATGGGGAGAATATTGCAAGTAAAAGATATCCAGGTCTCATTTAGAAACCTTGTCAAGATAGTGAGGACCTGACATAACCATCAACAAAGACTGAAGTGCCTTGACTATTTGACAAGGATCTGAATAGTGAAATGATAAATCGCAAAGATCAATGGGTTCAACAAGATCAATCAATATAAAACAACTATCATTTGATATACTAGTGGGAAAATGATTATTGGAATGACATTTGTTAGACCCAATGTTATGATCAGGTTGGTGGCTTGACATAAAAGATTCTCAATTCTTGATCAGTTCTGTTTGCGTTCAATTCCATACTATACCAGTAATATGAAAGATTGGGGAATTAAAAGAAATTGCTGGCCTTGTAAATATGGGAAACTGATTAAAACAATATTCTGACAAACGGTTAGAAGGATATTTAAAATAAAATCTAGTATCCATATCAACATGGAGGTTTTGATCCATTAATTGATTCAAGAAATGAATGCTACTCAAAAGGATTGATTAGGTTATAACAAAATTGATTAGCTTCACAAAATTCATAATAAAGATTAGGAGTTGATTATTCAGAAAAGCACTCAACATATATGAACTCTTTGATCAATGATGATCATTATATGATAAACATAATGATAGCCTTCATAGTTACGTACATCCATGAAAGGTGTAAATCCACTCCCGATTTCAATGCAAGAGGTTTACATGAAGATGAATTAATTAAAATAGGATCTTTTATTTGATTAAAAACCAAATCTCGAGAATTGGAAAAATTATCTCAAAAAAACCCAAAATCCATAAAGAATGATTTTTCATCCAGTGAAATAATAAAAAGAAAAGAGTTTTGCGAGGAAATCCAGATATGACATAGTTCAGGGATCTTATAAGGATTACAAGAACCTGACATAACCATCAATGAAAGTTGAAGTGCCTCAATTCCTTGACAAGTTCTAGAACTTTGAAAAGTTGGATAACTACATTTCGAGAATTGAGTCAGATGAAAAATTACATGTGGACAAATACTATCAGTTAAATTGACAAGATCACTATTATTTAGATGGTATCCATATACATCAATGGTTTGATCAGATTTTACAACTTCAACAAATAAACTACTCAAGTCATAAGATTCTTCTTACTGCGCATCTAAGGATGCATAGATCATAGGAAATTCATGAGAAATCTAAGTTATAATATTATCTTGATGCAAGGCTGAAATTTGCATACTAGGGTATGGATGTTCAATGATTTGGTTATTCTCTTCTTCATCATGTGCGGTCTTAGCACCTTGTGTCAATTCAAAATCTTGCTCATTGGATTGTATATTCGAAGAGCATGGCATGTATTGATCATAGGTTAATTCATTACAAGCAGAAGAACAAAAGGAATGGCAGGTTAAAGAAGAGGTGTCCATAAGAAAATATTCTTGAGAAATTGAAAGATTGGCTGATGTAACTAGGCAATCATCACCATGTATATCAATGGAATCATGATCATCATAATGATAGTTTCCCGAGGCTTTCTCCTGGTTAAGAGTTTGGATTTCATTTGATTGACAACCAAGATGAATAGGTTCTAAATCAAACGAGAATGAAGGAAAATCATTTTGACATGGAGGATTTTGAAATAGGGAAGAGAGATAAAAAATTTCTTCAACTTTCTAGTCCTCTACCTGTGAAATATGATAATTTTGTACATTATCACAATCTGAACTGGTAGATTGAAAATCAAAAGTATCTGAGGGACTAGCTGGTGGAGCCGATTGATCAAGAGGATCAAGGTACAAAGGGTGATGAGATGTATAAGATAGAGGATGACAATTTTCCCTTGAAGAAATAACATTTTTAATGATGTTAGATCCTATATTTTACATTAATGTGATCTGGGGGAATCAAGGGGTGAACCTTCATAATAGGTTTCATGGGATTACGATAAAATTCAAAGTTTTCCTGGATGAGACCTTGATCATAGTAAGGCAATATATGTAGGATAAATGGATCAACGATTCGATTTTCATATTTTCCAATGCCAACATCAAAAGGAGGAGGAGAGGGAATAAAAGGAGTGGCAGGTTCCTCCTCTAATATTAAATATGTGTCACGATTGATATAATTTGGGAGGGATAAATAAACTAGGGATTTTGATTCGAATTGTTTCAAAGAGAGTTGAATGAAATACTTAAACTTTTTTAGCCATGAAATCCCAATCCACATCTTCTTTTGAAAACTCATAACAAATATGAAGAAACTGATCAAGAAAATCCTCTAGTGTTTCATCAAATTTCATTCTAAGTTGATTGATCCATTTATATATATCTTGATAATCATACCTATCAAAGGATTCATGAAGCTCCTTAACAATTTGTTCAAATGAATGGACAAAAGGAATTGGTAATGTATGAAACCATTGTTTGATATGACCTTTAAGGGTGAGAATGATCAACATGCTCTAGATATATTTTACAATGAATTCCATTAAAGAGACAAAAATGAATGAATCAAAAGAAGTGTCCAAGGACAATCAGTTCACCCTCTCCATCAAACTTAAATTGAGACAAGTTATTAATGATTTTCATGGGGATTTTAAGATTTAATCTCTTAGAAAAACACCCTGGAATTATGATTTCAAGATAAGAGATTAAAAAAAAATTCAATGGGATCATATTGTTGTCTTTCCCTCCTTCTAGTGTCAACTTTTGACAGTGTTGGAAATCCATCAACCAAGGGGATCTCCCCGGTATGAAGTCCTAATTAGACCTCACACCATTTGGAGTAGGAGCCCCAATTGGAAATATAGTCAGTTTCCATTACTCTTAGGAATATTCCTTGGATGCAAATGTTAACATAGCAATCTTTGAGACAAGCAAGTAAGTTGACATTGTGAGGCATACAATTGCAATGCATATAAGGTGATTTCATGACTGGGAAAGATAGAGTAAGCCTCTAGAAGAAAATTAATAGTACTATCCTAAAAGAGAGACACAAGAGAATAAGAGGATCATTAGTTAACCTAAAAAGTAGTTCACAAGATAACAACGATCAAAAAATCAAGTAAAAACACACATTCAACAAGATACATACCAAATCCAATGAAATAGTTTGTTTTCATTACTATGTGTTAAAATAAACATACACCACGAAAAATGAAAGAATAGTCTCACAATTATTCACGACATATGCATGAAAGTGCATTGGATCAAAGAGATTCATATATTAAGTAAAAGTGCCAAGATATACAATTACATTTCTACCACACTAGCCCCAATTGTGGAACATTAAGTCATTATTTGCTCCTCCCAAAATAATCTTCTCCCCTATGCCAAGCTAAAGGATCCAAGGCTAGCTCTCAAAAGTCCAAGCCTCCCAAAGGACCTTTGCTTGAGTTATGAGGGTGTATTTGTAAAAAGAGGAATGACCTTTCATATCCCCATGACTCTTGGACTTCCTAGTGACCTTTGAACTTCTACAAGACTCTTGGAACTTTAGTAGTAACTCTTTTGTCCACGTGTGACTCTTGAACTTCCACATATTTACATTTGCTCATTTTTAAAAAATACATAATTACATTCCACATCACGTGGCTAAGTACGTTGATACATATGACATTGCGATGACAACTGTACAAGCCATGGCTTGGAAATAATGACATGGAACTTCATGATGATGTGGTAATGCCAAGTTGCTCTCCTTGCTACTTTGACTTTGACTTCTTATGATAAATATTTGCTTATTCTTCATTTCCACCCTCTAAAAGGGTCTAGGTGAATGTTGAAAACTTCCAAGTCAACTTCTTTGTCATGATCCAAGGTTCCCTTTGTGTTCTTCATGATGGTTCTTCCTCTGCTCCTACTTCACAAGTTCTCTCCTCTAGCCTCTTCTTGATGGTCCCTCCTTGACATCCTACACACCTAATACATCGAACTTGTACAAAATATCATGAGTGAATTGTTTACATAATAAAACATAAATAATGACATGATAAAATCCTTCCTTTTCCAACGATGGGGTAAAAAAAATTATGTCCAAAAAGTTTACTGTATATGTGCGCAACACCTATGCACAAGAAAAGAGTGTTCTTTCATTGACTTCTTGGATGGATTCACTTTTGTCAAAATATGCTGGTGGATGATCTACTGACTGTGATGAAGGTGTCCATGCCCTATAAACATAAAAAAACCTGCCAAAAATGCCTCTCTCAAGAAACCATAATATCGCCGCTCACCCTGTGTGCAACATCTATGGGTAGCAGCTGTCAACTTGTCTTTTCACTTGATTTCTTTTCTTCAACTGCCTCAACCAACAAATAAAAATTTCCTCTATCTTTATCTTGAAGTCTCTATTGTGCCTATTTGAAGATCTTCCTTCATTTTTCTGAATTGTTTCTTCAATGTCCAAGGCTATCTGTAGATGTTCTTTAGTTGCTTGTGTAGAGGAAGGGATCCACTCAACATGAATTTGGCATCATCCATGGCTAGTTGATAGATGTCCATAAGATCACTCCATTTCTGTCTTTGAGTTGATAAGTGAGGGATCTTGTGGCTCAAACCTCACAATCTCTCCTCCCTTTGTCTTCCTCTTCTTCTCTAGAGTTTCCATTGCTAAAAACAAGACTCTAAAGATACAAAACTTGGGCTAGGGTTTGATGGTTTATCAAGGTTGGGACTTCAAGACAGAGTTGAAAATGATTTTCAAACCCTAAATGACTAAAACAATATAGAGATACCACAATTTCTGACTGGTAATGGAAAGAGATGAAGATGCTCTGTTTTGGCTTGTGCATAGCACCCTAAACACAATAAAAGAGAGAAAAGACACTTCTATTGGCCAAAGGATAGGCTCAAGATGCTTCCAAACTTTCCAAGACCTTTGATAATTTCAACTTAATTCATGTAAGGATGACACAAAAATTTCACGATTTCAAGGCAGGTGGATAGGTGGAAAAAATAACTGTTTTTGTGCGCAACACCTGCTATATGCAACGATAAGGAAATGGAAGGAGAAATACTTGGAAACATCGATGAACTATGCTCCAAAGGATACCAAAAATTGCTATAATTTTAAACAATCATACTCATACATAAAATATAGGGTTCAAAGATTGTTCGTCAATCGAATAGGATGAAAATTGGGTGACTATGTGTATGCACGACACCAATGTGTGTAGCACTGTGTAAGTAAGAAATATCAGGGTTTTGAAACTCGATTTAGTTGGAAATTGGTAAATTATTTCAAATTTTGACAGAATAAAACCCCCAAATCAACACACACACTTGGAACCCACATTTGATGAGGAAAAATGATCCTTTGAGCTGTGTGCAATGTTCCCTTGCAACCTGTGCGTAGCAACAAAACTAATCTTTTTCAAGCCCCTGGAGATGAAATGTCTACGAACTCTGAAGGTTGAAGGATGAAATTGCATGCAATTTGATAGCTTTATAGAGAAATCCATTCCTCCTTTGGAAATAATGGTACTTTAGGAAGATCAAAAGGTTGAGCGCAGTAAAAATAGGATTATGCCAAATTTGATGATGATTGTTGTACATTTGTTGATGTCACCCACCACTAACTGTTCTTTAAACCTAATTGACATGACTCTAATATGACTCTTATGACAATGACCCCAATTTATTCCCATAATGACATTGTTTCCTTATTGGGTTGTGTTATATTCTTTCCACGAATAGCCCATGTAGTTAACCGGGGGGTTAGAAGGGGGGCAAAGCCCCGCCTTCATTGCATCGATTGCGTAGTAGGGGGGGGTCACAGGGGGTTTGAGGGGTGTAGATAACCCAACTCTATGGGGTCTGGGGCAGCGCCCCAGAAAATTTTCCTTTTTGGAACCTATATTAGGTTTGGCAGACCTACCTATGGTTTTGTGCATGATTTTTGGACATGGTTTTGGACGCGATGGTTTTTGGTCCGTGGTTTTGGACGCGATGGTTTTTGGTCCATGTTATTGGATGCTTCGGCATGTATAAATATGTATTGTAACATTGAAAGGAACATAATGAAAAATCAAGCTGGTAGTCCCGGTTTTGGGATCCAGGGAAATCTCTGTGTATATGTGTTATGCTATCACATTGTTTATTTTTTGTGTTTTAGAATTTGTATGCAGGGAATTTCTGTATAGGGTTAAAACCTACATTTGGTATCAGTGCTATTTTCGCTTCAAGGGGACGCCTTTGTTGCCGAGGGGTTTTTCTCGGGCCTGTGGTAGACCCTATTCAGTGGGGGATCTGCGGGATCGATTCTGGTAGTGAAAGAAGATGGCGAGCAGTGGAAAGATAGAGATCGAGAAATTTAATGGTCAGAGTTTTGAGTTGTGGAAACTCAATATTGAGGATCTCTTAGTGGATAAAGATTAGTGGATTGCAGTAGATCCGGGTACTAAACAAAAGGGAGCATCTGATGAAAAATGGAAGAAGTTGGATCGGAAGGCAAAGAGCACAATACGATTTTGTGTCTCAGATTCAGTATTACTAAATGTATTAGGGGAAGCTATGACGAAGGCTTTGTGGGACAAGTTAGGGACTTTGTACCAATCTAAGTCTCTAGTGAATAAACTGTTCCTACGGAAAAAGCTGTATAACTTGAGGATGAAAGATGGAGACTCGATGATAGAGCATCTGAACGCATTTAATACTGTGGTAAGTCAGTTATTATCTGTTGATATTAAAATTTCAGATGAAGATAAGTGCATCAGTTTGTTGTGTTCTCTATCAGATTTGTGGGATAGTCTAGTTATTGCAATAGGTAGCAATGCAACTGCCTTGCAGTTTGATGAAATAGTCTCATCCTTGCTGATGGAGGAGATGAGATGGAAAAATATGGAGAGCCAGAATGGTGATGCCTTTTCTGTACAAGGACGGTCTCATAACAAAAACAAAAATAAGTCATTGAGTGAGAGATCTAAATCTAGAGGGAGATCTAAATCTCCAGGAAAACCAGTAAAGGTGGTGTGCTAGAAATGCAGAAGACCATGCTGTGGCATCAAAGGCTTGGACATATTGGAGAGAAGGGCCTTTGGATGCTTCATGGTAAACGTATGGTAGAAGGTATGAGTAATAGCTCTCTGGATTTTGATTTCTGTGAAAATTGTGTATATGGGAAGCAAAATTGGGTGAGTTTCCCCTCTGGTGGTAAAAGGGCGAAACAGATATTAGAACTTGTGCACAGTGATGTGTTTGGACTTGTGAAGGTTCCATCACTGGGTAAGTCTGTGTACTATGTATCATTTATAAATGACTTCTCAAATACATGGATATATTTCCTTAAGAACAAATCTGAAGTCTTTGACAGGTTTAAAGAATTTAAGGCTCTGGTGGAAAACTAGACAGAGAAGAAGGTAGAGGTGTTGAGGATAGATAACAGTGGAGAGTTTTGCAGTAAGGAATTTGAAGAATTCTGTAAGACGTGTGGTATAGCACGATAGAAGACTACTCCATACACACCTAAGAAAAATGGAGTTGCAAAAAGAATGAACAAGCATTAATGGAAAGGGCAAGAAGCATGCTCAGTGGTGCCAGGTTAGTACAGGAATTCTGGGTAGAGGCGGTGGAGACAGCTTGTTACCTAGTCAACAGATCACCTTCATCAACGTTGGAGGATAAGACTCCACAAGAGGTATGGACTTGTAAGAAACCCTCTCTTTCACATCTGAGGGTATTTGGATGTGATGCATATGTACATGTTCCAAACGAGAAACGAACCAAGTTGGATAGTAAATCTGAAAAGTGCATCTTTATTGGGTATAAGGATGGTTTAAAGGGTTATAAGCTTTGGAACCCAGTAACAAGGAAGGTTGTGTACAACCGAGATGTGGTGTTCAGAGAGGTAAAAGATGTTATTAAACATGAAGTCCAACCAAAGGAACCTGAGAAGATAGAGTTTGAGCTTAAGGAGGAAGAATCAGACTCTACAACAGAGGAGGAATCAGAAGATGAAGAGCCACAAAATCCGGGTGTGAGAAGATCAGTTCGAGAAAGAAGGTAGCCAAAAAGGTATAGTCCATCTACTTTTTGTTCAAATTTTTCTTTATCTATTACTAACGATGATCCCAAAACTGTGAAGGAAGCAGTAGATTCAGACGATGGAAAACTATGGAAAGAGGCCATGGTTAATGAAATGGCATCTTTGCACAAAAATGAGGCTTGGGATCTGGTGGAGTTGTCGACTGGAAGGAAAACCAGTGGCAGCAAATGGGTGTTCAAGAAGAAGGCAAATGCAGAAGGAAAGGTGGAGAAATACAAAGCTCGGTTGGTGGAAAAAGGTTATTCCCAGGTGCCGGGAATTGATTTTGGTGATATTTTTTCTTCTGTTGCCAAGGTAACTTCTATTAGATTACTTTTATCTTTTGCTGCTGCTTTTGATTTTGAGGTAGAACAGATGGATGTGAAGAGAACATTTCTTCACGGGGATCTGGAAGAGGAAATCTACATGAAGCAACCTGAAGGCTTTGTGGTGAAGGGTAAGAAATAACTGGTATGTGAGTTACAGAAGTCTTAGTATGGGTTAAAACAGTCACCAAGGATGTGGTATCAGAAATTTGATACATTTATACGGGGAATTGGCTTCACCAGAAGCAAAGCAGATCACTGTGTGTATTTTAAAATAATTGGTGACTGTGTTATTTATCTGGTCTTGTATGTGGATGATATGTTGCTGGTTGGAAATGACAAAGAAATTATCTAGGATTTGAAGATCCAATTATCCTCCAAATTCAACATGAAAGATATTGGTGCTACAAACTATTTTTGGGCATGGAAATTAAAAGAGATCGAGCAAAGAGGAAGCTCTAGTTAAACCAGAGGAAGTATGTCGAGACAATACTGTAGAGGTTTAATATGCAGGATAGTAAACTGGTGAAGGTTCCTATTCCTATAGGTGTGAAGTTATCTGTTGAACAGTGTCCGAAGACACAAGAGGAGGAAGAGGACATGACCTGTGTTCCATATGCAAGTGTAGTCGGTAGCCTGATGTATCTAATGGTCTATACTAGACCAGACATTGCACATGCAGTGGGAGTATTGAGCAGGTTTATGTCAAAACCAGGGAAGGAGCACTGGACAACAATGAAGCAAGTTTTCAGGTATTTGCGTGGCACTAGTGATTATGGTTTGTGCTACCAAGGAAAACTAGGATTAGACAAAGTGTTGGATATTCATGGCTTTGTTGATGCAGACTGGGCTGGAGATCTGGATCAGAGAATATCTACAAGTGGGTATGTGTTTAACCTATTTGGACGTGCAGTCAGTTGGGTGAGTAAGAAACAATCTGTAGTGGCACTATCAACTATAGAGGTAGAATACATGGTAGCCACTCATGCAAGCAAGGAAGCAGTTTGGTTGCAGAGATTGTGTTCAAGTATGGGGTTAGTACAGGGAGCTATAAGGATAGACTGTGACAGCAAAAGTGCAATTTTATTTGGCAAAGAACCCTGCATATCATTCAAAGACAAAACACATTGATGTTCAGTATCACTTTGTGAGGGATATGATAGAAGACAAAAAGGTGTTTTTAGTAAAGGTGGACACTTTGAAGAATACTACAGATGCATTGACAAAATCTGTGAGCTCTGAGAAGTTCTCTTGGTGTAGAGAAACAATGGGCGTTGTAGGGCTGCATAAATGACTAAGCTCTCTTGTGGCCCCCTGTGGAAAGAAAACAACAAGTGGGAGAATGTTGGGTTGTGTTATATTCTTTCCACGACTAGCCCATGTAGTTAACTGGGGGGTTAGAAGGGGGGCAAAGCCCCCCTTCGTTGCATCGATTGCGTAGCGGGGGAGAGGGGGGGGGGGTTACAGGGGGTTTGAGGGGTGTAGGTAACCCCACTCTGTGGGGTTCGGGGCAGCGCCCTGGAAAATTTTGCTTTTTGGACCCTATATTAGGTTGGGTGGACCTACCTATGGTTTTGTGCATGATTTTCGCACATGGTTTTGGATGCGATGGTTTTTGGTCCATGGTATTGGATGCTTCAGAATGCATAAATATGTATTGTAACATTGAAAGGAACATAATGAAAAAGCAAGTTGGTAGTCCCAGTTTTGGGATCTAGGGTAAAATCTCTGTGTATATGTGTTTTATGTGTTATGCTCTAGCATTGTTTGTTTTCTGTGTTTTAGAATTTTTATGCAGGTAATTTTTGTACAAGGTTAAAACCTACATTCCCCATGATTACTAATTTCAAATGATCACCACTCATAGACTTTACAATTCAAATCAAGACTAATTAACCTCCTCTGACACACATATTTACAATGACTTGAACAATTTGAGTCTTTTGTACAAATGCCTCTTAGGCTATAATACTTGGTGAATTCATAGATTAAATCTTGCAAATAGACACCCAAAATTAATAGTCAGAAAAACACTTTGATCCCTATATTATAGGACCCTAACATTGGCTCCAATAGGGATGACAACCTTCTAGTGAGGTGCCAAGAACACTGTAGACTAATAGCCTTAACAATTGGGTGCTTTATTTGACTCTTAATCAACTAAAACTTACTTGAATGATTATAAGTTGTCTTATTAAAACTTTATTACATATGGTAGCAACTCATTAGAAACTCATGACCTTCACTTTAGGCTTCAATCTTTGATGGGAACCACCCACACCTATAGTACTAAAGATAAATATGATATATACAATGGTGTGTTTAAACCAGGTAGAATTAGGTGAAGTAATGCTTGAGTAGCCTACCATTAATAGGCCCCCTAACAAGTAATTCCCCTATTAGATCTTTCAATATATATGCATTAGTTCCACAAAAAAGATTCAATTTTGTAAGGCCCCTTCTACAAACTGTCAAATTTTCCATGTTTTCCCTTTTATTCATTCATGGAATCCCATTTCAACATAGGGTCATCAATTTTCAAATAAACAAGTTTCACCATCTTATCATAAATCCTTTTGATCTTGTCCTGGGCTAGTTGAGTGTTGTTGTAGTCGTCTTCTCTAGTCTGTTGCAATTGTATCATTTGATTTATCATTGTCTACACATCATTTGATTCTACTTCTATTTCCTGCAATAATTTCAACACTGGAACCCCTAGGGAAGTAGGAAAAACAACATCAACTCCATAAATCAATTGGAAAGGTGACATTCCAATGGATTTTTTTGTACTTACCCTGTATACCCATAAAGCATTGATTACCTTCTTATGCCAAGACTTGTTGTTCTCTTGTAACAAATTTTTTATGATATTGACTAAACTCTTGTTAGAAGACTCTGCCAAGCCATTGCCATGTGGATAATAGGCAGTAGAATATCCAAGCACTATATGATATTTATTGTAGAAATATATCATCTTTTTAGATTTAAATGCAGGAGCATTATCAATAATGATCTTATGAGGACAACCAAACCTAGAAATAATATTACCTTCCATGAATTGGATAATTACTGAGTTTGTGGCATGCCTAGTCAGAACTACTTCTATCCATTTAGTGAAGTAATCCATGGTTGTTAAAATCCACTTATGTTGAGCTGAAGAACTTGGATGAATCTCCCCGATGAAGTCCAATCCCCATTGCTGAAAATGTACCTCTACTAAAATAGGCTTCAAAGGCAAAGGTAAAAGTTTCTTCTTCCCTTCAAAAATTTGACACTGATGACAACTAGAGACCCTTTTGTACACATCAACAAACAATGTAGGACAATAGAAACTAGCTCTCAAGATTTTGTTTGTTTTGGTCTTCCAGAAAATATGCCCTCCATAGTCACCTTTATGAAACTCTTCCATTATCATATATGCCTCATCTTCTAACAAACAAATCAAAAATATTCCTCCTGCATCTTTCTGATATAAAGACTAATCTAGAATGCATAATTTAACAACCTTTAATTTAACAAAGCTTTCCTTTGACTTAGTCAAACCAGGTGGAGCTTGTAAATATTGCAAAACATAAATGATATTTGTATACCAGGGGGAAGAAATAAACCTTTCTGATACCAGTTAGACTACTTCTTCTTCATTTCCTTGAGCATCAATGAAATTGATGTCTAATGCATGCAAATTTGATTCAACCATCAATTTGTCTAACCCATGTCCTTTTATAAGTTTAGTGGTCTTAATTTCAATATCATACTGCAAAATAACAACACCCACTTACCTTTATTTCCTTTTGGGTTAGTCTGAGTGAGGATGTCCTTTACCACAACACTAGGAACAAAAGAAACGATGTGAGAATGTAAGATGTACACTTTGAAATTGATCTATAATGGAGAAGATTAGTAATGTTGTGCTAATTCCCGATTCACATTAAAACCCAAGATTCTTATCATTTACTTATCAAGTGCTTAAGGATTCAATACTTTTGCTTAATTAACTAATTCCCATGAGAGTTTCTTATGTAAATGTTAGAAACAATTTAACATAAAACATATGCTAAAGAACAGAAAAATAACAACAAAGAACATCAAAATACAACACACAACAAGCACATGATAAAGGAGTTCACCCCTCTTGGGCTACGTCTCCTTGGTCTAGCTTCCAATGGCTTAAGCCTCTCTCTTATGTTCAAATTACAACAAAAGTGTGTTTACCATGCTCAAATGCCTCTGAAACCTGTCTCAATGAGTTCATAATACTAAAAAATGGCTCTCCAACCTATTTTTGCATCCAATTTGGATAAGAACTGAAGAAGTTACGACTTCTCCCAGTTCTTCCATTATTTGTTCCACAAATTGCTCCAAAATCAATCAAAAACCCCATTCCCCCTCCAAAATCTGCTAACGAAGTGAGAAATTTTCCGCACGGTGAGCTATATCCTGTCGGCCATATCTTAAGTCGCAACCGACAAGTGTTGCGGGCTCTTATGGTCTTGTTAACACAAAAAAATGTTGCGATTGCGATATTGCAAATCCGATAGGGATATTTAACTATAACATATAAAATCTCGCGTCCGGGGTCCATCTCTCATTGTAATCGGTGAAGTTCAGTGGCCGAAGGTCTTGTTAACATGACAAAACTGTTAGGTCCCTATATGTTATATACCTAGGGGGGATAATATGGAGTAAAAATAGAGGTACCCAAGGTAATAGTGTAATAATGGGATGGGCCATAGCAATAAATAAGGTGGTTAACCCGTATCATGTAAGGGACCACAAGTAGTTAGTAATAATGTAATGGGCCCATGGTATTAGTTCGATGGTATGAGGGAACCATGGTAATGACCCATGGTATTGTATGTATGAGGCCATTTAGAGGCTAGAGACTCCACATGGAGAGGTGTCAAGGATTATTGTATGAACAAGGATATGGCTTGTGGAGTGTTCTCATTCCTTAAGGAGTGAATGTATGGTGTTGCCCTACCTTAAGGGTTTAATTAATAAAGAAACATTTATATCTATTCAGATCTTGTCATTTCTTGGGTTTATTTCTGGGTATATTGCATTATCTTATATTTTTGGACTAGATAGAAATAGATATAAATGCTTCTTTATTAATCAAACCCTTAAGGTAGGGAAACACCATACATTCACTCCTTAAGGAAGGAGAACACTCCACAAGCCATATTCCTGTTCATACAATAATCCTTGACACCTCTCCATGTGGAGTCTCTAGCCTCTATATAGGCCTCATACATACAATACCATGGGTCATTACCATGGTTCCCTCATACCATCGAACTAATACCATGGGCCCATTACATTATTACTAACTACTTGTGGTCCCTTACATGATACGGGTTAACCACCTTATTTATTACTATGGCCCATCCCATTATTACACTATTACCTTGGGTACCTCCCTTTGTACCCCATATTATCCCCCCTACCCCCCTTAGCATGTTTTTTCCATGAAACATGGGAAGAACACAAATAATAAGATCTACTCAAAAGAGTAGTCCACTCGTACCATGCACGTGCATCTAGCCATCCAAGAGAAAGGTGAACCCTTGATCTCGCTGGTGCCTCGCTCGATTGAGATAGAAGTTGACCGTGGCAGCTCTTCTGTGTTGATGTGTAGTAGGTGGATCTTCGCTCCGCTCTATCTGTCATGCGGGGGTTGTTTTCCTTATGGCTAATTGGTTGCCATCTTGTTGGTTGTTGTCTTGCGGGGTGATGTGGGTGATGATATGTTGAAGTTTTAACCCACGGTGTCTTTTTCTTTAATTCACCCTTTACTAGAGCCTGAATGTTATCTGGTGCATTTTGGGGTGCTTGCTGTGGTGTCTTATCTTCCAATATTACTTCAACCACTGAGCCCTCATCTGATGTATCAACACCTATAACCTTTTCTACTTCAGCCTCTGTTTGTGTTTGATTTTCGATCATCACTGGCTCATCATCTGATATGTCAGTCCCTGGAATATCTTTTGCTTTAGCCTCCATGTACTCTACCTGTTTATTGATGGAAATATCCTGTAATGTAATTTTATTTTTTTTTTTTATACCAGAGCTTCAAAAATTTCTTCTGCACATTAATATTGATAGTACCCACAGATTCCATCCAAGGATATCCCAAAAAAACATCCATATTATTCATCTCTGAAGTATAAAAATCACCATGCAACACATACTTATCCATACAAATCTTCAAATCCTTATACACTTGAACATCCTCATCATCCACCTGTGTTTTTTCAATGTGTTTTGCTAGAACTTGCAATTTTTTTGCCAAATTAACATTGATAAAATTATGCTTGCAACTAGGATTTATAGAAACAATGATCTTCTCCTTTTGAATCAATCCATGAACCTATAATAAGGATATACGTGTAGAAAATAGCCCCACATGTTTCTCCTTATCTTGTTTTCTAGCATGAGACCATTTGTTTAAAAGTAATTTTTCAAATTCTTCATCGGGCAGGTTGGAACACTTCTTTTGGTTAAGTAATCCCCACCATGTGACCGCCTCATCTGCAAAATTACCCACTACAAAAACTCTCCAATGATGTGCCCATAATGACTTTTGTGCTTTTATGTATTCTTCAATAGTAGGACCATTATCTTTTCCTGTAAAACATAGAACCGCCATGAAGAGAGTTTTGAAAAAAATTCACTTACTTGGTGAAAATTTGAAATGGCCACAATTCCGCCAATATTGCTCAGAATCTCTATTATGACTTGTTTTCGGAATGGAACAACCATTCTGCATCTGCCCATGTGATAGAAATCCTGATCCATGCACTGGAATTTCAGATCCGCGCTGCAACTCTTCCGCCGTCACCAAAAATTCTGAAAAAAAAGAACTGATTTTAAGTCAACAATATCTATCTCATCCGGACTCCGATTTGACTATTTTTTTTTTTGAAATCGGGTATTTTTTCACAAAGAATCCATATATACAATTATATTTTGTAGAATTTTCTCCAAAATGTATAGATCTACGCCAAAAACTCGCTGCCCCGAAAAAATATCTGCAACACCACTGATTTTTAGATTAGCGATATCTCCTTCATCCGGACTCCGATTCGGTTGATTTTTTTTTTTTGAAATCGGGTATTTTTTCACAAAGAATCTAGATATGTAATTAGATTTTGCATATTTTGCATCAAAATTTACAATTCTGATCTGAAAACTCGCCGACCCAAAAATTTCCTACAAAACATTAAAAAAAAAAAACATTTCTCCATTTTTTGCCGAAGAAAGTGCTCTGATACCACTTTTTATAGATCTGATCCAAAAATATAAGATAATGCAAATATACCCAGAAAAAATAAGATAGGAATAGATAGAAATGCTTGTTTATTAATATCAAAACCCTTAAGGTAGGACAACACCATACATTCACTCCTTAAGGAAGGAGAACACTCCACAAACCATATGCCTATTCATACAATAATCCTTGACACCTCTCCATGTGGAGTCTCTAGCCTCTATATAGGCCTTATACATACAATACCATGGGTCATTACCATGGTTCCCTCATACCATCGAACTAATACCATGGGTCCATTACATTATTACTAACTACTTGTGGTTCCTTACATGATACAGGTTAACCACCTTATTTATTACTATGGCCCATCCCATTATTACACTATTATCTTGGGTACCTCCCTTTGTACCCCATATTATCCCCCCTAGGTATATAAAACTATACTACTAGTGTAACCCCTTATTATTGTTAGTACAACCCCCTTATTATTTTGTTGTGCCCATGGAGTCCCCATATTGTTATTATTATGCCCCATAGAAGCCCACTATTGTTATTATTGTGCCCTTACATTATTATTGTTATGTCGGCTCTGATTACATTATGACCCCTTAGACTCCTATATATAGAAAGGAGGTCTTTTCATGTGTATCATCTAAGAATTGTTAATTTCTGTAATGTAAAGGAGGTTGCTCCCTCGAAGAGGATTATTTCTAAGGCGTTTATCTATCTTTTCTATCTTTTTGTGAGCTGGTTTCATAACATTTGGTATCAGAGCTTTGGATTCTAGGGTTTCACTGCTCCAAACAGGTCATCGTGGTGTTTTCACTATAAATTTTTTCTGCAACGTTTCAGAAGCGAAACAAAAAACCCATTTGAGAAGAAATCTCTCTGAACCTCGGGTCCAAATTTCAGATCTTGTCTTGCTATATTTTAGGATATATGATCTGAGGAACTTAGGGTTTTTTCAAGCTCCATAATTTCATCTAAAACATGCCATCATTGAATTTTCGCTATAACGTTTTTGCTATGAAGTTTCAGAACCTAAAAAAAAAACCATTTGAGAAGAAATCTATTTGAACCTCGGGTCCAAATTTAAGATCTTGTCTCGCTATAGTTTTGGATATATGATCTGAGGAATTTAGGGTTTTGGCAGACTCCCGAATTACATCCTAAACAGGTGACCATGAGAAAATTGTCGTAATGTTCTCTCTGAGCATCAGATTGAAAATTTGTAAGAAGTTACAGAAAGAGGACAAACTGTGTTTTTTTGGGTATAATTTTTAGAACCTAAGGTTGAAACAGTGACACGTGGAACGTCGTACAAGTTCACTCTACTGAACTAGTCTATAATTAGGTCATCGCGGGAGATTGGGAATAGATCTTTCTTTAGGAATCCAATTGTGACCAGAATTACGGAGTAGAAGGGAGACTCAGAGGGCTATTATAGATAGAAATTTCAAAACTTAAAGATCTGAAAGTACAAAGTTAAAACCATTTCAAGATCGAGCTCCTAAAATCAAGAAAAAGCGAGATGAGGAAGTTTGATGGAAAGGATCCAGTAAATTGGATACTACAGATGGAGAGATATTTTGATCTACATGGTGTACCACTGTTACAAAAGGTACGTATTGCATCTAATTATTTAGAGTTGAATAAATTTTTATGGTATAAAGGGCTTTTTTCTCGTAAACCACTTGTCGCATGGTCAATTTTCACGGAGGAAATGATAGCACATTATGAAGATGTAAAGAGAAACACCTTCTTTATCCAATTGATAAATCTCAAACAAAAGGGTTCAATGGCAGAGCACATTGAGGACTTTCAAAAATTGAATATAAGGGTAAATGATATTCCAGAGAAGAAAATGGTTGATGTCTTCATAGGCTCTTTAAAGGATAACATTCAACACGAGATTCATCTTTGGGAACCTGATTCATTGGAGAAGGCATTCAGGTTGGCAAGAAAAATTGAAAGTGAAATTATGGTAACAAGGAATCCCACCACTCATGACTATAATTATGGAAGCGTTTTTTCTCCTAGCCTTCCACAACCTATAAGGTTTACACCACAACAATTGGAAGAAAAAAGAGAAAAAGGGCCTTGTTACAATTGTGATAGCAAATACACTAAAGGTCATAAGTGTGTTGAGAAGAAATTATTTTACATAGATTATGAGGAGGAGGAAGAAAATAATCAATAAACATCAAAAGAAGAGGATGTACACCAGGAATCCACCCCAGAGAAAGAAGAAATGAATCCAACCATATCTTGTAAAGCATTGGAAAGAATTACCACTCTTCAAACTCTCAAGATAGAAGGACATATCAAGAAGAAAAAGGTTCAAGAAGTGAAAGATCACATCAAGAAAGAAGAAATGAATCTGACCATATCTTGTAATGCATTGGCCAGAATTACCACTCCTCAAACTATCAATATAGAAGGACATATCAAGAATAAAAATGTTCAAGAATTGAAAGATCACATCGAGCATCAAGAAATGAATCCGACCATATCTTGTAATGCATTGGAAGAAATTAGCACTCCTCAAACTATCAAGATAGAAGGACATATCAAGAAGAAAAAGGTAATAGTGTTGATTGATTTGGGCAATACCCATACTTTTATTCATTGTAAGATAGCCAAGGAATTGAATTGCTTCCTATATCCAACAATGGAGTGTCAACTGATGGTTGCAAGTGGAGGAACCATAAATTGCTTTGGAAAGTGCCATAATATCAAGCTATCCATGGGAGAATATGTATTGAATATCCCAATGCTTTTCATTCCAATGGGTGGTGCTGATGTTTTACTAGGAGTCTAATGGCTATAATCTTTGGGTACGATAGCTTTTAATTTTCAAGAACATTTCTTGAATTTTTTTTGGGAAGGAAAGGAAGTTGAATTGAGGGGTATCGAAGGGAAACCTAGAAAGATAATCAACTCTAACAACATGACAAAGCTTCTAAATAAAGAACAACGAGGCATAATTGCACAATTATGTGCATTAGAGGATCCCACATCGAAATCATGTATTTCTCCAGATCTCCAAAACGTTTTGGACAATCATTCCAAGGTATTTGAGACTCCCAAAGGCCTCCCACCTATTCGTGATCATGATCATGCTATTCATTTGATTCGAGGAAGTGTTCCTCCAAACATCAGGCCTTACAGATATCCATATGCCTAAAGGAGTGAGACTCATTCAAAAGTTGCAGAAGATCCCAGTTCAAACAGTATTGCGAGAACTTGACAAGGAAGGAAAAATCATATTGGAACCTGAAGCAGTCACAGAACCGAGAAATCGACAGCTACGAAATAGATCAGTTTTAGAGTATCTCATTTAGTGGAAGAACTTAGTCGTTGAAGATTCAACATGGGAGGACAAGAATTTAAACAGAAGCATCAAGAACTACTCAAGCGTTGAGGACAACACCTTTTGAAGGAGAGGGGCATGTTAGGTCCCTATACTACTAGTGTAACCCCTTATTTTTGTTAGTACAACCCCCTTATTATATTTTTGTGCCCATGTAGTCCCCATATTGTTATTATTGTGCCCCATAGAAGCCCATTATTGTTATTATTGTTCCCTTACATTATTATTGTTATGTCGGCTCTGATTATATTATGACCCCTTAGACTCCTATATATAGAAAGGAGGTATTTTCATTTGTATCATCTAAGAATTTTTCATTTGTGTAATGTAAAGGAGGTTTCCCCCTCAAAGAGGCTTATTTATAAGGCATTTGTCTATCTTTTATATCTTTTTATGAGCTTGTTTCATAACAAAAACACTGCGATGTGATATCAGCGGACCCACCGGGATATTAAATCGCAACCTATAGTGGCATCGCATCTAGGAACTATCACAATTCGCAATGTTAACGACAAAATGTTGTGCAATGCGATATCAACGGACCCGATGGTAACTTAAACTGTGACATATAAAATGCTACATCCAGGTCATTTATCACATCGCAAGCTGGTAACTGCAGGGGGCCGATTTTGAGTTGTTCTCCCCTCGCTGATCTGCGATTGCGATATGCGATGGCCTTATCACATTGCAACCCTGAACTTGTTGGGGCCGATTTGTAATGCCTTTCTGCCTTGCGACTATGATTTACGAAATGTGGGGGCCAATGGAAGCCTATCACTTGGTGCCTCCTCATTCGCTGAAGAACTTGCCACATCATCTTGATCCTGCCATGTAGACAAGTCAAAATTAAACATTGACTGGCTCTAACTTCTGCATACGAACTCAGATTTGAGTACCATTCACACTGTTGGATTCAGAATGACAAGCTCTTCAATCTGAAGCTGAGTTTGACAAGATTATGACACTTTGATTTTTGAGCATAATTCTGAGCACCTGATCACTCCTCCCCACTAGAAGCCTTTTGGACCCCAAAATATTTATATTCAATTATTGAATAGATGAGGGTACTGTTCCCTCACCTTCCCCACTTAAATCCATTTGGCCTTTGAAGGATGTGTTCCTTTGAGACCCACCCAAAGATAATCAATACTTCCCATTTTTGTTGTCCTTGTCCTTCTGTCAAGTATAGTGTCTTGTTGAAGCACATCAAGGAATTCTGGAGAAAAGTCTTCAATAGATGGAATGTGAAGATTCTCTCCTTGATCTTCAATCAAAGGAGGCACATAAAATCTCAAATTTTCAACATTAACAACAGAATATATTTGCATATATGAAGGTAAATCAAGCTTGAAAGCATTATGACCAATCTTTTCCAGAATTTTAAATGGACCATAACAGATTGGTTTTAGATTTTTACCTTCACTTTGAAGCCTTTCCTCCTTAAAGTGAAGCCAAACTTCATCACATACTTGAAACTGATGATCCACACGATGCTTATCATGTCTTGCCTTATACTTGCCTTGACTATTTTCTAGTTGTTCTTGAACTGTTTGGTGAATCAACTGAATTTTCTTAATGAATTTATTTGCTCTGTCTATGTCACTATGTCCATCTATAGCTACATCTTTCGAAAAGATGAAATCCAAAGGCGATTTAGGCAAATAACTAAGACATACCTCAAAAGGTGAAGTTAGAGTAGAAGGGTGTTTTTCTCGGTTGTAAGCATGTTGAATATAATTGATCTGAAATGATCATATGTTAAACTGAAGTAGAATTGATTATGCCATTAATGAAAAGAGTTTTAACTGAAAGTGCTGAAACTGTGAGAACTTCTTGAGAAGAAAGAATTTACGACAGATGATAAAACATAAATAAGATGTAAGCAGTAGTGAAAAAAGCAAATACACAGTGATAGAAGACAAAAAGATTGATTACGGAGTTCGTCCTTAATGGGCTACGTCTCTGGGTCTGCTTTCAAGATGGGCGACCACTTTATTAGGATTGATTCTGAAGAAGTTGATTACACAGAAAATTGACCAAACTGAATGTGCACGTAGGAACTTCTGGTCATTGTCATAAGAAAGCTCTTTGAAACATCTTTCCAATGCCTATCACAGTTGCCAATTCTGACTTCGGATGATCCTGTTACACTAAAAACAAAATAGACTATAACCTCCAGAATCAGCATACCAAAACTTCAAAACCACTCTCCTCTTCCTCTTCATGAACAAAAATGCCTTTACAACCCTGCAAGTGCACTCTAACCTCCTCAGGCTGAGTTCATGATGAATGAGCTGCAATTTGGGTTTGTTTTTCCTCGGTCTTGTCAATATTTGACACCTTAGGATAACTTGCATGGTGGTTTAATTTAAAATAGCCAAACTTAATGCAAAAACCCAAAAATAAACCTTATAATAAATACGAACCATTATCCGTTTGCTAACCGGGCAGTGGAAAGGTGATAGCCCATGTGACTGCCGTTTAACAAACCGCGGTTATAGCCGGACGATTTTGCTGTCTGCTGGCCGAAACAGTGACGGTTGGCAGTTAATCTGGCCCGTTCACATGTTGGTGGTCTCGAGAATAGTTTCGCCGCGGTCTACACATAAAGCTGTTCACATTGCTGATTCGGTTACTATCAACTGTTGGCGGTTGACTGCCACCACGATCGCTCACATGGCCCTGTTGCGGTTTATTCCCTGCGTGGTTAGGCTTGATATTTGAAAACCTGACGGCTTATTCCCCTTCGTTCACATGTCTTCTCCGTTGCAGTCTCCATACTCGTGTGGTTTAGGGCCTGTTTATGTTTTATATTATTTTAATACATAATTTAATGTTTTGTAATGTTTTGTATAGGCCGAGAGGGTTTTTTAACATAGGATTATGGTTTCTAATACATGAATTTTGATAGGTTAATGTATCAGGTTCTAGGACTTAGGGTAATGGGTTTTAGACTTAGGTTTTGACATTTTAATGCATGGTTAGGGTTTAGGATAATGCATGGTGTAGTTGCATTAGGTTTGTATTAGGTTTATTTTAAAAATAACCCATTTACAACTAGATGTCACAAAGCGACATTAACAACAAATGTCACATGACGACAAACCTGTTGACAACCAAATCCTGCAAAGTGGATGATGACCACATGTCGACAACCATATCCTGGTGGAACTGAAGACAACCACATGTCAAAAACCAGGTACCAAACCATATACATTATCGAACAATGCTGAACCATAAACATCACTGTTGAAGCTGACGACACCGGATTCTTAGTGCTAATGATGAAACTGAACCTATGCAACTGATCTGATGAGATCCTCCTGGATCAATAATGCAACTGTTCATACCACAACTTTGGATGTTTGCTGCAATATCCTCTTAGCATATGAATAACTGTCCTGTTAACCACTTCAGTTTGACCATCTGTTTGCGGATGGAAGGCTGTACTTTTCTTCAACTTGGTGTCCATCATGTTCCATAAACTTGACCAAAAATTCCCAACAAATCAGGAATCACGATCACTTACAATAGAAGTAGGTAATCGAAAATGAACCCATACATTTTGAAAGAATAGTTGAGTTGTTTGTTTAGCTGTAATTTTCTTTTTACAAAGCATTAATATGAACATCTTACTAAACCTATCCACAACTTGATACAAATAATCATGACCTTTCCTTGATAAAGGAAGACCTCCTACAAAATCCATAAAAACACTCTCCCATGGATGTGAAGGTACTAGAAGTGGTGTGTACAATCCTAGCTTCCTATTACTAGGTTTACTGATTGCACACAATGAACAACCTCTGACAAAACGTGACACACTTTCAAGCATACGACGTGAGTAAAAATACCTTTGAAGATTTGTCACAGGTTTACTTACACTAAAATGTCTAGCAATAAGAGAAGTGTGCATTTCCCTTGTGACATTTACTCTCCCCCTGTGGAACACAAAGTTTTCCTAAATGATACAATAAATTATCATGAACATGGTAGTCTAATTCCTCAACTTGGTGGCCTTGACTCAAGTTTAAATATACCTCTTGAAAGTCAGCATCATGTGCATATTGCTCAACATAACTTTCAGGCAAAACATAATGATTCTTGAGTAAAATGGCTGCATTAACAATCGGTCTAGAAAGCATATCAACAACTTTGTTATAAATACCTTTCTTGTACCTGATTACCGAGTGGAATTGTTGTAAGAATCCCATCCAATGAAAGTGTTTTGCTTGCTGCAATTTTGTTTGAGATTGTAGATATTTCAAAGGTTGATGATCGGTGTGAATAATGGTTTCTTTTCCCATCAAGTAATGCTTCCATTTCTTCACACTTTGCACCAATGCATAAATCTCTTTATCATACGTAGGATAATTAATAACAACACCATTAAAAATTTCAGAATGAAATGAAATGGACTTACCATGCTATAAAAGAATTTCACCCATGGCGTAGTCACTTGCATTTGTTTGTATTTTAAAGGGTTGTTTCGAGTTCAACAATGCTAGAACTGATCTTTTGTTTTAAAGCATCAAATGATTTTTGCTGTTTGCCTCCCACTAGAAGACAACCTTCACGCTGGTCAAAGCATGTAGTGGAGCTAATATGGAAGAAAATTTAGCAATGAATTTCCTCCAGTACTGCGATGCTCCAAAAAAACTCCTTACTTCTGTGACTGATTTGGGTATTGGCCAATTCACAATGACTGAAAATTTAGAGGGGTCAATCTTTAGCTCACCTACTCCAACTATGTGGCCCAAATACACTAAGGAAGTTTTCCCGAATTCACATATAGACATCTCCATAAATAACTATTCTTTTCTCATGACATCCAAAAATTTCTTCACATGCTTGACATGCTCTTCTCGTGATTTGATGAATATCAAAATATCATCTAAATAGACAATTACAAAGTCATCAAGAAAGGATCTTAAAAAATCATTCATAACTCTCATGAATGTAGCTGGAGCATTGCAAAGACCAAAAGGCAGAACCAGCCACTCAAACAATCCCTGTTTGGTTTTAAAAGCAGTCTTCTAAATATCCTCCTCAACTATTCTAACTTGATGATATCCACTTCTCAAGTTTAATTTAGTGAAATATTTTGCGTTCTTCAACTGATCTAGAAAATAATGTATTCTGGGCAGTGGGTATCGATTCTTTATTGTAATCTTATTCAAAGCTCGATAATCTACACACATGCACCAGGTTCCATCTTTCTTGGGTACCAAAACAATTGGTGAACCACATGGCGAAGTAGAGGGATGAATTACACTTTATCTAACAATTCTTGGACTTGTTTCTTAATTTCTAAACTTTCCAGAACTGACATTCCATACATACCGATATTTGGGAGTGGACAGTCTTGCTATATTTGCATTTAGTGCTGAATTCACCTTTTTTGTGGAAATCCCTTTGGTTCTTGAAACATGTCTCCATATTGATTGGCCACATCAATCAATTCAGCTTTCAGCTTCACGTCATAGCCTGTAAAGGATTCATGCTCCATGTCATTCTTCTGCTTGATCATAAAGAGCACGAGATTATTGTTGGAATTGACCAGTCACTTCATTTACCTTGCGCTTGCCAAAGAAAAATTAAGCTTTTTGCGATGGGCTCTCACAATATACTCCACTCCATCTTTGAAAAAATGATATTTGTTCTCAAATCTATGGAAAACAACTTTCCTATCACACAAATACAGGCTACCCAACAAAATCCTAGAAATATCCAATGGCACAATGTCTCATTCAACTTCATCAACGAAATTCGCCGTGATTGCAAACCTGAAAACACATTTCCGTGTGAGATGTAAATTAGCATCCTTGGTTATACAACCCAACATATATAGTTTATGACGAGGCATGGTTTCCAAATTCAACTTCTTGACCAAGTCTATAGAAATTAAATTTGCCCGGGATCCACTGTCAAACAACGTATTAATTTTGGTGTGTTTGGAAATAACTCGGATATGGAACAAATCTATTCTATTTTCCTCATTTGAAACATTATTGGAGTTATTTGTTGTGTTGGTGCTTTCCACGACTTCCTCTTTAGTGATTGTGGCTGCATTCTTCACTTCATCACCTGATTCAGAACCCAAGTCTTATTGTGCAACAACATTTGTCTCCTGTTTGATTTCTTTGGTCTTAATTCAGGATGAAGCTTCCAGCAATGTGCTTCATCATGACCCTTTTTGGAACAATTCTTACACATGGGTTTCTCCACTTCTTTCTTAACATAAGAATTTTTCTTCTACTTTTCATTAAATTTCTTCCCTTTTTTAGCACTTTGAAATGTCTTCTTCTTACCTTCTTCCTATACATTTTTCCCTTTTGCTTCGAGGTGTGTATCTTGAAAAAAAACCTCATCAAAATTCGTGGGACTAAACATAAGAATGTTATGTCGAAGATAGCTATTCAACCCTCCTATGTATTTCAGCAAGGTATATTGTGATTGTAAGTCTACTCCTAACATAAGGGCTCTTCTACAAAATTCTTGAGTATACTCTTGCACATTTGGACCTTTTAATTGTTTGAAATTTTTCCAATTCATGATAGCTTTTTGCATATGGGTTAAATGGTAGAATTGTCTTTTTATAGCGACAATGAAATCAGACCAAGTAATAGTTATCTTACCATGTTTTTTGATCTTGTCTTGAGTCCTTGCTTCCCACCAAATGAGTGTTGCACCCTCCATTGCCAATGAAACCAACTGAATTTTGATATCATCCTCTTGAAGGTTTTGAATTCTACAATACACCTCCGACTAACAAATCCAGTTATCCAGCTTCTTTGTATTCACTTCACCATTGTACATAGGCAACTCGAATTTAACATCAAGCTTTAGGAAAGGTGATTTACCAATCCCTTTTGAAGAATGATGATGAGTATGAGTAGCAGTGGTATTAGTGGAAGAGTGGGAAGATGATTTTAAAGAAAAATATGAAGAAGATGGTGGAGATGGTGGAGGCTTGTCTCCATTCCCATTACCTCCTCCTGAAGAGCCTTCTCCTGTTGGAAATACTGAGGGGGGGGGGGTGAATCAGTATTTCTTACAATTTATTTTTTAATTGTTCTAGTGATTGCCAACAACCTATATAGATATGTATATGTATACACAGAACATAGAAATCAACAGTTGAATTTAATGATTTTATTAAAACTCAAGACAATGCAAAGAAATAAATACAATATAAGTATAAATCTGATTGTGAATAGTTGCCAAGCTCCAACTTGGACTTCAGTGAGGCTCCAACCTCCAGAGCACCAACTCTTTTTTGCAGTGGTTCTGCACTTTGGAGCACCTACCCCAATGACTTTAGTCCTGTTCAGTTCTGAGGCTCCAACCTCTTGGGCTCCAACCCAACCTTGGTATAAACATGTATGCTGCTACACTCTATTCAGCTGAGGTTGTCTCACTCCTGCTCTCCTGCCTCTGCTGCTTCTGCTGCCTCTACAAGCTCCGCTGCTTTTTTTGCCTCTGCTGCTTCTACTATCTCACCCTCGGGTTCTTCACCACCATAACCGCACCAACAGTTCTCTGTTTCTACTATTTTATACATTCCCATGCCTTTGTCCATTCGTTTCTACTTACACCGTCTCTTAGGCTTCCTCCTCAGTCGTTGTCATTTCCTCTGACTCGCTTGATCTTTCAGCTTCCCTCCTTGATCGCTGATGACCAATTCTTCTCATTACTGTCTTTGTCTTCTATTTGTCCTTCCGAGGAATTTATGGGTACTTGTGGGACTAATCTGGAGTATGACTCAAAGAAATAAGCTGGGCCAAAAAGTGACCCACTAGCATTCTCTGGTGAGTGAAGAAGTTTCCTGGCAATATGCTAATGAATGCCGAGCTGTCTAAAAGCCATTAGGTAAGGATTTTATAAATTATTATTTTTAAAGAGGCTTCGGTTGGTAGCACCAATAAATGATGGACATGTCTCTATTTTCTACCTTTGAAAGACTTCTGATAATAAAAGATATAAGCCCAAATTTCTGAATGGTCGCAGCAGAACACTTCGGATTCGAGATGGGTAGAAATTAGGTTGAATAGTGGTCACAAGGTATTCATATCATCCAATGCTTCAATACACTCTTTGAGATAGTGTTTAACAGCAGCGCCTCAACTATTCTAGTAGGACAACCAAGTTAATTCATTTGCGGTGGAACTTGAAGAGAGCACAAGAGAAATCCAGAGAGTGCAAGAGCTGAACACTATCACATCAACCAGAAACTCGTGTGATGGAACTCGCACCGTTCGGTCATTGCATCGAGATCCGACGATCTCCATTGTTTCTTCATGTGCATTAAACGTCGTTCTCTTTCCCACCGTTGATCGCATCCATCACTTGATCTAACGGTGATCGCGCCTCCCTCTTTTGTTAAGTGCTCACGCATTAACGTGCGATCGCATCAGTTTCACACCTGTCAATTCAACCACATGTCGCGCGGCCATATACCGAAACCGCCTTGGGCCCAAAGGCGATGTAGGGAATACCGCCCGACCACGAAACCGCCTGTCCCCCGGCCATTAACCTCCGTGCGACTTCCGCTCCCGATCACCATTGGATCCACTGCGCCCTGATCCAATGGCCTACATCCCTCTCGTTAACCTGCGTGCATCTTTATCGCCCGCAACCATTGGATCTACCCGTCGTGCTGTATCTGCCGTCCATTGCGATCAAAGTCACGTCCATTGCGATCATAATCATGTGCATATGGTTCTACCTTCCTATGTCTCAATGGTGAATCAGAACCTGGTATCCTTTCATGTCGTATCCTGAGGACAGAGGTAATCTGTCGCCAACAGCAGCACGATCGTATGCACGGCCATGGCTGTTGGCGGGGCGTGGCTCCTCGTGCCTGATCTCTCCATGCTCATAATCATTGCCTCCTCCTCCTTCTCTGTCTGAGGGTCTCACCACTAGACTGCTAACACTCCCGTAGACTTGATCTCTCGTTCCCATCGTCACCTCTGCTCTTCGCTCCTCTTCTTCAGCTCTATCTGCTCCTCTCATCTCTATCTGCTCCTCGAATATTGCCATATTGACATCAATGAAAATCTATGTCCAACAATCTCCCCCTTTGTTATTGATGGCAATATTCTTCTACTTTCTCCCCCTTTGACATCAATGGCAAAGGGATGCATATGGACTCCCCCTGTCAAACTGCTCCCCCTGTCCTACTACATCTTTATGAATGAACTTGAGTGATGATAAAGAAATAACCCCCATCTTTTGACGCATATGTTCAAATGCTTCTCGAGGAAGAGGTTTTGTGAAAATATCAGCTATCTACTCCTTAGTACTGATATATTCCAGGACGATGTTTTGTTCAGCTACTTGTTCACGGAGGAAATGATACTTGATTGGTATGTGTTTGGTTCTTGAGTGCATCACAAGATTTTTGCTGAGACTGATAGCACTTGTGTTGTCACAATAGACGAAAATTGGTTGATCTGTACATATTTCGAGATCTTTTAGAGCTTCCTTCATCCATAGTATCTGAGAACAATAGTCTGCTGTAGCAATATACTCAGCTTCAGCTATGGATAATGATATGGATGATTGTTTTTTGCTGAGCCAAGATACCAAATAGTCTCCTAGGAAGAATGCATTTCCACTAGTGCTTTTCCGATCATCTATACTTCCAGCCCAATCAACATCGGTGTATGCAGTTACAGTCAGTGTTGAGTCCTTTGGGTACCAAAGATTGAAATCAGAAGTTCCCTTCAGATATCTGAGAATTCTTTTTACAACTAATAAATGGGATTGTTTGGGAGCAGATTGAAATCTTCCCACCATTCCTACTGCTTGCATTATGTCTGGTCGTGTAGCTGTTAAGTATAGAAGGGCTCCAATCATTGACCTGTAATGAGTTGCATCTACTAGAGGGGAGTCATCATCTTTGCTCAGTTTGTAGTTTGTGGTCATAGGTGTGCTCATGGGTGCACAATCCTCCATTCCATATTTTTTGAGCATGTCTTTTAGATATTTGGTTTGAGATATACACAATCCTGCTCTAATTTGAGATATTTGAAGTCCAAGGAAGTGGGACAACTCTCCTATCATTGACATCTCAAACTCTTTTGACATGTTTTGAGAAAATTCATGGCTCATTTCATCATTATTACTAGCAAAAACCAGATCATTGACATAAACAAGAGCAACTAGTAACTTGCCTTGATCTGTCTTTATGTATAGATTGCTTCCAGCCACTCCCTTTTTGAAGCCTTGTTGTTGTAGATAGTGATCCAGTCTTGCATACCAAGCTCTAGGAGCTTGTTTCAACCCATATAAAGCCTTTTTAAAGTTACAAACTAAGTCCTTTCCTACTGTTAGATCAAAACCTTATGGCTGCTCCATGTAGACTTCCTCCTTGAGTTCCCCATTTAGAAATGCTGATTTCATGTCCATTTGATATATTTTGAATCCTTTTGAGCAAGCAAATGCCAAGAACATCCTGATAGCTTCCATACGGGCCACTGGTGCAAATGTCTCTTCAAAGTCAATTCCTTCAATTTGTGAATAACCTTTGCAGACAAGTCTTGTCTTGTTTCTGATAACCTGTCCCTCCTCATTCATTTTATTTTTGAACACCCAATTGGTTCCTATTATGTTTTTGTCCTTTGGACAAGGTACCAGCTCCCATGTCTTGTTCTTCTCAATTTGGGTCATTCCTTCTTCCATGG
Source organism: Pinus tabuliformis (assembly GCA_031772625.1). Taxonomy (NCBI): domain Eukaryota; kingdom Viridiplantae; phylum Streptophyta; class Pinopsida; order Pinales; family Pinaceae; genus Pinus; species Pinus tabuliformis. Next base: position 312,369,777 of record CM062808.1, on the reverse strand, counting down.
CTTTTACCCAATGAGGATCCTTACTTGCTTCTGCAAATGTTTCTGGTTCTATCATAGATAGGAGGGCAATGAATTTTCTCTTGGGTGTAATTGTTATCCTTCTTCGGGTTTTCACACCTTCATCTTTATTGCCAATGATCTGCTCTTCTGGATGGTGTCTCTGGATATAATTCATCTTAGAAGGGGTATTAGGTGGTTCTCTTTCCTCTTCTTCTTCTTCTTCTTCCTCATCTATTTCTTCTTCTTTAGGTTCTTCTTCTTCAATGAGAGAGTCATCTTCATGTTCTTCAATTTCCTTTACTGGAAGACCTTCATCAATCTTTACATCAATGCTTTCCACAATTTTCTTCAGTCGATAATTGTAGCACTTGTAAGCCTTGCTCCATGTAGAGTATCCAAGAAATATACCTTCATCAACCCGAGAATCAAACTTTCCTAGTGAACCATCATTTATTTTTATGAAGCACTTGCTTCCAAAGATCTTGAAGTACTTCACCAAAGCAGGTCTTCCTTTCCATAGCCCATGAGTTTTATCACAATTTGGCCTTAATTGAGTTCAATTCAGTGTGTAGACAGCTGTCCCTACTGCTTCTCTCCAGAATCTAGGCTATAAGTCTGCTGCTAATAGCATAGTTCTTGCCATTTCTTGGACTGTTCAGTTTCTTCTTTCAACTACCCCATTTTGCTGAGGTGTTCTGGTAGCCGAGAATTCCCTTTTAATTCCATGAATATTACAGAACTCACTAAACTCATTTGATGTGAATTATCCTCCTTTGTCTGTTCCGAGGCACTTAATTTTTTAATCTTTTTCATTTTCTACAAGGGCTTTTAGATTCTTGAAACACTCAAAAGTTTGAGATTTATGCTTTATGAAATATATCCACATCATTATAGTATAATCATCAACAAATAACACAAAGTACCTTTCTCCTTGGAGTGCTTGATTTCTAGTTGGCCCACATACATCAGAATGGATGATCTCTAAGGGCTTCGATGTAGAGTGTTCCTTTGTCTTGTGGCTGATTCTGGTCTGCTTTCCATGTTGACGTGGACCACATACTGCTTGATTTCGTTTGAACAACCTTGGGATGTCTCGTACAGCTTTGATCTTGTTGATATTGATTAGATTTTCAAAGCTTGTATGTCCAAGTCGCTTGTGCCATAGCCAACTCTCATCTGTCTGACTCATGTAGCATTTATTTTCTTGAATCTTGTTCAGAATGTAAATGTTGTCTGGTGTCCTCACCCCTTTTTCCACAAGTTTCCCTGAGGCAGAGTTCCTTATTTCACAATCTTTAGTGTTGAAAACAACCTTATGTCCTTGATCACAGATTTGGCTGACACTCAAGAGGTTGTGTTCGAGTCCATCAACTAGCAGAGCATCTTGAGCTTTTCCTTTTCCATTGATCAGAGTAACTATTCCTTTTCCTGCAATTCTGCCAGACCCGCTTCCAAAGGACACATTCCCTTCCTTTTTTCTCAGTGAGACAAACTTCCTTCTGTCTCCTGTCATGTGTCTGGAGCACCCACTATCTATAAACCACTGGTTTCCATTATTTTGAGCATATAGAGCCAGGCCGCATTTGTCTATGCTGGAGTTCTTGCTACTCGTCTTTCTTCCTTTGAGTGGGAAGTCTTGTTCATAGTGTCCATTATTGTAGTAGAAAGAGCAAATCAGATCAAATTTGGTCAAGGGATCAAATGAATTAAAGGTTTTGATTTGTCCCTGCCTTTTGGGGGCATATGAGTTGATTATTCTATCTTATAGCTTTGTCTTTTCACTTCTGTGAGCCATACAATGTCTTGCTTGATGACCAAAGTTTTTACAGTGAAATTAGTGTCCAAGAAAGATGGTTTTGTACTTGTTGAAGCAACCACGGTTTGAGTTGATTTCCTTCTTGGGAATTACTCCTCCCTCGTTCTTTGGATTTGCTATGGGCCATTTGTGGAGTACAAGTTTGTATTTGCTATAGTGTCCATGATTCGAATCCACATTCTTCTTTGGAGTAATTCTTTCTTCATTCTTGGGATCTGGGGTGCACTTTTCATCTTTTGGATTGCAGGAAAGTGCATCGGCATAGCTTTTCGCATTATTCTTAGTGCTTGAGGATTCTCCTTTGAAACCTATTCCAAACTTGTCATGTTGAGGTTTTTGATTTTTCAGAATAGTCTCAAGTATTTGAGATCTTTTACAACCCTTTTTAATTTGCTCCAACTCCTTTCTCAGAGACACTATTTCGGTCTCGCGTTCTTCACAAGTGTCTTCCTTTTCTTTAAGCTTTGCTTCCAAGATATCTTCTCTCCTTCTTATTTCCTCGTTTTCCACTTTGAGAGAAATGATTTTGTTCCGTAGTTTCTCATTTTCTTCAATGGCACTTATTAATAGTTCATCTACATTTCCTTCCAGCCCTTAGTCATCATCATCTGCGAGTGCCATGAATAATGCTTCTTGGCTTTCATCATGATCGCTTTCCTCATCTGATTTACTTTTCATGACTGTAAACTCACCCTCATCAGACTCATCTTGCTTGGAGAAGAAGTTTTTCTTATTGAACCCTTTCTTTTTATGGGCCATTATTTTAGAATTTCCTTCATCATCACTGTCATGTTTATGAGGACATTTTGCTGCATAATGACCTATTTTACCACATTTAAAACAAATAAGAGGATACTTGCCTTTAAGCTTAGATCCTTTCTTCAGCTTTCGTACAAATTGAGCCAATTCGAATTCCACATCTGACTCATCACTACAGTCATTCCTTTCTTTCCCCTTCTTTGACCTTGAGGCCTTGAATGCTGCATCTTCGGAGCTTGGGCCACCTTTCCTCATTTCATAGGCAGTGAGAATTCCATGGAGTTCATCCATTTTGAGGGTATCTAGATCCTTTGCTTCTTCTATAATGCTTATTTTGGAGTCAAACCTGTCTGAAAGAGACCTTAATACCTTTTTAACAATGGTACTTTCTTCAACTTTTTCGTCCAATCCTTTCAGGGAATTTACCACTTCAGCTACTCGGAGGAGGTATGCTGCAATATCTTCTTCATCTTCCATCCTCAAAATTTCAAATTGTCCTCTGTGAGTTTGAAGCTTTGCCTTTTTGACTTTTGAGTCTCCATCGTACAAGACAAATAGCTTCTCCCACATTTCTTTGGCTGAGGTACAGTGCATGATTTTTGTAAACTCAGAATCAATGATTCCACTAGTGATGGAGTTCATGGCCTTTGCATTTTCGATGTAGGCTTTCCTCTCATATTGGTCTGTTGGAAGAGTGGGAGTAGTTTTGTATTCATTTTGAGCAAAATGCCAGACTTCAGGTCCAAGGGACATTAAGCAGTAAGTCATTCTTTTCTTTCAGAAACCAAAGTTAGTGCCATCGAACAAAGGAGGTCTTCATGATGCTTCTCATCATGGCTGCGGATCCTTCTTCAAGCTGTTAGGCTAGTATGAAGAAGCCTGCTCTGATACCAATTGTTGGAAATACTGAGAGGGAGGGGGGTGAATCAATATTTCTTACAATTTATTTTTTTTGTTCTAGTGATTGCCAACAACCTATATAGATATGTATATGTATACATAGAACACAGAAATCAACAACTGAATTTAATGCTTTTATTAAAACTCAAGACAGTGCAAAGAAATAAATACAATATAAGTATAAATCTGATTGTGAATAGTTGCCAAGCTCCAACTTGGACTTCAGTGAGGCTCCAACCTCCAGAGCACCAACTCTATTTTGCAGTGGTTCTGCACTTAGGAGCACCTACCCCAATGACTTCAGTCCTGTTCAGTTCTGAGGCTCCAACCTCTTAGGCTCCAACCCAACCTTGGTATAAATAGGTATGCTGCTGCACTTTATTCAGCTGAGGTTGTCTCACTCCTGCTCTCTTGCCTCTACTGCCTCTACAGGATCTGCTACTTTTTCTGCCTCTTTTGCCTCAGCTGCTTCTACTATCTCACCCTCGGGTTCTTCACCACCATAACCGCACCAACATTTCTCTGTTTCTATTGTTTTATACATTCCCATGCCTTTGTCCATTCATTTCTGCTTACACCGTCTCTTAGGCTTCCTCCTCAGTCGCTGTCGTTTCCTATGACTCGCTTGATCTTTCAGCTTCCCTCCTTGATCGCTAATGATCAATTCTTCTCATTACTATCTTTGTCTTCTATTTGTCCTTCCGAGGAATTTATGGGTACTTGTGGGACTAATCTAGAGTATGACTCAAAGAAATGAGCTGGGCCAAAAAGTGACCCACTAGCATTCTCTGGTGAGTGAAGAAGTTTCCTGGCAATATGCCGATGAATGCCGAGCTGTCTAAAAGCCATTAGGTAAGGATTTTATAAATTATTATTTTGAAAGAGGCTTCGGCCGGTAGCACCAATAAACGATGGACATGTCTCTATTTTCTACCTTTGAAAGACTTCTGATAATAAAAGATATAAGCCCAAATTTCTGAACGGTTGCAGCAGAACACTTCGGATTCGAGATGGATAGCAATTAGGTTGAATAGTGGTCACAAGGTATTCATATCATCCAATGCTTCAATACACTCTTTGAGAAAGTGTTTAACAGCAGTGCCTCAACTGTTCTAGCAGTACAACCAAGTTAATTCATTTGCGGCGGAACTTGAAGAGAGCACAAGAGAAATCCAGAGAGTGCAAGAGCTGAATACTGTCACATCAACCAGAAACCCGTGCGATTGAACCCGCACCATTCGATCATCGCATCGAGATCCGACGATCTCCGTTGTTTCTTCATGTGCGTTAAATTTCGTTCTCTTTCCCACCATTGATCGCATCCATCGCTTGATCTAATGGTGATTGCGCCTCCCTCTTTTGTTAAGTGCTCACGTGTTAACGCGCGATTGCGGTGGTTTCACGCCTGTCACTTCAGCCACATGTTGCACATTAACTGGATTGCGTGGCCATATACGGAAACTTCCTTGGGCCCAAAGGTGGTGCAGGGAATACCGCCCGCCCGTGAAACTGCCTGTCCCCTGGCCGTTAACCATCGCGCGACTTACACTCCCGATCACCGTTGGATCCACCATGCCTTGATTCGACGGCCCGCATCCCTCTTGTTAACCTGCGTGCATCTTTATTGCTCACGACCGTTGGATCTGCCCGTCGTGCTGTATCTGCCGTCCATTGCGATCAAAGTCACGTCCATTGTGATCATAATCATGTGCATATGGTTCTACCTTCCTATGTCTCAATGGTGAATCAGAACCTGGTATCCTTTCATGTCATATCCTGAGGACGAAGGTAATCTGTCACCAAAAACAGCACGATCGTATGCATGGCCATGACCGTTGGCGCGGCGTGGCTCCTCGCGCTTGATCTCTCCGGGCTCATAATCGTTCCCTCCTCCTCCTTTGCTATCTGAGGGTCTCACCACCAGACTGCTAACACTCCCGTAGACTTGATCTCTCATTCCCATCGTCACCTCTGCTCTTCGCTCCTCTTCTTCGACTCTGTATGCTCCTCTAGTCTCTATCTGCTCCTCGAATATTGCCATATTGACATCAATGACAATCTGTGTCTAATATCTCCTTCGGAAGGCTTGGAGCTTTCTCCTTGCAATCTGCTGTTCCTCTCTTCATAGAGGACCTTCACCATCTCTGTCATATCAAATAGAGCCTTTATGAAGGTCTTATCATCTTCTTTTATGATAGGTTCTCCTTCATGAAACACGATATTTGGAGACTCAACTACAAATTCTGCAACTTGAGGATGTACTGGTGTAGAAGACTTTGACAACCTTTCTCTTCTTCCACTTGACCCAATTTCAAGGCTTTCAACTAGCTTTCCTTCACCTCTTTTGAGCTTTAACCTTGTAAGCATGACATAAACTTGCAAACAATTAAATCCTTCTTTCACAAAGAAAATCTAGTAAGAAAAAACTAGTGCTCTGATACCAACTTGATCTGTAATGGAGCATATTAGTAATGGTGTGCTAATTCCCCATTCAGATTAAAACCCAAGATTCTTATCATTTTCTTATCAAGTGCTTAAGGATGCAATACTTTTTCTTAATTAACTGATTACCATGAGAGCTTCTTATGTAAGTGTTAGAAACAATTTAACATAAAGCATATGGTGAACAATAACAAAATAACAACAAATAACATCAAAATACAACACACAGAAAGCACATGATAAAGGAGTTCACCCCTCCTGGGCTACGTCTACTTGGTCCAACTTCCAATGGCTTGGCCCTCTCTATTATTCTCAAATTACAACAAAAGTGTGTTTACCATGATCAAATGCCTCTAAAACTTGTCTCAAAGAGTTTAGAATGCTCAAAAATTGCTATCTGGCCTCTTTTTACATCCAATTTGGATAAGAACTGAAGAAGTTATGACTTCTCTCGGTTCTTTCACTACTTGTTCCGCAAATTACTCCAAAACCAAACAAAAACCCCATTTCTGCTCCAAAATATGCTAACAGAGCAAGAAATTCACCACACGACGGGCTATATCCTATCGGTCGTATCGCAAATTGCAATTGGAAAGTGTTGCGGGCTCTTCTGGTCTTGTTAACACAATGAAACGTTGTGATTGCGATATCATGAACCCGTTGGGGATATTTAACTGTAACATATAAAATCCCGTGTTCGGGGTCCATCGCTCATCGCAATCGACGAATTTCAGTGGCTGAAGGTCTTGTTAATATGGTGGAACACTACAATGTGATATCTGTGGATCTGATGGGATATTAAATCGCAACCTATACCAATATCGCATTTCACAATGTTAACGATGGAATGTTGTGCGATGCGATATCGGCGGACCTGACGGGAACTTAAAATGTGACATATAAAATCCCACATCTAAGTAATTTATCACATCGCAACCTGGTAATTGCTAGGGGCTGATTCTGACTTGTTCTCCCCTCGCCGATCTGCGATTGCTATATGCGATGACCTTATCGCATTGCAACCCTGAGCCTGTCGGGGCCGATTTCTAACAACTTTCCGCCTTGCTACTGTGATTTGCAGAATTTGGGGGCCAATGGCATCCTACTACTTGGCACCTTCTCGTTTGCTGAAGACCTTGCCACATCGTCCCAATCTTGCCATGTAGACAAGTAGGACTTAAACTTTTACTTTCTATAACTTATGCATATGAACTCGGATTTGAGTACCGTTCGCACTGTTGGATTTAGAATGGCGAGTTCTTCAATATTGAGCCGAGTGTGACAAGATTCTAACACTTTGATTTTGAGCATAATTCTGAGCACCTGATCAGAAATAGTTTAAATCATTCACCAAGGCAAAAGCCTGCTTTTCCATGATGTTATATTTCAATGAAGAATCTCTTATACCCATATCAAAAAATGATATGGGCTGCTCACGATCCTCTTGGTTTTCTGTATTAATACTGTTGCAATAGTGTGCTCTGAGGCAAAGGAGAAAATAATGACATCTTTTGTGTAGTCAAGACTAGCCAAAACAAGAGCATGATTTAAGGTTGACTTTACCTCATTGAATGACCTTTTTGCTTCAACAATCCACTTGATATCACTGTCTTTCCTCAACATATTGGTGACAGCTCTTAAACTTTTAGCCAAATTTGGAATAAACCGCCTCAAAAAGTTAATTCTCCCAAGAAAAGACTGCACCTCCTTCTCATTTCTTGGGGTATCAATCTTATGAATTGCCTCAATCCTGTTAGGGTCAATTCTGATGCCATCTTTTGAAATTATGTGACCGAGCAACTTACCCTCCTCCATTCCAAAAAGAGACTTTTTTGGGTTCAAAGATATTCCATACTTCCTGCACTTCTCAAAGACAATTCTCAAATGTTGCAAATGATCTTCAACAAATTTAGAAAACACAGTAATATAATCAAGTTGAATAACCATAAACCTATCCTTCTCATCTGCAAAAGCAATGTCCATAGCCCTCTGAAATGTTTCCCCTGCATTCATAAGTTCGAAAGGCATTTTCACATACATAAATGTCCCCCACAGTGTTGTGAAGGTTGTTTTGTCCTGATCATCTGGATGCACTAAATTCTGGTTGTACCTAGAGAAGCCATCAAGCAATGAAATTCTGCTAGAACCAACTACTTGCTGCAATATGTGATCCATCTTTGGCAAGGGGAAATTATCTTTGAGAGAAAGCCATTGGACTACTTCTTCTTCATTGTCTTGAGCAACAACGAAATTGATGTTTAACGCATGTAAATTTTATTTAACCATAAATTTGGATAACCCCTATCCCATTATAAGTTTAGTGGGCTTAGTTTCAATATCATACTCCAAAATAACAACTACCCACTTACCTCTCTTTCCTTCTGGGTGAGTCTGAGTGAGGATGTCCTTTACCACAACACTAGGAACAAAAGCAATGATGTGAGAATGTAATATTTACACCGAAATATTTTAATCCTTGACCAAGGAAAAAGCTTGCTTTTCCATGATGTTATATTTCAATGAAGCATCTCTTAAACCCCTACTAAAAAATGCTATGTGCTACTCATGATCCTCTTGGTCCAGTGATATGAGGGAAAAGAGAGGATTGTTTCCATAGGGGCAAGGTAGGTAGCTTTGGTGGTGGTTTTAGATTAAATTATTGTGGAAGGTGAAGGAAGAAAAGGTGAAGGACAAGCACATTAGAGCATCAAACAATAGATGAATTCTAAAATTTTGTTCTAAAGATGAAAACATTAATAACTTGGAAAACTAATCAGAGCATCATTAAGGATGAATTTTGAATCAATCATCTAGTTTTTTCGAAGCAGGAAATATGTACATTAAAGGGACGAAAAACACATAATATAACTCACAAGTTAAAGGAGCACAAGCCACCAAAATTCTGACACAAGAATTTTTGCAAATCACTTGCTATTCCATTCATTCACTCACAAAATGTATTTAAAATTACAATGCACAAAAAGTATTCTCTCTAAAATCAAACAACTACCAACCTTTACATTCAAAATCATCTCCTATATACAAAATACTGTTTCTAGATCAAAGTAGGTCGAAACCCACCTGTTCCCCAATAGACGAAACTGATTTCATAAAGATAGGAAAGAAAAAACCACTATTTTGGAAACTAGGAAAGTATCTTTGACTACTACTTATAATGTTTCCTACACACCTAATACATGGAACTTGTACAAAGTATAATGAGTGAATTGTTAACATAATAAAACATAAATAATGCCATGATAAAATACTTCCTTTGCTAATGCTGGGGTAAAAAAAATATATCTAAAAAGATGTCTGTATTTGTACGTAGACCCTGTGCGCAACACCTATGCACAACAAAAGAGTGTTCTTTCTCCGATTGCATGGATGGGTGCACATTTGTCAAAATCTGCGGGTGGATGACCTAATGACTGTGATGAAGGTTTCCATGCCTTGTAAACATCAATAAACCTACCAGAAATGCCTCTCTCAAGAAACCATAATATTGTTGCTCACCTTATGCACAAAATCTGCAGGTAGAAACTGCCAACTTGTCTTTTCACTTGATTTCTCTTATTCAACTGCCTCAACCAGAAAATATAAATTTCCTCTATATTTATCTTGAAGTGTTTTCTATGTCTGTTGAAGATCTTCCTCCATTTTTTTGATTTGCTTCTTCAATGTCCAATGCTACCTGTAGATGCTCTTTAGTTGCTTCTGTAGAGAAAGGGATATGCTCAACATGCATTTGGCATAATTCATGGTTGGTGGATAGATGTCCATAAGATCACTCTGTTTCTACTTGGCCTCTTCATCTTGCTGCTTGAGCTCAACAATTTCATCTCGGGCCTCTTTTAATTTCTTCTTCATTCTCATGAAGGTGAATTTCCCTTCATCATCCTCCTCCTATTGTACTGTCTTCTCTTCTTGGATTTGTAGCTTTTTAGATGAGGATCTTGTAAACTTTGTCTGCTCGTATCTTTGCCTTCTTAACCTCTTCCTTGATTACCTTTCCTTTTCCCTTGGATTTGAGAACAACTGGTGTGGCTTTAACCATAAGCAGGTCTTCATTGGATTGGGTTGTTTTTCCTAGGATGGTTTTCTTTAGTTGCCTATTTTCTTGTTGCAGCTGGGCTATAACTAAGTGAGATTCTTTTAACTATTTCTCTAACTCCTTAACTTGCTTGTCTTTCTCATCCATAGAACTTGTTTGTGCTTGAATTTCCTCAGGCTTAACAAGTTCTTCAGCTGGCTTCTCCAACTTTTGGCAACTGCCTTTGTGAGTGGATTTCTTGGGACTAGAATCTCCACTATTGTTACGGGAATAATACACCCTAGAATATGGGTTGAGAACCCCAATAGAGTGAAGGAAATACACCAAAAAGAAGCAAGCAAACAAGAATTCCTAATGCTTAAACTACTAAAGTAGGAAGAAAAGATAATACTCGAAGGTCCTACGTTTGAGGTCATTCCTATAGGGTCCAAACCCTCTGCTTCCTCCAATGCTTCAAAACCTGCAACTCATTCAAGAAAAGAATATATACTAGTAGTAGTTCAAAGTATGTTCATGATATAGATGTTAGATCCTATAAGCATATAAATATAAAACATGAAATCATACATCATTAGATTATAATATGAATTAAAGCATTAATATCATAATATCAGGAACAAAACAAAGATTCTTTATTCATTACTACAAAATAATGTGGAAGAATACAACCTGATTCATCCACGGCTCCAAGAGAAACCTTTCTCTAGATCTGTCTAGCCCAAGCCTCAAAATTCCTCTTTTAAATGCATACACATGGATGCCATATAAAGGATATGGTCATCTCTATGAGGAAACAAGGGTTTCTTATAGCTAGGAGTGCAAGAGGCACATGAATAAATCATAATTGATCAGGGACTAATTGGATATAATGTCAATATCCTATCTTTATCTCCCCTTAGGCCTTCCCCATGAGGTGTATTTATATCACCTCAAAGCATTTTTTTTTCCAGATGGGATATAATTAGGCCATGGGATCCTGTAGGTAGGCTTCTAGTGTAACCCACAAACCCTGCCCAAAAAATAGGGATTTTATATTTTTTCATATTTTAAACCATATACGTGGGTTGGGTATAGCTGCACCTGCATGTGCATGTGATTTTTGAGCGGTAGAGTCGTGTATGGAATTTAAAATAATGTTTTTCTAATAATTGGACCAATTCTGAAGGGAAAGGGATTCCCAAGGCCATGGATCAGAGCATCAAGTATATAAATGTGATAAATGATGCTATAACAACTACCTCTGGTGAGAACTATAGTTTTCTACCCTTTTTCTTCGGTGATTGTGAAACTTATGATGGATACATTTTCTTGATATAACTCTTTAGGGGTGAAGAAGTAGTCTTAGTGGTGGATGAAGGAGTATCCTTGTAGCTTGATGGACTTCCAACATATTGCACTGTAAACTTAGATGAGGTTAGAAAATCCTGCCATACCTCTCTCCTTTTCTGCAACTCTTCTAATACCAACAATTTTATTAGTGAAAAATGAAATAATCTTGAGTCAACCATGCCTTTCTTCACTCCTACTCTCTTAGCCATCTTTCCTAAACTCCCGAAGTGGAAAAATGGTAGATTTAGGGTCTCTTTACTTGAGAAATGCATGAGGAGCCTAAAGTGATATTGATAGACCTTGGTGAATCTTCCTTCACACATGAAGTACCTCTGAATTACCTTGAGAATCTAGCTATAATGTTCCAATAAATAGTCACTAGGCACTACAACACCAAACTCCTGGTTTTTATACTCTGGTTTCATGAAATCCTTATAATGCTCCAACTCCAGAGGCATTCCTTTGAACCATTTCCCCCCCTCCAAAGGTATTTTTGTGGCTGATGCTATGGTGGCTTCTGACACGATGAATTTCAATTCACCAACTTTTACTTCATCTCCATCAAAATTTAGGGCAAATTCTTTGGTCACCTCCACATTATACCCCTATATTTTTTCACAGAATCTGACACAACTTGTTTTCTCAAAGGTTACCCTGATGATAAGGTCTGAGTTGATAAGTGAGGGATCTTGTGGTTCAAACCTCACAATCTCTCCTCCCTTTATCTTCCTCTTCTTCTTTAGAGTTTCCATTGCTAAAAACAAGACTCTGAAGATACAAAACTTGGGCTAGGGTTTGATGGTTTATCAAGGTTGGGAATTCAAGGTAGAGTTGAAAATTATCTTCAAAATCTAAATGACTAAAACAATACAGAGAGGCTACAATTTTTTACTGGTAATGGAAAGAGATGAAGATGATTTGTTTTGGCTTGTGCGTAGCACCCTAAACACAACAAAAAAGAGAAAAGACACTTCTATTGTCCAAAGGACAAACTCAATATGCTTCCAAAATTTCCAAGACCTTTGATAATTTCAACTTAATTCGTGTAAGGTAGGTGGATAGGTGGAAAAAATCATTGTTTCTGTGTGTAACACTTGTTGTGCGCAACGATAAGGAAACATAAGGAGAAAGACCTGGAAACAACGATGAACTACACTCCAAAGGATACCAAAAATTGTTATAATTTTAAACAATCATACTCATACAAAAAATATGGGGTTCGGAGATGGTTTGGTTGATCGAATAGGATGAAAATGGGGTGACTATGTGCATATGCAACACCAGTGTGCGCAACACTGTGTAAGTGAGAAATCCGAGATTTCAAACTCAGGTTTTAGTTGGAAATTGGTAAATTATTTCAAATTTTGACAGTAAAAAAAAACCCCAAATAAACACACACATGGAACCCACATTTGATGAGGAGAACTGAACCTTTGAGCCGTGTGTGGCATTCCCCTGGAGCCTGTCTGTACTGACAAAACTAATCTTTTTCAAGCCCCAGGAGATGAAATGTCTGTGAAATCTGAAGGTTGAAGGATGAACTTGCATGATGGCTATTGTACATTTTATGATGTCACCTACCACTAACTTCTATTTAAACCTAATTGACATGACTCTAATCTAACTCTTATGACAATGACCCCAATTTATTCCCATAATGACATTGTTTCCCCATGATTACTAATTTCAAATGATGACCCCTCATGGAACTTATAATTCAAATCAAGACTAATAGACCTCTTTTGACACACATATTTACAATGACTTTACCAATTTGAGTCTTTTGTACAAAGACCTATTAGACTATAATACTTGGTGAATTCATAGACTAAATCTTGCAAACAGACACCCAAAATGAATAGTCAGAAAAACACACTTTTAGGACCCTAAGATTGGCTCCAATGGGGACGAAAACCTCCCAGTGAGGTGCCAAGAACACCGTAGACTAGTAGCCTTAACCATTGGGAACTTTATTTGACTCTTTATCAACTAAAAATGACTTGATTGATCATAACTTAACTGACTAAAACTTTATTACATATGGTAGCAACTCATTAGAAACTCAGGGCCTTCACTTCGGGCTTCAATATTTGATGGAATCCACCCACACATGTAGTACTAAAGATAAAGATGATATATACAATGGTTTGTTTAAAACAACTGTACTTAGGTGAAGTAATGCTTGAGTAGCCTCCCATTAATAGGCCCTCCAACAAGTAATTCCCTTGTTAGATCTTTCAACAAATATGCATTAGTTCCATAGAAAGTTTCAATTTTGTAATGCCCCTTCTACAAACTATCAAATTTTCCATCTTTTCCTTGTTCTTCATTCCTGGCATCCCATTTCAACATAAGGTCTTCAATTTGAAAGTCATCATCTTTCACCCTCATATCATAAATACTTTTTATCTTGTCCTAGATTAGTTGAGTGTTGTTGTATACTTCTTATCTAGTATGCTGCAATTGTATCATTTGATTTGTCCTTCTCTGTACATAATTTGATTCTACTTTTGTTTCCTGCAATAATTTCAACACTGGAACCCCTAGGGAAGTAGGAAAAACAACATTAACTCCATAAACCAATTGGAAAGGTGACATTCCAATGGATTTTTTAGTACTTACTTTGTCTTCCCATGAATCATTGATTAACTACTAATTCCAAGACTTCTTGTTCTCCTGTAACAACTTTTTTATGATATTGACTAAACTCGTATTAGAAGACTCTACCAAGCCATTGCCTTGTGGATAATAGGCAGTAGAATGTCTAAGAACTATATGATATTTATTGCAGAAATAAATCATATTTTTAGATTTAAATGCAGGAGCATTATCAATAACGATCTTATAAGGACAACCAAAGCTAGAAATAATATTACCTTCCATGAATTGGATAATTACTGAGTTTGTGGCATGCCTAGTCAAAACTACTTCTATCCATTTAGTGAAGTAATCTGTGGCTGTTTAAATCCACTTGTGTTGAGATGAAGAACTTGGATGAATCTCCCTGATGAAGTCCAATCCCCACTGCTGAAAATGTACCTCTACTGAAATAGGCTTCAAAGGAAAAGGTAAAAGTTTCTTCTTCCCTTAAAAAATTTGACACTGATGACAACTAGAGACCCTTTTGTACACATCAGAAAAAAAATGTAGGCCAATAGAAACCAAATCTCAATATCTTCTTTGTTGTGGTCTTCCAGAAAATATGCCCTCCACATTCACCTCTATGAAACCCTTCCATTATCCTATCTGCCTCATCTTCTAACAAACAATTCAACAATATTGCTCCTACATCTTTCCAATATAAAGACTAATCTAGAATGCATAATTTAACAACCTTTAATTTAAGAAACCTAGCCTTTGTCTTAGTCAAACTAGGTGGAGCTTGTAAATGCTGCAAAACATAAATGATATCTATATACCAGGGGGAAGAAATGAGCCTTTCTGATACCTGTTGGACTACTTCTTCTTCATTGTCTTGAGCAACATGAAATTGATGTCTAATGCATGTAAATTTGATTCAACCATCAATTTGGCTAACCCCTGCCCCTTTATAAGTTTAATGTGCTTAATTTCAACATGATACTCCAAAATAACAACTACCCACTTACCTCTCTTTCCTTCTGGGTCAGTCTGAGTGAGGATGTCCTTTACCACAACACTAGGAACAAAAGCAATGATGTGAGAATGTAAGATGTAAACTCTGAAATATTTTAATCCTTCACCAAGGAAAAAGCCTGCTTTTCCATGATGTTATATTTCAATGAAGTATCTATTAAACCCCTACTGAAAAATGCTATGGGCTGCTCATGATCCTCTCGGTTTTTCTGCATTAATACTGCTGCAATAGTGTGCTCTGAGGCAAAGGAGAAAATAATGAAATCTTTTGTGTAGTTAGGACTAGCCAAAATAGGAGCATGAGTTAAGGCTGACTTTAGCTCATTGAATGACCTTTTTTCTTCAGCAGTCCACTTGATCTCACTATCTTTGTTCAACATATTGGTGATGACTCTTAAAATTTCAGCCAAATTTGGAATAAACCGCATCAAAAATTTAATTCTCTCAAGAAAATACTGCACCTCCTTCTTATTTCTTGGGGTATCAATATTCTGAATGAAATCTTTTGAAATTATGTGACAGAGCAACTTACCCTCCTCCATTCCAAAAAGAGTCTTTTTTGGTTCAAATATATTCCATACTTCTTGCACTTCTCATAGAAAATTCTCAAATGTTGCAAATGATCTTCAACAAATTTAGCAAACATAGTAATATGATTAAGGTAAATAACAATAAACCTATCCTTCTCATTTTCAAAAGCAATATCCATAGCCCTTTGAAATGTTTCCCCTACATTCATAAGTCTGAAAGGAATTTTCACATACATAAATGTCCCCCACTGTGTTGTGAAGGTTATTTTGTCCTGATCATCGAGATGCACTAAAATATGGTTGTATCTAGAGAAGCCATCAAGCGATGAAATTATGCTAGAACCAAATACCCACTGCAATATGTGATTCATATTTTGGCAAGGGCTAATTATCTTTGAGAGAAACCTTATTGAGGTTCTGAAAGTCCACACATAACATTATCTCTCTGGTTTTCTTCCTCATTGGTACTAGATATGACAACCACTTAGAAAATATCAAAGGGACACTAATATTTGCATCAAAAAGATTTCTTACCTCTTTCTTAATTAAGGGCAGTAAAATAGGGTTAGTCCTTCTTAGCATTTTCTTGAAAGGTTTATGATATTATTTGATAGGAATAGTGTGCCGAATGATAATTTTGTCATAGGCTTTCAAATCCTCATATCCCCATGCAACGACATGAATCTAATTTGACTCTTATGACAATGACCCCAATTTATTCCCATAATGACATTGTTTCTCCATGATTACTAATTTCAAATGATGACCCCTCATGGACCTTACAATTCAAATCAAGACTAATAGAACTCCTTTGACACACATATTTACAATGACTTGATCAATTTGAGCCTTTTGTACAAAGACCTCTTAGACTATAAACCTTGGTGAATTGATAGAATAAATCTTGCAAATAGACACCCAAAATGAATAGTCAGACAAACACACTTTGATACCTATATTATAAGACCCTAACACAATACACAATAGGAGGTTCACTTGACGAAGAGAATTGCGCAGTTGAGAAACTTAGAGAGACAAGGAGGCAAAATTTCCCATTGGAACTGCGCAATGTGCAAAGAATGAAGGGAAGGCTTAGACAACTATGTAGTTAGGTAAGTTAATGGCACAAATGGTTCTAAGTACCACTAAAAATATGCAATGCGCAATTCTAGGCAAGAGAGAACAAGTATTACACAATTTTCAGGGTTAGAAAACTAGATTGATGGCCTAAGTTTCAAGGTTGCTAAGTGTGTTGGTGGAAGGAGGTTGTGCTCTATGACTGTGTAGTGCGAAATTTCAAGAGGTAGAGGATGCTTCAATGTGGATTAGGATTGGAAGGTAAACAATTCCAAGGGGAAAAAATATTGGTTGAATGTTGATCAAGTTGCAATGACAGTGAAATCTCCAAAATGGATAAGTGTGGGACCAGTAAGGCAAGAGGAGATGCAAACAAGTACCGAGACAATGATATCACAATAATATAACAAAAAAACATGCCAAGAGGATACACAGACTCAAAATTCACATGCATACCTTGAAATGACAACAAAGAGACACTTATTTCTAAGTGTGATAGTTGAAACGTCACATTGCGACACTTAAAATACAAGTTACGATAGGAGTGTCGAATGCAACCAAAAAGTGCGCTAAGTTATGGGGGAGTATCTAGTGCATATTCTTATGATATATATGATTAGATAATGCAAAATAATGAACTAGATTGGTCTCTAGTGTTGCGCTAAATGAAGCACATGTAAAAGTACAAACAGTTAAAGCGACAATTGCGACGATAGGAAAAAGTGAAAACAAAACTTGCAAAATCTAAGGAAAGTGAAAGCGACACATGCTATAGTGATCATAACACAAAAATGACATTTGTGAAAGTGAAAGAAAGAAAAAATGATAATTGCAAAAGTGAAAGCAACACTTGTGAAAGCAAAAGCGCGTAAAGGAAATAATTGAGAAAACTTATTTGAGTGATGGTACAATTGCAACTGAGAATGGGAGAATCTTTCGATTGAAGCTGCACACCGACTATCGACATGGATTTCATAGTGCATTGTTTAGAAAGAGTGCACAATGCACTATCTCTAAAGACTGAAAAGGCACTGATTTCAGGTATTGTGCAAGCACTATTATGGAGAATTACAAAATGTTTGTTTGTAAAGATTGGCATTGAATTTCAAGCTTGCTAAAAAAAGTGTGATCATGAATGTATCAAAGGATTTAACGCTCAGTAAAACATCAAGAAATCATGAAGTTACTATGAACAATCAAGGAACAACAAATCATAGGATCACAAGTAGGCTCCAAAATTTTAATGTAGGCATGATTTTCGAGGGTGTTGTCACAATGGAAACACATTTCAATAGATTTAACCATCTATTTAGGGAATCTGCATCTATCTCGCCTTCAAAGATAGGAATTTCAAAGTTAACTTGTACCTTAAAGGGGGCGACGCTTGCAAAGTGATTGCTAGATATAGATGCTTCACTTGCTGATACCCACCGAAGGACATGCAAAAATTATCCATCATCTTGTTCCTCTGTTGCTAGAGGGCCTCTTCGAGAAACACTTTTAAAGGATCACCTACTCCCTTATATTTATTTTCTTCCACCATGGGATGTCACCAAGGTCGGTTAGGCAGGTCTTGAAAGGGTTCTACCAATTCAAGTCCCAAGTCCTTATACCCCGACCTCAATGGGGACATGCACAAAAAACATAGAAATACTAGATTGCTTTGATACCACTAATCCAAATTTACGAAAGAAAAAAAAGGATTTAAACAAGAACATAGAGATGTAATGAAACTGAATTTCAATTAATAAATAGAAAGTACTGAAAACTGTTTACACACATAAGAGAAACCAACTAGCTTAGGCAATGGTATCTTATCTATGAGAAGAGATGTGTTAGCTCCAAACTGAGTTACAATGAGGACCTCATTCCTTTTTATCATCAAGGAATAATGGAAAATATGAAATATCCAAACACTTAAACCTAGGAGATGAAGCGCTAAAAGATTATGGGCCTCCTTGGGGTTAAGTGAAATGTCAACTTCCCATGGTTATAACTATGACATGCGATCTGAATTTGGCATGTGTGATAGGCCATTAAGAATATCTATTAGAGGACAACAACTTTTGATTAAAAACCTATGTTGTAGGCCATATGTTTTCCTGTTTAAAAAAAGAAAAAAAACACTCTTTAGGGCCTCAGAATGGCTCCAAAAGTTCAGGACCCAAAAAGCTTCCAAAAATAAAAAACTGTTGAAATAGGAAATTGAAAGGAAACAATGTTGGGGGTACAAGTGAAATATCCAAGTGGCCACCAATATCCACCTGGATCAAGAAATTAACCATGTATTGAGATATTTTAAAACTTCCAAAATACACTTTTCACAAAATTCTGATATGCTATTATACCGAGGACTTTAAACCCTCATGTGCTACACTTGAGCACCACATGACCGGGATTTGTAACCAAGGTCTTACCAGATATTGAAATACCAAATAACTATGAACATGTGCTTTAACAAAAAGTTATGTGATGATATTTTTAAGACCTAAGCTCTGGGTGTTGTGTTCAAGTGCGTCCACAACTAGGAGCTATGACCAATGACTTACTGGAAGTTGGAATATTGACTAATTCAAAAAGTATGTGATTTAATGAAAGTTTCAGTATAATGATATGCAAAAGAATTTAATCCCTTGAGTGTTATTGTATCTGTGACCAGGGGGCTATGACAAAGTGCTTAATATAATATTAGGTTACTAGATAAATTGGAAATATATCATTTATAAGAGTTCCAAGCCAAGGATCTTAAGGCCCTAAGTGTTACACGTAAGAACCTATATTACCATGGGCTATGAAGAAGGGCTTACAGGGGGTCACGATGTTAGAGAAGCTACATAACACAATTTATTTGAAAATCCTCATATGATGGGGGTTCGGTAGATATACTATCGACTAACAATCAAATTTATGTCTGCAAATTTCCCTTAACTGATAGATACCATTGTGGAACTAGGATTTTTCAATCCTTTCATGTTATAAACAAAATTAAGTGTTTTTTCTTTGATAGTTTCAAATTATTTTCCTCTTCACACTTCATACCTCCTTTTTTCTTTAGACCTCCTTTTCACACCACATACTTACCTCCAAATTCCTTGAAATTTTTATCCTCATACCTCTACTCCTTAATTTTTATCCTCTATCCTTAGAATACATTGCCACTACTCCTCCATATACTCTACATCTATGATCCCAGTTTCATGTCAAATGCTCCATCTATCCTCTTGTTTATACAAATTTGGTGAAAGCCTTCGCTAGACAAACTTGATTCGACATATTAAAGGTGGTATACTCACTTAGAGGGCCGACATAAAAAATGGGATCTCGTCCTAACTTTTACATAAAAGATATCATTATTAATCATAATCTCCCTACTTTTTAATTGATGGTAATGTTACCCACCAAAAGTGGGTGAACGCATATGAGAATTTTTTCCTAGTTATCTCTTCAATTGACATCGGCTGCCCCTGACAACCACCATTGTAGCTGATATATTGTGCCATTTTATCTCTTATCCCTGCATAAATCATATATCCCCTTTCCCATATGTTGAGAGCATATGTTATAAGGTGGGAAATCCAACCCAAAAGGCATGTTTTTCATTGTGCAATCAGGTGCTTGTGCTTATTTTTCCTTGGGCATCTTGGGCATGGATTATTGGGTGACTTGGAAGAAGGAAGGGCTTTGAACATGGTATTGTTATCTTGCCTTAAATGGGTGGTTAATCCTCAATCCTAGGCTTGTGGAATATACCCTATTGAGATTTGGTTTTAGGAAGGGAACTACTTGGCAAACCTCGATTTTGGTAGCATTTCCCCATTTTTCTGTTCCACATTTTTCATTCCCCTCTGCACATTATAAGACCTATTCCATATTTTTCCTTCTCAAAGTTGACAATGCACCGACACATCCCTCCCCTTGTTCACATTTCTGGGTTGAGCCTGGAAATGTTGCCCCCAAATGTTGATGCAACTCAAAGAAAATTAAAATCATATCATGGCCATAAGCAAGAAACAAAAGAAAAAAAAATATTATGAAATGGAAAAGATGGCCATGACATTTAATATAGCACGCGGGAAAAATTCAAACATGAACTCTACCCATTTATCATGCCCACTGCCCTAGTTCCCAAGGCCCCATGAGTGAAACCACATCATTAAGGAACCCATGCACGTCCCAACCCCAAGTGGGCGATGACATGCCCCACCTTAAGGGGAAAATAATTGCTTTACATCATACACAACATGCCCTAACTTCCTGGAGCCCAAAAGATGCTTTAACTTACCGATGAAAAAATTCTACTACTTCTACTTCAACTTCACAAGGGTACCCACTAAACATGTTTCACCATGAGCTCCACTGGTGTGCATTCCCTCCTGAGTCAACATCCTCCTAACTAGCTACTACGTCACCACATCTAGTAAGCACTCAACATGTATACCTCTCTCATTGCTTGCATTACTTCATTTAATGTGACTTTACCCACCTTGTCATAGTGGCTGAGGATGACCTCCATCTCAGTTTTGGGGGGGGAAATTTCACATTGTGCTATCATAGAATATACCATGAATAATAGGACTTAGCATGATGGGAATCAATTTTGGTATATGTATCACCACTTCCAATGCCATCCATTATTTACCACCTTTATCCGTCATTACTTCACTTTAATTTCTCTAAATATGTTTATATATCCAAACTCACATGCTAATTATGGAACTTTTTGTACTTTAAACACCCAAATGCAACTAACTATGCCAAATTCTACAAAATTGACATTCTTCTCTCAATGAGTGATTGTATGTCACAATTGTTGACACTGTAACAACAACTATATGAACAACTGAAGCTATGGGGGGAGATATTGTGTCTCATGACCCAAATCAACTGGGCCATTGGATAACTATCCAAGGGTCTATAGGATTTCCTAGAATGCAGGATCGTTGTCATCTTTTAACAATTTGAAGGGATTTAATGGGAATATTTCCCTAGAATTTTCACAAAGAAAAAAAATAGGGCTCTAGTATGAGATGAGTTCAAGTCATAGTTAAAAAGGAGATATTTGCTAGAGTGACAACCTTGCCTCGAATAGGGATGCACTTGTTCAACAAGAAGACCCCGATTCTGACATCGAAGGCCAATTTTTTGCAAGAAGGGGATAGATTAGGAAAAAAATGAAGAGGGACAAGCATCCGATTCGAGAGGAAGTATATAATGAATCAAAATAAAAGAGTGAGGATTTTGAGAGGGAGGAAGCGTGACCAATGATAACAAGTGACACTGAAAATTATCCTGCTAGCACACGTGTCCAGGACTCTTGTGTTGATACCCCCAAGGAAGGTCACCCTACTGATACATCTACTAAAGAAACTCATGCTAATAAAGGTCTTCATGCTAACACACTAGTCAACATAACTAGTGTACATTAAAGATTTCAAAATTTGGGGCCTACACTATAATATAGGAACAACCCCTACATACAAGAATCAAGAAAAGGTCATTGAAAAGGCTTGTAGGTGGATTATTTTTGAAAAAGAAGGTTAAGAATACTGTAAAAACATTGCGTACTCAATTATTCAAAACAATAGCTGATGTGGATGATCTGAAGGAACAACCCAACAAAGAGAAAGAGAAGGAATCATAGTAGAAAAAGGATGACAACTCTCATTATGGTAAGTTTGAATTTGATCCCCTGTTTAAACAAGTTGATATCTTAAAGAAAGAAAATGATGAATTGAGAAAACACATTGCAATGTTAAAAGAGAAAATTAAAACAAATAAACCATCAAGTTTAGAAACCTTAGCTGAGGCTATTGAAATGATGAATGCATCTTCTCCGGCCCCCTCCCTTGAAACTGAGAATACTGAGAAATGGATTTACAAAGTTTGTGGGGAAGTTCTTTATGAAGTTGAGTATACACATGGAGAGGTACAATAGCCATAGTATATCTTAGTGGGAGTGCAAACAGAGTTTGAGGAGGAGGATATGGAGTCACAAATTTCTACACAAAACCTACTAAAGGCAAGACTATCACACAAGAACTAGTAGTTGAGGTAGAGTAGCTTGTGGACAATCAACACGATGGTACACAAGGACCTACTGGTGATGTTTTTGTCACACAAGAACTAGTAGTTGAGGTATAACGATGTGAGGAGAATCAAATTGTTGGTACACAGGAACTTTCTCACAATGATACTAATACATAAGAACTAGTAGTTGAGGCATTACAACCTGCAAATGATGAAATGAAGAATGAAGCCTAGGAGGATTAAAAAAAACATATTAAGGACAATACTATAACATTAGTTGAGACAATGTGGCCTAAAATTGAAAAGGATGATCATTTAGATACAATTTTTTAGTTGTAGAATTGAGGAAGTGGACACAATTAGCTATATCATTACAAAAAGGGTTAGTCCTAGTGAGAAAGCACATGAGTATTATTCATAATATTAAAGAGGTTTGGGATGAATAATTAATGATATAGAGACTTAGATGGGTAAGGTGAAGGAGGAAAGGGAGAAAGAAAAGACACAAGTATTGGAACTGCAAGAAAAAGTCTAGTAGTTTACAGGAGGAAAAAGAGAAAATGTATAACCTTGTACATGAAATATTGAGCTGTAGAAAGCCCTCTCCTTCTTACCCCTTATTTATTTAGGAGAAACTTTTTCTTTCTCAATTGACAACTACTAAAGAAAGGAGGCCATACAAGATAACCACCATTATGTATTTTCTTGAGGTATTCAAGCAAAGTAACTTTGCAGAACAACATTTATTGTGTGAATTGTATCTGCATGAGTTTTTCTGTTATGAAAAAAATTAATTTAATCTCTCACCTTATCCAGGAGATATCTAGCTAAGTGTGTTTACCTCGTTTTTACAGAATTAGTTAGGTTGGAAATTAGCACATAAAGTGGTAACAACAATCTAAGATAATAGAATGTTGTGGATCTAAGAAGAACTAGATTCTACAACATATCTGGTGAGAACATATGGAAACTTTCTACAACTTGAAGACATAATGACTAAATTAAGTGAGGTCCGTAGAAATTTTTTAGACCTCTATTCTAGGAGCATTGAATAATTAAGACAAATTGCAAGAGATAGTAGAAATCTAAGATGGGAAGTGTGTGACAAGAAGCAGAAGGATGAAGATCCATATTGCTTCCAAAACTTT
Source organism: Pinus tabuliformis (assembly GCA_031772625.1). NCBI lineage: Eukaryota > Viridiplantae > Streptophyta > Pinopsida > Pinales > Pinaceae > Pinus > Pinus tabuliformis. Next base: position 312,346,080 of record CM062808.1, on the reverse strand, counting down.
ATACATGCTCTTTCAAGAATACCTGTGTATGTTAATTGTATCAAATGATATGGGTGCAATTGGCTTGGGTTGAAGTTTTGATTTCCTTTGATTTGGCTTCCAACGCTCAAGTATCAACTTTATTTTCAATTGAAGCCTCAAGAGGCAGAGACTTGGTGGTTGAATTTGATTGATTTTGAGGGATACAAGGCTATCGTTGATGATACAAAAAAATCCTATAATTTTACTGATTTGGATTCACAACATGCATTGAAGGCTGTATAAGGGGTCTACATGACGACATGCAATTACTTTAGTATGGGGGAGATGTTGGGTCTACAAATTGACTTCTTTCTCACCATCATTTTCTTACTTTTTCGACCACTTTTACCCTTACAACTACATCCTTTTACTCCATTGATTACCTTTTTGACCAATGTATGTCATCCTTTCATCTCATCTTAACTTATGTAGTTTTACCTGTATATTGATGAGAGGATAACTATTGTTTGAATGACTTACTTAACGCAGTTGAATCCCAAAAATAATATTTAGGATAACTATTGTTCGGCAACTTTACTGACAAAATGACAAGAAGGATGTTTAAAGGATGACTTAGCTTGTTAGGATGCTACTACTCTATTTTTCCCATAAAATGCATTGTCACTCTTTCAGCATTTTGAAACATTGTAACACCAGGCTAGGATCTGTTATTATTGCGATGTTTCTACTCTATTTCTTGTTAATGAACTCTCTCAATATGGACGCTGCTAGTCAGCCATGTCAATCGTGATGTAATGAACATAGTTCGTACTCACAAGTTAAATACTCTAGAATATTTGGAATATGAATATCTCCATTGAGGATATATATATATATATATATATATATATATATATAGATATATACGAGAATATGATATTGATATTACAAATGAGGGCCCACTTATATATCTAGGTAGGCACCCCTTCATGAATAATGATCTCCTTAAGATACACCCCTTCTATACTAACCATTATTATGATGTTATTATTATTTACATATTATATTCATAACATTGACTTCCTCTTCATAACACTTTAGATCCTCAAATCTTATTGTTGATAAGGCATGTTATTTGTTTCTTTAATTTGTAATATATTCACATTTTTTGGAATTCTTGGAGCTACCATCCTTGATAATACAAGATGATAGGATCCTCTGAGTGATAAACAAAATTGTCGAGCTGAGAAAGGATTTAACCATCCTAAATCAATATTTTGTGGAATCTTGCAGTTGCTGGATACTTCAGATGAATATTTATTATAATACTAAATTATGCTAATATCGGTAGCCTTTGGAACATAAGTTAGTTATTTCTATTCTGAGCGATAAATATACACACACCGAATAAGATGTTTTCTCTTATGATTTGGATGTCGATAATGAGTTATTGTGATTTGATTTTCCCTTATCATGTGTGTGACAATTTCTTGATTTACCTTAGGTACTAATGTTGTTGAGTTGGTTACATAATCTGCACTTATATTTTTCATCATTTGAACTGCAACACCTAAATCTATTTTTATTTCAACTCGCTTGTCATCTTCTTGAGTTGTGATATTGAATGGATCTATATTCATTCATCTTTATTCAAATTGGATTGTTTCATATTTAGATTATGATATTTCTTTCATAACAAGTTCTTGTAATTTGTTTTTCAATGATTTATTATCATCCCTAAGTTTCTTAATCTAAGTAAGCAGATTTGGTTATGGTTTTTTAAACGTGAAAGTTCTTCAACTTATTTTTGCCACTAATTCTTTTCATTTTTTAAATCTCTGATTTTTTATAATAACTTTTGATTAAAGTTTTTTAAGCACACATTTTCTTCTTCTTTCTCTAATAGACTTTCATTGGGTTCTTCTCGAAACTTTCCTTTTCTTGTTCTAATTTGTGCTTCATAGTTTTTCACTTTTTGACTTGTGCAAGTAGTTTTTGATTATGATCATTCAAACAAGAATTTTCTTCGTCTTTATTAGATATGACTTCTTCAAGCTTCTTTTGCTTCTTTGATATTGTTTCTTGATTCTATTGAAGCATCAGTTTCAAAATATCCTTCGAGTCTTCTGATGAAGGAATTATCGATTCTAACTTCTTTGTTATGTCTTGGAATGTGATCATCTTCTTCCTATAAGGAAACCTCTAAATTTTTTTCTCCATGTTTAACAAGAACATACCCAATTCTTTAAACCAAGGTAACCCAAAAATTATGTCAATATCTTCATTAAACATAGTTGCTACACCAAATTGAGATAAACACTCGTATTCATCAATTATTACTTGCAAGTTTGTAACCTTGTATTCTACTTCAAAATAATAGGATTCATTATTCTCAATTATATCTGATCTTGGAACTAATAATTGATTTCTTAAATTAACATTAATGTAATTTTCCTCACAGTTTTTATTGATAATAATATTAATTCTTTTTCCTTGAATATTCCCTTCTAATGTACATAGCCTATAACATGAGATTATGCCAACATCACAAGAGAATATTTATTCCCTCATTTTCAAGTTTTCCCTCTTTTTACTTTGTGTTGAACTTGTGGTTATTTTTACACCACCTTTTTTATACATTTTCTTTTATACGCTTTAATATCTTATTATAAGCTACTTTCCCCCTTTTTTTTAAATTATACTAAAATAGCATTTTAATACAATTTTAAAAAGTAACTTTTTTTCTTTTTTTAATATTCAAAAGATATATATATATATATATATATATATATATATATATATATATATATATATATATATATATATGACTTTGTTGTTACTTCTTTAAACCGAGAAAATTAAAATGAACAGACGTGACTACACATATGGGTCACACCAAAATAAATAAATGATGATGATTAATTTATATGGTTTGTATGAGTTGATTTGAAATGTGAAGACTACAACTGGTATAATACCAGATGATGTGGGAGGGTAGCAGCAGCTGCAAACAGAGCTGGTAACTGCAATAGGAAAGTGATTTGGATGGAAACTTTGGCTGCAAAATGCGATTGGTGGCGATGGCAGAGCTGCGATGGGCGTGACATGTTGGCCGATGGTAATGACCGTTGCGGGGCTTTTGGTGGTGGACATTATGGACAACGACTGCATGGTTTTTCGGCCTGGTGAGATTTTATCTTTGAGTTTTGATTTTTGATTTATTTACCTATTTTTTGTTTTATTATATTTTAACCCTTTTTTGTTTTATTTCTTTTTTAAATAATCTCTTTTTATTTTTACTTTATTTTTTCTTTCTCTCTCTATATGAATTTTTTTTAGTTTTATTTATTTTTTATTTTTTTAAATGGCCAAAGACATGAAGATAGAAAAGGTAACCTCCAAATATTTGTGTGGCTAAAAAGAATCAATAAAAAAATAACAAACTTAATGAAGAACTAATGGCCAATGGCTGGGATCAGAGAAAGAGGCTCTGATACCAATGTAACAAACAAAGTTGGAATATGCTATGATAACAATGTAACGAACATAGTTCATACTCACAATTTAAATGTACTGACCCATCTCAAAGTATGGGCAAAATATGATTATTAGCATGCATATGAGGCATGCATATGATATCTACATACACATTTGCACTAGTATATATACTAGTTGATTATGTAGAATGTCTAAGTGTAGGATAAATGAGTTATTTACTAAAAACATTAATTAAATACTGAATTATCAAAGGATGTAATCAATGTATTAGGTTAAGATTCATTAATAAAATGTAATTAAAATAATAAACTATTATTACAATTAGACAAGATTAAACATTCATTATTTAATAAAGCCATTTAATATTTATGTATATTTAACTCCAAAAGGCAATTAGGCATAAAAATTGAGTCACCGAATCAAGTAATAATTAAAGACATTTAATGCTTATATATATATATATATATATATATATATATATATATATATATATATATATATATATATATATATATATATATATATATATATATATAATACCAAGGCCAGTTAACCGACTCAAAAAATAATTAGATCATTCAATTGAAAAGACAAATGACTAACTCAAATATTAAAATATATATAATTTTATGGAGATGCGGTGGGGGTGTTTCTTTGGAGGGAAGAAACCTTCCCTTTATAACCAAATATAAGGGGTGAAGAAGGGGGTTGGAATTTTAGGATATGAAGATTGATAAATTACAGAGGTGAGACTCTAACAAGAAGAATTTGAGGGCCGAGCCTTTGGGCTCAACACTGTAAACCTACGAGACTTTGGCACTGTTCCTAGAGTTTTGGGCACAGGGGTTGAAAGAATTCATCCTTGAAGTCTTTTGGGTCTGGGATCTAGAGAGGTTGATCCCAGATAGACAGGGAGGAATCAGTTGATTTGGTAGTGGAAACACAAGAAACATTATCCATGGATCATCATCATATGGGAACACCAGGTATGCACATACATTCAAATTGGTATGTTTAATTGTGAATTCAAAATAAAATAATATGTTGTTTTAAATAATTAAATAAGCGATATATTTTACATAATATTTCACGTATAATGATGCTGCTAGAATCAAAATTATAATGGTAAGCCCTACATTAAATTCTCTAAAACACTTGGAATATCAAGATTTCCATTGAGGATACAATTATATATATATATATATATATATATATATATATATATATATATATATATATATATATATATAGATATATATATATATATATATATAATTTATGAATGGAAATATGATATTGATGTTATAAATGAGGGCTTGCTTATATATCTATCATGGAAAATTTTAGGGGCGAATTTTCGCCCTTGGGCGAAATTAAGGGGTTTTAAATTTTTATTGGGCAAATATTTTGTATCATAGTGCATTGTTACAAATCGCCTCAAATTTATTTTATAAAAAATTAGGTATGGAGGTTATCCCACCTTATTTTAAGGGAGAGGGTAAAAAAAGTAAATTTAGCCTTGAAATTAGGAGTTATAACCTTACTTTCGCCCTAATTTTCAAAAATAGGTACTTATGATAGTTATTTCACCCTCCCCATTCAGTGTAAAAATGTTTTTTTCTTTCATTTGCCTGTATTTCATGGTATTGAGATTAATTTCGAGAAAATGACCCTCAATTTTTGGAACAAATGGTCACAAAAGAATAATTCATTTTTATTTAAAAATTCACGTCTCTTATTTTCATATCTATTTAAAGATTGAATAGTGCTCTTCCCATCTTCCAAGTTTGCATCTGTTTAGTCATAATCATATACGAGGGTTGTTCGCAAAGTTTTAGAAGTTGAACTAAGAAGTCGAGATTGAGAATAGTGGTACATGGTTGTTTGCAAAGTAGTGAAATTTAAATTAATAAGTCAAGAATCAACGTACAATGGTACATGTAAGTTTGTGTTTTAATGGATTTTTGGTATATATAATTATTAATTTTCTGATATACTTGTCATTTTCAAATATTATTTAGATAATATATTTTTGAATTTTCAATCCTGTTAAAATAATTGATGTTTAATTCTTGCTTTTCAGCTTCCACCCATCGTTAAGTCAACATCTGTGAAAAATTAAAAAATCTCTATTCCAAAAAAGTAATCCCTTACGTTCTAAAATCAATACAACCCAAATTCCATCGTTTATTTTGTTACTTATCCTTTATCTTCAATGTACACTCTATGTAAATTACGTTTCTATGAAGAAATGATAAATTATTTGTTACTATTTGAATACCAAGGTGCCGACAGTTTGAAAAACTCTACCAGAAGACCATTTGTTGGAAGACACTCTATTAAAAATCAAATTTCTCTAAAATTGTTTAAATTTTATCGATTACATTTCTACTAGGAATTGATAAAGTAGATGTTGTTATTCTTGGAATAGTAAGGTGCTGGCTGTTTGAAAAATTTAGCTCTAACACGAATGAATGGATGTTTGAAGACATCTTATTAAAAAAAAGGCAGATATATTTAAAATAGATGTATTATCAAAACAAGAACTGTTGAATGGATGTCTAAAGACATCTTATTAAAAAAAACCAAGATGAAGATGGAGGAGATATTTTGAGTGATTTTATATGCATAGATGCAATGCAATTTTTATTTACTAGGTTCCCATAGACATCAACAATCATTGAAATCCTATTCATATATATGGTAGCCATGAAGAGGAGAGAGATTTAACATTTTGAAGACATTAAAAAAAATTTGAAGGCATTAAAAAATTACATGTGGTATATATATATAAGTTAAAAATCTATTAGGTTTCTAGAGGGATTAAATCTGTTCTACACAAATGTTTTAGTCATTTTTTTCACTGTAAATTTTGAAGACATTGAATCCATTTTATTCATTCAAAAATATAATTTAAACAATGAAAAATTACACTTGATATATATATATATATATATATATATATATATATATATATATATATATATATATATATATATATATATATATATATATAGATATATATATATATATAAGGTTTCTAAAGAGATTAAATCTGTTGTGTGCAATTTTTTTAGTCAAAATTTTCACTGTAAATAAAAAATGTGGGCTATAAAAAAAATGAATATACATGTTATACTCTTACTGTCAACCATAAATAAAATATTTCAATGTCCATATGAACTATCATAATCTTATACCAATTTTATAGAGAAATAAAGTAACTAAAAATAATAATAAAAAGGTTATACTTTTGAGTACAACAAATTGTATAATTCTTATACTTTCTAAAAACTATTTCTGTACTTGAATTAAAAAACTTTTTAAAAATATTTTAATACATGACTCAAATAATGTTTTTAAATATGCATGTCGAATAATTTATTTCAATCTCAACTTCATGCATATGTAAATGACTGATTATTTTATTGTTGATCATAATAAAATATTTCAATGTTGTAAGAGGAGTAATTAAAAGTAAAAAAGTTCAACGAGATATGTATTTTATTTAATTATTAATATCAAATTAAAATGCAACATTTAAAAATATATAATTAATAATAAAATATTCAATGTGACTATTAAATAAAATATTTTAATATGGAGGGTTAATTAATACTGAAATGTATTAAAAATATATTAATAACAAAAAACTCATTTTAATGTGGAAAATGTATTCCATAGATAAAATATTTCAATAAAATATATTTAAATGTGTATATATTATATATGATTAAAAAAAACTATATATTTATTATATAAAGCAATTTTTTTGGTCAACTTTGTTTGAAATCAAGTAAATATGTGTTAGAATTGCAAGTTTAAGCTACGTAGTTTACACAATCCAAAAATATAATTTAAACAATGACAAATTACAGGCGGTGTGTGTGTATTACAAATTTATTAGGTTTCGAGATCTGTTGTGTGAAAATTTTTTAGTCAAAATGTTCACTGTAAAAGAGGTTTTCCTTGGAGCTACAAGATTGTCTTGCTCCCCCAAAAAAATCCTATATACTCTCTCTCCAAGATTGAAATCCAATCTAAACCAACACAAACATGTACATGTACACTGATTTGATCATATGTAAAACAATTTTGTTGTTAGTTCCAAGTACTGCAATTAAATTTCTAATTAAAGAGTTGATCCTCATATCCCACAGATGAAAACATACATGCAAACAAAACAATCACCATGATCACTCTCAATAAGAATTTGAGGCATTGTACATATGTATTTTTATCTAAAATGCTAAAGAAGCACTTGGAGAAAGAAAAATATTCATGGATAGCCTCGTGTTTAAAACCCTGGGGTATAGAGGAACTATGTCTTTTGGAATTTTCCCTTACACAATTATATTTTATATCTAAATTTTTGTTACATTAATTTTAACCAATTTTTTTATTATTGAAAATGGTCTATATTTGTTTTACCTCTAGTTTGGTGCATAACAAGTGAGTTCTTATTTTAATATAAAAAAATTACAAGGTAAATGAGTATGATTAAGTAGATGAGGCATAATATATACCTCTAGTTTCATGCATAACATTAGCAAAGAAAGCATATGTTCCATCAGCAGTTCGTTATTCCCTAATGGTATCTTGTAACCAAAATATCTATTCACATAACATGTTCATCACAAGCTATAACGTTATGGATGTTTACTCATACACTCACATCCAAAACTAAATAGAGATAATGATACTTAGTAAAAATGTTGTACCATCATATAAAATTCCATTTACAAAAATTACATTGGCACATATAGCATTGATTTCCCATTATGAAGAAATAGTAAACCTATAGCAATATTCAACATTCAACATTTAATTACTAAAATACTCCAGCAAAGTGCATTGTATTAATCAATTGAATAAACAAACTAAGGGAAAAACTTATCTATTTGAAAGTTGAAGGTCAACGTTAACTTAGGTAGATAAATGTTCCACCCAACCATACACTCTATTGTGCTTATTATTTTTATACTAGGCCACCCCAATTGAGGCTATGATACCACTAAGGAAAATTAGAACATTTTTATGGAAATCATTCTATCTCAGGACAAAAAATTACCTATCCCATTGTCTCACCACTAATTTTTTTTCTTGGAACAACACAACTATTTTCGTGACACATTGCTTTCCTTATATAGGAAAAGGAGAATGCCTTCCTTATCTACTCAATATTCCCTAAAAAGTCTCTGATCTCTCCCTTTATGTGTGCATAGAGGGTCTAGATACTATTCATTAACTCCAACAAGATTTACTTAGTTCTTGACGTTTTTCAAGTTTTAAAGGCTTCCTTGCTTGGTCTTTCAACCCACACTATGCTTTCATCCTTAGATTCTGTCCATGTCTTCTCCATCACATAGCTTGATATATTTCCTGGATCCCTTTCCAACCTAATTTTTGAATCTCTCTATGTTCTCCCTCTCTAGAATTCACTTCTTTCCCAAGGAATTAGCTTCTAACCATTTGAATCTCTTCCTTATCTATTTTCATAATCTATACATATTTATGTAGTTCTCATCACATGAATTCAAAATGGTCTCTATCATTCCTTGATCAGCCTCCTAGTATGAATCAATACCTCTAAAACTACTTTCATGGATGCTAGCATCAACCAAGAGGGAATGAATTTACCTCTCCCTCTATTTATTTCTCTCTTATAACCTACTTCTATTCCCTAATATTTTCCTTCTATATTGTGTCTAGCCCCATTCATCTCTCTTCAATATTCTTTGCATGAGTTCATAATCGTCCCACACTATTCATGTGAATGTAAAATGGCCTCCACCATTCACCTTAGAACCAAAATTAATTATGTAATTTAGGTGATCATTGTATTATACTATGTTGCTGGTCTTAGTCTAACAATGACCAATAATGTATCATTCCTTCTTCCCTACAGCTATTCACATACATGCCTCTAAGACTACATGAATCATTGCCTCTCTACAATGAATTTCCTACATCCAATCGTGATTTTGTTCCCTCCCCATCAACCACATGTGTGGGGGGTATAATTATGAATGAATGAATAAAAAAATTAACTCCTCCACAACACCCCACGAGACCTCATTTCCCCCCTTATTGTGGGGACATTATTTTTTTCAAAGAAAATGTGAGAAAATCTAGGTTGTACCACTCCTCTCACAATTCCCATGATGAAGGTACTTATCGCCTCTATTTCATAATTGTGGAAGGTGTACATCTCCACAAACACCACATGCGTTCCATGATTGGTAGTTAAGGTTTCTAGATTTTTAGTAAGGAACATGGTGATGAAGGAAACAAAGTAAAGTTTGGAAAACTAGAAAACTAAGGATTATTTGACATGTAGAACCCACTAGTACCCTCTCACCTTTCCCATCTCCTGCTATCATAACACCTTTTTTATGTGCTCCTATCTTATGTAGCTTTATTATTTTATTAAGTTCAAGAAAGATAATACTTACATTATTCAATGTACCATAAAATTTCTTCCTCGTGGTGTAAATAAAGCATGGTAATTAAAATATACATGCTAAACAAAATTGAACATTTAATCATAATTAAGTATAGTTAATAAATGGGATTCAATACTAGGACATTCTATCATATCCCCCTTCAAATAACACAATCATAAATATTATCTTCTCATTAACAACCCTTCTTTTCCTCATTCTTCAGTTGTATTTGTAGTGCCATCCCATTCACTATCTTGGTATACCACCAGACTTCAACATTCCAACATATGCCTACATTAGTAATCAAGTAAGCATACATATTATATCAATTATCAAGAAACACTTACCTTATGCACAAGATTTCTCAATTCCATCATGTAAGAATCTATTCAAATATAAGTATGCATTTCTTATTTAATACTTATCTCTGTGGATATGCATCTATCCCATATAATGGATTCCATAGGAAATAATTAATTTCATTATCATTTCTAACTCACCCACAAGATTCGAGCCACCATCCCACGTGAACATTTAAGTTTACTCCTCATTGATACACTCACCCTCTAGGCTTATATGTCCCCTTCTCTACTAAACAATCCCTTAGGTGATCCATATTTTCATGGATTTCTTGTGTAAGGAGAGATCTAACTTACTACTAGATATCCACTAGTAGTATATAACATGTGGCAATCACAGGGTTCCTTTGTCCTAACAATGACCTTTGTTTGAGGGTTTCCATATTCAATATCATACACATATGATTACCATAGATATATTCATAATAATACAACTTATAAATTCGAAGTCTAATTCATAAAGAATATCATATTTCATAAGTATGAGATTCCTTCTCATAGTGTTTGGCTCTTGTGTGTTGTAGCACCTAATCTTTCTTACAAAATTACACTCATTTTCATATTTTATACCATTCTACCTACAACCTAAACTTTTCAATCAACCAAATAAAAGTGAGTATGTATGCATATAATCCTTTCTTTCAATATTTACTACCATCCATGAGGTGTTCTCAAAATAATATTAACAAACTAATAATTCAATCATTTTTAGTTGTTAATCATACTCAATGAAATGGAACTATGATTCAATGTACATGGGTTACTTAACATACCTACTATTACAAGATGAAACTAAATATTTATTCCAATAAACCAATGTGCCAATACTCATGATCACATATACTCAATCTATATTTGCCGCTTGACATCAAAATACTACATTTCTATACCATGTATTCCACCACCATCAATTGGAAGGTCTAGTGAACACTGTTGGCATTTTGGCACAGGTGTGGCGCTATGATACTGGTGTTGTCCTTGATGGAAACTCTCTTTGATGACAGATCTCCGTTCAGATTACAGAATGAAGAAAAATCTCATATATGCAGGTTAATTAAGTCGAAGTTGTGTATACACGCTAGTGATCTGCATACTAAGTCGCGTATGCGCAGGAGAGCTATATACGAAGGAGCGTATACACGCAGATGCATGAACAGAAAAGGGCGTATATGTTGGGAAACTTCCTTTTGGTCCGTGGTAGTTAGTCCTCGGTACTTGAGCCTATGTCTTTTGACCAAAGTATCTCGACAGACGTGCTGATCCCTAGTTTTTAAGTTGATGGTATTGGATCTCTATGGTTTTGGCTCTTGGTATTGAGCAAGGCCTAAGGCTATATAAGGAGAAGAAGATCATTAGGCAAAGATCATCTTTTGAAAAGGCTTGAATATCTGAAAAAGAAAGAGATCTGGTATGCAGGTTCTGGGTTGCTTGATCTAAGCTAAGGAGAGATCACTTCGGTTGATGGAAGACTAGATCTAAGGATAGATCGGGATCTAATGATTTGAAATGCACTATTATGATATGGTTGATTATGCGTATTTCTAGATCTGCATACTGACGCAATGTTATGTTCTGGGTCTAACTGATGTCTGGTACAGCTGCAAGTTGAGAGAATTTATTTTTAGATCTGTACGCAGGTTGTCTTCGGTAAAAGCGCGTGTATACGCGGGTTGCTCTCATTGAAGTAGCGTATATCTTTTGAAGCTTGATTTTTGGGTTTACAGTTGGGTCTGACTGTTATTGCAGAGTTCTGTAGTCTGCTCTGTGTTCTGGTAACTGGTGATTGACAGGGTTTCAGTGGTTCAGTGATTGATGATGCTAGTATTGGATGTTTTGTGCTTCAATGATCTATTGTGAAAGTTGAATGAATTGTGGTCTTCAGATTGTAATGTTGTGCTTCAGGAATATCCAGTCTGAAAATGTATGAAAGGTGGTACCTGAAAGAAAGAAGATTGTAGGCCAGCACCTACGTACTAGTATCTTGGCTAGTACAAGAGCAAAGGGGGTTGGAGCTCCCTTCCAAGGAAGTTTGGAGAACGAGAGAAGGTTGTAGCCTTCTGCAGGTTGTAGCCTGCGTACTGGTATAAGGCTGCACCAGTACAAAAATATTGTAAACTGAAGTTTCATATTAAAGAAAGATAGAGACGACTTGCAGCAGGTGGTTTTCACCCACATTGGGTTTCCACCTTATATCATGGTGTTCATGTGTGTGGTTTTTGTGTGATCTGTTCTACTGCATCTGTTTATTCTTAATATGGTGAATAATGTCCTTATGCACTTAACTGAAGATAAACTAACTGAATTATAAGATTTCTGGTTATACGCTGTTTTATTTATACACAGTTGCGTGTACACGCCGGTTCACTTAACGAAAGTAGCGTATATGTTTCTGAGCATTGAAAAAGTTTTATAGTTCTGATAATACTGATTCACCCCCCCTCTCAGTATTATTTCCAACAATTGGTATCGGAGCAGGTCCTTCAGAGAAGCTTGACCGCTTGAAGGTAGATCGTTCATCATGAGCAACTACGAGAAAGAAGCATCAATCAGGCCACCGGTTTTTGATGCGACAAACTTCAATTATTGGAAGGTAAGAGTTACTGCATATCTTCAATCTCTTGGTACAGAAGTTTGGAACATCGTAGAGACAGGCTACACTTTTCCTTCAGCTACTCCTACAGATGCAGCCGAGAAAAAGAAATATGAAACAAATGCGAAAGCAGTCAATACTCTATTGGGATGCATCTCTCAATCAGAATTCATGAAGGTAATGCACTATAAATCTGCAAAAGAAATATGGGATAAAATGGTCACGAGCTATGAAGGAGACGATCAGGTAAAGCGTGGTAAACTTCAAACTCTCAGGATTAAGTATGAGACTCTCAGAATGTATAATGATGAAAGTGTGGCTAACTACTTCCTTAGGGTAGATGAGATTGTCAATTGCATGCATAACTTGGGTGAAGAAATAAAAGAGGCTATTGTGGTTGAAAAGATTCTAAGATCTTTGTCCCCCAAGTTTGAATCTAAAGTGTCTGCCATAGAAGAAAAGGAAAATTTTCAAATTCTTACTATGTCTCAGCTTCACGGAATTCTAACCGCTTATGAAATGAGAAAGGGAGGTCCATCAGACAGAAGAGAAGCTACCTTCAAGGCTTCAGGAAAAGAAGATTATTATGAAGCAAGTCACCTGCCAGAAGATGAAGAAGAGGAATCAAATTTTGTCAGAAATCTTCAAAGGGGTTCTGGAAGGTTCAGAGGTAAGTTACCTTTTAAATGCTTTGCTTGTGGAAGAGTAGGTCATTATGCTGCCAAATGTCCTCACAAAGATAAGAATGACAAGGGAAAGGAACCTGTTAAATGGAACAAGAAACAATATGAAAAGAAGAAAAGCTATTACACTCATGAAGATAGTGATGGACTTTCAAATAGTGATGAAGATGAACAAGGTAATAGAGATAAACTTTTAATGGCTTTTGAAGATGATGACTACATGGATGCTATAGATGTAGAAGGCTTTTATGAAGAAATGAAAGATCTCAAAGTTTGTTTAGAAGAGAAGAGTGCTATTATTGATTCTCTACAATGTCAACTAGCTGAAAAGGAAAAACATCTTGAAAAATTGGAATGTGAGATTGTTCGTCTTAGAAAGGAGATTGAGAAAACCAAAGCAATTAATCTTAAGTTTGTTAAAGGATCTGAAACCTTGGATGAGATTATCAATGTGCAGTGATCTCCTCTGATCAAGACAGGTCTTGGATATAATGGAGAAACATCTCAAGCCTCTACCTCTAAAAGTTATCTTGATGCAGCAAGGAGAAGCGAGCAAAGGCCAAATAAAAGTCATCAGGTGAATCAGGGACAGTTTACCTCAAGAAAAAATAAAGACCATCAAGAAATTCGGGGACAAACTGCCTTAAGGACAAACAGAAGCTACAATCAGCCACAGGTAAAATCTTCCCAATTTGCTCCAAGAATGAATAGAAGCTACAATCGGTTGGATGATAGATCTGATTATCGCAGAAGTTTATTTAATGGCCAATGATTTTCTTGCCATAACTTCGGTCACAAAGCAGCTCAATGTGTTGCCTACAAAACAATCATGACTAGAGAAGCTCAAAAGCAAGGGAGAATGACTGGCACCATGAAAAGGACTTATAACAACTTTTCGGTTCTTGAAAATGAAGTTGAATGCTCTATTTGTAATAACTTTGGTCATGAAGACTCTGAATGCAGGAGCAGGTTCCGGAAGACAACTCAGAAGGAACAAACCTCAAATGTTAGAACATGGAGAATAAAAGAATCACAACCAGAAAGATGTGGGATAGCCTTTTATGCAGAAGGTCAAGAAAGTCTATGGTACATTGACAGCGGATGTTCGAAGCATATGACAGGGGACAAAGAAAAGCTTGAGTCATATACCGCATTAGAAAAGGGGAAGAAAGTTTCTTTTGGGAACGATATCTCTGCAGCCATAAAAGGAAAAGGTGTTTCTCCGTTGAAAGAGAAGGTCAAAGCAGGAAATGTTTTATATGTTGATGGATTGAAGCATAATATTTTGAGTGTCAGTCAGATGTGCGATCAAGGAACTGAGGTAATATTTAGATCAAATGGATGTTGTGTTCGCGATCTTGATACAGGTAAAACAGTGATCAAAGGAAGAAGGACTCCAAATAATCTATATATCTTTGAGGAAAGACAACAATGCTACTTAAGCAAGGATGATGAACATTGGCTATGGCATCGGAGGTTGGGGCATCTAAGCTTTTCACAAATAAGGAAAGCATGCAAATATCAGGCAGTTCGTGGTCTTCCAGATATCAAAATTCCAGACAATACCATATGCAAATCTTGTCAGTTTGGAAAGCAAACCAGAACTAACTTTCCAGAGAAGGAAGGATCAGCTAGCATGCCTCTCGAGCTAGTCCATACAGATTTATGTGGTCCATTTAGGAAGAGGACACCTCGAGGAGAAGAATATCTGATATTATTCATTGATGATTTCTCCATATTTGTTTGGTTAGGGCTCATGAAGCACAAAGATGAAGCATTCGAAAAATTCAAATCCTTCAAAGCCTTGGTTGAAAATGAATCAGGACACAAAATTAAGTGCCTCAGATCTGACAGAGGTGGGGAGTTTACCTCAAACGAATTTTTCGATTTCTGTGAAGAACATGGGATAAGAAGAGAATTCTCTACAGCTAGAACTCCTCAGCAAAATGGGGTTGTGGAAAGAATGAACAGAACAATCCAACAAATGGCTCGTGCTATGCTTGATGAATCAGGTACTCCCGCAACCTTCTGGGGAGAAGCTTCACATGCTGCGGTTATTATTCTTAACAAAACAAATGTTCGAGTAAACAGCACTCAAACACCTCATGAGCTCTGGAGTAGTGAGACTCCTTCGGTGAAGCACTTCAAAATATTTGGGAGCAAATGTTATATTAAGAATACTGATGAGCAACTTGGCAAACTTGAACCAAGAGCAGATGAGGGCATTCTTCTTGGTTATTCTCCACATAGCAAAGCATACAAGTGCTACAATAAAAGACTTGGTAGAATTGTTGACAGCATTGATGTAGTGGTTGATGAGAAGGGATATATTCCTAGGCAAGTTCATCATGAAGACATTGAAGAAGATGAAGGCTACCCTCAAAGACGGAATGATGAAGAAGAAGAACCTCAAGAAGAACCAGAGGAGCAGACAAGAATAGAAGAGAAGACTCCATCCAGATATGTTCAAAAGAATCATCCAGAATCTCAGATTGTGGGGCAGAAAGAAGCAGGAGTACAAACAAGAAGGACACTTGCAGAAGCTTCAAGCTATTTGGCATTACTCTCCTCCACTGAACCACAAAATGTGAAAGAGGCATGCAAAGATGAATGTTGGGTCAAAGCAATGGATGAAGAACTTGAGCAGATCGAAAAGAACAAAACTTGGGAATTAGTTCCTAGACCAAAAGATAAGAATGTAATAGGAACAAAATGGGTCTTCAAGAATAAATTGAATGAAAATGGAGAAGTAATTAGGAACAAGGCCAGACTTGTTTGTAAAGGGTATGCACAGCAAGAAGGAATAGATTTTGAAGAGACCTTTGCTCCTGTGGCAAGACTTGAGGCCATCTGAATGTTCCTTGCTCTCTCAAGCTTTCAAAACTTCAAGGTATTTCAAATGGACGTGAAATCAGCCTTTCTGAATGGAGACTTAGAAGAAGAAGTATATATTGAGCAGCCAGATGGTTTCATTCTTGGGAATGATCCAAACCTTGTATGCAGATTGAAAAAGGCTCTCTATGGACTCAAACAAGCTCCAAGGGCTTGGTACTATCGGTTGGACAAATATCTTCACCAACAAGGCTTTTCAAAAGGATCAGCAGATAGCAATCTCTATATAAAAGTTGAAAATAACAAATTGCTAATTCTTGTTGTTTATGTAGATGATATTATCTTTGGCAGCAATGAAGAGACTATGAGTCAAAACTTTGCCTTGGTTATGCAGAAAGAATTCGAAATGTCACTACTTGGAGAATTGACATATTTTCTTGGATTGCAAATCTAACAAAATGAAGGAGGTATCTTCTTGTCTCAAACCAAATACCTCAAGCAGATCTTGAAGAAGTATGGCATGGAAGAGTCAAAGCCAGTATGTACACCCATGGTTACAGGATGCAGCCTCAGTGCAAATGATGAATCAGCAGCAGTTCACCAACCCACTTATAGATCCATGATTGGGAGTTTGCTTTATTTGACAGGTACCCGACCAGATATTACACATGCAGTAGGAATTGTTGGAAGATTTCAAGCCAACCCAAAGGAAACTCATCTTCAGGCAGTCAAAAGAATCTTCAAGTATCTTCAAGGGACCCAAAACTATGGCTTATGGTATCCTAGAAATACAGATCTCACTCTTCATGCTTACACAGATGCAGATTGGGCTGGAAGTGTGGATGATAGGAAAAGCACAAGTGGTGGTGCTTTCTTCATGGGTTCCAGATTAGTATCTTGGTTCAGCAAGAAACAGAGTTCGATTGCCTTATCTACAGCTGAGGCAGAATATGTGGCTGCGGCATCTTGTTGCACACAACTTCTTTGGATGATGCAGACCTTGCAGGACTTTCAAATCACTTGCACTCCACCAGTCTCTATCTTATGTGATAATACAAGTGCAATCAGCATTTCAAAGAATCCAGTCATGCACTCAAAGACCAAGCACATACCAATCAAGTACCATTTTCTTCGGGAACAAGTGCTTGAGCAGAAGGTCAAGTTGGAGTATGTTCCTTCTAAGGAACAAGTTGCTGGTATTCTCACAAAACCACTGCCCAGGGAAACTTTTGAATATCTCATACAAAAGCTGGGAGTAGTTGATGTTTCATCCTGCTGTTAAAGCTTGTCTATTCTACAAAAAAGTTGGTATACGCAATTTACGTAAGGGATATCAGCGTATATACCCCGATTTATGCGGGTAAGTCGCGTGTATGTTGTACGCTTGTTTCAGAAAGTATATCCGCGTACATACGCTGTTTTATGCAGGAGAAATCGCGTATATGGAGTTCTGAACAGCAAGGGCAAACTCTGGTTTGAAAAGGTCTGAGATGGGTATGTCAGAATTCTTCAGGCACAGTTTCAGGGGGTGCAGCAGGCACAGGTTCAGGGGGAGCAGCTTAAAAGTCTCATAAAGCATTGTTGGCATTTAGATGTTTTGGTTGTTGGTTTCAGGAGAAGGAGCTCAGAAAGAAATCCTGGTTGCTGATCTAAAAGATGTTTATTAGATGCTGCTGGTGACTTTCATAAGTCTTGGTCTAGATCTGTTGTCTCTATGTCATGTATCTCTTTTGTGATATCTCTTTTATGGTGTCAAGGTCATGTAACGGCCTATGTTGGTTTCCCCACTATGCCTGGGATGAATGATGTAATATAATTGGCTGTTTCTGATGTGTCCCCTCTTGGTAGGGAGTATGGATGTATGTATTAAGTCTTTTGGTGATAGGAAGGTCCCTTATGGTGTATAAGTCTTGGTTCTCTTTGAAGAACATCGTTTGCAGATCTTGCCTACAGTCAGGGGGAGCATGATTCAGCACAGCCAAGCAGAGGTATCAGCATGTACTCAGGGGGAGCACAGCCCTTTGCCCTTGATGACAAAGGGGGAGAATGATTCTAAGGAGCTTGAGGTTGCCATCAAGTCCAAAGGGGGAGATTGTTGGCATTTTGGCACAGGTGTGGCGCTATGATACTGGTGTTGTCCTTGATGGCAACTCTCTTTGATGACAGATCTCCGTTCAGATTACAGAATGAAGAAAAATCTCATATACGCAGGTTAATTAAGTCGAAGTTGCGTATACACGCTAGTGATCTGCATACTAAGTCGCGTATACGCAGGAGAGCTATATACGAAGGCGCGTATACACGCAGATGCATGAACAGAAAAGGGCGTATATGTCGGGAAACTTCCTTTTGGTCCGTGGTAGTTAGTCCTCGGTACTTGAGCCTATGTCTTTTGACCAAAGTATCTCGACAGACGTGCTGATCCCTAGTTTTTAAGTTGATGGTATTGGATCTCTATGGTTTTGGCTCTTGGTATTGAGCAAGGCCTAAGGCTATATAAGGAGAAGAAGATCATTAGGAAAAGATCATCTTTTGAAAAGGCTTGAATATCTGAAAAAGAAAGAGATCTGGTATGCAGGTTCTGGGTTGCTTGATCTAAGCTAAGGAGAGATCACTTCGGTTGATGGAAGACTAGATCTAAGGATAGATCGGGATCTAATGATTTGAAATGCACTATTATGATATGGTTGATTATGCATATTTCTAGATCTGCATACTGACGCAATGTTATGCTCTGGGTCTAACTGATGTCTGGTACAGCTGCAAGTTGAGAGAATTTATTTTTAGATCTGTACGCAGGTTGTCTTCGGTAAAAGCGCGTGTATACGCGGGTTGCTCTCATTGAAGTAGCGTATATCTTTTGAAGCTTGATTTTTGGGTTTACAGTTGGGTCTGACTGTTATTGCAGAGTTCTGTAGTCTGCTCTGTGTTCTGGTAACTGGTGATTGACAGGGTTTCAGTGGTTCAGTGATTGATGATGCTAGTATTGGATGTTTTGTGCTTCAATGATCTGTTGTGAAAGTTGAATGAATTGTGGTCTTTAGATTGTAATGTTGTGCTTCAGGAATATCCAGTCTGAAAATGTATGAAAGGTGGTACCTAAAAGAAAGAAGATTGTAGGCCAGCACCTACGTACTAGTATCTTGGCTAGTACAAGAGCAAAGGGGGTTGGAGCTCCCTTCCAAGGAAGTTTGGAGAACGAGAGAAGGTTGTAGCCTTCTGCAGGTTGTAGCCTGCGTACTGGTATAAGGCTACACCAGTACAAAAATATTGTAAACTGAAGTTTCATATTAAAGAAAGATAGAGACGACTTGCAGCAGGTGGTTTTCACCCACATTGGGTTTCCACCTTATATCATGGTGTTCATGTGTGTGGTTTTTGTGTGATCTGTTCTACTGCATCTGTTTACTCTTAATATGGTGAATAATTTCCTTATGCACTTAACTGAAGATAAACTAACTGAATTATAAGATTTCTGGTTATACGCTGTTTTATTTAGACACAGTTGCGTGTACACGCCGGTTCACTTAACGAAAGTAGCGTATATGTTTCTGAGCATTGAAAAAGTTTTATAGTTCTGATAATACTGATTCACCCCCCCTCTCAGTATTATTTCCAACAAACACCTCAACACATAATCTAGCCACCTCCCATCTATACCTTAGGAATACTAAAATGAACTTCTTTTCTCTACTCTATATTACCTTAGGAACCCTCTCCTCTATAGGTGCTCTTCACTATTTGCAAGAAAGTTAAAGTCTACAACACCAATATAAGCAGAGAGACAATTGGACACTTGTGCAATATTATATCCTTCCATATCCATCGACAATATGGTCTCATACATTATCTCTATTGGCATTCACTTTCATGTGTTACACAAATTCATAACATGATTATGCTACCCATTTACTGATTGTCATGTGACTCAATCATGAGACACTAATTCATGGTTGAATCAAAAGGATTATAACAATCTTGCCATACGAAAAGCTTCTTCCTTCATTATATCCCACCTACGTATCGATATCATACACACATTCCATCATAAAAAAATAAATGAATATATAAAGTATGCCTAAAGGAATCCTTACTCTAATCATAAAAAGTCATATATGTTGGCATGACTAATTTTCATACTTGGAAAGTTTCCTTCAACATTCCTGACGTCACTTGACCAGTTGATGTCTCGTGAGAACTCACATGATCCCTTAATCAACCTATTGACAAGAATCCTATCTTATTTATCCTTTTTCACAAGGTTTTCTATCATATGCCACTTCATCATTAACATTTTCAACCATTGTTGATATTATTTTTGGAATAAATTGTGTGTTAATATTTGAAATGTCCAATATTTGAGTGGACAATCCACCCATCATCAAGGAAAAAGAAAGAAATAAATTATGAAGTGAGTTTAGTAATGAAAAGAGAATATAAAGGTAACGGAAAGGAGTTAACCATGAAAGAAGACATTACGAGAAATTTGAGCCATAAAAGATAAATTATTTTCTTTATATATTTGATTATTTAAGAAAAGTTTTTTTTTTCCTTTCACTTTGTGGTGTCACAAAAGAATCTTCGCCTTTTAGAATATACTATGTTTATTTTATATTTTCTTTGAAAATACTTATTGTTTGTTAAGAAAGGAAAATGAGATTTGCCTAGTTAATTGAAGAGAAAAATGCTCTATGCACTAGGATCCTATGTGTTCATCATAGGAGTCCTATTATCATGAGACTAACATTCATCTAATGCAATTATACTTTGATACCAATACAAAAAAATCATCACATGTTATTAGATGAGAACGATAGATTGTTTAGTGCACTACCATTCTTGAAGTGAAAAATCCCTTGATGATGATTGTTTTGTGACATATTTTTCCAAGTAATGAACATGCAGAGACTATTGTTTATATTTTTTAACTCACCAACTGTAGTCTTTTAATGAGTTTGTGTTATTACCTTCTTTCTTTTTTCATCGTGTAGGAAATTAAGTTTCAATACATATTTATCTTCCATTCATTTTCATTTTTCATTTTGTGCGATTTCAAATAATTGTTTACCAATTCAACATTATTAGAGTTGTCAACTGTAGAATAAAGTGCAACAACTACTACAATAGTTATGATCCAAAAATTAGGTGAAAAACCTACATATGACGAGGAAGCACCATATTTTAAAGTTGTTGGTTTATTTGAACTCGAGGAATTGGAGAAGTATCTACCTTTTAGAAAAGCGATGTATGAGAAAGTAAAAGAATTTGATGCAAATATTCATGAGTTTGATAGAGCTATTCATAGACCTTATTTTCATGTGAAGCCTATAGAATATGAATTACATTAAATATGATTGAGTTATCTAGATGTGTGAAGACCAAGTTTGAGCAAAATAATTTCTTTAGTTCAATATCACACGCCTTTGGGGGTGCATTTCCAACTAGTTTACCCTTGGGATGTGATAAGAACTTTGTGGTAAAACATAGTAAAACATTCAAAAAGATTTGCAATAGTGTATAATAAAAACCTAGAGTAACATTACTCGTGATTTTTCTTTTCCAAAACATGGAAAATTAGTATATTATAATTTAACTAAATATTTTTCTTATTATTATATATATTTTTATACATTATCAAGGAATCACCAATATTTTACAATGTTTTCTATTTTTTTAGAAGATTAGCCAAGAATTTTCAATACCATATAACCTAGTGAAAAATTCGCCAAGATTTAACAAAATTTTATAAATCAGTGAAAGATTCGCCAAATAATTATATATGTATATTATATAAATGAAAAAATAGCCTATACATTTTTATATATACCATGGGGATTCACCCATTTATTATACATATAAATTTGGGGGGTTTCTTAAAATTTTCCCTGATATCTATGCAAGTGCTCTTTCATTAACAATCATGTCCTTAAGACATGCCCCTCTATACTAATCATTATTTAATTAATCATTATTATGATTCTTATTTCTCTCTCTCTCTCTCTCTCTCTCTCTCTCTCGCTATATATATATATATATATATATATATATATATATATATATATATATATATATATATATATATATATAATATATATATATCTATAGATATATATAACACTTCACCGCTTTGCCAACAATGGATTGGACCACTTTTGACAATTCAACCAACTTGACTATGAAAGTTATAATCCTCCATTTTAGTCACTCACCAAAATGAGATATTTTTATACCATTACTTTTATTTTTAGCAAATTGTTGCAATATGTTTAGGAATGACTCTTAGTTTGAACAACACGAGAATAAAAATATTCTCATGGTTGATTCCAAGATTGTACAGGAGGAAAAACTTATAAATATAGAAACTCTCTTCCTTGTGCGGGGGTGGCACCATCATTCTAAAGCTATGCATATTGTATTCTTTTTCTCAGAGTTAATGCAATATTTTATGGGTTCATGGTTTTTTGTGCTAGCTTGTGATATGTAAATTACTAGCTCCTTGATAAGGAGGAAGGGCCCTCCTCTTTAACAGGGATTGTTGCATTGTAGAGGTAGTGTAGTGGTTACATTTTAATTTGGTTGTAGGATATGTTAATTTAGTGCTTGTTGTAATTTTAATTATCACTATTGCATATTCTTTATGATACATTATAGTTACTATTAATTAAACTAGCTTGTAGAATATTTGATGTGGATTGCTCATGTGACAACATATTTATTGGGTCAATCCTTACTAATTGTGTGACACTACTGTTCGATTGTTGCTACAAATTTATAATTTGTTGTTGAAACTGAATGTTAGTTGGTTGTTGTTACATCTATTGCAATGTTTTATTCAATTAACGAATGAGTTGATTTTGATTGGCTCAATAGTTATGGTTGAATAGTATTGTGCAATTGATTTTAAGGAGTGATTTTCCCTTTTCCCGAAAGAGAGATCTAGAATAAATGGTGCCATTTTATTTTGTGAGTGTGATTTCATTTTCAATATTGTGTGCAAAGTGTTGTTTTTATGTAAGTGAGGGTTTGATAGTGATGGCTTTTGTTTTTGCAAGAGTGAAGAGTTACAACAACTTTTGGTTTGATTGAGTGTCATGTTCTTATATAAGAAATCTTAGTGATAATTAGGTATTAATAAATGTTAGTTATAATTTTTTACCTGCATATATTATGCATAACAACCTTGAAATAAACATCCTACCATGGTTGGCAATTTGTGTGTGAGTAATTGATCTATTTTATTAAAAGACAATTATTTCACCCAACAGATGTCATATCAAGGATTTAGAGAGTCTCACTTGTTCCAACTTGTATGAACCTATGGTGGCTAAGCATAAGTGTGGGAAAACCTAGTTGATGGCTAAGGTGAAGTGTGGATAACATCATTATGTCCTAAGTTTTGAACATAAACTTTCTCTTTATGCACTTTCCTTGCGATTTTATCTTTGTTCATTATAATTGTGAATGTTATGAAGCCATGAAACATTATGTGGATGGAATTTTGTTGTTTAGACCATGATGAATGAAATGTATGCCCAAAAAATGGTATGAGACTCTCATAAGTGACACACTTTTAAAAGAAACATACATGTAAGTGACATAATTTTAAACAACCCCCCATTAACATTGTAGATACAAGTGATACTCTTCAAAGTGAGACACATAACCGACATGCCATGTAATATACCTACCATAAGTGATATATTTAAGCAGAAATACACTAAAGAAATGCACACTTGAGCCATGGTATACCATATCAGGTGTCACATATAAGTGATGCACCTTAACTAACAACACATAAGTGATGCACATAAGCAATGAATGATAATGAACATAATGAGTTCATGTTTGAGTGCTTAGTTAGAAAATGCAAGTAAACACACGATATTGATCTTACATCGCAAGTTGGAAATATCTGTCAATGTATATTGATGTGGATTTTGAAAAACCATAGTTTTGTGCAATTTGAAAACTTTAGTTTTGAGGAATTTCAAAACCCTGGTAATGTGGCATTTGATAACACTAGTGTTTCGGAATTTGAAAAGCATAGTTGGTGACTAAGGTTTCTTATTTTGGTAATGTCGTATCAAGAGTTTGGAGAGTATCACTTGTGCCAACTTGTATTAAGACTAAGTGTGAAAAACCTAGTTAATGACTAGGTTGAAGTGTAAATAACCTCATTTTGTCTAGAGAGGTCAACACAAACTTTCTCTTTATGCACTTTCCTTGGGATATTATATTTGTTCATTATATTTATGAATGTTATGAAGCCATGAAACATTATTTCGATGGATTTTTGTTATTTATATCATTGTGACTAAGTTATACCGAACACTACATAAGAGACCCCCATTAGTGACACACATTCAAAAGAAACACACATATTAGTGACATAATTTTAAGTGAAGCCCCATATGGAATGTACATATAAGTGGTACTCTTCAAAGCGACACACATATTCAACATGTCATGTAAGATACCTACCATGAGTGACACAGTTAAGCATCAATGTAATGAAGCAATGCACAATTGAGAAATGGTACACCATATTTGGTGTCATATATACGTGATGTACCTTGAATAACAATACATAAGTGAAACACATAAGCAATGAATGATGGCCAACATAGTGAATTCATATTTGAGTGGGTACTTAGACAATGTAAGTAAACACATGATATTAACCTTACATCACAAGTTGGCAATGTTTGTTGATGTATATTAATGTGGAATTCGAAAAACCATAGTTTTGTGCAATTTCAAAAACTTAGTTTTGTGTAATTTGAAAACCTCAGTAATGTGGAATTTGAAAAGTATAGTTGCTAGATAAGGTTTCTTATTTTGGTGGATGTCATATCAAGGGTTTGGAGAGTCTCACTTGTGTAAGCTTTTATTAAGCTGTGGTGGCTAACGCTAAGAGTGAACAAACTAGATGATGGCTAAGGTGATGCATGGATAACCTCATTTTATTCTAAGAGTTCAACATACACTTTCACTATGTTATCTCTGTTCATTATATTTATGAATCTTATGAAACCATGAAATTTTTTTTGGATGCAATTTTTCTGTTTAGAAAATTATGGAAAATTTATACCTAGCACACCATATGAGACTCCCATTACACTTTTAAAAGCAACACACATATATGTGGCCTAGTTTTAAGTGATGTCCCATAAGCAATGTACATATAAGTGGTATTCTTCAAAGTGAGACATATAGTCGACATGCCATGTATGATACATACCATAAGTGACATAGCTAAGCATCAATGTGTTGAAGAAATGCACACTTGAGCCATTGTACGCCATATTAGGTGCCACATATAAGTGATGTACCTTAACTAACAACACATCACTGATGCACATAAGAAATGAATGATGACCAACATAGCGAGTTCATATTTGAGTGGATAATTAAACAATGTAAGTAAACTCATGATATTGGCCTTAAATTGCAAGTTGCAAATGTTAGTTGATTTAATTGACATGAAATTTTAAAAAGCATAGTTTTGCATAATTTAAAAACCCTAGTTTTGTGGAATTTGAAAACCTTGGTAATATTGAATTTGATAATAGTATTCTTATGGAATTTGAAAAGCATACTTGGTGGCTAAGGATTATTGTATTGGTGGATAATGTATGAAGAGTTTGCAGAGTCTCACTTGTGCCAACTTGTATTAAGCTATGGTGGCTAAGACCAAGCATGGAAAAACTAGTTAATGGCTAAGTTGAAGTGTGAATAACCTCATTTTGTCCTGAGAGGTCAACACATACTTTCTCTATGTGCACTTTCTATGGGATGTTATCTTTGTTCATTGTACTTATGATTGTTATGAAGCCATCGAACATTATATTAAGGGAACCATTGTGACTAATTTATACCCAACACTGCATTGGAGACTTGGGTGAAAGCATGAAGATGGGTTACACTTTTGGGCCAAATGTGGCAATGAAATTTCAAGCTTTTCCTCTTTTATTGAATTTAAGCCCTCAAAATTCATATAAGCACTGTGAATTTTGATTCAGAGTAAAAGGAAAAATTGTGGAGAATTTTGTTGTTTTCCTAATGATATTTTTTGCAAAAATATTTAATGTCATATAATATGTCAATTTTCCATTAAATGAAATGCTTGTCCTTGCAAATTTTCACACATCTTAAGAGGTATGTGTGTGTTCACATAGCATAACTTAGTCTAAAATGTGTAATTTTTAATATATATATATATATATATATATATATATATATATATATATATATATATATATATATATAATATATATATATATATATATATATGTATTATTATGATCTACATGGAGAGAGCTAAGTTTTTCATATAAAAATTTGTTTTTTTTATCCAAAAATATATTTTTTATTATTTTTCGAAATTGGCGAAGTAATATTTCAATCGCTTTTTGCAGACACATGTTTTCATGTAGGGGTTTTCTCAACAATTTAAATAAATTGAAAAACCAAAAGTACCCTTTTGAAGAGGACTTGTGAAAGAATATAATGGTTTTTTTTTTTTTTTTTTTTTTTTTTTTTTTGTTAATTTTGTATATTTTACAATATCGAGTTTTTATTCAACCTCTTTAAAACGTTCAAAAAAATTTCAAGCATTATGTTTAAAAGAAATTAGATGAAAAATATCATATGAATTTGAAAATTTCAAACTCATATGCCATTGCATAGAGGATTCCCTCATGAATCCAACATGATCAACTCTACCACCTGAGGAAAAATTTAACCCTAAGTCCGCTAGAGTACAAGATGGAGTTGTAGAAAATTTTGCAGAAGGGGTGCTGAAATTGCTGATTTTAGGACTTAAGAGGCTTGATCGAGTGCTTAAAGCACTCGATCGAGTGTCTCAATTTGAAATTTAAATAGAAACTCTCGATCAAGCCATTTATGTGGTTAACAAGAGCTTGATCAAGCCTTTATAATTTTTTTTTGAATAATCTAAAATTAAACTTTTACCTCATTTTAAAATTCCAAATCTTATTATAATTTTTGTTATAATGTCATGTAAAAACCTTATTAAATTTAATATTAATATTAAAAGAATATTATTTTTATTATATTATATTAATACAAAAAAATTACCATTAATATATTTTAATGTTAATATTAAAATTATTAATTTTGGATTACTATAATATAATTAACTTTAATATAATATAAAATTTATTAATTTTGGATTAATATAATATTATAAACTTTAATATAATATACAATTTCTTATATTATAATATATAATAGCACAACCACATTAATAAATGCGGTTGATATATGGCATAGACATCAACAAAAGAGTCATTAACATAAAAATAGTCATACAAGTTGACTCAATATATATGTTACTAATTTTATTTAACCTAATTTTTTTTTATAAATCTAACATAATAAAATATAAAATATTTTTAAAATCTTGAAGTAATCATAACCTAAAGCTACCTTTAAAGAAATAAAACCTAAACAATTTCATTTGAAAGGCATGAAGCACTCTATGCATCTTTGAGGGAGGTAGTTGGAATATTAATATTTTGGAAAATTTTAGATAATATTTCCATGGAAAATTATCATTTTCCCTCCAGGTGAATGTACACCAAACATTTGAAATCTTTCATTTTAAATATGTATTATATAAAAAAATTAAATTGTTGGACGACATAAAATAAAAATAAAAATTTAAACATAATATTTTAATTGTCAAAGTATTTTAATTTTTTTTGAAATATAAAGTGAGAGAGAATGGGAGAGAAAGTTAGAGAGAGATATGGGGACACAAAGATGGAGAGAGGGAGAGGAGGAGAGACTCTCTGATAAAGAGAGGGAACTCGAGAGATGGAATTGGAGGAAAAGATAGGGAAGGAAGAAGTTTAAGACACACACACACACACACACACACATATATATATATATAGAGTATGTTTGGGGGTGAGATAGAAAGACAAAGAAGAACTCTAGATGGAGAAAAGGGGGAGAGAGAATGAGTGAGGGAGGGAAATAGTCAACATAGTTGTAGGACAAATCTAGAGAGAGAGAGTGAGTGAGTGACGTGGGGGAGAAAGATAGAGGGAGGTGGGAGAGAAAGGAAGAAAGAGAGGACTTGAGAGGGAGGGAGAGAAAGGAAGAAAGAGAGGACTTGAGAGGGAGGGAGAGAGAGATGGAGTTGGAGGGGCAAAGAAAGGGAGGTAAGAAGAAAGACATATGGAGAGAGAGAGAGGGAGTGATAAGGAAGATGGAGAGAGAGGGAGAGAGGAGATTAGGAGGGAAGAGAGATAGAAGGGGAGATAGAGGGAGAGAAGGGTAAGAGAGATATAAGGGGAGACAGAGGGGGAGAAGGGGAAGAGAGGGAGAGGGAAGGGAGAGGAAGGGAGATATAGATAGATATGGAGAAAAATGTGTATGTTTGCGGGGTGATATAGAGAGATGAAAAAGGAGAGATAGAGGGAAATAAAGATATAGATGGAAGGGGGAGAGAGGGAGAGGGAGAGGGAGGGAGAT
This sequence comes from Pinus tabuliformis, assembly GCA_031772625.1. Classification (NCBI taxonomy): domain Eukaryota; kingdom Viridiplantae; phylum Streptophyta; class Pinopsida; order Pinales; family Pinaceae; genus Pinus; species Pinus tabuliformis. The sequence goes on along the minus strand of CM062808.1, from coordinate 312,317,207 downwards.
ATAAATAGATATGGAGAAACAATGTGTATGTTTGCGGGGTGACATAGAGAGATGAAAAAGGAGAGATAGAGGGAAATAGAGATATAGATGGAAGGGGGAGAGAGGGAAGACATGAAATTCGCATCACATTTTCATTTTTAAAAAATTGAATAAGACTTAAATTTATATCATAAGGAATTGATTGAAATAAGAAGTTGTATTGACCCGAAATTCACAATTACACATATTTACAGAAGCGAGATTGAATTCGTAATGTACACATATTTATAGAAGCGAGATTGAATTCGCAATGTACACATATTTACAGAAGCGTAATTGTTACAATAAGCTGCGGAGCAGTGAAGCAAGATTGATCAACATTAAGCTGCGGAGAAGTGGAAGCATGCATCGAGGGTTCGAACAGGGGTGGGGAGGCGGCAAGCTGTCCATCTCGACCACGTGAGATAAATGCCCAAGTGCATTGATTGAAATACTTGGATAAATACTTGTAAATTTAGGAAAGTTGATACCATTATAGAAATGTTGCCATATATTGTTGTTTGACCTTTATATTAAATTTCAATACGATTGAATTATATCATGTTATGACTAAGCTCTTGCAGATAATCTCAAAATAAATAATGTTGAACATAACATATTTGTTGTTTACATAACATCTTTTAATATGAAAATTAAATAAAACTTATTTCAATCATATTTGCATTCTGTAATTGAACCTTGAGATAAAAAATTGATTGAAATACTTAAAAAAATTGTCTATGCAATGGTATATGAATGGTCACAAAAAATTTCATATATATATATATATATATATATATATATATATATATATATATATATATATATATATATATATATATATATATATATTAATCTTTTTTATAATACGAATGACTTTATAATTCAAATAATTTATTTTTAAAATTGAATTGTAATAACATACATGTTGATTGCACTAAAAGACACTTTCTATAAGCCAATATGAAGCATGATTGGAATTATTTCCATGTTCAATATTAAATCAATACATGATATATTTTAGTTCATTTTAAGTATCAAAGTGACTTGCATCATAACTTTTAAGATTGTACTTATTTTCTTAGTCTATGAAACTGGAAATCAAAATTGAACATATATTTTACTAATAAAATTTATAGTATATAGATTTTATTTATTTATTTATTTATGTATTTTTTAAATTAATGAAATAATTTTAACAGATCCATTTAAACTTAAAAAATTAATGAGCATCCATAAACAAGATTAATACAAATCCATAAACTGAAATAGTGAATACATGTATCAATAAACTATCCATATGAAAATATATACAAATTACAAATATCACATAAACATCCATAAACTGAAATAATAAGCATCCATAAACTAAAATAATGTCCACGATGTACATCCATAAACTGTCAATGTATGAAAATATACAAAGTTTGCATCACAAATGTGAATATGCCATATAAAATGAGCCTGAAAATATACAAACTATGACACTCTAAGTACCACCAGAACTCCCATGTGAGTTTTGTCGTGCAAGGTAAGTGTCCATAAGATGGTACTGCAATATAACACATTCAAATTCAAATTAATTAGATCATTATTTGTATAAAATAAACAATATGGAAATAAATTACAGTGAACCACATTTATAATTACATATATACATGAATCTACTAACCTCAATAGAGTCCAAATGCAAGTTCGATAGGATGGGGGTTTGATCATGAATCTGGGTTTGGTGCTCCCCTGCCTGTTGCTTGGTGACTGGGACCTGCATCGACGGACTTGATTCATTAGTGCATATAAACCCAACATCCCACTCATGTATCCACATAATAGTGGCATCAACGACACTTTGCATATGGGTCTGTGTACAAAATGGCAAGGACAAATTATAATTAGTCTACAAATTAATTATCATATTTATGTAACTTAAAAAAATAAAATGTTGAAATCTTAGGAATAAATAAGTTTACCTCAACTGTTGGTCCATGTGGTTGTACATACTAATTATCCTACACATTAGTGAACATATAAGGTGGAGGTGGAGGTGGAGGAGAATCCATGGAAATGTGCTATGGTCAAGGATGCCTTGGTTGATCAACTGCCCCCTCGGATGACCTCGTAAGCTCATCCATGTAGCTAGGACATGTCTACATGTTATCATGAATTTATTAATATAAATTATGAAATATAATATGAACTAGAAATTTTAATATCAATAATTATGCATAATTTGACAATAAGAGTCAAAAGTTTTGTTTATATATGTACCTGGTCTATGTCACGCGAGCCATGCACCCTCCAAGTTTCACGAATGGGATCACAGTACATACATGTATGTGTCAAAAGCTGATCAAAGGGTAAAATCGTGAGAAATGCATCATCATATAAGGGCATTGGTGGGTCACGAGGCAGTGGTGGTGGTCTCCTAATCTCTCCATGTAATGAAACATGCACACTAGCCAATGATGCCTGCATGCTATCTGCAATAGTTTCCCACATCTCACCACCGAGTTGCAACAACTTCTCTAGCTCTCCAAGTAATACCAATCTTTGAGATAGTAGTGGAAAGAATCTCAGAGGTGGTGGTACATTCCAAGGGTCCCTAAGAGCCCCCTCATGCTCATAGGTATGTCCCATGCTGGTACCATAAAAATGAGATCCGATATTAGTGTAATTCGGCCTCATATGTAACACAAACTCTGCATATAAATGTTTAGAAAAATAAATGGCAACCTGGTCATGGTTGGGGAACTTTCCCCAAGCTCCAATGAATCTATCATACATGAAAGGGGTTGCATGAACATTACTAAAATATTTCAGTGGGATCAGACCTTTATGTCTAGCAGGGAGATTCAAAGGGATGTCAAACAACTCCCCACGAACATCAATTTCCTTGGTGGCCTCTTTCACCACCTCCCAAGAATATGGGCCTCTAACCTCATGCCTCCTGACCCTATGTATGAACTGTAATATGTGGCTATGTGGGCCTGACCTCTGGTATGTCTCGATCAACCTAGTCATGCTATCCAACATCAAAGGAAATGCAAGACGAGTCAATGAATTGGCATGGATATTCTTTATCTCTGTTGTGATCCATGTATGACGGGTCGTAACATCCTCTAATGTGATCTGAGTTGTAGAATCATCCCATGGAGGGATTGATGTTTCACTCTGATCCTCAGCTTCGACCTACTGAGGACCTTTAAATCATGAACATAATTTAACTTATATATAATTAACAAACTAGAAGCATAATAACATATACATTAAAACCAAACACATCAGTTGAAGACAATTTAAAAATTAAAAACAATTTCAAGGCATAAACACATAAAGTTTAAAGAGGACTTAAAAATGCAGGAGGTGTACTTGAAATGGGTGAAGAACGTCCACTAGATGTAGCATAGTCATCAACAGAGATAGAAACACTGCCTCTGACACTCTGACTGACATTGGAGGCAGGATGTACAATGGGAACATGAACTCTTGGTGGGATACATGATGTATGACGAGCCCGGCCACGTATAACATAACCTCTCACATTAAGATGGCCAACAATTGGGGCACGTATATGGGATGCCTCAGTATATTAAATATAATACATATAAACTAATCCAAGAAAAAAATGACAAAAATCCATTTCTAAACTCAAGCAAAATAATCTAGCCCGAAGTCCTAAACTTTAGAGTCCATTTTTTAATAATTTATCCACCAAAGTACATTGAGATCCACGTAGCATAATCAACATAAGTGATCAAATATACTCTCACATTTTTCTCATTTCTAAATAATACATTTTATTCATAGTGCATAAATATGTAAATATATATGTAAAAAAATTGAAATAGACCTATTTACAAAACTAATAAAATTTCATGCCAACCAAATACTACAATAGACTTTATGTTCTTAATGTTTGACTTTAACACATGACAAATGAAAACAATGTTTCTTGTACAACACACTACATAATGAAATAATATGGTACAAATTAGAAACTTGAGACTAGCTCCTTTTACTTACTAGACCGATTGCACTTTTCATGATGGATCTAATGTATCTATCAATGATGTATTGTTGAAACATGAACACACACACACACACACATATATAATGTTTCAAATTAAATGTTATAGATATATTATGTTATAGTTATGCACAATGTACATGTTACACTATGTTAAATCTTATGAATTATGTTATGTTACACTATATATATATGTCATGTTCAAAAAATTTTATGTTATGGCAAATAGTTATAGAATTACATTATGTTATATATATAGGACTATAATATATAGTTATATGATGTTATAGTATAATAGTCAAATTATATACCTAGTTATATAAATTTTATGTTAGGAAAGATATATATATATATATATATGAGTTGTAGTTATAATTATGTTACATGCTATATATATGTTAGGTTAAATATTTATAGAACTATGTTATATTAACTAATTTTATGTTATATATTAAATATTAAATAACAAGTTATGTTAAATAGTTATAGAAAATTTTATGTTATGTTATAAACAATATATATAGAACTATAATATATCTATTTATATGATATATTATAACTTTATATATATATATATATATATATATATATATATATATATATATATTACATGCTATGTTATACATGTGTCTTATGTTAAATAATTTTATGTTATACATGTTAAATAATTATAGAGTTCTATGTTATAACTTTATGTTATGAACTAAATAGTTATAGAACTATGTTATGTAATATATTTTACATATACTAATATAGTAAAGCTAGCAATATGATGCTATAGTTAAATAATAATTAAATATATAGTTACATGTTATATTATATAGTTATATATATGTTATGTAAAATGTTATGATTATATATGCTTGGTGACATGATATCTATATATATATATATAACAAAATAACAAATAGCATTTTTTTGTTGTTTAGATTTTAAACTTTAAAGATTAATATTTTATTTTTATTTTTAAAACTAGAATTGTACTATATTTATTATTAAAAAAATATTTAAAATATAAATTAATTTAAATTTAAAATAATAAAATTAAGTACAATTTCTTATTTTATAAATAGAGGTTCACTATGAGCAACCATATTCATCATGTCAATCTCAAGCTTCTAATTTACTTATTGGTTATAGTTTCGTTGTTTTCTGTTTTGGATTTTTTTGGGGTATATTTTTGGTTGAAATTTAAAATGCATTTTAAATAACAAAAAAAAAATGAAAATTTATTTCACAAAATTTCTAAAGAAAAAAACCTAAAATAATTAGAAAAAAATGTTTAAATTACCATTCAAAATAAAAAATAAAAAAAATATGAATTTAATACACAAAACATTGCAAGTAAGAAACAAATTTAAAACCTAAATTATAGTTTTTTTGGCGTTTCAAAGTGTTTTCTAGGTTGTTTTGAACAATTTTTTTTGATGATTTTGTAGGTTAGTTTTGTGGTTTTCTAAGTTATTTTGAAGAGTTTTTTTTTTATGGTTTTCTTGGTTGGTTTTGTGAATTTCTAAGCTTTTTTCAAAGTTTTTTTTGTGGTTTTCGTGGCTTTTGTATAGTTGTTTTTTTTTTAAATTAATTGCTTTTCATGGGTTTTGTACATGGTTGTGTGTGTGTGTGTGTGTGTGTGTGTTTTTAATTAATTATTTGTTACATTTGCAAAAACAATTAAATAAGAAAGACAAAGGATAGAGTACCTACCTTTGTTTGAGCCTCATTGATGTTGGCAGGGTGGTTAGCGAGATTGATTTGAATGCTCCATTGCTTGATCGAGCTCCAATAACCTCAATTAAGCTACTCTTAAACTCTCATTCGAGCTCCCACAGTATGTGAAAATGGCACGCGTAGATTGTGGGAGCGATATATATAAAAACAATAACCCTCAATCGAGCTACCTTTTTAGTACCCAAGGAGCTTGATCGAACCATTGATTTTTCCACCCAAACACACCCTCTTTCGTAAAAAGTGTAACCCAGCTCCATGCTTTTGCTCACTTCCATTAGTGACACACTTTTAAAATAAAAACTCATAGAAGTGACATAATTTTAAGTGATGCCCCATAAGAAATGTACATACGAGTGACACTCTTCGATCACAAGTGACATAGTTAAGAATCAATGCATTGAAGCAATGCAAACTTGAGCCATGATACACCATATTAGGTGTCACATATAAGTGATGCACCTTAACTAACAACACATAAGTGATGCACATAAGTAATGAATGATGACCAACATTGTGACTTCATATCAATGAGTGCATAATTAGACAATGTAAGTAAACACATGATATTGAACTTACACCACAAGTTGGAAATGTTTGTTGATGTATATTGACGTGAATTTGAAAACTCAAAGTTTTTTGAAATTTCAAAACCCTAGTTTTATGTAACTTGAAAACCCTAGTAATGTGGAGTTTTATAATGCTATGTTTTTGGAATTTGAAAAATATGGTTGGTAGCTAATATTTCTTGTTTTAGTGGATGTTGTATCAAGGGTTTGGAGAGTCTCACTTGTGCCAGCTTGTATTAATCTATAGTGGCCAAGGCTAAGTCTAGAAAACCTAGTTGATGGCTAAGGTGAAGAGCGACTAAGCTCATTTTGTCCCGAGAGGTCAACATAAACTTTCTTTATGCAATTTCCTTAGGATTTTATCTCTTTTCATTATATTTATGAATGTTATGAAGCCATGAGGGGACATATGGATGGAATTTCGTTGTTTATACCATTGTGACTAATTTATACCCAACACTCCATAGGAGACTCTCATCAGTGACACACTTTTAATAGCAACACACATATAAGTGACATAATTTTAAATGATTCCCAATAACCAATGTACATATAAGTGATACTCTTCAAAGTGAGATACATAGTCGACATGCCATATAAGATACCAACCATAATTGACATAGTTAAGCATCAATGCACTAAAGAAAAACACACAAGCCATGATACACAAGTAAAATGTCAAATATATTTATATTAAATTTGGTCCAACTAAAATTTTTCATTTACAAAATTAGGTCTTGTTTCCAACATACATAATGGAAACTTATTTCCAACAATGAGAGAATGGAAACAATTTCCCTAGACACAAAATGGTATCTCATGATAAAAATATGACATAATATTTAATGTACATAACATCTCTTTCTCTCTCTCTCTCCCCCCCTTAATCACCATTGTCACCTATGGAACTCTTGGGCACATCTCCAAAATCAATCTTCCTCCTCTTTGACATGGAGGAACCTCAAGACTTCTTTGGTCTCAGAGTAGTATGCCTCTCTGGGACTTGAAAATGAAAAAACAACAAATTATTTCATTTTCTCTTAGGCGTTTGAGTGGTTGGAAAATGTAACAACCCCGGGTTAAATGTTCATGTAATAAAGTTAATAAATGAAAAATAAGACCAAGCTCATGGGACACGTATTCCAAGCTGAATGTTGGGCAAAACATCCTAATGGACATCACTTTTTGTATATTATGGCTAAGGGGAAATTGGCAAAGCCAATGGAAAAGGATTTGAAAGGGTAATAAGGTATTATTGGCATTTTATTTATGAAATAAAGGAAAATAAGAGAAAAGAGAGGTGAAAGGTCACATGTTACATGTGAGGAGGAAATTGAAGGAAAATTAAGGAAAAATGAAGTAATTAAAGGCATCAATAATAAAAAGGCTTTTGAGGATCAGTTCACAGTTTTTTTGTTTGTTTGTTTGTTTGTTTGTTTGTTTGTTATTTTGTTATTTTGTTTTGTTTTTTGTTTTGTTTTGTTTTTTGTTTTTTTTTGTTTTTTGCGTTTTTGTTTGTTTGTTTGTTTGTTTGTTTTTGTTTTGTTTTGTTTTGTTTGTTTGTTTGTTTTTGTTTGTTTGTTTGTTTGTTTGTTTTTTTGTTTTGTTTTGTTTTGTTTTGTTTTGTTTTGTTTTTTTGTTTTGTTTTTGTTTTTGTTTTTTAGTTTTCTTTTTTTGCTTTTTGTTTTGTTTTGTTTTTGTTTTGTTTTTTTTGTTTTGTTTTTTGTCTATCTAGCTTTTGCTGGTTTAGCCTTTGTCAATTGAGTTTCAGAATTGGTTTGAGAGAGGAGAAGGGCACCAAGAGGAGAAGGAAATCAAGGGAATAAAAGAAAGGATAAGAAAATAAAAGGAAGGACAAGTAAATCAAAGAAAGGACAAGTAAATCAAAGGAAAGAAAAGATTAAGTAAGAAAAGGTTGGATCAAGAGTCTTCAACGAGAATGCTTGCAACTAACAGGTTGCATGTATGATTTCCTAGCTAGTCTTGGCATACATGGTATATGCATGTGTGTTTTTGTTTCATTTGTTGTCATTGGCATGGGTTTTATCAGGTTTCGACAATGGTTTTAGCCTCTCCTTGCCATTTCCAGATAGCCATGGTGTGATGGGATTCATTCTTAGTTGATATTTGGATTGTCGGAAGGTTTTGGATGTGGGTGAGGTAGTCTCAAGAAAATCCCAAGGGTTGGGGGTGGAGATGGTTTCTCCAGGAACCCTCAATAGGTGGGTGGAGACATGAAAATTCCTCAAGGGATGGTGAAGGAATTTTGAGGAATCCAAGGTCGGTTTGGTGTTGTGATCTCATGACTAGTTTTGGTGAGATCACGGTAGTTTGAGGTTGGAGGTGGTTTAACCTATAGATTCCATTGGTTGTTTATGGGTTGGTTTATCCCATGATATCCCACATTCATGCTTGAATATGGCATGAGGGTGATTGGCTGAAAGAAATATTTGGTTTAGCCCAATATATGGTTAGGTGGTACGTGGATGCCCCTGGCTTGGTTGGCTTGAATATGGTCAATAAGATCTAAGTTTCTCTTGTCTTTTATGAGTAAATGTACTTGTTATTATGTGACTTTAATGGTTTTTCTATCATTGTTAATTATTAGGTTATATGTTGGTTATAAGCATGGTTTTATGATAAATTTAAGTATGACTCTTGTCACCTTTTAATTGATGAATGGCTAGTTAATGAATGCATGACCTAATTGGTATTATTGAAGCTATTGTGACAAGGCATTAGTCCTTCTTGGTAAACCTCAGATAAGTTACAAATCTTTATGTTTAGATATGCATTCATGACATGTAGGTTGCATGTTAATCATGTGTTAGATAGAATGGCTGTCATCGTTAGACCGGGATAGGTAAAGTATTTGAGTAAGTTTTATATTAGAGGATTTGGCTCAGTGTTATTTATCATCTCTGGAAGTTTCATCATGTTATGGGCAGGGGCCTGGATCCTAGCTCTAAAAAAGTGGCTTAAATCTCGCAGATGTTAACACAAAATTATCTGGAAAAGACTGCAGTCACTGGGAAGCAGGCTTTTGGGAGTGACTAGAGGGTTATAGTCACTTGGAGGACTTTCAAGGGAGTGAATGGGGGTATAGCTCATTTAAAAGGAAATTTATCTCAGGGGTTGGACACCTTGAATGGTTGGTTGGTTCTTAGGGGTCTTGTAGCACCTGAGGGAAGTCAATAAGGTCTTGTTATGTCAGCTCCATTTTATTAAGGTTATCTAAGAGGTTGAGTCATGTCATAGTATCCCCTCAGCTCACGTTTACCCTGGGTTAGCCGATGAAATTCGGTAGATATGAGAGGAGGCGTGTTATAGAGTGGTATCAGAGCATGGTTCAAACACTTGGACCTAATGGGCTAGATGCATGTTGTTATGCATGCATTGTCATGGTTATGGTTGTCATGCATGAGGTCATGGTACGTAGTTAGTGTGGTCATGCATGATGTTTATATATTGATATGATTATGATTATACATGTATTGTGCTAATGTGGACTGATTTTGTAGATGAGATAAGCCTCCCCTAAACGTCATTGAGGTATGATTTTAGTTATGGTATCTTCTTTTTTTATCTAGCATGGCATACTTGTAGGAAGAAGAGAATCAAAGGTGACGAGAAAAATTGTAGACTACAGTTCACGTGACTCTCCCTACAGATCAATTGGGAGCAAGGAGATGAGTACTCTCCTGATATAGCAGACACATTGAGGAGTTTGAGGGAAGAGATCAGAAGTTGCAAAGCATATAATGATAGGTTGGTTGAGGCACAAGAAATACTTGCAAGGGCTCAGGAAAAGCAAGCATATGTCAATGTGGTGATCCTTCAAAGTTTTTTAGACTTGCAGAGACAGGGGCAACAAAGGATTAGTCAAGAGTAGGAAGAGAAGACTAATGGAGCCTATAGTAGCAGGTCTTGGTTAGGATACAGGTTGGATAGAGGGGATATAGTCAGAGGTGGCAAATAATTGGATACACATGACAGGAAGATTGGTATATATGGTTTTCATTCTAGCTCCTCATCCAAGAGACATCATCATTATCACTACCATCATCCTTATAGGAAGAGTGAGTACTTTCCTGAGGAGTTCAAGAAAGTCAAGCCGCCTACATTTGATGAAGAGATGAAGAAGTCAGAAGATGCAAAGGCATGGTTTCTTGAAATGAAGAAATTATTCATATTGCATAACTATTCATAGGACATGAAAACCAAGATAGCCACCTTTAGTCTTAAAGGTAAAGTAGACATTTGGTGGGAAGATGTGAAGAATTTCACAGGAATTCACGAAGAAGAGTTGATTTGGGATTAGTTTGAGAGAATCTTCAAGAAGAACTAACTGTCTAAGAGGTATTATGATGATAGAGCTAAGGAGTTTTATGAACTGCAAATGGGTTTTATGACAGATTATGACTACACTAGCAGGTTCCTGGAGCTATTGAGGTATGTTCCTTACCTCAAGGATGAGAAAACAAATATTCAAAGGTTCATTAATGGGTTTCCAGAAACATATAGAGACTAGATTGAGTTTGATGAGCCACAGTAGCTAGAGGAATCCATAAGGAAACTGAAGCATTGTTATTAGCAGTCAAAGCATAAATTTAAGCCTAAGCGTGATTTGAAGGGGAATGAGAAGGTTAAAGGGAAATGGCTACCGAAGTGGGGAAGACCTTAGGATGTAGGTGCAAAATAAAATGTTGTTCCTTACAAGAAGTTCAATGTAGTTGAGAAGGGACATGGGTTGTAGCCTGGAGAGTAACAGAATAGAGGTGATGGTAGGGGACTGTTTCTGCGATGTATATGTGGAAAATATCATTGCAAGAAGGATTGTCCATTATACCAAGGTGGTATGCCTCATATCTACAGTGCTTAGGAGGCATAGATAGTTGGGGATGTGGGCCATAACATTCCTCAGATTTATGTAGTTGTGGACAACAAGTAGGCAGATCACCATGCATCCACTATTGAGATGGAAGGTAAGCTCTGTGGTGAAGTTGTTTCTATTTTGATTGACCCTGGATATAATTATAGTTATGTTAGTCCTAACCCGGTGAATAAGTGTGGTTTGAGAAAAGAAGTGCATGTAGAGTCTTGGTTGGTGTAGTTGGCTACAGGTAATAAGAAAATAGTTCATCATTGGGTAAGAGATTGTGCATTTGAGTTGAATGGTATGCCTACATCAACACATATAAATTTTCTTCCATTCATATAGTATGCTTTTGGGTATTGTTATATGGAATTTGTATCTACAGATAAACACATTTTCCCTAAGTGGGTATCTACACTTAGAACAACAGAAAGAAAGTGGTTTAATCTTTTCCTATAATAGATATATGAGATGAAGGAACTTACTTGTGATCTTTTGCTTCTTTGATCTCCTTTGAATTGCTCATGTCACTCCTACTCGAACTGAATTCGCTCAATTGGTACCTGTGTCAACAGAAATAGAAAATGACAACGATCAAAGCATGTACATGATCTATCTACTATAAACCAATGGAATCGACAACATTGAAACACATAATCATCATAGATATGAACAAGAATATGGGAAAAGGAACACACAACTTTATTGATGTAGAAGGAAGAGTTACACCCAAAGTGGTTTGATCCCGTGTCACTCCTCCAGCTTCAGTCCAACCCTTGTCACACCAAAAGCACACCAATCTAGCAACATAACATTACTTGACATGAAATCAAATCTCAAACCAACAGTATCTCTCTACAATCTTCAAATTCTAGCCTCATGATCACTATGATGAGTGATCAATTTATAGGGAAATGGAGGTGGCTTTGTCATAAATTGGGCATTGAATGGTTTTCCAAAATTGGAATTAGTTTCCATGTAGCAAGGGATGAGAGGATAGGAGGTTAATTGATTCATAACCTATCCAAATTTGAGTTCATAGGATGAGATAAGAGTTAGGCATCCTTCTAGAACGCTCTAGAATCAGAAAATATTCTCAGAGAATGCCAATTTCGCTCATTCTCGCCCAGCGCAGGTTAAAGAGGACCTAATTGCATTGCAGTGAAGGTCTGAATGGGCTTGCCTACTCTACAACGCAGTTACCCTGACCAAGGCTACGCTGGTGTCCCAAGGAGGAATTTCAGTAGGGTTTCAGGCTAGGAAACTTTCATGGATGGAAGCATTCAATTTGATGACTTGTCTAGGGCATGTAACAACTGAATTAGGGTTTGATGACCCCTAATTGTACTGATATGAATGTCGAGAGTGGTGTGCCCAAATAGACCTATAACAGTTGCCTCCTAAAGCATGAAGTCAGAAATGATAATGTCAAGTGATATGCTTTATGATGTGTTGAGGAGGATCTGAAGCGGACGATGACCTGCATCAATTACAATACATCATATCATGATATCTTTGAATTTTTCATGAATCGCTGAGGAAAGGCATACCCATACTCATCATATAAACTCTTCATTACATGTACATAAATCAGATAGGCGTCTACAGATATAGACCCATGGTAGGATGATTGTCTGTGTAAAGCCATAGTATAGATGATTTAGTACTCTTCCTGAAATCACAGCCTAGATGGATGAAACTAGATCTGGGGTCTTTTATCTCATCCAATCGTTCGCTCAAGTACGAGTCTAAATATGTGAAAATGTGATCTGGAGTCGAACATGGGAAGGCACCATCTGATTACCAGCCAATGATATAAGTTGTTAATAGACGCGGGAGAGATCACCGATAATCATAATGATTCTCAAGCTACTACAATACATTTTGCATGGTGTGAATAAATTTTTTTGATGTCGAACACCATACAAAGTCTTTCGGTCGAAGGCCAGTGATGTTAACCTATCGCTGGAAGCAAGAAACTTGCCATTGATGTATGAAAGCCTCAAGGTAGTGGAAGGGTGTTTCTAAGTCAACTTCATGGATAATGTGCTAATGTCGAAAAGAAGCGACTCATCGTAGGAGGGCCTTGATGTATCCCCCATCAACGACACGAAACGAGTGTAATGATTTTGAAGACAGAATGTGACTGACGAGACAATGTTCAGGAATGGCGGTCATGAAAATGAAGGTTTATGAGTATTGCAAAGGATGAAGTTTACTTAGTGACTTCTCTTGAACATGTCAGCAACACTGAATGAATTAACAACATTGACCCAAAACCAAAGTGATGGATGGTGTGATAGACCATAGGTATGATAACCATCAAGCAGATAACCCAACGCAAATATTCATAGAGATGAAGCGAAAGTGTCATGTTCAAGAGCGACTTGCTACCATAAAGTGATTTATCCCTTTTCCCATTTTCCCCAGTCATTGCTAACCAGTACCTCTTTATTTTTTAACAAGCTTGAGGAGGATAACATATGCTTGTAGTACAATTCCACCCTTCGAGTGAATCCATTGCTATGTGATGTTTTAACGAGTCTAGTGAAGGTGAAACTCAGTGTTGTCATGATGGACAAGTTTGTCGCTATTTGATGTTTTAACGAGTTTAATGACGATGAGAACTCAGTCCTTTTCATATTTAGAGAGTTTGAAAAGGGACAAAAAGAAAAATCCGTAAGTTCTTTTTCATAAATTTGTCTCTGAAGTCCAAAAAAGTGTAAAATAATACAAGAGAGAACCTATTGACCATGTTCGATTAACGTATTCTTTTTTCGTAAGTAATCTATCTCAGTTCAGAAAGGGTTAAACTTATACTAAGTAGATGTCGTTTCCAATCCATTTACGAGCTGAAAAGGACAAGCGCCTGATAATATTTTCGTGTTTAAAGATTCAGAAAAGAGCTTGAAACAAGATCCCCCGATTTTTACTTTCTTTTAACGAGTCAAAAAAGGAAAATATTCAGCGATCTTTTCATTTTTTATGAATAAAAAAAGAGCTTAAAGGTGACTTGTTCTGGAGGAACAAATGGTATAAAGGGTAGCAACTGGTTCCGACAATGGTGGAACTGCTGAAAACATGTAATGGTCAAGAGGTTGGATAATAAGACCACTCATTGCAACTGTTCCTCAAAAAGGGTAAAACAACCAAGTGAAAGCATATGATCAGCCAAGCAGATAATGACGATGGAAGGAGAAAAACCAAGGCTCATCTAACGAAAGAGGCTGATAGAATGGAAATCACAAGGGTTAAAATGGAGATGGGTTCATTTTTACACAAGCTTGAACCATAGGGAACCATGCTTGGAGTTAGTTTCATGTTTACACAAGCTTAAAATGAAAAACTATGCTTGGATTCAGTTTCATTTTTACACAATCTTGAACCATGAAAAAACTATGCTTGAGATTGGTTTACATGCCTCCAGCATGATGACTCGATTCTAGGTGCATGCCCCCCAAGCTTCATTGCATTCACCTAAGTAGACTACTCATGGCTATGAGGTGGATGGAATGAAGGTTCATTTACGAGATCAAATGAAAGACTCGATTGGGATTTTATGAGATCTAATCAAAGACTGGAATTGGAACTTTGCTCTAGGGGATCTTGTTTCATTTTTTAATGAGCTCGACACAAGACAATGAACTCTACTCAAATTCTTTGTTTCATTTTTTAAAGAGCTTGACACAAGACAAGGAACTCTGCTCATATTCCTTGTTTCATTTTTTTAATGAGCTTGACACAAGACAAGGAACTATGCTCTGGGACCTGTTTCCTTTTTTAAAGAGGTTGACACAGTAAAAGAACTATGCTCATATTCCTTGTTTCATTTTTTAACGAACTTGGCACAAGACAAGGAACTATGCTCATTGGAATCTAAAGAAATGAAAAGAACCTGAGTGGTATCATACTCACTCTCTATGGGAAAGGTACGATTAAATGAAGGTGAAATTGGGTCAACTATTTCTCCAACCTATTGTTGGTTAGGTATAGACTCATGGGATTCACATTCAGAGAGAGCAAGTTTGACCGATGGTTGATTTGGACCAGTCACTTCATCAACTAGTGAAGGATTAAGGGAGAGTATCCTGTAACCAGATGGAATTCATTGCGGAGAAGTAAGACGGTTATCCAACAATTTTTGGGCTTCATCCAGATAGGGACAAAGGTGAATGGGGTGATTCCCTTCGCATAACCTACAGGGAAACTTAACTTTACCCTTCTTTCCATGAACTTTACTAACACTTGTTGATGGTGTGTCACCAGCATGATCTCCAGAAGTTGATGACACAGGATGATGTGAATGAGAAGACCATTCTTCTAAGATCTGAGGAATACTAGAACAATTTTGAAGAAGATGGTCTCCCGTAAAAAGTTTGCAAGGATATCGAAGTTTGTGAGGCTTATCAAACGACTTCTCATCAAAAGTTGTATTCGAAGCAATGGTTGCTTGGTTGACCCCTTGCTGAATTTTATTCTTCTTCTTCTTCTTCCCTTTCTTCTTCTTCTTATCCACCTGGTTACTAGTGTCAATACTTTCACCAGGCGAAGAGGAAGAAGGGGAGGAAGAAACAACCAACGAACAAGGTAAAGGGTCAAATTTAGGATCAACTAGAGGTTGATTTTGTCCAGGTGGAGGAGTACTCGATTACGGAGAAATCATGACATTTTGGACCAAGGAGGTTGAAAACAACCATACTGGAAAGCCAATGGTAAATCCTGGAAGGGATAATGTAGCCATATATGGAGCCACAATATTTCCAAAAGGAGGAAAAGGACTAGGGTTCCCATCAAAAGGAATTCCTTGATCGGTGGACTCTAGAGTTGTTGCCATGTCTCAACCTAAGATCAAATAAGGAGTGACATGGAGGATGTTATCCGCGGTCAATTAATTTTATTTTAATCAAAATAAAATAATAAAAAAAGATGGATAATCTAGGCAGAAGGATTACCAAGTAACTGTGAACTCTAATATACTGTTTGAGTAAACCAAGGACTTAACATACGTGTAGACAATCTCCCCGAATGTTGTGTTCAGTGTATCACAGTGTACAAGGCGGCTGATTCGGTTACCTATGGATGGATAGCAACCTAATGTAGTCCTCCCAAATATACTCGAAAGTACGTGGAGGCCCAATCCATGTTAGCGTTGTCTAATGCGAAACTGCATAGTGAGAGCATTCCTTTATACTTTTTGTACTATAACACCGCCCTATATACCTGAAGGTACATGGACGAGCTATGATATACTTACGTACGTGGAATGAGGTATCACTCGGAATGTATCATAGACAATTAGTGACAGCTGCTATGTTTAACGACGTCGGAACACGTCTCTAGCCTAGACCTCTAAATGTTATGTGTTAAGTTACAATGCTCCATTAGGTTAATTGAGATAACTTTTAAGTTGATCTTCTTAAGAATTTTCCTTTCAAGGTTCACCACGTGATGTATGTTTGCAATTCCTAGAATGCAACTAACATGAGAAACATTCTTTCATTCAATTAACAATGAAAATTGTAGCTAGTAAGGGATAGAGCAATTATATCTTTGACAAAGAGAAAAATAGCACACCTAATGCAATTTCCCTAGCTATTCCTACCAAGCATTCACAAACTACAATACGCACAATACAAGTTTTTCTTTTCAGTCCCTTTAGTTTTTAGATGAAAAAAAAGGAACTAGATGCACAGATGATCAATCTATTGGGTTGTGTTATATTCTTTCCATGACTAGCCCACGTAGTTAATCGAGGGGTTATAAGGGGGGCGGAGCCCCTCCTTCGTTGTACGATTGCATAGTGGGGGGAGTCACAGGGGGTTTGAGGGGTGCAGGGGTCCATGGTTTTGGACGCGATGGTTTTCGGTCCATGGTATTGGATGCTTCGGCATGTATATATATGTATTGTAACATTGAAAGGAAAATAATGAAAAATCAAGCTGGTAGTCTCAGTTTGGGATCCAGGGGAAATCTCTATGTATATGTGTTTTATGTGTTATGCTCCCGCATTGTTTATTTTCTATGTTTTAGAATTCGTATGTAGGTAATTTCTATACAGGGTTAAAACCTACATTTGGTATTAGAGTTGTTTTGGATTCAAGGGGATGCCTTTATTGATGAGGGGTTTCACTCGGGCCTGTGCTAGACCCTGTTTAGTGGGAGATTTGCGGGATCGATTCTGGTGGTGAAAGAAGCTGGCGAGCAGTGGAAAGATAGGGATCAAGAAATTTAATGGTCAGAGTTTTGAGTTATGGAAACTCAAGATGGAGGATCTGTTGGTGGATAAATATCAGTGGATCACGGTAGATTTAGGTACTAAACCAATGGGAGTGTCTAATGAAGAATGGAAGAAGTTGGATTGGAAGGCAAAGAGCACAATATGATTGTGTGTCTCAGATTCAATATTGCTGAATGTATCAGGGGAAGCTACGACGAAGGCTTTGTGGGACAAGTTAGGGACTTTATACCAATCTAAGTCTCTGGTGAATAAACTGTTCCTATGGAAAAAGCTATATAACCTAAGGATGAAAGATGGAGACTCAGTGACAGAGCATCTGAACACATTTAATACTGTGGTAAGTCAGTTATCATCTACTGATATTAAAATTTCAGATGAAGATAAGTGCATCAGTTTGTTGTGTTTTTTACTAGATTTGTGGGATAGTCTGGTTATTGCAATAGGTAGCAATGCAACTGCCTTGTAGTTTGATGAAATAGTCTCATCCTTGCTGATGGAGGAGATGAGACGGAAAAATATGGAGAGCCAGAATGGTGGTGCCTTGTCTGTACGAGGATGGTCCCAAAACATAAACAAAAATAAGTCATCGAGTGGGAGATCTAAATCTAGAGGGAGATCTAAAGCTCCAGGAAAACCTATAAAGGTGGTGTGCTGGAAATGCGGAAAGGAAGGGCGCTACAAAAGGGACTATAAATCTAAAGCTCTTGATAAAGGAAAGGGATCTGATGATGCTCCTTCTGCAGAGGTGAAAACCACCTCAGATGAAGGTGGGGATGTGTACTTGGCTTCTTCAAGTACACATGTAGATCACGAGGCATGGTTGATTGACTCATGTGCATCCTTTCACTTCACTCCCCATACAGAGTGGTTTTGCGAGTATGAGAAATATGAGAGTGGTGATGTCTTCTTAGGGGATGATAGGAAGGCTAGAATCGTTGGTCACAGAAAAGTAAAGCTGAAGTTGCAATATGGAAGGGTTAGTACACTTCCGAGTGTTCTGCATATTCCTGCATTAGCCATAAATCTAATTTCTGTAAGCAAGTTGGAAGATGCAGGTGTAAAAATAGTGTTCGAGAAGGATACCTGCAAGATGGTTCAGGGGCACTAGTATTGATGTGGGGAGTTCGAATTGGAACTCTGTACAAGCTACAAGGTAGCACTATTGTTGATGGGTGCAACAGTTCTATGGTTCCTGAAAGTGGAGCATAAAATCTAGTGGTCTCTGGAGAGAAGACCATGCTGTGGCATCAAAGGCTTGGAAATATTGGAGAGAAGGGCCTTCGAATACATCATGGTAAAGGTATGGTAGAAGGTATGAATAGCTCTCTGGATTTTGATTTCTATGAAAATTGTGTATATGGGAAGCAGAATCATGTGAGTTTCCCCTCTGGTGGTAAGAGGGCGAAACAAATATTATAGCTTGTGTACAGTGATGTGTTTGGACCTATGAAGGTTCCATTACTGGGTAAGTCTATGTACTATGTATCCTTTATAAATGACTTCTCAAGGAATACATGGATATATTTCCTTAAGAAGAAATCTGAAGTCTTTTACAGGTTTAAAGAATTTAAGGCTCTGGTGGAAAACCAGACAGAGAAGAAGATAAAGGTGTTGAGAATAGATAACAATGGAGATTTTTGCACTAAGGAATTTGAAGAATTTTGTAAGACGTGTGGTATAGCACGACAGAAGACTACTCCATACACACCTGAGAAAAATGGAGTTGCAGAAAGAATGAACAAGACATTGATGGAAAGGGCAAGAAGCATGCTCAGTGGTGCCAGGTAGGCATAGGAATTCTGGGTAGAGGTGGTGGAGACAACATGTTACCTGGTCAACAGATCACCTTCATCAACATTGGAGGATAAGACTCCACAAGAGGTATGAACTGGTAAGAAACCCTCTCTTTCACATATGAGGGTATTTGGATGTGATGCATATGTACATGTTCCAAAGGAGAAACGAACCAAGTTGGATAGTAAATCTGAAAAGTGCATCTTTATTGGGCATAAGGATGGTTTAAAGGGTTATAAGCTTTGGAACCCAGTAACAAGGAAGGTTGTGTACAACCGAGATGTGGTGTTCAGACAGGTAAAAGATGTTGTTAAACATGAAGTCCAACCAAAGGAACCTGAGAAGATAGAGTTTGAGCTAAAGGAGGAAGAATCAAACTCTACAGCAGAGGAGGAATCAGAAGACGAAGAGCCAAAAACTCGGGGTGTGAGAAGATCAGTTTGAGAAAGAAGGCAGCCAGAAAGGTACAGTCCATCTACTTTCTATTCAAATTTTTCTTTGTCTATTACTTATGATGATCCCAGAACTGTGAAGGAATCAGTAGATTCAGAGGATGGAAAACCCTGGAAAGAGGCCATGGTTGATGAAATGGAATCTTTGCACAAAAATGAGGCTTGGTATTTTGTGGATTTGCTGGCTGGAAGGAAACCCATTGGCAGCAAATGGGTGTTCAAGAAGAAGACAAATGCAGAAGGAAAGGTGGAGAAATACAAAGCTCGGTTGGTAGCAAAAGGTTATTCCCAGGTGCCAGGAATTTATTTTGGTGATATTTTTTCTCCTGTTGCCAAGGTAAATTCTATTAGATTACTTTTATCTGTTGCTGCTTCTTTTGATTTTGAGGTAGAATAGATGGATGTGAAGACAACATTTCTTCATGGGGATCTGGAAGAGGAGATCTAAATGAAGCAACTTGAATGCTTTGCAGTGAAGGGTAAGAAAGAACTAGTATGCAAGTTAAAGAAGTCTTTGTATGGGTTAAAACATTCACCAAGGATGTGGTATCAGAAATTTGATACATTTATACGAGGACTTGGCTTCACCAGAAGAAAAGAAGACCACTATGTGTATTTTAAATTAATTGGTGACCGTGTTATTTATTTGGTCTTGTATGTGGATGATATGTTGCTGGTTGGAAATGACAAATAAATTATCCAGGATTTGAAGACCCATTTGTCCTCCAAATTCAACATGAAAGATCTTGGTGTTGCAAACTATATTTTTGGCATGGAAATTAAAAGAGATCAGACAAAGAGGAAGCTCTGGTTAAACCAGAGGAAGTATGTCGAGACAATATTGCAGAGGTTTAATATGCAGGATAGTAAATCGGTGAAGGTTCCTATTCTTGTAGGTGTAAAGTTATCTGCTGAACAGTGTCCCAAGACACAAGAAGAGGAAGATGACATGTACCATGTTCCATATGCAAGTGCAATCGGTAGCCTGATGTATGCGATGGTCTGTACTAGACCAGACATTGCACATGCAGTGGGAGTATTGAGCAGGTTTATGTCAAAACCAGGGAAGGAGCACTGGACAACAGTGAAGCAGGTTTTCAAGTATTTGCGTGGCACTAGTGATTATGGTTTGTGCTACCAAGGAAGACTATGATTGGACAGAGTGTTGGATATTCGTGGCTTTGTTGATGCAAACTGAGCTAGAGATCTGGATCAGAGAAGATCTACAAGTGGGTACATGTTTAACCTATTTGGAGGTGCAGTCAGTTGGATGAGTAAGAAAAAATCTGTAGTGGCACTATCAACTACATAGGCAAAATACATGGCAGTCACTCATGCAAGCAAGGAAGCAGTTTGGTTGCAGATATTGTGTTCAAGTATGGGGTTAGTACAGGGAGATATAAGGATAGACTGTGATAGCCAAAGTGCAATTTTCTTGGCAAAGAACCCTGCATATCATTCAAAGACAAATCACATTGATGTTCAGTATCATTTTGAGAGGGATATGATAGAAGACGAAAAGGTGTTGCTGGTAAAGGTGGACACTTTGAAGAATGCTACAGATGCATTGATAAAATCTGTGAGCTCTGAGAAGTTCTCTTGGTGTAGAGAAACAATGGGCATTACAGGGTTGGATAAATGACTAAGCTCTCTTGTGGCCCCCTGTGGAAAGAAAACAACAAGTGGGAGAATGTTGGGTTGTGTTATATTCTTTCCACGACTAGCCCACATAGTTAACCAGGGGTTTAGAAGGGGGGAAGAGCCGCTCCTTCATTGTGCCGATTGCGTAGCAGGGGGTTTGAGGGGTGCAAGTAACCCCACTTTATGGGCTCTGGGGCAACGCCCCAGAAAATTTTGGTTTTGGACACAATGGTTTTCGGTCCATGGTTTTGGATGCGATGGTTTTCGGTCCATGGTATTGGATGCTTCGGCATGTATAAATATGTATTGTAACATTGAAAGGAACATAATGAAAAATCAAGCTAGTAGTCCCTGGTTTGGGATCCAGGGGAAAATATCTGTGTATATGTGTTTTATGTGTTATGCTCTCGCATTGTTTATTTTTTTGTTTTGGAATTCGTATGCAGGTAATTTTTGTACGGGGTTAAAACCTACACAATCAATGCTTTTCACAAGGAACGAAGACTTTACGACAATTCTTTTTCAGAAAAGTAAAGACTAATCAATGTAAGCTAACTTTAACAATGAATTAATAATGATAAAGAAATATCTTAAGAAACACTAAACAATCAAGGCCAAAGTAGGGCTAGGATAAGAAATACAAATTCATTTCAGAGGCATAAAAAACTTTGATCTTTCAGCAAACAACATCAGAAGCAACTTTGGAAAAATCAAGCAAAAGATGGTTTTTTTTAGCTAGAGAGGGACTAGCGTAGGTTTGAGTGGGAGAAAGTGCACTGCAGAGCACTGTCTCTAAGCCAAGGGTGCACTGCAGTGCACTATCCCCTGACCAAGGGTGCACTAGTACCAACACATTCTTGGAATAGGCACTCTAGTGCAAATTTCGACCAAAAAAGCTTCAAAATGACTGAAAAGAGATCAATGAAGTCAAGTAAAGTCTACTAGGATGTAATATGATAAGGGTAAACTACCAGGAATGATGGTCATTCCCCAGTATGGTCGCCAATTTTTTATATGGAATTTGTATCTACAGATAAACACATTTTCCCTAGGTGGGTAGCTACACTTAGAACAACAGAAAGAAAGTAGTTTAACCTTTTCCTATAATAGATAGATGAGATGAAGGAACTTACTTGTGATCTTTCGCTTCCTTGATCTCCTTTAAATTGTTGTCGTCGCTCCCAATCGAACTGAATCTGCTCAATTGGTACCTATGTCAACAGAAACAGAAAATGGAAACGATCAATGCATATATGATCTATCTACTATAAACCAATGGAATCGACAACATTGAAACAAATAATCATCATAGATATGAACAAGAATATGGGAAAAGGAACACACAACTTTATTGATGTAGAAGGAAGAGTTACACCCAAAGCGGTTCCATCCCGTGTCACTCCTCCATCTTCAATCCAACCCTCGTCACACCAAAAGCACACCAATCCAGAAACATAACATTATTTGACATGAACTCAAATCTCAAACCAACAGTATTTCTCTACAATATTTAAATTCCAGTCTCCTGGTCACTATGATGAGTGATCAATTTATAGGGAAATGGAGGTAGTTTTGTCATAGATTGGGCTGAATGGTTTTCCAAAATTGGAGTTAGTTTCCATGGAGCAATGGATGAGAGGATAGGAGGTTAATTAATCCATAGCATATCCAAATTAGAGCTCATAAGATGAGATAAGAGCTAGGCATCCTTCTAGAATTCTCTAGAATCAGAGAATATTCCCATAATCCAATGCCAATTTCACTCATTCTCGCCTAGCGTAGGTCAAAGAGGGCCTAAGTGTAGGCCTAAATGGGTCTGCCTGCTCTGCAGTGCAGTTACCCCTAACCAAGGCTGCGTTGGTGTCCCAAGGAGGCATTTCAGTAGGGTTTCAGGCTAGGAAACTTTCATGGATGGAAGCATTCAATTTGATGACTTGTCTAGGGCATGTAACAACTGAATTAGGGTTTGATGAGCCCTAATTGTACTGATCTGAATGTTGGGAGTGATGTGCCCAAATAGACCTGTAACAGGTATGGAATGGTTGTACCTCCACATAACCAGAGTAGATTTCTATGATAATGCTATTGAGTGTTTGGATAATAATGGAGAAAAGAGGATCTTGTAGGGTAAGACGAATCCTACATCAGTGAGGATGATTACATCTATGCAAGCTAAGTGTAGTCACAGGAAGGGGTATGTACTATTTGAAGTCCATATTTCCAATGACATGGGTAAGGATGTTGATGATGGAAAAATATTCAAGAGGTACACTGTATTGCAACATTTTCAGGATGTGTTTCACACAGAGGTTTCAAATTTTCCTCCTCACAGGGAAGTGGAATTTTCTATTGAGTCAGTATCAAGAGAAACACCCACATCGAAGGCACCTTACAGGATGAGCACTCCAGAGATGGTAGAATTGAAGTTGTAGTTGAAGGGAATGCTTGAAAAGGGACACATTAGGCCAAGTGTATTTCCTTGGGGTGCACCAGTGTTGTTTGTGAAGAAGGATGGTACTCTCCAGTTGTGTATTGACTACAAACAAACGAACAAGGTGACCATCAAGAATAGGTATCTGTTGCCAAGGATTGATGACTTGTTTGACCAGTTCAAGGGAGCATAGGTGTTCTCAAAGATTGATTTGAGATCAGGATACCATTAGGTACACATTAAAGAAGAGGACATCTACAATATTGCTTTCCGGACTAGGTATGGACATTATGAGTTTGTTGTATTTCCTTTTGGTCTAACTAATGCTCCAACTACTTTTATGTGGCCGATGAATAGTGTGTTGCATATTTATCTAGACAAGTTTGTTATTGTGTTCATTGATGATATATTGATATATTCTAAGAATGAGGAAGAACATGTCGAACAATTAGAAACAATATTGAGATTTCTAAGAGAGCATTAGTTATATGCCAAGCGTAGTAAATGCAATTTCTTTCAGACATAGGTACATTACCTAGGACATGTTGTTTCCAAGGAAGGCATAGTAGTGGATACAAAAATATAATGGATATCATGGAGTGGGAAGCTCCTAAGAATGTGGATGAGGCCAGATCATTCATGGGGATGGTAGGTTATTGTAGCAGGTTCATCAGGAACTTCTCACGGATTGCATATCCTATTACATCCTTGCATAGGAAAGGAGAGAAATTTGAATGGATGAAGGAATGTGCTGCAACTTTTGAGTAGCTGAAGCAATTATTGAGAAATGCTCCAGTGTTAAAGATTACAGATCCAGACAAAGAGTTTGTGGTGTGTACAGATGCTTGCAAGAGAGGACTTGGTGGAGTTCGCATGTAAGAGGGACATGTAGTGTGCTATGAGTCACGGAAAATAAATGAGCACGAGAAAAACTATGTGACACATGACCTTGAGTTGGAAATGATTATTCATGCATTGAAGATGTGGAGGCCTTATATTCTTGGATGGAGATTTGTATTTAATAGTGATCACAGTGGGATGAGGTATTTTTTTGATCAACTGAATCTGAATGCCAGGAAATCTAGATGGTTGGCCACACTTAGTGAGTTTGAATTTGAGATCAGATACATTAAAGGAAAGGAGAACAAAGTTGCAGATGCCCTTAGCAAGATAGTGTAGGTAAACAAGGTAGCAGTTGTGAGCTCTTATGGGACATATTTATTGGATCTGATCTTACAGGAAAGACAACAATATGACATGTATCAACAACTTAGGCACATGTTACAATAGGGTACAGTTGATCGGGATGGGGACTATCGTCTCACATCATATGGCTTGGTGATATTTAGGGATAACATCTATGTGCTAAATGACAATGAGCCCAAAAAGCTTATCTTGAGGGAGTTTCATGTCAAGGCATATTTAGCTCACCCAAGATATCATAAGACATTGACATCGGTGAAGAAGTTCCACTTTTGGCTGAATCTGAAGAAATAAGTGGAAAATTTTGTTGCTAGATGTTTGGATTTTCAACAGGTAAAAGCAGAGTGTAAGAATATAGGTGGTCTACTATAGCCGATTCTGATTCTAGAGTGGAAATGGGAGGTCATGTCCATGGATTTCATTATAGGCTTTTCGAGGACATCAAAGAAGCATGATTTCATCATGATTATGGTTGATAGGTTAAGAAAGATAGCTCACTTCATTCCAATGAAAACTACTTATTTAACTAGTGAGGTAGCACAGGTCTTCATCGGAGAGATAGTGAGGTTGCATCGTGTTCTGAAGAAGATTGTGTGGGACAAAGAGGCTAAGTTCACTTCTAGGTTTTGGAAGGAGTTATTTACAGGTTTGGGTACAAAGTTGACCTTCAACACAACTTATCATCTATAGACAGATGGAAAAACATAGAGAGTCAATAGGATACTGGAGGATATGCTGAGGATGTGTGTCATGCATCAACAATGGAAGTGTGAGGAGTATCTTCCACTAGTTGAGTTTTCTTACAACAATGGTTATCATGAGTCACTAGGGATGAGTCCATTTAAGGCACTCCATGGGCAGAGTTGTAATACTCCCATTAGCTGGAGTGATCCAGTGAATAGGGTACTTATTGGACTAGACATGTTGGAAGGCATGGAATGGGAAATGGAGGTTATCAAGAAGAATCTAAAGGCAACAAAAGACAAGAATAAAATTTATGCAGACTAACACAGGGAAATTAAGGAGTTTTAGATTAGGGATCATGTGTATTTGTGAATCAAGCCTAAGAAGAGCTTCTTGAGGATTAGATCATGTGCCAAGTTGGAACCTCGATATTGTGGGCCTTTCGAGATCCTTGAGGATTGGACTAGTGGCCTATAGACTTGCATTGCCTCCGACAATGAAATTTCATGATGTTTTCCATGTTTCATTGCTTAAAACATATCTAAAGGATGTTGATCATGTTATTTATTGTTCTGTATTGTAGGTGGAGCTAGAAGGATACTTCTAGCCAGAAGCTCAATGCATATTGTAGGAGAAACAACTCATGCTATGGAACAGAGGAATCGAGCAAGTTAAAGTGTAGTGGAAGCACTTTGGGTCTAAAGAAGCTACATGGGAGATGGTTGATCAGATGTAGGCTATGTATCCTTCATTATTTTTCGGTTGAGGAAAAGAAGTTTTGGTATATGTACATATTTATGTATGGTTGTTATTATAAATATTGCAATAAGCTATGTTATAAAGCTCCAATAAGTGGTATGGTTGTCATGTTGTCATGTTTTTCATGATGGTTTTTCTTTTGAGCAGGTTGTTCATTGTAATACTACAATGAGCTACGTTATAAAGCTCCATGGGAAGTATGTTTTTCTTCTTTGGCGGTTTAGATGGTTGTAGGTTTCATTCAACGCCGAGGATGGTGTTCCCCTAAGGGGGAGGGGTCTGTAATAGCCTTGGGTTAAAATTTCATGTAATAAAGTTAATAAAGGAAAAATAATTCCAAGTTCATGGGACACATATTCCAAGCTGAATGTTGGGCAAAGAATCCTAGTCGGCATCACTTGTTTTATATTATGGCTAAGGGTAAATTGACAAATGCAATGGAAAAGGCTTTGAAAAAGAAATAAGGTATTATTGGCATAAAGGAAAATAGGAGAAAAGGGAGGTGAATAGTCACATGTTGCATGCAAGGAGGAAATTGAAGGAAAATTAAGGAAAAATGAAGAAATTAAAGGCATTAATAATAAAAAGGCTTCCGAGGATCAGTTCACAGTTTTTTCAGTTTAGCTTTTGTTGGTTTAGCCTTTGTCAGTTGAGTTACAGAATTGGTTTGAGAGAGGAGAAGGGCACCAAGAGGAGAAGGAAGGCAAGGAAGGAAAAGGAAGGACAAGGAAAGCAAAGGAAGGATAAGGAAAGAAAATATCAAGCAAGGAAAGGTTGGATCAAGCATCTTCAATGAGAATAATTGCAGGTAATAGGTTGCATGTATGATCTCCTAGTTCGTCTTGGCATGCATGGTATATGCATGTGTGTTTGGTTCATTTTTTGTCATTGGCATGAATTTTTCCAAGTTTTGACAGTGGTTTTAGCCTTGCCTTGGCATTTCCGGATAGCCATGGTGTGATGGGATTCATTCTTGGTTGAGATTTGGATTTCTAGAAGGTTTTCGATGCGGGCGAGGTGGTCTCAGGAAAATCCCAAAGGTTGGCAGTGGAGATGGTTTTCTCTGGGAATCCCTCAACAGGTGGGTGGAGACATGAAAATTCCTCAAGGTATGGTGAAGGAATTTTGAGGCATCCAAGTTCGGTTTGGTTTTATGATTTTGGGACTGGTTTAGGTGAGATCATGGTAGTATGAGGGTCCAAATGGTTTAACCTATGGATTCCATTGGTTGTTTATGGGTTTTTTTTGTTAAAGAATGTAACTAGGTTTGGTCTTCATAAATTATATTTGAGTTACAATGAAATATATTTATCAAAAGAATGAAAAATATATTATTATTATTATTATGACTTATTAAAGTATGGGTTTCATGCTTGGGTCATCATGTTTTAGGTCAAAGTACCCATTGAGGCCTTCTAGGGTTTATTTTGAGTCATCAGAGTCATTGTCCATTTAAAGAAACCCTTCTTGGGCTTTGGAATCATGTAAAAAGGTTTATTATTGAGACAAATAAGGTATTTGTCACCTCAACACCATGTCGACCTCAAGGAGATGAATTCGGCCTCAAACTGGGTAATTCGACCTCACTAGAAGCCTATATATTGGAGAACTCACTCTCACACACACAAGTTTGATATCCAGAAAAAAGAGCTGGAAAAGTGAGAAGTAGGAAACGAAGTCTAAAAGGAGTGTGAAGTTGGAGAAATAGAAAGAAAGGGTCAAGATTGAAATTTTGGGCTATCTCTCTTTCTCTCGTGTGGATTCCTCTAGGAGATGAAATTATCTCTTGTCAAGTTGAAGTTGTTGTTGTTGTTGCTGCTAGTTTCTAGGTCGAAGTTACTGCTACAAGTTGTTGCTGCTAGGTTGAAGTTGCTGCTGAAGGGTTATCATCTACAAGAAGGAAGAAAGGGATGAATTGGTGTGGAGGAAGTCTGTGTCTAGGTCAAGATTCTTGGATTATCTCAGGAAGTTATTAAAGAAGAGTTGTTGATTGGGTTTTCCCCTAGATAGGGGTTTTTCCCTGGCTGTCCGCTTATATTTGGTGTCTGTGATTGTTGTGCTATTGTTTTGGTAATTAATTAATGAACTAAAAGATAAAAGAAGAACATAAAGATAAGAAATTCACAAGTAATCATTTATATAAATAAAATCATTCTGCCTTTCTAATTTTCTAACATGGTATCAAAGCTAAGGTGAAGAAGGAAAAAGGTAGTTTGAGGATCTACTGAAAGGAGTCTAAGAAACCTCAAAAAGTTGAGCAAGGGAACATATAAGGAGATATTATAAGGAAAGAAGCTTTCTACCTTCTAGTACATTGTATAACACAATAAAGGGAGAGAAAAAAATAGAAGAAGCATCAAATTACAGGTCATGGAAGAAAATAATTGATCTCACTTTTGAAAAGAACAAAGTCCTAGATTTGGTTAGAGGAAAAGTAAAGAAACCTACCGATGGACCTAGTGATGCATATAAAATGAACTTTAGAGAGTCATAAATATTGGTTATGATACTAATGGTAGAAGGTATAAAGGACAATATTGTTCCATACATTTCCAACATAGACTCTGCTTAAGAAATGTATGAAGCCTTATCAAATTTTTTCACTATAAAGAACATTGGTCAAGTAGAAAGTCTTAAAAATGAAATAAGGACCACAAGAATGACAAAAGATGACACTGCAACTTCCTTGTTTGTAAGGATAACTATAATTAGAGATGACCTTCAAGCCATAGATGATATTGTACCAGAAAAAGACCTAGGAGTTCTACCTACTTGGAGTTCTTTTTCTTCAAGAATCAACAACTAGAAAGAAACTCCATCATTTGAACAATTATGGAATTACTACAGCCAAGAAGAGATGAGAATATTATTAGTAACCAACAATGAAGAAGAGAAAGTTTCAAATGCATACTCCACTTATCCAAGAAGGAAGATAGGCATGTCCAAAATAGAATGCTACCAATGTCATAAAATGGGTCACTATAAAAGTGACTGTCTTGACAATCCGAAGAATAAGAAAAGGAAAAGGGACCGAGCTAATGTTGCTAAAGAAGGATCTCTAAAGAAGAATAAAGTTGAAGTATTAGATATAAGGAACCTACACTACTAAGTCCTTTACTCTAAGATTTAGTTTCATTTTTGATTTCTAGTATTTGTAGGTTTAACATATTTCGAAAAAACATTTTTGAATTGTTTTTATAAGGTTAGAGGTATCCCTCGAGTTTGGAGGGAGCCCTCACCAACTTCCAAAGATAATTATCTTACTCCTTGTATTACCTTTTCATTTTTGGTTTCCTTTACTTATCTAAGTTTGTTTGTATTAAATACTAATAACATTTCTATTCATATTTTCCTTGTTTAGGAAAGGATTGATGAATACTCAAGGATTGTGGAAGAAGGCCTCATAAGACAAAGCATTGGAATTACAAGGTTTGTTAAGAAACAAAAGGTATGCCCTAGACTCTAAGTTTTTCTCTTTTCATGATAAAGGAGTATTCATTCTTGATAAACTATTCTACATTACTAACATTATTGTGTCTATCTCTCTTGAACCATAAAGATTCTTGATTTGGTGATTCATCACTAGATAAATCTACCATGCTCATATCTTTGATTATTCTTGTGGAACACTAAAATGGTTCTTTGTAAAACCCTAACTTAAGGGTATGTTGATGATAATATGTGAAACCGTAGCCTACTTAGGTTTATTAATGAAGTCTAAAGAAAATGTTTGATGCTTTGATGATGTCATGTTTGGGGTTTTGGTATGGTTATGAAAACCCTAACTTGTAAGGGTTGAATGGTGATGTCTGAAATCCCAAATATTTGAAGTATTGATAAATTAGGGTTTTCCATTGAAACCCTAGATCTTTAAGGTTTGGTAGGGTTTATAAGCAAGAACCTTATTTTGGATAATTTCCTAGGAAGAAAACCCCAAGCATATGTTTGTCCATCTAATATGTTAGATGTATGAACATGTTTGTGTCATTGGGTTTTACTAACATATGTTTTTATGATATGCTTGTGCATGATGATGGAATCCTAGATATATGTGTTGACCTAATTGTTGATGGTCATAAGTCCTATGGTTTGGAACTAAGCCCTAGTTGAAGTTTGATACTCTAGGATGATAATGTTTGTGAATTCTAGGGTTTTGTAACTAAACCTTAGTAGAAGTTAAATTCTCTAATATATGATGACAATGTGATAATTTGAGATTTATGAAAGGTTGTTGAAATATGAAATTGAGCCGTGATTGGTTTTGATTGTTGAAGCTTAATGGCTCATGTATGAAATCTATGATCTTGCATTAAATCCTAGTAGAAATCTAACATATGAATTCAGAAAATTGTTAGATACATTATTAAATTATACTTGTTTGAATTGTTTCTAGGGTATGTTATAAATGAATTTGTCATATCATTGAAAAAAATATTGCGGCCCTAGATATAATGATATTTATATCTTGTATAGGCTACTTATGTGATTTAGGTTTTGTAACAAAAACCGAGCAAGAAGTTGAAGTATGTGCCTCTTGCTGATTATCAACCTAACTAAGGTTAGGTATCTAGTGTCTAAAGTCTAATGCTTCCATTATTATTTTTATATGGCTAACTACATTCTTCTATGCATTTGGTTGTACTTTCTATCTAAGTTGTGCAGGTACATAATCTTCAATATGCTGAAGATATTCGTAAGTAAAGCATGATGAAGGAAGTTATATGAATGATGATGATCAAGAAGGATGAAACCCATGAAACTTCTCTGATATCATAGAAACAAAGTTGATCTCCCTAAGTTATGAGGGAGCCTAGAAAAGAGTATATCCCCTGAGTTGAGAGGGAGGGCATATTATAGTTATGATACCTTGAAGAAGAATTTGAAAAATACATATTGAGGTGATGCCAAAAGAAGGAATGTTGGTTTAGGTTGCTACATGTGAAGTAGGAAAAGAAGCTGAACGATGAAGGAAACCTTTATCAAGTTTTTGTTTGGTAAACCTAAAAGTCCTACTGTGTTGAATTATGAGGCAACATCAAGAAGTTGGAAGACCCCAAAGGTTTGTGTTTACTTATGAGTATTTGAAAGGTTGTTACTAATTGGGGTTGTGACTGTTTAAGTAAATATCTCAAAGTTGTTGAAAAGGCATGCTTAAGGTTAGAGAGATTTGATGTGTTAAGGCTTTGTGTGTGAGACACATTGCTTTGGAGGACATCTGGTTGACACTATGTATTGATGTCTAGATCCCAAAGTAGGGAGGGTGGTGTTGGTCATAGAGCTTTGACCTCAGATACACACCTAGATCCCTTGGTTAACGGTTAGCAAGTAAGCCTGATGGTACCTAGATTGGCTGAAAGCCTTAGTCCATCTTAGTCCCACCCCAATAGATTTCCCTAGTCAGGAATCTAATCCGTAGCACCATGAGTGCCTAAATTGTTGAAGGAATTTGGACAGATTTCCTTAGTTAGGAATCTAATCCATGGCATTGCGATGCCTAAAACTCTTCATAGTTCATATGTTTTGAGATCTTCCTTGTACTTGTTATTATGAATACCTTCCTAGTTAATTGGGTGTGTAAAAGAATGTAACTAGGTTCGATCTTCATAGATTGTATTTGAGTTACAATGAAATGTATTTATCAAAAGAATGATATATATATATATATATATATATATATATATATATATATATATATATATATATATATATATATCTATATATTTTCCTTGGAAAAAGTCATAATTTCATTACTTCCAAAAAAGATAGAAATTACATTTGTAGATATATGCAGTGCATATATTTTAGATATCATATGATCCATATATCGTCCATATATATCGAATATTACATTATATATTACTATTCAAAATACAAAATTTTATCACCATAATCAAGTCCAAACTGCGAGATAATATCGTATCGATCAAATTATAAAGTGCCCCTCTCACTAAAGGGAAGATGATATATACCCCTCTGCCCATATGGAAGGAACTCTTCAATCTACATCATCCCCACCTGTAGCACCGAACCCTTCTTAGCAGCCTCATCTGCAAGGACATTTATCTACCTGTAAACATGTGTTATTGTAAAAAAATCAAACTGTTGTATAAAGAGAAATATATCCTCAATGATTGGAAAATAACGAATAATATGACAACGTTGAATTTTATTTGTCTAGTGCACAACAATCTGTGAGTCCCAAAATACTTGAATAGCCTGACAACCTTTCAGGATCACCTGTTGGAGAAGAATGTACAGGCCCATTAATTGAGCAAAATTATTACTCCCCTCCCCTTAGTCTGCAGATGAATAATAATACTGATTTGCAAAGAGAAAGAGGACAACCCCCGTCGCTCCAACAGTTGAGTTCCCCCCAGGAAGAACCATCAAAATATCCCCATGGTAAAGCATAATCAATGTATTCTACTTAAATATCATGGACACGCCCCACAAAAGGTAAGGATGAAAAATGTGTGAAAATACCAATAGCTTGAACAACTACCATCGAAGAAATCAAGAGTTTGTCATGGAAAATGGCAGCATTCCTCGCCAGCTAGATACCCCAAGAAATAATCAATGGAAGAGCCTGAAATTGCTTATAGGAACCTTCAGAAAACCATGCCAGGTAATCCTCATCAAAGGAATTACCAGGCCATACAAATAGCTGACCCAAAACTCGTGAAATCTCCCTCCAAACAACGCATGCAAATGGACACTTAACAAATAAATGAGGAATATCATCCAATGACATTTTGCACTTGCAGCACCATCTCAGGCCATTAAATTTCCTTTTTTGTAAAAAATCCCATGTAGGCACCTTACCCTCCAACAGTGACCAACCAAATAACTTTTTTTTTGCAGGACATCGAATCTTCCATAACCTGCGCCACCACCATTTAGGATTCTGCACAAATAATTCCACACTAAGTTTGATATATATCGCCTTAGGTGTATAAATGCCCGACAATACAAAGTCCCATACCAATACATCCTCCCTATCAGAGATCCGAATGTGTGCAGTAGAGAGCGCATTTGTATATCTGTTCCAGTGATCAAGATGATCACCCAACAGATTGAGACACGCCCTAGGTAACCAACCTTGTTGCCAAATAATGGTTGTATCAAGATTCCAAATCTGATGTAATGTTCTAATCCCAACCTTAACAAGAAAAGTGCATAAATCCTCAGGAGGAACATGTTTGATACCACTTCCCGGGCATGGGTCCAAGCCTACCTGATTCTACTTCCCATCTCCTACTCTCCACACCAAACCACTCATTATAATATCAAAAGATTTCAACAATGCCTTCCACATCATAGAGGAATTCCCAGCAGTCCATGAAGGAAGCCTCATCCAATCAGTCAGAGTATATGGTTTAATATATTTCTCAATCACCACAGAAGTCCATAAACTATTCGTGGAGATTAGATGCCACCCAACCTTAGCTGCCAACGCCTTTGAAAAATGAAATATGTTATTCAGTCCCCAACCTCCTAGATCTTTTGGCATCGAGATTGCATCCAAACGAACCTACTGAAAACACTGATCCTTATTTACCCTCCACATATAGGAAAAACATAATCGACGTATCTTTTCCAGAGTCCCCTTTGGGATCCAAGAGAGTGACATCCAATAAATCGGTATAGCCTCCAAGACAAACTTGACCAAAACCAACCTGCCAGCCCTCGAGAGCCACCGATGGCTCCATACATTCAAGAGCTTCTCAATTTTTTCAATTAGCCACTACCAATCATATTTCTGGTAATCATTAGGATTTAAATAGAAACCCAAATACTTGATGCCCTCATCAATATCCAAAACAAGACTAGCAAACTTAGAGGACAAGTAATCTATTTACACTGCCTCAATATTGGAATAGGTAATGGAGGATTTATCTAGGTTTATAATCATACCCGTAGATTTCTTAAATAGTTCTAACCCAATACAAAATTTATCCACATCTCGACACAACCCATCACAAAATATCAAAATATATTCAACAAACAAAAGGTGGGAGATGAACAAAACATGAGATATAGGAACCCCTTTGTAGTTTCCAGTGATTTTTGCATGATCTAGAAAATAGCTCAAACTCTCCTCAACTAGAAAAAATAGCAAAGGAGATAGCAGACACCCTTGATGAAGACCCCTCCCAGGAGTGAAAAAGTGAGAAGTTGCCCCATTAATTAGAACAATAAAGGATACCGAGGTCACACAACTCATAACCCATTGAATGAAACTCACAAAAAATCCCAGATGTGTCAAAATAAGTCACAGATAAAGCTAATTGACCTAATCATAGGCTTTTGAAAAATCTAATTTAATAAGAACACCTTTTAATCCCCTAGTCTTTAAAATATGTAAGCCCTCCTGAGCCACCCCAATAGCCTCACATATCTGTCTACCTGCTAGAAAACTAAAATGTTCCCCCGACATCCTATTAGAGAGAATATCCTTTAGCCCGTGTGCAATAACCTTGGATATAATCTTGTATAAAAAGTTGCGCAGTGAGATAGGCTGATACTCGTCAAGTGAACCTTGATTATCTGACTTGAGAATCAATTTAATAAATGTGGCATTAACAGGAGGGTGAATAAATCCTTCTGAATGGGATTTCTTAATCATCCGGAGGAGATCCTCTCCAATCAATTCCAGAAAGCCCTGAAAAATTCTACTGGCCACCCTTCCAGTCCAGGGATCTTATCCTTCAGGAAGGATGCAAGAACTGTCCATCAGCTCCACATTGTCATTCACTTCCACAAACCTAGGGAACAATTGAGACACTTGAATAATTTCCTCAACGGATGTCCCACCCAACTCCTTGAAAATATCATTGAAATGTTTCATCCCCAATTGAGACAGACCCTCAAAGGGGGAGTGTCTAGTCCCAACCTCATCAACCAGCTCCCATATTGTATTATTCCATTTCCTACCCTGAGAAACTACCTAGAAATGATTTGTATTCTCATCTCCATTCTGCATCTAAATGGCCCTACTGTTTAAACGCCAAGCCGCCTCCTGCTTAGCCAAAAAGACCCTCCTTCTGCGCTCGAGCCCTGTAACTTCCAACTTCTCCATTTTCGATTGAAAACCCCTACCATTCCCCTCTAGTAAAATAAAGAGCCTATCCTCAATATCTTTTAATACCTAATCATCGTTACATCTCTTTTCATGAGCCCAAGCCAAAGTAAGCTGATTGATCTTCCTCAAACTATTCACAAACTGAACCTCCCAATTACCTCTATACTGCTAATAAGGAATCCAATTATTTGAAACCAGGTCAAAAAATTGCTCATATTTCAACCATTCAACATTGAATTTGAATGGGCTCAGAGGTTTCCTCCCCCACCCTTTGCATTCCAACAGAATTTGATTATGATTCAATTCTCCACCATATACCACCCATTGCCTCAAACAATACAAAGATGAAGCAACATCCTTAGCCACCAAGAAGTGATCTAATCACTTAGCAATAAAATTCTCACTCGATTGTCGATTCCTCCAAGTAGGATTCAATTTAATAGGTTCTATATAAACTAGCCCATGAGAATCTAATAGATTGATGAAAAATGGAGAAAAAGCATGAGGATTAGCATTAGAACCTCACACCTCAGAAGACCCTAGAGTAAAATTTAAATCATCACCCAAAATCACCTTCCTATTTTCAAAAAATGATTTACAAAATAGGTTCTCCCAGAAGGGGATCTGATCAATATAAGGACCATAGATATTAACAACTAATAGGGAGGTATCTAGCTCCATTGAGAAAAATTCCAGTGCCATACCCGACTCAAAACCCCAAATGTTTTCACAACGATAGGTCCTATCTAGCCATCCCACCACCAAGCCACCAGATCGACCACAAACATCAATAGCCTCAAATTTCCAATCCCAAAGTAATGAATCCAGAGTAGCCTTCACCCACGAACCATACCCAAAGTCTCTTGTAGGAAAATAATATCCCACGTAGTATCCATTACCAGTATTCGAAGTGACGATTTTTTAGATGGGCTCGCCAACCCTCGATAATTAAATGACGAAACTTCATGAGGTAACCACAATCCTGGGTTTCGCTGCTCTAAGCGCCCATTCAATAGAAGATTGTCTCCCAGATGCTAAATCCATTTTCGCATGAGCCTGTGCATGCGAGAGTAATGATTTCCGACCCCTACCCCTGGAGAACATAGGTAAGGTGGAAGCCAACCCCAGGCCAAAAGAAGCACATATACCATCACTATCCAAAATCACTTGATTACACAACGAGTATCGAATACACTGTTATTTTGAATTGATCGAGAGTGAATACAAAGACATAACTCTAAGAGGCAGAATGCACTGCTCAATACTAGGAATGATGCAATCTACCATAACTGGAGAGGAAACTAAAGTAGTTGAAGCATAATAGAGAGAAACAAAAACTAATTTATCGCATGATAGAGAATTATGAACCATAGAAATAGATGGTGACATACCAAGAATACCAACCACATAAGCAGTAGATACCATCGAATCTTGAAAATGCATCCCTTCTACCCTGCTGATAGACCCCTTCTCCTTTAGATCCACCACTATGTGAATGTTGTGATAGGTATTCTCCGATATCCCCCCAAAATGTTCCATACCCCGACGATCACCACCACCCATCTCATCCGGTGCATCCCCCGACACTCCCACTTTGTAACCACCTTAATCTGCCCTCACAAACCTAGGCCAAAACTGCAAGATGCATTGATCAACCGAGTGACCATAAGTATTATATCTGTAGCACCAAAAAGGTATACCTTCATAATCAAACTTTTGATTGAAGGAACCTGTTGGTATTTTTATAGGGATTTTAGCTATCATACTTTCTGGCATTTTCAATATTACAAAAATATGAGCCACCGTCGCTTCCCCAGTCTCCACAAATGACATATCCACTTAAACGAATTTACAAATATAATTCCCAATTTCTTTCAGTCGGTCCAACTCCCAGAAGTCACTAGGAAGACAAGGGAGGTGTACCCAGACCAATTCCTCAACAACCTTATCCCTCTTGGCATCAAATAATGTAGACCACTTGGAAAAAATACAGGCACCCCCTCATCTGCCAGTGAGAGCCAAGCACCCATTTAGCATAATATTTAGTTTGCATAAAGAAAGCGAACCAAAATTTTGGCAGTCGCTGAACCTTGGGGACCTATGAAAACTTAGAACCCCATGTCGTATTAATCTAGTCCCTGAGAAAAGGGACCAACAAATGTCTACCATGGGTTTGACCTACAACAACCAAATCTGAAATTTCAACCATCTTGGACATTTGCATGTCTTCCCCAAAAATTAATCCTTCACCACAATCTTTATTACGCAGTGTAATGAATTTTTTCTTATGCCCCTTCTGTCTGGTAGCTTTGACCCTATCTTTTAATATTGATTGAAAACCCACTGAACTAGGAAGAGTAAACGCAGCACGACCACCCTCCACACTCTTACCATTCAATTCATTCCTTAAACCCTCACAAACTACGGGAGAAGAAGCATTCCCCCCCTCCACCAATGGGCACCAACTAATGAAGAAACCCTGATACTTGCCCATCCATAGAGATCAAATGAGTCTACAACCCCAACCATAAAAGTACCAAAATCCTCATATAAACAACCTAATGTCGAGAGTGGTTCCGCCACCAACCCTGCAAATCATTTTGTTCTAGAAACCCCCACCCTCACATCAACAAGAAGTCCTTGTAACTACACAGAGCACCATTTGTCTTGACAAGGGTAAAAAAAGTCCAAGGGAGGCCTCAAATGCAAGGTGTGATCATAACTGACACTAGTATTCCCAATAATCCCAGTGATCCCCCAGTTGTGCCCTAATTGTCCAACAATGATGACCGCATCAACATGTGTAGACTTGTCCCTCGAACAATCCTTCGACTTCACTGAAAGCCCGTCCTCATGGTAGTCACATTCAGGTAAATAACCAGAATAGGTCAGTCCTGGGACTGATACCACACCCACCAACAATGATTGAGTCCCAACCCTTGCAAAAAATATGCTTGTTGACTCAAAAGGATCCGACATGTAGTCCGATTCCGCCTCCTCCTCCATCGATAACCAGTTACAAACAAAAGGGTTTGCTTAAGATTGGTTTCACTAGGATCAGGAAACTCTCCAAATTTTAACTCCACATTGTTGCAAACCTTGCATTTTCAAACCCTTCAACACCAACCATTCTTGAAACAATAACACTCCAACAAATACACATCCAAAAAATATATTATTATTATTATTATTATTATGACTTTTTAAAGCATGGGTTTCATGCTTGGGTCATCATGTTTTAGGTCAAATTCCCCATTGAGGACTTCTAGGATTTATTCTGAGTCATTAAAGTCATTGTCCATTTAAAGAGACCCTTCTTGGGCTTTTGAATCATGTAAAAAGGTTTATTATTGAGTTAAATAAGGTATTTGTCCCCTCTACACCAAGTCAGCCTCAAACTAGGTAATTCAACCTCACTAGAAGCCTATATATTGGAGAAATTCGAATTCATTTGGAGAACTCACTCTCACATACACAAGTTTGATAGCTAGAAGAAATAGATGGAAAAGTTCGAAGTAGGAATAGAAAGCTAAAAGGAGTGCGAAGTTGGAGAAGAAGAAAGAAAGGATCAAGATCGAAAATTTGGGCTATCTATCTCTCTCATGTGGATTCATCTAGGTTGAAGTTGAAGTTGTTGTTGTTGCTGCTACTGCCAGTTGCTGGGTTGAAATTGTTGCTCCTAGGTCGAAGTTGCTGCTAAAGGGTTATCATCTGAAAGAAGGAAGAAAGGGTTGACTTGGTGTGGAGGAAGTTTGTGTCTAGGTCCAGAGTCTTGGATTATCTTAGTAAGTTATTAAGGAAGATATTGTTAGAGTAGCATGATCCGGATTATCCACAGTATCATGTTTAATTTGTCAATGTTTAAAACCCCAAAGGGGGTCCATCATCAAGACTAATTTTTTAGAATATGATTTGTTACTAGTTTTTCCCTTAGATAGGGGGTTTTCTCTAGTTGTCGCCCTATATCGGGTGTTTGTGATCTTTGTGCTATTGTTTTGGTAATTTCTCGATGAACTAAAAGATAAAATAAGGTGACATAAAAATAAGAATGTCGCGAGTAATTATCTATATAAAGAAAATATTTCTGCCTTTCTAATTTTCTAACAATTTTGTCCCATGAGATCCCACATTCATGCTTGGAATATGACACGGGGGTGATTGGCCAAAAGAAAGATTTGGTTCAACCCAATCTTTGGTTGGGTGGTATGTGGAAGTCCTTGACTTGGTTGGCTTGCATATGGTCAATAAGAGATAAGTTCCTCTTATTTTTATGAGTAAATGTACTTGTTATTATGTGGCTTTAAGGGTTTTTCTATCATTGTTAATTATTTGGTTATATGTTGGTTATAAGCATGATTTTATGATATATTTAAGTATGGATCTTATCACATTTTAATTGATGAATGATTGCTTAACGAATGCATGACCTAATTGGTATTATGGTAGCTATTGTGAGAATACATTAGTCCTTCTTAGTAAACCACATATAAGTTACAAATCTTTATGTTCAACTATGCATTCATGACTTGTAGGTTGCATGTTCGTCATGTGCTTGACAAAATGACTGTCATGGTTAGATTGGGCTAGGTCAAGTATTTGAGTAATTTTTGTATTAGGAGCTTTGTCTTAGTTTTATTTATCATTTCTGGAAGTTTCATCAAGTTCTGGGTAGGGGCCTAGATCCTAGCCCTGAAAAAGTGGCTTAAATCTCGCAGTCGTTGGCACAAAATTGCATGGAAAAGACTGCAGTAGCTGGGAAGCAGGCCTGTGGGAGCAATTGGAGGGTTACAGTCACTTATAGTCCTTTTCATGGGAGAGACTTGGGGTCTAGCTCACTGAAAAAGAAAGTTATCTCAAGGGTTGGACACTTGGAATGGTTGGTTGGCTCCTGAGGGTGTTGTAGCACCTTCGGAAAGTCAGTAAGGTATTGTTATGTCGGCCCCATTTCCTTAAGGTTATCTAGGAGGTTGATTCATGTCATAGTAACCCCTTAGATCATGTTTAACTAGGGCCAGCCAATGAAAGTGGGTAGGTATGAGAGGTGGAGTGTTACAAAAAACATATGATAATGAAATTTCGGACCCTGGTATTTGTGAAATTATAATTTCTCTATAGCAGTTTGGCATAATAGGGGCATGAAAGGTCGTTCATATCTATGTAGCAGACCTGAAGCCAAACTCACTTCCTTCCACTCAGCTAATACATGAGGTAACTTGAAGTCTCTGAATGGCCTGGTTTTCTCTTCTTGTTGTAGAGTTCTGATGGCTTAATTTTGGGTCTCAGCTCTTCACTAACTTTATTTTGTGTACTGGATTTAATGGTCTACCTGGTCTATTATACTTGGATTTTTGTACTCTTTATTGATCTTAGCTAAATTTGTGTGGTCTTAAAGGATAAGTGGCATCACACTTTCTCTTTGGTTAATCCATTCCTCCTTTAATGGCCCAACTCTAGCCTTGTTGGAGTGACATTTTCTGTATTTTGTCAACCTTACTTGTGGGCAAGGGGTTTTCATCATTCTCTATTTATTTAGGATCATGGTAAGTCATAGTCTAGAGGTTATACAAGTGTCCATATTTTATTGTGAAAGTTTTCTTATCTAGTAGTGTGAGAGTCTCTTCCTCTGTGACCTATTTGTGCACTCCTCAAGCTCTAGTCTACCTCATCCCTGAATTTCAATTGCATGGCATGTCATCATGGCCAAGCCTATCAGGGGGTTGACGAGAGGGGACATTCAAGCTGACCTTGCTCTAAGGATTTGGCCTAGGAAGAGGTAGAAACCTTCCACCCAACTAATTCACCTATCTGTAAGGAGAACACCCATAGCTTGGAGAACACTCCCTGCCAGTACAGATGTCTCAAAACTCTTATGGATCAAATCCTCAAAGTCGGGAATGATGACCAAAATGCAATTATATATTTCATAAATGACCTTTAAAGGAATCAATGCAATATGGAGGACAACTTGGATCACCTTCAACCAAACCAATGGTGCATGTAGAAAATCCTATAATGTTTAGATGGCCAATTGGCCTATATGGAAAAGCATGTACATTGTGGATTCTTACCTCCCCCCCCGCACCCCAACCCCCAAGTTCACGTTGAGAGAATCTTTCTCTGGGTACTTCATCAGAATCCCAATGGTTCTTTATTGTGTCTTGATCCTACTGATTTTTTGGTTTCGTGGTTTTGTGTTCCCCTTCGATTATGGATTTCAAACTTCTTTTGGCATGGTGCAATCATTTTTTGAAAATTCCTACTAGCCAACAAATTTGGTAAGACTGAGGCTGGTAATATTCTGGAAAATATTGGGCAACAATGTAATATTTTCGCATAAATGAAAAATATTAAATTACAAAAAAAATATCACCTAAAACATGAATGTATATGGTCAGGGGGTTGTCCTCGTCTACGTTACAAGCCTCTTAGTAATTCCTCCCAAGAATAATTACAACAATTAATTAATTGAAAATAATTAAAATATTTACAAAATCATTTTGAATCACATAATTAATAAAATTTTGATCAAATAATTAGTCTCACTATGAAAATTTGAGGCCATGGAGATAATTTCCCTTCTTAACTCAAATATGGAGAAATATTTGACAGGACAACCGACTCTGAGGCAATGATGGGGGTTGGGGAAGATGTAGCTAGAGAAATAGTAGAGCAACCATTATAGATGTAGCTATAGAAAATGCAATGCTTGCTGTCATAACAATCGATGCACTAATAATAGGTGGAGCATAGGGTTGAACAACTTACTTCAAGGAAATGATGGGGGTTAAGGAGGATGTAGTCCAACAATTATATATGCAACAATTGAAGGTGTAGCTACAATAGATGAAATAGTAGTTTTTGCAACATCAAATGCAATGAGAGGAGGGGTCTAATGATGAAGTGGTACAGAGAGAATGGTTGTGGGAATGGTCAAGTGTTGTAAAGGAAAATGTACAAGGAATCAAAGGTGATACACCCCCACTAGTTTTACAATACCAAAAGGGAAGAAATCAGAATGCCAAGTGCTAGGAGGGGACCCAATGGTCACACATGGCATGAAGTGAGAACTAATTGGGATGAAAATGGATGGAATCAAGAAGAGTGGCACCTGTATATACATCTCTAATATCTTTTTAAATGGTACAAAAACATCAAATTCAACTAAATTAAGAATTTCATATTAAAAGTAGATAGAATCTAACATATGCTACCTAGGTGGGAGGTGATATGGTAATCATATGTGGAGACATATGTTAAGAATACCTCATTGAAACACATGGAGACACAAAAAAATTAAGGTTATTTTGTCTCAAATAACTTCAAGATTTGAAAACAAGAAAAAAATTAAATCTTGCTATGTTATTATTGAAGTAGACTAGAATAAAGATATTTAAATACCTATGTGTGAGGTGTTGCAATATCGAATGTTGTTGCTAAGACTGCATTGATATTGGGAGAATCGATATCTTCCCATATCTATCATGACATATCCCCTCATAGAATCTGTACCTGCCAAAAAAATATAAGTAGAAAAGAATTACTTTGAAGTTATGTTTGTTGAACATTTCTGAGTTGCATTTATAACTAATGATTTAACATCAATTAAAATTTCCACTAACCTGATCCATAAACCACTATGGGAATGGATCCTCCATTGAGCCTTGACAAGTATGCTCACACTGAGAGCATAAATGTAGTGCCACTCGACTTGAACTTGGAACATCAACCTTCCTACATGGAGTTGATGGTTTAAAATTAATCTGGCATGAAGGGCCTACACCAAGAGGTCTAATAGACTCCTTTGATGCATATCATCAAGAGGTCACCAAACCAGACTACATGTGAGATAAGCCATTGCATTGTTAGTGTTAACAATGCAGTTTGAAAGTTCAAGTGGGGGTGGTGGGGGTGGTGGGGATGGGAGGGGGGAGTGTGGGTTAAGAATATGCCTAGGAGTAGGTGGCCTTATTAATGGATTATGCCTAGCATTTGGTTGATCCTAGGAAAATCCAGGCCCAATGCCTTGGAACTCACTCATGTAAAAATAACTAACATGGGGACCAACTATGAATTTGGCCCACAATTTATGAAGGAAATATAATGGCACTTCCATATTATCACACAAAGGTTTATCAAAAAACATAAACTAATGACCCATACAATTGTCTTTCCATGGATCGAATGTGCACCAATCCATGCAAAGATGTCTCTTCCTCCAATAAGGGGTTTGGTTTGGTTAGTTCTTGGGTCAATAAATAAACATATAATCATTTGTTTGATGATATTAAATTCTTTAACGTGTTCTTAACTAATACTAATGGAGTAAAATTCTCTCATTGTGGCTCTATATCCATTGATATTGGCTAACTAACCATGGGAATGATTATCCAAGACAATAATACTTGCAAGGGATGTGGCTAATGAGAATCACAATGGTTCCATTCTATTCCCAAGTTCTTTAATTAATATTCTTAATTCATTTAAATCATTGTAATTTTGGCTTTTGGAATGGGAATTACATTTGATTTTATGTTTTCAAATAAAAACAAAACATTTCTTTAAATTTTTGTGTGTGTGTGTGTTTTTTTTTGTTACATTTAAAAAA
Organism: Pinus tabuliformis; assembly: GCA_031772625.1. Classification (NCBI taxonomy): domain Eukaryota; kingdom Viridiplantae; phylum Streptophyta; class Pinopsida; order Pinales; family Pinaceae; genus Pinus; species Pinus tabuliformis. The sequence goes on along the minus strand of CM062808.1, from coordinate 312,273,103 downwards.
TAACCAAAAAAACAATAAATAAAGTTAAAAATACATACCTTAACTACAGGCAAGGCTTCTCATTATGGGAATTTTGAGGTCTAATATGGGCCTCCTAAGGAAATTATAAAATAAACAATGGAAATAATAAAATAAGATTAGATTACATCATCAAATTTTAGAGGGAAAAAAGAAAAAAATATTTCAACTCGTATTTTCAACTTATCTCCCTATGGGTTTACTCAAATTTCAAGCAAAAAAACTCATTGGATGAAAAATTTGGTTCCACATCCAATTAGTACCCATGTTGCATACTTTCAATGGACCCTGCTACACGAAAAATGATAAATACATGAAAAACGTGATTGCAAGCACATTTTTTCATGTATTTATCATTTTTCGTGTAGCATGGTCCATAAAAAGTATGCAACATGGGTACTCCTTGGATGATGAATTAAATTTTTCATCCAACGAGTAATCACACTCGAAATTTGAGTAAAACCTTAGGGAGATAAGTTGAAAATACAAGTTGAAAAAGTAGTTTTATTATTTTATTACTTTTAATCTTTTTACTTTTTTACTCCAAAAATGGTGAATCATCCCCCATGGTTGACATCATCATCTTGAATCCTATTGGTCCTTATAAAGTTTAGTTTGGTTGTACGTTTTTCTTAGGAGGCCCATTTTAGACCTCAAAATTTCCCTAATGTCTACTAAAAAGTATATGGATGTAGTGATGCCAAGTCACTTGAGTTCTATTAGGATCGCAAAGTATGCGAGAAACAATGCAACATAAGACTTATTTTTATCTAATAACATAGGAACATGCATATGCTTCAAAACCTAAAATACAATGTATCTTAGTTTATATAATGCAATGTATAGTCAAAATTTGATTTATCTCTAATAATTTTATTCCAAAAAACATAATATTTATGCTGATAGGCAATTCCTTTGTTGGCTTTGGGTGGGAAAACACTGTTCACCCTCCCAATAGGAGAGATTGAATATGGCCCTTCCAACCAGTTAAATTTTTCCATGTGTTTGTCTCTCCAACCAATGGAAATTTGACATCTGGACTATTGCCTTTAACCCAAGTTCTCCCCATACCTTCCTGTGATGATTTTGTACTCACGCCATCCTCCACCATACCTACAGTGTGACAGCCACACCATCCTCGGCCATACCTCTGCAGCATTGAAGAGCATTCAGTCAGGCCATCGCCAAAGGTAAGCATGTGGTATCTCCAAAGGTAAGCATCGAAGAGAACTATCATGCTCTTTCACTGCGTAAAGGGTTATTTCATGTGCCTCTTTCCTACGTCCTATTTTCCACTAGAGGCACAATTTTTGGTGCTACAGAGGAATGTCTTCTCACAGGGAGAAAGATAGAGCTTCCAAGGAGAGTCAGAACCATCAGAATCAACCTAGATCTGATAAAAACCCTAGACTATTAAAACTTGCGAAGATTTTTTATTTTATTTTTTTTCTATTTCTTCAGACATTTTGAGGATACACGGAGCCATTTGCAAAATCAAAGATTTGTTTTGAGGATACAAGGAGCCAATACATAGAGCCATTTGCAAAATCAGAGATCTGCATCGCCCATTATTCATTTGAGAGAAGATGAAGGTCGGTTAATTAATGGTTTTCATGTTTCTGTTTAGGTTTTATTAGTAAACTAAATTACATTACCCCAACTCATCTAAAAACCTTGAAAAAAAAAAGGAAACAGATTTTTGCTTGTTGCTAGGCAGTGTTTCCAGGTAAAGTGTAGATTTTGATGTGCATGTTATTTCCCATGGAAATCTCTGTAGAGGGTTTGCAGATTAACAATGGCTGCAAAGATGGTTTATAACCAAAACTTAAAATATAAGTTGAACACCGAGGCACAGTCATTAATGAAATTACCCCATGTATATGTAGAAATTTCACTGTAGATCACCAGATAATGCAATATACTAAAGCAAAATACTTGATCTACTTCTACAAACAAACTTGTGGAAGCTTAATCGATTTTGAGTAAGATCAAATAGAACACATATAACAGAGAATGAGAAATCAATCACACATGAACACAGAAGAATACCTTGGGGAAATCCTCAGCTAAAAACCCCGATCTCTATATTATCATACAAGTGGAAATATGTCCAGATTACACAAAGCTTTAGCTCACAAGCTATCCAGCTCTCAGTAAAATCCCTCAATGCTGCTCATAGACTGAATAGACACAACATATGCCTTCCCTCAGTCCTCCAAGCCTCCTATTTCCTTGCGCAGTTTCTCCTGGGTCCTCTGGTTGCCACCTGTGTGAATTGACCTCTCACACAACTCACCAAACTCAGAAGTAACTACATAATCTCCAAGGAATGAATTCCTTCTGCATGCAAGAGATATCCTCAATGGAATATTCCTACAACTGATAGTACATTGTCCCATCATCTGATCTCAACTGGGTCTCTGACTAAACTGAAATGCATGAGTTATTTATGAGAGAATATTCAGTTATCTGAAGTGCAGTAGTTACATGCATGCATGCATTAACTAACTGAACTCACAATCAATTCCACAAACTGTTGGAACTAATATAACTGGACTTAACTCAGTTAACTGAGCTAACTAATTAAAACTCAAAGTACAACTCATCCTGATCTCCTTAATCAAGGGATAACTTCCTCAATCAAAGGGAAAATTGTTGCATGATTTCACATAGACTTCATGTTTGATTTTCTCCAACTAATTAACTCAAGATGAATTAATTAATTATTTTACAAATAGCTGCTAAGATCAAATTCGAATTTTAATTCTCAATTTTAGTTCAGGGACTAACTAAAATTGGAATGTATCCTGAAATTCTATTTATAGCAGTGTTATTTTTAGCACTTCTATATTTAGCATTTCTTGTTGCTATTTTCAACACTCCCTCTCAACAAGAAAGGGATTATCCATCACCCCAATCCGGTCTCTGTGGAACTCGAACTTGCATTTTGACAATGTCTTAGTCAAAATATCTGCATCCTGTTCCTGGGTCGAAACATACAGCAACAACATGATCCTCTTCACCAAGCAGTCTCAAAGATGATGATACCGGATATCGATGTGCTTGGACGTGTCATGAAATACTAGATTCTCGGAGAGTTTGATACAACTCTGATTATCACAATAGATCACAGTTGGATCCATCCTCTAACCAAACAATCCAACTAGAATTTTCTGCATCCAAATGGCCTCACATGCTGCCTGACTGGCAGCTATGTATTCAGCCTCTGCTGAGTTAAGTGCAACTGACCTATGTTTCCTACTGTACCAAGAAACTGTAGCTGAACCAAGGTTGAAAATTCCTCCTGAAGTGCTCTTCCGATCTGATGGACTCCCTGCCCAATCTGCATCTGTGAAGCCTTGAAGCTTCACTCCCTTTGTCTGTCTGTACCACAATCCATACTGAGATGTGCCTCTGAGGTATCTCAGCACATGCTTCACTGTCTTCCAAAATAGCTTGGTAGGGTGGACCATAGCATGACTCAGCTGCTTCACCACAAAGCACAAGTCTGGTTGTGTGTTCACTAGATACATCAATGAACCCGCAAGCTGCCGATAAATAGTAGCAGCTACTAGCTCACCTGAAGTAGCATCCTCCTTCCTCTAGTTACCAGCTAGAGGAGTCTACATGGGCTTGCACTTCTCCATGTGGAATCACCTGAGGATCTCATTGGCATACTTTCCTTGAGACACAAACACTTCCCCATCCTTCTGCCACACTTCCATGCGTAGAAAGAAGTGCATAAGACCCATGTCTTTCATCTCGAACTCTCTTGCAAGGTCCTCCTTGCAAGACTTGATCAACTAATCATCACCTGTCAATATCAGATCATCAACATAAATAACAATGATCAATGGCTTACCTTCTACCATGATGTGGTAAAGGCTCGCATCTGCTTCACTCTTGGTGAAGCCCAACCCAGTGAAATAGCTGTCAATCCTGGTGTACCAAGCACGAGGTGCTTGCTTCAGCCTGTACAAAGCCCTCTTAAGTCGGCACACATGCGACTCATGATCGATGGTCTCAAAACCTTCCAGCTACTCAATGTACACCTCTTCCTCAATCTTCCCATTAAGGAACGCAGTCTTCACATCCACCTAATGGATCTTCCAACCCATATGAGCTGATAGTGCCAACATCGATTTGATAGATGAGTACCTTGCTACAGGAGAAAAAGTCTCATCGTAGTCGATCCCCTCGACCTGTGAGAAACCACGGGCAATAAACCTTGCCTTATGTTTCTCAACACTACCATCAACTGCTTGCTTTACCTTGTAAGGCCATCAGGAACTCACCACTGAATTGAACTCCGGTCTTGGGACAACATCCCAAACATAGTTTCAAACGATGGAGTCGTACTCCTCCACCATTGCATCAACCCAGACTGGTTGCTGCATTGCTTCCTCAAAAGAAGAAGGTTCGGTCTCTACACACTCCCCAACTAGGGCCATGTAACCAGTGTATCGCTCGGGTGACCTCCTTTGTCTGCGCTAAGAAGATGGTTGTCCCACATTCTCTCTCGCATCCAACATCAACCTGTTAGCTTCCCTTGAGCATTTCCGCCCATCTCTGGAAGACTCTACATGAGTGGATGTCTCCACTCTCGGATCCTCTACATACGGCTTCTCTGCATCAGTCTGAGGCTCCTCCTCTTTAGGAACTAAAAGTTCCTCCTCTGCATGCAACTTGAGCTCCCTCTCAAGTGATACTCGCATGGCTTTCTGCTCGTCGAACTTCAGATCTCTACGTACCACTATCCTTTGACTGGTAGGCAAGAACACCTGATAGTTGTGGGGTGTATTAGTGTACCCCACAAGTATTCCCAACACAGCTATTGGATCTAGCTTCTTCCGAGCATCTTTGGTCACATGGCAATAAACTGATGATCCAAAGATCCTGAAGTGACTCACATCTGGTCTCTTCCCAGAAAAGGCCTCCATTGGTGTCTTCATTCCTACTATATGATGCGGGCTTCTATTCTGCAAGTATACTGCTGTATTGTTAGGATATTCCGACACATAGGAAATAGTTAAGTATAACTTGGTCTAGTATAGAGTTAGGTAAAGTGTGTTTCTTTACTATGTACTTTTGTAACTTACAATCCGACGGTCACGATATGTAGTGATCCGACGGTTCATTCTCTCCTCGGTATTATCGACACTTGATCCGTGGCTTAACACCCGATTGGTCCATGATCTCTATTTAAAGAGCATGGAGGGTCATTTGTAGGTTAACTGTTCATGAGAGAAGCTTATGTAAAATTTCATTCTTTTATTAATAAATTTCCTGAAGTGGCCGCGTTGGCTCAGGCCGTGGACTGTTTCCCTCTTTGAGGGTTTTAACCACGTCAAAATACTGGTGTATTGATCTGTGATCTATGTGTGAGCGGTGTCCTTTGGTGCTCTGTCTGAGGAACTTACCCTGTAAATTCCTACATGGTATCAGAGCTATTTGAGGGCCGCGTTCGTTGGTGATCCAAATCTGAAGCCGGTAGAACTGCATTCGACTACTGTTTCCTAGATCTATTGTTTCTAACTGCTTTCAGGCTGAGAGGATTGCTCTGTTGTGTTAGGAGCATCTGTTTCAGTGAGTAACCCCTTTCGTTTCACGCGAAAAGGTTTCTGGTAGCCCTAGCTATGTCATTTTTAAGATCTGGAGGTATACAGTGTTTATTTGCAATTTCTAGTTATTTTCTCTCTGTTTATTATTTCGGTTTATTTAGCTTTTTTTTATTACCAGATCTATACCTTTCATTTCTGTGTATGCTCTTTGCCCTGCGACTCTGTGCGATCTGGGCAAATCATAAACAGAGAGGAAGGATTTTTCTCATGTGTATGCTCTTTTCCGCTGCGCCTTAGTGTGATCTCAGAAAATCAGAAACATTGAGGAAAATATTTAGTTTCCGAGTAAAGCTAACCTCAAGCCGTAAGGCTTGTTTGTGTTTGTATGTCCGTGTTTGGGTTTTGTGTTTTTTGTTTTGTAGGTAAAAAGAGCTTTCTCAAGCAAGCACGCAACCCAAAGCTTCAGTGACTAAAAAACAAAACACCCCCCCCCCCTCTCTCTCTCTCTCTCTCTCTCTCTCAAACTTTTAGTTTAGCTCACTTGGTCCAAAGCTAATTTATGAGAGTAGAGGTCTTGAGTTCAAGTCTCCTTTTTGTGGGGGTGGATTTTTCATTTCCGCACATTCCCGCACTTCGTCGGCATCTTCATCAACTTTTCTTCAAAAAGCCATAACTTCTTCATCCGGAAGCCGTTTTCAGAGCCGTTTTTTTTGAACCAGCCTAATTTTTCGAGATCTTTCCATTGGAACACTTAGTTTTAGCATCTATAGCTTCAGTTTCTGTTAAAATGGAAAGTCCATGCCAAGTTATTCTTGACAACACCAACTACTTCCAATGGTGGTCCTACATTGTGGATTTACTTAGAAGTAAAGGTCTCTACAGAATAGCCTCAGGCCAAGAAACCAAACCGAAAGATGAAGATAAGGCAGCTAAATGGGAAAATAGGCCAGATCAAGCATGTGGGTTGATAGGGATGTCTATTTCTCCAGATCTTAGATTCCATATTGCAGAACTTGATACTCCTGATGAAGCATTGAAACAGATTACTAAAGTTTTTGGAATCAAAAATGAACTTAGAGCCCATCAACTTGAAAATGAGTTGCTTACATTGGACCCCAATAATTTTTCTTGCATTGAAGATTTTTTGTCCAAGTTCAAGACCCTTAGACTTCTCTTGGAAGGTGTTAAGGTTAAGAAAGAAGATAGTAACCTTATCTATTCCATTCTTACTAAGTTGGGACCAGCCTACTCTGTGTTTGTTTCCATCTTCCATTCTACAAGAGAAGCCTTCATTTCTCAAGGACAAGACTACAAGTCCCCTTCCTTTGATTCTTTTTGTGATTCTTTAATAAGAGAACAAGAAAAACTCTTACACCTTGGTCTTCTTAATCTTGGAAACTCTTCTAAGAAAGCGTTAGCCGCCCAGCAGCAACCAAATTCAAAGAATCCTAAGAAGTTGTATCCTAAAAGGAATGGTCCTACACCTAACAAGGGTCCTAAGCAATTTCAGCCTCAAAATGAAAAATAATTTCAACAAAATGATAAGACAAATAAAAACAAAGGGAAGAAGACTGATAGACATTGCAACTTTTGTAATCGAGATGGCCACTTAGAATCCAAATGCTTTAAGAAGATGGAAGCCTTGGAAGCAGCAATGAAGAAGCATAACATCCATTTGGAGCACTCTTCAACTTCAACTTCATCTTCAGGAATGGCACTTTCTGCATGTGTTTGTCAAGCATCTCGGTCTGGCTATGCACTAAATGTATCTTCTTCCTCTCATTCTCATGAGTGGCTCATTGATTCTGGAGCTTCTTATCACATGGCCAAAAACAATGCCATGTTTTCTTCTTTAAATGATTGTAACACCAAAAATATATATGTTGGTGATGATAGATCTCTTAGTGTTGTAGGGACTGGAACTGTTCATATAGACAATGGTCAATTTAATGATGTATTATGTGTTCCAACCTTATCTTACAACCTTCTATCTATATATCAGATAACTCATTCAGGTGAAGGTAAAATCGTTGAATTTTCACCTCACGATGTTGTAATTAAGGACCTAAGAGATCCTAGACAGATTTTAGCTACTGGCATTGCTAATGATTCTACAAGGTTGTATAGGTTTCACAACTTTGGGTCATCAAATCTTCCCTCGGTATTTGTTGCTCATAATGATGAAGTGAGCAAACTTTGGCATGAGCGATTTGGTCACTTAAACTATCGCTCTCTTCAAAATCTATGTAAAGAAAATATGGTGACAGGTCTTCCAATGGTATCTTGCAACGATGGTGTTTGTTCTGGATGTGTACTCGGAAAACATCATCAGTACAGTTTTGAAAAACATGCCTCTTGGCACGCCTTAGCCCTTTTACAGCTTGTGCATAGTGATTTATGTGGTCCACTTCCAGTTGTTTCATTCTCTGGCTACAAGTATTTCTTAACTTTCATTGATGATTTCTCTAGACGCACTTGGGTATACTTCTTAAAACTCAAGAGTGAAGTATTTAACATGTTCTTGGCCTTTAAGGCCTTTGTTGAAAAACAATCTGGACATCAAATTCTTAAGCTAAGATCTGATAATGGCGGAGAATATGTTAACAACAAATTCATCAACTTTTGCACTAAGAATGGAATTCAAATGCAACATACTGTTCCATATACTCCACAACAAAATGGTGTAGCTGAAAGGAAGAATCGCACCTTAAAGGAAATGGCTAATTGTATGCTTCAATCTAAAGGACTTAGTCTTAAGTATTGGGCAGAAGCAATTAACTGTGCAAATTACATAATAAATCGCACTCCTACTAAGGTTTTAAAGAATATCACTCCAAAAGAAGCATGGAGCTCAATTAAACCAGATGTAAGTCACTTTCGTGTTTTTGGAAGTGAAGCATGGGCCCATATTCCAGATGAGAAACATAAAGCTTTAGAACCTAAGAGTGAAAAATGTATTTTTGTTGGATATTCTGAAGATGTCAAAGGATATAGACTTATTCCACTGAAGTCCAAAAATGTTATCATTAGAAGAGATGTAAAGTTTGCTGAAAATATATCGGCCTACGAGCCTAGTTCGGCAGATGTGCCACCTCTCCCTATCTCTTCTACTTTTGAAAATATTTCTTCTTCAGATGATGAAAGCGAGGATGAAAATCCTCCCCCACCTTCTCAGGATCCTCCTTCAGCTCCTCAGCTTCCAAAATGGGTCTGTGCTACTTGGGATGCAGCAGGTGATCTTGTCGGTGATCCTACAGATCAGCGACGTACACGTTCTCAGTTTGATAGAGCCTCTTCTTTACTGGCTCAAGTTTCAGTGAATTATGATCCTGACACCTTTGCAGAAGCTTCATGCCATCTAGATTGGGACACAGCTATGAATGAAGAATATCGTTCATTATTGGCAAACGATACATGGGATCTTGTTCCTCTACCAAAGGGATGAAAACTTGTTAGATGCAAATGGGTTTACAGAACCAAGTATGGACCAGATGGGAAAGTTGATAAACATAAATCTCGTCTTGTTGCTAAGGGTTTTTCACAAGTTGAAGGCATTGACTACACTGAAACCTTCTCCCCTGTTGCCAAAATGAAATCTATCTGCCTTGTTCTTTCCCTTGCTGCCTTTTTCAAATGGGAAGTCCATCAGATGGATGTTAAATCTGCCTTCTTGCATGAAGAAATCTATATGGAACAACCTATTGGCTTTATACAAACAGACTCCAGCCTTGTATGTCGGCTTAAGAAATCCATTTATGGTCTCAAGCAAGCTCCTCGAGCTTGGTATGCCAAAATGGATAACTTTCTTTTAGAAAATGGCTTTTCTAGGTGTCATTCTAACAATACTGTCTACACCAAGAAAGTGGGAAAGTCTCTTATCATTCTTGTTCTTTATGTTGATGATCTTATCCTGACTGGTAGTGATCCCAACCTTATAAACCATTTAAATTCTAGCCTTAAAAGGAAGTTTGAAATGACAGACTTAGGACACTTACATTATTTCTTGGTCTTCAAGTCTTGCAATCCAAGGAAGGTATTTCCCTTTCCCAGTCCAAGTATGCCTGTGATATTCTACGCCATTTTCACATGGAAGACTGTAAGCCAGCCCCTTCTCCCTTTCAGTCTGGAGTCAAACTTTCAGTCACTTGTACTTCTCCTGAAGTTGATGTTACCTTATACCGTCAACTTGTAGGAAAAATTTTGTATCTAACCCATACTCGTCCTGACCTTTCCTTTGTTGTTGGCCTTGTTGCTAGGTTTATGCAAAACCCACGTGAAAGTCATTGGAAAGCAGCTAAAGAATACTTCGTTATGTTCGAGGTATAGTTCAGTATGGAATTCATTATAGTGCCAAAGCATCTCCTCTATTGCTTGGTTTCACTGATTCCGATTGGGCTGGTGACCCTGATGATCGGAAGTCTACTGCAGGTTATGTTTTCACTCTTGGTTCAGGACCTATTACATGGGCTTGCAAGAAACAAGGTGCCATTTCTCTTTCTTCAGCAGAAGCAGAGTATCGTGGTGTTGTAGAAGCCAGTAAGGAAGCCTTGTGGCTTCGTCAGATCCTGTCAGAGTTTGGCTTTCAGTAGCAACATCCGACTACACTTTGGTGTGATAGTCAAAGTGCCATTCAACTATGCAAAGATCTAGTCCAACATCAGCGCAACAAACACATTGAACTGCACATGCACTTCATCAGAAAGCTCATTCACAACCATGTTCTTGAAGTGCAATATTGTTCAACAGATGATCAAGTTGCAGACATCTTTACAAAGGCTCTCATAGAGGCGAAGTTTACTAAACTTCGATTTATGGTTGGAGTTCAGGAAATTGTCACTAAGGGGGGATAGGCTCTAGTGCCTCCTTCCTTCTCCTATTGTGTCATATTTGTAAATCCTTCAATCCTATCCCAAGTTGTTCTTAAGGGGAGATGTTAGGATATTCCGACACATAGGAAATAGTTAAGTATAACTTGGTCTAGTATAGAGTTAGGTAAAGTGTGTTTCTTTACTATGTACTTTTGTAACTTACAATCAGACGGTCACGATATGTAGTGATCCGACGGTTCATTCTCTCCTCGGTATTACCGACACTTGATCTGTGGCTTAACACCCGATTGGTCCATGATCTCTATTTAAAGAGCATGGAGGGTCATTTGTAGGTTAACTGTTCATGAGAGAAGCTTATGTAAAATTTCATTCTTTTAATTGCCTGAAGTGGCTGCGTTGGCTCAGGTCATGGACTGTTTCCCTCTTTGAGGGTTTTAACCACGTCAAAATACTGGTGTATTGATCTATGATCTGTGTGTGAGCGGTGTCCTTTGGTGTTCTGTCTGAGGAACTTACCCTGTAAATTCCTACATGTATTGCATGCCTCAACCCACAAATCAAGTGGTAGGCTTTGGTCATGCAACATTGTCCGAGCTACTCCCACAATCGATATGTTCTTCCTTTCAGCCACCTCATTTTGTTGTGGGTTATGGGGTGCCGTCAACTCCCGTTTAATTCCTTCTGCTACGCATAAGTCCTTAAACTATTGGGAGACATACTCTCCACCATTGTCACTTCGCAAGGCCCTTATTTTCTTTCCAGATTCTTTCTCTGCCAAGTTTTTGAACTCACAAAACCTTGAGAAGGTTTGATCATTCTTCTGCATAAAGTAGATCCAAAATCTACGAGAAAATGATCAATAAAAATAACATAGTACCTTTGTTTAGTGGTGGAGGCTGTAGAGAATGGTCCACACACATCTGTATGAACTCGCTCTAGGATTGCTCCAGCTCTACTATCTCGATCCTGAAAGGAAGATTTTGCATACTTACCCAAGGTACAACCTTTGCATGTATCCATTTGCTCCAGTTTTCCCTTGGGAAGTCCGGTAGAAATCTGCTGCATGATCTTCAAGGCCCCATGGTGCAAGTGGCCCAATCTTCTATGCCATAGCTTGCCAATATCTTGGCTCTGCACCAACTTTGCTTTGGAACTCAATGCAGCACAGTTGTCTACCTCTAGCTTGTAGAGATTCTTAACTCGAATCCCAATCCTCTTGGTCTGTCCAATGTTGATATGCCTCAGGAATGCGTTTCCCTTACTTAAAGACTACATCATAGCCTTTGTATTCCAGCATAGCGACGGACACAAGATTCTTCTTTAGACCTGACACATACTTTACATCAGTCAAGGTGAGAGGATCTCCATGCTCCCTCTGAAACACAACCGTACCTTCACCTAAAACATGGTACTTTCCATCATTGCCCATCTCGATGCGCATCTGAAGGTCCTTCTCCTCCAAGGTACTGAAATGATTCTTGTCGTTGATCATGTGGAATGAAGCTCCACTGTCAAGGTACCAAACACATCCCACCATCGATGAAACCATGCATGAGATGAGGGTGAAATCCAATTCGAACTGTGAGGCCAGTGCCTCACCATTTGATCCCTTCAAGGATCCCTTCTTGGATTTCTTTTGTGGACAATTCATAGCATAATGGCCCACCTCATGAGAGTGAAAGAATTGCACTTTCGATTTGTCAATCTTCTTCCCACCATGGGAAGAACTGGATTTGGAATGGGACGCCTTCCCTTTCCCTTTCCTCGCCTTACTCGATAAGGCTAGATTTTATTCATCATCTTGCTTTGATGAAGATCCATCTTTAGTGCTTCTCCTTATCTCCTCCTGCATCAGATCCAACCAAAGTCATTCCCACTTTGGCAGTTTCTCTCTTCCATTTACCGAGTCTTGGTAGCTATGCCAGCTCTTAGGAAGACCGAGGAGAGCAAGACTCACCATGTCATCATCAGCTGTCATGATCCCTACACTTCCAAGCTCATCCCTGCAGGTGGTGAGCTTGTTCAGATATGTAGAGATCGCATCGCCCTTTTCACACTTGATTTTCCGAAGCTTCTCTTTTAGCGCCAAATTCCTCTGATCATTGTTGTTCTGATATAGATCCTTCAATGTTTTCCACATTGAAAATGGTGTCTCCTTTCCATGGAGACTCGATACTATGTGGTCTCGAACTCCCTCCGGAAGAATCCTCCTCACTCTAGCCACTCATTTCTTCCATTCCACCAATTCTTGGGCATTAGCAGCTGTTGGCTTGGGGACTTCTTGATCAATGAAGTCCTTCAAACCGTTGTCCTCTAATACCGCTTCCATGCGATCCTTCCAGGCTATATAATTCGAGCTGCCATCAAGGGCATACTCGAGTCTCAAACTGTTGAACGCCATTGGTGAAATTTAAGATGTGATAAGAATTCAATTTCTATAATCAGGAACTTCAAAATTTGAACTTCTCCCTTCTTTTTATACTATTCTTCACTTTGATCACCTTTTCTCTGATACCATGTAGAAATTTCACTGTAGATCACCAGATAATGCAATATACTAAAGCAAAATACTTGATCTACTTCTACAAACAAACTTGCGGAAGCTTAATCAATTTTGAACAAGATCAAATAGAACACATATAACAGAGAATGAGAAATCAATCACACATGAACACAGAAGAATACTTTGGGGAAAGCCTCAGCTAAAAATCCCGATCTATGTATTATCATACAAGTGGAAATATGTCTGAATTACACAAAGCTTTAGCTCACAAGCTATCCAGCTCTCAGTACAATCCCTCAATGCTACTCATAGACTGAATAAACACAACATATGCCTTCCCTTAGTCCAAGCCTCCTATTTCCTTGCACAGTTTCTCCTGGGTCCTCTGGCTACCACCTGTGTGAATTGACCTCTCACACAACTCACCAAACTCAAAAGTAACTGCACAATCTCCAAGGAATGAATTCCTTCTGCATGCAAGAGATATCCTCAATGGAATATTCCCGCAACTAATAGTACACTATCCCATCATCTAATCTCAACTGGGTCTCTGACTGAACTGACATGCATGAGTTATTTATGAGAGAATATTCAGTTATCTGAAGTGTAGTATTTACATGCATGCATGCATTAACTAACTGAACTCACAATTAGTTCCACAAATTGTTGGAACTAATCTAACTGGACTTAACTCAGTTAACTGAGTTAACTAATTACAACTCAAAGTAAACTCATCCTGATCTCCTTAATCAAGGGATAACTTCCTCAATCAAAGGGAAAAACTGTTGCATGTCTTCACATAGACTTCATGTTTGATTTTCTCCAACTAATTAAATCAAGATGAATTAATTAATTATTTTACAAACAGCTGCTAAGATCAAATTTTAATTTTAATTCTCAATTTTAGTTCAGGGACTAAGTAAAATTGGTATGCATCTTGAAATGCTATTTATAGCAGTGCTATTTTTAGCACTTCTATATTTAGCATTTCTTGTTGCTATTTTCAATAGTACACTTGGAAAATAATTTTGCTTTGCCCTGTGTTAAACTGACTTTGGAGTGTTTAAAATTCCCTGAGCGAAATATAGTTCGAGAATAGCCTTGTAAATTCATTGGAACCCTGGTGGAAAAGCTCTGTGTAGGAGGAAATCTTGAAGAAATTGCCAATGTAGATTAAAATGGCCATCGCTGGAGTTTGGCTCCAATAAAATGAAGGTAGAAGATCCCCAAGGCATTGAATCCGACAAAATTATCATCGGTAAAAATTTGTTCCAAAGAAACCCCTATTTTGTATTCATATTTCATTCTTGCAGCATATCTAGGTAGCTTTTACAGCCCGATCATGGCTCTTTAAGGCTGGATTTGAAGCTCTGGAAAAGAAATTTGAGATCCCCAAGCTTTGTGCTTTTGCAGTGTCTCTTTAGGGCCACTTGAAGCCAAGGGACGCTCAGTCTCTGTAACATTCCGTCAATTGTGTGGGTCGGATAGGTATTTACTTAAGATCTTCTTGAATCTACCTTCTTCAGCAACAGTCCTTTGAAATATTTCGTTATTACCTGCAATCTTTTACTAATAAATCTAAGTTTCTAGCAAGGTTTGAATTTATTTCTCCCATTTTTTTGTTTTCTCTCAGGTTTATTAGTGGAAATGGGAGAGCATCCATAGGAGGAAACGAATTTTCTTGATAGTTTGACAGTGTGATGGAGAAGGTCACTAAAAAACTTCCCAGGCAAGACTCCTCTTCTTCCGATTCAGATGATGAGAAATCCAAAAAACCCGAGCCGTCTTTAATTGCTTCTTCAATAAAACTTCTCTTTGGTCGTGAGAGGCCCATCCATTTGTTGTTCGAAGGAGGCAAATCTAGTACATTTAATTTTTGAATTATTCATTCATTTACAATGTATAAGGAAGTTTTCTCTTCAGTTTTAGAGTCCGTTGAAGAATACATTATTTTTTTGACCTCATTTTTAAGCATTTGAACTTATAGAAACAATATTCAAAATAATGTTTGACAATTGAAAATAAAATTGTCCCAAAAATAATGGTTAAGGATTATGAACTATAAAATAACTATTAATAAGGATTATGTTAACATTATTTTTCTTTTTCAATCCTACTAACTTTTAAACGTATAGAGTGTTTCCATC
Organism: Pinus tabuliformis; assembly: GCA_031772625.1. Taxonomy (NCBI): domain Eukaryota; kingdom Viridiplantae; phylum Streptophyta; class Pinopsida; order Pinales; family Pinaceae; genus Pinus; species Pinus tabuliformis. The sequence goes on along the minus strand of CM062808.1, from coordinate 312,258,045 downwards.
TCACCAAGGTCTTCAATAATGATAAGAACTCAACCACATTGATATTTTGTTCATAGGATTGTTTCACAATTTGTGTAAAGGAAGCTCTACATCCTTTTATTTCAATTGATTAAATTGTGAGGTTGGATAGAGGAGGTGAAAACCTAGGTACAGACCCTTTACGGGGTATCATGACTCTCATTTTTTTTAGAAATATTCATATGGGAATAACATGTGGAAGACTGCTTTTAAAATATTGGTTGTAGGTTTCCATAAGCCTGTAAAATTTGTTTTTGAATGTGATTATGTGAGAGACTCTTTCTAAAAACGGAAGAGGTGGTTGTCAGTGTTTGGATGGTTAATGAAGCCCATGAGGGATTTTCTTTCAGCACTCAACCTATATCCAAATTTTCAATTCAGTCAGTCATCACTCCTCCCAGGCTTATTTATGGTACATCGGTGTTAGGGACAGGTCTTTGGACCTTTCTGGCCATACAAATTGTATATTTTAAATACTCTTTAAAACTATTAAGTTGTTTGGTGCAATTTTAAAATCCAGAATAACATTTTGGGCCTTGGCATAGTTATGAGTCTCCTGTTGAGGATATATGTGAAAATATACAGCTCTGTTATGAGTTTAGATTTAGTGAGGCATGAATACTCTCTTTGGAGTGTTTTTTGATAGAACATAATGAAGATTGTTTGTAATCCATGGATCTATGATAAAGCGTATAGGAAGCATTGGCTTTATGCCTTAGGGTTGTTTTGTTTTCATCTTTTGAAATGTTGAAACTTGCATCTGCAGAATGTACACTTCACTTCTATATCTAATAAAAGGTTACCAGTTTTTCCCATGGAATAAAAAAGTATATATGTCACTTGTCTCTGACAAGCAGACTGTAAAGTATTGAATGCATCATCAAAGGCAGCAACATGGATCCATATCCATAAATATCGTGTCAGGTTGTTCTCATCCTTTCCATCGCTGTTAATAGCACATCCATCCTTCAACTCTGTGTTGGTTGTCTCTTTATGCATATTACTAGCAGATGGACACCACAAGTAAGTCACAGGTGAAATAGAGTCATGAGGGGATTCCCCAACTTTGTTCAACTGCAAATGTTGATTTTTAGACATCGGTCAAATATATAATTTGTTACAATCATATACTAGGTTTTCTGAGAAAAAGAACACAACAAAGTCACAATAGGGAACCTATTTCCACAAACTGCCTTACCATAGCAGTCCCATAGCAGACTCCGTATAATTCAACATTTTGCATTTCTGACATGGCTACCACTGATGGTGGTGCAGGCTCTAGTACCATTCCCAGAACATTCAAAAGGGAACCCTGCCAAATATAGATAAGAGAACAAAAGTGCAATCAAAATAAAGTAATAAAAACAACAAAAAGGCAACAAGTGCTTGAACTACATGCAAAAGAATGCTTCCTAATACTACAAAGTAAATTTATCAAGTTCAACATCCTATCCCTGCAAAACAGCAGTAGGAAGCAATGAATTAAAGAGTCAGCGACTGCACTTGCCTCAGGGCCCTCCAACTGAACAACGCTAAAGTAGCTTGCATCATGCAGCAATGCCCTCGACTTGGACCATTTCAACACAACCCTTGATCCTCTGCCTCTGCATTTTAAAGAATTTTTAATCAAGGGGATGCATACTAAGATCCCCCTAGCCTAAGACGTTACTACAGTCCAATTTCCTGCTGCAGGAAAAGTGAAGGCTTATCTTTTATCTCTGAAATTTTCATAGGAAATTTTCTAAAATACTTTGGCATTAAATTTCATTCATTGTCACCACTATGAATATACTGAACTACTTTTTTCACCTGAGCATCTGCATGTTGTGTACTGGTACAATATTTCAAAGTTTAAAAGTTTACAAAGATGATCTACACTTCAAGAAAGAAACAAATCCTTCGAGCATTTTAACGATACATTCTCAGAAGATGCGGTCACTGATTTTACTTTGAAGGTTATTCTGTTCAAATGGGAACATGTGTCAAGAACTTAACACATTTGCAAAACTTGAAACCCATGTCCAATAGGAAAACACTATCCAGCAGGAGGGAGTATGTCCGCTTTAAGTTCACTTCATTTACTTAGTTTAATTTTGGTGCATTGTTAACCTAAAATGCAACATTTTGAAGCCGTACTTTGCAAATAAAATGATCAAAGTTGTATTTTGTATGTAAACTTGTTTCTTGATGTTATGATGCACTGTGAGTGTCATATATGCAGGCAATAAGAAAACAAAGAGATACAGTTTGAGAAAATAGGCAGACACAACAAATCCAAATTCTAAACTTGCACAAAATTTTGCAGACTGAATTTTTAGCAAGCTTTTTAATGATGGTGAATTCCCACAATTGGCAATTTCTCGGAAACATAAACTTCTATTAAAGACAGGCCGAGCATTCTGTCAAACTCATTATTCTTCAAACACATGAAAGTATGAGATGGTTCATTGATGCTTACTTGCCAAAAAAACCCCAACGGAAGATAGTAGCCCCATTTCTTAATCATTTTGAATCTCTTGGAATGCCAGACATGCATTACAAGCCTTGCAGTGCCATCTCTAGAGTATCCAAAACCACCAACACTCCCACCTTTGAGCTCAATTCTTCCGGCTCCAGGTTCACATATGTATGTACTAGGTATCTATAGCCAATATACACAATACATTGTCTAGATTTAATATGTCATTATACACATGCCATTATACACACTATACAGTATAGATCACTATTAGCAAGTTGTAAAAGGTATCTTGAGTTTCACTCATTTAATTTCAATACACCTTTACATACTACACATTGTAAATCACTCACAGGCTGTAGAATATTTCTTGTTGCACTTTTGGTCCAACTATAAATATTGTCTTAGATTACTATGATTATTACATCTTTTATAACTATTTTATTTTTTTACTCTATAGCTATTTTATTTGTTCATTAAGCCATGAATATTACATCCTCTATAGCTATTTTATTTGTTCATTGAACCGTGGCATTTTGATTTTATTTGAAAGCCCTCAAAATACTATGTATTCAGTATGTTGTTACTGAGACATATGTTGAAACTGCATCTTATTGTGACTCCATTTCCAAGCATCTCTGTAGAATTGACAATGAGTGTATTATGTTATATAATAGCTAGAGATTTTCAAATAGTGGTTCATAGTTACAAAACACTCCTGAGTTAAAAAAAAAATATATTCCATTTGGCCCCAGACTAATATATGCCATAGGATTTCTCCCAGCGGAAAGATATGATTATGAAGGAGACAAGTCCAAATTTTTTTTGCCTAGAAAGTTGAGATCTTTTCAATTCTTCTATAACTGAAATCTCTGACCTGAATACTGCCTTTTATTTTCAATTATCTGAATTACTTTGCATTTTCCCTTATATATGCCACCTTATTTTTTGCATGCTTTTTGTATATATATAAATGTTGTGTTTTTGCAGTACTTTGAGGTCCATGTTTCTATTTTTATTTTTTTTAACATGTTTTAGGACTATGCAATGGATCTTTGGCAAACTAGTGTTTTCAAATTAGAAGTTGTTATTCTTTAGTGATTCGTCTTGTGGGGAAGAGTTTGGACTAATTCAGTAGTTTGAACCAATTTTGTAGTAACAATTTCTCTTCAAGTGGAAAGAGATGTTTTAAATAGATATTTCAAAATATATTCCTGATACCGTGCACCTTGAATTCACTATCAACGATGTTTTTGATTTAAATTGCAAAGGATTGTGTCTCAGTTGTGGTACTAACCTCAATAGGCACGGTTGCACCTATGGAACCCAAAACGAATATGTTGCTTATGGGCCATTAGGGGCGTTGAAGAAACAAATGCAAAAGCAGTAAAATGTTTTTTTTTTTGCTAGTGCAAGATACGGTCCTACTGTGTCATTAATTCAAAACTGATTTACATAATTTACACATCCCACGAGCAAAGTGGGCACCCAACCTTGGTGAAGTCAGCCAAAGGTTCGTAAAGACCAACCAAAACTAAGGGAATACAATCTTGGGAAAAGACTAACCCAAAAGGTGCAAAGAAAGGTACAAAATTCAAAGCTACGAAACTTTAAATAAGTCGACGGACCGCCATAAGCTTCCTGGCCCCACAAACAAGCACGAAGAACGTCAACCGTAGATCTAAAGCAAACGATCCAACGACTATTATGCATATCGCTGAACCCTTTATGTAGCTATTTAACTCGCGATCACGGTGGTTTTTCCAATTGTCCTCCTGCCACGCGTCAATTGCTGATTGTGATCGCATCGAGAAATAAGAAACACTTTCCACTCGCGGGGCGTGCGAAAACTGCTCAAGAAACCGGAAACCATTCGGAGGTGAAAGAAAACTAAAGTCGGGGGCTTCTAGAATATCCTGCTCCCCTCCACACGGCTAACCAGAATGCCAGAGTTAATGTGATACGAGGCTTTAACTGGCCTGACAGAAACCCTTAGCTGTAAGTCTCCCGCTTTGCAGCTACAGAGGCTCTGAAAGCGCTTGCTTCTTTGACTAGTTAACCTCCCAAGCTTACTATTCACTGTCAAACTGAACGAGATCATTCCTCTGTTCATGCCGCTTCTGGGTTGTCAGTGTTACCATCCCTGTTCCTGTTTCTGAACATCATCCAGTCTTCCTCGGCTTGATCATGGCATTTCGCCTTAAGAGTCAGTTGAGTTAGCTCTTGCCATGTTGTTGCAAACTTTTCCTCAGCGCAATTCACTCCTTGATTGGCCAGGAGGTCCGCCAGCTTGTTGGCTATCCTTCAAACATGTTTGAAAGTGATAGTACGAAGGCCTTGAAGGTGGTTATGGATCCTTTGAAAGATCAGATTGAGCCTCCAGTTCTTAGAGACCTTTTCCGGAGCAGTGCCCCAGCTGATCTTCTTGACTGAGTTAATGATTAACTCAGAATCCGCTTCCACAATCACATTGTGTCGATGATCTAGAAGCAAATATTCTAGACAATGTTCCATAGCCAGAATTTTTGCCATGTTGTTAGTGGCTTTGCCTAGATGGCCATGGAAAATAAACAAGATCTTCCCTTTTTCATCCCTTAGAACTCCGCCATGTCCCGCAGTACCCGGGTTGCCCTTTGAGGCTCCGTCAATGTTGAACTTTAGAAATCCTTTGGGGGGAGGTTGCCAAAATTCCATCTCTGAGTCTTTGAAAAGATTCTTCCCTCCCAGGTTTTGAGGAATCAACCTTTGAAGCCCAAGCTGGCAGAGAATCCTCCACTCAGAAGCCGAGGGAGGATTCACAGGAAGATTTCGAACAATGGAGCTTACAGTCTCTTGTATTTGTTTTAGGATCTGATCATGAAGGAACAGGGGCTGTTTTTTTTTCCTTGAATATCCTATTATTCCTTTCTTTCCATGTGTTCCAGATTATGAAGCCTGGTGTTAGAACCCAGGCAATGCTAAGCACTTCGTTATTCGAGAAATTGTTTCTCCAATTGCTCAGGGTGTTGGTGATGCTTCCAAGATCTCTGTCCGACTGCTGGAATATGGAGGTAAAAGAATCCCACAGCTTGGTGGAAAAGGAGCAATTGTTGAGAATGTGCTCCATTGTTTCCTCTTGCATTTCACAAAGCTGGCACCTGGATGGCCCCAGAATACCTCTTTTTCTAATATTGTCCCAAGTCAAAATTTTCCTGTGTTGCACCAGCCAAGTGAAGAGTTTTATTTTCATCCATCCTTGTTGTTTCCAAAGTCTTTGCCAAGCTTTGTCCGGAGCCTGGGAAGCCAAACCAAGGAGAATTAATTTTGCCTCCTTAAGATTAAAGGCGCCCTCATTGTTGTTGCCCCATCTAAGCTGATCATTCCCTTCTGAAATAAAAATTTTCCTTCTATCTAATTCTTGCATTATAACATCAGCTTTGACTTTTAAAGGGTTGCCATTTCTAAAATCGAATTTTCTCCATTGTCTCCACTTTCCTGCATTGTTGTTCGATCCCAAAAATCCCGAACTTTGATTAGTCCTTTAGCATCTGTCTCTGCCTTCAGTTCCTTTAATTCTTCTTTCAAAAGGATGGGTTCCTGTTGCCATCTGTCCTCCTAGAACAGAGCTAAGTTTCCCTCTCTAATTTCCCAGAAGCCTTTCTGTTGAACTAGACCTCTGTTGTCCCAAGCCTTGTTCCAAATGTGTGATCCCTTGATATTACCATCCATTCTTATTTGATCCTCACTAGGCCATGAATTGGCATATTTTTCTTTCCAAATAGTAGCCCACTGAGCCTTTGGTTCTTTTAGCCAGCGCCACCATAATTTAGCCCCTAAAGCTTTGCTTAAAATTTCAGGATCATCCAATCCTAGTCCCCCATAATTTCTGGGTTTACAGATTTTTTCCCAGGCTACCAAGGCCCATTTTTTCCTAACTTCCCCCTTTCCCCAGAGGAAGTTTCTTTGTATGTTTCTGATGAGCTGCACAACTCCCTTAGGAGCTGGGAGAACAGAAAGCATAAAAACTGGGATTGCTTGTAGAACAGCCTTTGTGAGCACTAGTCTGCCAGCCAGGTTTAAGGATCTAACCGTCCATTTTCTGATTTTGTCTTGCATTTTGTTGATTATTGGCTCCCAGATGCTTTTGTGTAGCGGCTTAGAAGTAAGAGGTATCCCCAAATATTTTGAGGGAAGAGAATCTCTTTAAAAACCCAAAATATTGGCAATGTTCTTTTGGATGGCAATATTAGTATTAAAGAAAAAGATCTTGGATTTGGTGAGATTAACTTCCATACCTGATGCCTTGGAAAATTCATTAAGAATTTGTTTGAATGCTTGAGCTTCTTTGACTGTAGGGATTCCTTGCAGCATTGTGTCATCCACAAACTGTTGATGCATGTAGGCTAGGCCTCTGTCAAAGAGTTGGAGACCTTTTATCTTACCAACTTCTTTGGCATGATTGATCGAACGACCCAGTCCTTCCATCATAAGGATGAAGAGAAAGGGAGAGAGTGGGTCCCCCTGTCTGAGGCCTCTAGAGGGAAGAAAAGTTACAGAGGGAGAGCCATTGACCAAAATAGAGAAACTTGAGGAAGTAACCAGGGCCATGATCCATCTTACCCAGTTGTGGTCAAACCCAAAGGCAATAAGTGTTTTCCTGATATAGTTCCAGCTTAGTTTATCATAGGCTTTAGCAATGTCTAATTGCATGATCATACCAGCCTTTCGGTTGATAGTCAGAGAGTGAACCACCTCGTGAGCTTGAATAATATTGTTGAGAATTTGCCTTCCTTCCACATAACCTGCTTGTTCCACCGAAACCAGAGATGGAAGGAGTGGTTTGAGTCTATTGGCTACCACTTTTGAAATTATCTTGTAGACCACATTACATAAAGCTATTGGTCTAAACTTGTCCGGAGTCTGCACAGCCTCCTGCTTGGGGATAAGAGCAATGAAAGAGGTGTTCAGAGCTTTCAGCATAGTTTTATTTATCCTAGAATCTTCAACCACATTTAAAATATCCTTTTTAACAATGCTCCAGCAGGCTTTGAAGAAATCAACATTGAAACCGTCTGGGCCCGGTGCTTTACCATTTTGCATCTCTTTGAGCACCTCGCTGACTTCCTCCTCGGTAACTGGCTTGTTGAGGTTGAAATTGTCCTCACTAGACACCAGCCTAGGAATGTGTCTTGTGAAGTTTCTGATGGGATTCTCTCTGTCAAAACTAGTTTCTTTGGCAATGCCTTGAAAGTGCTTGACCAGAGTTTTTTCAATTTCAGCATGAGAGTTGTGAAGAATGCCTCTCTCATCCTTGATCACTGAAATTCTGTTATGAACTCTGTTCGCCATTGTAGATCTATGGAAGAAGCTAGTGTTTCTTTCTCCCTCTTTGAGCCATTGAACTCTCGATTTTTGCCTCCAAAATATTTCCTCTTGTTTGCACAATTCCTCCCATTCATGATGGTATTTGGTGACCTGATCATTCCTGATTTCATCAAAGCCATCTGTGATAAGGGCTTGGTTGAGCTCCTGCATTTTTCCTTCTACTACTTTTTTGGCTGCAAAAATGTTGCCATGCTCCTTCTTGTTCCATTCCTTGAGCTTAAGCTTAATGTGTTTTAGCCTTTTTTGCAGAAGGAACATGTTGGTGCCTTGGATATTCAAATCTTCCGCCCACCATTTAGCAATATTACTGTTGAAATCTGGATGAGAGAGCCAGATGTTTTCAAAGCGGAAAGGTCTATTTCTTGGAGTACCAATACTTTGCACCTCCAGATAAATCGGCCAGTGGTCAGATCCTCCAAAGGGTAGGATTCTTGCTGAAATTTCCTTATTATTGAGCATGAGATCCTCAGATATCATGAATCTGTCCAATTTTGAAGCCACCTGAGACTCTCCTCCTCTTTTGTTGTTCCAAGTAAAGATTCCATTATTGGTTGTAATGTCCACTAACTTCATAATGTCTGTGAAAGACTGAAACCTCAGAGAGTCTTGACTTTGAATTCTAGTGCCACATTTTTTCTCTGAAAGCATTTTAATCATGTTAAAATCCCCCCCCAATATCCATGGCTTATTAGCATGCCTGACCCTTAGATCCTCCAGAGAATCAAGAAACTTTAGTTTTCCTTCCAATCTTTGGGGGCCATACACATTGGTGATGAGATAAGTTTCCTTATCTCCGACAGGTTGGATAACCACGTAGAGATAATCCTGAGAGGCTTCAGCATCCAAAATTTATATTTTCTTGGGGTTCCAAAGGGTAAGAATACCACCTGCTTTATTCTCCGCTTTGACTTCCAAAAAATCATAATTATAGAGCCACTTGCTATGAATCTCTTTTAATTTATGAATGGAACATTTGGTTTCTTGAATGAAGATCGCATCTGGAGCTATTTGTTCCATTCTGTTACTGATCAGTCTCTGTTTCCTTTTACTGCCAAGACCTCTTATATTCCAAGAAGTAAACTTCATTATTAAAGATTGGTGAAAGAGTAGTTGGTTAGATCTTTCGTCTTACCTGAGTCTATCATTAGTTTTCCACATTCCATTAATAACTTGTTCTGCTTTTTCCTGCCTCTTTTTTTTCCTGGGTTTCTGGGTGCTAATACAGGTATGGGTCTTACCATTTTTACCCCCTCATTGCTCTGTTTTTCCTTGCTCCTTTGCGTCTCCAGTCCTTTGTTTTGGGTTTTCCATATGTATAGCTGCTGGACTTTATTGAACTCCTCTGGAGGTAAGGAATCTAACCCTTCTTTAGTACCTTGAATCAAGAAATCTTCCAAGTCAAGATTCTCTTTCTCAAGAATCGCCTGAAGTTCTTGGTCTTCCGTTTCCATTTCACTTGGGGTCATCTCCTGATCCATTTCTATTTCTGCGTCGCTCACCAGTGTTTCTGTTTGCAGAATCGTATTTGGTGTTTGTTCCTTGTCCTCTACTTTCTTTTTTTCCGTCAATACTTCCCCTTTCATCTGGTCTGCTGTGTTATCTTCTTCTTCCACTTCCAAGACTCTGAACCTGTTTTGGCTGGTTTGATGTCCTTCAGATTTCTGTGCTTTTATTCCCTTTTTGTTTCCTTTTCCTTTGTTTACCACTTTGTGAAAACCTTCGGAGTCTTTCATATCATTGGCTTTACTCTTATTCTCTGTTCTAGTGAGAGGGCAATCCCTGTACAGGTGTCCATGTTCATGACATCTGCGGCATCTGAACGGAATATGCTCGTAGTCTATGGTTTGGACCCATTCTTCATCATGAACTTCTAAGATAATCTCATCTGGGAGAGCTCCAGAGAGATCCATTTCCACACAGATTCGAGCAAAGGACGTATACTTTCCTCTCCTAGTGGCTTCAGAAGCTTTAACAAACCATCCTAGCTTATTTCCTATGGCTGTTAATGATTCTATTTGCCAATAATCAAGCGGAAGAGAATAGAGCCTTACCCAAACCGGAACTGAAGTGAAGGTCTCATGCTCTGGGACAAAATTCATGATCCAAGGTCGCATATAGAGACCTGCTGCAGCAAAGAAGTATGGCCCACCTTCAAAAACTCTGTCCTTGTCTTCGATATTCGCAAAAACCACTGTAAAGAATCCCTTTGAACCTAGGTGTAGGTCAATGCTTCCTTTTGGTTTCCAGTGGTGTCTTATCCACATTTGTAAGGCTTTTTCAGTGGGCCATAAACCCATGAATTTGCAAATGATTGCATAGTTTTGCATATATTCCCTGTGCTCCTGCAGAGCAGGCTCATTTAACGTGACTCTGGGGATTACAGTAGCTTTGGGTTTACATGGGCCCATGCGTGCTTTGTTTTTTGCTCCCTGTTCCTTGTCTTCTTCCTCATTCTCTTTAATAATATTTTTCTCCTTGGGTTCCTGTTCATTTTGTTCCTCTTCACTGTTCTTATTCTTTCCCATTGAAGGTCCTCTATCATTTTCCATGGGTTTTTTTCCTTTGCTGTTCACAGCTTGCTTGAAGGAGGGAGTGGAGCTCCCTCCTCTGCGTCCCTCCATGGATCGCAGTCTCTACCGCGACTCTGAAACCCTGATAATTTTCCCGCCTTCACTCCCACTCCCCTTCACAAAAGCAGTAAAATGTTATTCACATGGTTAGTGTGATTTTTTTAGGGAAATAAGTTTTTAGATAAAGCAAAGGGAGATGGTGAAATTGGTGAGGATGAAGAAGAGACTGAGATTGACTTGGATGACCAAATGCATTTCCCTAGGAGAAAGAAATAGATATTTGAAAATATATTCGTGATACCGTGCACCTTGAATTCACTATCAACGATGTTTGTGATGTAAATTGCAAAGGATTGTGTCTCAGTTGTGCTACTAACTTCAATAGGAACAGTTGCACATGTGGAACCCAAAACAAATATGTTACTTATGGGCCATTAGGGGCGTTGAAGAAACAAATGCAAAAGAAGTAAAATGTTATTCACATGGTTAACATAACAGGTATTTACTTCCGTGTTACTATGATTTTTTGAGGAAATAAGTTTTTCTTTTTGAAAATGATGCTTCTATGAATCACAGAAAGCCATCTTTATGCAAAGATATCAGCTTCCCAAATCCCTGGGATTTAAGGGGAGATGCAAGGTCTTCAAAAAAAATGAAAGGATAGCCAAACCTCAAAATCTTAATTCACCAATTAGCACAATCCACAAAAATCTTAATTCACCAATTAGGAGAATCCACAAAAATGGATTTGCTACAAAAATGAAGTTAATTACACGCTTCACTCTTTCATATGGAATATAACAGGCAATTATGTGAGATAAAGGATATGATTTGTATTTCTTTTTTAGGATGAAAATACATCGTAAATGTATATTTATTTTGTTTCTTATTAATCTAGAATTACATTCTATTTCAATCTAGCTAGATATTATCGTGCAAGGGAAAGAATATGATTTGTATTTCTTTTCTATGATAAAAATACATTGTAAATTTGTATTTATTTTATTTCTTATTAATCTAGCATTTCATTCTATTTCAATCTAGTTGTTTATTCTTATAATCCACACATATTATCAGCCTTTTTTGCACCTCCTAGTGCAAATGCAAATGCTAGTATTTATTTATGAAGAGAGACAAAGCGTTGTACTGCTCTTGCCAAACTTGTACTTCTTCTTGTGCCTAAGAAACAATGTCAACAAAACAATAACGAACCACATGCATTCAGCTATTAAACATCCATTAAATCATTGTAGTTGCAAATGCTAAATACATTGACATTGAGCTCTTGAATATCCACTAAATCACTGCAGTTACAAGAGAAAAATCAAACAAGCCCCACAAGTTTACTTACATCCAATGTCAGGGCAAATACCTCTCAATCATATATATATATATATATATATACGCGTAAATAGAGTTTAAAGAAAACAATAATTTCAATCATGAAATTAGGCTATTTGTTTTAAACCTTTTAATTAGCTTTTTGCAGGAGAAGTTACATGTTCCAAAAATGTGTTGAGAATTATATATATATAGATAGATATTAAAGAAAATATTATATATAAAATATTTTAAAAATTTGATTATTTTAAAAGAAAATATAAATATTTTTGATAAAACTTTAAATATTAAATGACATTTTTATTTATAGTAAACAATAACATAATTATTAAAGAATATTTTAAAAATATTTTTATGTTTAAAGTTACAAATATATTAAACAATTTTTAAAGTTAAAAAAATGATAATTAATTTTTAACATTAAAAATAATATTTTATACTGTTGTTACTACTGTTGTTACTAGCTTTATCTAACTATCATATATTTATTTGTGACAATTAAAAACATTTATATATAATTATTATCCTAATTTCATTGATAACAATATAATGATGTCATGCAACGTGTTTTTTAACACTGTATTAATCATTATTTTTGAAAATATGTAATTTTAAATTAAATTTTTATCAATTTAATTTAAATTTGTTTTTGTTTTCATTTTATAAAGCTTTACAATTTAAAAGGAGTTTTTACTTGTCAAATACCTGAAAGATCATCGTTAAGATGAATCAAACTAACTTGTAATGAATGAAAGATTCATTTTATTTTAACCTAATTTATAGCTGAACGAATTTTTTTTTTAATTATATATTTATTTATTTTATTTTTTTTAATATGAATTAGAAGTATTAAAAACAAAGATCTTATAATGATAACAACTATTTATTTTGTGTAGTTTAGATTTGTTAAATATTATTTACTTATTTTTCAATGATTTGACATAAAGAATGACTTAATCAATTAAAAGAATTTGATTTATAGCATTTTTTTAATTATTTTTTCATTTATTTATTTTAATTTAACTATATTTAAATTAAATAATATGAATTATTTATTATATAATCTTTGTTTTTATACAAAGATTAGTCTGAGGATTTTTTTTTTCAGTAAGAAAAAAAAGCTTCATTATATTTATATAAGATGAGAATATACATCATGGGGCAAATAGTGTATGCTAGATATACATCATATGCAGATAGTATATGGAAGATATACATCATGGGGCAGATAGAAAATACATCGTGGGCAGATAGTATATGAGAGACCATATGTCAACTAAGGTTAGTCTGAGGATTAGATTAACTGGTCAAGTATTTATAACTTAAATACCTCGCATCAATTCCACACCTTTTAGGTTAAACTCTTATACAATCTACCACTAAACCAAACCATTTTAATAGACATAATAAACCAGATCTAAAAAAACTACAAGGTTATAGCATTCACCCAATTTACTCGTACCATTGAACCATGGTGATCTGTGATCCCCTTTACTTATACCACTCTACTAATTGGAGTCTTCATAATATTCATCCTTCTGTCACGCTGAAGTCAAGTTTTCACGCTCTCCACTGATCAAGCTGTCATTTGCTTTGCAGTTGAGACTGACTGGTATTGATGTTGAGATTGGTGTTTGAATCCAGATTCGCCGATAAAGAGTGTATGGTTAATATTAATTTTCAACAAACATTCAGCAGTTGAGACTGACTGGTGTTGATACTGTTGTTTGAATCCGGACTCACCGACGAAGAGAGTAGCTGCAGTGCAGTTTTCATTCATATCAAAATCATCTCCCTGTTCAATATAGGAATTTTACAGATGTGACATATTTTTAAAGTGCATTAATTTCCTTTTTAATTAGAAATTTTAATTTTGTATTAGAATTAAATTATTTTGGATTTAAGAGATCTGTGGTTTGTATCTTTTGATTTAGTTACCGAAGAATTCACAGTATGAACATTTAGCGTACATCAACTACTTAATGATTTGTGAGTTTTCGATTGGGCGTAGAGCTCTCTTATCAATGGATGGACACTCCCACTAATAATTGGTTGTTAAAGAATTGAATTTTGAAATATTACGGTTGTCGTATCAATCCAATATTGACTGAACAATTCAGTGAACAAAATTGTCCCTGCCCATAAAGAGAGGTCGAAAGTCGCTTATTTAAGTCCTATCAATCCAGTATTGACTGACTAAAGAAATCGAGTGAACAAAATTCCCCTCAACCTTAAAAAGAAATGGTTAATTTCATTGATGGTAAAGCCGAACGTCTCTGTAAAATTGTTGTGCACGCAAATCCCCTCTATATATATATATATATTCTGAGCTACATCTCATCTCATCTCATCCCCAATTAGATCTACTTTGTCTGAGATAAGCATTCAAGGGTTCTTCCTCTGCTGTAATGGCTGCTGCAAGTGCAAACTCTTTCGTGAACCCAAAGTGGGGCAACGTGATTCCCGTGGAGAGTGTGCAGGAGCTTGTCAAGAATCATGCCCACTCACATGAAGCTGTTCCCGGCCGATACATCAGGTCTCAGGAAGAGAGACCCACCACGTCCTCATTACTGGTCTCTCTTCAAACTGCAATTCCTGTCATCGACATGAAGAAATTGAGCAACTTACCTGGACAAGATTATCAGAGACAACAAGAAATGGTGAGGCTTTCCATGGCCTGCCAAGATTGGGGTTTCTTCCAGGTATGCTATTGCCATAAACAAACCAGGTTGTACTTTGCCAGTGGGGAGATCTTATTAATCTGGGTCACATTTATTTGGATTGTAGATTTTTATGCTATTGTCATAAACAAACCAGGTTGTACTTTGCCAGTGGGGATATCTTATTAATCTGGGTCATATTTATTTGGATTGTAGATTTTTGAATATTTTAGAAATTTGATTAATAAAAATTAAGTTAAGTGTTTGACATGGCTCTTATTCATCTTAAATCAAATTTCTGGAGGCGTCACTAATAAGTAGGTATTGTAGAAAGAAATAAGCAATAGGAAAGCAAGTCCCATCACCAATTCAGGCCTTTGGAATTTTGGTGTTTCCAATCGTTTGCCAGTAATCCTACCAATGTATAATTACTAGCTCTTAATTATCAAAAAATGTTATAGCCCCAGTAGTCCTACCAGTGTATAATTACTAATTTTTAATTATCAGAAAATGCTATAGCATTATATTTATAGAGATTGATCACAGGTTTTACCAGATCTCTGCTAGTTATTAGTTAAGATAAATCTATGCTAGTTGTTAGTTAGGATGTTACTTCTAAATACCAGAGAATTATATTTGTATTAATTTTCCTGGATGATTGCTGCTAATGCAATGATTTCTCAGATTGTGAACCATGGGATTCCTCATTCTTTAATTGATGAGATAAAGGGTGTAGCTAAAGAGTTCTTTAACCTTCCATTACAAGAAAAACAGAAATATGCTCCCCAAGAAGGAGATGTTCAAGGATATGGTAAGACGTTCGTGATAGCTGAGGATCAAACGTTGGATTGGGGTGACTTGCTTGCTTTGGCACTTATGCCTGATAGCCTGAAAAATCTCACCCTCTGGCCCACCGTCCCCACAAATTTCAGGTAACTAAAATTATAATTATAATCGGACTGATGGGTATTGTCAGCACATTAATGTATTATTAGTATTGATCAGAGTGATGGGTATTGTTATAAAGAGCTTAATTGGTTGATGGGCAGGGATAGTGTTGAGAGGTATGCAATAGCGGTGGAGAGAGTCGCTCAAGAGCTGCTGAGTTTATTCGCCGAAAATTTGAATCTGGAGGCTACTGATTATTTCAAGGAAAAGTTTGGGTCAGAGCCCATGAATTTGATGCGCATGAACTTGTACCCTCCTTGCCCTACACCAGAGCTTGTTCTGGGTTTGAGTCCTCACTCTGATGGAGGGGGGCTAACATTGCTCCTGCAGGATGACGAAACAGTAGGCTTGCATGTCCGAAAAGATAATCAATGGATTCCTGTGCAACCCATTCCATATGGCCTTGTTGTAAACATTGGAGACTTGCTAGAGGTATTCATCTCAATACCTGGGGATTTGGGCATTCTGGATTGCTTAGATTTTGTTGCAGACGTTAAAATAATTTTTGAAGGTTTATTCATGGTGCTACTCCCTTATTGTCCTTTGATTACGCAGGTAATGACAAACGGGAGATATAAAAGTGTGGAGCATCGCGCAGTCACAAATGCAGAGAGAGCCAGACTTTCTATTGCGCTGTTTTACAATTCAGGTATGGATGCAGAGGTGGCTCCAGCATCGAAAGTAGTGGATGAACAGCACCCGTGCTTGTACAGGAAGTTCAAACACGAAGAATACATTCGCTATTACTTGAAGAGACAACTTAAAGGGAAACACCCGCTTGCAGACTTTGCCAAACTTGACATCAGCCATACTTAAGCTCAGCCGCTGTACTTTAAACAGATCAGGCTGTCCAATAATGTTGTCATATGCTGGTTTGTGTATGTTGTCATATGATGGTTTGCTTTTCAAAATACCAGCTCATTACATTAAACTAATTTAAGAGTAAAACAAAATAATTAAGTTTCAAGTTTCTTTGTAATGGAGTTATTTTAAATCTTGCCCATTGCTTGTGCTTAAATCTTTTCCTTATTTGTTCATAAAAACATGGGAAGAAATTCCATTATATTCATGAGACTTCACCTTCATTCATCAGACAGCCATGGAGCCTCAATATCCACATTACTTAAATAAAATTAGGAAATCCCAACTACTTATATGGCATGAGTTTTGTTGAGCTACACAATTACTAAATCTACGAACTGCTATTATAATTATTAAGTTGAATTACTAGTCCATTAAGAATATGCAAATAGCAAACAACCAGTCCACCTAAACCCCTACTTAGAATTCTAATTATACATGAAACACTAGATAAAATACCAACCCAACTATCAATAAAGGACCACAACCCCTAACACTTTTCATTAAAGCCATTGATGTACCACCTATCATCATATTATGAGAGATGAGGGTATTTCAAATCCTCCTAATCCAACTATCAATAAAGGACCACAACCCCCAACACTTTTCCTTAAAGCCATTGATGTACCACCTATCATCATAATATGAGAGATGAGGGTATTTTAAATCCTCCTAACCCAACTATCAATAAAGGACCACAACTCCCAACACTTTTCCTTAAAGCCATTGATGTACCACCTATCATCATACTATGAGAGATGATGGTATTTTAAATCCTCCTAACCCAACTATCAATAAAGGACCACAACCCCCAACACTTTTCCTTAAAGCCATTGATGTACCACTTATCATCATACTATCAGAGATGAGGGTATTTTAAATCCTTCTAACCCAACTATCAATAAAGGATCACAACCCCCAACACTTTTCCTTAAAGTGATTGATGTACCACCAATCATCATACTATGAGAGATGAGGGTATTTTAAATCCTCATAACCCAACTATCAATAAAAGACTACAACCCCCAACATTTTTCCTTAAATCCATTGATGTACCACTTATCATCATACTATGAGAGATCAGGGTATTTTAAATCCTCCTAACCCAACTATCAATAAAGGACCACAACCAGCCCACGGGGTTTTGGATTGACGGTGAATGGGTGCGCTGTTAAGGCACTCCTTGCGATAGGTCACCGGTTCAAATCCCCCGTGGGTACTTAGGTTAGTCTTAACTAGAAAAAAAAAAAAAAAAAAAAAAATTAAAGGACTACAACCCCAACACTTTTCCTTAAAGCCATTGATGTACCACCTATCATCATACTACGAGAGATGAGGGTATTTTAAATCCTCCTAACCCAACTATCAATAAAGGACCACAATCCCCAACACTTTTCCTTAAAGCCATTGATGTACCACCTATCATCATACTATGAGAGATGAGGGTATTTTAAATCCTTGTCACTTTTTTTCCCTATTTTTGAGAAATGAGATGGGAAATCATGAATAATATGGTCATGTTCTTAGCATGTAATGCACGCATTAGACAAATTAAAGTACCTCATCTTTTATTGGTCGAGCCCATTGATGGTGCATAGAGAGATGAAGGGGGATCGTTCTATTTCAAATTGACTTACACACACCCTAAAATTAGTACAAAATGAATTACTTCAACCGTCATGAATAAGAGGAGCAAGTCCTAGCATGCATAAAAGATTTAGCATCATATGCTCTAGCAAAGATTATACAAGTTACAATTTGTAGAAGAGGTTACAAATTATGAGACAAGGGTAATATGAATTTTAATAGATTGGGTTGAAAGGATAACTTCGAGATAGTAAAATGGCACTCCATGCTCATTCAATAAATTTTTTGAGGACCAAAATCCTCCCAAAATGAGGACGTATGAGCTAGATTTGATGATTATATAAAGTTTCATCTATGTCTTACAGTAGAAAAATTGGAGGGATCAACTTGTAGAATCAAACTTATTAACATTGGGGTCTAAAAAATTCTAAGGACATTCTAAGACTTTAAATGAAATATTTGAGGGATAAAACTTTCTCACTTAAGCATGGGACCTTATGAATTTTTTTTACACATAGACACCTTTCCAACCATTGCAAAAATCATAAGGGAGAAGTAAGGAACAATCATAAGAATAAAATTTTGTCAAAACATAATGATAGTGAAAACAAAATTATCTCTTTAATAAATGCATTTGAGATAATAAATGCATTTGAAAAATACATTTCTAACCTACATTAATGATTAGTTATGATTTTCCTTTTATAAGAACTTTACATAATTAATGTGGCCATTAGAATGCATCGCTTGATCTCATAACTAAATTCATCATTCCTTGGATCCCATGCCTAATTTAATTAAATTTAATCTTATAAATTATCATATTATAAAAATATTATTTTGCTAAAATCAAAATCTTTGTATAATTTTGATAAAAATAAAATCTTATATCACATCACAGCAAAGATTTTTATATCACATCACAGCAAAAAAAATTTATACATATGATTTGTTTTGAACAAACTCAACGTTAATATTGAAAGTTTCTGGTTACAAAATAAAATAAAAGAATACATAAATATTGATTCTATATTTATACCAAAAGAAAATCACCTTAATGAGATTTTTTATCCATGCTCAACTCTTTAATTTGATGAGAGTGAGTGTCTTGCATCTATTTCTTTTGTGTTAGTCATTCTCTTTGTAATAGAACTTTTGCATTACAATTGTATACCATCAAGTTGAAATATGACATGAATTGGACAAGGCATTAATTTAGGTACTAGCTTAAATATATAAATTAAATGGTTTATAAATGTCTTCATTTTTAATTAATCAACTTAATTAGAAAAACAAAAAGGGCTTAATTACTTTTAACATAAATATCAGCTTTTGATTTATAACTACTCTTAAAAATATTCTAAAATATTTTATGGAGATTGAATCTTTACCATTTACCTAACAATTATTAATAATTAAATTAAAATTCTAAAAATCTAACATAAATGCTTCATAACTATTTAATTTTTAAATAAATTTTAGAAATCAAAATTTATTATTAATATATAAATAAATTTAATATTTCAATATTTTATTGTTAAATAATTTCAAATTAAATAAATAAAAAATTATTTTCATTATTTTAAATTTATTAAAAAAATATATTAACCTTTTATAATATTTAT
The DNA here is from genome assembly GCA_031772625.1 of Pinus tabuliformis. NCBI lineage: Eukaryota > Viridiplantae > Streptophyta > Pinopsida > Pinales > Pinaceae > Pinus > Pinus tabuliformis. The sequence goes on along the minus strand of CM062808.1, from coordinate 312,238,613 downwards.
TCCCTCTACTCATATTATTATACTATAATAGAGTATATTATTATATTATTATAATATTTATTCCCTATGGGCATATTATTATATTTTTATAAAAAAATTTAATTATAAAAATTAAATTCTTATAATCTTATAATATTCTCTTTTACGATAATATCATATTATAATTTTGAAAAAAAAATCCAATTCTTATAATTTGTAAATTACTATAATATAATATTCCATTTTAGTATAATATTGTCATATTCCTCCTTTAAATTATTGTCATTTTATATATTTTCCTATATTCATATAATTATATGACATTATTATAATTTTATTAAAAAACACTAATTCATAAAATATTTAAATTTTATAATATTTTCTCATATATATATATATATATATATATATATATATATATATATATATATATTATAATAATAATATTATTATATATATTTATCAATAAGGTTTCTATCAAGGACAATACATTAGTCATAATGCCAATAATCTCTCTGTAAGTGCCAACTCAATTGAGTGCTTCTTGTGCTTAACTATCATAGGAAGCTCCTTTACCAAATCATGTGTGCCCTAAAATCCTCTCGTGCAATGGTTTTATAGTTAGCTGACTATTTGCCATGAAGAATGAAGAATGCAAAGAACTCAAATCCATACCAAGTTTCTCACCCTACAACTTCAATTCTTGGAGGGCCATCTGAGTGCTCTTAAGGGATTCTTAGGAAATCTCAAGCTCATGAGTAAGTCTGTAAACTTCCTCCTATTTCCCTACTAGCGCATCATGATATTCCTCAACAAGCACACATATGTTATCTCTCTGAAAGGAGGTGTAGGTAGTTGGATTTCATCTCTACCAACGCCTTCCTAAGAGTTTGAAAATTTGCAAGTGAAGACTCTCCTCCCAAACCATCACGTGTCACTACACTTCTCCAACAATAATCTACCACCATTGCCTATGTATCATCAAAATGCCTCAAGGAAGCAACAATCATGTCTTCACCTACCTTCAACTTTCTTGCCAAATGATGGGACTCATGGAGACCATCACCATGCTTCCCAAATTCATCCTCCTCTATGTATCCCTCCATGCCTAACTCTTGATAAATTGTATCAACATCCAAATCTTTGTCATGATTAGGTGCCAACTCATCTGAATCATAGTTACTAGTGTTATCAACCTGATAGGATGGTTCTAATGGAGTGCTAAAAGTTTTTTTTTCAACCTCATTGCACACATCCTCAACATGAACCAATGCATGCACATCCAAGAAGTCGTTCATTTCTTCATATTTGATCTCATCTCTTTTCTTCCCAATTGATAAGGGTGGTATAAACCATTTAGGATGCTTTAATAATGTTGTTAAATTCCTTTGATATCCCCGCATAACCTGCAAAAGTTCCTTTATTAGTTCTTGACTTTTCCTCATCTTTCAAGGATGGAGTGGGTTATTTTCCTTGGTGAATTTGGAAATCATCAATTCATAGTCAAAAGATTCCCCTCAAACCCACCAACTATCCAAGAACATGCTCTGATGCCATTATAACGTTCCCAAACTAAAATTCAAGAAAGGTTATAATATTCCAAACAACTTCAATCAAATGTTTCCAAAAATATTTGAAAATTTCTTTGCAACTTTCTACAAACATTTTTTGTCCATATTCTCGAAAATACTTTCAATAGATAACACAAAACTTTTTTTAAACAACTTGATAGCAAACTTTGAAGAAAAACTTCAGTGAATAACTGAGGCAAAAATATGTTTTTTAATTGAGAGAAAAATTCATTGTTTATAATGCCATTTAAGGCTAACACTTAGAACAAGCTCCATGCTAATAAGGATTATAAACTTTAATGTTGATGACTTGGTAATTACTCTTTTATGCTCAGGGTCAATTCGACCTCTTGGAGAGTAAATTTTGTTGTCCTAAAATAGGCTACTACAAGGTTCCTTTTCCAAAGATAATTCAGTTTGGTCTAAATGTGAAAGGAATGCGACCTCAAGATAATTATAAGACCACTGGAGTTATATAAACTTCTCATCTAAATCTTAGTTGTAAATGCATGAAAAAGAGGTCCTTCTCCTTTGGAAAACACGACCTATTTAGGTGAATGATGCTTCAAACTTTGGTACATGGAACTTGGTCACAAATATTAAAGAACATGGCCCTTCCTCTGACAAAACAACCTCTGGAATATTCTTAGATAATTTCTACACAATTTTTGGTGCATAAGGATCTACTCACCCTATGGAAAAATTATGGTGTTGGTGGCTTATGAAATTTGGCCTCCTCTCACAAATGGTTTGGCATTCTTCCTTATAGACTCTTGGTCACAAGATAAATGAAAGTCCTCGTCCTCCTTGGTATTTAAATTCTGAAAGTGATTTCCAACAATCTAAATGTTGTGATGCAAAGGATAAATTCAATTCAACCCTTGGAAATTTGAGAAGCTTAGTAACATAACAAAATACAATTCAACCCTCCTTGTGATCAAGAATTCGGCCCTTAGAAGATTTGACCAATAGTATGATATCTGGAAATTGGAACTTGGCACCAGGAAAAATAATAATCCAGTCCTATGTGATGACAGGAACTATAATTCAACCTCCTCTATAATAATCACTATAAGTGCTCTCTCAAATTCATCCTCCAATTCTAAGTGCAAACAACCAACTCGAACACATGTTTATGGACTGGAATCTTAAGGAAGAATGCTTGTATTGAGAACCTTGGCTTGAGCACTGAAGCTCGACCTTCTTCACAAATGAACTTCGAACTCCCTCGAGACAATAAAATCCATGTTTCCCTGCAAAATCAAAGAGTAAAAGAATCCCTACAACAACTTGATTAAATCTTCAGAAACAAGCACTAGGAAAAGATACGACTAGGGTGGCAGTATTGTCCACTGAAGAAGCAGAAATGCTATCTAGGGTGGCAAGAGATCCAACAAAACTAGGGTGAGGATTTTGCTTGAAACCCTCAAGACTAACAATGAGAAATGATTAGATAGAATGAATAGTAAAATGATCTGCATCCTCCTTTTATAAGATGTCAATGAGTTCTCCCCAAAGATTCTAGACTCCTTCTTAATATTATTTTATTGGTGGGGGCCACTATCCACTAAGTGACTTTTTGCCGCCTTTTCTAATAAAATAATATTTTTCGCCCCTTTTCTAATAAAATACTATTTTCTGCCATTTTATAATAAAATATTATTTTCTGCCAAGATAATATTTGCCTCTCTTTTCTAATAAAAATAATATCTGGCCCCTTTTAATTAATATCATCAAAATCAAACAAACTTCTTAGTAACTTCCACACTCACAAAATCAAGGACATTACAGGTGTTGAGTGGTGTTTCTACTACTAAAAATGAGGCTATGAATTTCCTTAGGTACTGTGTCACCCCAATGAAACTCCTAACTTCAAAAACATTAGTAGATACCGTCCATTTCATGATGGCCTCCATCTTGGTAGGATCTATCTTCAGCTCTCCTGCACCTATCAAATACCCCAAATACACCAAATACTACTATCCAAACTCTTCTTGAGGTTTTCTAGTAGTTGGTGCTTCTGCATCAAATTTGATGTGTGTTCCTCCTAGGGAGCATTGTATACCAATATATCATCAAAATAGGAAATAACAAATGAATCTATAAAAGGGCACAGTACATCATTCATTAATCTCATAAACATAGATCGTGCATTACATAGGCCAAATGGCATGAATAACCACACATACAAAAATTTCCTGGTTTTGAAGGTGGTCTTCCATGTATCTTCTTCTCTGACTCAAACCCGGTGGTATCCAAAATTTAAATTCCATCTTAGTGAAGTATTTTTCTTGTTGTAACTGATCCAATAGATCATCTTTCTTGGGAAGGGGGTACTTGTTCTTGAGCATCAACTTGTTCAATGCCTTGTAATCTATACACATTTGCCAATTCCCAACCTTCTTTGGCACAATGACGATGGGTGACCCACATGGTGATGTAATTGGTAAAATGATACCTTGTTCTAGTAGCTATTGCAATTGTTTCTTCACCTCACTTGCTTCTATAAAATTATTGTTTGTACAACCCAATGTTTGGCAATGGGGAGTTCGGAAACAACTAGATCTCATGCTCTACTTCCCTCGTAGATGGTAACCCTTTAGGCTCCTAGAACACGTCCCTATATGAATGTAGCAACTCTTTGAGTTTTTGTTTCTATTTCTTAGTACACCCTCCAGGGGTTCCCTACCTCTTACTGATTCTTCTACATACTAATTTTCACTTTAAAACAATAAAACATACTTCTTGCTAGAACTCGCCAATTTCTTAGCTTGGTTGAAACTTATCAGTGAATTTTTTTACTTTCTTTTGTGCATGTTGATGGTGAATGATTTTCCATCCTTTACGAGTTGATATTGGTTGGCTCTCCACATGAATATTGAATCTCGTATATACATGTAGGGACTCTGAAACATGACTCTACATAGATCAACGGGAACAATATATAATTCTACTTCATCAATATAATCAACATTAATAACAAATCTAATTTTACACTATTTTTTTACCTTCAACTCTGCATCTTTATTTACCCATCCCAATGGATATGGACTTGGATGATCATGAAATTTCAACCCCAACTTCTTGAACAACGTTACTACAATGAGATTTGCCTGCAATCTTGAGTCAAACATAACATAAATCTTTGTCTTCTTGACCTATATCTTTATATGGAAGAGTTTGGTCATTTCTTTCTCTTCCTGTTGCTAAAGGCTACTCAAATTCACCTCCTTTTGCACTGATGTATATATTATCTTCTTATCCACATCTAACCTACTTTCAACTTGGTTGCTTGAATTAGTGGCCATGAGATTCTTCTTATTATTGTCTTTCGTTTTGTTCTTGCGATTAAGCTCTGGATGCAACTTCCAATACTTCTACTCTATATGACTGTCAATGTTGCAGTGGTTGTTGTGATATTTACACTGATGTGTCATGGGTACCTATTTTTATCTTTTCCCCTTATGCTTCTTCTTCCCTTCCTTTTAAGCACATTGTTGGTCCTTTTACTTCAATCCACTTGATTTAACTTTCTTTTGTCTTATGTTCTCCAGGTAATATGCCTATACACATGCCTTGTCCATTGATATGGACTTGAAAAACATCACTTGGTTAAGAAAATGAATATGTAGAGCCCCCAAATACTTGAGGAGTAAATTTGGGTTCTTTGGGCAGATACCTAGGATTATGGCCATCTTTTTGAACTCTGTGGTGTACTCCTACATGCTTTGCCCCTACTTTTTGCTGAAGTAATGGCACAAATCCACTCATCCTTTACATACCTAATAGGGTAAAATTGTGGCTTTATGATGGTTTTGAAGTCCTCCCACTTAGTCATTGGAGGCTCTCCCTCCAACCTCAAGGTATCTATGTGGATTTCCCACAAAGTTAGGGAATGACCCTCTAAATTCAGCTGCATAAATGAAATATTTTCTTCCTCATCTATATGATGAACACTAAAATACACATGTCGTTGCTTCAACCAATGATTTAGCTTCAGAGTGTTGATCTAGCCCTTGTACAAATTGATATCAACCTTCACTTCCATTTTGAATAGGCATTGTGAATGACTCATGGAAATCGAACTAGGTTTTATCTTTTTTTGGTCATTTCTTCGATTGGTTCTCCATTTCTTCTCGATCACTTGATCTCCCCTCTGATTCGTCCTTTTCATTAGAACCCCCATATTCTCAGAATATCTTAGGCTTATTGCTTAGGACCATCATATTGAGATTTATGTTACGATTTATATTCATGACTTGTTGTTCTAGCTACAAAAACCCTCTCACTTCTGCAGGATCACAAGGGTTATTAATAGATTCGTTGACCATGATTAGGGTTTTAGGACTTTTGGCCCAGCTGATATAGATCCCCTAAATATATCCACAATATACCCAAAGAAACCTTTTCTGATACCAATATTATCTGTAAATTTCCATGGATATTTCACTGGACAATTCGTCACAACATATCAAATAAAATTATATTAAAATTTTGAAATTCTACACTATCACAATTTTATTTCTCTTTAGATTTATAGATTTGTAGATTACTATTGATAACATATATGTGAATTAAATTATATATAAAATAGAGAAAAGTGAAATAAAATCTCACACACATTTGATAGAAGATATGACCTCGCAAATCCTTTCGAGAGAAAGAACCAGTTGGAAGGTGAAGTTGCTTTGCTCTCTTTCTATGAATAGAAAATGTTTGTGAGTACAAAAAAGTATGGCCTATGTCCGGTGGGCTACCACAATACACAAATCCTCTTTGTGTGCTCTATCTCCTGTCTCCTACGAACCAAATATATAATTAAAATATAATTAATCTGATTCTTTTTATAACAAATTACTTTTTTATTTGTTTAACAATTAGATTACAATATATAAAATTAATATTAAAAAATTTATTTATTCTTTTAAATATTTTGATTTTATTTTTATGTATTCAATTAATTCTAAACTTATTGTGTAATAATTATCAATCTCTATAAACCCTCTCAAAACTTTATTCCTAAAAAATGATGTCAACATAACAATAACGTCCATAAAGAACCATATGAACCACCTACATTCAGTTGTTAAACATCCATTAAGTCATTGTAGTTGCAAATAATAAATACATTGAGCTCTTGAACATCCACTAAGTCACTGCAATTGCAAGTGATAAATCAAGCGAGGCCCACAAGTTTACTTAAATCCAATGTTAGGGAACAATAGTCCTCGTCCTATTGGAACTTTTATATCTATATCACTACCGACTAAAACATAAATAAGGTTTAATGAAATTAAGTTATTTATTTTTGATAAAGCTTTTTTAGATTAATCATATTTCAAGATGTTGGTTGACGTTTCAAACCAATTAATGTGGTTTATCCTTAGGACAAAGGTGAAAAAATCAGTCTATCAACTTGTTTAAATAGTAGAGATAGCATTTAGAGGAATAAAATATTTTAATTAAACATTTTTGAATGTTTGATAAGAGAATAGGTCAATATATTAATATAAAAATAAATACTAATCATTTATTTGAAAATATATTATGTTATAAAAATTTAAAAAATTCAAAAGTTCAAAATTATAATAATAAACATTTAATCAATTATTTAATGGAAAAAGGACGACAAGGAAAACGGTAAAGAAAACAGAAAAAAATAAAGAAAAATGAGAAAAAAGGGAATAAACTTCATATTAAATTATTTTATTAGAAAGCCAAAATAATATTAAATTAGTATAATATTTTTTTTCCGGGGAAAATAGAGTTCATAATTTCTATTAAGAGGTATAATAGAGATTACATGCTGTAGATGCCGAAGGCATATGCTAATAAAGTGGTATTACCACCATTCAGTAGTTCCATAAGATCTGTCCCATATGTGTCACTGTGGATACGATGGGGCTGTATCCATTTACAAAAAGTTTTCAGATATACATGTTGTTCTGAAGTGTGCAAAAAGTAAAAAGAGGTATGTCCTCTGTTCGAAAAAATACATAATATGTCTGTAAAGAGTCAGTCCAATGTATACAGAGCATGGGCTAGAAAAATCAAAATTCAAAATTTCAGTTGGGGAGGATTCCCCCTTGTAACAGTCCATCTATGTACGGTCGATGGTAGAAGACGTGCATCCCTTCTGGACTGTGTTCTTCGATCATCCAATCGCCTAGAGGCCGAGCCGCCGCTTCTTTCGAGAGCCGGTCAGCAGTTGAATTTCTTTCCCTGTAGATATGTGAAACAGTGATCTGGTCAAAAAATGTTTTGAAAAAAACAATTTCTTCCAAGATATGTCTCAAAGAGTATGTGTGACAATGGGAAATATTGTTTGCCCAATCAATTACAATCTTAGAATCACCAAAAATTTGTATTTGTCTGCAATTTTTAGAAAGAGCGAAATAGAGAAGATGTCTCAATGTGATAAGTTCGGCATGATTGTTGGTCCCCAGACCAAGACCCAGTTTCAGATGAAAATAATGAGATTCTGTAATGTGGAAAAGGATGCCCCCACCGCACCCTTGTGCAGATGCGGCACCATCAAAGTATGCCCACGGCATATTTCTGTTGATAATTTCGGAGGTGATCTGCCTGGGGGTATTAGCTTTGATGTCAAAAGGGATTTCAGTGAAGGCCGAAACAATGGATGGCGGAAGGTGCTGCCAGTTCTCCCTGCCTGCCGCAAAGATAATATCATTACGCTTATACCAGATATACATGGCCACAATCAAAGGCAGATTCCTTGCTTTCTCCGAGGATACAGCTGACCACCAGAGATCCCAGGCCGAAGAGATGTCATCTGCGAGCCAGTCGGTTGTGATGTTAAGAATGAGTTTGACCTGCTGCCAGATTTCCCTGGTGATTTCGCAAGAGATAAATAAATGGTAGGTAGATTCCTCCGCCTTGTTGCAGAGGACACACCAGGTAGGGCCAGCGAATGAACGCCTTTTTAGATTTTCCCCCGTTGGTAATTTATTCGCCAGTATGTTCCACATTAAGAGCCTGGCTCTGGGCTGAGCTTGAAGCTGCCAAATATTCGACCACCAACTTTTTATCAAGTCAGGCTTCTTGTCCTCGATGAGTTTTAAGTATCCCGCCTTGGGAGAATATAAACCTGATTTTGCAGGTGCCCATATAAGTTCATCATCATGCTCATGTAACTTAATATGAGATTCAGAGAGAGCCTGTAAGTATCGCTGCCATAATTCCGCCCATTCATCTGTTAATTGCCACTGATGGTCCGATCTCCAAGCTTGAGAGAAGATAGTTGATCGGATGGGGTCTCCGACCTGATCTAAGTATTTGATACCCATATAATTAAGATGTTGGATCATGTCTGCCGGGAGGAGGTGAGCGTTTCCAGACCCAGGCCATGGGTCCAGCCCAATTCGAACCTGGGTACCATTGCCAATCTTCCAGAGCAGGTTTTCCTTGATGAGGGGCAGAGCTTTTAGGGTGGCTTTCCAGATGGCCGACACACCTTGAAGTTGCCAAGAAGGTCTACGAATCCAGTCAAGTATGTTTGTGGGCCAAATGTATTTTTTGTGTATGACTTCTGCCCATAAGCTATCCATCTTGAGAAGAGACCATCCCTGCTTTGCTGTTAAGGCGAGTGCAAAAGCGGGAAGGGATTTAAGTCCCCATCCTCCCCATTGCTTGGGCATGGATACCAGGGACCATTTAGTCCAAGCAAAGATCTTACCCTTTTTATTCCCATTCCACAGGAACCTGCTACAAATCTGTTGAATTTTCTGTAAAATGCCTTTCGGAACCCAGGTAAGGGACATCCAATATACCGGTGTGGCCTCGAGAACAGATTTGATCAGTTGTAATCTGCCCGCTTTTGAAAGTAGGCGGTGGTGCCAACAAGTTATCCTCTGTTCTATTTTGTTGATGAGCCACCCCCAGTGTCCAGAATTGTATCCATCCGGCCTTAATCTGAATCCCAAGTATTTGATACCATCCAGAAGATTGTTTTCCTGGAAGGGAAAGAACTGAACAACCAATAGAGATTCTTGTTGAGTGCATCTCGTCACTGATCTGGTAGATTTGTCCCTGTTTATTTCCATACCCGTGGCTTTGCAGAAGAGTTGAAGGATCCGGTTAAGGGCCGTGCTATCTCTAACGCTGCCATTAAGGAATATGAGAATATCATCCACGAACAATAGGTGTGTGATGGAGAGCTGTTCGGTAATTTTGAGGCCGCTTATCTCCCCATTCCTTTTGGCATCCGCTATAAGCCTGCTCAACCCTTCCATTACAATGAGAAAGAGTAGAGGGGAGAGAGGGCATCCTTGCCTGATACCCCTGTTAATGTAAAAACGATCTGATGCTGCTCCATTGATGAGAATGGCAAACGAGACAGATGTAACACATCCCATGATCCAGTTAATGAAAAGCAGGGGGAAGCCCAGGTGTATAAGTGTCATCTTAAGATAAAGCCAATTCACCTTGTCGAAAGCCTTAGTAAGATCAATTTTTAAAGATACACTTTTCAGATTCTTCAGCTTGATGGAATGTAGGGTTTCCTGGGCAGTACCAATAGCCTCATAAATATGGCGATTCCGAAGGAAAGCAAATTGTTCAGCAGATATGTGGGAGGAAAGAATCGGCTTAATACGATTGGAAATTATCTTGGCTATGATTTTGTATAGGCAATTGCAGAGGGAGATGGGCCGGAAGTCATTGAAAGAAGAGGGTTCATCAGCTTTGGGGATCAAGGCTATATAGGTCTGATTCATAGGAGGGTGGATGTGCCCCGAGAGCCGGCTTTCCTCAACAACAGCTAAAATATCCTCACCCATCTGTTCATAAAATGCCAGATAGAATTCCACCGGCCAACCATCTGGTCCCGGACTCTTCTCTTTCTTGAACCATTTAAGAGTATTCTCAAGCTCCAGAGATGTGACAGGAGCTGTAAGGTCTTCCAGATCCTCCTGGCCAACAAACCGAGGGAGTTTTTCAGCAGTTCTAATAATATCTGGAAGATTGATTTCTGGTGGAGCTGTAAAGAGACCCTTGAAATGGGACACCCCAAGACTAGCCAATTGCTGGTGAGTGGTAGCCCAACCATCTGGCTCACTAGGAAGTCTCCAAATGGTGTTCGAAGCCTTCCTGCCGTTGGCTAAGTTGTGAAAGTATTTTGTGTTGCAGTCCCCCGCTTTGAGCCAAATGGCTCTACTTTTAAGCCTCCAATGCTCCTCCTTTTCAAGTAGGATTTTTGCTTTTTGTCCATACAGACGGTTGAGCAAGGCTTTGGATTCATCAGAGAGGTAACCCGATCCTTTATCATCAGTTAATGAGGCTATTTGAGTTTCAGTATCCGTCAAAATCTGTTCATCTCTTTTCCTCTTGGCAGTCGCCCAGTCTTCAGTAAGAACTTTGAGTTTATTAAGCCTAACACAGAAATCATAGGCCTTGCGATGAGACCGCAGAGGGGGCTGAGCAACCCAGAAGTTCGTGACCATATGATTATAATCCGGATCTTTGAGAAGGCCAGCGAAGAATTTGAAAGGGGATCTCGGCTTGGGTTTATTATCACTAATCTGTAAAAAAATTGGAAGATGGTCAGATAGACCCCCTATGCCAACCCATTGTCTGTATAGTGGACAAATCTGAATTAGATCCTGGTGCATCATGAATCTATCTAAACGCCTCCCCAGTGCAGCCTCCCCTGTGCGTTGATTGTGCCAAGTAGGAAGTTTCTTATTCATGGGGATGTCCACCAGGTGATGAGAGTCCAGCAGTAAATTCATTTGATCCGCAATGGAATCCCACTGGGCATTATGACCCCAAGATTCGCCAACTCCCAGAGAGAAGTTGAAATCCCCTCCAATCACTGTATGCTGAGTTATATGGTTACCAGATAGAAAGTCTTGCCAGAAGGGGAGACGATGCTGGTTGGGACCATATATGTTAATAAATCTTATCGGGAAGCCCAGATCCCCAGCCATGATATCCATTCCCAGGAACCCTCTGCCCCCCCAGGTGGAGATTGACTTACACTTCCTTGGGTTGATACCGATGAGTAAGCCACCGGATCGCCCACATGCGTCCAGTCCATGCAGAGTCCACCCCGGAAGAAAACCTTGCAGACAGTTCACCGCCATCTCAGCTGTGCATAGAGTTTCTTGCAGAAAGATAATATCACATCTTGATACATGAAGAAGTCTTTTCAGAGCCAGTCGTTTTTTGGGGTTGGCAAGTCCCCTGCAATTGAAGGAGAGCCAGATCATGATTCACCACAGTGCATGGGCTCGATAGCTCTAAGCGCCCTTTCAATAGTAGATTGTCTCCCCAAAGCAACGTCCGCCACAGCGTTTAACTTAGCCGATGAGATATGAGAAGGTCTGCCCCGCTTCTGTTTTTGGTGTCGACCCGGGGAAGAACCCAGACCTAGTAATCGAGGCCTAGCCCCAGATCGCAGGTGATAGTGGTGTGATCCGGATAGCTCCGGTGAAGAAGAATGGTCCACGACCCCCAGGATCTGGTTGGACATGGGAGAGGTAGTAGAAATGGATGGCGGAGGAGGGGCAATAGTGCAAATAATGGAGGGAATGGGAGCAGATTCAGAGCGAGATGTTTGTATAAAAGAGTGAATATTAGATATCATATCATTAGAGCAAGATTGTGAAAGAGAGGGGACGGAATCATTACCCGGACGAGTAGGTTCAGTCGCAGCCGGCTTTGTATTCATCCCGGCAGTCCGAGAACGGGTCCGCGGCGGTCCAGGTTCAACCAGGTCCAAGCTGCGAGCAGTTTTAGTTGTGCTATCCCCCTTCTTCGTGGAGGGGATCTCCTGCTGAGGCTGCACATCTTCCGATGGCTGGTGCTCTCCTTCATTTTGATTCACCGTGTTCTGTTGGCGAGGTCCCTTGGAGTCCTCCGAAATCCCCTTCGCAAGCAATGGGCAGTCCTTGAAGAGGTGCCCTACTTTGTGGCATCTCCTGCACCGATAAGGCACTCCTTCATAATCAAGGGGTTGTTTGCATGAGACATGATTGTGGTGCAGGGTGATCTTTTCCACCAGCCCAGGTCTGATATCCATATTAACCAGAATTCTTGCCATAGTCCTGATGCCCGTCTTTTCAAATGATCTATCATGCTCCAGATAGGTACCTAGAGTGTCCCCAATCTTTTTGAAGGTGAATTGATTCCAGTATTGCCAAGGTAATCCTGGAAGCCGAACCCATATGGGGCCTTCGCCAAGATGTTCGCGCTCAGGATCAAACAGGGGATCCCACCTTTTAAGTAGCACCGGCGCGAGCTCAATATGCCAATATTGGGTAAGAACCCACTGAGTGTATTCGGGTCTCTGAAAGTGTAGGGCAAACCAGCCCCTTGTAAGCACCATAACCTCCGGGAGTTCTTTGAAAAGTGATCCCCAAATCTCGTTTACCCAAAGTTTGAGCCTCTCCGCAGAATAAGTTCGTCCTCTGACTCTGCCCACTAACACTTTTCGAGCCGCATCCATCACGTCCGGAATAGGATCTTCAGGTCCCAAGTTGATATTGTAGTCAGGATCAATGGAGCGGAGGCAGCGTCCCTTGGTCACCTTCTCAGAGCGCCTCCCAAAAGGAATACCCTTCAGCAGGTTTCGGCACGGATCAGATGTGCTGTGCTGTGCTGATGCAGCTGAACGAACCGGGAGTGGAGTGGTGAAACAACCAGAGGGAATTGGAGATCGAGGGGAGGGAAAACCAGAACCCGGGAAACCGGATACAGGGGGGATGAAGGGCTGCTGGAGGGATTGAGGCATAAATGATACGGAGGGGGAGTGGGAGCTTGAAGGGGGGGGAGGCGGAGGGGGAGGGTGGAGCGCAGGCCGATTGAGTTCCTGTAAGGAGACGTCGAGCAAAGGGGATCCCAGGAAACAAGAGCCCAGTAACTGAGCAGTGGCCGGGGAGAGAGGAGGACAAGCAATGGGCGGGGATTCCGCTGATGAGATAGCCGGACCTTTGTTTTTATCAGCAGAAGACAAGTGTGGATGCAGATTCGGGGCACCTGTCGCAAAACCCAAAGCAACGTTACGCGGAGTCATATGAGGCCTGTTAGTGTGTGCCCAAATTTCTTGATGCGGCCTAGGGTCCGCCTCGTAATCTACCAAATCCTCGTCACCCATGTTAAACTGTCGGATATGCGTCGCGAGCGGGGTTCGAGCTGAGGTCCGGTAGCACCGGGATCAGGGTAGTCAGAGCGGCAGTGGGCTCAGAGGTGGGTGCCCAGGGGGGACCGCGGAATAAAATAATCCACACAATAACTAAAACAACAGAGCCGCAGTCAGCCCGGCATTACAAGAGACCCGGGGGCTGTCTGTAAACCGCCATGGGGATGGTTCAGCAGCGCAGAAAACTAGCTAGGGTTCCGCCATCGCCTGGAGCTCCATGTGTGTTGCTGTTATCACTCTCTCAAATTAGTATAATATTATATTAAATAATTAATGAATTAATTCAAAAAAATAGGGAGGAAGGAAACACTCAAGAAAATAGAGCAGGAATCCAACTCCTACGCAATTTCCAACCATTGTCTCTATTGAGATTAACAACATGTTTTTCAATTTCGATGGCTGCCCTTAACTTCCTATGATGGAAGTGATCATTCTTGGCGATCACATGGGAGTTCTCAATGCAGACATGGTGTTTAGATTTCTCATCTTGTTCAGCTATAGCTGAAGAGCGAGAATGATTGTGTTTAATGTTGGTTGCATGCTCTTGAATTCTTTGCTTAATGGAGTGACCCGTTTCCACAATGTAAGGAATCCCACAAGAGCACGGCTTAAAGTAAACCCCTTGTTCCATAGGGTCCTTAATAAATCCAGGGGAATTTCTAATGGTATTAAGGGGTTTGAAAATAGCGGAAACATTATTCTTTTTAAGGATAAGAGAAACATTATCAGTGGTCCCTTGGATGAACGGAACTTGGACATTGGAAACCTATTCATCACGGGCATTTTTTATTCTAGATTCCTTATTGGCTCTTTGAAAAGCTCCGAGACTGTGCTTCTTGTTGTATCCATTATTTTGAAAGTATGGCATTTTTTATTCTAGATTCCTTATTGGCTCTTTGAAAAGCTCTGAGACTGTGCTTCTTGTTGTATCCATTATTTTGAAAGTATTTCAGAAGATGAGATTTCTCTTCATCCAAGTGATTTTCATCAGAATTCCTTAAAGCACGAGTAGCTAGTGTGTTAAGAACTCCAAATTTTTGGAACGAAAAATAGTGAGAACTAGTATGAAGATATTGCTTTTTATGAAATTTTAGTTTTAAAATCATTATACACCACAAAAGTCTAAAATTAAATTATTTGTATTTGTTTTAAACCTTCTAATTAACTTTTTACACATGACATTGGATAAGTTACATATTAAAAAAAAGTGTTAAGAAAAAACTTACTTAAATAATATATATATCATTTAAGTAACTTTTTTTAATCGAGATATATAAAATATATATCATTTAAGTAACTTTATATATTTATATATATATATATATATATATATATATATATATATATATATATATATATATATATATATATATATCACATTAATATATAAAGCATTAGCAGCAAAACTCGGATGGCAGCTACTGACCACTGACAGCCTTTGGTCCCGTGTAGCCCAAGCAAAATACATCAGACCAGCACAACTCATGGATTGGTTCCGCCAAAAACACGAGCCTGGGCATAATATATCCAACATATGGAAGGCAGTATTGCGCTCCCTTCCTCTTTTGAGGGATGGTATTACCTGGCGCATCAAGAGTGGGCAAAATGTTAGAATCGGGATGGACCCCTGGGTAGGGTGTGGTAACATGCACAGACTTTCGGAAGGCCTTATCAGACATCTGCATAACAGAGGTATCACTCATATAAACCAAATTGGAGACAGTGATAACTCCACTTTCCTACAACAGGCTTGGATTTCATCCGAGACCCTGGAAATTCCTGAACAATGGCAGTTTGAATGGCGTTACTTTACTGATGCGCTCACCCAGGCACATATCAGACTGACTGAAGGATCGGATGAGCTTATCTGGGCCATTGCTAAGCATGGTATGTACTCTCCCAAAATGGGGTACCTGAAATTAATGGAACCACATAAGCCCCCGAATATTCTCCCACTCTGGAAAAATATATGGAAGCTTCAAGCTGCCCCTCGCTGTCGACTGTTAATGTGGAACATCATTTTTGACAAGATTCCCACCGGGAAAAATCTCTTGAAAAGATCTTTCCACGAACCTTTCAGGTGCCATCTTTGTTGTAACGATGAGGAGAGCACGGATCATCTTTTCCTACACTGTTCAGTTACTAAAGACTTCTGGCACATCATATCATCATATTGTACCTCCCTTAAAGCATGGCAAGGGTTGAACATTTTGGAAGCTTGGAGCTATTGGACTCAAGAACACTCAGGGAAACCCATCAACATGCCGCTCCTGGTATGCTGGGCTATCTGGATAGCTCGGAACCAAATTATTTTCAACAATAAGGCTCCCCACTGGCCTTCTATCCTGAGTCATACAATTGCCGACTATAATCTGCTTCTTGAGCCAGACCGCATCCCCCCAGCTCGCACTACTCATCCCATTTCCATTGATAAGTCAAAGCCCTGGGCCTACTTTGACGGTTCCGCACAAGAAGAGGGTTGTGGCGGTGGAGCAGTTTTATATATCAATGAGACGCATTGCTATAAGATCCAGATCAATCTTGAAAATGGCACCAACAATTTCACTGAATTAAGAACTGCAAAACACATCATCCATTTTGCACACCAAAAACACTGCAGACACCTACAATTATTTGGAGACTCACAGATTGTTTGCAATTGGCTGAATTCTGCATCTCATTGTTATGCTTTCTCTTTGAGACATATTCTTAACGAAGCCAAAAGACTGATATCATCTTTTGAATCTTTTGTATGTCGCCATATTTACAGGGAACAAAATACAGAAGCGGACCAACTTTCCAAAGAAGCAGCGCACAGCCAAATAGATCAATGGTTGATCCAGGAGAAGATTGATGGAACTTTCCATCAATACTATCACAGGCCTTTTGTGGACCTTAATAGGAATGGGTCCCAGACCCGCATATAAACAGTTACAGCAATATTAGACAATTTTGATACACGTACTTATAATGTATAGTTTTATTTTCAGTAACTGTCTATTATAGTGCTCTCAGTGCAAAGCGGGATTTTGATATAAAAACTGTTGGCTATTATATACAGCCAAAGCTTCAAGACTCCCTGCGTGGAGATCCAGATCATTCAGAAATTTTTTGTATCCAGACTGGCCATTGGCCACATATGAATATGCGACCAGCATCTACAAAATGTAATTTCTCTTTATTAATAGAAATTACGACTTTTTCCTTAAAGAAAAAGAAAAAGAAAAAGAAAAAAAAAAAAAATATATATATATATATATATATTAAAATTTCATGTTTTAAAAAAAAATATTATATATATATATATATATATATATATATATATATATATATATATTAAAATTTCATGTTTTAAAAAAAAATATTACATATAAAATATTTAAAAATTTTAAAAGTTAAAAAAACGCAGAAGTATATTTAATAAAACATTACCTATTAGATGACATTCTTATTGTGTTCATTTAGTAGCCCACGTAATTATATTTTAAAACTAAATAAAAATGATGTCTTTTGCAAAGAAATATTCCATATAAAAATTATTTGAATTTTTATTTTAGAAAAAAAAACAAACATTATAAAAATTATATTTTAAAACTAAATAAAAGTTATGTGTTTGAAAAGAAATATTGCATATAAAAATTAAATCAATAAATATTTTAGATAATATATTATACATTAATAGTTTTATTTGTTCATAATAAATCTGGGTTAATTTATAAGCGTAGTGTAGTGTTTTATTTTTTTAATTTATTGATGACTAGTTTTTATCTTTTTTATGGTAGGTAAGACTCATGGGGATTTCAACCGTTGACCTATCATACGGAGTGCCTTAACAATGCACCCATTCACCATCAATCCAAATCCCCATAAACAATGAATAGTTTTTAATCAATATTAAGAAATATATAATTTTATTATTATCTTTATTTATATATATAGAGATTGATTATTATTATTTTTTAAATAAAAATACATTAAATAAATTATGGGAGAAAATTATATTTATTTTTTTAAAATTAAAATAATATTTTATGTGGTTGTTTGTAGAATTCTCTAACTATTATATATGTGTTTGTCACCATTAAAAACACATTTTACGTAATTATTAACAATGAAATTCTAACTATTATATATTTGTGTGTAACCATTGAAAACACATTTTACGTTATTATTATCACAATTTCATTGATAATAATACAGTGATGTTATGTAATTTGTTTTTAAAAACTCTATTAATCATTTTTTAAAATACATAATTAGAAATTAAATATTTATCCATATTAATTTAAATCTATTTTCATTTAATAAAGATATTTTATAAAAGTTCACGATTTAAAAGGAGTTTTTACAGAGAGATGAGGGGTTTTAGATGAATTAAACTAATTTCTAATGGATGTTAAATATTGGTATGGTTATTTTAACATAGTTTATAGGTAAAAGAATCATTTTTTTTAATTATATATTTAACTTTTTACACTATGAATTAGAAGTATTAAAAGTAATGATTAAATAATAATAATAACAATTTATTTGTGTGTGGTATAGATTTGTTAAATATTATTTAGTTATTTTTCAATGACTTAATGTAAATAACAAGAAAGAATGAATTAAAAGAATTTGATTTACAAAGTCTTCTTAATTAGTTTTTCACTTATTTATTTTAAATTTAGCTATATTTAAATTAAAGTTTAACTAACATGAATTAGCTATTATATAATTCTTGTTTTTTATACAATTATATTATAATAATCTCAATTTTAGAAGAAAAAAATTCTCAATTGATCAAATACATGTCACTATGAAAAATCACGGGGTCAATTTTCCTTCACACTCTTAGAGTTAAGCTCTGATATGAGCCCATAGATCTTAACCACATCCCTGGGAAAAAAAAACATTTAAGCTACTATAACCTAGTTATGTCGTAAGGCATTCCCTTTGAGAAGAACTCCCCTCCCATGCCACTTGTGTTGTTTTGAACCGATGATTTTGGTGTTATGCAATTGAGTTATCGCCTACTCTCTAATCATAATAATGGTTATAAACATTTCATATGGTTAAGCCATACATTTTATGATGTGGCATGGGTCTCCTGGATTTACGTCCCACAAGTGTTTAGATTTTTGGCTACCGAGAACCATTCCCCATATGCCGTGTATGGATTGGAGTGATTAAAACCCTAACTGATGTCATTGTTTGTCTTATTTCTATCTTGCTTCCGATAGCTTGCATGTTTTCTACTTGTGGGCATGGTTCATTGGAGGAACTCAAAAATCCTTACATTTACTGTAAATTTCACTTCACATCCGACACAAATCTACTATCGTTATTTCAATATCCTTTTAGAAATAGATTCAACATACAACAATGGTTTTGTTGTAGAAAACAATGAAGCCCCATCGTTGAAACCCTAAGAGTTTGATATTGTTGATGCAGTCTGTGGGTTTCTACATCACAATCAATAGAATCTGATACAAGTAGTTTAATGGTGTACTTCTTTTGAAAGTTTATGAGAGGATTTGAGTCGACACATTGAATTCATTATTATGTTGGTTTAAATTTGCAAGCACCCTATTGTTAGCTATCTCATCTGAGTTTTCCTCAAATTTTCAGGCGTGTTATAGTTAGCTATCTCACTTGGGTTTTCCTCTGGCTCGGGGGATTCATTTAAGGAAATGCAACAGTCTTTTTGTTAAGTCACATTTAGTTTGGTCTCTAGTTATATCTTCTATTAATTTTATGCTTCCGTGAGGTTCCAAGGCTTGAGGATTATTCTATTTTATCGGCATTTCAATTCGGTTTTTTTCATTTGCAGTTCTACTATCTCAGGGAGTTCATCCACAGGTTAACCCCTTCCTGGTGTTGTTTTCTAGTAATCACTATAATTAATTTCTTGGTTCTGATAGGTTCTAAAGAAGGAGGATTTCTATGTAATTTGGAGGTTTTTAAGGATAAATATGGGAAAGAGGAAGTCATCTAAGAAACCAAAGGCGAAGAAAAAGAAGGAAAATCTCAATACAACCTTCAGTCTCCCTTTCTGCAACCAAGAGAGTAGTGTAGAGTGTCGCATGTGAGTATCTTCAATTTTTCTTTCACATTCAAACCCTAAACCCACGCAAAGTAGGTTTTGGACATTAGCCTGGTTAAAAAATGGCTAATATTCTTACTTTTTTTGAGTTTTCATTGATTAACCTAGAATGATCATAGTGGTCTTCCAATTGGATAAAAAGATCAATTAATAGTTGAAGATGCGAAATTGTTACCCTTCCTATATATCCTATGAAACTGTTGAATTAGGAAGCCCAATTAGACTTAATTTTCTCTTGTATATTTTTGTTGGGAAGTTTAAAAACAAAGAAGTCGATTCTCTATCTCGAATTAGATTTTTTACTTTTTATGATTTTATGACAAAATGTATGAAGAACCCATTGTTTCAGCTTTCTCAGGAGGTTTTCCTTTCTAAAAATTTACATGTTGTGTAGATTTCTACAGATTGAACTTCAGAATGCATAAGGGGAGTTCTAACTCATAAAGATCAATGGATCACCCAAATCTAAATGTGTTAGCACAGGATATGTGCATTAAACAATACTGTGACAATACACAATGATATTTGTTTCATTGATGGTTGATGGTAATTGGAAGCATTGAGTGACCCCATTGATGTGTAAGCTTTCTAAGCCATATATTTTAGTGTTTGGGTTGTGATATGCCTTTTTCTATAGTAGTGTAGTTAGATAAGCTAAATAGTGATATTTATAGAGGTTTGAATTATTGAACAAAGGTTGGCCTTGTTAAATTGGCAAAGGATTTTCGTACTCAATAGAGTAATGAACACTCTATGGATGTCTCAATAATTTTAATGTCTGAATTTGTTTGCAGGTATTGTGAATGGATTGATGAATGTGAGTGTATCAATAATTCTGAATAAAATAGATGCATTTGAATATTAGATATCTCTTGAACAATCTACTCGATCCTATGTTTTGCAGGAGCTATTGTGGATATGAAAATTATTGTAACCAATTATGAATAAAATGGATACTTCTGCATATCACATATCTCTTGAACAATCTATTCGACCCTATGTTTTGGAGGAGCTATTGCGGACATGAAAATTGTTGTAACCAAAAGTTTCCCATATATAGTATGGGTGACTAAAAACAATCCAAACAAAGGTCAAGAGATTGAGAGCAACTAGTCATGGAATTTAACTCTTCCCGAGCTGCAACAGGCTGGGAAGATCTGGGGACAAACGGGTTCTAAATTTGATAAATTAGGAGTGGGAAATTGCATCATGGGTGACTGCGAGGGGAAGCTGCAATGCCAAGTCTAGGTTACCAACCCGACCACATTTATGAGGTGCCAAGTCTATGGGTATTCCTATTTGGATTACTACTATGTCTCCATCATCGATGGCTTTAATGTGTCCATATCCGTCAGTCTATTGAATCCCAACACAATTTCTGAATGCATTATCGTGTCCTGCAAATAAGACATAAACACTATCTACAAGCTAGAGTTGAAGGTGCAAGGAGGTTGCAAGAGCGGGTGTGTGACTTTCACTACTAATGATCACTACTGATGCATCGACAATTATTCTCACTAGTGCTCTCCCAATACTTACTACCATTTTTTCAAGGCCCAAAGCCCCGACTCCATCGAAGAAGCCAAAAAAATACATCTACATATTGCATATCTCTTGAACATAGTTTTTTGATATATGGATGTTACTTTCATGAGTTTCTATCTAAACCAGAGAGCATCTGCAGTTTGGATGTGCATTCCTCATGGATAATGTAGGAAGTCTTTTGAACAAATTCACAATATCCTAAATTGGTTTTCCATGATCATGTTTTAGAAATAATTGTGATGTTTAGTCACATAGGATTAGTTGGATATATAACAATAACATTGGTTGTCAGCTTAAAATATGCCTGAAATATAGGTGTGCCCCTATATTTGTAAGAAAAAACTATTGTGGTTGAAGTAGTTTTTTTTTTTTTTTTTTTGCACATGGTCCACTGGGTTCACCAAATTGTCATTTATGAAGGCAAGTCGATGACTGAGTGATCCAGGTGGATATTGGTGGCCACCCACAAAGTCTACTTGGACCCCCACCATTGTTTCTTTCAAATTTTCAATTTCCTTAATTGTCGCACAATTTACTATTTTTAATAGTTTTTGGGTCCTAAACTTCCGGCGCCGTTTTGAGGCCCTAAACAATGTTTTTTGGGAAAACTAGGAGCAACATGGGACCATGGACCGATGTTTTTGTTCCCAAAGTTGTAGTTCTCGAATAGGTCTTTCTAGCGAGATATTGTACGCGTCAAACAGAGATCGTATGCCAAAGTTACGACCCCAGGAAGTTGATGTACCAATTTACCCAAATGGGGCCGACAGTTTGGCATTTCATCTTCTAGGGTTAGGTTTTTTAATGTTTAGGGTTTTCCCATGTTTGTCAACAATAAATAGGCCTTTGAGCCTCATTGTAACACAGTTCAGAGGCATGTAGCTGCCACATCTCTTCTCAGAGATAAGCTACCATCGCCCTAGCTGGTTTATTTCCATTGCTGTTTGTAAGCATATTTCACTATTTTACATTAATGAAATGAAGTATTATTTCCATTGCATCTCTATGTTTATGGTTATCTTTATAATTTATTGCATTCCTGTTTAAATCCAAATCAGTGGTATCAGAGCGGTCTGCTTTTTCTTTGTTTTTCTTTGCATGTCCCCAACAAGGTCGAGATATAAGGAGTTATGGCTTAAACTGGTCGAACCTTTGCAAGACCAGCCTCACAAATCCTAACAGCCTCCCATGGTGGATGAGAAGAAAGATGAGGGGGCAGGAGATCCTATCAAAATCTTGCTCGAAGAAGCCCTCGAGCGATAAAGGAAAGCAATGATGGACAACTTTTCCCAGATCCTTTAGCGGCTACCCAGAGGTGATGCATCGACTTCCAGTAGCTACTCTGGAAATGCCATGCCCTTTAAGGTACAAGTTAATTTTGAAATCCCCATATTCAAGGGTCAGATAGATGCAGATGCCGTAGATAAATGGTTAAATCTGCTAAAGGGTTATTTTTCTGTTCATGAATTTTCAAGTCGGGAAAAGATTGTTTTCGCTCTTCTCAAAGCAGCGCCCACGTCAAGGACTGGTGGGAAACCTATTGTGAGCAGAAGGATGAAAATATCAGGTCACTATTTTTAGCCGCACCCACCTGGAATTCATTCTGGGATGCCATCAAGGAGCAATACTACCCTATCGGAAGCTATGAGGATCAATACATAAAGTGGACCACATTACAGTAGGGAAGGGACCAAGACGTGCTAGAGTTTACCAATATTTTCCATACCCTTCGCACAAAGTTGGGTATTAAGGATTCAGAGCAGCATTTGATACTCAAATACCGCGGCTGCCTGCACAAGTACATCTAGGAAATATAATTCCTAAATATCTCCTCGCTCGGCATGGCATACCGATATGCCATCAAGGTCGAGCAAAAGTTTAAACATAAGAAGCAAGACTTTGGATCTGCGAATATGAAGCAAGCAATTGGTGCCCCCAAATAGCAAAACAAAGGACAAAGCCAAGGTGGGGCAGCCCAAGACAACCTGCCAAAGCTGCAAGCAAAGAACAGTGCCACGAAGCCAAAAAAGGACACGGGAAAATGGTGTGAGTTCCATAAGAGCTCCACTCACAACACAAGTGAGTATCGGACCAAGCAGTCACTGGTGGCTGAGCTAAAGCTTTTAGAATCAAATACATGTTCCGACTCTGAGTCAAAACTCGACAAGGGGAATGACAAAGGGAAGCAGATTATTGATGCGGATCCCAATGCCACCGTTGCCACCACTAAGATCCAGAAGGAGGAACCTGAATATCTAGAGGAGGAGGAGCGTCTCTTCCACTCCCAGATGTGGGTAAGGGGATCCATACTACAGTTCATTGTTGACAGCGGGAGCCAAAAGAACCTCATTTTAGCTGAAGCAGTTGGGCCTACTGACAACAACACATCCACAACTGTACACCATCTGGTAGCTTCACCAAGGACGGGATCTTCGCGTGAGCCAGTAGTGTCGCCTTCCATACAACATCAAGCCCTTCATGGATGAGGTATTGTGTGACATTGCTCCCCTTAAAGTTTGTGATGTACTATTTGGACAACCATACATGTGGAAGCGACATGCTATGTATGAATCAAGGCCCGTGCTGTTATTATTACTCTGGGAAATAAGTTGTACAGGATACCGGAGGTAGCACCGCTTACCGCCATCCCTTTGGTTGCTGCAAAACAATGCAGTAAACTCATTTCCAAAATTGGGAAATTTGCTTTCCTGATGATACGCCCTCAAGGAAAGAAGAAGACGGTGGCCACGACCTCCAGACAAGGCCCCTCTGCACGACAACTAAAAATGGACAAGGTCATGGAGGAGTATGAGGACATCTTCACCTCCCCTGTAGGGGTTCCTCTGCACTATCAGGTCAAGCACTCCATCGATCTGACCTCAGGTGCACGGCTGCCAAATGGACCAATCTATCGTCGTTCCGCTCTGGAAAACAATGAAATCAAGAGGCAGATTCAGGAGCTGCTGCAGAAAGGTCACATCCGTCTGAGTTCATCGCCCTGTGGGATCCCAATCGTGTTGGTACAGAAGAAGGATGGGACTTGGAGACTCTGTATTGACTATCGGGCGTTGAACAAGATCACTTTCCGTAATAGGTACCCGATCCCATGGATTGATGACCTCCTAGACCAACTAAAGGGGGCAAAATATTTTAGCAATATCGATTTGAAGTCAGGATATCACCGGGTACCAATCAAACCCTCTGATGTGTGGAAGATTGCTTTCAAAGCCAAAGAGGACCTTTTCGAATGGTTGGTTATGCCTTTCAAATTGACGAATGCTCCTGCAACCTTCATGAGGCTAATGGATGACATCTTGCGACCATTCACAAACTCATTTGTAGTGGTATACTTGGATGACATCCCGATCTTCAGCCAGAGCTGGGAAGAGCACCTCCACCACATCCGATAGGTTCTCCAAACACTGCGGCAACACTAGTTATGTGCCAATTTGGAGAAATGCACTTTTGGCATGACCCGGGTTCAGTATCTGGGATACATTATTGATGAACAGGGGGTGCATGTGGATCCAGCCAAGATCCAAGTCATTCGGGATTGGCCCTCTCCAACCACTCTAATAGAGCTCTGGAGCTTTCTAGGTATTGCCAACTTCTATCGCAGGTTCGTGTTGGGATTTTCTCATATGACTTGGCCCTTGAGTCAAGTCACCAAGGGGGGAGAGAAAGAAAAATTATTTTGGTCTGAATCTCAACAGAAGGCATTCATAGAGTTGAAAGATCGCCTCTGCTTGGAACCAGTGCTCGCATTGCCAGACTTGCAACAACCATTTGAGGTGGAGACAGATGCCTCTAACTATGCTATTGGGACAGTCCTTACTCAACACGGGCATCATGTGGCATATCACAGTGAGACACTTTCAGACACAGTCCGGAAGTATCCCAGTTATGACAAAGAGATGTATTCCATTGTGCAGGTCTGCCGACAATGGAAACACTACATTTTGGGGAAGGAAACGGTCATCCACACAGACCACCGACCCCTCAAATTCATATAGACCCAAAGGAAGTTGTAGAATGATCACCATCAGAAGTGGTTGACATACCTACAACAGTTCCATTTGAATATCAAGTATAAGAAAGGCAGCACCAATAATGTTGCAGATTGCCTCAGTCGACCACCGATCATTGCATTAACCATCGTGCTCAACTCTTGTGGGCACGAGACTTCTGATTGGCCACTTCTCTACAAACGTGACCCAGAATTTGGCCACACATACCAAACACTCTTGGAGGATCGACATGTTCCAGATTTTCACCTCCAGGATGCCCTATTATGCCACCTGGGTCACCTTTTTGTTCCTTCAAGCGAGTGTGCCAAGATGATTTGGGAAGCACACTACAGTCGGGTTACTGGGCATTTCGGGGTTGAGAAAACCGTGGCAGTACTGGAAAAGTATTTCTATTGGCCGAATCTTCGACGGGATGTCAGGAAGTACATCAAATCATGCACTGCCTGCGCCATTGCCAAACCGACCGTCAAGAAGCAAGGCCTCTATACCCCGCTACCTACCCCTAGTTGACCTTGAGAATCCATCTCCATGGATTACATGTCAGGCCTTCCTTCCACTAAGCATGGAAACGACTGTGTTTTTGTGGTCGTCGATAGGTTCTTGAAGATGGTCATTATGGCAGCCTACAAGAAGAATATCATAGCAGAAGCCATTGCTAAACTCTTCTTTGAATGAGTGTGGGTACACTTTGGGATCCTATAGTCTATCATCTTAGATCGGGACAGCAGGTTCCTTAGTACATTTTGGTCCAATCTCTGGTCAATGCTAGACACCAAACTCACTAAGTCCACAACTTTCCATCCTCAAACTGATGGCCAAATAGAGGTTGTCAACAGGATGATTGTACACATTTTGCACATGTACAACTCAAAGCATCCACGCACATGGGACGAGAGCCTCCCTTATGTTCAACACAAGTACAATCGGGCTCTCCACAGCTCCACTAGCCACAACCCTTTTTAGGTGGGCTTGGGATTCCAGCCACTATGTCCCATTGATGTGGCCATGCCATTTGCAACTACTCACACAGATTTGGCTCATGTCCAGTCCGAAACAGATAAGGCAAATAGCTTCATTGAGTACATCCAACATATTCGCCAATAGGTCCATGACATTCTGGAGAAATCAAATGCCAAGTACAAGCAGCGACATGATCAACATCGGGTGCCATACAAGTTTCAAGTGGGCGACAAAGTTTGGTTGCATTTGCAAAAGGAACGCTTTACTAGAGCCTATCGGAAACTCAGACCACTCCGATATGGTCCTTACACCATTACCAAGGCTGTGGGAGACAATGCATTTGAGCTCAGCATTCCCCCATTCCTTAGCCTGCACCCAGTGTTCAATGTGGACCACCTTCAACCATACTTTCCACCATTACTAGACCTTGCAGAACAACTCACACCCACAGAGTTAAATCCATATTGCATGGAATAAGCTGCAACTGATCGGATCATGGACATACAGATCAAGCACAATCGCCAGTAGAATATCCATTTGTATCGAGTTGTCAAAGTAGGCCAACTCCTTCACTAGGGCAAGTGGCTCACCAGGGACCAAGTTCAGCAGAAGTTTCCTCATCTCATGGAGGAACTCAACGCAATGGGGACCATTGCTTCCTAAGGGGAGAGGAATGATCTAGGTGGATATTGGTGGCCACCACAATGTAGTCCTTGCATGGGAATGAGGGTTTGATGCATATTTCAGTTTCAAATTTTATAGCAATATTCAACAAACTTCAGGCATGTGCTACGTCCTCCAGATCACATTTTCTTGGGCCAAGGGGGAGGAATTTTTCTTTTTTCATTTTTTTGCAGGAATGTTTTTGGGTGGTGAGTTTGCAGATCAGATCTGAAATTGTTGATGCAAAAATTACAAAAACAAATAATAGATTTGGATTCCTTGCAAAAAATACCAAAATTAAAAAAAAAAAATCGATCAAATCGGAGTCTGGATGAGGGAGATATCACTGATTTAAAATCAGCTATGTTGTAGAATTTTTTTCTGACGACAACTAGTGGACGACGACTCTCCTATCATTTTTTAAAGTTTTTGTGAAAAAAAAAAGATTTTACATCTGAGCTCCTCTTGAAAAATAACCCATTTAAAAAAAAATGGGTCGAATCGGAGTTCGGATGTGGGAGATATCACTTATTTAAAATCAACTATTTTTTCAAAACTTTTGTGACGACAGAACAAATTGCAGTGCGAATCGAAGATTCTAGGGTGTCTAGATAAGGATTTCCAACACATGGGAAGATGAAAAATGGTCCTTCTACTTCCAAAAATAGGTTATAATAAATATTCTAAGTTATATTGACCGAGTTATGCCCATTTTAATTCTAGAGAAACATTCGGAGTGGGTTCCTGTTGGAGACGTGCCCTCCCACCCCATGCTATGTAGGCACCTGCTACTTCATCAACAACCAACATCATGGTTATGGGTCAACTGCACAAAATCCTTGTCATCGAAGTCCATTTTCTAGGCCGCACACTGTTAGTATCACAGTTGCTCACAAGCATTACAGGGTATCTCTATCCTCGGATCTTCGTTTGTCATGGTTGTGGGTAATCCACAAACCCACACTTCATCGAAGTCCATTTGCTAGGCTGCACATTGTCAATACCACAGTTGGTCACAAGCATTACAAGGTATCTCTATCCTCGGATCTTCATTCATCATGGTTATGGGTCATCCACAAACCCACACTTCATCGAAGTCCATTTGCTAGGCTGCACACTATCAGTATCACAGTTGGTCACAAGAATTAATGGGTATCTCTATCCTCGGATCTTCATTCATCATGGTTATGGGTTAACCACATAAAACTGTTCTCTTCAGTGGCTCTTCATATTCAACAAAGGCTTCGCAGGAGGGAACTTCACGCAATGGGGACCATTGCTTCTTAAGGAGGGAGGAATGATTCAAATGGAAAATGGAATCAACCCATGGTATTCATCCACCCATGTTATTCATCCACCCATGGAATTTACCCATGGTATTGTAAGTGACAACCACTCATGGTATTTATCCACCCATGGTATTCATACACCCATGGTATTTGCCCATGGTACTGTGACATTCACCCATGGTATTGTGACATCCACCCATGGTATTCATTCACCCATGGAATTGACCTGTGGTATTGTGACATCCACCCATGGTATTCCTTCACCCATGGAATTGACCCGTGGCATTGCAACTGAAAAATACTATATGTAACAAGTCACATTTTGTAAAAGGACAGATGGTCTGCCACAATGTAGCCTTTATAGTTATTATCAATTTTAATAAAAAAGAAAAATTGTGGTTATTTACTATGTGTTCTCTCATTTTCTCTCTAGCATTGCAATTCTTCAGATCTTGGGGGCCTCCCCGATAAGATCCATTTCAATATTTTAGATCTTAGGGGCCTCCCCCCAAGATCCGGATCATAAGGTGGATATTGGTGGCCACCCACCAAGTCCACCTGAAGCCCCACCATTGTTTCTTTCAGCTTTTCAGTTTCCTTAATTGTATCACAATTTACTATTTTTAGCATTTTTTTGGGTCCTGAACTTCCGGTGCCGTTTTGAGGCCCTAAACGACATTTTTTGGGAAAAATGGGAGCAACATTGGTCCATGGACGAATGTTGCTCTTCCCAAAGTTGTAGTTCTCAGATAGATCTTTCTAACGAGATATTGTACGCGTCAAACATAGATCGTATGCCAAAGTTACGACCCCGGGAAGTTGATGTATCAATTTACCCAAACGGGGCCCATAGTTTGGCGTTTCATCTTCTAGGGTTAGGTTTTTGGATTTTTAAGGTTTTCCCATGTTTCTCAACAATAAATAGGCCTTCAAGCCTCATTGTAACAATGTTTAGAGGCATGTAGCCGCCACATCTCTTCTCAGAGATAAGCTACCATAGCCCTAGCTGGTTTATTTCCATTGTTGTTTGTAAGCATATTTCAGTATTTTACATTAATGAAATGAAGTATTATTTCCGCTGCATCTCTGTGTTTATGGTTATCTTTATAATTTATTGCGTTCCTGTTTAAATCCAGATCACTGAGAACCTTTCAGTTAATTACTTCCATCCAATACAATAAGGAAAGGGAAGGCAACAACATAGGCATAAGCAAGTAAGGTCATTTCCGCTTCTAAGTTTCTTCTCCAAACATTGAGTTTCTAATTTGGCTTGGTCTGGTCAAATTAGAAAAGGCCTCCTAAACAATATTTGGACAAATAGTGGTTGTTAGGGGAGTCACTACTAATCCCTATGGGTTAAAGAATTCATTTTTGTTAGTAGGAAAAGTGTTGAATTAATGCAGTTAGGGTGATTGCTTCCATTTATACCATCCCGTCACTATGCGCCTAGTCCAATCAAGTAAGAAGTAAGATAGAACTTCGTCCTATGAATGCCTTAGGTTCAAAACGAAACAGATTCTCTAAAATGGGTGCCTAAAGAAACCAAACCTCACTTCTTTGGGTTCGTTGGCATAAGCTATCCATTGGGTATATAAATTTTAGGTGATTCCTTTCTTCCTTCCATAAATCCAAGAGAAAGGTCTGCTGGTTGTAGTTCCTAAATCCAATAGGGAATCCCTCTCAACAAATCGACCATCCACTCGACTTTATCTCTTTAGTTGGTCCATCTGGTTGATCCTCTAAACATTCTGAAATGATATTGAAGCTATATTAGATCCCTGTCCCTTTGGTTGATTCCCTCTGGGAGTTGTTGCAGGGGTTATTAGGCATATGGATCCACCAGGATGAATAAATTTCTTTGATCTTTAGCGAAATAGTGGAGTCCAATCTAGTTAAGGATGTGAAGTAATTCCATAACTCGCCCCGCCCGACCATATTAATTTCCATAAAAGTAAAGGTGAATACAAAGAGTTCAAAGGTTAGACATATTTCATCCTGGAAAAGACTAAATATAAAGATGATTGAACAACATAGTTGTGGGTGTGAAAGTTCAAAGAAGATATATCATCTGGTTTATTAAATTTCCTTTGTCATTAGGAATGAAATGTAAGTGAAACATTTCAAGTTCTTCCTTCCAATCAGGCCGAAAACTTAGTTCAGGTGAGGGGTTATTAGGCATATGGATCCACCAGGATGAATAAATTTCTTTGATCTTTAGCGAAATAGTGGAGTCCTATCCAGCTAAGGATGTGAAGTAATTCCATAACTCGCCCCGCCCGACCATATTAATTTCCATCAAAGTAAAGGTGAATACAAAGAGTTCAAAGGTTAGACATATTTCATCCTGGAAAAGACTAAATATAAAGATGATTGAACAACATAGTTGTGGGTGTGAAAGTTCAAAGAAGATATATCATCTAGTTTACTAAATTTCCTTTGTCATTAGGAATGAAATGTAAGTGCAACATTTCAGGTTCTTCCTTCCAATCAGGCCGACAACTTAGTTTAGGTGAGTCAAATCCTATCAACTTAGTAAATTCCCCGAACATCTTATTGGATTATTTGGGGTGGTTCCAATTGAATTTCAAACCCTAATGAAACGTGCATTTTTCTAATAAAAGGGTGTTTGGAAGGCTAAGTGAGACGAAGATAAAAAAATAATAATAACTAAATCTTTCCCAAAATGACATATAGGAGTATGGATAAATAACATATATAAAGTTTCCCAATTAGTCTGTTCACTCATTTATGATTCTGGGCTCCTTCTCCGTATTCAGACACCAGGTAGAAGTGGTTATGGTCAATAAACACTTCTGATATTCATTGTTGTGTATATGAAACCCTGTGTTGTGCAAGGTCCAAGCCATATTCTCCATTTGGGCGATAACTCGTTGCATTGTTCTATAGGCAAGTAACTCTATTAATTCAATTTCCTAGTTTCCTACTGCTTGGGACCTGAGAACATTCATCCATTGATATAAACAAATAAGGCTTGATAATATAAATTGATTTCACTCGACTGCCTTGCATATTAAGATACCCAAGTTGGGTTTGTCTTACCTTGATCTAACCAATTATCTGGTCCTGATGATGAACCACACTAGTTGGCTCGAAACGCGCTGGCAAAATTTTCTCCTATGTGATTTCTACTAAAAAGACTCTTCTTAATGTAATATTGATCATAGAAGCCTGAATTCAAGTATTAGGATATTGTATTTTACATGATTTGTTATTTTCAAATGTTTGGGCACAAGATATTATGATGTGTATCTGCACATGAAATTAGTTATGGTTGAAGTCATTAATTTTTGTTTCGTTTTCTTTTCCCTTTGTGTTTACTAAGTAATGGGATATTGAATTTTACAAGGTTTTTCGTTTTGAAATGTCTTGGAATGAGAGATTATTTAGTTTGATTACTCAAGTATTTTCCCTTATAAAATTGTAATATTCTTTTTATGACACTGTTTTATGGATATTATTATTGTTTCAAGTTGATACCATTGGATTCTAAGAATTTTATTTTCCCCATGTATATATGAAAAATAGCAAAACCTGCAATAACTTTTTGATTCTTTAAAGAGCATGCAAGGA
The DNA here is from genome assembly GCA_031772625.1 of Pinus tabuliformis. Lineage (NCBI taxonomy): Eukaryota > Viridiplantae > Streptophyta > Pinopsida > Pinales > Pinaceae > Pinus > Pinus tabuliformis. The sequence goes on along the minus strand of CM062808.1, from coordinate 312,206,742 downwards.
TAACCTATTCATTTCAAGTGAATAAATTTTATGTATTCTTATGCAAGGGTTATGTTATCATCTTATACAATTATCTCATATAACAACCAAGACGGATAAAAATTTGGGTCATCAATTATTTCAATATGCTTCGATATATATATATATATACATCCTTATTTCTTGCCAATAAAGATTGCTTTTTAAGGAATAAAGTGTAAGAAGGGAGTTTTTGACCCCATGGCATTTATTAATAATCACGGGTCTATATGATATGAAATTATTGCTAGTATAATGTTTGCTATAATATTTATGGTTTATAAAGATAGATTAGGAAAACCAGTGTGCACTTTTCAAAATGTTGTACCAGCCAATGACTAACCAAAATTGTTAACAAATCTTTAAACAACAGGCAAGATTGAGTATCTATTCTAGCTTCCAAGTTAGTGGCCTTATAGTCATTAGAACTATTTGGTTTTGGTGGATTAGACAACATTGATTATTGTAGGTAGTGCAGAAGGCATCATCGTTTGTTGCATGAGCTTTCTTTGGAGAGATATAATTGAAAAAGATTTAGTTTTTTCAAGATAAGATATAATAAGGTAAAGTAATTCTTAATTTTATTAATAACAATATAAATGAAAAATCTTCTTAAATCCACATTAGTTTTCTTGAGATAAAGATACAATAAGATAAACTAATTTTATTAATAGTGTCCATTAATGAAAAAAAAGGTAGGTAATGAACAATGGTTAGCGGGATTTAAATGTACAACCAATGACAACATATTGGGGAAGTTCCAATGTTACCCCTTAAAGATTAAAAATTCCAACATGTAATAAAGTATAAGTAATAGATAAAAGAGGAACCAATGCACATAATTAAATATAGATGCAAAAGTAGGAGGGATAAGGAGCATCTAGCACCACCTCCATCATTGTGAAGGTGCAATTGCATTTTTTGATAATGTAATCATGGGATTCCTTGGGATGGAGAGGACTTTTCATGGTGATTGTAGGAGGAAACTAAGAAATTTACATAAGAAAGCTTCTTCAATTTTTTTTCAATGAAACAGTGATGGGACTACCCATCAGAACTCATCTATATGACTTTTTTTCACAATTTTCACCAACTACAACATGTCTCTAGATATTTGAACCTGACACTTACAGAAACACAGTGTGTGCTTCTATCACTTGAGCTCAATCCCTTGACAAGCAATCTTCGATTCACTCTAGTTCTCTTTATAGATATAGAAAAGTAACCTTCTTAAATTCACACTTTTTTTACCAAGGGATAAAATTACAGAAATTTTCTTGAAGTTAAAGATCCATCCAATGAAGCCCATGGGGTGTAGAATAGAAAGTGGTGGGGGTATTGTTAAGGCGCCCCATGATGTGAAGGTCACCATTTCAAAAATTTGAGGGAAAAAATGCAGCCATGTTAAGGGCTGGTGTGGACTAGGTCGGGTGCGATCCCTGGGTGATTTTGTAGCTTAGATGCCCATTGATCATTTTTTCTCAAGCCAAAGGTTAAGAGTGTGACTATCTTAAGACTCACACAACTCAAAAAATAAAAAATGATGTCCATCCCATGAAAATAACCATTCTTTTAGATACTTTCGTTCATCCATACATATATATTGGTAAAAGAAAGTTGTAATTATATTAACAAATATATTATAGATTATACAAAATTGGAAAAAATTGTAGATATGCAAGTCATAAGTGTACAAAATGGAAATATATTTTAGGTAAAAAAAATCCTCTCAATTATTACCTTAAAAAACCTACCGAGTAAAATGGCCTATACGCGATAATTATTTGAATAGAAAAACATAAGAAGTTGGTCAGTTAACTTACCCACATATAAAGGTCTTTTGAACCTAACAAAAACAACCAAGAAAGGAAATGACACTTCAAAATGTAGGCTAGAATCAGTTATATCTAATGTATTAGTTAGTTGGGGAGGTCTTGCTCCTATCTTTACCTTTTTTGGTTATGTGTCATTAGGGCACAAAAAATTTGAATTTGAATTTGACACCATGTGATAAAATCATGTCGGTTGGAAATATAGACACATGCATCTTCTCCATCGTATAAATATTCTTTGAATTTTCACGTAATAAAGTAAAGATAGAGGTTTCAATTATAAAATGTAACCCAATAACAACAACGTTAAAATTATTATTTCACTCAAACTGTAACATATCACATATGTCTTCATCTATGATCTTCTTCCATATTCTATTCACTTACGAAATTTTCTTTGCAACATCTGGTGCAATTCTCTAGAACCGAGAAGCAATATATGCTCCCATGCTTCCTAGACTCTCTGAAATCAACACAAGTTCCCCTCAATGTAATACCTTGAAAGGTTGTTCCAAAACTTAGAGAACAAAGAAAAAATGGTTAATAGAAATACCCAATATGTTTGAATCATTGATCATGAAATCAAATGAAGTGTTCTTCATAGCGACAATGCAACTTTCCACCACAATTATTAGAAATCCAATGGCTAAATCAAGGGATACGATATTTAGGAGATAGGGAACATTTATTGTTATAGTTTTATCACAAGTATAGACTTTGAAAGGGAAAAAACAAACCTGGATTCTCCTGCCTACAATAATAGGTCTAACCTCTTCATAGACATGCTCTCCTAGAGTTGCAACTCTCAAATGGTTGATATTGAGTTCTAGACCTGCAATTATCTAGAACCTAGAAGCAGTGTGTGCCCCGACTCTCACTAGACTCTTTGAAATCAACACAAATACCCCTCCATGTAAAAACTTTAAAGGTTGTTCCAAACCTCAGAGAACAAACCAAAAATGGTTAATAGAAATACCTGATATTTTTGGATCATTGGTCATGAAATCAAATGAAGTGTTCTTCACATCCACAATGCAAATTTCCACCGCAATTATAAAATATCCAATGGTTAAATCAAGTGATCTAAGATTTAGGCACAATGGATTTTGTTAACAATGCCACTGTTAAGTCTGACGTTGGTGACATGAGTTTGAGAAACCAACAATACAAATTAATTGAGGGCTAAGTCAGCTATTAGCTCAATCTCCACTCTTATAGTTGTTGCTACTCTGTAACTGTACCCATGCTTGTAGAGGAGGCAGTCAAGCATATGAGGGGAAACTACCATTAAAATCACTTAAGACCACATTAAGAATGGAACCTAGGTGGGAAAAGTCTATCAATCTCACCATCAATTATTTGTTCCATACAAAATTTGCATTCTTTGTTATGATATAACACTATTCAAAATAGTGATGTAATGGAAATCATTTGAAAATTTCGAATAAAAATCTGTGTGATGTAATGGAGACTACTTGAAAATTCATACATCTTAGTTAATCTAGAATGCAACATCAAAATTAGTTAGATTCCTCTTACAGGTTCTATTAGGAGGAAAGCTTGAATGGAAAATGACAAAATTCAAGGCTTCTATTTTCTACCCATTGAAAGGGCGAATGAATTTATTAACAGGTTGTTTTTCGTTAATATGTGAGTGGGTTTGATTAAGTAAACTTCAATAAGATTTAAGTAGCCTATAGAGTTAGCTCCAATGGTGAAAAATATGTCAAAATAGGCCCGTTGTAACGATAAATCACTATGTAAACCCTACTTTTTTATGCCCATGTTGTTCAATAGAATCGGTGGATAACATTAGATGGATGAGTTTACCATCCTATAACACTGATGTTCACTTTTTCTCACTTGGAAGATGATAAACTCTGTCAAATAAATGTCACAAAATGACAAAAAATCTAGAAAAAATCATCGTTAAAAATAAACTGGCCCCGTAAACATGTCAAAAGAGACAAGGATCTCTAGACAAAGCTACGATAGGCCAATTTCATGCTTGATGTAAAATAAAATTTGATTATGTTCATAACAAGTTGTTTCTAAAAAATAGAGCCATCTTTTGTTTCTTTTAAAAAAGCATCAAAGTGTCATTTCCTTGGTGGAAGATCAAGATTTTTATTCGACATTAGTTGAAGTTGGAGAGTCCATTTTTTAAATAACATATTCGTTATTCCACAACATACAAGCAAAACACTCTCAAGCTTTTCCATAGTACTTTTAATTGTAAAGATAACGAACTGCTGTCATTTCCTCGCTGGAATATCGAGATTTGTATTCAACATTAGTTGAAGTTGGAGATTCCATTGTTTAAATAATATATTCATTATTACACAACATAGAAGCATGACTCTCTCAGGATTTTCCATATTACTTTTAATTTTAAAGACAATGAATTGTTTTCAAACATTGCTTTGGTTAATAAAAATGTTGCACATCAAATAAGAAAATAGTAGGTTGAAACTTATAATGATATTCACAGATTGATCACGTGACTGAAAATCTAACTCTAATCTCTAAATTTTGTCAATTAAATCTAGCTTACGTGGTTAGGTGACATCATTGTGATCCCAAGTTCAAGTCTGCTAAATTGACATGTCTTACCTTTAAAATATAGTCAGTTTGTTGTGTCCTTAAGTGAATTCACTCTATATACTAATTATACTGAGTTAGGCTATAAATAAACTAATTTCTTCATCCAAATAATTCTCCAAACCTAAAATTTCTTTTTAAATAAAATAATTCATATTTATAATTTAAATATTTAATTAAATGGCAAAACATATCACATTTATTTCTTTAATACCACTCTTTCCTATGTCATTACCTTATGGTGTTTCCTTTGCAACATGTGATGTAATTGCTAATATAACATTCACCCCCTTTACTCGTACCATTGAACCATGGAAATTTCGTAAAATAAAACTCTGATCTTGTGGATGTTCAACCCATTGCGATCTTATCGGATCCCCTTTACTCATACCACTCTAGTAATTAGATTCTTCACAATATTCATCCTCCTTTCATGCTTAAGTCAAGTTTCCAACCTCACCATTTTCCACACTCTGCAGGCTGCTCAAAATGTAAAAATTTCCATTAACAGCCCAAGATTATCAATACCAAATATTTCACTGACAAACTTAATATGATCTTTGTTTAAGATGACATACCTTGATTAACAGCGGAAGAAGTAATGGCTGCCATCTTTTGTCTTCTGTCTTCTGTCTTCAGAATTCGGTTTCTCTCCTCTTGCCCTCACTTCCTTATGTGTTTCTTGATGGAGAAGAATACAACCCTTGTGGGGAGAGAGAGGACCCAATCCTTTATATTTTTAACTTTAAATCTGGTACGTCCATCATATACCAATTCAACGCTTTAATGCTTTAATGCTTTAATGCTTTAATGCTTTTAATTATGGAATGACTTAATTAGTTGGGTCACATTAAGATTTAGAAACTTCCATTTAATTTCTAACATTCTCCCACTTGACCCGACTATTCATAATATTAAGCGTTGAACATCATACTATGATAAATTGCTGAGAGTTATGGCGGTTGTGCACTATTAATTCAATGCATTCCCTTCCATATACTACAATACCAGCAATCCATCAATTCATACTCATAATTTATATAAAACAGCATAATGGTCCACATAATGTCTTATATCATAATGATTAAACATAATATCTTTATAAGACTCTTTCTTGTTTAAAATTACATAAAATACGTACTACTTCATTAAAACAAGAGACACATAATTGTATATCAGAAACACATAAAAGAGCTCAGAATGTCACACATCAATTATCATTAATACAACCAAGACCCATTCTTTGAACATGTTCCTTAAATTGTCTTGGTTGTAACCCTTTCGTCAAAGGGTCTGTAATCATAAGTTCTGTCTTGATGTGCATGATTGACACTCTTTGTTTCTGAACCTCATCTTTCACAACAAGATACTTCAGATCTATGTGCTTGGCACCTTTAGAGTACTTGTCGTTCTTTGAGAAAAATACTGCTGCAGAGTTATCACAATAAATTTTCAGCGGCTTGCTAATGGTGTCGACAACCGCAAGTCCTGAAATAAAGTTCTGCAACCATAATGCATGAATTGTGGATCCTTATTGATTCCAATATCATAATCTGATTCTTGCATATAAACCACATAATCATCAGAAATAGCTGACCTACGATTTCTCTGAGGTCTTCTTAATGCTACTTGTTGTGGTTCATGCATATCAGTATTATGTAAGTCATTTCCTTCAGGAAGTACTTCTTCATTTATATGTTGTTCATTATCATCATGCTGTTCTACAACAGCTGGAACAACATTTGGAGTAATAGTAGATGGCGGAACTATTCTAGGCAATGTAACATTTACCCTTGTTTCCTTTACTTCTACTATTTCTTTTCTAGTACTCCCACTGACTTCACCATTCTCAATGAATCTTGCATTACCAGTTTCTATTATTTCAAGAAGCTGGCATACAATCCACACATAATTCTAGATCACTAACATTATTTGCTACATTCAACAAGGAATTCGCATAAGTGTCATTCAGTTTCAATTTATATAAACCATCAATTAGAATACCAGAATCAACATTATCAGTATTCTTATATAAATCAAAACAACCAGATCCAAACATACATCTAAAACCAGAAATATCCAATTTACTTGCGGAAATAAGGTTTCTAGATAATGAAGGTACATAAAGGGTACTGTATAAGTCTAATACATATCCACTTTCTAGAATTAGACAATAAGTCCCAATGCCTTCAATTGAAGATTTCATTCCGTTTCCCATTTGGATTTATAGTTCGGATCATACGAAATCCCTCTCTTTTTGAACCAAGCTTTCCTTTTCGGACAGTCACTTTGATAATGTCCTTTCTTTTTACAGAAATGACATTGAATATCCTTTAGTTCCTTCTTTTCCTTATCCTGCCCATTCTTAGCAGGTGCCTTTTTCTTCTTGAAATGACTTGATTTTCCTTTCTTTTCTTTACCAGCTTTATTACTCGCAAAACTTACTGAGTGATTTACTTGATTTTTCAACCGTCCTTCTTCCTGAACAAGTCTACTGGCCAATTCATTAACATTCCATTTATCCTTTATAGTGTTATAGTTAATCTGAAAAGGTCCATATTCTGAAGGTAGCGAGTTCAGGATAAACTGGACAAGAAAAGAATCCTCTACTGTAAGTCCCAGGGAGTTTAACCTTGCTGCAAGATTAGTCATCTCTATAATGTGCTCTTGCATAGTTCGCGACCCATCAAACTTCATGGTCGTGAGTTATGCCATAAGAGTGCCAGCGAGTGACTTATCAGCTGAACGAAAACGCTCTTCCACAGACTGCATATATTCCTTAGCACTTTCTGTTTGTGGAATTGTTGACTTGATGTTGCTAGCAACAGTCATCTTAATAAACATAAGGCTCAATCTGTTACTGCGTTCCCATGCTTTATGGTATGATTTTTCTGCCTCGGTACTATCTTTTGTAAGAGCAGCAGGTTTATCCTCAAGGAGTGCCAAGTCAAGATCCTGAGCACCTAAATGGAAATTGACTTGTTCACTCCATTCAGAAAAATTAACACCAGTGAACAATGTAACAGATGAAGCATGTGCATTCATGGAAACTCCTGCAAAATGAAATAACTATTAGCTCATAACTAACACGATTCAGATGTAGGCATAATAGTATAATATAGCACTCCTTTGGGTAGATATTATCTTATACTTAACATAATTAAATACCAAACATAAGTAGGTAATAAATATATTCAATTAAATAGAACTGACATCTTTGGATGATCAATATTTATTTAATCAAAATATCTATTAAACCTCATCATGTCAACTAGTTATAGAACCAGACTTTCCTTTGGGTAAGTTCTCAGGTTCTATCATTAGTGACGCCAGTTTTTAATTGGTATTATTATAACTGGCAATTTCTATCAATAATCATTATGTCACTTATGCACTAAATGATTATTCTGATTTTGACCACTTTGGTGATTAACAAAATCATAAATCTCATGTGCATAAAGCAAAACAACATTCTGATTTTGACCACTTTGGTGATTAGCAAAATCATAAATCTCATGTGCATAAATAATTTATAACACATACCTTATGCAAAACAATCAGTCATAGAGCAATTACTTTTATGCCCAAATTTCAAAAAAACTTACGCTTACCATTAATTCTTTTTGGCATTGAAACCATGCATGCACAGACAATTAAAGAATGCACACTTTCAAACATTTGTCCCTGCTACGCGTCACATTATTTTTCCCTTCATTAATTTGTAAACACTGCAAAACTATAATGCAAGCATACACTTTCGTGTAAAATCAACGTTTCATCATCAAAACTCTTCAAATATTTAATTCTTCATGATCAAAATAAATGTGTCAATAATTTCAATCTAGATTGAAGGGAAGACGCCCATATGAATAGTAACAAGGAATTCAAACCAGATATCTCTGTCCTAAACATTTCTGTCCTAAACATCCTTTTAAACATGTATTGCAAAAGCGGAAGCATAGACGATGCATGCAATGTGTTTGACAAAGTGCCTAAGAGAAATGCTTGGTTTAATGTTACACGGAGGCTTTGAAGCTTTTCATATAAATGCAACAAGAAATCACGAAGCCGGGTTTACATATGGAAAACGTGGAAGCATAGAGTAGGCTAACCAAATCATTTGCTAAAATGTTTGAGCCAGAGATGGTCACAATATCTGCAATGATTTCAACTTATGCATAGCATGGCAATATTGAGGAAGCCTTTTGGCCTTATTGCTGAATTGCTTTAATTAAAATCTCTTCTTCAGGGTTTCATAAGTGCGCAAGGTGGGTGTAAATGCCGAGATATCCAACGAAAAGGTTAAGGAGAATCAGTTCACCTTGACCAGCGTGAAAATGTTGGACGCCTCCATCACTAAAATTGGCCAGCACATAATACCATAAAATTCGAAGAGCACGGCTTCACTTGCAATAAAAGGGTGGCTTCATACATTAGTGTAAAACGCCGACCGCTCCTTGTGATAAGACATACCGCCATCCGATGTTAAAAGATCCATGATTCATAATCAAAGGCGGCTAGATCCAGTCCATGCCATGTTTCAAAAGATAGCATCAATATGAGGCGGCTTGATTAAAAACAAATGGACCCTGATTTTTACCATTTCGGACAGAGAAAGAAATTGAGACGAAATTCCCCAATGGGAAAACGAATCTCATTGGCATGGGTTGGGAACTCCGGCGTGCAGTGTCCAGGGCAATGCGCATGGCTATAATAATGACTCTAGGGTTATATAAAGCCCTTTCAGCATTTCATCATTTGCGAAAAATTCTTAAAGCAGTTTCTAACAACCGCAACAGCCAACAGTCAAGCAATCAGTTTAACTAATCACTGCTAGATAGTCAATCAACTGTTTTGAGTTAGATCGTTAAGTCCGGAGTTCTTATATAACGCTTTTGAGCGTATTACAGGCAGGTTACGCATATTTCTCAGATTAATTTGAAGGAAAGGTTCCACGGCAAAATGCTACAGCTGCAGTTTAATATTTACACAGCAAAACGTTCCAGGAAATTGCGCAAGATAATAATAACAAAGCCAACTTCGTTTTCCAGAGAGCAGCAAGGCCGATCCATGCATCTTTAGAAACCCTTAGCATCTAAATACGATATCTTATCCAGATTATTAAAATAGCGTACTTTTTGCAGCCCCGCTTCCCACTCAGCCATTTGACTAACGAATTTACATAAATAAAAATTAATGCATGGCGTTTAGACACCGGCAGCGCAATTACATGGCTCGGTTTTTGAAGGCAAGAATTGAGCTTGAAAATTGAAACGATGCTGAGCGGGTAAGGGCGCTTACGGATTTAATTAACATCATGAGTAAAGCTCAATTGCAATCATAGGAAATATTTAGTTATTGATTTGCTCTGATACCACATGTAAAAATTTCCATTAACAGCCCAAGATTATCAATACCAAATATTTCACTGACAAACTTAATATGATCTTTGTTTAAGATGACATACCTTGATTAACAGCGGAAGAAGTAATGGCTGCCATCTTCTGTCTTCTGTCTTCAGAATTCGGTTTCTCTCCTCTTGCCCTCACTTCCTTATGTGTTTCTTGATGGAGAAGAATACAACCCTTGTGGGGAGAGAGAGGACCCAATCCTTTATATTTTTAACTTTAAATCTGGTACGTCCATCATATACCAATTCAACGCTTTAATGCTTTAATGCTTTTAATTATGGAATGACTTAATTAGTTGGGTCACATTAAGATTTAGAAACTTCCATTTAATTTCTAACACAAAATTTCAAAAGGCCACTGATTACGCTATCATTTGCTTTGCAGTTGAGACTGGTGTAGATGTTGATATTGGTGTTTGGATCTAGACTCAACGATGAAGAGTGTATGATTAATTATTAAACATTTAGAGTGTCGGTGCTGTGCAGTGTTCATTCATATCAAAATCATCTCCCTGTTCATTAAAGGGAATCTTTAAAAATTTGACATATTTTTAAAGTGAATTAATCTCATTTCTAATTAGAAATTTTAATTTTGTATTAGAATTAAATTATTATTCTATATATTAAAGAATTTTCTAATCAATTTTCAAATAACAAATAACATGTAACATAGATTCTAGATACTTCCACCGATTGCAATTCAGATGATGCTACATAGTTTGACTGATTGCGTACATAACCTACTTAATTTGTGATTGTAAAAATGTTTCTGGTCGATTAGGCGTAGGGATTTATTATCAATGGGATGGACACTCACCACTAATAATTGGTTGTTAAAGAATTAAATTTTGAAGTTTCGTGTTTGAAACTTAAAAGTTTGAACAATTGAGTGAACAAAATTCTCCCTAACCATAAAGAGAGGCCGAAAGTCGCTAATTTGAGTCCCTATCAATCTAATATTTGCTAAATAAATTGAGTGAACGAAATTCTCCCTCAACCTTAAAAAGAAAGTTTGAAAGTAGTGAATTTCACTTATGGTAAATCCGAACGTCTTTGTAATTTTATTTTTCCATGTGAAGAAAATCCATTAAATTCATTAGATTTCACCTACATTCATCAGACTTCACTTACCATGGAGTCTCAATATCCACATTACTTAAAATTAAATAAGGGAACTCTCAATTACTTACTCTCATGTTGAGCTATACAACTACTAAGTCTAAGAAGTATTATTATGACTATTAAGTTGAATCACTAGTCCATAAAGAAGAATATGCACATAGGAAACAAGCATTGCACCTAAACCCCTAAATGGAATTCTAACTATACCTTAAACACTAGACAAAATACCAACTACTCCTAATGCAAATATTAATAACGGACCACAACCCCCAACACTTTGTCCTAAAGCCATCAAGGTACCACCTATCATCATAATATGAGATGTGTGGGTATTTTATAGCATTCTCACTTTGTTTCGCTATTTTTTAGCGATGAGATGGGAAATCATGAATTATATGGTCATGTTCCTAGCATGTAATGCACGGATTCGATAAATTAGAGAACCTCATCTTTTATTTGTCGAGCACATGAAGGGGAATTTTCTATTTCAAATTGACCTACAAACACCCTCAAATTAGTACAAAATGAATTACTTCAACCATCCCGAATAAGGGAAGAAAGTCCTACCATGCCTAGAGGACTTAGCATCATATGCTCAAGTAAAGTTTACATAGGTTACAGATTGTAGAAGAGGTTCAAAACTATGAGATAAGGGTAATATTAGGGTAACATGAACTTTCACAGATTGGGTTGATTTCTAGATAAAGAAAAATGAGACTCCATACTCATTCAATAAAGTTTTTTAGGACATCAAAATTCTTCCAAAATGAGGACGTATGATCTAGATTGGATGATTATATAAATTTTCATCTTTGTCTATGTGTTTATAGTAGAAATATTGGAGGAATCAACTTGTAGGAGCAATTTTATCAATAGGTCTCAGTTTGGAGAATTGGAGCCTAAAAACTTCTAAAAACATTCTAAGACCTTAAATGAAATTTTTGGGAGGTAAAACTTTCTCACTTAAACATGGAACCTTATGAAATTTTTCTACAGATAAACACTTTTCAACCATAAAAAAATCATCAAGGAAAGAAATAAAGAACAATAATAAAATGAAGATTTTGTTAAAATAGAACGATAGTAAAAGAAAAAAATTTAACTTTTTAATAAATGTATTTGAACAATAAGCCTAAATGTATGCATTACTAATATACATTGATTATTAGTCATAATTTTCAAATTATAATTTTTTTTTATAATATTCATCCATTGATCTCATAACTAAATTCATCCCTTCCACCCATGCCTAATTTAGTTATTACAAAGGTGTTTAGTTTTGGTGAAAATGTATTATTATAAATTATCATATTATAAAAATACGATTTTGGTGAAAACAAAGTGGTGTATGATTTTGATAAAATAAAATCTTATATTACATTGTTACATAGATTTTTGATACAAGTGATTTGTTTTTAACAACAACATTGAAACTCGTTTCTTGTGTCAAAATAAGTTAAAATAATTCATAGATAATGATTTTAGATTCATCTCAAAAGAAAATCACCTTAATGAGATTTTGATTAATGTTCAATTTGTTAATTTATGAGAATGAGTGTCTTAGTTTTATTAGCCTCAAGGGTTAGCTCAATTGGTCAGTTGGTCAAAATCAGTGTCTTGCCGTTCGGGAGGTCACAGGGTCCATTCTCCCCAAAGCCCTTGGGGTTAGGCCTAGCTAGTGGACCGTGGGGTTAGATTCCCTTTGGGGTTGATCAACCCATATTTTTCTGTGGACGTAACCGCCAACTGTTGACCAAGGTTTCAATGAACCACAGCCAAAAAAAAAGAGTGTCTTAGTTTTATTACTATAATAAATAACTATTGTAACTATTTTCTCCGTGTTAGTTACTCTTTTTGTAATAAACCTTTTGTATCATAATGGCATAGCATCAAGATGAGATATGAGAGGAATTTGACAAGGTATTAATTTGACAAGGTATTAATTTAATTACTAATGCAACCATATAAACTAAATGATTCGTAATTTTTTATTGGCATCACAACCTTTATCTCATGAGATTTTTAACTTGTAAATAAGTTTTATAACAATACCATGGATTACTAATACCACATGTCCAAAAAACCATAACTCATGTTCATAGACATTATTTTTAATTAGCCAATATAATTAAAAGAGAAAAAAAAGACTTATTTACTGTTAAAATAAATTTCAACCTTTGATTTGTGACTACTAAAAATATTCTAAAATATTTCATAGAAGTTGAATTCCTACCATTCACCTAACAATTATTGATAATTAAATCAAAATTCTAAAAATGGTACATAAATATTTCATAATTATTCAATTTAAAAATATATTTAAGAAATTTAGATTTATTATTAATATATAAATAGATTTAATATTTCAATATTTATTCTTAAATAATTTCAAATTAAAAATAAAAATAAACATAAAATAAATAAATATTTTTTTGTATTATTTTAAATTTAATAAAAAAATATATGAAAAATTTAATTTATTATAATCTTATAATATTCTCTTTTACCTTTATAGATAATATCATATTATAATTCCATTTAAAAAAATCCAAATTCAATAATCTTTAAATTACTATAATATTATAATATTCCATTTTATTATAATATTATTATATTCCTCCTTTAAACCACCATCATTTTATATATTTTCCTATATACATATAATTGTATCACATTATCATGATTTTATGAAAAAATAAGAATTCATGAAATATTCAAATTACTACAATTTTATAATAATCTTTTTTATTTATATAATTATATTATGCTCACAAGGCATGGAATAGATAGTGATCGGGTGTATTGTTAAGTCACTCTATGATGTGAAGGTCACTAATTTGAAACTCCGTGGGCAAAATACCAACCATGTTAAGGGCGGGTTTTGCCTAGGCCGAATGCGATCCATGGGTGATTTTGAAGGCTTAGGTGCCCCTAGGCTGTGACTTCTCAAGCCACAAGTCAAGCTTGATGTAATATGCAAAGAATTTGGAGAAGACAAACAAAAATATATATAATAACATTATAATTTTTTTTAATCAATACTTTCTATTATAAAAAACATTAGAATTACATTGTTGTAACAACTCATTATCCTAGGACTTTTTTGTTCCGTATTGACACTATCATGGCTTTAACAAACCAGAAATAAACACCCCACTTGGGGATGGTTTTCAGAACGAATTTTCTTTCCTATCTTTCTCACAACCTTGGTCCACCCAACATGAGGTGGGTCAACCAAGTAATTTGTAGATTATTGTTGAGCATTGAAGGAGACTCCTTATCGGTGTCAGAAGATGTTGATTCATGAGCACACTTCGAAATACCCAAGGATACTTCTCTATTTATCAATTGCTTCTTTGCAGGGGTTACTGGGATCCCTGTTGAGTCCTCATGAGTTTGATGAATAATGACAATTTGATCCTAATCTTTTGAAATCATAACATCATCAGCACCCTCATCCTCTTGGTTAGAAATAGAAAAATTCTCTCCCTCCATAGGGTGTGGGACACAAGGTTTCCAAATTTTAGATTTGGAAGTTTTATTGAGATGTTTCTTGTTGGGATTTGAGTAGGGGTAGGAAACTCGACACCAAAATGTAGCGTTCTCGTAATCAAAAGATTAAGTCCAACGATAACAACCAAATTTTTAATTTATTCATTCTGGAAACCCTTTTATAATGCCAATTTACACACAAATTCTATTGTAAGCGTACAAGGAAATCTATCCTCGAGAGGGATCTGTAGCAATAAAACGACCCAAGTTTTTAATATCCTAAAAACATAAAAAGTGGTATAGGTGGGCAAGCAGATTGGGACGTTGAACCTAGATTGGGAGCTTGGTAATAATTTTTGTAGAGGCATTGAAATATGAAAACCAGGGGGTTATAAACTGATTTACCCCAGAACCAAGGCCCACCAGTTAGGTCCTTCTAGTAGTCTTCTAGTTCAATGAAAAGCACTATAAAAAACCTTTTGAGTAGAAGATGACCTTACATTTCTTGGTCCAGGATGAATGAGTCCACTTATATATATCCTCAGTATTCGGCCATAAGCCATTGAAATGGAAAATACGGCCTCACTCAACGTAGAGTTGAAGGAAGTCCTCCAATTCTACGTGTGAAATTTCCATAGAGGTTACGTCCTCCACTTTATCCACTTGGAACACCCTAGGAGCAGCCTGAGACTCATGAAAGTTGGGGCCTATTTTGAGGGCATCCTTGAAGGACATATATTTTGGTGTCAAATATTCTCCCCTACCCCTAGTTCAACCATTCAAGTAACCAATAAAAGTGATAGAGGCATCCTTCAAAATGTCATAGTCTCTGAAATCCAAATCAATCTTATGTTGCCTTCCTTTGAAGAGGAGCCTCAACGAACCTACCAGAATTCATGTCAACTCTTGTATTTTGGTTGCGAGCATGAATACAACGTCATCCTCATTGACCATGATGAAGAGGGACTCTCCAAACAGAGACCTTACAAATATTGGGAATCTTTGGGGATCAATTTCCCCAATTCCTTCCTCGTTCAGATGGTGTCTTTTGTTAAAAACCTTTCATAATTTATATCTTATGCCACTTTCCAGGTGGGATTCACGTTCAAGCTTTTCAACTAACATTTTGTGATCAACTGACCCTTCAATGGCCATTTCAAGCCATTGCTTGACTCCTGCATAAACATCACCACAACATATATACCCATTAACATTTGAGCGAAAGCCCACATAGACATCACCGCTAGGATGAAAAACCCCCAAGCCCTTGGCGACTCCTATTTCAGACCCTATAGCATCTTAAATGCGGCCTGACATGGCCGCTCTATACCCAGAGCATATTGATCTCCGTTTCTTTTTCAATGGCAGTGGCATGGCGGCGTGTTATATCGGGGTATCGAGCGGCCATGTCAGGCCACATTTAAAATGCTATAGGGTCTGAAATAGGAGTTGCCCAAGCCCTTGGGCTCTTGACCGCCAACATCAACTATGATTGTGAAATTGGGATCCCTGGGTGATCCCCTGTCAAACTCCTTCCCAGGCCCACTACGACTTTTTCACTGCCACCTATACCTCCCAGTGATTGTTGCAAACTATACCTCTTAGTAGTTGTTGCCATTGTCTGTTCCCATCTCCATTTTGTGCTTATTCGTTGAACGTGAATTAATCCATTATCAACAAAAAAAAAAAAAATCAAACAAACAATTTACAAAATCAACATTATAAAACATTTTTTTTAATATTTTAATTCTATTTCTTTACACTCGCATTTCAACAGGTATGAGTCTTATTTCACAATCATGATTTCTGGTGCCGGATCATACATTCACAACTATATTTAGTTGGTGCCGGATCATGCATTCACAACTATATTTAGTTAATACAATGTACGATGAGCACTAAGTAGCATACTCTGTTATCGTTGTGGAAGAGCACACATTTCTAGCAAACATACTTTTCTTGCTTGTCATCTTCATGGAAAGCGTGCCACGTGGACTATTATATCGAGCTCCTTTCTTAACGCATACATTATTATCGTGCAGCAGAGATATCACATTCTGTATTTGGTCAAACCAATACTACTTTGGTTTGGGATAAAAAATATTCTAAAATTTAATTTTAAAAATTAAAAATTATTATTTTTTTAAAAATAATTTAATATATTTATTATTAATTTGATTGGCTTTTAGATTCCATAATTAAAATTTATTATTTCTAAAAATAATTTAATATATTTATTATTAATTTGATTGGCTTTTAGATTCCATATATTATTGCTCAATGCTTTAAAATTTGTGTAATACATTTATGTTAGACTGTTAAATTTCTTTGTTGCTCAGTACGGATACTGGAAAGACTTAGGTTAAATGCATCGACAGTTTTTTAATTACTCAACATGAGATTACAACAACATGAGATTACACAACATGAGATTACAACAACAGAGTTGCACTTTTTCTCATCACACATATTCTATACGGGCTTACATTTTTATAGCTGGGAGTAGAAAACTGAATCATAAATTCACTCAGCAAATATAGGATGCCATAACTTCCCATCAGGAAAAATAAAATTAATTTAGCAACAAATCCTATTGTTATCACATTCATGAAATTTTTTGCAAATTTAATTAACAGAAAATCTCAACAAAAAATACATTTAAAATACTATTATTATCTTATCATATGCATCTATTTACTTATTTAAATCATTCTTATTATAATATTTTGTTATCATTGGAAAAAAAAATATTCAATCACATTAAGAAAACAGAGCAAACATCATTTAGTTGACATGAAAGTTCCACAAGCTCAAAACCTAAAATACAATGTGTCTTATTTTATATAATGCAATGTATCATCAAAATTTGATTTATCTCCAGTAATTTTATTGGAGAAAACATAATATTATTTGTTTGTGAACAGAGACGGAGCGCTCTACAGTTCTGGCCAAACTTGTACTTTTGCCTATGCCCTGAGAAACGATGTGAACAAAACAATAATGTCCATCAAGAACCAATTGCATTTAGCTCTTAAACATCCACTAAGTCCAAGAACCAAATGCAAATGCCAAATACATTTGAACATCCACTAAGTCACTGCAGTTGTAAGCAGTGATCAAATTTGAAGGGCAGGTCTTAATTTCATTTAGAAGGGCACATATTCATGTCGCACTTCTATAATGAAAAGCATAAAAAAAAGAGAAATTCAATTGACAACAGTAAATTATTTTCAAATTTCTTTTTATTTTTTCACAGGAGAATGGTGGAACAACAACCCCATGGATGTTGTGTATAAGGCAGGTCTGATATGAGCTGCAACTAATATATTGGATGCATTTACCATTAATGGATAAACAAGAGACCTATATTCTTGCTCCAGTTCAGATAAGGATTAGTTTTGTAGGAAATTTTTGTGACCATAACATTCAAGCCAATATACAAGCAGCTCAATCAAATTTAAGTTTATTGCATGAATGAAAAAATTCATTAAAATTCTAAACAGGTTTAGGATTCAACAAAAGAGTGTACAAAGGTGTATATGTTTTTGGTATCTCCTTTTTTAATATGAAAACATACCAGGAATTGGGAATCCACAAACAAATCAAATCCAGTATGTTAGGAAGCGTGTTGAATGTGCTCCTCTCCAAGCATAAATCGTGCTTAAACCTTGATTGACAGGCGTATGTTGAATGATGAATCTATGCTCCTCTCCAGCTTAAATCGTCGTCAAACCTTGCTTTGGGCAGCCTTCAGGCACCACCGAGTGAAATTACAGACCTAAGACATGGCCCATATTGGCATCTAGTCGCTCTCAATTGAAACTACCAAATGTAATGGTATCAAAGGGTAATTTGACATAATAATTAATAAGAACTTCCATCATATGCATAATTATAAAAAAACAACTAAAAAAGAAATTGTTGTTTTTGAAATGGGAGCAACTCAGAAACTGCCAAATGTAGTGGTATCAAAAGGTAATTGTGACATAATAATTAATAAGAACTTGCATCATATGCACAATTAGAAAAAACAACTCAAAAGGAAACTATTGTTTTTGAAATGGGAGTTTCTGAAATGGGATTTAAGTTTTAACATGAAAAGAAATTTACAAATTCAACATTCCTAAAATTCTAATTTCAAAAAAAATGAAATTTAAAAAAAGGTTGACAATTTGACAGCACTTCTTAAAAAATTTTAAGATATTATTCCAATTTTTTTTTAAATGACAAAAATCAATTTTTAAATTTTTTTTGACTGGTAAAATTTTCTCCCTACTTCTTTGACGTGCCAGAGACCCTTGGAAGGGCTCTGACGTGTTCAATTTTGATCTCTGGTTGTAAGCGATAAATCAAACGGGGCCCACAAGTTTACTTACATCCAATGTCAGGGCCCGTCCAATTGGAATTTATTTTTGTATATATATATATATATATACCCCGACTAAAACGTAAATACGGTTTAATGAAAATAATAATTTCAACCATGAATTTTTTTTTTTTTTTAACTTTCTAATTATTTTTTTCCACATCTACGTGGCATTTGAGAAGCTACATGTTCCAACAAAAATGTGTTGAGAATATATATGTATGTATGTGTGTTTTTAAAGAAAATATTATATTTAAAATATTTTAAAAGTTTTAAGTTGAAAATAAAAAAATAAAAAAATAAACATTTTTTTATAAAATATTAAATATTAAATGACATTTTTATTTATAGCTTACATGTTAACCAATAACATAATTATGAATGAATATTTTAAAAATATTTTTATGTTTAAATTACACATGCATTAAATAAATTTATAAGTTACTTCCGATCGGGGTGCGTGCCCGAGGTAGGCGAGGACGTGGTCAGACATGGTAGTTATGTTATGTAAGGGAAGGGTACTACCCACTGCCCCCCACATGTTCATGGTGATGGGTGCGGTGGCCTCCTGCATGTTCCCTGACAGAAGACATGGGAGAAGCGGCAGGCAGGGCTAGGGTAGAGAAGGAGGTGAGGCGGTTAAGGCAAGACCGGCGATGTGACAGAGCAAGGTGGAATGGGATTATGAAAGAAGTCAGGACAGAGAGAGGAGTATAGTCGAGATTACGGGAGGAGGGAGGAGCGAGGGCACAAGACTGTAGAGCTACTAGCAATGACCTCTGCGAACCATTTCCGGGTATGCTTCCTAGCCTTACAAGCTCATTACTATGGTTACTTTGTTAATTCATAGCTAGGGGATGCGGGAGATGACAGGGGAGGGAAATTGGGGGTAAGGTTGGGGAGACCAGTGTAAGCTGGGGGGGATGGTGATCGCGTTTGGGCGAGAGGCGAGAGCCGGGAGAGAAAACCGGGGTTGGGACCTTGAGAAACCTCTTGTGAGTGAACGAGATAGTTGGTATACCAAAGAGGGTGGGGAGATTGCGGCTAAGCATGTGCGATGGCCATGGGAAGACCAAAGAAGAGAGGCAGCCCTTTTCGGCAGAGATGTGAGGCAGCAACACTGGGCAGAGGGGTGAGGGAAGGCAATGCGAGTGGGAGTGACAATAACTTAGCTCGATGGGCTGGCGGCGAGAGCCGTAAGTATAAATTGGGTCTGGCACCGAGACATCGCCCTTGTGAGTAGGCAAGAACATTGGCATAACTAAGGGAGTGGTGAGAAAGAAAAATCAAAGGCAGAAGAGTGGTGTAGCCACATCAGGCAGAGGAGAGGCACTGCATCTTAGGGCAAAGGGGCACCTGGGCAGAGGCAATTGTGATGGGAAGCGTGAGGGGAGGGGAACCTGCATCAATCCGGAGAGGCATGAGACCACGTCTCGAGAGCTAATGCATCTTGTGTGTGAATAGGCATGGAAAAGAGGAGATGACTCGACCTGCATGTGGAAGAGGATGCGGTAGAAGGTGGAGGGAGTTGACTCGAGCAGCAGACTCGAGCACTTCGGAACCTAGGCGTGGGAGGAAGCCTGTAGAATGCCTCATCGATGAAGTGGAAGCAGCATACATGGAAGGAACGGATGCACGCATTCGTGAGATTTTGGATGAATGGGAGGAGAAGATAAAACAAGAGGAGGATTTCGAAGAGGAAATGGAGAATTGGCGGGCTGTAATCCCGAATCCTAGGAGTACCAGGGGCAGACTCTCCCAGTTTAAACATACGTTATATCTATACTAGCTCATGAAGAGCCTCATGGGGCAGGCAATGGAGCAAATGTCAGTGGGGATGGCTATGACCCTCCATGACATGCCCAATTACAAAAAAGACTTGCAGACAATCCAATTTCAGCTGTGTAAGTAGGACATCTGCCTTGATCGAATCCAAAGGCACATCCCTTGCATTATTGAGCTTGCTGACATGCTTGGAGACTCAGCCAAAGACCCAGCTCCGGTGGAGTCTGCCTTAGAAGAACAACAGGATTAGTCAGTTTCTTGGATGTTTTTTTGTTTCTTGCGGGTAGCATTTACTTTTAGAGATGCATGCTTATGATAGATAGACACATAGACTCTTATCATGATATTGATATGTATATAGCTTGGTTAGATCGACTGAAACTATATTATTTTTGGATGGCTTATAACGAGGATAGGTGGCCAACAGACTTGGTTTCCCACTGGGCAAGTTGAGGCCACCTATCTCACATATGTGGTGTAAACTTGTGTTTTATAAATAGAAAAAAAAAAAGTCCTACCAAACTTAACAAAAAAAATAAAATAAAATTTATAAGTTGAAAAAAAATATATATAATTATTTTTTTAATATCAAAAAAAATATTATATATTGTTACAGGCCTTGCCTATCTATTATATATTTATTTGTGACAATTAAAAACACATTTTATATAGTTATTATTGCAATTTCATTGATAATAATATGATGATGTCATACCACTATTATATATTAATCTGTGACAGTTAAAAAAACATTTTATATAATTATTATCACAATTTCATTGATAACGATATAATGATGTCATGCAACGTGTATTTAAAACTCTATTAATCATTATTTTTGAAAATATATAATTAGAAATTAGATGTTTATCAAGATTAATTTAAATCCATTTTCTTTTTTTCGCTGAAGCAAGAGTAGGACCTTCTTTACCATTAATAATATACAAAATTTACAAAAAGCCACTCTGAAAAGTGGCGAAGGAGATCAGCCTCCCAAAGGAACCGAGAACGGGCCTAGGCAGAAGACTCGGCACAAAAAACTTACCTTTCAACACATCAAAGCTAAACAGGAAAAAGCCAAAAATGAACCTAAGTAGTGGACGGACCAGAGCGAAAGAAAAAAGGGCCCCATCGGCCTTCCAAGACCTGGAGAGAACCGAGCCCCACAGAAACCATACAACAAAGAGGGGCCCACGCTAAACCCGCCGAAAAATAAATCTTTCATCAGAATCTACAGTGAAGAACTGTCGGGCCCTATCCAATGGCTCCAAACAAAATCACAAAGGAGAGAAGCACGCCGCTTAACTGGCATCGCCTCCAACCTGCTCGACCTATCGCCACCGTTGATTTGTAAAATTGGATCCGACGGTCAAGGGACATATCGCACCCACCAAGAATGCTGGACATTAGCGTGCGATGGGGCCCCACCAAACTGCTCGTTCGATCCCGAGCGTTGATTTCCCTCACTCCATCGGACGACTGAGCTGAAAATCGCGCGCCCGAAGTCGTCGCCCTTTAGGGAGCGGGGAGAGTGGTTTTTGGATCGGGCCCTCCACCACGTGTCCTGCTCTCTATGGCATCGCTGCCAAAAAATTAAAACCACTTTTGACATAAAAGCGGTGCGATTGCTACGAAACCGCTCCCTGGGCGGTATTGACATTAGCCAATGAAAAAATTGGGTGATCCGAAAGTTTAGATGCTGCTTTCTTCGGTCAGGGAAACTCTGTCACCAGTTGCGGAGAATATTCCTGATCGTGGTCAACAATGCCGCCAACTTTGTCTTACCTCCCATCGTGTACCTTTCAGTCCAACCTTGTGAAGCCCTCTAACCGTTGTCCAAAACTAGTTGGATTCTATCTTTTTGCTTCTATACTCTTCTTTGTCCTCCTCCACCTGGTTATGACAGAATTTTTTCAGATCGCTCTGCACCACAGTGCTCCACCTCCTTAAAATTGTGTTGTCCTTGCAGCTGACACCTTGATTGGCTAGAATGTCCGCCAATTTGTTGGCCTTTCTCCTCACATGAATAAATCTGAGAGTACGAAGTTCCTGTAGATGTACTTGAATCCTATGTAGAACCTGAGTTAACCTCCAGTGTTTTGTGACCTTTTCCGGCCCTGTTCCATTACTGATTCTCTTGGCTGCATTTATGACTAACTCTGAATCTGCTTCTATTATGACATTTTGACAATTGTTCTGTATAAAAAATTCTAAGCATTGTTCCAAGGCCATTAGTTCTGCCATGTTGTTAGTGGCTTTTCCTAAGTGTCCATGGAAGAGGGAGATTATGCTACCTGTATCATCCCTTAGAACTCCCCCAAAGCCAGCCACCCCCGGGTTTCCTTTGGAAGCTCCATCAATGTTGTACTTTAAAAAACCTTCAGGGGGAGGATGCCAGAATTCCTCCACCTTATCTCTCATGCTTGCTTTCCTGTCTAGACCTTGAGGAATAAGCCCCTGCATGTCTAACAGCTGGAGGATTCTTAACTCTTCTACTGAGGGAGGATTTTTGGGGAGATTCCTAACCATGGTGCCAACTGTCTCCTTAAGTTGTTTTACGATCAGCTTCACCAGGCTAAGTGAGTCAGTCTTTACCTCTTTGAATATTCTTTTGTTCCTTTCTTTCCACACATTCCAAATAATGAAGCTCGGCAAGAGATCCCAGGCTGTATTGAGAACTTCATTATCAGAAAAATTATTCCTCCAATTGTTAAGAGTGTTAGCAATACTTTCTTTGTCTCTATCAGACTGTTTGAAGATGTTGGTAAAAAAATCCCATATCCTGTCGGTGAAGATACAGTTGTTGAGAAGATGCTCGATAGTCTCCTCATGGGTCTCACAGAGATGACATCTGGAGGGTCCCAGCATGCCCCTTTTTATAAGGTTGTCCCAGGTTAAAATTTTCCTATGGTGAACTAACCACATGAAGAGTTTGATTTTCATCCAACCTTTGTGTCTCCAAAGCTTCTACCAAGTTTTATTTGGAGCTTGGGGTTCCTGATCAAGGAGAAAACCTTTAGCTTCCTTAATATTAAAATTGCCCTCTTTGTTGTTACCCCATCTCAGTTGGTCCTGCCCTTCCGTTACTAAAATTATTCTCTAATCCAGCATTCTCTTAAGGGACTCTGCTTTACTGTTGAGGGTCCTATCCTCTCTGCCCTCTATTTTTTTCCAAATTCTCCATTTTCTAACATTATATGGATTCTCCCAAAAGTCTTTCGCCTTTACTAAACCTTGATTGTTAGTCTCATGCTTGAGGCCTAAAAATTCTTCCTTCAGTAGATTAGGTTCTTGTTGCCACTTGTCCCCCCAGAAAAGTGCCAGATCTCCCTCTCTGATTTCCCAGAAACTATTTTTTTGAACCACTTCTCTATTCTCCCAGGCCTTGTTCCATATGGGGGAGCCTTTCACTGTTCCAATCATACGTATGATTTCAGAAGCCGGCCAGGCATTGGCATATTTTTCCTTCCAGATGCTTGTCCATTGAGCTTTAGGATCCTTAACCCACTTCCACCAAAGTTTGGCTCCAAGAGCCTTGTTGAGAATCTCAGGATTGTCCAAACCCAGGCCTCCTTGGTTCTTGGGTTTGCAGATCTTTTCCCATGAGACTAAAGCCCATTTTTTTCTTGTTTCCTCTTTGCCCCAAAGAAAATCTCGTTGAATATTCCGAAATTGCTGTAAGACTCCTATTGGAGCTGGGAGGGCTGATAGCATAAAGATTGGGATCGCTTGGAGAACTACTTTAGTAAGAACCAATCTACCAGCTAAATTTAAAGATCTATTTGTCCATTTCCTGACTTTGTCTTGCATTTTAGTTACTAGAGGATCCCATATACTCTTGTGTTGGGGTTTAGCTGTAAGAGGAACTCCCAAATACTTAGAGGGAAGGGATTCGCTTTGAAAGCCTAAAATTCTAGAGACATTTCTCTGGATGGAAATATGAGTGTTAAAGAAAAAGACTTTTGATTTGGAAAGGTTTACTTCCATACTTGTAGCCTTCATGAAGTCATTCAAAATTTGTTTGTAAGCAAGTGCTTCTTTAACTGTGGGAATTCTCTATAACATGGTATCATCTACAAACCGTTGATGACTCAGAACTTGCCCATTCTCTGAAAGTTGGAGTCCTTGAATTTTTCCCATTACTCTTGCATTCTTGATGGACTGCCCCAGCCCTTTCATCATGAGGATGAAGAGAAAAGGAGAAAGCGGATCTCCCTGTCTAAGACCCCTGGAAGGGAGAAAAAGTTCAGAAGGAGAGCCATTCACTAAAATTGAAAAGCTAGAAGAAGTCACAAGGGCCATGACCCATCTCACCCAATTATGATCGAAACCAAACGCTATGAGCACTTTTTTGATGTACGTCCAATTTACTTTGTCATATGCTTTGGCTATGTCCAGTTGCATGATCATGCCCACTCTCTTGTAGACGAGTGAACCACCTCGTGAGCTTGAATTATGTTGTCCATAATTTGTCTTCCTTCTACATACCCTGTTTGTTCCCCGGAGATGAGCGTGGGCAGCAGGGGTTTGAGTTTGTTAGCCACAACCTTGGAAATTATCTTGTAGATAACATTGCATAAGGCGATGGGCCTGTATCTCTTTGGTGTTTGAGCATTATCCTGTTTTGGAATAAGGGCAATAAAGGAGGTATTGAGAGCTTTCAAAATGGTCTTGTTCCGCCTGGAGTCTTCGACAATCTCGACAATATCCCTTTTAACAATATTCCAGCAGGCTTTGAAGAAATCCACATTAAATCCATCTGGACCTGGTGCCTTGCCATTTTGCATTTCCTTGAGGACCTCACTAATCTCCTGTTCAGTCATAGGTCTGTTGAGATTACAATTATCCTCTCTGGATACCAGTTTAGGTATATGTTTAATTAAGTTCTTAATGAAAGGTTCTCTTCCTGAAAAGTTTTCCTTGGCAATGTCCCGAAAATGCTTTACTAACACTGCATCTATCTCCTCATGGGATTGAAGAATTTGGCCATTCTCGTCCTTGATCGAAGAGATTCTGTTGTGAGTTTTGTTCGCAATGGTAGATCTGTGGAAAAATTTAGTATTTCGTTCTCCTTCTTTTAGCCATAGAACCCTGGATTTTTGTTTCCAAAAAATTTCTTCTTGTTTACACAACATTTCCCATTCTTGGTGATATTTCTCTGCTTGATCATTTTTGTCTTTATCAAAGCCATTCTTGATCAGAGCTTGGTTGAGCTCTAGGATTTTGTTTTCCACAATTTTTTTACTTGTGAAAATATTGCCAAATTCCTTCTGGTTCCATTCCTTTAGCTTCTACTTGATGTGTTTTAATCTCTTATGTAGTAGGAACATGGAAGATCCCTGAATCTACAGGTCTTCAGCCCACCATTTTCCAATGTTGCTGATGAAATCCAAGTGTGAAAGCCAAATATTTTCAAACCTAAACAATTTGTTTCTTGGGGTGCCAATGCCCTTGATCTCCATTTGAATCGACCAGTGATCTGAGCCTCCAAAAGGAAGAATATCTGCTATTATTTCCTTGTCTAGAAGCATGAGCTCTTCAGAGATCATGAATATCTAGCTTGGAAGCTACCTGGGAATCCCCTCCTCTTTTATTGTTCCAAGTGCAAAGACCATTATTTGTCTCAATGTCTACCAGCTTCATGTTTTCTGAAAAACATTGGAAATCTGAGGAATCTTTGTTTAGTGCTCTTGTGCCCCCTTTTTTCTCCGAGAGAGATCTAATCATGTTGAAATCTCCTCCTATAACCTACGGTAGCCCTGCAAATCTATTTCAAAGGTCCACTAAGGACTCAATAAACTTGATTTTGTCATCTAACCTTTGAGGGCCATAAACATTTGTTACAAGATAAGTGTCCCTGTCTCCTACTGGCTATATAACAACTGATAAATAATTCCTTGATGCCTCCGCATCAATAATACCTACTTTTTGGGGATTCCAAAGGATGAGGATACCCCCTGTTGTATTGTCTGCTTTGACTTCTATAAACTCATATCTACTGAGCCACTTACTATGGATTTGTCTTATCTTTTGAACAGAGCATTTTGTTTCTTGGACAAAAATTATATCCGGAGCTACCTGTTTCATTCTATTATTCAGCATTCTCTGTTTTCTTTTGCTTCCTAGAGCTCTGATGTTCCAAGTTGTAAACTTCATAATTACTGATTGGTAAAGGAGTAACTGGTTAGGTCTTTCATCTTACCTGAGTCTATCATGAGCTTTCCACATTCCATTAATAGCTTGTTCTGCT
The DNA here is from genome assembly GCA_031772625.1 of Pinus tabuliformis. NCBI lineage: Eukaryota > Viridiplantae > Streptophyta > Pinopsida > Pinales > Pinaceae > Pinus > Pinus tabuliformis. The sequence goes on along the minus strand of CM062808.1, from coordinate 312,179,866 downwards.
TTTTTCTGCCCCTTTTTTTCCCCGGGTTTCTTGGAGCCAATCCTGGAGTTGATTTTACCGCTTTCATTCCCTGCTTGCCCTGTCTTTCAATGTTGTTATCTTCTCCCAAGCCCTTTGTCTGAGTTTTCCATAAGAATAACTGCTTTACTCGATTGCATTCCTCTTGTGGTAGAGATTCTACTCCACCTGTTGTTCCCTTACTCAAGAACCCTTCTAGATCTAGGTTTTCTCTGTCGAGAATCTCTTGTAACTCATTGTCTTCCATTTCCATCTCACTCTGGGTCATTTCTTGATCCATATCCATCTCTGATTCACTCATCATGATCCCTTTCTGTTTTTCCTTTACCTGTTCCTGATCTTGTTCTTCTTCCTTTTCCTGCTTATCATCTCCATCCTTCATAACTTGGTTTTCAACTGCTGCATCTTCCTCCTCTTCAAGAACATGGAACTGATTTGGCCTCACTTTTTGGTCTCCACTTTGGTGATGGTTTGGCCCTTTTTTTCCGTTTTTACCTTTATGAACTACTTTGTGAAAGCCATCTGTTTCTTTCATTGTGTTAGGTTTGCTTTTGTTCTCTGCCTTACTGAGAGGACAGTCTCTAAGAAGGTGCCCGTGTTCATGACATTTTCGACATCTAAATGGAATATGCTCGTAGTCAACCGTCTGCACCCATTCCTCATCATAAACCTCCAATATGACCTCGTCCGGAAGTGCTCTAGATAGGTCCATCTCTACACAAATCCTGCAAAGGAGGTATATTTTCCCCTTCTTGTGGCTTTAGAAGTTTTGACATACCTCCCTAGTTTATTTCCTATGGCTGTTAGTGATTCTATTTGCCAATAATCTAGAGGTAGCGAATAGAGTCTTACCCAAACCGGGACTGAGGTAAAGGTTTCCTGCTCCGGCACGAAGTTCATCATCCATGGCCGCATGTAGAGCCCTGTTGCTGCATAGAAGTAGGGCCCACCTTCAAACACTCTGTCTTTGTCCTCAATGTTCGCAAACACCACAGTGAAAAAACCCTTGGATCCTAGATGAAGATCAATGCTTCCTTTAGGCTTCCAGTGGTATCTGATCCATGTTTGTAAAGCCTTTTTGGTGGGCCATAGTCCCATGAATTTGCATATGATTGCATAAGTTTGCATGTGCTCCCTGTGGGCCTGCAGCTCAGGGTTATTTAAGATTACTTTGGGAGTGACTTCAGCTTTGGGCTTGCACGGTCCCTGTTGTTTCTTGTATTTTATTCCCTGTTTTTTGTCATTTTCCTCTTTGTCCTTTGTGCCATCCTTCTCCTTCTCCTTGTTACTTTCTGTTTCCTCTTTCCAATTTTTTCCTCCTTCCATCGTGTTACCTCTGCCTGAATCTGGAGGTGTCTTGCTCTTGTTAACCACTACCTCACTGTAGGAGGGAGTGGAGCTCCCTCCTCTGCACCCGTCCATGGAGAAAATCCTGCGCAAAAACCCTCAACCCTGGTTTTCCGCTCTTCAGCTCTCTTCCCACGCTAGTTTCGGTCAATCCCCCGGGTGTATACCCTAATCTAATTTAAAATCATTTTCATTTTATAAAGGTTTACAAATTAAAAAGAGTTTCTACTTGTCAAATATTTGAGAGATCATGGTTTAGATGAATCAAACTGACTTTTAATGAATAAAACATTGATCATTTTACTTTAACAAAGTTTATATGTGAATGAATCATTTTTTAAAATTATATATTTAAGTTTTCTGCGACATGAATTAGAAGTATCAAAAGAAAGAACTTAATAATAATAGTAATAATTTATTTTTGTGTGGTCTAGATTTGTTAAATATTTTTTAATGGTTCAATGCAGAGAATGAATGAAAAGAATTTGATTTACAACATTTTCTTAGCTATTTTTTCACTTATTTATTTTAATTTAGCTATATTTAAATCAAATAACATGAATTAGTTATTATATAACCCTTGTTTTTATACCATTATATTATAATAATTTCAACTTAAAAAAACAAAAAAACAAAAACAACCTTACTCCGTGAGTTAGATCAATTAGTCAAATATTTATTACCTAAGCACGCGTCAATTTTCCTCCACATCTTTTAAGTTAAGATCTGACATAATCTACCACTAACCATTTTAATAAACTACATTAAAAAAATAAAATAAAAACCAACTCCAATTAAAAAAAACATTTAAAGTACTATAACCTAGTGTAGCATTCACCCACTTTAACCAACAATTAAAAGAAACATTTAAACTACTATAACCTAGTATAGCATTCACCCACTTTACTCGTACGTTCAACCCATTGCGATCTTATCGGATCCCCTTTACTCATACCACTCTACTAATTGGATTATTCATCCTCTGTCACGCTCGCCACTGAACGCTGTCATTTGCTTTGCAGTTGAGACTGGCTGGTATTGATGTTGAGTGTATGGTTAAATATTAAACATTTAGAGAGTCGCTGCTGTGCAGTTTTCATTCCTATCAAAATCATCTCGCTGTTCAATAAAGGGAATCTTTTACAGATTTGACCTGTTTTTGAAGTGCATTAATCTCTTTTTTCAATTAGAATTTTTAATTTTGTATTAGAATTAAATTATTATTCTAATTATTGATCCACGACTCATCTCGTCCACAATTAAATCTACTTTCTCTGAGATAAGCATTCAAGGGTTCTTCCTCTGCTGTAATGGCTGCTGCAAGTGCAAACTCTTTCGTTAACCCAAAGTGGAGCAAAGTGATTCCCGTGGAGAGTGTGCCAAGAATCATGCCCACTCAGGAAGAGAGACCCACCACGTCCTCATTACTGGTCTCTCTTCAAACTGCAATTCCTGTCATCGACATGGACAAGATTATCAGAGACAACAAGAAATTCTATTTGTACTGATTTTCCTGGATGATTGCTGCTAATGCAATGAATTCTCAGATTGTGAACCATGGGATTCCTCATTCTTTAATTGATGAGATAAAGGGTGTAGCTAAAGAGTTCTTTAACCTTCCATTACAAGAAAAACAGAAATATGCTCCCCAAGAAGGAGATGTTCAGGGATATGGTAAGACGTTCGTGATAGCTGAGGATCAAACGTTGGATTGGGGTGACTTGCTTGCTTTGGCACTTATGCCTCATGGCCTCAAAAATCTCACCCTCTGGCCCACCGTCCCCACAAATTTCAGGCAACTAAAATTATAATTATAATCCGACTGATGGGTATTGTCAGCACATTAATTTATTATTAGTATTGATCAGAGTGATGGGTATTGTTATAAAGAGCTTAATTGGTTGATGGGCAGGGATAGTGTTGAGAGGTATGCAATAGAGGTGGAGAGAGTCGCTCAAGAGGTGTTGAGTTTGTTTGCTGAAAGGTGTTGAGTTGTTTGCTGAAAACTTGAATCTGGAGGCCACTGATTATTTCAAGGAGAAGTTTGGGTCAGAGCCCATGAATTTGATGCGCATGAACTTGTACGGTTGTACCCTCCTTGCCCTACACCAGAGCTTGTTCTCACTCTGATGGACGGGGAATAACATTGCTCCTGCAGGATGACGAAACAGTAGGCTTGCATGTCCGGAAAGATAATCAATGGATTCCTGTGGAACCCATTACATATGGCCTTGTTGTAAACACTGGGGACTTGCTAGAGGTCATAATCCCAATACTTGAGGACTCGGGCATTCTGGATTGCCTAGATTTTGTTGCAGACATTGATAAAATTTCTGAAGGTCTAATCATGATGTTACTCTCATATTGTCTATTCTGTACACAGGTAATGACAAACGGGAGATATAAAAGTATGGAGCATCGTGCAGTAACAAACGCAGAGAGAGGCAGACTCTCAATTGCGCTGTTCTACAGTGCAGGTATGGATGCAGAGGTGGCTCCAGCATCGAAACTAGTGGATGAACAGCACCCGTGCTTGTACAGAAAGTTCAAACACGAAGAATACATTAGCTATTACCTGTCGAGACAAAGGGAAACACCCGCTTGCAGACTTCGCCAAGCTTGACATTAATTAGCAGTACTTAAGGTCAGCCACTGCTTGTCAAACAAATCGGGCTGTCCAATAATGTTGTCATATGCTGGTTTGTGTATGGGAAACACCCGCTTGCAGACTTCGCCAAGCTTGACATTAATTAGCAGTACTTAAGGTCAGCCGCTGCTTGTCAAACAAATCGGGCTGTCCAATAATGTTGTCATATGCTGGTTTGCTTTTCAAAAAACCAGCTCATTACATTAAACTAATTTAAGAGTGAAACAAAATAATTAAGTATCAAGTTTCTTTCTTTGTAATAAGGTTATTTTAAATCTTGCCCATTGCTTGTGCTTAAATCTTTTTCTTATTTGTCCATAAAAACATGGGACGAAATTCTATTTCATTCATCAGACTTCACCTGCATTCATAAGACAACCATGGAGCCTCAATATCCACATTACTTAAATAAAATTAGTGAAATCCCAATTACTTACTGGGCATGAGTTTTGTTGAGCTACACAACTACTAAATCTACGAAATGCTATTATGATTATTAAGCTGAATCATTAGTCCACTAAGAATATGCAAATAGCAAGCAACCAGTCTACCTAAACCCTTAATTGCAATTCCTACCTAAAACACTAGACAAAATACCTACTACTCCGAACCCAACTATCAATAAAGGACCACAGCCCCCAACACTTTTCCTTAAAGCCATTGATGTACCACCTATCATCATACTACGAGAGATGAGGGTATTTTAAATCCTCCTAACCCCAACTATCAATAAAGGACCACAACTCCCAACATTTTTCCTAAAAGCCATTGATGTACCACCTATCATCATACTATGAGAGATGATGGTATTTTAAATCCTCCCAACCCAACTATCAATAAAGGACCACAACCCCTAGCACTTTTCCTTAAAGCCATTGATGTACCACCTATCATCATACTATGAGAGATGAGGGTATTTTAAATCCTCCTAACCCAACTATCAATAAAGGACCACAACCCCCAACACTTTTCCTTAAAGCCATTGATATACCACCTATCATCATACTATGAGAGATGAGGGTATTTTAAATCCTCCTAACCAAACTATCAATAAAAGACCACAAACCCCAACACTTTTCCTTAAAGCCATTGATGTAACAACTATGAGAGATGAGGGTATTTTAAATCCTCCTAACCCAACTATCAATAAATGATCACAACCCCCAAAACTTTTCCTTAAATCCATTGATGTACCACTTATCATCATACTATGAGAGATGGGTGTATTTTAAATCCTCCTAACCCAACTATCAATAAAGGACCACAACCCCCAACACTTTTCCTTAAAGCCATTGATGTACCACCTATCATCATACTATGAGAGATGAGGGTATTTTAAATCCTGCTAACCCAACTATCGATAAAGGACCACAACCCCCAACACTTTTCCTTAAATCCATTGATGTACCACCTATCGTCATACTATGATAGATGAGGGTATTTTAAATCCTTGTCACTTTTTTTCCCTATTTTTGAGAAATGAGATGGGAAATCATGAATAAGATGGTCATCCTCCAAGCATGTAATGCACACATTAGACAAATTAAAGTGCCTCATCTTTTATTGGTCGAGCCCATTGATGGTGCACAGAGAGATGAAGGGGGATCATTCTATTTCAAATCAACTCACACACCCTCAATTTACTACAAAATGAATTACTTCAACTGTCATGAATAAGAGGAGCAAGTCTTAAAATGCATAGAAGATTTAACATCATATGCTCTGGCAAAGTTTATATAGTTTACAATTTGTAGAAGAGGTTACAAATTATGAGACAAGGGTAATATGACTTTTCATAGATTGGGTTGAAAGGATAACTTCCAGACAGTAAAATGGTACTCCAGGCTTATTCAATAAAGTTCTTAAGGACCAAAATCCTCCCAAAATGAGGATGTATGAGCTAGATTTGATGATTATATAAAGTTTAATCTACGTCTTACAGTAGAAAAATTGGAGGGATCAACTTGTAGAAGCAATTTTATTAGCATTGGGGTCTAAAAAATTCTAAGAACATTCTAAGACCTCAAATGAAATATTTTGGGGATAAAACTTTCTCACTTAAACATGGGACCTTATGAATTTTTTTTACACATAAACACCTTTCCAACCATGCAAGAATCAAGGGGAGAAGCAAGGAACAATCATGAGATTAAGATTTTGTCAAAACATAATGATAGTAAAAAAAAAAAATTATCTCTTTAATAAATACATTTAAGATAATAAATGCATTTGAAAAATAAACATAAATGTGTGCATTTCTCACCTTTATGATTTCCCTTTTATCAGAATTTTATATAATTAATGTGGCCATTAACATGCATCCCTTGATCTCATAACTAAATTCATCTTTCCTTAGATCCATGCCTAATTTAGTTATTTAGTTATTACATAGGTGTTTAATTTTGGTGAAAATTTAGTCTTATAAATTATCATATTATAAAAATATAATTACAATCAAAATCTTTATATAATTTTGATAAAAATAAAATCTTATATCACATGACCGCAAAGATTCTTTATACATATAATTTGTTTTGAATAAACTCAATATTAACATTGAAAGTTTCTTGTTACAAAATAAATCAAAAGAATACAAAAATATTGATTCTAGATTTATCCCAAAAGCAAATCACCTTAATCAGATTTTTATTTATTTTGATGAGAGTGCGTGTCTTGGCTTTATTACTGCAATGAATATTCATTGCACCTATTTCTTTTGTGTTAGTCATTCTCTTTGTAATAGATTTTTTGCATCACAATCACATACCATCAAGTTGAGATATGGCATAAATTGGACAAGGGCACTAATTTAGTTACTAGTATAATTAACTAATTTACTAATTTAGTTATTACTTTAATTATATAAATTAAATTGTTTATAAATGGTTTTATTTTTAATTAATTAACTTAATTAAAAATGTAAAAGGGGTTTAATTAATTTTAATATAAATTTCAATTTTTAATTTATGATTATTATCAAAAATATTTTAAAATATTCTATGGAGGTTGAATCTTATCATTTATCTAACAATTATTGATAATTAAATTAAAATTCTAAAAATCTAACATAAATGTTTCATAATTATTTAATTTTTCAATAAATTTTAAAAAGCAAAATTTATTATTCATATATAAATAAATTTAATATTTCAATATTTTATTGTTAAATAATTTCAAATTGAATTAATAAAAGATTATTTTCATTATTTTAAATTTACTAAAAAAAAATATTTAACCTTTTATAATATTTATTCCCTATACTCTATTATAGTATTATTATGCTATAATAGAGTATATTATTATATTATTTATTCCTATAAGCATATTATTATATTATTATATAAAAAAATCTTATTATACAAATATTAAATTATTATAATCTTATAATATTCTCTTTTACCTTTATATATAATATCATATTATAATTTCATTAAGAAAATCCAATTCCTATAATTTTTAAATTACTATAATCTTGTAATATTCCATTTTACTATAATATTGTCATATTCCTCCTTTAAATTATTGTCATTTTATATATTTTCCTATATTCATATAATTATATGACCTTATCATACACCCTATTCTATTCTCCTTGTAGAAGCAGGTCTTTCCCCTATTGAGAGCCTAGCTATGATTAGGTTTCTGCTGTACAAGCACAAACTCAATAACATAGATGATCATAGACTTGCTAAGCTAGCTTTAAATTCCAGCCAAAACCACCTAAGGCTCAATCGAGGGTGGCATAAAGACACAAGGGCTTGGTTAAACTATTGGGAGATCAACGAGAATGATGCTTTGCAAAACATAAATAATATTAAAGATATTGTTACTTCTAAGTTCAAAGAAAAAATGTGGTGTGAGAAAGATTTAGTGGCTAAAAGAAAATGAAGTTATTATAAGAAGGTCATCAACCCCACCCTAGAAGATCAAAAGTATCTCTCTATTTTAACTAGCTCAAAGAAGAAAATTAACATAGCAAAGATTAGAACGAATTCTCATGAGCTCCATAGTGAAACAGGTCGTTGGCAGTTCCTAAAACGCCATGGATGGAAAGGATCTAGCATATATGTGAGAATAGGAACATCGAGGATGAAAGCCACTTCCTCTTAGAGTGCCCCACGTACAACCACATTAGATCTCAGTTTCACAATCTTTGTTACAATACTGACCTTCCTAGCCTTTTACAATGTCAAAATTATAGTGAGCTCGGGAGGCTTCTCTCCAAGCTTTTTGAGCATAGGAATAAAATCTTAAATCAAAATAAATAATTTGTTTCTTTAGGTCCAATAGACCAATGTTTGGTCTCAGTGGACATTAACCATCATCATCGTCATCATCATAATTTTATTAAAAAACACTAATTCATAAAATATTTAAATTGTTATAATTTTATAATATTCTCTTTTACTTATATATATATATTTATCAATTAGGTTTCTATCAAGGACAATACATTAGTCATAATGCCAACAACTTCTCTGTAAGTGCCAACTCAACTGGGTGCTCCTTGTGCTCCTATCATAGGAAGCTCCTCTACCAAATCATGTGTGCCCTAACATCCTCTTGTGTAATGGTTTTATAGTTCGCTCACTAATTTCCATGGAGAATGAAGAATGCAAAGAACTCAAATCCATACCAAGTTTCTCACCCTACAAATTCAATTCTTGGAGGGCCATCTGAGTGCTCTTAAGGGATTCTTAGGAAATCTCAAGCTCATGAGTAAGTCTGTACACTTCGTCCTATTTCCCTACTAGCGTATCATGATATTCCTCAACAAACGCAACTATGTTATCTCTCTGAAAGGAGGTGTAGGTAGTTGGATTTCATCGCTACCAATGCCTTCCTAAGAGTTTGAAAATCTGCAAGTGAAGGCTCTCCTCCCAAACCATCACATGTCACTACACTTCTCCAACAATAATCTACCACCATTTCCTATGTATCATCAAAATGCCTCAAGGAAGCGATAATCATGTCTTCATCTACCTTCAAATTTCTTGCCAAATGATGGGACTCATGGAGACCATCACCATGCTTCCCAAATTCATCCTCCTCTATGTATCCCTCCATGCCTAACTCTTGATAAATTGTATCATCATCCGAATCTTTATCATGATTAGGTAACCAACTCATATGAATCATAGTTACTAGTGTTATCAACCCCATAGGATGGTTCTAATGGAGTGCTAAAAGTTTTTTTTTTCAACCTCATTGCACACATCCTCAACATGAACTAGGTCATGCACATCCAAGAAGTCATTCATTTCTTCATATTTGATCTCATCTCTTTTCTTCCCAATTGATAAGAGTGGTATAAACCATTTAGGATGGTTTAATAATGTTGTTAAATTCCTTTGACATCCCCACATAACCCGCAAAAGTTCCTTTATCAGTTCTTGACTTTTCTTCATCTTTCAAGGATGGAGTAGGTTATTTTCCTTGATGACTTTGGAAATCATCAATTCATAGTCAAAAGATGCCCCTCAAACCCACCAACTATCCAAGAACATGCTTTGATGCCACTATAACGTTACCAAACTAAGATTCAAGAAAGGTTATAATATTCCAAACAACTTCAATCAAATGTTTCCAAAAATATTTTAAAATTTCTTTGCAACTTTCTACAAACATTTTTTGTCCATATTCTCGAAAATACTTTCAATAGATAACACATTTTTTTTTTAAACAACTTGATAGAAAACTTTGAAGAAAAACTTCAATGAATAACTGAGGCAAAAACATGATTATTAATTGAGAGAAAAATTCATTGTTTATAATGCTATTTAAGGATAACACTTAGAACAAGCTCCATGCTAATAAGGATGATAAACTTTAATGTTGATGACTTGGTAATTACTCTTTTATGCTCAGGGTCAATTTGACCTCTTGGAGAGTAAATTTTGTTGTCCCAAAATAGGCTACTACAAGGCTCCTCTTCCAAAGATAATTTAGTTTGGTCTGAATGTGAAAGGAACGTGACCTCAAGATAATTATAAGACCACTAGAGTTATGTAAACTTCTCATCTAAATCTTAGTTGTAAATGCATGACAAAGAGGTCCTTCTCCTTTGAAAAACATGACCTATTTAGTTGAATGATGCTTCAAACTTTGGTACAGGGAACTTGGTCACAAATATTAAAGAACGCGGCCCTTCCTCTGACAAAACTATCTCTGGAATATTCTTAGATAATTTCTACACAAATTCTGGTGCATAAGGATCTACTCACCCTTTGGAAAAATTATGATGTTGGTGGCTTATGAAATTTGGCCTCCTCTCACAAATGGTTTGGCCTTCTTCCTTACAGACTCTTGGTCACAAGATAAATGAAAATACTCCTCCTCCTTGGTATTTAAATTCTAAAAGTGTTTTCCAACAATCTAAATGTTGTGATGCAAAGGATAAATTCAATTCAGCCCTTGGAGACTTCATAAGCTTAGTAACATAACAAAATACAATGCAACCCTTCTTGTGATCAATAATTCAACCCTTGGAAGATTTGACCAATGGCATGATATTTGGAAATAAGAACTTGGCACCAGGAAAAATAATAATCAAGTCCTTTATGATGACAGGAACTATAATTCATCCTCTTCTATAATAATCACTATAAGTTCTCTCTCGAATTCATCCCCCAATTCTGAGTGCAAATGACCAAGTCAAACACATGTTTATGTAGTGGAATCTTAAGGAGGAATGCTTGTATTAAGAACCTTGGCTTGAGCACTGAAGCTCGACCTTATTCACAATTGAACTTCGAACTCCCTTGAGACAATAAAATCCATGTCTCCCTGCAAACTCAAAGAGTTGAAGAATCCCTACAACAACTTGATTAAATCTTCAGAAAAAAGCACTAGTAAAAGATACAACTAGGGTGGAAGTATTGTCCACTGAAGAAGCAGAAGTACTAGCTAGGATGGCAAGAGATCCACCAAAACCATCAAGACTAACAATGAGAAATGATTAGATAGAATGAATAGTAAAATGATCCCCATCCTCCTTTTATAAGATGTCAATGAGTTCTCCCCCAAGCTTATATACTCCTTCGTAATATTATTTTATTGGTGGGGGCCACTATCCACTAAGTGACTTTTTGTGCCCTTTCTAATAAAATAATTTTTTTCGCCCCTTTTCTAATAAAATACTCTTGTCCACCATTTTATAATAAAATATTATTTTCTGCCAATATAATATTTGCCTCTCTTTTCTAATAAAAATAATATCTGCCCCATTTTAATTAATATCATCAAAATTAGACAAACTCCTTAGTAACTTCCACACTCACAAAATCAGGGACATTACACGTGTTGAGTGGTGTTACTACTGCTAAAAATGAGGCTATGAATTTCCTTAGGCACTATGTCACCCCAATGAAACTCCTAACTTCAGAAACATTAGTAGACACCGTCCATTTCATGATGGCCTCCATCTTGGCAGGATCTATCTTCAACTCACCTGCACCTATCAAATACCCCAAATACACCAAATACTACTATCCAAACTCTTCTTGAGGTTTTCTAGTAGTTGGTGCTTCTGCATCAAATTTGATATGTGCTCCTCCTAGGGAGGATTCTATACCAATATATCATCAAAATAACAAATGAATCTATAAAAGGGAATTGTACATCATTCATTAATCTCATAAACCTAGATGGTGCATTGCATAGGCCAAATGGCATGAATAACCACACATACAAACATTTCCTAGTTTTGAAGGTGGTCTTCCATGTATCTTCTTCTCTGACTCAAACCTGGTGGTATCCAGACTTTAAAGTCCATTTTAGTGAAGTATTTTTATTGTTGTAACTGATCCAATAGATCATCTTTCATGGGAAGGGGGTACTTGTTCTTGAACATGATCTTGTTCAATGCCTTGTAATCTATACACATTTGCCAATTCCCAACCTTCTTTGGCACAATCATGATGGGTGACCCACATGGTGATGTACTTGGTAAAATGACACCCTGTTCTAGTAGCTATTGCAATTATTTCTTCACCTCACTTGCTTCTATAAACTTACTATTTATACAACCCAATGTTTAGCAATGGGGAGTTCGGCAACAACTAGATCTCATGCTCTACTTCCCTCGTAGGTGGTAAACCTTTAGGCTCCTAGAACACGTCCCTATATGCATGTAGCAACTCTTCGAGTTTTTGTTTCTATTTCTTAGTACACCCCTCTAGTGGTTCCCTACCTCTTAATTATTCTTCTACATACTAATTTTCACTTTAAAACAATACAACATACTTCTTGCTAGAACTGGCCAATTTCTTAGATTGGTTGACACTTATCAGTAAATTTTTTTACTTTATTTTGTGCATGGTGATGGTGAATGATTTTCCATCCTTTACGAGTTGATATTGGTTGGCTTTCCACATGAATATTGAATCTCGTATATACATGTAGAGACTCTGAAACATGACTCTACATACATCAGTAGGAACAATATATAATTCTACTTCATCAATATAATCAACATTAATAAGAAATCTAATTTTACACTATTTTTTTACCTTCAACTCTGCATCTTTATATACCCATCCCAATGGATATGGACTTGGATGATCATGGAATTTCAACCCCAACTTCTTGAACAACGCTACTACAATGAGATTTGCCTACAATCTTGAGTCAAACATAACATAAATATTTGTCTTCTTGACCTATATCTTTATATGGAAGAGTTTGGTCATTTCTTTTTCTTCGTGTTGCTAAAGGCTACTCAAATTCACCTCCTTTTGCACTGATGTATATATGATCTTCCTATCCACGTCTAAGCTACTTTCAACTTGGCTACTTGAATTAATGGCCATGAGATTCTTCTTATTATTGTCTTTCGTTTTGTTCTCGCGATTAAGCTTTGAATGAAACTTCCAATACTTCTCCTCTATATGACCATCAATGTTGCAGTGGTTGTTGTGATCTTTGCACTGATGTGTCATGGGTACGCTTTTTTATCTTTTCCCCTTATGCTTCTTCTTCCATTCCTTTTAAGCACATTGTTGGTCCTTCTACTTCAATCCACTTGATTTAACTTTCTTTTGTCTTATGTTCTCCAGGTACTATGCCTATACACATGCCTTGTCCATCGATATGGACTTGTAAAACATCACTTGTTTAAGAAAATGAATATGTAGAGTCCCCAAATACGTGAGGAGTAAATTTGGGTTCTTTAGGTAGATACCTAGCATTATGGCCATATTTTTGAACTCTGTGGTGTACTCCTACATGCTTTGCCCCTACTTTTTCATGAATTAATGCCAAAGATCCACTCATCCTTTACATACCTAATAGGGTAGAATTGTGACTTTATGATGGTTTTGAAGTCCTCCCACTTAGTCATTGGAGGCTCTCCCTCCAACCTCAAGGTATCTATGTGGATTTCCCACCAAGTTAGGGAATGACCCTCTAAATTCAGTCGCATAAATGGAATATTTTCTTCCTCATCTATATGATGAACACTGAAATACACATCTCGTTGCTTCAACCAATGATTTAGCTTCAGAGTGTTGATCTATCCCTTGTACAAATTAATATCGACCTTCACTTCCATTTTGAATAGGGATTGTGAATGACTCATGGCAATCGAACTAGGTTTTATCTTTTTTGGGTCATTTCTTCGATTGGTTCTCCATTTCTTCCCAATCACTTGATCTCCCCTCTGATTTTTGCTTTTCATTATAAACCCCATCTTCTCCGAATATCTTAGGCTTATTTCTCAGGACCATCATATTGAGATTTATGTTAATGACTTATTGTTCCACCTACAAAACCTCTCTCTCCTCTGCAGGATCACAAGGGTTATTAATAGATTCATCGACCATGATTAGGGTTTTAGGATTTTGGCCCAGCTGATATATATCCCATAAAAATATCCACAATATACTGAAAGAAACCTTTTTTGATACCAACATTATCTATGAACTGCCATGGATATTTCACTGGACAATTCGTCACAACATATCAAATAAAATTATATTAAAAATTTGAAATTCTACACTATCACAATTTTATTTCTCTTTAGATTTATAGATTTGTAGATTACTATTGATAATATATATATGAGAATTAATTTATATATAAAATAGAGAAAAGTGAAATAAAATCTCTCACACACATTTGACAGAAGATATGACCTCGCAAATCCTTTCGAGAGAAATACCTAGTTGGAAGGTGAAGTTGCTTTGCTCTCTTTCTATGAATAAAAAATATTTGTGAATACAAAAAAGTATGGCCTATGTCCGGTGGGCTACCACAATACACAAATCCTCTTTGTGTGCTCTATCTCCTCTCTCCTACAAACCAAATATATAATTAAAATATAATTAATCTGATTCTTTTTATAACGAATTACTTTTATATTTGTTTAAAAATTAGATTACAATATATAAAATTAATATTAAAAAAATTATTTATTTTTTTAAATATTTTAATTTTATTTTTATGTATTCAATTAATTCTAAACTTATTGTGTAATAATTATCAATCCCTATAAACTCTCTCAAAGCTTTATTCCTAAAAAATGATGTCAACATAGCAATAACGTCCAAAAAAAACCATATGAACCACCTACATTTAGTTGTTAAACATCGATTAAGTCATTGTAGTTGCAAATGATAAATACATTGAGCTCTTGAACATCCACTAAGTCACTGCAGTTGCAAGTGATAAATCAAGCGAGGCCAACAAGTTTACTTACATCCAATGTGAGGGAAAAATAGTCCCCATCCTATTGGAACTTCGTCCTATTGGAACTTTTATATCTATGTCACTACCGACTAAAACATAAATATGGTTTAAAGAAAACAATAATTTTGAATATATATATATATAAAAGGTTTAATGAAATTAAGTTATTTATTTTTGATAAAGTTTTTTTAGATTAATCATATTTCAAGATGTTGGTCGACGTTTCAAACCAATTAATGTGGTTTATTCTTAGGACAAAGGTGAAAAAAATAGTCTATCAACTTGTTTAAATAATAGAGATAGCATTTAGAGGAATAAAATATTTTAATTATACATTTTTGAATATTTGATAAGATAATAGGTCAATATATTAATATAAAAGTAAAACTAATCCTTTATTTGAAAATATATTGTGTTATAAAATTTTTTAAAATTCAAAAGGTCAAAATTATATTAATAAATATTTAATCAATTATATAATGGAAAAAGGACAACAAGGAAAACAGTAAAGAAAACATAAAAAATAAAGAAAAATGAGAAAAAAAGGGAATAAAGTTAATATTAAATTATTTTATTAGAAAGCCAAAATAATATTAATTTAGTATAATATTATATTAAATAAATAAATAATTAATTAAAATAAATAGGGAGGAAGGAAACGCTCAAGAAAAGAGAGCAGGAATCCAACTCCTACTCAATTTCCAACTATTGTCTCTATTGAGATTAACAACATGTTTCTCAATTTCAATGGCTTCCCTTAACTTCCTATGATGGAAATGATCATTCTTGGCGATCACATGAGAGTTATCAATGCAGACATGGTATTTAGATTTTTGAGCTTGTTCAGCTATAGCTAAAGAGTGAGAATGATTGTGTTTAATCTCAGTTGCATGCTCTTGAATTCTTTGCCTAATGGAGTGACCCATTTCCACAATGTAAGGAATCCCACAAGAGCATGGGTCAGAGTAAACCCCTTTCATGTCTTTAGGGTCAATAGGGTCCTTAATAGATCTAAGGGAATTTCTAATGGTATTAAGGGGTTTGAAAATAGCGGAAACATTATTCTTTTTAAGGATAAGAGAAATCTTATCAGTGGTCCCTTGGATGGATGGAAGTTGGACATTGGAAATATGTTCATCACGGGCATTTTTTATTCTAGATTCCTTATTGGCTCTTTGAAAACCTCTAAGACCTTGTTGCTTGTTGTATCCATTATTTTGAAAGTCTTTCAGAAGATGAGATTTCTCTTCATCCAAGTGATTTTCGTCATAAATCCTTAAAGCAGAGTGGCTAGTGTGTTAAGGAATCCGAATTTTTGGGCCGAAAAATGGTAAGAACTAACATGAAGATATTGTTATGTGTGAGATTTTAGTTTTAAAATCAATATACACCACAAAAATTTAAAATTAAGTTACTTGTATTTGTTTTAAACCTTCTAATTAACTTTTTGCACATAACATTTGAAAAATTACATATTAAAAAAATGTGTTGAGAAAAAAACTTACTTAAATAATATATATCATTTAAGTAACTTTTTTTATAATATATATATATATATATATATATATATATATATATATATATATATATTTATATTTTCATGTTTTTAAATATTAAAATTTCAAGTTTTTAAAGAAAATATTACATATAAAATATTTTTAAAATTTAAAAGTTTTAGAAAAAATAGAAGTATTTTTAATAAAACATTACATATTGGAGGACATTCTTATTCAGAGTATAGACGTGTTCATTTAGTAGCCCATAACATAATTATATTTTAAAACTAAATAGAAACTATGTGTTTTGAAAAGAAATATTGCTTATTAAAATTATTTCAATTTTTATTTTAGAAAAAACAAACAAACATTTTTATTATGTATAATTATATTTTAAAACTAAATAAAAATTATGTGTTTTGAAAAGAAATATTGCATATAAAAGTTATTTCAATTTTTATTTAAAGAAAAACCAACTACTATTTTTGATAATATGTTACATATTAGTAGTTTTTTTGTTCATAATAAACATGGGTTAATTTATGAGTGTAGTGTGTGTTTATTTATTTATTTATTTTTTGATTGATGAATAGCTTTTATTAATATTAATAAATATATAATTTTATTATTATTTTTACATAAATAAATAAATAAATAAATAAATAAATAAATATATATATATATATATATATATATTTTAAATAAAAAAAAAATTATAATTATTTTTTAAAATTGAAACAATAATTTATATGGTTGTTACTGAATTGTCTAACTATTATATATTTGTTTTTTACCATTAAAAACACATTTTACATAATTATTATCACAATTTCATTGATAATAATATAATGATGTGATGAAACTTGTTTTTAAAAACTCTATTAATCATTTTTGAAAATATATAATTAGAAATTAAATATTTATCCATATTAATTTAAATCTATTCACATTTAATGAAAATATTTTATAAAGTTTTACGATTGAAAAGGAATTTTTACAGAGATCGGGGTTTAGATGAATCAAACTAATTTCTAATGAATGTTAAATATTGGTATGGTTATTTTAACATGGTTTATAGGTAAGAGAATCTTTTTTTTTTAATTATATGTTTAACTTTTTGCAACCAGAATTAGAAGTATTAAGAGCGGTGATTAAATAATAATAATAACAATTTATTTGTGTGTGATATAGATTTGTTAAATATTATCTATTTATTTTTCAATGGTTTAATCTTAAAAATGAGAAAGAATGAATTAAAAGAATTTGATTTACAATTTTTTTTTTTTAATTATTTTTTCACTTATTTATTTTAATTTAGCTTTATTTAAACTAAATTTTAAACAACATGAATTAGCTATTATATAATCTTTGTTTTTTATACAATTATACTATAATAATCTCAATCTCACAAAAAAGAAAATCTCAATTGATCAAATACATGTCACTGTGAAAAATCATGGGGTCAATTTTCCTTCACACTCTTAGGGTTAAGCTTTGATATGAGCCCATAGATCTTAACCACATCCCCGAGAAAAAAAAAACATTTAAGCTACTATAACCTAGATATGTCGTAAGGAGTTCCCTTTGAGAAGAACTCCCCTCCCATGCCACTTGTGTCGTTTTGAGCCATTGATTTTGGTGTTAGGGAATTGAGTTATCGCCTACTCTCCAATCATGATAATGGTTATAAAAATTTCATATGGTTAAGTCATACATTTTATGATGTGGCATGGGTCTCCTGGATTTACGTCCCACAAGTGTTTAGATTTTTGGCTACTGAGAACCGTTCCCCATATGCCGTGTATGGATTGGAGTGATTAAAACCCTCACTGATGTCGTTGTTTGTCTTCTTTCTATCTTGCTTCTGATAGCTTGCATGTTTTCTACTTGTGGGCATGGTTCATTGAAGGAACTCAAAAATCCTTACATTTACTGTAAATTTCACTTCACATTCGACACAAATCTGCTACTCTTCTTTCAATATCCTTTCAGAAATAGATTTAACATACAACAATGGTTTTCTTATAGAAAACAATGAATCCCCATCATTGAAACAGAGTCTGATATTGTTGATCAAGTTTGTGGGTTTCTACATCACAATCAATAGAATCTGCTACAAGTATTTTAATGGTGTACTTCTTTTGAAAGCTTATGAGAGGATTTGAGTTGGCATGTTGAATTCGTTATTATGCTAGTTTAAATTTGCAAGCACACTATTGTTAGCTATCTCATTTGAGTTTTCCTCAAATTTGCAGGTGTGCTATAGTTAGCTATCTCACTTGGGTTTTCCTCTGGCTCGGGGGATTCATTTCAGGCAATGTAGCAATCTTTTTGTTAAGTCACGTTCAGTTTGGTCTCTAGTTATGTCTTCTATTAATTTTATGCTTCTGTAAGGTTCCAAGGCTTGAGGATTATGTTATTTTATTGGCATTTCAATTCGGTTATTTTCATTCGCAGTTCTACTATCTTGGGGAGTTCATCCACAGGTTAACCCCTTTCGGGGGTTGTTTTCTAGCAATCACTGCTATTAATTTCTTGGTTCTGATAGGTTCTAAAGAAGGAGGATTTCTGTGTAATTTGGAGATTTTTAAGGATAAATATGGGAAAGAGGAAGTCATCAAAGAAACCAAAGGCGAAGGAAAAGTAGGAAAATCTCAGTACAACCTTCAGTTTCCCTTTCTGCAACCAAGAGAGCACTTCAGAGTGCCGCATGTGAGTATCTTCCATTTTTCTTTCACATTCAAACCCTAAACCCATGCAAAGTAGGTTTTGGACATTAGCTTGGTTAAGAAAATGGCTAATATTTTTACTTTTTTTTTTGGGTTTTCATTGATTAACCTAGAATGATCGTAGTGGTTGTCCAATTGGATAAAAAGATCAATTAATATTCAAAGATGTGAAATTGTTACCCTTCCTATATACCCTATGAAACTGATGAATTTGGAAGCCCAATTAGACTTAATTTGCTCTTGTATATTTTTGTTGGGAAGTTTAAAAACAAAGAAATCGATTCTCTATCTCGAATTAGATTTTTTACTTTTTTATGATTTTATGGCAAAATGTATGAAGAGCCCACTATTTCAGCATTCTCATGAGGTTTTCCTTTCTAAAAATTACATGTTGTGTATATTTCTACAGATTGAACTTCAGAATGCATAAGGGGAGTTCTAACTCATAAAGATCAATGGATCAACCAAACCTAAATGCGTTGGCACAAGATATGTGCATTAAACAATACTATGCCAATACACAATGATATTTGTTGGATTGATGGTTGATGGTAATTGAAAGCATTGAGTGACCCCATTGATGTGTAAGCTTCCTGAGCCATATATTTTAGTGTTTGGGTTGTCATATGCCTTTTTTTGTAGTAGTGTAGTTAGATAAGCTGAATAGTGATATTTATAGAGGTTTGAATTATTGAACAAAGGTTGGCCTTATTGAATTGGCAAAGGATTTTCATACTCAATAGAGTAATGAACACTCTATGGATGTCTCAATAATTTGAATGTCTGAATTTGTTTGCAGGTATTGTGAATGGATTGATGAATGTGAGTGTGTAAATAATTCTAAATAAAATAGATACATCTGCATATTACATATCTCTTGAACAATCTACTCGATCCTATGTTTTGCAGGAGCTATTGCAGATATGAAAATTATTGTAACCAATTCTAAATAAAATGGATACATCTGCATATCGCATATCTCTTGAACAATTTACTCGACCCTATGTTTTGGAGGAGCTATTGCAGACACGAAAATTGTTGTAACCAACAATTTCCCATGTAAACAATGTAAACTTTGAAACATGAACTGATATTGTTACCCATTTCGTAGAGATAGCAAAAAAGTGACTTGATTTTGAAAAGGGGTGATGCAGAACACATGTTTTTTTAGAGCATAGTTTTTGGCACTATAATTTAATTTAATTTTTTATTTAAAATTATTATTATTATTATTATAATATATATATATTTTTTAATGTACATTGCGTTTTAGAATAGTAGTGATTTTCATGTTGATTTAAAAAAGTGGTAATTCTACACTAGCCTTTTTTTAAAAGCCCTATTTTTTGACTTTAAATTTTCTAATGTATGAAATGTAAATAATTATTTTCTAAATTTAATAATTTTTAAAGTGGTCTTCTTCTTCATATTTTCTTGTTTCTATTTTTTTTTTTTTTGGTAGTGAGGTTTTTATTGTTTTGCATATTTAAAGAGGAAGGTCGATATTTTGAATTTTAGATATTCTACATATTTATACATCGTTAATTAATTTTTCAATCCACATGAAATAATTGTCTCTAAGAAACAATAATTTTCAACAATTGACATAAAAATAACCATTTTTAACATAAATATAACTAAAAAACTACACGGTTTGATAATTTTTTGCTAGAAATGACATGTCAAAATCACAAATTTTATAGGAAAAATTTAACTAAAAATGGTTAAATAATATATAATTTTTTTTTTTGAATTTTATGCCAAAAAAATAATAGTAATCACTTTTTTTTCTTCAAAAAATAATGATTAACATAAAAATTAATGCGAAAATCACATAATACAAATATTGAATGCATAAAAACCTTAAATGAGTGCATATTCTTCTCATAAAATTTCAAAGTCAAAACATTATAAGTATAACTAATTAATAGTTACAAAAAATGAGCTTGATTTCCAAGCATAACTTAAATTTAATCAACAATGTCACGTAATCCAAACTCTTCGTCTTCTAGAATTTCATCATTGTCTTCTTCCACAATATTTTCTGCTTCATTTTGCTCATTTTCCTCTTCTAATGGATCTTTGATGTCTGTGAATCTCCCAATGTATGCCTTTCCAATCATTCCATGTAATGGTGGTTGGGGTTCCTTTGCCTTTTTTGCCACACGTGATTCACTAAAGTCCCCTTTCTTCAACCCAATTTCTTGCATTGTATCTGGAAGAAGTTGAAGAGCATTAATTCTTTGCTGAATGAAATTGCACTGTATTGGATCTTTTCCAATGGCAATGCAATTTCTTCCTTTTTGAAGGCAACATGCTAGCGTTGTACTTAATTCTCAAGCACAAAAGAAATAATGAAGTAAATTAATACAATGAAATATAAATTAGGAAATAACATATTGAAATTCAATTCCATATAATAAAACTTACCTGAGCCATAAAATAAATCTAGAACCCAATCTCCTTCATTTGAATATATGTCTATAAGATAGTTAATCAATAACTGTGGTTTTTGATAAATGTTAATTATCTCTCCTTTTGCTTCTTTGTCTTCATATATTAGTTTTCTCACAACAGCATCATAAATCAGTATTTGGCTATGACGCTTTCCATCTACCCAATTAAAAATCATAGACATATAGCTATCATCTTTTGCCCAACTATCAATATGGATGAACTCACAATCATTTATAAATAGTTGATCTTCATGGTTAAGAAGATTTGAATTTTGATTGTAACATGAAATAGTAAAAGTTCAATTAACTTGTACATAAATAAATTTTTTAACATTAATCAAATATACATTTTAAACGTCTTACCATGTAAGTTGCATCCTTGAATTTGTTTTCCCCTTGAGGCTTGACAATAACATTGCCAATTGTGTATCTGAATGAAATGTCACAAATCTCCATAATGGTGATGACGTGACTTCTAGAAATCCTGCAACCACTTTACTAAGAACTTGATAAGTATATGGGTCACTTTCATAGTTAATGTTTGGAATATTGAAACCATGGGGAATACCTGCAATAACTAGGGCATAATCCCTTTTAGGTATGAGTTTAGCAATGTCTTCACAGTCGCCTTGTATTACTTGATATTGAATAGTGTCTAGCTCG
Source organism: Pinus tabuliformis (assembly GCA_031772625.1). NCBI lineage: Eukaryota > Viridiplantae > Streptophyta > Pinopsida > Pinales > Pinaceae > Pinus > Pinus tabuliformis. The sequence continues at coordinate 312,157,824 of CM062808.1, read as the reverse complement.
TTCCAAATGAAATGAGTAAGAGTTGGGTCAAGTTCAACATTCTTAATACATTGCTTCTTCAGTCTTTTGATCTTTATTTTTTCAATAAAGGTTCTAAAACTATCTAGTGCTCCATTATCATCATTCTTCATATTTTATAAAATAAACAAATATGTGTAAGTTATAAATTAAAAATAGTACACAGATGAATAAAAATGAATATATAAATCAACATACATTTTTAAATGCAAGATATATATATATATATATATATATTTTAATGTTGATGTAGAACTTGAATCTGGATAGTTGCGTACAACATCATCCCAACTATCTTCATTCAACAATTTAACCATTTGTTCTTGAGTTTTCCTGTAAACTTTGTGACTGCATAGATAAAGTAAAAAAGGTTAATATAATGATATGTATAACAAATACTACCAAGAACAATATGTTATATTTAAAAGAAAATTATAATCTAGAAATAAATAAAAATAATTCAACAAACTTACTTTTGAAATTCCTCAGACATTTCCTCCAATGATAATTCCCCTGACCTCACATGAGATAATATTGCTTTGAAAATTTTTTCATCCTTCACTCCTTGCAATGCTCTCCAAGGTGTCATAGTCTATCTGGAAGCTGTTTCATTTCAAGACTTTATTTACTGTTGCAACATATTAATGGCTTAGACTTTTTGACCTTCTGGTTTTTAATGCCAATGTTCTCCCACATGCTAAAAATCTCATTAATCAACTCCCATATCTCTCCAGTTCTAAATGCCAACTGGAAAATGTTATCAACACCTCTGAATAAATCACTAAATTTGCTGCCTTTTCCACCTTTTGAATTGATTTTCTCTTCAATTGGATAGCCTATTTCCATACAACATTCCTTTCAAAAATCTACAGTAACATTTATCCTATCCCCACCACATTTTTCTTCAAATTCACTATGAATAAATCTAACCCTTTGGATGAAAGTCATAGACATCCTATATAGACATCTTATATTCATTATCTGAATTATGATCCCATGCCACTAACTTTGCTTCTGTATCTGATAAACCAGCATAAATGACACATTTCATTGTTTCAAAACGTGGGTTATTGGGATATTCCTCCATCAATTGTTTTTGAGCTTCTACATAATGGTTCCCCCCAAGCACATAATAATTGTATTCAAAAAAAATTTGACTTATCAAATGCTTCTTTGTTGGGAACTTGAACTGGATCAATAAGAAGCACATAGTTAACCACATGAGCATATGGATTGTACCTCATCAATGTCTTCAAGTTGTGAACATGCAGATGATGTGGCTTTTTGATTTGATATTGACATTGTCCTTCACTTGCCTTATAGATTTGTCTGACATTAAGCTGAAATGTACGACCACCCTGAATTAAGTTTCTCTTTGTCAAATTCTGTCGAATGGCATTCTGTTTTGTTTTGATAATGTCATCCTCTAAATCAGCTCTTGGTGTAATGATTTCTTTGCTTTCTTTTGAAGTTTCACTAGGTTTTTGACTGTTGGTAATGACTACCTCAAAATGTTCAACTTTACTTTTCTTCTTCATAACATTCTCATCATTAACTGTAACAGATTTATTCTTGGGCATTGTTACTTTTGGTCTTTTACGACTCTTCTCAGTTCCAATGTCATCCTCAGTAAGAACAACATATTATTCACTACCAGTTTCAACTTCCTCGTCTTCAAAAGTAACTTGTCTATCCTTGTCTACCCTTGCTAAATTTGAGAGAAACCACCTTACAGAAGTGAACCATCCCCCAGGTTAAAGTGCAATAGAGGCACTTTGGCCTAGAGGAAGCCACTTGGAAAGAGGAGGAAGTCATGTTGCAAGCCTATTCGACATTATTTTCTTAGAAGAACACCAAGGACGGTGTTCCTCATAAGGGGGGAGAGCTATAACACCCTTTTGTTGCATCATATTTACTTTTATTTTTACCAAGTTATGCAGAACTTAGAAACTTTTAAATTCACTTAACATGTTGTTAAAAGAAGTTAAGGCTGGAAAAGCCAAGTATCATGACATTTTGTTTAAAGAAATTAAACAGGGTTAATTAAGGAAAAGACTAAATACAAAATAGTTATAACAACTCCTGGAACAGTTACAAATAGTTGCCACCACTTTTCTCCAAAAGGGAAAAGGAAAGGGCAGCAAGGGGCTGCAGAAATTTTTCCCTGAGCTAGGTTATGATACTAGTGGGAAGGTTTGAATTATGGCAAACAGTCGAGTGGGTATGGGACTTGAGGCTGGACAATAGTCCTGATGCCCAAGATACCCGACTACTTTTATTCCAACTGTTAGGAGCAGGAAGTGCTCGGTGGGGGACCATGGACGTGATTGCCAGGTCCATGGCTAGGTGGTGAGACCTTCCAAAAAGATTATTGATTGCACAGAATAAATAACTCAGGACAGATAAGTACTCAAAGGATTTTAATTATTATTGACAGTTAAATGGTGTAAATGGTGTGTATTAGGAGTAATGGTCTCGTTTTCTCGTCTTTAAGTTAGATACTGATAATTATGGATAACATTTTGTATACCAGTTACATTCATCATAGAGAAGAAAATTGATGCCATAGTCTTTTCTCTAGTTTTACATTATGATTAAATCTAAACCATGTAGTATTATAGTTTTTACAAACCTAACTAATACTTGTTGTATTAAAGAAAAATGTAATGATAGTAGAGTTACAATCCTTGCTTAGACCCTACTAACTATGTATATTATGGAACAAAAACAATTTAAATTATCTGTACAAATAAATACCGATTATCAAGGAAGAAGTAAACAAAGTATTTGTTACTTTCCTAAGCAAGAAAGGCATGAAACCTCAAGGCATAAATTCCTTTCGATTGTGAAACAAGATTGAAACCAGATTGAATATATATATATATATATTTCCAGACTTAACATATATTTACGATTCAATATACATGCCTGACTTATTACTATGCACATAATCAAGATTAGCATACATACAAGACTTTTTACTATGCATGCATCTTTCTATTCACGAACAGGTATCGCCATTGGAAATCATGAGTGAAAACAATATTATATAAACTGAAAATCCCAAGAACTATAACACATAATAAATATTCCTCTGTTTTGAACTCTCAGTTCAATCGTTTCCCTTCATTAAATAAGATACATTCATACTTCCACGAATCTGTTCAGATACCCGGCTTGCCTTGGCCAGGGCCGAAACTTGGCAAGATTGTCCATAAACCCATCAAACATTCAATACAATAAAAAATAAAATAGATGTCACTTTGGGCAACGCATGCATTAAGCAGCATCCATAAACATTTTTCAGTTCGAAAACCATTTGGAAAATTCAGTAAAGTCCAGGCAGTCAAGCTGCGAATCCAAATCAGACACAACCAATCAACATAACCTTAATTCCTAAAACAATTGTGAATTTCAGGTTACGGTGAGGGTTTGGCTGTGCTGAGAGCCAGCAAACCCTCCCACCCCCAAACGTGGAGCTGAACCTAGTGTATCAGACAAGCAGACTGTCGATTTGGGAATTGTAACCAACCTGTCAATAGCAGAGAAATTTAGCTCAGGTATAGGTCCTTCTTGAAGGCTCATTAACTCTGGAGTCAGGGTCGAGCTATTACCTGTAAAACCATCAAGAAAAATCATTAGAGGTAGTCTTAGGAAAGATTAACCTGCAAATAATGCTTAAATAAAACTATGTTAATGATTTTGATACCTGAGAGGAGCGGCGCCATAGTTGGAGCACCACATACCTGAAAACCAGCAACAATTTGTCAACCACAACTACCAGAGGGAAAATGAAAATAAGAGAGGGTGTTCCGGAGTAGAGCAAACTTGGTCTTTGTGGTAGAGGGGTATCTCTATTCGGCCCTCGGGGTCGAGGGAGGAGCCGAGACCTTCCACCTGAACATACCTGCAGCAAATGTTGTGGTCAGTATAACTGAAAATGAGTGAGGATAACTGTGATTTCAAACAAAAGACTGTGTCTGGTTGACTTACCTCATTACTGTTGCCTACCTGAAGGTGATAGCCATTTGCTTCCTGAAGCGAAGGAGGGTACGCAAAGGTAGAGGTAGAAACCCTCATTCCATTGCTTCTTACCCTGCGTGTATCAGAGCTTCACTCTCTCACCAGGCAGAATGAAATGGGATGGAATGGTAAGGTTAGGGTTTACTTCGGGTTAGAGTCCCCATGTCTAAGCCACCTGCATCGACCGGACACAGCATTCAAATCTTTCACCTCTGCATTAATCAAACCCAAGTGGAAGAGTCATCACCCCTACCGAGGTGAGGACAGGTGGAGCGCATCCATGACCTTGGACAGATAGTCGTGCAGTTGAATTGGTGTTATATTTAATTCAATCCTTAATACGCGCCAGTCCATTGTGTCCCTAATGACCCCTTTAACCATTGAATACACTGTGCATTGAATAGGGTAAGATTAAAAGTTAATTATGGTAATTAAGGAGGTTTTTTTTTTATATTCGAGGTGTTACAATATGGTGACAATTAAAGTAAAATTATTATTATAAAATATTATTATTATGTTAATATATAATATAATATTGATAATTATAAAATATATTATTATTATTATTTAAATTATTATAAGAACTCATATACATAATAAAAAATAGATATAGAGGTATAAGCTAGAGAATTACCTTCTCAAGCAATAGATATAGAGTTCTAAGCTAGAGAACTACCTTCTCAAGTAATGTAGACACTGTAATAAGCTAAAGCTAGAGCATTGCCTTTTCAAACAAACTAGACAATGTAATAAATCAATCCATTGACCTATCAAATGCTCACAATCTCATCTTATCAAGCTCAAGATGTAAGTAGTTCATTCATCCGAGCCTGCGGCTCTTTCCCCGTCTCTTTAGATATGTATGAATGCATATACCTTATTATTGCAATGCATATAAGTGAATAAGTTATTATACATATTATCTCCACTTCTTAATTCTAAATAGTCATATGTGTTTTAAACACAAAAGTATTCAATAATCCCATGTAAAAATAGATAGTTGCTCAACTACAACCAACGATACTTTAGAGGAATTAATGGCACAAACAAGAATAATTCTTCTAGCAATTGGAATAATATTATGCGCTATATTTTATCTCATTAATAGCGGAGACAATCACACAAAATAACTCTTAGCCACAATAATAGTTCGCCAAGCCACAATAATAGTTCGTCACGCATCTTTCACAAACAAAACATAAACTATAATAATAAATATATCATTGACCAATCACAAACAATGTTTCTCAAAACAAAGTGAAATGCTAACATGTAAAATAATTGTGAAAATCTTGATTATTATTTTGAAATTTTATATTTAAATTAAACATGATATAATATTTAGAGTTTTTTATATTTCAAATTTTGTGAGCATTTAAAGTTTTAATAAAAATGAACATTATTCATAAAATAACATCAGAAGAATAAACAAGAATGTGAATTTTATTTTAATTCAAAAATATGTTTTATATATTTTCTATTAAATTTTTTATTATAAAAATAAATAATATAAGTCATATTATATTATATTATATATATTAGTTGTGTGCTTACCGTACCATGCTTACCATTTTCCTAAACTAAATCTCTCTAATAAATTACCTGCCATGCTTACAATTTCCCTAAACTAAATCACTGTGATAAAAGGACAACATTTCTTTTCTGCACAAATTCCTGCCTAGGCTACTTGGCTCCCCGTTGACGTGTATTTGTGAGACGAATTTTAAGTGTATGAGTCGAAAGTGCACCGATGCACTCACGGTGAGTCACATGACTGAACCGAGTCCCTGCGTAGAGGTATGTAGATAGGAATAAGTAGTTGGACTCCTAAATCTCAACCTCACTTCGTAAGTGGCAGAGGTATGTAGATAGGAACAAGTAGTTGGACTTTTAAGTGTTAACCTCACTTCGTAAGTGTCATTGGTGCAGTTGGTGCAGTTTTTAATATGAGAAATTGTGATAAGCTTAATAAATTAGCAATTGTATTAGATGTTGTAAAGGGAATGCCGTAAAGCAGTAGCATAGTAAGTAATAGTAGCATTAAATTATTACTCTTCCATGATGACAATGAAAATCATTTAATATATAGTGATTGCTGTATAATCATTTACTATATATAGTGATTGTTGTATATTTTTCTGAATTTCGTTATAAATGTTAATCAATCAAGAGATAGTTACACCCAATATGGAAATTATGATTCCATCATATAATTTTGCATTTATAATCATTTAATATATAGTGGTTGATGTATAATCATTTACTTTATATAGTGATTGTTGTACATTTTTCTGAATTTCATTATAAATGTCAATCAATCAAGAGATAGTTACACCCAATATGGAAATTATGATTCCATCATATAATTTTACATTTATACCTTTTTCCACAGTTGTTTTGCCTTATCATAAAACTTCACTTTAGATGATAGGATTTCATCCTTAAGATCATTAAGCTTAGCATTGAACTTCACTTTAGATGATATGATTTCATCCTTAAGATCATTAAGCTTAGCATCAAACTTCACTTTAGATGATATGATTTCATCCTTAAGATCATTAAGCTTAGCATCGAACTTCACTTTAGATGATATGATTTCATCTTTAAGATTATTAAGCTCAACATGCCAATCACAATCCTTTGAATAAGTTAATCCAAACCAAAGATGAGACAAGAAAACCAAATAGACACCATCTTTTATATAAGCTTTCTTTCCTCATGCAAACTTTTTATAAATTTGGATTTTATATAAGCTTTATTTCCTCTACAAAACTTATGTCTAAAATAAAATATAAATGTCTATATAATTTTATAATATTTACAATCTGCCATTATTCAATATTACACAAAATGAGAAATTATATAAACAACCTCTCCAATTTAAAAATAATTTTAAAATGAAATAAAAAAAAGGTTTAGTTATCTTATCCAACTCAGTGTTGTTTTCTTATATTTGTGAAATATAAATATGAAACATATATGGATGATATACAAATATAAAACATAAATTAATCATAAATTAATGGCATTGAATATGGATAAAATTTGATTGAAATAATTTAATCTTATTTAAATAGTTTGCCATATTTACTTCTATTTAAATCGTTACATGACAATCCTTGCCTTGGATTACTTTTTTAAATATGGAGATGGACAGCGGGGATAATACATAGATAGCCAACGATACTTCTCATGCTATCAGGGACTTGATTATAAAAATATTTTTGCAATATTTTTAGAGTTAGAATGCACTATTTAAAAATTATTTAATGATTTTTTTAAGATAAAAAAACCCTCTTTCACTTACCATACTGGTATAATATATAATTTTAAAAGATAATAATTATCGAAAAATTTAATAAAAAAATATATTATAATTTTCAATTTAATTTAAAAGTAAATACAAATTCAACTCATATATATAATTCAAAATTAAATATAAAATAAAACTATTTTCAATATTATCCAAAATTAAATATAAATGAATTTTCAAATATAATATAATATAATATAGATATGTTAATGTATGAAAAAATTAGAAATTATTATTTTATAATATTTACGAATTAGAATAGTATTTATATTTATAGTTAATTATACAAGTGCATGATGGAAATTGATATATGTTTTATCGAAACTATCATTTTATAATATTTATAAATTGTAATATTGTTTGTATTTATAGTTAAGTATAAAATATAAAAGTGAATTAATTACATATATTTATGATCAAATATAAGTGAATGTTGAAAATTGATATATTTTTAATTTAGTTTAATAAAAATTGTAAATTGAATTAATATGAGTGGTTCATATGGCATAATATTTGTTAAGGTTTTGTAAATGGGGTAGGAAGTTGAGTGGGTTTGACTATGGGAAAAAAATAGTTAAGGTCTCTTGAGCTGGAGGAGTGAGGTGGGTGAACAAATGAAGGGAGATCTAATTAAATAGTTCATATTTGCAATTATGGAACTATTAAATAAGTTATTTGTTTTTGCTACATGTATTATCTTTTTTCAGTTAGAGTTACGTGTATTATCTTTTTTCAGTTAGAGTTGCATTCAACATGCTCAAAATAGTAAAAAACATGTCAATCACAATCCTTTAAATAAGTTAATCCAAACCAAAGATGAAGCAAGGAAACCAAATAAAAACCATCCTTTATATAAGCGTTGTTTCCTCTACTTGTTTTTGTGCAAACTTTTTATAAATTTAGATTTTATATAAGCTTTGTTTCCTCTACAAAACTTGTGTCTAAAATAAAACATACATATTCATATAATTTTATAATATTTACAATCTAACATTATTCAATGAACAATTTATATAAACAAGTTTTCCAATTTAAAAATAATAAATAATAAATAAATTTAGTTAGCTTGATCAAACTCAATTTTTTATATATGTAAAATAGAAACATGAAACATATGTTATTACTTACAAATATAAAACATAAATTAATAGCATTAAATATGGATAAAGTTTAAATGGTCAGCCACATTTACTTCTATTTAAATCGTTACCCGACCATCCTTGCCTTGATTACTCTTTTAAATATAGAGATGAATGGACATTGCCCATAATATATTGATAGCCATAATACATAGATAGCCAACGATATTCAAGCTTCTCATGTTATTAGGCAAGGGACTTGATTATAGAAATATTTTTGCAATATTTTTGGAGTTAAAATGTACCATTTAAAAGTTATTTAATGATTTCCTTTAAAATCAAAATCCTTTTTCTACTCACCAAAAGTGTATAATATAATCTAAAAATTAATAAAAAAAGTGTAATTTAAAATATTTTGTAATTTTCAATTTAATTCAAAAATAAATACAAATTTAACTCATATATATAATTCAAAATTAAATATAAAATAAAACTATTTTCAATATTATATAAATTAAATATAAATGAATTCTCAAATATAATATAATATAGATATATTAATATATAAAGAAATTAGAAATTATTGTTTTATAATATTTATGAATTAGAATAGTATTTATAGTTATAGTTAATTATACAAGTGAATGATGGAAATTGATATATGTTTTATTGAAATTATCATTTTATAAAATTGTTTGTATTCATAGTGAAATATGAAATATAAAAGTGAATTAATTATATATATTTATGATCAAATATATAAGTGAATGTTGAAAATTGATATATTTTTAATTTAGTTTAATAAAAATTGTAGATTGAATTAATATGAGTGGTTCATATGGCATAATATTTATTAAGGTTTTGTAAATGGGGTAGGAGGTTGAGTGGGATTAACTGTGGGAAAAAACAATAGTTAAGGTCTCTTGAGCTAGAGGAGTCTAAGTCTAGGAGGTGGGTGAAGGAGTGAAGGGAGATCTAATTGAATAGTTCAGATTTGTAATTCTGGAACTATTAAATAAGTTATTTGTTTTTGCTACATGTATTATCTTTTTTTTTCCAATTAGAGTTGCATTCAACATGCTCAAAATAGTAAAAATCCTGTCAATCACAATCCTTTGAATAAGTTAATCAAAACCAAAGATGAAGCAAGAAAACCAAATAGACACCATCCTTTATATAAGCTTTATTTCCTCTACTTGTATTTCTCTGCAAAATTTTTATAAATTTGGATTTTATATAAGCTTTGTTTCATCTACAAAACTTGTGTCTAAAATAAAATATAAATGTCCATATAATTTTATAATATTTACAACTTACCATTATTCAATATTATATAAAATGAACAATTTATATAAATAACTTCTCCAATTTAAAAATAATTACATAGATAGCCAGCGATATTCAAGCTTCTCATGCTATCACCGATTTGATTATAGAAATATTCTTGCAATATTTTGAGAATAAATCATTTTGTTATGGTATAGAAATATTTTTGCAATATTTTTAAAAAGAACATGTCAATCACAATCCTTTGAATAAGTTAATTTGGGTTACTTTCCTCTTATTATGCCAGTGGTACAAAGCAACGGTCATATATCGGGGAAATTGCCGCAACAAAAACCTCGGGAGGACAACGTGGCACAACTTGCATAATTTGAATAACTTCATTTGGCTTTGGCTACAGGTTTATGTGAACTGAGTATTAAGGTTCGTGTGAATTGGGCATTAACTGGGCTACAGGTTTGTGTGAATTGGGTATTAACTGGCAAGCGGTGCGGCTTGGGTCTATCAAATAAAGTTCCACCAAAAAAATGAGTGTCGACACCCAGGGCCACTGTGAGATAAAAAAATTTGATCCCCAATATATATTCTCCTCTACATACTAAAAAAAACCGTGACTGCTAAGATAATGTCACAGGAGACATTGAAATACAAAAAAAAAGAACGAATTTTCTAAGCATTTTCCATTGCTCTTCCTCATTGAAATAGTATGCGCAAAAAACGTACAAGCATTAATTAGGTGGTTTTTAGAGTTCTGATGCATAGAACCTGACAGCATTGTCGCATAATATTTTTCCCAACTGTTGCCTAAGAACATGGAGGTCCTCGCTTGGGAAAAACTCCATGGCTAGACATGATAACTAAGTCTCGTCCAAATGCGTGTATAGAGTCGACAAGAACATATGATCCAACATTTCCAAAATATCCCTCTTAGTCTCGACCCTGCACAACCTTCTTGCCCATTGCCTTGATCATGAAATAACAGTCCGTTCCCTTCAGCCTAACAAATAAATGTTGTCAATGTCCCGATTTCCCAGCTTGTGGAACATCCTGAAATTCAAGAGGCCCTTCAGTTCTGAGTCTCCATTCCCAGCAAGCATCATTGTAGACCTTGTGGGGGATTTCTCGACGACTGGGGCCGCTCGTCCTTGCCGTGCAGTTGTCACAACTCCTGTTGCCATCGCTGCTCCAGTTGACATCAGCTGGAGAACTGTGGAGATGTCACAAAATCAATCTGTTGGAGAACTGTGGAGATGTCACAAAATCAATCCGTTGGAGAACTGTGGAGATGTCACAAAATCAATGTGAGGGTATCAAGAAACACTTGTTGCCACCGCTGCTCCAATCACTGAAGAATTGTGGAGATGTCACAAATCAATTCGTTGGAGAACTGTGGAGATGTCACAAAATCAATGTGAGGGTATCAAGAAACGGTTCAAGAAACAATTCAACAAAATGATTTAGTAGTTATTTGATCGGATGGTGTGAAACTTTTCAATGGTATAACATTTCATCTAATGGTCTAGATTGGTACACAGTGGCAGTTGGGGAGTTCTTCCCAGAGGGAAAAGCCTTAGGGCGTAATGATAATAATAATTACTAGCAATATTAACTATGTAACATTAGCTATGTTTATACTACCTATGTAACTAGTTTAGAGATACCAAATGTCTCTATATTCTGACATAAAAATTCCTCGGTATTAACTATTTATTTTTTTATTTATTTTTAAATCTTAGCTCTTCAATTAAAAGGAAAAGAAAAAGAAGGTGAATAAAAGGATGATTCACGTAACAATGCAAGATATTCATCATACTTTGTAGAATTAACTATGTAATTGTATAACAGCAATAATTAATTAGTTGCGAGTGCCCTTGGATCCGAATAAGACGGCTATGTAACCAACCACCAAGCCAAGTTGTGCAAGGATGAAGTGGGGCATGGAGAAACAACCCCTAAGCCAACTATGCCCACAAGGACGAAGGAAGAGATATGTGAGTATTGGAAATTTAACTTGTTGGTTATTAGTTAGGGCTACGCAACCTCCTAGTCGCAACATGTGTTAATTTCTTATGTTCGGTGCTTCTTCCAACAAATTTATTTCTTTGTTCTGTGGCGATTCATAGCAAGACACTCCATTATCCTCTCTCAAGGTACAATCATCCACTGTATTTTTAATGGTTTCTCTTTCCCTGCCATTGTGAGAAATAAGCGTCTCTACTTGACAAAATTTCATATTTTTAACGTGTTTCTTATATGTTCCAGAATTCCTTACAAAAGTTCAAATAACTCTAGTCATACATTGTTTCTATAATTAGATTAGATGAATGCATTCTTGTATAGTTTTTTTTGAATAACATATGTATTCTTAATTTCCAATGACATGTTGCATAAAAAATAAAAATTTTGGTGTGTTGAATACTTGCTATTTTAGAGAAAACCAAAATGAAGAAATTTTTAGGAAAGAAATTGAGATAATGACCATGTAACCAAGATTTATGACCCCATGAATATAAATGAAAGGTATGAAGTGTTGGTGAAGGATATCTAGTCTACTCTAGAAATTTGCAAAACTAAAATTATGAATGAAATGTATGAAGCACTCATGAAGGCTATCTAGTCTATTCTAACAATTTGCAAACCTAAAATTATGAATATTATGAATAATATTACTATCTTTCATTAACAATGTTATTATGGATTTTGTTCAAGAATAAATAGAAAGTTCATGTGAGTACCAGCTTAAAGTCTTCTATGATTAACAAAAATGATAACTTTTAACTCAAGGAAAATAGTTTAGATGGGCAAATGCAATTTCTTGTAGGAATATTTAATGATGATCCATTCAACCAACACATTGACCAAGTGCCAATTTGGAGTTGTGAATGCTAGATCAATATTTTTTAAAAGTGATTCCACTTTGTTCTTATTTCAAGTTATCCAAAAAGTGTCCAACCATGGATTCAACTACAAACATGGTTCGATAGTGATAGAGTCTCATTTAGCTCCTTGTATTTTGATAAATTTTGTGGCATCATGCTAAAGAGGCTAACTTTAAAAAGACCCACAATATGTAGCTTTGGAAGGTCCCTCCAAGAAGTTTTATGCAATATAAAACAACAAATTGGGCTCAAATATAACATGTTTTTGTAGCTTTGCTTTGCCTTAATCATTAATAGAAAACAATGCCCTCAGGTTGACAATTTGACTCCATATGCCCAACGTGGATAGGAACTCTTCTTTGAAATTTAGATGAAAACATAGATTTCCATGTCTTTAGGTTTCCATTCATCTTGGTTATTATTCCAATGAAATTTATGTCTAGACTTTCCCAACAGGTAATACACACTGTTTAAATGTTTGTCCCTATATGATATATTTTGTATGAATAATGCTTCGAACTTTGAAGTCTATCTTATATCAACTCAATTAGAAGAATCATATCAGAAAATTTTATGTTGTGACAGAACATTCTACAAATACTCCTGAAAGTTACTAACATGCCAATGTTGCAATCAATAATAATACAAACTGTTCATTTTTCAGATTGGTTGAAGCTAACTCTTCATATTTGCTTCTACAGTCTTATCTTGACAAGATTCTTACTCATAGAAGACAAAACATGCCCACATTGAGACAAAGAAATTATAAGTTGGCTTAGAAGAAATTCTATTTGCTAATATTTCCTCTCTTATCAATTGAGGATGGAAAACAAAATCCTACAAAACACTCATATTCCAACTATAGGATGACATGGTGAAAACTACAATATTGTTGGCCCATATACAATGGCTTCAATTCACTGATTTTTTCTTTTTTTTCCCTTTCATTTTCTATTTTACTTATACAACAGAGAGACAATGTTCTTAATATTTTCTATTCTTTCACAATGTTTCAAATTGTTGAATTGGGTTTGAGTATTAATCGCATCCATGATTTTTTCTCTAGATGTTGCAGGTGACACTTTGATTGTTAATGCTACTCTTTCCTATGCTACTTCCTTATGACAAAAATATTTTTTGATATAGTAGGTGTATTAACTACTACAAAATTAGTGTAATAAGCAGCTGCCAAGGCATTTTCTATTAACATTGATACATTAAAATCATTGATAACAATATCATTGTTGATATATACATTGAAGTATAGCTCATTCAGTGAGGTACTCGCAATATTGCATAAATGCACCTGAATGAAGTACTGGTAGTTTAGATCCATAGTAAAGCACTACGAAACATTAAAATTTTGGTTTGTTACATTACTTGTAGCCATCTCCTTAGCAGTAGCTAATATGGTTTGGAAAGAATTTGGAATTGTAAGCATGGACTATTATGAAGATATTTTCGAGCTTTTAACAAAACTTTATCAGCATTATGTGAATAGTCAGTTGCATATGTACAATGTATCATCAATGGATGATTCTTGCAGACTAAGATACTTAATTTTATTATTGTTGTCATACCACATCTTCTACACTGGACCTTAATTTTATTATTGTTTTCATACCACATCTTCTACATTGGACCTGCATATCCCTTCTTACACAGAATTCTATTTTCATCATGGTTATGGACCATACTTACCTGATTTTCAAGATAAAATGGTTTAAGTGTTGTTGAATGATCTCTACAATATTTTAAACTACATGACATGGGTTAGAGTTACTTATTCATAATCTGTTGGATTAAAACAAGAGCACGGAAGATACCAAGGAGATTAGTGGTAAAGAGCAATGTGATCTTTTGAATAGTTTCAAGGATCATGTGAGTCAACATTCAAAAGAGAAACAGGAAATTTTCTCAAGAAGAGATGTAAGTGATGTTATTCTTGGGATCAATTTCCAGATTGGAGATATGTGCACCTTTTTTCAAGGGTAGATTTTAATTCACATAGAAATTCAAAATTTATTTGCAAAATCATTATAGTGCTTTGCGGACACATGTTTCAAACTATAATTTTTTTCTTTATACTGATTAAGGTTTATCTATAGTAGGAGGAAGTTATCCAGAAGAAATATGGAGGAATTATACCAAAATGGCCTCTAATTTTGAAGGTAGAAAATCACAATCTATTTCTTTATTTACGAGGAATTCATGTTGGAATAATCAAACAACGTCTTTAACTTCAACATAGGGCTCATGATTTGTAAGGCTAAAGAAATAAATATTGTTGTAAGATTTCATTGTAGCATGGTCCTTACCTTTTTTTGATATCTTTTTGTCTTTCAACAGTTGTCAAAGAAGCATTAATTACTTCTATGGCGTTTCCTTTGCAACATATGGTGAAATTGCGATTGCACCAAATGGTACAAAGAAAACACCGTAAGGCATTAGCATAGAAGAAAGAAGTTATTACTGGTCATTGTAGCTTAACTTATGTGAATAACATACTTGAAATGATTTATTGATTGTTGCCAGATGCTTGTCCTTTGCTAGTGGTGAGTTTGGATAACACTATTGTGAGAAAGTTCATTTGTTCTAAAACCATCTGCAACAAAATAGAGTACTCATAGCAAAAAATATAAAGTTATAAAAATAATATTATTATATAATATAATATTACTATTGATAATTATAAAATATATCTTTTATAATAATTATTCATAACAATATGGTCGCAGCCTGGTGTGCCTACCGCTGAGAAGAATTCACACAAAAAACATATATTTTAACAGAGATGAAGCATCAAGTTGAGATTGGAGAGGAACATGGTATGATTCTCAGTGGAAATGCTTGGAACCACTCTTGAAGCACTGAACATCTTTATTTTTACTTGGCCTTTGGCCATCATCGCAACTTGGTGTGCCTTTTTTTTGTTTTTTGTTTTTTGTTTTTGTTTTTGTGTTTTTTTGTTTTTTGTTTTGCTTTTTGTTTTTGTTTTCGTTTTTGTTTTTGTTTTTGTATTTTTTTTGTTTTTTAGTATGAAAAAAGCTGCATATTAGATAATAAGAAACTGATGGATCATATACATCAATTGTCTTCCATAATGTACACTTTAGTATTCCAGATTTCCAAATAGCTTGAAACAGTCAATCCCCTCAAAACTGCACAAAAACCTAGAAATAATCTTGTTGCTTAAGAAAAGAGACTTAAGCAAAAATATCATCCTAGAAATGTTTGTTCCTTTTAAATCATCATCAAAACTAACAAAGAAACAGAAAAATATAGCATCCATATTTACAGTTCCAATAATCTACACATACAAGTATGGAAATAACAGTTTTGTCAAAAAGCAAAATAGAGCGGGAATTGCTGATGTAAAAACTTATCCGGGGAAAGAAAAAACCACAGATTGTGGTTGTTGCGCCTCCATGTAAATTACCATCTGAACCTTACCCATTTTACCTAGAAGGCCCTTCTTTGAGAGCAAATCCGTTGTCTGGTTATATTCTCTTCCTATGTAATTAATAGGAGGGCGTCCAATCTTTGTCCAGAGACAATCAATTATCCTTAACCATCCCAGAAGGGAGGCCTGATTTATGTTGGCATTTCTCTTAACATGATCCACAATAATCTTGGAGTCACTATAAATATGGATCTCTGGGATATTTAAAAAACTTATAAGCCAAATGATACCCCAAAGTGCCATTGCCTCAGCCTTGTTGTTGGTGCCTGTCCCTGCATTCCAGTATGCCTTGTACTGCAAATCAGGTGACATAACCAACCATATACCACATCCAAAAATTTGGTTTTGTGAAGCCCCATCAAAGAAGGTGATCAGATAAACAATAGGAGGAGCAAAACTCTTTTTCTGCTTCTGTTTATGGTGAATCTCCTTTCCTGGATAAAGTGCCATTAATGAAATGATCTTTTCATATATAACTCCAAAATCTTCAAACAATTCTCAAAAATACATTTGTTCCTCCATTTCCATATAGTCCAAAAAACAAATAGAGGAATGTTCCTCCATGCCAATTTTTGCTTGAGCCACCATCTCAAACAATCTGCAACATTTTGAAATTAAAGGCGAGGAAAATCATAATAAGCAACAAGTTTAAACCATACCTTGGAAACATGTTGACATGACAGAAATAGATGTAGAAGAATTCACAAAAAAACATATATATGAACATATGATCAAAGCGGTAGTATTAATCTCTACTTATTTTTTGAAATGTAATTTTTTTTAATATATTTTTTTTAATTATTGAATAAATTTATATTAACCTATTTTATTATAATAATTTTTTATTTAAAATAATATTTTTTAAATATCATAAAATTTTCAATTTAATTTATTAAATTATTATTTTTCAATATTTTATTTAATTGTTAAATTATCATAGAAATTGATATATTTATTTTTCTTTTATATTTAAAAAACTAATTTATATTGGTAAAAACTTTTTATATATAATTATTTTTTCTAATTTTCTTCTAGATTTACGAAAACAATTTATATATATATATATATATATATATATATATATATATATTTATATTTTAAAACATAACATATATATATACACACTCACCCATTTATTATCATAATTTCATATTATCTTTATTTTAGATGTACATGCCAGAGAAGGAGAGATATGATGTATGATAATCACTAATCTTCATTGCCATAGAATTTAATTTATTTGATTTTTAAAATTATTTATTTTATATTTTTATAATAATTTTTTCCCTTGCATTATTATAATTTTAATGAATTATAATATTAAAAGTATTTATATTAAAAGAAATATGATAAAATTGCAACATAATTTATATATTATTTATATTGATTTTATTTTTGTCTTTTTTATATGTATTATTATTTGCACTTTTGGAAGATATTATTAAGCTAGAAAATCAAATAACTCATTAAAAAATCATAAAAGATCTTGAAAGTAGGGCCTTTAATAGTGGATATCAAAACATCAAGATAAATAGGTGTAGTCTCATGAATGGGTTTTAGGTGCAGGTCAAGAGCTCGATTCATCTCCTCTAATGGGTTTTAGGTGTAGGTCAAGACCTCAATTCATCTCCTCTAAAGGGTTTTAGATGCAAGTCAAGACCTCAATTCAACTTTAAGAGTGGCTTGGCACAATCTTTACCCTTTTCTAAACATGCGTCACAACCATGATTCTTTTCCAAATATACCTGACGACTAGGATTCACATGTATCAGTGAATGGAACATTGACAGAGAATTCACTTCCACAGTGTTCTAAATGACACCATATTCTCTTTTAATTCCACCCATTTGCTCTTTTAATTCCACAGATTGTACTAAATGTGACAGAAGGAAGAAGAAGAGGAATTGGAGCATTACTTTGCCTTCGGTGGTAGAAATCAAAAATAAAGGAGTGACATTCATTGTAGAAGTTAAGGTTCTCAACAAAATTCCACATTAAGAGTTGCACCCAGTATGGAAATGGAGATGTCATCATATGGTTTTATTTTTTTAACTCATCTACCTCTAATTAAGATTAACCTTAACCATTGTAACCATTTTCCTAAACAATTTAAACATTTACGTACCTAATAGACAACTTGATTAACAATTAAAGCTCGAGACTAATCATTTTTACCACGAAATTTTAATAATATATAATCTAAATGTTATACTATGCCTCAATTTTTGTTTAATATTTTTATTGATTTTGAAAAATAACAAGTATTGTATCATAGTCTAGTTAGAAGAAATATAATGAATACTCAAATATAATATGATTAGTAAAGTAAAAAATATTTAAATTATATGAATAATCATCAATTAAGTGTTAAATATATTCATGCTATTTATAACTCGCATCTAGAGATGTTGTAAAGGAAACCCCATAAGGCATAAATTCAAGAAGAATAGTAACATATAAAAAATCATTGAAAATAAAAATTAGTAAACAAAATGTCATTCAAAGCTAGAAGATAAAGAGAAATCACTTACATTATGCCAAATTGAGATATTTTATAAGCTTTCCAACATAGATTTCCTCTTAATCTTTAAATATGGTCATTCATGGTGTAGAGTCAATGTTGTTTTAGATTTTAATGATTAAAACACTGTAATCATAATTCTATAAATTTATTGCAAAAATATTCTATTAATTGTAATAATAATTTTTTAAATTTATTGCATAAATATTCTATTTATTATTATAGAGTAATTTGAGATATTTGATATTTTGGAAAGTGAAAATCATTTACTATATATAGTGATGGTTTTAGTTTTTTTTAATAAATTTCATTATAAATTTCAATCAATCAAGAGATTGTTACACCCAATATGGAAATGAAGATTCCAATTGTATGATTGCACATTTATACCCTTGGTGAACACAGAGAATTGTACCCAAGATGGAAATGATATATTGTTTGATATTTTGGAAAATGAAATCATTAATTGTATTATATATAGTGATTGTTGCACATTTTCTGAATTTCATTATAAATGCCAATCAATCAATTGATAGTTACACCCAATATGGAAATGAAGATTCTAATATGATTTTGCATGTATACCTTTTCTTCCACCTTGAGTGTTGCACCCAATGTTCAAATCTATTGTGTAAAGTAATGATACATATAATGTATAATCAATTTTGATTTTACCAAACAAATTTATATAAGGGGTGCTTAATGGAAGTTAACATTGTTGAATGACTTTGGACTATAAATAGACATAGTCATATGAAGTTGGAAATACACATTGATTTATGATCTAAGCACTTAGAGTTGAGTAGTCAAAATTATATATCTAGATTCTTCTAGTTTGATTTAAAGATGAGTATTGTGTCTTTTTAATGGTTGGTTTGCCTCTTAATATTCTACTTGCTTTTCATTATGAGTATTGTGTTTCATTTGTTATGTAATTGATTATGGTCATGGTAATAAATTGAATGGTATATTGACGTTTTTAATTTACCACTGTTATATGTTGTTACAATCACTTTTACCTAAATTCTTATCTAATCATTAGTAATATTTTAAAATAATTTAATCTTCCAATGGTAAATAGCAATTGTAGATAGAATAGTAAATGAAAAGAACAACAAGAGACATGAATTCATACCAAACAATAGATTTTATAATTTTTATATGAATATTTCTTTGTCTTTCTCTTAGAATTTGTATTTTAAGTGTCATCTATATTTATTAATAGCAATTTAAATTTGAATACTTTCAAATTTGTTTGGTTCAATTTGGAATTATAATTATTTTTGAAATAAAGTTTTAGGTAAATACAATATATATGATTGAATTATTTTTATTTGAATTTAGAATTCCAAATTTAATTATAATTTTAGTTTTATTATAAAATTTAAATTTAATTTCATCAAATATTGAAAAATTTAAAGTAATATAAATAGTTTGCAATGTAGAGGTTGATAAAGTATTAAAGTCCATCTTTACAAATCTCATGAAATATTTCAAAGAAGTGTTTTTCTTTAAATTGATTCAACAATTTTGAAGGAAACTTTATTTTTATAGGGAATGCTTTGAAAGGAAAATTAGAACCAAGGAGCATGAGCTAACTAATTAGTATCTTTTTTGAAGGATGTTCTATGTTAAAACTTTATTAGTTAAAGGTGAACTCATGAAGATTTTTATTTGGAAATGCATTTGAATTTCCAAAGAAACTTTAGTCACTTGTTCGTGGGTTGTGGATATCATCAATTGGAAAGGCTTTGGTATCCTAGTCTAGGATCATAGTCCTTTCTAAGATTCAATGACTAAATGTTTCCATCTTCATTATTCAAATTTACCATACTTATGGTAGATTATGGTAATTTTATATTTTCAACATCCTTGAGTTCAAAAGATTCATATTTTGGCTTCAACTTGATCTTCTTATAATTTATCCAAAATTATTCCATGTTGGTCACTATGATCCAGTCCACATACTAATAAAAAACATAATGATACAAATATTTGCTAGAGTTTGCATTGGGGGAACAATTTAAATGGATTTGAATGAAACCCAACAAAGCTATATCAATTACAATAAATCTTGAATCCAAATAAAGTTGGCATATACAAATAGGGTGTGGATAAATTCAAACCATTCAAGTAGGAAAATACTTCAAACACAAGTGTTTCAAGTGCAAATACAAATGGATGTTTAACCAAAAGACCAAATCAGGTTTTCTAGTCAATAATTTTATGGATAGAAATATTTGTTATCTCTACAATGCATTAGACTTTGGCAACTACTAAATAACCAAAATGAAAGAACCTTACATTACAGATATTATTGTCATGTCAACGATGCAATTCCTAAGACCCCGTCTTTAACTAAGATCCAAAATTCTACTTACAGCCTTTGGCAACATCTGGTGACACTAATCATGGAAGAGTAACAATTTAATGCTACTAGTAACATTTTAATGCTACTCTTTCCTATGCTATGAGTAACAACTTAATGCTACTCTTTCCTATGCTTACTGTAATCATGGAAGAGTAACAATTTAATTCTACTGGTAACAATTTAATGCTACTCTTTCCTATACTTATGAGGTTTCATTTGCAACATCTAGTGCAATTGCTAGTTTATGGTTATTTGGACATATGGTGTTAGTAATCCATAGTGTTGGTATGTAATATCATAACAAAACCTATTCATAGCTTAAAAATCTTGCTATATATTTTTAAAATATAGATATTATTATTATTTTTTTAATTTTTTAACTTTTTAATTTTTAATTTTTATTTTTTAATTTTTTTTAATTTTTTAATTTATTTTTATTCTTATTTTTATTTTTTTATTTATTATTATTATTTATTATTTTATTTTTTTTTTTTTTATTTTTTATTTATTTTTATTTTTTATTTATTTTATTTTATTTATTTATTTTTATTTTTTATTTTTTATTTATTTATTTTTTTCCCGAATTTGTCTGTACTCTTATATTGATACAAAACTATTTTTACAAAGAGGCAGTGGCCTCGAGAAGTCTAGCCCAGAGATGCGGCATGCTCACATTACATAGCTGAACACTGACCAAAAAGACTTGCTGAAGACTGACCAAGAGAGCTTCTAGGACCAGGACCATGATTAGTTCATAGAAACAGAATACGCCAATATCGAAGCTGAAGACTGACCAGAGGTAATTCAAAGACCAAAACAGGTTGACTAGGCCCATACAAATAAACAGGGAAGCGCTGCCCAATTCAAAACTGAAATCTGACCCATTAAACAACTGTAATCGTAACTGAGACCCAAAGACATAGTCAGAAGAATGTTGCTCACACAGGGGAAACCGACAATTTAACTTTAGAAAAAAGGTTTGAGCATGAGAACTGTAGAGCATATAATGACTATAAAACAAGAGGGAATTGAGCACCTTCGAGCAATAGAGAATCAAAAACCATTGAACGCAGACCTGATTAAGCTTCATGAGAGGTGGAAGGAGACTCTTCAATGATGCGACACCCATATTTGTAGGGATCTTCATCCTTAGAGGGATGGCCCTCTTTGCCTGAAGAACCGCAACCAGTAGGGATGATCGAACCAGCTTGAATGTTCATGTCCTGGGTTGCAGTGCCACCAGGATCCTTACTCTGCTTGTTGTCAATCTGAGAAGTGCCATGCTTATCTTCCACCCTCGTCTCTAGAGTCACCCCTGGTGTCACAGCAACCAGACCAGAAGTATCCTCTCGAAGCTCAATGGTGACTAAAGCTATGAAGGAGAAATTATTGAGTGTACAGGGGAACTGAAAACGAGCGGTGTGAGATTGAGAATTATGAGAGCGCGTTGCTGAATTATGTTGCCCTCAACCCCATCCATGACCACTCCTGGTAACGGGATAGCGGTCAAAGCAGAAGTCCGAGGAATAAGACGAGGAGTCTGAAGTAGAGGAGGAGGGCTAGTGGATAACTCGCCCATGGGAACTTCCCCTCCTACAGCGCATTCTCTGGTGCAATCTAGGCATAATGAAAAGAGCAGGAGGTGCTGAACAGGCAACAGTACTGTGAAGGCAGGGGGGACTGAAAGGGGCCTAGCTTCAGCTCGCAGAGGAGCACTGGGAAAGACTGAGGACGAGCGACAACTGAATTTGCAGAATGGGCTTTGTGAAACATGAAATCCCGGCGATAAATCAACACAGCATTCCAGAGCACAACGTTTCCCTGGGCTGGTCCGAGAGCGAGGCTCTACGGCAGCAAGGGAACAACACGAGCGCAGGGGAGGAGCATGAATGAATTCTTGGAGGGGCGCCATGACAGATGAACTTGCAGGCTGGTGTGGAGGGACGAGCTGCATTAACGCAGCATTGAAGATGTTAGCAGAAGACTTAAAGACTGGCATCACGCGAGGCTGGATGGCGGTGGTAATAAGCCACGCGCCAACCCACCAAGCCGCCCACGTACAAAACGCAATGTTACACACCCGCATCCGGGAGAGATAGATCTTGTTGCACTAGAAGAGTGCAGTCTTGTTTGAGTTGTGCATCATTAGAACTACTCAGTGGACCAGAGAAGAATGGGAGTTGCTGATCGACGCCTTGATTAGCCAGTCTGTCTACTACCTTGTTAGCTGTACGCCAAATGTGCTTGAAGGTAATGCTGCGGGATGCCCTGAGCCATTCTTCAATTTGTTCCAATCTGCTTAGAAGCCGCCAGCTTGAAGCGATCTTTGCTGCTGAGGTGCCTGAGTGAATCCGAATAGCTGCCTCTATTAAGATTTGAGAATCCCCTTCTACCTCTAGAGGGAAAAAATTTTCTATTTCTGCTATACAAATGCCCTTCCATAAGCCTTCAAGTTCGGCAGCGTTGTTGGTGTCTCTTCCAAGAGAACCATGATATATGTGCAGAGCAGAGCCTACAACATCTCTGAAAATACCACCGTAACCAGCCAGCCCAGGATTGCCCTTAGCAGCTCCGTCGAAGTTCAGTTTGTAAGAGTGGGTGGCAGGAGGAGACCAGAATTGGGGAGAATCAGTATGGATGGAGGAGCTGGGCTTGACTTGAGCTAAAAATGTGAGGTCCAGGTTCCAATTTTTCAGAATGAGGCATTCCTGGGGTGAAGCTGGCAAATCCGAGTCTTGCTAGTGTCTTAGAGCTAGAGTTTCTTGAAGGTTTTGTTTGAGAAGTAGCCACAGGGTGTCAAGGGGCATACTGTGATTTTTAAAGATCCTGTTATTTCTCTCCTTCTAGATGATCCAATAGACAAAGCCCGGTAAGAGGTTCCAGAGGGAATTGAGTAGTAGACTTTGGAAAGGATGCCGAGGCCAATTCCTGATGGTGTTTAAAATATCTCCCACACGTCTGCCTATTCTTCTGTTGCACTGTGCAGTTCTCTCCCAAAGTTGTGCTACTAATGGGTAGGTGTCCAAGAGATGAAAGATGGTCTCTGTGTGAAGATTGCAATTGGGACATCTGGAAGGCCCACTAAATCCTCGCTTTTGTAGGTTGTCCCAAGTGACGATCCACTGTTTGCTTAGTAGCCAAAGGAAAGTAGAGACCTTAGGCCAGATTCTTGGTTGCCAAACCTGATCCCATAGCTGATCCTTTATTATCTACGTGGGTTGATAGAGAAGTTGGTATGCTTCCTTGGTAGTGAACATACCTTTAGGTGTATATCCCCATCGCACTTTGTCCTTCTGATCAGAGAGTTTAATTTTCCTGAGTTTGAGCTCTTGATCGATCTCTTCATAAGTTTCCTCCTGCTAATTAGCCTGCCAGGTGCCAGCTGATCTCCAAAGTTGAAAACCTTGAGGGGATTGCTGCTGCCAAAACTGATGGACATGGATTTGATCATTGTGCTGCATAGTAGCTTGCCACTTGGGTTTGTGGAAGAGAGAGGCGAGTTTGGGAAGTTGTTGCCAAGAGTCCTCCCAAAATCTTGTTGTGGTACCCGAATGGATTTCCCAGAAGCTGTGCGCTTGAATAAAGGCACTATGTTGCTTGGCTGCATTCCAAATCAATGAGGCAGGGATGGTCGTGTTGATGCACATGAGATCCTCCAGTGGATTTCCTGGAGCATATCTGGCCTGCCAGAGACGTTCCCAAGGAGTATGCGGTTTGGAGATCCAGTTCCACCATATGCAGGCGCCCACGGTGTTATTGCTGTCGAGGGGATCCCTTAGACCAAGCCCACCAGCTGACTTCGGAAGACAAACCTCAGTCCATTTGACAAGAGCCCATTTTCTGTTGAGGCCTAAGGAACCCCAAAGAAAGTTTCTTTGAAGATTGTGAATTTTTTTAAGAACCCATTTAGGGGCTACCGATATAGAAAATAAGTACAGAGGCATGGCTTGGAGAACGGATTTGATTAGGATAAGCCTGCTAGCAACGTTGAGCGAGCGATAGGTCCAAGAAGAGAGCCTGGTTTCTAAATTGTCAAGGAGGGATCTCCAGGAAGCATGTTTGATGGCTGAGTCAAACAGGGGAGCTCCAAGATATTTCGAAGGAAGCACAGCTATCGGGAAGCCCAAAATCCTGGCTATATTTCTCTAAGTGAGAATGGGAGTGTGGAAGAAGAAGAGCTAGGATTTGGAAGCATTGATGGTGGTGCCAGAAGCTTCTGAGAAGAGATTGAGTAGGGACTTGAAGGCAGAGGCCTCTTGAACTGACAGATGGCCGAAAAGCATATTGTCATCGACAAACTGTTGGTGAGAGATGGGGGGTTGACCATGAAGAGAAATGCCCTTTAAGAAGTTTGAAGAGATAGCAGAATTAAGAAGGCGACTAAGGCCTTCGGCCATGAGAAAAAAAAGGAACGGGGAGAGAGGGTTGCCTTGACGAATACCCGGGAGGGACAAAAGGGCGAGGAAGGAGAACCATTAAGAAGGATGGAGAAACAGGGGGAGGAGATAAGATTCATAAGCCAACGTGTCCAAGTAGCACAGAAGCCAAATGCTAACAACATTTGATTAATATAGGTCCAACTGAGTTTATCGAAAGCTTTAGAAAGATCTAACTTGAGAATCATACCTGGCTTTTTTAAAATCTTAAGTGAATGGATCACTTCATGTGAGAGAATGATACTGTCCAGAATCCGGCGCCCCTCTACATAGCCTGTTTGCTTTGGCGAAATGAGGAGAGGGAGAAGAGGTTTGAGCCTATTCGCCAGGAATTTAGATATGAGTTTGTAGATTACATTGCAGAGTGAAATGGGCCTATATTTATCAGGTGTATTGGATTCTTCCACTTTAGGTACTAGCACTATGAAGGTCGTGTTAAGGGAAGGAAGGATCCAATGCATCGATCGCGATTCTTCCACGAGCTCCCAGACCTCTGTTTTGATATGCTCCCAGAAAGCATGAAAGAAATTGGCTGTGAAGCCATCGAGGCTAGGCGCTTTGCCATCCTTAAGTTGGGCCATAGCGTCCTCCACTTCTTGCATAGAGATAGGCTGGAGAAGCATATTGTTGTGGTCCGCTGTAATGATTTTTGGAATATGCTGCGTAATAGATCGAATGGCCTGATTTCTGCAGCCCGGAGGCTCCCAAAGAATGTCCTGAAAGTACTCTTTGAATTCTTGTTCCACTTCTTCATGCACCTCCAGTCGCTCCCCTTGCCGATTATTAATGAAGGCGATGTTATTGTGCATTCTCCTTTGAATAGTAGACCTGTGAAAAAATTTGGTATTTTTCTCCCCATCCTTAAGCCATCTGACCCTGGATTTTTGACGCCACAGGGTCTCTTCTTGTTGCCTTCGTGCTTCAATCTTGGTCAAGAGGGCCTTCTCCTGTTGCGCATAGTCTTTCGTTCTTCCCTCAGAGATAATACATTGTTGCAATGTATTCATTTGCTGCTCCAGCGCTTTCTGATGGTCAAAAATGTTACCAAACTGAGTGCGATTCCATGATTTGAGAGCTTGTTTGAGGTGTTTTAACTTTTGTTGAAACTGGAACATCTTGGCTCCTTCAGGGGGAGTGAAGGATTTCCAGGCATCGTTAACTACTTCTTTGAAGTTAGGATGTGAAAACCAAAATGATTCGAAGCGAAAAGGTCTATTACACCTAGAGCCTAGACGCGACCACTGTAGCATTATGGGCCAATGATCAGAGCCCACTTGAGGCATGATAGAGGCATGAAAGTCCCCACCCAGGTGAATGGCATTATTCGACATAAGGAATCGATCCTGCTGTGGTCCCCTTCTTTTATTGGTCCATGTATACATACCATTAGAAGTCTGTAGGTCCATTAACTGATTTCTATGGATGAAGTCTTTGAAGCCGATGCTGTCTCCTTCCAGCCTCGATCTTCCTTCTGATTTTTCCTCCAAAGTTGTGATGATGTTGAAGTCACCACCGCAAATCCAAAGGGGAAAGCTCCTGACAGAGTTGAGAGCTATGAGAGTGTCTAGCAGATCCAACTTCTTTTGTAAATCTTGTGGGAAAAACACATTAGAGAGATGACCATGGATATTGGTCCTGATTAGGTGGAAAGTTGTATGAATAAAGTAGTGTGAGGCGTGAAAATCATGAAGGGAGAGAACTTGAGGGTTCCAAATGATTGCTAGCCCTCCTGAAGCCTCTGAAGCATCCACTGAGACTGAACGACATCTAGACCAGGCTTTATTTAGGATCTTTTCCAGTGCAGTGCTATTGCATTTTGTTTCTTGTAGATAGACTAATGAAGGCTTATCTTGCTGGATCATGTTTTTTAACATTCTGTGTTTTGCAGGGCTGTTAAGCCCTTTCACGTTCCATGAGATGAGCTTCATGAGGAACAGTGGGGAAGAGATTTGAAAAGCTTGGTTAGCTTGGGGAATCTACCAGATTCCACCAGCATTTCTCCAATAATAATGGTCCTCTGCAGATCTGTTTTATGCCCACATTTCTTCGATTCTTTTAGTATTTTTTTTCCATCCCAAGGACTGTCTACCTGAATACCAAGACATTTGTTATGCTGTGTTCTGGCTAAAACTACTTCAAGACTTTCAATTTGCCGAGAGGGTATAGCACTGAATTCTTTCTGTCGACACGTTGTTTCCAGGTTGAGAATGTCCAAACTCCCAGATCTATACTCTTTGGTTCCTCATCCATGTGTATCGGTATGTTCTGTTCTTCCTTGTTTGGCTTTTGATGGATACTGAGAGCTAGAGCTGCATCTATCTCCATGTTGGATGTTTGAAGGGCTGTATCTTGATCTTTATTATCAGAGGAGGTAGAGGCGGGGATGATGGTGAGATCAGAGGCTGAGAGTGGAGCTGAAGATTTTGGAAGAGGGGGGGAAGAAGTAGGAGGTGGATTTGAAGAAGAAGGGATAGAAAGGTGATCCTCCAAGTTATTTTGAGAGGTCAGGATTTCGAAGCTGTTTCGTATTTCAGGTTTCTTGAGATTATCTGGGGCGACTGGAGATTTCTTGGCATGCTTTCTTCGACTGGTGACTTTTGTGAATCCCTCAACATCTTTGCTAGTCTCAGTGACAGGGGCTTTAGACTGAAGATTCAGTGGGCAATCCCTGAATAGGTGGCCATGTTCATGGCATTTCCTGCAATGAAATGGAACATGCTCATAGTCTATTGTTTGAACCCATTCAAAATCGTCATGAAATAGACTTACCGAGTCCGTGAGTGCTTTGGCCAGATGCATGTGTACACAGATCCTGGCATAGGAGGTGTATCTTCGGTGTTTAGTTTCCTCAGCGACTTTGATAAAAACCCCCAGGCCATTGCCTATGTCCTTTAAGGTCTCCTCGTCCTAGTATTCCAGGGGAAGAGAGTACATACAGATCCATACTAGAGCCCAGTTGAAATCTTATTTGTCTGGATTGAATCTCTCTATCCAGTCACGAAGGTACAGGCCTGCAGAGTTGAAGAAGTACGAGCCTCCCTCAAAGATACGAGTTTTGTCCTCCAGACAGTTGAAAATAGCAGTGAAGAAGCCTTTGGGACCAAGCTGCAGGGTAACTTGTCCTTTAGGCTTCCATTTGGAAGCAATCCATCCTTGCAAGGCATTTTCAATAGGCTAGAGTTCGAAGAACTTGCCTATGAGGGCATGATCCTTCATATATTGGATTTGGCCATTGATTTGGTGACTGGGGAGATCTATTTTGGTTCTTTCTGAAGTCTTGGGGATGCATGTAGCAAAGGACGCCTTTGGCAGTGACGTCGAGGCATTCTGGTCTATGCCTTTGTCTTTAGCGAACACGGAGCCTGCAGCAGTGTGGCCAACATTGTCGATAGTGGGATCGATAACACGAGCGGCCAGTGAGGTGGAGCTGGGACTGGAAATTGTGTCTGCACTTGCAGAGTTGTCAGAAGAGGAACCGTTGGGGGGAGGGGGGGCCGTGCCCACCCCTTCGGAGGGCAGATTCATGGAGAAAGAGTCAGCAGAGAAGCCCGAGGCGCCGAGCTTCGATACAGTGTGCACAGAGGATTAAGGCATTAGAGTTTGCGCAGGAACCCTAGCAGAACTAGATTCTTTATTCAAAAGGTAGTGGGCTTGGCTCGGTTTAGACTAACTACTTGCTCGGGATCGAACACAAAACTAGTCCGTCATGACGAGGCCGACTTTACCAATACGCCACCTCCACGACCTTAAAATATAGATATTATTAACTCATATGTTAATTTTTTTATAATGAATAATAATAATTTAAAATAAATTAAAAATTGATTAAAAAAAAAAGCTATTTTGAAAATATAAAATGTATCATAAAATAAATTTTTTTCCTTTAACATGTATTAGTATTTACTAACCATTTAATTTATATAACTAGATCAATCATAATCTCATTTAAAAAATACCAATTCATAGTACATTTAAACCATTTTATATTATTCTACATATAGTTATACTTCAATTTAAAAGAAAAATATATATTAAATAATTACAATCTTAAAATATTCATCTCTTTACTTATTTAAACCACTATTCTTATAATATTCTCAATATTTATCATAATTTCATTTAAAAAATAACACATCTCAATTACTATAATCTTATAATATTCATTCTCTTTACCAATACCATTATACCAAACAGGTCAATTATTATAACCTTATAATATTCATTCTCTTTACCAATACCATTATACCAAACATCTAGACCATTATAATCTTATAATATTCATCTATTTTATCTTGCTATTTTGCCATCATAATCTCATTAAAAAAGCTAGTTGAGAAAACATTTAAACCACTATGCTCATATAATATCCGTCCCCTTTTCTCCTGTCATCGTACCATGGTAGTCTCATAAAATAAATTTCCGATCTATTTCCTTTACTCATACCATTTGCTTTGCAGTCCAATTAACTGCATGGTCGTTGCCATGCAGTTTTCATTGATATCAAAATCTTTCAACCAACGAAATCTTTCACAAGTTTGATATCTTTCATAAAACTTGTGAGATTCATAATTTCTTTTATGATTAGAGATTTTGATTTTGTATTAGAAAATTAAGATATTATCTTATATTCTATATTAATAAATGGAATTTTTAATATTAATTTTCTTGCATGCTTAAATTTATTTGCTTATCATTATTGAATTGGTTTATTTTTCATATTTACTTAACATATATTAAAATTATTTTTTTAATTAATATAATTAAATCTATCTAATAATTTATTTTTTTGTGTGGTCTAGATTTGTTAAATATTTTTAATGGTTCAATGCAGAGAATGAATTAAAAGAATTTGATTTACAACATTTTCTTAGCTATTTTTTTCACTTATTTATTTTAATTTAGCTATATTTAAACCAAATAACATGAATTAGTTATCATATAACCCTTGTTTTTGTTTTTGGTTTTTGTTTTTTTAAGTTGAAATTTCTGTGAGTTAGATCAATTGGTCAAATATTTATTACCTAAGCATGGGTCAATTTTCCTCCATGCCTTTTAAGTTAAGATCTACATAATCTACCACTAACCATTTTAATAAACATAATAAACTACATTAAAAAAAATAAAAATAAAAACCAACTCCAATTAAAAAAAACATTTAAAGTACTATAACCTAGTATACCATTCACCCACTTTAACCAACAATTAAAAGAAACTTTTAAACTACTATAACCTAATATAGCATTCACCCACTTTACTCGTACGTTCAACCCATTACTAATTGGATTATTCATCCTCCTGTCACGCTCGCCACTGAACGCTGTCATTTGCTTTGCAGTTGAGACTGGCTGGTATTGATGAAGAGTGTATGGTTAAATATTAAACATTTAGAGAGTCGCTGCTGTGCAGTTTTCATTCCTATCAAAATCATCTCGCTGTTCAATAAAGGCAATCTTTTACAGATTTGACCTGTTTTTAAAGTGCATTAATCTCCTTTTTCAATTAGAATTTTTAATTTTGTATTAGAATTAAATTATTATTCTAATTATTAAAGAGTTTTTTAATCAATTTTCAAATAACAAATAGCATGTAACATAGATTCAGGATCCTCTCACTGATTGCAGTCCAGATGATGGTACATAGTTTCACTGACTACGTACAAATTTGTGATTGTAAAAATGTTTTTGAGTTTTTAATTTGCTCTTCTTGTCACTGGGATGGACACTCGCCACTAATAATTGGCTGTTAAAGGATTGAATTTGAAGTTTGGACTATCATGGTTGTCCTATCAATCCAATATTGACTGAACAATTTAGCGAACAAAATTCTCCCCTCAACCTTAAAAATAAAGGTTGAAAGTAGTTAATTTAAAAATAAAGGTTGATAGGTTGAAAGCCAAACGTCTCTGTACAATTGTTGTGCACGCAGAAACCTCTTCGCCCCTATATATATATATATTGATCCACGACTCATCTCGTCCACAATTAAATCTACTTTGTCTGAGATAAGCATTCAAGGGTTCTTCCTCTGCTGTAATGGCTGCTGCAAGTGCAAACTCTTTCGTGAACCCAAAGTGGGGCAAAGTGATTCCCGTGGAGAGTGTGCAGGAGCTTGTCAAGAATCATGCCCACTCACATGAAGCTGTTCCCGGCCGATACATCAGGTCTCAGGAAGAGAGACCCACCACGTCCTCATTACTGGTCTCTCTTCAAACTGCAATTCCTGTCATCGACATGAAGAAGTTGAGCAACTTACGTGGACAAGATTATCAGAGACAACAAGAAATGGTGAGGCTTTCCATGGCCTGCCAAGATTGGGGTTTCTTCCAGGTATGCTATTGCCATAAACAAACCAGGTTGTACTTTGCCAGTGGGGAGATCTTATTAATCTGGGTCATATTTATTTGGATTGTAGATTTTTGAATATTATAGAAATTTGATTAATAAAAATTAAGTGTAGTGTTTGACAGGGCTCTTATTCATCTTAATTCAAATTTCTGGAGGCATCACCAATAAATAGGTATTGTAGAAAGAAATAAGCAATATGAAAGCAAGTCCCATCGCCAATTCTGGCCTCTGGAATTTTGGTGTTTCCAATAGTTTGCCAGTAATCCTACCAGTGTATAATTACTAGTTCTTAATTATCAAAAAATGTTATAGCCCCAGTAAACCTACCAGTGTATAATTACTAATTTTTAATTATCAGAAAATGTTATAGCATTATATTTATAGAGATTAATCACAGGTTTTACTAGATCTCTGCTAGTTATTAGTTAGGATAGATCTATGCTAGTTATTAGTTAGGATGTCACTTCTAAATACCAGATAATTATAGTTGCATTAATTTTCCTGGATGATTGCTGCTAATGCAATGATTTCTCAGATTGTGAACCATGGGATTCCTCATTCTTTAATTGATGAGATAAAGGGTGTAGCTAAAGAGTTCTTTAACCTTCCATTACAAGAAAAACAGAAATATGCTCCCCAAGAAGGAGATGTTCAGGGATACGGTAAGACGTTCGTGATAGCGGAGGATCAAACGTTGGATTGGGGTGACTTGCTTGCTTTGGCACTTATGCCTGATGGCCTGAAAAATCTCACCCTCTGGCCCACCGTCCCCACAAATTTCAGGTAACTAAAATTATAATTATAATCCGACTGATGGGTATTGTCAGCACATTAATGTATTATTAGTATTGATCAGAGTGATGGGTATTGTTATAAAGAGCTTAATTGGTTGATGGGCAGGGATAGTGTTGAGAGGTATGCAATAGAGGTGGAGAGAGTCGCTCAAGTGGTGTTGAGTTTGTTTGCTGAAAACTTGAATCTGGAGGCTACTCATTATTTCAAGGAAAAGTTTGGGTCAGAGCCCATGAATTTGATGCGCATGAACTTGTACCCTCCTTGCCCTACACCAGAGCTTGTTCTGGGTTTGAGTCCTCACTCTGATGGAGGGGGGCTAACATTGCTCCTGCAGGATGACGAAACAGTAGGCTTGCATGTCCGGAAAGATAATCAATGGATTCCTGTGCAACCCATTCCATATGGCCTTGTTGTAAACATTGGAGACTTGCTAGAGGTAATCATTTCAATAACTGGGGATTTGGGCATTCTGGATTGCTTAGATTTTGTTGCAGACATTAAAATAATTTTTGAAGGTTTATTCATGGTGCTACTCCCTTATTGTCCTTTGAGTACGCAGGTAATGACAAACGGGAGATATAAAAGTGTGGAGCATCGCGCAGTCACAAATGCAGAGAGAGCCAGACTTTCTATTGCGCTGTTTTACAATGCAGGTATGGATGCAGAGGTGGCTCCAGCATCGAAACTAGTGGATGGACAGCACCCGTGCTTGTACAGGAAGTTCAAACACGAAGAATACATTCGCTATTACTTGAAGAGACAACTTAAAGGGAAACACCCGCTTGCAGACTTTGCCAAACTTGACATCAGCCAGACTTAAGCTCAGCCGCTGTATTTTAAACAGATCAGGCTGTCCAATAATGTTGTCATATGCTGGTTTGCTTTTCAAAATACCAGCTCATTACATTAAAATAATTTAAGAGTAAAACAAAATAATAAAGTTTCAAGTTTCTTTGTAATAGGGTTATTTTAAATCTTGCCCATTGCTTATGGTTAAATCTTTTCTTTATTTGTCCATAAAAACATGGGAAGAAATTCCATTTCATTCATGAGACTTCACCTGCATTCATCAGACAGCCATGCAGCCTCAATATTCACATTACTTCAATAAAATTAGGAAATCCCAACTCCTTATATGGCATGAGTTTTGTTGAGCTACACAACTACTAAATCTACGAACTGCTATTATGATTATTAAGTTGAATTACTAGTCCACTAAGAATATGCAACTAGCAAACAACCAGTCTGCCTAAACTCCTATGAGGGTATTTTAAATCCTCCTAACCCAACCCACAATCCCCAACACTTTTCATTAAAGCCATTGATGTACCACCTGTCATCATACTATGAGAGATGAGGGTATTTTAAATCCTTGTCACTTTTTTTCCCTATTCTTGAGAAATGAGATGGGAAATCATGAATAAGATGGTCATGTTCTTAGCATGTAATGCACTCATTAGACAAATTAAAGTACCTCATCTTTTATTGGTCGAGCCCATTGATGGTGCACAAGAGAGATGAAGGGGGATCGTTCTATTTCAAATCGACTTACACACACCCTCAAATTATTACAAAATGAATTACTTCAACCCTCATGAATAAGAGGAGCAAGTCCTAGCATGCATAAAAGATTTACTATCATATGCTCTAGCAAAGTTTATACAAGTTACAATTTGTAGAAGAGGTTACAAATTATGAGACAAGGGTAATATGACTTTTTATAGATTGGGTTGAAAGGATAACTTCGAGACAGTAAAATGGTACTCCATTCTCATTCAATAAATTTTTTGAGGACCAAAATCCTCCCAAAATGAGGATGTATGACCTAGATTTGATGATTATATAAAGTTTCATCTATGTCTTATAGTAGAAAAATTGGAGGGATCAACTTGTAGAATCAAACTTATTAACATTGGGGTCTAAAAAATTCTAAGGACATTCTAAGACTTTAAATGAAATATTTCAGGGATAAAACTCTCTCACTTAAACATGGGACCTTATAAATTTTTTTTACACATAGACACCTTTCCAACCATGCAAGAATCATAAAGGAGAAGTAAAGAACAATCATGAGAATAAAACTTTGTCAAAACATAATGATAGTGAAAACAAAATTATCTCTTTAATAAATGCATTTGAGATAATAAATGCATTTGAAAAATACATTTCTAACCTACATAAATGATTAGTTATGATTTTCCTTTTATAAGAACTTTATATAATTAATGTGGCCATTAGCATGCATCGCTTGATCTCATAACTAAATTCATCCTTCCTTGGATCCCATGCCTAATTTAGTTATTACATAGCCTAATTTAGTTATGTATTCATCCTTCCTTGGATCCCATGCCTAATTTAGTTATTACATAGCCTAATTTAGTTATTACATAGGTGTTTAGTTTTGGCGAAAATTTAATCTTATAAATTATCATATTATAAAAATATAATTTTGCCAAAGTCAAAATCTTTGTATGATTTTGATAAAAATAAAATCTTATATCACATAACAGCAAAGATTTTTTATACATATGATTTGTTTTGAACAAACTCAACATTAATATTGAAAGTTTCCCGTCACAAAATAAAACAAAAGAATACATAAAGATTGATTTTATATCTATACCAAAAGAAAATCACTTTAATAATATTTTTTTATCCATGCTCAACTCTTTAATTTGATGAGAGTGAGTGTCTTGCATCTATTTCTTTTGTGTTAGTCATTCTCTTTGTAATAGAACTTTTACATTACAACCGTATACCATCAAGTTGAAATAGGACATGAATTGGACAAGGCATTAATTTAGGTACTAGCTTAAATATATAAATTAAATGGTTTATAAATGTTTTCATTTTTAATTAATCAATTCAATTAGAAAAACAAAAAAGGCTTAATTACTTTTAACATAAATATCAATCTTTGATTTATAACTACTATTAAGAATATTCTAAAATATTTCATGGAGATTGAATCCTTACCATTTACCTCACAATTATTAATAATTAAATTAAAATTATAAAAATCTAACATAAATGCTTCATAATTATTTAATTTTTAAATAAATTTTAAAAATCAAAATTTATTATTAATATATAAATAAATTTAATATTTCAATATTTTATTGTTAAATAATTTCAAATTAAATAATTTTTTTTTCATTATTTTAAATTTATTAAAAAAATATATTAACCTTTTATAATATGTATTCCCTCTACTCATATTATTATTTTTTGCTCAAGCAAGAATCAAACCTTCTATTCAAATTAAGCAACAAAGAGGTTACATAATATACATACACCCTAAGTTAGGGAACTGGGCCACAAGCACAAGAACGCGGCTAAGGGCCCACAAAACTATACAACCCACAAAGCCAAAGATCGGACCCAATAGAGAAAGAGAGACCCAATGGTGGTGGACAAGCACGACAAAACAGAGTCGTCGATCTGCATCCGCCATATCCAACGGCTGATAGGGATATCAGGTAGACAAAAAGCACTAGGATTACCCGCCCGATGAGGGCGGTAATCACAAACAACTTGAGGACACGTGTTACATGGACAGTGGCATCGGAGGCTTGTCCGAAAATCTGCTTATGGTATTGCCGATGCCCGATAACCAGGGAAGCTGTAGCAAAACCATCGCGGTCCCACCACCAACAAGCCCGACAAACCTCAGCCCTAGATCTGCTACCACCAGATCCGACGGCTGTGAAGGATATCAGGCAGAAGAGAAGATCGGGAGATACCCATCCGATGAAGGTGGTATTCTCTTTCTTCCTAGCGCCACGTGTAACTCCATTTTTGGCATCGAAGACTTTTCGGTAAAACCACTCTTGGTATAATAGGACCTCCAATAACCCTGGTAACTGCTACAAAACCACCACTTTCTGGTTTTGCGCTCTTTTTCCTCTGCCTTTCATTCCTCTGCAAGATCCAAAACTTGGGCCACCAGTTAATTAAAACCAAGACTTTCGTCAACTTAGATTTCTGCTAGATGTTTCCCCTTGGAGTGTTGATAATGATCCCTATCTTCACGCACCAAATTGTTGCAATCCTCGTGCAGTTGTCCATTCTGAGCGAACTCCCACAAGCAACACTTGTTTTCTCTTGCGCAAATCACCCCTTCATTAGCTAGCCTGTCTGCCACTCTGTTGGCATCTCTGTGCACGTGAACAAAGCTCAAAGTTCTAAGTGTTCTGAGATGAGATTGAACTCGATGAAAAACTTGCGAAAGTTGCCAGTGATTTGAAACTTTGTCTGGTGTTGTGCCGGTGCTTATCCTTTTGACCGAATTAATCACTAATTCCGAGTCTGCCTCTATGATTGTATTATGTAAATTGTAGTCCATCAGGATTTCTAGGCCTTGCTCAATGGCCATGAGTTCTGCCATATTGTTGGTAGCCTTCCCCAAATGACTGTGAAAAATGACTTTGATATTGCCCTCTGCATCTCTTATGACTCCCCCGTAACCCGCGTCCCCTGGGTTCCCTTTCGAGGCTCCATCTATGTTGAGTTTCAGGAAGCCATGGGGGTTGCCAGAAAGCCTTGCCATCTGATCTGTGCCTCGCTTTCTTTTTGGTGCCTGAAGGGCCATAAGACTGAAGTCCCAGCTGTTCAAGGATATGAGTGTCCCTTTGACAAGGGGGTTTTTCAGGGGGATGCTTCAGAAAGACATTAACTGTTTCTCTGAGCTGATTTAGAATCTGCGCCATGATGCCTTGAGTTGAACCGGATTTATCTTTGAAGATCTTGTTGTTATGTTCTTTCCACACATCCCAGATCAAAAATCCTGGAATCAGTGTCCATGCTACAATGACTGTCTCATTATTTGAGAAGTCTTTTCTCCAATTCTTTAAAGTTATAGTAATGTCATCGTCCTTTCTGACTGTTTGGTTGAAGATAGAGGTGACCCAATTCCATATGTCGGAGGTGAATGTGCAAAGGTTGAGAATGTGATCCATGGTCTCCTCCTGCAGACCACATAAATGGAATTTTGAAGGACCTTCAAATCCTCTTTTTCTAAGATTTTCCCAGGTCAGAATCTTTTTATGCTGAACTAGCCACATGAACAGTTTGATCTTCATCCAGTGAGGGTTGCTCCAAAGGTTTTTCCAAGTCTTGTCAGGATTTGGATGGTCAAATCCGGTGATTATTCTTTTGGCTTCTTTGAGGTTGAAGTTTCCCTCATTGTTTCTACCCCACCTTAGTAGATCATTCAAGGTTGAAGTTAAAATTTGCCTCTTTTCCAGAATCTCTTCAAGAACTTTAGCTTGGGCTTTCAAAGGGGTCTCTACACTATAATCTGAAACTTTCCAGATTCTCCATTTCCCTTCCTCTCTAGACTAATCCCAAAAGTCCCTTACACTTTTTAGTCCTTTGTTAAGGGTGTCATTTTTGATGTTGTCTAGTCCTTCTCTGCAAAGATTTTGTTTTTGCTGCCAGTTGTCCTCCCAAAACCAGGCATGATTCCTATTTCTTATCTCCCAGAAACTATGTTTCTGAACTAAGGCTCTATTCTCCCAAGCCTTGTTCCAGATATGAGAACCCCTGATGTGCCCTGACATTCGAATGTGGTCCTTTTCCTGCCAATCCATTGCATACTTTTGATTCCATAGCTTGGACCATGGATTATTGGTTTCCTTTAGCCATCTCCACCAAATATTTTCCCCCAAGACTTCGCTTAGGGTGTCCGAGTCGTGGAGACCTAAACCACCATGGGTTTTTGGTTTGCAAAGCTTCTCCCACGCTGCTAGGGCCCATTTCTTCTTCTCTTCCCCTTTGCCCCAAAGAAAGTTTCTTTGAATATTCCTGATCTATTGTAAAACTCCTTTTGGGACAAGAAGGGTTGAGAACATGTAAATTAGAATGG
Organism: Pinus tabuliformis; assembly: GCA_031772625.1. Taxonomy (NCBI): domain Eukaryota; kingdom Viridiplantae; phylum Streptophyta; class Pinopsida; order Pinales; family Pinaceae; genus Pinus; species Pinus tabuliformis. Next base: position 312,119,432 of record CM062808.1, on the reverse strand, counting down.
TTTGTAGAACAGCCTTTGTAAGAATTAGTCTTCCTGCTAAATTCAAAGATCTGCTGGTCCAGTTATTGACTTTGTCCTTCAGTTTATTTGTAACTGACTCCCATACTTCCTTATTCAGAGGTTTGTCAGTGAGAGGCATTCCCAGATATTTAGAGGGAAGATTCTCTCTTTGAAATCCCAGGATTCTGGAGAGATGTCTTTGGATGGAAATATCTGTATTAAAAAAGAAAACTTTTGATTTTGTGAGGCTTACCTCCATGCCAGCAGCCATTGCGAAATCATGCAGGATTTGTTTGAAGGCTTTGGCTTCCTTGATGGTGGGTGTACCCTACAGCATAGTATCATCCACAAATTGTTGATGAGTCAATGTGTCTCCATTCTGAGTGAGTTTTAGCCCCTTGATTCTTCCTTCCTCCTTGGCTGAGTTGATCATTCTACCCAATCCTTCCATCATGAGAATGAAGAGGAATGGGGAAAGAGGATCGCCTTGCCTAAGGCCCCTTGAAGGCCTGAAGGTCCTTGAAGGAGAGCCATTGAGAAGGATAGAGCAGCTTGCTGAGGTAACCAGGGCCATGACCCACTTTATCCAGTTGTAGTCAAAGCCATAAGCTTTAAGGATTTGCTTTATGTAAGGCCAGCTTAGCTTGTCATAAGCTTTTGCTATGTCCAGCTGTATTATCATCCCTGCCTGCTTATTGGTCTTGAGGGAGTGCACCACTTCGTGAGCTTGGATGATATTGTTGAGAATTTGTCTGCCTTCCACATATCCTGTTTGTTCCTCTGACATGAGCGTTGGTAGTAGAGGTTTGAGTCTGTTAGCAATAACTTTGGAAATGATTTTGTACACCACATTGCATAAAGCTATGGGTCTAAATCTTTCTGGTGTCATGGCATTTTCCTGTTTAGGGATTAATGCTATGAAAGATTCATTAATTGCTCTAAGAACTATTTTAGATTTTCTCGAGTCCTCCACCACATCTAGAATGTCATATTTGACTATTTCCCAACATGTTTTGAAGAAGTCTACATTGAATCCATCCAGGCCTGGAGCTTTCCCATTGCGCATCTCCTTGATTACTTCATTGACCTTTTCCTCTGTTACTGGCCTGTTGAGATTATAGTTATCTTCCCTAGTCACCAATTTTGGAATGTTCTTTGTGAAGCTCTTAATGAATTGAGATATGTCTGCAATTGTTTCCTCTACTATGCTTTGAAAATGTTGCACCAGAACAGATTCACTTTCTTTGTGAGTATTTAACTCTTTCCCTTGTGGATCTAAGAGTTTTGTGATTCTGTTATCAACCCTGTGTTTCATGGTGGACTTGTGAAAGAATCTGGTATTTCTCTCCCCTTTCTTAATCCTATTTACTCTAGATTTCTGTCTCCAGAAGATTTCCTCCTGCTGACCTCTATTGTCCCATTCTTGCTGTAGACAGTCCACCTGTATTTTCCTTTCCTTTATGGATCCTTCCTTGATGACAATTTGATTAGTCTCTTGTAATTTTCTTTCTACTTCTCTTTTGGCTTCAAAAATGTTGCCGAACTCATTTCTGTTCCATTCTTTGAGCCTATGTAGGATATTTTTCTCTGCTGAAATATTCTCTAGGTCCTTACTCCTCCCATTTTCTTCCCCCTCTTCTTCTAAAATCTCAAAACTGTTGTGACTTGGTAGCTTGTTCTCACTAGGTTTCTTTTGGTGCTTTCTCCCCCCTCCTTTCCCCCTGCCTGCCACTTTGGTGTATCCTTCAGGGTCTTTTCTGATGTTTCTTTTCAGGTTGTCCTCTCTTTTGTTGAGTGGGCATTCTCTGAAGAGGTTCCCATGTTCATGACATTTGCGGCATCTGAATGGGATATGTTCATAGTCGACTGCCTAAACCCATTCCTCATCATAAACTTCCAGGATGATTTCATCCGGGAGTGCTCCCGATAAGTCCATTTCTACACATATGCGGGCAAAGGAGGTGAATTTCCCTCGCAGAGTCGCCTTTGATATCTTTATAAAATGTCCTAACTTGTTACCTATAGCTTTTAAGGATTTTGGCAACCAGTAATCTAAAGGTAAGGAATATAATCTAATCCATACCGGGACCGATGTGAACGTTTCTCGCTCTGGAACAAAGTTCATCGTCCAAGGTCGCATGTAGAGGCCTGCAGAAGCATAGAAGTATGGTCCTCCTTTGAAAATTCTATCTTTATCCTCCAGGTTCATGAATACCACAGTAAAAAAACCCTTAGACCCAAGATGTATATTTATCTCTCCTTTTGGTTTCTAGGTGTTTTTTATCCAAGTGTATAGTTCTTTCTCCGTGGGCCAAATGCCCATAAACTTGCATATGACTGCATAGGTTGCCATGTGATCTCTATGCACCTGCAGAGTAGGATCATTCAGGACCACCCGTGGTTTAATATTAGACTTGGGCTTGCAGGGTCCCGTTGTAGCTTTACCCTTCGTCCTCTGACCACTGTCTCCAGCTTTCGTATCCTTTCGAACCTCCTCGTGGGTCCCTTCCTTTTCTTGGGGTTTGCTGCCTTCTGTCTTTTGGGAACCATTAATTTTTGTCTCATTCTCTGAAGAATTTTTGAGCCTATTCCGACTCATCCCTCTACCTCTATTCGAAACTACATTTCTATAGGAGGGAGTGGAGCTCCCTCCTCCTTGCCCCTCCATAGTTACCAACTCGCTTCTGTCGCCCCCTGTTTCAAACCCTAGTTTTCCTTTAAAACCCCCCTACTCATATTATTATACTATAATAGACTACATTATTATATTATTATAATATTTATTCCCTATAGGCATATTATTATATTTTTATAAAAAAATCTAATTATAAAAAAATTAAATTATTATAATCTTATAATATTCTCTTTTGCCTTTATAGATAGTATCATATTATAATTTAGTGAAAAAAAAATCCAATTCTTATAATTTCTAAATTACTATAATATAATATTCCATTTTAGTATAATATTGTCATATTCCTCCTTTAAATTATTGTCATTTTATATATTTTCCTATATTCATATAATTATATGACATTATCTTTTTTTTTTGTTGAAGCAAGAGACGATCCTTCTATTTCAGTAAAACAAAAATAAGGTTACAAAATATACAAAAACCATCCGATTTCATGGACTCAGGAGAAACAAGGGGTAACCTGCCATAGACCTGACCCCCCCTACAATCGTCATTATCAAACTCTCAAATTACACAAAAAGTTGGACTAAAAGTTTCTCCAACCACGTGGCAAACTCCGGTGCCTTCCACCCCCCTAGCTCGGACAATCAACAACAGTCGCCACCGACCTTACTTCGCACGTCAACCAGCGGTAGAGAAAAAGGTGCCCCAATAAGACTCGTGGAGAAAAATACCTGGCCCCACCAAAATAGCATGGCCGAATATGACCGTAGGTCTTGACGCCTATATCGAACGACCAAGAGCAATATCACACTACTTAGATGATTGGACATCAGTGTGCGGGGGCAGTATTCGTTACCACCCCCCTGCCACGTGTAGGAAGCCTAATGGGATTGCTTCCAAAAATCCAATACCACTTACCACTCCAGAGCCCTGCGATCACCTGGAAACTGCTTTGTACACGGTTTTCCGTTCCAAAAGTGGATTGAAGGGAGATTGCCACTACCGGAAAACCCGCCAATCTAGACCAAAAAACAGTACGATCAATCACGGCCGTCGAATCGCTCCGCATGATCTGACGGCTGAGGATCAAATCGCACCGCCTAATAACACTGAGAATTAGCGCTTCCCGCCAACTAGACCGGTAACCTACACATTCAATCCCTGTCGTTGAAACGCATCGCATGATCTGACGACTGAGGATCATTTCACACCGACTAATTTTACTGATCATTAGTGTGCGATGAGGGCGGTAATTTAGCTGACCCCACCGCCACGTGTAGCCCTCTGTATGGAATCGCTCCAAATTCGTCAAAACCATTTTCTGCTTGTGAGGGTTGCGATCACCTAAAAACCTCTCCCGGCCCGGTAAATTGATCCCGGACGGAAAACCCCTGCTTTTGTGGTTGCCTAGAGTTCCCGGGATCCTTCTTATATTTTCTCTCTCTGCCTGAAACTAGTAAGGACAAAACTCTCGCCAAATGGTCATTTTAGACGAACCAGGGCCGCCCGACTAAGTGTCCTCTGGAATCTCAAAAACAGAGTTGACTCATTTTACTATGGTCGAAAAGGAACTGCAACCCTTTGAAGACCTGAAAGTAGAAAATATAAGAAACATAGAACACCTGAATCAACTGGATTTCATCTCCATGGCCCTACTCCGAAACACAATCATGTCTTCATCTTCTTGGTCATAACATTTCACTTTTAACCTACTCTGAGGCATTTCTTGCCAGCTGAATGCAACCCTGTTCTCTGTACTGATCACCCCTTGATTGGCAAGAAGATCAGCTAATTTGTTTGCCGATCTTCTTACATGTTTAAAACTAATAGTCCGAAGGCTCTGGAGGTGCTACTGAATCCATTGAAAGCCCTGGATTAGACGCCAGTTCCTTGAGACTTTTTCCAGCTTTGTGCCCCAACTGATCCTCTTGACTAATTCAATGATTAACCCTGAATTAGCTTCAACAATCACGTTTTTCCAGTTATCTTGTTTTAGGAAATCTAAGCACTGCTCCATAGCCATCAATTCCACCATGTTATTAGTGTCTGTTCCTAAATGAAAGTAGAAGATGAAAAGTACTCCACCATTCTCATCCCTTAACACACCTCCATAACCCACAGAGCCCGGATTTCCCTTTGAAGCCCCATCAATGTTGAATTTCAAAAATCCCTTGTGGGGGGGATGCCAGAAATCTTGCTTAGAATCTAGGGAGTTAATTCTCCTATCCCATCCCTAGGGTATAAGGCCCTGCAGACCTAGATCACTGAGAGTTTTCAAATCCTCAGCCGAAGGAGGGTTCTTAGAGAGATTTCACACAATAGTGCTAACCGTTTCCTTGATTTGTTTTAAGATCTGTTCAAAAAGGCTTTGGGATAGCCTCTTTTCATTCTTGAAGATTCTGTTGTTCCTTTCTTTCCAGACATTCCAAATCATGAAACCTGGCATGATAGCCCATGTTGAGCTAAGAATCTCATTGTCTGAAAATGTTCTTCTCCATCTGTTTAGGGTATTGATGATGCTCCCTTTGTGCCTGTCAGACTGTTGGAAAATGTTGGCAAAAGAATCCCATAAACTAGATGTGAAGATGTAGTTGTTGAGGAGGTGCTCCATAGTTTCCTCTTGGGCTTCACAGAGTTGACATCTGGAAGGCCCCAGGACACCCCTCTTCCTAATATTATCCCAGGTCAGGATTTTCTTGTGCAGAACCAACCACATGAAGAGTTTAATCTTCATCCATCCTTGATGTCTCCATAGGTCTTTCCAAGTCTTATCTGGAGCATGTGAGTTAAGGTCAAGGAGAATGAGTTTTGCTTCTTTGAGATTAAAGGTACCCTCACTTTTGTTGCCCCATCTTAGCTGATCTTGCTCCCCTGATTTCAAAATCTTCCTTTGTTCTAACATATTTTTTAGAGTCTCTTCTTTAGCCTTCAGGGGGCTTTCATCCCTGAACTCAAAGTTCCTCCAGGTTCTCCATTTTTCAATACTGTTGGTTTGGACCCAAAAATCTTTTACTTTAGATAACCCCTTAGAATTTGTATCTTCCTTGAGATCCCTCAAGTCTTCCTTTAACAAAATAGGTTCTTGTTGCCATCTGTCCTCCCAGAATAGGGCAAGGTTTCCTTCTCTGATTTCCCAGAAGCTATTTCCTTGGACTATGCCCTTGTTGTCCCAGGCATTATTCTAGATATGAGAGCCCTTATTATATCCTGACATTCTTATTAGATCATTGTTTTTCCACATGTGTGCATATTTTTCTTTCCATATCTTTGCCCATTGTGCCTCAGGATCTTTAACCCATCACCACCATAATTTAGCTCCTAAAGCCTTACTTAGAATCTCAGGATCATCCAGACTGAGTCCTCCATAGTTTTTGGGTTTGCAGATTTTTTCCCATGCTACCAAGGCCCATTTATTTTTTTCCTCCCCCTCGCCCCAAAGAAAGTCTCTTTGCACTTTTCCAAATTGCTGTAAAACACCTTTGGGAGCTGGGAGAGCTAATAGCATGAAGATTGGGATTGATTGAAGGATAGCCTTGGTTAGCACCAACCTACCAACCAAATTTAAAGATCTGAAAGTCCATTTCCTAATCTTATCTTGCAGTTTGCTAATCACTGGCTCCCAGATACTCTTGTGAAAAGACTTGGCCGTTAGAGGGACTCCCAAATATTTTGAAGGGAGGATATCCCTCTGAAAGCCCAAAATTCTTGAAATATTTCTTTGAATAGCAATGTGAGTATTAAAGAAAAAAAATATTAGATTTGGAGAGATTAACTTTCATACTTGAAGTCATGGTGACGTATCTCAAGATTTGCTTATAAGCTAGAGCTTCTTTGACCGTGGGGATGCCCTGTAGCATGGTATCATCCACAAATTGTTGATGTGTTAAGGCTTGACCATCTTCAGTAAGTTGGAGACCTTTGACTTTACCAACTTCTTTAGCATGCCTGATAGATCTGCCCAACCCTTCCATCATGAGAATGAAGAGAAAGGGAGAGAGTGGATCTCCCTGCCTGAGGCCTCTTGAAGGAATAAAAGTCTCCGAAGGAGAACCATTAACAAGAATTGAAAAACTAGGAGAAGTTACTAGGGCCATTACCCATCTGATCTAATTGTGATCAAACCCAAAAGCCATGAGAACTTTTCTGATATAGTTCCAATTCAGCTTATCATAAGCTTTGGCTATATCCAACTGCATGATCATTCCAGCTTTCTTCTTGCTTGTTAGTGAGTGCACCACCTCATGAGCTTGAATAATGTTGTCAAGGATTTGCCTACCTTCCACATATCCAGATTGTTCCCCCGACACTAGGGTGGGGAGAAGAGGTTTGAGTCTATTGGCCACAACCTTGGATATTATCTTGTAGACCACATTACACAGGGCAATGGGTCTAAACCTATCAGGAGTTAGAGCTGAATCTTGTTTAGGGATCAGGGCAATAAAGGTGGTATTAAGTGCCTTCAGAATGGTTTTGTCCCTCCTAGAGTCTTCCACTACATTCAGAACATCCTGTTTTACAATATTCCAGCAAGCTTTGAAGAAATCAACATTGAAACCATTCGGACTTGGTGCCTTACCATTTTGCATTTCTTTTAGGACCTCACTGATCTACTCTTCCGAAATTGGTTTATTAAGTTTGAAATTGTCCTCATTGGAAACCAGCTTAGGTATGTGTCTTGATATAACCCTAATAGATTGTTCCCTATCTGAACAGGATTCCTGAGCAATACCACGAAAGTGCTGAACCAACACTGCTGCTATTTCTTCATGAGAATGAAGAAGATTACCTCCTTCATCCTTGATAGAAGAAATCTTGTTGTGAGCTCTGTTCGCCACAGTGGATCTGTGGAAAAATCTGGTATTGCGTTCTCCTTCTTTTAGCCATTGCACTCTGGATTTTTGCCTCCAAAAAATCTCCTCTTGTTTGCAGAAGTTCTCCCATTCTTGTTGATACTTGGTTGCCTGCTCATTTCTATCCTTATCAAAACCCTCCCTGATGAGGGTTTGGTTGAGTTCCTTCATTTTTCTCTCAACAGATTTTTTTTCCTTCAAAAATATTACCAAACTCCTTCTTGTTCCATTCCTTGAGCCTGAGTTTGATATGTTTTAGTCTTTTTTGAAGTAGGAACATGCTTGTGCCCTGAATGTTTAATTCTTCAGCCCACCAGATGGCTATGTTGTTGGCGAAATCTGGGTGGGAAAGCCAGATGTTTTCAAATCTGAAAGGTCTATTCCTGGGGGTACCAATACCCTGCATTTCCAGTTGCATGGGCCAGTGATTAGAGCCTCCAAAGGGGAGAACTCTTGCAACTATGTCCTTGTCCTTGAGCATAAGATCCTCTGAGATAATGAATCTATCTAATTTGGAAGCCACCTGAGACTCTCCTCCTCTTTTATTGTTCCAAGTAAAAGTTCCATTACTCATAACAATATCCACTAACTTCATATTGTCTATGAAATATTGGAAAGCATAAGAATCTTTATTTAGAGTTCTGGTGCCCCCTTTTTTCTCCGACAAAGATTTGATCATATTGAAATCACCCCCCAAGATCCAAGGGATACTTGCATGTCTTTCCCTGAGATCCTGCAGGGAGTCTAAAAGCTTGAGTTTGCCATCCATTCTTTGGGGGCCATACACATTCGTAACTAGGTAGACTTCCTTATCTCCCACTAGCTATATGACCACTGATAGATAATCCCTGGCTACCTCTGCATCTACAATGTCAATTTTTTGGGGGTTCCAAAGCATGAGAATACCACCTGCTGTATTCTCTACTTTGACTTCCAGAAACTCAAATTTATTGAGCCATTTACTGTGAATCTCTTTTATTTTCTGAATGGAACATTTAGTCTCCTGGATGAAGATTACATCTGGTGCTGCTTGTTTCATTCTATTACTAAGTAACCTTTGTTTTCTTTTACTGCCTAGGCCTCTAATATTCCAAGAAGTGAACTTCATTATTAAAGATTTGTAAAGGAGTAACTGGATAGGTCTTTCATCTTACTTGAGTCTATCATTAGCTTTCCACATTCCATCAAAAGCTCGTTCTGCTTTTTCCTGCCTCTTTTCTTTCCTGGGTATCTAGGTGCCAAGCCTGGTGTGGTTTTCATAGCTTTCACACCTTCGCTGCTCTGCCTTTCATGATTCCCTTGCTTTTCCAGCCCTGTGGTCTGAGTTTTCCATAAGAACAGCTGTTGAACTCTATTGAACTCCTCTAGAGGTAACGAATCCACTCCCTCCCTAGTTCCTTGTTTCAAGAATCCTTCTAGATCTAGATTCTCTTTCTCAAGAATCTCCTGTAGTTCGTGGTCTTCCATTTCCATCTCACTCTGGGTCATTTCCAGATCCATCTCCAATTCTGTGTCACTTGTCATTTCTTCTTTCTGTTTGTTAATGTTTTGTGTTTTCTCCTCCTCTTCTTTGTTCTCCTTGTTCACTGGAATGTCTCCCTTGGCCTGATCTGCTTTCGTTATCCCCTCTTCCTCTTCTAGTGCTTGAAATATGTTTTGAATGGCTTGTTGCCTTTCATTTTGATGTGTCTTCGATCCCCTCTTGCTCCCTTTTCCTTTCTGGACCACTTTGTGAAAGCCTTCATTGTCTTTCATGGTATTGTTTTTACTAGTATTTTCAGTTTTACTGAGAGGGAAATCTCTGAATAGATGCCCATGCTCATGACATTTACGACATCTGAATGGGCTATGCTCATAATCCATTGTTTGTACCCATTCTTCATCAAACACTTCCAATATTACCTCATCCGGCAGAGCTCCAGAAAGATCCATCTCCACACATATTCTTGCAAATGATGTGTATTTTCCCCTTCTGGTGGCTTCAGAAGCTTTGACAAAACGTCCTAACTTATTTCCTATGGAAAATAGGGATTCCAGTTGCCAGTAATCCAGAGGTAGAGAGTAGAGTCTTACCCAAACTGGGACCGAGGTAAAAGTTTCACGTTCTGGGACAAAATTCATGATCCAAGGTCTCATGTACAGGCCTGCTGCTGCATAAAAGTAGGGCCCTCCTTCGAACACTCTGTCCTTATCTTCAATGTTTGCAAAGACTACAGTAAAGAATCCCTTTGACCCAAGATGTAGTTCTATGCTTCCTTTTGGTTTCCAGTGGTATTTAATCCATGTCTGTAATGCTTTTTCAGTGGGCCATAAACCCATGAACTTACAAATGATTGCATAAGTCTGCATGTGGTCCCTATGCACCTGCAGAGTAGGGTCATTCAAAACAACTCTAGGAGTGATAGTAGTCTTGGGTTTTCATGGTCCCCTTCGTGTTTTGTCTTTTGTGCCCTGTTCCTTGTCCTCTTCCCTACTTTCTTTAGTGTTGTTATTCTCCTTAGATTTAGAGCCCTCCTGCTCCTTTTCTCTGTTTCTTTGCCTTTCAACTGAAGGATCTCTATCCTCTTCTAATGGTTTTTTTCCTCTGTTGGCCATTGCCTGCTTGTAGGAGGGAGTGGAACTCCCTCCTTTATGACCTTCCATTTAGAACGAACTCTGCTAAACTGTAACCCTAGCTCCAAAATCACCCTCCCGCATTGTCACCTTGGGTGGAAATATCTTCATTTTCTTTTTGATGTGATTCATAATTATATGAATTATCATAATTTTATTAAAAAACAATAATTCATAGAATATTTAAATTTTATAATATTTTATTTTACTTATTATATATATATATATATATATATATATATATATATATATATATATATATATATATATATATATATATATATATATATATATATATATATATATAGTTATCAATTAGGTTTCTATCAAGGACAATACATTAGTCATAATGCCAATAATCTCTCTGTAAGTGCCAACTCAACTGGGTGCTCCTTGTGCTCAACTATCATAGGAAGCCCCTCTACCAAATCATGTGTGCCCTAACATCCTCTCGTGTAATGGTTTTATAGTTAGCTGACTATTTGCCATGGAGAATGAAGAATGCAAAGAACTCAAATCCATACCAAGTTTCTCACCCTACAACTTCAATTCTTGGAGGGCCATTTGAGTGCTCTTAAGGGATTCTTAGGAAATCTCAAGCTCATGAGTAAGCCTGTAAACTTCCTCCTATTTCCCTACTAGCGCATCATGATATTCCTCAACAAGCACAAGTGTGTTATCTCTCTGAAAGGGGGTGTAGGTAGTTGGATTTCATCTCTACCAATGCCTTCCTAAGAGTTTGAAAATTTGCAAGTGAAGGCACTCCTCCCAAACCATCACGTGTCACTACACTTCTCCAACAATAATCTACCAACATTGCCTATGTATAATCAAAATGCCTCAAGGAAGCAACAATCATGTCTTCACCTACCTTCAACTTTCTTGCCAAATGATGGGACTCATGGAGACCATCACCATGATTCCCAAATTCATCCCCCTTTATGTATCCTTCAATGCCTAACTCTTGATAAATTGTATCAGCATCCAAATCTTTGTCATGATTAGGTGCCAACTCATCTGAATCATAGTTACTAGTGTTATCAACCCGATAGGATGGTTCTAATGGAGTGCTAAAAGTTTTTTTTCAACCTCATTGCACACATCCTCGACATGAACCAGTGCATGCACATCCAAGAAGTCATTCATTTCTTCATATTTGATCTCATCTCTTCTCTTCCCAATTGATAAGGGTGGTATAAACCATTTAGGATGCTTTAATAATGTTGTTAAATTCCTTTGATATCCCCGCATAACCTGCAAAAGTTCCTTTATCAGTTCTTGACTTTTCCTCATCTTTCAAGGATGAAGTGGGTTATTTTCCTTGATGAATTTGGAAATCGTCAATTATTAGTCAAAAGATTCCCCTCAAACCCACCAACTATCCAAGAACATGCTCTGATGCCACTATAACGTTCCCAAACTAAAATTAAAGAAAGGTTATAATATTCAGAACGCGGATACACAAAGATAAATGAGAGTCTACACCAGGATTAACACGCAAATGCATGCTGAATCAATTTATTCAGTATAATAGAAGTTACAAAGTCTTGGCCCTCTCAGCTCAATTATAGTAATCTATTTGACCTCTGTATCAATCTCAAAACCCTATCTATCACTCAAACTCTCACCTCTCACTCAATTCTCAATCATCTCAGCTAATCCCTTTCCATTACATTTTCTTCTCTTTTATGACTCAAATCCTATTCTAACTGCACTAACAACTCAATCTCTATTTTAATTAATCTAACAATCAAATCTCTATTTTTAAGCTCTATTACACACCTATGCTAACAACTTATCCCTTAGTCTAAAATAATACAATTTTCTAATTATTACAATAATGAAGTAAAGATCATTTTCGAGAGATCCAACCCTCTCTACCAAAACTGACTTTTGACCACTCAAGTCAATGAAATTCAACTCATTTAGCCACAACATGTGAACAAACCATCACATTGCTGGCTAAGTCCAGATGCTCCTGCATCAGACTCCCGGGGAAGAAAAGAATCATCCCTCAGACTTTCAGGGTTTACTCCATACTTCTGCAACTCTGTTGTTGTCAACCAACTAGCATCCTCCACTAGCTATCCTTTCCATTTGACTAGATATTGAAAATAAACATGTCCTCTAGTTCTTTTGGATACTCTTTTCTCCAAAAGAACTTCTACCTCTTTTTTAACTGTCTTGGCATTTGTTCTTCCCCATTCAAAGTTTGAACTTCATCTTCTGTAGTTTCCTTCTGTAGCTCTGTCTCTGTCTCTTTGCATGGATACAAATCTGCAACATTGAAGATATGTGATATTCCAATCCCTTCAGGTAATTCAATTTCATAAGCATTAGTTGAAAACTTTCTTACAATTCTACATGGTCCTATCTTTTTCATTTTTAGTTTATTGTAAGTCTTAGCAGGAAATGTTTCTTTTCTCAAATACACTATCACTAAATCTCCCACTTGGAATTCTTTCTCTCTTCTTTTCATATCTAATCTCTGTTTGTATTTGCCACCACTTTCCTGCAATCTGCCTTTGACATCTTCTTGTAGTCTCCACATCTTCTCTGCAAAATATTCAGCTTTTGCACTTCTTGTCTCCTGTTTACCCAAATTTCTAAGCTCATACACACCTCTTGGATTCATACCAAAAACAATCTGAAATGGACTCATTCCAGTACTTCGGTTTGGAGTGTCATTATAAGAAAACTTAGCCTGAGCTAGTGCTAAATCCCATTGCTTAGGATTTTGATACACTAAACTTCTCAATATGTTTCCCAAGCTTTTGTTTACCACTTCGGTCTGTCCATCTGTTTGAGGATGGTATGCTGAACTGAAACTGAGGTTAGCACCTATTTTCTTCCAAAGAGTTCTCCAGAAATTCCCTACAAACTTTGTATCTCTATCAGACACAATACTTACAGGCAATCCATGTAATCTTACAATTTCTGAAAAAAAATAGATTAGCAATATGTGTTGCATCACTAGTCTTCTTACATGCAATGAAATGTGCCATCTTGGAAAATCTATCTACCACAACATAAATGGAATCATTCCCCCTTTGAGTTTTAGGTAACCCCAAAACAAAATCCATGCTAACTGCATCCCATGGTCGGTCTAGTATTGGAAATGGTTGGTACAATCTTGTATTCTGGCTTCTCCCTTTAGCATGCTGACATATCTCACACTTTTCAACAAATCTCTTAACATCACTCTGCATCTTTGGCCAATAGAAAAAAGCATTTACCTGAGCAAAGGTTTTGTCTTGTCCAAAGTGACCAGATAATCCTCCACTGTGTTTCTCCTTTATTATGTTTTCCCTCATAGAACATTTTGGAATTCAAAACTTGTTGCCTTTAAAAAATAAACCTCCTTGGATAAGATAATCTAACCAGTAAGTTCTGTTATGAACTATTGGATTTTGTACTGCTGTATAAATATTTTTGAAATCTGCATCATCTTTATACATTTCAACCATTTCTTCAAATCCTACAACACCAACTTTTAATTCTTGCACAATGAAATTTACCCTGCTTAAAGCATCATCAACTTTGTTCAACTTACCACTTGTGTGTTTTATCACAAAAGTAAAGCTCTGCAAAAACTCTACCCACTTGGCATGTTTCTGGTTCAATTTTGGCTGGTTGTTTATGAATTGTAATGCATGATTGTCAGAATACAATATAAACTCCTTTGGTAGCAAATAATGTCTCCATTTTTTTAAGGCTTGTACAATAGCATACAATTCTTTATCATAAGAATACTTCTTCTTAGCTTCATTTAATTTCTCACTGAAGTATGCTATTGGTCTTTATTCCTGACTCAAAATTGCTCCAATTGCAACTCCACTAGCATCTGTTTCAGCTTAAAATATTTTTTCAAAATCAAGTAAAGACAAAACTGGTTTCTCTGTGATTTTCCTCTTCGGAAACTTAAAATTCCTGTATGTTGCTTCTATCAACTTGAATGGTTGATTAGTCTCCTTGATTGTTTCAAGAATTGGTGCACAAATCTGATTAAAACCTCTGATAAAATTCCTATAAAAACTTGCAAGACCATGAACACTTCTTACCTCAAATATATTCCTTGTAAAGGCCAGTTCCAAATTGCTTGGACTTTCTCTGGATCCATTTTCAACCCTTCTTTAGAAACTACAAATCCCAAGTAAATTAATTCTTCTTTCATGAAATTACATTTCTTTAGATTTATCAGTAGTTTCTCTTTTTCCAGAGTTCTTAAAACCAATTTAAGATGCTCTAGATGTTCTTCTTTGCTTCTACTGAAAACTAGAATATCATCAAGATAAAAAATAACAAACTTGCCTGCATATTCCTTCAAGATTTCATTCATCAATCTCATGAACGTGCTAGGTGCATTAGTGAGTTCAAAAGGCATCACTAACCACTCATACAACCCATTGTTTGTTTTAAATGCAGTCTTCCATTCATCTTTTTATCTAATTCTTATTTGATGGTATCCACTCTTCAGATCTATTTTAGTAAGATAATTTAACCCACTCAAACAATCCATCAAATCATTCATGCGTGGTAAAGGAAACCTGTACCTGATAGTGATCTTGTTTATGGCTATGGAATCTGTACACATACGCCATTCATCTCCTTTCTTTGGACTGAGTATTATTGGTACAACACATGGACTAAGAATCTCTCTCATTAGTCCCTTCTCCATCAGTTCTTGCACTTGTTTTCCAACTTTTTCATTCTCTTAAGGAGTTAATCTGTATGCTGCTTTATTTGGCAAACTTGCTCCTGGTATTAGATCAATATGATGACTAATACTCCTGATTGGTGGCAATGCATTTGGAAAGTCATCCATAATAATATCAGCGAAATCATTCAACTGAGTTTTGATTTCTTCAGGCAAATCATCTAAGTTTGTCGAAGTCAAAATTACCTTAGGTCTTCCTATGATAGTAAAATGCATTTCTTCACCTTTTCCAACCTCTTGCAACAGCTCCTTTCCACTCATCAGTAGAACACTATTTCCAGGTGCTCATTTGTCAGCTTCATCCTTCAATGGCAGCAATGTATGTTTATTTCCATCCTTCTCTAGAGTATAAGTATTTTTCCTCCCATCATGAATAGCTTTCTGATCAAACTGCCAAGGTCTTCCCAACAATACATGGCATACATCCATTGGCATTACATCACACAATATCACATCTTTATAAGTACCAATCTGTATCTCTACCTTGCATTTTTCTGTCACAATAATCTGATGTCCTTTCTGCAACCATGACACTTTGTAAGGAGTAGGGTGTATTGTCTTCACTAATCCTAGCTTGTCCACCATCTCTGTAGAAACAAGGTTATCAGTGATTCCACTATCAATTATCACTTTACAACATTTATCTTTGGATTTGCATGTAGTTCTGAATAAACTCTTCCTCTGAGTTGGTTCTCTAGTCTCTTTCTCTGCCTTAAGCAATTCCATTTTCAACAAAAGGGATTCTCCTACTTTAGGGGATTCTTCCTTTTCTGTAATTTGAGGTGTTTCTTCCTTTTCCTCAGCCACATTCACATTCCTTTGACGTGTTGTTCTATTAAGAGGATAGTCCCATGGTCCATGTCCCCATTCTCCACATGTGTAACACCGAATATCTCTTCCTCAACCTCTTCCTCTGGGTGCAAATCTTCCTCTATTAAAATATGCCCTCTGTGGTAGTCTACTACAACTTTCTACTCCACTCTGATGTTGCTGAAACCTTGGTTTGGTAGTTCCTCTACCTCTTACTGAACTTTTCCCTCTATTCCTTTGATTTTGTTTCCTCAACATCTTCTCTTCTGCCTTCAAACCTGCTTGATAGGCATCTTCAATGGTCTTCAGACTCAACAAGCTGATATCATCATGTATGTCATATCTTAAGCCATTGATATATCTGGCTACCTTCTCCATGTCATCCTCTGCATGTCCTGCTCTAATACTCAATCTATAAAACTCTTTTGTATATTCTTTAACATACATTCCTTTTTGCCTTAAATTCTGTAACTATTTGAAAATATTTAACTGATAATCTTTTGGCATAAATTTAGCTTTCATTTTACTCACCATTTTGTCCCATTGCTTGATCTTGGACTTTCATTTTCTTGTTCTGGATGTTTGTAGTTCATCCCACCAAATAGCTGCATGACCCTTCAATCTGGTAACTGCAAATTTCACCTTCTTTTTGTCATCAACCTCCTCATAGTCAAAATATTTGTCCAGTGAACTGATCCAATCCATTAGCTCTTCTGCATTGAGACTCCCTTCATACACAGGAATTTCCACCTTTGGTTTTCCACCTACTTTAGCCAACATCTTGATAACTTTGGTAGTTTCATTTTCCTCCTCTTCTTCTTCCTCAGAAGATTCTTCTGCAGCACTAGCAACTCCTTCATCAGGTGTTCTCCTTTGAGCAATCTCCATTGTGTCCATCCTTGTACGCAAACTCTGGATCTCCTCCAGCAGAACTGCATTTGCTTCAGGTCTTCCTCGACCTATGCTAGCTCCCCTCCTCGGCGGCATGTTTACTGCAGTCAAACTCAATCTCTGTGCTCTGATACCAAAATGACGCAGGAGGTTGATCAAACTAAGGTGGTAGTCTTAAAAATAGACTATTGGTTACTTTATAACCAATCAGATGCATTCAAGCGGATTCTATACGTGGCTTACTTTATCTTGAGGGTCCCACTTTTCCCCTAAACACGTTGGTCCCATGTTGACTTTCCCTTTTTAAACAGGTGCTTCACTCTACATCGTTGATCTCCTCTCTCCAGATCTAATGGTCATCACTCACCCTGATTAACAAAACAATCCGATGATCCTCCACCGTTGACCAAAGCACACTTGATCCAATGGTTAATAGCAATATTAGGTGAGTCACTTGCACGGGGATTACCCGCCCGATAAAGCAGTTTTCTCTCTCCACCCGAGTGCTACGTTTCAATTGGTTAATGGAATCCAATGACCACCTCGAATTACCACTTACTGCTTTTCCTTCGCCCGATAACCACCTTCGCTAATAAAACCCGCTTTTCCAATACAACCCATGTGCATTAAATCAAACTTAAATAAAGCGCTTAATAAATGTTTTAGCGCTTAATTCCAATATTACCCATTAACACTAAATGACCACGATTAATGATAAACACATAAACACTGAGATTTACAATTAAAGTGTGAAAACAGAAAAAATACCCAGTTAAGTTCAGAACGCGGATACACAGAGGTAAACGAGAGTCTACACTAGGATTAACACACAGATACACACTGAATCAATTTCTTCAATATAATAGAAGTTACACAGTCTTGGACCTCTCGGCTCAATTACAACAATTTATTTGACCTCTGTATGAATTTCAAAACCCTATCTATCACTCAAACTCTCGCCTCTCACTCAATTCTCAATCATCTCAGTTAATTCCTTTTCATTACATTTTCTTCTCTTTTATGAGTCAAATCCTATTCTAACTGCACTAACAACTCAATCTCTATTTTAATCAATCTAACAATTAAATCTCTATTTTTAAGCTTTATTACAAACCTATGCTAACAACTTATCCCTTAGTCTAAAATAGTACAATTTTCTAATTATTACAACAATGAAGTAAAGATCATTTTCAAGAGATCCAATCCTCTCTACCAAAACTAACTTTTGACCACTCAGGTCAATAAAATTCAACTCATTTAGCCACAACAAGTGAACAAACCATCACATTGCTGGCTAAGTCCAGATGCTCCTGCATCAATAACTAAGTTGGATATAAATCTTAACCCTTGATTTGTAAATACTACTATGAATATTTCAACATATTCCATAGATGTTAAATCTTTATCTTACACCTAATAATCACTGATAATTAAATTAAAATTGTGGTAGACTTATTATGAAATTATTAGTTTAGGCCACCTAATCTTATAATATTTGTTGTACAATTATACTATCATAATCTTAATTAATAAAAGAAATCAATTGAAAAAACATTTGAACTACTATAATCTCATAATGATCATCCCTTTTCTTTGATCCTCATTCCATAGTGAAACAGGTCGTTGGGTAGTGCCTAAAACACCATGGATGGAAAGGATTTGCCATCTCTGTGAGAATAGGAACATCGAGGATGAAAACCACTTCCTCTTAGAGTGCCCTGCGTACAACCACATTAGATCTCAGTTTCATAATCTTTGTCGCAATACTGACCTTCCTAGCCTTTTACGATGTCAAAATTATAGTCAGCTCGGGAGGCTTCTCTCCAAGCTTTTTGAGCATAGGAATAAAATCTTAAATCAAACAAAATAATTTGTTTTTTTAGGTCTAATAGGTCAAATTTTGTCTCAATGGATGTTAACCATCATCATCATCATCATCATCATCATCATCATTATCTTAATCTTAATTAAAAAAAAAAACCAATTGAAAAAACATTTATACTATTATAATTTTTTATTTTATTTATCCTTTTTATTCATATCATTGTACCATGTAATTTCATAAAATAAAATTCCAACAAAATGGACTCTCAACCACTACTATATTATCATATCCATTGTATCTCTGTTACCCATACTGTAAATACTAAGCACTATGCACTAAGTTTCATCTTGTCAGTTGAATATTACTTTATTATTATCAAATAGACAAAATGAAAAGACACTGTACAAATTATTGAGATAGTAGACTATATATTAAATTAATAATTGAGAAACTTAAAATAATATTAAGCACTATGCACTAAGTTTCATATTGTCCATTGAATATTACTTTATTATTATCAAATAGACAAAATGAAAAGACATTGTACAAATTATTGAGTTAGTAGACTATACACTAAATTAATAATTGAGAAACTGAAAATGTCCATTTGGTGTCTTTTCATCTGGTCATCCTACAATAAAATATTATTCCATGGACAAAATAAAAAACAAATTATTAAATTAGTAGACTATACATTAAATTAATAATTGAGAAACTGAAAATAATACTAAGCACTATGCATTAAGTTTCATCTTGTCTATTGAATATTACTTTATTATTATCAAATAGACAAAATAAAAAGACATTGTACAAATTATTGAGTTAATAGACCATACATTAAATTAATAATTGAGAAACTGAAAATATTGATTCGTATTTTTTCAGCTTGTCATCCTATAATAAAGTATTATTCCATGGACAAAATAAAAAGCAAAATTATTAAGTTAGTAGATTATACATTAAATTAATAATTGAGAAATTGAAAATAATACTAAGCACTATGCATTAAGTTTCATGTTGTCTATTGAATATTACTTTATTATTATCAAATAGACAAAATAAAAAGACATTGTACAAATTATTGAGTTAATAAACTATACATTAAATTAATAATTGAGAAACTGAAAATATTGATTCAGTATCTTTTCATCTTGTCATCTTATAATAAAGTAAAATAAAAAACAAATTATTAAATTAATAGATTATACATTAAATTAATAATTAAGAAACTGAAAATATTGATTAGTACCTTTTCATCTCCACATCCTCTAATAAATTATTATTCGATAGACAAAATATAAAACAAAACATATAATAAATTATTATTCCAATAAACAAAAAACAAAATAAAAAACACTGAACTAATAAGTACATAGTCCTTAATACTGACTAGACAATATAAACGTCAATAATATTCTCAGCTGCAAAGCAAATGACAGTGTGAGTACGACACAATAGTCTCCTGAAAATTTACCACCCCACCGTGGAGAGCGTAGAAAATGGCGAGGTTGGCAACTTGACCTCAGCGTGAGAGGACGATGAATATTATGGGACTCCGATGGATATGCTGAGAGTGGTTACTATGAATGGATATGATGAAACCAGAGTTAGTTGAACGTGCTCTCCTACTCATTGTGTCATTTGTTTTGAAGTTAAGACTCACTGGTATTGATGTTGATATTGTCGATTGAATCCAAAGTAGCGCTGTGTAGTTTTCATTGATATCAAAATCATTTCACTTTTCAACGAAGGGAATCTTTCACAAATTTGATGTATTTTTGACAGTAGAATATATATATATATAAAATAAAAACTTTAAATTTTGTATTGGAGAATAGAGTTATTATTATTATTATATATAACTAATTTATATTGGCAAAAACCTTATATATATAGGTGCAGCCTCCTCGAATGGGTTTTAGGTGTAGGTCAGGACCTCTATTCATCTCCTCTAATGGGATTTAGGTGCAGGTCAAGAACTCAATTAGCTTAGAAAGATGATTCTTTTCCGAATATATGTGACAACTAGGATTCACATGTATTAGGATTTACATGTATCAGCCAGGGGAACATTGAAAGGAATTCACTTTCACAGACTGTACCAAATGCGACCATCTTTCTTTTAATTCCACAAACTATACTAAATGTGACAGAATGAAGAAGAAGAGGAATTGGGGCATTACTTTGCCATTGGTTGAAGAGGTAAAGGTTCTCAATAGAATTCTATATTGAGAGTTGCACGTAATATGGAAATGGAGATGTCATTATATGGTTTCTATCTATAATTAAGATTAACCTTAACCATTGCAACCATTTTTCTAAACAATTTCAACATTTACCTACCTAATAAACAATTTGATTAATAATTAAAGTTCCAGACTAATCAATTTTATCATGAAATTTTAATAATATCTAATCTAAATGCTATACTATGCCTCAATTTTATTTAATATTTTTATCGATTTTGAAAAAACAAGTATTGTATCATAGTTTAATTAGAAGAAATATAATGAATAGTCAAATATAATAGGATTATGTGTACCTTGTCAAAACATAATTACTTATAATTAAAGTAAAAAGGATTTAAATTATATGAATAATCATCAATTAAATGTTAAATATATTCATGCTATTTATAAATAGCAATTGCACCAGATGTTGTAAAGGAAATCGCGTCAGGCATAAATGCAAGAAGAATGTTAAATATTCCATGCTATTTATAATTAGCCACTGCACTAATGTTGTAAAGGAAACCACACAAGGCATAAATTCAAGAAGAATAGTGACATATAAAAAATCATTGAAAATAAAAATTACTAAACAAAATGTCATTCAAAGCTAGAAGATAAAGAGAAATCACTTACATTATGCCAAATTGAGAGATTTTATAAGCTTTCCAATATAGATTGCCTCTTAATCTTTAAAGATGGTCTTTCATGGTGTACAGTCAATGTTGTGTTAGATTTTAATGATTAGAACATTGTAATCATAATTCTATAAATTTATTGCAAGAATATTCTATTAATTGTAATCATAATTTTATAAATTTATTGTATAGATATTTTTGGAAAGTGAAAATCATTTACTATATATAGTGATGCTTGTACTTTTTTATAAATTTCAATCAATCAAGAGATAGTTACTCTGAATATGAAAATCGAGATTCCAATTGTATGATTTCATATTAGATAGTTACTCTGAATATGAAAATCGAGATTCCAATTGTATGATTTCATATTTATACCCTTCCTCGACACATAGAATTGCACATGAGATGGAAATGATATATTATTTGATATTTTGGAAAATGAAAATCATTAATTTTATAATATATAGTGATTGTTGCACCTTTTCTGAATTTTATTATAAATGCCAATCAATCAATTGATATTTACACCCAATATGGAAATGAAGATTCTAATATCATTTTGGATGGATACCCTTTCTTCCACATTAAGTGTTGCACGCAATGTTCAGATCTATTATGTAAAGTAATGATGCATATAATGTATAATCGATTTTGATTTTACCAAACAAATTTATATAAGGGGTGTTTAATCGAAGTTAACATTGTTGAATGACTTTGGACTATAAATAGAGATAGTTATATGAAGTTGGAATTACAAATTGATTTATGATTTAAGCACTTAGAGTTGAGTAGTCAAAATTAGACATCTAGATCTTCTAGCTTGATTTAAAGATGAGTATTGTGTCATTTTAATAGTTGGTTTCCCTCTTAATATTCGAATTGCTTTTCATTATAAGTATTATGTTTGATTTGTTATGTAATTGATTATAGTTGTGGTAATAAATTGAATGGTACATTGATGTTTTTAATTTACCACTGTTGTTACAATCACTTTAACCTCAACATAATATGGTCACAATTAATGTAAAATTATTATTATAAAATATTATTATTATATTAATATATAGTATTATTATTGATAATTACAAAATATATTATTATTATTATTATTACTATTATTATATAATTATTTTATATTATTATAATCACTGTACACCTTAATAATATTATATTTTCATAATAATATTATTCCAATGCCACTTAGTTTATAGAATAAAAACTCTAATACATAATAAAAAAATAGATATAGAGTTATAAGCTAGAGAATTACCTTCTCAAGCTATAGATATAGAGTTGTAAGCTAGAAAATTACCTTCTCAAGAAATGTAGACAGTGTAATAAGCTAGAGCATTGCCTTCTCAAACAAACTAGAAAATGTAATAAATCAATCTATTGAGGTATCAAATTCTCACAATCTCATCTTATCAAGCTCAAGATGTAAGTAGTTCATTCATCTGAGCCTGCAACTCTTTCCCCCCCTCTTTAGATATGTATGAATGCATATGCCTTATTATTGCAATGCATATAATTGAATAAGTCATTATATGTATTATCTCCACTTCTTAATTCTAAATAATCAAATGTGGTTTGAACACAAAAGTATTCAACAATTACATGTAAAAATAGGCAATTGCTCAACTACAACCAACAAGGCTTTAGAGGAATTAATGACACAAACGAGAATAATTTTTCTAGCAATTGGAATAATCAACAATCACCTGCAAAATTAGGCAATTGCTCAACTATTTATCTACCAATTGGAATAATCAACAATCACATATAAAAATAATTAGTCACGCATCTTTCACAAACAAAACATGAATTATAATAATAAATATATCACTGGCCAATCACAAACATTGTTTCTCAAAACATGATGAAATGTTAATGTGTAAAATAATTGTGAAAATCTTGAAATTTTATATTTAAAATTAAACAAAGTATAATATTTAAAATTTTTTATATTGCAAATTTTGTGTACACGTAAAGTTTTAATAAAAATAAATCTTATTCATAAAATAAGAAGAAAAAATAAATAATCTACGTTTTATATATGTATATAAAAGTTATGTGCTTACCGAAATATTTATAAAAATTAAAATATATTTAAATTAATTAAAAAAAAACAAATTACCACGTGGTACCATGCTTACCATTTTCCTGAACTAAATCACTGTAATAAATTACCTGCCATGCTTACAATTTCCCTAAACTAAATCACTGTGGTAAAAGGACAACATTTCTTTTCTGCACAAATTCCTGCCTAGGCTCCTTGGCTCCCCGTTGACGTGTATTTGTGAGATGAATTTTAAGTGTATGAGTCGAAAGTGCACCGATGCACACACGGTCAGTCACATGACTGGACCGAGTGCCTGCGTAGGGGTATGTAGATATGAATAAGTAGTTGGACTCCTAAATCTCAATCTCACTTCGTAAGTGTCATTGGTGAAGTTTTTAATATGAAAAATTGTGATGAGAAATCATGTGTGTTTGTATTAAATATAAATTAGTAATTGTATTAAAGGTTATAAAAGAAATGTTGTAAGGCAGTGGTTTAGGAAGTAGTGTATAATTATTTACTATATATAGTGATTGTTATACATTTTTCTGAATTTTATTATAAATATCAATCAATCAAGAGATAGTTACACTTAATATGGAAATTATGATTCCATCCTATAATTTTACATTTATAATCATTTAATATATAGTGATTGATGTATAATCATTTACTATGTATAGTGATCGTTGTACATTTTTCATTTAATATATAGTGATTGTTGTACATTTTTCTGAATTTTATTATAAATATCAATCAATCAAAAGATAGCTACACCCAATATGGAAATTATGATTCCATCATATAATATTACATTCATAATCATTTAATATATAGTGATTGATGTATAATCATTTACTATATATAGTGATCGTTGTACATTTTTCTGAATTTCATTATAAATGTCAATCAATCAAGAGATAGTTACACCTAATATGGAAAATATGATTCCATTATGTAATCTTACATTTATACCCTTTTTCCACAGTTGTTTTGCCTTAGCATAGAACTTCACTTTAGATGATAGGACTTCATCCTTAAGATTATTAAGCTCAGCATGCCAATCATAATCCTTTGAATAAATTAATCCAAACCAAAGATGAAGCAAGAAAACCAAATAGACACCATCCTTTATATAACCTTTGTTTCCTCTACAAAACTTATGTCTAAAATAAAATATAAATGTCTATATAATCTTATAATATTTACAATCTACCATTGTTCAATATTTTTTTTTTTTTTTGCTTGTTAAGACTAACCTACGTACCCACGGGGGATTTGAACCGGTGACCTATCGCAAGGAGTGCCTTAACAAGGCACCCATTCACTGTCAATCCAAAGCCCCGTGGGCTACCATTGTTCAATATTATATAAAATGAGCAATTTATATAAACAACCTCTCCAATTTAAAAATAATTCTAAAATGAAATAAAGAAATTTTTAATTACCTTATCAAACTCAATTTTTTATATTGTAAAATACAAATATAAACGTACGTTAATAATATACAAATATAAAACATAAATTAATAACATTGAATATAGATAAAGTTTATTTTTTTGCTTAAGCAAGAGATGGTCCTTCTATTAACTTAGGTAAAAAAATATTTTACACATGTTACAACAAGTTCCCAAAGACACAAACTCCCACAAAGGGGAGTGAAAAAAACCAATATGCCCAACAAAATCTTCCAAAAATCAAACAGAGACAGGGCCTAGACTGCTCTGGAACCAAGAACGGGTCAGTGGAACCGAGGTCCGCTCCCCAAAACCGACCAAAGAATAGTCTTCAAACAATCTGATAGTCAATAAACAACCCATGCAAGGGCAAAGTCACCAAGAAACCCTAAAGTTGCCCGATCAACGCTAACCGTTGATCTTCTTTTCCTGATCTGACGGTTGGAGTCCATATCGCACGGCCTAAAAAGCTCACTAAATACCTCACAATGAAGGCGGTTTTCTTTTTTGGTCCTTTGGCATGTGTTGCTTCTTGAATGGAATCACTGGCTTTTCCTTAAAACCGTCTTTGGTTTGGAAGGTGTCCAATGGAGGTGGGAAACCATTAGTGGTTTTATCTTTCCGGCCCCACCAACATGCACACCAAAAGGTGGCCGTTGATTCTCCCTCTCTAGATTCGACGGCAATAGATCAAATCGGACCACACACCTGCACACTAAAAACTTTAAAGTTTCATGATCAATGCTGACCGTTGATCTGTTCCTTTTGATCCAACGGCTGGAGTCCATATCGCATGGCTTAAAAAGCCCGTTGAATACCGCGCGATGAAGGTGGTTTGCTTTATCAGTCCTCCGCCATGTGTTGATTCCTGAGTGGAATCGCTGGCTTTTCTTTAAAACCATCTTTGGTTTGGAAGGCACCCGATGAAGGTGGTAAACCATTAGTGGTTTTATTCTATCGGCCCCACCAACCTGCACACCAAAAGGTGGCCGTTGATCTACCCTCTCCAGATCTGACGGCCACAGACCAAAATAGACCACACAACTGCTCACGAAATACCCAACGATGAAGGCAGTAATCACTATCCAACCATCTCCACGTGTCACCTTCTGAATGGTATCACTTGTCTTCCAGGAAAACTTCTCCCGGGTCAGAGGTTCCGGGCAGTTTTGACCCCAGTAATTTCTTCCATTGATGTCTTCATCTTCCGTGGAAACATTCCTCCTGTGAACAGTTATCTTCTGTCTCAATAACCTACTATGCATCTCTGCTGATAGGCCGTCTGAAGTGAACTTATCCATCATTTTCATGGAGTAAAATTTTGTCTCTTGATTTTTCCTGATACTGTTGTCGGTCGCTGAGGGCCCTGGATGAGCATCCCTCCTTCAACCTGTCATCCGTTATCTCCTCCCACCAGCAGCACAAGTCGATATGCTTGTTTCGTACCCCCTCATTGGCAAGCCAGTCTGCAACTTTGTTGGCTTCCCTGCGAACATGCACCAACCTAAGAGTTCTCAACATTCTTAGGTGTGCTTGGATTCTTTGGTAGACTTGCAAAAGCCGCTAGTGTTCTGAGATTTTCTCTGGAGCAACGCCAGCATTTATCCTCTTCACTGAGTTAATGACTAATTCCGAGTCAGCCTCAATGATGACATTGTGAATGTTGTACTTGAGCAGTATTTCCAGGCATGATTCCATCACCATGAGCTCAGCCATATTATTGGTTACCTTTCCAAGATAACTATGGAAGATGACTTGTATGTTTCCTTCGTCATCCCTCAAGACCCCTCCATATCCTGCTTCTCCTGGATTCCCGTTTGAGGCCCCATCTATGTTAAATTTTAAAAATCCATGTGAAGGGGGTTACCAAGAAGACTTTTCAGCTGAGGTATTTTTGTTGATCTGTATAGAACCCTGAGGGGGATGAACCTTGAGCTCTAACTTCTCCAATATTCTGGCCTCTCTTTGTCCGATGGGTTTTCCAGTAGCTACAACTCCCAGGATATGAACAGTCTCTTTGAGTTGTTTAAGGATTAGCTTAAGGATGCTGCTCACCAGACTCGCTTTCCCCTTGAAAATCTTGTTGTTGTGCTCCTTCTAGACATTCCAAATTATGAATCCTGGGGTCAGCATCTAGGCAGAGTTAATGATCTCTTTCTCCAAAAAAAAATTCTGCCAATTCTTTAAAGTAATAATGATGTCATTTACATTTATGTCTGTCTACTCGAAGACTTCTCCAACCCAATTCCAAAGTACTGTAGTGAAAGTGCATCTATTCAGGAGATGATTTGTAGTTTCTTCCTGTTGTCTACATAAGTGACATCTTGAGGGGCCAATAAAGCCTCTTTTTCTTAGGTTATCCCATGTCAAAATCTTGCCTTGTTGAACCAGCCACTTGAACAGTTTGACTTTCATCCAATGAGGATTCTCCCAAATTTCTTTCCACGTCTTATCAGTGTTTGGAAGGTTAAGCCGTGAATCTATACTTTTGGCTTCCTTAAGGTTGAAGAGACCTGCCTTGTTCTTTCCCCATCTTAGTTGATCGTTCAAGTTGGAGTTTAAAATTTGTCTCTTGTCTAAAAGACCTTTAAGGGCTATAGCTTGAGTATGCATCATGCCCATTCCACTGTAATCTGGAAGTTTCCAGGTTCTCCATTTCCCATTGTTCCTTGATTGGTCCCAATAGTCACTCACCCACCTTAATCCTTTGTTGATCGTATCAGTGTGAATGTCTGCTAATTCTTCACTTCGGAGATTGTCCTCCTGCTACCATTTATCCTCCCAGAACCAAGCCAGGTTTCCATTTCTGATCTCCCAGAAACTGTGATTTTGGACTAGGGCCCTGTTCTCCCATGCCCTATTCCAAATTGCAGAACCTTTTACTTGTCTTTTCATTCTGATTAGATTCTTCTCCTGCCATTCCCTAACGTATTTTTGCTTCCAAAGTTTTTCCCAGGGGGCTTGTATTTCTTTTAGCCATCTCCACCAGATTTTGATACCAAGAACTCTATTAAGAATTCTTGTGTCATGAAGACCCAAGCCACCATGGGACTTAGGTTTTCTTACTTTGTCCCATGCCACAAGGGCCCATTTCTTCTTTTCTTCATCTTTCCCCTAGAGAAAGTCTCTCTAAATGTTTCTTATATTGGTAATTACACCAGTTGGTGCTGGAATGGCAGATAGCATATATATAGGGATACTTTGGAGGATAGCCTTAGTGAGAATCAGTCTCCCTACTAGATTTAGTGCTCTATTTGTCCATTTTCTAATCTTATCTTTTAGCTTATTAAGAATAGGCTCCCAGATATCCTTGTGTAACGGTTTGTCAATGAGAGGAACTCCCAGGTACTTTGCAGGCAATGCCTCCCTTTGAAAGCCAAAAATTTTGGAAATATTTCTTTGTATTGAAATATCAATATTAAAAAATAAAATCTTTGATTTAGTAAGACTTACCTCTATGCCTGCTGCCCTAGCAAACTCACTCACAATCTGTTTGAATGCTTTGGGTTCCTTGGCAGTAGGTGTGCCTTTAAGCATAGT
This sequence comes from Pinus tabuliformis, assembly GCA_031772625.1. Taxonomy (NCBI): domain Eukaryota; kingdom Viridiplantae; phylum Streptophyta; class Pinopsida; order Pinales; family Pinaceae; genus Pinus; species Pinus tabuliformis. The sequence goes on along the minus strand of CM062808.1, from coordinate 312,091,163 downwards.
ATCATCCACAAATTGTTGATGTGTCACCATGTCCCCACCTTGAGTGAGTCTCAGACCCTGAATTCTCCCTTCCTCCTTAGTAGCTCTGATTGCTCTCCCTAACCCTTCCATCATTAGAATGGAAAGGAAAGGAGAAAGAGGATCTCCTTGCGTGAGACCTCTAGAGGGTTTGAAGGGTTTGGAAGGAGAACCATTGAGAAGAATTGAACAGCTGGCGGTGGTAACTAGCCCCATAACCCATTTAATCCAATTGTAATCAAAGCCATAGGCTTTTAATATTACTCTTATGTACGACCAACTAAGTTTCTCATAGGCCTTAGCTATGTCCAGCTGCATTATCATTCCTGCCTGTTTGGTGGTAATGAGTGAATGAACCATTTCATGTGCTTGAATTATTTTATCTAGAATTTGTCTTCCTTCCACATAGCCTATTTGCTCCTCTGACATAAGGGATGGGAGGAGTGGTTTGAGACGGTTCGCAATGATTTTGGATATAATTTTGTATATCGCATTGCATAATGCTATAGATCTAAATTTGTCTGGAGAGGTGGCCGTTTCCTGTTTGGGGATTAAGGCTATGAAAGATTCATTGAGCACCTTTAAGACTGTCTTAAATCTTTGAGAGCTTCCACTACCTCCAGGATGTCCTGTTTCACTATCCTCCAACAAGCTTTGAAAAAGTCCACATTAAAGCCATCCAGCCCTGGTGCTTTCCCATTTTCCATCTCTTTCGCAACTTCCTCAACTTCTTCCTCTGTTGCTGTTTTGTTGAGATTGTAATTATCTTCTCTGATAACCAATTTAAGAATGTACTGAGTCAATCTTTTCGTAAATTGGTATATGTCTTCCGAGGCTTCCTAAATTTTTTTCTAAAAATGCTGGAGTAGAACCTTCTCCATCTCTTCATGAGTGTTTCTCTCTATTCCATACTGATCTATAAGTTTCACAATTCTATTGTTGTTTCTATGAGCTATGGTGGATCTATGAAAGAATTTGGTGTTTCTCTCCCCTTCTTTATTCCATTGTACTATGGAGTTCTGTCTCTAGAATATTTCCTCTTGAAGACATCTATTGTCCCACTCCTGCTGGAGTGTCTCTGCCATCTCTTCCCTTTCATCTGTATAGCCTTATGTGATAAGAATCTCGTTTATTTCCTTTAGTTTCTTTTCCACATCTCCTTTAGCTCTGAAGATGTTACCAAATTCCTTCTTATTCCACTCTTTGAGTCTGCCTTTAATGTGTTTGAGCCTGCAATGTAGAAGGAACATCTTTGTCCCTTGAAGGTGAAGCTCTTCCTTCCACCATTTTTCAATGTTTGTGAGGAAATCTAAGTGTGTGAGCCAAGCGTTCTCAAACCTGAAGGGGGTGTTCCTTGGTTTACCAAAAAGAGAAGCTTCCAATTGGATAGGCCAGTGATCTGAACCCCCAAAAGGTAGTATGGGTGTAGTAATGCTGCTTCCGCTAAGGATAAGTTCCTCTGAAACAATAAATCTGTCCAATTTTTAGGCTACTTGGGTAGGGCCCCTTCTTTTGTTATTCCAAGTAAAGATTCCATTGCTTGTTTCCATATCAACCAATTTCATATTGGTGATGAAGTTCTTGAAGGTAACTAAGTCTCTACCGAGTGTTCTAGTTCCTCCTTCCTTCTCCATGAGTGATTTTGTTATGTTAAAATCACCTCCAAGAATCCAGGGTAGAGCTGGGTATCTCTTCTTCATATCCTCCAGCGTTGTGAGGAGTCGAAGTTTGTCCTCCATGTTGGCATTATGATACATATGTTGTACTTGATGGCAACCCACTCATCTCAGATGATAAATTATAGTGCAGCAAAGTTCACGCACTTTCATGAAGATAAAAGTTTCTTTCATGAAGATAAAAGTTTCTTTCATGTAGAGAAAAGTTCACGCACTTTTATGCAGAGAAAAGTTTATTTCATGTAGAGAAAAGTTCACGCACTTTCATGCAGAGAAAAGTCCCTTTCATGAAGAGAAAAGTTCACGCACTTATATGCAGAGAAAAGTTTATTTCATGTAGAGAAAAGTTCACGCACTTTTATGCAGAGAAAAGTTTATTTCATGTAGAGAAAAGTTCACGCACTTTTATGCAGAGAAAAGTTTATTTCATGTAGAGAAAAGTTCACGCACTTTCATGCAGAGAAAAGTCCCTTTCATGAAGAGAAAAGTTCACGCACTTTCATGGTTGGCTCATGGTATTAGTCCGATAGTTTTTGATCCTATGGTTTTGGTCCGTGGTATTGCATCCAAAAATGTTGATCTCACGCACTTTCATGGTTGGTTCATGGTATTAGTCCTATAGTTTTTGATCCTATGGTTTTGGCTCGTGGTATTGCATCCAAAAGTGTTGATCTCACGCACTTTCATGGTTGCTTCATGGTATTAGTCCAACAGTTTTTTGATCCTATGGTTTTGGACCGTGGTATTGTGGAAGGTCTAAGACTATATAAGAGGAAGAAGATCATTTGGCAAAGCATCATCGAATGAATTGAATATCTAATAAGTGCTAGATCTGAAATATTTGTGATTGGGTTATGGTGCGGATCTGGATCTGAATGAAGGAGGAACCTTAGCGCATAAAGAAGGATAAGTTCTATTGATGGGTCATAATCTTTATACTTGAATAATAGTATCTTTGTATGATTTTGATTTGTTATATGAGGCGCATGCTTGATCTATAAATCTGACAATCTGGGTTAATTAGTGTCTGAATATTTGAAAGAAGGAATTATTCTTTATAGATCTGCACGCAGGTTTCAGGTTGTTGAAGTAGCGTATATCTTTAAATTATGATCTAGCTGCCTTTGTCTATTGTTGCAGTATTCTGGGTTCAGAATTTGGTGTGTGGTTACTGTTACTGTGTTCTGGGTACAGCTGTCAGAGAATTGTTTACTTGATTCAGTGCTAATTGGGAAAAGGAGATTGTTTGATGCAGATATACTTGATGATTGATTGATGTTCATGGATCCAGTCTGAAAATTTATGAAACGTGGTCCCTGGAAGAAAGAGAAGGTTGTAGCCTTCAGTAGGCCAGCACCTACGTACTAGTATCTTGGCTAGTACAAGAGCTAATGGGGTTGTAGCTCCCTTCCAGGAGAAGCTGGAGAACGAGAGAGGGTTGTAGCTCTCTGCAGGTTGTAGCCTGTGTACTGGTAAAGGACTGCACCAGTACAAAATCATTGTAAAAGGAGTTTCTAATTGAAAGAAGATAGAGACATATTGCAGCAGGTGGTTTTCACCCATATTGGGTTTCCACCTTATATCTGGTGTTCTTTTGTGTGACTATTTGCTTTTCTTGTTCCTGCTCATTATTTTATGATACTGACATACAAAGTAATGATCAATATTTGAAGAATTATTCAAAGTATAAATAAGGAAGATAGATTGAAAAGAATTTGATAATACTGATTCACCCCCCCCTCTCAGTATTATTTCCAAAAATTGGTATCAGAGTAGGTCCTTCTGAAGAAGCTTGATCGCTTGAAGGAAGATCTAACATCATGAGCAACTACGAGAGGGAAGCATCAATCAGGCCTCCGATTTTTGATGGAACAAACTTCGTATATTGGAAGGTAAGAGTTACTGCCTATCTTCAATCTTTGGGTACAGATGTATGGGACATTATAGAAACAGGGTATACTTTTCCATCAGCTACTCCTACAGATTCAGCTGAGAAGAAGAAATATGAAACAAATGCAAAGGCGGTTAATACTCTTCTAGGATGTCTATCTCAATCTGAATTCGTGAAGGTTATGCAATATAAATCCGCAAAAGAAATATGGGACAAGATTGTTTTGAGCTACGAAGGAGATGAACAGGTAAAACGTGCAAAACTTCAAACCCTCAGGATTCAGTATGAGAATCTCAGAATGTATAATGATGAAAGTGTGGCTAACTATTTCCTTCGGGTAGATGAGATTGTTAATTGCATGAAAAAATTGGGTGAAGAAATAAAAGAGGTTGTTGTGGTTGAAAAAGTCCTAAGATCATTGTCCCCAAGTTTGAATCTAAAGTGTCTGCAATAGAAGAAAAGGAAAATCTACGAACTCTTACTATGTCTCAGCTACACGGAATTCTAACTGCTTATGAAATGAGAAAAGGAGGTCCATCAGACAGGAGAGAAGCTGCTTTTAAGGCTTCAGGCAAAGGAGACTACTATGAATCAAGTCACATGCCAGAAGAAGAAGAAGAATCAAATTTTGTCAGAAATCTTCAACGGGGTACTGGAAGTTCAGAGGTAAGCTACCTTTTAAATGCTTTGCTTGTGGAAGAGTAGGTCATTATGCTGCCAAATGTCCTCATAAGGATAATATTGACAAAGGAAAGGAACCTGCCAGATGGAACAAGAAACATAATGCAAATAAGAAAAGCTACTACACTCATGAAGACAGTGATGGTCTATCAAATAGTGATGAATATGAACGAGGTAATGACTATAAACTTTTAATGGCATTTGAAGATGATGATTACATGGATGCTATAGATGTGGATAGTTTTTATGAAGAGATTTCTAGACTTAAGACATGTATAGAAGAAAAGAATATGATCATTGATACTCTACAATTTCAAATTGATGAAAAAGAAAAATATCTTGAAAAGTTAGAAGGTGAAATTGTTGGCCTTAGAAAAGAAATTGAGAAAACAAAGGCTATTAATCTTAAGTTTGTCAAAGGATCTGAAACTCTGGATGAGATCATCAATGTACAGCGTTCTCCGCTAAACAAGACAGGTCTGGGGTATAATGGAGAAACATCTCAAGCATCCACCTCAAAGAGTTATCTTGATGCAGCAAGAAGGAATGAGCAAAAGCACAATGGAGATCACCAGGTAAAGCAGGGACGAATTACATCAAGAACGAACAAAGACTATCAGGTAAACCAGGGGCAATCTGTCTTAAGGATGAACAAAAGCTACAACCAGCCACAGGTAAAATCTTCTCAATTTGCTTCAAGAATGGATGACAATAGAAATTACAATCATTTGGCTGGTAGATTTGAAAATCGCAGAAGTTTCTTCAATGGGCAATGTTTCTCTTGCCATAACTTTGGTCACAAAGCAGCTCAATGTGTTGCATATAAAACAATCATGACTAGAGAAGCTCAAAAACAAAGAAGTATGATCGGGATTACAAAAAGGACCTATAACAACTTTTCGGCTCTTGAAAATGAAGTTGAATGTTCTATTTGCAATAACTTTGGTCCTGAAGATTCTGAATGCAGGAGCAGGTTTCAACAGACAAAGGAACAAGCCTCAAGCACCAGAACATGGAGAATAAAGGAACCACAAACAGAAAGATGTGGGATAGCATTTTATGCAGAAGGACAAGAAAATCTATGGTACATTGACAGTGGATATTCGAAACATATGACAGGTGATAAAGAAAAACTTGAATCATATTCTGCTTTAGAAAAGGGAAAGAAAGTCTCTTTTGGAAATAATACTCCTGCAGCTATAAAAGGAAAAGGCACTGCTCTGTTAAAAGAAATGGTCAAAGTTGGAAATGTTTTGTATGTTGATGGATTGAAGCATAATCTTCTAAGTGTCAGCCAGATGTGTGATCAAGGAACCGAGGTGATATTTAGATCAAACGGATTTCGTGTTCGTGATCTTGATACAGGTGAAATAGTGATCAAAGGTAGAAGAACTCCAAATAATCTATACATATTTGAAGAAGGACAACAACAATGCTATTTGAGCAAGGATGATGAACACTGGTTATGGCACCGGAGGTTGGGGCATCTAAGTTTTTCACAAATAAGGAAAGCATGCAAATATCAGGCAGTTCGTGGTCTTCCAGATATCAAAATTCCATACAACACCATATGCAAATCATGTCAGTTTGGAAAGAAAACCAGAACTAACTTTCCATAGAAGGAAGGATCAGCTAGCATGCCTCTTGAGCTAGTCCATACAGATGTATGTGGTCCATTTAGGAAAAGGACACCTCGAGGAGAAGAATACTTGATATTATTCATTGACGATTTCTCCAGGTTTGTTTGGTTAGGACTTATGAAGCACAAAGACGAAGCATTCGAGAAATTCAAATCCTTCAAAGCCTTGGTTGAAAATGAATCAGGTTACAAAATTAAGTGCCTCAGGTCTGACAGAGGTGGGGAGTTTACCTCAAATGAATTTTTCGATTTCTGTGAAGAACATGGGATAAGAAGAGAATTCTCTACAGCTAGAACTCCTCAACAAAATGGAGTGGTGGAAAGGATGAACAGAACAGTCCAACAAATGGCTCGTGCTATGCTGGATGAGTCTGGAACTCCCGCAACTTTCTAGGGTGAAGCCGCATATGCTGCGTTTTTATTCTCAACAAAACAAATGTCCGAGTGAACAGCACTCAAACTCCTCATGAGCTCTGGTATGGTGAGACTCCTTCGGTAAAGCACTTCAAAATCTTTGGGAGCAAATGCTATATTAAGAATACTGATGAGCAACTTGGAAAACTTGAACCTAGAGCAGATGAAGGCATTCTTCTTGGTTATTCTCCACACAGCAAAGCATATAAGTGCTACAATAAAAGACTTGGAAGAATTGTTGACAGCATTGATGTAGTGGTTGATGAAAAGGGATACATTCCTAGGCAAGTAAATCATGAAAATATCGAAGAAGATGAAGACTACCCTCAAAGACAGAATGATGAAGAAGAAGAACCTCAAGAAGCACCAGAGGAACAGATAAGGACAGAAGAGAAGACTCCATCCTGGTACGTTTAGAAGAATCATCCAGAATCTCAGATTTTGGGGCAGAAAGAGGCAGGTGTACAAACAAGAAGAACAATTGCAGAATCTTCAAGCTATTTGGCATTACTCTCCTCCACTGAACCACAAAATGTAAAATAGGCATGCAAAGATGAATGTTGGGTCAAAGCAATGGATGAAGAACTTGAGCAGATCGAAAAGAACAACACTTGGGAGTTGGTTCCTAGACCAAAGGATAAGAATGTTATAGGGACAAAATGGGTCTTCAAAAATAAGTTGAATGAAAATGGGGAAGTAATTAGAAACAAGGCAAGACTTGTTTGTAAAGGGTATGCGCAGCAAGAAGGAATAGATTTTGAGGAAACTTTTGCTCCTGTTGCAAGACTTGAGGCCATCCGAATGTTCCTTGCTCTCTCAAGCTTTCAAAAGTTCAAAGTATTTCAAATGGACGTGAAATCAACCTTTCTGAATGGAGACTTAGAAGAAGAAGTATACATTAAGCAGCCAGATGGTTTCATTCTTGGAAATGATCCAAATCTTGTATGCAGACTGAAAAAGGCTCTCTATGGTCTTAAACAAGCTCCAAGGGCTTGGTACTATCGTTTGGACAAATATCTTCATCAACAAGGTTTTTCAAAAGGATCAGCAGATAGCAATCTTTATATAAAAATTGAAAATGACAAATTGCTAATACTTGTTGTGTATGTAGATGACATTATCTTTGGCAGCAATGAAGAATCTATGAGTCAAAGCTTTGCCTTGGTGATGCAGAAAGAATTCGAAATGTCCTTGCTTGGAGAATTGACATATTTTCTTGGCCTGCAAATCCAACAAAAGGAAGGAGGGATCTTCTTGTCTCAAACCAAGTATCTCAAGCAGATTTTGAAGAAATATGGCATGGAAGATGCAAAACCAGTATGTACACCCATGGTCACAGGATGTAGCCTCAGTGCAAATGATGAATCAGCAGCAGTACATCAACCAACCTACAGATCTATGATTGGAAGTCTACTTTATTTGACAGGTACCCGACCAGACATCATGCATGAAGTGGGAATAGTTGGAAGATTTCAGGCAAATCCAAAGGAAACTCATCTTCAGGCAGTAAAGAGAATCTTCAAATATCTTCAAGGGACTCAAAATTATGGCTTATGGTATCCTAGAGATACAGATCTCACACTTCATGCTTATACTGATGCAGATTGGGCCGGAAGCGTGGATGACAGGAAGAGCACAAGTGGTGGTGCACTCTTTATGGGTTCCAGATTAGTATCTTGGTTCAACAAGAAACAGAGTTCGATTGCCTTGTCTACAGCTGAAGCAGAATATGTTGCTGCTGCATCTTGCTGCACTCAACTCCTTTGGATGATGCAGACCTTGCAGGATTTTCAAATCACTTGTACACCACCCATCTCCATCTTATGTGATAATACAAGTGCAATCAGCATTTCAAAGAACGCAGTCATGCATTCAAAAACCAAGCACATACCAATCAAGTATCACTTTCTCCGGGAACAAGTGCTTGAACAAAAGGTCAAGTTGGAGTATGTTCCTTCTAAGGAACATGTTGCTGATATACTCACCAAACCATTGCCTAGGGAGACCTTTGAATACCTCAGGCAAAAGCTGGGGGTTGTTGATGCATCATCTTGTTGTTGAATCTCTTCTGATTGTTGGTTGTACGCAAGGTTCATCTGAAGTATATGCGTACATGTGCTGGGTTGTGGATTGGTCAAAGATCAAATGGCACAGGTTCAGGGGGAGCATATCATGCATTGTTGGCATTATGGAGGAAGTACAGAAGGAGATCATGGATGTTGGTCTGAATATTGCTGCAATACGTCTCTATCTCTTTCATGGTCATTTATGGTGTTTGATGGATTATGGTTCTTCTTTGCAGATCTGGTTTATAGTCAGGGGGAGCATAACCCTTTGCCCTTGATGTCAAAGGGGGAGAGTGATTTGTTGTTGTTGCCATCAAGTCCAAAGGGGGAGATTGTTGGCATTATGATACATATGTTGTACTTGATGGCAACCCACTCATCTCAGATGATAAATTATAGTGCAGCAAAGTTCACGCACTTTCATGAAGATAAAAGTTTCTTTCATGAAGATAAAAGTTTCTTTCATGTAGAGAAAAGTTCATGCACTTTTATGCAGAGAAAAGTTTATTTCATGTAGAGAAAAGTTCACGCACTTTTATGCAGAGAAAAGTTTATTTCATGTAGAGAAAAGTTCACCCACTTTCATGCAGAGAAAAGTCCCTTTCATGAAGAGAAAAGTTCATGCACTTATATGCAGAGAAAAGTTCACGCACTTTTATGCAGAGAAAAGTTTATTTCATGTAGAGAAAAGTTCACGCACTTTTATGCAGAGAAAAGTTTATTTCATGTAGAGAAATGTTCACGCACTTTCATGTAGAGAAAAGTCCCTTTCATGAAGAGAAAAGTTCACGCACTTTCATGGTTGGCTCATGGTATTAGTCCGACAGTTTTTGATCCTATGGTTTTGGTCCGTGGTATTGCATCCAAAAGTGTTGATCTCACGCACTTTCATGGTTGGTTCATGGTATTAGTCCTATAGTTTTTGATCCTATGGTTTTGGCTCGTGGTATTGCATCCAAAAGTGTTGATCTCACGCACTTTCATGGTTGGTTCATGGTATTAGTCCAACAGTTTTTTGATCCTATGGTTTTGGACCGTGGTATTGTGGAAGGCCTAAGACTATATAAGAGGAAGAAGATCATTTGGCAAAGCATCATCGAATGAATTGAATATCTAATAAGTGCTAGATCTGAAATATTTGTGATTGGGTTATGGTGCAGATCTGGATCTGAATGAAGGAGGAACCTTAGCGCATAAAGAAGGATAAGTTCTATTGATGGGTCATAATCTTTATGCTTGAATAATAGTATCTTTGTATGATTTTGATCTGTTATATGAGGCGCATGCTTGATCTATAAATCTGACAATCTGGGTTAATTAGTGTCTGAATATTTGAAAGAAGGAATTATTCTTTATAGATCTGCACGCAGGTTTCAGGTTGTTGAAGTAGCGTATATCTTTAAATTATGATCTAGCTGCCTCTGTCTATTGCTGCAGTATTCTGGGTTCAGAATTTGGTGTGTGGTTACTGTTACTGTGTTCTGGGTACAGCTATCAGAGAAGTGTTTACTTGATTCAGTGCTAATTGGGAAAAGGAGATTGTTTGATGCAGATATACTTGATGATTGATTGATGTTCATGGATCCAGTCTGAAAATTTATGAAACGTGGTCCCTGGAAGAAATGGAAGGTTGTAGCCTTCAGTAGGCCAGCACCTACGTACTAGTATCTTGGCTAGTACAAGAGCTAAGGGGGTTGTAGCTCCCTTCCAGGAGAAGCTGGAGAACGAGAGAGGGTTGTAGCTCTCTGCAGGTTGTAGCCTGCGTACTGGTAAAGGACTGCACCAGTAAAAAATCATTGTAAAAGGAGTTTCTAATTGAAAGAAGATAGAGACATATTGCAGCAGGTGGTTTTCACCCACATTGGGTTTCCACCTTATATCTGGTGTTCTTTTGTGTGACTATTTGCTTTTCTTGTTCCTGCTCATTATTTTATGATACTGACATACAAAGTAATGATCAATATTTGAAGAATTATTCAAAGTATAAATAAGGAAGATAGATTGAAAAGAATTTGATAATACTGATTCACCCCCCCTCTCAGTATTATTTCCAACACTCCATTGGCTGCGGACCATAGACATTGGTGATCATGTAACATTGTCTGTCACCCACCCGTTGGAAAATAAGAGAAAGGTGATGTCTGGATGCCTCCACATCAATCACACCAAATTTCTGTGGATCCCAAAGAGTGAGAATGCCACCAGCAGATTTATTTGCCTTAACTTCAAGGTATTCATATCTATTTAACCATTTGTTGTGTTTTTTGTGGATCCTCTCTGTTGAGCATTTTGTTTCCTGTATGAATACTATGTCAGGTCTTTCCTCTCTGATCCTTTTAGCTAGATTTGAATGTTTTCTTCTGCTCCCTAGTCCTGTAATGTTCTAGGTTGTGATTTTCATTGAGGTGGGGTTTTAAAGGAGTAACTGGAAAGGTCTTTCATCCTTCCTGAGTCAATCATGAGTTTTCCACATTCCAGTGGTAGTTATTTCTGTCTTTTTCTTCCCCTCCTCTTGCCTGGATTCTTTGTTAGTTTTCCTATTATTAATCCTATTGAGGAAGTCCCTTTGTTTTCCTGGTTGTCATGTCCTCTTTTGACTCCTACAGCTGTTTGATGTGACTTATTAAGGAATATTTGTTGTACCTTGTCCACATCCTCTTGAGGGATGGAGTTTATTCCAAGGTTTCCTCCTTGTTCTAGAAACTTTTCCAGCTCTAGGTTCTCCCTTTCCAGGATCTCCCGTAAGTCTTGATCCTCTGTACCACTTTCACTTTGAGTCATTTCTTGGTCTTTTTCTATTTCCATGGTACTCAGAGGGTCCATCATGTGTTCATTCCGTACCTTAGTGAACTCCATGTTGGTCTCTTTTCCTTTTCCCCTTGCTGTCTGTTTCTCTATACTCACTTGATCCCCTCCATCTACTTATTTTTCTCCTAAGATCTCAAAACTGTTGTAACTTGTCGTTTTGTTATCATTCTCAATAAGGTTCTTTTGTGTCTTCCTTCCCCCTTCATTTCCTTTTCCTCCTACTTTGGTGAAACCTGTTTGATCTTTCCTTTTGCTGGTATTTAGGTTTTCCTCCCTTCTATTAAGAGGACAGTCTTTGGATAGGTTCCCATGCTCATGACATTTGTGACATCTGATCAGATATGTTCATAGTCAACTGTTTGAACGCATTCCTCATTATAGACTTCTAGAATGACATCATCTAGAAGGGCTCCTGATAGGTCCATCTCCACACATATACAGGCATAGGATGTATATTTTCCCTGGAGAGTTGCCTCCGAAATTTTTAAAAAATGACCTAATTTATTGCCTATAGCTTTTAAAGACTCTGACATCCAGTAATCTAAAGGTAAAGAGTATAATCTAATCCATACCGGTACCAAAGTGAAGGTTTCTCGTTCTGGCACGAAGTTCATCGTCCATGGCCGCATATAGAGACTAGCAGCTGCAAAGAAGTATGGTCCTCCTTCAAAAATCTTGTCTCTGTCTTCCATGTTCGTAAACACCACAGTAAAGAAACCTTTGGATCCAAGATGTATATTTAACTCCCCCCTTTGGTTTCCAGTTGTATTTTATCTAGGTGTACAGTGCTTTCTCTGATGGCCAGATTCCCATAATTTTCATATGATGGCATAGTTTGCCATGTGATCCATGTGCGCTTGCAGCGCTGGATCATTTAGAATAACCTGAGGTTTAGTTATGGTCTTGGGTTTGCAGGGCCCCCTCTTGGCTCCGTTCTCTGTTCCCTGACCTCTGTCTTCCTCTTTGTCCTCCTGACGGTCTTCTTCATGGGCCCCTTGATCTGCATGGGTTTCGTTGCCTTCTGCCTTCTGAGTTTCAGTGTTTTTTGTCTTGACCTCCAAGGGTTGTGGAGGATTGTTCTTTTTCCATCCTCTTCCTCTATTTGTTACCATATTACTGTAGGAGGGAGTGGAGCTCCCTCCTCCCTGTGCCTCCATGGGTGTTTGTTGCCCTCTATCAGTCGCTTAGTTAAATCCTAGAACTCGTTCTCCCTTCATGATCGTATCGTGTTGTCACACTATAATCACTTTTAAATGTAAATTAAGTTTATGGATGCAAATAAAGTTTCATAAAAATAATTTAATCTTATTTAAATGGTTAGCCACATTTACTTCCATTTAAATCGTTACCTTGATAACCATTTACTTCTATTTAAAACCTTGATAACCATTTACTTGTATTTAAATCGTTACCTCACAATCCTTGCCTTGGATTACTTTTTTAAATATGGAGATGAATGGACACTGCGGATAATAAATAAATAGCGAAAGATACTTCTCATGCTATCAAGGACTTGATTAAAGAAATAATTTAATCTGGTTTAAATAGTTAACCACATTTACTTGTTCCCTGACAATCCTTGCCTTGGATTACTTTTTTAAATATGGAGATGAATGACACTGCGCATAGATAGCCAACCATACTTGTCATGTTATCAGGGACTTGATTATAGAAATAATTTAATCTTATTCAAATGGTGCTACATTTATTTCTATTTAAATCGTTACCTAACCATCCTTGCCTTGGATTACTGTTTTAAATATGGAGATAAATGGACACGGTGGATAATACACAGATAGCTAACCATACTTCTCATGTTATCAGGACTTGATTATAGAAATATTTTTTGCAATATTTCTAGAGCTAGAATGCACTATTTAAAAGTTATTTAATGATTTTTTTAAGATCAAAAACCACCTTCTATTTATCACAAGTGTATAATATATAATTTTAAAAAATAATAACTATTTAAAAATTAATAGAAAAACATATTATAATTTAAAATATTTTATAATTTTCTATTTCTCACAAGTGTATAATATATAATTTGAAAAAATAAAAATTAATAAAAGAAACATATTGTAATTTAAAATATTTTATAATTTTCAATTTAATTCAAAAGTAAAGATAAATTCAACTTTTAAATATAATTCAAAATTAAATCTAAAATAAAACTATTTTCAATATTATCTAAATTTAAATATAAATAAATTCTCAAATATAATATAATCTAGATATGTTAATCTATTAAAAAAATATAAATTATTATTTTATAATATTTATGAATTATAATATTATTTATATTTATAGTTAATTATACAATGGAAATTGATATATGTTTTTATTAAAAATATCATTTTATAATATTTATAAATTATAATATTGTTTATATTTATAGTGAAATATAAAATATAAAAGTGAATTAATTAATTATATATATATATATGATCAAATATATAAGTGAATGTTGAAAATTGATATATTTTTAATTTAGTTCAATAAAAATTGTAAATTGAATTAATATGAGTGGTTCATATGGGTTTAATATTTGTTAAGGTTTTGTAAATGGGGTAGGAAGTTGAGTGGGTTTCACTGTGGAAAAAACAATAGGTAAGGTCTCTTGAGCTAGAGAAGTGAGGTGGGTGAAAGAGTGAAGGGAGATCTAATTGAATAGTTCATATTTGCAATTCTGGAACTATTAAATAAGTTATTTGTTTTTTCTACCTGTAAAATTTATTTTTTTATTTATTTTTTTATTTTTTTTTTGCAGTTAGAGTTGCATTCAACATGCTCAGAGTAGTAAAAGAACATGTCAATCACAATCCTTTGAAGAAGTTAATCCAAACCAAAGATGAAGCAAGAAAGCCAAATAGACACCATCCTTTATACAAACTTTGTTTCCTCTACCTGTATTTATGTGTAAACTTTTTATAAATTTGGATTTTATATAAGCTTTGTTTCCTCTACAAAATTTGTGTCTAAAATAAAATATAAATGTCCATATAATTTTATAATATTTACAATCTACCATGATTTAATGAGCAATTTATATAAACAACCTTTCCAATTTAAAAATAATTCTAAAATAAAATAAAGAAATTTCTAGTTACCTTGATCAAACTCAGTTTTTTATATTTGTGAAATACACACATGAAACATATGTTGCTGACATACAAATATAAAAACATAGATTAATGACAACGAATATAAATAAAGTTTCATGGAAATAATTTATTGGTATTTAAATGGTTAGGCACTTTTACTTCTATTTAAATCATTACCCAGCAATCCTTGCCTTGGATTACTTTTTTAAATATAGAGATGAATGGACACTGCCCATAATACATAGATAGTCAGCGATATTCAAGCTTCTCATGCTATTAGGGAAGGGACTTGACTATAGAAATATTCTTGTAATATTTTTTAGAGTTAAAATGCACCATTTAAAAGTTATTGAATGATTTCCCTTAAAAACAAAATCTCTCTTTTACTTACCACAAGGTATACTATATAATTTAAAAAAATAATAATCATCTAAAAATTAATTAAAAAAACATATTGTAATTTAAAATGTTCTATAATTTTCAATTAAATTCAAAAGTAAATATAAATTCAATTCATATATATAATTCAAAAATAAATATAAAATAAAATTATTTTTAATATTATCCAATATTAAATATAAATGAATTCTCAAATATAATATAATATAATATAGATATGTTAATCTATTAAGAAATTAGGAATTATTATTTTATAATATTTATGAATTAGAATAGTATTTATATTTATAGTTAATTATACAAGTGAATGATGCAAATTGCTATATGTTTTATTGAAACTATCATTTTATAATATTTATAAATTGTAATATTGTTTGTATTTATAGTGAAATATAAAATATAAAAGTGAATTAATTAGATATATTTATGAATGTTGAAAATTGATATGTTTTTAATTTAGTTTAATAAAAATTGTACATTGAATTAATATGAGTGGTTTATATGGCATAATATTTGTTAAGGTTTTGTAAATGGGGTAGGAGGTTGAGTGAATTTGATTGTGGGAAAAAACAATAGTTAAGGTCTCTTGAGCTAGAGGAGTCTAAGTCTAGGAAGTGGGTGAAGGAGTCAAGGGAGATCTAATTGAATAGTTCATATTTGCAATTCTAGAACTATTAAATAAGTTATTTGTTTTTGCTACATGTATTATCTTCTTCTTCTTCTTCTTCTTTTTAGGTTTTCAGTTAGAGTTGCATTCAACAAGCTCAAAATAGTAAGATGCCTGTGAATCACAATCCTTTGAATAAATTAATCCAAACTGAAGATGAAGCAAGAAAAGAAATAGACACCATCCTTTATATAAGCTTTATTTCCTCTACCTATATTTATCTGCAAACTTTTTATAAATTTGGATTTTATATAAGTCATCTACAAAACTTGTGTCTGAAATAAAATATAAATGTCCATATAATTTTATAATATTTACAATTTATCAATATTCAATATTATATAAAATAAGAAATTTATGTAAACAATTTCTCGAATTTATATAAACAATTTCTCCAATTTAAAATTAATTCTAAAATAAAATAAAGAAATTTCAAGTTACCTTGATCAATGAACATTGAGGATAATACATAGATAGCCAACGATATTCAAGCTTCTCATGCTATCACCGATTTCATTATAGAAATATTCTTGCAATATTTTGAGAGTAAATCATTTGTTATGGTAAATTGTGGAATTAATTATCGAAGATTTGTAATTTTAGAACTATATTATAGAAATATTTTTAAAGTAAATAATTTTATCATAGCAAATTGTATAAGATTTATAAATTTGGAACTATTAAATAAGTTATTTGTTTTTATTATATATATTAGTTTTTTTCTTTTCCATTTTTTAGTTAGAGTTGCATCAACATGTTACATTCAAAGTAAAAGAATATGTCCATCACAATTTTTTGAATAAATTAATTCAGGTTACGTTCCTGTTATTATGTCAGTGGTACAAGGTAACGATCATATATAGTTTATGAGAACGAACCTACAAGAGGGCAAATTTCTGGCAGTTCTTATTTTCAATCCTATTGAAATATAAATGAGTCTGATATGTGAGGGGAATAGGAATTGCCTTGCTGCTAAAATGTCAAAGTCACTTTTGAGAGAAATATAAATGTAAAACAACTCCTATTCCCCTCGCATGTCAAACCGCATTTATATATTTCAATAGGGTTTAAATAGGGTTAGAAATAAAAACTGCAGGAAACTGCCACGAGAAAAACCTCGGAAGGACGACATGACACAACATGCATAATTTGAATAACTTCATTTGGCTTTGGCTACAGGTTTATGTGAATTGGGTATTAAGGTTCGTGTGAATTGGGTATTAACTGGCAAGGAGTGCGGCTTGGGTCTATCAAATAAAGTTCCACAGAAAAAAAAAAATGAGTGCCGACACCCAGGGCCACCGTGAGGATAACAAATTTTGATCTCCAATATATATTCTCCTCTACATATTAAAAATACTGTGACCGCTACGATAATGCCACGGGAGACATTGAAATACAAAAAAAACGAATTTTCTCAGCATTTTCCATTGCTCTTCCTCACCTCTACATATTAAAAATACTGTGACCGCTAAGATAATGCCACGGGAGACATTGAAATACCAAAAAAAACGATTTTTCTAAGCATTTTCCATTGCTCTTCCTCAATGAACTGGTATGCGCAAAAAACTTACAAGGATTAATTGGGTGGTTTTAAAGTTCTGATGAATAGAACCTGGAAGCATTGTCGCAGAATCTTTTTCACGGCTGCAGCCTGAGAACATGGGGGTCCCTACTTGAGCAAAACTCCATGGCCAGACACGATAACTAAGTCTCGTGCAAATGCGCGTACAGAGTTGGCAAGAACGTATGATCCAGCGTTTCCAAAATCTCCCTCTTAGTCTCGGCCCTAATTATCTTATTCCAGGCCGACAGCCTTCTTGCCCATTGCCTTGATCACGAAATAGCAGTCTGCTCCCTTCAGCTTAACAAATAAACGTTGTCGATGTCCCGGTTTCCCAACTTGTGGATCACCCGGAAATTTGAGAGGCCCTTCAGCGTTGAGCCTCCGTTCCCAGCGAGCATCATTGTAGGCCTGGTGGAGGATTGATCAATGACTGGGTCCGCACATCCCTGCCGCGCAGTTGTCACAGCTCGTGTTGCCGCCACTGCTCTACCAGAGAACTGTGGAGATGTCACAAAATCAATCCATTGGAGAACTGTGGAGATGTCACAAAATCAATGTGAGGGTATCAAGAAATAGTTCAAGAAAAACTTGTTGCCGTCGCTGCTCTTGTTGACGTCCACCGAAGAACTGTGGAGATGTCACAAAATCAATCCGCTGGAGAACTGTGGAGATGTCACAAAATCAATTTGAGGGTATCGAGAAACGATTCAAGAAATAGTTCAGCGAAATGATTTAGTAGTTATTTGATCGGATGGTGCGAAACTTTTCAATGGTATAACATTTTATCTAATGATCTAGATTGGTACACAGTGGCAGCTGCGAAGTTCTTCCATAAGGGAAACTTATGACGTAATAATAATAATAATTACTAGCAATATTAACTATGTAACATTAGCTATGTTTATACTACCTATGTAATTAGTTTAAAGATACCAAAGGTCTCTATATTTTGACATAAAAATTCCAATGTATTAACTATTTAATTTGTTTAATGATTTTTTTTTTAAAAATCTTAACTCTTCCATTAAAGCGAAAGAAAAAGAGGGAGAATAAAAAGATGATTCACTTAACAATGTAAGATATTCATCATATTTTGTATCATTAACTATGTAATTATATAACATCAATCATTAATTAGTCGCGAGTGCCCTTGGATCCGAATAAGGCGACTATGTAACCAACCACCAAGCGAAGTTGTGCAAGGATGAAGTGGGGCATGGAGAAACAACCCCTAAGCCAACTATGCAGGCGAGAACGAAGGCAGAGATGTGTGAGTATTGGAAATTTAACTTGTTGGTTATTAGTTAGGGCCATGAAACCTCCTAGTCTTAACTTCCATTTATTTTTATTCAACATAAATGTGTTAATTTCTTATGTTCTGTGCTTCTTCCAACAAATTTATTTCTTTTTTCTCTGGCGATTCACAGAAAGACACTTCATTATCCTCTTTCAAGGTACAATCACCCACTGTATTTTTAATGGCAATCGTCCACTGTATTTTTAATGGTTTTTCTTTCCCTACCATTGTGACAAATACACGTCTCTCCTTATATTTCATAGTTTTAATGTATTTATTATATGTTGTAGAATTCCTTACAAAAATCAAATAACTCTAGTCATACATTGTTTCTATAATTAGATTAGATGAATGCATTCTTGTAGAGTTTTTCTGAATTCCACATATGTATTCTTAATTTCCAATGACATATTGAATAAAAAATAAAATGTTTGGTGTGTTGAATACTTGCTAGATTAGAAGAAACCAAAATGAAGAAATTTGTAGGAAAGAAATTGAGATAATGACCATATAACCAAGATTTATAACTTTATGAATATAAATGAAAGGTATGAAGCATTGATGAAAGATATCCAATCTACTCTAGGAATTTGCAAAACTAAAATTATGAATGAAATGTATGAAGCACTCATGAAGGCTATTTAGTCTACTCTAACAATTTGCAAACCTAAAATTATGAAGATTATTCATAATATTGCTATCTTTCATTAACAATGTTAATATGGATTTTGTTCAACAATAAATAGAAAGTTCATGTGAGTACCACCTTAAAGTCTTCTATTATTAACAACAACGAAAACTTTTAACTCAACGAAAATAGTTTAGATGGGCATAGGCAATTTCTTGTAGGAATATTTAATGATGATCCATTCAACACACATTGACCAAGTGTCAATTTGGAGTTGTGAATGCTAGATCAATATTTTTGAAAAGTGATTCCACTTTGTGCTTATTTCAAGTTATCCAAAAAGTGTCCAACCATGGATTCAACTACAAACATGGTTCCATAGTGATAGAGTCTCATTTAGCTCCTTGTATTTTGATAAATTTTGTGGCATCATGCTCAAGAGGCTAAATTTGAAAAGACCCACGATGTGTAGCTTTGGAAGGTCCCTCCAAGAAATTTTATGCAATATAAAACAACAAATTGGGCTCAGATATAGCATATTTTTGTATCTTTGCTTTGCCTTAATCATTAATAGAAAATGATGCTCTCTGATTGACAATTTGACTCCATATGCCCAACGTGGATAGGAAATCTTCTTTGCAATTTAAATGAAAACATAGATTTTCATGTCTTTAGGTTTCCATTCATCTTGGTTGTTATTCCAATGAAATTTATGTCTATACTTTCCCAACAGGTAATACACACTCTTTAAAACTTTGTCCCTATATGATATATTATGTATGAATAATGTTTCGAACTTTGAAGCCTATCTTATATCAACTCAGTCAGAAGCATCATATGAGCAAATTCTATGTTGTGATAGAACATTCTACAAATACTCCTAAAAGTTACTAAACTGTAAATGTTGCAATCATTAATAATACAAATTGTTCATTTTTTAGATTGGTTGAAGCTAACTCTTCATATTTGCTTCTACAGGTTTATCGTGACAAGATTCTTACTCATAGAAGACAAAATATCCCACATTGAGACAAAGCAATTATAAGCTGGTTTAGAAGAAATTCAATTTGCTAATGTTGCCTTTCCTATCAATTGAGGATGGAAAACAAAATCCTACAAAACACTCATATTCCAACTATAATATCACATGGTGCAAACTACAATATTGTTGGCCCATATACATTATGGTTTAAATTTACTGATTTTTTCTATTTTTTCCTTTTTTTTTTGTATTTTACTTATACAGAAAAGAGACAACGTTCTTAATATTTTCTATTCTTTCACAATGTTTCAAATTGTTGACTTGGGTTTGAGTATTAATCACATCCATGATTTTTGCTCTAGATGTTGCAGGTGACACTTTCATTGTTAATGCTACTATTTCCTATGCTACTTTCTTATGACAAAAATATATTTTGATATAGTAGGTGTATTAACTACTACAAAATCAATGTAATAAGAAGTTGCCATGGTATTTTCTATTAACGTTGATAGATTAAAATCATTGATAACAATATCATTGTTGATATATACATTGAAGTATAGCTCATTCAGTGAGGTACTCGTAATATTGCATAAATGCATTAGAATGAAGTATTGGTAGTTTAGATCCATAGTAAAGCACCATGAAATATTAAAATTTTGGTTTGTTACATTAGTTGTAGCCATATCCTTAGTAGTAGCTAATATGGTTTGGAAAGAATTTGGAATTATAAGCATGGACTACTATGAAGATATTTTCGACCTTTTAATAAAAATTTATCAGCATTATGTGAATATTCATTTGCATATGTACAATGTATCATAATTGGATGCAAGATATGTACAATGTATCATAATTGGATGATTCTTGCAGACTAATATACTTAATTTTATTATTGTTGTCATACCACATCTTCTACATTGGACCTTAATTTTATTATTGTTTTCATACCACATCTTCTACATTGGACCTGCATATCCCTTCTTACACGGAATTCTATTTTCATCATGGTTATGGACCACACTTACATGATATTCAAGATAAAATGGTTTAAATGTTGTTGAATGATCTCTCCAATATTTTAAACTACATGACATGGGTTAGATTTACTTAATCATAATATATTGGATTAAAACAAGAGCACAAAAGGTACCAAGGAGATTAGTGGTAAAGAGCAATGTGAACTTTTGAATAGTTTCAAGGATCATGTGAGTCAACATTCAAAAGAGAAACAAACAATTTTCTCAAGAAGATATGTAAGTGATGCCACTCTTGGGTTCAATTTCCAGATTGGAGATACTTGCATTTTTTTTCAAGGGTAGATCTTAATTCACATAGAAATTCAAAATTTATTTGCAAAATCGTTATAGTGCTTTGTAGACACATGTTTCAAACTATAAAAAATTTGCTTTATACTGATTAAGGTTTATCTATAACAAGAGGAAGTTATCAAGAAGAAATATGGAGGAATTGTGCCAAAATTACCTCTAATTTCAAAGGTAGAAAATCACAATCTATTTCTTTATTTACGAGGAATTCATGTTGGAATAATCAACAAGGTCTTTAACTTCAACATATGGCTCATGATTTGTAAGGCTAAAGAAAGCAATATTGCAGTAAGATTTCATTGTAGCATGGTCCTTGCCTTTTGTTGATATTTTTTCCTCTTTCGACAGTTGTTAAAGAAGCATTAATTATTGCTATATGTCATTGCCTTATGGCATTCCCTTTGCAACATTTGGTGAGATTGCAATTGCACCAAATGTTGCAAAGAAAACGCTGTAAGGCGGTAGAATAAAAGAAAGAAGTTCTTAGTGGTCATTGTAGCTTAACTCATGTGAATAACATACTAGAAATGATTTATTGATTGTTGTCAGATACTTGTCCTTTGTTAGTGGTGAGTTTGGATAGCATTGTTGTGAGAATGTTCATTTCTTCTAAAATATAAAGTTGTAAAAATAATATTATTATATAATATAATATTACTATTGATAATTATAAAATATAATTTTCATAATAATATGGTCGCAGCATGGTGTGCCTACCACTAAGAAGAATTCAGAGAGAAAACATATATTTGAACAGAAATGAAGCAAGTGGAGATTGGAGAGAAACATGGTGTGATTCTCAGTGGCACCACTCTTGAAGCACCCAACATATTTATTTTTACTTGGCCTTTGGCCATCGTCGCAACATGGTGTGCCTACCATTGAGAAAAATAGACAGAAAAAACATATATATGAACATATGATCAAAGCATTAGTATTAATCTCTACTTATTTTTTTTAAATGTAATTTTTTTTTAGTATATATATATATATATATATATTTAATAAATTTATATTAACTTATTTTATTATAATAATTTTTTATTTAAAACAATATTTTTTAAATGTTATAGAATTTTCAATTTAATTTATTAAATTATTATTTTTCAATATTTTATTTAATTGTTAATTGATCATAAGAATTGATATGCTTATTTTTGTTTTATATTTAAGGAACCAATTTATATTAGTAAAAACCTTTTATATATACTTATTTTTTCTAATTTTCTTTTAGATTTACCAAACTAATTTATATAAGTAAAAAGTTTTTTATTTTTTTTTAAAACATAACAATAATATATATACAGACTCACCTATTTATTATCATAATTTCGTATGATCTTTATTTTAGATGTACCTTTGAGAGAATGAGAGATATGATGTATGATAATCACAAGTCTTTATTGCGATAGAATTTAATACCTTATTAAAAATCATATACCGTATTAGAAAATCAAATACCTTATTAAAAAATCATAAAAGATCTTGAAAGTAGGGCCTTTAATAGTGGATATCAAAACATCAAGATGAATAGGTGTAGTCTCTTGAATGGCTTTTAGGTGTAGGTGAAGACCTCATTCATCTCCTCTAATGGGTTTTAGGTGTACGTCAAGACCTCAATTCATCTCCTCTAATGGGTTCTAGGTGTAGGTCAAGACCTCGATTCATCTCTTCTAATGGGTTTTAGGTGTAGGTCAAGACCTTAATTCATCTCCTCTAAAGGGTTTTAGCTACAGGTCAAGACCTCAATTCAACTTTAAGAGTGGCTTGGCACAGTCTTTTCCCTTTTCTAAATATGCGTCCCAACCATGATTATTTTCCGAATATAGGTGACAACTAGGATTCACATGTACCAGTGAATGGAATGTTGAGAGAGAATTCACTTCCAAAGAGTGTACTAAATGGCACCATCTTCTCTTTTAATTCCATCCATATGCCCTTTTAATTCCATAGACTCTACTAAATGTGATGGAAGAGGAATTAGGACATTACTCTGCCATCAGTGGTAGAACTAAAAAAGAAAGGAGTGACATTCATTGTAGAAGTAAAGGTTCTCAACAAAATTCCACATTGAGAGTTGCACCCAATATGGAAATGGTGATGTCATCATATGGTTTTATTTTTTAACCCCTCTATCTCTAATTCAGATTAACCTTAACCATTGTAACCATTTTCCTAAACAGTTTCAACGTTTACCTACCCAATAGACAACGTGATTAACAATTAAAGCTTCAAGCTCCAGACTAATCATTTTTACCATGAAATTTTAATAATATATAATCTAAATGTTATACCATGTTTCAATTTTTGTTTAATAGTTTTATTGATTTTGAAAAATAACAAGTATTGTATCATAGTTTGGTTAGAAGAAATATAATGAATACTAAAATATAATATGATTATTAAAGTAAACAATATTTAAATTATATGAGTAATCACCAATTAAGTGTTAAATATATTCATGCTATTTATAACTAACCGCTGGAGATGTTATAAAGGAAACCCGTAAGGCATAAATTCAAGAAGAATAGTAACATATAAAAAATCATTGAAAATAAAAATTAGTAAACAAAATGTCATTCAAAGCTAGAAGACAAAGAGAAATCACTTACATTATGCCAAATTGAGAGATTTTATAAGCTTTCCAACATAGATTTCCTCTTAATCTTTAAAGATGGTCTTTCATGGTGTAGAGTCAATGTTGTTTTAGATTTTAATGATTAGAACACTGTAATCATAATTCTATAAATTTATTTCAAGAATATTCTATTAATTGTAATCATAATTTTATAAATTTATTGCAAAAATATTCTATTTATTATTATAGAGTAATATGAGATATTTGATATTTTGGAAAGTGAAAATCATTTACTATATATAGTGACGGTTGTAGTTTTTTTAACAAATTTCATTATAAATTTCAATCAATCAAGAGATAGTTACTCCCAATATGGAAATGAAGATACCAATTGTAAGATTTCACATTTATACCCTTCCTCCACACAGATAATTTCACCCAAGATGGAAATGATATATTGTTTGATATTTTGGAAAATGAAAATAACTAATTGTATTACAAATAGTGATTGTTGCACATTTTCTGAATTTCATTATAAATTCCAACCAATAAATTGATAGTTAAACCCAATATGGAAATGAAGATTCTAATATGATTTTTCATGTATACCTTTTCTTCCACATTGAGTGTCGCACCCAATGTTCAAACCCAATATGGAAATGAAGATTCTAATATGATTTTTCATGTATACCTTTTCTTCCACATTGAGTGTCGCACCCAATGTTCAGATGTATTGTGTAAAGTAACGATGCATATAATGTATAATCAATTTTGATTTTACCAAACAAATTTATATAAGGGGTGCTTAATCAAAGTTAAAATTGTTAATGACTTTGGACTCTAAATAGACATAACCATATGAAGTTAGAATTACACATTGATTTATGATCTAAGCACTTAGAGTTGAGTAGTCAAAATTATACACCTAGATCTTCTAGGTTGATTTAAAGATGAGCATTGTGTCTTTTTAATGGTTGGTTTCCCTCTTAATATTCTACTTACTTTTCATTATGAGTATTTTGTTTCATTTGTTATGTAATTGATTATGGTCGTGGTAATAAATTGAATGGAAAACTGACTTTTTTAATTTACCACTATTATATGTTGTTACAATCACTTTTACCTCAATTCTTATATTTCATTAGCAATATTTTAAAACAATTTAATCTCCCAATGATAAATAGAAATTGTAGGTAGAATAGTAAATGAAAAGAACAATAAGAAACATGAATTCACACCACACAATAGCTTTTGTAATTTTTATATGAATATTTCTTTGTCTTTTTCCTTCATAATTTGTGTTTTAAGTGTCACCTATATTTATTAAGAGAAATTTAAATTTGAATACTTTCAGTTTTATCATTTCAAATTTGTTTGGTTCAATTTGGAATTAAAGTTATTTTTGAAATAAAGTTTTAGGTAAATACAATATATATTACATGATTGAATTATTTTTATTTGAATTTAGAATTCCAAATTTAATTATAATTTTAGTTTTATTATAAAATTTAAATTTAATTTCATCAGATATTGAAAAATTTAATGTAATAAAAATAGTTTTCTACTTAAAGTAATATAAATAGTTTTCAAAACATCTAGAGGTTGAGAAAGTATTAAATTCCATCTTTACAAATCTCATGAAATTTTTGAAAGAAGTGCTTCTCTTTAAATTCATTCAACAATTTTGAAGGAAACTTTATTTTTATAGGGAACGCTTTAAAAGGAAAATTAGAACCAAAGAGCATGAGCTAACTAATTAGTATCTTTTTTGAAGGATGTTCTATGTTAAAACTTTATTAGTTAAAGGTGAACTCATCAAGATTTTTTTTGGAAATTCATTTGAATTTCCAAAGAAACTTTAGTCACTTGTTCATGGGTTGTGGATATCATCAATTGGAAAGGATTTAGTATCCTAGTCTAGGCTCATAGTCCTTTCTAAGATTGAATGACTAAATGTTTCCATCTTCATTATTCAAATATACCATACTTATGGTAGATTATGGTAATTTGATATTTTCAACATCCTTGAGTTCAAAAGATTCATATTTTGGCTTCAACTTGATCTTCTTATAATTTATCCAAAATCATTATGATCGAGTCCACATACTAATCAAAAACATAATGATACAACTAGCAATTGCACCAAATGTTGCAAAGGAAACACCCTAAGGCATAAAGTCGAGAAGAATCGTGATATAAATCCCTGAATATAAAAATTAGTAAAAAAATGTCATTCAAAGCTATAAGATAAAGAGAATCACTTACATTGTGCCAAATTTACAAATTTTATAATATAAATTTCCTCCCAATCTTCGAGAAGAATCGTGAGATTCAAGCAGAATCATGATCAAGAAGAATTGTGAGATAAATAACTGAATATAAAAATTAGTAAAGAAAATGTCATTCAAAGCTATAAGATAAAGAGAAATCACTTACATTATTCCAAATTTATAGATTCTACGATAAAATTTCCTCCCAATCTTCAAAGATGCTCTTACAAGTTCCAATAGAAAATATTTTATCAAAAATATGCTCTTTTTCAATACGAAACTGTTTCATTGGATTAAAAGCTTATAATCTTTTACCACACAGGAGGTTTTTAATCAATTTTTTTTCCCAAAATGACAAATTGGATGAACTAGTTTAAAGAAAAGCTACAAAATAGATATATCAATAAAGCTAGTCAATGACATAACAACTTTACATTGTTTGATAGGAGAGAAGTGGATATTTTGTTTACCATTGATTAAATAATTCTTTAGCTCAAATAGAAACTTTAATTCATTATTTAGAAGTATCATGATGAAATCTTGTGGTAGCATCCAATATAAAGAGAAATCACTTACATTATACCAAATTTACAGATTATCATGATCGAGAAGAATCGGATAAATCACTGAATATAAAAATTAGTAAAAAAAATGTCATTCAAAACTATAAGATAAAGAGAAGTCACTTACATTATGCCAAATTTATAGATTCTATAATACAAATTTCCTCTCAATCTTCAACGATGCTCTTGCAAGTTCCAATAGAAAATATTTTATCAAAAATATGCTCTTTTTCAATATGGAACTGTCTCACTCAATTAAAAACTTATAGTCTTTTACCACACAAGAGGTTTCTAATCAATTTTTTTTTTCGAAAATGACAAATTGGATGAACTATTTTAAAGCAGAGCTACAATATAGATATATCAATAAAGCTAGTTAGTGACATAACAACTTTACATTGTTTGATATGAGAGAAGTGGATATTTTCTTTACCATTGATTAAATAATTGTTTTAGCTCACATAGAAACTTTAATTCACTATTTATATGTACCATGATGAACTCTTATGGTAGCATCCAAGATAAAGGGAAATGACTTACATTGTTCCAAATTTACAGATTATCATGGTCGAGAAGAATCATGAGATAAATCACTGAATATAAAAATTAGTAAAAAAATGTCATTCAAAGCTATAAGATAAAGATAAATCACTTACATTATGCCAAATTTACAGATCCTATAATATAAATTTCCTCCCAATCTTCAAAGATGCTCTTGCAAGTTCCAATAGAAAATATTTTATCAAAAATATGCTCTTTTTCAATACATAATTGTCTCACTGGATTATAAGCTTATAGTCTTTTACCACACATGAGGTTTCTAATCAATTTTTTTTTTCCAGTTTGATAGGTTTTGCCACCTTCGGAAAAAAAAAATAAAAAAAAATGAATGGACATTGCGGATAATACATGGATAGCCAACGATATTCAAGCTTCTCATGCTATCACCGATTTGATTATAGAAATATTCTTGCAATATTTTGAAAGTAAATCATTTTGTTATGGTAAATTGTGGAATTAATTATAGAAGATTTGTAATTCTAGAACTATATTATAGAAATATTTTTAAAGTAAATAACTTTATTATGGCAAATTGTATAAGATTTATAAATTTGGAACTATTAAATAAGTTATTTTTATGGTAAATTGTGGAATTAATTATAGAAGATTTGTAATTCTAGAACTATATTATAGAAATATTTTTAAAGTAAATAACTTTATTATGGCATTACATATATTAGTTTTTTTCTTTTCCATTATTTTAGTTAGAGTTGCATTCAACATGTTACATTCAACGTTCTCGGAATAGTAAAAGAATACGTCCATCACAATCTTTTGAATAAGTTAATCCAGGTTACGTTCCTGTTATTATGCCAGTGGTACAAGGTAACGATCATATATAGTTTATGAGAACGAACCCACAAGAAGGGAAACTGCCGCGAGAGAAACCTCTGAAGGACAACATGACACAACATGCATAATTTGAATAACTTCATTTGGCTTTGGCTACAAGTTTATGTGAATTAGGTATTAAGGTTCGTGTGAATTGGGTATTAACTAGGTTGCAGGTTTGTGTGAATTGGGTATTAACTAGCAAGGGGTGCGGCTTGGGTCTATCAGATAAAGATCGACGAAAAAAAAATTTGAGTGCCGACACCCAGGGCCACCGTGAGGATATAAATTTTGATCCCAATATATATTCTCCTCTACATATTAAAAATACCGTGACCGCTAAGATAATGCCACGAGAGACATTGAAATACTATAAAAAAATGAATTTCTTAAGCATTTTCCATTGCTCTTCCTCAATGAACTGGCATGCGCAAAAAACTTACAAGGATTAATTAGGTGGTTTTAGGTGGTTTTAAAGTTCTGATGCAGAGAACCTGGAAGCATTGTCGCAGAATCTTTTTCACTGCTGCCGCCTGAGAACATGGAGGTCCCTACTTGGGCAAAACTCCATGGCCAGACACGATAACTGAGTCTCGTCCAAATGTGCGTACAGAGTTGGCAAGAACGTATGATCCAGGATTTCCAAAATCTCCCTCTTAGCCTCGGCCCTAGTTATCTTATTCCAGGCCGACAACCTTCTTGCCCATTGCCTTGATCACGAAATAGCAGTCTGTTCCCTTCAGCCTGACAAATAAACGTTGTCGATGTCCCGGTTTCCCAACTTGTGGAGCATCCGAAAATTTGAGAGGCCCTTCAGCCTTGAGCCTCCATTCCCAGCGAGCATCATTATAGGCCTGGTGGGGGATTGATCGATGACTGGGGCCGCACATCCCTGCCGCGCAGTTGTCACAGCTCGTGTTGCTGCCACTGCTCTGCCGGAGAACTGTGGAGATGTCACAAAATCAATCTGCTGGAGAACTGTGGAGATGTCACAAAATCAATGTGAGGGTATCAAGAAAAAGTTCAAGAAACACTTGTTGTCGCCGCTGCTCTAGTTGTTGTCCGCCGAAGAACTGTGGAGATGTCACAAAATCAATCCGCTGGAGAACTGTGGAGATGTCACAAAATCAATGTGAGGGTATCAAGAAACGGTTCAAGAAATAGTTCAGCGAAATGATTTAGTAGTTATTTGACTGGATGGTGCGAAATTTTTCAATGGTCTAACATTTTATCTAATGTTCTACATTGGTACATAGTCGCAGCTAGGAAGTTCTTCCGGAGGGAAACGCCTTAGGAAGTAATAATAATAATAATTACTAGCAATATTAACTATGTAACATTAATAATAATAATTACTAGCAATATTAACGCTATATTTATATTAACTATGTAACTAGTTTAAAGATTTTTTTTAAATCTTAACTCTTCAATTAAAGAAAAAAAAAAAGAGAATAAAAGGATGATTCACATAACAATGTAATATATTCATCATATTTTGTAGCATTAACTATGTAATTATATAACATCAATCATTAATTAGGCGCGAGTTCCCTTGGATGAGTTCCCTTGGATCCGAATAAGGCCACTATGTAACCAACCACCAAGCCAAGTTGTGCAAGAATGAAGTGGGGCATGGAGAAACAACCCCTAAGCCAACTATGCAGGCGAGGACGAAGGCAGAGATGTGTGAGTATTGGAAATTTAACTTGTTGGTTATTAGTTAGGGCCATGAAACCTCTTAGTCTTAACTTCCATTTGTTTTTATTCAACATACATGTGTTAATTTCTTATGTTCGGTGCTTCTTCCAACAAATTTATTTCTTTTTTTTTTGGCGATTCACAGAAAGACACTCCATTATCCTCTTTTAAGGTACAATCTTCCACTCTATTTTTAATGGTTTTTCTTTCCCTACCATTGTGAGAAATACACGTCTCTACTTACATTTCATAGTTTTAACGTATTTATTATATGTTCTAGAATTCCTTAGAAAAATCAAATAACTCTAGTCATACATTGTTTCTATAATTAGATTAAATGAATGCTTTGTTGTAGAGTTTTTCTGAATTCCACATATGTATTCTTAATTTCCAATGACATATTGCATAAAAAATAAAATGTTTGGTGTGTTGAATACTTGCTAGATTAGAGCAAACCAAAATGAAGAAATTTGTAGGAAAGAAATTGAGATAATGACCATGTAACCAAGATTTATAATCTCATGAATATAAATGAAAGGTATGATGAAGCATGGATGAAGGATATCCAATCTACTCTAGCAATGTGCAAAACTAAAATTATGAATGAAATGTATGAAGCACTCATGAAGGCTATCTAGTCTACTCTAACAATTTGCAAACCTAAAATTATGAAGATTATTAATAATATTACTATCTTTCATTAACAATGTTAATATGGATTTTGATCAACAATAAATAGAAAGTTCATGTGAGTACCACCTTAAAGTCTTTTATGATTAACAACAATGAAAACTTTTATCTCAAGGAAAATAGTTTAGATGGGCATAGGCAATTTCTTGTAGGAATATTTAGTGGTGATCCATTCAACCAACACATTGACCAAGTGTCAATTTGGAGTTGTGAATGCTAGATCAATATTTTTTAAAAGTGATTCCACTTTGTGCTTATTTCAAGTTATCCAAAAAGTGTCCAACCATGGATTCAACTACAAACATGGTTCCATAGTGACAGAGTCTCATTTAGCTCCTTGTATTTTGATAAATTTTGTGGCATCATGCTCAAGAGGCTAAATTTGAAAAGACCCACGATGTGTAGCTTTGGAAGGTCCCTCCAAGAAATTTTATGCAATATAAAACAACAAATTAGGCTCGGATATAGCATGTTTTTGTATCTTTGCTTTTCCTTAATCATTAATAGAAAATGATGCCCTCTGATTGACAATTTGACTCCATATGCCCAACATGGATAGGAACTCTTCTTTGCAATTTAAACAAAAACATAGATTTCCATGTCTTTAGGTTTCCATTCATCTTGGTTGTTATTCCAATGAAATTTATGTCTAGACTTTCCCAACGGGTAATACACACTCTTTAAAACTTTGTCCCTATATGATATATTATGTATGAATAATGTTTCGAACTTTGAAGTCTATCTTATATCAACTCAGTCAGAAGCATCATATGAGCAAATTCTATGTTGTGATAGAACATTATACAAATACTCCTGAAAGTTACTAACATGTCAATGTTGCAATCATTAATAATACAAATTGTTCATTTTTCAGATTGGTTGAAGCTAACTCTTCATGTTTGCTTCTACAGGCTTATTCTGACCAGATTCTTACTCACATAAGACAAAATATCCCACATTGAGACAAAGCAATTATAAGCTGGTTTAGAAGAAATTCAATTTGCTAATGTTGCCTCTCCTATCAATTGAGGATGGAAAACAAAATCCTACAAAACACTCATATTCCAACTATAATATGACATGGTGCAAACTACAATATTGTTGGCCCATATACATTATGGTTTAAATTTAATGATTTTTTCTATTTTTCCCTTTTGTTTTGTATTTTACTTATACAACAGAGAGACAAAGTTCTTAATATTTTCTATTCTTTCACAATGTTTCAAATTGTTGACTTGGGTTTGAGTATTAATCACATCCATGATTTTTGCTCTAGATGTTGTAGGTGACACTTTCATTGTTAATGCTACTCTTTCCTATGCTATTTTCTTATGACAAAAATATTTTTTGATATAGTAGGTGTATTAACTACTACAAAATAAATGTAATAAGCAGCTGCCACGGTGTTTTCTATTAACATTGATAGATTAGAATCATTGATAACAATATCATTGTTGATATATACATTGAAGTATAGCTCATTCAGTGAGGTACTCGTAATATTGCATAAATGCACCGGAATGAAGTAATGGTAGTTTAGATCCACAGTAAAGCACCACGAAATATTAAAATTGTGGTTTGTTACATTACTTGTAGCCATATCCTTAGCAGTAGCTAATATGGTTTGGAAAGAATTTGGAATTGTAAGCATGGACTACTATGAAGATATTTTCGAGCTTTTAATAAAAATTTATCAGCATTATGTGAATATTCATTTGCATATGTACAATGTATCGTAATTGGATGCAAGATATGTACAATGTATCGTAATTGGATGCAAGATATGTACAATGTATCGTAATTGGATGATTCTTGCAGACTAATATACTTAATTTTATTATTGTTGTCATACCACATCTTCTACATTGGACCTTAATTTTATTATTGTTTTCATACAACATCTTCTACATTCAACTTGCATATATCCCTTCTTACACGAAATTCTATTTTCATCATGGTTATGGACCACACTTACTTGACTTTCAAGATAAAATGGTTTAAATGTTGTTGAATGATCTCTACAATATTTTAAGCTACATGACATGGGTTAGATTTACTTAATCATAATATATTGGATTAAAACAAGAACACGAGAGGCACCAAGGAGATTAGTGGTAAAGAGCAATGTGATCTTTTGAATAGTTTCAAGGATCATGTGAGTCAACATTCAAAAGAGAAACAAACAATTTTCTCAAGAAGAGATGTAAGTGATGTTATTCTTGGGTTCAATTTCTAGATTGGAGATACTTGCATTTTTTTTCAAGTGTAGATCTTAATTCACATAGAAATTCAAAATTTATTTGCAAAATCGTTATAGTGTTTTGTAGACACATGTTTCAAACTATAAAAAAATTGCTTTATACTGATTAAGGTTTATCTATAACAAGAGGAAGTTATCAAGAAGAAATATGGAGGAATTGTACCAAATTACCTCTAATTTCAAAGGTAGAAAATCACAATCTATTTCTTTATTTACGAGTAATTCATGTTGGAATAATCAACAGGGTCTTTAACTTAAACATATGGCTCATGATTTGTAAGGCTAAAGAAAGCAATATTGCAGTAAGATTTCATTGTAGCATGGTCCTTGCCTTTTGTTGATATTTTTTCGTCTTTCAATAGTTGTCAAAGAAGCATTAATTATTGCTATATGTCATTGCCTTATGGTGTTTCCTTTGCAACATTTGGTGAAATTGCAATTGCACCAAATGTTGCAAAGAAAATTCCGTAAGGCGGTAGCATAGAAGAAAGAAGTTCTTAGTGGTCATTGTAGCTTAACTTATGTGAATAACATACTGGAAATGATTTATTGATTGTTGTCAGATGCTTGTCCTTTGTTAGTGGTGAGTTTGGATAGCAGTGTTGTGAGAATGTTCATTTCTTCTACAACCATCTGTAACAAAATAGAGTACTCATCACCAAAAATATAAAGTTGTAAAAATAATATTATTATATAATATAATATTACTA
The DNA here is from genome assembly GCA_031772625.1 of Pinus tabuliformis. Taxonomy (NCBI): domain Eukaryota; kingdom Viridiplantae; phylum Streptophyta; class Pinopsida; order Pinales; family Pinaceae; genus Pinus; species Pinus tabuliformis. Next base: position 312,057,837 of record CM062808.1, on the reverse strand, counting down.
TTGATAATTATAAAATATAATTTTCATAATAATATGGTCACAGCATGGTGTGCCTACCACTAAGAAGAATTCACAAAGAAAACATATATTTGAACAGAGATGAAGCAAGTGGAGATTGGAGAGAAACATGGTATGATTCTCAGTGGTAATGGTTGGAATCACTATTGAATCACCAAACATCTTTATTTTTACTTGGCCTTTGGCCATTGTCGCAACCTGGTGTGCCTACCACTGAGAAGAATAGACAGAAAAAAACATATATATGAACATATGATCAAAGCAGTAGTATTAATCTCTACTTATTTTTTTAAATGCATATTTTTTAAATATATCTATATATATATATATATATATATATATTAATTATTTAATAAATTTATATTAACCTATTTTATTATAATAATTTTTTATTTAAAACAATATTTTTTAAATATTATAAATTTTTCAATTTAATTTATTAAATTATTATTTTTCAATATTTTATTTAATTGTTAAATGATCATAAGAATTGATCTGCGTATTTTTCTTTTATATTTAAGAAACTAATTTATATTAGTAAAAACGTTTTATATATACTTATTCTTTCTAATTTTCTTTTAGATTTACCAAACTAATTTATATAGGTAAAAAGTTTTTTAATTTTTTTAAAACATAACATAAATATATAAACACACTCACCCCTTTATTATCATAATTTCGTATTATCTTTATTTTAGATGTACCTTTGAGAGAAGGAGGGATATGATGTATGATAATCGCAAGTCTTCATTGCGATAGAATTTAATACCTTATTAAAAAATCATATACCTTATTAGAAAATCAAATACCTTATTAAAAAATCATAAAAGATCTTGAAAGTAGGGCCTCTAATAGTGGATATCAAAACATCAAGATAAATAGGTGTAGTCTCTTGAATGGGTTTTAGGTATAGGTCACGACCTCATTCATCTCCTCTAATGGGTTTTAGGTGTACATCAAGACCTCAATTCATGTCCTCTAATGGGTTCTAGGTGTAGGTCAAGACCTCGATTCATCTCCTCTAATGGGTTTTAGGTGTAGGTCAAGACCTCAATTCATCTCCTCTAAAGGGTTTTAGCTACAAGTCAAGACCTCAATTCAACTTTAAGAGTGGCTTGGCACAATCTTTGCCCTTTTCTAAATATGTGTCACAACCATGATTCTTTTCCGAATATAGGTGACAACTAGGATTCACATGTACGAGTGAATGGAATGTTGAGAGAGAATTCACTTCCAAAGAATGTACTAAATGGCACCATCTTCTCTTTTAATTCCACCCATATGCTCTTTTAATTCCATAGACTCTACTAAATGTAACGGAAGAAGAAGAGGAATTGGGGCATTACTCTGCCATCAGTGGTAGAACTAAAAAAGAAAGGAGTGACATTCATTGTAGAAGTAAAGGTTCTCAACAAAATTCCACATTGAGAGTTGCACCCAATATGAAAATGGCGATGTCATCATATGGTTTTATGTTTTTTAACCCCTCTATCTCTAATTAAGATTAACCTTAACCATTGTAACCATTTTCCTAAACAATTTCAATGTTTACCTACCCAATAGACAACTTGATTAACAATTAAAGCTCCAAGCTCGAGACTAATCATTTTTACCATGAAATTTTAATAATATATAATCTAAATGTTATACTATGTCTCAATTTTTGTTTAATAGTTTTATTGATTTTGAAAAATAACTAGTATTGTATCACAGTTTGGTTAGAAGAAATATAATGAATACTAAAATATAATATGATTATTAAAGTAAAAGATATTTAAATTATATGAATAATCATCAATTAAGTGTTAAATATATTCATGCTATTTATAACTAGCCGCTGGAGATGTTGTAAAGGAAACCCCGTAAGGCATAAATTCAAGAAGAATAGTAACATATAAAAAATCATTGAAAATAAAAAATAGTAAACACAATGTCATTCAAAGCTAGAAGATAAAGAGAAATCACTTACATTATGCCAAATTGAGAGATTTTATAAGCTTTCCAACATAGATTTCCTCTTAATCTTTAAAGATGGTCTTTCATGGTGTAGAGTCAATGTTGTTTTAGATTTTAATGATTAGAACACTTTAATCATAATTCTATAAATTTATTTCAAGAATATTCTATTAATTGTAATCATAATTTTATAAATTTATTGCATAAATATTCTATTCATTATTATAGAGTAATATGAGATATTTGATATTTTGGAAAGTGAAAATCATTTACTATATATAGTGAGGGTTGTAGTTTTTTTAACAAATTTCATTATAAATTTCAATCAATCAAGAGATAGTTACTCCCAATATGTAAATGAAGATACCAATTGTATGATTTCACATTTATACCCTTCCTCCATATAGAGAATTTCACCCAAGATGGAAATGATATATTGTTTGATATTTTGGAAAATGAAAATAATTAATTGTATTACAAATAGTGATTGTTGCACATTTTCTGAATTTCATTATAAATTCCAATGAATCAATTGATAGTTACACCCAATATGGAAATGAAGATTCTAATATGATTTTTCATGTATACCTTTTCTTCCACATTGAGTGTTGCACCCAATGTTCAGATCTATTGTGTAAAGTAACGATGCATATAATGTATAATCAATTTTGATTTGACCAAACAAATTTATATAAGGGGTGCTTAATCAAAGTTAAAATTGCTAATGACTTTAGACTCTAAATAGACATAACCATATGAAGTTAGAATTACACATTGATTTATGATCTAAGCACTTAGAGTTAAGTAGTCAAAATTATACACCTAGATCTTCTAGGTTGATTTAAAGATGAGTATTGTGTCTTTTTAATGGTTGGTTTCCCTCTTAATATTCTACTTACTTTTCATTATGAGTATTGTGTTTCATTTGTTATGTAATTGATTATGGTCGTGGTGGAAAACTGACGTTTTTAATTTACCACTATTATATGTTGTTACATTCACTTTTACCTCAATTCTTATATTTCATTAGCAATATTTTAAAACAATTTAATCTCCCAATGATAAATAGAAATTGTAGGTAGAATAGTAAATGAAAATAACAATAAGAAACATGAATTCACACCACACAATAGCTTTTGTAATTTTTATATGAATATTTCTTTTTTTTTCCCTCTGAATTTGTGTTTTAAGTGTCACCTATATTTATTAAGAGAAATTTAAATTTGAATACTTTCAATTTTATCATTTCAAATTTGTTTGGTTCAATTTGGAATTAAAATTATTTTTGAAATAAAATTTTAGGTAAATACAATATATATTACATGATTGAATTATTTTTATTTGAATTTATAATTCCAAATTTAATTATAATTTTAGTTTTATTATAAAATTTAAATTTAATTTCATCAAATATTGAAAAATTTAATGTAATAAAAATAGTTTTCTACTTAAAGTAATATAAATAGTTTTCAAAACATGTAGAGGTTGAGAAAGTATTAAAGTCCATTTTTACAAATCTCATGAAATTTTTGAAAGAAGTGTTTTTCTTTAAATTCATTCAACAATTTTGAAGGAAACTTTATTTTTACAGGGAATGCTTTGAAAAGAAAATTAGAACCAAGGAGCATGAGCTAACTAATTAGTATCTTTTTTGAAGGATATTCTATGTTAAAACTTTATTAGTTAAAGGTGAACTCATCAAGATTTTTTTTGGAAATTCATTTGAATTTCCAAAGAAACTTTAGTCACTTGTTCGTGGGTTGTGATATCATCAATTGAAAAGGATTTGGTATCCTAGTCTAGGCTCGTAGTCCTTTCTAAGATTCAATGACTAAATGTTTCCATCTTCATTATTCAAATATACCATACTTATGGTAGATTATGGTAATTTGATATTTTCAACATCCTTGAGTTCAAAAGATTCATATTTTGGCTTCAACTTGATCTTCTTATAATTGATCCAAAATCATTTTGATCGAGTCCACATACTAATCAAAAACATAATGATACAACTAGCAATTGCACCAAATGTTGCAAAGGAAACACCCTAAGGCATAAACTCGAGAAGAATCGTGAGATTCAAGAAGAATCATGATCGAGACGAATCGTGAGATAAATCACTGAATATAAAAATTAGTAAAAATAATGTCATTCAAAGCTATAAGAAAAGAGAAATCACTTACATTGTGCCAAATTTATAAATTTTATAATATAAATTTCCTCCCAATATTCGAGAAGAATCGTGAGATTCAAGCAGAATCATGATCAAGAAGAATCGTGAGATAAATCACTGCATATAAAAATTAGTAAAGAAAATGTCATTCAAAGCTATAAGATAAAGAGAAATCACTTACATTATGCCAAATTTATAGATTCTACAATAAAATTTCCTCCCAATCTTCAAAGATGCTCTTACAAGTTCCAATAGAAAATATTTTATCAAAAATATGCTCTTTTTCAATATGAAACTGTCTCATTGGATTAAAAGCTTATAATATTTTACCACACAAGCGGTTTCTAATCAATTTTTTTTTCCCAAAATGACAAATTGGATGAACTAGTTTAAAGCAAAGCTACAAAATAGATATATCAATAAAGCTAGTCAATGACATAACAATTTTACATTGTTTGATAGGAGAGAAGTGGATATTTTGTTTACCATTGATTAAATAATTCTTTTAGCTCACATAGAAACTTTAATTCATTATTTAGAAGTATCATGATGAACTCTTGTGGTAGCATACAAGATAAAGAGAAATCACTTACATTATGCCAAATTTACAGATTATCATGATCGAGAAGAATCGTGAGATAAATCACTGAAAATAAAAATTAGTAAAAAAAAATGTCATTCAAAACTATAAGATAAAGAGAAGTCACTTACATTATGCCAAATTTATAGATTCTATAATACAAATTTCCTCCCAATCTTCAAAGATGCTCTTGCAAGTTCCAATAGAAAATATTTTATCAAAAATATGCTCTTTTTCAATACGGAATTGTCTCACTTATTAAAAGCTTATAGTCTTTTACCACACAGGAGGTTTCTAATCAATTTTTTTTTTCGAAAATGACAAATTGGATGAACTAGTTTAAAGCAGAGCTACAAAATAGATATATCAATAAAGCTAGTTAATGACATAACAACTTTACATTGTTTGATATGAGAGAAGTGGATATTTTGTTTACCATTGATTAAATAATTGTTTTAGCTCACATAGAAACTTTAATTCACTATTTAGATGTACCATGATGAACTCTTATGGTAGCATCCAAGATAAATGGAAATCACTTACATTATTCCAAATTTACAGATTATCATGATCGAGAAGAATCGTGAGATAAATCACTGAATATAAAAATTAGTAGAAAATTGTCATTCAAAGCTATAAGATAAAGATAAATGACTTACATTATGCCAAATTTACAAATTCTATAATATAAATTTCCTCCCAATCTTCAAAGATGCTCTTGCAAGTTCCAATAGAAAATATTTTATCAAAAATATGCTCTTTTTCAATATGGAACTTTCTCACTGGATTAAAAGCTTATAGTCTTTTACCACACATGAGGTTTCTAATCAATTTTTTTTCCAAAATGACAAATTGGATGAACTACTTTAAAGAAGAGCTACAAAATAGATATATCAATAAAGCTAGTCAGTGACATAACAACTTTACATTGTTTGATAGGAGAGAAGTGGATATTTTGTTTACCATTGATTAAATAATTCTTTTAGCTCACATAGAAACTTTAATTCACTATTTAGAAGTACCATGATGAACTCTTATGGTAGCATCCATGAGCTTTCCTTTATTGAGCATGATATTCTATGAGACTTCTATGTATTTGACCAGGCAGGGGCCCATAAATAAATGCAAAAGGCTTTTTATGCCTCATAAAAGTGTACATTTGATGCTGAGATTATTTCCTTCCACACAAGTTTGGTGCATATTTTTTTCTCCTCTCATAGTCGTTTCTTTCTCATCTCAATATGGAACTGTCTCAGTTGATCAAAAGCATGCAGTCTTTTTTTTTTCCCATGGAAAAAAGTCGTAATTTCTATTGATATATAAGAAATTACATTTTGTAGATGCTAGGGCATATGTATATGGAGGCAAAGTTTCTTGTCAGGTAAAAAAAACTGTTGACCAGAAGAAAAGAAAAGAACAGTTGTATCTCCACGCAAGGAGTCTGTTATCTGTTGTACTGTGTCTATGCCTGCTCTCTAACATAGAGAGAACAAGATCAAAATTGAATGATGTCTCTTCGCAGAGAGAGAAACTGAGTATCAAAATCGGAACTGTGTGTCCAAAGTCATAAATATAGACCAAAAAGTTGTAAATATAAACATAATATATACAAGTTTATCAGAAAATATTATAGGGCTTAAAGCCCATTTTCTCTAAGTTCCACAAAAGGTCTGTGGTAATGCTAGTGGAAGGTCCCATCTATTTCCTCCTGGATCAACCAGTCATCGCCCTGTCTAAGCGCTGCCTCTTTGGAAAGGTGATCTGCCCCTGTATTTTGCTCCCTGTAAATGTGGCGATAGGCAAAGGAGTCAAAAGAAGATATCAATATTTGTGCTTCTTCTAATATATGCCTCAATGAAAATGCATTACAGTGGGATGAATTATTTAACCAATTACAGACGATTTTGGAATCACCAAACAGCTGTAGATGTCTGCAATGCTTTTCCAATGCAAAATGAATGAGATGTTTAGTAGTACAGAGTTCAGCATAATTATTAGTTCCCCTGCCTAAACTTATTTGGATCTTGAATCAATGTGTATCATTTAGGTAGAGTATGGCTTTGCCACCACATCCTGCCTCCTGCGCAGAGCCATCAAAATATGCCCACGGTTTTGATTTGTCTATGATTTTTGGTATAATGGTGCGGGGAGGGGCATTGGAGTCCTCCTTGGGAAGAAGATCATAATCTGCAATGGTATGGAGCAAAGCTTGTAGTGTTTTACATTCTACCTGCACATAATTTGATCATGTACCTGCACATAAATTTAACATATACCCATTTCATATTTCAAGTCTTCTATGATATCTATTTCCCCTAACTATGCCAAATTCCTACCAGTTACAACTCAAGCTTGTGTACCTATTAAATTATTTTGTGTTAATTTGGATACACCCATCTTATATGCAATTTTATTGAGGAAATAATTTCACTTATACATATTAAATTATTTTGTGTTAATTTGGATACAACCATCTTATATGCAATTTTATTGAGGAAATAATTTCAAACTTAAGTGAAAATTTTCCTATTAAATTATTTTGTGTTAATTTTGATAAAACCATTTATATGCAATTTTATTGAGGAAAATAATTTCAAACTTAAGTGGAAATTTTCCTATTAAATTATTTTGTGTTAATTTTGATAAAACCATCTTATATGCAATTTTATTGAGGATTTCAAACTTAAGTGGAAATTTTCCTATTAAATTATTTTGTGTTAATTTGGATACAACCATCTTATATGCAATTTTATTGAGGAAATAATTTCGAACTTAAGTAATTTTTCTTCCTATGATATTGATTTTCCCTAACACTACCAAATTTCTATCAATTATAGCTCAAGCTCATTTTCCCTCCCAAATTCCTATCATTTTTTTTATTCTAAATAGGCATTTAAGGAAGGGATAAATAGGTATGAATCCGCCTAAAATATTAATTGATTGGCAGGTCCAGCCAATTATACAATCCACCATTGTAATAAAAAAAAATACAACTTTGTATGATTGGTAGGTCCAGCCAACTATACAATCCGCCATTGTAATTAAAAAATATACAACTTTGTAAGATTCGTCAATGATTAGATTGATACTATACAATCCGCCATTGTAATACAAAAAAATACAACTTTGTAGGATTCGTCATTGATGATTTAACTCTAGAAACAAACTTGAATTTTAAGAAATATCTTGCATTTTGAGCTAAACACAAGAAAATGAATTGAATCACTCAAAATGAGTTATTAAATATAAGTATAAATAAACAACATATTTTAATAATATAAATATGGAAGTAAAAATTTTAACATCAAATGATTTGTTGACACCTAATCCTCTGCGATTGGGTGAATGTGGAATGTGAACAGTCATCAAGAAGATGAACTGATCAGTCACATTCATGTATATAACAATAGCTACCTAATGAAATATATGAATCAGTTTTTTGCCTAGTCTGGAGTTACTCCTGGTCTGACATGGTATCAGAGCCAGTCCTAAGAATAGTCGTAACTCCTCTCATTGATTCTCTGCGCATGAATACCTGAGCGCTGCCTCTGTCTTGCGTTTCATTGATTCTCTGACCATGAATACCTGCGCGTCTCATTGATTGTCCTGCGTCTCATTGATTCTCATCGGTTACGTCTCATTGATTGTCCTGCGTCTCATTGATTCTCATCGGTTATGGCGCTGCCTCTCCACCGCTGACAAAGGCTCAAGATTCCATCGTGGTTTCGCTGCCTCATCAGTGTATGAAAGCTCTGGGTTCATGTCACGATTTGTTTTAACCACTCGCGTATAGATCAGTTGACCAGTCTCAAACTTTGGTGTATACATTTTTTTGTGAGCCTTCAACCCAATATTTGTTTGGCTTTGTATACCTGAGCCTACCAACCTTTGTTACAGTAACATTGTCACAGTCCTGACGAAGACCGCCGCCCAGTCTGAGAGTCTGATTATCGAGTCGCGTTAGGTCTAGCACTGTGTCTCCAGGAGCCAGAGTTTTGTCTACGAAGGGCGAAGAAGCGCCGGCAACTGAGGGCTTTGTTGTCCTCTCCGCCTCCACCTCCATGGATGCTGCTTCCTCTTTCGCCATTGCCGCTTACTACCTTCTCTTCTACGTCCAGTGTTCGAACATGTGAAAGACGGAATCGAACAGGGAACTGTGGAGGAAATGGTAATGACAATATTTCCCTCCAATCGCAAATATTGCAACGGCTACAGCAATTTCACAAATTGACCGACGGTGGAGCAGAGTACACTGTCTCTGCGCTTGGAAGAGACTCAATCTGCTGAAACAGTGAAGACTGAGAGTTTAAAACGTTTGAGTATTGTACAGTATCATTCAAAACGTTTGAGTATTGTGCAGTATCATTCAAAATTTTTAAAGCGTTTATATATTGCGCTGCTTTCAAAATAGTATTGGATGATATATTAAAGTGATATATTAATACATTGAAATGATATAGTCATATACTGCGCTGCTTTCAAAATAGTATATTGAAGTGATATATTGATACATTGAAGTGATACAGTGATATATTGCACTGCTTTCAAAGTGGTATTGCATGATATATTGATATATATTGAAGTGATCCCTCGTGCATTTTTTCAACATAGTAGTATTGCATGATATATTGAAGTGATATGTACAAAGAAATGCTGATGCTTCTATCAAACGTTAGAGGAAAATAAAGTACATAAGGCTGTGACATAAGGATTTTTTTTCAGCAGAAGAATTTTTACAGAATGCATTCAATCATCTCTATGGTAGGGATAGTTCTCACTGGAAAGGAGAACTATCCTGAATGGTCTTGGATGATAAAACACACCCTCATCTTCAATGAGTTGTGGAAGGGAGTGTGTGTCGGAGAAGGAGACAATGACCGAGTAAAGCCTACATTAGACAAAGAGCTCGTCATTTGGGATAACAAGAACAGCAAAGCATATGCATTAATCACAGCATCTGTAAATGAAGAAGTAAGTCGCCATATTTCATCATATTCAACTGCCTTTGAAGCTTTACAAAAGCTCAAAGAACTCTATGACTCACATTCTGCACTTGAAGTTGTTCAGCTCATGATTAAACTCTTCACTCTTGAACTGAAAAATAATGATCCTCTTGCTCTTGCATCTGAAGTTAAATCCATAATGCAGGATATCAAATCCACTAAGGTTGAGCTGGATATCCCTCTTATTGCTTTTCTCAAGGCACTCTATCCTACTTACTCCAATTATCTTGAGTCTTTACAAGCAAATGGAAATCTTAAAGATATAACCTTTGACTCTCTTGTGAAAACGTTTGCTGAAAGAGAGAAAGCCTTTGGAAAGAAGACAGTCCCTGAATCTTCTGAAGAAATTGTTTGCCTTGCTCATAAAGAAAAGCATCCTGCTCAAGATTCTACAAGAGGAAGAGGTGGACGAAGAGGAAGAGGAAGATACTTCAGAGGCAGGGGGGCAGACATTCTCAAGGAGAAAAAGCAGATCTGCATTGCATTCGCTGCAAACGAAATGGATCACATGATGCTTCTACTTGCAAGCTACCATGGGACAAAATTGAGCAGAAAAGAAACCAGCAGAAAGGTAAAACTGATGATACAGACAAAGGTAAAGCACCTGAATCCGCTCACTATATTGAGGCACAATGTAACATTGGAGTAAATGAAGATTTGTTTAATGCTTCACTTGCTTCTTCAAAAAATGATTGCTTGCTTGATTCAGGAGCAACCTGTCATATGACTCATAGGAAAGATTTTTTTGAAGATTTCACTGACAATGTTGATGGAGCAGTATACTTTGCAGATCAGTCAAAAATCAAGCCATCAGGGCTTGGGACAATCAGGCTTAAACTGTCTGGTCTTCCAGACTTTCTTCTGGATCATGTTCTATATCTCCCACAGCTCAAGAGAAACTTGTTGTCCTTGGTCCACATCCGCCAGAAAGGTCACTCCATTCATATGTTTGATGGCAAGCTTGAGGTAAGAAAAGCATCTAACCACTCACTTGTCATGAGGGGAATAGAAGAAGAAAGGCTTCTCAAACTGCAAGGAACCTCTGCTCATGCACAACATTTCTCATATATTTCTCATCATGAAGAAGGTACACTTCCATCAAGTTTATTATGGCATGCTAGATTTTGACATTTAAACTATGAAAAATGGTGTTGCTGGTTTGCCTACAATTCCTAGGAAACATAAGCAATGTGATGCTTGCAATCTAGGAAAGCATAGCAAACAGTCTTTTCATGATTCACATTCAAGAGCACATAGGAAGCTTGAACTCATTCATTCAGATTTATGTGGTCCAATGCCTGTTCCTTCTGCAAATGGAAATAAATATATCATGACATTTATTGATGATTACACCAGAATGTGTTGGGTTTATTTATTGAAGAACAAATCTGATGCTTTTCAAACATTCAAGAATTTTCATAAATGGATTGAAAATGATGCACAATCTCATATTGGGTCTATTCGCACTGATAATGGAAAAGAATATACATCAAATGAATTTGAACACTATCTTCGCCAACATGGGATTAAACATCAAACAATTGTACCTTATAATCCCCAACAGAATGGTGTAGTAGAAATAATGAATAGAACAATTTTGAATATGGTACGATCCATGCTTTTCTTCAAAAATGTAAAGATAATGTTTTGGGTTGATGCTGTTCTATGTGCTGCATATATAAAGAATAGATGTCCATCTAATGCTATAAGAAACAAGACTCCTTATGAATTGTGGTATGGACATGTTCCTTCGGTAAAACATCTCAGGATCTTTGGTTCCACCTGTTATGCTTTGATACCAAAGGTACATAGAAAAAAACTTGGTGCTAGAAGTCGTAAGTGTATCTTCCTGGGGTATTCGAACACATCTAAAGCATACCGCCTCTATGATGAAGTAAATAAAAAGTTTGTTGTATCTAGAGATGTCATTTTTCTTGAATCATCCAAATCTGACAATGTTGTTGAGCGGCAACTTGATCGCTTGGATAGATTCGCAAAAACGAAATCATTTCAAGAATTTGATAATCAGATTCCACATCTTGAAGGGGGGATTCCTATACTAGAACAACATGTGGAATCTTCTTCTGAAGAACAATCTCCCCTGCATGAAACTCCAACAACGGATGATGCTTTAAGTGATGTAATTGATAGAAGTGGGAGACTCAATCTTGATTCAGTCCCAACTCAATCAACAGAGCAGCCTGGACCATCTCATAAAGGTCCCCCAAAGTGACTGACAAAGACACTTGAAAGTGTTCATCCTGATGAAATTGGAAAAACAGGAACCAGAAATTCAAACCGACAAAATGGAGGTGATGTAGATGACTCTAATTCACCTGTTGATATGGATGTTACTTATGATTGTGAATTGAACTTGTCTACAGATTTTGAACCAACTTCCTTCAAAGAAGCTGCTTCTCATGATGAATGGAAAGAAGCGATGAAAAAGGAGTATGATGCCCTCATAAAGAATGGCACTTGGAAGCTGGTTGACCCTCCATTTGGAACCAAACCAATTGGCTGCAAGTGGGTCTACAAGAACAAGTACAAAGCTGATGGCTCACTTGACAAGCACAAAGCTAGGCCTGTGGCAAAAGGTTTTGCACAGAAGGAAGGGGTCGATTATGAGGAAACTTTTTCCCCCACAGCAAAATGGGCCACCATCCGGACACTCTTTGCACTAGTAGCTCAGAATGGTTGGAAAGTCCATCAAATGGATGTAAAGACTGCATTCTTGAATGGAGATCTAAAAGAGAATGTTTTTATGTCCCAGCCTGAAGGATTTGCTGTGAAAGGACATGAACAAAAAGTATGCAAACTTGTGAAGTCCTTGTATGGCCTCAAACAAGCACCGCGAGCCTGGTATGAAAAATTAACTGAGCATCTTCTGAAACTCAACTTCAATCATTTTGATCTTGATGATGCAACTTTATTTGTCAAGAAAGTTGGCAAAACAGTTGTATATCTTGTGGTATATGTATATGATCTTTTAATGACAGGGAACAATGAAAGCTATATTGCATCCATAAAGAAAGAATTAGGAAAAGTTTTGAAATGAATGATTTGGGCTATGTTCATTAGTATCTTGGCATTGAAGTAACCCAACATCCAAAATCCATATTTCTTTCTCAAAAGAAATACATTGGAGATTTGTTAAACAGATTTGGCATGACAGAGTGCAATCCTCTTTCTACTCCAATGGAACAAAACTTAAAGCTCACATCTATTGAAGGAAAGGAATTTGAGGATGCAACAAAGTATAGACAGCTTATACGAAGTCTCATCTACCTCACTACTACCAGACCAGACATTTCATTTGCTGTTGGAATCCTCTCTAGGTTTATGCAAAAGCCTTGTGAGGGACATTGGTCTGCTGCAAAAAGAGTTCTAAGGTACTTGAAGGGAACTCAAGACCTTGGAATCAAGTATACACAGGTGGACGACTTCAGCTTGATTGGATACTCTGATTCAGACTTCGATGGAGACAAAGAAACTGGAGTATCTACTTCAAGATATGCTATGAGTCTTGGATCAGGAGCTGTCTCTTGGAGATCACGCAAACAATCAGTTCCAACAGATTCCACAACAGAAGAAGAATACGTGGCAGCAGCTGAAGCAACGAAAGAAATTGTGTGGCTCAGGAAAATTCTTGAAGATTTGCAGGTAAAACAAGTACAATCAACTCCACTCATGATTGACAACACCTCTGCAATAAAGTTGGCCAAGAACCCAAAGTTCCATGATCGTACAAAGCACATCAATACTAAATATCATCTGATCCGACATCATGTTGAGGCCAAAACAATCCATCTTCGTCATTGTTCCACAAATGAGCAAATTGCAGACATCTTCACCAAAGCGCTTGGAAGAGAAAAGCTTGAAAGATTCAAAACGATGCTTGGACTCACCAACATCCCTTCAGATTAAGGGGGGGAATGTTGACACCTAATCCTCTGCGATTGGGTGAATGTGCAATGTGAACAGTCATCAAGAAGATGAACTGATCAGTCACATTCATGTATATAACAATAGCTACCTAATGAAATATATGAATCAGTTTTTTGCCTAGTCTGGAGTTACTCCTGGTCTGACATGATTATATAAATTTATTTAAAAAAAAAAATATTAATTAAATTTTCATAATAAAAAAATTAAATACTATCTTAAAAAATAGTATAAATTAAATAGAAAATTAGAAATATCAATATTAAAATATCGATATCCAATGTTGATATAATTTTTTTTAAGAAAAATAAATAATTTTATGAAAAAAAATGAAAAGATTAAAATAAGTTACTTAGATCATTTTTAAAACATATATATTATTAATATCTTTTTATAATAAAAATAAATAAAATATTAAAATATTAATAAATATTATAAATAAGTAGAAATTTCAATATTAAAAAATCACATAAAAACATTTTATAATAAAACTAATCAATATATTTTAATAAACCATATATATATATATATATATCATGGTAAATGATATAAACTTAGTTCATTATTTACACCGAAAATAAAATAATTTTAATAAAGATCATGGGAGTAATTTTATAATGAGTACCTGGAACTAGAATAGTCATACAGCTTCATGGTGGAAGAAAAAACGACAAGGGCTACATCAGCTTCACATAGAATCAAAAACTCTTGAGCTTTTTTGAACAACCCCTTCCTCTTCAAAAACGTGACCTGCCTGGCGCGCGCGTTAGCTATTCTCTTAATTTCTATTTTCTAGTGGGTGATGTCACTCCAATTTGAGACTTGCAACAACGGTAAAGTTCTCACGCAATTAACATACAAATCATAGACATCAAGGGAAAAAACAAAAAAAAAAAAATCCGCCAAATCCGTAGTCCTACAATAAGATTAAAATGGCAGCAAAACTGGGTTTGTGAATAACAACCCTAAAATTCCGGCATCCAGGTGAGACAAGTCAACATAGAACTTGGAGAACGATATGTTGTTTAAACATGAGGAAATAGTTGATTAAACATGCAGAAGGGAAGTTATCTACAACGTAGTACATCAGGCCCTAATAATAATGAAAAGAAAATAGTGTCCTTCCTCGAATTACACTCCTTACCCTTAATAGGCTGACTCCAAATTTTTCAAAGGGCCACCATTCTGCCGGTAAAAGCAAAGTTCTAAATGGCATGAATCTGTCACACCCCTACACTAGCGGTAATCTTTCAACCACACTATAGCGAGGTGCATCACCACCGAACACTTTCTTTTCACCAATACTTATGTTCATGGGCTACACCTTAATATTCCATAGTTAGTTTTATTTTTGTTACCAAGTATTATATTAGTCTTTTATACAAATGAACACCCATACACATTCATTATCCACAACAATTAACACATATACAATTGCACAACAGTATAAAGGGAGGGGCAACTCCCTACAATATGAGTCTACCCGAATATCAATATATAAAATTTCCACTTTTTACAAAGTATAAGTTAAACCTTGGAAACCCCAAGTTTACACTTAGCCAATTTTCCAACTCGTCGTGTCGTTTGCCCAACTCGAGCATGCCTCGTCGTAACTGTGTCACCTCACCCAGGCGCCCTCCGCACGAGTCACACCTCTGTTTCACCAAACCGGCACTCCTTCATTTCACCGTGCACAGCGCGCCCTACCCGGGTCACCCATCCGCACGTTCCAACTATGTTAACCAAACCTTCGTTTCAGCATACACGACGCTCCCTCACCCGGCCGCCCATCTGCACGTCCACCTAGCCATTCACCCATTCGCCTCAACTCATTGGCGGGTGCACCCATCGTGCCGCCCTCGACTCGTCTCATCGTCCACCGAATGCCCTCACTGAACGCTCCACCAAACGACCTACCACCATTCTACCCGACCTCCAACTCGTCGTGCAGGTGCACTCGGCGTGCAGCCCAGACGACTCACCTTCATTTCATCCTGAACACTGACCTGTTTGACCTGCCTGGCGTGCGGGCGCATGACCTGCACCTAAACCACAGTCACCCTCCACCTTCACGCTGCAGCTCCGTCGAATTACCTCGCACTTCGCCCAACCACCAACTTGTTTGATTATTGAACTTTGTTGTTCGATTGATTCATTTCATCCACCCACCTACCTACATGTATGGTGGGGTGGCGGGTCATGCCACTCGCCTGACCCTTGCTACTTCACCCAATCGACTCGTTTCATGTTACAATGTTTGCCCGAAGGTTGGGTCAGCCCACCCAACTCGTGGGACCGCCCACCTTTGCAACCCTGCCATCGCACATCGTTTGGTCGGCCCGCGGGTTGAGCGCCTAGCTCGCCCACGTATAAACACATGACCACCTTCGCTTGTACACAAGTGTCTTTCCTGTTTGGTCATTTTGCCAGCTCGTCATTCCAATGGATTCACCTCGCACGTCGCACGGACTGAAGGTCCTTACATCCTCCTCCAGCTAAAGTCATTGTCGTCCTCGATAATATCTCATCTTGGTAACCATCTGCCACCAAGATAACCATCACATCCTTGGTCCATGATATCAACCAGTCCATACACTGCAAACATCCCTGCAACATATGCAAAACGACTGCCTCAACCATGTGTAATCCCAACCCGTGAACTGTCGTCAAGATACTCCAACATAATTCCAACACATCTCTACACACTGTTGACCCCCATGACTCGAACTAGTCGGGTGATCAATCCAACTGTCATGCTCAAATCATAAGAATGCACATCCTTATGTCTACACCAGTGTTTTCTCAGACTCTTCCACATCCCGAACTCGCCAAGAATCTCCCCCATGCTCAGGTCCATGGAAACTCCATCCCATCTGCAACATGTCATGATGCTAATGCCAAGCCATTCCTGCATCATCTGTCATACCTGCTCAACCTGTTTAAAGGACTCACTGCCATGAGCAGCTAACAATGAGCCCCAGTTTCTAAGTCATCTAAGAAGATGTGGAGGGAGTAGAGCGTGAAGGCTCAACCTCACTAATCAGCTCAATCCACCTGTCTGGATCTTCTATATCCATCCTCTGTAGATATGCAACCCGATCCTCCCCCTGGACATTTGGTCTCACATAAACATCGTCGTCATCGTCATCCTCAACTTCCTCCAGCCTCCTAGACAAATCTAAGATACTATCGAATAGTGTCCTGATAACCTGTGACTGTTTTGTAAGCTTTGCCTCAGCAGTAGACAACCGCTTACACACATCATTCATCCACTTCTCGTCCTCCAACTGCATCACTGCCAATTTACACTCAGGCCTTGTCAAACCAATGGCTGGAACACCAATGGGTACATCTTGCCTTCCATCATAAATGTACAGCTTCTTCAAATGTGGAACAATCATTGCATCATATTGTTTCAAGAATTCCATTCCCAGCACAACTTCATAGTCATCAATCCGCACTATAGTGAAGTCGACTTTCCCGGTCCACTCACCTAGTGTTGTGTCCACTCTTTCAGCTACACCAATCACGGAATCAGGAGGAGAATTCACTGTCTTCATTTGTGCCTTCACTGGTACAAACTTCAGCCCAATCCTTCTCGCAACATCCTCACTCATGAAGTTGTGAGTAGCCCCACTATCCACCATAGTGAGTACATCCACACTCCCAATCTTCATCCAAACATACTCCAAGCTGTTCCTTTCCGGATCTCTTCGAGAGACCGCTTCTGTAGCAGCTGCAGCTCCAAGTATCTGCATCACCCCCATAGAAGTTCCTTCTTTCTTCGCATTAGACTGTGCCACCGCAGCCACTTTTGGTCTGGAAGGACAATTCTTCACCATATGTGGTTCCGCACATATCCAACACTTCAATGGTTTCTTCATCTTCGACTTATCATTCGATTTCAAAGCATCATCTTTCTTCTCTTTCGGCTTATCGAACTTCTTCTTTTTCTCATCAGAAGTTTCGTCATAATGCTCCACCAAATGATCCACAGCAGCAAAAGCCTCCTCAAGTGTCTTAATATTCTGCCTCTTCACTTCATTGCGTGCCCAAGGTTTCATCCCAATGATAAAGTTGAACACCTTGTCCCTTTCTGCCATGTCTGGAAGTTCCAGAACTGCACTTGCAAACTCCCGCTGATATGCCTGCAGACTTCCCATTTGCTTAATGTACTTTATCTTCATCCTTGCTTCCCATGTTTCATCCTGAGGACTGAAGTGGGTCTGCAAAGCCTTCTTCATGTCATCCCACGAAGTTATGTCATCAGCACTACCATTGGTAATCTAATCCATCCTCCTTCGCCACCACATCTTAGCATCCTTCGTCAAGAATTGAGTAGCCACTTTCACTTTAGTCTCCTCATCAGGTAAACCCAAGCGTTCCAAGTATTGCTCCATATCCCATAGAAAGTTACCAAGAGTCTTCGCACTTCTTGTACCATCATAAGATTCCAGTTCCTTGACTTTCACATGAGGCACTCCTCCACCTGAGTTATGTCTCATGGCCTTCTTCAACACCGCTATCTCATCTTTCACTTCATCAAGAGATTTCTGCAAGTTCAAGATTTCTGCCAAACCTTGGTCTCTTGCCTTCCCAATCTCCTTGACTTCTTCTTCAAGTTGTGTATACTTAAAGTCAGTATACTCATATTGGGTTCGGAGTTCATCAAATTCCTCTCTCATCTTCGCATTGCCTTCTTGATCTTTAAGGATCCCGACCACTCTTGAAGTCCAGAAAGAATCCAATTCTTCCATCCTTTCCAATATCCTATTTATGAAAGCCTCGGTTGCATCATGGCTAAATTCACCCACAACATGAGATTCACCTACCATCTCTGCCATCAGCTTCCTTCTTTGAGATCTATTATAGACTATTCACCAGATTCCCTGCAAACTGAATCAGTTCTTGATCAATGATCAACTTCTTTCACCTGCAAGTCACTGTCACTTCACCAAGTTTCCTGCAAAACTTGAACCATCTTCACCTTCAACCTGATCAGCTCTTCGTCATACACCAGCTTCGATACCCACTGTCACGCCCCTACACTGGCGATAATCTTCCAACCGCACTATAGCGAGGTGTGGCACCACTGAACACTTTCTTTTCACCAATACTTATGTTCATGGGCTACGCCTTAACATTCCATACTTAGTTTAATTTTTGTTACCAAGTATTATATTTGTCCTTTATACAAATGAACACCCATACACATTCATTATCCATAGCAATTAACATATATACAATTGCACAACAGTATAAAGGGAGGGGCAACTCCCTGCAATATGAGTCTACCCGAATATCAATATATAAAATTTCCACTTTTTACAAATTATAAGTTAAACCTTAGAAACCCCAAGTTTACACTTAGCCAATTTTCCAACTCGTCATATCATTTTCCCAACTCAAGCGCCTCGTCGTAACCATGTCGCCTCACCCGGGCACCCTCCGCACGAGTCACACCTCTGTTTCACCAAACCGACACTCCTTCATTTCACCGTGCACGGCGCGCCCTACCCAGGTCACCCGTCCGCACGTTCCAACCGTGTTAACCAAACCTTTGTTTCAGCGTGCACGTCGCGCCCTCACCCGATCGCCCGTCCGCACATCCACCCGGCCATTCACCCGTTCGCCTCAATTCGTCGGTGGGTGCACCCATCGTGCCACCCTTGACTCGTCTCACCGTCCACCAAAAGCCCTCACCGAACGCCCTCACCAAACACTCCATTGAATGCCCTACCACCGTTCTGCCCGACCTCCAACTCATCATGCAGGTGCACCCAGCGTGCATCCCTGCCAACTCGCCTTCATTTCGTCCTAAACACTGACCTGTTCGACCTGCTTGACGTGCGAGCACATGACCTGTGCCTAAACCCCAATCACCGTTCGCCTTCACACTGCAGCTCCATCGAACTACCTCGCACTTCACTCAACCACCAACTCTTTTGATTTTTGAACTTCGCTGTTCGACTAATTCATTTCATCCACCCGCCTGTCTATATGTATGGTGGGGTGGCAGGTCGTGCCACCTGACCAACCCTTGCTACTTCGCCCAGCCGACTCGTTTCATGTTGCAATGTTTGCCCAAAGGTTTGGTTGGCTTGCCCAAATCATGGGACCGCCCACCTTTGCAACCCTGCCATCGCACATCGTTTGGTCGGCCCGCAGGCCAAGCGCCCAGCTCACCCACGTTTAAACACATGACCGCCTTCACTTGTACACAAGTGTCTTGCCCGTTCAGTCATTTCGCCAGCTCGTCATTCCGGTGGAGTCACCTTGCATGTCGCACGGACTGCTGGTCCTTATAGAATCCGTATAACATAACGATGATACAAAGACGACGAGAGCCTTTCAACAGATGGCGAAGATGAGGATGAGGACAAAGATCATTTCTACTTCGCCGAAGTCCATCATTCTGTAATGCAGTTATGCTACTGTTTAGCACAAAAATAATAGCTCTCATGTATGAATTATCTTCACCAGCACTTGTGTGTGTGGAGACAGCAACTTTTGCATGGCGAATCTTGGTTTCCATAGTTTGGCGCGAGTGCGATATCACCTTACCTGCAAAAGGTTTCCAAACTACTAACTTTGCCGGCTACACCCACTTACTAGACGGTGATGCCTGTGACGGTGTGCTACAGGCATAAGCCGCAGAGGACGCAAAGGAGGGGTTCTAGTTTTCTGCACTAGATTTTTGTTATTCGATCTTATTCCTAGTTGTAACCGTAATACTGAATTGTAACTGTAATAACTATTTTCAATCTTGTGGTTTAGGTTATTTTAATCGTCTAACGCCAAAATCAGGTCTTCTCGTCAATAATTTTATGGATAGAAATATTTATTATCTCTATAATGCATTAGACTTTGGCAACTACACTAAATAACCAAAAAGAAAGAACCTTATATTACAGATATGGATAGAAATATTTATTATCTGTACAATGCATTAGATTTTGGCAACTACACTAAATAACAAAAAAAAAAAACCTTATATTACAGATATGGATAGAAATATTTATTATTTCTACAATGCATTAGACTTTGGCAACTACATTAAATAACCAAAAAGAAAAAACCTTATATTATAGATATGGATAGAAATATTTATTATCTCTACAATGCATTAGACTTTGGCAACTACACTAAATAACAAAAAAAAAGAACCTTATATTACAAATATGGATAGAAATATTTATTATCTCTACAATGCATTAGACTTTGGCAACTACACTAAATAACCAAAAAGAAAGAACCTTATATTACAGATATGGATAGAAATATTTATTATCTCTACAATGCATTAGACTTTGGCAACTACACTGAATAACAAAAAAAAAAGAACCTTATATTATAGATATCGATAGAAATATTTATTATCTCTACATTGCATTAGACTTTGGCAACTACACTAAATAACAAAAAAAAAAAAGAACTTTATTTTACAGATGGATTCTCTTAATGATGTAATTCCTAAGACCCGCCTCTTTAACTAAGATCCAAAATTCTACTTACACCCTTTGGCAACATCTAGTGACACTTTCATTATAATCATGGAAGAGTAACAATTTAATGCTACTCTTTCCTATGCTATGAGTAACAACTTAATGCTACTCTTTCCTATGCTTACTGTAATCATGGAAGCATAACAATTTAATGCTACTCTTTCCTAGGCTTACCAGGTTTCATTTGCAACCTTTGTTGCAATTGCTAGTTTATGGTTTTTTGGACATATGGTGTTAATAATCCATAGTGTTGGTATTTAGTATTATAACAAAACCTACTTGTAGCTATTATTAGCTCATATGTTAATTTTTTCATAATGAATAATAGTAATTTAAAATAAATTGAAATTTATTTAATTAAAAAAAAAAACTATTTTAAAAATATAAAATGTATAATGAAATAATTTTTTTTCTTTAGTATGTATTAGTATTTACTAACCATTTGATTTATATAACCTGGTCAATCATAATCTCATTTAAAAAATACTAATTCATAGTACATTTAAATCATTTTATATTATTCTACATATAATTATACTTCAATTTAAAGGAAAAAAATTATATTAAATAATTATAATCTTAAAATATTCATCTCTTTACTTATTTAAACCATTAATCTTTTAATATTCTCAATATATTATATTTCATTTAAAAAAAAACACATCTCAATTACTATAATCTTATCATATTCATTCTCTTTACCAATACCATTACACCAAACATCTCAATTATTGTAATCTTATAATATTCGTTCTCCTTACCAATACCATTATACCAAACATCTAGACCATTATAATCTTATAATATTCATCTATTTTACCTTGCCATTTTACCATCATAATCTCATTAAAAAGACCAGTTGAGAAAACATTTAAACCACTATGTTCATATAATATGCATCCCCTTTACTCATGTCATAGTACCATGATAGTCTCATAAAATAAATTTCCGGTCCAGGGGATGTATCTTATCATATCCATCTCCTTTACTCATACCACGTTCTCGTCTCGTATTCTAAGTGTCATTTGCTTTGCACTCCAATTGATGTTGATATTCACAAATGGTTAAGATATTAAGCATTAACTGCATGGTCGTTGCCATGCAGTTTTCATTGATATCAAAATCTTTCAACCAACGAAATCTTTGATATCTTATATAAAACTTGTGAGATTCATAATTTCTTTTGTGATGAGAGATTTTGATTTTGTATTAGAAAATTAAGATATTATCTTATATTCTATAATAATAAATGGAATTTTTAATATTAATTTTCTTGCATGCTTAAATTTATTTGCTTACCATTATTGAATTGGTTTATTTTTCATATTTACTTAACATATATTAAAATTATTTTTTAATTAATATAATTAAATTTATATAATCGAATTCAGATATTGTAAATGCTTTCACTGATTACCATTATCAATTTGTATTTTAATTAATATATAAATAATGGTAAAAATGTTTTGGATTACCAAATTTCTAATGATCATAAATGCTTTCACTGATGTCATCTTCAACCACTTAATTTGTGACTGTGTTAATAGGTAGATAATCGTTAGAGAGTTTATTAGGTGAACGGATCTCTTCTCAATGTGATGGACACTCGCCACTAATAATCGGTTGTTAAATAAGTGAATTTTGAAGTATCGTGTTGGAATCCGTATTGCATTTTGGAAGTTTGAACTATCTTGCGTGTCCTGTAAAATTGTTGTGCACGCAAAAACCTCTTCGCCCCCCACACGCATATATATATATTCTGATCCACATCTCATCTCGTCCACAATTATCTACTTTGTCTGACTGGCTGCTGCAGGTGCAAACTCTTTCGTGAACCCATAGTGATTCCCGTGGAGAGTGTGCAGGAGCTTGTCAAAAATCATGGCCACTCACATGAAGCTGTTCCCGGCCGATACATCAGGTCCCAGGAAGAGAGGCCCACCACGTTCTCATTACTGCTCTCTCTTCAAACTGCAATTCCTTTCATCGACATGATGAAGTTGAGCATCTTGCCTGTACAAGATCATCTCAGACACCAAGAAATGATGAGGCTTTCCATGGCCTGCCAAGATTAGGGTTTCTTCCAGGTATACAATTGCCACAGACAAGCCAGGTTGTACATTCCGAGTGGGGAGATCTTTATTATTGGGGATTACAAATTCTTGAATATTCTAATCCATTATTTCAAGGTGAAGTTTGGGTCAGAGCCCATGAATTTGATGCGCATGAACTTGTACCCTCCTTGCCCTACACCAGAGCCTGTTCTGGTTTCGAGTCATCACTCTGATGGAGGGGGACTAACATTGCTACTGCAGGATGACGAAACAGTAGGCTTGCACGTCCGGAAAGATAATCAAAATCAATGGATTCCTGTGCAACCCATTCCATATGGCCTTGTTGTAAACATTGGAGACTTGCTAGAGGTAATCATCTCAATACCTGGGGATTTGGGCATTCTGGATTGCTTAGATTTTGTTGCAGACATTAATATAATTTTTGAAGGTCTATTCATGGTGCTACTCCCTTATTGTTCTTTGTGTAGCAGGTAATGACAAACGGGAGATATAAAAGTGTGAAGCATCGCGCAGTCACAAATGCAGAGAGAACCAGACTTTCTATTGCGCTGTTCTACAATGCAGGTATGGCTGCAGAGGTGGCTCCAGCATCGAAACTAGTGGATGAACACCACCCGTGCTTGTACAGGATGTTCAAACACGAAGAATACATTCGCTATTACCTCTCCAGACAACTTAAAGGAAACACCCGCTTGCAGACTTCGCCATGCTTGACATCAGCAATACTTAAGCTCCGCCGCTGTTTTTTAAACAGATCAGGCTGTCGAACAATGCGGTCATATGCTGGTTTGTGTATGTTGTCATATGCTGGTTTGCTTTAAAAAAAAAAACCAGCTCATTACATTAAACTAACTTAAAAATAAAACAAAATAATTATCTTTCAAATTTCTTTATAATATGGTTATTTTCAATTTTCCCCATTGCTTGTGATTAAATCTTTTGCCTATTTGTCCATAGAAACATGGGAAGAAATTCCATTTCATTCATCAGACTTTACCTGCATTTTGCAAAATGCTATTATGATTATTAAGTTGAAATCTTTTGCTTATTTGTCCATAGAAACATGGGAGAAATTCCATTTCATTCATTAGACTTTACCTGCATTCTACAAATTGCTATTATGATTATTAAGTTGAATCACTAGTGCACTAAGAATATGTAAATAGCAAGTAACTAGACCACCTAAACCCCTAATCAAAATTCCAATTATACGTGAAACACTGGACAAAATACCTACTACTCCTAATCCAACTATATATAAAAAAACCACAACTGCGAACACTTTTTCTTAAAGCTATTGATGTACAACCTATCATCATACTATGAGAGATGAGCATATTTTGAATCCTCCTAACCTAACTATCGATAAAGGACCACAACCTCTAACACTTTTCCTTAAAGCCATTGATGTACCACCTATCATCATACTATGAGAGATGAGTGTATTTTAAATCCTCCTAACCCAACTATCAATAAAGGACCACAACCCCCAACACTTTTCCTTAAAGCCATTGATGTACCACCTATCATCATACTATGAGAGATGTGGGTATTTTAAATCTTTGTCACTTTTTTTTCCCTATATTTGAGAAATGAGATGGGAAATCATGAATAAGATGGTCATGTTCCTAGCATGTAATGCACACATTAGACAAATTAAAGTACCTCATATTTTATTGGTTGAGCCCATTGATGGTGCACGGAGAGATGAAGGGGGATTGTTCTATTTCAAATCTGACTTATACACACCCTCAAATTAGTACAAAATGAATCACTTCAACCATCATGAACAAGAGGAGCAAGTCCTAGCATGCATGGATGATTTAGCATCATATGCTCAAGCAAAGTTATATAGGTTACAATTTGTAGAAGAGATTACAAATTATGAGACAAGGGTAATATGACTTTTCATAGATTGGGTTGAAATGATAACTTCCACATACTAACATGGTACTCTAGTCTCATTTAATAAAGTTTTTGAGGACCACAATCCTCCCAAAATGAGGATGTATGAGCTACATTTGATGATTATATAAAATTTCATCTATGTCTTACATTAGAAAATTTGGAGGGATCAACTTGTAGAAGCAATTTTATTAGCATTGGGGTCTAAAAAATTCTAATAACATTCTAAGACCTTAAATGAAATATTTTGGGGATAAAACTTTCTCACTAAAGCATGGGACCTTATGATTTTTTTTACACATAGACACCTTTCCAACCATGCAAGAATCATAAAGAAGAAGTAAGGAACAATCATGAGATTGAGATTTTATCAAAACAAAATGATGGTAAAAGAAAAAATTCTCTTGAATAAATACATTCGAGATAATAAATGCATTTGAAAAATAAACATAAATGTGTGCATTTCTAATCTACATTAATTATTAGTTATAATTTTCATTTTATAAAAACTTTATATAATTAATATAGCCATTAACATGCATCCCTTGATCTCATAACTAAATTCATCCTTCCTTAAATCCCATATCTAATTTAGTGAAAATTTAATCTTATACATTATCATATTATAAAAATATAATTTTGCTAAAATCGAAATCCCGGTATGATTTTGATAAAAATAAAATCTTATATCGCATGACTGCAAAGATTTTTTATATATATGATTTGTTTTGAACGAACTCAACATTAACATTGAAAGTTTCTTGTTACAAAATAAATCGAAAGAATACAGAAATATTGATTCTAGATTTATCCCGAAAGAAAATCACCTTAATGAGATTTTTAACCATGCTCAACTCGTTAATTTGATGAGTGAGTTTCTTGGTTTTATCACTATAATGAATATTCATTGTATCTTTTTGTTTTGTGTTAGTCATTTTTTTTGTAATAGTGTTTTTGAATCACAATCGTATACCATCAAGTTGAGATATGATATGAACTGGACAAGCTCGCTAATTTAGTTATTATTATAGTTAATTTTGTTATTAGTTTGATCATATAAATTAAATGTTTTTATTTGTAATAAAAAATAAAAATAAAAATTAATTTTGACATAAATTTTAATTTTTAATTTATGACAGTTATTAAGAATATTTTATAGAGGATGAACCTTTACTATTTATTTAACAATTATTGATAATTAAATTAAAATTCTAAAAATCTAACATATATGTTTCATAATTATTTAATTTTTAAATAAATTTTAAAAATTGAAATTTATTATTAATATATAAATAAATTCAACATTTCAATATTTTATTGTTAAATATTTTTAAATTAAATAAATAAATAATATTTTCATTATTTTAAATTTATTAAAAAAATATGTTAACCTTTTATAATATTTATTCCCTATACTCATACTATTATACTATTATACTCATACTATTATACTATTATAAAAGAAATCTAATTATAAAAAAATTAAATTATTATAATCTTATAATATTCTCATAGATAATATCATATTATAATTTCATTTAAAAAAAATCCAATTCCTATAATCTTTAAATTACTCTAATCTTATAATATTCCCTTTTTACTATAATATTGTCACATTCCTCCAATAAACTATTGTTATTTTATATATTTTCCTATATTCATATAATTATATGACATTATTATAATTTTATTAAAAGGCACTAATTCATAAAATATTTCAATTGCTATACTTTTATAATATTTTCTTTTACCTACATAATTATATTATAGTATTTTGAATTTTTTTAATTAATATTATTATATATATTTATCAATTAGGTTGTCATCAAGGACAACACATTAGTCATAATGCCAACAGCCTCTCTGTAAGTGCCAACTCAACTGGGTGGTTCTTGTGCTCAACTATCATAGGAAGCTCCTGTGCCAAATCATGTGTACCCTAACATGCTCTGGTGTAATGGTTTTCATAGTTAGCTCACTATTTGCCATGGAGGATGAAGAATGTAAAGAACTCAACTCCATACCAAGTTTCTCACCCTACAACTTCAATTCTTGGAGGCCATCTGAGTGCTCTTAAGGGATTCTTAGGAAATCTCAAGCTCATGAGTAAGCTTGTAAAATTCCTCGTATTTCCCTACTAGTGCATCATGATATTCCTAAACAAGCACAAGTATGTTATCTCTCTGAAAGGAGGTGTAGGTAGTTGGATTTCATCCCTACCAATGCCTCCCTAAGAGTTTTAAAAACTGCAAGTGAAGGCTCTCCTCCAAAAACATCACATGTCACTAAACTTCTCCAACAATAATCTACCACCATTGCCTATGTATCATCAAAATTCCTCAAGGAAGCAACAACCATGTCTTCACCTACCTTCAACCTCCTTGCCAAACGATGGGACTCATGGTCACCATCACCATGCTTCCCAAATTCATCCTCCTTTATGTATCCCTCCATGCATAACTCTTGATAAATTGAATCAACATCCAAATCTTTATCATGATTAGGTGCCAACTCATCTGAATCACAGTTACTATTGTTATCAACCCCATAGGATGGTTCTAATGGAGTGCTAAAAGTTTTTTTTTTCAACCTCATTGCACACATCCTCAACATGAACCAGTGCATGCACATCCAAGAAGTCATTCATTTCTTCCTATTTGATCTCATCTCTTTTCTTCCCAATTGATAAGGGTGGCTTAAACCATTTAGGATGCTTTAATAATATTGTTAAATTCCTTTGATATCGCTGTATAACATGCAAAATTTCCTTTATCAGTTCTTCACTTTTCTTCATCTTTCAATGATGGAGTGGGTTATTTGCCTTGGTGACTTTGGAAATCGTCAATTCATAGTCAAAATATGCCCCTCAAACCCACCAACTATCCAAAAACATGCTCTAATGCCACTATAACATTCCCAAACTAAGATTCAAGAAAGGTTATAATATTCCAAACAAATTCAGTTAAATGTTTCCAAAAATATTTGAAAATTTCTTTGCAACTTTCTACAAACATTTTTTGTCCATATTCTCGAAAATACTTTCAATAGATAACACAAAAGTTTTGTTAAACAACTTGATAGCAAACTTTGAAGACAATATTCAATGAATAACTGATGCAAAAATCTTATGTTTAATTGAGAGAAAAATTCATTGTTTATAATGTCATTTAAGAATAACACCTAGAACAAGCTCCATGGTAATACGGATGATAAAATTTAATGTTGATGACTTGGTAATTACTCTTTTATAATCAAGGTGAATTTGATCTCCTGGAGAGTAAATTTTGTTGTCCCAAAATAGGCTGCTACAATACTCATTTTACAAAGATAATTCAAACGAGTCTGAATGTAAAAGGAGCGTGACCTTAAGATAATTATAAGACCACTCAAGTTATATAAAATTATCATCTAAATGTTAGTTGTAAAGTGGTTGTAAATGCATGACAAAGAGGTCCTTCTCCTTTGAAAAACACGACCTATTTAGATGAATGATGCTTCAGACTTTGGTACACGGAACTTGGTCACAAATATTAAAGAACAAGACCCTTCCTCTAACAAAATAACCTCTGAAATATTCTTACATAATTTCTACATGAATTCTGGTGCATAAGGATCTACTCGCCCTCTAGAAAAATTATGGTGTTGGTGGCTTATGAAATTTGGCCTCCTCTCACAAATGGTTTGGCCTTATTCCTTATAGACTCTTTGTCACAAGATAAATGAAAATCCTCCTCCTCCTTGGTATTTAAATTCTAAAAGTGATTTCCAACAATCTAAATGTTGTGATGCAAAGGAGAAATTCAATTCATCCCTTGGAAGTTTGATAAGCTTAGTACCATAATACAATTCAACCCTCCTTGTGATCAAGAATTCGACCCTTGGAAGATTTGACCAATGGTCTAGTATCTAGAAATGGGAACTTGGCACCATAAAAAATAATAATCCAATCCTTTGTGATGATAGGAACTATAATTCAGACTCCTCTATAATAATCACTATATGTCCTCTCTCAAATTCATTCTTCAATTCTGGGTGTAAACAACCAACTCAAACACCTTTTTATGAACTAGAATCTTAAGGAAGAATGCTTGTATTGAGAACCTCTGCTTGAGTATTGAAGCTCGACCTTATTCACAAATGAACTTCAAAATCCCTTGAGACAATAAAATTTGTGTTTCCATGCAAACTGAAAGAGTTGAAGAATCCCTACAACAACATGATTAAATCTTCAGAAACAAGCACTAGGAAAAGATACGACTAGGGTGGCAGTATTGTCCACTGAAGAAGCAAAAATGCTAGCTAGGGTGGAAAGAGATCCACCGAAATTAGGGTGAGCATTTCACTTGAAACCTTCATGACTAAAACTCGCTTGAGTTTCTCTTCAATAAAAATGAGATATGATCAAACAGGATGAATATTAAAATGATCCCCATCCTCCTTTTATAAGATGTCAATGAGTTCTCCCCCAAGATTCTAGACTCCTTCTTAATATTATTTGATTGGTGGGGGCCACTATCCACTAAGTGACTTTTTGCTGCCTTTTCTAATAAAATAATATTTTTTGCCCCTTTTATAATAAAACACTATTTTCCACCATTTTATAATAAAATATTATTTTTTGTGAATATAATAGTTGCCTCTCTTTTCCAATAAAAATAATATCAACCCCATTTTAATTAATATCATCAAAATAAAAAAAACTCCTTAGTAAGTTACACACTCACAAAATCAAGGACATTACAGGTGTTGAGAGGTGTTGTTACTGCTAAAAATGAGGCTATGAATTTCCTTAGGTACTATCTCACCCCAATGGAACTCCTAACCTCAGAAACATTAGTAGACACCGTCCATTTCATGATGGCCTCCATCTTGGTAGGATCTATCGTAAGCTCTCCTACACCTATCAAATACCCCAAATACAGAAAATACTATTGTCCAAACTCAAAATTCTTGAGAATTTGTATTAGTTGGTGCTTCTATGTTAAATTTTATATGTACTCCTCCTAGGGAGCATTGTATACCAATATATCATATTGTATACCAATATATCATAAAAATAGGAAATAACAAATGAATCTGTAATTGGGCACAACACATCATTCATTAATCACATAAACATAAATGGTGCATTGCATAGGCCAAATGGCATGACTAACCACACATACAAAACATTCTTGGTTTTAAAGGTGGTCTTCCAGGTATATTCTTCTTTGACTCAAACCCGGTTGTATCCAAGCTTTAAAGTCCATCTTAGTGAAGTATTTTTCTTGTTGTAACTGATCCAATAGATCATCTTTCTTGGAAAGGGGGTACATTTTATTGAGTATGATATTATTCAATTCCTTGTAATCTATACGCATTTTCCAAGTCCCAAACTTCTTTCGCACAGTGATGATGGGTGACCCACATGGTGATGTACTTGGTAAAATGACACCTTGTTCCAGTAGCTGCTACAATTGTTTCTTCACTTCACTTGCTTCTATAAACTTACTATTTGTACAACCCAGTGTTTGGAAATGGGGGGTTTGGCAACAAATATATCTCATGCTCTACTTCCCTCGTAGGTTGTAACCCCTTAGGCTCCTATAACACGTCCCTATATGCATGTAGAAACTCTTCCAGTTGTTTTCTCTTAGTACACCCCTTAAAGGGTTCCCTGCCTCTTACTAATTCCTCTACAGACTATTTTTCACTTAAAAATAATAAAACATACTTTATGCTAGAACTGGCCAATTTCTTAGCTTGGTTGACACTTATCAATGAATTTTTTTACTTTACTTTGTGCATGTTGATGGTGAATTATTTTCCATCCTTTACGAGTTGATATTGGTTGGATCTCCACATGAATATTGAATCTCGTATATACATGTAGGGACTCTGAAACATGACTTCACATACATCAAGGGGGAACAATATCTAATTCTACTTCATCAATATAATCAACATTAATAACAAATCTAATTTAGCACTATTTTTTTACCTTCAACTCTACATCTTTATTTACCCATACCAATGGATATGGACTTGGGTGTTCATGAAGTTTCAACCCCAACTTCTTGAACAACTCTATGACAATGAGATTCACCTACAATCTTGAGTCAAACATAACATAAATCTTTGTCTTCTTGACCTATATCTTTATATGGAAGAGTTTGGTCATTTATTTCTCTTCTTGTTGCTAAAGGCTTCTCAAATTCACCTCCTTTTACACTGATGTATATATGATCTTCTTATCCACGTCTAAGCTACTTTCAACTTGGTTGCTTGAATTAGTGGCCATGAGATTCTTCTTCTTATTGTCTTTCATTTTGCTCTTGAGATTAAGCTCTAGATGAAAATTCCAATACTTCTCCTCTATATGACTGTCAATGTTGCAGTGTGTAGTGTCCTATCTAGGGTGCTAGATTAGGCTATATTTATTATCAACCAGGATCAGTAAACTTCGAGGCATGCGTCTACAATCTATAGACATAAAGGATTCTTAACTAAGTGTTCGTGATGGTAGGTTACAAAACTTCTTTACGAAAGGTTGAGGTATGTTCCCTATCACCTGGACACTCAGGTCACTCAACTCATCTACTTATCCTAAAAACACTGTGTATTACTTAAACCAAGATTTCAATCCCCTTGCGAGGATGTTGTGCATAAAAC
Source organism: Pinus tabuliformis (assembly GCA_031772625.1). Classification (NCBI taxonomy): domain Eukaryota; kingdom Viridiplantae; phylum Streptophyta; class Pinopsida; order Pinales; family Pinaceae; genus Pinus; species Pinus tabuliformis. The sequence goes on along the minus strand of CM062808.1, from coordinate 312,026,026 downwards.
CCCTGTTCAGTGAACACTCAGCATTCAATGTTTATCATTCATGAAAGATTGAAATATACTAAAATCATAAGCACACTTAAAATTCAAATATATGAGAAACAGGGTTCATGAAGATGCTCTTAAAATAACGAAAGATCAGATCCCTTACAGGATACAATTCAACGATCTCAGCGATGAATCCTTCAAGCTACCATCATAAACATTACTCATACGAATTTCTAATTAAATCAACGAAAGCATAAACTGAACTCTAATCACTGTGCATACTATTGAATATTCAGAAGTTGCAAATGAAATAAAATGACAGTATACCCGTTCCACGCAGGGCCCGTCCACGTTTCAAAGGTATACTGGACTGTGCTCAAGCAACTATCGAATCAACGCAACAATGAAATCGCGACTGCAACCGTGTTTTTGGTAGTAAGTTCAAAAGCTCTGTTTTCAAAATGATACAATGATAACCACTAACTGACAACACATAACTGTGTTTACATATGTTTTTACAACGTTTACATTTTGAAATGAATGTACATTCGTGATGCGGTTATTGCCGCTTTTGCTATGGCATAGTTTTTAAGTTGTTTCCATTCTGAACCGATTTCAAAAAGGAACAAAACTAAATCGGTTTAGAACCCTATGCTGTTGCTGCTTTTGTCGCCAACATGTTGTGCTTTGACCGTCATTGACCGTGCCTTCAGGAGTGTTGGTTTTGCTGGAGGATAGGTGTTCGTCCATGCTTGTACATTCTATTTTTCATCCCTACCCTTTGCTCTCGCTTAGCTGTCATGCCATATGTCAAACAATAAACCAATTACAGGATGTTGGAACTTCCTGTAGTCTTTTTATCAAAAATCCTTAATTCTTTAACATAAAACTCATAAATCAATTCTAATGTATTTAACAACTATAATACTGTTAACTAATCAATTTCAGGGGGTCTAAGAGATGTATGAAGGAAAAAGGTAGGCAAACGATGTGTTTGAAGAGGAAAAAGGAGGTCAAGGAATGGTACCAACATTTCTCCCCGACTTAATGAATTAGCATGACCTCATGCTAACCCTGATGTGCTTCCTCTGAACTCTGTCCCTGCCTGTACCTCTGCTGCCTTCAACAATGTATCCACATTCTTCTTCACCTGGGCATCTTTCTGACCATGGAGCTCATGCTTTAAACTTTTGTACTTTTCCTTGAGGACCTTCTTTTGGTTGTACCATTTAGTGGCCCACTTACAAATATCTGTTTGTTCAGCTTCAAGTTCCTTAATTTGTTCCCTTAACTTTTCATTCCTCTGTTGAGTCTCTTTACTCTGTGCTTTGAGCATTTCATTTTCTTTCTTGATAACTTTTTCCAGCATATTAGCCTCCATTAGTTCTTCCTTTAACTTCTCAATTTTCTTCTCCAGTTTCTTCTGTTTCTTTATGGCAGGTGATGAATCTTTTTCTTGCCTGTTATTGCTTTCAACCTCCATCTCAGCTCCTGGTCCAGGTTGTGAGTGGGCACTACTTTCAATATCCATCGGCATAGGTGCATTTGATTCAGGCTGGTCTTCTTGTAGCTGAGCCTTTGATTTTCTCCTGGTTCTTCTTGAATAGGTGGTAAAAATTTTATCTTTCTCTGCTTTCCGAGCATCCTCTTTTCTCATTTTCCTCGTCCTTATACTGCTAACAGGTGGAGGTACCTTTCTTGCTTTGTGTATAGGAATCTCTTCATCGATATCATTCATGAATCCTGAGTTTTCCTGTGGTTCTTCCTTGTCCTCTTCGTCTTTAATTTGGTTAGCAGCCAAGAACTCCTTCCACGTTTTCCCTCTTCTCTGTAATTCATACTCAATAAGAATTTTAATTAGCCCAAAGTGATATAAGCTCTTGTCTTCGTTACCTTTCTGCTTTTGGATGGTCTTCGACATTTTGGTTAGGCTTTGCAAGAGGAAGTATGGCAGACTGATAACACACTGCCCTTTCAAATGTAACAGTAACTTGATATGGTACAAGTAAACAATACTGTAGCGGCCTTCACAAGTTACAAACTTTTGGATGATATAGACCATTTCGTCCCAGGGATGCACCAGCCAACTTCTTGGGACGCCTTTCTTCCAATTAACGGATGAAACCCTGGATCTGGACATAAATTGAGTCCATGATTTCTCTTTAAATTGCTTTGTCTTGAAATACTTCTCCCCTTCTGGGCTGATCCCTAGGGCTTGAGCTATGGTGTCTTCCGAAACTCTGAATGAAAAATTACCTATCAGAGCTTTCTCTCCGTTGAATGTAAAAGCGAACTGTTTGGTGACCTCTTCATTACTTCCACGAAATTTCTCTAAAAAGGGCAGCCACTGTATTTCTTTAAGAATTGAAATTCAATCTTCGTGATACTGCGAACTGTTGAATATGCTTGGTTCGACCCTATTGGTCATTTTGGCCGAGAGTTGTGCTCTAACTCTTCTTTGTTTATGTTTTACAAATTCAACAAAGAAGTTTTGATTTGTTACCTTTTATCTTCCGCCCCAATGCTACTGACCTGGTGGCATCCTCGGCTCTTTAACACTAGCTCCTTTTGTAACCCAAACGATGCTCGATTGACTATCTTGTAATAGAGGTCAAACCCAATTAACTACATTTTCCTTTCGTGGCGCTTGCTACTTTCAGTCTTTACTGTTGAAGTCACAAGAGTTGAATGCTAACATAGAACAACTGAAAATGATAATGAAATAACCGGCTTAACCCAATTCATAACATATTCATCTTTTGAAACAGAGGAATGGCTGTACTGATCGTATGGATGCCATCATAGAAGCGCTGGAAGCATATATATGAAGTACTGAGATATGATTTCGGGTAGTCGTTTGCATCATTTGGCTTTTTCGGGTGGTTAAATCATAATTCGGCCGTTTCAAACATAATGAACAAGCCCGCATGACATTTGGTTTCCAAACAATTCACCACGTGCCCTGCTTCTGTTGGTACCTGGCCAAATAGAAATGTTGGGATGGCTGCAGGGTCTAACTGATTGGTAACAGAGATTGAAAAGGGTGATATGAGAGGGGATTAACAAAATCGTATAAGTATGAGAGGGGTTGGAGTATTGGAAGATGATAGGGATTAACAATAGGATAACGAGTGATAGGTATGGAGGTGTCTCTGAAATTGATCGTAGCAGTCACAGTTATTAAATTTAACATTAAAAATTAATCTAAGAATTTAAATGTTAAGAATAAGGAATACATTACACTTTTGTTGGTTGTTCAAGCGTTGCATTGGCATGCTGGGTAGGACTAGTCTCTTTTGACTATTCTTTGCTGTTCATAACAGGTCCCCTGAGATAGATTCGAATGCAACAGGTCCCTCTGAGATCTTGAAGATGTTCATGCAGCTTCTTTGAAATCCGGAGAAAGAATTATATGTATACAGGTTCCTTGATCTTTGGTATTTGATGAAGTCTTGGTGCCCAGCAACTTGTGGATCCTTGTAGAAACTTGATGAAGCTTTGTTGAAGTAATCTTGAAGTAACAATCTCTTAACAGGTCCCTTTTATGTGTCTTAAACAGGTCCCATTACTGCTGGTGTTGGTAACATGGTCTTCTGGATAGAACAGGTCCCCCTGCATAATGTTTATAACCAGGTCCCTCTGAGATAAAACAATGACAAAAAAACTTCTTTATTGAAATCTGGAATGCTGAAACAAACTGCTTTGGAAATTTACAGTGAGGAGATGAGATAAGAAATCTTTAAGAATTTACAATGGAGAGATAAGAGAACAAAATGCTGATGCTTCTCTCCCCCACTAAAGTTTTGACTTGTCCTCAAGTCATTATTCAGTTGATAAATCAAACAGGAAACAAAAGAAAAGGAATTCTTACCCGCCAACGAATTGGTTTTCAAGTAAGAATTCGGGGTTAGAGTGTGCCAGAGTCTGGTTTTCACATCTAACCCATTGTTATTATTTTTTTGTTGTGTTTTTTTTTTTTTTTTTTTTTAGATTTTGTTTTGTTTTTTTTTTTTTTTTTAATTTCTTTTTGAATTTCTAAATTGAAATAAAATGAACTAAGGCAGGGATACTGCAGCTGAAGGCTGCAGTATCTCAACCTCTCTTTGTTGAGATACTGTTTGGAGAAAATTTTGCTTGCTGATGGGCTTAGTGTAAAGTTTCAGGCGATGACCGTTGACAGTAAAGGAATGGCCCTCTCCATCAATAGTTTTGAGCTTGACTGAACCATTGTCGTAAGCCTGAATAATTTGTTATGGGCCCATCCAATGGGTGGTAAACTTGGCTTTATGATCTCTGAATTTAGAGTCAAAAAGTAAAGCCCAGTCGCCTTCCTTGAACTGCTTCTTCTTGATATGTGCATCATGCCACTGCTTCCTTTGTTTTTGCATGAGGATTGTGGTTTCCTCTGCTTGCCGCCTCATTTCATCCAGCTGGTTCAACTGCTGAATTCTTTCTTGTTTTGCTTGGTCCAGGTCAATTTGCAAATCTGCAGCCAGTTTAAAAGTATGTATTTGAAACTCAATAGGAAGCATTACCTCTTTTCCATACACCAACTGATATGGTGTAAATCCTGTAGTATTCTTCCACGTAATTCTGTAAGCCCAGAGTGCATCTTTGAGCTTCTCTTCCCAATTCTTCCTGTTCATTGCCACAGTTTTAGTAATGATCCCTTCCAAAGTTTTGTTTGTGGATTCCACCTGCCCATTGGCCTGTGGATGGTAAGGTGTACTTCTTCTGTGCTTGATTTGGTATTTGTCTGTGATGTCCTTCACTAACTTTGAAGTAAATTGAGTACCTTGATCAGTCACTATTTCCCTTGGTACTCCATACCTTACAAAAATCTCTTCAAAAAGGAAATTTACCACTGTTTGTTCGGTGGCTCTAACTAGTGCTTTTGCTTCAGCCCACTTTGTGACGTAATCAGTACATACTAAGATGTACTTCTTACCATTGGAGGTTGGGTTAATGGGTCCTATAAAGTCTAGAGCCCATTTTTCAAATGGCTCTAGGTGAACTTGGGGATGAAGTGGCATCGCGTCTGTAGCTGTTGGCCTGCCCATTCTTTGGCAGCTGTCACAACTCTTCACATACTTCTTGGAATCCTTAAAAATGGATGGCCAGTAGTATCCAAGAGTAAGAACTTTGAATGTTGTTCGCTTAGCTGCAAAATTCCCACCACACGGTTCATCATGGCAAGATTTTAAAATATCAATTATCTCATCATTTCTTACACATCTTCTAATAATCATATCATAACCAGTGTAAAATAAATCGCCATTAATCCATGAGTATCGAGCACTTTGTTTGACTGGTCTCTTCTTTTCCTTTGGAGTAAAGTATGGAGGTGTCCTTCCTGTAGACAAATAATTGACCAAGTCAGCATACCAAGGATTCACTATGGAAATTGCAAATAAATTTTCATCTGGGAAAGAATCTTCAACCGGAACAACCTCACCTGGATTTTGTAGTCTAGAAAGAAAATCTGCCACCTGATTCTCTTTACCTGGTCTATCTAACACTGTGATGTTAAATTCCTGTAACAATAATAACCATCTGGTAACTCTGCCACTAGTTATTGGTTTATTCATTAAATGTCTAATGGCAGAATGATCAGTATGTACAAAGACTTCATAACCGGTTATATAATGTCGGAATTTATTCACAGCATATATGATGGCAAGTGTTTCCTTTTCTGTGACTGTGTAGTTTGACTCTGCAGGTGTTAGATTTTTGCTAATGAAATAAATGGCATAATTACAAGATTCCTCTTTTTGGCCTAATGAGGCACCCACTGCAGTGTCAGATGCATCTGTAAAGATATGAAATGGTAGGCTCCAATTAGGCCCTCTTAAAACTGGTGCGGTTGATAACTTCTTTTTGAGTGCTTCAAATGCTTGCTAGCAGTTCTCATTTCAGTTGAAAAGTACATCTTTTGTTAGAAGCTTAAACAAAGGTAAAGCTATTTTACTAAAATGTTCAATAAACCTTCTGTAATAGCTTGCATACCCAAGGAAACTTCTTACCTCTCTTTGATTCTTTGGAATTGGCAAATCAACAATGATCTGGATTTTTGCTGGGTCAACTTTGATACCTTGAAAAGAAATATAGTGGCCTAATACTATCCCTTCGTTTAACATTATAAAGCACTTTTCATTGCTCAGGGATAGATTAGCTTCAATACATCTTTTCAAAACTCTTTCAAGGTTCTCTAATGCATGTTCAAATGAATTTCCGTACATTGAAAAATCATCCATGTAAACTTCAACACAATCATGAACTAAATCAGCGAAAATAGCTAATACAGCTCTCTGAAATGTAGCTGGAGCATTGTAAAGTCCAAATGGAAAAACATTATAAGCATAAGTGCCCCAAGGACAGGTGAATGTGGTTTTTTCCTGATCTTTTGAGGCTATCCTGATCTGGTTGTAGCCATTGAAACCATCAAGAAAAGAAAATGATGATTTCCCAGCTAAGGTGTCTAACACTTGGTCAATAAATGGTAGTGGAAAATAATCTTTGAGCGTTGCTTTGTTCAATTGTCTGTAATCAACACAAATGCGCCACTTACCATTTTTCTTGGGCACTATAACCAATGGGGATACCCACGGACTGTCAGAAATAGGATATATAAAGTTAACTCTCAACAGTTTTTGCAATTCTTCTCTAACAATATCCTAGAGCATGGGGTTCATTCTTCTCTGCGGTTGCCTCACTGGTTTGATAGTACTATCTGTATAAATATGGTGAGTGCACGTGTCGGGGTGAATCCCATGCATATCGGTGTAGTCCCAAGCAAATGCTTTCTGGTATTTTCTCAATAGTCGAATCAATTTCTCTTGCTGAGATGAGTCTAGGTGATTGCCTATGTTCAGAGTTTTCCCTGGACTAATCTCTATGATCTGACTCTGTGTGTTTGTGATGGATTGAACTGGAAAAATATCGTGAAATGTGGTTTGCAAAGATTGAATGGTGCATGTTTCTTGAAAATTTTGGGCTAAAAGTACATCTGCAGCATGATATTGGTCGTTTCTCAAATTTTCGGAAATATCAGGTTGAGAAAGGAACAATTCTACCAAATCATTATTATTTTGTTCTTGGAAATCATAGATTTGGTCAAAGCTAAAAAAAGATTGTACTTCTTCTTTATCATTGTATTTATCATCAAGCCATAAATTGTGTGTTACTGCTGGTGATTGTGCCGATGGATAAAGAGTGAGTTGTTTTCTTTCGGTCCCTCTTGAAATGATCATGTTGCCTGATCGACATCCTATGAATGCATCAACAGTCGCTAACCATGGTCTACCAAGGATGATAGGGTGCCCTCCTAAATTGTATTTGGGTTGAAGAACTAAGAAGTCCACTGGATACTCCCAAGAGTCTAGTGAAACAATTATGTCCTCCAAAATCCCTTCAGGAATCACTTTAGACCTATCAGCTAGTTCTAGAACAATCGTTGTGTGTTGCAAATTTATGAGCTGGAGTGTTTTCATGGTTTCAAGAGTCATGAAATTTATTGCGGCCCCAAGATCTATTATAGTGTTTGGAATCTGTATTTTGTTAATGATTGTAGTAACTCTGGGGATACCAGGATCAACATACTTTTCCATCGAGATGGTATTTGTCATAAGGCCAGCTAAATGTCCTATAACATGAATGGTTTGTGGATCAATCCTTTTCCTAGTGGGCTTCTTAAGACACATTTCCTTGATTGCTTTAGTGTATATGGGAATGTCTTTTATGGCTTGCAGTAGCGGAATTTTTATATAGACATTCTTGAGCTCATCTAAAACATCAAACTGTGGTATAGACATTGGAAGTTTCATTTGGACCAATCGGTCTGGAAAAGGTGGATGCAATGGTTGCATCTGCTTATCTTTGGTATCATCATTTGGTTTTCTTTGATTTGTCATTTCATTTTCATTTTCTGTGTTTTCTTCTTGTTTATTTGTTATTGGAGAATCTTTGTGGAGTACCCTACCAGACCTCAAGTTGATATTTTGCAAGGGTAGTGTGGGATATGAGGTTCCCTCTTCTACATTGTAGGCTGGCCTCTCTGCTCTGTTATTTGGATTTGGGACAGTTTGAGCAGGAATTTGAGTAGGTCTAGGAGGTTGTGAGTTAGATGGAAATTGCAGTTGTGGTGGATTTATTGGTGGAGGAGCAGGTAGTGCTTGTTGAGTAGGTTGAGGTTGGTAAACAACCTGCTGCTGAGGATACTGCTGATATGGTTGAGGATGTGATGAGTATGGCTGATGATATTGTTGATATGGCTGCAAATATGGTTTGTATGATTGAGGATATGTATGATAGGATTGAGAGTATTGTTGAGATGGTCTCCATTGTTGCTGTGGGTGATTTTGGTGCTGCCATGGCATGGGTACATTCCATGAGTTCTGAGCATACATTTGATCATTTACAGTAAATTGCAAATTTTGATTTGGAAACATACCTTGAGGTGCTGGCCTTAGCTGCCATGGTCTCTTTGTGCCCATGTAATACACATTTTCCATCTCTGCATTAGCTGCCATATTACAGTTCTGCAAAACCTTAACTTTAGGACAATTAAATATATCATGATGTTCAGTACAGAAGGCACAAACTTGGATGCTTTCTAATGGGCAGTCTTTTAAGGCATGTTTCTTCCGGCATTTTGGGCAGAAGATAGCCATTATCTGATCTTCATCTTCTTGTTTCTTCTTAGCTTTTAAAGTGTCAATTTGGTTCCCTAGGGTGCTTAACAGATCTGTTTTAAATTCTTCTAACAGATTCCCTATTTCAGCCCTTGTGACACTTGCTGAAGCAGATTTTGTAACTTTGGATGACAGGGTTATTTTTCCAATTTTAGCTTTGCTCCTTGAATACTTTTCGCATAATTCAGCGATTTCTTCAAAAGGTAAGGTAGAAATGTCACCTTTGCCCATCAAATTAAGATCATCCATGTATTCCTCTCGGATGCCTTTCAAGAATATTGTGCGGATGAAATCAAGAGGCATAGTTCGGTGTTTGGATTTTTGTAAGTTATAGACAAACCGTTCTAAGTATTCCTCTAAGCTTTCATCCTCTTGTTGGCTCATTCTAAAGATATCGTCTTTGGAATCTTTGGATCTACAATAAGGTTGATATTTCCTTAGAAATATTCTTCTCATGCCATCCCAATCAATTATCACATGCTCACCAAGCATCATGAACCATCTTAAGGCTGATGCCTTTAATGTCGCTGGGAAGAGTCTAAGCCTATGGGCATCATCTGTGTAACCATATGTTCGACATACAATATCAAACTCGAGCAAGAATGAGTCTGGGTCTTCTGAAGCCATACCATAAAAGTTTGGTAGCACGGATGGAGGTATGTTTTTCATTTTGATCTCATCATCTTCTTGTGGTTCATGTATAGGAAACTTAAAGGTTGACTCTTCTTCATCTCTTTGTCCTTGATTTGGTGCTGATCCATCTCCTTCCTTAGCCATTTTAATAGGTTCCTCTGTGTCAGTGTCACTTGTTTTAAAGAGGAGATTAAAGAAAGATTGTTCGGTCACTGTGCTACTTTCTCCTTGTGTGGAGGATCTAGGAAAATGTTTCTTCTGTGATTTATGTGCTAATAAAGTTTGCCTTTCGATGAGAGTAAGCCTTTGTCCTGACTTTTGTTTATCCTCTAATGCTTGTATGGTGATTTCCTCAGCTGGTGTTGTATTTCCTAAAGAGTCTGCTCCTGATGATAGGTTAGTTTTTGGATGGGGGGTTCTTATGAATCTACCTTGATTGTCTCTAAATCTAGGCATAAATGAACATGATTTCTAAATCTATGTTTTTGCTCGTTTTTGTTTATTGAATTCTTTTTTCTTTTTAAATCCTTTAAGTACGCCTCCCCGGCAACGGCGCCAAAATGTAGTGTCCTATCTAGGGTGCTAGATTAGGCTATATTTATTATTGACCAGGATCAGTAAACTTCGAGGCATGCGTCTACAATCTATAGACATAAAGGATTCTTAACTAAGTGTTCGTGATGGTAGGTTACAGAACTTCTTTACGGAAGGTTGAGGTATGTTCCCTATCACCTGGACACTCAGGTCACTCAACTCATCTACTTATCCTAAAAACACTGTGTATTACTTAAACCAAGATTTCAATCCCCTTACGAGGATGCTGTGCATAAAACCCCTGTTCAGTGAACACTCAGCATTCAATGTTTATCATTCATGAAAGATTGAAATATACTAAAATCATAAGCACACTTAAAATTCAAATATATGAGAAACAGGGTTCATGAAGATGCTCTTAAAATAACGAAAGATCAGATCCCTTACAGGATACAATTCAACGATCTCAGCGATGAATCCTTCAAGCTACCATCATAAACATTACTCATACGAATTTCTAATTAAATCAACGAAAGCATAAACTGAACTCTAATCACTGTGCATACTATTGAATATTCAGAAGTTGCAAATGAAATAAAATGACAGTATACCCATTCCATGCAGGGCCCGTCCGCGTTTCAAAGGTATACTGGACTGTGCTCAAGCAACTATCGAATCAACGCAACAATGAAATCGTGACTGCAACCGTGTTTTTGGTATTAAGTTCAAAAGCTCTGTTTTCAAAACGATACAATGATAACCACTAACTGACAACACATAATTGTGTTTACATATGTTTTTACAACGTTTACATTTCGAAATGAATGTACATTCGTGATGCGGCTGTTGCCGCTTTTGCTATGGCATAGTTTTTAAGTTGTTTCCATTCTGAACCGATTTCAAAAAGGAACAAAACTAAATCGGTTTAGAACCCTATGCTGTTGCTGCTTTTGTCGCCAACATGCTGTGCTTTGACCGTCATTGACCGTGCCTTTAGAAGTGTTGGTTCTGCTGGAGGATAGGTGTTCGTCCATGCTTGTACATTCTATTTTTCATCCCTACCCTTTGCTCTCGCTTAGCTGTCATGCCATATGTCAAACAATAAACCAATTACAGGATGTTGCAACTTCCTATAGTCTTTTTATCAAAAATCCTTAATTCTTTAACATAAAACTCATAAATCAATTCTAATGTATTTAACAACTATAATACTGTTAACTAATCAATTTCAAGGGGTCTAAGAGATGTATGAAGGAAAAACGTAGGAAAACGATGTGTTTGAAGAGGAAAAAGGAGGTCAAGGAATGGTACCAACACAGTGGTTGATGTGATCTTTGCACTCATGTGTTATGGGTACCTCTTTTTATATTTTCCCCTTATGATTCTTCTTCCCTTCCTTTTAAGCACATTTTTGGTCCTTCTACTTCAATCCACTTGATTTAACTTTCTTTTGGCTTATGTTCTCCATGTACTGTGCCTATACATATGCCTTGTCCATCGATATGGACTTGAAAAACATCACTTGGTTAAGAAAATGGCTATGTAGAGCCCCAAATACTTGAGAAGTAAATTTGGGTTCTTTGGGGAGATACCTAACATTATTGCCATCTTTTTTAACTTTGTGGTGTACTCCTGCATGCTTTGCCCCTAATTTTTCCTGAAGTCATACCTCAGATCCAGTGATCCTTTACATACCTTATAGGGTAAAATTGTTACTTTATGATGGTTTTGAAGTCCTCCCACTTAGTCATTGGAGGCTCTCCCTCCAACCTCAAGGTCTTTATGTGGCTTTCCCACCAAGTTAGGGAATGGCGCTCTAAATACAGCTGCATGAATGGAATCTTTTCTTCCTCATCTATATGATGAACACTAAAATACACACCTTGTTGCTACAACCAATGATTTAGCTTCAGAGTGTTGATCTCACCCTTCTAGAAATTGATATCGACCTTCACTTCCATTTTGAATAGCGATTGTGAATGACTCATGGCACTCGAACTAGGTTGATCTTTTTTAGGTCATTTCTTCGATTGGTTCATCATTTGTCTCTGATCACTTGATCTCCCCTTTGATATGTCTTTTTCATTAGAATCCCAATATTCTCCGAATATCTTAGGCTTATTTATTAGGACCATCATATTCAGATTTAAATTATGATTTATATTCATGACTTGTTGTTCCAGCTGCAAAAACCTCTCTCTCCTCTATAGGATCAAAAGGGTTATTAATAGATTCATCAGCCATGATTAGGGTGTTAGGACTTTTGGCCCAGCTGTTATAGATGCCCTAAAAATATCCACAATATACCCAAAGAAACCTTCTATGATACCAATATTATCTGTAAACTTCCATGGATATTTCACTGGACAATTTGTCACAACATATCAAATAACATTATATTAAAATTTTGAATTTCTACACTATCACAATTTTATTTCTCTTTAGATTTATAGATTTGTAGATTACTATTGATAACATATCTATGTGAATTAAATTATGTATAAAATAGAGAAAAGTGAAATAAAATCTCACACACACATTTGACATAAGATACGACCTCTCAAATCCTTTCGAGAGAAAGACCCACTTGGAAGGCGAGGTTGCTCTGCTCTCTTTCTATGAATAAAAAATGTTTGCGAGTACAAAAAAGTATGACCTATGGCCGGTGGGCTACCACGGTGAAAAAATCATCTCTATGTACTCTATCTCCTATATCCTATACCTATCAACTATTTTTCTCGACTATGGAACACATGCATTCAAAAGAATGGAATGCATTTTCCTCCTAGTGGTCTGATTATCACTTAACCCAATAGCCTACTATTGGTTAGGTTTAACTACCTCAAATCTTAACCATAGTTACAATATAGATGCTTAAAGAGTATTATTCATCGTAATCACATCACTAGCCCATTTTTCATGAATATTGGGGGTTGACGTGGCATCTTCTCAAATTATCGCGATGAAAATAGGAAGGTCAACTTCTGAGTGGCAAAACTTTCACATAAGGGCTCTAATGGATGTGATTCTTGCACCGTTGGAAATGTCTCTGTGTGTAGAATAGGGAAAAATGGTGTTGTGCTAAAGCGACAAAGTTTTACTCCCAAAAAATGTCATTTATTTCCTCAAAATGCTCCCAAAAGGTTTTAGACCCTGTTTTTCCAAATTGGATACCACAGGTTAAAATGGTCATGTGAGCTAATTACTGCACCTTTTCTACTTTGAAAATATTGAGATGAATGACAAACGATATAATGATCTAATCTAGATAAAAAAGTGTGCAATTTTAAAGATAAAAATGCATGTGTTTCTTTCCAAATTATTTCGCCCACATGAAAATTCAACAAGCGCCCAACCTAAAATAACAAGAACATGTGCACTTCCAAAACATTACACTAATGTGCTCTTATTGCACCACAATTGGGTACCATTTTTCTATGACTACCCATCCGCATCTTATAATATCCCCCGATATCCATACATGTGTATAATATTATCATAATTTTATTAAAATTTAATAATTTACAAAAAAAAAAAAAAAAAATTACTATATTCTTATAGTACTATCTTTTACTTACTAGCATATCATAATTTCATTTTTAAAAAATCATAAAAGGTTTAAATTACAATAATCTAATTATATAATATTTCTTTTTACCATAGTCCATATTTCTCTTTACTTTAATCTTGTGATATTAATTCATTTCAATCTTTTATGTGTTTAAACCACTCATCTTTCTTCATATAGTATTCTATCATAATTTTATAAAAATAAAAAAACAATTAATAAAACATTTTAACTATGCAGCTTTACAAATTAAATGAATGGTAAGTACCTATAAACATCAATCCATGATAAGCATCGAGGCACTTACTCTATTATAAATCTCACATTGCCTATAAAAAAAAAAAATCATAAAAATTAACTGAACTATGGCAACCATATAAGTTAAATGGTTAGCAAACACTGATAAAAGTCCCTGATAAGCATCAATACACTTACCTCATGATACACACACACACACATATAAGTTGTGAGATGATAAGGAGTTAGAAGGAATAGGAAGCTAAGGTATTATAAGAAGGTGATCAATCCCAATCTTGCTAACCAGAATTATCTATTTGTCCTTATCACTACGAAGAAGAAAATGAACATTGGGAAGATAGGAACTAATTCTCATGAGCTTCAAAGTGAAAATGGATGTTGGTCAATTCCAAAAACACCTTAGGATAAAAGAGTTTATCATCTTTTCCATACTAAGAGAGTTGAAGATGAAAACACTACTCTCTCTTGGATTGTCAGACTCTTACATTCCATCTCATTTCCAAAACCATTTCTACTCCACCAACCTTTTTGACTTGTTAAGTCAACAAAACTATAGTGATTTAGAAATGTTTCTTTACCTTTCTTTTTTATCATAGAAATAAAATATTAAAGATTTTGAATTAATTTTTTACTTTTTGAAGTCCGATAGACCATAGGTCTTAGTGGATGTTCATCCTCACATGATTATTAAAAATTATAAAAAAAATTAATATATAAGTTAAACATGTATACAATTTCAAAAAGATATAACAATATTTTTAACCATGGAGATTCACTCCCACTTTACTATGAATATTTTTAACTTCCAAATAGCTCTTGCTACACTACAATGGGTCAATACCATGGTTCATCAATACCACATGGCCAATATGACATTTGTTAATATAATGTTTTCTATAATTAATTAATTTAAGATAAGTTAATTATAAGAGCATAACTAACTTGAAGATAAATATTAGCCCTTGATTTATGAGTATTATTGAATTTGGAACAAAAAAAACTATTGCAACACGAAGAATGTCTTACCAATGTACACATCTACTTGATTAACCATCTATAAAAAGGTTATGGGTCAACTTTAACTTGATAAAAAAAGGGATTACACATCTTATTGTAAAATGGACCATTTTGCTAAATAAAATTTGCTTATATATTAATTTCCCCATCTAATGAGAATATGAACTTATTAGAATTGAAATTGAGAAAACAAAGGAATTACACATCTTATTGTAAAATGGACCATTTTGCTAAATAATTTTTTCTTATATATTAATTTCCACATCTAATTAGAATATGAACTTATTAGAACTGGAATTGAGAAAAAAAAGGAATTGCACATCTTATTGTAAAATGGACCATTTTGGTAAAATAAAATTTGCTTATATATTAATTTTAATTGGTGGGCAAGGAACCAGGTGGCAAGAATCTAATTTTTAAAATTTATTAAAAGTCAATACAACCTAAGAAATTGTATAACACACTACAACCCCCTTGATAAGCATTAAGACTAAGCACCCTTGACAATGAATCTAGGTTGTCAATTAAATAAAATCTAGCATAATGATCTACCTAATAATTAGGTTAATTAATTAAATTAAAATCGTGGAAGAGTTATTTTGAAATACACACATCTATCATCTAATTATAACTTTATTTTAAATTATTATTATTGTTATTGTTACTAATTATAAAAAGAATTAATATATTAGTTAAACATATATACATTTTAAAAAAAATGTAACAATATTCTTAACCATGGAGATTTAGGACCACTTTACCATAGAAATTCTTAATTGTAAATAACTCTTCTTACAATACCATGGCTTATCAATATGCATGTCTAACATTACATTTGTTGATATAACATTTTCTTTAACTAGTTAATTTGTCATAAATTAATTAAAAGAATATAATTAACTTGGAGATAAATCTTAACCCTAGATCTGTGAATACTATTATGAATATTTCAACATATTCCATGAAGGTTAAATCTCTATCATAAATTTAATAATCACTAATAATTAAATTAAAATTGTAAAAAAAACTATTATAAAATTATTTATTTTACCACATAATTTTATACTATTTTCTATACAATTATACTGTCATAATCTTAATTAATTAATTAATAAAAATAATACAATTGTATAATAAAAATTATACCATTGTTTGTACAGGGAGTTCAAACACGAAAGCACCCGCTATTAGGGAAACACCCGCTCGCAGACTTCGCCAAACGTGACATCATATAATTTTGTCATATGCTGGTTTACTTTACATAAAACCGGCTCATTATATCAAATTCATTTAAAAATAAAACAAAATAATTACGTTTCAAATTTTGTTTGTATTATGGTTACAATATAGTGTATTCTTACAAGTACCTAGGAATTGATATCCATCACAAGCTCAACTGGAACCATAGCATTGAGAAAAGGATCAATGGGGGATGGAAAGCTTATTTTGGTCTTGAAAATAACTGTAAAACAACAAACCTCGTAATGTGGGATAAAAAGAAGTTCCTCTTTGAAACATTAGTCACTCCTGTTATCTTATATGGCTGTGAAGTTTGGGGCTGCAGCATCTCCAGAGAATCATGGAGAAAGATTGAGCAAATCCAGAAGCGTTTTATAACTTATAACTTGAAAATTAAAAGTAATACACCCTATCCTATTCTCCTTATAGAAGCGGGTCTTTCTTCTATTGAGAGCCTAGCTATGCTCAGGTTTCTGATGTACAAGCACAAGCTCAATAACATAGACAATCATAGACTTCCTAAGCTAGCTTTAAATTCCAGCCAAAACCACCTAAGGCTTAACCGAGGATGGCATAAGGACACAAGGGCCTGGTTAAACTATTGGGAGATCAATGAGAATGATGCTTTGCAAAACATAAATAACATTAAAGATATTGTTACTTCTAAGTTCAAAGAAAAATTGTGGTGTGAGAAAGATTTAGCGTCTAAAAGAAAATTAAGTTATTATAAGAAGGTCATCAACCCCACCCTTGAAGATCAAAAGTATCTCTCTATTCTAACTAGCTCAAAAAAGAAAATTAATATAGCAAAGATTAGAACGAATTCTCATGAGCTCCATAGTGAGACTGGCCGCTGGGTAGTTCCTAAAACACCATGGATGGAAAGGATCTGCCATATTTGTGAGAATAAGAGCATCGAGGATGAAAACCACTTCCTCTTAGAGTGCCCTGCATACAACCACATTAGATCTCAATTTCACAACCTTTGTTACAATACTGACCTTTCTAGCCTTTTACAATGCCAAAATTATAGTGAACTCGGGAGGCTTCTCTCCAAGCTTTTTGAGCATCGGAATAAAATCTTAAATCAAAATAAATAATTTGCATTTTTAGGTCCGATAGATCATTATTTGGTCTCAGTGGACGTTAACAACCATCATCATCATCATCATCAATATGGTTATTTGGTATTAATTATTTTAAATTGTGAAATATGGTTGTTTAGTGTTAATGATTTAAACTTTTTAATATAATTTTTTAATTTTAACAATTTTGAATTAGATTATTTTCATATGAAAATTTAAATTTAAAATATTATATATTAACTCTTTAATGTGATTTTTTCTTTTCATAATCATATGACACATGGTTTTCTTCACGTAAAAGTCGATAGATGACACTTTACATTTTGATTTTTTTTTATAGGTTATTTATTATTGATGATCTCAAACTTTCTAATCATATTATTGTTGGAAGTAATATTTCCATGTGTTTTAGGTTGTTGTGAATTGTTATTATGAGTTCCTAGGTATGATTCTAGAAGTAGTTATTTCGCTATGTGTGTGAGTTGTTTATGAGTCATAGATCCACCTTCTTCGATCTTATAATCTAGAAGTTGGTGATCTACAACTATATATGTGATTTATTATGAGCTCAATAAGAATCTAGTGTGTGATTTGTTGTGTGCACAATCTCTCTCCGCTCTCTCTCAATTTCTAATATGGTATCGAAGCCTCTTCTCGCTTGATTCCCTTACGGGAAGGCCAAGAAGATATAAGAGCTATGAGAATAATTGATAAGGTTAACGATAAATAGATGTGCCCCCGATGGGGTTGGACAAACGTTCAGATGCGGTCCTCGAGGTTTTCCCCCTCCATGACATGGCGCACATGCTCATCTTAATGAGCGACTCCATCATTAGATCTTTCCACCTACAAGACAATCCAAAAAGTACTTCATTTATGTTAGGAGGGCAGGTGGAATTCATTCTGCGGTTGAAGTTCCGGGAGATGAATTTTGGGAGCAGGACACCTTGCAGAGAGAACACTGGGATTCATGGGTGCTCACCAGGAAACTGGATCGGTAGGTGTAGTGTAGTGGAAGGTTGTTTTGCAATAGTGTGGAATGTGTCTGGTTCACAAACAAATACCTGGGACCCTAGAACGCTCTGGAGTGGGGAATTGGCTACTGGCGTAACATCTCTCTGGAAGCTTCATCACCCTCGCCCAATTTAGAATTTTGGGTCCTCGATGGTCTTCTCCTAAGTCGACATGAAGGTAAATCTAGATTTTAGTTTCTACTAGTTTAGGTGGTTTGTCTTTTGTTCCTCTCAATTTCTGGGCACCTTGTGAAGGGGACCCTCTTGAATTCTAGAGTTTAAGTTTGAAATTTTGGAATGACCCTATTGCGTTTGTATTTTAAGTTACATACCCAAGTTTCATAAGTCTGGCTCTTGTTGGTGCCTTTGTCTTCGAACACACCTATGTCTACGTCCCATCTAAGAGGTTATTCCTTATTTCCTTAAGTGTTTTTAATTGGTTGATCTGTTATTGTTTCGACGTCGGTGTTTCAAGGGTCTATTCTCAACACACTTGAGTAGCAGGAGTTTACCTTTGTGGGTTTATGCATTGTCAAGACGAATTATCTCAGGGAATTTGGTTGAATCTGGAGAAGTCCTTCTGTGCCTATTCATGAGCCTACCCTGGTTTATTTTCTGGTATTCTCAGGACCATCAAATATTATTTCTTTCTTGCTATTTTTTTCAGTTATCTTTTGGAAGAATTTTCGAGGGGTTCTTTATGACCCCATTGAATATTTCTTCAGATTTGAATGTTATGCCCCTCTAAAGAGGGTGACCTCAATGTGGGGGTGGCCATCAATTAGATGCATGTCGTCCATCTCATCGACATAACTCCTCTTTAGCAAAATCTGCCATCTTGGAATGAGAGGGCGAAGTGGCTCTCACTCCTGACCACTCTCTAGGCCACATAGTTGCTTCAGCCTCTATGGAGTCCATAGCAGAGCAACTAAGGAATATACAAGTCAATATGGACATCCTCCATGATCACAGGTATGAGGACTGCAATGAATTGGTTGCATATATTAATGATATACAATTAAGTCATAATGAAATATTGGAATAGATGGACAGCCTATGACAAAGCCAGTTCTTAACAAATGACCACCTCCGCAATTCGAAAGCTCGAGTGGAACATATTGATCTCCTTATGCATGAACATGTTAGCTATTTTCTATCCCCCTCGTTATCCCTCCTAATCCCCCTCCATGATATGATGTTGCTAGTCTATGTGCTCATTTTTGTGATCTTTTTGTCTCCCTTCAACAGTGTATGGTTTCTAAGCCCAGTGCAAATAATGTGTGATGAAGATTATATGTGGTATTCTCTGGACCCCAATTCCAACAAGTCTGGTCGAAATGGGGAAAAAGGGGCCATTGAGACATGTTTTGCACTCCTTGTTTTTCTGATAATCTAATGAAAGAAATTTGACCCACAAAAAAAAACTGGTAGCTTAAATGTGTGCTTGTTTTATGCATTTGTTTGTTGTTTGTTTCCAAGTCTTGAGTTGTTGGGCTTTCTATTGGGATCATCTTGTTGATGGTTGTTGACATCTGGAAGGTATGTTCGATATTTGAGGAGGCATTGAGGTTTTAACTATTGTCTAGCTTCGTTCTATGTGTTTTCTCAAAATCTTCTCTCTGTTCTGTCAAGTTAGATGTTTTGCATCTATCACAATTTTTTTTATAGAATGGATATGTTATGTTGTTGTGATCTGAGGTCTATTGTAAGTGGCTGCTGCATGGGAGAGGAGAGTCTTCGATTTTTACCTCTATGGACATCATCCGATAAATCATATGGTGTAACGTCTATTTTTTTTAATTGACAATATTTTTTTAATAACCAGACATTTTTTTGCGAGTGGAGATTTCATCGACCAAGAAGGATTGAGATTAATTGAGTTAGTGTCATCTTCCTAGCTCCAAGACTTAATGTGAAAAACCAAATGAAGATGCCAATGTTTAAGATGACATCAAAAAGTATAAATCCATTCAATGCATTAAACAATAAAATGATTTTTTGGCTCGTGGAAGGATTTGGGTATAATAAATTGATGGAGTGTTGATACAAGAAAAGCTAAAGTATGTGGATTTCAACTATCACATTGAAATCAAGTCGCTACCAACTAAAGAAAGGATCTAATGCCGTAGAGGTTTCGTTGCCCATATCCATATTCAACTTACCTAGTGGGAAGCAGAAATGCTTTGAAGATGGTGGCATTGTTACATTATTTATATAAAACAAATAATGGTAGAAATTTTTATGGTGTTGTTTTATTATGTTGTAGTGTGCTATTGTTCAAGTGTAGTGTGAAATTCAAATATTGCAGAACCACAAAGAATAGACCAATTATTCAATAGAATAATGTGATCTGTCGTGCTCCGGGAGCATAAGTCATAGTTAGTTCTTAATAAGGTCAAGCTGGTGCAACCTATCATGCTTCAGGAGTGTCAACACAAGTTATTTTATACAATGTAAATTTGTAGAATTGTCTGGTCAAGACATTAATATGTACCCATAATGTTATCCTATATAATTGATGAAGGCTGCAGAGGGTTGTGGATTCACAGATGGTGGTAGTTCCATAAGACAGTTCAGTATCAAGACTGACCCATTGCACTCCAGGAGGTTGAGAAGCGTCAATTTTACAAAGTATGTGAAAGATGGTTTGAAGTGGTTGTCTTAAATGAATCAAGTGGGAAGCTCAAAAGTGTGGTGAAGAAAAGAGTGGAAATCATGCGATTTTGGAGTGGATATGAGTGCTAGTGATGACCGTATCAGACAAATATGACAGAGATCAATATTGTTGTTGTAATGTGTGGTTTTCAATATTTTTTACATGTAATAATTAAGGGAGTGTATTGGAAGTAATACTTCCATGTGTTTTAGGTTGTTATGAGTCCCTAGGTGTGATTCTAGAAGTCATTATTTCCCTATGTGTGTGAGTTGTCTATGAGTCATAGATCCACCTTTTTTGGATCTTATCACCTAGAAGTTTGTGATATACCACTATATGTGTAATTTATTATGTGCTCAATAACAATATAGTGGGTGATTGGTTGTGTTCACAATCTCTGTCCGCTCTCTCTCAATTTCTAATAGTTATTTATTTTAATCATTTTAATTAATTTGTTATTATATTACTAGCAATTGCCCCTAAAAATACAAAGATACAGCGAAGGAATTGAACATGCCTATGATGTTACTACAAAAATGTTGCAGCAATGGAAAGATAATGACCTAAAGGGTGGAGGATGGAGGGGAGGAAATGTGTTTAGGCTTGCAATAGTCTCACACTTGTGTCAATGTCTGTCTGATAGATGTTGCTCGAACCACCTGGTTAAGAAATTTTTTTCCAATCATACCACTATGTCAAGATCTTATATACATATTATATCCAAACTATAACATGCAAGGTAATGAGGAGAAACACTACCATAGGTCCTCGTCAGCACTGGCGCACAAAAAATATAATTGCATAGAGGAAATGACTAAAGTTAGTGTGTGTTGATAATGAGATTAAATAAAGAGCATCTTTCACTGGAGTGACCTTCATATTCCATGATATTTTACAATCAACATAAAGAAGGGGATTTGTTTTAGAATTTTAGCTATCTCCTTTTAGAATTTTTAAATTAATTGGAGCCATTAATTCCATTTTTAAATTTAAATTTAAGTTTCTATCTAGTAAAGATTTGTTGGAAATGAAAATTTATGTGGTGTAGTTTACACAATCCAAGTGTTCAAGTAAACTTTCAAGGCATTGTATCCATTTATGCATTCAAAAATACAGTTTTAAAATGAAAATTTATACATGCTATATACATATATAGA
Source organism: Pinus tabuliformis (assembly GCA_031772625.1). Classification (NCBI taxonomy): domain Eukaryota; kingdom Viridiplantae; phylum Streptophyta; class Pinopsida; order Pinales; family Pinaceae; genus Pinus; species Pinus tabuliformis. The sequence goes on along the minus strand of CM062808.1, from coordinate 312,004,191 downwards.
ACCAATATACATCCTTTTTGAAGAGGATTAAATCTCTTGAGGTGCATACCTTTTTTCAATTTTTGCACTCTAAAAGAGGTCCCATAGGCTATCTTTAGCCTTGTGGACATTAAAACTTTATTTCTTTCTTCCTCATCTTTCCAGAAGTAATTACGGTTTCCTTTGCACAGCTCGTGCGAGTGCCACAATAATGAGCGACCATGTAAGTTAATCGTAGTTAAGAAGTCTTTATGTCAAGGATGACCATTCCTAAACAAAAAATTACACAATAATGTCTTAGGTTGAACACGATTTAAGGTGGTACTTTTTAAAGCAATTTTGTGTGGGAGTTATCTTAAGAATCTCTAAAGCCGGAATTTCTATACGAACTTGACAAAAATTATAGATATTTTCTATTATAAAAAAAAATTGGTTAGGTTATGATCTCGCTGTAAATTGGTTGGAAGAAAACTAAATTAATCCCATTTAATTTTTCAATTAAACATTTTATATCATTCTACCTTAAAAAAAATCCTTAAACACCTAAAGTAAATAAAAAAAATTAACACCATTTAAATTTTCAATTAAACATTTTATATCATTCTACCTAAAAGAACCCTTAAACACATAAAGAAAATCCTTAAAAATACATAATTTAATGTAAATATTATCATATTTATTTATATGCTAGCATCAAGAATAGTGTAAGAAGCCATGTGAAATTGGCTTGTTTAAATCAAATTTAATTTAAGGTGTCTATCCCCACTACGTCATAGGTATCATGGATTTTGAACATGAAGCTCCATAACCACATACTAAAAATGAATATATTTAGTTTTTATTTATGATATATAAATAAATATTTGACTACACATTACATGTAACATAATCAACTTATGTAAACCCCTTGTACATTTCCTAGTTCCAAGGTGAAGATAATTCATTATATTTTAATAAAATAAGAACTATTTTCTTGTAAAAGTTTTAACGACTTCAGTAATAAGAACTATTACCGATTAGTTGCATGATATTGCTTATTTATATTTTATTTTCAATGTCATATTATAGTGATGTATATTTAATTTTTATTCCTTAGCAATTTAAATATGTAATATAATTGTAAAAGGTAAGGTTATCAAGTTTTTTATTAATACAAATATTTAAATGTGAAATTAAAAGTGAATTTGATTAACAAAAAACTTTTTATAAATAATTTAGAAAGTAATTATATTTAAAAAATAAAATAATTATAATATATTTTTTTAAATGATTTTTTAAAGCTTGGTATGACCTTTCTATTCATTTTCTATCAAAAAGGGACAAGTTACAACCAAAGTCTAATTGGTTAGGTGGCCTCAACCTTCCCAGAGGGAAACCAAGTCTGTTGGCCACCTAATGACATGATAAGCCATCCAAAAACAAAATGTAACAAGTTTGTGATGAAAAGGTAGTCTTGGGTATTACCCAAAATCCCCTTTTCAAATAAAAATCGGCCCTTGACCTGTGGTAGCAACCTATAGGCTTTATCGGAAGCGCTTAAGGCTTTAAGCCTTTTATAGACATGGACATATGAGGAATCAAAGCCACCTTTTTATCGGCACTCTTAATCACCCATCGGAAGCCACCCCCCGAGCTTTAAAGCTCGCAAGCACCATCATCCATCTATCAGGAGCAACCCATCATAAATACATGTATCGGGAGCGACCCACCATAAATACGTGGAAACCATATAAAACCCCCCGTTTTATAACCGTGCCCACATATATATAATTATATGGAACAATACCAAACCCCGCTTTTTCAAAATTCCGGACTTATAAATATATATATATGTGCCTTTATAATCTATCGGCCGTCACCACCATAAACATTATACCGCGGACCCGATGACCCCCGATGAGGTTGCGGACCCGATCTACAATTCACCACAGTTGATATTTCTATCGCATCCACCTCCGCCCAATAGTATTTCGTCGGCGATCGGCGATCGCTCAATGCGCTATACACATATATGCATCCGCCGATATAGAACCGGACCCGACTTGGGAATTCAACCCGATATATAAAATATCGCGTCCACTTTCATTTCTAAGGTTTCCGATGCGATATCGTTCCGCCGATATAGAACCGGACCCGACTTGGGAATTCAACCCGATATATAAAATATCGTGTCCGCTTTCATTTTTAAGTCTTCCGATGCGATATCGCTCCGCTATCGCCGATATGCTGATGTGATGATGTTACTCGGACCCGATAAGTTCAAAGGCAAACTTAATATTAATTCAAGTCCGCCCAGTGCTATGCTAAAGGTTTCGGCGTTGATTCTCTATGTTAATGGCTTCTCCGTTCTCGAACTCTAGTTAACCCAGATTGGCTTTAAACACAAGATTGCTTTCGGTTATGAATAAACGCACAGACAGATCGAATTGCATGAACTTTAAAAAGGTAATTTAAACACACAAGACCTCCACAAGCCGCTTTAACAAAACGTTGCACAAAATATTGAAATTGCTCATAAATAAAACACAGAGTCTCGGCCTTTGGCTAGATTACACCATAAAATGACCTCTGTTACCCAAATACAATCCACAACACACTTTGAGCTCTCGCTCCACTCCAAACCTTACTCCTACCTCTCGCTCACCACATTTGTCCTCTTTTTTAACTCAATAATTTCTCTAACAATCTCTAGCAACAATATTCTATTTTTAAGAGATCTAACAGCAATCGTCTATCTCTTAGCTCTCATGCACACCTAAGCTAACAAATATTATCCCTAATCTAAATAAAACAATGCCTTATTTATTACAATAACTAACAATTTGAGAAGTCATCCTTCTCGGTAATAGTCGATGAAATTTACTATGATTAGCCACAACATGTGGACAATCCTCCACATTGTTGGCTAATGTCGATGCTCCTGCATCAGACTCCTGGGGAAGAAAAGATTTGTCCTTCAAACCTTCAGGACTCACTCCATATTTCTGTAGTTCAGCTGTTGTCAACCAACTGGAATCTTCCACTGGCTGCTCCTTCCACTTGACTAGATATTGGAAATATGTCTACCCTCTGGTTTTCTTAGATACTCTTCGGTCTAAAATAGCTTCAACTTCTTTTTGAGATGCTTTTGGTACTTGTTCCTCCCAATCCACAGTTTGAATTTCATCACCTGTGAAGTCTTTCTGCAACTCTGTTTCTGCCTCTCTGAATGGATACAAGTCTGCAATATTAAAAATGGGGGATATTCCGATCCCTTCTGGTAGCTCAATCTCATATGCATTAGCTGAAAATTTCCTTTTGATTTTACAGGGTCCTATTTTCTTCAGTTTCAGTTTATTATAAGTCCTTGTAGGAAATCTCTCCTTCCTCAAATATGCCATGACTAAATCTCCTACTTCAAATTCTTTTTCTCTCCTTTTCAGATCTGCTCTCTATTTATATCTTCTGTTGCTTTCCTGTAATTTATCTTTGACTTCTTCTTGTAGCTTTTGCATTTGTTCAGCAAAATCTTCAGCACTTGCACTTCTAGCTTCCTGTTTTCCCAAATCTCTGAGCTCATATACTCCTCTCGGATGCATTCCAAAGACAATCTGGAATGGACTCATTCCTGTGCTTCGGTTTGGTGTATCATTGTAAGCAAATTCAGCTTGAGCTAATGCCAAATCCCACTGTTTGGGATTCTGATGAACCAGAGTTCTTAATATATTTCCCAAGCTTTTGTTCATAACTTCAGTTTGTCCATCGGTCTGAGGATGGTGGGCTGAACTAAAACTGAGTTTAGTTCCCAGCTTCTTCCAAAGTGTTCTCCAGAAATTCCCTACAAATTTTGTATCCCGATCTGATACAATGCTCATAGGTAAACCATGCAATCTTACAATCTCAGAAAAGAACAAATTGGCTATGTGTGTGGCATTGCTAGTCTTCTTACAAGCAATAAAATGGGCCATTTTTGAAAATCTGTCTACAACAACATATATAGAATCATTTCCTCTCTGAGTTTTTGGTAAACCCAGAACAAAGTCCATACTCACTGCATCCCATGGTCGATCTGGTATGGGCAATGGCTGATATAGACCTGTATTTTGACTCCTTCCTTTGGCATACTGACATACCCTGCATTTCTCAACAAACTTTTTAACATCAGTTTGCATTTTGGGCCAATAATAAAAATCATTTACCTGAGCGAAAGTCTTGTCTTGTCCAAAATGACCAGACAATCCTCCACTGTGCTTTTCTTTAATGATGTTTTCTCTCATTGAACATTTAGGAATGCATAATTTGTTGCTCTTAAATAACAGGCCTCCTTGAATAAGGTAGTCCATCCATTGACTTCTGTTATGGCTCATTGGATTCTGCACTGTCGTGTAGATATCCCTAAAATCCTCATCATCATGATACATTTCTATCATCTCATCAAAACCTACAACACCCACTTTGAATTCTTGCAAAAGAAAACTTACCCTGCTCAACGCATCTGCCACTTTATTAGACTTACTGCTTTTGTGCTTTATTACAAAAGTGAAACTTTGTAGAAATTCTACCCACTTGGCATGCTTCTGATTTAACTTTGGCTGATTATTAATGAACTGCAAAGCATGATTATCTGAATATAAAATGAATTCCTTTGGCAGTAAGTAATGCCTCCACTTTTTCAACGCCTGCACAATAGCGTAGAATTCTTTGTCATATGAAGAATATCTCCTTTTCGCATCATTTAATTTCTCGCTGAAATACGCTATCGGTCTTTGCTCTTGGCTCAACACCGCCCCAATTGCTTCTCCACTTGCATCAGTTTCCACTTGAAAGACTTTCTCGAAATTTGGCAATGCTAGGATAGGCTTTTCTGTTATCTTTCTTTTCAACAAATTAAAATTCTTGTCGGTTGCTTCTATCCATTGAAATGGCTGATTGACCTCGAATACACTCCTGGGAATAGGCCAGTTTCTGATTGCTTGTACCTTTTCCGGATTCATTTTTAAACCTTCTCTGGAAATCACAAACCCCAAATATACCAGCTCCTCTTTCATGAAACTACATTTCTTCAAGTTAATTAGTAGTTTTTCCTTCTGCAGTGTTTTCAAGACTAACTCCAAATGTTCCAAACGTTCCTCTTTACTTTTGCTGAAAACCAGAATATCATCAAGGTAAACAACAACAAATTAAATAAACCTGTATATTATTTCAGGACCTCGTTCATTAGTCTCATGAATGTGCTGGGCGCATTAGTGAGCCCAAAATGCATCACTAACCACTCATACAGTCCACTATTTGTTTTGAACGCTGTCTTCCATTCATCACCTTCCCGAATTCTAATCTGATGATACCCGCTTTTTAAATCTATCTTTGTAAAATACCAGGATCCACTTAAACAGTCCATTAAATCATCCATTCTGGGCAAAGGAAATCTATACCTGACTGTTATCTTATTGATAGCTCTGGAATCGGTGCACATGCACCATTCTCCTCCCTTTTTCGGACTAAGCACCATTGGCACAGCACACGCACTCAGACTTTCTTGGATCAGTCCCTTGTCCATTAACTCTTGAACCTGTCTTGCAACCTCTGCATTTTCCTGAGGAGTTAATCTATATGCAGCTTTATTAGGTAGACTTGCTCCTGGTATTAAGTCGATATGGTGACTTATACTCCTAATCGGTGGTAATTCATTCGGCAATTCATCCACAATGATATCCATGTAACTATTTAACACAGATTGAATTTCTTCAAGCAAATCATTTAAATTGGTGGAGGTTAAAATTACCTTTGGCCTTCCTACGATAGCGAAATGCACCTCTTTGCTTTTATCAACCTCTTGTAGCAGTTCCTTGCCACTCATCAACATAATACTATTTTCAGGCAGCTCTTTGTCAACATCATTCTTTACTGGCAGCAACGTATGTTTAACTCCGTCCTTCTCTATGGTATATGTATTCCTTCTCCCATCATGAATCGCCTTCCTGTCAAATTGCCATGGTCTTCCCAATAACACATGACATACATCCATGGGCATTATGTCACATAAGATTACGTCTTTGTATGTGCCGATCTGTATTTCCACATTACACTGCTCTGTCACAATGACTTGATGACCCTTCTGTAACCAAGATACTTTGTAAGGTGCAGGATGAACTTTCCTTGTTAATCCGAGCTTTTCCACCATCTCTGTAGACACAAGATTGTCAGTACTCCCGCTATCAATTATAACCTTACAGCACTTACCCTTTGACTTGCACGTAGTCCTGAACAAGTTCTTCCTTTGCGCAGGTTCTCCAATCTCCTTTTCTGATCTTAACAAAGTTCTTCTAAGCAGCAATGCTTCACCTTCTTCCGGTGGTTCTTCTACAAGTCGAGGTGGTTCCGGCTCTGCCTCAGCCACATTTGCACCCCTCTGGCTTGCTGACTTGTTACGAGGACAGTCTCATGACATATGTCCCCATTCTCCACAGGTATAACACCTAACATCTCTTCCTTGCCCTCTTCCTCTGGGTGCAAATCTCCCTCTACTAGATTCACCCATCTGTGGTGATCTGCTGCTTGAACTCCCTGTGTGAATTTGATGTTGTGTTCCTCTAGATCGGCGTGCTCCTCTACCTCTTGCTGAGCTCTTTCCTCTATTCCTTTGACTTTGTTTTCTTAATATCTTCTCTTCTGCCTTCAATCCTGCTTGATAGGCATCCTCAACAGTTTTCAGACTTAACAAACCAATCTCATCTTGGATCTCATACCTTAGCCCATTAACATATCTAGCTACTTTTTCCAAATCATCCTCTACATGCCCTGTTCTGATACTTAATCTGTAAAATTCTTCAGTATATTCTTTAACAGACATTCCTTTTTGCTTCAGATTTTGCATCTGCTTAAAAAGATTCAAATGATAATCTTTTGGCAAAAACTTGGCTTTCAGTTTACTTACCATTTTATCCCATTGCTTGATTTTAGATTTCCCCTTTCTCGTTCTTGATGTCTGTACCTCGTCCCACCAGATGGCTGCATGACCTTTCAATCTAGTTACTGCAAATTTTACCTTCTTGTTCTCTTCAACCTCTTCATAATCGAAGTACTGATCTATGGATCTGATCCAATCCATGAGCTCCTCGGCATTCAGACTCCCTTCATACATAGGAATCTCCATTTTAGGTTTGCCTCCAACCTTTGCCAGCATCTTCAGGATTTTGATATTTTCATTCTCTTCTTCTGCTTCCACATCTGTATCAGATTCTTCTACAGGACTCTCAGCTCCCTCGTCAGGCACTCTTCTTTGGGTTGTCTCCATTGCCTCCATTCGTGCACGCAAACTCCGCACTTCTTCTATCAAAACTACATTTGGTTCTGGTCTCCCTCGACCAATTCCTCTCCTTGGCGGCATCTTTACTGTAAACACTATCTCTTCTGCTCTGATACCAAAATGATGAAAAGGTAGTCTTGGGTATTACCCAAAATCCCCTTTTCAAATAAAAATCGGCCCTTGACCTGTGGTAGCAACCTACAGGCTTTATCGAAAGCGCTTAAGGCTTTAAGCCTTTTATAACCATGGACATATGAGGAATCAAAGCCACCTTTTTATCGGCACTCTTAATCACCCATCGGAATCCACCACCGGAGCTTTAAAGCTCGCAAGCACCATCATCCATCTATCGGGAGCGACCCATCATAAATACGTGTATCGGGAGCGACCCACCATAAATACGTGGAAACCATATAAAACCCCCCATTTTATAACCGTGCCCACATATATATAATTATATGGAACAATACCAAACCCCGCTTTTTCAAAATGCCGGACTTATAAATATATATATGTGCCTTTATAATCTATCGGCAGGTCCGATATCGGCCGTCACCACCATAAACATTATACCGCGGACCCGATGACCCCCGATGAGGTTGCGGACCCGATCTACAATTCACCACAGTTGATATTTCTATCGCATCCGCCTCCGCCCAATAGTATTTCGTCGGCGATCGGTGATCGCTCGATGCGCTATACACATATATGCATCCACCGATATAGAACCGGACCCGACTTAGGAATTCAACCCGATATATAAAATATCGCGTCCACTTTCATTTCTAAGGTTTTCGATGCGATATCGTTCCGCCGATATAGAACCGGACCCGACTTGGGAATTCAACCCGATATATAAAATATCGCATCCGCTTTCATTTTTAAGTCTTCCGATGCGATATCGCTCCGCTGTCACCGATATGCCGATGCGATGATGTTACCCGGACCCGATAAGTTCAAAGGCAAACTTAATATTAATTCAAGTCCGCCTAGTGCTCTGCTAAAGGTTTCGGCGTCGATTCTCTATGTTAATGGCTTCTCCGTTCTCGGACTCTAGTTAACCCAGATTGGCTTTAAACACAAGATTGCTTTCGGTTATGAATAAACGCACAAACAGATCGAATTGCATGAACTTTAAAAAGGTAATTTAAACACACAAGACCTCCACGGGCCGCTTTAACAAAATGTTGCACAAAATATTGAAATTGCTCATAAATAAAACACAGAGTCTTGGCCTTTGGCCAGATTACACCATAAAATGACCTCTGTTACCCAAATACAATCCACAACACACTTTGAGCTCTCGCTCCACTCCAAACCTTACTCCTACCTCTCGCTCACCACATTTGTCCTCTTTTTTAACTCAATAATTTCTCTAACAATCTCTAGCAACAATATTCTATTTTTAAGAGATCTAACAGCAATCGTCTATCTCTTACCTCTCATGCACACCTAAGATAACAAATATTATCCCTAATCTAAATAAAACAATGCCTTATTTATTACAATAACTAACAATTTGAGAAGTCATCCTTCTCGGTAATAGTCGATGAAATTTACTGTGATTAGCCACAACATGTGGACAATCCTCCACATTGCTGGCTAATGTCGATGCTCCTACATCAGTTTGTCAATCCAAGCTAAAAATTTTTGATTGTCCTTATACTTCCTACTGTAAACATAGTGAAAATACTGATAAGAGTGAAACTATTGCATACAAGAAAAGTCAAAATGAGAGGTGATACACCAAACTACTCATCATCAACTGAGTCAACAGGAGTCAGATCCTTTGCAATTGACCCCGGCTGAGGCAACCATTTTTCTTCTAGAGTTGAAATTTAATTTGTTGAAATCTTGACTCTAATCCAGGAATGTCTGAGAGGATGAGGTTGAGCCTAAAGGGATATGCTCCAAAGATTTGACCAGGAGGTTCTTCATCATCCAATACAAGTGAACAATCTATTTATACTGAGAAGTTCTTCCCCGAGAGTGCCCTGGGTCAGGCACCAGGGTCTACCAGTCATCCCAATCGATGTCCAATATACCATATTTTTGGTTCAACTCCACTTCCCATTGTGCTATTTATCTGGATCTTGGGGGGAGGCCGCCAAGATTTGAAAAATTGAAATTCCAGAAGCAAAAGAGTAGAATGCCCAGTAAACAAAACCACAAAGATTTTTTTTATTAAAACAAATAATAATTGTAAGGACTACATTGTGGTGGACAATCTGTCCTTTTACAAAATGTGACTTGTTACTTATAGTATTTTTCAGTTACAATACCACGGATCAATTCCATGGGTGAATGAATACCATGGGTGGATGTCACAATACCACGGGTCAATTCCATGGGTGAATGAATACCATGGGTGGATGTCACAATACCATGGGAAAATACCATGGGTGAATGAATACCATGGGTGGATGTTACTTACAATACCATGGGTGGATGCCACTTACAATACCATGGGTAAATTCCATGGATGGATGAATAACATGGGTGGATGAATACCATGGGTTGATGCCATTTTCCATTCGAATCATTCCTCCCTCCTTAAGAAGCAATGGTCCCCATTGCATGAAGTTCCCTCCTACGAAGCCTTTGTTGAATATGAAGAGCCACTGAAGAGAAGGGTTTTATGTGGTTAACCCATAACCATGATGAACGAAGATCTGAGGATAGAGATACCCTGTAATGCTTGTGACCAATTGTGATACTGACAGTGTGCGGCCTAGCAAATGGACTTCGATGAAGTGTGGGTTTGTGGATGACCCATAACCATGATGAATGAAGATCTAAGGATAGAGATACCTTGTAATGCTTGTGACCAACTGTGATACTGATAGTGTGCGGCCTAGCAAATGGACTTCGATGACAAGGATTTTGTGCGGTTGACCCATAACCATGATATTGGTTGTTTATGAAGTAGTAGGTACCTACATAGCCTGGGGTGGGAGGGTACATCTCCAAATAACCCAAGCCGAATGCTGCTATGTTGAAAATGATGAATGTGAAGCAGGTGCCTACTAAAGTGTGGGGGGAGGGCACGTCTCCAATGACAACCCACTCTGAATGCTGTTGTTTGGTCAATTTAGTGTGTTCTAAATTGCTATTTAAAATGTCAATCCAGGATTCGTAAACTGATGAAGTGAAGTGTACTATATGTACAAGATAACCATTTCCTTAGTCTTTTGTCGTTTTTGAGTTTTTTTAGTTTGTTTTTGGATTTATCTTTCCCTAATGTGTGATGGCGAAAATGAAAGTTAAGTATGGATGGTAATGGTGATTTCTACAGTGATTTTCCAAACTTAAAAGTGTTCAAAAAGAAAGCTTTAAAATAATTGTAATGAAATCAATTCTTAAGAGAAAGTAAATGTATCAAACAATGAACTAATGACAATGGCCCAGTATCCTCGTTGCTGCGTGAAAAAGAAAGTAAAAACTGAACTTAAGGCAACTCAAAAACTAAAAGCAAAATAACTAATTCACACTACTTCAAATCTTCTGATCCTTTACCCTTCAGCTCAATCTACCTTATGGGAAGCAATCATGAACAAGTTAAGCAATATGATATCTAAATTGCAAGAAATTAAATTGCATAAAGGAAACTAATCACACTACTTCAACTCTTCTGATCCTTTACCCTTCAGCTCAATCTACCTTATGGGAAGCAATCATGAATAAGTTAAGCAATATGATATCTAAATTGCAAGAAATTAAATTGCATAAAGGAAACTAATCACACTACTTCAACTCTTCTGATCCTTTACCCTTCAGCTCAATCTACCTTATGGGAAGCAATCATGAACAAGTTAAGCAATATGATAACTAAATCACACTACAATAAGTAATATTCTAATTTCTTACTAATAGAGTCACTTGACTATAGAAAGAAACCATAAACAAGTGAGTAGTATGATGTCTAAGTAGCAGAAAAATAAATAAGAAAAACACAATTTGAAAAATGACAGTGCTGGAATTAATCTTCAGAAAATGAAAATTAGCAGGAAGGACAAGATGATCTCATATGTCAGTAGTTGTCAAAAAGATGAAAATTTGCCTGGGTTGCCTAAGAAAACCTGTAGAAAAGCATTGATCAGCTGACAGCTATAAGAAAACATAAATGAAAATGTAAACAGCAGTGAATTAAAAACATCAAAACAACATGTTATATACAAGCTAATGATTATGAAAGCAGAAACATAATAAAATCAAATGAAAACTATACAGGGCTTTAGTGCGCAGGGGCCCTCTGCCACCTCATCCAGTCAATGAACAGTCACTAAAACGAGCTCAGGAAAGTAGTCTTCTCATGTATTAAAGCAGCAGCAAAATATGTAAAACAGAGTGCAGTGGGGTGATAATAACAACAGTTCAAAAATTACATCTCCAAAAGCTTCTACACAGCGTTTATCAACGCGTTATTTATAATGAAAAAGTGTTGTAACTAACTAACTAAATCCTATGCTGTTAACTGCGTTGCCAGAGACACGTAGATCTCCTCAGCCCGAGATCTAGCATAATGGTCATCATGTCCATTAAATCCTCGGAGTGGTAGCTGTTGGATTCAGGTTACGGGGTTGATCTCCAGGTGTGCCGATATCTCCGTGAGCTGAGGACTGTGCCACGTAAACTTTCACGTGCTCAAAACAGAGACGTGCCACCGCTAAATTCCTTGGTTGAGTTTGCCTTTGACCCTTGTTGACCATGACCTTTTATGGATGATTTGGCTGATCTAAAGGGACACGTTCCATGCATCCGTCACCTGTAGCTTGCCCATGTGGCTCGTTTCTTCATAGGACACCTGTAGCATAGCCTTTAACAAAATGGCTGCGGAAACCTGTGCTGGCTGCGGAAACCTGTGTCAGTTTCCGCAGCTGCCTGAACAAAAATCTAAACCAAACAACAATCATAAGCATAGTTAGAAAACCATGTCAGAAGCTCTTTTTAGACTATAATGCAATGATTTAACAGCTTGGTGGATGAAGTAAGTGGAAAAAGAAGGCTGAGAGGGTGTATAGGAAGGTGCAGGTTTGAGGCTCAACATACCCCCACTGTGAAGGTGTTGCACGTCCTCATGCAACCAAAATTTAGTCATTTCCCTCTAATCCATATGTTTTGAGGCTTCTGCTAGGATATCTAGCCGTCCTTTCTTCTTCTTTGGTGCTAACATCATCCTGGGTTTCCTGACTAGACATTTGAACTTGAGATTAATCAATGCTCTGCTTAACTTTTTGCACTTTTTCTTCAGTTTCCTGTTTTTCTTTTGCCACAGTCCTAAATGGAGCATAGTGTTATCATGGAAAATCTTATCTACCTTGCTCTGCTCTTTGAGTGCTTCATTTTCCTGTTTGATATGCCTATTTAGGACTTCTAATTCAAATACCTCCTGTTTCAAGGACTGAACTTGTGCATCTAGTGGCAGAGTGGTACTCGGTCCTGCAGCTGATTGTTCTAAGGATTCCAGGTAGTTATATACCTCTTGCTGATTAGGATCTACCTCAGGTGTCTTTCTCGGACTAAGCTCAAAATCTGGTGGAGGAGGAGGACTGCTCTCTCTTTCTGGCCGAAAAGGGCTTTCATCATGTGGAGGACTTGGTTCAATGCTTGGCTGAGCTGGAGATTTTTCAAGTGTCTCTTCACCTAAATCGATAAAGTGAGGCTGTTTTTCTTGGGTTTTACTCACCTTTCCTTTTAGCCTAGTGCTCCTCCTTAAGTATGGATTAGTACTCTTTTCTTGTGTACTCTGTTTTCCTTTTTGCTTTTTCTTTGCTATAGCAGCAGCCTGAAGATGTACTAATCTTTCTGACAGTGGTTGATAATCCTCCTCTATGGATTGCTCAGGGGATGGATAGACTTCTTGGATGGTTCTTTTGCCTTTTTCTTTCTTCTGTTTCTTATTTTTAGCTCTATCTTCTTCTTCTTTTTGGACAGTTTCTTGAGTTTCTATAGTAGGGGAGTCTTGGACTGTAGTGTTCTTTTCTCTCCTCCTACTTTTCCTTGGAATCTTTGGTGGACTACTTCCAGAGGCCTCAGATGGCTCTTGGAAGTAGTTTCTTGTCAAGAATTGCTCCCAAGTATCTTTAGTTTTCTTCAACTGGTCCTCAATAAGAATTTTTATGAGTCCATGATGGTAGAGATGAGGTTCAATGTTGCCTATGTGTTTTTGAACTGTAATACTCATCTTTTTCAAACTTAACAGCAGAAAATGAGGCAAATTAAGAGTGTGACCCTCTAGGAAATTCATCATTAGTCTAGCATGATACATATACATAGAACCAAAACGTCCTTCACACGTGATAAATTTCTGGATAACTAACAGTAAACTAGACCATTCCTCTTTTAGTGCATGAACACGGATGCTTCTTGTAAATACGATGGTATCCATACCTTGGTTTTGTAGCATGATCCTCCATATCTGATCGTCCACACTTCTATTTTTAAACCACCTTTCACCTTCCTGAGGTAGGCCCGTGGCAGCTGCTACTGTGGCCTCGGTCACCGAGAACTTCAAGTCTCCAATCTCCACTGTTTGACCATCAAAAGACCGTGCAAAAGCTTTGGTCACCTCCTTGTTATGGCCTTTAAACTTTTGGATAAATTGTAACCATCTAGATTTCTTCAGCAATTCCTTAGTTTGAGGATAACCTTCCAAGTATTTTGGTCCTTCTGGCTCTGCTCTCAGTAATTTTCCGATCCTCTGTTTTAAATTTCAACTGAGAGCTCTTCTGTGTGTGAGGGTTCAGAGAAAGAAATGGCTCGGTTACAGGGTTTAGGATAGATTGTAGTGGCTGCAATCGGGGTTTAGGATAACTGTAGTGGCTGCAATCGAAAATGGAGAACAGGGAATGGAAGTACCTGAATTACCGGAGGAACAGAGGGTGAGCAGCAGTAAACAAGTTCAAAATAAAATGTGAATGCATGAAAGGAGTATGGTATTAATGGAGTGGTAAACGAATGGAGTAACGTCGGGATTATTTTGAATCGGATGACTGTGTATGAAATTTTTACACGTCTCAACAGACGGTTGTGGAAATTACGGCTAAGAAGAACCGTAACAAAATAGGTCACGTCTCAAGAGTACAGGTAATAAATGAAGGTGCAGTCAGTCTTGAGTTTAAACTCGCAATAATCATGAGACCGTTGGAGAAATGAATGCAACGTGTGTGGAGTGATATCCTGGAATAGGAGTGGTAATGGAGCTATCGTATCAAATCATTGCACATAGTAGAACTTGTTATGGTTTGATAACTATGCATAATTATGACTTGAATTGTTATTTGATAAAAAAATTTGATCATACCTTTGGAAACTTTGTCATTTCTTACTCAAGGCTTCTAACCAATTGCTCTTCCTTGATGTCTTGGAGATGCCCCATGTCTTTAGCTCAATTACACCTGCATTTCATGATTATTGTACTAATAGTTGACTGTAAATTTGAAAACAGAGTGATCCTGGCTGCGGAAATCGTTTCTGGCTGCGGAAACTGCTTCTGGCTGCGGAAACGGCTTCCAGCTGTGGAAACTGAGATAGCACCCACTTAACTGAATAAAGATAGTTAGAGAAGAACTAACTGAATGAAAATAGTCCTGAAAGAGACTTTTATTGATGAAATGAAATGGAATGAGTGGAATGAAATGAAAGTGAAGTGGAGTGAAGTGAAATGGAAATGAGAATGGGATGGAGGTGAAGTGAAATGGCAAATGAGATGGAGTGAAGATGGAAAGAGAAGGAGAGGAGATTTTTTTTTTTTTTTGGAAAATATAGAGTGTGAGGTGTCCCTGATTTTCACTCTACATTTTCTGTATAAGACTGCCAATCTATGATTGGTTTTTAGGCTTATACGATTTTTATTTTTTTATTTTTATTTTTTATTTTTTATTTTTTTTCACTGAAAGAAACAAAGGCTAGGCTGATGGGGGAGAAGGATTCTTCTCCACCAGCCTTATTACAGAATTCTCTTGGAACATTTTGACAAATTCCTCTTTTGAGAGTGGCTTATGATAAATTTTCAATCGGTGGCCATTCACAATGAGAGGAGTTCGAAATTCATCAATGGTCTTGATTCTTACCACTCCATTGTTAAAGACTTTGTCAATCTCATATGGCCCAAGCCAATGAGTCTGAAATTTTCCTTTGAAGTCTTTAAACTTGGAATCAAACAGTAACGCCCAATATCCCTCTTGAAACTTTCTCTCTTTGATGTATCTGTCATGCCACTTAACTCTTTGATGTTGAACTAGATCAGTCCTTAAAATTGCATCTTTTCTGATCTCATCTAGCTCATTCAGCTGCTCCATTCTGTGCTTTTGGGCTTCTGATAGATACATCCCCAACTGGACTGCCATCTTGAAAGTCTTGACTTGAAACTCAATGGGGAGTAGGACTTCTTTCCCATAAACAAGTTCATAGGGAGAATGTCCTGTTGTGTTCCTCCATGTAGTTCTGTAGGCCCATAAGGCTTCAGGAAGCCTTTTTTCCCAATCTTTTCTGTGTAGATGAACAGTTTTGGTGATGATGTTTTCAAGAACTTTGTTTGTAGACTCCACTTGGCCATTTGCTTGTGGATGGTAAGGAGTAGATTTTCTGTGCTTGATTTTGTATTCTTCCATCAGCTTCTCCATCAATTTAGATGTAAATTGACTTCCCTGATCTGTCACAGTTTCTCTTGGGACACCAAAATGATTAAAAATATCCTCAAAAAGAAATTGAACAACTGAATTTTCAGTGGCAGAAGGCAATGCTTTGGCTTCTACCCATTTAGTGACATGATCAGTGCATACCAATATATACTTCTTTTGTCTAGATGGTGGATTAATGGGTCCAATGAAATCTAAAGCCCATTTTTCAAAGGGTTCGATGAGTACCTGTGGTTGTAATGGCATTTCATTTGAAAGAGTCGGTCTCCCAACTCTTTGGCAGCTGTCACACCTTCTGACATATTGTTTTTCATCTTTGAAAAGGGAAGGCCAATAATATCCTAAAGAAAGGATTTTATAGGCCGTCCTTTTGTCAGCAAAGTGTCCACCGCATGGTTCATCATGACATGCCTTGAGGATGTCAGGCATTTCATCTTCCCGAACACATCTTCTGATCACACAATCTAGCCCTGTTTTAAACAATTCATTAGAAATCCATGAATAACTTGAACTCTCCTGAATAATTTTTCTTTTTTCATCAGGAAATAGATGTGGAGGTAGCTTCCCTGTAACCAAATAGTTAGCAATATCTGCATACCAAGGAGTCTTAGTAGTTACTGCAAACAAATATTCATCTGGAAACTTATCCTCTACAGGAGAATCTTCGTTAGTATTTTGGATTCTAGACAAGAAATCAGCTACTGTATTTTGTTTCCCTGGTCTATCCAACACAGTAATATTGAATTCTTATAAAAGTAAGAGCCATCTTGTAACTCTGCTGTTAGGAACAGGTTTATTCATGAGATATCTAATTGCAGAATGATCAGTATGGACAAAAGTTTCATAGCCATTTATATAGTGTCTAAACTTATTGATTGCATGAACAACAGCTAAGAACTCTTTCTCAGTCACAGTATAGTTTAACTCAGTGGGAGTCAAATTTTTACTGGTGTAGTAAATGGCATAAGGAACTAAATCCTTTTGTCCCAACACAACTCCTAGAGCTGTATCTGAAGCATCTGTGGAAATATGGAAAGGAAGTTTCCAATTCGGACCTCTCAAAATGGGTGCTTCAGATATTCTTGTTTTCAAAGTTTCAAATGCAGATTGACAATCAGGATCCCATTTGAATTCACAGTCTTTTGCAAGTAATTTGAAGAGTGGAGATGCTATTTTGGTGAAGTTTTCAATAAATCTTCTATAGTATCTAGTAAATCCAATAAAACTTCTAACATCTTTTTGACAATTTGGAATAGGCAACTTGGAGATGACTTCAACTTTTGATCTATCAACTTTAATCCCATCTCCTGAAATATGATGTCCTAAAACAATCCCTTCAGTAAACATCATAAAGCATTTTTCATGACTTAATGATAGGTTTGTTTCTTTACATCTTATAAGGACTTTTTCCAAATTCTCTAATGCCTCTTCAAACGAATTACCATAAACTGTAAAATCATCCATATAAACCTCTACACAATCATGGATTAGATCGGAAAATATTCCTAGTACTGCCCTTTGAAATGTTGCGGGTGCATTACATAATCCAAAAGGAAGTACTCGGTAAGCAAAAGTTCCCCATGGACAGGTAAATGTGGTCTTGTCCTGATCTTCAGGTGCTACCTGAATCTGATTGTAACCACCAAAACCATCCAAAAATGAAAAATACTTTTTCCTTGCTAAAGTATCTAATACCTGATCAATAAAGGGTAAAGGAAAGTGATCCTTCAAAGTTGCTTTGTTCAATTCTCTGTAATCAATGCATACCCTCCATTTACCATTCTTTTTAGGTACTATAACCAAAGGAGAAACCCATCGGCTATCTGAAATTGGATAAATGAAGTTTACATTAAGTAACTTTTGGAGCTCTTCTTTCACTATCTCCCTAAGGTTTGGATTCATCCTTCTCTGAGGTTGTCTGATTGGTCTACTGTTTTCCTCAATGTAGATGTGATGAATGCAAGTCTTAGGGTCAATACCTTTCATATCGGTATACTCCCATGCAAATGCAGTAGAATGTTTTTGCAAGATTTTGGTTAGTTCTTCCTATTGTGATCTTTCCAAATTTTTGTTGATATTCAATGTTTTTCCTAGAAAGATCTCAATGGCGGAACTACCAAATTCTTCCATAGAGAAAAGAGACATTTGTCTAGATGATAGATACTCAATGTCAGAATCTAACTGAAATTGTGTGTGGTCATATTCTGAAGATGTTTCAAAGTTTTCTAATGTGTTCAGAATTTGACTATCTTCACTAACTTCAGAAATGGTAAAGACAGGTTGTATAGTATCTTCATCATCAATCCACTCATTATCTCCTATTTTTGTAATTGCTTTTGCTGGAGGATACAGATTGAATTTCTTTGTCGAATTACCATCAGAAATATACATATCCCCAGACCTACAACTGATGAAAGCATCGGCTGTGGCTAGCCAAGGTCTTCCTAGGATGAGAGGGTGTCCTCCTAAATTACTCTTGGGGGTTAAAATCATAAAATCTACTGGATATTCCCAAGAGTCTAAGCAGACTGAAATGTCTTCTAATACACCATCTGGTTTAATAATTGATCGATCTACAAGTTGCAGTAAAGTAGGTGTAAAGAGAAGATTAAGAAGTTTCAGCTGTTCCATAGTCTGTCTACTCATAATGTTGATAACAGCCCCTAAATCAATCAAAGTATTTGGAATTTCAACCCCATTGATATGTGTTTTGACAATTGGACTACCGGGATCTACATATTTCTGCATAGTAATTTTTCCCATCATGATGTCTACAATTTTCCCTACTAGGTGGATTCTTCTTGTGTCTCTAGGTTTCCTTCCTGGTCTTTTAAGACTCAACTCCTTTATTGTTTTTGTTAGAATAGGAATCTCTCTAATGGCTTGTAACAAGGGAATCTTGATACAGACATTCTTCAGTTCATCTAGAAAATCATAGTCAGGCAACAAGATTTGTTTTTCCACCCCTTTGTCAATTTGTAATCTTTCAGGAAAAGGAGGTGTGGATGAAGATGCAGGTTGCTCAACTATAGGAGTTGTGGGGGTTAGCTCTTTTTCTTTTTCTTTCTGAGTTTTTGGGTTTTGAAGAGATGCTTCAGAACCCTTATTGGCTTCAAGAGATTCTTCCTCAGAAATGCTTTGATTTTGGGCATCTATAGAAGGTCTATCTAGAACTCTACTAGATCTGAGTTGTACATCATTGAGAGGAACAATCATATAGGCAGGAAATTGTTGACCTTCTACCATGTAAGCATTTTGAGGGTTTTTATTATTGGGGTTTGGCAATGGCTAAGAAGGAAGTTGATTTGACTTCTGTTGGAATGGAAGCAAGAGTTGAGAATTTGGGTTTTGTTGAGAGGGTTGTTGTTGTTGAAATGGCAATGATAGTTATGGGTTTTGATTTGGAAGTTGTGGAGCTTGTTGGTTTTGAAAAGATGGAGGATATTGAAAAAATTGAGCAAATCTCCCATAAGGATTTTGCATACCTTGTACCCATGGCTAAAAAGGATTTTGAGGTTGGGACCAAGGTTGTTGCCAAGGATTCCAATTTGGTGGGGGTTGAAAGTTCATAGAGTTGTTAAACCCTTGATTTGTTGTCCCTGCCAAGGTCTTCTTGCAACAAAACAGAGAGACTCAATTGTATTTGGATCTTCTTGAAAGACATCTTTGAGCCCAGGAATTGAAGGACAATCCTTGGTCTCATGATTCTTTGAACAAATCGCACATTTTTCTTCAACTTTTACATCCAAGGGACATTCCCTGAGAGCATGTTTTCTTTCTACATTTTGGGCAAAAGATGGCTAAAGCTTCAGCTTCTGCTTTCTGCTTATTGTGGATCTTAAGAGTGTCTAGTTGCTCACTAAGACTCCCTAAGATATCAGTTTTGAATTCATCAAGCATATTGCCAATCTCAGCCCTACTTACTGATCGAGTTGCAGATTTGTTTGCTCTGATGAGAGAAGGATCTCTAGGCCCTTTTCCAGTTTTAGATTTTCCTCTTGAGAGATGGACACACAGTTCTGCTATGTCATGAAGTGGAAGTTGAGATATGTCTCCTTTTCCCGTCATGTTCAAAATATCTATCCATTCATCTATAATGGCTTTTAATAGAAAGGCTTTCAAGGTCTCCTCATCTAAGTTACTCATTTTTGCTCTTTTCAGATTGTATTGGAATCTTTCAAGTAAATCCTCCAAGTTTTCATCTTCTCTTTGTACCATTTTAAATACTTCATCCTTGTGGTTGGTAGGCATACAATAATCCATGTATCTATCTAGAAATGTTTGTTTCATATAATTCCAAGTCCTAATGGATTGAGTGAGTAATCCCATGAACCATTTCAAAGCAGCTCCTTTCAATGTTGAAGGAAACATTTTGTGTTTTTGAGAGTCTTCCAGATAATCATAGGTTCGACACACGACCTCAAACTCAAATAGAAATGTTTCAGGATCTTCATTTCTTAACCCATGAAAGTTTGGGAGGACAGATGGTGAAATATTTTTCATTGTTGCTCGAGAATCCTCATCGACTATAGGAAATCCAAATGAGTTATCTCCATCCCTATTTCCCCATTGTTACCTCTACCTCCTCCATTATTTCCTCCTCCCCCTCCTCTACCTCTACCTCTACCAAATCCGTTAACTCCCTCTTCTATCATGGTAGTTTTCTCAGAGATTTCAGAGTCCTCTGGTTCCTCTACTAATGGCGAACGAGGAGGAATTTCTCCCTCTTCTTCCTCAGATGATTCTACTTCTTCAATTACAATGTGTCTCCCTAATTCAGATTCGATGGATGGTGAGGAAGAGTCTCCTAACTCAACTACTGTCTCTTGAATTCCAGGAATCCTAGGGCTAGGAGTGTAGGTTGGAGATGATGGAGGTGTCTCTTGTCTATTCCTTGAGGTAGAAGGAGTTGTAAAAATCGAACTCTTGGCTCTAGCTAAAAACCTTCCCCTAGAATCTCTTGCTCTATGCATGTCATTTTTTTTTCTTTCTTCAAGTCGGGCTAATAATTCTCTTTCTGATCTTCCAGGTCACTCTAGGTGCAAGAAGAAAGCATACTCAAGAAACTATTAAACCAATAACTTTCTCTTTTCTGATCCTCTAGATCACACTAAGTGCAAGAGGAGAGCATACTTTGAGAGGTTATCAATTTTCCTTCCTTGAAATTTTCTTGTTTTTTTTTTTTTTTAAAGAAATTGGCTACCTAATTTCACTTCCCCGGCAACGGCGCCAAAATGTTTGGTCAATTTAGTGTGTTCTAAATTGCTATTTAAAATGTCAATCCGGGATTCGTAAACTGACAAAGTGAAGTGTACTATATGTACAAGATAACCATTTCCTTAGTCTTTTGTCGTTTTTGAGTTTTTTTTAGTTTGTTTTTGGATTTATCTTTCCCTAATGTGTGATGGCGAAAATGAAAGTTAAGTATGGATGGTAATGGTGATTTCTATAGTGATTTTCCAAACTTAAAAGTGTTCAAAAAGAAAGCTTTAAAATAACTGTAATGAAATCAATTCTTAAGAGAAAGTAAATGTATCAAACAATGAACTAATGACAATGGCCCAGTATCCTTGCTGCTGCATGAAAAAGAAAGTAAAAACTGAACTTAAGGCAACTCAAAAACTAAAAGCAAAGTAACTAATTCACACTACTTCAACTCTTCTGATCCTTTACCCTTCAGCTCAATCTACCTTATGGGAAGCAATCATGAACAAGTTAAGCAATATGATATCTAAATTGCAAGAAATTAAATTGCATAAAGGAAACTAATCACACTACTTCAACTCTTCTGATCCTTTACCCTTCAGCTCAATCTACCTTATGGGAAGCAATCATGAATAAGTTAAGCAATATGATATCTAAATTGCAAGAAAATAAATTGCATAAAGGAAACTAATCACACTACTTCAACTCTTCTGATCCTTTACCCTTCAGCTCAATCTACCTTATGGGAAGCAATCATGAACAAGTTCAGCAATATGATAACTAAATCACACTACAATAAGTAATATTCTTATTTCTTACTAATAGAGTCACTTGAATATAGAAAGAAACCATAAACAAGTGAGTAGTATGATGTCTAAGTAGCAGAAAAATAAATAAGCAAAACACAATTTGAAAAATGACAGTGCTGGAATTAATCTTCAGAAAATGAAAATTAGCAGGAAGGACAAGATGATCTCATATGTCAGTAGTTGTCAAAAAGATGAAAATTTGCCCGGGCTGCCTAAGAAAACCTATAGAAAAGCATTGATCAGCTGTCAGCTATAAGAAAACATAAATGAAAATGTAAACAGCAGTGAATTAAAAACATCAAAACAGCATGTTATATACAAGCTAATGATTATGAAAGCAGAAACATAATAAAATCAAATGAAAACTATACAGGGCTTTAGTGCGCAGGGGCCCTCTGCCACCTCAGCCAGTCAACGAACAGTCACTAAAACGAGCTCAGGAAAGTAGTCTTCTCATTTATTAAAGCAGCAACAAAATATGTAAAATAGAGTGCAGTGGGGTGATAATAACAACAGTTCAAAAATTACATCTCCAAAAGCTTCTACACAGCGTTTATCAATGCGTTATTTATAATGAAAAAGTGTTGTAACTAACTAACTAAATCCTATGTTGTTAACTGCGCTGCCAGAGACACGTAGATCTCCTCAGCTCGAGATCTAGTGTAATGGTCATCATGTCCATTAAATCCTCAGAGTGGTAGCTGTTGGATTCAGGTTACGGGGTTGATCTCCAGGTGTGCCGATATCTCCGTGAGCTGAGGACTGTGCCACGTAAACTTTCACGTGCTCAAAACAGAGACGTGCCACCGCTAAATTCCTTGGTTGGCTTTGCCTTTGACCCTTGTTGACCGTGACCTTTTATGGATGATTTGGCTGATCTGAAGGGACACGTTCCATGTACCTGTCACCGGTAGCTTTCCCATGTGGCTCGTTTCTTCATAGGACACTTGTAGCATAGCCTTTAACAAAATGGCTACGGAAACCTGTGCTGGCTGCAGAAACTGACAAGTTTCCACAGCTGCCTGAACAAAAATCTAAACCAAACAACAGTCATAAGCATAGTTAGAAAACCATGTCAGAAGCTCTTTTTAGACTATAATGCAATGATTTAACAGCTTGGTGGATGAAGTAAGTGGAAAAAGAAGGCTGAGAGGGTGTATAGGAAGGTGCAGGTTTGAGGCTCAACAATTGCTCCAAAATTAAAATGGACATAACTCGGTCAATATAACTCAGAATAATTATTATAACCTCTTTTTGGAAGCAGAAGGACCATTTTTCATCTTCCCATGTGTTGCAAATCTTTATTTGGACACTTTAGAATCTCATATTCGCGCTGCAATTTTTCTGCTGCAACAAAAGTTCTGAAGTTTGTTGAATATTGCTGCAAAAATATGAAACTAAAATATGCATGAAATGCTCATTCCCATGGAATCGTAACGTGCCCTGATACCACTGATATGGATCTTGGGGGGAGGTTGCCAAGATCTGAAAAATTGAAATTCCAGAAGAAAAAGAGTAGAATGCCTAGTAAACAAAACCACAAAGATTTTTTTTATTAAAACAAATAATAACTAAAAGGACTACATTGTGGTGGACAATCTGTCCTTTTACAAAATGTGACTTGTTACTTATAGTATTTTTTAGTTACAATACCACGGGTCAATTCCATGGGTGAATGAATACCATGGGTGGATGTCATAATGCCACGAGTCAATTCCATGGGTGAATGAATACCATGGGTGGATGTCACAATACCATGAGCAAATACCATGGGTGGATGTTACTTACAATACCATGGGTGGATTCCACTTACAATACCATGGGTAAATTCCATGGATGGATGAATAACATGGGTGGATGAATACCATGGATTGATGCCATTTTCCATTCGGATCAGCTATGAGCTGGCAGACCTGGGCAAAGCCCTCATGATAGGCAGTAGTAGCTTCATCAATAATTCTAGAGGTTGACTTGCACCCACAAGTTTTACCTGTAGAAGAGTTGGGTTTACAAAACTGAGTGGCAACTTTGGGGGGCTTCCGACGACCACGAGAATCCCAGGTGGTCTTACCCTTCCCTGAGGTAGCGCGAGCCATGGCTCAAGAATAGTGAAGCAAACTGAAATCAACTGTCTTGAACCCTGTTGGAGGACCCAAGGCGCACCGATACCTAGAAGCAATATGCTTCCAAGGGTCACACTAAGCTAGGGGACTCGAGGAAGGTGTCCTGTACCCCTTGTAAGTGAACCAATCCTCGGAAAAATACCTTGAAGGACTCCTCCACCAAGCTTCTGAGTTGCTCAGACCAAACCGTATGCAAACAAGAATCACAAACAGGGGACTTACCGAATTTACCAGCAAAAAGGTAAGAACTTGCTTCCCAATTATGTTGTTTCCACCTTCAAGAATGACATTAATTGAGGCCATGTGTGAGGCCACCACTCCATGTGCCTCGTGCATGTGGAGGGTGGTGAGGGATCTCCTCAGGATCCTCATAACATACATCAATTGTTGGCGGGACCAAATAGATCCAAGTCACAACCTGATCGGGGATAAATGAAAATATTTAGTTTAAATTAAAGTGAGTTATTTAATTCAAGTTAACTATAGCTATTCAAATCGATTGCATATACCTTTGGACTAGGAATTGGAATGGAGATGACGATTGGTAATAGCTAGTGTTTACAAAATTAATCAGGCGTTGAATGCCATGGAGGGGCGTAAAGGGGGGAGCTCGACTCCCTCCTACAATCAGGCAGTCTCCAGCTGAGGCAAGAAAATGCTGGAGGTTGATAAAGGTCTCTCAGGAGGTGGGAAATGGGACAATGACGACACACAGAAGCAGAATAATAGGAGGGAGGGAGAGGGAAAAAAAAGATAAAGAAGAAGAGGATAAGAAACATCAAGCATAAAACAAAAAACAAAATGGTCCATGTAAGCCTAAGGCCACTGTCACACCCAGAGTGGTGTTATGTGATCTAGCACTGCAGGCGCATAGGGATCACATGAGTACTTATGCTATCATTTGTAAATTCATGGGGTTATGGCCCACAGAGAAGGTGCTACAGGTGTGGATTAAATATCACTGGAAACCTAAAGGGGATATAGAACTACATCTTGGGTCAAAGGGTTTCTTTACTGTAGTCTTTACTAACATTGAGGATAAAGATAGGGTGTTTGAAGGAGGGCCCTACTTCTATGCAGCTGCAGGCCTCTATATGTGGCCTTGGATGATGAATTTTGTCCCGGAGCGCGAGACCTTCACCTCGGTCCCGATTTGGGTAAGACTCTACTCCTTACCTCTAGATTACTGGCAACTAGAATCTTTATTAGCAATAGGAAATAAATTAGGGCGTTTTGTTAAAATATCTAAGGAAATGAGAAGGGGAAAGTACACCTCCTTTGTCCGTATATGTGTGGATATGGATCTCTCTGGAGCTCTACCAGAAGAGGTGATCCTGGAAGTTTTTGATGAAGAATGGGTGAAAATAGTGGATTATGAACATGTTCCTTTTAGATGTCGCAAATGCCATGAACGTGGGCATCTATTCAGAGATTTCCCTCTCAACTATACAGAGATCAGAAGTAAAGTTACAATAGGGAAAGATACTGAAAGCTTTCATAAAGTGGGAAATACAGGTAAAGGAGGGAAAAGGTTGCAAAAGAAAAACCACACCGAGGAAAAACAGGCAAGTTAGAACAGGTACAAGATACTAGAATAAGAGGAAGAGGTAACAGAGGAAAATCAGGCCACAGAGGATAGCCCAGGGGAAAAGGAAAAGGAAGAAAATAGGGAGAAGACACAAAACATTAACCAGCTAAATGAGACTATGCTGAGCAACATGGAACTTGAAATGGACCAAGAAATGACCCCGAGTGAGGTGGAAACGGAGGATCATGAACTGCAGGATATTCTCGAAAGAGAACATCTAGATCTGGAAAGATTCCTGAAACAGGGGACCACGGAAGGTATGGATTCATTACCTTAAGATGAGTTTAATAGAGTGCAGCATTTTTTTCTGTGGAGAACTTAGGCTAAAGGGATGAGAGTGAAAAGAAACCTCGAAAGACAGGACAACGAAGGGGTGAAAACCTTGAAAACCACCTCAAGACTCACTCCCAGAAACCCAGGAAGGAAAAGGGGCAGAAAGAAACAAAATGAGTTACTGATAGAATGTGGAAAACTGATGATAGATTCAGGTAAGATGAAAGATCTAACCAGCTACTCCTTTACAAATCTTTCTTAATGAAGCTCACATCTTGGAATATTAGAGGTCTAGGGAGTAAAAGGAAGCAAAGGAATCTTAACAATAGAATGAAACAAGAAACTCCAGATATGATTTTCATCTAGGAAACTAAATGTTCAATTCAAAAAATAAGAGAAACACACAGTAAATGGCTCAAGAGATATGAATTTCTAGAAGTCAAGGCAAACAAAACAACAGGAGGTATTCTAACACTTTGGAACCCTCAAAAGATTGGCATAGTGGATGTTGAAGCATCTAGAAATTATTTATCAGTGGTTATTTAGCCTGTGGGAGAAAGGGAGAATTATTTAATCACAAATGTTTATGGCCCTCAGATACCTTATGATAAACTCAGACTACTCACGTCTCTAGAGGATTTAAGAGTTATACATTCAGGAATACCATGGATTCTGGGCGGGGACTTTAACATGATCAAATCTCTGTCAGAAAAAAAAGGGGGGGACCAGAACACTAAGTAGAGACTCTATAGCATTTCAGAATTTTATAGACAACATGAAGCTAGTTGACATAGTTACAAATAATGGCCTCTTTACCTGGAACAACAAAAGAGGAGGAGAGGCTCAAGAAGTTGGAAAGATTCATTATCTTAGAGGACCTCATGCTCACAGGCCTTGATATGATAGTGAGAATTCTCCCCTTTGGTGGCTCGGACCATTGGCCTGTTAAATTTGAGGCGACAGGCATTGGAACCCCAAAGAATAGACCTTTTAGGTTTAAAAACATCTGGCTCACCCATACAGAATTTGTTAGCAACATTGAAAAATGGTGGAAAGAAGATTTGTAGATACAGGGAACGAGGATGTTTCTATTACACAAAAGATTTAAGCATATCAAACTCAGGCTCAAAGATTGGAATAAGAACGAGTTTGGTAATATTTTTGAAGCAAAAAAAGTTGTTGAAAGAAAAATGGAGGAAATTAATCAAACCCTTATCACTGATGGCTTTGATGGGGATAGAAATGAACAAGCCAACAAGCATCAAGAGGATTGGGAGGACTTATGCAAACAAGAGAAAATATTTTGGAGACAAAAATCAAGAGTACAATGGCTAAAAGAAGGGGAAAGAAATACAAGGATTTTCCACAGATCTACAATGGAACACAAGTCTCACAACGGAATCTCCACGATCAAGGACTCTAGAGGCCGTCATCTCAATACCCATAAAGAAATAGAAACTGTTCTGGTTCATCATTTTCAAAGCATAGCAAAGGAACCTCTCTTAGATAGATCACAATTCATCAGGGACTTCACAAAGCATATCCCTATGCTAGTAACAAGAGAAGATAATTATAATCTTAATAGGTCGGTGAATGAAGAGGAGGTTAGTGAGGTCATCAAAGAAATGCAGAATGGTAAAGCGCCAGGACCAGATGGCTTCCATGTAGATTTCTTTAAATCATGCTGGAGTATTGTCAAGCAAGATATTTTGAATGTGGTGGAGGACTCCAAGAAGAATAGAATGGTATTGAAGGTGCTCAATACATCCTTCATCTCCTTAATTCCTAAACAGGACAATGCTATGACACCAGACAAATTTAGACCTATAGCTTTATGCATTGTGGTGTATAAAATAATGTCGAAAATTATTTCCAACCGACTCAAACCCCTTCTTCCTACTCTGGTTTCGGTGGAGCAGACGGGATATGTGGAGGGCAGACAAATTCTCAATAATATCATCCAAGCGCATGAGGTGGTTCACTCATTGGTGAGTAAAAGGCAGGCAAGAATGATTATGCAATTGGACCTAGAAAAGGCGTATGATAAGTTAAATTGGACATACATCAGGAAGGTCCTACTAGCTTTTGGATTTGACCACAACTGGGTAAGATGGGTAATGGCCCTAGTGACTTCCTCTAGTTTTTCAATTCTGGTAAATGGTTCTCCATCTAAGACCTTTAAACCTTCAAGAGGCCTCAGGCAGGGAGATCCTCTATCCCCCTTTCTCTTCATTCTTATGATGGAAGGACTAGGTCGAGCCATAAAGTCCGCTAAAGAAGCAGGTAAGATCCAGGGTCTCAAACTTTCCTGGAGCAGGTAGGCTTTGACGCATCAGCAATTTGTAGGTGATACCATGCTACAAGGCATTCCCATGATCAAAGAAGCACTTGCTTACAAACAAATCCTGAGTGACTTCGCTATGGCAGTAGGCACAGAGGTGAGTCTCTCCAAATCAAAGATTTTCTTTTTCAATACTAACATTGCTATTCAGCGAAATATCTCCAGAATTCTGGGCTTTCAAAGAGAAATGCTACCTTCCAAATATTTGGGTGTACCACTCACAGACAAACCTCTGAACAAGACTGTTTGGGAGTCTATGATTAATAAGTTGTAGGACAAGACGCGAATATGGACTAATAGATCTTTGAACTTGGCGGGCCGATTGGTGCTTACTAAAGCTATCCTGCAAATAATCCCCATCTTCATGTTTTCAGCCCTTCCAGCTCCAAAAGGAGTTATGCAACAATGCATAAATATCCAAAGAGATTTCCTTTGGGGTAAAGGAGAAGAAAAGAAGAAATGGGCCTTGGTTGCTTGGGAAAAGATTTGTAAACCTAAAAACCACGGAGGTTTAGGACTGGATGATCCTGAAGTGCTAAATAAAGTTTTGGGGGCAAAATTATGGTGGAGATGGATAAAAGATTCAGATGCTCCTTGGGCTCAAATTTGGAACCAGAAATATGCAAGAAATTGGCAAAACAAGGACCACATAAGAATGTCTGGCATCATAAAAGGCTCCCACATCTAGAATAAAGCTTGGGAAAATAGAGACATAGTTCAAAAGAATAGCTTCTGGGAGATTAGAGCAGGAGACTTGGCATGGTTTTGGGAGGATAAATGGCAACATGAACCAAAGTTGTTAAGAGAGGACTTTTTGGATCTCAAAAATGATATTGATAACAAAGGGTTACTCTGGGTAAATGATTTTTGGGACCAGACAAACAACGAAGGAAAATGGAGAACCTGGAAGAAAATGGATTACAGGAATGAGAACCCCTTGAAAGCAAAGGCTGATGCTCTAATGGCCATTCTAGATCAAAGAAAGATACTGATATCACTTGATCCTGATCAACTTAGATGGGGAGATAACAATGAAGGAACCATTAACCTTAAAGAGGCCAAACGCATAGCCCTTGAGCTTGATTCCAGAAAACCAGATTGGGTATGGAAGAATCTCTGGAAGAACCAGGGATGGATGAAAACCAAACTGTTCATGTGGCTAGTACATCATAAGAAATTCTGACATGGGAGAATATCCAGAAAAGGGGCGTTTTGGGCCCATCCAGATGCCAGCTATGTGAATCATAAGAGGAAACAATGGAGCACCTTCTCAACACCTGCATATTTACCTCTGCGTTGTGGGATGGTATTGCCTTAATATTCAGACAAAAATACAAGGACAGAGGATGCATTACCAATACCCTAAGCAACTAGAGGAGGAACTTCTTTGATTATGAAAGGTTAAACAAAGCTTTGGATTTAACTCCAAGCGTCCTAATATGGGACGTATGGAAAGAACGCAACAATAGAATTTTCAAAGATAGAAAAAGTTCCTCCCAGAACATCATGGAACAAATTTTAAGACAGCTCAAGGAGACGGTTGGAACTGTAATGAAAACACCCCCTACAACTCTCCCTTCAAATGTTGATGTGCAGATAATTCTTCAGTTGGGTATGCAGGGGCTTATTCCTCAGGGCAAGAACAAGGTGGTAAAGCAAATGGTCACTGATAAATATTTCTGGCATCCTCCCCCTCAAGCATTCATGAAATGTAACATAGATGGGGCCTCAAAAGGAAATCCGGGTATGACTGGTTATGGTGGTGTAATAAGGGATGAAAAGGGCTTCATACAATATATTTTTCATTTCAATCTAGGAAGAGCCACAAACCATATGGTGGAGCTAATGGCACTCGAGCAATGTTTAGAAATCTTGAATTACGATAATCTTCAGAATATCATAATTGGAGTAGATTCTGAACAGATCATCAATTCGATCAAGAGAATGTGTTGTGGTTCAGCTCCGAAAAAGGTCTTGAGACACTAGAAGCTTCTGCAGGTTTATCAAAGATTCCATATCTACCTGCAAAACATGAGAACCTTAAGCTTCACACATGTGCGCAGGACGGCCAATAAATTGGCTGACATACTAGCCAACAAAGGTGCACTCTGCACCAAAAGTAGTAATAAGTACAGATGGCAAGAGGTTCCTCGGGGTAGATTGAGGGATGACTGTCTTAACCAGGCGAATGAGGACCGAGAGATACATCAGAACAGAGAAGGTCAGCAGTAGCAAAGGTTGGGTTTGTAGATACACAATCAACATGAAGGGGTTTTCCAGAGGTAATTTTGAAAATGGCACGCAGGCCTTTGTTAGCTTTATCAGTCCAGATCAGCTCAGACACAGAGTTCTTGGGTGGGAGATGATCTGCAGATTAAGGATTCTTTCAAAACTTTCTCCTAACTCAGATCAACTCAGTTTTACTCGGCGGGAAGAGGGGGTGAAGAGTCTCCAGTCAGACGGAACAACAGCACCCCACCATAGGTATATAACTATTGGCAATGGATACAACGAACCAGTGGGGTTGGTCTACAGGTTTTTGGATGCTCGGATGGCGGGAATCGCTCCTCTCAATTGCAGAATGATGGGTTCAGGCCAGAGTCTTTGCTTCCTCAGCGGACTCGAAACCTTCCTCATTACTACCTTTAGTTTCATTACCACCCTCACAGTGGTTTTTGGCTCATCGGAAGCTCTCAACTCCGGAAAGTGGTTTCAAAGATTTGAGCCCGATGCCACTCAATAGGCAACACGTGGCTATAGTAGGAGAGAGAATACCGCCCTCATTGGGTGGGTATTCTCTGGGTTTCTTTTCCATCCGATATATTCTTCAACCGTTGGATCTTATGAGGCGGATCAATGGCCCAAGATCATTCTGCATGTTGGTGGGTCTGGGTCAGAGTTACGCCTTATTGTTATCGTCTGTGCTTGTTCAGCTTCGTGGCGGGCAGCAATGAATTTCGAGCGGACCACATACGCTTTATTTATGCCACTTTTTGGACCCGAAATCTGATTAGTTTGGTTTTTAATTCCTTTTCGGGTCCGGTTCTAGTTCCAACTTGTTTGCCTTGTTTCGCTACTTTGTGACGGATCAAATTGCATCTGTTTTTTGGAGGACGTAGGGGTGGGAGCCCATGGCTCAACTGTTTAGCCTTGGGCTCTCTGGCCCATTCCCTGGGAGGGACAGTTAATTCAATGTCCCCCGATTCCTTAGGGGTGGTTGTAATTTATGTAATTAATCCTTTTTGGTTAATATGAATAGAAGGCACGACTCTTGCTTCAGCCAAAAAAAGAAAGTGAGTTATTTAATTGATGTGATAATTTTTCCATCACTTAAATATTAACATTGTTAATAATTTTTTTATTATGCTTTACTTTTCTTTAATAATGAGTGAGTCAACATTTTCCATATTTTTAATTTGTAACAATAAGTAAACACTCTTCACTCTGGATTTGAAAGAGTACCTACTAAGTACATGATATGCATTTATTGTTTGGAAAATTTGCACATTATTGAATTATTTATTTTACATATATTTGTTTTGTATGTGGAATGGAGAAATTATAACTCTCAATTTCATATTAACAAATTATAAATATAAAAGAGAGAAATTTAATATATATATATATATATATATATATATATATATATATCTTCTTTTAATTTCATCCTATACCATTTTACCAAAGAAACATATATTCTTAACCATTGTATTATATATATAACAACTGTTAAGAGTATATGTTTCTTTGGTAAAATGGTATAGGATCAAAGAAGATTAAAATATATATACCTTTATAAACTTTAAATGAAAAAATCTCATATATCAATTTAATATCTAATTTAGCCATAATCTTAAAATTAAATTATTATTATTATTATTATTATTATTTTCCAAAAACATTAGAAATAAATAAATAACAAACTTAATTTTAATTTAGATTTTAAAAATTAATTAAATGTATTTATCCCTACTTTATCATAGAGATTCTTAATTTGTAAATAGGCTTTGTTATAATATCATGGACCATTACTATGACTTATGAGTACTACATGCCCAAAAAACCATAACTCATTTCATATGACACTTGTTCATATAACATTTTTTTAATTAATTAATTTAATTAAAATGATAAAAATGACATAACTACTTTGGAGATAAATCTTAATCATTAATTTGTGTATACTACGATGAAAATTCTAATTATTGATAAGAATTCATAAATGGTTAATGTGGACCTCCAAGCTACCCACTATGAGAACATAGGTGTCTTGATATTAGTTATCACAATATTAAAACCAAGTCTTTTGTGTTGTTTAGATCTGATTGGTTGCATTGCATTTTAATAAATTTAAAAAATTAGATTCGGTGGCTCTTCACCCACCAATTTCCTAGGGATTTGAGATTATTTCAATTCTAATAAGTTTCTTATTATTATTTATAACATTCATTTATATTATATATATAAGCATATTTTATTTGGCAAAATGGTCCATTACTTTTAATAAATTTAAAAAATTAGATTCGTCCCACGTGGCTCCTAAGCCACGAATTTCCTAGGGATTTGAAATTATTCCAATTCTAATAAGTTCCTCATTATTATTTGGTCAATTTTACGATAAGATGAAAAATGTAGACAATGCAACCAATTTCAAAATAGGACACCTTCAGTGTAAATATATAAAATTATTATATACTAGTGTTTTGAGAATTTATCGACCTCGATTTCACTTTGAACCTCGTGAGAATTAATTATTATAGTGGCAATGTTCATTTTCTTATAATATCGTTCAACCTGATGAGAATTAATTATTATCATGGCAATGTTCATTTTCTTATAATACTGGTCAAGACAGAAAAATAATTATGGTTTTCAACCTGGGGTTGATCACCTCGTTATAATACCTTAGCTTCGTTTTCGCGTCTAACTCCTTATGGTCCCACAACTTATCCTTAGATTTGTAATTTGTGATTACATTTAAAAGTAATAAATAATTTTAATCATTTGAAAAATGTTAAAATTTATTGTATTTACATATTTTTTTTAATTTATGTGAGTAGTCAAAATATGATCATGAAGATTTGAATAACTGAAATGATTTTGAGTAGATTAGCTCAGTTATATAAATTAAATGACTAGTAAAATTCAATAACATAAATTCATGAAAGTTGCAAATTTTAAAATGTTGCAAAAATTAGGAAAATTATTATTATTATTATTTATAAGAAAAAAATTAATATATGAGTTAACCATATAAATTTGAAAAATGATGTAACAAGATTCTTAACCATAGAGATTTAACCCACTTTACCATAAAGATTCCTATTTTGTAAATAGACTTTGTTACGATACAATACCCAATACTGTGACAAGTATCAAAACTACATACCCAAAAATTCTAACTTATTTCATAGTCAAAATATTTTATATAGAATCTAATTTAATTTAACTTTATAGCATTTTTTAATTAATTTGAAAAGAAAAAAAATTACATAACTACTTTTAATATAATTCTCAACCCTCTATATTAATGATTATTAAAAATATTATATAAATATTCTATTAAAAATAAATTGATGCAATAATTTTATTAATTATTAATAACTAAATTACAATTTTAGAAATCCTATTATAAAATAAAAACATTTATTTATATAATTATAAAATATATTAAAAAAAATCACTAATGTTTTAAATTGAATTCTACCTAAATTTACAAATTGACAAATGAAATATCATGTGATTTACGCCAAAAAATCTCTCATAAAAATAAAAACTATTTTTATTTGAAAAAAAAAACAAACAAAAACATTTCACGGCGTTATTAAAAACTTAGAATTGAAGTCCTTGTTAATTAGCTATCTATTGTAACCATGGAAGAAGACAATAGTTTGATAAAAATAGATAATGAAATTTAGAACTTCTTAATTTTATGATGAGAATTTTTTTTTTGTTTTTACTTTTAGAGAGAGTTTCGTTAGTGTTAAATGTTTGGATTTATGGTAATCCTTTCATAGGAGTTTCCTTGGTGTTGAATGTCTAGACTTTTTTCTTCAGGAGAAAAAAAGCGCAATATTTTATATTGAGTCAATATAATTACTTGATAGTACATATAATTGATCCGCCGATCAGCTGCCCGTGGGCACAGAAGTATCATAAGCCCTTGTAGATATCAGCAACATTGACAAAACATGCAAATATATGGGGACATCAAAATAGTGTATAGAGAAACAAAAATAGCATATGTGTAGAGATACTGAAACAACATTAGCTATGTGATCAGGAAGATTCATATATAAGGAGATCTGTATGAGACAGACATATTCAGGTGTCGATGTGTCCATAGACCGAGGTCCATATGGCGGCAATGTTATCCAGGATGGACATAAGAGGCGCCTTTGAGTCGTTGAAAATCTTGGAATTCCGCCATTTCCAGGAGCACCAAAGAAAGATTAAGATGAGATATCGCCGAGGGATGCTTTGTCTGCTCCACCAAGTGAAAGCTGCATAGGAAGAGTCAAAAACAATGTGAGGGAAATCAAAAGTAATAGCCAGTTCATACCAGATTTGTCGGATGGATGGGCAATGAAAAAACATGTGGAAGTTTGATTCCTCATCAGCTTCGCACATCGAACACCTGCTAGGACCGTGCCAACATCTTTTCCTTAAATTGTCCCATGAGAGGTTCTTGTTGTAGAATACCAGCCACGCAAAGTGGATATATTTCAGGGGACATCCCGCCTTCCAGAAAGCCACAGGAAAAATATCACGTGTAGGAGAAATCTTGGAGAGAATCATGTCTGAGTAAATGTCGCGGACCCGCGCAGGCGGCCGGGCATTCGACACAGACCATATAAGGTGATCGGATATCCCATAACGGTGAAGCCCGCATAAACAAAAATATTCTGTGAGAGATTTCCAAATGACTCCTAGCTCATCCGACAAACAGAGAGCATTATGGATAAGCTTTATTTCAATTATAGAGATTTGGAACCAATTTATATAATGCCCAGGCCCTCCTCTCTATTTTTATTTACATAGACGAAAGTTGGTGCCACTATTAGAAACATTTGTTTTGTGGTCGGAAAACACTTCTTATTTGGAAAACCCATTTTGTACTCTGTAAATTGTAACATATGGAATTTATTGATTGTCCTTATGCCACCTAGAGACATGGATCTCAAACTAATCAATTACAGGGCCTCAAACTAATCAAGTACAGTGCCTCAGCCAAACTGTGAAAAACAAATTACTCCCGGTGGGAGTTTCTTTATGGAGGTATGTAACTTTTCCATTAGAGTTTTTTTAGTGTTTGAGGTATGTAATTTTTCCACTGGGGTTTTTTTAATGTTGAATTTCTAGATTTATGGGTAGATTTTATCTCAATACAACACTATGAACCAATGCCATAGATTACTAATACTATATGTCCAAAAAATCATAACTCATGTTCATATGATATTTTTTTAATTAATCAATTTAATTAAAAGAAGAAAATGACATAATTATTTTTGAGATATATCTTAACATTTGATCTGTGATTACTACTAAAAATATTCTAAAATATTTGATATAAATTAAATCTCTACCATCCACCTAATAATTATTAATAAATAAATTAAAATCCTAAAAACTCTATGTAAATATTTCATAATAATTTAATTTATAAATAAATATAAAAATTTTAAATTTATTATTAATATATATTTAATAGTTCAATATTTTATTCTTGATAATATATATATATATATATATATATATATATATATATATATATATATATATAACTTTAAATTTAATATAAAAAATGTCATTATTTTATAATATTTATTTTTTATATTCATATTATTATATCTTTATGAAAAAAAATTCAAAAAAAAAATTATTGTAATTTTGTGGATTTTAGAAAGGTTTTCGATACTATCTCTCGGGATAAGCTCTAGGAGCGGAATTGATATGACGTGCACTGCCTCTACGAGACTGTCATTTTCCAAGCTTAAGACCAATTAAGGGTGGTCTAAAGATATTACATGTAATATCGATTGCTGTGAACAGCCTCTACGAAACTCTCATTGCCAAGCTTAAGACCAAGGAAGGGTGGTCTAAATATATTAAATGTAATATCATATTTAAGCATCGAGCTTGCTGGTATTATCATTACTCTTCTCCTTTATGCTGATGATATCATTCTTCTTACAAAGAGCCACAATAAGCCAAACAAACAACTTAAACAACTTAAAACTCTTCATATCTACTACTCCACAATAAGTATAACAATTAAAATAAATTATCTTTTACTTATATAATTATATTACAAGATTAGTAGTGTTGAATAAATATCATGGTTTGCTGGGAGCGCTTCATGGTTGCTTAGGGTTTCTGGCAAACTCTGTAGTGATGGAATCACTCTGCACAACACCAGACTACAACAACTCAGCCCCTCTAGCAATAGCATTATTCAGCAAATAGGCCCATTGCTATGGATTCCCTTCTGGGGGGGAACTCGGAGCCTCCCCCCAATGGCAGCAATGAGATTCAGACTCCCAATGTGACTGTAAGGGCTTCTGAAATGGCTCAGACTGACATCACTGCAAAGCAGACTAACCCAGCAGATCAAGGAAAACAAAAATCACCACAGGATACGGAGGCAACACCTCAGACTCAGCAGCAAGATTCTACACTGAATAGAGAGATCCCCAAAGCGACCTCTGCCACTTGCAAACCTATTGCAGCAAAGCGACCCAAGATAGAATTACCTGGTCACCGGATCAATACCCAAATCCAGTTTATGAAGGACCACGCTCTCATAGGGAAGTTTATTAGCTTTTGGCCAACAGAGAAAGCCCCGCAGGGAAGGATTACAGCCAAATGGAAACCTAAAGGACATGTCACCCTGCAGCTGGAACCAAAAGGTTTCTTTATGGCTATCTTCAACTGCATAGAAGACCATAACAGAGTCCTAGATGGAGGCCCCTACTTCTTCAACTCTGCAGGACTGTATTTGAAAGACTGGATCAAAAGATTCAACCCGGACAAAGAGGATCTCAGTTGGGCGTTGGCCTGAATCCGAATGTATTCCCTTCCATTTGAGTACTGGGATGAAGAATCGCTAAAATACATAGGAAATGGTCTGGGAGACTTCATAAAGATAGCCGAAGAAACGAAACTTAGATGATACACCTCTTATGCTCGCATCTGTGTCTACATGCACCTAGACAAAGCACTCCCGGACTCGGTAAGTCTATATCATGATGATTTTGAATGGATTCAGCCTATAGATTATGAACATGTTCCATTCAGATGCAGAAAATGTCATGCCCATGGTCATCTTTTCCGTGATTTCCCCCTAAATGCAACCCCCAAAACCAATGCCACCTCAGAAAAACCTGATTCGGAAGGATTTACCAAAGTCAATAACCAGAAAAAGCACCACAAAAAGCCTACCTCAGGCTCTAGAAATCCCATAGCCAACTCCTCCATACCATCTCCAGCAATAGCTTTGATATCCTGGCACAACCAACAATGAATGACTCTAAGCCCCCCAACCAAACTGTTGATATACCCAAGCTATATTCGGTAATCCAACCCTCAAACATAAGGAATGCACTAAAGCCACCTCACGCCACTGTAAACCCAACATCCAATACCAATAAGGAATCTGAATAGAGGCCTAATGGAATGGAAATTGATATATTTCTCCAAGAACCAATCCATTCAAATGACTTCGTAGCGGAAAGCAGTGAGCCAAAACATATGGAAGAGGAGCCTAAAAGTATTGACATTGGGGATCTGGACATATTCAGCCTTGAGAAAGCATGTAGGAAGAAAGAGTTTGATAAAATCCCGGATAGACAGTTAGAAAGTTTGGAGGTAATCCTTTCTAGAGCACATCAACAACGAACTTTAGGGATCCAACCGAGTAGTCAATGGGATGGGAAAAACCTTCCCAAAGATACCAAGAAACGAGGGAGAAAGACAGATCTGCAAAGAACCATCATCATTGGGGAAATGTTGGTGGAGTCAGGAAGATATTCCAAGTTAACGAAGTATTACAGGCCGCTACCCAATATTGAACCATGAAGCTCACATCATGGAATTTAAGAGGGTTAAACAGCCCTGTGAAGTACAGAATGATCAAAAACATGATACAGCAGGAGAAACCTCAAATATTCTTCATGCAAGAAACAAAATGTAATAGTAATACACTTGGCACCATTCTCTCAAAAGCCTGGCCAGGAAGCCATTCAGTAGTAGTGGATGCCTCGAGAGCTTCAGGGGGACTTGCAATAGCATGGGACACACAAGCTATTTCGCTCACTGACATCCATGTGACTCATAATCTCATTCAAGCTACTTTTCATATCATAGGGACCAATGTTCATGGACATCTCACTAATGTCTATTTCCCCAAGAAGCCACGAACAAATTGGCATTGCTGAACACGATAACATCGCTCTACTCTACCAAGGTCCATCCTCTTTGGATTATAGGTGGCGACTTTAATATGATTACTAAACTTGAGGAAAAGAATGGAGGCTGAGTCAAATTAGACATTGAAAGCAACCACTTCAAGGATTTTATACAAAATAATTGGCTCATTGATCTGCCCTTTAACAATGGAATGTATACCTGGAACAATAGAAGATCAGGTTCGCAGCAAATTGCCTCTCGGTTGGATCGTTTCTTGTTATCCGACAATGCCATTCATTTAGGAGGAGACTTTACTGCCTCAATTTTGCCTCTACCCGGATCAGACCATTGGCCCATATCTCTTCAATGGCAAAGACCTAACAACTCCATATAGAGACCCTTCCGTTTTGAAGCATTTTGGCTTACACATCTAGAATTCAACAATCTGGTCCTCTTAGTCTGGAAAAGCTTCATTCCCCCTAAAGGAACAAAAATGTATCAATTTCAAAAGCGATTTAAATATCTCAAAATTCACATCAAGCAGTGGAATCAAATGACCTTTGGAAATATCTTTCAAGCCTAAAAAGCTCTAGCACAAGAAATGATGGACCTTCAGCAGAAAATAATTAATGAAGGAAGGACTGACGCACTGATGGAAATGGACTAGAACCTTCAAAATCAGTTGGATGAAAGAAGAAAGCAACAGGAGATCCTCTGGAAGCAAAATTCCAGAGTAAGATGGCTAAAAGAGGGAGAGAAAAATACAAAATTCTTTCACCGCACCACCATATAGAGAAGAATGCACAACAACATTACACAAATTCAGAATTAGCAGGGAGAAAGGCTGGAAGAACATGATGATATCGAAAGAGAGCTCCTCAAGCATTTCAAAAACATTCATCAGGAACCACAAATCAACAGATAGCCAGCTATAGAACAGATTCTCCAGCACATCCTTAGAATCATAACGGAAAAACATAATCAATTACTCCTTCGTTCGGTTACTCTACAGGAAGTTGAATCAGCAATGAATCAGCTCAAGGAGGGTAAAGCTCCTGGACCAGATGGTTTTACCTCCAACTTCTTTCATAAGTTCTGGGATCTCATCAAAGTGGATGTTTGGCAGGTTGTGGAAGAATCTAGGACTTTTCATTGGTTGCTTCCATCTCTAAATGCCACCTTTATTGCACTCATTCCTAAAGAAGAGCATTCTATTACTCCGGACAAATTCAGGCCAATAGCTCTCTGCAATGTTATCTACAAAGTCATCTCCAAAGTCATCGCTTCCCGTTTGAAACCGTTGCTTCCCTTGCTCATATCGCCAGAACAATCGGGATACGTAGAAGGACGACAAATCATTGACGGCATCATCCTCACCCATGAGATCATTCATTCACTAAAGCACAACAAAAAAGCAGGTATGCTTCTCAAAATTGATCTCTCTAAAGCATTTGACAAGTTAATGTGGATCTACATTCAAAAAATGCTTACAGCCTTTGTATTCTCTCCTCCATGGCTCAGATGGGTAATGACACTTGTCTCCTCTACTTTTTTCTCCATATTGGTAAATGACATTCCTTCTCATCCTTTCCACCCCTCTAGAGGCATTCGTCAAGGAGATCCCCTCTCTCCCTTTCTTTTTGTGCTAATGGCCGAAGGGTTAGGTCGTATAATCAAGAACGCTCTTCAAACTCAGCAGCTTAGAGGCATTTCAGTCCATGACTCCCCAGCTATCACTCATCAACAATTTGTGGATGACAACATGTTGTTTGGGCACCCTTCAGTTCAAGAAGCATTAATGTTTAAATCCCTGCTTGATGACTATTCAGAAGCATCTGGAGCCAGCATTAACACTGCAAAATCCCAAATCTTCTTTTTTCACACTCCCTCCATTACTCAATCCTCTATAACCCGCATTCTTGGATTCTCTGTAGCTTCTCTACCCTCAAAGTATCTAGGTGCCCCTTTGACTGATTCTGCACTAAAACATGCCTCATGGCAACTGCTCCTTGAAAAACTTGAATCCCGCCTTTCCTCCTGGACCTACAGAGCCTTTAATATGGCTAGTTGGCTGGTGCTAGTTAAAGCCATTTTACAATCGATGCCTTTATATATTTTCTCTGTTTTGGCGGCACCAAACTAGGTGCTTAAGAGGATTAAAAATTTACAACATAATTTTCTATGGGAGTGTCAAATGGATGATAGTTTGCCTTCCAAAAAAATATGGAGATATGGGTCTCCGTGATCCTCAACACAACAATGCAGTTATGGGAGCAAGGATATGGTGGAAATGGCTCTTAGCTCCACACACACCGTGGGCTATACTTTGGACTGCCAAATATGCAAATAACAGACCGCCAGAAGATTTAATCAGACTTACGTCCAATGAATAGGGCTCCTCAATATGGAATGCAGCTAGACAGCATAGCGCCATGATTTAGCAGCACAGTTTTTGGGAAATCAGAGATGGTAGCAATGCTCGTTTTTGGGTTGACTTTTAACAACAAAGACCCAGGCTAAGCAATTTGTTCAGACCTCCACAAATAGATGATTGGGACATGCAACAGAAGGAAAAAGTCAATAAACTCCCTATTCCAGCCCTCAACTAGGATATAGACAATGGCTAAAAGTGGTACAAATTATCAGACAAGGAACAGAGCAAATCCACAATGAGATTGATATAGAACTCACGAATAGAGAAATTAGATTCTCAGACAAGAAGGATATTTTGAGATGAGGGTACACACCACATGGGATTTTTACCACTAAGGAGGCGTACAATCTTTTGATTAACAATCAGGATTCCAAAGACCCTCTTTGGGACAAAATCTGGTCTACTGGAATTTGGCCGAAGGCTTCGACATTTCTCTAGTTGCTATGTCAAAAAATGATACTCACTTGAGACAACCTAAGGAAAAAAAAGTTTCCACGGGCCTTCAAGATGTCCCAATTGCAACCAACAGGAAGAAACCATACAACATCTTATGGACTCGTGCCATTTAGCCAATAAACTATGGGGAAAAACTAGCTTTAGATGTCAAAAAGGATGCAGAGTAACAGGGGATATTACAAACACCATCCGTAACTGAGCAATTGATCCTTACAAGAGCCGATTGCTAAACTCCCTGTGGAAAGTTATTCCAGGCCTTCTCATCTGGACATTATGTTATATGTTTTTTAAGAAAATAATCTATATAAAATATTTAAATATTTTAAAGTTTATAACAAAAATGGAAACATTTTTTTTTAATATTAGATATTAAATGACATTTTTATTTATAGCTTACATGTTTTCATTTAGTAACCAATAACATAATTATTAATGAATATTTTAAAAATATTTTTATGTTTAAATTACACATGTATTAAATAAATTTATAAGTTACTTTCGATCAGGCGTGCTCGAGGTAGGCGAGGACGTTGGTTAGACATGGTAGTTACGTTATGTAAGGGAATGGTACCACCCACCACCCCTCACACGTTCATGGCGATGGGTGCGGTGGCCTCCCACATGCTACTTGACAGAAGAGATGGGAGAAGTGGCAAGCACGGCTAGGGCAGAGAAGGAGGTGAGGCGGTTAAGGCAGGACAGGTGATGCGATAGAGCAAGGTGGAATGGGATTATGAAAGAAGTCGGGACAGAGAGAGGAGTATAGTCGAGATTACATGAGGAGGGAGGAGCGAGGGAAAAAGACTATGGAGTTACCAGCAACGACCTCTGCGAACAGTTTTCGGGTATGTTTCCTGCCCTTATAGGCCCATTACTATGGTTAATTTGTTAATTCATGGCTGGGGGGTGTGGGAGATGACAGGAGAGGGAAATTGTGGGAAGGCCGGGGAGACCAACATAAATTGGGGGGATGGTGATCGCGTTAGGGCTAGAGGCGAGAACCCTAGAAAAAATCGAGCCTGGGACCTTGAGAAACCTCCTGGGAGTGAATGAGATAGTTGGTATACCAAAGAGGGTGGGGAGACTGTGACTAAGCATGCGCGATGGCCACGAGAAGAGCAAAGAAGAGAGGAAGCTCTTCTCGGCAGAGATGTGAGGCAACAACACTAGGCAGAGGGGCGAGGGAAGATAATGCGAGTGGGAGTGATGGTAACCTGGCTTGATGGGCTGGCAGTGAGAGCCATAAGCATAAATTGGGTCTAGCACCGAGACATCACCCCTGTGAGTAGGCGAGAGCATTGGCATAACCACGGGGGTGGTGAGGCTATCGCAAGGTAGGTGAGAAAGAAAAATGAGAGGTAGAAGAGTGGCGCAGCCACATCAGGCAAAGGAGAGGCACTGCATCTTGGGGCAGAGAGGCACCTGGGCAGAGGCAATTGTGATGGGAAGCGTGAGGGGAGGGGAACCTGCATCAATCCAGAGAGGCATGAGACCACGTCCCGAGAGCTAATGCATATCGTGTGTGAACATGCACGGAAAAGAGAAGAGATGGCCCGACTTGCACGTGGAAGAGGACGTGACAGAAGGGGGAGGGTGTCAACTCAAGCAGCAGACCCAAGCACTTCAGAACCTAGGCGTGTGAGGAAGCCTGTAGAACGATTCGTCAGCGAAGCAGCAACAACTTACAGGGAAGGAACGGATGCAGGCATCCATAAGATTTTGGACGAATGGGAGGAGAAGATAAAACAAGAGGAGGAGTTTGAAGAGTAAATGGAGAATTGGCGGGCTGTAATCCCGGATCCTAGGAGTACCAGGGGAAAACTCACCAAGTTTAAATAGATGCTATATCTATACTGACTCATGAAGAGCCTCATGGGGAAGACAATGGAGAAAATGTCAGTGGGGATG
The DNA here is from genome assembly GCA_031772625.1 of Pinus tabuliformis. NCBI lineage: Eukaryota > Viridiplantae > Streptophyta > Pinopsida > Pinales > Pinaceae > Pinus > Pinus tabuliformis. The sequence continues at coordinate 311,960,741 of CM062808.1, read as the reverse complement.
GCTATGACCCTTCAAGACATGCCCAATTACAAAAAGGATTTGCATACAATCCAATTTCAATTGTGTAAGTAGGACATCTGCCTTGATCAAATCCAAAGGCACATCCCTTGCATTATTGAGCTCGCTGACATTCTTGGAGACTCAGCCAAAGACTCGGCTTTGGTGGAGTCTGCCTCAGAAGAACAACAAGATTTGTCAGTTTCTTGGATTTTTTTTGTTTCTTGCGGGTAGTGTTTACTTTTACTAATGCATGCTTATGATAGACAGACACATAGACTCTTATCATTATACTGATATGTATATAGCTTGGTTAGATCCACTGGAATTATATTATTTTTTGATGGCTTATAACCAAGATAGGTGGTCAACAAACTTGGTTTCCCATTGGACAAGTTGAGGCCACCTATCTCACATATGTGGTGTAAACTTGTGTTTTAAAAAAAAATTCCTCCCAAACTTAACAAAATATAATTATTTTTTTAATATAAAAAAAATATTTTATATTGTTGTTACAGGGCTTGTCTATCTATATTATATATTTATCTGTGACAATTAAAAACATATTTTATATAATTATTATCGCAATTTCATTGATAACAACATAATGATGTCACACCACTATTATATATTAATTTGTGACCATTAAAAAACATTTTATATAATTATTATCACAATTTCATTGATAATAATATAATGATGTCATGCAATGTGGATTTAAAACTCTATTAATCATTATTTTTGAAAATATATAATTAAAAATTAAATGTTTATAAAGATTAAATCAAATCCATTTTCATTTTATAAAGATTTACAAATTAAAAAAAGTTTCTACTCGTCAAATATTTGAGAGATCATATAATTATTATCACAATTTCATTGATAATAATATAATGATGTCATGCAACGTGTATTTAAAACTCTATTAATCATTATTTTTGAAAATATATAATTAGAAATTAAATGTTTATGAAGATTAAATTAAATCCATTTTCATTTTATAAATATTTACCAATTAGAAAAAGGTTATACTTGTCGAATATTTGAGAGATCATGGTTTAGTTTAGATGAATCAAACTGGCTTCTAATGAATGAAACATTGATTATTTTACTTTAACAAAGTTTATATGTGATTGAATCATTTTTTAAAATTATATATTTAATTTTTCTGCAACATGACTTAGAAGTATCAAAAGCCAGAATTTAATAATAATAATAACTTATTTTTGTGTGGTGTAGATTTGTTAAATATTTTTTATTTTTTTAATGGTTTAATGCAAAAAATGAATTAAAAGAATTTCATTTACAACATTTTTTTAGCTATTTTTCACTTATCTATTTTAATTTAGCTATATTTAAACCAAATAACATGAATTAGTTATTATATAACCCTTGTTTAAATACAATTATATTATATAAAAAAATTAAATCCGAGAGTTAAATCAATTGGTCAAATATTTATTACCTAAGCACCTCAAAGTCAATTTTCCTCCACGCCTTTTAAGTTAGGATCTAACATAATCTACCACTAACTATTTTAATAAACATAATAAACTACATTAAGAAAAAATAAAAAAATAAAATAAAAACCAACTCCAATTAAAAAAAACATTTAAAGTACTATAACCTAGTATAGCATTCGCCCACTTTAACCAACAATTAAAAAAAACATTTAAACTACCATAACCTAGTATAGCATTCACCCACTTTACTCGTACCATTGAACCATGGTGATCTAGTGGACGTTCAACCCATTGCGATCTTATCGGATCCCCTTTACTCATTATTCATCCTCCTGTCACGCTGAAGTCAAATGGCCAACCTCGCCATTCCCCACTGAACGCTGTCATTTGCTTTGCAGTTGAGACTGGCTGGTATTGATGTTGATATTGGATGAAGAGTGTATGGTTAAATATTAAACATTTAGAGAGTCGCTGCTGTGCAGTTTTCATTCCTATCAAAATCATCTCGCTGTTCAATAAAAGGGAATCTCTTACAAATTTGACCTGTTTTTAAAGTGCATTAATCTCCTTTTTCAATTAGAATTTTTAATTTTGTTTTAGAATTAAATTATTATTCTAATTATTAAAGAGCTTTTTAATCAATTTTCAAATAACAAATAGCATGTAACATAGATTCGGGATCCTCTCACTGATTGCAGTTCAGATGATGGTACATAGTTTCACTGACTACGTACATCAACTACTTCATTTGTGATTGTAAAAATGTTTTTGAGTTTTTAATTTGCTCTTCTTATCACTGGGATGGACACTCGCCACTAATAATTGGTTGTTAAAGAATTGAATTTGAAGTTTGAACTATCATGGTTGTCCCATCAATCCAATATTGACTGAACAATTTAGCGAACAAAATTCTCCCCTCAACCTTAAAAATAAAGGTTGAAAGTAGTTAATTTCATTGATGGTAAAGCCTAACGTCTCTGTACAATTGTTGTGCACCCAGAAACCTCTTAGATCTACAACTCATCTCGTCCACAATTAGATCTACTTTGTCTGAGATAACCATTCAAGGGTTCTTCCTTTGCTGTAATGGCTGCTGCAAGTGCAAACTCTTTCGTGAACCCAAAGTGGGGCAAAGTGATTCCCGTGGAGAGTGTGCAGGAGCTTTAGAAATTTGATTAATAAAAATTAAGTGTAGTGTTTGATATGGCTTCTATCTGTTTTAAATCAAATCTTTTTAGGCGTCACTCATAAGGATATAAGCAATATGAAAGCAAGTACCATCACCAACTCTGACTTCTGGAATTTTAGTGTTTAGATCAATTTGCAAATAATCCCACCCATATATAATTACTAATTTTTAATTATCAGAAAATTTTATAGTATTATATCTATAAAGATTGATTACAGGTTTACTAGATCTCTGCTAGTTATTAGTTAGGATGTCACTTCTGAATGCCAGAGAATTATATTTGTACTGATTTTCCTGGATGATCGCTGCTAATGCAATGAATTCTCAGATTGTGAACCATGGGATTCCTCATTCTTTAATTGATGAGATAAAGGGTGTAGCTAAAGAGTTCTTTAACCTTCCATTACAAGAAAAACAGAAATATGCTCCGCAAGGAGGAGATGTTCAGGGATATGGTAAGACGTTCGTGATAGCTGAGGATCAAACGTTGGACTGGGGTGACTTGCTTGCTTTGGCACTTATGCCTCATAGCCTTAAAAATCTCACCCTCTGGCCCACCGTCCCCAGAAATTTCAGGTAACTAAAATTATAATTATAATCCGACTGATGGGTATTGTCAGAACATTAATTTATTATTAGTATTGATCAGAGTGATGGGTATTGTTATAAAGAGCTTAAATGGTCGATGGGCAGGGATAGTGTTGAGAGGTATGCAATAGAGGTGGAGAGAGTCGCTCAAGAGGTGTTGAGTTTGTTTGCTGAAAACTTGAATCTGGAGGCTACTCATTATTTCAAGGAAAAGTTTGGGTCAGAGCCCATGAATTTGATGCGCATGAACTTGTACCCTCCTTGCCCTACACCAGAGCTTGTTCTGGGTTTGAGTCCTCACTCTGATGGAGGGGGGCTAACATTGCTCCTGCAGGATGACGAAACAGTAGGCTTGCATGTCCGGAAAGATAATCAATGGATTCCTGTGCAACCCATTCCATATGGCCTTGTTGTAAACATTGGAGACTTGCTAGAGGTAATCATCTCAATACCTGGGGATTTGGGCATTCTGGATTGCTTAGATTTTGTTGCAGACATTAAAATAATTTTTGAAGGTTTATTCACGGTGATACTCCCTTATTGTCCTTTGAGTACGCAGGTAATGACAAACGGGAGATATAAAAGTGTGGAGCATCGCGCAGTCACAAATGCAGAGAGAGCCAGACTTTCTATTGCGCTGTTTTACAATGCAGGTATGGATGCAGAGGTGGCTCCAGCATCGAAACTAGTGGATGGACAGCACCCGTGCTTGTACTGGAAGTTCAAACACGAAGAATACATTCGCTATTACTTGAAGAGACAACTTAAAGGGAAACACCCGCTTGCAGACTTTGCCAAACTTGACATCAGCAATACTTAAGCTCAGCCGCTGTATTTTAAACAGATCAGGCTGTCTAATAATGTTGTCATATGCTGGTTTGTGTATGTTGTCTTATGCTGGTTTGCTTTTCAAAATACCAGCTCATTACATTAAACTAATTTAAGGGTAAAACAAAATAATAAAGTTTCAAATTTCTTTGTAATAGGGTTATTTTAAATCTTGCCCATTGCTTGTGCTTAAATCTTTTCCTTATCTTTCCATAAAAACATGAGAAGAAATTCCATTTCATTCATGATACTTCACCTGCATTCATCAGACAGCCATGGAGCTTCAATATCCACATTACTTAAATAAAATTAGGAAATCCCAACTATTTATATGTCATGAGTTTTGTTAAGCTACACAACTACTAAATATACGAACTGCTATTATGATTATTAAGTTGAATTACTAGTCCACTAAGACTATGCAAATAGCAAACAACCAGTCCACCTAAACCCTTATGAGGGTATTTTAAATCCTCTTAACCCAACTATCAATAAAGGATCACAATCCCCAACACTTTTCCTTAAAGCCATTGATGTACCACCTATCATCATACTATGAGAGATGAGGGTATTTTAAATCCTTGTTACTTTTTTTCCCCTATTTTTGAGAAATAAGATGGGAAATCATGAATAAGATGGTCATGTTCTTAGAATGTAATGCACGCATTAGACAAATTAAAGTACCTCATCTTTTATTGGTCGAGCCCATTGATGGTGCACAAGAGAGAGGTGCAGAAGAGAGATGAAGGGGATCGTTCTATTTCAAATGGACTTACACACACCCTCAAATTAGTACAAAATGAATTACTTCAACCGTCATGAATAAGAGGAGCAAGTCCTAGCATGCATAAAAGATTTAGTATCATATGCTCTAGCAAAGTTTATACAAGTTACAATTTGTAGAAGAGGTTACAAATTATGAGACAAGCGTAATATGACTTTTTATAGATTGGGTTGAAAGGATAACTTCGAGACAGTAAAATGGTACTCCATGCTCATTCAATAAATTTTTCGAGGACCAAAATCCTCCCAAAATGAGGATGTATGACCTAGATTTGATGATTATATAAAGTTTCATCTATGTCTTATAGTAGAAAAATTGGAGGGATCAACTTGTAGAATCAAACTTATTAACATTGGGGTCTAAAAAATTCTAAGGACATTCTAAGACTTTAAATGAAATATTTCAAGGATAAAACTTTCTCACTTAAGCATGGGACCTTATGAATTTTTTTTACACATAGACACCTTTCTAACCATGCAAGAATCATAAGGGAGAAGTAAAGAACAATCATGCCAATAAAATTTTGTCAAAATAAATGCATTTGAAAAACACATTTCTAACCTATATTAATGATTAGTTATGATTTTCCTTTTATAAGAACTTTATATAATTAATGTGGCCATTAGCATGCATAGCTTGATCTCATAACTAAATTCATCCTTCTTTAGATCCCATGCCTAATTTAGTTATTACATAGGTGTTTAGTTTTGGTGAAAATTTAATCTTATAAATTATCATATTATAAAAATATAATTTTGCTAAAATCAAAATCTTTGTATGATTTTGATAAAAATAAAATCTTATATCACATAACTGCAAAGATTTTTTATACATATGATTTGTTTTGAACAAACTCAACTTTAACATTGAAAGTTTCCTATTACAAAATAAATCAAAAGAATACAGAAATATTGATTCTAGATTTATCCCAAAAGAAAATCACCTTAATGAGATTTTTATCCATGCTCAACTCTTTAATTTGATGAGATGATTGTCTTGCATCTATTTCTTTTGTGTTAGTCATTCTCTTTGTAATAGACCTTTTGCATTACAACAACATAGGATCAAGTTGAGATATGACGTGAATTGGACAAGGCACTAATTTAGTTATTAATATAATTAATTTAGTTACTAGCTTAATTATATAAATTAAATGATTTATAAATGTTCTCATTTTTAATTAATCAACTTAATTAGAAAAACAAAAAAAGTTTAATTACTTTTAACTTAAATCTCAACTTTTGATTTATAACTACTATTAAGAATATTCTAAAATATTTTATGGAGGTTGAATCCCTACTATTCACCTAACTATTATTAATAATTAAATTAAAATTCTAAAAACCTAACATAAATACTTCATAATTATTTAAATTTTAAATAAATTTTAAAAATCAAAATTTATTATTAATATATAAATAAATTTAATATTTCAATATTTTATTATTAAATAATTTCAAATTAAATAAATAAAAAAATATTTTCATTATTTTAAATTTATTAAAAAAATATATTAACCTTTTATAATATTTATTCCCTATACTCATATTATTATACTATAATAGAGTATATTATTATATTATTATAATATTTATTCCCTATAGGCATATCATTATATTATTATAAAAAATATAATTATAAAAAAATTAAATTATTATAATCTTATAATATTCTCTTTTATCTTTATAGATAATATCATATTATGATTTCGTTAAAAAAAAAAATCTAATTCTTATAATTTTTAAATTACTATAATATAATATTCCATTTTACTATAATATTGTCATATTCCTCCTTTAAATTATTGTCATTTTTTATATTTTCCTATATTCAAATAATGATATGATATTATCATAATTTTATTGAAAAACACTAATTCATAAATATTTAAATTTTATAATATTTTCATATATATATATATATATATATATTAAATAGGTTGCTATCAAAGACAATATATTAGTCATAATGCCAACAATCTCTCTGTAAGTGCCAACTGAACTGGGTGCTCCTTGTGCTCAACTATCATAGGAAGCTCCTCTACCAAATCATGTGTTCCTTAACATCCTCTCATGTAATGGTTTTATAGTTAGATGACTATTTTCCGTGGAGAATGAAGAATGCAAAGAACTCAGATTCATACCAAGTTTCTCACCCTACAACTTCAATTCTTGGAGGGCCATCTGAGTGCTCTTAAGGGATTCTTAGGAAATCTCAAGCTCATGAGTAAGTTTGTAAACTTCCTCCTATTTCTCTACTAGCACATCATGATATTCCTCAACAAGCACAAGTATGTTATCTCTCTGAAAGGAGGTGTAGGTAGTTGGATTTCATCTCTACCAATGCCTTCCTAAGAGTTTGAAAATCTGCAAGTGAAGGTTCTCCTCCCAAACCATCATGTGTCACTACACTTCTCCAACAATAATCTACCACCATTGCCTATGTATCATCAAAATGCCTCAAGGAAGGAACAATCATGTCTTCACCTACCTTCAACTTTCTTGCCAAATGATGGGACTCATGCCTAACTCTTGATAAATTGTATTAGCATCCAAATCTTTATCATGATTAGGTGCCAACTCATCTGAATCATAGTTACTAGTGTTATCAACCCCATAGGATGGTTCTAATGGAGTGCTAAAAGTTTTTTTTTCAACCTCATTGCACACATCCTCAACATGAACCAGTGCATGCACATCCAAGAAGTCATTCATTTCTTCTTATTTGATCTCATCTCTTTTCTTCCCAATTGATAAGGGTGGTATAAACCATTTAGGATGATTTAATAATGTTGTTAAATTCCTTTGATATCCCCACATAACCTGCAAAAGTTCCTTTATCAGTGCTTGACTTTTCTTCATCTTTCAAGGATGGAGTGGGTTATTTTCCTTTATGACTTTGGAAATCGTCAATTCATAGTCAAAATATTCCCCTCAAACCCACCAACTATCCAAGAACATGCTATGATGCCACTATAACATTCCCAAACTAAATTTCAAGAAAGGTTATAATATTCTAAACAACTTCAATCAAATGTTTCCAAAAATATTTGAAAATTTCTTTGCAACTTTCTACAAACATTTTGTGTCCATATTCTCGAAAATATTTTCAATAGATAACACAAAACTTTATTTAAACACCTTGATAGCAAACTTTGAAGAAAAACTTCAGTGAATAAGTGAGGCAAAAATATGATTTTTAATTGAGAGAAAAAATCATTGTTTATAATGACATTTAAGGCTAGCACTTAGAACAAGCTCCATGCTAATAAGAATTATAGACTTGAATGTTGATGACTTGGTAATTACTCTTTTATGCTCAGGGTCAATTCGACCTCTTAGAGAGTAAATTTTGTTGTCCCAAAACAGGCTGCTACAAGGTTCCTTTCCCAAAGATAATTCAACTTGGTCTGAATGTGAAAAGAGCGTGACCTCAAGATAACTACAAGACCACTGGAGTTATATAAACTTCTCATCTAAACCTTAGTTGTAAATGCATGACAAAGAGGTCCTTCTCCTTTGAAAAACATGTCCTATTTAGGTGAGTGATGCTTCAAACTTTGGTACAGGGAACTTGGTCACAAATATTAAAGAACATGGCCCTTCCTTTGAAAAAACAAACCCTAGAATACTCCTAGATAATTTCTACACAAATTTTGGTCCATAAGGATCTACTCACCCTATGGAAAAATTATGGTGTTGGTGGCTTATGAAATTTAGCCTCCTCTCACAAATGGTTTTTCCTTCTTCCTTACAAACTCTTGGTCACAAGATAAATGAAAGTCCTCCTCCTCCTTGGTATTTAAATTCTGAAAGTGATTTCCAACAATCTAAATGTTGTGATTCAAAGGACAAATTCAATTCAGCCCTTGGAAATTTGATAAGCTTAGTAACATAACAAAATACAATTCAACCCTCCTTTTGATCAAGAATTCGACCCTTGGAAGATTTGACCAATGGTATGATATCTGGAAATGGGAAATTGGCACCAAGAAAAATAATAATCCAGTCCTTTGTGATGACAAGAACTATAATTCAACCTCTTCTATAATAATCACTATAAGTGCTCTCTCAAATTCATCCTCCAATTCTTAGTGCAAACAACCAACTCGAACACATATTCATGGACTGGAATCTTAAGGAAGAATGCTTGTATTGAGAATCTTGGCTTGAGCACTGAAGCTCAACCTTCTTCACAAATGAACTTTGAACTCCCTTGAGACAATAAAATCCATGTTTCCCTGCAAAATCAAAGAGTAGAAGGAATCCCTACAACAACTTGATTAAACCTTCAGAAACAAGCACTAGGAAAAGATATGAGTAGGGTGGAAGTATTGTCCACAGAAGAAGAAGAAATGCTATCTAGGGTGGCAAGAGATCCACCAAAACTAGGATGAGTATTGCGCTTGAAACCCTCAAGACTAACAATGAGAAATGATTAGATAGAATGAATAGTAAAATGATCCCCATCCTCCTTTTATAAGATGTCAATGAGTTCTCCCCCAAGCTTCTAGACTCCTTCTTAATATTATTTTATTGGTGGGGGCCACTATCCACTAAGTGAATTTTTGCGGCCTTTTCTAATAAAATAATATTTTTCACCCCTTTTCTAATAAAATACTATTTTCCGCCTTTTTATAATAAAATGTTATTTTCTGCCAAGATAATATTTGCCTCTCTTTTCTAATAAAAATAATATCTACCCCCTTTTAATTAATATCATCAAAATCAGACAAACTCCTTAGTAACTTCCACACTCACAAAATGAGGGACATTACAGGTGTTGATTGGTCTTGCTACTGCTAAAAATGAGACTATGAATTTCCTTAGGTACTAAGTCATCCCAATGAAACTCCTAACTTCAGAAACATTAGTAGATATCGTCCATTTCATGATGGCCTCCATTTTGGTAGGATCTATCTTCAGCTCTCCTGCACCTATCAAATGCCCCAAATACACCAAATACTACTATCCAAACTCTTCTTGAGGTTTTCTAGTAGTTGGTGCTTCTGCATCAAATTTGACATGTGCTCCTCCTAGGGAGCATTGTATACCAATATATCATCAAAATATGAAATAACAAATGAATCTATAAAAGGGCACAATACATCATTCATTAATCTCATAAACATAGATGGTGCAGTGCATAGCCCAGATGGCATGAATAACCAAACATACAAAAATTTCCTGGTTTTGAAGGTGGTCTTCCATGTATCTTCTTATCTGACTCAAACCTGGTGGTATCTAGAATTTAAAGTCCATCTTAGTGAAGTATTTTTCTTGTTGTGACTGATCCAATAGATCATGTTTCCTGGGAAGGGGGTACTTGTTCTTGAGCATGATCTTGTTCAATGCCCTGTAATCTATACGCATTTGCCAATTTCTATCCTTGTTTGGCACAATGACGATGGGTGACCCACATGGTGATGTACTTGGTAAAATGACACCCTGTTCCAGTAGCTACTGCAATTGTTTCTTCACCTCAATTGCTTTTATAAACTTACTATTTGTACAACCCAATGTTTGGCAATGGGGAGTTCAGCAACAACTAGATCTCATGCTCTACTTCCCTCGTAGGTGGTAACCCTTTAGGCTCCTAGAACACGTCCATATATGCATGTAGAAACTCTTTGAGTTTTTGTTTCTATTTCTTAGTACACCCCTCCAGGGGTTCCCTACCTCTTATTGATTCTTCTACATACTAATTTTCACTTTATAACAATAAAACATACTTCTTGCTAGAACTTGCCAATTTCTTAGCTTTGTTGATACTTATTAGTGAATTTTTTTACTTTCTTTTGTGTATGTTGATGGTGAATGATTTTCCATCCTTTACGAGTTGATATTGGTTCTCTCCACATGAATATTGAATCTCGTATATACATGTAAGGACTCTGAAACATAACTCTACATACATCAACATGAACAATATATAATTCTACTTCATCAATATAGTCAACATTAATAACAAATCTAATTTTACACTATTTTTTTACCTTCAACTTTGCATCTTTATTTACCCATCCCAATGGATATGGACTTGGATGATCATGAAATTTCAACCCCAAATTCTTGAACAATGCTACTATAATGAGATTTGCCTGCAATCTTGAGTCACACATAACATAAATATTTGTCTTCTTGACCTATATCTTTATATGGAAGAGTTTGGTCATTTCTTTCTCTTCCTATTGTTAAAGGCTACTCAAATTCACCTCCTTTTGCACTGATGTATATATGATCTTCTTATCCACGTCTAAGCTACTTTCAACTTGGTTGCTTGAATTAGTGGCCATGAGATTCTTCTTATTATTGTCTTTCATTTTGTTCTTGTGATTAAGCTCTGGATGCAACTTGCAATACTTCTCCCCTATATGACCATCAATGTTGCAGTGGTTGTTGTGATATTTGCACTAATGTGTCATGGGTACCTATTTTTATCTTTTTCCCTTATGCTTCTTCTTCCCTTCCTTTTAAGAACATTGTTGGTCCTTCTACTTCAATCCACTTGATTTAACTTTCTTTTGTCTATGTTCTTTAGGTACTGTGCCTATACACATGCCTTGTCCATCGATATGGACTTGAAAAACATCACTTAGTTAAGAAAATGAATATGTAAAGCCCACAAATACTTGAGGAGTAAATTTGGGTAGATACCTAGCATTATGGCCATCTTTTTGAACTCTGTGGTGTACTCCTACATGCTTTGCCCTAATTTTTCCTGAAGTAATGCCACAGATCCAGTCATCCTTTACATACCTAATAGGGTGAAATTGTGACTTTATGATGGTTTTGAAGTCCTCCCACTTAGTCATTGGAGGCTCTCCCTCCAACCTCAAGGTATCTATGTGGATTTCCCACCAAGTTAGGGAATGGCCCTCTAAATTCAGCCGCATAAATGAAATATTTTCTTCCTCATCTATATGATGAACACTGAAATACATATCTCGTTACTTCAACCAATGATTTAGCTTGAGAGTGTTGATCTAGCCCTTGTACAAATTGATATTGACATTCACTTCCATTTTGAATAGGGATTGTGAATGACTCATGGAAATCGAACTAGGTTTCATCTTTTTTTGGTCATTTCTTCGATTGGTTCTCCATTTCTTCTTGATCACTTGATCTCCTCTCTGATTTGTCCTTTTCATTAGAACCCCCATCTTCTCCAAATATCTTGGGCTTATTGCTCAGGACCAGCATATTGAGATTTATGTTACGATTCATATTCATGACTTTTTGTTCCAGCTACAAAAACCTCTCTCTCCTCTATAGGATCACAAGGGTTATTAATAGATTCATCGACCATGATTAGGGTTTTAGGAATTTTGGCCCAACTGTTATAGATCCCCTAAAAATATCCACAATATACCCAAAGAAACCTTTTTTTATACCAATCTTATTTGTAAACTGCCATGGATATTTCACTGGACAATTCATCACAAAATATCAAATAAAATTATATTAAAATTTTGAAATTCTCCAGTATCACAATTTTATTTCTCTTTGGATTTATAGATTTTTAGATTACTATTGATAACATATATATGTGAATTAAATTATATACAAAATAGAGAAAAGTGAAATAAAATCTCGCACACACATTTGATAGAAGATATGACCTCGCAAATCCTTTCGAGAGAAAGAACCAGTTGGAAGGTGAGGTTGTTTTTCTCTCTTTCTATGAATAGAAAATGTTTGTGAGTACAAAAAAGTATGGCCTATGGCCAGTGGGTTGCCACAATACACAAATCCTCTTTGTGTGCTCTATCTCTTGTCTCCTACGAACCAAATATATAATTAAAATATAATTAATCTGACTCTTTTTATAACAAATTACTTTTATATTTGTTTAAAAATTAACTTACAATATATAAAATTAATATTAAAAATTTTATTTATTTTTTTAAATATTTTGATTTTATTTTATGTATTCAATTAAATCTAAACTTATTGTATAATAATTAACAATTTCTATAAACCCTCTCAAAGCTTTATTCCTATAAAATGATATCAACATAACAATAACGTCCATAAAGAACCATATGAACCACCTACATTCAATTGTTAAACATCCATTAAGTCATTGTAGTTGCAAATGATAAATACATTGAACTCTTGAACATCCACCAAGTCACTGTAGTTGCAAGTGATAAATCAAGGGAGGCCCACAAGTTTACTTACATCCAATGTTAGGGAACAATAGCCCCCATCTTATTGGAACTTTTATGTCTATATCACTACCCACTAAAACCTATTTAAAGAAAATAATATATATATATATATATATATATATATATATATATATATATATATATATATATATATATATATATAAAATAAGGTTTAATGAAATTAAGTTATTTATTTTTGATAGAGTTTTTTAGATTAATCATATTTCAAGATGTTGGTTTACTGTTTTTAAACCAATTAATGTGGTTTATCCTTATGACAAAGGTGAAAAAATCACTCTATCAACTTGTTTAAATAATAGAAATAGCATTTCAGAAGAATAAAATATTTTAATTAAACATTTTTGAATGTTTGATAAGAGAATAGGTCAATATATTAATATAAAAATAAATACTAATCTTTTATTTGAAAATATATTATGTTATAAAAATTAAAAAAATTCAAAAGGTCAAAATTATATTAATAATTATTTAATGGAAAAAGGACAACAAGAAAAACTGTAAAAAAAAAAAAAGGAACAAGAAAAAAAAGAGAAAAATGAGAAAAAAAAAAAAAGAGAATAAACTTATTTTATTAGAAAGCCAAAATAATATTAAATTAGTATAATATTATATTAAATAATTAATTAATTAATTAAAAAAAACAAGGATGTAGGAAACAATCAAGAAGAGAGAGCAGGAATCCAACTCCTACTCAATTTCCAACCATCGTTTCTATTAAGATTAATAGCATTTTCTCAATTTCGATGGCTGCCCTTAACTTCCTATGATGGAAGTGATCATTCTTGGCGATCACATGACAATTCTCAATGTAGACATGGTGTTTAGATTTCTCATCTTGTTCAGCTATAGCTGAAGAGCGAGAATGATTTTGTTTAATGTCGGTTGCATGCTCTTGAATTCTTTGCTTAATGGAGTGACCCATTTCCACAATGTAAGGAATCCGACAAGAGCATGGGTTAGAGTGAACCCCTTTCATGTCTTTAGGGTCAATAGGGTCCTTAATAGATCTAAGGGAATTTCTAATGGTATTAAGAGGCTTGAAAATAGCGGAAACATTATTCTTTTTAAGGATAAGAGAAATATTATCAGTGGTCCCTTGGATGAAGGGAAGTTGGACATTGGAAACCTATTCATCACGGACATTTTTTATTCTAGATTCCTTATTGGCTCTTTGAAAAGCTCTAAGACCATGCTTCTTGTTGTATCCATTATTTTGAAAGTCTTTCAGAAGATGAGATTTCTCTTCATCCAAGTGATTTTCTTCAGAAATCCTTAAAGCACGAGTGGCTAGTGTGTTAAGAACTCCGAATTTTTGGACTGAAAAATAGTGAGAACTATCTTGAAGATATTGCTCTGTATGAGATTTTAGTTTTAAAATCATTATACACCACAAAAGTATAAAATTAAGTTACTTTTATTTGTTTTAAACCTTCTAATTAACTTTTTACGCATGACATTGGAGAAATTACATATTAAAAAAAACTTAAATAATATATATATATATCATTTAAGTAGATTATATATATATATATATATATATATATATATATATATATATATAAATATAATCACATTAATATAAATATTAAAATTTCATTTTTTAAAATAAAATATTACATATAAAATATTTAAAAAAATTATTTAAAAAAAATGAAGTATTTTTAATAAAACATTACCTATTAGATGACATTCTTATTCATAGTATAGATGTGTTCATTTAGTAGCCCATAACATAATTATATTTTAAAACTATTTATGTGTTTTGGAAAGAAATATTGCATATAAAAATTATTTCAATTTTTATTTTAGAAAAAACAAACAAACATTTTTTATAATGTGTAATTATATTTTAAAACTAAATAAAAATGATGTGTTTTGAAAAGAAATATTGCATATAAAAATTATTTCAATTTTTATTTAAAAAAACCAACGAATATTTTTGATAATATATTACACATTAATAGGTTTATTTGTTCATAATAAACATCGGTTAATTTATTAGCGTAGTGTAGTGTTTTATTTTTTAATTCACTGATGAATGGTTTTTATCAATATTAAGAAATATACAATTTTATTATTATCTTTAAATAAAATATGTATTTTTACTCATATCTATCTATCTATCTAATATGTATTTTTACTCATATCTATCTATCTATATATAATATGCATTAAATAAATTGAAAAAATTATAATTATTTTTTAATTAAAATAATATTTTATATTGTTGTCTTTAGAATTGTCTAACTATTATATATTTGTTTGTCACCATTAAAAACACATTTTACATAATTATTATCACAATTTCATTGATAATAATATAATGATGTTATGCAACTTGTTTCTAAAAACTCTATTAATCATTTTTGAAAATATATAATTAGAAATTAAATATTTATCAATATTAATTTAAATCTATTTTCATTTAATAAAAACATTTTATAAAATTTTACGATTTAAAAGGAGTTTTTACAGAGATGAGGGTTTAGATGAATCAAACTAATTTCTAATGAATGCTAAATATTGGTAGGGTTATTTTAACATAGTTTATAGGTAAAAGAATCATTTTTTTAATTATATATTTAATTTTTTACCATATGAATTAGAAGTATTAAAAGTAATAATTAAATAATAATAATAACAATTTATTGGTGGGTGGTATAGATTTGCTAAATGTTATTTATTTATTTATCAATGGCTTAATATAAAGAACGAGAAAGAATGAATTAAAGGAATTTGATTTACAAAGTTTTCTTAATTATTTTTTCACTTACTTATTTTAATTTAGTTATATTTAAACTAAAGTTTAAACAACATGAATGAGCTATTATATAATTCTTGTTTTTTATACAATTATACTATAATAATCTCAATTTCAGAAGAAAAAAAAATCTCAATTGATCAAATACATGTCACTATGAAAAATCACGGGGTTAATTTTCCTTCACACTCTTAGGGTTAAGCTCTGATATGAGCCCATAGATCTTAACCACATCCTCGGGAAAAAAAAAACATTTAAGATACTATAACCTAGTTATGTCGTAAGGTGTTCCCTTTGAGAAGAACTCCCCTCCCATGCCACTTGTGCCATTTTGAGCCATTGATTTTGGTATTAGGCGATTGCGTTATCACCTACTCTCCGATCATAATAATGGTTATAAACATTTCCTATGGTTAAGCCATACATTTTATGATGTGGCATGGGTCTCCTGGATTTACGTCCCACAAGTGTTTAGATTTTTTGTTGCTGAGAACCGTTCCCCATATGTCGTGTATGGATTGGAGTGAATAAAACCCTAACTAATGTCGTATATCTATCTTGCTTCCGATAGCTTGCATGTTTTCTACTTGTGGGCATGGTTCATTGGAGGAACTCATAAATGCTTACATTTACTGTAAATTTCACTTCACATCTGGCACAAATCTACTACCGTTCTTTCAATATCCTTTCAGAAATAGATTCGACATACAACAATGGTTTTCTTGTGGAAAACAATGAAGCCCCATCGTTGAAACCCTCAAAGTCTGATATTGTTGATCAAGTCTGTGGGTTTCTACATAACAATCAATAGAATCTGATACAAGTAGTTTAATGATGTACTTCTTTTGAAAGCTTATGAGAGGATTTGAGTTGACATGATGAATTCGTTATTATGCTAGTTTAAATTTGCAAACACACTATTGTTAGCTATCTCATTTGAGTTTTCCTCAAATTTGCAGGCGTGTTATAGTTAGCTATCTCACTTGGGTTTGCCTTTGGCTCGGGGGATTCATTTCAGGAAACGCAACGGTCTTTTTGTTAAGTCACGTTCATTTTTGTCTCCAGTTTTGTCTTCTATTAATTTTATGCTTCCGTAAGGTTCCAAGGCTTGAGGATTATGCTATTTTATTAGCATTTCAATTCGGTTTATTTCATTTGCAATTCTACTATCTCAGGGAGTTCATCCATAGGTTAACCCCTTTCGAGTGTTGTTTTCTAGTAATCACTACCATTAATTTCTTGATTCTGATAGGTTCTAAAGAAGGAGGATT
Source organism: Pinus tabuliformis (assembly GCA_031772625.1). Classification (NCBI taxonomy): domain Eukaryota; kingdom Viridiplantae; phylum Streptophyta; class Pinopsida; order Pinales; family Pinaceae; genus Pinus; species Pinus tabuliformis. Next base: position 311,943,666 of record CM062808.1, on the reverse strand, counting down.
TATGTGTAATTTGGAGGTTTTTAAGGATAAATATGGGAAAGAGGAAGTCATCTAAGAAACCAAAGGCGAAGAAAAAGCAAGAAAATCTCAGTACAACCTTCAGTCTCCCTTTCTGCAACCAAGAGAGCAGTGTGGAGTGCCGCATGTGAGTATCTTCCATTTTTCTTTCACATTCAAACCCTGAACCCACGCAAAGTAGGTTTTGGACATTAACCTGGTTAAAAAAATGGCTAATATTTTTACTTTTTTTTGGGTTTTCATTGATTAACCTAGAATGATAGTAGTGGTCGTCCAATTGGATAAAATGATCAATTAATATTTGAAGATGTGAAATTGTTACCCTTCCTATATACCCTATGAAACTGTTGAATTAGGAAGCCCAATTAGACTTAATTTTCTCTTGTATATTTTTGTTGGGAAGTTTAAAAACGAAGAAGTCAATTCTCTATCTCGAATTAGATTTTTTACTTTTTAGGATTTTATGACAATGTGTATGAAGAGCCCATTGTTTTAGCTTTCTCAGGAGGTTTTCCTTTCTAAAAATTTACATGTTGTGTAGATTTCTACAGATTGAACTTTAGAATGCATAAGGGGAGTTCCATCTCATAAATATCAATGGATCACCCAAACCTAAATTTGTTGGTGCAAGATATGTGCTTTAAACAATACTATGACAATAGACATTGATATTTGTTTCATTGATGGTTGATGGTAATTGAAAGAATTGAGTGACCTCATTGATGTGTAAACTCTCTGAGCCATATATTTTAGTGTTTGGGTTGTGATATGCCTTTTTCTGTAGTAGTGTAGTTAGATAAGCTGAATAGTGATATTTATAGAGGTTTGAATTATTGAACAAAGGTTGGCCTTGTTGAATTGGCAAAGGATTTTCGTACTCAATAGAGTAATGAACACTCTATGGATGTGTCAATAATTTGAATGTCTGAATTTGTTTGCAGGTATTGTGAATGGATTGATGAATGTGAGTGTGTAAATAATTCTAAATAAAATAGATACATCTACATATTACATATCTCTTGAACAATCTACTCAATCCTATGTTTTGCAGGAGCTATTGCCGATATGAAAATTATTGTAACCAATTCTGAATAAAATGGATACATCTGCATATCACATATCTCTTGAACAATCTACTCGAACCTATGTTTTGGAGGAGCTATTGTGGACAAAAAAATTGTTGTAACCAACAATTTCCCATATATAGTATGGGTGACCAAAAAAATCTAAACAGAGGTCAAGAGATTGAGAGCAACCAGTCATGGAATTTAACTGTTCCTGAGATGCAACAGGCTAGGAAGATCTGGGGACAAACGGGTTGTAAATTTGATAAATTAGCAGTGGGAAATTGCATCACGGGTGATTGCAAGGGGAAGTTGCAATGCTAAGTCCAGGGTGCTAACAGGACCACATTGATGAGGCACCAGGTCTATGGGTATTCCTATTTGGATTACTACTATGTCTCCATCATCGATGGCTTTAATGTGTCCATATCCATTGGTCCATTGAATCCCAAAACAATTTTCTAATGCATTATTGTGTCCTGCAAATAAGACATAAACACTATCTGCAAGCCAGAGTTGAAGGTGCAAGGAGGTTGCAAGAGTGGGTGTGTGACTTTTACTACTAACGACCACTACTGATGCACCGACAATTATTCTCACCATTGCTCTCCCAATACTTCCATTTTTTCAAGGCCCAGTGCCTCGATTCCATTGAAGAAGCCAACAAAATACATCTACATATTGCATATCTCTTGAACATAGTTTTTTGATATATGGATGTTACTTTCATGAGTTTCTATCTAAACCAGAGAGCATCTGCAGTTTCAATTTGAGCATTTCCTATCCAAACTGTTACACAATCTTTCAACACCGGCTGTTTTAATTTTGGATGGACTGTATTAGTAAGCTGGAAGGATGTTTGGACTATTACAGACAGGAATTCACTATCATCGACCATGTTTAACCCTTGTACCCCTATCAAGGCTTTCCAACAGTCTTTTATATGGACATCAGTTAGATTGATATCATAATCACGAAATATTGTCCCATGCTGACATCTAGATGATAGGTTCCCCAAAATGGTTCCTATTCTAGCATGATCATATTCATTATGCCTTGTGTCAAATAACTCTACTATGCAAGGAGTATTTAATCCATGTCTGAATAGGGGTGCTAAACCAATTCTAATTGCACCGAAATGTAAGTAATAAAACCTTCCTTCCTTAGCATACTTTCTGAATTTTCTTATCTCATCTTCAGAAAATAAATTCAAACCAACTATCTGTACAGATGGACCTTTGATTCGGACTTTAATCTCAACTTCTTTAAAGTAATACTTTCTTGATAACTTGAACATGATTGGAACTGGATAGACTTCTATAGTATCTAAAGCAGGAGGGTTCCAGCTTTCAGGGTCTTCTACTTGTTCATGTTCATTCATATCTGATTCAACAGATCTACTTTCTACTTCTGATATTGATCTTTTGTCAATGGTAGAAAAAGATCTCAAAAATCTAGCCATAGTGGACTGATACAAACTATTCCAGAAGTCGACTGAAGGAGCTTTTATCTACTCAGCACGATGTAAAACAAAGATGCTTTTTGAAGGCTTCCTAGCTTTCTTCAGATAGAATGTATTTCATCAAGGATATGTTTCTAACCATGATACATGAGGTGACTCTGACCATTCAAGGGTCAAGGGGGCTCAACATAAATAGAAATACAGAGACTGATTATAAATGATGAAGCTTTATGGCATGTAAGACTTACTTCTGATTAAAATCGTCGCTTCCCAAACAACAAGATCTGAAAACAAATATCCAATCCTCAGGCGACCATGCGCGAGTCTCCACACGACCTCTCTCCATGAGTCTTCAATCAAGCGCCTTACAGCTCAAACCTCTTTCGGATTACAGGAACTGTCCTCAGACAGGCGGCCTAGTAGGCTTTGATATTAATAAAAGCAGAATACAAAAACACAAAGCTTATTACAACAAAGTGTCTCAGACTGAACGATCACAATAGAGAAAATGACTCGAATGATCAGCATGATCGTAATGGTCTGCAAACTCTTTCTTATATAGACTCTTTCTAGGCTAAAGCTATCTAAGCACTGACGTCAAAAAGAAATTATTGAGGGTCTTGTCGGTATCTTTTTCCACAGACAGTGTCTACTCAATCCTTTCCTGTACAAAGGAATCTTGTCACAACATGTGAACAACATTATCACATTGCTGACAAAGATTCTACCAGGGTCCCATTGGACTTCTTGTCTCCCACAAATCTTCTTCTGACGGTCCTGGAGAGGGTTCATACTGTTCCTTGATTCCTTCATTTGGATCTTGTGCATCTGTCATTTCACCTTTTTCTTTCGGCTGCATTATTGTTGTCCGACGAGATGCTGCTGACGATGATTCTCCTTTGTTGATATTAGTTTTGATCTTATGGAGGCCCGGTTTTTGTGAGGTATACATCAATTCTTGCTTTTGTTCTTGCTATTCCCATTTATTCAAAAAAGTAAGAGCACTTACTTCAATATCAAGAAACGAATCTTTAAAGGCGTTCCGGGTTGCAGGTGCTCTCTGTACTGCCAGCTCGATGCCATCTAAATATTCCCACTTAAAAATCTGGAACATGTTAGTGGAGCTTTCAGTAGCGTGATGAATCCATAATCGACAGTTTTCATTTAAAATATCTCTATGTTGCCATCCAAGTTCAAAAATTATTGATGTACATATCCTTTTTGAAATCATTAAACTGACAAGGTAGATGACATTATTATTCCAATTTGGAGATAAGACTGAAATGGTTGCTATTTCCTTCTGATTAATTATGAACTTCAATGCTTTAGGCTGTCCTTGTAATCCATCTAGTTTATTTAGAATTTGTAACTTTTCTGTCAGTCTTAGATTCCCAAATTCATGGAACCATTCAGCATGCTGTTTTATTAATTCTTGGTTATTACCAGTTTCAAAACTGCCAATCCTTTCATGACTAAAAACTTGAGCAAATGGATTTGGCTCTATATTATCTCTGATCCTTAAATTGTGAAAATCCCAGGGATAGGCAAATGTCTTTAAATACTGTGCCGTTCTTTGTATACACTGGGATACTCTGGTAACCTGAATATTTCTGCATTCTCCTCCTTTGATCTCCCAATCTCCAAAATTTTCAAAAATTTCATACTGAGGGAAAGTATCAGTAAGATGATAATTCTCATCAATTCTCTGGAGGAAAGAAGCTTCGAGCTCCTAAAAAATATCTGGGATTTTTAATGTCACCAAATATTTTATCATTTCTTCTGTCATAGGAATTTCTTCTAAATCTAAAATCTTCACACCTGTAAAAAGACTTAGGGAAAAATCAACACCTCCTATGATCTGGTAATAATTCAAAATCCTGGGTGTCCAGATCATTTCTTTTGTATAAACACTAGACCATAAATCACATAAACTCTTAAAGAAGAGTTTTACCTTCATATTCGGTAGAGGAAATATTTTTAGCAAATTTTCATCTAGGCCTAGTGAGATGCCCACATTCTTTGGTTGCCATGCCTGACACTTTTTGATCCACATATTTCTTCTGAGTCTAAAACCAACCACTTTCTTGATTTCATCCGTTACCCAACTTGCATGATTTTCCAGAATTCTAAATCTATCTACAAATGTAGCAAAACTATCATCTTCAAGGCCTTTGCCTGGAATTTCAAACACTGAATAATTACAAGTTATATACATCTTATTCATATCCCTTGTTAAGGAATCTGTCAAGAAATTTGAATTGCCTGGAATCCACTCTACCTCAAAATCAAACTGCTGAAACCAGATTTGCCAGGCTAGAATTCTGCCTTTTGCAATTTGTCTTGAAATTTTAGCAGACATAAAATATTTAAAGTTTCTGGAGTCTGTTCTGATTAAAAACTTTACTGGGGTGAGATATACCTCAAAACGCTGAATTCCATTGAAAATAGCTAACGTCTCTTTTAGCTATGAAGTAGTTTTTCTGACTTGGTGTAAATTCCCTAGAGGCATATCCACACAAATTTTCTTCAACTTCTCCCTTGCCATTCTTTCATTGCTCTAAAAGTACAGTTGCCCAAAAATCAAGTGAAGCATCAGTTTGTAAAATAAGTAAACCTTCACCTGGTGGTTGAAGCCGTGGCAAATGCTGACATTCTTCTTTGAGTTTCTTCACTGCTTCAGTAGCTTCTTGAGACCATCCTTGGTTGATGTGTCTTCTGATTGGAGCTGTCTTCTCTGATAGATTCGGGATGTATTTGTGGAGATAATTCAGTACTCCAAGAAATCTTTCAATTGTCTTTTTGTCCTTCAATTCATCAGGAAATTGTGTTAACTTTGTTAGCACATGGGGCTGCATTTGAATAGCACCATTAGCAACATTAATCCCCAAAAAATCAATGCTATCCTGAAATAAGGACATTTTCTTTTCTGACAGAACAATTCCATGCTTTTTAATTTCCTCAAGAAAAATCTCTAAATGTTTTAAGTGAGTCTGTACATCAGGGCTATGAATCAATATATCATCTATATATGTAACTATGAACTCATATTTAGCAAAAATATAATCCATCCTTCTTTGAAAGAGGTTGGAGCGTTCTTCAGGCCGAACGGAACAACTTTCCACTTATAAAAACCTGCTGGACATATGAAAGCTGTTTTGTGTCTATCTTCTGGCTGGATCTGGATTTGGTAGTACCCTGACTTCATGTCAAATTTTCTAAACACCTTATTGTGCTGAATTTTTTTGCATAATCACTTCGAGTCTTGGCAATGGATAATTAAAATTCTGAGTAATGGTATTAATAGGTTTATAATTAATAACCATTCTTGGCTTACCTCGCACGATCTCAGAATGATTTCTTACTAGAAATGCAGAACATGCATAGTGAGATTCACTCAGCTCTATCAGCTGCATTTTTAGTAATTCTTGAATCTGATTCTTTATCTCTTGTTCATCGGCTGGTGTACATGGAATCAGCTTTCCCTTTACTCCATTGTGATGTAAGGTGACTATTTCCTGCATCGGACTTTCAGTTTCCCAAAATTGCTGTGGATTGTCCGAGAAACTCTTTAGAAGTCTCTGGTAGATGTCCTTCTGCTCTGTAGACCAATTAGTATCAATGCATGCTAATTGTCTTGTTTTGTTTTCTACTCTCGCCTCATAAATTTGTAGGACTTTCTGCCAGTCATCTGAATATTTTACCGACTTTCTAGTTCCTACTCTTTTTTGACGATTCTCATACCTAGCTTCAGAATTTGCAATAATTAATCTAGGTACTGATATAGCTTTTTTCTTCAAATTTATTATCAGCTTGTCCTGGCTGATAGTAACAGGTAGCACAGAGTTTATGAATGGCATGCCTAACATCAAACTTGCTGAAGGGTCATAATGCTGCATTGCTGATATTTTAATAGTACTCCCCCCAACTTTTAAAGGAACATTGTCTACATAATGTGTGAGCTGGACAGATCCTTCGATTGTCTCTGAAACCAGTATATTTTTTAGAGGTTTCCACAAAGGTTTGAACAGAGATGGTCTAGCTAGATTGTTAGAACCTCCAGTATCTACAAATGCATCTACTGAAATCCATTCACCTCTTACTTGCACTTGTACTGGAATATAAATAAGACTATCTGTTTTAACAATCTTTTTTGGCAACATATTCTGTTCTTCTTTAGTATCCTCTGGTTGTGGCATACTGGTTGATGGCGTTATTTTCTTTTCATACGGAGAGAAAGAATTAAATTGAGATGAAGGCATTGTAGGTTGCTTACCTTTATCTCTTCTGACTAATTTTATGCTCTTTAATTCATCGTCTAACTCATCCTCTGTCTCGCTTGTCGTCTCAATTTCTGAAGGACTCTCAACATCTGAAGAACTCTCTATATCACTGTAATGCTGTTCACTAGAAAAGTTTGAACAAGATGTAGAAACATTCATTTTCTGTACATTATCACTTTCATCTTCAACATCTGAAACTTCTGTAAGAATATATACATCAGAAATTTCATCATCTGATTCTACAACAGACCAGTCATCCTGAAACTCTTCAATATCTACACAAGCTTTAAGTTTACTGGATGATTTCTGGGGGCACTTTCTGGCAAAGTGTCCTTCTTTTTTACAAATGAAACAACAACTGTTGTTTCTTGGTTTGCTTCTCTTCTTCAAAAATCTGAATTTTCTAAAAGGCCTCTTTGGGTTTGATATCCTTTTGGGTTTGTATTTGCCATACCTTTTGGATTTCTTCTTGGACTTAAAAGGTGTCCATGGCAATACTGTTCTGCAGACATCTGAACTTGGAGTGATGTCGTGTGCTTTCTTCTGCGCGAGTCTCCACACGACCTAGTAATAACATTCTAGTGGCTATATTTTAGACCTTGATAACTCATCAAATCTGGGAGAGTCTATTAGAATTTGGATCGGAGCATTATATCAAATGCAGGTCACCACAAAATTAGACAATTTGTCTATTATGATTCTAGCTGAAAAAAGGATGGCAGGAATTGTTTTTGATTGGTGGATGGGAGGTTCAGAAACAGAAAGAAGAGTAGTCATGGAAGCTGGTTTTTCCAAATTAGAAATATTGCTGAAGACACAAATTGTGCCAGAACCAGTAGATGAAAAGAAACAGCTTTTAACTGACCTTAGCCGCATGGAATTGAAAGATCTAAAACATCTAGATCATTTTGCTAAAGAATTTATGGCTAGAGTCTTTAAAGCTAATTTATTTAATGAACTTGCTCAAAAAATTACATTTTTATCAAAGTTACCAGGCAATTTGGGAGATCTAATAATGAAAGATCTAGAAATCAGATGAAAAGTCTAGATCAAATCTATTGGGTTGACCTTCTGTTTTGAGTATCAGAAAAGGTAAAATATTTATGTTGGCAGAAGAAAGCACACGACATCACTCTAAGTTTAGATGTCTGTAGAACAGTATTTTTATGGACACCTTTTAAGTCCAAGAAGAAATCCAAAAGGTATGGCAAATACAAACCCAAAAGGATATCAAACCCAAAGAGGCCTTTTAGAAAATTCAGATTTTTGAAGAAGAGAACCAAACCAAGAAACAACAGTTGTTGTCTCATTTGTAAAAAAGGACACTTTGCCAGAAAGTGCCCCCAGAAATCATCCAGTAAACTTAAAGCTTGTGTAGATATTGAAGAGTTTCAGGATGACTGGTCTGTTGTAGAATCAGATGATGAAATTTCTGATGTATATATTCTTACAGAAGTTTCAGATGTTGAAGATGAAAGTGATAATGTACAGAAAATGAATGTTTGTACATCTTGTTCAGAATTTTCTAGTGAACAACATTACAGCGATATAGAGAGTTCTTCAGATGTTGAGAGTTCTTCAGAAATTGAGACGACAAGCGAGACAGAGGATGATTCAGACGATGAATTAAAGAGCATAAAATCAGTCAGAAGAGATAAAGGTAAGCAACCTGCAGTGCCTTCATCTCAATTTAATTCTTTCTGTCCGTATGAAAATAAAATAACGCCATCAACCAGTATGCCACAACCAGAGGATACTAAAGAAGAACAGAATATGTTGCTAAAAAAGATTGTTAAAACAGATAGTCTGATTTATATTCTAGTACAAGTGCAAGTAAGAGGTGAATGGATTTCAGTAGATGCATTTGTAGATACTGGAGGTTCTAACAATCTAGCTAGACCATCTCTGTTCAAACCTTTGTGGAAACCTCTAAAAATATACTGGTTTCAGAGACAATCGGAGGATCTGTTCAGCTCACACATTATGTAGACAATGTTCCTTTAAAAGTTGGGGGAGTACTATTAAAATCTCAGCAATTCAGCATTACGACCCTTCAGCAAGTTTGATGTTAGGCATGCCATTCATAAACTCTGTGCTACCTACTACTATAAGCCAAGACAAGCTGATAATAAATTTGAAGAAAAAAGCTATATCAGTACCTAGATTAATTATTGCAAATTCTGAAGTTAGGTATGAGAATTGTCAAAAAGGAGTAGGAACTAGAAAGCTGGTAAAAGATTCAGATGACTGGCAGAAAGTCCTACAAATTTATGAGGCCAGAGTAGAAAACAAAACAAGACAATTAGCATGCATTGATACTAATTGGTCTACAGAGTAGAAGGACATCTACCAGAGACTTCTAAAGAGTTGCTCGGACAATCCACAACAATTTTGGGAAACTGAAAGTCCGATGCAAGAAATAGTCAGCTTACATGACAATGGAGTAAAGGGAAATCTGATTCCATGTACACCAGCCGATGAACAAGAGATAAAGAATCAGATTCAAGAATTACTAAAAATGCAGCTGATAGAGCCGAGTGAATCTCACTATGCATGTTCTGCATTTCTAGTAAGAAATCATTCTGAGATCGTCCGAGGTAAGCCAAGAATGGTTATTAATTATAAACCTCTTAATGCCATTACTCAAAATTTTAATTATCCTTTGCCAAGACCCAAAGTGATTATGCAAAAAATTCAGCACAGTAAGGTGTTTAGCAAATTTGACATGAAGTCAGGGTACTACCAAATCCAGATCCAGCCAGAAGATAGACACAAAACAGCTTTCATATGTCCAACAGGTTTTTATTAGTGGAAAGTTGTTCCGTTCGGCCTGAAGAATGCTCCAGCCTTTTTCAAAGAAGGATGGATTATATTTTTGCTAAATATGAGTTCATAGTTACATATATAGATGATATATTGATTCATAGCCCTGATGTACAGACTCATTTAAAACATTTAGAGATTTTTCTTGAAGAAATTAAAAAGCATGGAATTGTTCTTTCAGAAAGGAAAATGTCCTCATTTCAGGATAGCATTGATTTTTTGGGGATTAATGTTGCTAATGGTGCTATTCAAATGCAGCCCCATGTGCTAACAAAGTTAACACAATTTCCTGATGAATTGAAGGACAAAAAGACAATTGAAAGATTTCTTGGAGTACTGAATTATCTCCACAAATACATCCCGAATCTATCAGAGAAGACAGCTCCAATCAGAAGACACATCAACCAAGGATGGTCTCAAGAAGCTACTGAAGCTGTGAAAAACCTCAAAGAAGAATGTCAGCATTTGCCATGGCTTCAACCACCAGGTGAAGGTTTAATTATTTTACAAACTGATGCTTCATTTGATTTTTGGGCAGCTGTACTTTTAGAGCAAAGAAAGAATAGCAAGGGAGAAGTTGAAGAAAATTTGTGTGGATATGCCTCTGGGGAATTTACCCCAAGTCAGAAAAACTACTTCATAGCTGAAAAAGAGACGTTAGCTATTTTCAATGGAATTCAGCGTTTTGAGGTATATCTCACCCCAGTAAAGTTTTTAATCAGAACAGACTCCAAAAACTTTAAATATTTTCTGTCTGCTAAAATTTCAAGACAAATTGCAAAAGGCAGAATTCTAGCATAGCAAATCTGGTTTCAGCAGTTTGATTTTGAGGTAGAGTGGATTCCAGGCAATTCAAATTTCTTGACAGATTCCTTAACAAGGGATATGAATAAGATGTATATAACCTGTAATTATTCAGTTTTTGAAATTCCAGGCAAAGGCCCTGAAGATGATAGTTTTGCTACATTTGTAGATAGATTTAGAATTCTGGAAAATCATGCAAGTTGAGTAACGAATGAAATCAAGAAAGTGGTCAGTTTTAGACTCAGAAGAAATATGTGGATCAGAAAGTGTCAGGCATGGCAATCAAAGAATGTGGGCATCTCACTAGGCCTAGATGAAAATTTGGTAAAAATCTTTCCTCTACCGAATATTAAGGTAAAACTCTTCTTTAAGAGTTTATGTGATTTATGGTCTAGTGTTTATACAAAAGAAATGATTTGGACACTCAGGATTTTGAATTATTACCAGATCATAGGAGGTGTTGATTTTTTCCTCAGTCTTTTTACAGGTGCGAAGATTTTAGATTTAGAAGAAATTCCCATAACAGAAGAAATGATAAAATATTTGGCGACATTAAAAATCCCAGATATTTTTGAGGAGCTCGAAGCTTCTTTCAGAATATGAGCCTTATTCTGATTATTTATGGACGAAAAATTAAAAGATGGGAATTTTATTGCAGCTTGCTCTAATGTCATGACTTCCTTTTTAGACCCAAATGGTTTATCTATTTTGTAGGTCTTTGAAGATTTTGTCTCATTGGTTAGTTTACCAGTGTCTATGGAAGTTCCTTCATCTGCACTAGATTGAGCTGCCTCTTTCTTATCTTCTTCATCTCCTTCTAAATCCCAGTAGTTTGGAGCTGACATATCTACATGAAACTTTGGGATTTGTTTGGCCTTCTTTTTCTATTTCCTTCCTCTCCTTTCTTCTCTTTCTCTTTTTTCTTCTTGTTGCTTTTCATATAACAGCTTGAGATTATCATTTATCAAATCAGCTTGTTTTCCCAAATCATCTAGAACTTCCTTGGTGTGAGAGCACCAAGTAGTCAAGTAGTTTCCTACCTCATAGACCTGATCCATATCATTAGGGTCTTGAGAATTATGTTCTAACAAGGGAGCAACATCTGCTCTTGTGGATGGCTGTCTTGTTCGAGATGAAGAAACACAGAATTTGGTTTTGGGTGGCCATTTCCCCCCTCTAACAAATCTTTTGTTAGAAAATTAAATTCTTCTACAGGTGGAAAAGTATTTACATGGGTCCTAAACATTTTATTGACTGCAAAAAATGGTTTTTCTTCAGGAATGTACAACTGACTTTCAGACCAGGGTGTACTAGTGCAAGTAGAAGGTTGTTCTTGTGGTATGGGGTGTTGTCTATAAAAAGATCATCGTCCACTTTGGATTGGTTCTTCAACTGGTAGTACATGCTTCTCTGGCAAGACTATGGGCTTAGGAAATCTGAGATGGGTTGGATTAGGTATAATCTTTACACCACCATCTGTAAGCGCCATTCGTTTAATCTTACTATTTGCACTGTCTGAAGCCAAAGATTTATACTGAATATACCAGTCATTGGGTAAGGATTCTTTTTCATAATGCACACCTTCAATTTGAGCATTTCCTATCCCAACTGTTACACAATCTTTCAACACCGGCTGTTTTAATTTTGGATGGATTGTATTAGTAAGCTGGAAGGATGTTTGGACTATTACAGACAGGAATTCACTGTCACCCTTGTACCCCTATCAAGGCTTTCCAACAGTCTTTTATATGGACATCAGTTAGACTGATAGCATAATCACGAAATATTGTCCCATGCTGACATCCAGATGATAGGTTCCCCAAAATGGTTCCTATTCTAGCATGATCATATTCATTATGCCTTGTGTCAAATAACTCTGCTATGCAAGGAGTATTTAATCCATGTCTGAATAGGGGTGCTAAACCAATTGTAATTGCACCAAAATGTAAGTGATAAAACCTTCCTTCCTTAGCATACTTTCTGAATTTTCTTATCTCATCTTCAAAAAATAAATTCAAACCAACTATCTGTACAGATGGACCTTTGATTCGGACTTTAATCTCAACTTCTTTAAAGTAATACTTTCTTGATAACTTGAACATGATTGGAACTGGATAGACTTCTTTAGTATCTAAAGCAGGAGGGTTCCAGCTTTCAGGGTCTTCTACTTGTTCATGTCCATTCATATCTAATTCAATAGATCTACTTTCTACTTTTGATATTGATCTTTTGTCTATGGTAGAAAACGATCTCAAAAATCTAGCCATAGTGGACTGATACAAACTATTCCAGAAGTCGACTGAAGGAGCTTTTATCTACTCAGCACGACATAAAACAAAGATGCTTTTCGAAGGCTTCGTGGCTTTCTTCAGATTCTGTCTATAGAATGTATTTCGTCAAGGATATGTTTCTAAGGAACTGGTTATGGCTCTGATACCAAAGGTGACTCTGACCATTCAAGGGTCAAGGGGGCTCAACATAAACAGAAATACAGAGACTAATTATAAATGATGAAGCTTTATGGCATGTAAGACTTACTTCTGATTAAAATCATCACTTCCCAAACAACAAGATCTGAAAACAAATATCCAATCCTCAGGCGACCATGCGCGAGTCTCCACACGACCTCTCTCCATGAGTCTTCACTCAAGCGCCTTACAGCTCAAACCTCTTTCGGATTACAGGAACTGTCCTCAGACAGGCGGCCTAGTAGGCTTCGATATTAATAAAAGCAGAATACAAAAACACAAAGCTTATTACAACAGAGTGTCTAAGACTGAACGAGCACAATAGAGCAAATGACTCGAGTGATCAGCATGATCGTAATGGTCTGCAAACTCTTTCTTATATAGACTCTTTCTAGGCTAAAGCTATCTAAGCACTGACGTCAAAAATAAATTATTGAGGGTCCTATCGGTATCTTTTTCCACAGACGATGTCTACTCAATCCTTTCCTATACAAAGGAATCTTGTCACAACATGTGAACAACATTATCACATTGCTGACAAAGATTCTACCAGGGTCCCATTGGATTTCTTGTCTCCCACAAATCTTCTTCTGACGGTCCTGGAGAGGGTTCGTACTCATCCACAATTTGGCGTTGGTATTTGTTCATCAGTCGGTCATACTGTTCCTCGATTCCTTCATTTGGATCTTGTGCATCTGTCATTTCACCTTTTTCTTTCGGCTGCATTATTGCTGTCCGGCGAGATGCTGCTGACGATTATTGTCATTTGTTGATATTCATTTTGATCTTATGGAGGCCCGGTTGTTGTGAGGTATACATCAATTCTTGCTTTTGTTCTTGCTTTTCCCATTTATTCAAAAAAGGAAGAGCACTTACTTCAATATCAAGAAACGAATATTTAAAGGCGTTTCGGGTTGCAGGCGCTCTCTGTACTGCCAGCTCAATGCCATCTAAATATTCCCACTTAAAGATCTGGAACATGTTAGTGGAGCTTTCAATAGCGTGCTGAATGCATAATTGACAGTTTTCGTTTAAAATATCTCTATGCTGCCATCCAAGTTCAAAAATTATTGATGTACATATCCTTTTTGAATTCATTAAACTGAAAAGGTGGATGACATTATTATTCCAATTTGGAGATAAGACTGAAATGGTTACTAGTGCCTTCTGATTAATTATGAAGTTCAATGCTTTAGGCTGTCCTTGTAATCCATCTAGTTTATTTAGAATTTGTAACTTTTCTATCAGTCTTAGATTCCCAAATTCATGGAACCATTTAGCATGCTGTTTTATTAATTCTTGGTTATTACCAGTTTCAAAACTGCCAATCCTTTCATGACTAAAAACTTGAAAAAATGGATTTGGCTCTATATTATCTCTGATCCTTAAACTGTGAAAATCCCAGGGATAGGCAAATGTATTTAAATACTGTGTCGTTCTTTGTATACACTGGGATACTCTGGTAACCTGAATCTTTCTGCATTCTCCTCCTTTGATCTCCTAATCTGAAAAATTTTCAAAAATTTCATACTGAGGGAAAGGATCAGTAAGATGATAATTCTCATCAATTCTCTGGAGGAAAGAAGCTTCGAGCTCCTCAAAAATATCTGGGATTTTTAATGTCACCAAATATTTTATCCTTTCTTTCGTTATGGGAATTTCTTCTAAATCAGAGCCATAACCTGTTCCTTAGAAACATATCCTTGACGAAATACATTCTATAGACAGAATCTGAAGAAAGCCAAGAAGCCTTCGAAAAGAATCTTTGTTTTACATTGTGCTGAGTAGATAAAAGCTCCTTCAGTCGACTTCTGGAATAGTTTGTATCAGTCCACTATGGCAAGATTTTTGAGATCTTTTTCTAACATTGACAAAAGATCAATATCAGAAGTAGAAAGTAGATCTGTTGAATCAGATATGAATGAACATGAACAAGTAGAAGAACCTGAAAGCTAGAACCCTCCTGCTTTAGATACTAAAGAAGTCTATCCAGTTCCAATCATGTTCAAGTTATCAAGAAAGTATTACTTTAAAGAAGTTGAGATTAAAGTCCGAATCAAAGGTCCATCTGTACAGATAGTTGGTTTGAATTTATTTTCTGAAGATGAGATAAGAAAATTTAGAAAGTATGCTAAGGAAGGTTTTATTACTTACATTTTGGTGCAATTAGAATTGGTTTAGCACCCCTATTCAGACATGGATTAAATACTCCTTGCATAGTAGAGTTATTTGAAACAAGGCATAATGAATATGATCATACTAGAATAGGAACCATTTTGGGGAACCTATCATCTGGATGTCAGCATGGGACAATATTTCCTGATTATGCTATCAGTCTAACTGATGTCCATATAAAAGACTGTTAGAAAGCCTTGATAGGGGTAGAAGGGTTAAACATGGTCGATGACAGTGAATCCCTGTTTGTAATAGTCCAAACATCCTTCCAGCTTACTAATACAGTCCATCCAAAATTAAAACAGCCGGTGTTGAAAGATTGTGTAACAGTTGGGATAGGAAATGCTCAAATTGAAGATGTGCATTATGAAAAAGAATCCTTACCCAATGACTGGTATATTCAGTATAAGTCTTTGGCTTCAGACAGTGCAAATAGTAAGATTAAACGAATGGCGCTTACAGATGGTGGTGTAAAGATTATACCTAATCCAACCCATCTCAGATTTCCTAAACCCATAGTCTTGCCAGAGAAGCATGTACTACCAGTTGAAGAACCAATCCAAAGTGGAAGACGATCTTTTTATAGACAACTCCCCATACCACAAGAACAACCTTCTACTTCCACTAGTACACCTCGGCCTGAAAGTCAGTTGTACATTCCTGAAGAAAAACCATTTTTTGCAGTCAATAAAATGTTTAGGACCCATGTAAATACTTTTCCGCCTATAGAAGAATTTCATTTTGCTAACAAAAGATTTGTTAGAGGTGGGAAATGGCCACCCAAAACCAAATTCTGTGTTTCTTCATCTCGAACAAGACAGCCATCCACAAGAGCAGATTGTGCTCCCTGGTTAGAACATAATTCTCAAGACCCTAATGATATGGACCAGGTCTATCAGGTAGGAAACTACTTGACTACTTGGTGCTCTCATGCCGAGGAAGTTCTAGATGATTTGGGAAAACAGGTTGATTTGATAAATGATAATCTCAAGCTGTTATATGAAGAGCAACAAGAAGAAAAAAGAGAAAGAGAAGAAAGGAGAAGAAGGAAACAGAAAAAGAAGGCCAAACAAATCCCAAAGTTTCATGTAGATATGTCAGCTTCAAACTACTGGGATTTAGAAGAAGATGAAGAAGATAAAAAAGAGGCAGCTCAATCTAGTGCCGGTGAAGGAACTTCCATAGACACTGGTAAACTAACCAGTGAGACAAAATCTTCAAAGACCTACAAAATAGATAAACCATTTGGGTCTAAAAAGGAAGTCATGACATTAAAGCAAGCTGCAATAAAATTCCCATCATTTATTTTGCCGTCCATAAATAATCAAAATAAGGCTCATATTCTGAAAGAAGCTACAAAATATCCTAGAATCGAAGAAGACCAGTTTGCAGCAAATTCTAGTGGCTATATTTTAGACCTTGATAACTCATCAAATCTGGGAGAGTCTATTAGAATTTGGATCGGAGCATTATATCGAATGCAGGTCACCACAAAATTAGACAATTTGTCTATTATGATTCTAGCTGAAAAAAGGATGGCAGGAATTGTTTTTGATTGGTGGATGGGAGGTTCAGAAACAGAAAGAAGAGCAGTCATGGAAGCTGGTTTGTCCACATTAGAAATATTGCTGAAAACAGAATTTGTGCCAGAACCAGTAGATGAAAAGAAACAGCTTTTAACTGACCTTAGCCGCATGGAATTGATGTCTGCAGATTCAGAGCCATTTTCCTTTCTGACAGAACAATTCCATGCTTTTTAATTTCTTCAAGAAAAATCTCTACATGTTTTAAATGAGTCTGTACATCAGGGCTATGAATCAATATATCATCTATATATGTAACTATGAACTCATATTTAGCAAAAATATTATCCATCCTTCTTTGAAAAAAGGCTGGAGCGTTCTTCAAGCCGAACGGAACAACTTTCCACTTATAAAAACCTGCTGGACATATGAAAGCTATTTTGTGTCTATCTTCTGGCTGGACCCGGATTTGGTAGTACCCTAACTTCATGTCAAATTTGCTAAACACCTTACTGTGCTGAATTTTTTTGCATAATCACTTCGGGTCTTGGCAATGGATAATTAAAATTCTGAGTAATGGCATTAAGAGGTTTATAATTAATAACCATTCTTGGCTTACCTCGCATGATCTCAGAATGATTTCTTACTAGAAATGCAGAACATGCATAGTGAGATTCACTCGGCTCTATCAGCTACATTTTTAGTAATTCTTGCATCTGATTCTTTATCTCTTGTTCATCGGCTGGTGTACATGGAATCAGCTTTCCCTTTACTCCATTGTGATGTAAGGTGACTATTTCCTGCATCGGACTTTCAGTTTCCCAAAATTGTTGTGGATTGTCCGAGCAACTCTTTAGAAGTCTCTGGTAGATGTCCTTCTGCTCTGTAGACCAATTAGTATCAATGCATGCTAATTGTCTTGTTTTGTTTTCTACTCTGGCCTCATAAATTTGTAGGACTTCCTGCCAGTCATCTGAATCTTTTACCGGCTTTCTAGTTCCTACTCTTTTTTGACGATTCTCATACCTAGCTTCAGAATTTGCAATAATTAATCTAGGTACGGATATAGCTTTTTTCTTCAAATTTATTATTATCTTGTCCTGGTTGATAGTAACAGGTAGCACAGAGTTTATGAATGGCATGCCTAACATCAAACTTGCTGAAGGGTCGTAATGCTGAATTGCTGAGATTTTAATAGTACTCCCCCCAACTTTTAAAGGAACATTGACTACATAATGTGTGAGCTGAACAGATCCTCCGATTGTCTCTGAAACCACTATATTTTTTAGAGGTTTCCACAAAGGTTTGAACAGAGATGGTCTAGCTAGATTGTTAGAACCTCCAGTATCTACAAATCCATTCACCTCTTACTTGCACTTGTATTGGAATATAAATCAGACTATCTATTTTAACAATCTTTTTTAGCAACATATTCTGTTCTCCTTTAGTATCCTCTGGTTGTGGCATACTGGTTGATGGCGTTATTTTCTTTTCATACGGACAGAAGGAATTAAGTTGAGATGAAGGCACTGCAGGTTGCTTACCTTTATCTCTTCTGACTGATTTTATGCTCTTTAATTCATCGTCTGAATCATCCTCTATCTCGCTTGTCGTCTCAATTTCTGAAGAACTCTCAACATCTGAAGAACTCTCTATATCACTGTAATGTTGTTCACTAGAAAAGTCTGAACAAGATGTACAAACATTCATTTTCTGTACATTATCACTTTCATCTTCAACATCTGAAACTTCTGTAAGAATATATACATCAGAAATTTCATCATCTGATTCTACAACAGACCAGTCATCCTGAAACTCTTCAATATCTACACAAGCTTTAAGTTTACTGGATGATTTCTGGGGGCACTTTCTGGCAAAGTGTCCTTCTTTTTTACAAATGAAACAACAACTGTTGTTTCTTGGTTTAGTTCTATTCTTCAAAAATCTGAATTTTCTAAAAGGCCTCTTTGGGTTTGATATCCTTTTGGGTTTGTATTTGCCATACCTTTTGGATTTCTTCTTGGACTTAAAAGGTGTCCATGGCAATACTGTTCTACAGACATCTGAACTTGGAGTGATTTCGTGTGCTTTCTTCTGCCAACATAAATATTTTAACTTTTCTGATACTCGAAATAGAAGGTCAACCCAATAGGTTTGATCTAGACTTTTCATCTGAATTTCTAGATCTTTCATTATTAGATCTCCCAATTTGCTTGGTAACTTTGATAAAAATGCAATTTTTTGAGCTTGGTCATTAAATAAATTAGCTTTAAAGACTCTAGCCATAAATTCTTTAGCAAATTGATCTAGATGTTTTAGATCTTTCAATTCCATGCGGCTAAGGTCAGTTAAAAGCAGTTTCTTTCCATCTACTGGTTCTAGCACAAATTGTGTTTTCAGCAATATTTCTAATGTGGACAAACCAGCTTCCATGACTGCTCTTCTTTCTATTTCTGAACCTCCCATCCATCAATCAAAAACAATTCCTGCCATCCTTTTTTCAGCTAGAATCATAATAGACAAATTGTCTAATTTTGTGGTGACCTGCATTTGATATAATGCTCCGATCCAAATTCTAATAGACTCTCCCGGATTTGATGAGTTATCAAGGTCTAAAATATAGCCACTAGAATTTGTTGCAAACAGGTCTTCTTCGATTCTAGGATATTTTGTAGCTTCTTTAAGAATATGAGCCTTATTCTGATTATTTATGGACGGCAAAATAAAAGATGGGAATTTTATTGCAGCTTGCTCTAATGTCATGACTTCCTTTTAGACCCAAATGGTTTATCTATTTTGTAGGTCTTTGAAGATTTTGTCTCACTGGTTAGTTTACCAGTGTCTATGGAAGTTCCTTCACCTGCACTAGATTGAGCTGCCTCTTTTTTATCTTCTTCATCTTCTTCTAAAACCCAGTAGTTTGGAGCTGACATATCTACATGAAACTTTGGGATTTGTTTGGCCTTTTTTTTCTGTTTCCTTCTTCTCCTTTCTTCTCTTTCTCTTTTTTCTTCTTGTTGCTCTTCATATAACAGCTTGAGATTATCATTTATCAAATCAACTTGTTTTCCCAAATCATCTAGAACTTCCTCGGCATGAGAGCACCAAGTAGTCAAGTAGTTTCTTACCTGATAGAGCTGATCCATATCATTAGGGTCTTGAGAAATATGTTCTAACAAGGGAGCACAATCTGCTCTTGTGGATGGCTGTCTTGTTCGAGATGAAGAAACAAAGAATTTGGTTTTGGGTGGCCATTTCCCCCCTCTAACAAATCTTTTGTTAGCAAAATGAAATTCTTCTACAGGCGGAAAAGTATTTACATGGGTCCTAAACATTTTATTGACTGCAAAAAATGGTTTTTCTTCAGGAATGTACAACTGACTTTCAGACCAGGGTGTACTAGTGGAAGTAGAAGGCTGTTCTTGTGGTATGGGGAGTTGTCTATAAAAAGATCGTCTTCCACTTTGGATTGGTTCTTCAATTGGTAGTACATGCTTCTCTGGCAAGACTATCAGCTTAGGAAATCTGAGATGGGTTGGATTAGGTATAATCTTTACACCACCATCTGTAAGCGCCATTCGTTTAATCTTACTATTTGCACTGTCTGAAGCCAAAGACTTATACTGAATATACCAGTCATTGGGTAAGGATTATTTTTCATAATGCACACCTTCAATTTGAGCATTTCCTATCCCAACTGTTACACAATCTTTCAACACCGGCTGTTTTAATTTTGGATGGACTGTATTAGTAAGCTGGAAGGATGTTTGGACTATTACAAATAGGAATTCACTGTCATCGACCATGTTTGACCCTTGTACCCCTATCAAGGCTTTCCAATAGTCTTTTATATCGACATCGGTTAGACTGATAGCATAATCAGGAAATATTGTCCCATGCTGACATCCAGATGATAGGTTCCCCAAAATGGTTCCTATTCTAGCATGATCATATTCATTATGCCTTGGGTCAAATAACTCTGCTATGCAAGGAGTATTTAATCCATGTCTCAATGGGGGTACTAAACCAATTCTAATTGCACCAAAATGTAAGTAATAAAACCTTCCTTCCTTAGCATACTTTCTGAATTTTCTTATCTCATCTTCAGAAAATAAATTCAAACCAACTATCTGTACAGATGGACCTTTGATTCAGACTTTAATCTCAGCTTCTTTAAAGTAATAGTTTCTTGATAACTTGAACATGATTGGAACTGGATAGACTTCTTTAGTATCTAAAGCAGGAGGGTTCCAGCTTTCAAGATCTTCTACTTGTTCATGTTCATTCATATCTGATTCAACAGATCTACTTTCTACTTTTGATATTGATCTTTTGTCAATGGTAGAAAAAGATCTCAAAAATCTAGCCATAGTGGACTGATACAAACTATTCCAGAAGTCGACTGAAGGAGCTTTTATCTACTCAGCACGATGTAAAACAAAGATGCTTTTTGAAGGCTTCCTGGCTTTCTTCAGATTTTGTCTATAGAATGTATTTCGTCAAGGATATGTTTCTAACCATGATACCAGAGGTGACTCTGACCATTCAAGGGTCAAGGGGGCTCAACATAAACAGAAATACAGAGACTGATTATAAATGATGAAGCTTTATGGCATGTAAGACTTACTTCTGATTAAAATCGTCGCTTCCCAAACAACAAGATCTGAAAACAAATATCCAATCCTCAGGCGACCATGCGCGAGTCTCCACACGACCTCTGTCCACGAGTCTTCACTCAAGCGCCTTACAGCTCAAACCTCTTTCGGATTATAGGAACTGTCTTCAGACAGGCGGCCTAGCAGGCTTCGATATTAATAAAAGCAGAATACAAAAACACAAAGCTTATTACAACAGAGTGTCTCAGACTAAACAATCACAATAGAGCAAATGACTCGAATGATCAGGATGATCGTAATGGTCTGCAAACTCTTTCTTATATAGACTCTTTCTAGGCTAAAGCTATCTAAGCACTGACGTCAAAAAGAAATTATTGAGGGTCCTGTCGGTATCTTTTTCCACCGACGGTGTCTACTCAATCCTTTCCTGTACAAAGGAATCTTGTCACAACATGTGAACAACATTATCACATTGCTGACAAAGATTCTACTAGGGTCCCATTGGACTTCTTGTCTCCCACAAATCTTCTTCTGACGGTCTTGGAGAGGGTTCGTACTCATCCACAATTTGGCATTGGTATTTTTTCATCATTCGGTCATACTGTTCCTCGATTCCTTCATTTGGATCTTGTGCATATGTCATTTCACCTTTTTCTTTCGGCTGCATTATTGTTGTCCGGTGAGATGCTGCTGACGATGATTCTCCTTTGATCTTATGGAGGCCCGGTTGTTGTGAGGTATACATCAATTCTTGCTTTTGTTCTTGCTTTTCCCATTTATTCAAAAAAGGAAGAGCACTTACTTCAATATCAAGAAACGAATATTTAAAGGCGTTCCGGGTTGCAGGCGCTCTCTGTACTGCCAGCTCGATGCCATCTAAATATTACCACTTAAAAATCTGGAACATGTTAGTGGAGCTTTCAATAGCGTGCTGAATCCATAATCGACAGTTTTCGTTTAAAATATCTCTATGCTGCCATCCAAGTTCAAAAATTATTGATGTACATATCCTTTTTGAAATCATTAAACTGACAAGGTAGATGACATTATTATTCCAATTTGGAGATAAGACTGAAATGGTTACTAGTGCCTTCTGATTAATTATGAACTTCAATGCTTTAGGCTATCCTTGTAATCCATCTAGTTTATTTAGAATTTGTAACTTTTCTGTCAGTCTTAGATTCCCAAATTCATGGAACCATTCAGCATGCTGTTTTATTAATTCTCGGTTATTACCAGTTTCAAAACTGCCAATCCTTTCATGACTAAAAACTTGAGCAAATGGATTTGGCTCTATATTATCTCTGATCCTTAAACTGTGAAAATCCCAGGGATATTAAATGTCTTTAAATACTGTGCTGTTCTTTGTATACACTGGGATACTCTGGTAACCTGAATCTTTCTGCATTCTCCTCCTTTGATCTCCCAATCTCCAAAATTTTCAAAAATTTCATACTGAGGGAAACTATCAGTAAGATGATAATTCTCATCAATTCTCTGGAGGAAAGAAGCTTCGAGCTCCTCAAAAATATCTGGGATTTTTAATGTCACCAAATATTTTATCATTTCTTCTGTCATGGGAATTTCTTCTAAATCTAAAATCTTCACACCTGTAAAAAGACTGAGGGCAAAATCAACACCTCCTATGATCTGGTAATAATTCAAAATCCTGAGTGTCCAGATCATTTCTTTTGTATAAACACTAGATCATAAATCACATAAACTCTTAAAGAAGAGTTTTACCTTCATATTCGGTAGAGGAAAGTTTTTTAGCAAATTTTCATCTAGGCCTAGTGAGATTCCCACATTCTTTGATTTCCATGCCTGACACTTTCTGATCCACATATTTCTTCTGAGTCTAAAACCGACCACTTTCTTGATTTCATCTGTTACCCAACTTGCATGATTTTCCAGAATTCTAAATCTATCTACAAATGTAGCAAAACTATCATCTTCAGGGCCTTTGCTTGGAATTTCAAAAACTAAATAATTACAAGTTATATACATCTTATTCATATCCCTTGTTAAGGAATCTGTCAAGAAATTTGAATTGCCTGGAATCCACTCTACCTCAAAATCAAACTGCTGAAACCAGATTTGCCAGGCTAGAATTCTGCCTTTTGCAATTTGTCTTGAAATTTTAGCAAACAGAAAATATTTAAAGTGTCTGGAGTCTGTTCTGATTAAAAACTTTACTGGGGTGAGATATACCTCAAAACGCTGAATTCCATTGAAAATAGCTAACGTCTCTTTTTCAGCTATGAAGTAGTTTTTCTGACTTGGTGTAAATTCCCCACAGGCATATCCACACAAATTTTTTTCAACTTCTCCCTTGCTATTCTTTCTTTGCTCTAAATGTACAGCTGCCCAAAAATCAAGTGAAGCATCAGTTTGTAAAATAAGTAAACCTTCACCTGGTGGTTGAAGCCGTGGCAAATGCTGACATTCTTCTTTGAGTTTTTTCACTGCTTCAGTAGCTTCTTGAGACCATCCTTGGTTGATGTGTCTTCTAATTGGAGCTGTCTTCTCTGATAGATTCGGGATGTATTTGTGGAGATAATTCAGTACTCCAAGAAATCTTTCAATTGTCTTTATGTGCTTCAATTCATCAGGAAATTGAGTTAACTTTGTTAGCACATGGGGCTGCATTTGAATAGCACCATTAGCAACATTAATCCCCAAAAAATCAATGCTATCCTGAAATAAGGACATTTTCCTTTCTGACAGAACAATTTCATGCTTTTTAATTTCTACAAGAAAAATCTCTAAATGTTTTAAATGAGTCTGTACATCAGGGATATGAATCAATATATCATCTATATATGTAACTATGAACTCATATTTAGCAAAAATATAATCCATCCTTCTTTGAAAAAAGGCTGGAGCGTTCTTCAGCCCGAACAGAACAACTTTCCACTGATAAAAACCTGTTGGACATATGAAAGTTGTTTTGTGTCTATCTTCTGGCTGGATCTGGATTTGGTAGTACCCTGACTTCATGTCAAATTTGCTAAAAACCTTACTGTGCTGAATTTTTTTGCATAATCACTTCGGGTCTTGGCAATGGATAATTAAAATTCTGAGTAATGGCATTAAGAGGTTTATAATTAATAACCATTCTTGGCTTACCTCGCACGATCTCAGAATGATTTCTTACTATAAATGCAGAACATGCATAGTGAGATTCACTCGGCTCTATCAGCTGCATTTTTAGTAATTCTTGAATCTGATTCTTTATCTCTTGTTCATCGGCTGGTGTACATGGAATCAGCTTTCCCTTTACTCCATTTTCATGTAAGGTGACTATTTCCTGCATCGTATTTTCAGTTTCCCAAAATTGTTGTGGATTGTCCGAGCAACTCTTTAGAAGTCTCTGGTAGATGTCCTTCTGCTCTGTAGACCAATTAGTATCAATGCATGCTAATTGTCTTGTTTTGTTTTCTACTTTGGCCTCATAAATTTGTAGGACTTCCTGCCAGCCCTCTGAATCTTTTACCGACTTTCTAGTTCCTACTCTTTTTTGACAATTCTCATACCTAGCTTCAGAATTTGCAATAATTAATCTAGGTATTGATATAGCTTTTTTCTTCAAATTTATTATCAGCTTGTCCTGGCTGATAGTAACAGGTAGCACAGAGTTTACGAATGGCATGCCTAATATCAAACTTGCTGAAGGGTCATAATGCTGAATTGCTAAGATTTTAATAGTACTCCCCCCAACTTTTAAAGGAACATTGTCTACATAATGTGTGAGTTGAACAGATCCTCCGATTGTCTCTGAAACCAGTATATTTTTTAGAGGTTTCCACAAACGTTTGAACAGAGATGGTTTAGCTAGATTGTTAGAACCTCCAGTATCTACAAATCCATTCACCTCTTACTTGCACTTGTACTGGAATATAAATCAGACTATCTGTTTTAACAATCTTTTTTAGCAACATATTATGTTCTTCTTTAGTATCCTCTGGTTGTGGCATACTGGTTGATGGCATTATTTTCTTTTCATACGGACAGAAAGAATTAAATTGAGATGAAGGCATTGCAGGTTGCTTACCTTTATCTCTTCTGACTGATTTTATGCTCTTTAATTCATCATCTGAATCATCCTCTGTCTCGCTTGTCGTCTCAATTTCTGAAGAACTCTCAACATCTAAAGAACTCTCTATATCACTATAATGTTGTTCACTAGAAAAGTCTGAACAAGATGTACAAACATTCATTTTCTGTACATTATCACTTTCATCTTCAACATCTGAAACTTCTGTAAGAATATATACATCAAAAATTTCATCATCTGATTCTACAACAGACCAGTCATCCTGAAACTCTTCAATATCTACACAAGCTTTAATTTTACTGCATGATTTCTGGGGGCACTTTCTGGCAAAGTGTCCTTCTTTTTTACGAATGAAACAACAACTGTTGTTTCTTGGTTTGGTTCTCTTCTTCAAAAATCTGAATTTTCTAAAAGGCCTCTTTGGGTTTGATATCCTTTTGGGTTTGTATTTGCCATACCTTTTGGATTTCTTCTTGGACTTAAAAGGTGTCCATGGCAATACTGTTCTGCGGACATCTGAACTTGGAGTGATGTCGTGTGCTTTCTTCTGCCAAAATAAATATTTTAACTTTTCTGATACTCGAAACAGAAGGTCAACCCAATAGATTTGATCTAGACTTTTCTTCTGAATTTCTAGATCTTTCATTATTAGATCTCCCAAATTTCCTGGTAACTTTGATAAAAATGCAATTTTTTGAGCAAGGTCATTAAATAAATTAGCTTTAAAGACTCTAGCCATAAATTCTTTAGCAAAATGATCTAGATGTTTTAGATCTTTCAATTCCATGAGGCTAAGGTCAGTTAAAAGCTGTTTCTTTTCATCTATTGGTTCTGGCACAAATTGTGTTTTCAGCAATATTTCTAATGTGGACAAACCAGCTTCCATGACTGCTCTTCTTTCTGTTTTTGAACCTCCCATCCACCAATCAAAAACAATTCCTGCCATCCTTTTTTCAGCTATAATCATAATAGACAAATTGTCTAATTTTGTGGTGACCTGCATTTGATATAATGCTTCGATCCAAATTCTAATAGACTCTCCCAGATTTGATGAGTTATCAAGGTCTAAAATATAGCCACTAGAATTTGCTGCAAACAGGTCTTCTTCGATTCTAGGATATTTTGTAGCTTCTTTCAGAATATGAGCCTTATTCTGATTATTTATGGACGGCAAAATAAAAGATGGGAATTTTATTGCAGCTTGCTCTAATGTCATGACTTCCTTTTTAGACCCAAATGGTTTATCTATTTTGTAGGTCTTTGAAGATTTCGTCTCACTGGTTAGTTTACCAATGTCTATGGAAGTTCCTTCACCTGCACTAGATTGAGCTGCCTCTTTTTTATCTTCTTCATCTTCTTCTAAAACCCAGTAGTTTGGAGCTGACATATCTACATGAAACTTTGGGATTTCTTTGGCCTTCTTTTTCTGTTTCCTTCTTCTCCTTTCTTCTCCTTTCTTCTCTTTCTCTTTTTTCTTCTTGTTGCTCTTCATATAACAGCTTGAGATTATCATTTATCAAATCAGCTTGTTTTCCCAAATCATCTAGAACTTCCTCGGCATGAGAGCACCAAGTAGTCAAGTAGTTTCCTACCTGATAGATTTGATCCATATCATTAGGGTCTTGAGAATTATGTTCTAACAAGGGAGCACAATCTGCTCTTGTGGATGGTTGTCTTGTTCGAGATGAAGAAACACAAATTTTGTTTTGGGTGGCCATTTCCCCCCTCTAACAAATCTTTTGTTAGCAAAATGAAATTCTTCTACAGGCGGAAAAGTATTTACATGGGTCCTAAACATTTTATTGACTGCAAAAAATGGTTTTTCTTCATGAATGTACAACTGACTTTCAGACCGGGGTGTACTAGTGGAAGTAGAAGACTGTTCTTGTGGTATGGGGAGTTTTCTATAAAAAGATCGTCTTCCACTTTGGATTGGTTCTTCAATTGGTAGTACATGCTTCTCTGGCAAGACTATGGGTTTAGGAAATCTGAGATGGGTTGGATTAGGTATAATCTTTACACCACCATTTGTAAGCGCCATTCGTTTAATCTTACTATTTGCACTGTCTGAAGCCAAAGACTTATACTGAATATACCAGTCATTGGGTAAGGATTCTTTTTCATAATGCACACCTTCAATTTGAGCATTTCCTATCCCAACTGTTACACAATCTTTCAACACCGGCTGTTTTAATTTTGGATGGACTGTATTAGTAAGCTGGAAGGATGTTTGGACTATTACAGACAAGAATTCACTGTCATTGACCATGTTTAACCCTTGTACCCCTATCAAGGCTTTCCAACAGTATTTTATATGGACATCAGTTAGACTGATAGCATAATCAGGAAATATTGTCCCATGCTGACATCCAGATGATAGGTTCCCCAAAATGGTTCCTATTCTAGCATGATCATATTCATTATGCCTTGTGTCAAATAACTCTGCTATGCAAGGAGTATTTAATCCATGTTTGAATAGGGGTGCTAAACCAATTCTAATTGCACCGAAATGTAAGTAATAAAACCTTCCTTCCTTAGCATACTTTCTGAATTTTCTTATCTCATCTTCAAAAAATAAATTCAAACCAACTATCTGTACAGATGGACCTTTGATTCGGACTTTAATCTCAACTTCTTTAAAGTAATACTTTCTTGATAACTTGAACATGATTGGAATTGGATAGACTTCTTTAGTATCTAAAGCAGGAGGGTTCCAGCTTTCAGGGTCTTCTACTTGTTCATGTTCATTCATATCTGATTCAACAGATCTACTTTCTACTTCTGATATTTATCTTTTGTCAATGGTAGAAAAAGATCTCAAAAATCTAGCCATAGGGGACTGATACAAACTATTCCAGAAGTCGACTGAAGGAGCTTTTATCTACTCAGCACGATGTAAAACAAAGATGCTTTTCGAAGGCTTCTTGGCTTTCTTCAGATTCTGTCTATAGAATGTATTTCTTCAAGGATATGTTTCTAAGGAACGGGTTATGGCTCTGATATTGAAGAGTTTCAGGATGACTGGTCTGTTGTAGAATCAGATGATGAAATTTCTGATGTATATATTCTTACAGAAGTTTCAGATGTTGAAGATGAAAGTGATAATGTACAGAAAATGAATGTTTGTACATCTTGTTCAGACTTTTCTAGTGAACAACATTACAGTGATATAGAGAGTTCTTCAATGTTGAGAGTTCTTCAGAAATTGAGACGACAAGCGAGACAGAGGATGATTCAGACGATGAATTAAAGAGCATAAAATTAGTCAGAAGAGCTAAAGGTAAGCAACCTGCAATGCCTTCATCTCAATTTAATTCTTTCTGTCCGTATGAAAAGAAAATAACGCCATCAACCAGTATGCCACAACCAGAGGATACTAAAGAAGAATAGAATATGTTGCTAAAAAAGATTGTTAAAACAGAGAGTCTGATTCATATTCCAGTACAAGTGCAGGTAAGAGGTGAATGGATTTCAGTAGATGCATTTGTAGATACTGGAGGTTCTAACAATCTAGCTAGACCATCTGTGTTCAAACCTTTGTGGAAACCTCTAAAAAATATGCTGGTTTCAGAGACAATTGGAGGATCTGTTGGAAGTCTTTTAAACAAATTCACAATATCCTAAATTGGTTTTCCATGATCATGTTTTAGAAATAACTGTGATGTTTGGTCACATAGGATTAGATGGGTATATAACAATAAAATTGGTTGTCAGTTTAAAATATGCCTGAAATATAGGTGTGCCCCTATATTTGTAGGAAAAATCTCTTGTGGTTGAAGTAGTTATTTATTTTTATTTCTGGCACATGGTCCACTGGGTTCACTAAATTGTCATTTTATGAAGGCAAGTCGATGACTGAGAGACTTTTAGCTAATTATGTCCATCCAATATAATAAGGCAAGGGAAGGCAATGACATAGGCAAAAGCAGGGGAGTTCATTTCCTCTTCTAAGTTTCTTCTCCAAACATTGAGTTTCTAATTTTGCTTGGTCCGGTCAAATTAGAAAAAGCCTTCTAAACAATATTTGGACAAATAGTGGTTGTTAGCGGAGTCACTATTGATCCCTATGGGTTAAAGAATTCATTTTTGTTAGTAGGAAAAGTGTCGAATTAATGCAGTTAAGGTGATTTCTTCCATTTATATCATCCTGTCACTATGCACCTCATCCAATCAAGTAAGAAGTAAGATACAACTTTGTCCTATGAATGCCCTAGGTTCAAAACAAAACAAATTCTCTAAAATGGGTGTTTAAAGAAACCAAACCTCACTTCTTTGGGTTCGTTGGCATAAGCTATCCACTAGGTATATAAATTTCTATTTGATTAAACAAAAATGATGATTGAATGAATTTCAGGTGATTCCTTTCTTCCATCCATTCATCCAAGAGAAAGGTCTGCTAGTTGTAGTTCCTAAATCCAATAGGGAATCCCTCTCAACAAATCTACCATCTACTCGACTTCATCTCTGTATTTGGTCCATCTGGTTGATCCTCAAAACATTCTAAAATGATATTGAAGCTATATTAGATCCATGTCCCTTTGGTTGATTCCCTCAGGGCATTGTTGCAGGGGTTATTAGGCATATTGATCCACCAGGATGAATAAGTTTCTTTGAACTTTAGTGAAATAGTGGAGTCCAATCCAGTTAAGGATGTGAAGTAATTCCATAACTCGCCCCGCCCGACCATATGAATTTCCATCAAAGTAAAGGTGAATACAAAGAGTTCAAAGGTTATACATATTTCATCCTCGAAAAGACTAAATATAAAGATGATTGAACAACATAGCTGTGGGCGTGAAAGTTCAAAGAAGATATATCATCTGGTTTACTAAATTTCTTTTGTCATTAGGAATGAAATGTAAGTGCAGCATTTCAGGTTCTTCCTTCCAATCAAGCTAATAGCTTAGTTCAGGCGAGTCAAATCCAATCAACTTAGTAAATTCCATGAACATCTTATTGGATTATTTGGGGTCGTTCCAGTTGAATTTCAAACCCTAATGAAACGTGCATTTTTCTAATAAAAGGGTGTTTCGAAGGCTGAGCGAAACGAAGATAAAAAATAAGAATAACTAAATCTTTCCTAAAATGACATATAGGAGTATGGATAAATAGCATATATAAAGTTGCCCAATTAGTCCGTTCACTCATTTATGATTTTGGGCTCCTTCTCCGTATTCAGACACCAGGTAGAAGTGGTTATGGTCAATAAACACTTTTGAGATTCATTGCTGTCTATATGAAACCCTGTGTTGTGATGGGTCCAAGCCATATTCTCCATTTGGGTCGATAACTCGTTGCATTGTTCTGTAGGCAAGTAACTCTATTAGTTCAATTTCCTAGTTTCCTCCTGCTTGGGACCTGAGCACCTTCATCCATTGATATAAATAACTAAGGCTCAATAATATAAATTGACTTCGCTCGACTGCATCACATATTAAGATACCCAAGTTGGGTTGGTCTTACCTTGATCTAACCAATTATCTGGTCCTGATGATGAACCACACTAGTTGGTTCGAAACGTGTCGGCAAAATTTTCTCCTATGTGATTTCTACCGAAAAGACTCTTCTTAATGTAATATTGATCATAGAAGCCTGAATTCAAGTATTAGGATATTGAATTTTACATGATTTGTTATTTTCAAATGTTTGGGCACGAGATATTATGATGTGTATCTGCACATGAAATTAGCTATGGTTGAAGTTCTTAATTTTTGTTTCATTTTCTTTTCCCTTTGTGTTTACTAAGTAATGGGATATTGAATTTTACAAGGTTTGTCATTTTGAAATGTCTTGGAATGAGAGATTATTTAGTTTGATTACTCAAGTATTTTCCCTTATAAAATTGTAATATTCTTTTTATGACACTGTTTTATGGATACTACTATTGTTTCAAGTTGATACCATTGGATTCTATGAATTTGCTTTTCCCCTAATGTATATATGCAAAATAGTGAAACCTGCAATAACTTTTTGATTCTTTAAAGAGGATGCAAGGGTAACCTATTCATTTCAAATGAATAAATTTTATGTATGTTTATGCAAGGGTTATGTTATCAGCTTATGCAATTATCTCATACAACAACCAATCAGATAAAAATTTGGGTCATCAATTCTTTCAATGTCCTTTGAAATATATATATATATATATATATATATATATATATATATATATATATATAAATACATACATACATCCTTATTTCTTGCCAATGAAGATTTCTTTTTAAGGAATAAAGTGTAAGAGGGGAAATTTTGACCCCATGGCATTTATTAATAATCACATATCTATATGATATGAAATTATTGCTAATATAATGTTTGTTGTAATATTTATGGTTTATAAAGATAGATTAGGAAAACCAGTCTGCACTTTTCAAAATGTTGTACCAGCCAATGACTAACCAAAATTGTTAACAAATCTTTAAACAATAGGCAAGCTCGAGTATCTATTCTAGCTTCCAAGTTAGTGGTATTATAGTCATTAGAATTATTTGGTTTTGGTGGATTAGACAACATTGATTATTGTATGTAGTGCAGAAGGCATCATCGTTTGTTGCATGAGATTTCTTTGGAGAGATATAATTGAAAAATATTTATTTTTTTCAAGATAAGATATAATAAGGTAAAGTAATTCTTAATTTTATTTATAACCATATAAATGAAAAATCTTCTTAAATCCGCATTAGTTTTCTTAAGATAAAGATATGATAAGATAAACTAGTTTTATTGATAGTGTCCATTAATGACAAAAAAGGTAGGTCATGAACAATGGTCAGTGGGATTTAAATGTACAACCAATGACAACATATTGGGGAAGTTCCAATGTTACCCCTTAAAGATTAAAAATTTCAACATGTAATAAAGTATAAGTAATAGATAAAAGAGGAACAACTGCACATAATTAAATATAGATGCAAAAGTAGGAGGGATAAGGAGCATCTAGCACCACCTCAATCGTTGTGAAGGTGCAATTGCATTTTTTGATAATGTAATCATGGGAGTCCTTGGGATGGAGAGGACATTTCTTGGTGATTGTAGGAGGAAACTAAGAAATTTACATAATAAAACTTCTTCAATTTTTTTTCAATGAAATGGTTATGGGACTACCCATTAGAACTCATCTATATGACTTTTTTCACAATTTTCACCAACTACAAAATGTCTCCAGATATTTGAACCTGACACTTACAGAAACACAGTATGTGCTTCTATCGCTTGAGCTCAATCCCTTGACAAGCAATCTTCTTCGATTCACTCTAGTTCTCTTGATAGATATAGACATGTAAGCTTCTTAAATTCACACTTTTTTTACCAAGGGATAAAATTACGGAAATTTGCTTGAAGTTAAAGGTCCACCCAATGAAGCCCATGGGGTGTAGAATAGAAAGTGACGGGGGTATTGTTAAGGCACTCCATGATGTGAAGGTCACCATTTCAAAAATTTGAGGGAAAAAATGCAACCATGTTAAGGGTTGGTGTGGCCGAGGTCGGGTGCGATCCCTAGGTGATTTTGCAGCTTAGATGACCATTGATCAGTTTTTCTCAAGCCAAAGGTTAAGCGTGTGACTATCTTAGGACTCACACAACTCAAAAAACAAAAAATTATGTCCATCCCATGAAAATAATAATTCTTTTAGATACTTTCGTTCATCCATACATATATATTGGTAAAAGAAAGTGGTAATTATAGTAAAAAATATATTATAGAGTATACAAAATTGGAAAAAAACAATTGTAGATATGCAAGTCAAAAATGTACAAAATGGCAATAGATTTTAGGTATAAAAAATTCCTCTTGGTTATTACCTTAAAAAACCTACCAAGTAAAAGGGCCTATATGTGATAATTGTTTGAATCGGAAAACATAAGAAGTTGGTCAGTTAACTTACCCACATATAAAGGTCTTTTGAACCCAACAAAAACAACCAAGAAAGGAAATGACACTTCAAAATGTAGACTAGAATCAGTTATATCTAATGTATTAGTTAGTTGGGGAGGTCTTGCTCCTATCTTTACCTTTTTTGGTTCTGTGTCGTTAGGGCACAAAAAAGTTGAATTGTATTAATTAAAATCAAATGTATTCTCAATTGTATAATCCATATTCATGAATTTGACACCATGTGATAAATTCATGTTGGTTGGAAATATAGACACATGCATCTTCTCCATCATATAAATATTCTTTGAATTTTCACGTAATAAATTAAAGATAGAGGTTTCAATTATAAAATGTAACCCAATAACAACAACATTAAAATTATTATTTCACTCAAACTGTAACATATCACATATGTCTTCATCTATGATCTTCTTCCATATTCTATTCACTTACGAAATTTTCTTTGCAACATCTGGTGCAATTCTCTAGAACTAAGAAGCAGTATACGCTCCCATGCTCTCTAGATTCTCTGAAATCAACTCAAATTCCCCTCAATGTAATACCTTGAAAGGTTGTTCCAAACCTCAGAGAACAAAGAAAAAATGGTTAATAGAAATACCCAATATGTTTGGATCATTGATCAAGAAATAAAATGAAGTGTTCTTCACAGCGACAATGCAACTTTCCACCACAATTATCAAAAATCCAATGGCTAAATCAAGGGATCTGAGATTTAGGAGCTAGGGACCATTTATTGCTATAGTTTTATCATGAGTATAGACTTTGAAAGGGAAAAAATGAACTTGGATTCTCTTGCCTGCAATAATAGGCCTAACCTCTTCATAGACATGCTCTCTTAGAGTTGCAACTCTCAAATGGTTGATATTGAGTTCTAGACCTACAATTATCTAGAACCTAGAAGCAGTGTGCATCCCCACACTCACTAGACTCTTTGAAATCATCGCAAATACCCCTCCATGTAAAATCTTGAAAGGTTGTTCCAAACCTCAGAGAACAAACCAAAAATGGTTAATAGAAATACCTGATATTTCTGGATCATTGGTCATGAAATCAAATGAAGTGTTCTTCACAGCCACAATGTAAATTTCCACCGCAATTATAAAACATCCAATGGTTAAATCAAGTGATTTAAGACTCAGACACATTGGATTCTGTTAACAATGCCACTGGTAAGTCTCAGGTTAGTGGCATGAGTTTGAGAAACCAACAATACAATGAAATTGAGGGCTAAGTCAGCTACTAGCTTAATCTCTACTCTTATAGTTGTTGCTACTCTATAACTGTACCCATGCTTGTAGAGGAGGCAGTCAAGCATATGAGGGGAAACTATTCCATTAAAATCACTTAAGACCACATTAAGAATGGAACCTAGGTGGGAAAACTCTATCAATCTCACCATCAACTATTTGTTCCATACAAAATTTGCATTCTTTGTTATGATATAACACTATTCAAAATAGTGACGTAATGGAAATCATTTGAAAATTTCGAATACAAATCTGTGTGATGTAATGGAGACTACTTGAAAATTCCTACATCTTAGTTAATCTAGAATGCAACATCAAAATTAGTCAAATTCCTCTTACAGGTTCTATTAGGAGGAAAGCTTGAATGGAAAATGACAAAATTCAAGGCTTCTATTTGCTACCCATTGAAAGGGTGAATGAATTTATTAATAGATTGTTTTTCGTTAATATGTGAGTGGGTTTGATTGAGTAATTAAACTGCAACAAGATTTAAGTAGCCTATAGAGTTAGCTCCAAAGGTGAAAAAGATGTCAAAATAGGCTTGTATGTAACAATAACTCACTATGTAAACCCTACTTTTTTATGCCCATGTTGTGCAATAGAATCGGTGGATAGCATTAGATGGATGAGTTTACCATCCTATAACACTGATGGTCATTATTGCTCACTTGGAAGAGGATAAACTCGCTCAAACAAATGGCACAAAATGACAAAAAATCTAGAAAAAATCATCGTTATACATAAACTGGCCCCGTAAACATGTCGAAAAGAGACAAGGACCTCTAGACAAAGCTATGACAAGCCAATTTCATGCTTGATGTAAAATAAAATTTGATTATGTTCATAACAAGTTGTTTCTAAACAATAGAGGCATCTTTTGTTTCTTTTAAAAAAACATAAAAGTGTCATTTCCTTGGTGGAAGATCAAGACTTTTATTCAAAATTAGTTGAAGTTGGAGAGTCCATTTTTTAAATAACATATTCGTTATTCCACAACATACAAGCACAAATCTCTCAAGCTTTTCCATAGTACTTTTAACTGTAAAGATAATGAACTATTGTCATTTCCTCGCTAGAAGATCAAGATTTGTATTCAACATTAGTTGAAGTTGGAGATTCCATTGTTTAAATAATATATTTGTTATTCCACAACATAGAAGCACGACTCTCTCAGGATTTTCCATATTACTTTTAACTGTAAAGATAATGAACTGTTGTCAAACATTGCTTTGGTTAATAACAATGTTGCACATCAAATTAGAAAATAGTAGGTTGCAAGTTACAATGATATTTACAGATTGATCACGTGACTGAAAATCTAACTCTAATCTCTAAATTTTGTCAATTAAATCTAGCTTACAAGGTTAGGTGACATCATTGTGATCCCATGTTCAAGTCTGCTAAATTGACATGTCTTACCTTTAAAATATAGTTAGTTTGTTGTGTCCTTAAGTGAATTTACTCTATATACTATTTATACTGACTTAGGCTATAAATAAACTAATTCCTTCATCCAAATAATTCTCCAAACCTAAAATTTCTTTTTAAAGAAAATAATTCATATTTATAATTTAAATATTCAATTAAATGGCAAAACATATCACATTTATTTCTTTTATACTACTCTTTCCTATGTCACTACCTTACGGTGTTTCCTTTGAACATGTGATGCAATTGTTAATATAACATTCACCCCCTTTACTCGTACCATTGAACCATGGTAATTTCGTAAAATAAAACTCTGATCTTGTGGATGTTCAACCCATTGCGATCTTATCGGATCCCCTTTACTCATACCACTACACTAATTAGAGTCTTCACAATATTCATCCTCCTTTCATGCTTAAGTCAAGTTTCCAACCTCACCATTTTCCATACTCTGCACGATGCTCAAATTTTCAAAAGGCCACTGATCACGCTGTCGTTTTTTTTGCAGTTGAGACTGGTATAGATGTTTATATTGGTGTTTGAATCTAGACTCACCGATGAAGAGTGTATGATTAATTATTAAACATTTAGAGCGTCGCTGTTGTGCAGTTTTCATTCATATCAAAATCATCTCCTTGTTCAATAAAGGGAATCTTTACAAATTTGACCTATTTTTAAAGTGCATTAATATCCTTTTTAATTAGAAATTTTAATTTTGTATTAGAATTAAATTATTATTCTATATATTAAATAATTTTTTAATCAATTTTCAAATAAAAAATACCATGTAACATAGATTCTGGATACTCTCACTAATTGAAATTCAGATGATGCTACATAGTTTGACTGAGTGCGTACGTAACCTACTTAATTTTTTATTGTAAAAATGTTTCTGGTCGATTAGGTGTAGGGATTTCTTATCAATGAGATGGACACTCACCACTAATAATTGGTTGTTAAAGAATTGAATTCTGAAGTTTCGTGTTTGAAACTTAAAAGTTTGAACAATTGAGTGAACAAAATTCTCCCTAACCATAAAGAGAGGTCGAAAGTCGCTAATTTGAGTCCCTATCAATCTAATATTGGCTAAATAAATTGAGTGAACAAAATTCTCCCTCAACCTTAAAAAGAAAGTTTGAAAGTAGTGAATTTCACTGTTGGTAAATCTAAATGTCTTTGTAATTTTATTTTTCCATGTGAAGAAAATCCATTCAATTCAATAGATTTCACCTGCATTCATCAGGCTTCACTTACCATGGAGCCTCAATATCCACATTATTTAAAATTAAATTAGGGAACTCTCAATTACTTACTCTCATGTTCAGCTATACAACTACTAAGTCTAAGAAGTATTATTATGACTATTAAGTTGAATCACTAGTCCACAAAGAAGAATATGCACATAAGAAACAAGCATTGCGCCTAAATCCCTAAATGGAATTTGAACTATACTTGAAACACTAAACAGAATACCAACTACTCCCAACGCAAATATTAATAACGGACCACAACCCCCAACACTTTGTCGTAAAGCCATCGCGGTACCACCTATCATCATAATATGAGATGTGAGGGTATTTTAGAGCCTTCTCACTTTGTTTACCTATTTTTTAGCGATGAGATGGGAAAACATGAATAAGATGGTCATGTTCCTAGCACGTAATGCAGGAATTCGATAAATTAGAGTACCTCACCTTTTATTTGTCAATCACATGAAGGGGAATGTTCTATTTCAAATTGACCTACACACACCCTCAAATTAGTACAAAATGAATTACTTCAACCATCCTGAATAAGAGAAGCAAGTCCTACCATGCCCAGAGGACTTAGCATCATATGCTCAAGTAAAGTTTACATAGGTTACAGTTTGTAGAAGAGGTTCAAAACTATGAGATAAGGGTAATCTTAGGGTAACATGAACTTTCATAGATTGAGTTGATTTCTAGATAAAGAAAAATGAGACTTCAGACTCATTCAATAAAGTTTTTTAGGACATCAAAATTCTTCCAAAATGAGGACGCATGATCTAGATTGGATGATTATATAAATTTTCATCTTTGTTGATGCGTTTATAGTAGAAATATTGGAGGAATCAACTTGTAGGAGCAATTTTATCAGTAGGTCTCAGTTTGGATAATTAGAGTCTGAAAACTTCTTAAAACATTTTAAGGCCTTAAATGAATTTTTTTGGGGGGTAAAACTTTCTCACTTAAAATGGGACCTTATGAAACTTTTCTATAGAGAAACACTTTTCCAACCATAAAAGAAAAAAAAATAAAAAAATAAAAAATAAAAAGTCATCAAGGAAAGAAATAAAGAACAATGATAGAATAAAGATTTTGTTAAAATAGAACAATAGTAAAAGAAAAAATTATAAATTTTTAATAAATGTATTT
This sequence comes from Pinus tabuliformis, assembly GCA_031772625.1. Classification (NCBI taxonomy): domain Eukaryota; kingdom Viridiplantae; phylum Streptophyta; class Pinopsida; order Pinales; family Pinaceae; genus Pinus; species Pinus tabuliformis. Next base: position 311,905,405 of record CM062808.1, on the reverse strand, counting down.
GAACAATGAGCTTGAATGTATACATTACTAATATAAATTGGTTATTAGTCATAATTTTCAAATTATGAGTTTTTGTATAATATTCATCCATTGATCTCATAACTAAATTCATCCCTTCAACCCATGCCCAATTTAGTTATTACAAAGGTGTTTAGTTTTAGTGAAAATGTATTATTATAAATGATCATATTATAAAAATATGATTTTGGTAAAAACAAAGTGGTGTATGATTTTGATAAAATAAAACCTTATATTACATTGCTACAAAGATTTTTGATACAAGTGATTTGTCTTGAACAACAACATTGAGAGTTTCTTGTGACAGAATAAGTTAAAAGAATTCATAGATAATGATTCTAGAGTCATCCCAAAAGAAAATCACCTTAATGAGATTTTTATTAATTTTCAATTTGTTAACTTATGAGAATGAGTGTATTAGTTTTATTACTATAATAAATAACTATTGTAACTATTTTCTCTGTGTTAGTTACTCTTTTTGTAATAAACCTTTTGTATCATAATGGCATAGTATCAAGATGAGATATGAGAGGAATTTGACAAGGTATTAATTTAATTACTGATTCAACCATATAAATTAAATGATTCGTAATTTTTTATTGGCATCACAACCTTTATCTCATGAGATTTTTAACTTGTAAATAAGTTTTATAACAATACCATGGATTACTAATACCACATGTCCAAGAAACCATAACTCATGTTCATAGGCATTATTTTTTAATTAGCCAATATAATTAAAAGAGAAAAAAAGACTTATTTACTTTTAAAATAAATTTCAACCTTTAATTTGTGACTACTAAAAATATTCTAAAATAATTCATAGAAGTTGAATCCATACCATTCACCTAACAATTAATTAAATCAAAATTCTAAAAATGGTACATAGATATTTCATAATTATTCAATTTTAAAATATATTTTAAAAATTTAGATTTATTATTAATATATAAATAGATTTAATATTTCAATATTTTATTCTTAAATAATTTCAAATTAAAAATAAAAATACACATGAAATAAATAAATATTTTTTTCTATTATTTTAAATTTAATAAAAAAATGGAATCATTCTATAATATTTTTTCCCTATATTCATATTATTATACTATTATAGTTTAATAAAAAAAAAACTAAATATGAAAAATTTAATTTATTATAATCTTATAATATTTTCTTTTACCTTTATAAATAATATCATATTATAATTCCATTTAAAAAAATCCAAATTCAATAATCTTTAAATTACTATAATATTATAATATTCCATTTTACTATAATATTATTATATTCCTCCTTTAAACCACTCTCATTTTATATGTTTTCCTATATTTATATAATTGTATCACATTATCATGATTTTATTAAAAATAAGAATTCATAAAATATTCAAATTACTATAATTTTATAATAATTTTTTTTATTTATATAATTATATTATGCTCACAAGGCATAGAATAGATAGTGATCGGGTATATTGTTAAGTTGCTCTATGATGTGCAAAAATCCAGCCATGTTAAGGATGGGTTTGGCCTAGGCCGAATGCGATCCATGGGTGATTTTGAAGGCTTAGATGTCCCTAGGCTGTGACTTCTCAAGCCACAAGTCAAGCCTGATGTAATATGCAAAGAATTCAGAGAAGACAGAAAAAATATATATATATATATATATATATATATATATATATATATATATATATATATATATATATATATAATAACATTATAATTTTAATTAATCAATACATTCTATTATAAAAAACAATAGAATTACATTGTTGTAACAACTCATTATCCTAGGACTTTTCTATTCCTCATTGACACTATCATGGCTTTAACAAACCAGAAAGAAACACCCCACTTGGGGATGGTTTTCAAATCGAATTTTCTTTCCTATCTTTCTCACAACCTTGGTCAACCCAACAAGAGGTGGGTCAACCAAGTAATTCGTAGATTATTGTTGAGCATTGAAGGAGACTCCTTGTCGGTGTCAGAAAATGTCGATTCATGAGCACACTTCGAAATACTCAAAGATACTTCTCTATTTACCAATTGCTTCTTTGTAGGGGTTACTGGGATCCCTGCTGAGTCCTCATGAGTCTGATGAATAATGACAATTTGATCCTAATCTTTTGAAATCATAACATCATCAGCACCCTCATCCTCTTGGTTAGAAATAGAAAAAGTCTCTCCCTCCATAGGGTGTGGGACACAAGGTTTCCAAATTTTAGATTTGGAAGTTCTATTGAGACGTTTCTTGTTTGGATTTGACTAGGGGTAGGAAACTCGACACTGAAATGTAGTGTTCTCGTAATCAAAAGACTGAGTCCAATGAAAATAACCAAATTTTTAATTTATTTTTTCTGGAAACCCTTTTGTAATGCCAATCTACACACAAATTCTATTGTCAGCGTACAAGGAAATCTATCCTCGAGAGGGATCTGTAGCAATAAAACGACCCGAATTTCAATATCCTAAAAACATATAAAGCGGTATAGGTGGGCAAGAATATTGTTTAGCTGAACCTAGATTGGGAGCTTGGTAATAATTTTTGTAGAGGCGTCGAAATATGAAAACCAAGGGGTTATAAACAAACTTGATTTACCCCAGAACCAAGGCCCGCCAGCTAGGTCCTTCTAGTAGTCTTCTAGTTCAGTGAAAAGCACTATAAAAAACCTTTTGAGTAGAAGATGACCTTGCATTTCTTGGTCCAGGATGAATGAGTCCACTTATGTATATCCTAAATATTCGGCCATAAGCCGTTGAAGTGGAAAATGAGGCCTTACTCAACGTAGAGTTGAAGGAAGTCCTCCAATTCTAGGTATGAAATTTCCCTAGATGTTACGTCCTCCACTTTATCCACTTGGAACACCCTAGGAGTAGCCTGAGACTCATGAAAGTTGGGGCCTATCTTGAGGGCAACCTTGAAGGACATATATTTTGGTGTCAAATATTCTCCCCTACCCCTAGCTCCACCATTCAAGTAACTAATAAAAGTGATAGAGGCATCCTTCATAATGTCATAATCTCTGAAATCCAAATCAATCTTATGTTGCCTTCCTTTGAAGAAGATCCTCAACGAACCTACCAAAATTCCTGTCAACTCTTGTATTTTGGTTGTGAGCGTGAATACAATGTCATCCTCATTGACCATGATGAAGAGGGACTCTCCAAACGGAGACGTTACAAATATTGGGAATCTTTGGGGATCAATTTCCCTAATTCCTTCCTCGTTTGGCTGATGTCTTTTGTTAAAAACCTTGCATAATTTATGTCTTATGCCACTTTCCAGGTGGGATTCACGTTCAAGCTTTTCAACTAACATTTTGTGATCAACCGACCCTTCAATGGCCATTCCAAGCCATCACTTGACTCTTGCATAAACATCACCACAACATATATAGCCATTAACATTCGAGCGAAAGCCCACATAGACATCACCACTAGGATGAAAAACCCCCAATCCCTTGGGCTTTCGACCGCCAACATCAACTATGATTGTGAAATTGGGATCCCTGGGTGATCCCCTGTCAAACTCCTCCACAGGCCCACTACGACTTTTTCACTGCCACCTATACCTCCCAGTTGTTGTTGCAAACTATACCTCTCAGTCGTTGTTGCCATTGTCTATTCCCATCTCCATTTTGTGCCTATTCGTTGATCTCTGAAATACTCGTTCTTCGGGAAAAATAACCTGTAATATTATAATATTATAAGAAAAAACAATTTATAAAATATTTATATTATTTACATTTATAATATTTTCTTATATTTATATAATTGTATAATATTATAATAGTTCATTAAAAATATACAAATTTATAAAATATTTAAATTACTGATATTCTCCTTTATATATCTAATTGTATAGTCATAATCTTACTATCCGTGCCTCATAAGTGCAATCGATATGTAGTTGACCGTGAATTAATCCATTATCGACCAAAAATCAAACAAACAATTTACAAAGTCAACATTATAAAACATTTTTTTAATATTTTAATTCTATTTCTTTACACTCGCATTGGTTCAATAGGCATGAGTCTTATTTCATAATCATGATTTCTGGTGCCGAATCACGCATTCACAACTATATTTAGTTAATACAATGTACGATGAGCACTGAGTAGTATACTCTGTTATCATTAAAGAGCACACATTTCTAGCGATCATACTTTTCTTGCTTGTTACATCGAGCTCCTTTCTTAAGGCATACATTATTATTGGGAGTTGTCTATAATGCGATTTTTTGGAGATTCTGGTGACGGAATCCGGCGGAAGAAATTGAGGTTAAATCTTGATTTGTTGCAGTTAAAATCGTTTTTTAACTGTATATTTGGATTCAGCACCCTCGAAAACCCCTGGGACGCTTTCATTGGGCAGAAACTAGCTATCAAACTTGCGATTCCAATAAATTCCTGCCGGATTTTGACCGGAAAAACTCGCTGGAAAGGCTTTCAAAAAGTCGCCTTATAGACTATTTCTTATTATTGTGCAGCAGAGATATCACATTCCGTATTTGGTCAAACCAATATTACTTTGGGTTGGGATAAAGAATATTCTAAAATTTAATTTTAAAAATTGAAATTTATTATTTTTAAAAAATAAATTAATATATTTATTATTAATTTGATTGGTTTTTAGATTCAATATGTTAATGCTCAATGCTTTTTTTAATTTTTTTTTTTTTTTATAAAAATGTAAAACTTTCTAATTACCAATACTCTATAATAAGCCCTGCAATAATTATGTTGCAAAAAAATACAAAATAAAATTATAAAATATCTTGAAGTGATGCAATATTATAATATTTTTTAATTATTTTCATAACTTAGTGATACAATATTATAATAATTATTTTATATTATTATCATAAATTATTATTATCATAAATTAACTATATGAAAGTAGAAATTTTCATAAATCTAAAATTCTAATCAAATTTTAAAAATCAAATTAATAAAAAAAATTGGGCCATTTCAATCATATTATTAATAACTTGAGTTTAATTATATGTTTCATCTTTTATTTGAATATTTATTTAATTGTTCATTTATTTTTAAATAAAAATAAATCTATAATATTAAATATTATTCATCTATCTTCTCTTAATGTCTAGGATCGTAACATGTAACTACAACATCATGTGTATCTTGACAAAACTTGACCATCTGAAATATATTGTTGGTAGTTTTTAAGGTGGTGAATTTTCAGTCATGCCAAATGCTTTTGGGTTTTGGGTTATTCACATGTTTTCTCACCTCTGAAGAAAACTAGTGAATAAGCAATCAAAAGTTGTTTTAGGTCATAATCCCCTTATGATGGAAGAATTTAGATTTCAAAAAACGAAATTAGTAACAAAGTTATTCATCTCTGCAAAAAAAATGCATAATTGCACTTACATAATACCTCAATTTACCAATCAGTAAAAGTTAAACTAAACTAAGCAAGAAGACTAGCTACTATGTAACACTGGTTAATATTTAATTCACACTTTGACATCAAATGCTATGTAGCTATGTTGATGGACAACTAAACGCTGTAATACTATGTGGCTATTATTGAATTTAGGCTTATATGATCTATATCGGGTTCTTCATCTTGTCTTGACGATGAACCACACTTGCTGGTTCGAAACACGTCGACTAATAAATTTTGATGTGATTTTAGCAAAAAACTTTCAAAAAAAACTATGTGACTATATAAACTGTAATACTTAAAAAAATAAGTAATAATAATTGTACACATTTATAAACAGCGTTGATTGGTTTAATGAGATGGACTGAAAGAACATTTTCTGAAAGAAAAACATTGATCTGTCCACATCACCAACATGCGGGAATGTAACTTGATGCTTGATACATTAAAAGTTGTATATCCTTTAATCCATAATGCATAAAAATGGGATATTCCTTGGCCGTAGCTTTCACTGTGTATATCCTTTGCATGAGGAAACGAATAATTGACGTACGAAATTTGGTATGAGATTCAACAAAATATTCGGCACAAAAATTTACTGCTTAAAACGAATATGACAGAGGGTCTGCGTAATTGGGAGTGTAAATTGCCATAAATTGATCTCAATTCCAAAACCATTTCTACTCAACCATCACTATAGTTAAGTCAACAAAACTATAGTGATTTAGGAATGCTTTTATACCTTTTTTTTATGGTAAAAATAAAATATTAAAGATTTTGAATTAATCTCTTACTTTTTAAGTTCCAATAAACCATATTTGTCTTAGTGGATGTTAATCATCACATCATTATTAATAATTATAAAAGGAATTAACATATAAGTTAAACATGTATACATTTAAAAAAAAATGTGACAATATTTTTAACCATGGAGATTTACTCCCACTTTACTATGAAAATTTTAAAGCCAACATAAATATAGTGATTTAGGAATGCTTCTCTACTTTACTTTTTTTATCATAGAAAGAAAATATTAAAGATACTAAATTAATCTCTTACTTTTTAAGGTGAAATAGGCCATATTGGTCTTAGTGAATGTTAATCATCATATCATTATTAATAATTATAAAAGAATTAATATATAATTTAAACATGTATACATTTTAAAAAATATGTAACAATATTCTTTTTACTATGGGAAATTTTAACTTGCAAATAGCTCTTGTTACAATACAATGGGTCAATATTATGGTTCATCAATACCACATGGTGAATATGACATTTGTTAATATAATATATTATGTAATTAATTAATTTAAGATAAGTTAATTAGAAGAGCATAACTAACTTAAAGATAAATCTCAACCCTTGATTTGTGAGTACTACTATGAATATTCTAGCATAACAATCTACCTAATAATTACATATTTATTTTAAATTGTTATTATTATTACTTATAAAAAAGAATTAATATATTAGTTAAACATATATACATTTTAAAAAACATGTAACAATATTCTTAACCATGGAGATTTAGGACCACTTTAACATGGAAATTCTTAACTTGTAAATAACTCTTTTTACAATACCATGGTCCAGTGTCATGGCTTGTCAATACCACATGTTTAATATTATGTGTGTTGATATGACATTTTCTTAATTTAGTTAATTTGACATAAATTAATTAAAAGAGTATAACTACGTTGGAGATAAATCTTAACCCTTGATCCGTAAATACTACTATGAATATTTCAAGATATTCCATAGATGTTAAATCTTTATCTTACACTTAATAATCATAGATAATTGAATTAAATATGTGGTAGACTTATTAAGAAATTATTAGTTTAGGCCACCTAATCTTATAATATTCGCTATACAATTATACTATCATAATCTTAATTAATAAAAGAAATCATTGAAAAAACATTTGAACTATTACAATGTCATAATGTTCATCCCCTTTTATTTTTTCCTCATTTAAATAATTGGTATAATAATATTTTCTATATAATTGTATTATCATAATCTTAATTAAAAAAAAAAAAATCCGAAAAAACATTTATACTACTATAATTTTTTTTATAGTATTTATCCTTTTTTATTCATATCATTGTACCATGTAATTTCATAAAATAAAATTCCAACAGAATGGACTCTCAACTACTACTATATTATCATATCCATTGTATCTCCTTTACCCATATTGTAAATATTAAGCAATATGTATTAAGTTTCATCTTGTTCATTGAATATTACTTTATTATTATCAAATAGACGAAATGAAAAGACACTGTACAAATTATTGAGTTAGTAGACTATACATTAAATTAATAATTGAGAAACTGAAAATAATATTAAACACTATGCAGTAAGGTTCATCTTGTCCATTGAATATTACTTTATTATTATCAAATAGACAAAATGAAAAGACACTGTAAAAATTATTGAGTTAGTAGACTATACATTAAATTAATAATTGAAAAACTGAAGATAATGATTTAGTGTCTTTTCATCTTATCATCCTATAATAATGTATTATTCCATGGACAAAATAAAAAGCAAATTATTAAGTTAGTAGACTATATATTAAATTAATAATTGAGCAACTGAAAATAATATTAAGCACTATGCATTAAGTTTCATCTTGTCCATTGAATATTACTTTATTATTATCAAATAGACGAAATAAAAAGAGTTGAGTTAGTAGACTATACATTAAATTAATAATTGAGAAACTAAAAATATTAATTCGGTATCTTTTCAACTTATCATCCTATAATAAAGTATTATTCCATGGACAAAATAAAAAGAAAATTGTTAAGTTAGTCGATTATACATTAAATTAATAATTGAGAAACTGAAAATAATATTAAACACTATTCATTAAGTTTCATCTTGTCCAATGAATATTATTTTATTATTATTAAATAGACAAAATAAAAAAATACTGTACAAATTATTGAGTTAATAAACTATATATTAAATTAATAATTGAGAAATTGAAAATATTGATTCAGTGTCTTTTCATCTTGTCATCTTATAATAAAATATTATTCCATAAACAAAATAAAAAACAAATTATTAAGTTAGTAGATTATACATTAAATTAATAATTAAGAAACTAAAATTTCATCTTCACACCCTATAATAAATTATTATTCGAAGGACAAAATATAAAAAAAAACATATAATAAATTATTATTCCAATAAACAAAAAACAAAATAAAAAAACACTGAACCAATAAGTACATAGTCCTTAATACTGACTTGACAATATAAACCTCAATAATAATCTCAACTGCAAAGCAAATGACAGTGTGAGTACGAGACAATAGTCTCCGTTTGAAAATTTACCACCCCACCGTGGAGAGCGTAGAAAATGGCGAGGTTGGCAACTTGACCTCAGTGTGAGAGGACGATGAATATTATGGGACTCCGATGGATATGCTGAGAGTGGTTACTATGAATGGGATATGATGAAACCGGAGTTAGTTGAACGTGCTCTCCTACTCATTGTGTCATTTGTTTTGAAGTTAAGACTCACTGGTCTTGATGTTGATATTGTCGATTGAATCCAAAGTAGCGCTGTGCAGTTTTCATTGATATCAAAATCATTTCACTTTTCAACGAAGGGAATCTTTCACAAATTTGATGTAGTTTTGGCAGTAGTATATATATATTAAAAACTTTAATTTTGTATTGGAGAATAGAGTTATTATTATATATATATATATATATATATAATTTAGGTTGGCAAAAACTTTATATATATAGGTGCAGTCTCCTCAAATGGGTTTTAGGTGTAGGTCAAGACCTCTATTCATCTCCTCTAATGGGATTTAGGTGCAGGTCAAGACCTCAATTAGCTCATAAAGATGATTCTTTTCCGAATATATGTGACAACTAGGATTCACATGTATTAGGATTTACATGTATCAGCGATGGCAACATTGGAAGGAATTCACTTTCACAGACTGTACCAAATGCGACCATCTTCTTTTTAATTCCACAAACTGTACTAAATGTGACAGAATGAAGAAGAAGAGGAATTGGGGCATTATTTTGCCATCGGTTGAAGAGGTAAAGGTTCTCAATAGAATTCTATATTGAGAGTTGCACTTAATATGGAAATGGAGATGTCATTATATGGTTTCTATCTATAATTAAGATTAACCTTAATCATTGTAACCATTTTCCTAAACAATTTCAACATTTACCTACCCAATAAACAATTTTATTAACAATTAAAGTTCGAGACTAATCAATTTTATCATGAAATTTTAATAATATATAATCTAAATGTTATACTATGCCTCAATTTTATTTAATATTTTTATCAATTTTGAAAAAGCAAGTATTGTATCATAGTTTAATTAGAAGAAATATAATGAATAGTCAAATATAATAGGATTATGTGTACCTTGTCAAAACATAATTACTTATAATTAAAGTAAAAAGGATTTAAATTATATGAATAATCATCAATTAAATGTTAAATATATTCATGCTATTTATAACTAGCAATTGCACCAGATGTTGTAAAGGAAATGACGTAAGGCATAAATTCAAGAAGAATGTTAAATATTTCATGCTATTTATAACTAGCGATTGCACTAATGTTGTAAAGGAAACCGCTTAAGGCATGAATTCAAGAAGAATAGTGACATATAAAAAATCATTGAAAATAAAAATTAGTAAAAAAAAGTCATTGAGAGCTAGAAGATAAAGAGAAATCACTTACATTATGCCAAATTGTAAGATTTTATACGGTTTCCAATATAAATTGCCTCTTAATCTTTAAAGATGGTCTTTTATGGTGTTGTTGTTTTAGATTTTAATGATTAGAACATTGTAATCATAATTCTATAAATTTATTGCAAGAATATTCTAATTGTAATCATAATTTTATAAATTTATTGCATAAATATTCTATTCATTATTATAGAGTAATCTGAGATATTTGAAATTTTGGAAAGTGAAAATCATTTACTATATATAGTAATGGTTGTACTTTTTTATAAATTTAAATCACTCAAGAGATAGTTACACCCAATATGAAAATGGAGATTCCAATTGTATGATTTCAAATTTATACCCTTCTTCGACACATAGAATTGCACGCAAGATGGAAATGATATATTGTTTGATATTTTGGAAAATGAAAATCATTAATTTTATTATATATAGTGATTGTCGCACTTTTTCTGAATTTCATTATAAATGCCAATCAATCAATTGATAGTTACACCCAATATGGAATGAAGATTCTAATATCATTTTGGATGGATACCCTTTCTTCCACATTGAGTGTTGCACCCAATGTTCAAAGCTATTATGTAAAGTAATGATGCATATAATGTATAATCGATTTTGATTTTACCAAACAAATTTATATAAGGGGTGTTTAATCGAAGTTAACATTGTTGAATGCCTTTGGATTATAAATAGACATAGTCATATGAAGTTGGAATTACAAATTGATTTATGATCTAAGCACTTAGAGTTGAGTAGTCAAAATTAGACATCTAGATCTTCTAGCTTGATTTAAAGATGAGTATTATGCCATTTTAATAGTTGGTTTCCCTCTTAATATTCTACTTGCTTTTCATTATAAGTATTGTGTTTGATTTGTTATGTAATTGATTATGGTTGTGGTAATAAATTGAATGGTACATTGATGTTTTTAATTTACCATTGTTATATGTTGTTACAATCACTTTTACCTGAACATAACATATAACAATCACTTTTACCTCAACATAATATGGTCACTATTAAAGTAAAAATATTATTATAAAATATTATTATTATATTATTATATAATATTATGATTGGTAATTATAAAAATATATTATTATTATTATTATTATTATTATTATTATTATTATTATTATTACTACTACTGTACACCTTAATAATATTATTCCAATGCCACTCAGTTTATAGAATAAGAACTCTAATACATAATAAAAAATAGATATAGAGTTATAAGCTAGAGAATTTCCTTTTCAAGCAATATATATAGAGTTCTAGGCTAGAGAATTACCTCCTCAAGCAATGTAGCCACTGTAATAAGTTACAGCATTGTCTTCTCAAACAAACTAGACAATGTAATAAATCAATCCATTGACCTATCAAATGCTCACAATCTCATCTTAGCAAGCTCAAGATGTAAGTAGTTCATTCATCTAAGCCTGCAGCTCTTTCCCCGTCTCTTTAGATATGTATGAATGCATATGCCTTATTATTGCAATGCATATAAGTGAATAAGTTATTATACTTATTATCTCCACTTCTTAATTCTAAATAATTAAATGTGGTTTGAACACAAAAGTATTCAACAATCACATGTAAAAATAGGCAATTGCTCAACTACAGCCAACCAGACTTTAGAGGAATTAATGACACAAACGAGAATAATTTTTCTAGTAATTGGAATAATCAACAATCACATGTAAAAATAGGCAATTTCTCAACTATTTTTCTAGCAATTGGAATAATCAACAATCACATGTAAAAATAGGCAATTGCTCAACTACAACAAATGACACTTTAGAGGAATTAATGACACAAACGAGAATAATTTTTCTAGCAATTGGAATAATATTGTGCGGTATATTTTATCTCATTAATAACGGAGACAATCACACAAAATAATATTTCGTGGAGCCACAATAATAGTTCATCACGCATCTTTCACAAACAAAACATGAATTATAATAATAAATATATCATTGGCCAATCACAAACATTGTTTCTCAAAACATGGTAAAATGTTAACATGTAAAATAATTGTGAAAATTTTGATTGTTATTTTGAAATTTTATATTTAAAATTAAACAAAGTATAATATTTAGAGTTTTTATATTACCAATTTTGTGTGCATGTAAAGTTTTAATAAAAATGAATATTATCATAAAATAAAATAACATCGAAAAAAAACACGAATGTGAATTTTTTTTTTTTTTTTTCAAAAGGTGGAAAAACCTATCAAACTCAGTTTGTCAAACCAACAGTGAGGACAGCCATCTCTGGCTGCTATCCGCGAATGTCAGCACGAATGTGAATATATATATAAGTTGTGTGCTTACCGACATATTTATAAAAATTAAAATATATTTAAATTAATTTAAAAATAAAAAATAAAATAAATTACCACGTGGTACCATTTTTACCATTTTCCTAAACTAAATCACCGTAATAAATTACCTGCCATGTTTACAATTTCCCTAATCTAAATCACTGTGATAAAAGGACAACATTTCTTTTCTGCACAATTTCCTGCCTAGGCTCCTTGACTCCCCGTTGACGTGTATTTGTGAGACGAATTTTAAATGTATGAGTCGAAAGTGCACCGATGCACACACGGTCAGTCACATAACTGGACCGAGTGCCTGCGTAGAGGTTTGTAGATAGGAATAAGTAGTTGGACTCTAAGTGTAAACCTCACTTCGTAAGTGTCATTGGTGCAGTTTCTAATATGAATTGTGATGAGAAATCATATGTGTTTGTATTAAATATAAATTAGTAATTGTATAAGTGTTGTAAAGGAAATGCGGTAAGGTAGTAATGTAAGAAGTGTTCTAAGTAATAGTAACATTAAACTATTACTTTTTCATGATGAAAGTGAAAATCATTTAATATATAGTGATTGCTGTATAATCATTTACTATATATAGTGATTGTTGTACATTTTTTTGAATTTCATTATAAATGTCAATCAATCAAAAGATAATTACACCCAATATGGAAATTATGATTCCATCATATAATTTTACATTTATAATCATTTAATATATAGTGATTGATTTATAATCATTTACTATATATAGTGATCATTGTACATTTTTCTTAATTTCATTATAAATGTCAATCAATCAAGTGATAGTTACACCCAATATGAAAAATATGATTCCATCATATAATTTTACATTTATACCATTTTTCTACAGTTGTTTTGCCTTAGCATAGAACTTCACTTTAGATGATAGGATTTCATCCTTAAGATCATTAAGCTTAGCATTCCACTTCACTTTGGATGATATGATAAACTTAGCATCTTAGATGATATGATTTCATCCTTAAGATCATTAAGCTCAACATGCCAATCACAATCCTTTGAATAAGTTAATCCAAACCAAAGATGAAGCAAGAAAACCAAATACACACCATCCTTTATATAAGATTTGTTTCCTTGTGCAACTTTATAAATTTAGATTTTATATAAGCTTTGTTTCCTCTACAAAACTTATGTCTAAGATAAAATATAAATGTCTATATAATTTTATAATATTTACAATCTACCATTATTCAATATTACCTAAAATGAGTAATTTATATAAACAACCTCTCCAATTTAAAAATAATTCTAAAATAAAATAAAGAAATTTTTAGTGACCTTATCAAACTCAGATTTTTACATTTATGAAATACAAACCTAAAACATACATTGATAATATACGAATATAAAACATAAATTTTCATAAAAATAATTTAATCTTATTTAAATGATTAACCACATTTACTTCTATCTAAATCTTTACCTCACAAACCTTGATAACCATTTACTTCTATTTAAATCGTTACCTGACAACCCTTGCTTTGCATTACTTTCTTAAAACCTTGATAACCATTTACTTCTATTTAAATCGTTACCGGACAATCCTTGCCTTGGATTACTTTTTTAAATATGGAGATGAATGGGGACAATCCTTGCCTTGGATTACTTTTTTAAATATGGACATGAATGGACTAGATAGCCAAAGATACTTCTCATGCTATCAGGCACTTGATTATATAAATATTTTTAGAGTTAGAATGCACCATTTAAAAGTTATTTAATGAATTTTTTTTAGATTAAAAACTTTATTCTATTTATCACAAGTGTATAATATATAATTTAAAAAACTAATAAATATCTAAAAATTAATAAAAAAAACATATTGTAATTTAAAATATTTTATAATTTTCAATTTAATTCAAAAGTAAATATAAATTCAATTCTAAATATAATTCAAAATTAAATATAAAATAAAACTGTTTTCAATATTATCCAAAATTAAATATAAATGAATTCTTAAATATATTATATATTAATTTATGAAAAAAATAGAAATTATTATTTTATAATATATATGAATTAGAATAGTATTTATATTTATAGTTAATTATACAAGTGAATGATAGAAATTGATATATGTTTTTATTGAAACTATCATTTTATAATATTTATAAATTGAAATATTGTTTGTATTTATAGTGAAATATAAAATATAAAAATGAAATATATATATATATATATATATGATCAAATATATAAGTGAATGTTGAAAATTGATATATTCTTGACTTAGTGCAATAAAATTTGTAAATTGAATTAATATGAGTGGTTCATATGACATAATATTTGTTAAGGTTTTGTAAATGGGGTAGGAAGTTGAGTGGGTTTGATTGTGGAAAAAACAATAGTTAAGGTCTCTTGAGCTAGAGAAGTGAGGTGGGTGAAGGAGTGAAGGGAGATCTAATTGAATAGTTCATATTTGCAATTCAGGAACTATTAAATAAGTTACTTGTTTTTTCTACATGCATTATCTTTTTCTCAGTTAGAGTTGCATTCAACATGCTCAGAATAGTAAAAAACATGTCAATAACAATTCTTTGAATAAGTTAACCCAAACCAAAGATGAAACAAGAAAACCAAATAGACCCCATCCTTTATATAAACTTTATTTCCTCTACTTGTATTTCTGTGCAAACTTTTTATAAATTTGGATTTTATATAAGCTTTGTTTCCTCTACAAAACTTGTGTCTAAAATAAATATAAATGTCCATATAA
The DNA here is from genome assembly GCA_031772625.1 of Pinus tabuliformis. Lineage (NCBI taxonomy): Eukaryota > Viridiplantae > Streptophyta > Pinopsida > Pinales > Pinaceae > Pinus > Pinus tabuliformis. The sequence continues at coordinate 311,890,131 of CM062808.1, read as the reverse complement.
TTTTATAATATTTACAATCTACCATTATTCAATAAGCAATTTATATAAACAACCTTTCCAATTTAAAAATAATTCTAAAATAAAATAAAGAAATTTTTAGTTACCTTGATCAAACTCAGTTTTTTATATTTGTGAAATACAAACATGAAACATATGTTGATGACATACAAATATAAAACATAGATTAATGACATAGAATATAGATAAAGTTTCATATAGATAATTTACTCGTATTTAGATGGTTAGCCACATTTACTTCTATTTAAATCGTTACCCACCAATCCTTGCTTGGATTACTTTTTTAAATATAGAGATGAATGGATAATACATAGATAGCCAACGATATTCAAGCTTCTCATGCTATTAGGGAAGGGACTTGAATATAGAAATATTCTTGCAATATTTTTAGAGTGAAAATGCAACATTTAAAAGTTATTCAATGATTTCCTTTAATGGCAAAATCTCTTTTTTACTTACGACAACAAGTGTATAATATATAATTTCAAAAATAATAATTATCTAAAAATTAATTAAAAGAACATATTGTAATTTAAAATATTCTATAATTTTCAATTTAATTTAAAAGTAAATACAAATTCAATTCATATATATAATTTAAAATTAAATATAAAATAAAATTATTTTCAATGTTATTTAATATTAAATATAAATGAATTCTCAAATATAATATAATATATTATAATATAGATAGGTTAATCTATGAAGAAATTATAAATTATTATTTTATAATATTTATGGATTAGAATAGTATTTATATTTATAGTTAATTATACAAGTGAATGATGGAAATTGATGGAGGCAGTGGGATTAATGATTATAATTTTTTTATTTTTTAGGACGAAAGGGGGTCTGCAACTTGAACGAGGTTTGAAGTTGGCGCTAGGGTTTTGCATTAGGGTTCCATGGCAGGACGCGCAGGGGGGAGCACTGCTCCCTCCTACAGTCAGGCAGTCAAAGAGGGAGGCAAGGAAGCAAGAGGGAAGCATTTCAAAAAACCGTTAGAAAAGATTTCAGAAGAAAGAGGCAAGGAGACAGTTGGAAGAAACGAATCCCAAGATCGGGAAGGGAATCAACAGGAAACCATTAAATAAAAGGAGAAGGGAGTCGGCAACAAAAAAAAGACTTCCACGAAATCTACGAGAGACTGTAAACCCAAATCGAGCATCATTCCACGGTCATATACAGCGATTCAAGCACATAGGGACCATATGAAAGAACATGCGATCATTTGCAAGTTCATGGGGTTATGGCCAACAGAGAGGGCATTACATATCTAGATTAGGAGTCATTGGAAGCCAAAGGGAGAAATACATTTACATCTGGGTTCTAAGGGCTTCTTCACGGTGGTGTTCGCGAGCCTAGAGGACAAAGACAGAGTGTTTGAAGGGGGGCCTTATTTCTATGCTGTGGCAGGACTCTACATGTGGCCATGGATGATGAATTTTGTCCTAGAACGTGAAACATTTACATCTGTACCGGTTTGGATTATACTATACTCATTACCTCTAGATTACTGGCAACAAGAATCTTTGAAAACCATAGGCAACAAGCTAGGGCATTTTCTGAAGATATCAGAGGCAACTCTTAAAGGTAAATATACCTCCTTCGCCCGAATATGTGTGGAAATGGATTTATCTGGAGCCCTCCCAGAAGAAATAATTTTGAAGTATATGATGAAGAATGGGTGCAAATGGTGGATTGTGAGCACATACTATTCAGGTGCTGCAAATGTCATGAACACGACCATTTATTCAGAGACTACCCAACAAACAATATGGAAGGAAATGGGAAAACCTCCTTGGACAGAGATCACGAGGGTTTCACCAAGGTGGGGGGCAAAGGGAAAGCGGGTAAACGACCACACAAGAAGATTAGTGAAGATAGATACACAAAACACAATAGTTTCAAAATCCTAGAGGAAGCAAAGGAGAACGTGGAGATAGTCCAGGACAGGGAGAACGCACTTAAGGAGCAGGACATGGAAGCTGAAATGGAGGATATCATAGTAAACAACCAGCAAAAGGAGGAGCTACAAAACTGCATGGAGATCAGTAAGGACCATGAGATGACTCCAAGTGAGGCAGGAATGGAGGACCGTGAACTACAGGAGATTCTAGATAGGGAGAATCTAGATCTAGAACTATTTCTGGAACAAGGAAAGAACAAAGGAGTCGACTCCTTGCCAAAAGAAGATTATGATCGAGTTCAACAACTCTTTCTATGGAGGGCACAATCAAAGGAAACTGGGGTTAAAAGAAACCATGAAATTCAGGAGCCATGTGGGGTCAAAATGATGGAGAACTCACAGGCACAATCTCCAAAGAACTTAGAAAGGAAAAGAGGAAGGAAAAGACATAATGAACTGCTAAACGAATGTGGAAAACTATTGATTAACTCGGGTAAGATGAAATATCTTACCAGCTATTCCTTTACTAACCTTTCTTAACGAAGCTCACAACTTGGAATATTAGAGGTATAGGTAGTAGAAGGAAACAAAGGAATCTAAGTGACAGAATAAAAGAAGAAAAACCAGACATGGTCTTTATTTAGGAAACCAAATGTTTGATGGATAAAATAAGAGATATTCATAACAAATGGTTAATCAAGTATGAGTATTTAGAGGTTAAGGCAAATAACTCGGCAGGTGGGATTCTTATGCTGTGGGATCCACAAAAATTTGGAATCCTGGATGCTAAAGCATCCATGAACTATCTATCTTTGGTGTGTAGTCCTGTAGGTGATAAGGAGACATACATGATAACAAATGTTTATGGACCTCAAAAGCAAGTAGATAAACTCAAGCTTCTTACCTCCCTAGAAGGTCTAAGAGCACGACATCCCAATATGCCTTGGATAGTTGCAGGTGATTTCAATATGATAAGATCTCTTTCGGAAAAAAAAAAAGGAGGCTCTAGATGGCTAGGCAAAGACTCTAAAGCCTTCCAAGATTTCATTATGAACATGGGACTAGTGGACATTGAAACAATAAATGGAACCTTCACTTGGAACAATAAAAGGGGAGGGGCTTCTCAAGTGGCTTCAAAACTTGATAGATTTATTGTTTCTGAGGATCTCCTCCTTTCAGGACCAACCATCACAGCTTCCATTCTGCCCTTTGGAGGTTCAGATCATTGGCCAGTTCAACTAGGAGCTGCCTTTATGGGCACTCCAAGAAACATGCCCTTCAGATTCGAAAATGCCTAGCTCTCACACCCCAATTTCACCAATAACATTGACAAATGGTAGAAAGAGGATCTAAATATTATGGGTGCTAAAATGTACATGCTCTAGTAGAGACTGAAACATATTAAATCCAAACTTAAATATTGGAACAAAAAGGAATTTGGTGATATCCTCAAGGCCAGAATAGAAACTGAGCAGAAACTCTAGGAAATCAATCGGATAAATATCACAGAGGGCTTCAATAAAGAAAGGTAAAAACTAACTAACTCTTTGCAGGAAGAATGGGAGGATCGATGCTTACAAGAGGAAATTTTATGGAGACAGAAATCTAGGATTCAATGGATCAAAGAGGGAGAAATAAATACAAAGTTCTTCCACAAATCCACTATGGCCCACAGGGCACATAATAGAATCACAAAGATTAAGGATTCTCAGGGTGTTGAGCTTGTCTCTCACAAGGACATGGAATCGAGTCTAGTACAACACTTCTTCAATATTGTAAAGGAGCCAATGGAGGATAGATCTAGGTTCATTGATCAGTACACCAAGTATATTCTCAAGTTGGTCACCAGAGAGGACAACCACAATCTCAACAGGCCAGTCTCAGAAGAGGAGGTCAATGAGGTGATTAAGGAAATCCAAAGTGGAAAAGCACCAGACTTTGATGGTTTCAATGTAGAATTCTTCAAATCTTGCTGGGGAACAGTCAAACAAGACATCCTCGAGGTTGTGGAAGACTCGAGAAAATCCAAAAATGTTCTGAAAGCACTGAATGCTTCCTTCATAGCTTTAATCCCCAAAAAGGAAAATGCTATGACTCTGGATGGATTTCGACCCATAGCCGTATGTAATGTGGTTTATAAAATCATTTCCAAAGTGATAGCCAATAGACTCAAGCCCCTGCTACCTTCCCTCAACTTGTAAGAGAAAATAGGCTATGTGGAAGGAAGACAAATTCTCAACACCATCATCCAAGCACATGAGGTGGTACACTCTCTCTGGTCTGAATTGGATCCTCAAACACTCCTACAGTTTCCTGAACTCCGTAAAACTCATACAAAAGTTTCAAAGTGCTATGGATGTCGAGCTTATCAGAAATAACTTCTAAACAATGGCAATTTGTGGTTAGCACGGAGCAACGAGGACCCTCATTCAAGGCGCACATACCGTTGGCCCATGGTAACTGCATGCTGGCACAAATTGGCAAATGGGAAGTCAGATCCAAAAACGGAGGCAGTTTCTAATATGCGATTAGTGCTAAGCACTAATTGTGTATCACAGGGCATCCCCCTCAGAGAAGGAAAGCCTTGAGTGTTCGGTCATGAGGAAAAGCATAAAACCGTGTGGAAATCACTGATTCCGTCAGAAGGTGGGCCCCACGATAAAATCGGTAGGATATCAGAATGACATCAAGTGGTAAGTAGGTTTGACCAAGTCCCACCTGATTCCATACAATGGGTGACACGCGTCTAGTGGATGAGAGAGAAAACTGCTCTCATCATGCGAGTAAAGATCATGCTACTTACCCGCGTGATATGGGCGGAGACTGTAGGATCTGGAGGCCCCAAATCAATGGCAGAGAAGTAATCTGATAGGTGACAGGATTCGACAGGGAAATAGGCTGAAGCGGATAAGATTTGAGATCCAACATGACTGATAGTTGGCAGAGGAATTAGTTTCATGGGCAATCTTGAAGCAACAGAAGTAACGCCTGTTCAAAGAGGACTGACACCCAGTTCATGAGGAAACAATTGGCCACCTCTCTATGAAGTGTCACAATGATGATGACGCAAAGCAGGGGAATTTCAACGAACAGAGGTAGGAGATCCAGAGAACCAGGAAGCAGAAATGAACAGTCAGGGAGAAGATTGGCTTTAAGCCATGAACAGACAGAGAAATTAGGGAAAAGCAAAAAAAGAGAGCAAAGAGAGAGAGGAGCAAGAATTGCAGAGAACAGAGAAGCCGAGCTGACCTGCAGAGTAAAGGTAGCATCGAGCATATAGAGACACAGAGAGTCCGAGAGTCTGTGAACTCTAGAGAAGGCTTGAGAGGTTCAAGCAACTCCTCTGTGTACACCTGTCAGGTATTGAGTACCAAATTAGACTCATACCACTGAGACCAGTTGAGGTTGAGTTTCAGTAAGGGGAGTCTGTGTACTCTAGAGACTTGGAGGATCCAAGTACAACCCTACTGATCCTTATCTATTAAGTGAGACTCAATTTGAGCTCAATGTTGTAAAACTCTGCTTTTTAAGACATAATAGAAAGGCCACCACTGAAGGCTAGACCAGGAGACGTAGCCCAGGAGGATTGGATGAACTCCTTATTAAATTTGTTGTGTTTATGTGTTTTCTTACTGTGTTCTCTTACTATTCCAATGTCTGTGTATTTCACAATCTTATCGATCTGTTGCATAAAATAACATAGACACCCCCTAGCACATAAGTCTATAATACCTTCATTAATTAACTGAGATAATTCATGAGTGATTTCAGATCATGTGGTATTAGAGCTTCTAGGTTGTTTAAGGTTAGACAAGCTTGTGCTAGATTTTGTTGTTGAATTCGAACTAGATCAAAGCTTAAATTAGGAGAAGGAGAGTTGGTCAAAACTAACCTGGAAATTGGAAGAGTCTGTCCTAAGAAGAAAATGTTAGAAGAAAGTCCCTTGGGACCAGACCCCCAATTCATAGATAGTTTCCTAGCCATGAGGTCCATGGTAGAGGAAATGTATAGGGAGTTTAAGAAAGGTAAAGATGAAGATTCATCACACTCCAAAGAAAAAGGAGAAGAAGAATCTCTCCTCCATGACCACTCAAAAGGCAAATGGAAAGAAGAAAACTTTCTCACACCTCGTAATAGCCCTGAACATAAAAAGAAGACATGTTTGATTAAATTAGATGTTAAATTTGATTTGCCAATAAATTATGGAGAGATGAATTCAAAGAAGCTGGATAATTGGATCAGACAAATTGATGTCTATTACAGAGTGCAAAGTATCGACTCAGACAAGAGTAAGATTCAGCTGGCCAGCCTATGCCTCGGAGGAACTACCTTGGTATGGTGGGAAGGCAGGACACAAGCTAACATGAAGAAACATGGGAAGATTCTTTCTGTCTGGAGTGAATTTGTTTTTGTGATCAAAAGTAGTTCTATCCACTAGCTTACATGCAGCAAGCCATGATGAGCTGGCAAACTCTTCACCAATTGAAAGGGAAAAGTGTACAAGGTTACACCCAAGAATTTAGGAAGAGAGCTTTGATTCTAGGAATTTCATTAGACTCACCTGAGACTCTGTTGAAGTACATAGGTGGTCTACACAGCTACATGAGGAACACTATCCACATGTTTAATCCCACTAGTATAGATGAGGTATCTGTTCAAGCTACGTATCTAGAAGCTAGAGGAAAGAATGGGAAACTAGAAGTTGGTGGATCATCTAAGCCCATTGCAAGCAAGAATAAGGAGAAAAGAAAACATAAATGGAAAGAGAGGAAGGCCAACACTGCACAGAAAAGCAAGTCTTCCTGCACTCACTGTAAGAAGGATGGGCATGATGATGAGCACTGTTGGATTCTGCATTCGGAGCTAAGACCTAAGAAGTTCGAGGGAAACAAGAAGAAGAATGTTGTAGCTATTCAAAAATATTTGGGGTCGGACTCAGGTGATGAAACAACCATTGCAGCCACAGGTATAAAAGGTTGTCCACTTTAGAGAATGCAGAAATCAAGAAGCAGGTGCAGGAGTTGCTCGAGAAGGGGTTCATCAGACCTAGCACATCACCGTGTGGGTCTCCAATAATTTTGGTGAGAAATAAAGATGGATCGTGGAGAATGTGCATTGATCACCGAGCACTGAATAAGATAACGATCAAAAATCGTTATCCCCTTCCTCGCATAGATGATCTATTAGATCAATTGAAAGAAGGTGTTTATTTTTCCAAGTTAGACTTGCATAGTGGATATCATCAGGTCAGAGTTGCAGAATAAGATGTATGGAAGACTGCTTTCAAAACAAAGCAGGGATTGTATGAGTGGTTGGTTATGCCTTTTGGCTTAACTAATGCTCCTGCTACTTTCATGAGAATAATGAATGATGTACTCAGACCTTTTCTTGATGATTTTGTTATGGTATATTTGGATGACATTCTTTTATTTAGCAAAACATGGGAAGAACATTTAAAGCATGTTAAGCAGACACTAGATGTTTTGAAAAGAGAAAAAATTTATGTTAAACTCTCAAAATGCGAATTTGGCAAAACATCTTTGAATTATTTGGGACATATAGTAGGGGGTGGTGAATTGAAGATAGATCCCTCTAAGGTGGCAGTCATTGTAAACTGGCCTAAACCCAAAGCTGCTACAAAAGTTAGAAGCTTCTTAGGAGCACAATATTAGAGAAAGTTCATTTCTAACTTTTCCTTAATTGCAGATGCCTTACATGCTTTAACAGGATTGAACAAGGTGTTTCAGTGGGGAGGTAAATAGCAAAAATCCTTCAACACCTTGAAAGAAAATATTAGTATAGCACCAGTACTAGCACTGCCTGATCTTCAAAGACCATTTGAGATCCAAACAGATGCCAGTGACTATGCCATGGGATCAGTGTTGATACAACACGGTAAACCCATATGTTATCATTCTAAGACATTTAATTCTGCAGTAATTGACTATCCCACATATGATGAAGAATTGTATGCATTAGTATAGAGTGTGAAAAAGTGGAAACATTACTTAATGGGAAAAGAGACAGTTATACATACTGATCATCAACCACTTCAATATCTACACTCCCAAACTAAGTTGCAGCAATTAAGACACTATAGATGGATGGGTTTTCTACAACAGTTTCATTTGGTCTTCAAATATAAGAAGGGAATACACAATAAAGTTGCAGATATGTTATCTAGACCAATCATAAATGCATCTACTATACTTAAGCATAATTTGGTACTTCATGAGAGCTACATTGAACAATATTCTCAAGATATAGATTTTAAAGATGTATATGCAACTTTAAGTCAAAGCAAACGAATAGAAGAATTGGATTATCACATTAAGGACCAACTCTTGTATCATTATGGGAAGCTATGCATTCCACAAACTGAAAGAGTAAAGATAATTCGAGAAGCACACACTTCTCTAATATTAGGTCACTTTGGGGTAAGTAAAACGGTTGCACAACTGCAAAGATTTTGTTATTGGCCAAAAATGAATGATACAGTTTCTAGATATGTAACAGGGTGTACCATGTGTGCTAAAAGCAAGCCTAGCAATAGAAAACTAGGATTGTACACTCCACTGCCAGTTCTTTCTCATCCTTGGGAAAGTGTTTCCATGGAATTTGTTGGAGGACTACCTAAATCTAGGAAAGTTCATGACTATTTATATGTTGTTGTGGATAGGTTCAGCAAAATGTATTTTGATACCTTGTAATAAACATATTACAGCTGAACAAACTACAAAGTTGTTCTTTCAGCATGTATGGGTTCATTTTGGATTACCTACTTCCATTGTATCCCATCGAGACACTCAATTTGTTGGGAAGTTTTGGTCGAGTCCGTGGGAACTGATGGACACCAAACTGAAGAAAAGCCCAGCCTTTCATCCACAAATAGATGGCTAGACAGAACTAGTCAACAGGACAGTGATCCAGTTGCTCAAAGGCTATTGCAGCAAGCATCCCAAACTTTGGTATGAACATTTGTGTTATGTGTAGCATGCTTACAACCAAGCAAAACATTCTTCTACATAGATATCTCCTTTTGAGACCTGTTTTGGTTCCACACCAGGGTCTCCCTTGGATTTTGTCTTTGGTAAAGACATAGCAGTTGATGGACATAGTGCTGTGGGCAAGGAAACCAAGTTCATTGAACAAATCTAAGAGATTCACCAGGTAGTATAGGAACAGTTGGAAAAGAGTGAAGCCAAATACAAGGCAGGGCATGACAAGCATCGGATGGAGCATAGTTTTCAAGTTGGTGATCAAGTCTGGCTGTATATTAGCAAAGACATAATGCAAGGTGAAGGTAAAAAGCTAAAGCCATTAAGGTATGGACCTTTCAAGATACCTAAGAAGATTGGTGAGAATTCTTTTCGCCTTGATTTACCAGCTTACATGCACATTTACTCAGTCGTTAATGCAGACAGCTTGAGACTATTTGAACCTTCATTAATTGAATATCCCAAAGAGCAGAGTCAATTGCCTTCTATTGATGATCTGTTACCTGAATATCTCCATGAATTGCAGGAAGACACAGTTCTGGACAGGAAGGTGAGGACGATGTGTAGGGGAGATGTTGAGTACCTTAGGATTGGACTCAAGGGGTCAAAGCCAAGCAATGCAAAATGGATGGAGATTGGACAAGTGAGACATCTATACCCTTACTTAGTCAATGCTTGAAAACCAACTTTTGGTGGTCCAAAATCTTTTTCAGTGGGAAGCTCGTGATCCGAATTGGATCCTCAAACACTCTTACAGTTTCCTGAACTTTGTAAAACTCATACAAAAGTTTCAAAGTGCTATGGATCTCAAGCTTATTAGAAATAACCTCTAAACAATGGCAATTTGTGGTCAGCGCGGAGCAATGAGGACCCTCAGTCAAAGCGCGCAGATCGTTGGCCCATGGTAACCATGTGTTGGTGCAAATTGGCGAATGGGGAGTCAGATCCAAAAATGGAAGCAATTTCTGATATGCGATTAGCACTAAGCACGTCCCCCTCAAAGAAGGAAAGCCCTGAGCACTCGATCACGAGGAAAAGCATAAAACCGTGCGGAAATCACCGATTCTGTCAGAAGGTGGGCCCTGCACTAAAACCAATAGGATATCGGAAGGACCTCAAGCAGTAAGTGGGTTCGACCGAGTCCCACTCGATTTTATACAACGGGTGACACGTGTCTAGCGGATGAGAGAGAAAATCGCTCTCATTGCGTGGGTGAAGATCATGCTACTTACCCGTGCGATATGGATGGAGACCGAAGCATCTAGAGGCCCCAGATCAACGGCGGAGAAGCAATCCGATGTATTACTGGATTCAACAGGGAAATAGGCTGAGGTGGATAAGATTTGAGATCCGACATGACCGATGAGTTGGCAAAGGAATCAGTTTCACAGGAAATCTTGGAGCAACAGAAATAATGACCGTTAAAAGAGGACTGCCACTCAGTTCATGAGGAAACAGGTGGCCACCTCTCTGTGAAGCTTTACAGTGATGATGACGCAGAGCAGGGGAATTCCAGCGAACAGAGGTAGGAGATTCAGAGAGTCGGGAAGCAGAAACAAACAGTTAGGGAGCAGATTGGCTTTAAGCCATGAACATACAGAGAAAGCAGGGAAAATCATAAAAAGAGAGCAAAGAGAGAGAGGAGAAAGAATTGCAGAGAACATAGAAGCCGAACTGACCTACAGAGCAAAGGCAGCATCGAGCAGAAAGAGACACAGAGAGTCCAAGAGTCTGTGAACCCCAGAGAAGGCTTGAGAGGTTCAAGCAACTCCTCTGTGTACACCTATTAGGTATTGCGTACCAAATTGGATTCATACCACTGAGACCAGTTGAGGTCGAGTTTTGGTAAGGGGAGTCTGTGTACTCTAGAGACTTGGGGGATCCAAGTATAGCCTTGCTGATCATTATCTGTTAAGTGAGTCTCAATTTGAGCTCACTGTTGTAAAACTCTGCTTTTTAAGACACAATAAAAAGGCCATCACTGAAGGCTGGACTAGGAGATGTAGCCCAGGAGGATTGGGTGAACTCCTTATTAAATTTGTTGTGTTTATGTGTCTGCTTACTGTGTTCTCTTACTGTTCCAGTGTCTATGTATTTCGCAATCTTATTGATCTGTTGCATAAAATAACATAGACACCCCCTAGCACATAAGTCGGTAATACCTTCATTAATTAATTGAGATCATTCATGAGTGATTTCAGATCACTCTCAAATGCAACAAGCAACCAGGTATGATCATTCAGTTGGACCTTACGAAAGCCTATGAAAAACTCAGCTGGTCTTATATCAGAGCTATTCTAAAAGCATATGGCTTTGACCAAAACTAGATAAGATGGGTTATGGCACTAGTTACCATGACCAGTTTTTCCATTTTGCTTAATACAGCTCCTTCAAGTACATTCACACCTTCCAGAGGGCTCAGACAAGGTGATCCGCTCTCACCTTTCCTCTTCATCCTCATGATGGAAGGGTTGGGTAAGGCAATCAAAATGGAAAATGTTGAAGGTCAAATTCAGGGTATCAAGCTCACCCTGGATGGAGACACTAACACTCATCAACAATTTGTGGATGATACTATGTTGCAGGGCATACCCACAGTTAGGGAAGCATGAGCAATCAAAAATATCCTAAACAACTTTGCTATGGTAGCAGGTACAAAGGTAAGCCTCAACAAGTCCAAAGTTTTTTTCTTTAATATTAATATTGCTATACAGAGAAACATTACCAGGATTCTTGGTTTTCAAAGGGAATAGTTACCTTCCAAATATCTTGGCATTCCTCTTACTGAAAAACCTCTCAACAAGAAAATATGGGAACCAATTTTAAATAAACTTCAGGACAAGATCAGGAAATGGACATGCAGATCATTAAACTTAGCAGGGCGACTTGTGCTCACACAGGTGGTCTTGCAGGCCATTCCCATTTTCATGTTTGCAACTATCCCTTCTCCTCAAGGTATCAAGTAGTAGATAAGGAGCATTCAAAGGGACTTTCTATGGGGCAGAGGGGAAGAGGAAAAAAAGTGGGCTTTAGTTGCCTGGGATAAGCTCTACAAGCCCAAAAGCCATGGTGGCTTGGGGCTGCATGATCCGGAAACTCTCAGCAAAGTTTCAGGAGCTAAGCTTTGGTGGTGATGGATCAAGGAGCCGAATGCCCCCTGGGCCAAGCTTTGGAAACAAAAGTATGCCAAGCACTGGCAGGAGAAGGATCATATTAGAATATCAGGGAAAATCAGGGGCTCACACATTTGGAACCTTGCCTGGGAGAACACAAGCATTGTTCAGCAATACTGTTTTTGGGAAGTCCGAGCAGGGGACCGTGATTGATTTTTGGAGGACAGCTGGCAACAGGAACCCATCCTGTATAGGAATGACCTGGAAACCCTCAAGAGAGACAAAGATAGCAAAGGTTTGTAATTGGTAAAAGATTTCTGGCACCAGGGAAGGAATAATGGAACATGGAGGAAATGGAAGGATCTAAGTTACAGTGATGAGAGTCCTTTGAAGGCCAAGGCAGATTCTCTTATCCAGGACTTAGAACATAGACAGATTCTGGTTTTCTCCTCATCTGACCAATTAAGATGGGGGAAGAATAATGAAGGTAGCTTTAACCTCAAAGAGGCAAAACAGGAAGTCACAGGTTTTAACTTTATGAAAACTAATCAAGTCTAGAAGGAGCTTTTGCAAACTCCTCACTGGATGAAAATAAAGTTATTCATCTGGCTAGTGCATCAAAGGAAGATCCTAACTTAGGAAAACCTCCTAAAGAAAGGCTTCATTGGCCCTTCCAAATGTCACCTTTGTGGCTCACATGAGGAAACAATTGAACACCTTCTCAACCTCTACCCTTTTTCTGCTAAGGTGTGGAACTAGGTGGCCTCAATCTTTAGACAAACCATCAGGGACAATCTTAGCATATCCAACACTTTGAAAAACTGGAGGGATAACTTCTCAGGAAATGAGATCATTAACAAAGCCTTGATGCTGGTACCAGGATTTATCATTTGGAATGTTTAGAAAGAGCGCAATAGGTGGATCTTCAAAGATAAAGCTAGCGAGCCCCAGCACATAATCGATCAAATTCTAAAATAGCTTAAAGACACAGTAAAAAGCCTATTGATATCACTTCCTAAGGATCCTCCTCTGCATCAAGAGGAGAATATTATTCTTAATTTGGGAGTCTAGTCCATTAGTCCTCAAGGAATAATAAAGGGAGGGAGCAAAATAAATATAGGGGCTAGTAGTTGGATGCCCCCTCCACAGGGCTTCTTCAAGGTAAGCATTGATGGAGGTTCTAAGGGAAATCCAGGGGTAGTTGGCTTTGGGGCTGCCATATGAGATCATCAGGGGCAAACAAAATACATCTCCCATGGCCACTTGGGGAAGGGTACACATAACATGGCTGAACTCCTAGCATTAGAGCAATGCTTGGAGATCCTAAAGGAGGCAAATCTACAGAATTTTATCATTGAAGCGGATTCGAAATTGATCATCAAAGTAGCCAAGAAAAAACACAATGGAACTTCACTAGATAAAGTGTCGAAGCATTGGAAGCTACTGTAGGTTTTTTACCATATCCACTCTCACCTACAAACCCTTAAAATGATAAGATTTGTTCATGCGAAAAGGAAAGCAAATATGTTAGCAAATCAGTTGGCCAACGAAGGAGTGACTAATAGGCAAAGGGATTCTCAACATGCTTGGGAGTCGTTACCTACCAGAAAATTGTGAGAGGATTGTTTCTATCTGGCAACCAAAGATATGGAAATATGGAGGAACAGAACTGATCGATGGGATTCAACAGATAGGTGAGAGGATGGGGTCACCTAAATCAGCTACACTTTTTTTGGTTTTGACTACTCTCCAAAACTCTGACCACTCTCGGTTGAATGAGGAAGGTAATAATTCGGGCAGCTCCATAGATCTAGTTGCCTGTTTGCATTGGGCACAATGGGTTTTTTATGGAGAACCTAGGTAGAAGGTTTAGAATTGTCCGCAGGAAGGATCGGAAAATCATTGCTTGGTGGCAAAGCGTTTTTGTTTTTCCGCGAAACTTAGGATACAAAACAACAAATGGTATATCGGATGAGATAAGAATGGTTTCTGGTTTTTCGTCTTGTGCCTCTAATTCCACTCATTGTGTGACACGTTGTGGCGAGAGGTGAGAGAAAACCACCCTCATCGGATGGTTAACCCCTGCGCATCTCATTTGCCCGATATCCACAATGGCCATTGGATCGGTTTTTAGTAATCAATAGCGAGGATTGGTTCGTGCTTGTTGCTCGAGAGATTCGGATCCAAAATTGCTTAGTGAACTCAACCTTTAGCGGTCGTCGGGTCCGATTGTTGGTTGTAGAGTGGTCCACTGTGGATCCCTTTGTGGACCCTCGATGGGAGGCTTGTAGGCTTTTTGTGGGCCTTGGTCCTTGGATTCCAAGGTTTCTTTGAGCTGCCATTGGGTTTCTGCCGGCCCTGTTGACCAAGACTCTTTCTCAGGGTGGGTGCGATTTCTTGTAAATTATGTAATTTTTCTAGATTAATAGAAGGTTCTTCTCTTACTTATAAAAAAAAAGAATTATGGAAATTGATATATGTTTTATTGAAACTATCATTTTATAATATTTATAAATTGTAATATTGTTTGTATTCATAATGAAATATAAAATATAAAAGTGAATTAATTATGTATATTTATGATCAAATATATAAGTGAATGTTGAAATTTAATATGTTTTTAATTTAGTTTAATAAAAATGGTAGATTGAATTAATATGAGTGGTTTATATGGCATAATATTTGTTAAGGTTTTGTAAATGGGGTAGGAGGTTGAGTGGGTTTGATTGTGGGAAAAAACAATAGTTAAGGTCTCTTGAGCTAGAGGAGTCTAAGTCTAGGAGGTGGGTGAAGGAGTGAAGTGAGATCTAATTGAATAGTTCATATTTTCAATTCTAGAACTATTAAATAAGTTATTTGTTTTTGCTACATGTATTATCTTTCTTCTTCTTCTTCTTCTTTTTCACAGTTAGAGTTGCATTCAACATGCTCAAAATAGTAAAAATCCTGTCAATCACAATCCTTTGAATAAGTTAATCCAAACCAAAGATGAAGCAAGAAAACCAAATAGACACCATCCTTTATATAAGCTTTATATCCTCTACTTGTATTTCTGTGCAATTTTTTTATAAAGTTGGATTTTATATAAGCTTTGTTTCCTCTACAAAACTTGTGTCTAAAATAAAATATAAATGTCCATATAATTTTATAATATTTACAATTTACCATTATTCAATATTATATAAAATGAACAATTTATATAAACAACTTCTCCAATTTAAAAATAATTCTAAAATAAAATAAAGAAATTTTAAGTTACCTTGATGAATGGACACTCCGGATAATACATAGATAGCCAGCGATATTCAAGCTTCTCATGCTATCACCGATTTGATTATAGAAATATTCTTGCAATATTTTGAGAGTAAATCATTTTGTTATGGTAAATTGTGGAATTAATTATAGAATATTTGTAATTCTAGAACTATATTATAGAAATATTTTTGCAACATTTTTATAGTAAATAACTTTATTATGGCAAATTGTATAAGATTTACAAATCTGGAACTATTAAATAAGTAATTTGTTCTTACTACATATATTAGCTTTTTTTTTTCCATTTTTTTAGTTAGAGTTGCATTCAACATGTTACATTCAACGTGCTCGGAATAGTAAAAGCACATGTCAATCACAATCCTTTGAATAAGTTAATCCAAGTTAATTTCCTGTTATTATACCAGTGGTACAAGGCAACGGTCATATATAGTTTATGAGAACAAACCCACAAGAGGGAAAACTACTGCGAGAGAAACCTCGGAAGGACAGTGTGACACAACTTGCATAATTTGAATAACTTCATTTGGCTTTGGCTACAGGTTTATGTGAATTGGGTGTTAAGGTTCGTGTGAATTGGGTATTAACTAGGCTACAGGTTTGTGTGAATTGGGTATTAACTAGCAAGTGGTGCGGCTTGGGTCTATCAAATAAAGTTCCACAGAAAAACAAATGTCGACACCTAGGGCCACCATGAGGATAACAAATTTTGATTCCCAGTATATATTCTCCTCTATGTACTAAAAATACTGTGACCACTAAGATAATGCCACGAGAGACATTGAAATACAAAAAAGAATGATTTTTCTAAGCATTTTCCATTGCTCTTCCCCAATGAACTGGTATGCGTGAAAAACTTACAAGGATTAATTAGGTGGTTTTAGAGTTCTGATGCATAGAACCTGGAACCATTGTCGCAAAATCCTTTTCCCGACTGCCGCTTGAGAACATGGAGGTCCCTACTTGGGCAAAACTCCATGGCTAGACACGATAACTGAGTCTCGTCCAAATGCACCTACAAAATCGGCAGGAACATATGATCCAACGTTTCCAAAATCTCCCTCTTAGTCTCAACCCTAATCATCTTATTCCAGCCCGATAACCTTCTTTCCCATTTCCTTGATCACAAAATAGCAGTCTGTTCCCTTCAGCGTGACAAATAAACGTTGTCGATGTCCTGGTTGCCTAGCTTGTGGATCATCTGGATAATCAAGAGGCCCTTCAGCTCTAAGCCTCTGTTCCCAGCGAGCATCATTGTAGGCCTTGTGGGGGATTTCTCAACGACTGGGGCTGCTCGTCCCTCCTACGCAATTGTCACAGCTCGTGTTTCCACCGCTGCTTTAGTTGACGTCCACCAAAGAACTATGGAGATGTCACAAAATCAATCTGCTGGAGAATTGTGGAGATGTCACAAAATCAATGTGAGGGTATCAAGAAACAGTTCAAGAAACACTTGTTTCCATCGCTTCTCTAGTTGACGTTCGCTGAAGAACTGTGGAGATGTCACAAAATCAATCCGTTGGAGAACTGTGGAGATGTCACAAAATCAATCCTTTGGAGAATTATGGAGATGTCACAAAATCAATGTGAGGGTATCAAGAAACGGTTCAAGAAATAGTTCAGCAAAATGATTTAGTAGTTATTTGATTAGATGGAGTGAAACTTTTCAATGGTCTAACATTTTATCTAATGGTCTAGATTGGTACACAGTGGCAGCTAGGGAGTTCTTCCCAGAGGGAAATGCCTTACGACGTAATAATAATAATAATTACTAGCAATATTAACTATGTAACATTGGTTATGTTTATACTACCTATGTAACTAGTTTAAAGATACCAAATGTCTCTATATTTTGACATAAAAATTCCAATGTATTAACTATTTAATTTGTTTAATGATTTTTCTTTTTTAAATCTTAGCTCTTCAATTAAAATAAAAGAAAAAGAGGGAGAATAAAAGGATGATTCATGTAACAATGTAAGATAATCATCATATTTTGTGTCATTAACTATGTAATTGTATAACATCAATCATTAATTAGTCATGAGTGCCCTTGGATCCGAATAAGGCCGCTATGTAACCAACCACCAAGTCTAGTTGTGCATTGATCCAGGTGGATGTTGGTGGCCACCCACCTATCCCATTTGGACCCCCACAACTGTCTCTTTCAGTTTTTCAGTTTCCTTAATTATAGCACAGTTTACTATTTTTAGCAGTTTTTTGGATCCTAAACTTCCAGAGCCGTTTTGAGGCGCTAAACAATGTTTTTTGGGAAATCTATCGCGAGTGATTTTTTTGTTAAAAAATCATCTTTTCCGTCATAGTCCTCGAAGAGATCTTTCCAATGGGCTATCATGCACGCCAAATGGAGATAATACGACCAATTCGCGACCCCGGGAAGTTGGCTATCCAACTCACCCCAAAATGGGGCCCACAATTTGGCGTTTCATCTTCTAGGGTTAGGTTTTGGGATTTGAAGGGTTTTCCATTGTTTCTCAATAATAAATAGGCCTTCGAGCCTCATTGTAACACAGTTCAGAATAGTTCAGAGGCATGTAGCTACCACATCTCTTCTCAGAGATAAGCTACCATCACCCTAGCTGGTTTATTTCTATTTTCGGTTGTAAGCATATTTCAGTATTTTCCATTAATGAAATGAAGTATTATTTCTGTTGCATCTTTGTGTATATGGTTATCTCTGTATTTTTTTGCGTTCCTGTTTAAGTCTAGATCAGTGGTGTCAGAGCAGTTTGCTTTTTCTTTGTTTTTCTTTGCATGTCCCCAACGAGGTCAGGATATAAGGAGTTAGGGCTTGAACTGGTCGAACCTTTGCAAGACGAGCCTCACAAATCTCGATGACCTCCCATGGCGGATGAGAAGAAAGACGAGGGGGCAGGAGATCCTATCAAAATCTTGCTTGAAGAAGCCCTCAAGTGGCAAAGGAATGCGATGATGGATAGCTTTGCACAGATCCTTCAGTGGCTACCTAGAGGCGACACATTGGCTTCCAACAGCTACTCTGGAAACACCACACCGTTTAAGGTACAAGTTAATTTTGAAATCCCCATCTTCGAGGGTCAAATAGATGCAGATGCCGTAGATAAATGGTTAAATCTTCTAGATGGGTATTTTTCTGTTCATGAATTTTCAAGTCAGGAAAAGATTGTTTTTGCTCTTCTCAAAGCAGTCCCCCACGTCAAGGACTAGTGGGAAACCTACTGCGAGCAGAAGGATGAAAGTACAGGCTCACTATTTTCAGCCGCACCCACTTGGAATGACTTTCGGGATGCCATCAACGAGCAGTACTACCCTGTCAAAAGCTATGATGACAAATACATCAAATGGACCACACTGCGGCAGGCAGGAGACCAAGATGTGCCAGAGTTCACAAACATTTTCCATACCCTTCGCACACAGTTTGGTATCAAAGATTCTGAGCTACATCTGGTACTCAAATACCGTGGCTGCCTACACAGATACATCCAGGAAGAGATGGAGTTCTTGAACATCTCCTCACTCAGCACAACATACCAATACACTGTCAAAATCAAGCAAAAGTTCAAATAGAAGAAGCGAGACTTTGGATCTGCAAATCTGAAGCCCAAAGGACAAAGCCAAGGCGGGGTGACCCAAGACAACCAGTCGAAGCCACAAGAAAAGAAAAACACCACGAAGCCGAAGAAGGACACAGGAAAGTGGTGTGAGTTCCACAAGAGTCCCACTCATAACACAAGTGAGTGTCGGACCAAGCAGTCGCTGGTGGCCGAGTTGAAGGCTTCCGAATCAGATGCATGTTCCGACCTTGAGCCAGAACCTGACAAGGGGAATGGCAAAGGGAAGAAAATCATTGATGCGAAGCCCAGCGCCATTGTTGCCACCGCCAAGATCTAGAAAAATGAGCCCGAAGATCCAGAGGAGGGGGAACGTCTTTTCCACTCACAGATGTGGGTGAAGGGTTCGCCGTTGCAATTCATTGTCGATAGTGGTAACCAAAAGAACCTCATTTCAGTAGAGGTCATGAAGCGGTTGGGCCTACCAACTACACCACACCCACAACTGTACAGTATCGGGTGGCTTCATGAAGGACGAGATCTCAAAGTTCACTAGCAATGTCACCTTCCCTACAGCATCAAGCCCTTCACAGACGAGGTATTGTGTGATGTTACACCTCTGGATGTTTGTGATGTACTATTAGGCCAGCCATACTCGTGGAGGCGACATGCTTTGTATGAGTCAAGGCCTCGCGCTATCATTATTTCTTTGGATAATTCATTATACAGGATACCGGAGGTAGCCCCACCTACTGCCACCTCTTTGATCACTGTTAAGAAAGGAAGCAAGCTCATCTCACAGACTAGGAAATTTATTTTCTGTCTGGTTCACTCCCAAAGTAAGGGAAAGATCATTGCTACATCCATGACCCCCCCGAAGGGTTCCTCCACACATCAGCAACAACAGAGGGATACAGTCATGACAGAACATAGGAACAACTTCTCCTTACCCAGAGGGGTACCACACAAGTTTCAGGTGGGCGACAAAGTTTGGTTACATTTGCAGAGGGAGCGCCTTACTAGAACCCATCAGGAACACAGACCACTTCGACATGGTCCTTACACCAGTAACAAGGCTATGGGAAACAATGCTTTGAAGCACAACATTCCTCCATTCCTTCGCTTGCACTGAGTGTTCAATGTGGACCGTTGCCGACCATGCTCCCCACCATTTCTGGACACATCAGAGATTGCAGAACAACTCACCAGAGACCCAACTCAGCAGAAGCTTCCTCATCTCAGGGAGGAACTCAACGCAATGGGGACCATTGCTTCCTAAGGGGGGAGGAATGATCCAGGTGGATGTTGGTGGCCACCCACCTATCCCATTTTGACCCCCACAACTATCTCTTTCAGTTTCCTTAATTATAGCACAATTTACTATTTTTAGTAGTTTTTCGGGTCCTAAACTTCTGGAGCCGCTTTGAGGCCCTAAACGAAGTTTTTTGGGAAATCTAACGCCAATGATTTTTTTTGTTAAAAAATCATCTTTTCCGTCGTAGTCCTCAGAGATATCTTTCCAACGGGCTATCATGCGCGTCAAACGGAGATAATACGACCAATTCGCGACCCCGGGAAGTTGGTTGTCCAACTCACCCCAAAACGAGGCCCACAATTTGGCGTTTGATCTTCTAGGGTTAGGTTTTGGGATTTGAAGGGTTTTCCATTGTTTCTCAATAATAAATAGGCCTTTGAGTCTCATTGTAACACACTTCAGAACAGTTCAAAGGCATGTAGCCGCCACATCTCTTCTCAGAGATAAGCTACCATCACCCTAGCTGGTTTATTTCTATTTCCGATTGTAAGCATATTTCAGTATTTTCCATTAATGAAATGAAGTATTATTTCCGCTGCATCTTTGTGTATATGGTTATCTCTGTATTTTGTTGCGTTCCTGTTTAAGTCCGGATCATGCATTGATGAAGTGGGGCATGGAGAAACAACTGCTAAGTCAACTATGCAGGCGAGGAAGAAGGCAGAGGTGTATGAGTATTGGAAATTTAACTTGTTGGTTATTAGTTAGGGCCATGAAACCTCCTAGTCTTAACTTCCATTTGTTTTTATTCAACATACATGTGTTAATTTCTTATGTTTGATGCTTCTTCCAACAAATTTATTTCTTTGTTCTGTGGTGATTCACAGAAAGACACTTCATTATCCTCTTTCAAGGTACAATTGTCCACTGTATTTTCAATGGTTTTTATTTCCCTGCCATTATGAGAAATACACGTCTCTACTTGACAACATTTCATAGTTTTAATGCATTTATTATATGTTCCAAAATTCCTTACAAAAATTCAAATAACTCTAGTCATACATTGTTTCTATAATTAGATTAGATGAATGCATTCTTGTAGAGTTTTCTTGAATTCCACATATGTATTCTTAATTTCCAATGACATATTGCATAAAAAAAAAGTTTGGTGTGTTGAGTACTTGCTAGCTTAGAGCAAACCAAAATGAAGAAATTTGTAGGAAAGAAATTGAGATAATGACCATGTAACCAAGATTTATGACCTCATGAATATAAATGAAAGGTATGAAGCATTGATGAAGGATACCCCGTCTACTTTAGCAATTTGCAAAACTAAAATTATGAATGAAATGTATGAAGCACTCATGAAGGCTATCTAGTCTACTCTAACAATTTTCAAACCTAAAATTATGAAGATTATTAATAATATTACTATCTTTCATTAAAAATGTTAATATGGATTTTGTTCAACAATAAATAGAAAGTTCATGTGAGTACCACCTTAAAGTATTCTATGATTAACAAAAATTTAAACTTTAAACTCAAGGAAAATAGTTTAGATGGGCATAGGCAATTTCTTGTAGGAATATTTAATGATGATCCATTCAACCAACACATTGACCAAGTGCCAATTTGGAGTTGTGAATGCTAGATCAATATTTTTTAAAAGTGATTCCACTTTGTGCTTATTTCAAGTTATCCAAAAAGTGTCCAACCATGGATTCAACTACAATCATGGTTCGATAGTGACAGAGTCTCATTTAGCTCCTTGTATTTTGATAAATTTTGTGGCATCATGCTCAAGAGGCTAACTTTAAAAAGACCCATGATGTGTAGCTTTGGAAGGTCCCTCCAAGAAATTTTATGCAATATAAAACAACAAATTAGGCTCGGATATAACATGTTTTTTGTAGCTTTTCCTTAATCATTAATATAAAACAATACCCTTTGATTGGCAATTTGACTCCATATGCCCAACGTGGATAGGAATTCTTCTTTGCAATTTAAACAAAAACATAGATTTCCATGTCATTAGGTTTCCATTCATCTTGGTTGTTATTCCAATGAAATTTATGTCTAGACTTTCCCAATGGGTAATACACACTCTTTAAATCTTTGTCCCTACATTATATATTATGTATGAATAATGTTTCAAACTTTGAAGTCTATCTTATATCAACTCAGTCAGAAGCATCACATGAGAAAATTCTATGTTGTGATAGAACATTCTACAAATACTCTTAAAAGTTACTGACATGTCAATGTTGCAATCATTAATAATATAAATTGTTCATTTTTCAAATTGGTTGAAGCTAACTCTTCATATTTTCTTCTGCAAGCTTATCTAGACAAGATTCTTACTCATAGAAGACAAAATATGCCCACATTGAGACAAAGAAATTATAAGTTGGCTTAGAAGAAATTCAATTTGCCAATGTTGCCTCTCCTATCAATTGAGGATGGAAAACAAAATCCTACAAAACACTCATATTCCAACTATAGGATGACATGGTGCAAACTACAATATTGTTGGCCCATATACATTATGGTTTCAATTTACTGATTTTTTCTATTTTTTTATTTTTTTTTGTATTTTACTTATACAACAGAGAGACAATGTTAATATTTTCTATTCTTTCACAATGTTTCAAATTGTTGACTTGGGTTTGAGTATTAATCACATCCATGATTTTTGCTCTAGATGTTGCAGGTGACACTTTCATTTTTAATGCTACTCTTTCCTATGCTACTTCCTTATGACAAAAATATTTTTTGATATAGTAGGTGTATTAACTACTACAAAATCAGTGTAATAAGCAGCTACCATGGTATTTTCTATTAATGTTGATAGATTAAAATCATTGATAAAAATATCATTGTTGATATATACATTGAAGTATAGCTCATTCAATGAGGTACTCGCAATATTGCATAAATTCACCTAAAAGAAGTATTGGTAGTTTAGATCCACAGTAAAGCACCACGAAATATTAAAATTTTGGTTGTTACATTACTTGTAGCCATATCCTTGGTAGTAGCTAATATGGTTTGGAAAGAATTTGGAATTGTAAGCATGGACTACTATGAAGATATTTTTTGAGCTTTTAATAAAATTTTATCAACATTATGTGAATAGTCAGTTACATATGTACAATGTATCGTAATTGGACGATTCTTGCAAACTAAGATATTTAATTTTATTATTGTTGTCATACCGCATCTTCTACATTGGACCTTAATTTTAGTATTGTTTTCATACCACATCTTCTACATTGGACCTGCATATCCCTTCTTACACGGAATTCTATTTTCATCATGGTTATGGACTACACTTACTTGATTTTCGAGATAAAATGGTTTAAATGTTGTTGAATGATCTCTACAATATTTTAAACTACATGACATGGGTTAGATTTCCTTTATCATAATCTGTTGGATTAAAACAAGAGCACAAAAGATACCAAGGAGATTAGTGGTAAAGAGCAATGTGAACTTTTGAATAGTTTCAAGGATCATGTGAGTCAACATTCAAAAGAGAAATAAAAAAAATTCTCAAGAAGATATGTAAGTGATGCTATTCTTGGGTTAAATTTCCAGATTGGAGATACTTGCATTTTTTTTCAAGGGTAGATCTTAATTCACATAGAAATTCAAAATTTATTTGCAAAATCATTATAGTGCTTTGCAGACACATGTTTCAAACTATAAAAAAATTGCTTTATACTGATTAAGGTTTATCTATAACAAGAGGAAGTTATCAAGAAGAAATATGGAGGAATTGTACCAAAATGACCTCTAATTTCGAAGGTAGAAAATCACAATCTATTTCTTTATTTACGAGGAATTCATGTTGGAATAATCAAACAAGGTCTTTAACTTCAACATAGGGCTCATGAATTGTAAGGCTAAAGAAAATATTGCAACAAGATTTCATAGGTCTTTAACTTCAACATAGGGCTCATGATTTGTAAGGCTAAAAAAAGCAATATTGCAGTAAGATTTCATTGTAGCATGGTCCTTGCCTTTTGTTGATATTTTTTTGTCTTTCAATAGTTGTCAAAGAAGCATTAATTACAATTGCACCAAATGTTGCAAAGAAAACGTAGTAAGGTGATAGCTTAGAAGAAATAAGTTCTTAGTGGTCATTGTAGTTTAACTTATGTGAATAACATACTGGAAATGATTTATTGATTGTTATCATATGCTTGTCCTTTGCTAATGGTGAGTTTGGATAGCATTATTGTGAGAATGTTGATTTCTTCTACAACCATCTACAACAAAATAGAGTACTCATAGCCAAAAATATAAAGTTATACAAAAAAATATTATTATATATTATAATATTGCTATTGATAGTTATAAAATATAATTTTCATAATAATATGGTCGCAGCCTGGTGTGCCTACCACTGAGAAGAATTCACAGAAAAAACATATATTTGAACAGAGATGAAGCAACATGGTACTCTTGAAGCACCCAACATCTTTATTTTTACTTAGCCTTTGGCCATCGTCAGAACCTGGTGTGCCTACCGCTAAGAAGAATTGACAGAAAAAACATATATATGAACATATGATCAAAGTGGTAGTATTAATCTCTACTTATTTATTTTTTGAAATGTAATTTTTTTATGTTTTATAATTTTTTAATATATTTATATATATATATATATAAATTTGATTTTTTTTAATTATTTAATAAATTTATATTAACCTATTTTATTATAATATTTTTTATTTAAAACAATATTTTTTAAATATCATAAAATTTTCAATTTAATTTATTAAATTATTATTTTTTAATATTTTATTTAATTGTTTTTTTTTAGCATATGGTTCATGAGCACCCTGGTAAATGAGTGATTGCTACATCCACGGAAAAATCTGGGCGATAGCTAGGCTAAATCGCCCCTCGGCCTACTGCAAGACCTGACCCCAAGGGCTTCGGGTGGATTCCACCCTGTGACCTCCCTATAACGAGACACGATTTTTGACCAACTAAGCTAACCCTTGGAGCTAATATTTTATGTAATTGTTAAATGATCATAAAAATTGATATGCTTATTTTTCTTTTATATTTAAGAAACTAATTTATATTGGTAAAAACCTTTTATATATACTTATTTTTCTTAATTTTCTTTTAGATTTACGAAACTAATTTATATAGGTAAAAAGTTTTTTAATTTTTTTAAAACATAAAATAAATATTTATACACACTCACCCATTTATTATCATAATTGCATATTATCTTCATTTTATATGTAGCTGTGAAAGAAGGAGAGATATGATGTATGATCATCACTAATCTTCATTGGGATAGAATTTAATTTATTTGATTTTAAAAATTATTTATTTTATATTTTTATACTAATTTTTTTTCCATTACATTATTATAATTTTAACAAATTATAATATTAAAAGTATTTATATCCAAAGAAATATGATAAAATTGCAATGTAATGTATATATTATTTATATTGATTTTATTTTTGTCTTTCTTTATATGTATTATTATTTGCAGTTTTGGAAGATATTATTAAGCTAGCAAATCAAATACCTCATTAAAAAATCGTAAAAGATCTTGAAAGTGGGCCTTTAATAGTGGATATCAAAACATCAAGATAAATAGGTGTAGTTTGGTGAATGGGTTTTAGGTGTAGGTCAAGACCTCAATTCATCTTCTCTAATGGGTTTTAAGTGTAGGTCAAGACCTCAATTCATCTCCTCTAATGGGTTCTAGGTGTAGGTCAAGACCTCGATTCATCACCTCTAATGGGTTTTAGGTGTAGGTCAAGAGCCCAATTCATTTCCTCTAAAGGGTTTTAGCTATAGGTCAAGATCTCAATTCAACTTTAAGAGTGGCTTGGCACAGCATTTGCCCTTTTCTGAATATGCGTCACAACCATGATTCTTTTCTGAATATAGGTGACAACTAGGATTCACATGTATCAGTGAATGGAACATTGAGAGAGAATTCACTTCCACATAGTGTACTAAATGGCACCGTCTTCTCTTTTAATTCCACCCATATGCTCTTTTAATTCCATAGACTCTACTAAATGTGACCGAAGGAAGAAGAAGAGGAATTGGGGCATTACTCTGCCATGAATGATAGAACTAAAAAAGAAAGGAGTGACATTCATTGTAGAAGTAAATGTTCTCAACAAAATTCCACATTGAGAGTTGCACCCAATATGGAAATGGAGACGTCATCATATGGTTTTATTTTTTTAACCCCTCAACCTCTAATTATGATTAACATTAACCATTGCAACCATTTTCCTAAACAATTTCAACATTTACCTACCCAATAGACAACTTGATTAACAATTAAAGCTCGATACTAATCATTTTTACCATGAAATTTTAATAATATATAATCTAAATGTTATACTATGCCTCCATTTTTTTTTAATAGTTTTATTGATTTTGAAAAATAACAAGTATTGTATCATAGTTTAGTTAGAAGAAATATAATGAATACTCAAATATAATTTGATTATCAAAGTAAAAAATATTTAAATTATATGAATAATCATCAATTAAGTGTTAAATATATTCATGCTATTTATGACTAGCAGTTGGAGATGTTGTAAAGGAAACCCCGTAAGGCATAAATTCAAGAATAATAGTAACATATAAAAAATCATTGAGAATAAAAATTAGTAAACAAAATGTCATTCAAAGCTAGAAGATAAAGAGAAATCACTTACATTATGCCAAACTGAGAGATTTTATAACCTTTCCAACACAAATTTCCTCTTAATATTTAAAGATGGTCATTCATGATGTAGAGTCAATGTTGTTTTAGATTTTAATGATTAGAACACTGTAATCATAATTCTGTAAATTTATTGCAAGAATATTCTATTAATTTTAATCATAATTTTATAAATTTATTGCATAAATATTCTATTCATTATTATATAGCAATCTAAGATATTTTATATTTTGGAAAATGAAAATCATTACTATAGTTGTAGTTTTTTTAACAAATTTCTTTTATAAATTTCAATCAATGAAGAGATAGTTACACCCAATATGGAAATGAAGATACCAATTGTATGATTTCACATTTATACCCTTCCTCCACATAGAGAATTTCACCCAAGATGGAAATGATATATTGTTTGATATTTTGGAAAATGAAAATCATTAATTGTATTATAAATAGTGATTGTTGCACATTTTCTTAATTTCATTATAAATTCCAATCAATCAATTGATAGTTACACCCAATATGGAAATTAAGATTCTAATATGATTTTTCATGTATACCTTTTCTTCCACATTGAGTGTTGCACCCAATGTTCAGATCTATTGTGTAAAGTAATGATGCATATAATGTATAATCAATTTTGATTTTACCAAACAAATTTATATAAGGGGTGTTTAATCGAAGTTAACATTGTTAATGACTTTGGACTATAAATAGACATAGTCATATGAAGTTAGAATTACACATTGATTTATGATCTAAGCACTTAGAGTTGAGTAGTCAAAATTATACATCTAGATCTTCTAGGTTGATTTAAAGATGAGTATTGTGTCTTTTTAATGGTTGGTTTCCCTCTTAATATTCTACTTACTTTTCATTATGAGTGTTGTGTTTCATTTTTTATGTAATTGATTAGGGTCGTGGTAATAAATTGAATGGTAAATTGAAGTTTTTAATTTACCACTATTATATGTTGTTACAATCACTTTTACCTCAATTCTTATATTTCATTAGCAATATTTTAAAACAATTTAATCTTCCAATGATAAATAGCAATAGTAAATGAAAAGAACAATAAGAAACATGAATTCACACCACACAATAGCTTTTGTAATTTTTATATGAATATTTCATTGTCTTTCTCTCAAAATTTGTGTTTTAAGTGTCACCTATATTTATTAAGAGCAATTTAAATTTGAATACTTTCAATTTTATCATTTTCGAATTTGTTTGGTTCAATTTGGAATTATAATTATTTTTGAAATAAAGTTTTAGGTAAATACAATATATATTATATGATTGAATTGTTTTTATTTGAATTTAGAATTCCAAATTTAGTTATAATTTTAGTTTTATTATAAAATTTAAATTTAATTTCATCAAATATTGAAAAAATTAAAGTAATAAAAATAGTTTTCTACTTAAAGTAATATAAATAGTTTTCAAAAAATGTAGAGGTTGAGAAATTATTGAAGTCCATCTTTACAAATCTCATGAAATTTTTCAAAGAAGGGTTTCTCTTTAAATTCATTCAACAATTTTGAAGGAAGCTTTATTCTTACAAGGAATGCTTTGAAAGGAAAATTAGAACCAAGGAGCATGAGCTAACTAATTAGTATCTTTTTTGAAGGATGTTATATGTTAAAATTTATTAGTTAAAGGTGAACTCATGAGGATTTTTATTTGGAAATTCATTTGAATTTGCAAAGAAACTTTAGTCACTTGTTCATGGGTTGTGGATATCATCAATTGGAAAGGCTTTGGTATCCTAGTCTAGGCTCATAGTCCTTTCTAAGATTCAATGACTAAATGTTTCCATCTTCATTATTCAAATTTACCATACTTATGGTAGATTATGGTAATTTGATATTTTCAACATCCTTGAGTTCAAAAGATTCATACTTCAACTTGATCTTCTTATAATTTATCCAAAATCACTATGATCCAGTCCAAGTACTAATGAAAACATAATGATACAAATATTTGTTGGAGTTTTCATTGGGGGAACAATTTAAATGGATTTGAATGAAACCCAACAAAGCTATGTCAATTGTAATAAATCTTGAATCCAAATAAAGTTGGCATATACAAATAGGGTGTGGATAAATTCCAACCATTCAAGTAGGAAAATACTTCAAACAAAAGTGTTTCAAGTGAAAATACATGTGGATGTTTAACCAAAAGACCAAATCAGGGTCTTCTGGTAATTTTATGGATATAAATATTTATTATCTCTATAATGCATTACACTTTGGCAACTACACTAAATAACCAAAAAGAAAGAACCTTATATTAAGGATATGGATAGAAATATTTATTATCTCTATAATGCATTAAACTTTGGCAACTACACTAAATAACCAAAAAGAAAGAACCTTATATTACGGATACTCTCAAAGATGTAATTCCTAAGACCCCCCTCTTTAGCTAAGATCCAAAATTCTACTTACACCCTTTGGCAACATCTCGTGACACTTTCATTGTAATCATGGACGAGTAACAATTTAATGCTACTGGTAACAATTTAATGCTACTCTTTCCTATGCTACAAGTAACAACTTAATGCTACTCTTTCCTATGCTATACCCCCCTCTTTAGCTAAGATCCAAAATTCTACTTACACCCTTTGGCAACATCTGGTGACACTTTCATTGTAATCATGGAAGAGTAACAATTTAATGCTACTGGTAACAATTTAATGCTACTCTTTCCTACGTTATCAGTAACAGCTTAATGCTACTCTTTCCTATACTATGAGTAACAGCTTAATGCTACTATTTCCTATGCTTACTGTAATCATGGAAGAATAACAATTTAATGCTACTGGTAACAATTTAATGCTACTCTTTCCTATGCTTACGAGGTTTCATTTGCAATATCTGGTGCAATTGCTAGTTTATGATTTTTTGGACATATGGTGTTAGAAATCCATAGTGTTGGTATGTAGTATTATAACAAAACCTACTTATAGCTTAAAAATCTTGCTAAATAATTTTAAAATGTAGATATTATTAACTCATATGTTAATTTTTTTATAATGAATAATAATAAATTAAAATTTGGTTAATTTACAACAAAAAAAAACAACAACAACAACAAAACAAAACAAAAAAACTACTACTATTTTGAAAATATAAAATGTATCATGAAATTTTTTTTTTCCTTTAATATATATTAATATTTACTAACCATTTAATTTATATAGCTAGTTCAATCATAATATCATTTAAAAAATACCAATTCATAGTACATTTAAACCATTTTATATTATTCTATATATAGTTATACTTCAATTTAAAAGAAAAATATATATTAAATGATTATAATCTTAAAATATTCATTTCTTTACTTATTTAAACCATTAATCTAATAATATTCTCAATATTATCATAATTTCATTAAAAAAACACTCTCAATTACTATAATCTTATAATATTCATGCTCTTTACCAAAACCATTATACCAAACATCTTAATTATTATAACCATTATCCCAAACATTTCAATTATTATAATCTTATAATAGTCATTCTCTTTACCAATACCATTATACCAAACATCTAGACCATTATAATATTTAATATTCATCTATTGAGAAAACATTTAAACCACTATGTTCATATAATATCCATCCCCTTTTCTCATGTCATCGTACCATTGTAGTCTCATAAAATAAATTTCCGATCAAGGTGATGTATCTTATCATATCCATCTCCTTTACTCATACCGCGTTCTCGTCTAGTATTCTAACTGTCATTTGCTTTGCAGTCCAATTGATGTTGATATTCACATATGATTAGAATATTAAGCATTAACTGCATGGTCGTTGCCATGCAGTTTTCATTGATATCAAAATCTTTCAACCAACGAAATCTTTCACGAGTTTGATATCTTTCATAAAACTTGTGAGGTTCATAATTTCTTTTATGATTAGAGATTTTTGATTTTGTATTCGAAAATTGACATATTATCTTATATTCTATATTTTTTTTGCTGGTTAAGACTAACCTATGTACCTATAGGGGATTTAAACCGGTGACCTATCGCAAGGAGTGCCTTAACAGCGCACGGCATTCACGTCAACCCAAAGCCCCATGGACATCTTATATTCTATATTAATAAATAGAATTTTTAATATTAATTTTCTTGCATGATTAAATTTATTTGCTTATATTATTGAATTGGTTTACTTTTCATATTTGCTTAACATATATTAAAATTATTTTTTTAATTAATATAATTAAATTTATATAATCAAATTCAGATATGTAAATGCTTTCCCTGATTACCATTATCAATTTGTATTTTAATTAATATATAAATAATGGTAAACATGTTTTGGATTACCAAATTTCACTGATGGTCATCTGCAACCACTTAATTTGACTGTCTTAATAGGTACATAATAGTTAAAAAGATTTAAGTTATTTTAGTGCGATATCATTTTGGGATTCAACTGCGTTAAGTAAGTCATTCAAACGTATGACCATTTCCATGAGAGGTAGTCGTAACTGACTAATTTCTCATGATTTTTGAATAGTTCACTTAGCATCATTGCATCGGGTGATGCTTGAAGAAATTGAAACTAGTGAAATGTTCACATAGCATCAATCATCAAGTAACCAGGACTTCAGGAGGTCACCCATCCCAGAACTCCTCTGAATCCAAAATGATATCTAATATATGCACTGCGTAAATCCCCATACTTAAATTCAAAAAGAGTCATCTCTACTTGAATGGTTCATGAGGCACAATACTTGCTAAGGTTTTGCAAATGTAGCAAGCTAAGTGGGCTTGATTGTGTCACAGTTCTTGACCCAGAAGTTCCGAAAATGGTCATAAGTTAAAAAGATTATTAGGCGAACGGATCTCTTCTCAATGTGATGGACACTCGCCACTAAGAATCGGTTGTTAAATAAGTGAATTTTGAAGTATCGTGTTTGAATCCGTATTGCATTTTGGAGTTTGAACGTCCTGCATGTCCTGTCAATCTTAAAAAACCGAACGTCTCTGTAAAATTGTTGTGCACGCAAAAACCTCTTCGCCACATATATATATATATATATTCTGATCTCATCTCGTCCACAATTAGATCTACTTTGTCTGACTGGCTGCTGCAGGTGCAAACTCTTTCGTGAACACAAAGTGATTCCCGTGGAGAGTGTGCAGGAGCTTGTCAAGAATCATGCCCACTCACATGAAGCTGTTCCCGGCCGATACATCAGGTCCCAGGAAGAGAGGCCCACCACGTCCTCATTACTGGTCTCTCTTCAAACTGCAATTCCTGTCATCGACATGAAGAAGTTGAGCATCTTGCCTGGACAAAATCATCACAGACACCAAGAAATGGTGAGGCTTTCCGTGGCCTACCAAGATTAGGGTTTCTTCCAGGTGTACAATTGCCACAGACAAGCCAGGTTGTACATTCCGTGTGGGGAGATCTTTATTATTGGTGTTAACTATTAATCTGGGTTATATTTATTTGGATTACAAATTCTTGATTATAAATTTGATTCATCTGAACGGAGTTAACTGTTTGATTTTGCTCTTAACTATGAATCTTTAATTATCCGTGGATGTCAGTTGTGAATGCTATAGTATTATATTTGTATTGATTGATCCAGGTTTTCTAGATCTCTTCTAATTAGTAGTTAGGATGTCACTTGTGAATCCCAGAGAATTATTTTCGTGGATGATTGCTGCTGATGCAATGAATTCTCAGATTGTGAACCATGGGATTCCTCATTCTTTAATTGATGAGATAAAGGGTGTAGCTAAAGAGTTCTTTAACCTTCCATTACAAGAAATATGCTCTCCAAGAAGGAGATATTCAGGGATATGGTAAGACGTTCTTGATAGCTGAGGATCAAACGTTGGATTGGGGTGACTTGCTTGCTTTGGCAATTATGCCTCATAGCCTCAAAAATCTCACCCTCTGGCCCACCGTCCCCACAAATTTCAGGTAACTAAAATTATAATTATAATCCGACTGATGGGTCACATTAATTTATTAGTAGTATTGATCAGAGTGATGGGTATTGTTATAAAGAGCTTAATTGGTTGATGGGCAGGGATAGTGTTGAGAGGTATGCAATAGCCGTGGAGAGAGTCGCTCAAGAGCTGCTGAGTTTGTTCGCTGAAAATTTGAATCTGGAGGGTACCGATTATTTCAAGGAGAAGTTTGGGGCAGAGCCCATGAATTTGATGCGCATGAACTTGTACCCGCGTTGCCCTACACCAGAGCTTGTTCGGGGTTTGAGTCCTCACTCTGATGGAGGGGGAATGACATTGCTTCTGCAGGATGACGAAACAGTAGGGTTGCATGTCCGGAAAGATAATGGATTTCTGTGGAACCCATTCCATATGGCCTTGTTGTAAACAATGGGGACTTGCTAGAGGTAATCATTCCAACACCTGGGGACTTGGGCATTCTGGATTACCTAGATTTTGTTGCAGACATCAATAAAATTTCTGAAGGTCTAATCATGGTGTTTTTCCCATATTGTCTATTCTGTACGCAGGTAATGACAAACGGGAGATATAAAAGTGTGGAGCATCGTGCAGTAACAAACGCAGAGAGAGGCAGACTCTCAATTGCGCTGTTCTACAGTGCAGGTATGGATGCAGAGGTGGCTCCAGCATCGAAACTGGTGGATGAACAGCGCCCGTGCTTGTACAGGAAGTTCAAACACGAAGAATACATTCGCTATTACCTCTCCAGACAACTTAAAGAGAAACACCCGCTTGCAGACTTCGAAGTCTGACATCAATTAGCTGTAGTTAAGGTCAGCCGCTCCTTGTCAAACAAATCGAGCTGTCCAATCATGTTGCCATATGCCGATTTGCTTTACACAAAACCAGCTTGCGAGTTCATTATCTCTATGCACGAAATCATGGGAATGCAGCGATGGGAGAGGATTATTATCAAATTTAAATAATTTTAAGTAGAGGTGTATTTTTAATTTGAGCTTTTGGAGCTTTTTTAAGACGTTGAACGTTTGGATTTACATGCAACCTCTATCTCAATTGTAAATTTTAGTACGGGGTTTGCTTACATTTCACCTCTTTGTGTTATATGGTTTGCTTACATTCACCTCTTTGTGTTATATGGTTTGCTTACATTCACCTCTTTGTTTTTGTTAAAGTACACAAATGTTAACGTTTATTCTTGGAATCATTTGTTGTTGGAAACCCATTATTATTTAGAAAACACATCTCTGTACTTTATAACTTACAACATTTGGTATCTATTAAGTGTCCTTCTGCCATTAAAAGGGGTGCTTCAGAAATGCTTCTCAAACTAATCAGTTATAGCGGCTCCATGGGTCTTCTTGGGCCCATGCAAAGCGAGAAGGTAGAGCAATTTACTTAGTAAAAGATTGAAATACTTAATTGGTATTTGTAATCCCTTTTTATGTATGAATACATTTCAAATGGTTCTTGTTTTACTATTGAACTGCAATCCTGCTTTATTTGCATGGATTATTTCTTTTATCTTAGAAAAATGCTTAAAACAAATAGCAATTTTGGTATTTGCAATTTGTTATTCAAACCAAGCAAATTGATTTTTGAATTAAAGTTCAAGTGTTTTGGTAAACAATTTAGATGTATGTATTATGTTAAACTTTAGTAATATGAAATGTTGTTAATATTAATAATAGTTTCTAAATTATTTCTTCTTGATGTTTCATAATTGAGATTTATTATTCATTTGTTACATAGTTTTTATGGTATTACTTACTAACATGAATGGTCTCAACCTTATGTTCCTTGGCTTGGCTTGGCATATATATATATATATATATATAATTGCAAAGCATACTAATTTTTAGAACAACATTGATTGCATGAGCTTGGTTCCTTGTAAGTTTTGATACAAATCTCTATTCTCAATATATAAAAGACCTTGCTAGTCAATGAGCCAACACATTGAGGGAATCAATAATCAAATGCTACTCCATAGGTTATGTACAAATAGCTTATATTATTCTATGATCCATACTTCAAAGACATTGAAATCCTGAGGTTTGATAAGGGGAGAAGTGAGGGAAAATGATGGGATCAAGATATTCTTAAGATGTAATGACAGAAAAAGACAAAAATGCAAGCCCTTTAATTAATGCATTTGAACATTAGGCATGAATGATGTGTGTTTCTTATATACATTGATTACTAGTCATGATTTTCAGTTTATATAAGGATTCCCATATAATTTATGTGGCCATTAGAATTTATCCTTTGGTCTCGTCACCAATTCAGATATAAAAAGATCATTCATTTTGTTGAAAATAGAGTCTTATAAATTACAAGACTATCTCACTATGGTTTTGGCAAAAAATAGAGTTCTATATTATAGGACTACATTTTTTTTTAGAGATATAATTTGTTTTGAACAACACAAACATTAGCATTGAGAGTTTCTTATGATAAAATAAGTCAAAAGAATTTAAGGAGTCAAGAATTCAGAAATATGAGGACAATAGTCCTAGATTCATCCCTAAAGCAAATCACCTTAATGAGATTCTTATCAAACTTAACTTGTTGAGAGTGAGTGTTTTAGTTTTATCACTACAAAGAATATTCATTGTAGTCATTTCCTCTATGGTAGTCATTTTCTTTATAATAAGCCCATGCACATCACAATGGCATAACAACAAATTGAGTTATGAAAGGAACTAGACAAGGGCACTAATTTAGTTATTAGAAAGGTGCTTCATTTTGGTGAAAATAGAGGCTTATATTATAAGACTATTAAAATATGATTTTGGTGAACACAAAGGTATATTGTAAAAATTCAGAATATGGGCATAATGGTCATCAATTCATCCCCAAAGCAAATCACCTCAATGAGATCCTTATCAACGCCCAACTTATCTAGAGTGAGTTTTTTTGTTTTATCGTTGCAGAGAATATTCAGTGTACCATTTCTTTTATGGTATTCATTCTCCTTGTAATAATCCCCTATGCATCACAATGGCATAACAACATGATGAGTTATGAGAAGGGGACATATGATTATTTGGAGTTATGATTTCTATGGTTCAAAGTGAGGCTAGTCTCTTAACTTTTTCATATAGTTTGTGAGAGCCAATGGCCATTTTTACTAACAATAAAATGGGCATTACAATAGGAATTCCAACAATCAATGGCACCAAGAGGTTATTGATCCCATCTTTGCACATTTGTTTCTCAATAGGGTATATGAAAATAATTTCTACAATTATTCCAATCACATTTGAACAAATGTAGAAGTTTCCAATTGTTGTAAGAAACTACACCATAGATTCCAACATAATTGAATTCAACTTTGCACCCACTAAAAGATAAATTAAACCAATCCATATTTAGCTAAACTTATGTCACATGTATATAAACCTTTTAGAAATGACCCATTTGGTTTGTGATACCCACCAAATGAAATTCCTTTCCAACCAAGGTGTGAACTCCAATAGCTATAGCCATGGCTTGAATCTCTTCTTATTTAAAAAGGGATTTACAATTAGGGGTAATTTTCAATATGATGCCCCAATTTCAATATGCATTTTAGGAGGTAAGCATCTAATTATTTCTATTAAACCTATCAGGTGTTCACACAAATTTTATATACATATTTATATTTAGATTCATATAGCAAGAAATGGTTAATAAAGAATTGCATACTTGTCCAAATTAAGAATGTCATTGTTGAATTCATATTTGTTTCCTCACAAAATAAATACATTCATACTTACTTTACAATTTTTTAATCAATTTATTGGACTGAGAGTCATGGAATACCAATAAGTATAGTTTCTTTTGACCAAATATGGAGGATCTACTTCCTTAATCACCATTGGGCTTGTTTATTTATTATAATATTTCTACCATAACAAGGCATCATTATGACAATTGTGGAAAGGAATAGAATTATGTTTGAGTAAAGTGATATTGAATCATTCAATTGTCCCAGGGCCAATCTCATATGTTGCTAGGTGAAATCTTATATGCATCTACTAATATATCATATCATTAGTATTCAACAGTTTGATAAGCATATTACCTACTAGAATCCAAGCATGATTAGATTTTTAAAATGACTTCTTAACTATAAAATTTAATATTTATCAAAACTTATAAGGAAGAAAAGTACAAAAATAAGGATATATTTAGATGGGAGGTCCATCAAATGGATGTCAAATCCTCCTTCTTGCATGGGGATCTACATGATCTAGATTGGATCATGGTATTGTTTGTCATCCATACTGATTCTTTCATAGTGGAACAATAGAGGAATAAACTCACATGACCATTTTTATCAATAATATCCAATTTGGAAAATTGGGATA
Source organism: Pinus tabuliformis (assembly GCA_031772625.1). Lineage (NCBI taxonomy): Eukaryota > Viridiplantae > Streptophyta > Pinopsida > Pinales > Pinaceae > Pinus > Pinus tabuliformis. Next base: position 311,852,972 of record CM062808.1, on the reverse strand, counting down.
TGAAACCTTCTGGGAGAATTTTGAGGCATCAAATTACATTTTTGAGGGATGAAATAGTGTTGCTTTAGAGAAATTCCATTTTTTCCTATTCTTCACATCGATACCTTTACAATGGCACAAGAATCGCCTCAAACAGAGTCTATATGCAAAAGTTATGTCACTCAGAATTTGGCCTTCTTATTTTGGCCACCACAATTCGAGAGGATGCCACATCAACCCCATCATTCATGGAAAAGGGGTTGGCAATATGACCATGATGAAAAATACTCTAAAAGAGTCCATATTGTAATTCTAGTTAAGAGTTGAAGGAGTCAAACCTAACAATTAATAGGCTATCGGGTTATGTTATAACTGGGCCACTCGGAGGAAAAGGGGTTTCATTATTTTTGAGTGTATCTTGTTACATAGATGAATGGAGTAGTCAACAGGTAGAGGGATGAGAGAACTCGTAGAGTATTTGTGCATTGTAGTAGCCCATGGACTGTAGGTCTTACTTCTATGTACTCATAGTCATTTTATATTCAGTGAAAAGAGTAAATAAATCTCACCTTCCACTTGCATTTCTCTCCCAGAATAGTTTTTATTTTGTTGTCTCTATTTTTTGCATAATTATAATTTTCATGCATACGCAATAAACAATAATTTATAGATCCATAAATCTAAAGAGAAATAACCCTCATAGTGTAGATTTCATATTTCTAAGTATAATTATGTGAGGTCTATTGTGATCAGTGTTATGAACATCTCGATAACATCCCGATTTTATCTCGAAATCATGATTTTTTGGCCTAGCAGGTGTTTGTTGATTTTTACTAATATTTTGTTGGTATCTTGATTTTGCCAATGTTTTCCAACTTTTATCGATATTTTCCTGATTTTTTTTTATTTTTTGGTTTTTTCAGACCCTTGTCAATTTTATCTCGATGTCGATTTTCACAACAATGGTTGTGATTAACTATCCAATGGAATATCCACGGAAATTTACAGATCACTAGAAGAATAAATCTACATGGGACAACCTCCTAGCTACATTCAAAGTGACTAATGCCTTGTTTGTCACCTTAAGAAATCTCTTTATGGTTTCAAACAAGTTCCTCGAGCTTGGTATGTAGAAATTGGTAGCTTTCTTCTTGACACTGACTTCTCTAGATTTCACTCTGACCCCAATGTTTATGCCAAGAAAGTGAGAACCAATGTCATAATTCTTCTTCTTTGTTTTATGACCTTATCCTCAATAATAATAACCCTAAACTTCTAACTCATGTGAAGCCAATCCTTAAGAGGAAGTTTGAAAGGATAGACTTGGGTTATTTACATTATTTCCTTGGACTCCAAGTATTTCAAACCAAGGAAGGAATTTCTCTTTCCTAATCTATGTTTGCATGTGACCTTATTCATCATTTTCACATGGAAAATTGTAAACTAGCCCATTCAACGAACCCCTTCTCCCTTTCAGTCTAGACTCAAACTTGTTTCCACTTACACTACACCCGAAGTTGGTTGCCTCTTATATTTGATTCATACTCGTCTTGATATCTCTTTTGTTATAATTGAATTTAGGCTTATGTGATCCATATCATGAAATTAAAGAAAACTTTCAGTAAAAACTACATCATTAGAGCTTTGTCAACGTGTTTCGAACCATCCAATGTGGTTCATCACCAGGACAAGATGAATAACTAGATCCTGGCATCATGTGAAATAGATGAAGAGAAAAAAAATAGCCATTATAATACAATATTTAGATTTGACAAAATAAATATTATTTATTAATAAATAATATTTTAATATAAGAAAATCATTATTAGAATATAGTTGTTAATATTGAATAAAGGGAAATTTTAATGAAATAAATATCTAACATATAAATAGTATTTAGTTCAAACCTAAATAAATCAAAACAATAAAACAATTAATAAAATAAAATAAACCCACCATGAAAGTCATTAGAAAGAAACAAAAAGGATAGTTCAGTATATTTGGAGTACAGTTCAGTTTGATATACATTACAGTTCTAAATGGACTCCTTTATTTTTCATTGATTCAGCTTGTAAAACATAGCTGGATATTTCTCTTTCTTCAGCAAAAGCAGAGTACCAAGTATCAGTTAATGCAAGTCAAGAAGTGTTGTGGCTTTGGCAGTTCCTTTTAGAGTTTTTATTCTACCAAAATCATCCGACCACCCTTTAGTGTGATAATCAAAGTTCCATGAAGTTCACCAAAGATTCAATTCAACATCAATGCAACAAAGACATTGAGCTACATATGCACTTCATCAGATAAGTCATTCATGATTAGAATAATGAAGGGATCATATGAGGAATATACATGTTCCAATCCATTACATCAAAGTTCATCACGTCACTTATGGGAATTGAACTTTGGTGGGGGGGATCCCAAGAATTCCTCCAAGTCATTGGAGATAAAGCAAGTTGACATGATTTTTTTATTAAATGGGGATAGGCTCTATTACTTCCTTCCTTATCGTGTTATTTCACCTTTGTAAATCCTTCAATCCTCTCCAGGTTGTTCCTAAAGGGGGGATGTTTGGATATTTAGACACAAGAGGTACTTAAGTTAAACTTGGTATAATGCACATCTATTAGTTAAAAGTGTGTTACCTAGTGTGTTTCTTTAGTATCCATTAGTTTCATTTTAATCCAATGGTCATGATATTTTCTAAACATAGCGCGATCTAACATTCATATTCTACTCAATAGTAACAACTATTGATCAATGGATTAACGATTGGTTGTTCCTTAATCTCTATTTAAAAAACATGGAGGGTAATGGATGATGATTGACTATAAGAAATCCTAGTATGTAAAAAAGTAAATGCATTAATAAAATTGTTGCAAGTAGCCATGGTGGATGGAGCGATGGATTGTTTCCCTTGTAAAGAGTTTTAACATCATAAAAATGTTTGTATTGTGATCTTTGATTTGGTTGTATGAGTGGTTAATGAAGGTTTTCATTTTATATGGAATACCATGTTTTCCCAAACAAGTAGCAATAGTCTCTTTAGAAGCAAATGAATATAATGTGAGATCTTTATCAAAATTCAAACTTACCAAGACTAGAGTTGTTGTAATTTCTTTAACAATTTACTATTTAGATATCATTTTTGGGATTCAACTGCATTAAGTAAGTCATTCACATATGACCATTTCCATGAGAAGTAGTCGTAACTGACTAATTTCTCATGATTTTTGAATCGTTCACTTAGCACTCATTGCATCAGGTGATGCTCACAGGGGTGAAGAAGTGGGATTGAAACTAGTGAAATGAATCACATAGCGTCAATCATCACTTCCGGGGCTTGCACCCGGTAACTAGGACTTCCCAAGAGGTCACCCATCCCAGATCACCTTTGGCTCAAGCACGCTTAACTGTGGAGTTTTTCCCCACAATCAAGCCCACTTAGCTTGCTACCCCATTTGCAAAACCTTGGCAAGTGTTGTGCGTCATGAACCATTCAAGAAGAGGTCCCTTCACTCTTTTTGAATTTAAGTATTAGGGGGTTTACGTAGTGCATTATATTAGATATCATTTTTGGGCTTCAACTGCGTTAAGTAAGTCATTCACGTATGACCATTTCCATGAGAGGTAGTCGTAACTGACTAATTTCTCATGATTTTTGAATAGTTCACTTAGCACTCATTGCATCGAGTGATGCTCATGAGGGTGAAGAAGTGGGATCGAAACTAGTGAAATGAATCACATAGCGTCAATCATCACTTCTGGGGCTTGCACTCGATAACCAGGACTTCCCGGGAGGTCACCCATCCCAGGAAACAAAATTTACCTATCCAAAGAAAGATTGTACTCCTTTACGGGATATTGGTGGATTAAGATTATTGATAGCTTTGAGGCTTTCTGGATCAGTATATATTACCTCTTTACTAATAATATGGCCAATAAATTTTCATTCAATTACTATAAATAAGAACTTCTTAGGATTATGTGATATGCCATATTTCATGCATCTTTGAAAAACTTGTCTAAGATGTTTCAAGTAACATTTCCTCAATTTTAAATGGATGGTGAGATCATATCTGTAATTCAACACGAATTTGTGGATAATATCATTGAAGGAATTATCCAAAGCTCTTTGAAATGTGTTTCCATCATTTTTTAATCCAAAATGCATGAAAACATAAACAAATGTTCCCCATGGTGTTATGAAATAAATTTTGTGATGATCTTCTTCAGTGAAAAGTACTTGATTATACCCTGAAAATCCATCCAACATAGAAATCACTGTAGATATGGTTACTTTGGTAAGAACATATTCATGGTTGGAAGTGTGTAACTTGGAATATCAAATAAATCAATTATTAACCTATGGAATCCTAGGAGGGGGGTGTCCCTAGTTGTAGTTTGGTGCTAGGGGTCCAATAGAATAACAATTTTCCCATCTAAGTCTCTATTTCAATTTTATGGTGAGTTGTAGGTCGCTTTCAAAATACATTTAGGGACATATTTTGATTTTTCCCCATGGTATAAAAACAAACCAAGATTCAAAAGGGAGTTTCATACTTCATCATTTTGTTTGGCCAAGGTCCATATGAGCACGCTACCCATAATCAATGCACCTATTGTTTGCAAAATCGACCCCCTTGTGCAAAATTTGCATTGATATTTATAGAATGAAACCATAGCTCCAAACATCCTAAAATAAATCAATTTTGACTTGTGGACTACTAGGAGCGGGGTGTCCTTAGTTGTAACCTTGTTCTAGGGGTCCAATAGAATCTTCAATTTTCCCATCCAAGTCCTAGTCTGAATTTTATGGTGAGTTGCAAGTCGCTTCCAAAATCCATTTAGGGACATATTATGATATTCTTCCATGGTATTTTCCATTAATGTATATGACATGGAATTTGAGAAACCATAGTTTTGTGGAATTTGAAAACCTTGGTAATATGAAATTTGATAATGCTAGTTTTTTGGAATATAAAAACAAGTTGATGGCCAAGGTTTCTTGTTTTGGTGGATGTCATATCAAGGGTTTGGAGAGTCTCACTTATGCTAACTTGTATTAATCCATGGTGGTTAAATCTAAGTGTGGAAAACCTAATTGATGGCTAAGGTGAAATGTGGATAACATTATTTTGTCCAAAGAGGTCAACATGGACTTTCTTTTTATGCACTTTGCTTGGGATGTTATATGTGTTCATTATGTTGATGAATTTTATGAAGCCATGAAATGCCATATGGATGGAATTTTGTTGTTTAGACCATTGTGACTAATTTATACCCAACACACCATAGGAAACTCCCATAAGTGACACTCTTTTAAAAGCAACATACATATAAGTGCCATGATTTTAAGTGATGCCCCATAAGCAATTTATAGATAAACAATACTCTTCAAAGTGAGACCCATAGTCGACGTGCTATATAAGATAGCCACCTAAGTGACACAATTAAGCACCAATGCACTAAAGCAATGCACACTTGAGCCATGGTACACCATATTAGGTGTCACATATAAGTGATGCACCCTAACTTCACATAAGCAATGAACGATGACCAATATAGTAAGTTCAAATTTGAATGCATAATTAGATAATGTAAGTAAACACACAATATTGACCTTGAATCATAAATTGGTAATTTCCATTGATGTGGAAATTGAAAACCCGTTGTTTTATGAAATTTGAAAACCCTATTTTTGTGGAATTCAAAACCCAAGTAATGTGGAGCTTTATAACACTAATCTTTTGGAATTTGAAACGCATATCTTGTGTCTAAGGTTTCTTATTTTGGTGGATGTAATATTAACGATTTTGAGAGTCTCATGTGTTCCAACTTGGATTAAGCTATGGTGGTTGAAGTCAAGGGTGGAAAACTTATTTGATGGCTATGGTGAAGTGTAAATACTATCATTTTGTCATGAGATGTCAACATAAACTTTCTCTTTATGCACTTTCCTTGGGATGTTATCTTTGTTCATTATATTTAAGAATGTTATGAAGCCATGAAACATTATATGGATCGAATTTTGTTGTGTAGACCATTGTCACTAATTTTTATGCCCAACACACCATAGAAGACTCCCATAAGTGACATAATTTTATTTCAGACCCCATAATCAATGTACATATAAGCGATAATATTTGAAGTGAGACACACAGTTGACATGCCATGTAAGTTAACTAATATAAGTGATAAATTTAAGAATTAATACACTAAAAAAATGCATAATTGAGCCTTGGTACACCATATTAGGTGTCACATACCAGTGTTGCACCATAAATAACAAAACATAGGTGACGTACCTAAGAAATGAATGATAACCAACATAGTGAGTTCATGTTTTTGTGCATAATTAGACTGTGTAACTAAACATATTATATTGAGCTTACATCACAAGTTGGAAATATATATCTACCTATATTGACGTAGAATGTGAAAAATCATAACTTTACACCATTTGAAAGCCCCATTCTTATGGAATTTGAAAACCCTAATAATGTAGGACTTGATAATGGTGGCTTTTTGGAATTTGAAAAGAATAGTTGGTGGATAATGTTTCTTATTTGGAAAATGGCATATCAAGAGTTTGGAGACTCTCACTTATGCCAACTTGTATTAAGTTATGGTGGCTAAGACTATGTGTGGAAAACCTAGTTAATGGCTAAGTTGAAGTGTGAATAATCTCATTTTTTCCTAGGAGGACAACATAAAACTTTTATTTATGCACTCTCCTTGGGATGTTATCTTTGTTCGTTTTATTTATAAATGTTATGAAGCCATGAACCATTATATGGATGGAATTTTTTTGTTTTTACCATTGTAACTAATTTATACCAGAAACTCCATGGGAGACTCCCATAAGGAACACACATATAAGTGACATAATTTTAAGTGACGCACCATAAGTGATGTACATACAAGTGACACTTTTCAAGGTGAGACACATAGTCAACATGCCATGTAATATACCTACAATAAGTGACATGGTTAAGCATTAATGCACTCTTGAGCCATGGTACACTATATTAGGTGTCACATATAATTAATGCACCTTAACTAACAATGCATAAGTGATGCACATATGAAATGAACAATTACCAACATGGTGACTTCATATTTGAGTGTATAGTTAGATAATGTAAGTAAACACGTGATATTTACCTTACATCACAAGTTGGTATATATATATATATATATATATATATATATATATATATATATATATATATATATATATATATATATATATATATATATATATATATATATATATATATATATATATAATGCTAGTTTTTTTGAATTTGAAAAGTATAGTTGGTAGCCATAGTTTCTAATTTTGGTAGATGTCATATCAAGGGTTCAGAAAGTTTCACTTCTTCCAACATGTATTAATATATGGTGGCTAAGCCTAAGTGTGGCAAGCCTAGTTGATGGCTATGGTGAAGGGTTAATAAACACATTTTAACCCACGAGGTCAACATAAACTTTCTCTTTGTGAAATTTCCTTGAGATGTTATCATTGTTCATCATATTTATGAATGTTGTGAAGCCATGGAATGTTATAAGGATGTAATTTCTTATTTATACCATGACGACTAATTTTTATGTGTAACACACCATAGGAGACTCCCATAAGTGACAGGTTCTTAAAAGAAACATATATATAGGTGACATAATTTTATGTGAGGCCCCATTAACAATGTACATATAAGTGATACTCTTCAAAATGAGACACATAGTCAAAATTCCATGTAAAGTAAATATTATAAGTGATATAGTTAAGAATCAATTCACTGAAGCAATTCACACTTGATCCATGGTACACAATATTAGGTTTTACATGTAGTATCCTTAAATCCTAAATAGGAAACACCACTCTAATAGTATTATATAATTTTATCATCAAATATAATCAATTCAACTGTGCAAGCATTTGTACTTAAATCTGCCATTATTTTCATCATGTACATGGAAATTATAATTTTTATGTAATGCAATCATTATGTATCATGTATAAATTTAATTACATAAATACGGTGGAAGTTATAAAACATATAAAACACATAAACAACCATGTGAAATAATCAAATACTTCATGCATAATATGGCAATACTCAGCGAACACATATCAATCATTAGTTAACCATTTATTCATACAATTAACCAACAATTATGCCCATATCATGCAAACATGTGCACTGTAGGTTTTAACCCCGGACAAAAATTACCTGCATACGAATTCTAAAACACATAAAATAAACAATGCGAGAGCATAACACATAAAACACATATACATAGAGATTTTCCCCTGGATCCCAAAACCGAGACTACCAGCTTTATTTTTCATTATATTCCTTTCAATGTTATAATACATATTTATACATGCCGAAGCATCCAATACCATGGACCAAAAACCATCGCGTCCAAAAAACATGTGCGAAAATCATGCACAAAACCATAGGTGGGTCTGCCCAACCTAACATAGGTTCAAAAACCAAAATTTTCCGAGGCGCTGCCCCAGACCCCATAAAGTGGGGTTACGGGTATGCCTCAAACCCCTTGTGACCTCCCCCCCTCTAACCCCCAGTTAACTACATGGGCTAGTCATGGAAAGAATATAACACAACCCAACATTCTCCCACTTCTTGTTTTCTTTCCATAGGGGGGCACAAGAGAGCTTAGTCATTTATCCAGCCCTGTAACGCCCATTATTTCTCTACACCAAGAAAACTTCTCAGAGCTCACAGATTTTGTCAATGCATCTCCAGTATTCTTCAAAGTGTCCACCTTTACGAGCAACATCTTTTTGTCTTCTATCATATCCTTCACAAAGTGATACTAAACATCAATGTGCTTTGTCTTTGAATGATATGTAGGGTTCTTTGCCAAGAAAATTGCACTTTGGCTGTCACAGTATATCATTATAGCTTCTTGTACTAACCCCATACTTGAACACAATCTCTACAACCAAACGACTTCCTTACTTTCATGAGTGGCTGCCATGTATTCTGCCTTTGTAGTTGATAGTGCCACTACAGATTGTTTCTTACTCATCCAACTGACTGCACCTCCAAATAGGTTAAACACATACCCACTTGTAAGTCTTCTTTGATCCAGATCTCCAGACCAGTCTGCATCAACAAAGCCATGAATATCCAACACTCTGTCCAATCCTGGTCTTCCTTGGTAGCACAAACCATAATCACTAGTGCCATGCAAATACCTGAAAACCCGTTTCACTGTTGTCCAGTGCTCCTTCCTTGGTTTTGACATAAACCTGCTCAATACTCCCACTACATGTGCAATGTATGGTCTAGTACAGACCATTGCATACGTCAGGCTACTGACTGCACTTGCATATGGAACACGGGACATGTCCTCTTCCTCTTCTTGTGTCTTGGGACACTGTTCAGTAGATAACCTCACACCTACAAGAATAGGAACCTTCACTGGTTTACTATCCTGCATATTAAACCTCTACAGTATTGTCTCGACATATTTCCTCTGGTTTAACCAGAGCTTCCTCTTTTCTCGATCTCTTTAAATTTCCATGCCCAAAATATAGTTTACAGCACCAAGATCTTTCTTGTCGAATTTGGAGGACAATTGGGTCTTCAAATCCTGGATAATTTATTTGTCATTTCCAACTAGCAACATATCATCCACATATAAGACCAGATAAATAACATGGTCACCAATTAATTTAAAATACACACAATGATCTGCTTTGCTTCTAATGAAGCCAAGTCTCCATATAAATGTATCAAATTTCTGATACCACATACTTGGTGAATGTTTTAACCCATACAGAGAATTCTTTAACTTGCATACTAGTTCTTTCTTACCCTTCACCGCAAAGCCTTCAGGTTGCTTCATGTAGATCTCCTCTTCCAGATCCCCATGAAGAAATGTTTTCTTCACATCCATTTATTCTACCTCAAAATCAAAAGCAGTAGCAACAGATAAAATTAATCTAATAGAAGTTACTTTGGCAACAGGAGAAAAAATATCACCAAAATCAATTCCCGACACTTGGGAATAACCTTTTGCTACCAACCGAGCTTTGTATTTCTCCAATTTTCCTTCTGCATTTGTCTTCTTCTTGAACACCCATTTGCTGCCAATGGGTTTCCTTCCAGCCGGCAACTCCACCAGATCCCAAGCCTCATTTTTGTGCAAAGATGCCATTTCATTAGCCATGGCCTCTTTCCAGAGTTTTCCATCCTCTGAATCTACTGCTTCCTTCACAGTTTTGGGATCATCATCCATAATAGATAAAGCAAAATTTGAACAGAAATCAGATGGACTATACCTTTCTGGTTGCCTTCTTTCTCAAACTAATCTTCTCACAGTCGGAGTTTGTGGCTCTTCATCTTCTGATTCCTCCTCTGCTGTAGAGTCTAATTCTTCCTCCTTTAGCTCAAACTCTATCTTCTCAGGTTCCTTTGGTTGGACTTCATGTTTAATAACATCTTTCACCTCCATCTCGGCTGTACACAACCTTCCTTGTTACTGGGTTCCAAATCCTTTAACCCTTTAAACCATCCTTATACCCAATAAAGATGGGCTTTTTAGATTTACTATCCAACTTGGTTCATTTCTCCTTTGGAACATGTACATATGCATCACATCCCAATACCCTCAGATGTGAAAGAGAGCGTTTCTTACTAGTCCATACCTCTTGTGGAGTCTTATCCTCCAATGCTGATGAAGGTGACCTATTGATCAAGTAACATGTAGTATCCACTGCCTCTACCTAAAATTCTTGTCCTAACCTGGCACCACTGAGCATGCTTCTTGCCCTTTCCATCAACGTCTTGTTCATTCTTTCTGCAACTCCATTTTGCTGAGATGTATATGGAATAATCTTCTACCGTGCTATACCACACTTCTTACAGAATTCTTCAAATTCCTTGCTGCAAATCTCTCCACCATTATCTGTCCTCATCACCTTTATCTTCTTCTCTGTCTGATTTTCCACGAGAGCCTTAAATTCTTTAAACCTGTCAAAGACTTTAGATTTCTTCTTAAGGAAATATATCCATGTATTCCTTGAGAAGACATCTATAAATGATACATAGTACACAGACTTACTCAGTGATGGAACCTTCACAGGTCCAAACACATCACTGTGCACAAGCTCTAATATCTGTTTCACCCTCTTACCACCAGAGGGGAAACTCACCCGATTCTGCTTCCCATATACACAATTTTCACAGAAATCAAAATCCAGAGAGCTATTACTCATACCTTCTACCATAATTTTACCATGAAGTATTCGAAGGCCTTCTCTCCAATATGTCCAAGCCTTTGATGCCACAACATGGTCTTCTCTCCAGAGACCACGAGATTTTTTGCTCCACTTTTAGGAACCACAGAATTGTTGCACCCATCAACAACCATGCTACCTTGCAGCTTGTAAAGAGTTCCAATTTGAACTCCCCGCATCAATACCAGTGCTCCCCGAACCATCTTGCAGGTATCCATCTCGAACATTGTTTTACACTTGCATCATCCAGCTTGCTTACAAAAATTAGATTTCTAGCCAATGCAGGAATATGTAGAACACTCGGAAGTGTTCTAACTCTTCCTCCTTGAAACTTCAACTTTACCTTTCCACGACCAACGATTTTAGCCTTCCTATCATCCCTCAAGAAGACATCACCACCATCATATTTCTCATACTCGCAGAACCACTCTCTATGGGGAGTGAAGTGAAAGGATGCACTTGAGTCAATCAACCATGCCTCATGATCTACATGTGTGCTTTAAGAAGCCAAGTACACATCCCCACCTTCATCTGAGGTGGTTTTCGCCTATGCAGAAGGAGCCTTATCAGATCCCTTTCCTTTGTCAGGAGCTTTAGATTTACAATCCCTTTTGAAGTGGCCTTCCTTTCCACATTTCCAGCACACCACCTTTACAGGTTTTCCTGGAGATTTAGATATCCCACTCAATGACTTATTTTTGTTTCTGTTCTAGGACCATCCTCGTACAGACAAGGCATCACCATTATGTCTCTCCATATTTTTCCGTCTCATCTCCTTCGTCAACAAGGCTGAGACTATTTCATCAAACTTCAAGGCAGTTGCATCGCTACCTATTGCAATAACCAGACTATCCCACAACTTTGGTAGAGAACACAACAAACTGATGCACTTATCTTCATTTGAAATTTTAATATCAACAAATGTTAACTGACTTACCACAGTATTAAATGCATTCAAATGCTCTGTCACCAAGTCTCCATCTTTCATCCTTAGGTTATACAGCTTTTTCCGCAAGAACAGTTTATTCACCAGAGATTTAGATTGGTACAAAGTCCCTAACTTGTCCCACAAAGCCTTCATCGTAGCTTCCCCTGATACATTCAACAATACTGAATCTGAGACACACAAGCATATTGTGCTCTTTGCCTTCCAATCCAACTTCTTCCATTCTTCATCAGACACTCCTGTTGGTTTAGTACCTGGATCTACCACAATCCACTGATCTTTATCCACCAACAAATCCTCCATCTTGAGTTTCCACAACTCGAAACTCTGACCATTAAATTTCTCGATCTCTATCTTTCCACTGCTCGCCATCTTCTTTCACCACCATAATTGATCTCGCAGATCTCCCACTGAACAGGGTCTACCATAGGCCCGAGTGAAACCTCTCAGCAACAAAGGCATCCCCTTGAAGCCAAAATAGCTCTGATACCAAATGTAGGTTTTAACCTCGTATAGAAATTACCTGCATACGAATTCTAAAACACATAAAATAAACAATGCAAGAGCATAACACATAAAACACATATACACAGAGATTTTCCCTTAGATCCCAAAACCGGGACTACTAGCTTTATTTTTCATTATATTCCTTTCAATGTTATAATACATATTTATGCATCCTGAAGCATCCAATACCATGGACCGAAAACCATCACGTCCAATACCATGGACCGAAAACCATTGCATCCAAAAAACATGTGTGAAAATCATGCACAAAACCATAGGTGGGTCCGCCCAACCTAACATAGGTTCCAAAACCAAAATTTTCTAGGGCGCTGCCCCGGACCCCATAAAGTGGGGTTACGGGTATGCCTCAAACCCCCTGTGACCTCCCCCCCTCTAACCCCCGATTTACTATGTGGGCTAGTCATGGAAAGAATATAACACAACCCAACGCACACAACATAAACATCACATATAATATCTAAAACCCTAACTAGGGTTAATAGTAGAAGATAGAAAATTATAATGCATGGCACACCATTACTGCAAATACCCATTTTAGGGTTCACTGTCAAACACATAATTGTATACCACATACACACAAAATATATCATCGAATAGGGTACATTTATCTGCATTAAAAGTGTCGAATGGTTACAGGATCTCCATGTTCCTCCCAAACGGGATCTCCATGTTCCTCCCAATCATAGATTATGTGGCTCATAATCTTAGGCACTGTCACCCTCGAGCTGAGGACACGACTCTAGGCAACAATTGTACAACAAACAACAACAAAAACCTAGGCCATGGTGCTAACCAAAATAACCTCCATTTCTAGCCACAAGCTTATGTCCCCGTGACCAGCACCCAAGTAGCGCATCCTGAAATCCTTGGTGGTGGCTACCTTCTAGGGTGACTTGCGGTTGGCCAGAACAATCGCTACCTGCAACTCCAAGACCCCTTTTGTTTCTCGGTATTCAAGTGTCGAACAACCAAACTGAACTAAATCCCTTAGTCGGTGCTAGAGCCAAAACAATGACTCTATGACTATCTCCAATCGATTTCCCCACTAAAACTCCATGGCACCAAGCCATAATCAGGGCCAACAAACCCTTAGAGCCACCAAGCTCTCGATGCTAATTAGGAGCTCACAAAAATATTATTTATCTATTTTGGTGTGATTAACTAAATAATTGCACCATCAACCTGTCCAAAGTCCACTTCTCAAGACTCATTGGCTCATCAGTCTCTAGGACTGAATAGTCAACCAAATATTCCCTTGAATCCATTCCCCATGAATGAATCCATGAATCAATAATATTCAATTGATGCCCCCTCCATCATATAATTGTAGGAACCTACACTTCCTTTATAAATGGACGATCTTCACAGGACATGTGGCACTTTTTGAAGCCACGTGGGCCCCAAGGTGCACACGCTTTCATCGAAAACCCCATTGTTTCCTTTTATCTCTAGAGTTATGCCCCCATACTCTTTTTGTGGAATGAGCTCTACAACCAGCCTTATTTTATTTTTGTTATAATAGTTGTACAATGTAATCACATTCCACCTCCTCGACCACTTAGCCATTAGAGGCATATAAATTGGGCCATGTTGGCCCCATAAACTATTTACTACTGTATATGGGCACATGTGCCTCATAATGTAAACTTTGGCTCAACAACCTAATAGTTCAAGGTATCCGGCTCACCAGCCTAAATATTATTGTACATTATTTACATATGCACTCTAGCCTCATCATGTTATACTCATCCCACCAAGCTAACCATGTGGATACTTCTAAAGACACCCAACCTCAATATCCACATATATACATATATAACACATGGGTTGGGCAGAGGTATTACATTCCCCTCCACCCCACCCTTGCCCCCCTTATTTTATGCACTATCCTCATTGCATCATTTATCCATAATCTGAATTTGCTGATGCAAAATGACTTGAGCTCCCACTTTATAACTCCATCTCCATGCTCTCATACATGTTTTCATCCGAGGAATGCTCCACACTTTCAGTGCCATCCACACACCAACAAGATATGGAGGTCCTTGCCCCTTGTTGACAAGTGTGCACTTCTAACATCACCATTAATACACCTGGATGACATAAAAAAGGAGAATCAACATTAGCAACAATCAGTTTTGATTCATATACACATATTCTTACTTTTAGAGAGAACAACAACAATCATGCACATGCAAATATTCATCTAAACATGCAAACATGAATTTGAAATTTTCATGCAATATAGCAATGATGTGCAAATTCATGCATTACTAGCATTATTTTGCCTCAACTAAAAAGCGTTGTTCTTGTATATCAACATTATATACCATTCCTATATACAATTTTTGTATTTAACTATAGTATACAATCACCCTACAGTCTCACTATCTGTTGTTACTATTTACAATTCTTACATGCAAATATTTGCTTTTCTTATTGTTTCTTCCTTTATGGTTGTCATTACTCTTGTTTCTTTAAGTTTGTTTCAGATAACAATTAACCTATTCAAATAACAAAGTTGTAAATATTTTCCTATCACCTAATTTCCAAACCATTTGCAATCTCTCAAAACTGGCATTTTGTCCTCTACCCAACCTAAATAAAACCCTAAGTTTTATTTTTTTCGTACACATTACAAAAAATTATCTTGCCCTCTACCTTACCAGTACCATTGTACCAAACATTTGAACTGTTATAATCTTACCATATTCATAGTTTTACCCCTACCATTTTACCATCATAATCTCATTAGAAAAAACACTAATTGATAAAACATATTAACCACTCTGATCTTATAATATTCATCCCCTTTTCTCATATCATTGTACCATCGTAATCTCATAAAATAAAATTCCAATACAGGGGACGTTCAACTACTTTATCTTATCATATCCATCTTCTTTACTCATACCACATTTTCCTATCACCTAATTTCCAAACCATTTGCAATCTCTCAAAACTGGCATTTTGTCCTCTACCCAACCTAAATAAAACCCTAAGTTTTATTATTTTCGTACACGTTACAAAAATTTATGTTTCCCTCTACCTTACCAGTACCATACCAAACATTTGAACTGTTATAATCTTACCATATTCATAGTTTTACCCCTACCATTTTACCATCATAATCTCATTAGAAAAAACACTAATTGATAAAACATATTAACCACTATGATCTTATAATATTCATCCCCTTTTCTCATATCATTGTACCATTGTAATCTCATAAAATAAAATTCCAATACAGGGGACCTTCAACCTACTTTATCTTATCATATCCATCTTCTTTACTCATATCACATGTTCCTATCACCTAATTTCCAAACCATTTGCAATCTCTCAAAACTGGCATTTTGTCCTCTACCCAACCTAAATAAAACCCTAAGTTTTATTTTTTTCATACACGTTACAAAAAATTATCTTGCCCTCTACCTTACCAGTACCATTGTACCAAACATTTGAAATGTTATAATCTTACCATATTCATAATTTTACCCCTACCATTTTACCATCATAATCTCATTAGAAAAAACACTAATTAATAAAACATATTAACCACTATGATATAATATTCATCCTCTTTTCTCATATCATTGTACCATCGTAATTTCATAAAATAAAATTCCAATACAGGGGACGTTCAACCTACTTTATCTTATCATATCCATCTTCTTTACTCATACCACGAGTTATCGTGCTTGCTGCTTGAAGTCCTGCTATAAATATCGACTGTAGATTTATCGTTATCTGCGTTGGGTGATTTTTTATTTCAATTTCTATGTGGTTTTGATTATATTTTTGAGATACTTTTAAGTTTTCAAATTATATATATATATTTAAAAAAATGGATGAAATTTATTTTTCATTTATCTTTTTTATTAAAATTTTAATGTGTAGATGAAAATAATTAAAAATTCAAGGCTAAAAAAGCATTTGTTAAAATATAGTCCTTTCACATTAAAAAAAAATCACAATTTAAAATTTCACAAATCTTTATAAACAAAAATAGATTTTTTATTTTTTTTAAATGAGTAAATTACATTAGTGTTACTGAATTATTAATATTATTCAAAGAAAAATAATTTAAATTTTGGATTTTCTTATAACTTTTTCTTTTCTTTGTTATTAACAAAAATTATGAGATGAATTAATTTGTTAAATGTTAAGGTTATTCATATCATGGCCTTTGTCACCTCTCTTTATTATTGTATACATTTTTCCATTGATGACCCACTTCTCGTTTTGATAACTAGTTTCCATTTAATTGTATGGACTTATTAGCTATCTTGACTAGACTTTATCTTAGAGGATTAGCTCAAGTGTTCATGAGCCAAATATGATATCTCTTCCCTAAAGTTGGGGAGGCTATGGATTCTATTCTCTTGATTGTGAGGTTAGTTTTGATAATTAAAGCTGATCATTTACCCCATTTACCATTTATGGATCATGAGGAATTACTTGGAAAGTTTTATGCTAGATATTTTTGTTGAAAAAGAATCTTAATTGAACTTTAGCAATTGTCTTATGAGGATATGGAGGAGGATATCCATAAATATATTCTTGCACTTTATATAATCTTGATTGAACTTTAGCAATAGTCTTATGAGGTTATCCATAAATATATTCTTGCACTTTTTTAAAATATGGTTGTGCATTTTTTCAATGTGGAGGTTTTAATATAAAACTTTATTAGCATGAAACTACTAAAAACAAAAATCAATATCATTCTTTTTTTTCTCCCTTTTATAATGATAGCTAGCATAAATAATTGAGCATTGTCATGGACCATCAATACAACCTAGTTTAGATAAGGTTAAACATTCCATATTTTAAAAAATTTCCATTTTAGCATCACCAAAATCTTCTTAAAAATTCACTTTTGAATTTGAGAAAATTGTAAAAATAGATTCAAAACTCTTAAAGACACCTCATATGATTAAATTGTACAATACTAACATCTAATATGTACAATTCCATTAATCCAAAATAATTTTTGTCATATTTCACATTAAAAAGTATTTATTTCCATTCTTTTTATTTTGAAATAGTGGAAAATGAACTAATTCATATCATGTTTAAACAACTACTTTATTTTAATAATTTTGACACAATTTTTATTATAAAAATAAAATATATCATTTAAATATTTATTATAAACTTATAATTATAATAAAATTTTAATTTTAAATCTATTAAACTTTTAAATTGTCATAATTAGAAATAAGGTTTTAGTAAGATTTGGATCCCAATTAATGCGTACAGATATGTAATTTTAGTTCTTTATTTCTTTTGCTTTAATTTTGCATAAGATGCAAGTACTAAGTATTAACCATGCATATTACACTTGTTAAATTTGTTTATCTTTTCACATTTACTTAATATATACCAATTATTATTTTAGATAAATATAATGAAATTGATATAATCCAAGTCAAATAATTGTAAACATTTTCACTAATTATCTTCATCAACCACTTAATTTCTAAATGTTAATTAATTATAAAAATAAGTAGCAACTTTAAAATGATCCTACTTATTAGTATATAAATAATGGTAAAATTGTTTTTGACTACCCAATTTCAAATGATCCTAAATGATTTTATTGATGGTCTTTATCAGCCACTTAATTTGTTACTATGTTGGCAGATAATCATAAAAATATATTTGAGTACCTCTTCTCAGTGGGATGGACACTAACCACTAATAATCGGTTTTTAGATAACTGAATTTTGAAATACAATGTTTGAATCGGTATTGCATTTTGAATTTTGACCCATCATTATTGCCCTGTCAATCTAATAGTGACTCAGGAAAATGAGTGAACAATGCAATGTTGGGAAAATCGTTATCGGGATTAAATCAGGGAGGGGAAAAATTGGAAAAATCGTAAAAATCATGAAAAATTGGGGAAAAAAATGGTAAAATACAAATTTTTTATTTATTTATTTTTATTTTTTTTAATATCTAAAGCATCTACAACATAAAATAAATACGTTGACACATAAATATGATAAAATAACTAATATATAAGATGTGTAATATCATTTCTAGTGCTACATCACACGTAACAGTGAATCATGTCCTGAACAGTAAGTCCTGATTCCTGAGTCCCAACTCAGCCTCAAAATATCAACAAAAAATATAATATTGTATCTCATATCATGAGTCATAATGTCATATACAATTAAATGAACCAAATAACTAATATTACTAATTTCCTCTACCCCTCTTGTGAGAAAATGCAATAGCTTTCCCTTTCCCTCTAGATGTAGATGTGGGTGGAGTTGGTAGTGGACTCTACTGTGCTCTAGAAGCTGAAGAAGTAGGAGCTAGAGGAGGTAGACCACATACTCTACTGGTGGCAGGGGTAGCCTGGGTAGGTGGTGTCACCTCCTCCTTTTGTTGCTCCTCCTCCTCCTCCTCCCCCTCTACGCCTTCCACTACCTCTTGCTCTAACCAATCATCGGTAGACTCCATGAGAGGCCTCTCGGCCTCAACCCTCCATGCAGCAGTTGTGTCAATCCCATCCAATGAGATGGCATCCATATCAGGTATCCTCTCAAGTTTCCTCACCCACAATCGAAGATTATAGTAGACGTAGACCATGTCATTAAGTCACTGGGACTCCAACTTGTACAAAGATCATAAAATAATAATTATAAAAAAAAATATTATTTAATGAATTCAAAAAATTAATTGGAAATTTCGAATATTTTAAGTTCTAAGTTTAACTTGTTGCGCTTCTTGTTGTGTATTTTTTCAAATACACTCCAGTTGCTCTCGCATCCTGAGGACCTACATGTTTGGTTGAGGATTCGAATGGCAAGATTTTGCAGATGGAGTACTCTAGCACCATAGCGATTCCACCATGCATATACAACAAAATTACAAATAAGATAAACATAAGAAAAAAAATGAAATTTGAAAGTTGAAGAAAAGTATGAAGTTATGAACTTGAAGAGACAATGAAATTTGAAACAAACTAAAAAATACTTGGCATTTGAGTCTTCCTATCAACCACATCCATCTCAAAGCCAAATGTGCCACCTGTCATCTTGTATATCTCCATTTCTTTCGAGATTTCGGTATGTTCTGCTAGAGATCGCACCATCCTCTGAACATAGGTTAAGAATCCATCCATGATCTCAGCATCAAATAAGAACCCACATGGGTAAGAAAATGTGGGGTTCAGGTAGGTCCTTGCAGCATGAATGGGATGATGGAGTGTGTTGTTCCATCGTTCATCAATCACTTCCCATAGGAGTAGCTGTTTCTGAAACCCCTCATCTCCCTTATCATCATAGTAGGCTCGAATGGATTCTTTGGCCCTATCCATGGCCTCATACAAATAGCCCATTGTGAGCTTCTCACCATCAACTAATTGAAGAACCTTTACCAAAGGTTCAATAACGGTGCACACCTCCTACACTCCCACACAGAAGTTTTCCTGGTATGAAACTAATCTGCATATGGCCTCTCCTTCTGGTTTGCGGCTAAATGTTAAAGCACGCCACTCCTCTAAAAGAAACATGCTCTTCACATCCCACATAGAATTCAAGAGGGATTGAAGAGATATGAAACTGGTGGCAAATCGTGTAATGGCGAGGCACACCAAATCCTTATTGTTGGTGAATTTTCTCATCAAGCTAAGCATAGATGCATGATTATATATAAATTTTGTAATGCGTTTTGATGAGTCAACAATATCTTTGACAAAAGAAAATTTTCCTATGTCCAACATCAAATCAATACAATGTGCAGCACAAGGTATCCAAAATAAAGTAGGATGCCTCTCCATAAGTATCTTGCCAGCAGCAACGTAATTTGCAGCATTGTCCGTTATGACTTGGACAACATGTTCTGCACCCACCTCCAAAATAAACACATCTAGCAAATCACATAATAATTTTGCATCTTTGATATGTGAAGATGCATTAAAAATTTTCATAAACATTGTCCCCTTTGGACAACTAACCAAGAAGTTTATAAGGGTTCTCCCCTTTTGGTTGGTCCAACCATCTAACATCACAGTGCATCCTGTTTGTGCCCATGATGCCCTAAAATCCTCCAATCTTTTGGTGTAGTCAACCTTTTCATCTTGAAGAATGTGCCCTCTAAAGTCATCATAAGAAGTGATTTTGTACCCTGGGCCAACAACTGCAATAGCATCAATAACAGTCTGCAAAAATGGATTATTCCTTGCATCGTGGAAATGAATATCACTCCAAAGGAGAAACTTGCACAACAACTTCTTAGCTTGTTCTTTCTCATTTCTTTTTAAGCATTGAAGTGATAGATGGTTTTGAACCAGGCGTGGTTCGAGGAACAAAAAACGATGATGTAGCTATAGGGTTGGTTGTAGACATTGATGCTAAAAATAATTAAATGTGTAGATGAAAATAATTAAAAATTCAATGCTAAAAAAGCATTTATTAGAATATATTCCTTTCACATTAAAAAAAATCACAATTTAAAATTTCACTAATCTTTATAAACAAAAATAGATTTTTTATTTTTTTTAAAATGAGTAAATAAAATTATTGTTACTAAATTATCAATATTATCGAAAGAAAAATAATTTAAATTTTGGATTTTCTTATAACTTTTTCTTTTCTTTGTTATTAACAAAAATTATGGGATGAATTAATTTGTTAAGGTTATTCATATCATGGTCTTTGTCACCTCTCTTTATTATTGTATACATTTTTCCATTGATGACCCACTTCTCCTTTTGATAATTAGTTTCCATTTAATTGTATGGACTTATTAGCTATCTTGACTAGACTTTAGCCTAGAGGATTAGATCAAGTGTTCATGAGCCAAATATGATATCTCTTCCCTAAAGCTGGGGAGGTTATGGATTCTATTCTCTTGATCGCGAGGTTAGTTTTGATAATCAAAGTTGATGATTTACCCTATTTACCATTTATGGATCATGAGGGATTACTTGGAAAGTTTTATGCAAGATATTTTTGTTGAAAAAGAATCTTAATTGAACTTTAGCAATTGTCTTATGAGGATATCCATAAATATATTCTTGCACTTTATATAATCTTGATTGAACTTTAGCAATAGTCTTATGAGGACATCCATAAATATATTCTTGCACTTTTTTAAAATGCGGTTCTGCATTTTTTCAATGTGGAGGTTTTAATATAAAACTTTATTAGCATGAAACTACTAAAAACAAAAATCAATAGCCTTATTTTTTTCTCCCTTTTATAATGATATCTAGCATAAAGAATTGAGCATTGTCATGGACCATCAATACAACCTATTTTAGATAAGGTTAAACATTCCATATTTTAAAAAATTCCATTTTAGCATCGCCAAAATTTTCTTAAAAATTCACTTTTGAATTTGAGAAAATTTTAAAAATAGATACAAAACTCTTAAATACACCTCATATGATTAAATTGTACAATACTAACATCTAATATGTACAATTCCATTAATCCAAAATAATTTTTTTGGTCATATTTCACATTAAAAAATATTTATTTCCATTCTTTTTATTTTGCAATAGTGGAAAATGAACTAATTCATATCATGTTTAAACAACTACTTTATTTTAATAATTTTGACACAATTTTTATTATAAAAATAAAATATATAATTTAAATATTTATTATAATCTTATAATTATAATAAAATTTTAATTTTAAATCTATTAAACTTGTAAATTGTCATAATTAGAAATAAGGTTTTAGTAAGATTTGGATCCCAATTAATGTGTACAGATATGTAATTTTAGTTCTTTATTGCTTTTGCTTTAATTTTGCATAAGATGCAAGTACTAAGTAGCAACGATGCATACCACACTTGTTAAATTTGTTTATCTTTTCACATTTACTTAATATATACCAATTATTATTTTAGATAAGTATAATGAAATTGATATAATCCAATTCGAATAATTGTAAATATTTTCACTAATTATCTTCATCAACCACTTAATTTCTAATTTTTAATTAATTATAAAAATAATTAGCAACTTTAAAATGATCCTACTTATTAGTATATAAATAATGGTAAAATTGTTTTTGACAACCCAATTTCAAATGATCCTAAATGCTTTCATTGATGGTCTTCATCAACCACTTAATTTGTTACTATGTTGGTAGATAATCGTAAAAAAATATTTGAGTACCTCTTCTCAGTGGGATGGACACTAGCCACTAATAATCGGTTGTTAAATAATTGAATTTTGAAATATAATGTTTGAATCGGTATTGCATTTTGAAGTTTGACTTATCATTATTGTCATGTCAATCCAATATTGACATAGGAAATTGATTGAACAATGCAAATTTTCAAAAATCGTTATCGGGATTAAATCCGCTAGGGGAAAAAATCTTAAAAATCGGGAAAATTCGGGGAAAAATCATAAAATACAAAAAATATTCATTTTTTTTCAAATTTTTTAATATCTAAAGCATCAACAACATAAAATAAATACATTCACACATAAATATGATAAAATAACTAATATATAAGATGTGTAATATCATTTTTAGTGCTACATCACACATAACAGTGAATCATGTCCTGAATAGTAAGTCCTGACTCCTGAGTCCCAACTCAGCCTCAAAATATCAATAAAAAATATAATAATGTATCTCATGTCATGAGTCATAATGTGATATACAATGAAATGAACCAAATAACTAATACTTTTGATTTCCTCTGCCCCTCTTGCGAGAAAATGCAATAGCTCTCCCTTTCCCTCTAGATGTAGATGTCGGTGGAGTTGGTAGTGGACTCTGTTGTGCTCTAGAAGCTGAAGAAGTAGGAGCTAGAGGAGGTAGACCACGTCCTCTACTGGTGGAAGGGGCAACCTGGGTAGGTGGTGTCACCTCCTCATCCTGTCGCTCCTCCTCCTCCTCCTCTCCCTCTACGCCTTCCACTACCTCCTGCTCTAACCAATTATCAGTAGACTCCATGAGAGGCCTCTTGGCCTCAACCCTCCATGCAGCAGTTGTGTCAATCCCATCCAATGAGATGGCATCCATATTAGGTATCCTCTCAAGTTTCCTCACCCACAATCGAAGATTGTAGTAAACGTAGACCATGTCATTAAGTCACTGGGACTCCAACTTGTACAAAGATCATAAAATAATAAGTATTAAAAAATTATTATTTAATGAATTCAAAAAATTAATTGGAAATTTCGAATATTTTAAGTTTAAAGTTTAACCTATTGCACTTCTTGTTGTGTATTTTTTCAAATACACTCTAGTTGCACTCGCATCTTGAGGAGCTACATGTTTGGCTGAGGATTCGAATGGCAAGATTTTGCAAATGGGGTACTCTGGCACCATGAGTCCACCATGCATCTACAACAAAATTACAAATAAGATAAACATAAGAAAAAAATGAAATTTAAAAGTTGAAGCAAAGTATGAAGTTATGAATTTGAAGAGACAATGAAATTTGAAACAAACTAAAAACTACCTGGAATTTGAGTCTTCCAATCAACCACAGTCATCTCAAAGCCAAATGTGCCACCTTCCATCCTGTATATCTCCATTTCTTTCGAGATTTAGGCACATTCTGCTGGAGATTGCACCATCCTTTGAACATAGGTTAAGAATCCATCCATGATCTCAGCATCAAATAAAAACTCACATGGATAAGAAAATGTGGGGTTCAAGTAGATCCCTGCAGCATGAATGGGACGATGGAGTGTGTTGTTCCATCGTTCATCAATCACTTCCCATAGGAGGAGTTGTTTTTGAAACCCCTCATCTCGCTTATCATTATAGTAGGCTCGAATAGATTCTTTGGTCCTATCCATGGCCTCATACAAATAGCCCATTGCGAGCTTCTCACCATCAACTAATCGAAGAACATTTACCAAAGGTTCGGTAACGGTGCACACCTCCTGCACTCCCGCCCAGAAGTCTTCTTGGTATGAAACTAATCTGCATATGGCCTCTCCTTTTGGTTTGCGGCTAAATGTTAAAGCATGCCACTCTTCTGAAAGAAACATTCTGTTCACATCCCACATAGAATTCAAGAGGGATTGAAGAGATATGAAACTAGTGGCAAACCGTGTAATGGCGAGGCACACCAAATCCTTGTTATTGGTGAATTTTCTCATCAAGCTAAGCACAGATGCATGATTATATATAAATTTTGTAATTCTTTTTTATGAGTCAACAATATCTTTGACAAAGGAAATTTTTCCTATGTCCTCCAACATCAAATCAATACAATGTGCAGCACAAGGTGTCCAAAATAAAGTAGGATGCCTCTCCATAAGTATCTTTCCAGCAATGACATAATTTACATCATTGTCTGTTATGCCTTGGACAACATGTTCTGCACCCACCTCCAAAATAAACACATCCAGCAAATCACATAATAATTTTGCATCTTTGATATGTGAAGTTGCATCAACAGATTTCATAAACATTTTCCCCTTGGGACAACTAAACAAGAAGTTTATAAGGGTTCTCCCCTTTTGGTCGGTCAAAATCTGACATCACAGTGCATCATGTTCGTGCCCATGATTCCCTCAAATCCTCCAATATTTTGGTGCAATCAACATTTTCATCTTGAAGAATGTTGCCTCTAAGGTCATCATAAGAAGGGATTTTGTACCCTGGACCAACAACTGCAATAGCATCAACAACAGGCTGGAAAAATGGATTATTCCTTGCAACGGTGAAAGAAATATTACTCCAAAGGAGAAACTTGCCCAACAACTTGTCAGCTTGTTCTTTCTCATTTTTTTTTAAGCATTGAAGTGATAGATGGTTGTGAACCAGGCGTGGTTCTAAGAACAGAAAATGATGAGGTAGCTACAGGGTTGGTTGTATACGTTGATGCTGAAGTAGAACCAGTGCCACTTCCATATTCACCTCCTAAAACTCTCCTTGCTAGTTGCTTCTTTAGATCTGCTTTGGTCACTTTGTCTTGCTCTAATTCTTCCAATGATCTCATGGCTCTTCGGATGATTTTCACATTTGTATTGGTGCAAGGTCCTACATCATGTCTAGGGATTTGTGCAAGGTGATAATTCAATTTATAAACCCCCCCTGACATATGCTGCCCACACAACTTGCAAGACAAGTTCATTCTATCAAACCCTCCATCAGGTTCACCAAATTCCCACAGAGGGTCCAATTTCCTTGGCATGTTTGTAACTTGGTTGAACTCTTGAGTTTTAATGTAAGATGAAGTTTGAAGTTGAACCTATGGCACAATAAGAATTGCAAGTTAAAAAAATAAAAAAAATAAAAATTACATACATGACACAACACATTGAATTTTTGACAAGCTAAAAAAAAACCTCAACTCAATCCAAAATGAACTCTCTCCACTCTATGCAACAAAAATGAAAAAAAAACACCATCAAATCCACTAAAAAATAATTGATAATCAATGGGTTATAGAAACCCAAGAAAAAAACCAAAACAAAATGGCCAAATTTGGTGCCCATACCTAGAAACTACGGTTTGCCGAAGAAATTTGATCCAAAGTCGAAGTTCTCTTGCTTGGGATGCTAAAATCTCTTGTTTTTCTTCTCCTCTACCCTAGTAGATGCCTTCCTTTCCTCCTCAGATCTCAAACAATCTGTTGTCTGCTAAAACTGACAAAAAAAAAAACTCATTTTTTCCTTATAAAATGCATTGTCCAAAAGCCTGGCAATTATTTCCCATCGAATTGTGATTATTTCGAAAAAAATTGCGATTTTTTCAACGATTTTTTTGAAAAAAAAGGTTCATAATAATCGGGTGATATTATCAGGAAAATGAAAAAGTCACGATTCTTTGATGTTATCATGATTTTCGCAACACTAGAACAATGTTCTCCCTCACCCTTAAAAACAATCAAAGTTATGACCATGAAACCGAATGTCTCTGTAAACTTGTGCACACGAAAGCCTCTTCATTCTCATGCATATTATAGTTATTAGGCACCAAGCAATGGGAAAAATCCTATAGAGATGTGATGGTGTACTCACTTGATAAAAGTACTCTAGCATTTGAGGGGTCTGCGATTGGTAACCGATTTAGTAGTGTAGGCACCTATTTCTTTGGAACAAAGTTACCAATACTACCTTTAAATATGTGGTGGATTATTATTCCCAATTAAAAACATATTTTCTACGCTTTCCAGTAATTATTCATGCTATGGGTGATTATCCTTCACTGAGTTGAATCAACAAGTTCATGTTAGGGGTGATTATCCTTCAATGAGTTGAATCAACAAGTTTTAATCTACAGAACCATAACATGGATGAGTGGGAGGGTGGTCATCATGGTGGTGTTGGTGATGATTGACCTTGATTGGAAATGGAAGGGGATTGATTATGCTAGGTGGTTCATTTGGATTATTATAGGAAAGGATGGGACATGGTGCAAATAAGAGTTGGTTGGGTAGATGCCTCTAGGGAGGACATTTCCTTTTATAATAAGATTTGTCATGATGAGGTGTTGTTGTATGTTATGGGGTCTAATCATCTTCCTATTCAGACTCTCATTACATTGGCTAATTCAATGGATATAACACCTTGAATTGTAGCTAAGTTGAATGTGTCTCATTTGGGATCAATGGAGTTTTAGGCCATTCCTCAAAGGGTTTGGAATATTTCTTCAAGTCCTGTGGGTGAGAAGGGGTGGATTTTTTTGGTTGGAGGCTACGGTATGTGTCACCATCAAATTTGCAAAAGTATGGGGTAAAATGATGGCTTGCAGAAGTAGGAAGGAATTACAAGAGGCTCAATGTCAACTTGAGGAGGTGCATATTTTTCTTTAGGACAGCCTCCATGAATGTATACCTTTAGGAGACACTACATAGAAGGAGATGGAAATTCATATGAGGGTTAAATTACCAAGTGCTCAAGTTTTTTCTCAGCTACAACAAACTTAGGAGTGGGATGAGAGCTCAAAATAGGGTTCTTCGTTTGTACCATGCAAATTGTCCTCTTATAATGATACAAATATAGTTATAGGTATGTTTAGATTGAATTTTCGTAATAATTTATCATCTTATCATTTGAAAGATCATGTGGTGGTTACTAAGAATGCTTGTTGTAGGGGTATTCTCCATACATTTATATTGTTGATTAGGATAGGTTTGATAGGGACTTCTTAAAGAAGGAATTTTTTGTAGCTCTCAACTATGGAAGCCTTTGGATATAGATTGAATTCCTCATGAATTTTACAATGTTGTGTTTAGAATGACTAATGATTAATTTTTTCATTTGGTAGTCGAGCCTTTTACTTCTAGTATATTGTTGTTGCCAAGCTCATCCTCAAAAATGCAATCATATTGGGGGTTGGAGACAAATTTATTTAATTATTGCAACATACAAGATCATGGATATAGCAATGGATTTGACAATCCAACCAATGACATAAAAGGTTTTTTGAAAAGAACAAAAAAAAATTGTGGTGGGTACTTTTATGTTGGACAATGTGTTTTTAGTATGGGAAGGCATAAAGTGGGTTTGGCATACTAGTTAGTAGTCCCTTTTCCTAAATATTAATTATGACAAAGATTATGATTGAGTGGATTGGAATTTCAACACTCAAATATTAACGCATGTGGGGTTTGGACCTAAATGTGTGGAAATGGTGAACACTCTATTCACTAGTTATTTAGATTTTGTATCAATCGAGAATTTATCGTCCCATTAGATTTCTTTGTGTTGATCCATTCACTCGGGGTGTATGTTGGCCCCTTATGTGTATGTTTTGACAAGTAATTCCTTGGGATATATGTTGGAGGCTACTCATATTCCAGAGCAAGTGTGCGGTATTGTTCTCATTGATGGTTTTGAATGGACAACTTGATGATTTTCTTCTATCAACTATTGATATTTAATAGAAATTTGGTCGATGGTGCTCATGCTTGTTTAGACACATCATGTTTAGCATTAGGATTTGTTGAAATATGTAACTAGGTTTGGTCTTCATAATGACATGTGTAATCATGATTTTATGTAATTGATGTAAAGAAGAAAAATAAAATTATTTATGTTATGTTTGAGTCATGGGTTTGAACATGATCAAGGAATTTTATTTTTATATATGAGGCTCCCATTGAGAGCTATTAGGATTGGTCATCAAGTCATAAAGTCTATTGAGTTAAGGTCATGTATTGAAGACCCATTTGGGCATGTTACATATTGTAAAAAGAAAAAAAGAAAAAAAAAAGAGTCATTAACCCTCTAAGACCTTGTCACAAGCATTCCTTCAAGTTGAGCTTCAAAAGGAGATGAAGATGAGTCTAGAATAACATGTCGGCCTAATCACAAGGTCAAATTGGCCTATTTTACATGGACATACCACTACATATAGAAGGACTCAGCATCACTTGAAGCACCATTTGATCAAGCATCTAAAATAGAAAAAGAAGTGTGAGAAACCTAGAAGAAGAAGTCTCCCATCAAACGAAGAAAAGGAGGAGAAAAAGCTGAAGTCATTTTGATTTGTTATGGGAAACATATCCTTCACACGTGCGAGGAGAATTGGTGTCATCTATTGCAGAAGGGTCCAATGTTATCACTGTCTACTTAAAAAACCATATTAAGGGAGAAAACAAGTCAATAATACAAGCTGAATTGAAGTAGAAGAAGTCTCCATCCAATCGAAGGGATCAAGGGTACTAAAATTTGTGGTGATCACTCCCACGTGCTACAACTAGGGTTATCGAAGAGGCTGAGAGTTGCAGGCCTGAGCTCACAGGCCGAAATCTAAAGGATATATGAGATCATAAATGAGGAAAATAGTTTGACCATCGTTGACTCAAGGAAGAAGAACTTGCTCAAAGAAGCCTTGTGACTTGGTCTTGGAGTGGTTGGTAATTCAAGGATCTTGGTCTTGGAATTCGTCACTTGAAGTTACTATAAGAAGAAGAATTCTTCTAGGTTTTCATCTCAAGTTGGAGAGGGTTTGGCCCTGGCTGATTGTCTACATCTTATGTATCTTGTCTCATCATTGGTTATGGTTTGGTAGTTGTTTGATGAAGAAGAAAACTATAATAATCTAAGTCAAAAGAAGAACCTAATCTAAAGAAGTAAAAATTATTCACAAGCAGCTATCATCAAAGAGAAATCAACTAATTCCTATGCCCTGGATTTCTCAACATGGTATCAGAGCTAAGGTGACAAATCAAAGAAGGGTAGTTCAACAAGGGAATTTCAAGCATTCAAGGACCGAAACTCTAGTAGATATAGAAGATCATTTCATCCTAAAATCATTTTGAATTCAAGGTCTACATCATCTTCTTAAAGTAAGTAACAAAACCCTAGATCAATCTAAGAAGAGGTCTACACTAGAAGAAGTCTTGGGATCCTCACTCAAGTCATCATCAAGAAAAGAGACCACAAAGACCCTACCTCTACTCAAGCTGAAGAGATCTACAAATCAAAGTAACTTGAAGTCTACTCATCCAATAAAAGCAAGATCAAGGATTTTTTTATCATCATCAAATTTTCTAAGGTGAGCTCCCTCTCTTTAGAGAAAAAGGATCACTTTTGAAGAAAATTATCTTCATCAAGGAGAAGTTTTCTACTATTTATATCATCATCAAATTCAAGGAAGTAGCAAGTTGAATAATCATCTTCACAAGTAAGTATATTTATGTCTACATCTAAATCTGTCAAAATGTCTTTTTTCAAGGAAAGCAACAAGTTGGATGGGGCTTCAAATTTTCTTGCATGGAAGAAAAGGACAAATCTGAATCTCATAGAAAATGAGGTCATGGAACATGTTAAGGGCTCAATCACAAAACCTCCAAAAGAAGATGCTCAAGAACTTGCAATATATATGAACAGGGAAGTGAGGACTCAAAGGATTCTCATAAAATCCATCAAGGATCCCCCTATTCCCTACGTATCTAAACTTGAAACTTCAAAATAAATATATGACAAACTAGTAGATTTTTTTTCCATAAGAACTACAGGAGAAGTAATCTCGTTAAGCCAAGAACTATACAAGGTAAGGATATCAAAATAAGAAGTAATAGCCTCATACTTTACGAGGATATTTGAAATAAGGGATCAACTTCAAGATCTGGGAGAAATATTGTCTGACAAAGAGATGACTGTCGTAGTACTAAATGCACTACCAAAGGAATGGGGTAACTTTACATCAATCATTTATGGGAAGAAGGAAGCTACTCCATTCAAGGATCTATGGTCACTATGAAAGATTGAAGAAACCAGGTTGAAGGCAAAAACTGATGTAGGATCAAATGAGAAAAATCAAACATATGCTACAATGACAAAAAGAAAAGGAAAATTTGGAAAATTTTGTCCTCAGAAAAAGAAGAATAATATGGCAAAGGTTCAATGTTATGGATGTCAAGAATATGGGAATTACAAGAGAGATTGTCCTAAGCTCAAGAAGGACAATAACAAAAGGGGAAGAGAAGAAGACCATATCACTGAAGAAGTGGAGGAAGCTGAAAAGAAGAAATCCAAGAAAGAGGAAGTAAAAGATCTCTCCTATGATTGAGATAGTCTTCCTCTCCCAATTCTTTTCAAGTTCTTCTGTTGTATAACTATCATGATAGAATTTACTAAGGAGCATGATAGGATTAATCATGGCATCATAGAAGCATTCAAAGCAAATGCTCGTGACATCATCATAGAGGAGCATGAATGATAGTTGAAATAGAAGTCACCTATAAGAGGAAGTAACTCTTGGGAAACCTCATTAGAAGCATAAATGGTACTTATGAGAAGAATAAAATGCCTTCTAGTACAAAGCTCATCATGCATCATTCAAAAGGAAACATTTGTTGGATGAGGATACTCAAGATCCTTTGTTGGAATCTTCATTGGAAGGTTTACCGATTAAAAGGAAGCAAGTGTTTCATCAAGAATTCCAACATGTAGGAATTCTTGGGATGATGGTATGATGTCAAAATAACTGAAGTGGGTTAAGGGATTGAATTTATTTCAATGAAGGAAGTTGTTGAAGGAAGTCTAGATGACCTAAAGGAATAAATGAGGTATGTATACACATATATTAAGTCATGTCATATGGTTGCAGATATTATGAATGAATTCTCTACTTTGAGAGCATGATCAAAAGAAAGGATATCCTCTTTGAAAGGATGAAGGAAAGCATGGGTCACACATTGACTAGATGAAATCAACACAATATTTCCTCATATGAAATATGAGGTGGTTGAAAAACTTAGAGGAACTCTAATTGGAAGTTTCTAAAAGAAAATATGTGAAGAAAGAAAGGAACATATCATGAAAAATGAAACTATGGAGAAGGTAATCAACATCCAAGGACTGAAAGATTTGACTATGATATCTCCATGAAATATATGAAGACCTTGATGAAGTATGAAAAAGAAAGAGACCATTGAAAACGTATTTCTTTTGGATATGTGTCAATATGTATGCAGGATGTTGATGCGAACAGGAAGATGCCATGATGAAAGACCATCACCAAGGTAATTTTTACTTAATGTTCATCTCCTATTTTTTAGCAATATTTGGATGGGCTTATGTAGGGCTACTAAGGGAAGTGTTGTGGAAGTCTTATACAACTGATACTCATGTGATAAGATGAAAGGTCCCTAAGGAAACATGACATGAAGATGGCAGCAAGGCATGATGGAAGGCCAGATATGGACTAATGAATCACTTTCCAATGAAAGCAATGATGACATGACTGACATGATTCATGGATGAAAGTGATGGATGGTGTATTCCCTGCAAAGAGGTCCTATGAGATGTAGACTCTATAACAAAGAAGAAATTCATGAAATCAAAGAAAGGAGTTCTACAAGCATTTTTTTATCCCATGATCTCCACCGAGAAAGTTGTTGAAAGCGAGTCCCTGGTCAAGAGGGAGCTTGGGTAAATTCCTTTTATAAGAATGGGTATGTCCTCCCTAAGTTGAGAGGGAGAGATAGACACATCATTCTTGTCTACACTTGGAAAGATAGAATGGAGGATTGGGTAAGAATCTGGCATTTGATACTCTTTGAGGATGTGTTAGGGCATCCAAGATAAGAGTATTCATAGAGGACCAACATTCTTTGAGGGCTGGGAATCCAAGATAAGAATAGTCTTGATGGAACATGCTCTGAGAGAACCTGAGTGGAGTATGTTCTAAGAGAGATAATGATGAGGGTGTCTATAAATCTTTGGTCTCGCCAGCATTGTGCTCTAATATTGTGGAGAAATAGACTGGTTAGTCAAGTCCTTGCTATATGAAAATGTTGGATGATATGATTCTAAACAGATGAGTTATCAATCCGACTCTTCTTATGAAAATTCTTTAGATTGAGAATGTCCAAGTACCTTGTATGGATTATGAATACCTCCCTAGTTAAGAAGGAGTGTTGAAATATGTAACTATGTTTGATCTTCATAATGACATGTGTAATCATGATTTTATGTAATTGATGTAAAGAAGAGAAATAAAATTATTTATGTTATGCTTGAGTCATTGGTTTCATGATCAAGGAATTTTATTTTTATAGATGAAGCTCCCATTGAGAGATATTAGGATTAGTCATCAAGTCATAAATTCTATTGAGTCAAGGTCATGTATTGAAGACCCATTTAGGCATGTTAAATATTGTAAAAAAAAATTGTTTGAGTTATTAACCCTCCAAGACCTTGTCACAAGCATTCCTTCAAGTCGGCCTTCAAAAGGAGATGAAGATGATTCTAGAATAGCATGTTGGACTAATCACAAGGTCAATTCAGCCTATTTTACATGGAAAAACCACTATATATAGAAGGACTCAGCATCACTTGAAGCACCATTCAATCAAGCATCTAAAATAGAAAAAAAAAAGTGTGAGAAACCTAGAAGAAGAAGTCTCCCATCAAGCAAACAAAAGGAGGAGAAGAAGTCGAAGTCATTTTGATTTGTTTTGGGCAACATATCTTCACACGTCTGAAGAGAATTGGTGTCATGTGCTACAGAAGGAGCTGAAGTTATCACAATCTACTTAAAAGACTGAATTAAGGGAGAAAACAAGTCAAGAATACAAGTCGAATTGAAGTACAAAAAGTCTCCATCCAAGCGAAGGGATCAATGGTACTAAAATTTGTGGTGATCCCTCCCACATGATGCAACTAGGGTTACTGAAGAGGCCAAGGGTTGCAGGTCTAAGCTCATAGGCCAAAATATGAAGGATAGCCAAAATCATAGATGAAGCAAGTAGCTTGACCATCATTGACTCAAGGAAGAATAACTTGCTCAAAGAAGGCTTGTGACTTGGTCTTGGAGAGGTTGGTAAGTCAAGGGTCTTAGTCTTGGAATTCGTCACCTGAAGTTTCTATTAGAAGAAGAATTCATTTGGGTTTTCCTCTAAAGTTGGAGAGGTTTTGGCCCTGGCTGATTTCCTACATCTTGTGTCTCTTGTCTCATTATTGTTTAAGGTTTGGTAGTTGTTTGGTGAAGAAGAACAGTATAATAGTCTAAATCAAAATAATAACATAATCTAAAGAAGTAAAAAGTATTCACAAGTAGTTATCATCAAAGACAAATCACCTAATTTATATGCCCTATATTTCTCAACATGCTTTGTGTTCAGTGATCATAACATTGGTTTTTGGTTGGTGGATTTCATTATCCTCTTGACTACATTCTCCCCACTTGGAATTTTATTCAATCAATTGTGATTATTAAATATTATTTGGGTATTTCCTTTGGTATAAATATTTCACTAGTTTCCATGTGGGATTAGTGTTTTCAACAATGACATTGGAAACGTCATGTTTGGTAGCATAAGGGCCTCTCTTTCATTAGGAAGTTGATTATGGTTCGAAAAATCTTATAGTATTTGCATATTCATTCTATTCCCTATCAGTATTCTAGTAAGACTTAGTTTTAGAGGATATAATATATCTTGATACCATACCTAAATTTCAAGTAATACATCATAATGGGTGTTCCTTTTATTCATGAGGTGCGTACTATTCCTAAGGATGATGGGGGTATTAGTTTGATTGATGTCACCACTTAGGATTCCATTCTCATTTTGAAGTGGGTGGTGAGGTGTCTAGAGAGTGACGCTCCGAGGAAAGTTCTATTTCAACATCATAGCATGATGTTAGCAAACCATGTGGAGAAGTTATGGGGGAATTTTCTAGGTTTCAGTTCACTTATAGTCAGAAATATTTGGTCAAAATGAAAATAAAGGTAGACTTAGTTATGTTTAACATGGAGGATAGTGGGGCAAGTTCATATCTATCTCGGTGTCATATTTAAAGTTCAATGTCTTGGTGCAATTGTGTTGTTGAGTTGCATCACCTTGAATCTCACCAAACTAGCATGAAATACTTATTTTTAAAGACTTATGGCATGTAGCAACTCAGTTTTGGAAAGATTAGTTGTCCTTTTAAGAGTGTGACCTCATTACCCCTAAACCAACATTTTATTATGGAGTGAGTGGGGCTTATTCCCCAACAGTGTATGTTCAAAATAAACATTGGAATGTTGGAGCCATTTTGGAGGGACCGGGGTTGGAGGTTTGGTAAATTGAACCACATCCATATGATTCTTGCTATGATATGTAAACTACCATGGATATCAAACTAGATATTTTATCACAATAAATTTGATCAAATAAATTGGAATATTTACTATGAATATTAAATTTGTTTAGATTATAGAATTGTTAATTATTGATTTCTTCTTATGCATGAAATGGATGAAAAATGAAAAATAGAGAAAAAAAGAATACAGTCACACACCAAACAGCTTGAGCATAATATATGCTTTGATAAACCCTTATGGGAGAAAACCTAATTAGATTGTGAGGTTGCTCGGTTATCTTTTATTTGAAATGGAAATAATGCAAGTATAATGTAGAGGGCACTCTTTATGGAGTTACCTAATACTATGGCTTAATAGGATACTACAAAACATTAAATCCCATTGTTATTCCCTCTCATTGCCACTCCTAGTTGCTCTACTCTACTATGGAACAAGATGTAATCAAATAGAATGAACCCCCCTTTCCTCCTAGTGGCTTGGCTATACATAACTCAATAGCCAACTAGGAGTAAGGTTTGACTCCTTCAACTATTAATTAGAGTTACAAAATTGACCCTTATAGAGTCTTATTCATATTCCAAATATGGCTAGCCCATTTTCCATGAATAAAGAGGGTTGATGTTGCATCCATTTGTGCCATGGTGGTCAAACATGATATCTTAACTTCCAAGGGGCATAACTTTTTCATATGAACTTTGATTGACATGATGTTTGCATTGTTGGAGAGTTTTACAAGTGTAGAAAATTGTCATAGGGTCCCATGCATAAGTGGGAAATTTTTACCCCCAAAAAAATGTCATTTAAGGCCTCAAAATGTCCTTATAAGTTTTCAAACACTAATTTACTAAACATGGTTTTGCTGATAAAACTTCTCCCACAAGTTTATTCCACCAATTTTTCACTCTAAAAACTTCAATATAGATAAAAATGTGCATAATTAACTAATATATATTATACTCCCCATTCTGGGAGGATTGTGGTCCCCAAAATCTTTACTAAATGAAGTGAGGAAATTTTTCCTCTACCTTCTCCCTAGAGCACCATTTCGCTTTTCTTAAATGTTTTCCTTTAAACTCAATCTGTGAAAGGTCATGCTACCCCTGTCTTGTATTTATTTATCTCTTCTATAATATTACTATAGCTTATGTTTATAGCTTATGTAAAATTTTCCTGGGCATATGGAGCTATGTCCTTTATGGAAGTTAGGACTTGCTCCTCTTCCTAATCCAACATGGAGGGCTCACAGAATTTGAGATTTTCCACATTAACTATTGAGTAAATGAAAATTTATGGGTTAGGATGGGTCTATAGGCATTATCTCCCACCTTTTCTAGTATCTCAAAAGGACCATATTGCAGGGCCTTTGCTTTCTTATAGAGACCCTATAGCCTCTCCTTATTCAACTATAACCACACTCTATCTCCCACTCTAAACGGCCTATCTAACCTATTGAATAATTTAAAGGAGATGTGGTAAATATATTTCACTCTCAACCATAAAGGACCATATTGCAGGGCCTTTGCTTTCTTATATAGACCCTATAGCCTCCCCTTATTCAACTATAACCACACTCTATCTCCCACTCTAAACGACATATCTAACCTATCTCCTACTTTAAAGGAGATGTGGTAAATATGTTTCACTCACAACCATAAATTAAATATTTTTTTGTCCATGTGAACTAACATAATTTTATATCAACTTTTAAAAGAGATAAAGTAATTAAAGGTAAAAAAAATTCTTGTATTTTCACTTTTGAGTATGAGGAAGAGGTACAATTCTTATACCTTTAAAAAATTATAGTACAATACTTTGTTAAATTATTTGAATATACATGGTTTTTTTGTGAAGTAAATTCTTTGTATTTGAAAAAAAAGGATGCATTCTAGCTAACTAGACAAAGAACTTTAGTCTCTTTAAAAATGAAGAAGATAAAATATTATTTATAATTCCTTCTACCAAACTATCTATACTAATTATTGGGCCTGTTGGATCATATTTAAACTAATATTACAACACTAAAACATTAAAAAGTTTTAAAACAAAGAGACTAGAAGACAATTAAGTAGAATTGTCTAAATCAATGGCTTCAACGGGAATGGGCTCCTTATTATTAACTAGGAAGTAATGTAGTTTGGGAGGGATTCCCATATGATTCTTAATGTGAACTAAACTATGATCCATAGATATCATTTTCCTCTACATTTGATCCAAGGATAGAAAAAGGTCCTCCCTACTCTTATTTCTATCCACTAGAAATCTCCCAAGAAGTTTGAGATGCCAATAAATATCTACTCTGTAAATGTATTGATGATAATGTCCTCTATTAAGCCCAACATTTGGAATCTAATCATCCAATTATTCTAAGAGTTCCATGTCCATGAGGGTGTTTATTTTGTTAGCCAATTCTCTTTCTATCTAAACAATTTCCTCTAGAATTGGTTGTGGAGTGAGCTCTCTAGACCTAACAACTGAAATTTAAGCTCTCAATTAGACTCGAGTGTGACCACTTTCATAATAATAAGTTTCTCCTTCACACAATTGATCCCTCTATCATGACATTATGTTCTTCTTGAGAGAGCAATGGGCTCAGTACCAGATCGATTTCCTCTTGGCTCAAAAACTACATTCTAAAGGGGTGTTTTTCCTATGGGTGTTACCGCAAATGAGGAGGGCCTCTTCTGCAAAAGGAAGCCCATGTCTTTTGCTCTGAAATATTGTGTCAGTGAACTTGTAAGAGTGGGGGATCCCTCTCGCAGAGTTGAACTATTCACCTTCACAATTTACAAGTAACCAATAGCACCAAATTTGTAATAGTGAGAATTTGAAAAGAAAAAAATGCAAAGAGGGTGGAACTAAACTTGAGCAGCCAATCACAAAAACTTCATGTAGTCTGAAATCTGTTGTTATAGGTAACTAGGTTCGATCTTGATAAATATGAAATGTACTCTTGATTCTTATATATTAAAAAGAAAGAAAATTATTATTATTATTCTTTATAGCATGGGTTTCATGCTCTAGATAAATTTTATTTGTAGATCAAGCACCCATTGAATGCTTCTAGGATTTGTCATAGAGTCAAGAAGTCAATTGAGTCATTGTCATATATAAAATACCCCATTGGGCATATTATATTATGTCAAGATAATTTATTTGAGTCATAAAATGTGTCATAAATACCCTTTAAGACCTAGTAAACCTACAAAAGACAAGTTGGCCTATAGAGCATTGAAGTTGGCCTCATTAGGGCCATTTAACCACCATGAAAAGCATATATATAAGGAAGAACTCGACCTCATCAAAATCTCACCCATAAATTTCATTGAAGCACAAGAGAATAAGCCTAAGAGCCAAGGAAAAAGAGGAGAAAAAAATAAGGAAGAGAGAAGTACTTAAAGACTATTTTTGGGGAAAAATCTCTCACACGTGTGAAGCAACTAGGGAAAATTATGTTGCAACAAGATCGAATTGCAGCCATCACAAGGAGTTGAATCTAGTGACAAAAAGAGTCAAGGAACATCAAGATAATCAAGTGAAGGAGAAAGTAGGTAATATTCACCATTATTTTGTAACATGTACCAGTTAGGGTTTCTGTAGTAGAAACCGAAGATTGCAGTATTAAAGAAGCAAGCCAAAATTTTGAAGAGAGGCCAAAATTTGAAGTATTGAAGAAATTTTGACTGACGTTGAATTTGTGCAAGAAAATATCATCAAATAAGAGGTTGATTTAGTCTTAGAGGGGTCTTGGTCTTGGGTCTTAGGTCTTGGAATTTGTCATTTGAAACTTCGATAAGAAGAGAAGAATTCTTGTGGATTTTCCTCTCAAGAGGAGAGGTTTTGGCCCTGTCTAGCATCCTACATTTTGTATCTTCTTGGCTCATTTATATTCATAGTTTGGTAGTTTTTTTGATGAAAAGAACACAATAATAATCAAGAGAAAGAAGAATTTAACTATAAATACATCAAGTTAAGTAAAGGAACATCACCAGAAGTTAGAAAAGTAAGAGAAATCACCCTAATCTAGCTTTCCTTGATTTATCAACATGGTATTAGAGCTAAGGTGACAAAAACAACAAAAAGAGGCATCTTGAAGATCATGCATTTGAAGAAGAATACATAAGGGCCAAGAACAAGGAGATCATAAAAGAGAACTAAGAAGCATCAAGGAGGACCATGCAGCACATCACAAGGATCACCTCATCACAACTCTTGGAAGGAAAAACACTTTGAAGAAGAAGGAGACCTCAAAGACCCTACATCCATTCAAAGAAAGACTCTACATTTAAAGAATTCTTGGAATCTTACACATTCTGCAATCATCAACCAGAGGAAGCAAAGAGGAATCATTTCAAAATCATCAAAGGAATTAAATTTATCTCCCTCACATTGAATTAAAGATCACATTTCAAACATCCTTGAAGAAGTTCATCAAGCATTCATCATCAAGAAATCATCTTTGATTGTCAAGATCAAAGTTGCAATGGAAGTCAACATCATCAAGAAGGCATCAAGTTGAAGATATCATCATCAAAGGAGAATCTTCACTTGAAAATTAAGTATTTTATATTTTATGTCTCAATCTACGATGATTTCTTTATGCAATGAGAATAACAAACTTGTTGGGTCATCAAATTACCTTGCATGGAAGAAGAGAACAGATTTGATCCTTATAGAAAATGAAGTTAGTGAATATGTCATGGGATCAATCTCCAAACCATCACAAGGGAAATCTCAAGCTCTATTAAAGTACATGAAAGAATAAATAAGGATTCAAATGATCCTCATAGATTCAATCAATGATTCTCTCATCCCTTATGTAGAAAAATTGAAAACAACGAAAGAGATCTATGAAAAGATGGTAGAATTGTTCTTCGTAAGCACCACAAGAGAAATTATATCATTGAGAACCAAACTATATAATATCAAAGTATCAAAGGAAGAAGGGATAGCTTCATACCTTATGAGTGTATCTCAAATAAGAGATCAACTACAAGAGCTAGGAGAAGTAATGTTTAATCGAGAGGTGACCACCATTATGCTCAATGCACTACTTAATGAATAGTGAAACTTTGTATCTAGTACCTATGGAAAGAAAGAATGATCTGATATTCACCCAAAGAGTGACATCAGTTAAAGATTTATTAAACTAAGGTATTACAGACTCATGTGCTGCTGTGTGTGTTCTATGTCATTGAAGCAATGGATTGATCAGATTGCCAACACACAGACATTGAAATGGAAAGACAGCAGAGAAATACAGTAAGCAACACGAAGACACAAACAATTTTTAATAAGGAGTTCACCCTATTCTCCAGGGCTACGTCTCTGGTCCAGCTTTTAGTGGTGGCCTTATTTTATTGTGTCTTCAAGCAGAGAAATTACAATACAGGGACTCAATATGAGTTCTCCTGAAGCAGATTTTTCTTGGCAGGATGGTTCTTGGATTCCCCAAGCCACTTGGAGTACACAGACTCTTCTTCTTCCTACCAGCTCTGTGACCTTCTGGTCTACAGTGGAAAGAGCAAAATGTGATGCTCAGTCTGGACAGATTCCTCTATGGGATGGCTTAAATCTTCAAGCTCTCTGGTGCTCGATGCTGCCTCTGGTCAGCTCGACCCTCTGTCTCTTCTGCTTCGCTTTACTGCTCTCTGTGTTCAGTCCTCCTCTCAGGGTTCACTGTTACACTTCATCTCTCGACTTCTGTCTTTCTATGTCTAACTAGACTTCCCAACTGACTATCTTCTTCCTTTGTTCATCGCTTTAGCCATTCGATCCCTATGGATGTTCGGCTCCTCTTCTGCTTGTCGATTCGCCTTCTACAGCTGCACTTGGAGTCCCCTGTGTTCAGCGTCATCATGAACGCTCAGGGAGTGGCCACTTGTCCTCCTCTAAATGGTGCCAATGTGCTTCATCGGTTCGTTTCTTCAGTTACTCTGTTGATGCGTTCTTCCTCCACCGTGGCGGTCAAACGAATTCCAAATCCATGTAAAATGCGGCTTAATTCCCTGTCGATTTCACTTCATCCATCGGGCGTGATCTCAGCCGTCCGATCTAAATCCTCCAGATCTAACGCCATACGCACGTTTCACGCGGTTGACTTGCTCGACCGATAGCATGCGATCAACGGTGGTTTTCTCTCATCTCCACCTGCCACGCGTCGATTGGTGTATGGAATCGCTCCGCTCCTATCCAAAACCTCTTACCATTCAAGGGCGCCCCGATCAAAACCGTTGGATTCCAGAGCGCGGGTCCCGCCATTATGTTTTAGCACTTTTTCCTTTTTCCGCCTGCAGTCCTCCGGTTCCCCCACGTGACCAAGTGCTTGCCTTTTTCCTTCGCGTCCCTATTCGCCAAGTGATGCGCAATTAGCACTAATCGTGCATCAAAAATCACTTCCTTTTCCCATTCCGGGCCTCCCAGGGGCTATTTTGGCCTCCTGCGCGGTCTCCATGGGCATCAGTCAGCGCGCTTTGACCGAGGTCCTCGTCGTTCCACGTCGGCTACCATTGCCACTGGTTCAGGGTGTTTTTTATCGTTGTTTTGGATTTCTTTAGAGATTTGTTCGACCTGATACAATCATGGTTCTTTGATAATCTTTCATGGATCTAATTCGAATCACGACCTTCCCACTAAAAAAGCTTTTGGACCACCAAAAGTTGGTTTTCAAGCATAGACTAAGTGAGTATACTGTTTCTTCACTTGTCCAATCTCAATCCACTTTGCACTGCTCGGCTTTGAACCTTTGAGCCCAATCCTGAGGTACTCAACATCTCCCCTGCGTGTCGTTCTCACCTTCCTGTCCAACGTTGTGTCTTCCTGCAACTCATTGAGGTATTCAGGTAGCAGGTCATCAATAGAAGGCAATTGACTTTGCTCTTCAAGGTCCTCAATCATTGAAGGTTCAAACAATCTCAAGCAATCTGCATTTATGACTGAGTAGATGTGCATGTAAGCTGGTAAATCAAGGCAAAAATCATTTTCACCAATCTTCTCAAGTATCCTAAAAGGTCCATACCTGATAGGTTTTAGCTTTTTACCTTCACCTTGCATCCTGTCCTTGCTCATATACAGCCAGACTTGGTCTCCAACTTGAAAACTATGCTCCATCCTATGCTTATCATGCCTAGCCTTGTACTTTGCCTGGCTCTTTCCCAGTTGTTCCTGTACTTGCTGATGGATCTCCTGGATCTATTCAATGAACCTAGTTGCCTTGTCCACATCATTGTGTCCATCAACCATGGTATCTTTACCAAAGACAAAATCCAAAGGAGACCTTGGTGTGAAACTAAAACAAGTCTCAAAAGGAGATCTCTATGTAGAAGAGTGTTTGGCTCTGTTGTAAGCATGCTGCACATAACACAAGTGTTCATCCCAAAGCTTAGGATGTTTACTGCAATATCCTCTCAGCAACTGGATCACTGTCCTGTTTACTACTTCTATTTGGCCATCTGTTTGTGGATGAAAAGTTGTGCTTTTCTTCAGTTTGGTGTCCATTAGTTCCCACAGACTCGACCAAAACTTCCCCACAAATCGGGTGTCTCGATCAGATACAATGGAAGCGGGTAATACAAAATGAACCCATACATGTTCAAAGAGAAATTTTGCAGTCTGTTCAGCTGTGATCTATTTACTACAAGGTATCAAAATACACATTTTGCTGAACCTATCCACAACAACATATAGATAATCATGACCTTTCCTAGATTTAGGCAGTCCTCCAACAAAATCCATGGAAACACTTTCCCAAGGGTGAGAAGGAACTGGAAATGGAGTGTACAAGCCTAGTTTTCTATTGCTGGGCTTGCTTTTAGCACACATGGTACACCCTCTTACATATCTAGAAACTGTCTCATTCATTTTCGGCCAATAGCAAAATCTTTGCAGCTGTGCAACTGTTTTACTTACCCCAAAGTGACTTGATATCAGAGAAGTGTGTGCTTCCCTAATTATCTTTATCCTCTCAGTTTTTGGAATGTAGAGTTTCCCACAATGGTATAAGAGTCGGTCCTTTATATGATAGTCCAATTCTTCTACTCTTTTGCCTTGACTCAAAGTTGCATATACATCTTTAAAATCCAAATCCTGAGCATATTGTTCTATGTAGCTTTCATGTAGCACAAAATTATGCTTAAGTATGGTAGATGCATTTATAATGGGTCTAGATAACATATCTGCAACCTTGTTATGTATGCCCTTTTTATATCTGATGACTAAATGAAACTATTGTAGAAATCCCATCCATATATAATGTCTAGATTGTTGCAACTTAGTTTGGGAGTGTAGATATTGAAGTGGTTGATGATCAGTATGTATTACTTTCTCTTTTCCCATTAAATAATGTTTCCACCTTTTCACACTCTGAACTAATGCATACAATTCTTTATCATATGTAGGATAGTTAACTATTGTAGGATTAAAAGTCTCATAATGATAACATATGGGTTTGTTGTGCTGTGTCAACACTGCTCCCATGGCATAGTCACTGGCATCAGTTTGGATCTCAAATGGTCTTTGTAGATGTGGCAGTGCTAGTATAGGTGTTGTACTAATTTTCTCTTTCAAGGTGTCGAAGGCTTTCTGATGTTTGCCTCCCCACTGAAACACCTTATTCAATCCTGTTAAAGCATGTAAGGGAGCTACAATTGAGGAGAAGTTAGAAATGAACTTCCTCCAATATTGTGCTGCTCCTAAGAAGCTTCTCACTTCTGTAGCAGACCTGGGTTTAGGCCAGTTCACAATGGCTGCCACTTTAGAGGGATCTATTTTCAATTCACCTCCCCCTACTATATGACCCAAGTAGTTTAGAGATGTTTTGCCAAATTCACATTTTGAGAGTTTAACATAAATTTTTTCTCTTTTCAAAACATCTAATGTTTGCTTAACATGCTTTAAATGTTCTTCCCACATTTTACTAAAAATTAGAATGTCATCAAGATACACAATAACAAAATCATCAAGAAAAGGTCTGAGTACATCATTCATTAATATCATGAAAGTAGCAGGAGCATCAGTTAAGCCAAAAGGCATAAGCAGCCATTCATACAATCCCTGCTTTGTTTTGAAAGCAGTCTTCCATGCGTCTTGTTCTACAACTCTGACCTGATGGTATCCACTGTGGAAATCTAGCTTGGTGAAATAAACAGTTTCTTTTAATTGATCTAAAAGATCATCTATGTGAGGAAGGGGATAATGATTTTTTATTGTTATCTTATTCAGTGCTCGGTAATCAATTCACATTATCCACGAGCCATCTTTCTTTCTCACCAAAATGATTGGTGACCCACATGGTGATGTGCTAGGCCTAATGAAGCCCTTCTCAAGTAACTCCTGCACCTGCTTCTCGATTTCATCATTCTCTAAAGCAGACAACCTATACATCCCAATGTTAGGCAATGGAACATCTTGCTGCAAAATAATATCATGTAATATTCCCTTTTTGGGTGGCAGACCTTTAAGTTCTTGAAACAAGACATCATACTCTAAAACAACCACTTGATCTGATATTCACCCTAAGAGTGACATCAGTTAAAGATTTATTAAACTAAGGTATTACAGACTCAT
The DNA here is from genome assembly GCA_031772625.1 of Pinus tabuliformis. Taxonomy (NCBI): domain Eukaryota; kingdom Viridiplantae; phylum Streptophyta; class Pinopsida; order Pinales; family Pinaceae; genus Pinus; species Pinus tabuliformis. The sequence continues at coordinate 311,808,184 of CM062808.1, read as the reverse complement.
GTGCTGGTGTGTGTGTTTTGTGTCATTGAAGCAACAGATCGATTATTGCCAACACACAGACATCGAAATGGAAAGACAACAGGGAAATACAGTAAGCAACACGAAGACACAAACAATTTTTAATAAGGAGTTCACCCTATTCTCCAGGGCTACGTCTCCGGTCCAGCTTTCAGTAGTGGCCTTATTTTATTGTGTCTTCAAGCAGAGAAATTACAATACAGGGATTCAATATGAGTTCTCCTGAAGCAGATTTTGCTTGGCAGGATGGTTCTTGGATTCCCCAAGCCACTTGGAGTACACAGACTCTTCTTCTTCCTACCAGCTCTGTGACCTTCTGGTCTACAGTGGAAAGAGCCAAATGTGATACTCAGGCCGGATAGATTCCTCTATGGGATGGCTTGAATCTTCAAGCTCTCTGGTGCTCGATGCTGCCTCTAGTCAGCTCGGCCCTCTGTCTCTTCTGCTTCGCATTACTACTCTCTGTGTTCATTCCTCCTCTCAGGGTTCACTGTTACACTTCGTCTCTCGACTTCCGTCTTTTTGTGTCTAACTAGAATTCCCAACTAACTATCTTCTTCCTCTGTTCATGGCTTTAGCCATTCGATCCCTATGTCTGTTTGGTTCCTCTTCCGCCTACCGATTCGCCTTCTGCAGCTGCGCTTGGAGTCCCCTGTGTTCAGCGTCATCATGAATGCTTAGGGTGTGGCCACTTGTCCTCCTCTAAATGGCGCAAGCATGCTTCGTTGGTTCGCTTCTTCAGTTAATCCGTGGATGCGTTCTTCCTCCACCGTGGCGGTCAAATGGATTCCAAATCCTTGTAAAACATGGCTTAATTCCCTATCGATTCCACTTCCTCAATCGGGTGCGATCTCAGCCATTTGATCTGAGTCCTCCAGATCCGACGCCATACACACGTTTCACACAGTTGACTTGTGTGATGCGGGAAAGTGTTCCCTCTGCAGACAGAGGCAACCCCTCTAGCCCTAGAGTGGGTCTAGTCACAAACAAGGACAGATCAACAATAGATTTCCTTAAACAGTCATAGTTGGAGGCCTACCTCAACCGGTGGTCGATGGAGTTCTGTTGTGCTGCTCCAGCTTCTGCTTCCTTCTCCTAATGAGTAATCAACCTGAAACAATGCAAAGGAAATACAACAAATCACGTAACCAGAATGACAATGATCTATTTACTCACAAAGTCAAGAAGTCATGAGCTATTAAGTACATTACATACAAGACATAGGAAAACATCATTGATTGCATTAATAATGAAATAAGAGTAAGCTTACAACCAAAGTCTTGACCTCACAAGCCTTCTCAAGAGTGATCCAGCCAGCATGTTCCTCAAGCATTCACTCTTGAAGATGGATCTCCTAATACACAAGTCTCTCTCACTCACAAGTTTTACACAAGATTAAGGGCACTTCACAACCTTCCTCAAGCTATCAACAATCCCACACTTGTCACACTCACACCAGCTATCTAGCTTCACAAACACTAACAGCACTATCAGCAACCACTCCCAAAACTATGAACTAGCAACACATAGCAATGATGAGAGTTTAAATAGGAGAAGGAGTCTCCATGAAAGGTGGAAGGGTGAGCTTATCTGCAAGGAAGGTAGCACAAATGATGGAACATCCACTCCAGAGAAAGGAGGGCGACATAAACTAGGCCAACAACCAGGTCTGGAGTCATCTGGAATGCCGGCTGTTGCAACAAATTCACCCAATCTGGATCATCACGGGCACATAACTAGTCTTCCGTGCTAACATCACTATTGAGTAATGTAGCTAGTTAGGTCATCGTTGAATATTACAAGCAACAGTCGCGCTGGCACATAAAATCGAACCATCGCGGGAATCAGGTGTACTTCCACGATGGCAGCGCTTCTGGGCTATTTTGGAGCTCCCCTCACCGCGTTTATTTAGCCAACAGACGTGATGAGGTAGAAGCCTTTGGAAAATTGGGTCATTTGGCAACATCAGAGAGGATTTGTCTAACATGAGCATGTATGACTTTGGACACATGACACAGTAGGAAGACTGGAGTGAAGACAGTGACAAATTACTGTGTAACAGATGCCCCCTAAAGTATGAAGCCCGAGAGAGAGGGAGGGGTGAAATGCTTTACGAAACTGACTGAGCTATAACACCATCTGGAAGAACCTACACGCAAGTACAACTAATATCTCTGAAAATGAAATACATGTAGTCTAGGCATGGGCGCAGCCATCCAAAAGACATACGAAATAGGTCTGTGGTATGGATGCAGCCATCCAGCTAATTATACCATGATGATGAAAGAGGTATGGTCGCAGCCATCCATCAATGACTCATGTAATCATAAACCCATCCATGCAGCCCGAACATGTGTAATCTGAGTTCGGGGTCTTAAACCCATCCGATCATACTACAAATTCTAACATGTGAATAGATGTGATGAGGTTGAGCATGATAGAACATTGCTTGATTACCGATCAATGATGAAAACCGTTAACAAGCGCGAGAGAAACCACCAATAATGCCAATGGTTCTCAAGGTACTGTATAGCACAATCCACGAAGTGTGAAAAAAGAGCTGAAGTCAAACACTCGTGGAATCACCCAATCGACGACCAATGATGAGAGTTGACCGTCAAGTGCGAAGAACTTGCCATTGAGGCATGCAAGCTCTAAGGTACCAAAGGGGATCTCTAGATCAATCTCCTGGATAATGAGCTGATGTCGACAGGAGATGATCCATCGCAGGAGGGCCATAATGTTTCCCCCATCAACGACACGAGATAAGGAACAAGTGGCAGATGACGGAACAGAGTATCAGAGGAGAAGACGAGGGTGTAAACTGCAGAAGGATTATACTCTTGAACATGTCGGTGACACGACTCCGGAGGGGAGGGTGGCAGCATTCAGGAATCAAGGGATCAGAGGCTCGGTGGAGATGGCATGAATCAGATGGAATGAGGCTAAAGGACAACCCAAACCCGCGGAAGGCCAAATGACAATGTATGGATGTCCCAACCCAACAAGAAGCAAAAGTGTCGATGTTCAAGAGTGACTAGCTGCCATAGACAATCAATGATAAACCTGCTGTTAAATCCAACCTAGTAATAGCTTAACGAGCCCTAGGAAGGAGAAGCTCGAGTCTCGTCATGGTGACGAGTCCAATGTCGTCAAGGTTTAATGAGTCCGACATAGGTAAAACTCGGAGTGTTTTTCATGTTTAGAGAGTTTGAAAAAGACACGGAAAAGAAAACTCCAGGGGGGTCCTTTTTCGTAGATTTGTGTCTCTTGAGCCCGAAAAAGTATAAAACGATACTCGAAAGAACCACCCGACCATTACGATCGAGGAGTAATTTTCATAACTAGTGACTTCGACCCGAAAAAGTAGAAAAGCAGTCGAAATCGCGTCATTTTGGAACCAATAACGAGCTTGAAACGACAAAGGACCGGCAATATTTTTGTATTTACACGGTCAGAAAAGAGCTTAAAGGCGACCGCCTCTTATTCCATTTAATGAGTTAAAAGGGAAAGCTCAGCAAACTTTTCGTCTTTAAATGGTCAGAAAAGAGTTGAAAGCAGACCTCCATTTTTATTTTCTTTAATGAGTCAAAAAGGGAAAAATACTCGGCAATCTTTTCATCTTTTACGAGTTAGAAAAGAGCTTAAAGGAGACTCATCCTAGAGGAACGAGTGGTATAAAGGGTAGCAACTAGTTCCGGCAATGGTGGAACTGCTCAAAACATGTAATGGTCAAGAGGCTGGCTAATAAAACCACTCATCGCTGCGGTTCCTCAGGAAAGGATAAACAATCAAGTGAAAGCATATGATCAGCCAAAGAGATGGCGGCGATGGAATGAAACAACCAAGGCTCATCTAGCATAATTTAGCAGATAAATAGCAATCACGAGATGTAAATTGGCTATGGGTTCATTTTTACACAAGCTTGACCATGGAGAACTCTGCTTGGATTCGGTTTCATGTTTACACAAGCTTGAAACGAAAAACTATGCTTGTTATGAGTTCGCATGCCCCCAGGCATAATAACCCAAATTGAGGTACATGCCCCCCAAGCTTCATTGCATTCAACAAGGTGGATGGAATGAAGGTTCACATTCGAGATCTTGGAAAGAATTGACTTGGATTTTATGAGATCTTAATCAAAGACTCGATTTGGACAGGGAGTGGTTGCATTTTTTAATGAGGTTGACACAATGAAAAAGAACTATCCTCATAACCCTTGTTTCATTTTTTAACGAGGTTGACATAAGATCAAGAACTTTCCTCAAGACTCCTTGTTTCATTTTTAAACGAGGTTGACACAGGAACAAACTATTGTCGTGACACCTTGTTTCATTTTTTAACGAGGTTGACACAAGATCAAAACTATCCTCAGACTCCTGTTCATGGGCCACACGAGAACATGGCTCCCAAGAGGTCTTCGCAGGATGGAAGAGACGCACTGTGGGAGGAATACATGTCATGATGCACCAATGAAAAATCGGGTTCCAACACCCCCAGTACATGATGTACGAGACCATCTACATGATCAGCAGTAGATGCAGAGACGGAACGGGTGGCCACATAATTAACTTGTGGCAAGGAAGGCACTGCTTGGGAGAAAGAGCCGATAGAGGGTGATGGCTGCGCAGGAGGCACCGGGGGACTACAGAACGATAATTGATCTATGGTCACCATTCTTCCACCAGGGGTCATTCTCAGACTTAGGAGAGTCTGACGAGATGAGAAGAACGTGAGCATGACACTCTTCCGAAACAGAGTGATCAACAGGTGGTGAACCCAAGTCGATACTTTCTCCAGCCAATGGTTGGTCTGGAATAGGCTTAGCACAGCCAGGCTTGGAAGGAGGAGGACGGACAAGAGGAGAATCTAAGTCAATCTCTTTGTCGATGGAGGGAGGGTCTAAAGAGAGCCTATGATAACCAACGAGAAGTTGGGGTGAAGAAGCCGTAAGACTTTCCAAAATGGCGGAAGCTTTATCCATGAGTAGACAAAGGTGAAGGGGATGGTTGCCTTCACATAGCCTACAGGAGAATCGAATCTTCCCTTTCTTCTTATTGTTGCCAGTTGATAGGGTGGCATCGTCCTAAGCTTCAGAGGATGATGAGGGATGATCCAGATCACGAGACCATACATCTAAGATCCTAGGAATGCCAGGACAATCACGAAGAAGATGGTCACCCTTGCACAATTTACAAGGAAACTTAACCTTCCGCGGAGGAGCGGAGGGTAGTACGACCTGAGAAGTACTTGAAGTAGTAATTGCACAGGTGGCCTTGCATTTATTGAACTTCTTCTTCTTCTTTGTCTTCTTCTTCTTCTTCTTAGTCTCCTAGATACTAGATGTGAAAATTTCACCAAGCAAAGGAGGAGAGAAGGAGGAAGAAATAGGGGAAGAATGCATAGGCTCAACCTTAGAATCATCATGTTGTGGTTCAGACGGAGGAGACGGTGGAACAGGAGTCATGACACTTGAGACCACCAAGGGTGAAAACAACCATACGGGCAAACTGATGGTTAACCCAGGCAAAGACAATGTTGCCATATACGGAGCACCGGCATTTCCAAGAGAAGGAAATGGACTAGGATTCCCATCTGGGGAAAGACCTTGGTCGATAGACTCAGGGAATGTTGCCATCAGGAATGAGCCTAAAAACACTCAAACTGTAATGAAGAACTCTAACTGTTACTAGGAATGTTTCGTGGGCAGTAAATTTATGACACAGGAACAAAACTTGACCTTTTCATCTTTAAAGAGTCGAGAAAAGGACGAAAAGATGACTATCTCTTTTGAGGTTTAATGAGCCTGAAAGGACAAGTGCTCAGATGGACCTTTTCTTTTAAGGAGTTCGAAAAGGAACGAAAGTGACTACTCTGGAGAACTAGGCAAAAGGTTTACCAAACAACCCGTAAAACTGCATATACACCTTGGCAATCATATGAAAACCAAGGACTTTCCATAAGGCAATCAATCTTCCCGAATGCTGTGTTCGGTGCGTTACGGCTTGTAAGGTGGTAGACACGGCTCTCTATGGATAAAGGATGATAACCTAGTGGGGTCTCCCAGCATATACTCGACGGTACATGGGAGCACAATTCCGTGCTAGACCACTATTGAGTCACAGAAGGAGGAATCACCCAACCTTGAGTGGAAACAAAAGTGACTAGGTTTAACGACGCCGGAGCACGTCTCTAGCCTAGACCTATAAATGTGTGCATTATGTTCCAATGCATTGCTAGATTTATTCAGTTCATTTTAGAGTTGATCTTGGATTATGTTTCAGTTTTCAGGCCTTACCGTATGTATATAACAAATTCTAGGATGCAGCTAGAATGAATGAAATATCATTTTTTTCGATGAACACCTACCTATGGGAGGGTAGAGAGATCATTCCCAAACCAGGAAAACCAAGACAACAAAGCAGTCACTCAATGCAAATAGACATCAATTCCTAAAGTGCACAGATACTACTAATGAGAGATTTAATCATTCGCTTTTCAATATGCAACTTGAAATGCAAATTCACTTTCACTTTCGCATGCTAAATGAAATGCAATCCTTTTGATTTTGATGTCTCTTAAATCTAAAAGAAAACAATAAGTCATAAACAAATGTGGAAAAAATGGTTGATCCAAACAATTGTAATCTATGTCTGGGTAGTGAAGAGAAATCGAATCAATGCCGAGATTGGTCCAATAACAATCACTAAACAATCAACCAAAAGTAAGCAAAGGGGAAGGCTAAATCAAACCAATAGCACACTGCAAACGAATCTCTAAGCAACCAAGAAACCAAGCAAAACTGATCCAAAAGACTTGAAACAATGAAACTAGGTCACAAACCAAGAAAACAAGATTCATTCAACAAAGCTCATGAGAGAGTGCCTCAACCTATAAAGTTACAGCGAAAAACAAGTTATCAAACAAGTGAGAACAGCAAGGGACTAGCAAGATTGATGGATTCAGGAGGCAGAATTGAAAAAATCAATTCTATAGTAATCAGCATTGGTGATACACAAGCAACAAGCGCTGATAAAGAGCACACTACAGTAATAAAGCGATGTCAGTGCGGAAGTACACGACTTTTCCGCAATGGTCCGATTTACAGAACCGTCGCAACTGTTAAGCGTAATTACGCGATGAACAGGATACTACAAAAGGGGTAACGTGATGATAGCATGACTGTTAAATTAAAAGCCGCGATGATGTTCAAAATAGTAACAGGCGAACCAAAAACTCCCAAATCAAAGACAATCAATCTTTAATCAAATAAGGGCATTTCCCAGATCAGGCCAGGAAACTCAGAAGACTGGTAACTAATCCCAAAACTTCAAAAGAGACCAAAACAAAAATCAAGACAAGAGTAAACAAGAAAAGAACAAAGGCCAAAGCTCCCCAGCGGAGTCGCCAATTTGTGATGCAGGAAAGTGTTCCCTCTGCAGACAAAGGCAACCCCTCTAGCCCTAGAGTGGGTCTAGTCACAAACAAGGACAGATCAACAATAGCTTTCCTTAAACAGTCATAGTTGGAGGCCTACCTCAACTGGTGGTCGATGGAGTTCCGTTGCGCTGCTCCAGCTTCCGCTTCCTTCTCCTAATGAGTAATCAACCTGAAACAATGCAAAGGAAATACAACAAAGCACGTAACCGAAACGACAATGATCTATTTACTCACAAAGTCAAGAAGTCATGAGCTATCAAGTACATTACATACAATACATAGGAAAACATCATTGATTGCATTAATAATGAAATAAGAGTAAGCTTACAACCAAAGTCTTGACCTCACAAGCCTTCTCAGGAGGGATCCAGCCAGCATGTTTCTCAAGCATTCACTCTTGAAGATGGATCTCCTAATACAAAAGTCTCTCTCACTCACAAGTTTTACACAAGATTAAGGGCACTTCACAACCTTCCTCAAGCTATCAACAATCCCACACTTGTCACACTCACACTAGCTATCTAGCAAACTCACAAACACTAACAACACTATCAGCAACCACTCCCAAAACTAAGAACTAGCAGCACATAGCAATGGTGAGAGTTTAAATAGGAGAAGGAGTCTCCATGAAAGGTGGAAGGGTGAGCTTATCTCCAAGGAAGGTAGCACAAATGATGGAACAACCACGCCAGAGAAAGGAGGGCGACATAAACTAGGCCAACAACCAGGTCTGGAGTCATCTAGAAGGTCGACTGTTGGAACAAATTCGCCCAATCTGGATCATCGCAGGTACATAACTGGTCTTCCACACTGACATCGCTATTTAGTAACATAGCTAGTTAGGTCATGGCTGAATATTACAAGCGACAGTCGCGCTGGCACATAAAATCGAACCATCGCGAGAATCAGGTGTACTTCCGCGATGGCAGCGCTTTTGGGCTATTTTGGAGCGCCCCTCAGCACGTTTATTTAGCCAATAGACGCGATTAGGCAGAAACCTTTGGAAAAGTGGGTCATTTGGCAACATCAGAGAGCATTTGTCTAACATGAGCATGTATGACTTTGGGCACATGACACAATAGGAAGACTGAAGTGAAGACAGCGAAAAATAACTGTGTAACAACTTGCTCGACCGATAGTGCACGATCAACAGTGATTTTCTCTCACCTCCGCCTACCACGCGTCGATCGGTGTATGGAATCGCTCCGCTCCTGTCCAAAACCTCTTATCGTTCAAGGGTGCCCCGATCAAAACTGCCGGTTTCCAGTGCGTGGGTCTCGCCATTGTGTTTTAGCGCTTTTTCCTTTTTTTGCCCGCGGTCCTCCAATTCCCCCACGCAACCGGTTGCTCGCCTTTTTCCTTCGCGGCCCTGTTTGCCTAGTGATCGCACATCAAAAATCACTTCCTTTTCCCATTCCAGGGCTCCCATGAGCTATTTTGGCCTCCTACGCGGTCTCCATGGGCCTCGGTCAACGCGCTTTGACCGAGGTACTTGTCGTTCCACGTCGGCTGCCATTGCCACTGGTTCAGGGTGTTTTTGATCGCTATTTTGGATTTTTTTAGAGATTTGTTCGACCTGATACAGTCATGGTTCTTTGACAATCTTTCATGGATCCGATTTGGATCAAAGAAACTACCTCATTCAATGATATATGCTCATTATGCAAGATTGAAGAAATAAGATTAAAGGAAAAGAATGATGTTGGGTCAAGTGGAAAAACTTAAGCATATGCAACTATGGTGAGGAAGAAAGGTAAATTTGGAAAGTTTGAGCCTCGAAGGAAGTTTCAAAAGAAGATTGATATGTCTAAGATTCAATGCTATGAGTATAATGAATATGGGCACTTCAAAAGGAATTTTCCTAAACTCGAGAAGGAAAATAAGAAGAGAAAGGAAAGGAATGAAGCCCATGTCACTAAAGAAGTAGAAGAACTTGAAAAAGAAGAAGTCAAAGAAGGAGGAAGTAAAATACGTCTACTATAACTGAGATATCATCATATACTTAATTCCTTAAGTTTATAGAATATAACAGTTATGATAAAAAGCATCACAAGTATGATATAATGCATTATAGAAAATATTGAAATGACATCATCATAGAAGCATGGAAGGATAGCTGAGTAGAAGTATATATGATTGAAGTAGTCATAGCACATGATAGAAAGGAAGTAGCTCATGGCATATTCATTGGAAGCATAGTAGGGTAATCGAAGTAGCAAGAAATTAATATATCAAGATAATAAGATAAAAAAATTCTCACTTCATCATCATTAGAAAGAAGCATTTGCAGAATGAGGATCATCAAGATCCTCCATCAGAATCTTTGTTGAAAGGTTCACCTCTACTTAGAAGAAGTAAGTGTCTTGCAAATGGTGTATATTCCACCTTGTGTGGGATATACAGTTTAGAAGGATGATGGTATGATGACAAAGATGTGCAACATATCAAGTTGGTTGAATTATTCTCATCTTCAAATGAGGAAAGGAAGCTGCTAAAATGAAGTTTAGATGACCACATGAAGGAAGAGGTATGTACACATTTGGTAATAGATATATAAATCCATGTCATCATATGGTTGCAGATAGAATGGGTAGAATTCTATATCTCATGAGCATGATGAAGAAAAATCTTCCTTTAGAAAGATACATGAAGGCATGTTGACAATATGCCTTGAACTCTTCTACATATTGACAAGATGAAATCAACATAATATGACCTCATGAATAATATGAGGAAGTTGGAAAAAATGGCTCCTATGATCAAGGAACTATGTATATAATATATTGAGGAAGTCATATGAAAATAAGGTGGAAGAAGAGTTCATGAAAGATGTATCTATAGTCACATAAGAAAAGATAAGTAATCAGCATTTGATAACAAGAAGGATTAGCTATGACATCTCCATGGAAAAGGTATAAATTCCTTGATATGTATGTTAGATAAGAAGAACCTTGGTAATATACGTCTTGGAGATGGATTCATATGGTATGTGAAAGGATGTTGAAGTTGCAAAAAAATGATGTCATGTCGAAAGGCCACCATAAAGAGGTAATTTTGATTTGATGTTCATTTGGATTTTTTTTAAATCATCTGGTTGGGTTGTAAGAGGGCTACCGAAAGAAGGTTGTAGAAGTTCATCTACAACTGAGAATGGATGGAAGATGTTGAAAGAAACATGACTTGGAAGAGGTAGGTGTATGATGGATAGCAAGATGTGAACTAGAAGGTCACTTCGTGATAAAGAGAAGGATGGAATGACTATTGGTTCAACACTATGTTTTGTTGAAGGGAAGTGATGGAGAATATGGTTGATGCCCTATGAACAACTTCTAGAAGAAGAATGAAGGTTTTAACCCCATACAGAAATTACCTCCATATGAATTCTAAAAAACAAAAAATAAACAATGGCGAGAGCATAAAACATAAAACATATATACACAGAGATTTTCCCCTGGATCCCAAAACTGGGACTACCAGATTGATTTTTCATTATATTCCTTTCAATGTTATAATACATATATATACATGTTGAAGCATCCATAAACCCCAATCCATTACACCTGGATTATAACATAATTGTAGTTCCCTTAACCAGATCTACAAAATACCATGGACAGAAAACCATCATACCCAAAACCATGTGCGAAATCCATGCACAAAATCATAGGTAGGTCTGCCCACCTGATATAGGGTCCAAAAAAAAAAAACTGGGGCGTTGTCCCAGACCTCGTGCAGGGGGGCTACCACCCCCCTATGATCCCCCGACTATGCCCAACGCAACATACAGGGGGGTTACCACCCCCCTGTGACTGCCCCGCACATGGGGTAGTCGTAGAAAGAATATAAAACACACCTAACATTCTCCCACTTGTTGTTTTCTTTCCACAAGGGTCCATAAGAGAGCTTAGTCATTGATCAAGCCTTGCAACACCCATTTTTTCTCTACACCAAGAGAACTTCTCAGTTCTCACAGACTTTGTCAATGCATCTGCGGTACTCTTCAAAGTGTCCACCTTTACCAGCAACACCTTTTTGGCCTCAACCATATCCCTCACGAAGAGATATTGAACATCAATGTGCTTTGTCTTTGAATGATAAGCAAGGTTCTTAGCCAAGAAAATTGCACTTTAGGTGTCATAGTATATCCTTATAGCTTGATGTGCTAACCACATACTTGAAAAAAATCTATGCAACCAAACTGCTTCATTGCTTGCATGAGTGTTTGCTGTGTATTCTGCCTCTGTAGTTGAAAGTGCCACTACAAAATGTCTCTTACTCATCCAACTAATTGCACCTCCAAATAGTTTAAACACATACCCACTTGTAGATCTTCTCTGATCCAGATCTCTAGCCCAGTCTGCATCAACAAAGCCACGGATGTCCAAAAGTTTGTCCAATCATGGTCTTCCTTGGTAGCACAAACCATAATCACTAGTGCCATGAAAATACATGTAAACCTGCTTCACTGTTGTCCAATGCTCCTTCCCTGGTTTTGACATAAACCTACTCAATACTCCCACTGCATGTGCAATGTCTGGTCTAGTACAGACCATTGCATACATCATGCTACCAACTGCACTTGCATATGGAACACAGAACATGTCCTCTTCCTCTTCTTGTGTCTTGGGACACTGCTCAACAGATAATTTTACACCCACAGGAATAGGAACCTTCACTGGTTTATTATCCTACATATTAAACCTCTACAGTATTGTCTCAACATACTTCCCCTGATTTAACCAGAGCTTCCTCTTTGCCTAATCTCATGTAATTTCCATGCCCAAAATAAGTTTGCAACACCAAGATCTTTCATGTCGAATTTGGAGGACAATTGGGTCTTCAAATCCTAGATAATTTCTTTGTCATTTCCAACCAACAACATATCATCCACATACAATACCAAATAAATAACACAGTCACCAATTAATTTAAAATACACATAGTGATCTGCTTTGCTTCTGGTGAAGCCAAGTCCCCGTATAAATGTATCAAATTTCTGATACCACATCCTTGGTGATTGTTTTAACCCATACAGAGACTTTTTTAACTTGCATACCAGTTCTTTCTTACCCTTCACCGCAAAGATTTCAGGTTGCTTCATGTGGATCTCTTCTTCTAGATCCCCGTGAAGAAATGTTGTCTTCACATGCATCTATTCTACCTCAAAATCAAAAGCAATAGCAATAGGTAAAGGTAATCTAGTAGAAGCTACCTTGGCAACAAGAGAAAAAATATCACCAAAATCAATTCCCGACACCTAGGAATAACCTTTTTCTACCAACCGAGATTTTTATTTCTCCACCTTTCCTTTTGCATTCATCTTCTTCTTAAACATCCATTTGGTTCCAATGGGTTTCCTTCCAGCTGGAAACTCCACCAAATCCCAAGCCTCATTTTTTTGCAAAGAAACCATTTCATGAACCATGGCCTGTTTCCAGAGTTTTCCATCCTCTAAATCTACTGATTCTCTCATAGTTTTGGGATCATCATTAGTAATAGATAAAGAAAAATGTGAACAAAAAGCATAGTGGCTATACCTTTCTGGTTGCCTTCTTTTGCGAACTAATCTTCTCATAGCTGGATTTTGTGGCTCTTCATATTCGTCTTTTGTTGTAGAGACCGATTCTTCCTCCTATATATCAAACTATATCTTCTCATGTTCCTTTGGTTGGACTTCATGTTTAATAACATATTTCACCTCTCTAAACACCACATCTCGACTGTACACAACCTTCCTTTTTTCTAGGTTCCAAATCTTATAACATTTTAAACCATCCTTGTACCCAATAAAGATGTACCTTTCAGATTTACTATCCAACTTTGTTCTTTTCTCCTTTGGAACATGTACATATGCATCACATCCAAATACCCTCAGATGTGAAAGAGAAGGTTTCTTACCAATCCATACCTCTTGTGGAGTCTTATCCTCCAACACAGATGAAGGTGATATGTTGACCAGGTAACATGCAGTCTCCACCGCCTCTGACCAGAATTCTTGTCCTAGCCCAACACCACTGAGCATGCTTCTTGCCTTTCCCATCAATGTCTTATTCATTCTTTCTGCAACTCCATTTTGTTGAGGTGTGTATGGAGTAGTCTTCAATCGTGGTATACCACACTTCTTACAGAACTCTTCAAATTCCTTCTTGCAAAACTCTCCACAGTTATCTTTCCTCATCACCTTTATCTTCTTCTCTGTCTGGTTTTCCACCAGAGCCTTAAATTCTTTAAACCTGTCAAAGAATTCAGATTTCTTCTGAAGGAAATATATCCATGTATTCCTTGAGAAGTCATCTATAAATTATTCATAGTACACAGACTTACCTAATGATGGAACTGACACAGGTCGAAACACATCACTGTGAACAAGCTCTAATATTTGTTTCGACATCTTAGCACCAGAGGGGAAACTCACCCGACTATGCTTCCCATATACACAATTTTCAAAAAAATCAAAATCCAGAGAACAATTAGACATACCTTCTACCATACCATTACCATGATGTATTCAAAGTCCCTTCTCTCCAATATGTCCAAGCCTTTGATGCCATAGCATGATCTTTTCTCTAGAGACCACTAGGTTTTCTGCTCCACTTTCAGGAACCACAGAATTGTTGCACCCATAAATAAAAATGCTACCCTGAAGCTTGTACATATTTCCAATCCGAACTCCCCACATCAATATCAGTGCTCCCCGAACCATCTTGTAGGTATCTTTCTCAAACACTGTTTTTACACCTGCATCATTGAGCTTGCTTACTGAAATTAGATTCCTAGCCAATGCAGAACACGTGGAAGTGTTCTAATCCTTCCACCTAGCAATTTCAACTTGACTTTTCCGCGACCAATGATTCTATCCTTCCTGTCATTTCCTAAGAAGGCATCACCACTATCATATTTATCATACTCGCATAACCACTCTCTATGGGGAGTGAAGTGAAAGGATGCACCTTATTCAATCAACCATGCCTCATGATCCACATGTGTACTTAAATAAGAAGCCAAGTACACATCCCCACCATCATCTAAGGTGGTTTTCACCTCTGCAGAAGGAGCATCATCATATCCCTTTCCTTTCTCATAAGCTTTGGATTTACAGTTCCTTTTGAAGCGCCCTTCCTTTTCGCATTTCTAGCACGCATTTATAGGTTTTCCTGGAGATTTAGATCTCCATCTAGATTTATATCTCCCACTCAAGGAATTATTTTTGTTTCTGTTCTGGGACCATCCTCGTACAGAAAAGGCATCACCATTTTTTCCCTCCATATTTTTCCATCACATCTCCTCCGACAGCAAGGATGAGACTATTTCATCAAACTACAAAGCAGTTGCATTGCTACTTATTTCAAAACTAGACTATCCCACGAATTTGGTAGAGAACACAACAAATTGATGCACTTATCTTCATCTGAAATTTTAATACCAACAAATAATAACTGGCTTACCACAGTAGTAAAGGCGTTCATATGCTTTGTCACCAAGTATCCATATTTCATGCTCAGGTTATACAACTTTTTCCGTAGGAACAATTTATTCACTGGAGACTTAGATTGGTACAAAGTCCCTAACTTGTCCCACAAAGCCTTCGCTGAAGCTTCCGCTAATACATTCAGCAATACTGAATATGAGACACACAATCATTTGTGCTATTTGCCTTACGATCCAACTTCGCCAAGTCTTCAGCTGACATTGTTGTTGGTTTAGTACCCGGATCTACCGTGATCCACTGATCTTTATCCACCAACAGATCCTCCATCTTCACTTTCCACAACTCAAAACTCTGACCATTAAATTTCTCGATCTCTATATTCCCACTACTCACCATCTTCTTTCACCACAAGAATTGATCCAGCAAATCTCCCACTGAACAGGGTCTACCACAGCCCCTTAGTAGAAAAGGTGTCCCCTTGAAGCCGAAACATCTTTGAAACCAAATGAAGGTTTTAACCCTATACAGAAATTACTTGCATACAAATTCTAAAAAATAGAAAATAAACAATGGTGAAAGCATAAAACATAAAACAGATATACACATATATTTTCTCCTAGATCCCAAAACCGGGACTACCAGATTAATTTTTATTATATTCCATTCAATGTTATAATACATATATATACATGTCAAAGCATCGATAAACCCCAATCCATTAACCCTGAATTAGAACATAACCATAGTTCCCTTGACCGTATCTACAAAATACCATGGATAGAAAACCATCATGCCCAAAACCATGTGTGAAATCGATGCACAAAACCACAGGTAGGTCCACCCACCTAATATAGGTAGGTCCCCACACCTAATATAGGGTCCAAAAGCAAAATTTATTGGGCACTGCCCCATACCCCATGAAGGGGGGCTACCGCCCCCCTGCGTGTGGGGTAGTCGTGGAAAGAATATAACACACACCCAACAAAGAAGGCTCCATGATAAAGACGTTGAAGTTCATGACATGGTGCAAAAAGAAGGAGTCCTACAAGCAGCTGATAGTACCATGATCTCCACTAAAAAGTAGATAGCTAAAGTTGGTAACAAGTCCCTAGTTATGAGGCAGCTTGGGAAATTCCTTAGGTAAGATGGAGCTTGGGTATGTTCCTTTTAGAGGAATGAGTAGTTCCTCCCTAGTTGAGAGTGTTAGATCAACGCCTTAGAATTCAACCTCTTCGAGGGGGCAACCTCCTTTACATTACATAAATGAACAATTCTTGGATGATACAAATGACAAAACCTCCTTTCTATATATAGGAGTCTAAGGAGTCACAATATAATCCAGCCGACCTAACAATAATAATATAAAGCCACAAAAATAACAATAGAGGGATTCTATGGGGCACAGTAATAACAATATGGGGGCAATAGGGGCACAACAATAATAAGGGGTATAACTACAATAGTAATGGGGTAATCACTAGTATTATAGGGACCCAACATGCCCCTCTACTTCAAAAAAGTGTTGTCCTCAACGCTTGAGTAGTTCTGGATACTTCTGCATAAAATTCTCATCCTCCCATGTGGAATCTTTAGCGGATAAGTTCTTCCACTTGATAAGATACTCTGAAATTGAACGATTTCGTAGTTGTCGAGTTCTTGTTTCTGTGACTGCTTCCAGTTCCAATATAATTTTTCCTTCCTCATTAAGTTCTGGCAATATTGTTTGAACTGGGATCGTGTTGCCTATAACCTTATTTAAACATGAAACATGGAAAACTGGGTGCAATCGAGAAGCTGCAAGAAGCTCCAATTTGTATGCCATAGTACCAATCTTTTGCAACACCTTGTACGGACCATAATACTTTGGTGATAATTTATTATCCTTCTTAGCTTGCTTGAGGGACATTTGCTTAAATGGTTGTAGCCGTAGGAATACCCAATCACCTACATCAAAACTTCTTTCACTGCGATGTTGATCTGCCTGTTGTTTCATTCTATTTTGTGCCAACACGAGGTTATCCTTTAAGAGTTGGAGGACTTGTTGTTGATGTTCGATGTGATGTTCCACTGCCTGAACCTTAGAATTTTCTCTTAAATATGATGTGATGGATGGTGGTTGATACCCATAAAGTGCCATAAATGGGGTCATTTTTGTTGTTGTATGGAAGGAAGTGTTATACCACCATTCAGCCAGAGGCAACCATTTGACCCATTGTGTCTATTTATCAGATACAAAGCAACGAAGATATCCTTCCAAACATTTGTTTACTATCTCAGTTTGCCCATCAGATTGAGGATGATAAGATGAGCTATGAGCTAACTGAGTACCAAGACAAGAAAATGATTCTGTCCAAAAATTTCTAGTGAAAATGGGATCTCTGTCACTTACAATAATCTTTGGGTTTCCATGTAGCTTTTGAATTGTTTCCATAAATGCAGTAGAAACTGTACTGGCTTTAAATGGATGTGATAATGCACAAAAGTGTGCATACTTGGTAAGTCTGTCAACTACCACCATGATGACACTCTTTCCCTCCGACTTGGGTAAACCTGTGATAAAATCCATTGAAGCCTCCTCCCAACGTTGGCTTGGAATGGATAAAGGTTGTAATAGACCCGGTGTCTTAATTGTTTCAACTTTATTTTGTTGGAAAACCAAACATTCAGCCACAAACTTTTGAATATCTGATTTAAGGCCATCCCAAAAAAATTCCTTCTTAACCCTGTGGTAAGTTGTTAAAAATCCTGAGTGCCCTCCTAAGGGAGAAGTGTGCAATTCCATAAGAATCTTTTGTTTTAGCTGGGAATTCTTACAGAGGTATAAGCGATCTTTGTACCATAACGAATCATTTTGCCAGCTAAATGTACTAGACGTACTGGAATCTTGTTGTAACTTTCGAATAAGTGCCCACACTTCTTCTTCATTCTTCCATTCCTCCCTTGCTTCGTTTATCCAATCTGGTTGGATAATAGAAATGGCGCACAACAATGCTTCCACATCCTCATCCTTTCTTGAGAGTGCATCTGCCACCACATTTTGCTTCCCTTTTTTGTAGATGATTTCAAAGTCATAACCCAACATCTTTGTGACCCACTTTTGTTGCTCTTCAGAGGATAATCTTTGTTCTAAAAAGTATTTAAGGCTATCATGATCTGTTTTTACCTTGAAGTGTCTTCCCATTAGGTAGGGTCGCCATTTCTTAAGTGCATGGAGTATTGCCAACATTTCCTTCTCATAAATAGCTTTGCTTAAAAACTTTCCCTTGATTGGACGACTTTCAAAAGCAATGGGTCTTTCATCTTGCATTAGAACAGCACCAATTCCATTTCCTGAAGCATCACATTCCACAATAAAGGTTTTTGTGAAGTCCGGTGTAGCTAAGACCGGTGCTTGGCACATTGCCTCTTTAAGATGTTCAAAGGCCTTTGTTGCTTCCGGAGTCCATGAAAATGCATCTTTCTTCAATAATGTTGTTAGAGGTGCTGCTATTCTCCCATAATTCTTAACAAACTTGCGATAATACCCTGTCAACCTGAGAAATCCTCGCAGATGCTTTATGGATGTGGGGATTTTCCATTCCTTAATGGCTTTAATTTTGCTAGGGTCTACCTTAACTCCTTCATGAGATACAATATGACCCAAATATTCCACCTCCTGGACTCCAAAGAAACATTTGGATCTTTTTGCATATAATTGTTTCTCCTTCAATAGTTGTAGCACCTTGTCAACATGTTCAACATGATCCTTCCAAGACTTGCTGTAGATTAGTATATCATCAAAAAATACTAACACAAATTTTCTAAGGAATGGTTTGAAAATTGAATTCATCAAACCTTGAAATGTTGAAGGTGCATTGGTAAGGCCAAAAGGCATGACCAAAAATTCATAATGACCCTCATGAGTTCTAAATGCTATTTTCGGAATGTCTTCAGTCTTCATTCTGATTTGATGATATCCTGAACGAAGATCCAACTTGGTGAAGTAAATTGATCCATGCAATTCATCCAGTAATTCATCAATGACAGGAATGGGGAACTTATCTTTAATAGTGAGCTTGTTGAGCTCCCTATAATCTGGACACATGCGCCATGATCCATCCTTCTTGTGCACCAATACTACTGGAGCAGAGAAAGAACTTTGACTCGGTTGAATTATACCAGCCTCTAGCATTTCTGCAACCATACGTTCAATTTCACTCTTTTGGACATAGGGATATCTGTACAGCCTGATGTTTGGAGGAACACTTCCTGGAATCAGATGAATAGCATGATCATGATCACGCATAGGTGGGAGACCTTTGGGAGTCTCAAATACCTTGGAATGATTGTCCAGGACTTTTTGGAGATCTGGAGAAATAGATGATTCCAATGTGGAAACATCTAGCGAGCATAATTGTGCAATTACACCTCTTTGCTCCTTTTTTAGAAGCTTTGTCATACTATTAGAGCTGATTATCTTTCCTGGTTTCCCTGCAATACCCCTTAATTCAACTTCCTTTCCTTCCGTAGAAAATTTGATGAAAAGTTCTTGAAAATTAAAAGCTATTGTACCCAGGGATTGTAGCCATTGGACTCCTAGTACAACATCAGCACCTCCCATTGGAATGGAAAGCATTGGGCTAGTCAATACATATTCTCCCATGGATAGCTTGATATTATGGCACTTTCCAGAGCAATTTATTTTTCCTCCATTTGCAATCATCACTTGACACTCTGGTGTTGGATATAGGAAGCAATTCAATTCTTTTGCTACCTTACAATGAATAAAATTGTGGGTGCTTCCTGAATCAATCAACACTATTACCTTTTTCTTCTTGATTTGTCCTTCTATCTTGATGGTTTGAGGAGTGGTAATTCCCGCCAATGCATTACAAGATATGGTTGGATTTATTTGTTCTTCATCTAGGCTTTGTTCCTGGAGTATATCCTCTTCTTTTGACCTTTCTTGCTCCTTTTCTTCTTCCTCTTCACAATCTATGTAGAATAATTTCTTCTCAGCACACTTATGACCTTTAGTGTATTTGCTATCACAACTGTAACAAAGCCCTTTTGCTCTTTTTTCTTCCAATTGTTGTGGTGTCAACCTTATAGGTTGTGGAAGACTAGGGGCAACAACACTTTCGTCTTTATAGTTGTGAGTGGTATGCTTCCTGGTTGCCATAATTTTGCTTTCCATTTTTCTTGCTAACCTGAATGCCTTCTCTAATGAATCAGGTTCCCAAAGGCGAACATCATGTTGGATATTATCCTTTAAAGACCCTATGAACACATCAATCCTATGCTCCTCTGGAATATCTTTTACCCTTATGTTCAATTTTTGGAACTCCTCAATGTGCTCCATTATTGAACCCTTTTGTTTGAGACTTATCAATTGGCTAAAAAAAGTGTTGCTTTTTGTATCTTCATAATGTGCTATCAATTCTTCCGTAAAAATTGCCCAAGTGATAAATGGTTTACAAGAGCAAAGCCATTGATACCATACAAACTGATTTGGTTCCAAATATAAAGTTGCCATATGTACCTTTTGTGTGTTTTCCACATTATTGAGATCGAATAATTGCTCCATTTGTAATATCCATGTGGCAGGATCCTTGCCATCAAACTTCCTCATATCGATTTTTGGAATATGGTGAGTCTTCAATCCAACATTAGCGTCTATGGAATCATGATTAACATTTCTTTTGTTCTCATCATGAGTTTCCTTTAGTACCCTTTCACCCTTAGGGACCATTTCTTGTAGCAACTTATTCATATTTATCTTCAATTCGTCCATGTCTGTCTTCAAATCTATCTTCAAATCATCCATCTTAGCTTCCACATCAATCATCTTAGCTTCTACGCATTTCTTTAAACAGTCCATCTTAGCTTCTACACCTTTCTTTAAACCATCCATCTTAGCTTCTACATCTTTCTTTAAACCATTCATCTTAGATTCTGTTCCTTTTTGTGCAAGGGACAGTTGTTGCACTTGGTCTTGTAATTTTGATATATCATGTTGCATTTCTTCCTCTTCTTCATGATTCATGCTAGAGCTTTCAGGTTCCTTACTAGGTGTTTGCATTTTCTTTCCTCGGGATATCAATTACCGATAATAATGCTCTACTATGCCCTTTGAATTCTTTCAAAATAAATTTTCAAACCAAGCTTAAGCAAAAATTTAAGAAAATCTACACACCTTTTTTCACTTTGTATGAGCTCAATATTTCCTCTGATGTATCTCTGTACTTTCCAATCATCTAGTTCTGAATTTGTGAGCTGTAGTATCCCTCTGTGTCCTCTTTCCAATGCCACAAATCTGACCCAAATTGGATTCTCCAAGGAAGAGTTATGTGAAATCTCCCACAGTGACTTACTTATAGACTAGTTCAGTAGAGCGAACTTGTATGACCTGCCACGAGTCACTGTTTCGACCTTTGGATCTGAAACATGCGTACAAGAAACTACAGTCTGTGCTCTTTCTGTACCTTCTTATGAAATTTCAATCCGATCCCCAGAGAGAAAGTTATGACGATTTTCCCCAGGTCACCTATTTTGAATGTAATTCAGGAGTCTGCAAAAAGACCAACTTCCTCAAATCATATCTCCGCAAATATCGCGCGAAAAGCTCTGAAATTCGGACCCAAGGTTCAGCGCGATTTCTTCTCAAATGGGTTTTTTTGCGACTTCTGAAATGTCACAGAAAAAAAAAAAGTTATAGCGAAAAATCCATGATGACCTGTTTGGAGCAGCGAAACCCTAGAATCCAAAGCTCTGATACCAAATGTTATGAAACCAGCTCAAGAAAAGATAGAAAAGATAGATCAACGCCTTAGAATTCAACCTCTTTGAGGGGGCAACCTCCTTTACATTACATAAATGAACAATTATTGGATGATACAAATGACAAAACCTCCTTTCTATATATAGGAGTCTAAGGAGTCACAATATAATCCAGCCGACCTAACAATAATAATATAAAGCCACAAAAATAACAATAGAGGGATTCTATGGGGCACAGTAATAACAATATGGGGGCAATAGGGGCACAACAATATTAATAAGGGGTATAACTACAATAGTAATGGGGTAATCACTAGTATTATAGGGACCCAACAGAGAGGGAGAGATAGACACATCATTCTTGTCTTCATGCTATGAAGAAAGAATGGAGGACTAGGTAAGCATCTAGTTTTCGATACCCTTTGATGATTAGGTAGGGAATTCAATAGGTAAGAGTAGTCGAAGAGGAAATTCCTCGAGGATATGTTAATACAAAACAGGAATGGTCCTAGAAGGGCATACCTTGTCAACGTCCGGATGGGGTATGTTCCTTGAGAGAGAATGATGAAGGTATCTATAAATCATTGGTCTCCCTAGCATTGTGCTCTACTATTGTGGAGAGATAGATTTGTTAGTCAAGGCCTTGCTATGTAACAATGTTGGTTGATATGATGAGATGCACTGACATAAGTCTAATAAATAGCTTATGATATGGCTTACCAATTTGACTCTTCTTATGAGAATTCTTGAGTATGAGAATGTCCAAGTACCTTATACGGATTATGAATACCTTCCTAGTTAACAAGGAGTGTTGAAATAGGTAACCATCATAGATTCATCTTAACTATGGATCTAACATGAGCCAAGAGGGATCAATTTTCTTCAAATGAAAACTTATTTTACAATGCAAAAAACAATGTATAATTTTTTGTTGTTTAAATTGAATTTTTGAATATCATAAAGATTACATATGTGCCTTGAGTCATTTTATCAACACACATTAAACTAGTTTTTTTTTATTGATATATTTTTAAGTTGATGTCAATATTAATTCATATTAAAGTATTTTATACAAAACCTACATTGGATATTTTATTCTATACAACATTAAAATATTTGTTTTAACGTTTTTTTCTATATATAGATATATATTAAGTTGATATCACGTGTTAAAAATCTTACTCACATATTTTTTTTTACTTCTAATTACTTTGCATGAAATTATATTAGGTTATATGGACAACTACTTAAATATGCACAACATATTTTTTTTCTTTTTTATTATAGCTGACATAATATTTTATTTTTATTTTAAGAAGGACAGACATACTTACACATGGCCTTCACATTGGGTTGTAGAATGAGCCTCTCGGCTCAACTAGGTTCAGTCTTCATAAATATTAAAAATTCTTGTATATTAAAAATAAATAAATTTATTATTATTATTATTTATAGCATGGGTTTCGTGCTCAAGGTAAATTTTTATACATAGGCCAAGCACCCATTGAGTGCTTCAAGGATTTGTCATAGAGTCAAGAAGTCAATTGAGTCATTTTCATATATAAAAGACCCCATTAGGTGTCTTGTATTATGTCAAGAGAATTTATTTGAGTCATAAAAGGTTTCATAAGGACTCTCCAAGACCTAGTCAACCTACAAAAGACAAGTCGGCTTACAAAGCAGTGAAGTCAACCTCATTAGGGCCATTCCACCACCATGAAAAGAATATATATAAGGAAGAACACGACCTCATCAAAATCTCACTCATCAAGTTCATTGAAGCACAAGAGGAGAATCCTAATAGCTAATAAAAAAGAGGAGAAACAAAATAAGGAAGAGAAAAGTACTAAAACACTGTTTTTGGGGCACAGTGTCTCACACATGCGAAGGAACTAGGGAAAATTTTGTTGTAGCAAGACTGAATTGCAGCCACCACAAGGAGCTAAATCTAGTGTTAAAAAGAGTCAAGTTTGTAAGCAGAATTGTCAAACAAAAGAAGGCTAACCAAGTGAAGGAGAAAGGAGGCAAGATTCACCATTATTTTCTCACACGTGCCAGCTAGGGTTTCTGTAGTAGAGACCAAAGATTTCATTCTTAAAGAAGCAAGCCGAAATTATGAAGAGAGGCCAAAATCTGAAGTATTGAAGCAAGTTTGAATGGTGTTGACTTTGTGCAAGAAAAGATCATCAAAGAAGAGGTTGACTTGGTCTTGGAGGGGTCTTGATCTTGGATCTTAGGTTTTGGAATTCGTCACTTAAATATTCTATAAGAAGAGAATAGTTCTTGTGGGTTTTCCTCTTAAGAGGAAAGGTTTTAGCTCTAGCTAGCAGCCTACATTTTGTGTCTTCTTATTTCATTGATATTCATAGTTTGGTAGTTGTTTGATGGAAATAACATAATAATAATAATAAAGACAAAGAATAAATCAACTACAAATACATAAAGTTAAGTAAAATAACATCACAAGCAGTTATCAAAGTAAGAGAAATCACCCTAATCTAGTTGCCCTTTATTTCTCAACAAAATCTTGGTAAGTAATGGAATACTTGTAATTGATATGACTATTTAGTTTTTTTCCAACTCAAACTCGACCAAAGCACTAGGAAAGACTCACAGAAATCTGAAGAAGAAAAGGATGCCCAGGGAGAAGAGGGAAATGACTCCTTGACCTTTTCTGTCCGTACACTTTCCCCTGAGGGAGACAACCATGAAGCTAGAAGACCAAATTAGAAACTAGATGGAGAATTGGAAAGGAACTGTCATTCCCCACAACTGAAGGATAAATAAAATATTTCTTCCATGGGTGAGTTGATGAAACCCCTTTCCCATGCAAATTCTCTATAGCTTTACTCTAGCCAATGATTTGTTATGGAAATAATGTGATCCCATTCCACTAAGCCAAGAGTTAAGCCATCCTCGTGCCATATGACAGTAATTGAATGCGAGCATAATAAACCAAGATTGGGTGACAACCGCGCTAGGTGTGGTGAAATTCTCATGGGATATATCTCTTGTCTAGATTGTACGTGAGGCCATTGACCAACAATTGTGGCACTTGCAAAAATATTTCGGGCATAGCATTGTGAGGTGGTTTGTGTTGGAAAATCAATGTGATTGTAGATTAAAATTGATTCTCCCTACTTGATAATTACTTGTGATATTTGTTGGATTTTTATTATTTAGTTTTACTTGTTCATCAAGCAATTATCAAAACATGAAGATCACAAAAACACAAAGAACACAAGATATAGGCTCCATGCCAAGAAAAATCCCACAATTGGGGAAAACCTAAGCAATCTTTTTCTTATACAATCATATCAAAATGAGACCTTCAAGACCAAAAAGACCAAGACCCCCTCCAAGCACCAAGTCAGCGCTTAAAAAGCCTTCCTCAATCAATTCAAAGTTCATTGTTAGATATATGATCCAAAGTACATAAATTAATATTTATTTAGAGTTTTGTTAGAATATTTAATTAATTATTTAGAGTCTTAGAGTCTTCTTATAATATCTATTTGTTATAGGAGATATGACATCTAGAAAGGTGTTGTTTCTTAGGAACTAGTTTAGGAAAATAGTTAGGAGTGTTGAGATAAGTGCATTAAATGTAAATGCACACTTTTAAATGAAATAAGCTATCCATAACCAAATTAGTTTAGGACACAAGCTTATTTAAAGCTTGTTTCTCTCCACTTGCAAGAGTGTTGAGTGATCATGTGTAAGCTCTTGCAGGTTTTTATGTAATTGTTTATTTTCCTTATTAGTAAAATTTGTGTGTCTGAAGACACTTCTACTATTATTATGGTATCAGAGCTTCAATGATGCAGATGGTGTGAAGAAGGAGATTCTATCTTTGTAGGATTTTGGAAAAATCCACTGAATTGGTCAGTCATTGATTAGTATGCTAATTGTTCAGCTTTTATTAAGGAAATCAATTTTACAACTCTTTTGTTACTTTCATATTTTTAGATCTAGACATTATTTTATTTTTTTAATTTTCTATTATATTGGAGTTTCTTCCCCTCAGAATGTACCTCCCTCACTCACATTCCTTGAGAATTCACTTATGTAATTGTCTCTGCAACTTCTGTTACACTCAGATCCTTTTCATCTTTCTTTCCTGAGTTATTAGACACAATTTCTCCCCTTGTGTTGCTTGTTTTTCTTTTAGAAAATCACTACTCTTTATCATCTCATCATAATGGATAGAGAAGTTTTGAAAATTTGAGTACCTCCACTATGGTGTTCCAACTCTCTAGGTTCCATTACTTTATGTATAATTGTTTTATGTGACGACACTCTTAAATCACTCTCGACTCTCTATTATTTAAATGAACATGAACATGAACATGAGAGTGTGCAGGATGACAAATCACCACTACCTTTTGCAGCAAGAACCGTGAGATTTATTTCATTTCATTGCTATCTCTTCTGCTATTGCTCGATATCACAAGGACATTAATTTTTCATCCCCCAAGTCTTGCAAGATTATATGCATAGAAGCACTTGATGATGGGGGATTCATGGGTTTCCTCGCAATGGATTTGGATATGATATCAGTGATTAGGACTTTTTCTTACTATTTGTAAGTTTATCTGCAACGAAGAAGCCACATAATACTCAGGGAGAGCTGCTGACATTATTGTATATGGTTTCTCAGAGTGTACAGTGTGCAATGCAATTTTTGAACCACAATGGGCTAATTGTTTTACTCAATGTTTTCAAGATTCCGGTGGTGGAGATTTTATATAATTTTTTTTCAGCATGGGAAACCAGTGAAAGAACCGGTGTAAGGAGTTGTGGTGGATTGAGAGTTGCGTTGCAAGACTAGTGTTGAGAAAGCCTTGAGGAGCGAACACAGGAGTTCAAGAAGTTTGGCTCCACGAGTTCAATCAATCGATTGGAACTGTGAGAAGGTGCAGACTCCTTTCTTGTTGGCGTGTGGCGAAAGGCATCCAACTTGGAATCATTTGATGCATTGAAAGCCTGTGGTGCCTATTGTGTAATCCCAAACAACAATTCACCTTTTTTATCATAAAGTAATTTTTTAGTAAAGGTGTAAATTTCTGGAGAGATAAGGTGTGTTGTATTTTTTTTAAAATAATAATAATAATAATAATAATAATTAATAGCATATTTTGTATCAAAGAAAAAAATTTCTTTTTGGAGGGATAAGGTGTGATTTTTATTGAATTTTGTAATTTTGGAGTAATAAGGTGTAATTTTGAATTTTGTAATTTTGGAGTGATAAGGTGTAAACTTTTGAGAGAAACAAGTTTTTAATTTTCACTTTGAGGGAGGAGCTACATTCAAAGAAGTCAAATTGCGAGAGCATTATAAAAAGTCAAATTTTGAAAGTTTCATTGTAAAATTTCGGAGAAATTAACTAGAGCCAAGTGCAAAGCTCAGTCACTTTTCTCCTCAAACGACTATACAAGGGTCAAGGCCAATCCCCGATAAATCGTTTGTTTTCTGTGTGTGTGTGTTTTGTTGTCCTTATTTTTGTGGTGCATGATCTATCTTGGTGCATACATTTACTTTTACAATGTCCAAGTTGGTAAATTTATTTTTTGAGTCTGAAAAACTTGAAGGCTCAAAGATTTACAAGACATGGAAAAGGAACATATAAAGCACTTTGATTTACAATGAACATTGGCAAGATGTATGTGATGGTGATGTTAAAACAAAACAAATACAGATGTTGAATCATTAGCTAAATAGGAGATCAATAATTCCAAAGCATTAGCATTAATTAAATCTTCAGTTAATGATGAAATGTATGTTCACATTGAAAATGCTTCAGATGCATGGTCTGCCTGGCAAACATTTAAAGATTTATTTGATACACAACCAGAATCTAAGAGAGTTGATCTTCAATTGAAGTTGCTTCAACAAAAATTGACAGAGGGAGGATATGTACCTCAATACATTTCCAGACTTAAGAACATTAAGCAGGAAATAGTAAAGGCTAGATTTCAAGCAGTCGATGATAGTTTCATGAATACTATTTAAATTGTTTTTGTTCCTTCTTCATATACAAATTTCTTGGAAACTTTACAAATAACTAGAAAGATAAAAAATTTAAAATTTGATGAGTTAAGTGAAATGCTAGCTCAACATGACAAAAATTTTGGAAAGAAGAAAAAGTTGGGGAAGATGTCTTCTTTACAGAAGCTAGCACTAGTAAATCTTCAACTAAAAGTTTTGGAGGTAGAGGAAGAGGGAACAACAATAAAAATCAAGGAGCACATAGAAGACAAGGTCTTGGTAGAAGTCAAGGTAGAGGGAACAACTTCAGTAGATGCAACAGTTCTGGTAGAGGAAACATTCAAGGCAGAGGCAATAGTCAAGGAAGAGGCAACAATCAAGGAAGAGGACAAAGTCAAGGAAAAGGAAAAAATCAAGGTAGAGGACAAAGCAGAGGCAGAAGACAGAGTAAAGGCAAAGGCAAATATTTCAATTATTATGTAACCAACTCACAAAATAGAAGAAAAGATAGAGAAACAACTTCAAAAACATCCTCTTTGAGGGGGAAAACTCCTTGACATTAAACAAATGAACAATTCTTCGACGATACAAATGACAAGACCTCCTTTCTATATATAGGAGTCTAAGGGATCACAATATAGTCAAAGCCGACATAACAATAATAATGTAAGGGCATACCAATAACAATAGTGGCTTCTATGGGGCATAATAATAACAATATGGGAACAACATGGGCACAACAATAACAATAAGGGGCTACAATGACAATAATATTAAGGGAATACACTAGTATTATAAGGGCCTAACATGCCCCTCTCCTTCAGAAAAGTGTTTTCCTCAATGCTTGAGTAGTTCGGGATGCTTCTGTATAAAATTCACATCCTCCCATGTGGAATCTTCAGCAGGTAAGTTCTTCCACTTGATGAGATACTATGAAATTGATTGATTTTGTAGCTGTTGAGTTCTTGTTTCTGTGAATGCTTCAAGTTCCAATATGATTTTTCCTTCCTCATCAAGTTATGTAAATATTGTTTGAACTGGGAGCTTATCACCTATAACCTTATTTAAGAATGAAACATGGAAAAGTGGGTGCACTTGGGAAGATGTAGGAAGCTCCAATTTGTATGCCATAGTACCAATCTTTTGCAACACCTTGTACGGACCATAATACTTTGGTGATAATTTATTATCCTTATTAGCTTGCTTGAGGGACATTTTTTTGTTGGTTGTAGCCGTAGAAATACCTGGTCACCTACATCAAAACTTCTTTTGATGCGATGTTGATATGCCTGTTGTTTCATTCTATTATGTGCCAAAGTGAGGTTATCCTTTAAGAGTTGGAAAACTTTTTTTTGATTCTCGATGTGATCTTCCACTACTTGAACCTTAGAATTTTCTCTTAAATATGATGTGATGGACGGTGGATTATATCCATAAAGTGCCATAAATGGGGTCATTTTTGCTGCAGAATGGAAGGAAGTGTTATATCATCATTCAGCCAAAGGCAATCATTTGACCCATTGTGTCTATTTATCGGATAGAAAGCAACGAAGATATCCTTCCAAACATTCGTTCATTATCTCAGTTTGCCTATCGAATTGAGGATGATATGATGATCTATGACCTAACTGAGTACCCAGAAAAGAAAATAATTTTGTCCAAAAATTTCCAGTGAAACTAGGATCTCTGTCGCTTACAATTATCTTTAGGTTTCCATGTAGCTTTTTAATTGTTTCCATAAATGCAGTAGCAATTGTACTGGATTTAAAGGGATGAGATAACGCACAAAAGTGTGCATACTTGGTAAGTCTATCAACTACCACCATGATGACACTCTTTCCTTCAGACTTGGGTAAACCTGTGATAAAATCCATTGAAACCTCCTCCTAACATTAACTTGGAATGGATAAAGGTTGTAATATACATGGGGTCTTAATTGTTTCAACCTTATTTTGTTGGAAAACCAAACATTCCACCACAAACTTTTGAATATCAGATTTAAGGCCATCCCAAAAAAAATCCTTCTTTACCCTGTGGTGAGTTTTTAAAAATCCTGAGTGCCCTCCTAAGGGAGAGGTGTGCAATTCCATAAGAATATTTTGTTTGAGTTGGGAATTATTATAGAGGTATAAGAGATCTTTGTACCATAACGAATCCTTTTTCCAGCTAAATGTATCAGATGTACTGGGGTCTTGTTGTAGCTTTTGAATGAGTGCCCACACTTCTTTGTCATTCTTCCATTCATCCCTTGCTTCGTTTATCTAATCTGGTTGGATAATAGAAATGGTACAAAGAAATGATTCCACATCCTCATCCTTTCTTGAGAGTGCATCTACAACAACATTTTTCTTCACTTTTCTGTAGATTATTTCAAAGTCATAACCCAACATCTTTGTGACCCATTTTTGCTGCTCTTCTGAAGATAATCTTTGTTCTAAAAATTATTTAAGACTATCATGATATGTTTTTACCTTAAAGTGTCTTCCCATTAGGTAAGGCCGACATTTCCTAAGTGCATGAAGTATTTCCAACATTTCATTCTCATAAATAGCTTTGTGTAAATAATTTCCTTTCATTGGACGACTTTCAAAAGAAATGGATCTTTCTTCTTGCATTAAAACAACACCAATTCCACCATTTAATATAATATTTTTAACATAATTGCATTAAGTTGCACGTGAATGCTCCAGAGGAATACCTAGCCGTTGTTGCTGCCCCCTGCAGCTTCTCAGCTCGGTAGCCTCCTGCTGCTGAGCCCTCTCAGGCTTTGTCTGATTCCCACTGAGACTAATGTTCGTTTGATCTGCTCATGAGCTTGGTAAGTGTCCATTTATCCTACGCAGCCACACACTGTTCCTTTACTCGGCAGCCTCCTGCTGCTGAGGTCTTTCAAACCATGCACCCCTCCGTGGAGGGTGACTCCTCCTCCCAACAAGGGACTAATGAAAATGAAGCAACGTTTGCAACACTAATCTCAGACAACGGAGCTCCAAAAACCAGGCCATTAGCTAACAAATTTGTTAAGAAACTAGCGGATATTCCTGAGATATCTCTATCGCCTACTCTTCCAAGAAAAGCTTCCATTTCGTTAGCAAAATGTGGTCTTGTGGGATAGTTTATAGGACTCTGGCCTTCCCCCAAATCAGTCCAGAAATGGGTGGAAAGAAATTGGAGTGAAAACACTCAAGGGAAGATAATTATTCGTTTCTGTGGAAGGGGGTACTTTACCTTGCTTTTTGAAACAAAGGAAGACAGAGAGTTAATATTCAGAAATGGACCTTATTTCATGGATTCGAGAGGACTATACCTAAATAGATGGACTCCAGATTTTGACCCAGAGATGGATATTCCCAATGCGGTCCCAGTTTGGGTCAGGCTACCGCATCTCCCCCTCCACCACCTGGGTAATGACTCGGTAAGAGACATTGGAAATGCAATAGGCAAATATATTGACAGGTGTGAACCCAAGGACTACATGCATGCCTGTGCAAGAATATGCGTGGAAGTAGATCTAGGGAAAGGTCTCCCAGAGGCGATAAGGATCAAGGTGGATCAGTGGACTCATATTCAGCAACTAGTCTACGACCAAACCTCGTTTAAATGCAAGGTATTTCATGAATACGGTAATTTTTCAAATAGATGTAGTAAAAAAGAAG
Organism: Pinus tabuliformis; assembly: GCA_031772625.1. Taxonomy (NCBI): domain Eukaryota; kingdom Viridiplantae; phylum Streptophyta; class Pinopsida; order Pinales; family Pinaceae; genus Pinus; species Pinus tabuliformis. Next base: position 311,776,894 of record CM062808.1, on the reverse strand, counting down.
AAGCTGAAAGTGTTCAAGTTCAAGAAGACACATGGGAACAAGTTAAAAGAAAGAAACTTCTAAATAAATAGAACACATCGACCTCCTCACAGCCTCAAGAGACCTTTGAAACAGCCCCATTACCTCCAATAAATACTGCCCCTCCAATCATTACTTCCCCAAATCCCTTCGAACCGTTGGGGGAAGATTTTCCCTCTCCAAGATCCCCTCCACCATGCAACACATTAGCTCTTATTTCCTCCCCCATCCAAATCCCATCCCCCCCTCCACCCATTGTGGATCAAATCCAAACTAGAAACAAAGCAAAAGAAAACTCCCAAGTTTGGGATCAGCCAAAAAATGTGGGAAGGAAATCTAATAAAGAAATAAGGGATGAGGTAGAAGCAAAGGAAATAACCATAGGAACACAACAACCAATGGATTCTTTCCTTGGTAAACAGACAGGAAGCAGCGAAAAATATCAGCATAAAGAAAAAGGAGGGACACATCAAAAAAATAGTAAGTAATGATTACGGTCTCTTGGAATAGTAGGGGTCTTGGAACCGCCTATAAAATTGATGCAGTCAGAGACATAATAAAACAGGAGCAACCAAACATGTTTATGATCCAAGAAACCAAATCAAGAAAGCAAGACTTTCAAAAAATGATTCAAAAACAAAAAGACTATGAAGGAACAACTCTAAATTCTAACGGAGCCTCAGGTGGAATATGCACAATTTGGAATAAAAGGAAATGGGATTTAGTCAACCACAAAATTAGTAATCATTGGATAATAATAGACCTGAAAAATAACAGTACAAAGGAGGAGTATTGCATCATAAACATTTACTCCCCCAACCACTATAGAGACAAATGGCAATGTTGGAAGTCGGTGAGAGAAGAAGAAGCAAAAAGACAAAGAGGCAAGCTAATTTTGGAAGGAGATTTAAATGATCCGAAATATATATGAGAAGCTAGGTGGAAAATACTACAATGATCCATCAAGAATAGCGTTGGAAGAAATCATTGAAGAACAAAAATTACTTGACATCCCTCCAAGTAATGGAAAGTTCACTTGGAGCAACAAAAGAACAGGAAAACACAACATAAAGGAAAGACTGGATAGAATTCTTATACATGAAAATATAGCAGCAGCATTCACCATTGTGAAAAGCAAAATTGTTCATGCGTCAGCTTCAGATCATAAGCCAGTGGTGTTGACCTTGGGTAGGATGGAAAATCAAGGACCTCTCCCCTTCAGATACAATAAAATATGGGACAGCAAAGAGGATTTTGGAAAACAAATAAGAGAAAGTTGGAAAACAAATGTAACAGGCTCTCCTCACTATGTGTGGGAAATGAAGTTAAAAAATTTAAGACTTCACTTAAAATCTTGGGCAAGAGAAAATGCACTCAAAGAAAAAGCAAACAAAATAGAACTTCAAAAAAAAATGGACAATATTAGTAAGAAAGAAAAAGAAAGCAAGATTATGCACAAGAAAAAGAGATTTTTTTGGAATTATATAAGCAAAATTGGAAAGAGGAAGAAGAAAGCAGGCAGAAATCACGATGCTTATGGTTGAAAGCGGGGGATAAAAACACCGCCTTTTTTCATAACATAATGAAAATAAGGAGAGCTGGAAATCAGATTGAGAAAATACAAGTAGAGGGGCAAGAAGTAAAAGGAATAGAAGAAATCAAGAAGGCAGCTCACAACCACTATAAAAGTCTTATTTCAGCTAGTGATCAGCAGGTAGACAGTGAAGAATTTTTACAGAAAATTAAAAAAAAAAATAGCGAGCAGCAAAACATCGAATTAGAGAAAGAGGTCACTGAGGAGGAAATTAGAGAGGCAGTGTAGAGTCTACACCCCGAAAAAGCACCAAGATCGGACGGTTTCACAATTGCATTCTACAGGAACCATTGGGAAACCATTAAGAAAGACTTGGTGAGAATGATCAAAAATGTCTTCAAAAAAAACAAAGTCGGGGGAAATACAAAAGCCTCCTTCTTGGCTCTCATTCCTAAAGAGCCAAACCCAACTTCCTTTGATAGATATAGGCCTATCTCCTTGTGTAATTCTTCCTACAAAATAATCACAAAAATTTTGGCAAATAGATTAAAAAAAATTTTGCCTTCCATTATTTCAGAAAATCAAGGTGGTTTTGTACCAAGAAGACAAATTACTAATAATGTAATAATCGTACAGGAAGCCATACACAGTAGTATCCAAAGAAAATAAAAGGGAATGGTCATTAAGTTGGATATGGCCAATGCCTTTGATAGAGTGAATCACAATTTTCTTGTAGCAGTCCTCCAAAAGTTCGGCATCTCAACCAAGTTCATAGATATCATTATGAATTGTATCACCAATCCCTGGATATATCCTTTGATTAATGGAAGGCCAAGTAATTTCTTTCAAAGCTCCAGAGGATTGAGACAGGGTAGTCCTCTCTCCCCCTTCCTTTATATTATTATGGCAAAACCATTAAGTATACAACTAGAAAATCAGAGAGAAAAAAAAATAACAGGTATTCAGATCTCAAGAGGAGTCAAAGAGATAAACCATTCCCTTTTTGCAGATAACACCCTCCTCATAGGGGGAGCCTCTGGCATCATTGCAAAACGTTTTTAAAAAGTTTTAGATGATTTTCTTCATTTTTCAGGAAGACTTTTAAACAACAGCAAATGCAGAATCTATAGTTGGAATATCTCTATAAATGCAGAATCTATAATTGGAATATCGCTATAAATACAATGCAAAGAATTTCCCACATAATGGAAATACTGGTACAGCTAAAATGGAGCCATTTCATATACCTTGGACTCCCATTAGCAAAGGAAGTGGTCAAATCAGAAGTATGGAATAAGCAGGTGGAGAAAATGAGGGGAAAAATTCAGAGTTGGTGAATGATGTTGCTCAGCCTTGCAGGAAGAGCAATAATGATAAAGGACCTCCTCTCAGCACTGCCTATATACCAGTATGCCATAATAATGGCTCCGGCAAGTGCTCATAAACAAATGGAATTAATTATCAGAAGTTTTCTATGGCAAGGAGGAAAACAAGAAAATAAAAAATTCAGCTTAGTTCGATGGGAACAAGTAACTCTCCCTTTCGAGAAAGGAGGAATTGCCATTCGTATACCAGGAATGATGAATATTGCTCTTGGGATCAAAATAGTCTGGAGAATGATAAATGGCAAAGAACAGTGGTGTCAAAAAGATTTTACAAGAAAATATTTAAATTGCCAAAGGACAAAAGTGCTCACTGAAACCATTCCGGATCGGCCTTGTACTCAGGTCTGGAAATTGGTTAAAAAAATCATACCACATATAAGAGATCAAATTTCCAAAAGTCCTGGGAATGGGAAAACAATTTCAATATGGGATGATAGAATAATGGGAGCAAATCCTCTAAGGCAGCAGCAAAATCTAAGAGGATTAAAAAACTAGATGGAGAAGAGAAGCCTAAACACATTATATTCAATCTTTGAATGGGAACAAAATATTTGGACAAAATGGAGAGAGCCAACACTACCTCCAAGGTTTAGAAGCCAATGGGAAGACCTGAAAACTCTCCTTGTTGGGGCAGCGCCTTTAAGGAAAGAGGATCAAGAAAAGTTTGTTTGGGACCCAAGTGGGGGAAATTATACAGTGAAATCAGGGTACAATTATTTCCAAAATTACAACAGCCATGATGACTGGAATCTCTAGACAATAGTCTAGAAAAATGAGTGCTTACCTAAAATTAAATTCTTCACTTGGTCTCTGCTGAAAGGTAAAATTCTTACAGCATAAAATTTGAAAAAAAAAAGGCTTTCAAAGACCTTCCAAATGCGTCATGTGCCAAAGGGATGAGGAAAATATTCAGCACTTGTTTATGAATTGCACAATGGTAAGAGAATGCTGGAAGCAACTGATAAGTCCACTAGAACTAAGCATAAACACTACAATGCAACTGTCAAATCTCCACAAAAATTGGGTCAAAAGCTACCCCTATACCAAGAAGAAAAAAGCAATAATAAATAGAATATGGAAATGTCTTCCCTCTATTCTCTATTGGCAACTATGGCTAGCTAGAAACAAGTGCATTTTTAAGGGACAAAAACCAAGCATAGGGACTATTATATCGAAAAATTGGAGTCAAGTCTCGGAAATAATAGGTATACATGGAGCAGTAAGAATGGATCAGAATAATTTACAACAAGAAGAAAGAGAATGGTATAGCAAAGCTTTAATAGAAGACAAATCAAAAGTTTTTAAAAAGATAAATAAAGGCATGGAAAAAAACAGGGATCAGAAACTACGTCTGAACGACATGGAAATGGCTGAGTGGATCAAAGAGAAAAAGAAGTATATATTATTTTTTGATGCAACCTCAAAAAATAATCCAGGCAGAGCAGGAGTAGGTGGTTTAATCCTAGATCCGCACGGTAAGAGAATATCAACCTATGAATGGGGCTTAGAAAAGATGTCAAACAATAGGGCAGAAGCCTACAACTTGCTGCTAGGCACAAAGATTTTAAATAAAAAAGAGATGAAAGATCTAATAATAATTGGGGACTCCGCAATCATCATTGCAGCTATGGGAATAGGGAAGGAATTCAAAAGCTCAGCATTAAACAAAATAAGACAGAGAATAATATCAAACATAAAAAACATGGGGACAATAGCCTACAAGCATGTTCTAAGAACTCAAAATAAGGAAGCAGATACTTTAGCCAACATGGCAGTGGAAAGACAATCCGGAACTGCGAAAGAAAACAATAAAATTTATGAAGAAAACATCCCTTAATTTGTTCTCATTTGAGGACTGGTCTGAGAATCACACAAGGACATATAACATCAAATCAGTTAGCAGAGAGAAGGAAGCTAGCAGCAATGAGCAGGGGATTCTTTTCCAGTTGTCAGTCAATATAATCAAGTATTATCCTCCTCGTTCAGAGATGAGGATTCAAACAATCCCAAAAAGGATTCATCAAGATTTGAACCAAGCCAGCAATTGTCCTCAAGTGCTGAATAAAGCAGGTAAAGGTCATATCGGGCACAATCAAAACATAGGAAGCATCGATTACCATCCTCGTTGGGAAGTGGACATCTGTGCAGTCACGGAGGAAAAAATCGCGAAGGAAACCCACAACAACAGGTATACACATTATACAAACAATTATAAATGGAAGTATCAACGTAGGCATTCTCAACACAGGGATAAGCAGCGGGAGAGTATCACTATAGGAAACACAAGGAGTATTAGAAAAGAGTGTAGCAAAGATATTCAGGAGCATAAGTGGAACAAAGTTTAGCGAAGCCTTATAGCCATAGAACCAAGAGCAGATTGCGTGCTGGGTGATATCATCAATAGCAATACTCAGATCCAAGGTAACAACATCATATTATTTCGTTGTTTTTATTCTCAGTTACAACTTGAAATTGGCTTTAGGACTGATAGAAATTTCAGCGCGGTTTCGTTTCATGGTTATCGGCCTCATAGACCCCATCTGAGCTTCATTCGACCTCTGATCCCATCCATCCTCATTTCACTCTCTGCATTAACATTAAAATCTAGTTGTCTGACCCAAATATCATAATCCTCTCCTCCCTTTCGCTTCATAAGCAGAACATCTTCCCGCTCTATAATAGTCAGTGGGTTTCAAAAAATCCGCAGCATTATAGGACCAACAGGGAACCTTTGAAGATAACTCAAATAGTTCAGAAGGAAGCCAAAAGAAACAGATGTAAAATAAGTAATCAACTCAAGCAAAGAGAACATTCTCCAAGAAAAATTCATACAGCTGATAAACCAAATCAGAAAGGAAATATGTCTTCTAATTCGCTAGAAAAAGTTGAAAAGAACGAGAGTTGTCCGATGTGTCGGGCTAATAGATTTATGATAGGTCGCTTCATTCAAACTCTAAAAGATCTGAGATCTGAGATGAAGATAATAAATGTCCACAAGCAAAGAGCAGAAATCGAAGAACTGAAGGATAAATGCAAGCACTTGGAGGATGTCATGGATTACATCAATTCACTGAACCAAAGTTAGCAGGGAGAGACCTCCTCAAGGTACATCAAGAAATGAGGCCAGCAGCCAGAAAAATCAGTGAATAAATTTTGATGAACATCATTCAATCATCTCATTATGCTTTGTAAATTTTGTTTGTTACTTGGGCGGTTTGTTAGGCAATATGCTTTCATAATATTTCAAAACTTCAGAAACAAGGTCTCAAAGGCTGAGGTAGGGACTGCGCTCCCATTTTGCACCTCTCTTGAGAATCTGCAGTTTTCGGAATGTATTAGGACTTAGCTCCTTTCCTTTTTTTGTAATACAAAAGTAACCGAACTTGTTAAAAAAAAAACAACACCAATTCCATTTCCTAAGGCATCACATTCCACAATAAAGGTTATTGTGAATTCTAGCGTAGCTAAGACCGGTGCTTGGAACATTGCCTCTTTAAGATGTTCAAAGGCTTTCGTTACTTTTGGAGTCTAATAAAATGCATCTGTCTTCAGTAATGTTGTTAGAGGTGTTGTTATTCACCCATAATTCTTAACAAACTTGTAATAATACCCTATCAACCCGAGAAATCCTCACAGATGCTTTATGGATGTGGGGATTTTCCATTCCTTAATGGCTTTAATTTTGCTAGGGTCTACCTTAACACCTTCATGAGATACAATATGACCCAAATTTTACACCTCTTGTAGTCCAAAGAAACATTTGGAGGTTTTTGCATATAATTGTTTCTCCTCCAATAATCTGAGCACTCTATCAACATGTTGAACATGATCCTTCCAAGACTTGTTGTATATTAGTATATCATCAAATAATACTAACACAAATTTTGTAAGGAAGGGTTTGAAAATGGAATTCATCAAACCTTGAAATGTAGAAGGTGCATTGGTAAGGCCAAAAGACATGACCAAAAATTCATAATGACCCTCATAAGTTCTAAATGTTGTTTTCGGAATGTCTTCAGTCTTCATTCTGATTTGATGATATCCTGAATGAAGGTACAACTTGGTGAAGTAAATTTCTCCACGCAATTCATCCAATAATTCATCAATGAAAAGAATGGGAAATTTATCTTTAATAGTGATCTTGTTGAGCTCCCTATAATCTGAACACATGCCATGATCCATCCTTCATGTACACTAATACTATTGGAGCAGAGAAAGAACTTTGAATAGGTTGAATTATACCAGCCTCTAGCATTTCTGCAACCATAAGTTCAATTTCACTCTTTTGGGCATAGGGATATCTGTAAGGCCTGATGTTTGGAGGCAAACTTCCTGGAATCAAATGAATAGCATGATCATGATCAAGAATAGGTGGGAGGCCTTTGGGGGTCTCAAATACCTTGGAATGATTGTCCAAGAATTTTTGAAGATCTGGAGAAATAAATGATTTCTATGTGGGAACCTCTAGTGAACATAATTGTGAAATTACGCCACATTGTTCTTTCTTTAGAAGCTTTGTCACACCATTAGATAAATTTATGGTTCTTCTATTTGTAACCATCACTTGACACTTTGGTGTTAGATATAGGAATCAATTCAATTCCTTCACTATCTTACAATGAATAAAATTATGGGTACTGCATGAATCAATCAACACTATTACCTTTTTCTTCTTGATATGTCCTTTTATCTTGATAGTTTGAGGAGTGGTTATTATGGCTAATGCATTACAAGATATGGTCGGATTCATTTATTCTTTCTCTAGGCTTTGTTCCTGGTGTGTATCCTCTTCTTTTGATGTTTCTTGTTCCTTTTCTTCTTCCTCTTCACAATCTATGTAAAATAATTTCTTCTCAGCACACTTATGACCTTTAGTGTATTTTCTATCACAACTGTAACAAAGCCCTTTTGCTCTTTTTTCTTCCAATTGTTGTGGTGTCAACCTTGTAGGTTGTGGAAGGCTAGGGGAAGAAACACATCCATATTTATAGTTGTGATTGGTAGGCTTCCTTGTTGCCATAATTTTTCTTTCAATTTTTCTTGCTAACCTGAATGCCTTCTCCAATGAATCAGGTTCCCAAATGCGAACCTCATGTTGGATGTTATCCTTTAATGTCCCTATGAACACGTCAATCCTATGCTCCTCTAGAATATCTTTTACCCTTATGTTCAATTTTTGCAAGTCCTCAATGTGCTCCACCATTGAACCTTTTTGTCTGAGATTTATCAATTGGCTAAAAAAAGGTGTTGCTTTTTGTATCCTCATAATGTGCTATCATTTCTTCCGTAAAAATTTCCCAAGTGACAATTTGTTTATGAGAGCAAAGCCATCGATACCATACAAATTTATTGGGTTCCAAATATAAAGTTGCAATGCGTACCTTTTATGTGTTTTTCACATTATCGATATTGAAATATTGCTCTATCTATAGTATCCATGTTACAGGATCCTTCCCATCAAACTTCCTCATATTGATATTTTGAACATGGTGGGTCTTCAATCCAACGTTAGAGTCTATGAAATCATGACTAACATTTCTTTTATTCTCATCATGAGTTTTATTTACTACCCTTTCACCATTAGTAAGAATTTCTTGTAGCAACTTTGTCAAATCTATCCTCAAATCTTCCATGTTTCCTTTAAGTTTTGTTTCTATACCATCCATCTTAGCTTTCATGTCATCTATCTTAGCTTCCATGCCATCCATCTTATATTCCACTCCATTCATATTAGGTTCCACACAATTATTTAAACCATCCATCTTAGCTTCCACACCTTTCTTTAAACCATCCATCTTAGTTTCTGTTACTTTTTGTGAGAGTGAAATTTGTTGCACTTGGTCTCGTAATATTGATATATCATGTTGTATTTCTTTCTCTTCTTTATGAGTCATGCTAGAGATTTTAGGTTTCTTACTAGGTGTTTCCATTTTCTTTCTTCGGGGCATCAATTAATGATAATTATGCTTCACTATGTCCTTTGAATTCCTTCAAACTAATTTTTCCAACCAAACTTATGCAAAATTTTAAAAAGATTACACACCTTTTATGGCTTTGTTGGAGCTTGATATTGAATCGGTTGTATCTCCCTAATTGTGGATCTCCAAGAGCTAAAATGTCGTCCTGTGGTAGTCCTTTGAGTCCTCGTTCTAACCCCGCAAGTCTGATCAAGATTAGATTCTCCAAGAAAGAGTTATTCCAACTCTCCCACGATGACCTGGTTATAGACTGGTTCAATAGACCGAAATTGTATGAAGTGCCACATGTTACTATTTCGACATTCGGACCTAAACCCGATACACAAAAAACTAGCGTCCATCCTCTTTCTACACCGTTTTATGAAATTTCGTATGATTCTCAAACAGAAATTTATGACGATTTTCCCCAGGTCACATGTTTGAGATATAATTTGGAAGCCTTCAAAAACCCCAACTTCCTTGGATCATATCTCCGAAACTTTACTGAGAAAAGATCAGAAATTTGTACCCAAGGTTCATCAGGAATTCGGCTCAAATGGGTTTTAATTTTAGCTTTTGAAATGTCATAGAAAAAACTTTATAGAGAAAATTCCACAATGACTAGTTTGAAGCAGCGAAACCCTAGAATCCAAAGCTCTTATACCAATTGTTATGCAACCAGCTCACAAAATAGAAGAAACGATAGAGCAATGACTTCAAAATTAGCCTCTTCGAGGGGGAAACCTCCTTTACATTACACAAATGAACAATTCTTTGATGATACAAATGACAAGACCTCCTTTCTATATATAGGAGTCTAAGGGGTCACAATATAGTCAAAGATGACATAACAATAATAATGTAAGGGCACAACAATAACAATAGTGGGCTTCTATGGAGCACAATAATAACAATATGGGGACAACATGGGCACAACAATAACAATAAGAGGCTACAATGACAATAATAATAAGGGAATACATTAGTATTATAGGGGCCTAACATTAATCAATTTTTTTGTAGAAGATGTAACAAAGTTGGTCATTATGTTGAATATTGTCGAACTTCTATTGAAAAAATTCCAAAGTTTCAACAACACTTGGCACAGTTTGCTAATGATCAATAAGATGATGGCTTAAAATGTGTCTCCACTACACTTAGAATTTCAAAATAAGCAGCGTTACGAGTCTTGTAATGCCCTACTTAATCTTATCATGCAAATTTTACTAGTGTTTAAATTACCTTAAAATATTGACTTATAATTATCAAGAAATATTGGCACATACGTACATTGGTGAAACTGTAAATTTATTACAGAGATAAATTTTGTTATTATTAAATTCCCAACTTACCTCCTCAAATTTAAATTTTGATAGGATATGGTCCCCTTCCATTTATTCCAATTTAAATATACATATCCCCAAAATGTCCTCTCAAATTTACTTGGGAGAATATAAGTCAAATGTAAGGATGAGGGGGTAGTTATTACATTAATGATAGGTGGTTGAGGTGGAGAAGAGAAGGGGGCATAAAAGGGGAAGGATGGTGGGAGGAGAGGGGGATCCTTGGTCCTAGTTTTGGTTTTGGTTTTGGTTTTAGTTGTCGTTTTGGAGGATTTTGTTTTGAGAGGAAGCTGGAGAAAAGAGAAGGAAGAGAAGAAGAGTATTTTTTTAACTTGGACACACTACATCTGGTTGGACTTGGGCTCGGAGGGTTAGGGAACATGTGGAGGTTTCCTGGGCTAGGAAATACTTTGTTAGGTCCCTATAATACTAGTGATTCCCCTATTACTATTGTCGTTGTATCCATTATTATTATTGTTGTGCCCCTATTGTCCCCATATTGTTATTATTGTGCCCCATAGAATCCTTTTATTGGTATTTTTGTTCCTTTATATTATTATTGTTAGGTCAGCGTGGTTATATTGTGACCCCTTAGACCCCTATATATAGAAAGGAGGTTTTGTCATTTGAATCCTCCAAGAATTGTTCATTTATGTAATGTAAAGGAGGTTTCCCCCTCGAACAGGCTGAATTTCAAGGCGTTGATCTATCTTTTCTATCTTTTTATGAGCTGGTTTCATAACATTTGGTATCAGAGCTTTGGATTCTAGGGTTTCGCTGCTCCAAACAGGTCATCATGGAATTTTCGCTATAATGTTTTTCCTGCGATGTTTCAGAAGCTAAAAAAAAAACCCATTTGAAGTTAAATCGCGTTGAACCTCAAGTCTGAATTTCAGATTCTGTCTCGCTATATTTTCGGAGATATGATCTGTGGAGGTTAGGGTTTTTGCAAGCTCCAGAATTTCATGTAAAACAGGTCATTGTGGAATTTTTGCTATAACTCTTTCGCTACAAAGTTTCAAAACTAAAAAAAAAACCATTTGAGAAGAAATCATTATGAACCTTAGCTCCAAATTTCAAATCCTATCTCGCTATATTTTCGGAGATATAATCTGACGAAGTTAGGGTTTTTGCAAACCCTTGAATTACATTCCAAACAGGTCATCTTGGGAAAATCGTCATAACTTTCGCTTTGAGCATCATATTGAATTCTCATAAGAAGTTACAGAAATAGGACAGATTGTAGTTTTTTTGGGTATAATTTTCAGAACCCAAGGTTGAAACAATGACCCGCGGCACGTTGTACAAGTTCGCTCTACTGAACTAATCTACACTCAGGTCATCAAGGGAGATTTGGCATAACTCTTCATTGGAGAATCCAATCTTGATCAGACTTGCGGGGTTAGAAATATTACTGGGAGGGTTACCACAGGAACAAATTTCAGACCTGGGAGATCCAAAATTACAAAGATACATCAGATTCAATATCGAACTCCTACAAAGTGAAAAAAGGTGGGTAGTTTTTTTTTAATTTTTGCATAAGCTTGGCTTGAAAAATTAGTTTTAAAGAATTCAAAGGGAATAGTGAAGCACTATTATCAATAATTGATGCCCAAAGAAAGAAAATGGAAACACCTAGTAAGCAACCTGAAAGCTCTAGCATGACACATGAAGAAGAGGAATAAATGCAACATGATATATCAAAATTACAAGACCAAGTGCAACAAATTTCACTCGCACAAAAAGTAAGAGAAAATAAGATGGATGGTTTAAAGAAAGACGTAAAAGCTAAGATGGATGGTTTAAAGAAAGGCGTGGAAGCTAAGATGGATGATTTAAATAAAGGCATGGAAGATTTGAAGACAGATTTGACAAAGTTTCTATAAGAAATGCTTACTAATGGCAAAAGGGTAGTAAAGGAAACTCATGATGAGAACAAAATAAATGTTAATCATGATTTCATAGACTCTAACGTTGGATCGAAGAACCACCATGTTCCAAAGATCGATATGAGGAAGTTTGATGGCAAGGATGCCGAAACATGGATACTACAGATGGAGCAATTTTTTGATCTCCATAATGTGCAAAACACACAAAAGGTATGCATTGCAACTTTATATTTGGAACCAAATCAATTTGTATGGTATCGATGGCTTTGCTCTCATAAAAAAATTGTCACTTGGGTTATTTTTACGGATGATATGATAGCACATTATGAGGATACAAAAAGCAACACTTTTTTTAGTAAATTGATAAATCTCAAACAAAAGGGTTCAATGATGGAGCACATTGAGGACTTCCAAAAATTGAATATAAGGGTAAAAGATATTCTAGAGGAGCAAAGGATTGATGTGTTCATAGGGACTTTAAAATATAACATCCAACATGAGGTTCGCCTTTGGGAACCAAATTCATTGGAGAAGGCATTCAGGTTGGCAATAAAAATGGAAAGCAAAATTATGACAAGAAGGAAGCCTACCACTCACAATCATAAAGATGGAAGTGTTGCTGCCCCTAGCCATCCACAACCTACAAGGTTTACACCACAACAATTGGAAGAAAAAAGAGCAAAAGGGCTTTGTTACAGTTGTGATAGAAAATACACTAAAGGTCATAAGTGTGCCGAGAAGAAATTATTTTACATAGATTGTGAAGAGGAGGAAGAAAAGGAACAAGAAACGTCAAAAGAAGAGGATATACACTAGGAACAAACCCTAGAAAAAGAAGAAATGAATCCAACCATATCTTGTAATGCATTGGCTGGAATTACCACTCCTCAAACTATCAAGATAGAAGGGCATATCAAGAAGAAAAAGGTAATAGTGTTGATTGATTCGGGAAGTACCCATAATTTTATTCATTGTAAGATAGCCAAGGAATTGAATTGCTTCTTATATCCATCACCAGAGTGTCAAATGATGGTTGCAAGTGGAGGAACCATAAATTGCTCAGGAAAGTGCCATAATATCAAACTATCCATGGGAGAATATGTATTGAATATCCCAATGTTTTCCATTCCAATGGGTGGTGCTGATGTTGTACTAAGAGTCCAATGGCTACAATCTTTGGGTACAATAACTTTTAATTTTCAAGAACTTTTCATGAAATTCTCTTCAGAAGGAAAGGAAGTTGAATTAAGGGGTATCGCAGGGAAACCGGAAAAGATAATCAACTCTAACGGAATGAAAAATCTTCTAAAGAAAGAACAATGAGGCATAATTGCACAATTATATTAATTAGAGGTTCCCACATCGAAATCATCCATTTCTCCAGATCTCTGAAAAGTCTTGGACAATCATTCCAAGGTATTTGAGACTCCCAAAGACCTCCCACCTATTTTTGATCATGATCATGCTATTAATTTGATTCCGGAAAGTGTTCCTCCAAACATCAGGCCTTATAGATATCCCTATGTCCAAAAAAGTGAAATTGAACGTATGGTTGTAGAAATGCTAGAGGCTGGTATAATTCAACCTAGTCAAAGTTCTTTCTCTGCGCCAGTAGTATTGGTTCACAAGAAGGATGGATTATTGCGCATGTGTCCAGATTATAGGGAGCTAAACAAGCTCACTATTAAAGATAAATTTCCCATTCCTGTCATTGATAAATTATTGGATGAATTGCATGGATCAGTTTACTTCACCAAGTTGGATCTTCATTCAGGATATCATCAAATCATAATGAAGCTTGAAGACATTCCAAAAACAGCATTTAGAAGGCATGAAGGTCAATAGGAATTTTGGTCATGCCTTTTGGCCTTACTAATGCACCTTCTACATTTCAAGGTTTAATGAATTCCATTTTCAAACCCTTCCTTAGAAAATTTGTGTTAGTATTTTTTGATGATATACTAATCTACAGCAAGTCTTGGAAGGATCATGTCCAACATGTTGACATTGTGCTCAAACTATTGGAGGAGAAACAATTATATGCAAAAATCTCCAAATGTTTCTTTGCAGTAAAAGAGGTGGAACATCTGGGTCATATTGTATCTCATGAAGGTGTTAAGGTAGACCCTAGCAAAATTAAAACCATTAAGGAATGGAAAATCCCCACATCCATCAAGCATCTACGAGGATTTCTCGGGTTGACGGGGTATTATCACAATTTTGTTAAGAATTATGGGAGAATAGTAGCACCTCTAACAACATTATTGAAGAAAGATGCATTTTCATGGACTCTAGAAGCAACAAAGGCCTTTGAACATCTTAAAGAGGCAATGTGGCAAGCACCAGTCTTAGCTACACCAGACTTCACAAAAACCTTTATTGTTGAATGTGATGCCTCAGGAAATGGAATTGGTGTTGTTTTAATGCACGAAGAAAGACCCAATGCTTTCAAAAGTCATCCAATCAAAGGAAAGTATTTACACAAAGCTATTTATGAGAAGGAAATGTTGGCAATACTATATGCACTTGAGAAATGGTGACCCTACCTAATTGGAAGACACTTCAAGGTAAAAACAGATCATGATAGTCTTAAATACTTTTTAGAACAAAGATTATCTTCAGAAGAGCAGCAAAAATGGGTCACAATGATGTTGGGTTATGACTTTGAAATCATCTACAAAAAAGGGAAGCAAAATGTTGTGACAGATGCACTCTCAAGAAAGGATGAGGATGTGGAAGCATTTCTTTGCGCCATTTCTATTATCCAACGAGATTAGATAAACGAAGCAAGGGATGAATGGAAGAATGACGAGGAAGTGTGGGAACTCATTCAAAAGATACAACAAGATCCCAGTACATCTGATACATTTAGCTGGAAAAATGATTCATTATGGTACAAGGATCGGTTATACCTATGTAAGAATTCCCAACTCAAACAAAAGATTCTTAGGGAATCACACACCTCTCCCTTAGGAGGGTACTCAGGATTTCTAAAAGCCTACCACAGGATTAAGAAGGATATTTTTTGGGATGGCCTTAAATCGGATATACAAAAGTTTGTGGTGGAATGTTTGGTTTGCCAACAAAATAAAGTTGAAACAATTAAGACACCGGGACTATTACAACCTTTATCCATTCCAAGCCAACGTTGGGAGGAGGTTTCAATGGATTTTATCACAGGTTTACCCAAGTCTGAAGGAAAGAGTGTTATCATGGTGGTAGTTGACAGACTTACCAAGTATGCACACTTTTGTGCATTATCTAATCCATTTAAAGCGATTACAGTTTCTACTGCATTTATGGAAACAATTCAAATGCTACATGGAAACCCAAAGATTATTGTAAGTGACAGAGATCCCATTTTCACTGGAAATTTTTGGATAGAATTATTTTCTTGTCTTGGTACTCAGTTAGCTCATAGCTCATCTTATCATCCTCAATCTGATGGGAAAACTGAGATAGTAAACAAATGTTTGGAAGGATATATTTTTTGCTTTGTATCTGATAAACAGACACAATGGGTCAAACGGTTGCCTTTGGTGGAATGGTGGTATAACACTTCCTTCCATACTGCAACAAAAATGAATCCATTTACCAATTTATGGATATCATCCACCATCCATCACATCATATTTAAGAGAAAATTCTAAGGTTCAAGCAATGGAAGATCACATTGAGCGTTAGCAACAAGTTCTCCAACTCTTAAAGGATAACCTCAACTAGGTGCGGAATAGAATGAAATAGTAGGCAGATCAACATCGTTACGAAAGAAGTTTTGATGTAGTTGATTGGGTATTCCTATGGCTACAACCATATAAACAAATGTCCCTCAAGCAAGCTAAGAAGGATAATAAATTATCACCAAAGTATTTGGTTCGTACAAGGTGTTGCAAAAGATAGGTACTATGGCATACAAATTGGAGCTTTCTGCAGCTTCCCGAGTGCACCCAGTTTTTTATGTTTCATGCTTAAAGAAGGTTATAGTTGACAAGCTTCCAGTTCAAACAATATTGCCAAAACTTGATGAGGGAGGAAAAATCATATTGGAACCTGAAGCAGTCAAAGAAACAAGAACTTGATAGGTGATGAGCCCCAAATTTTGGTAACATTTTGGGCTCATTTGGCCTACTTACCTTTCTCAACCCTTCATTTTTCATCACTTATGCATCATTTCTTAGTATATTCATGTTATTTGTAGGAAGGAGGGCAGTCACTATGCCTAGGTGGCTAATACATGTTTATTTCAGGTTTTTTTGACATTAAATGGAGCAAAACCACGCAGATGAAGGCAAGGAGACAGCCAAGGTGGCATTGCGGTTTTGTAGGAAGGTTGTCCACAGCCTTGAATGACCTTCCTCATGATCTCCACCCCAACTCCGAGCTCCAACAGCTATCACCACCGAGCTAGAAGGCAGCCAACGGATTCTAAAGGAACAATAGTTTACTTTTAGTTGGTCAGCCAAGCCCCACTAATTTAGGAGGCCAGCTTGGCCCTCATAATGTATAAATATTGAGGCTGTAGCCTTCGATGGAAACTTTTGAACCTTTGTTGCAAATTCTGAAGTACGAGCTACAGCTCTGTTTTGCTCTTTGTAAGCCATTTTTGGCATGTTGTTAGACTTATGATTATGATCTTTTAATAAAAGGCAGGCAGATTTGAGTTCAATTCTGAGTTCTTAGAGGAGCTATAGCTCTCAGGTTTGGGCCCAACCTGAGAGCAATAGGCCTCCTTTCTTTGTATTGTTACTTGTCTTTCTTTCAGCACTATATTTCTTGTCCTTTACATGCACTTGGAAACACAGGTTGCTGATTCGGATTTCTTGGTGTGGTTACATAGGTTAGTGTTATGAACAAAGTTGCTTTCAGTAGTTTAGATTAGAGTAAGGAGATTAGAGTGATCAGAGCTCCAAAAAAGGGTTGATTGCACACTCACTTCCACCTCTATTTAGAGATTGGGATTGCAGCCCGTGCCACCCACCAAAAACACAGTTTTATATGTTCATGCAAGCTTTAACGTAATATTTTCAGTTGTAGAAGTGTCCATGCATTTAGATCTTGTGGAATAACTCTTTGTTTCAGCACCATGCACGATTTCCCTTTAACTTACATTGATGTTCTTTGGTTTTTAATAAAACAGTTAGAGTAGGTTGATGACATTTCGGTTATACGCAAGACAGAGGTGATTTGTTTCATTTACACTGCGCAGCACCACTCTATCATTTCCTTATCCTTCTCAGCCGTGCCTAAGCCATCTACTTACCTCCCAGCTAGATCATTTGCCCACCAACTCTTCCATTATCCCCGTTGTTTTATCTTTTCGGCCTTCCATTGCCTCTACCCTCCTATTGACCAACCAGCTTTACACACCCCCTCTCCATCTCATCTCTCTGTCCATAAGCCATCACAAGCTCCCCTCTCATCCTCCCTATCTACCCATACAGCTCATTCACTCCTCCATCACCCAAAACTCCGATTGCAGGACATCCTGTACAAGTTAGCAGACTTCCTGTAGAAATCCTGAACTTCCTGTAGGATCCCCTGCAAACATCCTGTAGAAGCTTGCAAACACGGTTGCCAGGCATCTGAACATTGTGAACTTCTGTGGAATGATGTTAGGGATCCCTTGGACCCTCTCAGAGTCTTCCTAACCTTTTCCAAGCCTTCCTCCCCTTTTTTCTACCCCTGCACAGTCAAGACCCAGTAAGAAGCACAGTCATAATAACCCCACCAACTTGAGCAAAAATACAAAAACATGTTCTCTTCAGATGAAAGTAGTTTAAACATATGCATCTCATCCCAATAGGAGTAATGGCATCATTGTTAGAAGTTGCATTCCCACCATTGCATCATAAGGATTAAGCTGGTCAAATTAGGGTTTACTAGGGTTTCTATGTTTTGTTGGCTTTCAGTTCATTCTTGCAAAGTAGGATAATTCCCTTTGAGATAGCTTTCGTTCATCACTTAAAAAGCTTCTTCTACGAACATATAGAAGTTGGCTTGAGCCCTAGCGGACTTGTGCCAGCTGACCAAGTGACAACTGCGACAAGAGCTAGTACTTGTGCATACAGCACCGTCGCTTCCAAGTTTGTTACGAACTACCGGGTTGATAAAATTAGAGAAGGAAGCTCCAGGAGTTGTAGCATTATTGCTACAATACTGGGGCCCACCATCTTTTTGGCGCCGTTGCCGGGGAAGCGTCAGAGTATTAGTAATTGTTGCTTTTCTTCTATTTTCCTACTCTCGCCTTCTGCCAAGTAGTTTATTTCATTTCCATTCTGCAAAAGTAGCATAGACATTTCCTGCTTTCATAGATTAACATTTCAATTCTGCAATTTCAATTTTGCAAGCATAGATTAGCATTTCAATTCTGCAAGCGTAGACTAGCATTTCCATTCCTGCAATTCCATTTGAGCAAAGTACATTAGTTCTTTCCTGCTTTCATTTCAATTCTGCATTTTCATTTCAGCAAGATAGTTAGTTCTAGATCAATCTGTTTCAGTTTTTGCAGGTACCAGAGAAAAAAAACAAAAGCAATCAAAGGAAAAAAAAGTCTTTCCATTTCATGCCTCGTAGGAATCGAGATAAAACAGGCAAATTCTTACCCAACACCCCCACCACATCACTGAGTCACCCTTCTCTCTTCTTTGGTGACAGTGATCCAGAAGAACCTATAGGTGAACCTCCTGAGATATACGAAGATCCTATAGCAGAAGAAGAATTAGAGACCATCCCATCTGAAGCTATGGCTGACAATAGAGGAGAAGATGAGAGAATGGAAGGTGCCTTCCCCATCCAAGAAACCAATGGAGACATGAAAATGAAGAACATTAGCCCCTCCGCTTTACCTCACTTCCATGGACTGACTACTGAAGATCCTGATACCTTCTTGTTTGAGTTTGCTGTCCTTTGTCCAACCTATGACTATACTAAAGATGAGCAGAAGCTGAAACTCTTCCCTTCAACTCTTAAGGATGCAGCATTACGCTGGTTCATGGGCTTACCTGGGAATAGTATCACCACTTGGGCTCAGATGCAGCAAGCTTTCAATACCAATTACTGGGACTACTGTAGGTCCAAGGAAACCAAGGGAGAAATCTTTCGGATGACCATGGGAAATGATGAGTCCTTAGAGGATTATGAGGAAAGGTTCCAACTTAGCTATAAACGGGCCAGGTGCACACTTGACCCTGAATCCCTCAAGTTGGTCCTGCTCCGAGGAGTCCCTGAAGACCTCTTAGATACCCTTCACATGTTAGCTAGAGGAGATATTTACCAACTGCCTTATGAGGACATAAGACTGTGTTTAGAAACCACTCTAGGGCAGCCCGGAAACGAGGTAGAGGAAACCTCCTCTCAGCTGGTATTCCTTTCTCCAAACATGAGTTTGCAAATCAATTAGAGGATCTCAAAAGTGAGGTGAGACAGACCATTGCCATGCAACTTGATACATTCAGGATCCAGCAGAAGAAGGAAGAAGCTGAGAGGGCTTTGGCTATCTTCTGCCCTAGATGTACAAGGAGACACCCTAAGAACGAATGCCCATTACATTCAGTTGAGGTATGTTTCGTTTGTGAGGAGGACCATCCCACAAATCAATGTCCAACCTTACCTGGGCTTAAATCCATGTAACAAGGGACAGAATCCCCCACTGAACCTCTCTATTTCCTCAACCAAAGGAGGCCACAAGGACCTAGACCTTACCAACAGGGGATGCAAGGGGCACCCCAAGCTTATTACAGCCCCAACCAATCTACTCCTATGCCTTCCTGGGGTCCCCCTGCTCATCCTTCTTTCTCTGTGCCTCCTCCATGGTCTTATCCACCTCAGTACCACACTCAACCCACTACTCATTCATATCACTCACATACCCAGCCACAGCCTCAGTGGAATGCACCTCAGTCGGGGTGGAGGCCCCAGTACAACACTCCTCCCACCATTTTGCCTCCACCACTAGTTCAACCTCAACCATTAACTCCTGCTCCTCCAAGGCAACCTCAAATGCCTGCTCAACCGAACCCGAACCCCAACAACAGATAGGCCCAGCAGGTATACACCGGGGAAACATCATGCCCTACCTATGCTGTGGAGATCCAGGAGATCAATCTTCGATCTGGAAAGACACTTCCGGATCGCCAACCTCCTCCCCCAGAGGACGAGGAAGACAAACAGGAAAGTGAACCAAAGGCTATTCCACCCTTCCTAAGAGACTAACCGCCACCACACAACCCAACCCAGAGGAGGATGAGCTTTTGGGAGAGCTCAAGCAGTTGTGTGTGAAAATACCACTTCTCCAAGCCATCAAAGATGTACCGATATACAACAAACTGGTTAAGGAAAAGTGTTTCAAACACCCAGGCAGGAGAAAGAGGGATGCTTCAACCATCAATGTCTTAGGACAACTGTATGACCTTATGTTAGGACAAGTCATCTGCCCAAAGTATCTAGATCCTGGGAGTCCTGTAGTAGATGTCCACATCAATGGCACCATCATACCTCACACCTTGATTGATCTGGGGGCTGCCATTAATGTGATGACCAGGGATACCATGCTCAAACTCAATCTTCAGGGTTCCCTGAGGAAGACATCGCCAGTCCTGGAACTAGCAGATCACTCCACCGTGACTCCCGAAGGGATTGTGGAGGATGTCTTGGTCTCTGTTGACTCTTGGGAATACCCTGCAGATTTCTTGGTTCTGCAACCAAAGGCAAAGCTCACTGGATATCCTCTTATTTTGGGAAGGCCTTGGTTAGCCACTGCAGATGCTTACATAAGTTGCCGTGCAGGAAACATGACCATCAAAAATGGTCCTATGTCCAAGCAGCTAGTCCTATACCCTCCTGCCCAACCCTCCTTAGAGCATGACTCACCACTTTGGTTGGAGGAAGGAGAAGAGGATGAGGTGTACTCGGCACCTTTGTGCACCTTGGACGCCACTAGAAGAGACCCCCCAACCGAGGATGACTTGATTGAGACCTTGATCCAGAATCCACCTCCCAGTGCACTATCCTTAGAGAAATTGGTGGAGGATGCCCAAGCCAGCACCTTAGTGGACCTTTGTGCAACTAACCCTGTCACTCCCAGAGTCAAGAATGTGGAGTTCGGTCCTGAGAGGACGTTAAAGATCAGCTCCTCCCTATCTCCTTCTCAGGAAAAGGAGCTGTGTAGCCTGTTGGCCAGTCATCTAGATGCTTTTGCTTGGAGCTATAAGGAGATGAAAGGAGTCCATCCTTCGGTCTGTACCCACCACATCTACATCAAAGAGGATTGTAAACCGGTTAGGCAACCCCAGAGGAGAATGAATCCAACCCTTAAGGACATTGTCAAGGAAGAATTGCAAAAACTGTTGGATGCCGATTCATTTACCCCATCTCAGATAGCGAATGGGTGTCCCCTCTGGTGTTGGTTCCCAAGAAAAATGGGAAGTGGAGAATCTGTGTGGACTACCGAGAACTAAACAAAGCTACCAAGAAAGACCATTTCCATCTACCTTTCATAGATCAAGTGTTGGATGGACTGGCAGGAAAGAAGTTCTTCTCTTTCCTAGATGGGTTTAGCGGGTACAACCAAATCCAAATAAGCCCGGAAGACCAAGATAAGACCACCTTCACTTGTCCTTGGGGTACCTTTGCCTACCGAGTTCTTCCCTTTGGGCTATGCAATGCTCCTGCTACCTTCCAGAGAGCTGTCTTGAGCATCTTCTCGGAGCTGGTCCATGATGCAGTGGAAATCTATATGGATGACTTCACTCCTTATGGGTCCGACTTCCAAGAAGCATTGTCCAATCTGGGAAAAGTCCTAACCAAATGCATTGAGATGAACCTGTCCCTTAGTCCTAAAAATTGTGAATTCTTGATGACTGAAGGGACCGTGCTAGGCCATACCATTTCTTGCCAAGGGTTACAAGTGGATCCTAACAAAATTGCTCTCATCAAGAAGGTTCCACCTCCCCAAAAGGTAAGGGATGTTTGGAGTTTCTTAGGATTAGCAGGGTATTACAGGAGATTCATTAAAGACTTCAGCAAGCTAGCCTCCCCATTGTTTGGCCTGTTGGCAAAAGATGTGGAGTTTAAATGGACTGACGATTGTCAGAGGGCTCTGAATGAATTAAAGGACAAGTTGGTGTCTGCCCCAATCTTGAGAGGTCCAAACTGGGCCCTACCTTTCCACATCCACACTGATGCATCGAACAAAGCCATAGGGGCAGCTTTAGGACAAGTTGAACAAAAACTTCCATATGCCATTTACTTTGTTAGCAAAAACTTATCCAAAGCTGAACTGAATTACACTGTAACGGAGAAATAATTCTTGGCTGTGGTCCATGCACTGAACAAGTTTCGACATTATATCATTGGCTATCAAACATTTGTACATACGGATCATGCTGCAATTAGATATTTAATGAATAAACCAGATGTGAATGCTCATATTATTAGATGGTTACTTTTGTTGCAGCAGTTTGATTTGACCATTGTTGACAAACCAGGTAAAGAAAATGTTGTTGCTGACTTTTTATCTAGATTGGATTTATCTGCAGATGAGGATGGAACAGTGGATGACCAGATGCCCGATGAACATCTGTTTGCTATTTCAGTACTCTCTCCATGGTTTTCTGATATAGCAAACTACCTTGTTTCAGCACAGTTCCCTCCGCACCTATCTTCAAGAGAAAAGAGCAGAATCATCAGAAAAAGTGCCTCATTTACTTGGATCGGGGGCAACCTGTTCAAGCTTGGCCCTGATCAGATCTTAAGGCGTTGTGTAAGGGAGGAGGAAGTCTTTGATATCCTCCTCACCTGTCATGATGGGCCTTGTGGAGGACATTTTGCAGCAGAGAGGACTGCCTTCAAAATCCTGCAGGCAGGCTACTATTGGCCCACACTTCATCAAGATGTCAGAAGGTATATCAGCCAATGTGACCGATGCCAAAGAATGGGGAAACCGACTCAAAGGGATGAGATGCCTCTCCATCCTCAAGTGACTCTTGAGCCATTTGAGAAGTGGGGTATGGACTTTGTGGGTCCAATCAACCCCCCTTCGAGGCAAAGGTCTTACATCATTGTGTGCACTGACTACCTGACAAAGTGGGCAGAAACTAAGGCAATCAAAGCAGCAACAAAAGAAAAGGTGGCTGATTTCTTAAGAGAGAACATCTTCTACAAATTTGGCTACCCAAGAGAGCTAGTCACTGATCAAGGAAGCCAGTTCACATCCAACTTGATCGAAGACCTACTAGCTCATCACAAAATCAAGCATAGGACTTCCACCCCCTATCATCCACAGGCAAATGGGCAAGTGGAAGTCACCAACAGAGCATTGGAAGGGATTTTGACTAAGGTGGTGAGCAGCAGTAGGAAATATTGGGCAGATCACCTGGTTGAGGCCACATGGGCTTACAACACCACCTGGAAGACCACAACCGGCTTCACACCTTATGAGCTGGTTTATGGGAAGAAAGCTTTGCTGTCCATTGAATTTGAATACAACACTTTGAGGATGGCAGCTCAGCTGGACCTAGATCTCAGCCATGCACAACAAGAAAGGTTATTGCAGCTGAATGGACTGGACGAGCACCGAATGCAGGCCCTCCTTCACTCAGAAGTGGTTCAACTTCAGAGAAAGGTGTGGCATGACCAACACTTCAATGACAAGCAATTCCAGCCAGGAGATTGGGCACTGTTGTATGATTCCAGGCACAAAGATTTCAAGGGGAAGCTGAGAACCAGATGGCTGGGACCATATGCAGTGGAAAAATGTCATGACAATGGATCTGTTCTTATTCGGACCATTGATGAGGAGGCCATCCCCATGCTTGTCAATGGGCATCGACTGAAGATCTACAGGAAACCTCTCTCAAAACAAGAACTCATCAAAACTATGGAGAAGTCAGTGCTGGTCATAGAGAAGGGTTCTGCCTCTGCTTTGGGCATACCCTGAAAGATCTAAAAAAAAAAAAAAAAAGTAATAAAGATCCTTGGGTGAAAACCTTTCTGAGGCTCCCAAGGCAGGTGGTAGGGGTGAAAACCTCATTGAGGCGCCCCTATTGTCTTTCAAAAAAAAAAAAAAAAAAGGGAGATTTGAAAAAGATCCTTGAGTGAAAACCTCTCTGAGGCGCTTGAGGCAGATGGCAAGGGTGAAAACCTCATTGAGGCGCCCCTGCTATCTTTCAAAAAAAAAAAAAAAAGGAAAGAAAAAACAATAAGCAAAAAAGGCAAGGACAGCAAGTTTATAATGTGGAAATGCATGCAGGTTGCAGGTGTTCTATGAAGGAGAGGAGGTCTCTCAACTCAAAGTCAAGGATCCTTATCATGCTTGCCAGGAGACCTCACTAGCACCTCCTCCAAGAATACTCATCTTCTCCAAGATATGGGCACGATTTCATCACAGCTTAGTCTTCTACAGGAAGTTACAGACTTTCTACAGGAAGTACAGACTTTCTACAGGAAGTTCTGTATTTCTACAGGAAACTTCCTGTAGAAGTTTTGGACGGCCCAGAACTAATTAAATGAGGAGATCTAACGACCAAGGTTCAGTATGGATGCATGCAAGCTACCAGTTTCTCCTTCACACACTGCTGTCACCTCTTTCTACCACCCCTGTCGACATGCAATGAAGATACCTACACATTCAAAGGAGATCATTGAGTTATCAAGAGAAAGCAATTTTTTTTTTAATGAAAAAACGCCGAGATGCCATACCACATCCATCCCAGCTATCCATGAGCTCTGTGAGCGTGATCGGGAGACCACTGTCTTCATCGTGCAGCATGCACCCAAGGAGGAAGAACTGCTACAGGACATCCTGCAGGAGTCCCGTAGCAGTTAAGCCAGCTAGAGTGCACACCATTCAAGCGCCTGCAACATGCAATGAAAACGCAGGCACATGCAGCCGAATCATAAGATTCATCGTCAGCGGCCTGTGAACCTCCGGGCCTGTGCAATCAAGCAGCAGCAAACAAATCGAGTCATCGTCGTCCAAGAGCCTGAG
This sequence comes from Pinus tabuliformis, assembly GCA_031772625.1. Classification (NCBI taxonomy): domain Eukaryota; kingdom Viridiplantae; phylum Streptophyta; class Pinopsida; order Pinales; family Pinaceae; genus Pinus; species Pinus tabuliformis. The sequence continues at coordinate 311,751,783 of CM062808.1, read as the reverse complement.
AAATCGTGTCGCGGCCGCACAGGTAAGTGCCTCGACCCTTTCTTCCATCGAATTGCATGAATTTTACTTTGAAAATGTTTGCAAGTGTGAAGTGAATGGGTTGAGTAGTTGTATGGCCAACCGAATGGCCACGTCGACCAGTTAGATGGTCTAGTCGGATGGTAAACGGTGGTCGTGGCAAAAGGAACGGGCAGTGCACACGTGAGAGCCATCCATTCGGGGAGAAATGAGTTGTAACAGAAATGACGGCGGCGGATCTGCGGGGAATGATGCGATAGTAAGGGAACTTGCAGAAGAATGATGGTGTGACGTCGTCCAACGGTCCGGCAGGGACAGCTCACCCCCGCGCCACGGATTCCGCCGGATTCAAATCTAATCGGCTAGATTGCCACCCCATGCATTTATCATTCGTCGTTTGAAAGTCGAGTGAGCATCCGGATTCCTCTGAAGCTCGACACTCCAAGTCTTCGGCCGTTCGAACGCTTGTTAAGCAGCACCAAGAGCGCAGACCCACTGCAGTATCCTCCAGAATTCGTGCGCTGCTTCTACAGGAAATTGGGTTCCTCACGTCAAAAGGTGGCGGATTAAAAAGGTAAGCCCGAAACCTTCCATGCAATTGGTTTTGAGGGTGGCAGAATCGACGTCTACAGTCTGGTCGTAAAAAAAATTTGCAAAGTATTGTCTGCCGTTGCATGAATCGTCGTCCTACAAGATGTCAGTATAATTAAGCTATGTTAAGGTCCTTGGGAGATAAGTTTCGTGAATTGTATGCATGACAGAGGCATAATTCTACACTCTGTCCCAGTAGGCCAATTTTCTTCCGCATTCGCCACCTCCAGCTAACGCAGCAGTTTTTCACCATGCCGGGTGGGTTCATCAGAAGGGAACCAACCGATTCAACAAAGTTAAGAGAGAATCATGAGGTGGTGGAGCTATTCACGCAAGCGCAATGGATGTCGTTCTGCGACAAGTTGCAGGGCTATGACGATGAGGTGGCAGAGGAGTTTTTGCAAGCTCTGAAGCCGAAATCCAAAACATTGGCCACCGTTAACTTCAGGGGTTTGAGTCTCAGACTCACCCCACAATTCATCAGCCGAGTTACTGAGCTCCCAATGGGATTACCATGGGATAAAGAAGAAAGGAAATTGGGCCAACAGGCTAAGAAAGAATTCTTTCCACCAGAGGAGGAATTCTCAGAAGATAAAAATGGGGTTCGTAGAACCAGTTTACTGCCACTATGGAGTGAAGTTAGCCTTCAGATTATGAAGTACATCACCTGCGAAGGTCGGTTTAGCATTGTATACGGGTACCATTTTCGGTTACTCACGGAATTAAGGCACCAAATGGACCTACCTGTAGAAAACAAACTAAGTATCCCCTACTTTCTACTACAGTCTATGATTGAATGTGCCACCAAGCTGAAAGAAGGCACACCAGACCAGGTAGCACACCATGGACTCATTAAACTCCTCGTGGAGGATGCGCTACACACATACAAGTTTCCTCTCTCATGGAAAGCCTTCAGAAATTTGACCAAGGATGGTGACATAAAGATGTTGACCGAAGAGCTCGGTTCATCTAGCAGTGAGGAGAAAGAGTCAGTGCCCGCAGGGAAGAAAGAAAAAGGCCAGAAGACCACGACCACGGAGCAGAAGAAAAAGCAAGAGAAGAAACAAGATAAAAAGGGTGCCAAAGAGAAGGATGACACACCCATTTTGACGGCAAGAGAGAAAAGATTACAAAGCAGAGTGGACAAGGCTGAGCAGGTCCACATCAGCAAAGGCACCTCGTCAGCACCCGCAACCAAGTCAAAAAGTAAAACACCCTCAGCAAAGCAATCTAAAGTGGTGCCACCTGTCTTTACAGGAAAACCAAAACCGGCTTCTATAGGAAGCCCGAAATCAGCTGAAAAAGGGCCTTCTACAGGAAGCCCGAAATTAACTAAAACAGGGTCTTCTACAGGAAGCCCTGAAAAAGCGAAACCCAAGGAGAAGAAAGCTGACATTCTTGCAAGGGAGGCAGCAGCTGTGCTGGCCGCCCTCAGCACACCTCCTAAGCCCAAGGAGAAGAGAAAGAGGGAGACCCCTCTATATTTTAAAGCTAGGAGAAGTGTGAGAATAAAGACGGGCAAGCCACAACCTCCGTCCAGCAACCCAATCACTATAGATGATGCCCCTACTTCGCCCAAGGAGAGGTCCCCCTCACGGATATCAGTCACCTATGAGAGGGGGAGCCCGAAGAAAACTACTTGGAAAGAAAGGTTAGACCAATTGACTAGAAAATCTCGGCTACAGGACGCTGAGGATGCTCTACAGGAAACCTTAGCCAGGCTTAAAGAAACAGAGAGAATGGAAGGAGAAGCACCCTCATCACCACCGAGGGAGGGCGAAGTAGAGCCACCAAGAGAAGTAGAAAAAGAGCATATTCCAGAGCCTAGCCCTCAGCCAAGTCTGAGTTCATATTACAACTTTTTAGAGGCTGGCAAAATTATACCTCAGAAATTCACTGTGCCACTGTTTTTTGCATTGGAGGAAGAGAGAGTACGCACACACACGTGGATGAAAATAGCCAAGTCAAAGGGTGTGGCGGACATAGGTCCCTTGCAAGAGAAACTCAAGGAGGCCAGAAGTGAATTAGCCATGGCTAAACACGTGGCAAATTTCCAAAGAGTGTTCCTACAGGAAGAAAACGAAAAGCTTAGATTGCAGCTACAGGAGCTGAGAACAGGAACAGGTACACCCTCCAATGACACCACAGCAGAACAGCAAGGCAAAAAGGAACTACAAACCGGTCTTGGGGAGCCAACCTTGCATCTACAGGAAGCAGAACAGCAAGCACAGATTGAGGTGCAAGCTCTCAGACAACAGCTGCAGCAGAAAGAGGCACAATTGGCCTGCATGGCCAGTTGGGCCATGGATGCTATATAATGCAGACAGCCGGCCAAATCCTATGGCCTGTACCTAAAAGACCAATGGCTGCAATTTCAAATCAATACCTTGGCGCAAAGAGGTATCTCTCAGCTCCAAGACCCGCAGCAATTCACTGAAGTATGCAGTACTAGTTCATCAGAGGATAAGGCCAAATTAGTGGAGTTCTACCTCCATAATTTGGCCCTACCTAATGTAATTTCATGGGATCCCAATACGGCCTTAGGAGATATGCAATTAATGGCATTTGCCTCATGGTTGAACCATGAGGACAAAAGAGCAGCAGAAGCCAAAGCAATCATGAACCGGGAGCTGAATGAGCCATTGCTAATTCGAGCAGAACCAGGGGATCCAGTTGCACTAATCTCAGCACACCAGCACTTTTCCACTGACCCTCAAGCTTCATTGAGATATATGGACCAGCAGGCCCAAGCCATAGCGCATTTTGAGGACATGGAGAGACTGTTAGGAGACAACGTTGTCCAAGCTTGCACCCGCCGATGGAATACATTGGCCCACAGTTTGAAAATCAGAGAGTATCATACCCCAACTCAGATGAGGGAAGCTCTAGTACGGGTGGCCCTCTATAAGAAATCCATGCAAAACCTCCAGGCCAGCTGGATTGGCCTCAAACTAATCCCCCCACTGCTGCTAGGATTAATGGAGGGCAGCACAGAGAAGGATGATAATGAACAATGGGAAGAGGTGAACAGAAAGGCTGGGTTTCATATCAGCAAGGAGGACACTACTACAGAGGCTTGGCATGTAAGGGTGGCAGTAAAGGCAATGAAGGATGAGGAGTTGGACTAGTTGCTCAAGGATGAGCAAATATTTTAGTTGGGGGGTGATGATGAGCCCCAAATTTTGGTAACATTTTGGGCTCATTTGGCCTACTTACCTTGCTCAACCCTTCATTTTTCATCACTTATGCATCATTTCTTAGTATATTCATGTTATTTGTAGGAAGGAGGGCAGTCACTATGCCTAGGTGGCTAATACATGTTTATTTCAGGTTTTTTTGACATTAAATGGAGCAAAACCACGCAGATGAAGGCAAGGAGACAGCCAAGGTGACATTGCGGTTTTGTAGGAAGGTTGTCCACAGCCTTGAATGACCTTCCTCGTGATCTCCACCCCAACTCCGAGCTCCAACAGCTATCACTACCGAGCTAGAAGGCAGCCAACGGATTCTAAAGGAACAGCAGTTTACTTTTAGTTGGTCAGCCAAGCCCCACTAATTTAGGAGGCCAGCTTGGCCCTCATAATGTATAAATATTGAGGCTGTAGCCTTCGATGGAAACTTTTGAACCTTTGTTGCAAATTCTGAAGTACGAGCTACAGCTCTGTTTTGCTCTTTGTAAGCCATTTTTGGCATGTTGTTAGACTTATGATTATGATCTTTTAATAAAAGGCAGGCAGATTTGAGTTCAATTCTGAGTTCTTAGAGGAGCTATAGCTCTCAGGTTTGGGCCCAACCTGAGAGCAATAGGCCTCCTTTCTTTGTATTGTTACTTGTCTTTCTTTCAGCATTATATTTCTTGTCCTTTACATGCACTTGGAAACACAGTTTGCTGATTCGGATTTCTTGGTGTGGTTACATAGGTTAGTGTTATGAACAAAGTTGCTTTCAGTAGTTTAGATTAGAGTAAGGAGATTAGAGTGATCAGAGCTCCAAAAAAGGGTTGATTGCACACTCACTTCCACCTCTGTTTAGAGATTGGGATTGCAGCCCGTGCCACCCACCAAAAACACAATTTATATGTTCATGCAAGCTTTAACGTAATATTTTCAGTTGTAGAAGTGTCCATGCATTTAGATCTTGTGGAATAACTCTTTGTTTCAGCACCATGCACGATTTCCCTTTAACTTACATTGTTGTTCTTTGGTTTTTAATAAAACAGTTAGAGTAGGTTGATGACATTTCGGTTATACGCAAGACAGAGGTGATTTGTTTCATTTACACTGCGCAGCACCACTCTATCATTTCCTTATCCTTCTCAGCCGTGCCTAAGCCATCTACTTACCTCCTAGCTAGATCATTTGCCCACCAACTCTTCCATTATCCCCGTTGTTTTATCTTTTCGGCCTTCCATTGCCTCTACCCTCCTATTGACCAACCAGCTTTACACACCCCCTCTCCATCTCATCTCTCTGTCCATAAGCCATCACAAGCTCCCCTCTCATCCTCCCTATCTACCCATACAGCTCATTCACTCCTCCATCACCCAAAACTCCGATTGCAGAACATCCTGTAGAAGTTAGCAGACTTCCTGTAGAAATCCTGAACTTCCTGTAGGATCCCCTGCAGACATCCTGTAGAAGCTTGCAAACACGGTTGCCAGGCATCTGAACGTTGTCAACTTCTGTGGAATGATGTTAGGGATCCCCTGGACCCTCTCAGAGTCTTCCTGACCTTTTCCAAGTCTTCCTCCCCTTTTTTCTACCCCTGCACAATCAAGACCCAGTAAGAAGCACAGTCATAATAACCCCACCAACTTGAACAAAAATACAAAAACATGTTCTCTTCAGATGAAAGTAGTTTAAACACATGCATCTCATCCCAATAGGAGTAATGGCATCATTGTTAGAAGTTGCATTCCCACCATTGCATCGTAAGGATTAAGCTGGTCAAATTAGGGTTTACTAGGGTTTCTATGTTTTGTTGGCTTTCAGTTCATTCTTGCAAAGTAGGATAATTCCCTTTGAGATAGCTTTCATTCATCACTTAAAAAGCTTCTTCTGCGAACATATAGAAGTTGGCTTGAGCCCTAGCGGACTTGTGCCAGCTGACCAAGTGACAGCTGTGACAAGAGCTAGTACTTGTGCATACAACACCGTCGCTTCCAAGTTTGTTACAAACTACCGGGTTGATAAAATTAGAGAAGGAAGCTCCAGGAGTTGTAGCATTATTGCTACAATACTGGGGCCCACCAACAGGTACGAAATCGATCAATTTCAGAGTATCTCATCAAGTGGAAGAACTTACCTGTTGAACATTCCACGTGGGAGGATGAGAATTTTATACAGAAGCATCCGAAACTACTCAAGCATTGAGGACAACACTTTTTTGAAGGAGAGGAGCATGTTAGGTCCCTATAATACTAGTGATTCCCCCATTACTATTGTAGTTGTATCCCTTATTATTATTGTTGTGCCCCTATTGTCCCCATATTGTTATTATTGTGCCCCATAGAATCCCTCTATTGTTATTTTTGTGCCTTTATATTATTATTGTTAGGTAGGCTGGGTTATATTGTGACCCCTTAGACTCCTATATATAGAAAGGAGGTTTTGTCATTTTAATCATCCAAGAATTGTTCATTTGTGTAATGTAAAGGAGGTTTTCCCCTCAAAGAGGCTGAATTCTAAGGCGTTGATCTATCTTTCTATATTTTTGTGAGCTGGTTTCATAACATAATTCTTAATTGGATGGGAAGTAAATCTATTCGGTAGTCAAGAGGAGAATCCCAGCAGGATAGGAGCTTTGGAGCATCTCAACTAGGATATTGGAACATGTATTCCTATGTTTATAGATTAACTCATGTAAGTGATTGAAATGAAATGCTTACTTATTTAATTGGGGGAAATAATCATAATGGTAAATTATCATCGATTAAATGTTTAGTTAGAAATAAGTTATTTCCCTTTTTATTGTACTTAAATTAGAAAAATTTAGTTTTGTTAGAGAACCCTAGGATGGAGCCTTACACGTGGTATCAGAGCGGGTTCAAAATCTAGACCCAAGACCCACTGGACCCAAATCTCCACTAAAAGATCTTATAAACCTCAAGTGAACTTGAATGTATCGGAGTACTTGACCATCCTCCCAAGTCTCACTTATCATTGTCCCAGCCCTAATCACTCCAACATTACCAAGCCTCACACGAGCCTTTCGAATCGAGAGATTGTTGACATTTATGCTCTCTCACCAATACTAGGTGTCTGGCATCTCACTGTTGGAATGTTATTTGTTGCATAAACCATCACACTTTTTAGAGCTAACAAGAATTGGTGGATTTTCGCTTTCAAATCTGTCAAATTTTCCTCAGTTGGTCATAAGAATGTAGGTATGAGGCTTTGAGGAGTGTTTCATATTTTTATTTGCACGCGGCTAAACAAATGGCTTCTGGCATGAAGAATTCGGACGTGGCTGAGATTGGTGGCAAACATCATGGTCGCGTGTTCGATTCCACTAAAGGATTCCCTAGTAAGTTCTTCATCTTCCCCGCTGCTGAGGTAATGCTCAGTCCAGTCTTGGAGAAAAACAGGGAACATGGTAGGCTCTGCTGCTAATCCCTTGCAAACAATATATAGGTTTTGTACAGAGGGTTCCTGCGTGAAAGGAAACAAAAATAAAAGTTATCTGAGGATGAGGATTGAAAATTTCAAATAAATGTATATGTGACAGAAATGTAAAACAAACTTTTAAATAAATGTGTATTTGATAGAATTGTAATAGAAATTTTCAAACACAAGACCATTTATCATCAACGGGTTAAGATTACAAATCAAACAGCCCCGACAATCAACTCGTCACATCTTTAACTCAACTTCCTGTTCAACATCTTCTATGTTTGCAGTAGACATGGGCAGTGCATTTCCTTTAGTGTGATGTTCTTGTAAAAGTTCGAGTTCATCAAAGAAAACAGTATGAACAGTTCTCCAATGTGTATCCTTCTTAGCACTCTATTGTCCTTTAGGACTTGTAGGGCTCTCATCAAAGTGAGAATCAAATGAGCTTTTAGGAGTACTGTCGGAATGGATGGATTGGCACTCTATTGTAAAACAATGGCAAGCTCCATAATCAGCAGGATGTATGGTGGCAGGTGGTGTTTTATCTTCCATAAATTCTGCAAATAAATGGCATCCCTCTATTCCCAGATGCTCTCCCAACTGAGCTTCAGATTTTTTTGACTCAAACTGTTTCTTGACAGGATCCCCACTTATCTTTGTCACCAAGGCTAAGGCAATGTGTATCCCAAACAAAAACCTTGATGGGACTAGCTTTCCAGAAACCAAAAGTTGTCTCTCTCAATCTTTCATGAGAGCCTCACAATGAAAGGAAATCCATGCCGCGAGTCCCAAGGCCCACCACTACTAAAGGTCTTCTTTCATTGTTTCAATGACCATATCCAATAGTCTCTTCATACAGTCTTCTATAATTAAATTCCTATCAGCAATGCTTGATTCAAGAAGATCATTGCATAAACTCTCTTTTTGGGATGCATCTTGAACTGCTTTCTCGTTTAGAGATTCAAATTTAGAATTCAGCTCCTCGAGGATTTTCACATATTCTTGTTTTCATAGTTTACTTTCAAGAGATTTTCCTCTAGGCTTTCTATTCTCCTCTTCGAGTCCTCCAGTTCAAAGGCAGATAAGTAAGCAATTCTTTGAGAATTCTCATATCATGCTTAAAACAAGATGTATCTTGTTGGGCCTATGTTAGTGCTCTGCTGAGCCATTCAATCTGAAATTCTGGATCAACTGATCACATATATGTTGGCATATCAACATTCTCAAGGATTTGTTCCCATCCTTGAATAAGATGGTTCCTTTCCAACAAAGACTTCTCTAGTATATTTGACTGCTCAACTACACTATGGTATTTATTTTGTAGTTCCTCATAGTCTTCTTTTAGATCTTCAAGATGACTCTTCCGAGTTTTTTCATCATCGACACTTGTTTCAGACATAGTGTTATTTACTCCAAGAGATGATTTTGCAAGCCACTCAACTTTATCAAATATTTCTTTCGAGTGGATTGCCTCTGGCAAATTCATCTCCCCAAAGACATTTTCAATATTCTGAAGAAGTCAGTCCTTTTTAGAAACTTATTCTCGAAAAGCACTTGCTGAATTCTGAATATCTTCTAGCTCTAATTCCACTGCTTTAACACGCTTAGAAGCTTTCATTTCAGTTTCATGCAACGTATCAGTTTTCTTCTGCAATTCCTGCAAACATTTTTCTAGCCCATTGGACTTGTCCACTAATGATTGTCTTAGTGTATTGCGTTCTTGAACCAATCCTTTCCCTCTAGCGATGGCCAGGCTAAGCTTTTCTCTCACTAATGACAATTTTCTTTCTGTCTGCTCAAGCTCAGTTCTGATTTTGCTGTTATCCATGCTCATTTCTTTAAGATTCTCATCAAAATTACATAAACGGTCCTTCAATTCACTAATTTCTTCTTCATGCTGAGTTTTAATTGAATTCATTACATTTACTTCTTCATTTAACTGGTCTACTTCCTTTTTCTTTGTAAATGAAGACTTCTTTGAGGAACACATCCAAAGAAAGTGTAGGTTCTTTTTCCAACAAGTTTCCATAATTAGAAGCAAGATCAAGTAAGAATTTATGAACCATGTTCGCTTGTGAAAAAGCTACCTTATACTTCTCAATAAGCAAAAGGAGGCTTGTCTCCAAATAAGACATTCTCTCCAAGCAAGGAACAGATGCCAAAGTTGCATCTTGAATGAATTCCTCAATGGCAACTATTAACTTCTCTATGGTAGTGTCAAACTGGTGTTTCAAGTCAGAATGAAATTCTGAAGGGGCTTTCATTAATGTTTCCTTTTCTAGAAGATTTTTTCTAATGGAATCTACCTCCAACTGTAAGGAATCTCCTTCATTTTCATTTTGGGCTGCTTGAAAAGCCATTTGAGCGTATTTTTCATCTACTACTGTGCACTTACCACTAATCTCTTCAAGTTGGGCACATTTCTGAGATAGCTCAACTAACTTAACATTCATATCTTGGATATCTTGGTCCTTTGAAAGCAAAATAGACTCAATTTCTCTTATAGTGGGTCCAAACTGTGATCTTTCATCCAATGCTTTCTGCAATTGTTTCATGAACTTGCTACAGTCAGTGACCAAGATGTCCAATGCCACAAAAGATTGCATGTTTTCTTCTCCAACTTCACTGGACTCTGCATGCCACAGACGATCAACTAGCTCTTCACTATGCTCAGTCATCCTCTCTTGCTACTAAACCAACTTTCTAAGCTGATCATGGGTAATATCAAGTTGTGGTATAGTTGAATCCCTCTCCTGCTACAAGATTGTACCTTCTGCAAGCTTTTTTTTATTGTAATACTCACAGCAGTGGCAAGCTGCAAATCAATATTTGAAATTTCTGATTCATTAATAGATTTATATGGTTGAATGGTTTCCTCAATGTTTTATGCCCTATGAACTGTTGAATTTTGGCAATCAATTTTCTAAACAACCAATGATGTTTCTTGGTCAGTATACTCTCCATGCAATGGTTCTGTTTGACTCTGCAACAAAGCTGAGCCGCATCTTGCCTCAGAGATAGGTAGAAAGCATTCACCCTCTACCTTTGTTAACATATGTCTATTCTTGCGCACATTACTTGCAAAATTCATATTTTCTGATGTAGCTTTATGAAGCTCAAGTACCATATCTCTCAATTGCTTATCACATTCTGATTTTTCATCTTGCCTCCTTGATAAATATTCCTTGCAATCATATAGCTTTGTAGAAATTTTGGCATTCTTCTTAGAGAATCGATTCTTTTCTTCTTCATGTTTTTGGTGGAAATCAGCTTCTTTTTTCATTTGCTCCAGCTCAACTCTCGCTACATGAAGATCTTCAGATAGCTTTACTCTCTCATTTTCTAAATTTTTTTACCAAGACCTTGAATTCATCAAGATCATTCATCGCTTTAACCAAAATTTGTCCCAATAGATCAGAACTCTCATCTCCAATATCAATCATGTGCTCACATCCATTTACATGCTCTGAATTCTCAACCGACACATTGAATTCATCTGTCTTGGAGGATTTGACTCTACCTTGCTTTTCACGACTAGTTACGGGAGAAGAATTCTACCCAGAGGTCACCTGAGGAGAAACATTAGTCCTTTGTGGTTCAGATAAAACATGACGATGATGATTTTGTGACAATACCAAGGGGTTTATCTTTTGAGAAAGAGCCCCAATCTTCCCTAGGGGGCTCCGCATCTCTCTCCACAAAATAAAAAATAAACTAGATGACTGCAACTTCCACCTGGAATAACGGAGATGCCTATCTGAATTCTCTTAGCCCTCCCATCAATTAAGAAAACGTTTTGCACTTGCAGCGAGACCTATCTAGCACAAAGGGATGGGGTTCTTGTTTGGAAAGATCTGACAATTACAATAAGAGGAAAGAGGACATACTCTGATAAGGTCATAAAGTCATGCACAAGATATGCGTATATGGGCTGAAAGAGAATGATTAGGAGGGGAATAATGAAGATGGAAGTAGTTTTCAAGAGGAAGAGGGGTACAATGTAGAGGCTTACTATGAGGGAGAAGAGGAGGATGAGGAAGAGGAGGACAGAAGCCTTGATTTACTGGCCAGATTTATGCATCATATGTTTAAGAATATGGTATATACAAACAAAGTAGGAATATACAAAATTCAAGCATAACTTGTTTTGCAAGAGGGATGTACACACAAATGTTGCAAAACTCAGCTAGGAAAAGTATTCTTTCAGGCTGGAATGTAAGAGTTCAACTAGTACTCTGCAAAACTCAACAACAAATTGTTCAAAATGATTTCTTTTCTTTTCCTTTCTGTGGCATTTATATTTGACATCGACAAGTTTTCTGATTGCTTGCAACTTGGCCTCTAAGGCAGCAATAATATGGCATTTATTCTCACGTCAAGCTCTGACTTGTGAGTAGTCACAAGTGCTGACTCTCACTCATTGCTAGCAAGTTGGAAATGCTGGCTGAGAGTCAGAATCAGGGACAACTGGGTGAGGAACATTGCTCAAAAGCCAAGGCCCTCCCCATAGTTCACAAATAGGTGAAGCCCATTGCTCAAATGCTAAGTCCCACCCCAACGACTTTGAATTTGAGATGCAAGACCTGGTGTCAAAATGTACATGCAGCACTTAGTAACTGCCTACACTTGGAGGATGTGCACCAGCCACTTAGACCCCTATATTTATCCCTAGAGCAGTCCCATTGTCATAAGGAATTCTCCAAATTCCAATATTTACTTATCTTGATAAGCACTTGGTTGGCACCTCCTGGAACAGAGCACTATGAATGTAACCTCCACATGCCTTGAGATAAGGTAGAACTTACACATATCAACGGAAATTCCCTGCTATGAATTCTCTACTGGAACATTTGGTTTGTATACATAGTACTTTTTCTTTCTTCTATATCAGCCTAGAATGCAAATACGCTTTTAATAGGGAGAAGTCTCATAACCAAACTTTAATGCATTATGAACTCTCTTGCATTTAAGTATTTAATGCCTACATTTAAAAACTGCAATCCATCAAGGCCATCTTTCTGATGTCAAAAAGAGCAATAGTTTTTCAAAATATCAAGTGCATCCAAAATATCTGGTCAAGACAAGATACATGTGCCTCAAATAGATGGCGATGATGAGAGAAAAATCCCAATAGAAGCGCATGCTAGACTAATGAATTATGACCTCAAATTGTAAGATAAAAATCATGCGTGAATTATTTCAAGGGCAGATGTATTTGCAATATAAATACAAAATATGAACAAAAAGCCTAGAAGGGTCCAATCAAGCAATAATTCAGGTTAGGTAAAGTTCATGTTTCGCAGCTTTTACATCTCCTTATCTATGATTCTTATGCAGCCATAGCTGGCCTGTACCAGCCATGATGGATTTCTACAGATTCTTTCTTCTTGCAAGTCGAGACTTTCTATGTGCCCCTGTGTTTCTATGCAAGGTGCCAACTTTGACTGCTTTATCAATAACTGAGTATGCTTCTGCTATCATCTTTTTTATTGTTATTAGGTCCTCGGGACTGGGTGAAGTAGCTTTTTGAGTTTCGCAAGAGCTTCAAAGACCTGAAAATAAAACGCAATATCCTGAATCAAACAGCTTTTTATATCTTAGCATTTGCAGAGTAAACTGAAATGTTCCCACATATTCAAGTAAACAACAGTATATAATTTGAATCTGGCAGGATTAGACAATTGAATTTTGACATATGTTTGTACTAGACCTTGGCTAAATTCAGTTAACAATGGAGGTAAATATCTGGAGAGGTAAAGTTCTGCTATGATCAACTATTTTTTATGAAATTTCGATGATCCAGGTTGTCTCAAAATGGACCAATGTCAGCTAAGTTGTGGTCTAGCATTAAACATGTGGAAGTTTACCATCGCTGACCCAGGTTCAATTCCAAAAAAAAAAGAAAAAACTTCCACAAGAAAGAGGTTGAGCTTGTAACCTTGTCTACTGATTGACTTTCTCCTACCATACACAATGTATAAGAGGTCTCATAAGGGTGGACATAAAACCAAATAGTATTTTATAGATTAAAATCAGCAACCATTCTCTTAGGGATTCCTTGAGACTGATAATATTAAATATAAGGGCAATTGAAAATAACATGTGCTGGTATAATGGTGGCTAAGCTCAAGTTTATGGTTATTAAGTCATTATGAAGCACCCTTAGTGGGTAGTTATAGCCTACACTGGTGGTTAGTGTGTTGACTTAGTGGTCCCTTAGTGGTCATTAATGTAATTGATCGTACACTATTAGTAGGTCATTAATTAGCCCACAATGGTTATTAGAGTTGAATAATATTGCCCTTGCACCTATAAAATGTGATGCTCACAACTGTGGACACGCCATGAAATCAAGTGATGAAAACAATTGTTTCGAGTGGAGTTTTCTATCCTAAAAGATTTATCCACTATATATCAAGTGTCATATCATTTTTGTGTGATGTGCCTCTAATTTTCTTGGGCTCTTAGCCTCTATCTTCAACATGGTATATATGTTACTCCTCATTTGCATGAAGCCTATAATAGTGAATTTTTCCATTACCTTTGTGATTTTCATCCGAAAGAGCTTTGGATGGCTAAAGTTTCACTTGGCTCCTTGCATTGGTGATGACATGGATGAGGATGTGCTAGAGGTTTTGATGGTGTTTTGCTTGGCATACTTTCTTATCATAGAAAGATAGCATTACACTTGATAATGCAATGTTCTAGTCTCCACTCCTTGCTAGATGATTGGATAAGAGGATATAAGGATCCATTGATGTAACGCCCTATAACACTTTTAGGCTAAGTAGACATTGTATTGGCATCTCCATTTGATGACTCCATCATGGCATAAAACGCTCAGCATGCACTCATTTATTACACATGGTTTGTTACTTGGATGAATGGATATGAGCATGGCTGGGACTCCTTTTCTCTAACGGCCTAGCTCTTATGGATGATATTTACATGTGGAGGGGTTACTTGTATGGAGCATGGTTTTGCCTAGAGTGCTCCCCTCCTTGAGCTCACATTTGAAGGCATATTGCACATTTTGATGAGATGGTTGGATTCTTGGTGACTTGGCATATGATGCATGGCTTATTTAACTCATTTTTCCTTGGATCTCCCACCTTACACATTCCCTCATGCATTATTTGTCCACACGTGCCATCTTGGAGAAGTGTCTTGGCACAAATGTGAAGGTGTATTGTTGGAGATCATCCCTTCTTTCATGGAGATGGTTGAGTGCTATGAAAATTCACATATTGAGGCCTTACTTTTGTGCCATTGCTAACAAACATCCACCTCTTGGAGACTTCACACGTGCCATCTTTGAAGGTGTTGACTTGGTGCATGCTTGATGATGGAGGATGGCATGCACTTTAGAGGTTATAATTCACATCTTATCATGCATATTGTTGGGACGTCTCTCTTGGAAGGAGTTTAGTGTGGTAACATCTCTTCTCTCCTTTGTGAACTTAGTCCTTGATGAGTAATAGTGTTGTATATATCTTCTAATAATCTACCAAGCTCATTAACTTCAATTTCTAGGGTAAAGATGAGTTTCCCGGTTGAAGGAGGATCCTTTTGGACCCCTTCCTTGCAGAATTTCTGCATCAAATTCCAGCAAGCTTAGAATGAAAGTTATATAGTCTTCTGACCTTACTTCCATTGCTAACACATAAGAAATAATCCCTCTTAGATAACCCTTTGATTCCATTGGCCTTGTTGGATTTGTCACTAATCTCTACTTCCTTCCATCACTCCTAAGGATTTTTTTTAAAAACCCAAGCTACCCCTCACTTTTCGAGCATCTGTGATGCCCATTTTGACTTAGATAACTACCTATGCTAAGGCTCTATTTTGCAGTTCCATGTTATTTGTTTATGAACACTATGTAATATTGATGCATTTAGTTGGACATGTGAAACTACTTATATAAATCATTAGATGGATTAGGTACTGATGATGGAAATGTTTGATGTATGACCTAATGTATGACTTACTTGGTGATGATTTATCTAGTGCATGACTTGTTAGAGTTATTGTTGTTTCATGTATGGCTTAAGTGGATATAATTTATCTAATGAATGACTTAGCGAAATTATGATTTAGCTAATGTAAGATTTATTTTCAGTATAAACTACAAAATTGACGCGTGGATACTAGACTTAATAACATGATGTTTAAGATCACTTATCTATATATATTTCGTTGTTATATGTATGCATGAATGAGAACTAACCTGCAAATTGGAAAAAAAAACTATATGATAGTCAAGATCTACTCTTCCATTGGGGACGGTCGAGACATCTAATGAGGAAAGGTATGATGTACCTTGTTCTATTACATTTTGTATATACTTGATATGCACTCTTATGACATGGGTAAAATGTAAATGGTAGGTGACAAGACTACCTGACTGGATTATTCGATGACAAGTCCAACTAACGCTGTAGTGTGGTCCATATTAGGGTGTTGACCCTAGTTGTAAGGAGGGGTGGAGGTATTTCCCACTGTGTAACCTCGAAACCTCGAATCGTGGGAGGGAAGTGATGGACACGCTCCCCTAGACATGTGATGATGTTTTCCAGTGGTGTTGACCCTAGTTGTAAGGAGGGGTGGAGGTATTTCCCACAGTGTAACCTCCAAACCTGGAATCATGAGAGGGAAGTGATGGACACGCTCCCCTAGACGTGTGATGACGATTGCCAATTTCCTGCTGGGGAAGTTAGGTTGATATAGTCGACGCTTCTGCCATGTTGGTCTTATCAGTGGTTAGATTGGTATAGTCGATGCCACAATATATAGCAGCAGAGGATGGATAGGGTGGGAACGGAAGTAGGTTAGGAAGGATAGGAGGATATAGATTAGTTGGAGACTCTTGATGGGACACGATGTCATTGTCTGACTTATCAAATTTTACTACTACAACTCTCTCTCTATTTTGTTATGCCTTATTATCAAACTGCTTTGAACTCCTTGTATCTTTTTCACTCTAACTTCGGGACGAAGTTTTCTGAAGGAGGGGTGTATGTAATGCCCTACTTAATCTTATCATGCAAATTTTACTAGTGTTTAAATTACCTTAAAATATTGACTTATAATTATCAAGAAATATTGGTACATACCTACATTGGTGAAACTGTAAATTTATTACTGATATAAATTTTGTTATTATTCAATTCCCAACTTACCTCCTCAAATTTAAATTTTGATAGGATATGGTCTCCTTCCATTTATTCCAATTTAAATATCCATATCCCCAAAATGTCCTCTCAAATTTACTTGGGAGAAGACATGGTCGTCTCCAATTAATTTCCAAATTATATATTCATATCTCATCCCCAAAATGTCCTCTCAAATTTACTTGGGAGAAGATAAGTCCAATGTAAGGATGAGGGGGTAGTTATGACATTAATGATAGGTGGTTGAGGTGGAGAAGAGAAGGGGTTATAAAAGGGGAAGGATGATGGGAGGAGAGGGGGATCCTTGGTCTTGGTGTTGGTTGTGGTTTTAGAGGATTTTGTTTTGAGAGGAAGGTGGAGAAAAGAGAAGGGAGAGAAGGAGAGTATTTGTTTAACTTGGACACACTACATCTGGTTGGACTTGGGCTTGGAGGGCTATGGAACCTGTGGAGGTTTCTTGGGCTAGGAAATATTTCCTAGTTGGCTAGGAGGTAAATCCAGTTGGTAGTCAAGAGGAGCATCCCAGCAGGATCAGGATCTCAGGGGCATCTCAACTAGGCTATTGGAACAGGTATTCCTGTTTTTATAGATTAACTCATGTAAGTGATTGAAATGAAATGATTACTTATTTAATTGGGGGAAATAAATTTTAATGGTAAATTATCATCGATTAAATGTTTAGTTAGAAATAAGTTATTTCTAATTTTATTGTATTTAAATTAGATAAATTTAGTTTTGTTAGAGGACCCTAGGATGGAGCCTTACAAGTTTCCACATATCTTAAAAATGATTATGAATATGCTTGGGTCTTAGATACAGAGGCAACACAACATATGAATTTTCAATGTGACATCTTTTAGACTTTTCAACAATGCCAACTAAATTTAATCTTTTTTACAGATGATACAAGACACAATCCTTGTGGAAAAGGTGTAGTAAAATTTTATCTTCCTCGAATTGGAGAAAAACTAATTTCAAATGTTTGGTATGTACCAACTTTCAAGAAGATTTTTTTGTCACTAGTCACGATTTGACAAGCAAGACATCAAGTTTTTATGGAGGATGGATTAGTAAAAATCAATTCAATACACATAATATGAAGACATTCATGACAATATATGAAGATGGAAAAATTTTAACGATGAAAGGAACAGTCATTCCACAGAAGTTTGATTTTGCAGGAGAGGCAAGTACAAATATTTCACCAATAAGGTTGTGGCATGTTAGATATGGGAATTTAAACTTTGAAAGTCTCTCTCAACTTAAAAATCAAGGAATTATTAAAGGACTTCCAACTTTTAAGAAATAAAATGCAAGATGTGAAGCTTGAATTTACGGGAAACAAAGTCGAGATACTTTTCCAACAAGTTCATGGTGTGCAAACAGGCGTTTGCAATTGGTTCACAGTGACATTTGTGGACCTCTACAGACTTCTCTAGGAGGTTGTAGATACTTTTTACTCTTCATTAATGATTTTAGTAGAATTACTTGGGTTTATTTTTTGAAACAAAAGTCAGAAACATTCGAAAAGTTTAATACTTTTTGCCAACTGGTTGAGAATGAAGTCAAAGATATAATTGGCACCCTCAAGACAAACAATGGAGGCGAATTCACTTCCAATGAATTCCAAACTTATTGCAGAGACAATGGTATTAAAAGACAACTTACAAATTTTTACACTCCATAGCAAAATGGAATGGCAGAGAGAATGAATCGCACATTGTTAGGGATGGAGAGATCCATGCTAACTTTCAAAAAATTAAGTCCTTCATATTGGGCAGAAGTAATACATACAACAGTCTACTTAAAAAAACAAGTCTCTTACTACTTCTTTGGATGTAATTACACCATATGAAGAACGGTTCGGTTTCAAACCTTGAGTCAAACATATTAGAGTTTTTGGTTCAGTATATTATGCCTTAGTTCCAAAAGAAAAGTGAACTAAGCTTGATTCACGAAGTTTGAAGTGTACAATGATTGGGTATTCCGATGAAAAGAAGGGATATCATCTTTTGTCCAATGGAAATTTTATTGTCAGCAGGGATGTTATATTTGATGAAACAAAAAGAAAGAGTGCCACAGAGATAGAAATTCTTCTACAGAAATTGGAAACTAAGGGAGACAAAAAGAAAAGCAAAATTCAAAATCAACCAAGTACACAACATTGGTATGAGATTGAATTTCCTTCTTCAGAAAGTGGTTCATACAACTCACCTACTTCATCTAGACCATCTAGATCTTTTGGAAGATCATCTAAATCTTCTACCAACAGTTCATCTAACAGTGACTCTCCACCCCCTGAACCTTCAGATGATCGAAGAACATTTTTTTATATCAATCCACTTTATAATGATGGTGATTATTTAGATCCACAAACAAGTGAACATCAACTTCCTAAATGGGTTATTCAACTTTTGAAGGATGTTAGGCTAGATGAAAAAAACAAAACAGGAACAAGAAGTTCACAAAGAAATGAAGAAAATTTTTCCTTAATAAAAAATGATTTTACTAAGCCCTCCACATACAAAGAGGCAGTAAAACATATAGAATGGAAAAAGGCAATGGTTGAAGAATACAAGGCAGTGATGGAAAATAACACTTGGAAACTTGTTGACTGTCCTAAAAATGTGAAACCCATTGGATGCAAATGGGTTTATAGAATTAAGTATAATCCAGATGGAGACATTGACAAGTACAAGGCAAGGCTTGTTGCCAAAGGTTTTGCACAACAAGAAGGAATCGACTATGAGGAAACATTTGCACCTACAGCAAAATGGAACACCATCAGATTAGCACTTGCATTAGTAGCTCAAAAAGGATGGAAAGTACATCAAATGGATGTTAAAAGTGCCTTCCTCAATGGAGACTTGCAGGAAGAAGTATATATGACTCAACCTCTAGGTTTTGAGATTGAAGGGCAGGAACACAAAGTATGCAAATTGATCAAGGATTTATATGGATTGAAACAAGCTCCACAAGCTTGGTATGCAAAAATGGATGAGTATCTTTGCAAGGTTGGATTTAAGCGAAGTGAATCTGATGATAATTTATATGTGCGACAGTAGGGTAAAAATATTGTGATTCTAGTTATGTATGTGGATGACTTGATCATTACTAGGAACAATAATGATCATATTATGCAGGTAAAGAAGGAGTTGCATGCTAGATTTAAGATGACTGATTTGGGATTACTTCACTACTGTCTTGGAGTTGAAGTATTCCAACATTCAAACAATATTTTCATTAGTCAAAAAAAATATGCATCTAAACTTCTTCAAAGATTTGGAATGCAAGATTGCAAGCTCGTTCTCACCCCAATGGAAAAACTTAAAACTTTCAAAATTTCAAAGGGGGGAATTGGTGAACAATACTACTTATAGACAATTGATTGGCAGTTTGATCTATCTGGAAACCATTGATCCAAACATATCTTATGCAATCAATAATCTCTCACTCTGTATGCATGAACCAAGGGAAAGCCACTGGAATGCAACAAAAAGGGTCCTTACATATATCCAAGGGACGAAAGATTTTGCTCTTTTTTACAAAAAGACTAAGAACTTTGTACTTGGTGGATATTCAAATGTAGATTTTGCTAGAAGTATTGATGATCAGGCATCAACATCAAGTTATTTAATGAACATGGGATTAGTTGAAGTTTCTTGGAGTTGCAAGAAGCAAGTTACAATGGCGACTTCTTTGGAAGAAGCAGAATATATATTAGGATGGGAAGCATCATGTGAGATTGTTTGGTTGCACAGAGTTTTGTAGGATTTAGTCTTTCCTCAAGAAGAAGCCACATATTTATTCATCGACAGTCGATCAGCCATAAAGCTTACCAAAAATCTAGTTTCCATTCCAAAACAAAGAATGTGGACACAAAGTATCATTAGATTAGGACACTCATCGTAAAGGATGTGGTCAAGCTGATATATTGTCCTTCAGAAGATCAGATCTCAGATATTTTCACAAAATCACTTGGCATGATAAAATTTATTAAGTTCAGGGACGAGCTTAATATATGTTGTAATGTAGCTTTGTATCAAAGGGGGTAATGTTAGATATATGATCTAAAACACATAAATTAATATTTATTTAAAGTTTTGTTATAATATTTAATTAATTATTTCTAGTCTTAGAGTCTTCTTAGAATATCTATTTGTTATAAGAGATATGACATCTACAAAGATGTCATTTCTTAGGATCTAATTTAGGAAAATAGTTAGGAGTGTTGTTATAAGTGCATTAAATATAAATGGACACTTTTAAATGAATTAAGTTATCCATAACAAAATTAGTTTAGGACACAAGCTTATTTAAAGCATGTTTCTCTCAACTTGCAAGAGTGTTAAATGATTGTGTGTAAGCTCTTGCAGATTTTTATGTAATTGTTTATTTTCCTTATTAATAAAATTTGTGTGTCTGAGGACACTTCTACTATTATTCACCAAGTCAACAATTATCAAATTTCTCAGGCCAAACTTGTGAAGTTTGTCCAAATGATTCGGAGTTTCTTACTTTATATACCCTTCTCAAGAGGTCGAATAGGTCTCTCCTAATCCGACTTTTCACTAGCAGGGCTAACTTGATCTTGGGGGTCATTCTGTCTTTCTAGACTCAAAAATATTTTTCTTTCTTGTTAAAAATTGCCCAAATCGGTCTTATACATATGACAAATCATTTTTGACTCATTGAACCCTAGAAGCATGAAGAACATGCATGACTTAGACTTGAGCATGAAACCCATTCTTAAATAAATTAATTAATTAAAAAATAAAATAAAATCCTCTTTTACATGAAATACAAATTGATACAAGTAAAAAGATAAATATGAGACAGTTACTAGTTACTTTTCCAACAATCCCTCTTAACTAGGGAGGTATTCATAATGACTCAGCATGTCTATCTCGAGTTGAAATATTCTCATAAGAAGGGATCCATATTGATAATCATTAATGATGATAATATCATCATAGCTAGCATTGTCACATGACCAAGGCCTTGACAGATTCACTCTATCTCTCCACAAGATTAGAGCACAATGTTGGGAGGCAATCCATGGGGCACCACACTGCCTCCCTGAGGTACATACTCCACCTAGGATACCGGAGTATGACCTCCACTCGACCATTTCCCTTAAGGAAATGTTTTTCCATCAAACCATCATTTATCAAAGTCCATGTGCTTGACTTAGGATCTCCATCCTAATCCATCACAGTACATGACTCAAGAATGTTTGTCCAAAATTTTTACCCAATCCACCATTCTCCTTATCCATATCCATGTACTTGACTTTGTCACAGTACCTGACATAAGGAGATCTAGTGTCCAACCTCACTCCCTCTCAACTTGAGAGGAGAAATCTATGCTCACTCCCTCTCAAACATGGAGAGTGCATCAACAAGCCTCGTCTTGTGTTGGAAATACTCATACTTCCCTTGCATCAGCTACCTACAATAGTTGTAGCTTACTCAACCATCCATCTTATTATTAAGTTTGCTCATCTTGAAACATCTTGAATTAGGGCTCCAAATCTACCTCCTAACAATCTAAGGTCATGCACATGAGGTAAACACCTACTGCATCCTAAACCGTGTCCAACAATACTTCTTTCCTTGAAGATCGTCCATCACACAGTTCCTTCAACTCACTAATTATCATATTACAAGGTTATCCAATCTATTTTTTAGTCATCCTTGAACACAACTTGGCTGACTTTTCCAATTAGTCTCTATCAATCAACACAGGTCGATAAATGATTTTTCCCTCACACTAGTGGTTTGACCCACAGATCTAGGGCTAAAGTATTTGTTCATTTACATTCAATACTTTAACTGATCTAGGATTATTATAACATTGTTGCTCATTACCTATGATCAGACTTCCAATCTTCTCCATTAGTCTACCTTTTTACCTTCACTATCCAAGCCCATATTGATATCCCATCTGCTCATTCTTTGAATACATTTCTCACCTCAAAATTGTAGGTTGACTTCTCGTCATCCTTAAGCAATAATAGTACTATCTATAGGGCATATCATTAAGTTCTACATACCATGGAAGGAACCCTTGGAAACAGTACAAACCATTGTTGTTCATATCTTGAACATGCCTCATTTTTCTCTCCTCTTCATGACAGTCCACATCATACTTGCTTATGTTCATCCTCCAACTCCAGAATGTAGCCATCTCTTGGATCTTCTATCCATACAAACCATCTTCTCTCTATTTCCAGATCAATGATCTTGTTGTAGAGATAGTACCCTATACAAGGAACTCGACATTCCCTCTTTATGCAGATCCAAATCATAGACTTTAGGGACTATACATGCTAGGAAACTAACCCAAATAAGGCTCTATCCTTTTATCCTTATTACTTTAGAACAAAACCAGTAAATCATGTCACTTTGAATTAGTTTTTTCTTAAAATCATCTTGCAAGGTATCCAAACTACTTCGGGTTTGAGCACTCTTCCAACTAAGGTTCTCAACCGAGTCTTGGGTAGCCACAAACTAGCAACGATATTCTCCTTGGACCATGATCTCATGTGTAATTGATTCTGGAGGATGAGACCTTGCACTAGCATTATGTTGGGCCTCTCAGCCCTCCAAAACAAACCTTACGACCTTCCTACAATGCCCATAAATCCTTGGTCTTATAGAAAAGGGTTTTCTCCTCAACATATGCCCAGAGCTGCCTTCTAACTCGACCATCCATCCTCTCTTGTCCAGCAATGAACTAATGTCATGTTTCATCTTCTCGAACCTGAGGAAAGTGGCCTTCCTTCACTCAGCTTTCACTTGAGAAATATGCACTTGTGAATGTTTTCTTCTTATAGCCCTACTAGGCATACTCAACCTCCATAAGGACTACATCTCTACAAGATTCCTTGATCAAGATGATCCCTTTCTCTCAAAATTGGCTGCTTCATTGCAAGAACAAGTCCTCCATGAGCATGACTAGATACAAAACCCAACTTACTTCTTGAGAACTTGATTCTTCTTGACAAAATTATTATATAAAAAATTTCATTAGAATGGATCAGACCACGACCTCCTTCACATGGACTATATTTCAACTTCTTCTTACATCTTATCGGTTGATTTGAGAGTCTTATAGAGAATTTGTATCATTGCCAAACTTTGGAGGAGATGTCACATGTCAATGGTGTAGCTCGTATTACTATCATTTTATGCCGTCCTCACATCATACTTGAAGGTGTACTCACATGAAGAACTTGAATAGTAGAACAACTTCATAGCTTGTGTCATTTTACCATGAACCTTCTCATAGTTAGTGGGGAACTCACATCATTGATACGTAATTTGTATGCAATTAGTCACAAGTCAAATATAAATATTATTGTCACAACTTGGACGATAAAAGTGTCTTGCATCATAGTTTGAGGCTTGAATCAGAACTTCATATTTCAGTGATATCTTGGAATATCAGTCATAATTTTCATTAAATCAAAACTTCACAATAGAAGATAATTCATATAGTAGTCATCCAAAGAAACTTATTCATCAGACATAGATTCTCGGATCTCTATCATAAATATATATGATAGGCAAAGGATAATTTAGATTGTATCTCAAATAAGCTCTTCTTTGTTTTAGAGGGAACTCAGAATACTTGTTATGCCCAGAACTTAAGAACCAAGACTTTTATATCAACGCATAGTAAAATTTGTATTAGACTTTGGATCCTTCTTGCAGCAGGATTTCTTTATTTTCATAACTCCAACAACCTATTATCTTTTGGCCTCCTTCTACCAACCTTAGCTTTGATACCTTGTTGGAAAATCAATGTGATTGTATATTAAAATTGATTCTCCTTACATGATAATTACTTGTGATCTTTTTTAGATTTTTATTATTTAGTTTTACTTTTTCATCAAGCAATTATCAAAACATGAAGATCAGAAAAACACAAGAACACAAGATATATGCTCCACATTAGGGAAAAACCCCACAATTGGGGAAAACCTAAATAATCCTCTCCTTATAGAATCTAATAAATATGATACCTCCAAGGCCCAAATACCAAGACCCCCTCCAAGCACCCAATCATCCCTTAAAAAGCCTTCCTCAATCAAGTCAAATTTCACCAAGTCCAAGATTATCAAACTTCTCAAAATTTGATCCAAGTCAAAGTTTCAGTCCTCCATCTCAAGTCTACAATTCGAACTTGCAATTCTTAGCCTTCTGTAATTATCTAGAAACCCTAGCTTCGTACGTGTGAGAGAATCCAAGCATGAAATCATATTTTTCTTCTTTTCTTTGTCTTTCTCTTATTCTCTTGATATTCAATTTTCTTACTTCCTTATTCTTGCTTCAGACCAAACGTGTAAAGTGTGTTCAAATGAGTCGAAGTTTGTTCCTTTATATATGCTTCTCAAGAGGTCAAATAAGCCTCTCCTAGCCCGATTTTTCACTGGCAGGGTCAAATTGGCCTTAAGGGTCATTATGTCTTTCTAGACTCAAAAATACTTTTTCTTTCTTATTACAAATTTCCCAAATGGGTCTTTATACATATGACATAGATTATTTTGACCCGTTGAACCCTAGGAACATGAAGAACATGCTTGACATAGACTTGAGCATGAAACCCATGTTTAAACAATAAAACAAATCCTTATTTTACATGAAATACAAATTGATACAAGTACAAAGATAATATGAAGACCAAACCTAGTTACTTTTCCAATAGTTTGAAAGGTTCTCTCATGTCATTGCATGTATTAACATAAACCTTCATGGGGTTGTGTTGGGACGTCCCATTGGCATGTGGCCTAGTGGGACAATGTTAGCCCGGCCCCCACCATTTCTCAAATCGAACACCCCATCGGCACCCCATTCTGGTTATTTGAATATTCATGTTAATTAATAAAGCAAATAGAAGTAAAAAGAAATATCTGTTAATTCCTAAGAAAAGTAATGAGAGAGATGCACAATTTGTTTCATTCTTAATATAAGATTTATATGTGGGATTTAAAAAACATTATTAATAATTAAAAACTTTAAAATAATA
The DNA here is from genome assembly GCA_031772625.1 of Pinus tabuliformis. Taxonomy (NCBI): domain Eukaryota; kingdom Viridiplantae; phylum Streptophyta; class Pinopsida; order Pinales; family Pinaceae; genus Pinus; species Pinus tabuliformis. The sequence goes on along the minus strand of CM062808.1, from coordinate 311,726,360 downwards.
TTGACTTGTATTTAAAAGTATATTAATAGCAAAAAAAAATTAACATGATTGACGTGATCCTTAAATAAAATATTTCAAAGGCCATGTTAGATAAGATATTTCAATGTTAATTATATGTGTATGTGTTTGCGCACAGGCCTATTCTAACTCATAGACAAAATGACCCACCCTTTTTTAGCATTTTCTCTATAAAAAAATTCCCAAAATCCCATAGATATTTTGTCGATAGGCATATTTATGTCAACTTTAGGTGAAAGGGAGTTTGTTGACTTTTGTTTTTTATTGATAATCGATTGGCGGATTTGATGAAGAGTGAATATGCCAAGCATATTCTTTATCTAAGTGTTTAATCGATGGCTGCAAAAAGGGGAAAGAGAAGGAGGAGACACATGGTAAGATTGACTTTGGAAGTGTTGCCCGCGGTGTTAACATGTTGTAAAAGTTAGTTGATGAGTTTTCTTTATAATTATATGTTATGCTGAAACGAATGTTGATTTAAATTTTGATTTAATAATTAAGGATGATGCTTTTAATAAATTAATTAAGGATGGCTCATTTAAATGTATCTTCATTTAATAATGCGATTAAATAATTTTTTCCACTGAGGTATAATGAATGAAGTACTTGTTTTATACTCAGAAAATAAAATAATATTATAAAAAATTAATTTACTATGTTAGAAATTAATCACGGACATGAAAAATGATAGATTGGTCATCAAAGTTATTAAAAGTTAAAAAATATTGTCCTATAGTCAGAACATAAAATAAATTCCCCATATTACAATAGTCCATAAATTTTTGCATAATGAAAGATATGCAAAATGCATAAAATTGAATGTAATTACAAAATCACGTTAATGAAAGATATGCAGAAATGCATAAAATTAAATATAATTACAAAATCATATATTCATGCTGAAAGTTACTAAAGGTTAATGAAAGATATGCATAAATGCATAAAATTGAATGTAATTACAAAATTAAAGTATAGTTAAAGAAGTACTACTCCTACCACTGCATGTGACGTATTTTAGTAGAATAGATAATTTGAAAAAAAAATTGTGTACCACTCGCCCACGTTTCTCGACTAAGATAACTACTTGTAGCAGTCGTTAGTGATTATTATTTATAGAAGTGCATGCTAAAACGGGTGGCGTGGGGATGGATTCTAAAACGTTTTCCATGGTGGTGGATGCTAAAACCACTTGCATGTTCATGGAATTTCATATTTATGGAATTTTGGCATGTCTTGTTGTTATTTCTTAGACTTTGCTACTGCAATAGAATTGTGTGGGTGGGGTGTGCTTCGTAATCTTGGCCTTGCAGAGGAATACTGTGGATGGTCATCTCTCCTTAAACGAGTAAGAAAACTTGATGACATTTTGTATTGAAAGTATGAATTGCGATGTAAAGTTTTAATTGCTATGTAAATTTTTAATTAAAGTTGTAACACGAGTTGGTGAGCTATAAAAGCTTAGATCCAGAAACAGTTGAATACTCAAAAAAAATTGTAAGTATTTATAGTTCTTAGAAAAATACTTGTTTTTTCTTGAAAAAAATATCGAATATGTGAACTGCAGTATTCTGTCATTAAGAAGTAGAGAATGTTTTGGGTGAATATGGTCAGTCTCAGGTTAGGGTCGGGTTAGGTTGGACTGCATGCATGCATATAGTAGAGAGAGGATTCTTATGTGTTGGGTTAGGAAGTAAGTTACTGTGGAAGATGGTCAGTCTCGGGTTAGGCCCGGGGTAGGCCAAACTGCATGCATGTGCAGAACGTAAAGAGAGAATTGTTATGGCGTGGGATGGGAAGTAAGTTAGTGAGGAAGAGAAATACTTCATAATGAAACTATAGGCGAACTGCAACTATTTCCATGAGGGAAAATTCGAAAAATTTTCCAAGAATAATCCAAGTTCAATTGTGGAGAGGTACCTAGCACCGCATGGGTAGAGAGAAACCCCACATACATAAGGTCGCTATCATGTCCGACAGTTGAACAAATTGTAATATTTTTAACAAGTTGAACAGATAACATATAACCAGAGAGAGCGACATGTATAATATATTCATTTTCGAATAATGAAAGATATGCAGAAATGCATAAAATTGAATATAATTACAAAATCAGGGTAGTGAAAGATATGCAGAAATGCATAAAATTGAATGTAATTACAAAATCATAGATTTGTGATGAAAGTTACTAAAGGGTAATGAAAGATATGTAGAAATGCATAAAATTGAATGTAATTACAAAATTAAAGTATAGTTAAAGAAGTACTTCTCCTACCACTGCATGTGACATATTTTGGTAGAATAGATAATTTGAAAAAAAAAATATGTACCACTCGTCCACGTTTCTCGACTAAAATAACTACTTGTAGCAGTTGCTAGTGATTAATGTTTCTAGAATTGGATGCTAAAATGGGTGGTGTTGGGGTGGATTCTAAAACAGTTTCCATGGTGGTGGATGCTAAGAGCGCTTGCATGCTCATTGCCGTAATATAATTGTATGGATGGGGTGTGCTTCGTAACCTTGGCATTGCAGAGGAATACTATGGTGGTCGTCTTTCCTGAAACGAGTAAGAAAACTTGATGACATTTTATATTGAAGTATGAATTGCGATGTAAAATTTTAATTAAAGTTGTAACACGAGCTAGTGAACTATAGAAGCTTAGATCCAGAAACAGTTGAATACTTAAAATTTATTGGAAGTATTTATAGTTCTTAGAAAAATTCTTGTTTTTTCTTGAAAAAAATATAAAATATGTGAACTGCGGTATTTGGTCATTAAGAAGTAGGAAATGTTTTGGATGAAGATGGTGAGTTTCGGGTTATGTTCAGGCTAGGATGGATTGCCTGCATACAAAAAGTAGAGATATAATTCTTACTTGTTGGGTTGGGAAGTAAGTTACTGTGGAAGACAATCAGTCTTGGGTTAGGCACGGAGTAGGCCAAACTATATGCATGTGCAGAAAGTAAAGAGAGAATTGTTATGTGTGGGTTTGGAAGTAAGTTAGTGAGGACAAGCAAGACTTCATAACGAAACTATAAGCAAAATGTGGTTAATTCCATAAGGGAAAAATTGAAAATTTGTCTAGGAATAATCCGAGTTCAATTGTGGAGAGGTAGCTAGCGTCGCATGGGTAGAAAGAAACCCCACAGATGTAAGGTCACTACCCTGTCGGAAAGTTGAACAAATTGTAATATTTTTAACAAGTTGAACATATAACAGATAACCAAAGAGAGTGACATGTATAATATATGCATTTCTTAAAAAGACATTCTTTTAAATCAAAATTTAAGCAAAACAAATACATTAAGAAAAACCCAAATGTGCCACCCACTAACGGAAAAAACCAAATTTCATAAAACAACAAGTGTATTTCCTTAAAAGTTGATAGGCAATTACGTTGATAGGCAAGAAAGCCCACAAAATTAGGAATAAAATATTACAGTTGGAAGGAGTTAAGGAAACTCCCACATCCAAACTACAAAGACATATATATTGTCGAGTGTACATGGATTGGTAACGCTCACAGAGCGTATAAAGAAATATTGTTATTTTTTAAAGGAAGGAGGAGACGTTTAAAAACCCAGTATGGCTGCAATTGAGCTAGTTCACCAAGCTTGTCAAGTCAACCAGAGGCATTAAGAGCCCCTACCTGTAACCCAAGATTATTTTCAGAGTAGTTATCTTCGAAATAATTGTTATGAAAAAAAATAATTGTCAAGTCAACCAGAGGCATTAAGAGCCCCTACCTGTAACCCAAGATTATTTTCAGAGTAGTTATCTTCGAAATAATCGTTAAGAAAAAAAATAAGAAAAGTTATACAGTGTAAATACTAAAAGGGAACCCCAAGCCTTACCTCTAAAGTCCATGCACACCCACCGGTGAATTTACACTTTCCGAGAATTTGTAACTCTGTCAAAATAAAGTAAGGTGAGCCATCTATCAACCCAGGTAAATGTATTAATATTGTAATAAGCTTTCACCCAGTTTAATCATAAATATGATATATTCATCTCATAATTATATCTTATGCTTAAACGAGGATTTATAAAATATGATTTATTCATCATTTTGAATCTTTGACATATAAAATCATAAAAATAGTATGTAAAAAAAAAATGAATTTGAATAAAAAAACAAAAATTATTTCTCCTCACCCTTATACCTAAACTTAATTAATAAACAACAATTACATATTTACATATAATATACCTTAACTACTTTCATATTAGATGCTTATTACATATTTACATATAATATAACTTAACTACTTTCATATGAGATGCTTATTGTGCAAGGAAGACAATAAACGTGTTTAGAGAAATTGTTTCATTACTTAACATTAAAGTTTTAGAGAAATTGAGAATTGTTCAAAAATGAAAATCTCTTTTATTTTTTACCATTACATTCAACCTCTTTACTATATATGTGTTTGCTTACATTGAACTTTTTATATGTGTATTTAAAAGTTACCCCGTGAGGTAAAATTTTATGAACCAGTAATTAATGATCTAAGAAGTTATGACCCAGTTTTTAGACCCCCAGTTTCGGCAATCTTATGAATAAAATAGAAAACTTTACACTATATAATCATCATATCATAATGTAATTGTATGTTTAAGAAAGATTTTAATCAAATGAAAATTAAAAAATGTGAATATTTGTAAACTATAAATAATAACTCTAAACAATTAATCTCAAAACCCCCAGTTTCTGCAATAGGATGAATAAAATAGAAAATTTTGCACTATAAAATCATCATATCACAGTGTAACATATGCTTAAGAAAGATTTTAATAAAATGAAAATTAAAAAAAAATGTGAATATTGTAAAATATAAATAATAGTTCTAAAGAATTAATTTCAAAATAATAATATTTCATAATGTAATCTTTAATTTTAGTTAACAAAGATAAAGAAATGAATTATACAACAAATTCTTTAATAATTCTAATTTTTTAATCATTCTATTTTAATTCTAATGGTTTACATAGGGACCCTTGATAGAGATGAGAACCTTGAGGGTTGTGGAAATGGTGCAAGAGATGTTATAATGGAAGATAGTGAATTTGATTCCATGGAAGAAGTTGTTGTGTATGATTGTTTTGGTAAAACTAATATGCTTGCTAGAATGGTTGATGATTTGGTTTGGTCTGTTGGAAATGTTGGAACCAATATTTGTCGACGTAGCTCTACAAAGAATATTGTTGAAGCCAAAGAATGTGAGGATAATTTTCCTCTTGGTGGAGCACAAGTGCTTAATGCATATTTATTTTGAAAGTTTTAGTGGTTGTCAATGTTAAATCTATATTGTTTTACGCATTTCTTTCTTCTTGTTTTTTCGCAGAATGTTGTTGAAGTGAATAGTGGTCAACAAACAAATTTGCAAGCAACACAAGTAAGATCAGTTCCAGGACTTGCACATGGACAATGCAACAATGAAAAAAATGTAAATTGTTTTTTGTTTCATTAACAAATTTGATTTGTTTTGTAGATATTTCGTTCTTACAACGGCTATTTTCTTTCTTCCAAGTAGAATTGGTCAGGTGTAATGAATGTAGAAGAATGATTTCCCATTCTGTTATGGAAAGAAATGATAAAACCAATACTCGAGTTCCACAAATTGTTTCACATCATCGTCAAGTTAAAATGGGTCTTCGTAGAGAAAATGAAAGTGGTCCCTATCATTTTAATGAACAAATGGTTGATGTGCATAAACACTTTCAGTCGAGGATTGATAGTTTGTATGTTGTGCATATGTGCCATGTATGCAATGAATGTTATCATGGTATACAGTTTGTGAGAATGCACGAGGGGCCTATTTGTAAAAAATGTAAGTGTGAGAAAGGTAATCATAGCTTTTCTCACTTTAACAACATGGATCCAAGTGAGCAGCTTGAGGTTCTAAGAGTTTTGACACAAGTTGAAGAGATTCTAATAACGCGAGTAAATCCAATATTGCAAGTGGCACATGCTCGTGGTGGTCAATATAAATATAGTGACCACACAATATGTTTTCCACAAGATATTTCTTCAATTGTGAAGAAGCTTCCACGACGTGTTGAAGAACTAGATTTTTTTATTGTAAGAAGGTGAGGTGTTCAATCTAAATACTATGAATGCTATGTGAAGAGACAACGTGTGATGGATGCATTTCGTTATAAAATTGAAATGGACAAGTACTATAGGGATGTGGAAATTGACATGGATTCAGTTGTTGCTCTCCCGGAAAGACCTACTAATGTTTCTAGCAGGTTACAATATGTTGATAGTCATGTTGATGATATATTTAGGATGGATGCAGAGATTGAAATAGATGGGCCTAATTGTTTGCACTGTCACCCATCATCCTTTGTTTCACGCTTGCCTAATGAATCCATAGAAATTAATCTAATCAAAAGATTTATTGAGAACGCAAATAACACATTCATTGAACCAATAAATTGGCCAGATATTGGTACATCTCTCAATAATGAATATAATATTGAAGGACTGCCAGATATGGAACTTTATTCCCTATAGGTGATGTTCATTGGTTGCATCCTCACATTTGCAATGTTCAAATGCATGAATATGGTTTGCATCTATTGAAATTTTATGATCAAAGATTTTGAAGCCATCCTCGGTTTTGATATTTCTTGTTGAATATGATTATGCGGCATCGTAGTTAGGGAAACCCTTCATTTGTTTTGAAGAAAAATATTCATGAAAATGTGCCTGCAATTGTTCAGGAGTTGCGCCAATAGCTTTATGATTTGCCAAATAATAATTTGGCTTAGAAATTAATGCATTTTGGATCTTGTCTTAGGGGTACAAGAGCTTATTGGACAAAGTTTCATTCTAAATTAACTGATATAATCAACAAATTGGGTTTCTCGACTTTGTTTTTTACATTGAGTGCAACTGACAAAAAGTGGCCTAATTTGCATAGTGTTATGCCTTCAACCAGAGAATGTCATTGAAAAAGTGAGCATCCCAGAAAGATTCAAAATGTTATTTGGTACCCGCATATAGTTGCTACGTGCGTGCACCAAAGATTCAATATCTTTTGTGACATAGTCTTACAAATATATCATGGTGTTAAAGACTTTTGGTATAGGTTTGTTGTTGTTCCTTGTTGGGTCCCTATAATACTAGTGATTACCCCATTACTATTGTAGTTATACCCCTTATTTATATTGTTGTGCCCCTATTACCCCCATATTGTTATTTCTGTGCCCCATAGAATCCCTCTATTGTTATTTTTGTGGCTTTATATTATTATTGTTAGGTCGGCTGGATTATATTGTGACTCCTTAGACTCCTATATATAGAAAGGAGGTTTTGTCATTTGTATCATCCAAGAATTTTTCATTTATGTAATGTAAAGGAGGTTGCCCCCTCGAAGAGGCTGAATTATAAGGCGTGGATCTCTCTTTTCTATCTTTTTGTGAGCTGGTTTCATAACATTTGGTATTAGAGCTTTGGATTCTAGGGTTTCGCTGCTCCAAACAGGTCATTGTGGAATTTTCGCTATAACTTTTTTTATGTGACGTTTTAGAAGTCGCAAAAAAAACCCATTTGAGAAGAAATCGCACTGAACCTTGGGTCCGAATTTCAGAGCTTTTCGTGCGATATTTGCGGAGATATGATCTGAGGAAGTTGGTCTTTTTGCAGACTCCTGAATTACATTCAAAACAGGTGACCTGGGGAAAATCATCATAACTTTCTCTCTGGGATCGGATTGAAATTTCGTAAGAAGGTACAGAAAGAGGACGGACTGTAGTTTCTTGTATGTGTGTTTCAGATTCAAAAGTTGAAATAGTGACTCGTGGCACGTCGTACAAGTTCGCTCTACTGAACCAGTCTAAAAGCAAGTCACTGTGGGAGATTTCACATAACTCTTCCTTGGAGAATCCAATTTGGCTCAGACTTGTGGCATTGGAAAGAGGACGCAGAAGGCTACTACAGGTAACAATTTCAGAACTGGATGATCCGAAATTACAGAGATACATCAAATTCAATATCAGGCTTCTATAAAGTGAAAAAAGGTGTGTAGTTTTTTTTTAAATTTTTGTGTAAGCTTGGTTTAACGGAATTCAAAGGGCATAGTAAAGCATTATTATCGGTAACTGATGCCCCGAGGAAAGAAAATGCAAACACCTAGTAAGGAACCTGAAAGCTCTAGCATGACTCATGAAGAAGAGGAAGAAATGCTACATGATATATCAAAATTACAAGAACAAGTGCAACAAATGTCACGCTCACAAAAGCTAACAGAAGCTAAGATAAGTGGCGTGGAATCTAAGATAAATGGCGTGGAATCTAAGATAAAGGGCATGGAAGCTAAGATGGAGGATTCGATGGCAGATTTGAAGATAGATTTGAAGATAGACATGGAAGAATTGAAGAAGTTGCTACAAGAAAGGGTCACTAATGGTGGAAAGGTAGTAAAGGAAACTCATGATGAGAACAAAAGAAATGTTAATCATGATTCCATAGATGCTAATGTTGGATCGAAGAATCACCATATTCCAAAAATCGATATGAGGAAGTTTGATGGCAAGGATCCCGCCACATGGATATTACAGATGGAGCAATTCTTCGATCTCAATAATGTGCAAAACGCACAAAAGGTACGTATGGCAACTGTATATTTGGAACCAAATCAGTTTGTATGGTATCAATGGCTTTGCTCTCGTAAACAATTTATCACTTGGGCAAATTTTACGGAAGAATTGATAGCACATTATGAAGATACAAAAAGCAACACTTTTTTTAGCCAATTGATAAGTCTCAAACAAAAGGGTTCAGTAATGGAGCACATTGAGGAGTTCCAAAAATTGAACATAAGGGTAAAAGATATTCCAGAGGAGCATAGGATTGATGTGTTCATAGGGTCTTTAAAGGATAATATCCAACATGATGTTCGCCTTTGGGAACCTGATTCATTAGAGAAGGCATTCAGGTTAGCAAGAAAAATGGAAAGCAAAATTATGGCAACCAGGAAGCATACCACTCACAACTATAAAGACGGAAGTGTTGTTGCCCCTAGTCTTCCACAACCTATAAGGTTGACACCACAACAATTGGAAGAAAAAAGAGCAAAAGGGCTTTGTTACAGTTGTGATAGCAAATACACTAAAGGTCATAAGTGTGCTAAGAAGAAATTATTCTACATAGATTATGAAGAGGAAGAAGATATACTCCAGGAATAAAGCCTAGATGAAGAACAAATAAATCCAACCATATCTTGTAATGCATTGGCGGGAATTACCACTCCTCAAACCATCAATATAGAAGGACAAATCAAGAAGAAAAAGGTAATAGTGTTGATTGATTCAGGAAGCACCCACAATTTTATTCATTGTAGGGTAGCAAAAGAATTGAATTGCTTCCTATATACAGCACCAGAGTGTCAAGTGATGATTGCAAATGGAGGAACAATAAATTGCTCTGGAAAGTGCCATAATATCAAGCTATCCATGGGAGAATATGTATTGACTAGCCCAATGCTTTCCATTCCAATGGGAGGTGCTGATGTTGTACTAGGAGTCCAATGGCTACAATCCTTGGGTACAATAGCTTTTAATTCAAGAACTTTTCATCAAGTTTTCTACGGAAGGAAAGGAAGTTGAATTAAGGGGTATTGCAGGGAAACCAGGAAAGATAATCAGCTCTAATGGCATGACTAAGCTTCTTAAAAAGGAGCAAAGAGGTGTAATTGCACAATTATGTTCGCTAGATGTTTCCACATTGGAATCATCTATTTCTCCAGATCTCCAAAATGTCCTGGACCATCATTCCAAGGTATTTGAGACTCCCAAAGGTCTCCCACCTGTTATCACAAAATCATGCACTGAAGGGCTGTTGATCAGGTAGACTCTGTGTAACTGTTTCAGACCAATCTTTTGACTAAGGATTAGCCTCCCTAGCCTGAGAGGGCTCTCTCAAAAGGTTATTGATTTTGCATATTGATAAGATGGCTAACTCTTGTAAGGTGAATTTAACAAACATGCTGGCTGGACAGACATTACAAAGACTTCCATTGGGCTTATGGAGTTAATCATACTTCAGTAAACTACAACACTACTCATACATAGAAGTCAGGGCATGTGATGTTTAAATACTCAAAACACATCTCATAGAAAACCTCAGCTTACAAATACACACAGGAAGTCAAAGCAGCATAAGTGAATTATGAGTGATTGTGTATTTATACAACTGTAAAAACATTAAGGATAAAGCAAAACCACATATCTTGAGCATTGAAACACTGTATGAATCCTAAGAATAAAAGCAGCAAATTGTATTACTGAAACTGAGTTTTTATACAAGCCAAAACAATACTCTGTTTTCTCAAATATCCAACCCTCTTTACATAGAAGTTTCAGCCATATATAGAAACATAACTCTAACTACTTTGAGCTTCCTCCTCCAGCATGAGGGGAGCTCGATGACTGCCAATGATGCCACCTACTAACTTTTAACTAACTAATAATTATAGCTAACTACTAATTGACAGCGCTGGAATCCTAAAACAATTAAAATTCTAATTCTACTAGATCTTCTAGACTTCTAAATCGAATAAGACTCAAATTCCATAACAGCCTTGATCTTCAATCATTTTCGTTTTCTGACATCTGGAGTTTGGTTGAGATAGCTGTGATTAACCTTTAATGCTCCATGTTTGTCTTCAATGATACATCTTTTCTGTTACCCTGAAACATAGGCCCCTGTTTGTCGGTCCTTGATGTGCTGTTCCATTTTGGTCGTCCAACACTAGAAAGCAGATAACTGAGATCCAGTTGTTGATTCTTCATGAGGGATATGCGCCTTGGTCTTAGCAAATCTGTTCTTCCAATAATATCCTCTGACTTCGCATAACCCAGCTGTGCAAGAATACTTCTAACCTCCTCTGCAACATACAAGAAAAAGTTAATCAAATTTCCAGGTATACCAGGAAACCATGCCCGCAATTCCTCTCTCTGGCTTCATAGTTCTTACAATCCATGCATTTGCAATCTTCTGAGCATAAAATATTTGCTTGGAAACATTCGCAATATTTTTTCAAACATCCAGACTTCTAAAAGACTTTGGTAACCGATACAATGATGTATCTTGGAGCCTGTCAAGAACATTTTTACAGTTGATATCGCTGAGCAGGTTTTCTTTACATGCATCAATGAACTTTGAAGAAGGTTTAACACAAACCCCAGCTTATAACAAAAATCATTTGTTGAATCTTCTCTAGATTCTCCCTCACTTCCAAAAGAACTATCCTTAATATCATAAATCAGACATGTTCAATCTAATACTGCATTACTATCGCAATCTTAAGATATCTGTCATAGCCATGAGATATAAAATCTCGTATGGCAAAGATGCCACTCAAGGCAGATAGCTGAAGCTCCATGCAATGAGGCATAATCTCTCCTTGTGCCCGGTCATAAGATACCCAAATAATTGATCTAGAGGCATATAGATCTACTCCAGCCTAGGCCGACTAGTGCCTCTTGTCATAAAAACTCATATTCTAGTAATATCCTCTTGAGCCACGGCCCAACAGATATCCACTGCCTGATCTCCGGCTTTCATACAGAGAAGAATACGAACCACCTCCAATATCAGTCCTGCCTGGCAAAGAACTGGTGCCGTAGCCTGGAGAGTAAATTCCACCAACTGCCGCACCTCCAAGTGCGCCAGCTTGATGAGTGTCATATAAGCCATAAGATTGCTGACCACTGTAACCTGATTGGGGCGCTCTGCCAAGCCGGCCATAACCGGTGCCTCCATAGAGCGAAGCACCAGCACTAACGTCGTAGTCTAGGCGTGCCCTCGAGTGCCTTAAATCTGGTTCTGCATACCTAGGAACATCATCCAGAGCAGAATATGGACGTTTTGAACCAGAAACTCCACCATAAGGACGGCTAGGCGCATCCAAATAGCTATGCACACGTTCCAGATGGCGACTATATCTATCATTAGCTATCTTTGCATAAGATTGCATCTCTTTGACTATGATTTGAATCACCACGTGCTCTTTTAATGTTTTGATGCTGTGGTGCAACCTCTCTGAATTGTATGATCTGTAGTATCTTTTCCGTCCTTGTTAATATCAATTGCAGTCTTTTGGCCATGATTTGGATCATCTGACCAACATTCCCAACTCTGCTCAACTAGTTCACCTTCTTCTAATTCAATTTGATTGGTGAATCTTTCCTTCATCAGTCGAACTAAATAAAGCATTTATCATCTCACACTAACTGATCATATAGATGAACTTGTGTCTCCTCTTCATGGGTTCCAAGACCTTTTTCATGTAGCTCTCAATTGACAATTTACTTATGGATGGCTTAATCCGGATCATATCTGATGGTTTGGCAAGGTAGCCATAAATTGTCCGCTTTCCATATCATGCTCATTGACTAGTGAGGATCTTTATCCGCCAGCTGTCATCTGTAAGGGGTGCCGTTGTTGTCACCCCGGTCTTGCCAGCACGTCCAGTACGCCCAACTCGATGTGTGTACATCTCAATGTTTGAAGGCATGTCAAAATTTATCACATGGGCAACATCTGGAATCTCTATACCACGACATGACCTCCTTTCCTCAGTATAGCTGCGAAAATTTCTACCTTCAATGATAGCATACCGTTCTGAGGCTTCGTCTGGCATCTTAAGGCCTTTGCACAGAACTTCACACAAAATATGCAGAGGTTTTATTAAGCTCGATTCAACTCTGTGCTAGTGATACGAACATAATCCATGACTGATATTTGACCAGAGTTCACCATTTTATCCCAAATTCAGTGCATCCTTTCTTCAATGCCATTTACACCGTTTGGAATTTTTCGAAAATCATTTAACCCGGCTTCTTTTTGTGTTGAGTTGAATGAGCAGTGATCTGTTCCTACCAACTGTAAAAGCCCTGTTGAAAGAGCAGCCTGAAGGGCTTGGTTGTGTCCAGACGACCTTATTGGTGGGCTCATCACGTATTGGGCAACAATCCTGAAGTCAGGATCCCAAAGTTTAGAATCATCGAGGACTAAACCAGAAACTACTGGCTCTCCTATTACCCTTTGACCGGATTTACGAGCCCTAACAATTTCATCAAGGGCATCAATGCTCATCACATGGACAACATACAGGGGTGTGTTGACAAACCGGATGGCTCTAGCAGTTGCCTCACCTTCCAGCATTGAAGGCCTGGAAAGAGCTTTTGCTGTGTAAATGTTATCACCAGTCACCATGCGAACCTTCACCAGCCTTTTGACATATATTCACAGCTTCTCTTACATTAGGTCTGCATGGATCCTTTCACATTTCTGATCTTTCAAGTCCCACTTGCACAGATGATGAAGAAGACCCCACAGTTGAGCCAGATAAATGACAACGAGAAGAAGTTGATTATTGACTACATTCAGATATTTCTTCCAAATCTGCTCCTCCTTGAACTTCATTAAATGACCCTCCTGTTGAGGAGGCAGACCCTATTGTAGGCTTTGGAACAGTCAAACCAGGAAACTGTTTCACAAGACCAGATGCCAGATATGAATCCAGCTTCTTTTTTATTGAGCTGTTCCAATGATTCTTTATCGCATTGTCTGTCCCTCCTGGTAGAAACTTGGCCAATTCAGCCCATTTGTTCCCATATATTTGGTGAGCACGAATGAGTGACAACTCTTCCTCTAAGCTCCAGGCATCTTTATTTATTGCTGGATTTAGATGGTTGTGCCACCTTTCACGGTATCTTCCAATGCTTTGCAATCTCAGACCACTTTTTTCACCCATACTTACTGACACAAAAGTTCATGACTTGGATGCTGAAAAGGATGAAAAGGATGGTGAATTACTTCCAGCAAAACTGCCACTGCCAAGACATGATCCATGAGGAGAAGATGCAAGCTTTGAGGATGCCATTGTTCCCCATGGTTGTCTGGTGGTGTTGATCCAAAGAAAAACCCAATAGAATTACTAGGTAGACTTTCTGATATGGTGCTTTGTCGGTTGTGAAATATTGGCTATGGATTCAAGCAAATTCCAAATTTCGTAGCGCAATATGAATTATGCGCTACGAAATCACCTAAAACATGTTGCGCTGCGAATCTGATAAAAGGATTTATGTGCTTTGTCCTCAAGCTAGTCTGAGAAATTTTGGCATTAGAATTTTCAGTGATAACACCACCTATGCGTGATCATGATCATGCTATTCATCTGATTCCAGGAAGTGTTCCTCCAAACATCAGGCCGTACCAATATCCCTATGCCCAAAAAAGTGAAATTGAACGTATGGTTGCAGAAATGCTAGAGGCTGGTATAATTCAACCAAGTCAAAGTTCTTTCTCAGCTCCAGTAGTATTGGTGCACAAGAAGGATGGATCATGTTGCATGTGTCCGGATTATAGGGAGCTCAACAAGCTCACTATTAAAGATAAGTTCCCCATTCCTGTTATTGATGAATTATTGGATGAATTGCATGGATCAATTTACTTTACCAAGTTGGATCTTCGTTCGGGATATCATCAAATCAGAATGAAGATTGAAGACATTCCGAAAACGGCATTTAGAACTCATGAGGGTCATTATGAATTTTTGGTCATGCCTTTTGGCCTTACCAATGCACCTTCAACATTTCAAGGTTTGATGAATTCAATTTTCAAACCATTCCTTAGAAAATTTGTGTTAGTATTTTTTGATGATATACTAATCTACAGCAAGTCTTGAAGGATCATGTTGAACATGTTGACAGGGTGCTACAACTATTGGAGGAGAAACAATTATATGCAAAAAGATCCAAATGTTTCTTTGGAGTCCAGGAGGTGGAATATTTGGGTCATATTGTATCTCATGAAGGAGTTAAGGTAGACCCTAGCAAAATTAAAGCCATTAAGGAATGGAAAATCCCCACATCCATAAAACATCTGCGAGGATTTCTTGGGTTGACAGGGTATTATCGCAAGTTTGTTAAGAATTATGGGAGAATAGCAGCACCTCTAACAACATTATTGAAGAAAGATTCATTTTCATGGACTCCGGAAGCAACAAAGGCCTTTGAACATCTTAAAGAGGCAATGTGCCAAGCACCGGTCTTAGCTACGCCGGACTTCACAAAAACCTTTATTGTGGAATGTGATGCTTCAGGAAATGGAATTGGTGCTGTTCTAATGCAAGATGAAAGACCCATTGCTTTTGAAAGTCGTCCAAACAAGGGAAAGTTTTTAAGCAAAGCTATTTATGAGAAGGAAATGTTGGCAATACTCCATGCACTTAAGAAATGGCGACCCTACCTAATGGGAAGACACTTCAAGGTAAAAACGGATCATGATAGCCTTAAATACTTTTTAGAACAAAGATTATCCTCTGAAGAGCAACAAAAGTGGGTCACAAAGATGTTGGGTTATGACTTTGAAATCATCTACAAAAAAGGGAAGCAAAATGTGGTGGCAGATGCACTTTCAAGAAAGGATGAGGATGTGGAAGCATTGTTGTGTGCCATTTCTATTATCCAACCAGATTGGATAAACGAAGCAAGGGAGGAATGGAAGAACGACGAAGAAGTGTGGGCACTTATTCGAAAGCTACAACAAGATTCCAGTACTTCTGATACATTTAGCTGGCAAAATGATTCGTTATGGTACAAAGATCGCTTATACCTCTGTAAGAATTCCCAGCTAAAACAAAAGATTCTTATGGAATTGCACACTTCTCCCTTAGGAGGGCACTCAGGATTTTTAAAAACTTACCACAGGGTTAAGAAGGAATTTTTTTGGGATGGCCTTAAATCAGATATTCAAAAGTTTGTGGCGGAATGTTTGGTTTGCCAGCAAAATAAAGTTGAAACAATTAAGACACCGGGTCTATTACAACCTTTATCCATTCCAAGCCAACATTGGGAGGAGGTTTCAATGGATTTTATCACAGGTTTACCCAAGTCTGAGGGGAAGAGTGTCATCATGGTGGTAGTTGACAGACTTACCAAGTATGCACACTTTTGTGCATTATCACATCCATATAAAGCCATTACAGTTTCTACTGCATTTATGGAAACAGTTCAAAAGCTACATGGAAACCCAAAGATTATTGTAAGTGACAGAGATCCCATTTTCACTGGAAATTTTTGGACAGAATTATTTTCTTGTCTTGGTACTCAGTTAGCTCATAGCTCATCTTATCATCCTCAATCTGATGGGCAAACTGAGATAGTAAACAAATGTTTGGAAGGATATCTTCGTTGCTTTGTATCTGATAAACAGACACAATGGGTCAAATGCTTGCCTCTGGCTGAATGGTGGTATAACACTTCCTTCCATACAACAACAAAAATGACCCCATTTATGGCACTTTATGGGTATCAACCACCATCCATCACATCATATTTAAGAGAAAATTCTAAGGTTCAGGCAGTGGAACATCACATCGAACATCAACAACAAGTCCTCCAACTCTTAAAGGATAACCTCGTGTTGGCACAAAATAGAATGAAACAACAGGCAGATCAACATCGCAGTGAAAGAAGTTTTGATGTAGGTGATTGGGTATTCCTACGGCTACAACCATATAAGCAAATGTCCCTAAAGCAAGCTAAGAAGGATAATAAATTATCACCAAAGTATTATGGTCCGTACAAGGTGTTGCAAAAGATTGGTACTATGGCATACAAATTGGAGCTTCCTACAGCTTCTCGATTGCACCCAGTTTTCCATGTTTCATGTTTAAAGAAGGTTATAGGTGACAAGCTCCCAATTCAAACAATATTGCCAAAACTTGACGAGGAAGGAAAAATTATATTGGAACCGGAAGCAGTCACAGAAACAAGAACTCGACAGCTTCGAAATCGATCAATTTCAGAGTATCTTATCAAGTGGAAGAACTTATCCGCTGAAGATTCCACATGGGAGGATGAGAATTTTATGCAGAAGTATCCAGAACTACTCAAGCGTTGAGGACAACACTTTTTTGAAGGAGAGGGGCATGTTGGGTCACTATAATACTAGTGATTACCCCATTACTATTGTAGTTATACCCCTTATTTATATTGTTGTGCCCCTATTACCCCCATATTGTTATTTCTGTGCCCCATAGAATCTCTCTATTGTTATTTTTGTGGCTTTATATTATTATTGTTAGGTCGGCTGGATTATATTGTGACTCCTTAGACTCCTATATATAGAAAGGAGGTTTTGTCATTTGTATCATCCAAGAATTGTTCATTTATGTAATGTAAAGGAAGTTTCCCCCTCGAAGAGGCTGAATTCTAAGGCGTGGATCTCTCTTTTCTATCTTTTTGTGAGTTGGTTTCATAACATTCCTTTTCGACAATTTTATAATGATTTGAAGGAAAATGTATGTTCTTATGATTTCTTAGTATATTTTAACTGCATGTTTTTAATCTTGTTAGGTGCAAGTGGCAGCATAGAAGTTTCGCCCACATCCACAGTCTTTTGTGGTTTCCTGAAGCACCAGATATGGAAACATTAGATTCATCCAATGTGACTATTGTTAGCATATAAAAGTGGTACTTTGACAAATATATTATAACGTGGAATCCGCGTGACATACATCGTCGAAATGTCATGATCCCTTGAACTTTAAATGATGATCCATGTCTTTTGAACAGTGAACAATTTTTTTCTTGCAATTCTGAAGAAGATTATGAGCGTTTAATTAACCGTGTCCAAAGGCATACAAAATGCAGTGTTGATTCTTATTTAATTTAAAAAGGGTTTGTTCTTTCATGTCGCTATCATGATCCATGGAAGGTTCGTGCATAGTCAACATTGTGGATAGATGAAAAAGGGAGAAAAAAATATGAACCAACACAAAATGATGATTGTTTAAATGTTCACAATGTTGACGTTTTAACAATGTGGTGAGCAAATGTTGATTGTCATCCAATTCTTTCTCGACATCAGGTTTTGATGTATATTGCAAAATATGCTTCAAAGGCAAAGAGAAAATTGGAAATTTATCACCAAATGTTGACGAGAGTTGTTGGTGGGAGTGGGTTTGAGGCTCTTGTATTATTTGTGTATAGAAGGTTCCTTGTTGAGCATGATGTTGGAGCTCAAGAGATGTACCATTTGTTGTTAAAGATGCCTCATGTTTTATGTAGTCAAAAAACTTTATCCTTGAATGTTGGCAAGGAAGTGTACCAATGGGTTTCACTACATTCTGATGAAGTTTTGTGCAGAAACAATTTCATGTAGGTTTATCAAAGTGGACCTGTATTTTTTGGAACATTTATGCTTGATAGATACAACAAGATCATGGAGTTTGGAGGAGAAGCGTAGGCAAGAGAAATAAGCATGATATCATTCGTGTTTGGCCATGGTTTTATGTTTTTCCTGATGAGGAGTCGGAAAGTTTGAAACTTTTTGTTGGAGTGAGTTGCTTTTATAAAACTCGTTTCGTGACGTTGGTTCAAATTTTGGGTTGTCTACTGAAAGTATTGTTGAGAATTGAAGGAATTGGATATATCGTGCATGGCATGTTGATCAAGGCCCTTTTCTAAATGAAGGTGATGAAGAGGATGTGGAGTTGCTTATACATAAAGAACATTTTGATCAAGATTTTGAAGAGTGGCAAGTGTTTTCTCAGTTAGTTCCTCCAAGTTGTGTAAACATTTCAGACCTTGATAATATTGGTAGAAGGGACTTTGATGTTGATTATAATTGACAGGAAATGATGGTCTCAAATGATTTTTAGAAGGGGTCAATTTTGTAAAAGATGCGCATTCTGCAGGTGTTTTGAATTGTGGGTTTTTTAGGGACACATATTTTTTGCCTTCCTCTCTATCAGAAAAACAACTAGCTTCTTTTGAAATTATTTTTTGACACTTTGCTAATGGTGAAAATGATGGTGCTGTGAAAATGATTTTTCCAGGTACTCCTGGAACATGGAAGTATTCTCTCATTGGGTGTATTTCTCATGCTCTTTATAGTTCAACAATGAATGGAAAAAGTCCTTTTTTATTGCTTGCTCCAACTGGTATTGCTGCTTTTCACATTCGTGGGAAAACAATACATTTTGCTTTAAAAATTCCTATAAAAGATATGAAACCATTGTGTGGACAGGATTTGGCAATGTTCCAAGAATGAATGAGGCACATTCAATATATATTAATTGATGAGATGAGTTGTATAGGTCCAAGGCTATTCTTACAAATAGATTCTCGTTTGTGAGAAGCCTTTTCTTAAAGCAAGGATTGTCCTTTTGGTGGTAGGTCCATCATTCTTGTAGGTTACCTTGCCCAACTACCTCCTATTAAGGATAAACCCTTATATGCAAGTAGAACAGTTGGGAAAGTTTTGTGGGAAAGCTTCAACATTGTAGTGGTTCTGGAAAAAAATTATAGGTAGTAAGGAGATGATATGAGACAAGCATATTTTCGCAATATTTTAACCAATATTAGAGATGCATATCCTTTTCTTGTTTATTTGGATATTCTTATGAAGGCATTGATAGTTTCTTGGATAGACAAGAAAGGAATTTGTTTGATTCTTCTGTTCACTTATTTGCGACAAATAATCTCGTCAATTTGCAATGTCAAAATTTTCTTAAAGCGTTAAATTCTCCTATTTTGAGATGTGTTGCAAAAAGCAGTAGAAGAACATAAATAAGTGATAGTGATGATGATATGTTGGAGCGTGAAGTACTGCTATGTCATGGAGAGCGTGTGATTTTAACGTGTAATTTGTGGGTTGAAATTGATCTAGTTAATGGTGCACTTGGATATATTGAAAATATTTTCTTTGCGCCTAGTTCAAAGCTGCCACAACTTCCACAATTTGTTACAGTTATGTTTGAAAAGTATTGTGGTGTTCCATTTGATAAGGACTATCCAATTCTTGTACCGATTTCGCTTGTTCTTAGGGGGAATATGAGACAAATGCCTTTGAAAATGGCATGGGCATTGACAATACACAAATCATAGGGGATGACTTTGCAACAAGCCATTGTAGATATTGGAGACAGAGAGAGGTAAGGTCTGACATTTACAGCTATATCGAGAGTGAAATCAATAGATGGTTTGTGGATTTCACCACCTTTTTCTTTTCAATGTTATGCAAAAATGAAATATAGTGCATGTGTTACATGGGCATTGACAACACACAAATCACAGGGGATGACATTGCAACGAGCCATTGTAGATATTGGAGACAAAGAGAGGCAGGGTCTAACATTTACAGCTATATCGAGAGTGAAATCAATAGATGGTTTGTGGATTTCACCACCTTTTTCTTTTCAACGTTATGCAAAAATGAAATATAGTGCATATGTTACACTTAGAAAGAAAGAGGAGTGATTAAAGTCAATATCATTTTTGGGGTATTTATCTTGAATACAGTTTACTATTCATGAATTCTTTTTTTGTATTTTTTCTTCTTGGTTCCAATTATTTGTATGCATGTGTTTAAGAAAAAAGAAGATTACTTCTCTTTAGTTGTTATTTTTTTTGCAATTATTTGTATGCACCTTCATAAGTTCTTTGTTTTTCTTGTTGTTGATTTCAATACAATTGTTGATTACTGAAGTAAGTAAATTGACTATTTCAGAGAAATTGTTGTTTGATTACTTGAACTGTAGTTGTTTGCGTTTTTTTCTCTCGTTCTTTTGAATCAAGTTATATTTATGTCTGAATATGAAATAACCAAAATCATAAATCAATAGTTTTATTTCTGCTAATTTTTTCTTTTTAAATGTACTAATTTTAATTGTATCTTTTTGTCAATGATTCACAGATATGGAGAGCAATGATGCTAATTATTACATCAAAGCTATTAATTCTATTATGAAAACCATTAGTTTTGTTACCTTTATTTGTGCGAGGTTTGATAAAAGACATGGCTTCCATCTTGATTTTGTCAATGAGCATATTCTTGTTTTGAGTGGAATGAAATCAGATGTTCAATACTTTATCATTTGCATCAAAGAGAATCAGGGAGGAAAATGAGAAGGAACTGGCTTGAAAGCGTGAAGTATCATGATCATTATCTTGTTGATTTAAATTGGCTTTGCTTTTGCCAGCGCTCTGGTTGTGTTTTGGAAGAGGTCGTTATCAAATAATTATGTTTTGGTCGAGTGTTGAGACTTGGATTTTGTTGTGGAATGTGTTGTTATTGTTATTGTTATTTCTTTCAATGTTACTAAACTCTATGTTCTTGTCATTGGTTCATGTTTAAAATTTCTTCTCATTTTTTTGTCACATTGCTACTGAGATTGTCAAAATCGTCCTTTCTTAACTATTGTCAAAGCTTGTTAGTGATTCACAACAGTGGTTGTTGATGTGGAAATTTATGTTCTCTTCAATGCCTTTACTTTTTACTAAGCTTATACTTACTCTCCAGTATTTTTATTTAGATTGGTTTTTTTAATTTTTTTAAGATTATTTTCCTGTAATTATATTAAAATTTTAATTATTTTATTTATATTGTTTTATCTTTTATTATATTAATAGTATATGAATAATAATATTTTCCACTTTAACAAATAATATTATTATTAATAGTGTCAATTACCAACATTATTTTAGATTTTTAATTACCAACATTATTTTAGCAACTTTCCACATTCATTAATGATATGGTTTAATTTATTTTATTTCTATTTTTAATTATTTCACATTATTTTAGCAACATTTCACATTGGTTAATGATATGGTTTTCTATTTATATTTCAGTTATTAATTTTTCTTATTAATATTTTATTGTTAATTTGATTGTTTATTTTATCATATTTTTCTATATATTTAGGTATTAATTTTTATTAATATGTTTTATTTAATTTCATAGTTTGTTATATTAAATTGTGTTTAGTTATTTTTTATAATATTTGCTTATGTGTACTATTATTAATTTCTAAAATTATTTTAAATTAAACAAAGTCTTTCGGTAGAAATCACATGAGAGAATTTTTTTGCCTGACATGTTTCGAAGCAACAAGTGTGGTTCATCATGAGGACCAGATAAATTAAATTGTTGTTGATAAATTAATATTTTATTATTAATTTGATTGTTTATTTTATCATATTTTTCTATCATAAATAATGTTATATATTTAGGTTACTAATTTTTATTAATATGTTTTATTTAATTTCATGTTTTGTTTTATTAAATTGTGTTTAATTATTTTTTATAATATTTGCTTATGTGTGCTTTTTTTCCAAAGAAAAAATCAGTGATTTTCTATTAATAAAAATGAAAAGTTACATTGAGTAGATACATAAAGCATTTATGAATTGTCCAGAGGGACTCGTGTATGCACAAGACACACACGTAGTAGCAAATCTACCAAAAAATAAAATAAAAAATAAACAGATTGTCAGATAAACTGGAATTTTCTTTTGAACTTTTTGTGAGACCCCAAGTGATGGAGTAGTAGAGACAATTGCTAGCTCATTATTTCTGGATATGTTTGGAACTTCTTTATCTAAGTCAGAGCTTTCAGATACATGAGATTGCTTAACTCCACCTGTGCCTTGAATGTTGTTTTTTTCTCTAATTGGTTTTCAAGGGTCGGAACTGTTATTGAGTTATTTGGATTCTCTTCTTGTTTGTTTTTTTCTTCCTCCTTTTCTTCTCCCTCCTCTTGAGAGCCTTGTTGTTTTCTTGTCTCTAGTTGTTGTTTGGTTTCATCCATTTATTCATCCTCATCATCTGATAATGGGGGTTCTGGAAATTGCCATCCTTTTTGTTTTTGCAGTCTCTTCTTTGTTTTTTCTTTAGTTGTTTGCATGTGTTTTGTAAGTGCCCTATTTGATGGAAAACCCTGCATCTAAAGGAAGTGTTTTCAAAATCTAACCACTATGTCCACTTAAAATCTTTGTGTGTCAAATGAATACAATCTGGAAGGCCTTTGCTTAAGTCCATCTCCACACAAATACGGGCAAAAGTGAAGATCCCTTTGTCCATTATTTCTCGATCTAGCTTTAGGAACCTTCCAAAAGAGTTTTCGATGCCTTCTAGGACCAGATGGTGCCAAAAAGGTAGTGGGAGATTATGTAGCCTTACCCAATCGACATTTTTGTAACCACCATTGAGTTTGCATCAAAACCAGGGAACCATGGGGTTACGAAGAGACCCGCCCTTCCCCAGAACCATGGTCCGTCATTTATGACATGATTGTAATCTTTTTGGGTATCAAACTGAACCACAAAAAAACCTTTTGCACACAGATAAATATCACAGTCTCTGGTCCAGTTAAGGTAGATCCACTCACTTAGATCTTCAGATTTAGCCAGAAACCATTAAATCGACAAATGATAGCTTTTGCTTGTAAAGTATTGAAGAGACCACTTACTTCTGGTAATTCTATGGACATATTTGGAGCTTTTTCCCTCTTTTCTACTATGTACAATCCTGGGATTATCATATTTGGGATTTGTTTGTCCTGAGTGTCAGCTTTCCCTCTTAATATGTCTTTGAAGGAAGCCTAACCCTTGTCTGTTGATGTTTATCTGGCTAATGTGCTTGCTCCCGGGGCACCTCCTCATATTTGTAGATTTTGGATAATGGTAGAGTTCCTTTAAATACCATAGTCTTTCAAATGGATCTCTTCCTGCAACACTTTCCTGGAAAAAATCAAACTTTGTAATGAAGCAGAAATACCTATGACATTTTGGGCATTTTTCTTCTGATCTGTCACTTGATCTGTACTCCAGACCCATAACATTATCGATTTCCCAAAAATAGTTTTGATAAAAACCTGATGCAAATCCTCTGGATCTGGATCTACCCCTTTGCCACCACCTCTGGAAATTTTTCCCGTATTTAAACTAATGTCGATTTGCTCTGCGTTTGATGGTTGGGTCCAAAACACTAGGTTGCATGGGACCATGCTCATCTTGGCCTTTTCTCATTCAATCCAACTATGCCCTTTTCTACTGGAGATGGACTTTTTCTTTGCATGCAGTGTCTGACCACTACTTGTCCATGGTGCAGATTCATAGATTGTCCCAATGGAAGAAAAATTATTGGCTGCAACCCATCTCTCCACCCATAAATAGATCTGGGAGTTTGGGCATAAGCGGATGGAGTATGAAATCTTTGTATTCACTCTTGCAGACCTCGATGTAGAAGAGCTAACATCGAAGACCCAGTTTGGGCACAAACCTTTGTAGAGGATCCATGTCGCAACTAACGGTTGTGTCCAAAGCTTAACTAGTCTTGATGGGACCTTGTGAGAACTGGTTGCATATATTTGCGTAAAGAAGATTTGTGGTAGGAGAATGTCAGAGGTGAGACCACAACAGACTCCATGTGTGCATAGAAGCACAGACTCCCCTCGCCCTAGGTGATTGAATGCATAAGAAGAGGTCCAAAACCTGACTGCAACGTAGTATCCCTCGCAGCATTTCACCTGAACCCTAGTGTAACACATAAGTTCATTACCCCAAGATATATATATATATATATATATATATATATATCCTTCGACCTTCACATGATTTATATATATATATATATATATATATATATATATATATATAGATATATATCCTTCGACCTTCACATGAATTAAACATGAACTCTACATCATTTTAGGCATAATTTCATTTGATTAATTGAAGGTTAACTCTTAACCTCATATCGTACTGTTTGTTTTAATTGAGAGTTCCAATGCATCTTATGTTAATGGTAAAATAAATGCATTTCATATAAATGTTAATAGATTACTCTTTAAAATTTAATCCCTAGCTTCGGATGGTTCTCGAACTTGAGACACCATCCTCCAGGTGTACATGATTCCTCCCATCCATGTGTTATACTTGTTGCCATTGATCTGAAGGGAGGTCATCCCATGGCCCAAATTGTTTTGAACGGATTTGGGGTAACTACCTACTGGGTAGCCACGGTCAACGGCCATTTGACTCAATGCTTCAGCTAGAAGAATAGTTATGCCTTCACTCTAGTTTCAGTTTCCCTATGGTAAACAAGCACTTGGTTGTTGCAATACCCTTCTCTGGTAAAATTTGACTCTTCCTATTGTCTCAAATCTTGAGAATATGCAGTTTTTATTGTGGATTCCTCTACCATGCAACACTAGTCCCTAGTTGTACTGATTTCACTGCTACAGGACTGTGAATGGTTTCTACCTCTTCACTTTTCCTTTTGAGGGACAGCTCGCGCAGAGTTCGTGTCCCTTCCTTCACAAGTTTGGTATTTCCAGGGTTTCCTCATCACACCCGTCTGGTTCATGGTTTTCTTCTGGAGTATCAAGACTCAGCAACTAGAACCTTTTCCTATGTGGCAGGCTCAGGTACTAAACCCTTCCTTCGTCCATTTCAGCGTTCCAAATTAATTTTGTTTTTCATTTGTTAATAACCCTAACTGGGTGTATTGTTTCTCATGCAGGAAAAGGAGCAGGGTTTCAGTGCGGCTTCCAAGGAGGTCAGTTCCAAGGTTATCATCTGGTACTCATACCCTTCAAATACAGGTTGACCAGAAAATGCCCTAAGCTCCTCTAAATATTGAGAAAGTTTCCCTGCTCTTTGATGAGTTTTATTTGAGAAACCCTTGAGGGGTTTTGCCCCATTCCATTTGGGTATGGGCGGTTTTCACTGAACTGTTTCCATTTTTATTTTCTTTGTATCACTCAACCAAATAGTGAGTTTTACAGGTTAAGACCACGGCCTACCTTTGACTACAATGGATATTACCTATTTTGTTAAGTTTTGTATAAAATGTTTGTGTTACTTACGCTTGGTCAACCCTTCTGGGCTTAATGCGATTACATTTCTGCATTGCGTGCTTATTGTTAGTTTAAATAGAAATTGGATTTTACCCTCGACATCGAGGCAAAAGTTTCCAAAGTTGTGATTGGATAATAATTTTTATTACATTGATTAACATTTCTTTCCAGTTCTCGACTGTATAGAGACGGGTTTTATTTCAATTAAATATTGAGTTACGATGACTTATTTTTAAGCTTAAGAGGTACAAAACATTTTCTCGTTCTTTACTTACCATGAGCACATATATTGGCCTTCAGTGGTTTGTCTATGGATATGAATTAATTACCCTCATCTAGAATTGGTCTCGTATTTACAGTTTTTCTATATCTGTGCTCTGGTTGTATATTGGAAATATTGTTCTTAACCATTTGTTGTGTATACAATTAAGGCTCTGCCCAAAATCCTCATTTGATTCGTTAACTTTTCCAGTGTATGGAATGTAAACAGTAGCCAACTTATTGCTACTGTTAATCATTCTTCTCATACTCAATATTTATGCTATTTGTATTCAAGTTATGCTTTCAATTAATAGGTCGGGTTGTCAAGTTCAATGATTTTCTATGGGCTCTGGGATTATGTACTCGATTCTTCTGCATATCTGAATTCTCAGATAGATTTTATGCAATTTCATTCAGGGTATTGACCCTTCTAACCCAAATCATTGTCGAATAAGAATATTAAAATAATATATATTTTCTTTACAGTTTCATTATAACAACATATCATTCATATTGGCATAATTGAATATAAAATACTCTTATTGGAAGATTCTTATAATTTTTATAAAGAAAACCCTTTACTTTTCTGTCATAAAATAATTTACTTGTGATTTCTGATGATCTTGTCTAATCAAATTTCACAACTTTAATAAGTTATTAAAAAGCACTACCAGTAAGTTTTAGTTACTTATCTGTATTATTCACAACTGGTCAAGAAGACGAATTCAGAATGTGATTGTTCCTCCCTTCCAATGGAACTAGCAATCATTTCCAAATTCCCCCATAGCTTCCACTTCCACACAACTAGTCTCCTGCACCTTTACAGGTTATTCGCAGACCTTAAGGCCCTTTCAGCCTAGTCTAGAGTATCATATTCCTAATATTATTGGAGAGTTTCCACTCGCTCCCATCCAGCTCAAGACAACACTCCTGGCAGTATTTACTTTCAATCTCTCTTTCATAAGGTGGTTCTGCCTCCTCCTGGTGGCTAACCCATTCTTTTCCCTCTTGAGATATTTTATCTCCACGGTCAAGAATGAAAGGAGATAACTACCCAAATGTATGGAAGTTATCAAATGTAGTTATTGAGCCCTCATCCATAGGCCATCTTCTCAACAAGTTTTTTCTTTATTTGTTTTATTTATTAAACAAATAACAACATTTTGTTATCAAGTTTAGTTTGCAAACTATTTTCCTCAAGTTAAAACCAAAAGTAAATAACAGTAATTACAAAAATTACTTCCAAATCTGAGGGTGTTACATCTTCCCCTCCTGGTGCGGAACACCGTCCCTGGTGTTTTATTCATGTCTCTGAAATAGGCCTAGATATGCTTGTTGTATGAATTTCTCATCTTCCCGGGTGACCTCTTCCAAACTAAAGTGCTTCCATTGCACTTTAACCTAGGTAATGGCTCATTTCCATAGCATTGTTTCTCTCTCCCCGAGAATATGCAGGGGTTCTACCATAAATTATTCATTTGGTTCGACCTGATCATCACATGATCCACCATTAGTTTATATTTTCTTTAAAACTGAAATCACATATGCATACATAAAATAACCATTTTATGTTACCTCTATGTCCTTCCAATTAATAATGTGCCTAGAATCATATATGTATTATTTTAATTGGTCCTACTCTTTCTAAAATTTGGAAGGGTCCATAAAATCAGGGTGTTAATTTTGCACAACTTCCCCATTTCAAGGTGTTTTTCCTTGGTTTGATCCGCACATATACATGGTCCCCAACATGAAACTCTCTGAAATTTCTTCTTTTTTCTGCATATGTTTTTTGTCGATCGTGAGCATCTTTTAGGTTCTAACGGACCCTTTTTACAGTTTGTTCCATCTGTATCAACATTTCGGGTCCCAAAATTAATTTATCCTTCGGGCTACTCCAATTCGCAGATGTCCTACACTTTTTTCCGTATAGTACATCGAGAGGGCTCATTTTCAAGGACTCATGATAACTATTATTGTAAGCAATCTCAAGCAGGTGGAGGTACTCCTCCCATTTGGTTGGTTGTTGCATTACATACATCTATAACATTTCCTCAAGCATTTGATTAACATGTTCTATTTGACCATTGGTTTGAGGATGGTATGTTGTGCTAAACTGGATTTGAGTACTAATTCCAGTAAAATGGGCTCTTCAAAATGCAGATGTAAACTTCACATCTCTATCTGAGATTATTACTCTTTGCATGCCATGTAATCTAAATATTTCCCTCATGAAAATATCAGCAATTTTTATAGTTTGGTAGGTAGATTTCATGAGAATAAAGTGGATGGTCTTAATTAATCCACAACTACCATAATGGAGTCATTTTGTTTCTTAGATTTGGGTAAGCTGACTATAAAATCCATTGTAATAATATCATGTTTCCACTCTAGAATGGGTAATGGATGGATTAGTCTTGTTGGGTGTTGATGTTCAACTTTAACTTGCTGACATTTGAGGCACTTGGATAGGTATTGAGCAATATATTTTCTCATACCAGGCCAAAAGTATCCTTTTCTTAACACAGAAAACAGTTTATGATACCCAAGATGGGCTGCATAAGGGGTTCGATGAAACTCATCTAGTATTATCTGCTTAATTGTCATTTGATTGGGTACATAAACCCTTCCCTTATAATTCAATAAGTTGTTTCCATCTATGCTATAATTGGTTGTTGTCCCAGCTTTTTTCTTTTGTTATGCTTCTTGCCATAATAACTCATGCTCCGAGTCCTTACGAATAGCTTCTATTATCTTATTAGAAAAATTAGTATGTACTTGACTATAAAAAATCTCATACACATAGTACAGTTTCCTACTTAAAGCATTAGCAACGCGATTTTCCTTTCCTTTCAGGTGTTTGATGTCAAAATCAAATTCACTTAAAAAGGCAGTCCACCTAGCTTGTCATGCATTCAAGCTAGGTTATTTAAAGAAACTTGTTAAACTACTATGGTCAGTGAAAAAAAAAACCTTTTCCCCAATAAGTAATGTTGCCAAACCTTAAGAGCATGAACCACCGCAATTAGCTCTAGATCATATGCAAAGTACCTTTGCTTGTAATCCTTTAATTTGCAAGATTCATATGCAACAACCTTACCTTCCTGCATCAACACCCCTCCGACCCCCTCTTTACATGCATTAGTGCACACTGTGAATTCTTTCTTAGGATCGAAAACTTTTAGTATTGGGGTTGTCATTAATAATTGTTTCAAATAGTCAAATCTAGCTTGACAGTCTGTTGACCACCTGAACGCCTTCCCCTTCTTTTGTAAGGAGGTTATGGGATAGGTAATTCAGGAAAAACCTTCAATAAAACGTCGATAATAACAAATCAGTCTCATGAACAACCAAATTTCCACTGCATTCTTAGGAACAAGCCCTTGCATAATAGTGTTGATCTCAGGATCCACTGCTATGCCTTCTACAAAAATGACATGTCCCAGATATTGAATCTGGTCTTTGTAAAAATCGCATTTACTATATTTAGCATAAAATTTATTTTCCCTTAATGTTTGCAGCACTATCTGTAAATGCTCCTTGTGTTCCTCTATACTCTTCAAATAAATTAATATGTCATCAATAAAAATCAAAACAAATTTATCCAAGTAAGGATGAAATATTTTATGCATTAAGCTCATAAAAATTGCAGGGGCATTGGTAAGTCTGAATGACAGAACGACAAATTCATAATGACCATAACGGGTTTTGAATGTTGTCTTGAAAATATCCTCATCTTTGATCCTTATCTGATGATATCCCGATCGCAAATCAATTTTAGAAAATATAGTGACTCCCTTTACTTGGTCGAACAAATCATCGATTCTAGGTAACGGGTACCTAGTCTTAGCAGTTAATTTGTTCAACTGTTGATAATCAATACATAACCTAAGGGTACTGTCATTTTTCCCTACAAACAACACCAAAGCTCCCCAAGGTGACACACTTGGGCGAATGTATCCTTTTTCAAGTAATTCCTACAACTTCATTTTGAGTTCGGTTAATTATGGTATACTCATTCGATAGGGAGCTTTTGAAACTGTAATAGCACCCAAAATTAATTTAATCGTAAAATCAATCTCTTTTCGGAGGTAAGTCGGGAATATCTTATGGAAAACATCACTGAATTCATAAATCGTTAGTATGTTTCCCAATGTGCTCAATTTATCTTTGGAATTGTTGTAGCCAACTTGTACTGCATAACTCTGATAGGACTTCTGAATACACTTGCCCAACTAGCTAGCTGTAATGGGTCATAACTTAACGTTACATTTAATACCCTGAACCTCCTGTTTGACACCTTCCTCGATGAGGAAACTAATGGTTTTGTCTCTACAGTTTACTAGAGACCAATGGTATTCCAGCCAATCCATCCCAATTAACACATTGTAAGATCCCAGGGGTAATACATTTAGAGTCACCTTAATTTGTTGCCCCGCAATCTCAACCGGAGAGTCTTCTACTTTAGCTGTGACTCTTATTTTTGCTCCTGTGGCCAGTTGCACCAACCATGGGCTACTAAATTTAGTTGTTTGTAAGCAACTCAATTCTACAGTTTTAGGACTGATGTAACTCAAGTTGGCCCCTGGGTCTATCAGAACAGAAACAGAATGGTCAGTGTTCTTACCTTCAAATTCCACCATCGTAGGTTGATACTCGGACTCGTGATCATCTAAGGTTGCATTAATTTTTGGTATGTTTCTCGCGACATTTCCCACTGTAGAAGCTTCTTGAATGTCTGATGTCATCTCTGCATGAAAACAGTGAGGGCAATTTTTATAGTAGTGGGGCTCTCCACAGCCCCAACATTGTAAGGGTGGCTTCTGTATCAGAGTAGATTCAAGCTTGTTGGATGCTTCACCTTGTCTTCTTTCATTCGGTACTTTAGACTTATGTTGATTTTTCCCTAGGTGCCCATGTTGCTGCTTCTGAAAGGTGTTTTTCCCTCCAGCTACCTTCATCTTCCTGTTCAGGAAACCTTTTTGTTCTTTCTTATTCATCCAATTCTTGTCACTTTCCCCTTTCGAATTCAATTGTTGATAGCAAAGTCGAGCTTTGCGAATAGCTTCATCTGTCATTTTTGGGTTGTGGAATTCCAACCTCTCTTTCATAAACGTTGGGAGGCTGCTGACAAATATTTTCACATTGGCCTTCTCCTTGCAAACCTATTGGAAGTACCTCAGTAGAGACATAAATTTGGTTACGTATTCATTTATAAGTTGTTGCCCAAGTTTCAAATCATGAAAATCTTTGGCTTTTTCGTCATAAAACCTCTATGTCAGGTACTTGTCCTTGAAATGCTTCTAAAAATGGTCCCATGTTACCTCTTGCTCATCAATGTTCCTCACAATTTTCACCTCTTCCCACCATAAGGCGGTTTTACCTTGCAATTGATATATGGCTAGCCTGACTTTTAAATTATCATTGTACTCATAAATTTCAAAGTACTTATTCATATTGATTAACCAAGCCTTCGCAACTTCTTTCATTTCCCCATCAAAGAGAGTTGGTTTAATTTTTTTAAATTCTCCCTGCAATTAGACTTAATGCCTAATAGCTCCCTTTATACCAAAAGCATTTTCAAACCCCTCTTCATGCTCAATTCGGTCTCCCTTGATCTCTTGACGATTTTATTTCTGAGCATACATTTTAGTTATATTCCTACCCTCAGGGATAGGTATGGGGTTTCTTTGGTTTTGCCTATCAGAAAGGTTTTTCAAGATTCTTTCCTATTCCAGCCTCATTCATTCATTATCACCATGCAAATTTTCCATTTTTTTCCGCAACTTTTGTACTATCTCCAACAACATGGCATTAGAATTGTTAGTCTCCCCTCCCAGCTGAACCCACATCTCTAGGTCCACCTTTACATGAATTAAACATGAACTCTACATCATTTAAGGCATAATTTCATTTGATTAATTAAAGGTTAACTCTTAACCTCATATGGTATTGTTTATTTTAATTGAGAGTTCCAACACATCTTATGTTAATGGTAAAATAAATGCATTTCATATACATGTTAATATATTGGTCTCTAAACTTTAATCCTTGGCTTCAGATGGTTCTCAAACCTGAGACACCATCCTCCAGGTGTACACAACTACTCCCATCCATATGTTATCCTTGTTGTCGTTGATCTAAAGGGAGGTCATCCCACGACCCAGACTGTTTTGAACAGATTTAGGGTAACTACCCACTGGGTAGCCACAGTTAGCAGTCATTTGGCTCAATGCTTCAGCTGGAAGAATAGCTCCACCTTCACTCTAGTTTTAGTTTCCCTATGGTAAACAAACACTAGTTTGTTGCAATACCCTTCTCTGGTAAAACTTGACTCTTCCCATTATCTTAGATCTTGAGAATATGCAGTGTTTTATTGTGGTTTCCTCTGCCATGTGGCACCAATCCCTAGCTTTACTGATTTCACTACTACCGGAATGTGAATGGTTGTCACCTCTTCACATTTTTATCTGAGAAACCCTTGAGGGTTTTTGCCCCATTCCATGTGGGTATCGGCATTTTTCACCGAACTTTTTCCATATTCATTTTATTTGTATTAGTCAACCAAATAGTGAGTTTTACAGGTTAAGGCCATAGCCTACCTTGGATTGCAATGAATATTGCCTATTTTGTTAAGTTTTGTATAAATTGTCTGTGTTACTTACGCTTGGCCGACCCTTCTAGGCTTGATGCAGTTACATTTCTGTATCGCGTGCTTGCTGTTAGTTTGAATAGAAATTGGATTTTACCCTCAGCTGATCCAGGTCCAGGTGTGATGAAGGACCCTTCCAAGACCTTTTACTTTCGTGATGTGTTAGATTGCATTTCTAAAAGAACATAAATGAATACATCTGCATACTATAAAGAAGAGGAACAAGACAATCATCAACAACATAAAAAACATAAGCCGTTGATAACGGAGTTCGTCCAGGAGGGACTACATCTCCAGACCCCGGTGTCAAGATGGTGTAGACCACTGCATTAAGTGTTGTCAATAGTGATGATGTACACAAGAGATGATATCACGATCATACAAGGAAAATGCCCTCATGCAGGAGTGTCTCGAAGAGATGTTCCACTACAGGAACTCTCAACCAAAAGACTCCTATCAGTATGACACAAAACTCATGCATGATGAGCATCTCGCCAACATGGCATAGAAGGGATTTCAAAGCAAACATGCATGGTGACACATGAGTATCCCATCAACATACAACAAAGGGGATCTCAAAACACAACATGATGAATCATGACAACAAGTACATCACATAGGCGATTTCGCGTCACATCAAGCAAGAATCATAAAATGAGTAAGAAATAGGGTCCCACATCAAACATCAATCAAGGACCTATGTAGCACAATGCATAGCAAAAGAAGTACATGAACACTGCATATACCTCACAACCAAGGGCCATCTGAAGAAGTGGATGTCAAACTGCTGAAGCTGCTCGAACCATCGATCTCACAGCATCAATTGCATGACTGCTCGCACATGGATGTTGACACCTACATTCCACTTAGAAAGGTGGTTGAAGAGTAGAATGAGAGAATGAGAAATCTGAATGCACCATCAGATTTGTGGCGTCGAATAATGCAAATCGACTGTCCAAAATCTGAATTCTGAGAAGTTGAGAATCTGGGGCTTAAGGAATCTTTTATATTCCCCCTAGATTCCTTAAAGATTCTGCTCCATGGGTGGACTGGAAATCTGCAATTCTAAAGGTGAATCTGACTTCGCCATTGCGATCCCTACAGAAAACCATGAAAAACGACTATAAACTTGACTATATTCTGACATGGAGAAAAATTACCTCCTCAGGAAAATTGCTAGGATCATGGTTCCGCTCCCTGTTTTTGCAGCAATCATGGTTCCATCCTCACACTAAAAATGGCCAAAAAATACCAAAATCTGATGGAGACACGGATGGAGCCATTGCATTCGTGGCATCAAGAGGTGCTGAATCCATATAAAATTTGTCAAATTTTGACAAAGTGGAAATTTGGCCCTCCCGCAAAATTCATAGTTCCACCTACATTAAAAATTAATTAAAAAATTAATTTGTCTCGAAAAGCGTGCCCACTCCTAGATCCTCCATCTCTACCTGTGCACTGAAGAAATCTAGTTTATGTAAATTTTTGGGTGGATAAACCAAGAATTCGTTTTGGCATACTGGTAAGAAAAGGCAATCTGTTGAGGAGGGGTCGGGTGGTCAAACCCCGCCCCTCCTTTTTTAATACATTCAAAACCACACATATATTTTTTTTGAATTTTTTATGGGGCGGCGGGTCCATTTTTTTGGTGGCCCATGCCCCCATCCCTCGCCGTCGGTTCCGTGCTACGTTAATATGGTGTATGGTGGTTACCTATTAATGTGCATTGCCTTTTGGGGCCGACCGCTTGGGGGCCAGCCACGTGGGCCGGGTGGGTTTGACACCCACTAGTCCCGTATTTTGTTATGGAATTTGTTAAGGGGTATCGAGGTGTGTGTTGGGTCCACCGAAGGTGGCCTGTGCCCACCCCCATTAATAGATGTTTTAATATGATTTTGGGCGATAATGGTTGGAGTAGGCTTGAGCCAATACATATGTATATTTTTTTTTGGTAAGGTTGCGGAAGGGCTGAGAAGGGTGATGGCCCGTCGACCCAAACAAATTTTGAATTTGTTATGATAGATTTGGGGGTGGCGGGGGTGGTGGCCCGCCACCATATTAATAAAAAAAAATTATTTTTATAAAGAGGGGGTCATTTTTAAACTTCTAGAAAATAGGGGTCATTGGGAAAATTAACAAGGCTGCAATTTCAACCGATTCTGGGAGCTAGGTTTATGCCTCGAGGTCGGTCAAAATGTAGGATACTTAAACCTGGCCCACAGCCCAACTTTGACCAAAACTTTGACTGGCTCGTTCTCCCTCATATGAGCTCAGATTGACGAACCGTTCGCACCCCCACAATCAGGACGACGAGATCTACGCTCTGGTCCTAGGTCGACATCATTCTGAGCACTTTGATTTTCAATTGTTCATAAACCCTCTTTGTCATGTGTGTCTCTGGAGCCACCTGGATCAATCCTCCCCACTCAGGAGCTTTTGGTCCTCCAAAAGCATGAAAAATAATCTGCAACTTTCTCTGTACCCTATCTACATCAAAAGCATCCTGAAAAGGCCTCGCTTCCATCTCCTTCACCTTTGTTCTTTGGAGCTTTAAGCGACAAGCCGACACCTGCTACCTCTATAACCCGTAGTACATTGTTTTGCAAATTACATGCTTGATTTACATGACCAACTAATGACCCAAACGTCCCACACTTGCCACGAATTTATAACACATACTCGGTGGTCAAGTTTACAACAAGATGGACGTAATACCCCAGCTATGACAACAAGGCAAACCTATCATTGTTGCTTCAACAAGTGATGGAAGACACATCATCACTGCAACACATGATTTACAAACATAAGGCCAAACACTATTGTTTTGCTTTGACAAGTGACAGAAACAAACATCACTTTCATAGTTTAACATGCGACACCAAATAAGACCAAACATCATTGTTGTTGAACAAGTGATGGAAAACACATCACTTTTACATTTTAAAATGCAACAAATGATTTACAAAAGCATGACCATGAAATGAAAACATGTCTAGAAACCATTTTTCACTTATCAATGTGAATGGATCACCTCCTTGAGGTGGTTTTTCTTGTCGAACAACTACGTCACCTGGTTCATGCAGTGACTCTTTGTCTTTAAGGCATTGTTCTGGATGGAGCCTCCAACAAGTGGCTCTTTGATGGCCACTTCTATCGCAATGACTGCAATAGGTTTTCTTCCTCCATATCTACTTACCATGTTTCTTTTCATGCTGTTGAGAGGTTCTTTCACGCCTCATCCTTTTGTGTGAACCATTCTTTTCCAACACTTAGAAAATGTATGGTTATGTAATCCACAAAAGGTGCATGTTTTTCAATGCCATATTCTTTGTTCATCATTAAAAATGTGATCATAATCGAAATGAACATTTGAATGTTGAGAGTGGTTATACCTTTCCTTGTCGTCTCTGGCGTAAGTATGGCGATGAAAGCTTGGCTCAGCTCTTTCATTGCAATGGAAACTGCCATGGGATGATGGGGATGTTTTCCCATCATTCTCTTTCCTCGACGATTTCATCGATGTCTCAGACGACTCTGACACGTTCGAGCACTCTCCTTTAGTGTATCTCGAGCCTGCAAATCGATGTCCGTGCACAACCTCCAAAGATTGAGTTATGCCTTGGTTATTAACACCAAGTTCTTCTTCCTCCTCATGCGTCATCCTTGTAAGGAGCCTCATGTTTGTTCCTGTAATTGAGGTCTCCAAATCTCCAATAGAACTCATACTATATGAAGACGAAACCGAAAGGAAATCAACATCTTTTACCTCCTCTTTCGATTTGGAAAGAACTGATGAGGGTTTCTCATCATCCGTTGTTGGTGGTTCGCTAACTGTTGTGGCGCATTCCCCAACTTCCTTTCTGACATACCCAAGTCCTGTTCGACATGGTAATTCCTCTACTTTGATGGGGTTGACAATGCCTTGGCCATTAATGCCCAAGCCTTTTCCTTCATACCCCATTTTCTTCAACAGTTTGGAGCCAATTCCTGTGGTATGATTTTCAAAAACAACGAAATCATCATCAGGAAATATACATGAATTCAGAGAATTACTTTTTATCTCACATGGGTCACGCTGCAACTTTTCCAAGGCCTCGTCCTTTGCTTGTAGCTTTCGTAGCAAACTATGTTTTTCCTATTTCTCTTCATGTAGACGCATCTTCAATTCAGTGTTCTCTGGTTGAAGATTATGTTTGTTTTGCTTTAGTTCTTCCATGACCTCTTTTGTGGCTTGCAACTAAAGTTGCAACCGCTCCTTTTCCTCTGTCTCTTTCTGTAGAGTTTCATACATTATCTCTACCCTTTTGGAAATGTTGACCATGGTCTCGTACATCACTTTTTCATCCTTTGTCGCTACACGTTCCATTGTTCATGCTTCAATTCACATCAACGCAAAGACCGCTCTGATACCACTTGATCCAGGTCTAGGTGTGATGAAGGACCCTTCCAAGACATTTTACTTTCGTGATGTGTTAGATTGCATTTTCAAAAGAACATAAATGAATACATCTGCATACTGTAAATAAGAGGAACAAGACAATCATCAGCAACATAAAAAACATAAGCCATTTATAACGGAGTTCGTCGAAGAGGGACTATGTCTCCGGGGCCCCGGTGTCAAGATGGTGTAGGCCGCTACATTAAGTGTTGTCAATAGTGATGATGTACACAAGAGATGATGTCACGATCATACAAGGAAAATTTCCTCACATAGGAGTGGCTCTAATATATGTTCCACTACAGGAACTCTCAGTCAAAAGACTCCTATCAGTATGACACAAAACTCATGCATGATGAGCATCCTGCCAACATGGCATAGAAGGGATCTCAAAGCAAACATGCATGGCGACACATGAGTATCCCATCAACATACAACAAAGGGGATCTCAAAACACAACATGATGAATCATGACAACAAGTACATCACATAAGCGATTCCGCATCACATCAAGTAGGAATCATAAAAATGAGTAAGAAACAAGGTCCCACATCAAACATTAATCAAGGACCTGTGCAACACAATGCATAGCAAAAGAAGTACATGAACACTGCATATACCTCACAACCAAGGGCCATTTGAAGAAGTGGATGCCAAACTGTTGAAGCTGCTCGGACGATCGATCTCACGGCATTAATCGCATGACTACTCGCACATGGATGTTGACACCTGCATTCCACTTAGAAAGGTGACTGAAGAATAGAATGGGAGAATGAGAAATTTGAATGCACCATCAGATTTGTGGCATCGAATAGTGCAAAATCAACTATCCAAAATCTGAATTCTAAGAAGTTGAGAATCTGGGGCTCAAGGAATATTTTAGATTCCCCTAGAAACCTTAAAGATTCTGCTCCATGGGTGAATTGGAAATCTGCAACTCCAAAGGAAAATCTAACTTTGTCATTGCGAACGTTGTGGAAAACCTTGAAAAATGATTGTAAACTTGACTATATTCCGACATCTAGAAAAATTACCTCCTCAGGAAAATTGCAAGGATCATGGTTCTGCTCCCTATTTTTGCAACAATCATGGTTCCATACTCATACTGAAAATGGAAAAAAATACAGAACTCTAATGGAGACACGGACAACGCCATTGCGTTCGTGGCATCGAGAGGTGTTGAATCCATATAAAATTTGTCAAATTTTGACAAAGTGGAAATTTGGCCCTCCTGCAAAATTCATAGTTCCACCTGCATTAAAAATTAATTAAAATATTAATTTTTCTCGAAAAGCATCCCTACTCCTGGTTCCTCCATCTCTTCCTGTGCACTGAAGAAACTAGTTTATGTAAATTTTTGGGCGAATAAACCAAGGAATTCGTTTTGGCATAGTGGTAAGAAAAGGCAATCTGTTGAGGAGGGGTCGGGTGGTCAAATGCCACCCCTCCTTTTTTAATACATTCACAACTGCACATATATTTTTTTTTGAGTTTTTTATGGGGCAGCGGGTCCACTGTTTTGGTGGCCCGCGCCCCCATCCCTCGCCATCGGTTCCATGCTACGTTAATATGGTGTATGGTGGTTATGTATTAATGTGCATTGCCTTTTGGGGCCGCCCGCTTGGGGGTCGACCACGTGGTTCGGGTGGGTTCGACCCCCGTCGATCCCGTATTTTGTTATGGCATTTGTTAAGGGGTATCGGGGTGTGGGCCAGGTCCACTGGAGGTGGCCCATGCCCACCCCCATTAATACATGTTTTAATATGATTTTGGGCGATGATGGTTGGAGTAGGCCTAAGCCAATACATATGTATATTTTTTTTGGTAAGGTTGCAGGAGAGACGGCAAGGGTGATGGCCCATCAGCCCAAACAAATTTTGAATTTGTTATGATAGATTTGGGGGTGGCGGGGGTGGTGGCCCGCCACCATATTAATAATTTCTTTTCTATTTTTATAAAGAGGGGGTCATTTTTAAACTTTTATAAAATAAGGGTCATTGGGTGAATTAACGAGGCCAAAATTTCGACCAATTCCGGGAGCTAGGTTTATGCCTCTAGGTCGGTCAAATTGTAGGATACTTAAACCTGGCCCACAGCCCAACTTTGACCAAAACTTTGACTGGCTCATTCTCCCTCATACGAGCTCGGATTGACAAACCGTTCACACCCCCATGATCAGGACGACGAGATCTATGCTTTGGTCCTAGGCCAACATCATTATGAGCACTTTTATTTTTGAGCATTCATAAACCCTCTTTGTCCTATGTGTCTCTAGAGCCACCTGAATCTTCAGCATCGAGGCAGAAGTTTCCAAAGCTATGATTGGATGATAAGTTCTATTACTTTGATTGACATTTCTTTCCAGTTCTCGACTGTATAGAGACAGATTTATTTCAGTTAAATATTGAATTATGATGACTTATTCTTAAGCTTGAGAGGTCTGAAACGTTTTCACATTCTTTACTTACTATGAGCACGTTATACCGGCCTTCAGTGGTTTTTCTATGGATATGAATTAATTACCCTCATCTGGAATTGGTTTCGTATTTACAGCTTTTATATATTTGTGCTCTGGTTATATATTGGAAATATTGTTCTTAAACATTTGTTGTTTATACAATTAAGGCTCTGCCCAAAATCCTCATTTTATTCATTAATTTTTCCAGTGTATGGAATGTAAACTATAGATAACTTATTGTTAGTGTTAATTGTTCTGCTCATACTTAATATTTATGCTAGTTGTATTCAAGTTATGCTTTCGGTTAATAGGTTGGGTTGTCAAGTTCAATGCTTGTCTACAGGCTTTGGGATTATGTACTCTACTCTTCTTCATATCTGAATTCTCGGATAGATTTTCTGCAATTTCATTGAGGGTATTGACCCTTGCAACCCACATCACTGCCGAATAAGAATATTAAAATAATAGATATTTCCTTTACTATTTCACTATAACAACATATCATTCATATTGGCATAACTGAATATAAAATACTCTCACTGTAAGATTCTTGTAAGTTCCGTAAAGCAAACCCTTTACTTTTATGTCATAAAAGAATTTACTTGTGATTTCTGATGATCTTGTCTAATCAAATTTCACAACTTTAATAAGTTATAAAAAATCACTACCAGTAAGTTTTGGTTACTTATCTGTATTGTTCACAAATGTTCAAGAAGACAAATTCAAGATGGGACTGTTCCTCCCTTCCTATCGAACTGGAAATCACGTCCAGATTCCCCCCCTAGCTTCCACTTCCACGCAGTTAGTCTTTGGCACCTTCCCAAGTTGTTCATAGACCTCAAGGCCCTCTCAACCATGTCTGGAGTATCAGATTCCCCCCTAGCTTCCACTTCCACGCAGCTAGTCTCTAGCACCTTCCCAAGTTGTTCATAGACCTCAAGGCCCTCTCAGCCATGTCTAGAGTATCAGATTCTCGATCTGATTGTAGAGTTTCCACTAGCTCCCAGCCAGCTCAAGACAACAGTCCTGATAGTGTTTACTTTCAATCTCTCTTTCATAAGGCGATTATGCCTCCTTCTCGTGGCTAACCCTTTCTTTTCCCTCTTGAGATCTTTTATTTCTAGGATTGAAAGGGGATAACTACCCAATTGTATGGAAGTTATCAAATTTAGTTATTAAGTCCTCATCTGTAGGCCATCTTCTCAACAAGTTTTTATTTATTAAACAAATAACAACACTTTGTTATCAAGTTTAGTTTGTAGACTATTTTCGTCAAGTTAACACTAAAAGTAAATAAAAGTAATTACAAAACATACTTCCAAATCTAAAGGTGTTACACCTAGCGCTCTCCATCCTCTTTCAAAAAAAAATTTCTTATGTGTGCTATTATTAATTTCTAAAATTATTTTAAGTTTTTATTATTATTAATATTATTCATATAATTAACAATAATAATATTATTAATATTAATATATTTATCAACCACATTTATATTAATATAAATGTGGTTGTGCTAGTTTTAAGAATCATGTGTTCAAGTTATTTAATTTGTAAAATTTGATTACATAAAGGCCTTTTCAAGGTGTCAAATCCATTCATATATTCAAAAGTGCATTTTAAGCATCATGAAATCACTATCTTGCTCAAAATTGTATTGTCTGATTCCATCCAAGAAACTCATTGGTAAGATTGAGCCTATATATATATATATATATATATATATATATATATATATATATATATATATATATAACAATTGAGAAAGAAATTATAGTGTAAGCATTTCAAGTACTCTAGTATTTTAAAATTCAACGAAGATTTGTTGGGCTATGTAATATACACAATCTAAGTGCACAAGGACATTTTCAATGCATTGAATCCAATTATGCATTCAAAAATGCAATTTAAAAAATAGAAAATACACACACACATAAAAGGCTCAGAGGAATCAAATTTCTTGAAGTACTCCTTTTTTTCAAATTTTGTTCTTTAAAAGTGGTTTTAATCTACAGGGATTTGATCCATCTCAATGCTTGCTAGATCTTTGGTTAAGATGTATCTATACTATAATATATTACTTTTTAATATGATTATGAAATATATATATGATATTTTTGAACATTAATAATAATAATTTAATGAAAAGATTGAAATTAAACAATTATGTTGAAAATTTTAATATTATAAACCATAAATAACCATGTTACAAAGAAAAATGTAAATGTAATTATTTTATTTTAGTTTTAAATTGACTTTGTCGAATCTGTTTTTGTGTAAAGAAAATCATTTCTCATATAATTAACATATTTGGATAAAATCCATATTAGACATTGAATTAATTATCTCATAATACATCTCACATTACCAAAATTAAATTAAAAACAAGCTATAAATTATAGATATAAATAATAATAAACAATAACAATTCAATGATATAAATAATAACCAAATTAAAATTAAATTTAATATTTATGAACATAATATTTTTTTAATAAATTTAAAAACGAAATAAAATAAATACTTTTGGATAAATCTTAATTCTTGTAAATTAAATCTCAATAACCTACCTTATATTTATTAATAATTAAATTTCAGATCTTAGATTTATAGATTGTTAACTACTTGTAATGAATTTTCAGAATAAAGTCAATAAAGATGGACATTTAGAACCTACAACTAAAGTTCATCATCAAAATAACAATTAAATTAAATAATTATTGATAATAGCGAATGTATTCTTAGCGTTTGAACTCCCTGCATGGGTGGTTTTCATCCACCAGTGTCGATGCTGGAGCCACCTCTGCATCCATACCTACATTCTAGAACACAGCAATAGAAAGTCTGACTCTCTTTGCATTTGTTATTGCGAGATGCTCCACACTTTTTGTACCTCCCATTTGTCATTACCTGCGTATAGAATAGACAATATGGGACTAACACCGTGATTAGATTTTTAGAAATTTGCTATGTTAGCACAAATTTCTGGTACATCAGTATTTTCAATAAGCGGGAACGAGTATCTGGCACGGCTAGAAGTATTCATCAAATTTACAAGAAACGTCAAGTTGGGAGTGGTAATAATATAATATATTAAAATTTAATATATATTAAAAATAAAAATAAAATAATTTATTTATTGCCAATCAAATTGATTGTTATTACTCTATTATTAGGTGATTTCATGCAAAGCTATATGTTAAGTCATTGGTTCAATTCTTCGCCCTTGATGTAACCTCACCAATAGTATATGCATTACATCCAATTATAATAGAGATAAGAAAAAATAAAATATATATTAATAGTAATTAAAAAAACAATAGAGTTTAAATCTAATGTTATTTTAAAAAGAGTTTGTATAATAAAATTATAAACTTTTCAAGCTAATATATATTTTATACTTAAATAAATATGAAAATTAAATTAAAAATTGTTTTTTCATAATTTCAACTATTTTTTTTTCCTTTAGTATTCCATCTTTTGTCCATTCAACGCGGGATGACATGATTTTGCCAGTGGCCAACAATCTTCCTACATTCTTTTATATCCATCCGCCATCCACCTATATGAGGAGAATGAATAGCTTTCCAATGACAAAGATCACATCTTCATTTGGATAGAAGGGCTTTCCATAAACAGGTTGTTTCTCTTAGTTCCAAACCCATATCCAAATTTAAACCCAGCAACATACCCTTCCCTTCCCACAGTTCCATAAGTTTAAGCAACACCCAAGTTGGCAACGTCAAATACACCTAATTTTGCACTTATTCATTGCAGTGAAGCTCCCAAGACGTCAAAAATTCCATAAGTTTAAGCAACACCCAAGTTGGCAACATCAAATACACCTAATTTTGCACTTATTCATTGCGGTGAACCTCCCAAAACGTCAAAAATCAGTTGCAGTGAAGCTCCTGAAAAGCTCCAAAGTACCTGCTGAAGCTCCCAGTAGTTTTGGAGTGTTTGCAATC
Organism: Pinus tabuliformis; assembly: GCA_031772625.1. Classification (NCBI taxonomy): domain Eukaryota; kingdom Viridiplantae; phylum Streptophyta; class Pinopsida; order Pinales; family Pinaceae; genus Pinus; species Pinus tabuliformis. Next base: position 311,682,902 of record CM062808.1, on the reverse strand, counting down.
AGCGCCCAAGCTCCCACGGGTCAGCTTCGAGTACGTGTGGGAACTTGGGAGCTTCGAGTACGTGTTCTCCAATGTCTGGTAGCGGTACCCATGTAACTATGAAAATTTGTCATTCCCTGCGTACCTCCGTCATTAGACCTTGAGAAATTTGTCATTACCGGGGTACCTCCCATGCTCCACACTTTTGTACCTCCCATTTGTCATTACCTGCTTACAAAATACACAGTATGGGACTAACATCATGATTAGACCTTTAGAAATTTTATTAATGTCTTCAACAAAATCTAAGCAATCTAGAAGCCCTAGTTTAACGAAATTGTTTTTTGTTTTGAAAGTCACACAAATTCCGATCATATTTTGACAAAATTTGACAAGAATTTTTGTAAATCCAAGTTATAGTTGTTAAACTTTAAAATTTTAGGCGTTTTAGATGTTTTTGATGGTGCTGAATCCATTTCCACCATCAAAAACATAATTCAAACACCACTTTTACAATATTTCTTTAAGTATTTTTTACACGAATTCCAACCACTTTTAATAACCAATTCCTTCACTCACTCCAATCCAAAATGCCCTGGTCTCACTCCAATCCAAAATGCCCTAGCCCGCCTATTAGGATGATTACCTCTGGCATGTCCCCAATGTTTACAACAAGGCCATATGAATGGGTTGCACATGAATCCATTGAGTATCTTTCCGGACATGCAAGCCAAGCCTACTGTTTGCTCATCCTCGTACTAAATTTAACTAAAAATGTAGATTGCCCCACACACACATTAAGTGGTTGATGAGGCCAATCAGTGAAAGCATTTACCATCATTTGATTCCCATCACTTAGAGCAAATTTTATGATTATCTCGATGGATCACATGAATTTGATTGAACTCTCCCTTTATCAAAATCCAAGATGTTATTTATTGTTCAATCACTAATTTATAAGATAAATGTTAAAAGATGAGCAAGTTCAATAATAAAAATCAAAATGGGAAATTCTGGTTATATTTTGAAAAAAATTGGGAGAGATTTTTGTAAATCTAAATAAAATTTGTCAAAATTCATAAGATGTTTTAGAAGTTTTTGATAGTGCTGAATCTATTTCCATCGTCAAAAACATGATTTAAACACTGCTTTTACAAGATTTTTTGAAAAAAAAAATGTCCAAATTCCAATCTAGACAAATCTTCCACTTCCATAAAGAACTCCAGTCAAAATTCCTCGGCCAGGCATAAACGACTCCCATCAAAATTTCTCCACCTCCATAAACGACTCCCGTCAAAAAAATCCCTGATTAAAGAAAATTTTATTGTGCTATCTTTTAATTCGAAGCACATAAAACTTGTGAAAGATTCCCAGCTTAAAAGATAGAATGATTTTGATATTAATGAAAACTGTCTTAATGCTTAGAATTTAATGTTGCACTCTTCAAACGAAAATATCAACATCAATATCAGCCTCAACGACAAAGCAAGTCACAGTGAGAGTAGGAGATAATCATTATCCTTTTGAAAATATCAACATCAATACCAGTCTCAACGGCAAAGCAAGTCACAGTGAGAGTAGGGGAGTCACAATCAGTACCCTTCTGAAAATTTCACCACCTTGGAGATCGTCGAAAATGGCGAGGTTGACAGCTCGACCTCAGCGAGGTATAAATATTACGAGAATCGTGTTACGAGGAAAGGTGACGGATATGATGAGATGACAGTACGTTGCACGTCCTTTGGATAGGAGTTTTATTTCTTAGGAGACTACGATGGATGGTACAATGGGATGATTAAAGGGTATGAATATTATAATATCTCAGTAGTTTAAATGTTTGCTAGATTGGATTTTTTCGTCAGTGGGATTCATAGGGATGACTATTATAAGATTTTAGGTAGATATGATGATGCAATAATGGGAAGGAGTAAGGGGATGAATATTATAATATTTTAGCGAAATATGATGGTACAATGGTAGGGGTAGGAGTTAAGGGATGAATATTATAATATTTTAGTGGTTTACATAATTTTTAATTGTTTTTTAATGAAGATAGTACAATTTTGAGTAATGAGGATGAATATATTATACCATCATATTAATCTAAACATCTTATAAATTATTTTTTTAATTAGATTATATATTGCAATGGTATGAGTAAAAAGGAATATTATAGAATCATAATAAAATTAGATTTTTCCTAAATGAGATTATGATTATATAATGTATAAATAAAAGTGAATATTAATTTTAGTAAAAAGGAATATTGTAAGATTGTAATAATTCAAAATTTTTCTAAATTAGATATTATTTCATCAAATTACAATATGATAATATAATTATATAAATAAAATAGATGTAACGCTTTTAGTCATTATAAATATTTGTTAAGTTATTTTTATTTATTAACGACTTAAAAATTTATAAGCTAAGTGTAAGTGATGATTAAAGTTTTATTTTTATTTGATGATAGAAAAAGAAACTAAGGGAATCTTGGAATTCACTTGAAAGAACCCTAGATAAAATTATTTTATCAGATAGTTGGAAGTTACTTACCTCTCTCTCTTTTGAGATAAAAGATTATCCCAAAAAGAAAAGGGCCAAAGAAGTCAATGGGAAAAATTTGGAGGCATCTTGGAATAAGGGAGAGGGAATTGAGAACTTGCACAGGACGTTGTGAGGTGGGGCAGGATGTTGCCTATGAGGTGTTCTTAAGCTAGATAGAAATTCAGTGGAAGTCTCAAAGTTGTTATGAGTCTATGAGTTCTAGGTTGGACCTTGGGGGTCGTGTTGCTTGTGAACTGCCCCTTCTGGGATCACTGACTATTAGTTGTTCTAGTACCAAAGAAGATCGGGGGAGAGAAGCATAAGTAATTGTCATTCTCAAGGTTGGGAGGTTGTGGCCTTTCCAGTGAATTTCCAGTTAACCTAGCATTACAAATAAGTACTTACAGTGAATACTTGTATCGTGATAATGTGTTTGTGATTCACTGTTTTTGTTTTCAAAATAAAGAATGTGAATAATATAGATATGTGAATTGTTTTCCTTGACTAAGAATAAACGAATAATACAATGGATGAAATAATTGAATGATTGTTCTTTTCTTTAGAATTTAATGAAAGTTACTGCAGAAGAAGAATCACTAGGTACTATTCTTTGGAATTAAAAGTTAGTGTGAAAAGGGTTTCCGGGAAGGTCTGCTTGAAAACCATTCAAGGTATATGTTATACATCATAAAACTGAAATAAATCTCTGGAATAACTAATAAAAGAGAATAAGGGTTTTGACTGTTGCTTGATACCAAAAGGAGAACAATAAGAGGAAAATGAACTTAACTTCAAAAAGGTAGTTGTGCCCTTTCGTTTACAGATAGGAGTTATTGGCACAATGTTGGTCACGTTCGGGTTATTACCCTGGCTAGTCTGCATATACCCAACCACCTAAGTGTGAAAATTCCTAGACTCAAAGGAACCCCTACTTCAGCAAATCTGAATCTACTTCACCTACTTGATTTTAATTACATTCATCAAGTTATTTTTCTAAATACTAAAGCAAATTACTTCTGCAACCTACACTAATTAAATACTTGATCTCATGAAATAGAAAACAGAGCAAAGAACAAGATCCATAGGAAACACTTATTTTTGGACATAATAGTCCCCAGAAAAACCCAAAGAGGGAAAACCGATGTAGCAGTTCTGAGGGTTTATTATTATGCAGGAGAAATATCTTAATACAAATCTAGGATTCTCATCTAGCAATCCTTTATAGCGAAAATACTAGTGGAAAATCTCAGTGAGTTTTACCTCACTTCACCCGCAGAATTTCGATTGATCCAGCACAAGACTGGCTAACCCCGATTATTTCTATGTTGGCCCTGTGTAGGCCCTGCATCCGCTCTTCTTCCCTCTGCGTTAGCTATCCCGGTTGTTCTGGCAGTTCTGGCTTCTGCGTGATAGGCAGCTTTCCCCTCTGCACAATCCTTTATGGCTTTGTGTCAAGGATACGTGGGCCCAAACTGGCCCAATGTCATCTCTCCCGGCTATTGTTGCCTCTCTACAAGCTCTCTCTGCCTCTCTGTCAGTATTCTCCATAAATTCCTTCTCCCGAATTCTCACTGCCCCTTTGTTGCTGAATGATCACTTAGTTCGAATTTCTCAGGTTCCTAGCCCCAGAAATCGAACTCTTAGATCAATTCATTCTCTCTGTGTGTCTTTTCAAATGAACCCCAAGCCTCCATCTTACACTTTTCATGTTGAGTCTTCAATGACCGAGATTAAGTCTCTAATCAACGGCTAAGATTAAAGCATGACTTGATCTGCCTTCTAGATCATTCTCACCCATTTTTTATTAATACCCATTAATATTTTAATTTTCCTAAGTTTATACTTAGGAACTATATTAAAAATATTAATTATTTTAATAAAACACACTCCGGGTGGAATTTCACCAAACGGTTTCCGAGTTCTTTAGAACTCCTGTGCCTTAGCCTATCCACCAATTTTCAAGGCTAGAGCACTTCCAATACTACCAAAAACTAACACTCCCTCTTAGTGAGGAAAGTGCTCTAGCAACAATGTCCACCTGCATGCTGCTCTATTTCTGAAGCATCCCCTTTATGCATTGTTGCTGCCACCAACACTATGTTATTGTTGCTACTATATTGTTTCCCATGACACTGCCACTGCCACTACTGCATATGTACTACAGCTCCCTCTCAAACGCTGCATTTGTTATACTGCTAACATCGCATTCGTACTGCAACTCAGTTGCTAAGAGAAGCAATTGAAAAAAATCCAAAATTAGTTGAACTTAACTATGTTCAGCATAACAGAATGAATGTTGGAATCTGACTGATGCTGACCCTCTGAATATTTTGCGTTGTTGCTGACTTCTGCATTGTGCCATCTGCACTGCTGCCAACCTTAATCTGTAGTGATCAGTCTCTAGTCCTAAGCTACTGCATTTGTCCTCCAAACAATCAACTGCATCATCTGACACTAAGTCAATCTCGCTACTACTGAATCTTGGGCTCCCATAGCAAGGAATTGATCTAAGAGGTGGACTCCTCAAGGATCCTGCCCACATGTAGTCCTCCCAACTACAGCTCAATATCACCCCATCTCCCTCCTAGAGATGCATGAGCACTCATGGAAAACTCATCCTCGTCAATCTTTGTTGAAGCAACCTTAAGATCATGTTTCTCATCCTTATCCTTTTTATTCAAAGGACATTGGGATGTGTAGTGGCTCATGTCGCCACAACTGAAACATTTCACCTTCGAAATATCCTTCTTTCGCTTCAACTTCTGTTGTCCCTTCGATGCTTGAGTTGTGTTTTCCTCCTCCTCCTTCATCTTTGTGTCACTCCCACTGCTTCCATTGAGGTTGACCTTCACTAGGTCCCTCCTTAACTCCTCTTGTTGAAGAGTTGCCTACATCTCCTCCCATGAAGGTAGTTTTTCCCTTACCAATATGCTTTGGACGAAAACTTGCCATTCATCTGAGACTCCATTCATAGTTATCCTCACCATCACGGTTGGTTGAGGAGTGGACCCCACTGCAGTAATTTGGTCTCTGGTATCCTAAAGACGTTGAAGATAGAGGTTCACCTCTTCTCCTTTCTGCATCAAGGTCTGCTGCAACTTCTACTCTAAATACATCTTTCGTTGTTCAGAAGAGCCTTCATACAGAGAAGACGAGGCTTACCACATCTCTCGGGCTATATCCTTGCCCTGCAAGTGTGAGACCACATGATCTTGAACTCCATCTAGAATGAGCCTATTTTCCTTCCCCAGCTCAGCCTTGTACTTCTTCCTTTGATCATTTTCAGTAGGAACAGCCACAGTACTCTTGATGTAGGCCTCGAGATCATATTCCTCCAGAACAACTAAGATTCTGTTATTCCATATGACATAGTTGGAAGAACCTCCCAACCTGTCCTGATCTCTGAGCCCATGTGATGCCATCTCACCCAACTGTCGAACTGTCTCCTCTATTCAGTGCTTAGCACTGCTCTTCTACTCAGCAAGTGAGAAATTCAAACTTTCTAGCAGAAATTTCTCAAAGGAGAAAATTCCCCTACTACGTGTCTACGTTCTTTTCAAATAGTTTTCTTCCATGACAGAAAATGTGCCCTTCAAGCACTACGTTGAGGCTCTGCGTCACTCCCTCTGCCTCTGCAAATTCACAAACTAGAAATCGTACCTCTTTGTTGTCTCACTTAGAGAGAGATTTTCTCGGATCTACTTCCTTGCAAGGACTGCACATTCCCTTCAAGGGGATTCGAATTACTGCCAAGTGCGACTTTCAGCCTCACTACTCAGCACTAAATCTGATCTTCCTGTTTCAAAATCAATGCTCTAAGACCATGTGAAAATTCCTAGAATCGAAGGAACCCTTACTGCAGCAACTCTGAATCTACTTCACCTAATTGATTTTAATTACATTCATCAAGTTATTATTCTGAATACTGAAGCAAATTACTTTTGCATCCTACATTAATTAATATTTGATCTCATGAAACAGAAAATAGAGCAAAGAACAAGATTCATAGGACACACTTATTTTTGGACACAATAGTCCCCGGAAAAACCCAATGTGGGAAAAACGGTGCAACATTTCTAAGGGATTATTATTATGCAAGAGAAATATATGAATACAAATCTATGATGCTCATCTAACAATCCTTTATAGAGAAAATACTAGCGGAAATTCTGAGTGAGTTTTACCTCACTTCACCTGGCAGAATTCCAGCTGATCCGGCACAAGACTGGCTAACCCCAGCTATTTTTGCACTGGACATGCATTGGCTCCTCTGCCCTCTACATCAACTATCCCTATTGTTCCAACAATTCCCAATAGTTCTAGCTTCTATGTGACTGACAACTTTCCCCTCTGCATAGTCCTTTCTAGCTCTGCGTCAACGATGCGTGGGCCCAGACTGGCCTAGTATCAAATCTCCTAGCTATTGTGTTGCTTCTCTAAAAACTTTCTCCACCTCTTTGTCAGTATTCTCCAAACAAGGATAATTTTAGGGGCGAATGTTCGCCCTTTGGCGAAATTAAGGGGTTTTAAATTTTTAGTGGGCGAATATTTTGTATCATAGTACATTTTTACAAATCACCTCAAATAGCCCACCTTATTTTAAGGGAGAGGGTAAAAAAGGTAAATTTAGCCCTTGAAATTAGCACTTACAACCTTCCATTCGCCCATTTTCAAGAATAGGTTTTATTTAAGTGAATCCATTCGCCCATTTTCGAGAATAGGTTTTATTTAAGTGAATCCTATGGGCCAAATACCATATTTATAAAAGAGGTATGGTAAATTAATAAAAATATAAATAAATGAGAGGTATGGTAAATAAATAAAACATTTTTTATATTTACTCCATAAGTCACCTTATATACATGTAAGGGTGTAAACAAATAAAAATATAAGTAAAGTGGAGGTATGGTAAATAAATAAAACGTCTTTTTATACTTACTCAAAAGGTATGGTAAATAAATAAAAATATAAATAAACTAGACGTATCGTAAATAAATAAAACCTCTTTTTATATTTAGTCCATAACCCTCGTTCTATTTATGAAGGCTCAAGAAAGAGGTTTTATTTAAGTGAATCCTATGGGCCAAATACCATATTTGTAAAAGAGGTATGGTAAATTAATAAAAATATAAATAAACGAGAGGTATGGTAAACAAATAAAAGATTTTTTTATATTTACGAACACTCAAAAAATGGGTTATATTTAGGTGAAACCTATGGCCAAAATAATATGGGACAAATACCATGGACTAGATTGTTATTAATACCATGCAAAAAACCATTATTAACCCTAATATTAGAATTAATAAAAATAAAAGTGGCACATGGTATTGACCCATGGTATTCACCAAAATGGCACATGGTATTGACCCATCGTATTCACCTGGAATGTAGCCTATTTAAATGGGGGAATTAAACCAGCATGTAGCCTATGCTAAGATTCACTAGGACTTTACAAAGTTTTATTATTTAGTGAAAGACTCGCCAAGATCTTACATGATTTTATAATTGAGTAAAATATCCGCCATGCCTGGTGAGAGATTCGCCAAAAAATTATATATACATATTATATTATTGATAAAATCGCCTTCCATTTTTCCTATATACCATGGAGATTCGCCCATTTATTATATTTATAAATTTAGGGGGGTTCTTAAAATTTTCCCTGTCTCCAAAAGTTCCTTCTCCCAGATTCTCACTACCCCTTTGTTGCTAAATGATCACTTAGTTCAAATTTCTTAGCTTCCTTGCCCCAGAAATCGAACTCTTAGATCAATTTGTTCTCTCTGTGTGTCTTTTCAAATGAACCCCAAGCCTCCATCTTATACTTTTCTTGTTGAGTCTTCAACAGCCGAGATTAACTCTCTAATCAATGGCTAAGATTAAAACATGACTTGATCCACCTTCTAGATCATTCTCACCCATATTTTGGTTAACACTCATTAATATTTTAATTTCCCTAAGTTTAGACTTAAGAACTCTATTAAAACTATTAATTATTTTCATAAAATACACTCAGCATGGAATTTCACCAAACGGTTTATGGGTTCTTTAGGACTCATGTGCCTTAGCCTCTCCACCAATTTTCAAGGCTAGACCACTTCCTATGCTACCAAAAATTAACACTGAGCACAGTCCTGACCAGGCACAACTCTAAGTCTATTGCTAGAAACAATAACTGGAAAACCCTTGTAAACATTCCTAATCATAAAATACAGTTTAATTTTAAAAATTATAGTTTGAAACTAGTGTAAACATTCATAAACATAAATGCAAAATACTTGTGGGAAACTATATTTATAAACCCTTGCAAGCAAGGTAAGAGTGAAATTAGCATCAATTTTACGCATGCATAGTCAACATGTCAAGTAAATAAAAGTAAGGGAATTTTCCATCTCAGAAACATATTACTACAAAAGTAAAGCCCCTAAACCTTAATGGATGTAGAATAAACACATTGGAAGGACACTTCAAGTGCTAGGTTGAATTGGTCTTTATCATTTAAATACATATATAGAATACATCAATTCGAAATTGTTAAACCCTAAGAAGGGCACCCAAAATAGTAACAATATTTATAAAAAAATTAACATCATAACTAGCTCGAGACTCTGAGGGCTTTTCCCTATAAAGAAACCCAATGTGACCTCTAGGATAGAGGACCAAAAAACATTATATGTGAAACTTCAAAGGATAGTTAGTGTTGTAGGCATTATAAGCCGAGGTTATTTCTTGAAGAGGACAAAGGATAAACTTGTGAACCTAAGAAGAAGAACCATGTGTAAGGTCGATATACGGAAGTGACCCATTTCTTTCATCGTAGGAAAGAGTCAGCGATTCAACAGGAAATAGATTGATGACCCTACCTATGCAATAACCTGCAACTAGACAAAAAAACATCATACCCGTGCCAAAGACCAAATTTATAATAGAAAAAACATGTGCATAAAAATAGAAACATTTCAATTCTTACCCAGAGGTTCCTCAGTGCCAAGCTAGAAGACCACGTCCTGGATGGGAAACCAAGAAAACTGGTTAGGATCCAAACCTATTTGACCTTAGCGAGTCATGAAAATTATAGCAGAATTGTGAGTTGCAAGAGTTTTACCTATGAACTGAAGTGGAAACTGACAACCTCATGCTCTTGGATACCTCAGTTAGTCGAACCATTGTCAAACCATCGAACCTAAAATAGCGGGAGAACAACTTAGTTCCAATATAAAATTGTAAGGAAAAACATATGAGGCATATCTGGAAAATGCATTGTGACTCACATGGGGGTGAAGCATGGAGGAACTGGGGTGTAGAAATAGTTGGTTGCAGAAGCCTCCTGGTGACCTATGGCATGCAAATGACTGGAGGAGCAAGGGAGAAAATTGGGTGGTTCAGCCTTAACCATATGAAAAGAAACGAAGTAAAAAAGGACACTCTTGCTTAAAGGAATAAGAGATGAATGTGTAGATGCTCTAAAAATGATCAGATATGGGGATTTTCCCAGCTGAAGTATGATGACGTATGTGAATTGTGTAAATGATACTTGAGATAAAGCTCAAAGAATAGTAGAATCTCTAGAGATTCCCCTTCTATATATTGAAGATCTACTGCAAGAAAATAAATATGAGTTATGAAGACTGAAACTAGTAACCTATTTGAGAATATTAAAATAGCCATGCTCAGCACTTGGTGTTCACAGTTGGATACCTTGTAGGCTAAAATGTAGGAGGAGTCATAAAAAGCTTTAACAATATTTTGTTTTGGATTTCGAGAAAAAACATCCACTGAGGAGTTGCTAATTAGATAGTGTTGAAATTTGTTCCATGTGTGAAGAACACCATGTCATGAATGATTGCTCTTCCTTGCTAGGAGTCAACTTAGTATATCAAGAAGATAAGGAGGTTTCAAGTTCATTATGTGAAATGACACCTTAAAAACCATGGAGACATCAACATTCAGGTATGGCTCCAAATTCCACATCTCAATTTCCTTATTTTCCTAATTAGGTGAAGAATACTCATGTATTGTGACAATCTTGGATGCCTCAACCAAAGCAAGTTTGGTAACAAAGTTGGCATGGTCCATCCTATGATGGAATTTCTAATGCCCCTTATCCTTCATACCAACTACAAGATCCTCAATGATAGTTTAACCAATCTTAGTTCAACCACCAACAACAACTTTGATTGCCGACTCCTCAAAATCCTCAACAACCAACCCAAATTCCTACACAACCTATTTCGAATCCTAACAATAATAAGAAAAAACATCCCATTCATCAAACTAATCCACAAACCTCCCCCTATGTATGTTATCATCCTAGAGACATTACAGGAAATTCACATGAGATTGAAAAATGTTATTAACTCAAAATCATTAGGGACCATTCAAGAAATTTCGGAGGAAATTCTTGCCCAGCCTGAGTCTAAGATAATACAACCCCAATCTCCCACTATATCTCAGAATCAAACTCAGGCTCAGATAGCCACACTTCTTGATTCTCATAAGGACTAGCCTTCATAGTCCAATCAACCTCCTTTCCCCGAAATATTAGCATTAGAGAGACCAATTATACCCCCATAATTTGACTTGGTTTTAGAACTGAAGAAAAAAATAAATAAAAAAAAAATAAAAAAAAATATAGATATATATATATATGCATTAAAGTATATCTTTTACAAGAAATAAAGGACAAACATATTTATGCTAAAAAAGGTTAGGGAGCTATGTATTAAAAATTCAAGTAGACGAAAAAGGAAACCCCCAACCATCCAAGTTGTAGGGAAATTTGCAAGCCTTATGTCCATTGAAGTGGTTGCAAAAAAATATGTGGATCCAAGGAATCTTTAATTACAACCATCATTAACAAAGTTTCCATTGTAAAAACCAAATCAACTTGGGTGTAGCCATCGATGTGATGACATTAGATACTCTGACTCAATTAGGACTCCATAGTCTCCTCCTACACCTGTTGTGTTCGAATTAGTTGATTGATATAAACTCAACCATGTGACTCTCTCATTGATTCCATGGAAATACCCAGCAAACTTATATGTCATACAACAAATATCTAACTTGGGATGAGACCCCTTAATCCTCATCAAACCATGGTTGGCCACATGCAATGCCTTTATTGATTGTAGGTATAGGAATATAACAATTACACATGGCATTAAGACCAAACAAATTTCCTTATACACCCTCCTAGACAAGCAACTAAACTTTAATTCACATCATGGCTTGATGAGGACAAGGATGAAATTGTTCAACCCATTAGAGATATTTTGAGGTCTAAAATGGGCCTCAAAATAAAAATGTGCAAACAAAATTAACTTTCTAAGAACCAATATGATTCAAGATTATGATTTCAACCATGGAGGATGATTCGCCATTTTTGGAGTAAAAAAGTAAAAAGATTAAAAAATAAAAATAAAAAATAAAAAACTACTTTTTCAACTCGTATTTTCAACTTATCTCCCTACTGTTTTACTCAAATTTCGAGCAGGAGAACTTGTTGGATGCAAAATTAAATTCTTCATCCAAAGAGTACCCATGGTTCATACTTTTGATGGACCTTGCTACAAAAAAAATGAGAAATACATGAAAAAACGTGATTACAATCACATTTTTCATGTATTTCTCATTTTTCGTGCATTAGGGACCATCGAAATTATGCAACATGGGTACTCCTTGGATGAGGAATTAAATTTTACATCCAATGAGTTCTCCCACTTGAAATTTAAATAAAACCATAGGGAGATAAGTTTAAGATACGAGTTGAAAAAATAGTTTTTTCATTTTTTCCCTCTAATTAATTTGATGATGTAACCTAATCTTTTTTTTATTATTTCCACTATTGTTTTATAATATTACCTAGGAGGCCCATTTTATACCATTATATGAAATTTTGACTAATGCGAAGACCATTTCATATATAATGGCCCATTATATGAAATTTTGATTATTGCACACACCATGAGTTCTAAGGAAAATACAAAAGAAAAATTGATCAACCATCATCTTACTAATCCATGTTTTTCATAGTATTTTGGGCAGTAGTCATCATCTCACACTCAATTGTCTATTTATTTTGTTCTTGAATAGAATTTTCAAGAAAAATGCACTAAAGAAGGATTATCTTATTCATTTTCATCATCATTCCATGTATGTCTAATCTCTAATTCTAGCTATAAGGCCATTTAAATTCAACAAATTCAAAAGAAAATTAAATATTATTTTTGTTGTTCAATTTGGCCCCACCTATTGAAGGGGTTTGATCCTTGGTCAAAACCCACATGATTGGACACATATATATTGAAATTTTGACCTCCTCACTTGGCATAAACTTGGATCACACACAGGATCCAATTAATCATTTGTTCACACGTGTGAAGCAGAGGAAGAAGTCTGAGGTTAACCACCAAATTCTAGACTACAGTTTGACTCATTGACGAGCATTGACTTCACCATTTTCTGGGTTGCTTTGACTTGGAATATTTGACTAGTTGTTGGAGCAAACATTTTGGGTATCTTTGACTAAATGTTGACCAAATATCTGGGCAAAAATATGGATGTTGACCAGACTTATTTGACTAGTGTTGACCACAAGTCAACTGTGACAGTTTGACCAATTTTTTTGAGGAAGTTGTCAGGTTGAAATTCGACCTCTTTGACCATAGTTGACAAGGAGCAGCAAAGGTTGAAATTTTTCATGTTGACTAGAATTGACTAGTTGAACAGAAGTCTAAATTTTCTCTCCTTTGACCAGGTTTGACTTGGAAAGTGGTGTGGACAATTTTACTATGTTTTGACTAGAGAATTCAGATGTAAATTTGATTGAATTGGACAATTTCTCCTAAGAAAAGATTGTTGGGTTTTTCCCTGGTTTTGGTTTTCCCATGATAAATTCTTGTGCATCATTGTTTTACTTTGATCTCTATTGTCGTACTGTATTTATGGTTGAAATATTCTAAAGTATAATTGCTTAGTTTGGAATGTGCTAAAGATATAATTCGATCATTGGAAGTAAATATCTGGAATAAAATTGTGTTTATCTTAATTTCCCTTAAAAATCAACATGGTATCAAAGCTTTGGTGAAGGAAAAAGGGCATTGAGATAACTATTGAAGATGCCTACTTTTTTAATCTAATTGTTTGACCATAGATATGACCATGGACTCCTATACTAAGACAAAAAACAAGCCGGAAGGTGCTACAAACTTTAGGGAATGGAAGACAAGAATTAATCTCATTCTTGTAGAGAATGTTGTTTTGGATTATCTGAAGGGAAATATTATTGAACCACAATATGATGAAGGAAAAAATAGATATAAGAAGAATGAAATCACAGACAAGAGGATTCTTGTGGAATCCATCAAACACGATTTGATTCCATATGTTTTAGGACTAGGAACTTCAAAGTATATGTATGATGCCCTAGTTTGATATGTATATCATTAATAACATTGGTCAGAAAATGAGTTTAAAGAATGAACTTTGTGATTTTAATGACTAAGGAAGATATTGTGGCTTCCTATTCTATGAGGATATCTCAATTGAGAGATCAACTTCAAGTTATTAGAGAAATTATTTTTGATATAGAACTTGTGACTACAACACTGAATGGTCTACTTGATTCATGGGATGTATTTGCATCTATAATTTGTGGTAGAACAAAAATTCCTAAGTTTGATCAACTATGGACCTCATGTACTCAAGAAGAATCTATAATGATATCAAAAGGGAAGATTCATAGACCTCAATATGAAGAGTCCCAAGCATTTATAGCTTATACGAAGGATATTAAGAGAAATTTTGGAAAGCTTCAAAGAAGGAATTCAAGTAGAAGATAGAAGATTTTCTCCTCGAAGGAAGAAGGATATCTCAAAGATTCAATGTTTTCGTTGCAACAATTTTGGTCACTACAAAATCCATTGCCCTATTAGGAAGAACAATAAGAGGTGGAAGGGAAAGTAGTACGCTTTAGCAACAGATAGTGATGAATATGAGCATCCACATCAGAAGAAATCCAAGAATGACACTACAAAATCATTATTAGTTGATGATATGTTTTACTAGGTTGATAATATTACAAATAGACTAATTATCTAATACAAGGTTAGCTAATATATTTTTCAATCAACCTTGAACACAACTTCGACGACCTTTCATATCAGTGAACATAGCTCCATAAATAATTTTTCCCTCACACTAATGGTTTTACCCACATATATAGGGTTAAAGGATCCACCCTTTTATAGTCAATACTTTGACTAATATAGGATTCTTATAACATTGTTACTCATTACCTGTGATCAAGCTTCCAATATTCTCCATTAGTATGTCTTTTTACCTTCATTTTATAATCCCATCTACTCATTCTTTGAAGATCTCTCTCCTCAAAATTGTAGGTCGACTTCTCTTCATCCTTGAGTGATAACAATATTGTATACAGGGCATACCCTTAAGGTCTATGTACCATCGAAGGAACCGTTGGAAAGGGTACAAAACATTATTGTTCATATCTTGAACTAACCTCATTTTTCTCTCCTCTTCATGCCAGTCCACAACATACTTGCTTATGCTCATCCTTCTACTCCAGAATGCAGTTATTTCTTGGATTTGCTATCTATACAAACTTTCACACTCTTTATTTCTATATCAGTGATCTTGTTATAGAGATAGTACCCTATCCAAGGAACTTGGCCTTTCCTCTTTACGCAAATCCAGTTCATAGGCTTTAGGGACTGTACATGCTAGGAAACTGCCCCAAATAGGTCTTTATCCTTCTATCCTCATTACTTCATAAAAAGACCAATAAATCATGTCACTTTGCATTAGTTTCTCCTTGAAAGTGTCTTGCAAGATCTCCAAACTGCTTTGTATCTGATCACTCTTTCAGCTGAGGTTCTCAGCCTAGCCTTGGGTAGCCACAAACTAGTGACAAACTTCTCCTTGAACATTAATTTCATGTGTAATGCTTCTGTAGGATGTGACCTTGTAGGAACATTCTGTTAAGCCTCTCAACCCTCTAAAATAAGCCTTACCACCTTCCTATAATTCCTAGAAATACTTGGTCTTATAACAAAGAGTCTACTCCTTAACATATGCCCAGAGTTACCTTCTAACTCAACCATCCAGCCTCTCTTCTTCTGTAATGAACCAATGTTGTGTTTCTTCTTCTCGGACTTGAGGAAAGTGGCCTTCCTTCACTCAACTTATACTTGAGAAATATACACACCGTGAATGTTTTCTTCTTGTAGCCCTACTAGCTTTATTTAGCCTCCATAAGGACTACATCTCTATGATATTCCTTGATCAAGATGATCCCTTTCTCTCAAATTTGTTTGCTTCATTGCAAGAACAATTCCTCCATGATCAAACTAGATACAAAACTTAAATTACTCCTTGAGAACTTGATCCTTGACAAAATTATTCTATAAAAATTTTACATTAAAATGCATCAAATCACGACCTCCTTCACATGGACTACATTTCAACTTCTTCTTACATCTTCTCAGTTTTCATGAGAGTCTTAAAGAGAATTTATATCACTTCCAAAATTTTGGAGGAGATGTCACACATCATTGGTGTAGCCTGTATTATTGTTATGTTACTCCCTCTTTGCATCATAATTGAAGGAGTACTCACATGAAGAACTTGAATCATAGAACAACTTCATAGCTTGTATCATTTTACTATCAAGCTTCTCATAGTCAATGAGGAACTCACATCACTAATACTTATTTTGTATGCAATTAGTCAAAGCTATGTGTTTTGGCCAGCAACAACCCCCCTTCTTATTTGGTGTTATTACTAATACTAAATAAGTGGGGACCCTTAGTCAAAAATTTAAAAAATCAATTAGTGCTTGTATTTCCTTTTTAATAAAACTTACCATCATAAACTTAAGAAAATACCCTTGAAAAATGTAAAAAAGCTTAAGTTTTATGATAAAGTAGAATTATTCCTTAGGAAATATCGCATCGCAAAAGGATAATAGGATACCTCCTTGCAAGATGAATTCTAAGACTGCGAGATTGCGATATCGGACTACAAACATATATCGCATCACATGCATCAAAGACTACTTATGTTGAAAAACTTTAAACTGCAGATATGCGATGGCGCATATCGCAAATCGCATTTCGCAGAAAATAGATTAACGAAAATTGTCATATGTCATGTTCCTGCGATATTGCGATAGAGCGGTAAAGCGATATTGCGATTTTGCGATAGAGCGGTAAAGCGATAAAGCGATAATGCAATATAATGAGCTAGCAACCTTGCAATGTTGCGATTCTGCAATGTTGCGATCTACGATATTGCGAAGCAAATCGCAAAATCGCTTCATCGCAGATCTTTCGGGCTCATTGTTTAAAAAGAAGTATTTTCCATAAAACGACACCTGGTTATGCACTTTAATGTTAATTAATGAGGTAGTTGCCATTTATTAATGGAATATGGTTTCGTGCTTATCGAAAAATCATTTCACGTAAGGTGGTATATTTTATACATCTGCAACATTTAAGACTTTTTCGTCACCTTTCCCATATCATTATTCTCACTTCACTTGTAAATTGTAGGAACGAAGAATAGAGAACGATACAAAGCAGAACGCGGGATACCATGGGAAAGAAAGGCAAAGCCCCGAGCTTTTAAGAGAAGGAAATGGCGCCCTTGTATACAGATACCGCCTGTAACAGAGACGTTGGTATTGCTACTTGGGAAGGCATGTATAATCTACTTGAGGAAGAGAATCTGAGAGTAATGGAGGTTGAGGCTACTGCAGGCTCACATAGTTCTTCTGAGGCATCCATTACAGAGCTAGCTTGTTCGTTCTTACACAGGATAGCAGCGAGGCCCAGAATTCTTCCCTACAGAGACATGGTTAAATGGATACTGGACAGCATGGATATCAAAGATAGACAATTTAAGACTCAGGGTCAAGGACTCATTGGCTCATTCAATTCACAAGATTTGAGGCTCATGTATCATTTGCCAGAGCCACGGGCGACTTATAACAAACAGTTCATGGAGAAATTTTCCAAAGAGAATCAAGACCTAGCAGAAACCATCAAAGATTGGTCAAGGAGAGACGAACCACTAAAAAAGGACAAATATGGTATGTATAGCACTGGTTCTCTCACCTCCCCATATTGCTTTGTTGCTGCTATGCTCTGTAGACCTTTTGGGAGGCCAAACATTAACAAATTTTCTTCTGAATGGCTACCATTATTGGATGCCGCCACCGATGTTACTATAGTGGACTGGGCTAAAATATTGTCTGATAATTTAGTCACAGCCATTGTAAATTACCGGTCTAAAATAATTGTTTCTCAAAGAATCTATCCCCCTTTCTACTTGTTTGCATATGTCATGGATGTGATTTGTTATATTTCAAAGTTACCTGTGATGGGTTGGAAATGGACAACTCAGGACCCCTTACCCATTCATGTTTATCACAAAGAATTGTGGGATTCTAAGTTCACTCCATTCTTCTACAAGATCTGTCATGGAATCATGTTGCCCCTATACAAAATGTTGTATGATAAAGATGTTCCAAGGTTTTCTCCTAAAGCAGAGGTAGATATACTCCCTGTTGCGAGATGGTTCAGAGAAGAACTGTTTACATATGTTAGGGTATTCGAAAGTCTCGCTCCCCCTCACGTCCTACCTTTGTATGTTCCTGACAAACTCTTGGCACGAGAAATTGCTTATCAAACCTGCGGAGAAGGAGGTTTGACTAAAGATTTGAAGGACAAAAAGAAGGTTATTTGGCCACAATTTCCTCTAGCCTGTGGGGCCTTTTCACTATTTGATGTAGGCCATGCATTCAACGAAGTAAACAACATAACGTGTCTACAATTATTCAAGTTTCCAGCAAGACCGTTCGACCCTCATGATATTGCTAAGAATTTCACTACTGCAGTCAAAATAAAGGTGTTTTCTAAAGAAGAAGATCTTTTTTATGACATGTTCCAACAGAAAAGTATGCTTGAAGAAGTTCTGCATTCAGCCCAAATGCAATTCCCTCCAGCAGAGTTTCAGTAGTTCAAGATATATAGGGAAAGGAGGTTAGCTAGTATCCCTGTGGAAAAACTACGCTTGGAACCCGTAAGGGAACCAACTCCAAGTATTAGTCTTAGTGGAAGTTCAGGCACAAATAGATCTAAATCTAAGTCCAGGAAAGAAACACTTGAACATTCCAAGAGATCAGAAAGTGAGCATGGTAAAAGCGAGGGGTCAGTAAAGGATACTGCCCAATCAAAAGAGCTCCCACAGCAACAGGCTTTTACCTCCCCAAAAATAGATCCTCCCCCTCTCATCGTTTATCCACCATCAAATAGAACCGAGCTAGATAAAGAATGGGAGACCTTCAATGATTTAATCAATCTAGCGGGACCAAGTACAAAGACACCTGCAAGTGATGTACAAGAAAGAAAAGATATAGTTATAGGAACAATTAGCAATGTCCCAGACATGGAACATATTCCCATCACCCCATCCTCTGAACTTATACTCAAGATAGAAGAGATTCCTCCTCTTGATGTATTTTACAGTCCACAACACAAGGCAGTGGTGAGAAGACAAAGGAAGAAAAGGAAATTGGAAAACGTGCTTTCTCATGATGCAGAGCAATTAGACATCCTATGGCAAGATCCTACTACCTATCCCACTGAGAATCTCACCAAATTATCTTAGATCGCAGGAGCATATGCCTCTGCAACCATTAATAAAGCATCTGAGGTACAACAGCTGCTAAAAGAAAAGGAAGACCAGATACAAGTTTTGCAACAACAATTGCAGCAAGCCAACGCCAACAATGAAGCACAGAAACACCTTGAAAGACTACAGCAGGACTTCCAACGAATGCATATATGCTACCAGAACAGTTTGGCCGAGAAAGAAAAACAAATGCAGGATATGCAGGAGATGCTCAAGGATGATCCTAAACTTACAGAATTCATCACAGAATCCATTTCCTTGAATGATCAACTACTACAGCAACAGGAAGCATTGTGCCAAAGAATATCACAGTGGAACTCTTATTGTGAAATAAGCGATAAAATCACTAATCAAGTCGTATATTTACGAAATGATTATGATTTAATTGATAAACGAGTTACTGAATATTTGGCTTGGCAAGAAATAGAGGAGGGAAAAAGAGCAGGCACACCAATAATCAATGACAATCACAAAGAAATGATCTTTAACAAATGGGATGCACAACTCAGGAAAGCAAAACAAGTAGCAGAAGAAGCGGCCACGGCAGCAAACAACGTTATTGATTGTATAAATGAAAATTTGCATAGAGCAAACCTGATCTCAGAAACCACTCCAGGGTATCTACCTAAAGCACAGCAACTACAGGCAGGCTGGACAGAGAAGACTCGAGAAAAGGCAGAATCAATCCAAAGGTTAACCAAGTTGAATTGGGATTCTTACTGGGCATACTTGGTAAAGCCACACAGCCAGTGGATGACTCTCAAGTGTATCATCAATTCTGCCGAGAAGATGGCGCCAGCTCTTGCCGATTCTATTTTCACAGCATAGCTAAAATTGGAAGTCGACCAGCCAACTCTTCTCAAACATATGTTGAACGCGTGCGACTTCAAGGAGCAGATACAGAAAAAGTTAGTAATTTTAGTTTTAGATTCAGTTTTAGTTTTAAAATTAAGTTTTATTTTTGCCCAAAATCAGGATGGTCATTTAAACCGCATCCTACATTTTTGTGATAAGTTATTTTTAGATTTAGTTAGTAGTATTTAAACCCTTCTCATGCATTTAGAGAAGGGTCCTAAAATTTGTCAAAAACTTATCCCCAGAACATGCACTTTTGTACCCTCTGAGGAGGTTTTGATGAATGAATGGAACAAGATTTATTGACATATGTATTTAATATATTCTACTGATGTTGCACTTATGTACTCTTAGTGGATATTGTATTATGAAGAGATAAATCATTATCGCTTGAAGCTCATGAGTAGGACTACTTATAAATGGTACTTCTATCTCTTAACTATTTATGCTTTTGTGTTAAAAGTGATATTCAAGTTCAGTTGTTTATATATTGATGCGTGAATGCTTGAGTTATCATTTGGCACTTTTGTATGATGATAGCTATTTATTTATGCTTAATGTATGAATAGCTTATTATGCGATATGCCTTTCACAACTGTTTCGTCTAACTTTCTATACGAAGTGGTTTATCTATATTGAATTCTTTTCTCATGACAATTGAATGATCTTTATTACCAATTGTTATCTGAAATCATTTTAGATCGCATAACAGAAGGATTACACCCCGGGTTAGTGTAGACTTAGATATTTCTGCTTATTAGAATACAATTTACATGTTATTAGATTAGAATTAGAATTAGAGCATCTCGCTTAGGAACTTTTAGAAGGGAAATATCAATTCTTCACACACACACACACACACATAAATTGGGAAACTGGTCCCATATCCCTAGTCGGACCCACTATACCAAACAGAAAAGGAGCTGCTAACCAAGGTCCGGACGGATGGGTATCCCCCTTGTTGTAGACCCGATTTTCGGGGCTTCAACATATTTGGTGCTAGAAGGAGGGCCCGAACTGTGAATGGCAAGTAAATCCAAATCTAAATACCATTCTGAGAGTAAATCGCCCTCACCATCTCCCGCGGCTTCTCCATCGCATTTAGAATCTTTAAATCCAGAGCCAGAAGTCGTAGGAGCAACAGCCGCTGCTACAAACCCTGACATTTCAGAACAATCTACTATTGAACCTCCTGAAGTTGAATCTTTGATTCACAAACTTCAACGATTTTCTATATCTCCTCAAAAATCTAATAAATCTCAAGGCAGCGTGACTTCGCAATATAACCCTGCTCATCCTCTTACCAGATTAAAGAGCAAAAAATATGGCGTTCAGCCAACCGAGTTACCTCTACCTACAAGGAATAGAGCAAGGAAGTCTCCTAAAGGGTCCGATAGTGAGACTCTTTCATCATCATCATCCATCTCAACCTCTTCACCGCGAAGTCAACCATCCACTCCTCCACTTTAGATCATTGTCCATCAGTCCACTGGTACTCCCACATCTCCTTCTCAGTCATCTAGAGTCGCAATATCCTCATCTTCTCAACCGCAGGGATAATCTTATGCACTTTCCTCTGCTAATAGATCATTGATGGCCCAATCTCCATGGAATAACCCAGGGGAAATCTTAATGCCTGCACCCTTGAGTCAGCTACCGGCCCGTCCTGAAAAATGGTTGCTTAAGTTTAATCCTGAGGCAGGCATGCTAGCGGAAGAACATATAAATAACTTTATGCTATCCATAAATCTTAATGGAGTTACCAACGAAGACACTGTTGTTCGAATTTTCCCTTATACTCTGCAAGGAACAGCTGGATCATGGTATTTTTCATTACCTTCTGGATCTATTACTAGTTGGGAAATTTTCCAAGAACAATTCCTGAATAAGTTCGGTGATGACAGGTCTACAACGACACTCATCAACGACCTGTCTAACCTTAGGGCCGAGTCAAAAGAACCTATCAAAGATTTCAATTTATGTTTCAATAAAATCTTAAACAAATTTCCTACTGCGAAGTGAATGGTACATCACTGCTTTACCATCAAACATAGCAATCTTTGTTGATAGGGCTAACAAAACAAGTTTAGCCAAAAATATGAAAGAAGCGATAGTAGTAGAGAAACATATTATGGCCTTAGAAAAGAAAAAAGCGATAGAAGAACGAAAATCCAAGAAGGTTACTTTCAAGGAAGATCCGAAAAAAAACAATCGAAAGATCCATTCGATTTAGAAGGATTGCAAAAAGTTTTGAAGACCATGTCTAACGAGATGGTCGACATTAAGAAACAAGTGGCAGAAACTTCTTCTAAAAAGACATACAGACATTTTAAAAGGAACCCTTCAACCAATTCCAAACCCCCTAACGCTATTACAAGTGCTGAATCCGAAGAAGAAGAAGAGGAAATCTCTACTAAAGAACATACTGATGAAGAAGAAGTTGTAGAGTTACAAGGTATGTGGGATTTCATCCTCCTAGATGAAGAGGATCAAGAGGCATCCCCGGTCAGTACTTGCAGTAGAAATCAACTGGATCCTCCTCAACCTACACCTAAGCCAAAGAGCGCAAGCTCGATGATGAAGGATAAAGTCGTAGTCAAGAAAACGACACCTAAAGCGACTCAAACCAGCCCAGTCCAAACAGACTCATCAACTCCATCTAAAACGCTAATCGTTTCGGATGAAATGGAGTATAATATCATCGAAGACATGAAAAAGACTAGGGCCAATATCACTTTTTATGAATTGAGCAAGTTAAAACACTAGAAAAAGGTACTTTTGAAAGAATTACATGTTGTACCAGTTGCACCTTTACCTGCCGATGTAATCTCTCAAGCTTCCCATGACATGGGAAGACCTCCAACTAATGCAATCAATAAATTTTATCCAAACGATATCGCCTTAATTGGAGGAAGATCGAGATCTCATACTCCCCCATTTCTTCTTACTTATGAAATTTTCAATAAAAAATTGCATAATTGCTTGGTAGATTCTGGAGCTTCATCAAATATCTTACCAAAGTCAATAAGTGCAAAATTGAATGTTCAACCACAAAAATCCACTGTGCACATAGTCCAATTAGATCGATCACAAGTCGAAGTGATCGGTGAATTAAATCAGGTTACCATAAGGCTGTCATCCAACCCAAAGGTATGTCAAGTTATCGACATTTTAGTTGCTAATATTCTAGAATTTTATGGCTTAATTATCAGCAGGGATTGGTCAGAAAAACTTCATGGATACTATGCAACTGACTGGTCGCACATGTGGCTCCCTTACAATGGTAAACCAAATCAAATAAAAGTTGAGCGGGAAAGACATCAGAAATACATAGTAACAGAACTGGAGGGAGAAAATGAACCAATAGCATACAACAATAACATCATTAGAAACTAATCAGTAGATTCTTTCCTAGGAACTTTTAATGCTCATACCTCACCTTACTTAGAATATTCTGTTTTATCTCAATTCGAAAATTTCTCTCAAACAGATAGTTCTAAATGTATTAATTTTATAGATAGTCCTATAAATAAATCTATATTTTGGAAATTATTTTTTGACAGTTCTAAGTCTAACGAAGGAGCAGGAGAAGGATGCATGTTAATAAGTCCAGAGGGGGATAAAACTATGCTAACTTGCAGACTCGAATTTGATTGCACCAACAATACCGCAGAATACGAGGCTTTAGTCCAAGGGTTATAGAAAGTAATCAGATTAGATGTCAAATACCTTCAAGTTTTCGGAGACTCTGAAATTGTAATCAAACAGGTACATAATACTATACATTGTTTATCAGGTCATTTAAAACATTACCAATCTTTAGTTCAAGATTTGACTGAACACTTTATAGCATTTAATATTTCATCAATTCCCAGACTCAAGAATGCTAGTGCAGACCTCTTAGCCAACGTAGCTTCCAAGCTCATTCCTTCAGAAGATTTTAGCCCTGATCGATTTTCAATTGAATTAATTTTTAGACCATCTATTCCTGATAACATTACCAATTGGAGGATTTTCAACGACGATCCTGATATCGTGAGTTTCCTCACATCTGAAGGATCCTACACCAATCAAATAATTGACGAAGACCAACATGACCAACAATTGCAACAAGATAGCACTAATAATGCTATACCAAAGTCTGTAGTCAAGTTAGAAGATCTTTATGATTTGAAAGATCGGTTTAAAAGATCTACCAATTCAAAACTCCAAAGTTCAACTTTGAACTATGAATTAGTAAATCTAGAAACTGATACCAAACCATAGAATATCAATCTAGGCCTTGGTCTAGCTCCTGAAGAAAAATTAGCGTATGTTCGTCTCTTGAGACAATACAAAAGTGTCTTTGCTTGGAGTTACGATGAACTCAAAACGTACGACACCTCCATCATCCAACATACTATTCCAATGATAGACGATGAAAAACCTGTCCAACAAAAGTTGAGAAAGATCCATCCCAATCTAGAAAACTAGATCAAATCTGAACTCAATAAGTTATTGAAAGCCAAAACAATTTTTCCCGTTCGACATTCCAAATGGGTTTCCAATATGGTCCCTGTTAGAAAGAGAAATGGAGACATTAGAATCTACATTGACTTTCGAAACCTTAACAAAGCCTGCCAAAAGGATAATTTCCTTTGCCTCCCATGGGACAAATACTGCAAGCAGTCGCGGGCTCAGAATTGATGTCCTTGGATGGATTCTCAAGATACAAGCAAGTGTTGGTACATCCCGATGATCAATTAAAAACCACATTCAGAACTAAATGGGGCACATACGCATATCAAAAGATGCCATTTGGTCTTATTAATGCTGGTGCCACATTTCAGAGAGCCATGGACATTGCATTCAAAAGGTTAGTTAATAAATCAGGTAATCTATTTGGATGATATAACTGTATATTCCAAGAAACAAGACAATCATCTTAAAGATTTAAAGCAAATCTTCCAACGTTGTCAAAGGTATGGAATTTCACTTAACTCGAAAAAATCCTTTTTCGCATTAAGTGAAGGAAAACTTCTCGGATTCATAGTGTCAAAATCTGGAATTCACATTGATCCTGACAGAATCAAGGAGATTTCCACAGTTCCTCTACCTCACAAAAAGAAAGCCATGCAATCTTTTCTCGGCCAGATTAACTTTGTAAAAAGATTTGTTCCTGATTTTTCAAGGATTGTGTCTCCTTTACAAGCAATGATTAAAAAGAACTCAAACTTTAAATGGGGCCAAGATGAACATGAAGCGTTCAATCTGATCAAACAAGCAATTGTTAATGCTCCATCTTTAGAAACTCCAAATTTTTCCGATCCTTTTATTTTATATACATATGCCTCTGATAGATCATATGATACGATACTCACTCAAGCAAATCAAGAAAAGGCAGAAGCCCCAATTGCTTTTTTTAGTTCCAATTTACAAGGGGCTGAGTTGAATTATTCAGATGTGGAGAAACAAGCTTATGCTGTTTTCAAAGCAATTAAGTATTTCAGACCTTTTTTACTCAAAACACATACAAAAATCATAGTACCATTTCCAGTGGTAAGAAATCTTCTAGTACGGAAGGATGTGGGTGAGAAAAGAGCCAATTGGGTTACTTCCTTACAAGAATATGACGTAGAGATCAAACCAGCAAGTATTGTAAAAGGTCAAGGCTTTTGCAAAATGCTAGCCGGAGCATCGTTTATATCCGAAATTCCATCTGCAGAGATACAAATGTACGAGGTAAGCCTAAACGATGTTGAGTCATTATACGCTGATATCATTTATTATCTAAAGAATGGATATGCTCCTTCAAACCTTGATCATACCAAGAAAAGAGCTCTAAGGTTGAAAGCCAAACAATATCATCTCGTAAATGATGTTCTTTTTAGAATAAATTATGATTATGTTATCCTTAGTTGTCTTGAGAAATCTGAAGCTGAAAAAGTCTTACAGGAACTCCACAATGGGCCAGCAGGCGGACACTATGCTGGAGACGCTACTGCTCATAAAATCTTACGTGCAGGTTATTACTGGCCCACATTATTCAAAGACTCACATAACTACGTGAGGAAATGTCAAGTCTGTCAAACTGCTGCTAGGAGACAAAAGAAACCATCCTTACCACTACAACTAGTTAACATTGAGCAGTCTTTCGATCAATGGGGATTGGACATAATAGGTGAGATCGTTCCTCACTCTTCTAAACAGCATACATATATTCTTATAGCAACAGATTACTTCACTAAATGGGTAGAAGCAGTTCCAATCAAGACGGCTAATGCTGAAAATATCATCGAATTCATAGATCAGTTCATCATCACCAGGTTTGGGTTGCCTTCTACTTTAATGTTTGATAATGCATCATTATTTTCTGGTAATGCAATGACTGAATTTGCACTCAAAAGGGGTTTCAAGCTTAAATACTATGCCAATTATTACCCACAGTGGAATGGATTAGTTGAATCTACAAATAAGAACTTAATCAAAATAATTAAGCGAACCATTGACCAAAATCATAAAAATTGGCACAAGTCTTTAATATATGCTTTATGGGCAGACCGGATAACTCAGAAAGCCTCCATCGGCACTTCCCCCTTCAATTTAGTTTATGGGAAAGAAGTGGTTCTTCCAACTCATTTGGCAATTCCCTCTTTAGCCTTGGTTCAATATATCGATGAAGCACCAACCTCCTCCTTACAACTAAGGCAGCTGGAAATAATTAAGTTAGAAGAACAATGAGAACAGGCCCAAATAACTCACGCTCATCACCAAGCATTAGTGAAGGCTTCTTTTGATTCAAACATGATATCTAGAAAATATTTGCAGATGGGAGATCTAGTTTTAAAATGAGACAAGGCTCATGAAGAAAAAGGGAAACATAAAAAATTTCAAAGAATGTGGCTAGGCCCTTTTCAAATCGTAGAAGTCATAGGTCCGTCTACTTTTATGCTAGAGGATTTAACAGGAAAAAGAGATTCTTTACCTGTTAACGGACAGATCCTCAAAAAATATTTTCCATAGGAGATCATTCTTCTATTTTGTAGAGTAGTTGTTTTAGTTTCCTAATAAAACCAATTGTAAATGGTTACATTTGAGATTTATGAAAAAGACACAAATTCTCTTTTAGATTTTGTTTTTTCACTTGTATAAATAGAATTATTTTAGAAAAATGATCGTTATTATTGAAAGATACAGTCAAAGACTCTAAGCCTAGAAATGATACTAGTTTCAACTGTATAAATTTTGATGAAAAGCCACCTTTAGTGGGAAATTGTTTTGTATCAGTCCAATGAAAGGTATAAGTAACAGAAAATGAAGATTCTCTGTAGAAAGGCTCTTTCCAAAAACTCTACTATTGTCGTCCAGAGCTATCTTAAGGAAAAAATGACTTCCTCCCCACCTAGGAAACTACAATGTTCAGAGAATGATCCAAAGATACACTTTAACTTAAAGAGTAAGAGGTCTCATCACGAGCCGGCTTATCATGATCATAGATATTATAGCTTGCTGACTTTGCCAATACTGCATACCACAACAGGGCAATGACTCAATATTGTTGCAATCAAAAGACAATGGGTCTCATCATGAGCCAGCTTGTTCAGTAAATCTATAAATCAGTGAATGACTGTGTCATAAATTGGCTACCAAACCAAGACATTGTTCGTTAAGGGTAAAAAGAAAATAAAATGAAAGCAATAAGTGTGCATATGGATTTTTCTTTGAAAATTGTAAATTTCTCTATGTAGGATACAAGATCATTGCTGGATAATAGGTAACCCTGTCGAGGCTATAAACGCCTGCTGGAAATAGAGGCTCTACCTACGACAAATGAGCATATTCAAAACTGATTTATAGAGAAGGCTTTTTTTTTATCTTTATAAACCAAGTAATGATTGATGTAGATACAAGGACTAAATTAAGGGAGTAAATAATCAAAGTTGAAAAATAGAAGAAACAAAATATCATTGATAGGTAAAAGCATGATGTACATTGTCTTTCTATAGCAAAGTTTAATTTTCTGGAAAATTTTCTGTTTTGGAAGTTTGGAAAATTCAAAAGAAAAGCAGAGATAACTGGTTCTTCCAAGTGAATCGCCAATTGCTGTGGCCAGCAACAACCCCCCTTCTTATTTGGTGTTATTACTAATACTAAATAAGTGGGGACCCGTAGTCAAAAATTTTAAAAATCAATTAGTGCTTGTATTTCCTTTTTAATAAAACTTACCATCATAAACTTAAGAAAATACCCTTGAAAAATCTAAAAAAGCTTAAGTTTTATGATAAAGTAGAATTATTCCTTAGGAAATATTGCATCGCAAAAGAATAATAGGATACCTCCTTGCAAGCCGAATTCTAAGACCGCAAGATCGCGATAAGGGACTACAAACATATATCGCATCGCATGCATCAAAGACCGCTTACGTTGAAAAACTTTAAACTGCCGATATGCGATGGCGCATATCGCAAATCGCATTTCGCAGAAAATAGATTAACGAAAATTGTCATATGTCATGTTCCTGCGATATTGCGATATTTCGATTTTGCGATAGAGCGGTAAAGCGATATTGCGATTTTGGGATAGAGCGGTAAAGTGATAAAGCGATAATGCGATATAACGAGCTATCAACCTTGCAATGTTGCGATTCTGCGATGTTGTGATCTGCGATATTGCGAAGTAAATCGCAAAATCGCTTCATCACAGATCTTTCGGGCTCATTGTTTAAAAAGAAGTATTTTCCATAAACCGACACCTGGTTATGCGCTATAATGTTAATTAATGAGGTAGTTGCCAGTTATTAATGGAATATGGTTTCGTGCTTATCGAAAAATCATTTCACGTAAGGTGGTATATTTTATACGTATGCAGCATTTAAGACTTTCCCGTCACCTTTTCCATATCATTATTATCACTTCACTTGTAAATTGCAGTAACAAAGAACAGAGAACGATACAAAGCAGTACGCAAGATACCATGGGAAAGAAAGGCAAAGACCCGAGCTCTAAAGAGAAGGAAATGGCGCCCTTGTATATAGACACCGCCTCTAACAGAGACGTTGGTATTGCTACTTGGGAAGGCATGTATAATCTACTTGAGGAAGAGAATCTGAGAGTAATGGAGGTTGAGGCTACTGCAGGCTCACATAGTTCTTCTGAGGCATCCATTACAGAGCTAGCTTGTTCGTTCTTACACAGGATAGCGGCGAGGCCTAGAATTATTCCCTACATAGACATGGTTAAATGGATACTGGACAGCACGGATATCAGAGATAGACAATTTAAGACTCAGGGTCAAGGACTCATTGGCTCATTCACTTCACAAGATTTGAGGCTCATGTATCATTTGCCAGAGCCATAGGCGACTTATAACAAGCAGTTCATGGAGAAATTTTCCAAAGAGAATCAAGACCTGGCAGAAACAATCAAAGATTGGTCAAGGAGAGACGAACCGCTAAAAAATGAAAAACATGGTATGTATAGCACTGGTTCTCTCACCTCCCCGTATTGCTTTGCTGCTGCTATGCTCTGTAGACTTTTTGGGAAGCCAGACATTAACAAATTTTCTTCTGAATGGCTACCATTATTGGATGCCACCACCGATGCTACTATAGTGGACTGGGCTAAAATATTGTCTGATAATTTAGTCACAGCCATTGTAAATTACTGGTCTAAAAGAACTGTTTCTCAGAGAATCTATCCCCCTTTTTACTTGTCTGCATATGTCATGGATGCGATCTGTTATATTTCCAAGTTTCCTGTGATGGGTTGGAAATGGACAACTCAAGACCCCTTACCCATTCATGTTTATCACAAAGAATTGTGGGATTCTAAGTTCACTCCATTCTTCTACAAGATCTGTCATGGAATCATGTTGCCCCTATACAAAATGTTGTATGATAAAGATGTTCCAAGGTTTTCTCCTGAAGCAGAGGTAGATATACTCCCTATTGCGAGATGGTTCGGAGAAGAACTGTTTACATATGTTAGGGTATTTGGAAGTCTCGCTCCCCCTCATGTCCTACCTTTGTATGTTCCTAACAAACTCTTGGCACAAGAAATTTCTTATCAAACCTGCGGAGAAGGAGGTTTGACTAAAGATTTGAAGGGCAAAAAGAAGGCTATTTGGCCACAATTTCCTCTAGCCTTTGGGGCCTTTTCACTATTTGATGTAGTCCATGCATTCAAGGAAGTAAACAACATAACGTGTCTACAATTATTCAAGTTTCCAGCAAGACCGTTCGACCCTCATGATATTGCTAAGAATTTCACTACTGCGGTCAAAATAAAGGTGTTTTCTAAAGAAGAAGATCTTTTTGATGACATGTTCCAACAGAAAAGTACGCTTGAAGAAGTTCTGCATTCAGCCCAAATGCGATTCCCTCCAGCAGAGTTTCAGCAGTTCAAGATATATAGGGAAAGGAGGTTAGCTAGTATCCCTGTGGAAAAACTACGCTTGGAACCCGTAAGGGAACCAACTCCAAGTATTAGTCTTAGTGGAAGTTCAGGCACAAATAGATCTAAATCTAAGTCCGGGAAAGAAACACCTGAACATTCCAAGAGATCAGAAAGTGAGCATGGTAAAAGCGAGGGGTCAGTAAAGGATACTGCCCAATCAAAAGAGCTCCCACAGCAACAGGCTTTTACCTCCCCACAAATAGATCCTCCCCCTCTCATCGTTCAGCCACCATCAAACAGAACCAAGCTAGATAAAGAATGGGAGACCTTCAATGATTTGATCAATCTAGAGGGACCAAGTACAAAGACACCTGCAAGTGATGTACAGGCAACAAAAGATATAGTCACAGGAACAATTAGCAATGTCCCAGAGATGGAACATATTCCCATCACTCCATCCTCTGAACTTATACTCAAGATAGAAGAGATTCCTCCTCTTGATGTATTTTATAGTCCACAACACAAGGCAGTGGTGAGAAGACAAAGGAAGAAAAGGAAATTGGAAAACGTGCTCTCTCATGATGTAGAGCAATTAGACGTCCTATGGCAAGATCCTACTACCGATCCCACTGAGAATCTCACCAAATTATCTCTGATCGTAGGAGAATATGCCTCTGCAACCTTTGATAAAGCATCTGAGGTACAGCAGCTGCTAAAAGAAAAGGAAGACCATATACAAGTTTTGCAACAAGCCAACGCCAACAACGATGCACAGAAACACCTTGAAAGACTACAGAAGGACTTCCAACGAATGCAGATAGGCTACTAGAACAGTTTGACCGGGAAAGAAAAACAGTTGCAGGATATGCAGGAGATGCACAAGGATGATCCTAAACTTACAGAATTCATCACAGAATCCATTTCCTTGAATGATCAACTACTGCAGCAACAGGAAGCATTGTGCCGAAGAATATCACAGTGGAACTCTTATTGTGAAATAAGCGATAAAATCACTAATCAAGTCGTATATTTACGAAATGATTATGCTTTAATTGATAAAACAGTTACTGAATATTTGGCTTGGCAAGAAACAGAGGAGGGAAAAAGAGCAGGCGCACCAATAATCAACGACAATCACAAAGAAATGCTCTTTAACAAATGGGATGCACAACTCAGGAAAGCAAAACAAGTAGCAGAAGAAGCGGCCACAGCAGCAAACAACTTTATTGATTGTATAAATGAAAAATTGGATAGAGCAAACCTGATCTCAGAAACCACTCCAGGGTATCTACCTAAAGCACAGCAACTGCAGGCAGGCTGGAGACAAAAGGCTCAAGAAAAGGCAGAATCAATCCAAAGGTTAACCAAGTTGAATTGGGATTCTTACTAGGCATACTTGGTAAAGCCACACAGCTAGTGGATGACTCTCAAGTGTATCATCAATTCTGCCGAGAAGATGGCGCCAGCTCTTACTGATTATGTTTTCGCAGCACAGCTAAAATCGGAAGTCGGCCAGCCAACTCTTCTCAAACAGATGTTGAACGTGTGCGACTTCAAGGAGCAGATACAGAAATAGTTAGTAATTTTAGTTTTAGATTCAGTTTTAGTTTTAAATTTTGTTTTATTTTTGCCCAAAATGAGGACGGTCATTTAAACCGCATCCTACATTTTTGTAATAAGTTATTTTTAGATTTAGTTAGTAGTATTTAAACCCTTCTCATGCATTTAGAGAAGGGTCCTGAAATTTGTCGAAAAATTATCACTAGAACATGCACTTTTGTACCCTCTGAGGAGGTTTTGATGAATGAATGGAATAGGATTTATTGACATTTGTATTTAATATATGTTACTGATGTTGCACTTCTGTACTCTTAGTGGATATTGGATTACGAAGAGATAAATATCAATTCTTCACACACACACACATAAATTGGGAAACTGGTCCCATATCCCCAGTCGGACCCACTAGACCAAACGGAAAAGGAGCTACTAACCAAGGTCAGGACCAGGTGGGTATCCCCCTTGTTGTAGACCCGATTTTCGGGGCCTCAACACTATGATATAAATATTATTGTCATAATTTGGATGATAAAAGTCTATTGCATCACACTTTGAGGCTTGAATCAGAACTTTGTATTTCAGTTATATCTTGGGATATCAATCATAACTTGCATTGAATCGTAACTTTGCAGTAGAAGATAATTTATATAGGAGTCATCCAAAGTAACTCATTCATCAAGCTTGAATTCTTGAATATCTATCATTAAGATATTTGTTAGGCAAAGGATAATTCATATTTTCTCTCAGATAAGCTTTTCTTCATTTCAAAGGGAACATGGATTACTTGTTATGCCCAGAACTTAAGAACGGAGACTTTTATATCAGCCCACAGTCAGATTTGTATCAGACTTCAGATCCTTCTTATAGTAGGATTTCTTTCTTTTCATAATGCCAACAACCTATAATCTTATAGCCTCCTTCTAGCAAGCTTGGCTCTGATACCATGCTGGAAAATCAATGTGATTGTAGATTAAAACTCATTTTCCTCACTTGATAATTACGTGTGATATTTGTTGGCTTTTTATTATTTAGTTCTACTTGTTCATCAAGCAATTATGAAAACATGAAGATCACAATAACACAAAGAACACAAGATATAGACTCCACACCAAGGCAAAACCCCACAATTGGGGAAAACTTGAACAATCATCTTCTTATATAATTGGATCTAAATGAGACCTCCAAGACCCAAAGACCAACTCCAAGCACCATGTTATCCCTCAAAAAGTCTTCCTCAATCAAGTCAAATTTCACCAAGTCAGAGACGATAAAACTTCTCAAAATCTAATCCAAGTTAAAGCTTCAGTCCTCCATCTTAGGTCTTCAATCCATACTTGCAATTCCCAGCTTCCTATAATTATCCAAAAACCCTAGGTTCGCACATGTGAGAGAATCCAAACATGAAATCAGATTTTTCCTTTTTCTTTATCTTTCTCTTGTTCTCTTAATATTCATTCTTCTTACTTCCTTCTTCTTACTTCAGACCGAACTTGTGAAATGTGTCCAAATGAGTCAAAGTTTCTTCC
This sequence comes from Pinus tabuliformis, assembly GCA_031772625.1. Lineage (NCBI taxonomy): Eukaryota > Viridiplantae > Streptophyta > Pinopsida > Pinales > Pinaceae > Pinus > Pinus tabuliformis. The sequence goes on along the minus strand of CM062808.1, from coordinate 311,649,340 downwards.
TTTATATACCCTTCTCAAGAGGTCAAATAGGCCTCTCGTAGGCCAACTTTTCACTAGCATGGCCAAATTGGTCTTGGGGGTCATTTTATATTTCTAGACTCAAAATTAGTTTTTCTTTCTTATTACAAATTTCATAAATGGGTCTTATACATATTACAAAGATTCATTTTGACTCACTGAACCCTAGGAGCATGAAGAACATGGTTGACCTAGATTTGAGCATGAAACTGATGCTTAAATAAAAATTATTTTTCTTCTTTTACATGAAATACAAATTGATACAAGTACAAAGATAAATATGAAGACCAAACCTAGTTTTATTTCCAATAGTTTGAAAGGCTTCATCATGCCATTGCATGTGTTAACATAAACCTTCATGGGGTTGTGTTGCGATGTCCCATTGGCATGTGGCCTGCTGGGACATTAGTTCCCTGCTCCCCACCATTTCTCAAATCGAACACCCCATTTGCACCCCATTCAAGTTATTTGAATATCCATGTTAATTAATAAAGTACTTAGAAGTAAAAATAAAAACCCATTACTTAAGTAATAAGAGGGAGATGTATAATTTATTTCATTCTTAATATAAGATTTATATGTGGGATCTAAAAAATATTATTAATGATTGAATAATGTAAAATCTTATTGACTTGCATTCAAAAGTATATTAATAACAAAAAAAATTAACATAATTAATGTGATCCTTAACTAAAATATTTCAAAGGCCATGTTAGGTAAGATATTTCAATGTTAACTATATGTGTATGTGTGTGTCACAAGCCTAGTCTAACTAATAGATGAAATGACCCACCCTTTTTAGAGTACTTTCTCTGGTCATTTTTTCCAAAAACCCAATAGAGATTTTTAAGAATCATATGTTTAAACTGTTTAATTTGCAAAGTTTGAGTACTGCAAGGGCTTTTCAGGGTGTTAAATCCATTCATAAGGTCAAAATTGCATTTGAAGCAAGAAGAAATCATTGTCTTGCTCAAAATTGTATTGCATGATTCTATCTAAGAAATTCATTTAGTCTAAACAATGAAGAAAAAAATATGGTTAAAACATTTCAAGTACTCTCAGTATTTTAAAATCCAACAAAGGTTTGTTGGAATTGCAAGTTTGAGATATGTAATCTACACAATATAAGTGCACAAGGACATTTTTAATGCATTGAATCCATTTATGCATTCAAAAATGCAATATAAAAAATAGAAAACACACACACAAACACATGTCCATCTATTTATAAAGGTTGAGAGGGATCAAATTTTTTGAAGTGCAATTTTTTTTCTAATTTTGCTTTTTAAAAGTGGTTTTCACCTAAATAGATTTGATCCATATCAATGCTTGCTAGATCTTTGCTTAACGTGGATCTATACTATAATATATTACTTTTTAAATATGATTATGAAATATATATGTGTGTGTGTGTGTGTATGTGTGTGATATTTTTTAATAATAATAATAATAATTTAATGAAAATATTGAAATTAAATAATTATATTGAAAAACTTAAAATTATAAACCATAAACAACCATGTTACGAAGAAAAATCTAAATGCAATTATTTAGTTTTAGTTTTAAATTGACTTTGTTTAATCTGTTTTTGTGTAAAGAAAACCATCTCATATAATTAACACATATAAATTAAATAGCCGATGGGTATGGATAGACATCAATCATTATTAGACATCATATTAGTTATCTCATGATACATCTCACTTTACTAAAATTAAATTTAAAAGAAAAAATAAACAAATAAACAAAAAATTAAATGTTATTATTATTAGTAATAAAAAAATTAATATATTAAGTAGATATATATACATTTAAAATACATGTAACCAAAAACCATAATAAAAAAATAATAAGAAATAACAATTCAACGTTTTAAATAATAACCAAATTGAAACCGAATCTAATATTTACGAACATAATACTCTTTTTTAATAAATTGAAAAACAATTGGAAATGGCTCTACGGTTACATTTCACGTGCTTTTGCATATTGCAGGGAAGAGGGCACGATTAGGGCTTTTTCACAGGGATTACAGTGAAGTCATAATTGTACAGAAAATTACGAAGCCACATTATTGTTGTTACAGTCTAGTCTCCCGAGAAGGGTGTGCCGGAAGTGGGTAGCATTGTCTGCAGGGGTGGTGTCGGCGTCGTAGTTGTCGGAGTTCGGGGAGGATATTTGCAACATGGAGGTTGATGATGTCGATTATTCAGAATACCCATATGAGGGATATTTGATCTGGTTGGATCCTCCACCTCATCACTCCAAGTTGGTATCCCTTGTCACAACTAACACACTAGAGACATAAGATTTTCTTTCTCTCCCTGACACTGCAAGCTTGTCACCATTTTTCCCTAACCTGGGATTAGAGGTGGTGAAAATAAAAAATCATGAGACGTTAGGGTTTTCAAGTGGACTGTTGGAAGGTAGAGGATGGCACCCTTCCCTAGGTCTGGATATTAGTGTGGCTTGGATATCGCTCAAGGATCTAAACTTTTTAGAAGGATGTTTTTCTTAGACATGTAGCAAAGGAATATCAGAAGGGGATGGTTTCACCACAATTATACCTTACATAATATTTGGCCCACTACATCCTTTTGGATATGGGAATTTAGGGTTCCATGTGCAAGAGTGTGGGGTTTTTATACCAGTCGGTGGATACCTTCCCAACCATTTAGTTTCTGGGTTCCAGGTGGGAGCTCAGTCGGTGAAAAAATATTTGCAGGGTCAAACCCTTCAACTTAGCTAACTTTCTATTAACAGTGGAAATGATGGGGTTCAGAACCAATAGACCGACAGAAATTTGGATAAAGGATTGATAAAGAGAAAGAATAAGAAGACCAAAAGCACCAAAGTAAAGGAAAGAGATAGAACACCGTTTTTGGGGGACGGTCTTAAATTCGATGAAATCATGGATATTGTTGAAAGAGTTTTGGTGAGTAGGGTTAGGGGTCGGAGATATACAGTTTTTTTTTAGAAAGTGGGTTCAGGAGAACTGGAGTAAGGTTCTAAAAACAATGTTAGAGATTCATATTTTGTCACAAGGCTGCTTCGCCCTCAAATTTGACAACCCAGAGCAGCTTTGTTGGGTAATTTCTATTCACTGATATATTGAACAAGCGCCCATACATTTTAAGAAATTTTCGCCTCTCTTTGACCCAGAGCGGGCACAATTGGGGGTTGGACCCATTTGGCTCAGAATTTCAGGTCTCCCTATGCATCTCTGGACTGAGGATATATTCTAGCATATAGACGATGATTTGGGTAAGTTTCTGGACTATGATAAATCATTTGTGGAGACTGGTAACATGTCATGTGCTCAAGTGCTAGTTTCTTTCGATACCAGGGAGGGTTTAGTGGCAAACACATTTTGCAGTATAAGGGTTATATGCATAATTAGAAATTGGATTATGATTGAGTACGCTTTAGCTCTCATCATTGTCTTGAAGTTGGGCATATCTATAGGGAGTGTCCTTTGGTTCAAAAAAATCATGACTATAGGACTTCGAGTGTCTCGATGGGCCAAAATAGCAAGGGGAAATAAGGTGGATGATGGGAAAGAGGATCAAAGGTGGATGGCATCGTCCCAAGGGAATTTGGATTCATAGGAAAAAGATGGAGGAATTGATCCTCAGGACAATCTGGTCGGTCATCCTCCATAAGTATTTGAAAAGGCTTCAGGGTCGTCTCTCCCGATGACAGGTTTTTCCTCTCCTCCTCCTCTTATTAATCGTCTGAATGACAATTTTTCACATTTTCAATTATCTGTAACCAATACGGAGTCTACGATAGGAAGGGTATCTCTGTCACATGTTGGGGATATTCACTTTGTGATTGAACTAGTCATTGTATTTTTTCCTTCTCCCCGTCTATCCACCTCTATACTTGATGATTCGTCATTTGGAACCTGTAGAGTGCCCTGATATAACTTGAGATCTAGGTTAAAATATTTGTCATAGGGAACTTCTTAGATGGATGAAAAGGGGGTTTAGGTCAATTATCTATTGGGCCCTACTTTTTTTTATCCTTTTGACACCCTATCCTATTATTACCATTATAACCTACCATATTTTACCCTTTTTGACACCTAGAAACCACTTCATATTGGCTAAACTACATTAGTTTATAAATGTAGGTAAGAATCACAATAAAGACTGTTTTTACATATCTTTGGTTAGTCTTAGTAGATGTTAAATGATTTTATACTTATTCACTCACTACTGACTGATTTATTGATAGGGTTCCTAAATATAAGGATGGAAACTTGAATACATTGACAAGTCACTAGTGACCCAGCATCCAGCTCAAATACACATCAAGAAGCCATTCAGTACTTAGTTCCATACTCTATTCAGTACTTTACTCCAGATTTCGTACCAATCAACCGATGGGCATCTCGAAGGTGGCTTCTTTTGCTCATGGTTGTGGTGTTAACTTCTTCAAATCTAAAGATAGTGTTACAGTTGGACTAGTGCAAATACGATATGGACGAGTGATCTTTGGAATTTGGCTTAGCTCAATTAAGCCTAGATCACACCTATATTTACTTTTCTGAGTTATTTCGTTGTAACCATCTTCAGGTCGTAAACTCTTTAAGAAGGCCCAACATTAGTGTGAGAGGTTACATAGAACAAAATTGTAGCAAGGAGATTGTGACTATAAAACAGCATATGACTATGTTTTTATTTTAAGTTTGGAATGCTTGGACTTATGTTTTATTGAAGGATTTAATATATAATTGATCTCGACTTTTATATTCGTGGATTCATGTGCTTATAATCTGTGAGTTATTGAGGTAAATTAGCTTGTCTCAGGTCGTGGCAAGGGCCCACCACAGAACTTAGCCAAGTTCTGTAATAATTACAATTAGATAGGAAGTGTGCTTGTTAGCTTTAGCGAAACTGTACTTAAAATCTCTGTTTCTTTTGGAAATTTCCAGAATTTATGTACTTAGGAATGTAATTAAATGACATTTGAAATATTTCATAGATTTGAATGTTATGTTCAAGAGATAACTGGTTAGATGCTTGTTTTGAATTGTGTGAGTTTGAAAATCATTTCGATAGGGATTATTTGAATTTGTAGGTTTCTCTGTTGATCTAAAATATTGATAAGTTTGAAAGAGAAAGCTTCAACTTATATCGGATTTCTGAGGAATGAGTTTTCACAGTCTTTAGAATGAATTCTCTGATTTGAATGAAATAACTCGATTATCTATGGATCTATAATTTTAATAAGAACTCCCTGTAGTTGATGTTCAGCATGCTTAAATTTTCATGAGGTTAGGCAATAGCAATGTGTCAATTTTTTTATTTCTCAAACAATTTTGAATATCGAATTAGGAAGAAGTATGCCATTTATTTCATTTATCAGTCAATTTCAAATAGATTTATCGAATTAGGAAGTTGTGTGAATGATTTTGAGTTTAATAGCATTGCTGAGTTTACTTTTCAATTTCTAGCTTGACCCTGGGGTTAGTTTTGTGTGAATATTTTTTAGTAGAATATAGTGTTTAAATTGAATTGTGAGTTTAGTTTATGATGATTGTTAAGTTTATTTATAGAAGAATCTGTAATTAGTTTTGTGGTTATCGAAGATAAAATAGCAATTTGAATTATGTGTGTGACAGTGAAGAGTATAATATGTTTCTTCACTTCCAAAAACTTTAGTGTAACGATTTTAAACTAGGAACAGAGTTTGGTCATTCGGTTTAAATTATTACTAAACAAGCATAGGATAATCATTTTAAATCTAAATTGTAATGCCTTGTAAGTCGAAGATTATGAACTCCAGATTGAAAATTTTAAATTTAGGGAATTAAAGTCGTACAGAAACCCTAAAATTTTTGGCGTCGTTAATGAGGAGTTACAAACAGTACAACTAACGTTTGTTTTAACAGATTTATTTGTGTGATAAGGATTTTGCAGGGAAATCAAAGGGCGAAGAGTGCACGGTAAGACGTGAGTGGAGCCATTCATCCACTATGGTGGGGTTGATCCAAGGTATGATTGTCTTTAGTAAATTTTTGCGGTACTTTCTCTTTCTTATGCACAAAAGTAGAGGTATACCTAGAGATAGTAAGGGGAGATTTATTCAAAGTACGAAATCACTTTCAGAATTATTTGGTCCTACAAAAATGCCCCAATTAACTGTGTTGACTGTTAAGCAAGTATCATAGAGGAGCGAAAAATATCTACAACAAAATTGGCCTCAGAAAATAAAACATCACATTTAGAGGGGGCGATACAGCTTCAAGGCATACTACATCAAGAACATACCATATTAAGAATTGTTGTAGGAACTGAAGTTGTGGTAGTATCACAAGTAGAATCAGCAGTAGGAGGACCTCAAAGAGAATTGAGTCCTGGGTACATCAAATCCAACCTAGACGAACCGTCTTTGAGTTGGAATACCATACCAGAGCTTACTTCTAAACCTGTTAGAAGGATGGCTAACAGAGGAGGTGAGGAGAACAAAACAATGACATGAATAATGGTGGGACCAACGCTAGCGATAATGATAGAATCATTACCTTACGTGGTGGAAATAATGACCGAAGAGATGGTCCAAGATGGCCACCTAATGAGAATGTGGAAGAGTCAGAGACTACATTCGTATTTCCAATACTGGATGTAACCAGAAACATTACTATGAAAAACATGCCTTTAGCATCTTTTCTGTTTTTCCATGGTATGTCTTCTGAAAACCCTGATTATTTTATGTTTGAGTTTGATATCTTTGCATAAGTTATAATTATCATGATGATGCACACAAGCTCGAACTATTTTGTGATACCTTAAAAGGTTCAACCCTGAGGTGGTTTATGAGTTTGGGAGAACATACTATATATTCATGGGATTATATGAAGTCTGTATTTTTTAATAAATATCAAGATTACTGTAAAATTAGAGATATTAATGATATTTTTAGAATACCTTGAAATATTTTGCTATAATTACCATAAATCTTGAATAGGTAATCTCGATGAAAGGACCTTAAGGACTATTTTTCTAAAATGGTTAAGGGAAGAGTGCATTGAAGCATTAAATCTCTTGAGTTTCAAAGATATTCATAAGAAACCTTTTGTTGAAATAGCTTAACTATGTAGAACTTATTCTAGAAGCCAAGCTAAGGTAGGAAAAAGGATTCAGGACAGCCCAAGGGATTATGTGTCTAGGAATTCTAAACCGGTGCAAGGTGGTGTCACTCGAACTGAACTAGGAAATATCTTTAAAAACTTTAAAATAGCTATCCTAGATATTAGTGATCAGCTGGATACTCTAAAAATTAAGAGGAAACGGGAGGAAGAGAGGGTTGCTTAAGACATTTTATGTCCTAAATCCAAAAGAAAACATGCTAAGAGGGAATCCCCCATAAATGTGGTAGAAGTTTGTAATAACCTTGGTCAAAATTCCATGTAAAAGTTAATAAAGGAAAAAATAATCTGAAGGTCATGGGACACGTATTCCAAGTTGAATGTTGGGTAAAACATCCTAGTGGGTGTTCATTTGGTTTATTATGGATAAGGAAATTGGCAAAGGAAATGGCTAAGGCTTTGGAAAGGAAAAATGGCAATTTTTGGCACATTTATTTATGAAAATAATGGAAATTGGGAGAAAAGGAAGGTGAAAGGTCACAGGTTGCATGTGAGGAGGAAATCAAAGGAAAATAATGGAAAATGAGAAATAGAGGCCGCAATGATAAAAGGGGTTATGAGAATCAGTTGGCAAGCTTTTTCTCAGGTTTGGTAAGTGTAAGCTTCTGTGAGTTCAATTTTGGAGTTCTCTCATTATTCTCTCTCTCTCTCTCTCTCACTCTTGGACCCTGAGAGTTTTCTTAGAGAATTTTAGAATTGGATCAAGAAAGGCAAAGAAGCAAAATAGGAAGCAAAGATGAAGTAAGGAAGAGCAAGATCAAACAACTACAACAGGATTCTTTGCAGGTATCAATTTGCATGTGTGGTTTCCTTGCTATATTTGGCATGCATGGTGTTTCATGTGTGTTGTTGGTTCTATTTTTGTCATTGGTAGGGGTTTTTCCAAGTGTGATAGTGTTTTTCAGCCTAACATTTCCATTCATGGATAACCATGGTGTGATGGTGTTCACATGTTTTGGTTGAGCTGGATTGTCAGATGGATTTGAAGTTGAGTGAGGTGGATCTATGAATAAAAGAACACATGGCCTATTAACCCCTGACCCGGATAGTGGGTTGTGGTAAAGCTAGATTTTGTGTTGCCTCGATGGGCCTAGGAATCCTCGACCAGTGAATGGCGGGATATACGATAAATCCTAGATGTGGGTGCTCTCCATCAGGCCTAGTAATCCTGGGATGGGATATATGGTAAATCATGGAGAGTGGAGTCTTGGTTAGGGCCTAGTGATCCAGTGTGGATTGCGATAAAGACTAGAGACTAGGAGACAAGAAAATTCCTCACAGTGTAGGTGGAGAAATATGTTGGCATCATGCTTGTTTTGGCGGAGATCATGGTAAAGCATGTTATTACATGTTTATTGTTTTAGCCTAGCCGGTGTGAATTGTGGTAAAGCCTTGTTTCTATTAGTGAGGGTGAGGTGGTTTAGCCTCGAGATGCCCTGGTTGGTTATTTTGGTTTGAGTCCCACATTCATGCTTGGAATATGGCACGGGGGTGATTGGCTGAAGAGAGATTTGGCTCAGCCAATCTATGGTTGGGTGGAACGTGGTAGTCCCATATCGGGTTGGCTTTTGCATTCATTAATAAGAGGTTATTTCCTTGGTATCTTATGTGTAAATGTATTGGTTTATATGTGGATTCTATGGCTGATGTATCCTTGATATTTCTGTTGTTATTATGTTGGTTATAAGCATGTATTATGATAGTGATGATGTATGGATCTCCTCATGTTTTGATTTGTAAATGAATGAACAATGTATCTATGACCTAATATATGATAATGTAGCTAATGATATAAGGAAACAATGCTTCTTAGAAATTCTTGGATAAGCATGAGACCCCTATGCTCATATTTGTTCTTTAAACCTGTAGATTACATATTTGTGACATGTTTGATGAAATGTTTATCATGGCTAGTAGGGGTCCAGTCAAGTCCTTGTTCAAGTAATTGCATTTGTATCATTATTCTATTGTTATCTTTTAGTTCTGAAAGTGTCATGGAGTTTTGTGCTATGACCTGGGCTCCGGGCCTGAAAAAGTGGCACAAATCCTGGAGTTCCAGGCACAAAACTGAGGAGAAAACTCCCTAGATGCACCCATGCCTTGTTGTGGGAGTGTTTGGAGCCTCCAAGACACACCCTTTTCCATATCAAGGGAACATCTAGGGGTTTTATGCACTAAAACTTCAGTTGGTCTCAAGGGTTGGTTACTTGAGTGGTTGGGATAGCTCCAAGGAGTTTTGTTACTAATGTGGAAGGTTTTTGTGGTGTGTTTTCGTCGATTCCACTTCCTTAAGGTGACTTAGGAGGTTCAGTCCCATTATAGTGGCCTCTCGTCACATATTTACCCCAGTCAACCAGTTACTTGGGTAGATGTGGAACGAGGGTGTTACAAAGTGGTATTAGAGCATGGTTTCATTCTCTTTGGGGAATCTCTGCTTTTCATTCTGTTTGGGTCTAATCTGATACCCAAGAGTAGTATCAGAGCATGGTTCACCCCTCGTACTAGATGGGTGGTGTGTTGTTCATGCATTCAGGTTAGTTGCATATGTGCTGCTTATGCTTGTAGTCAATGTGCTTCTTGCATTCGCATGGTGTTGATCATGGTTGTAGTAATTTCACCATGTGAAGTTCGATGGTGTTGTTGTGGGATGTGTCATCATGAGCGTATATTTGTATATGCATTTGTTATGCATGTTGGTTTCTATATGTCATTATGCATGCATTTTCATGGTGAAGGTTATTGTGCATAAGGTCATTGTATGTAATTAGGTCATCATGATGCTATTGGTGTGTTATGATGCTAATTTTGGTTGAGATATAGCAAGAGATGCATATCATCAAAATGAGATTGCAGCATTAGACTTTGGGGTAAGAGCAGATAGTCATACATGTATTGTATGTTTGGCATGCAGGTATGTTAGTTAATGGATTGTTATATGCATTAGGGTTACTGATATGTTTGTCATTCTATTATTATTATGGTTACATGTATAATAAATTCTAATTGATTAGTGTAGTCATATGCACATGTGTCGGATAGTCATGAATGATAGTAACTTGTGGTTGTCTAGATTGCTATTGTCGTTTTATGATAGTTAACCTGATGATTATGTTATATGTTGTTGATGAGCATGTTATATGTTAACTTCTTGTTGTTATATGTTAGTTAATTGATGAGCCCCAAATTTGGTAACATTTTGGGCTCATTTGGCCTAACTACCCTTGCTCAACCCTTCATTTTTCATGACTTATGCATCATTTTTTAGTATATTTATGTCATTTGTACGAATGAGGGCAGTCACTATTCCTAGGTGGCTAACATGTGCTTATTTCAGGTTTTTTGACATTTAATGGAGCAAAACCACGCAGATGAGGGCTAGGAGATAGCCAAGATGGGATTGAGATTTTGTAGGAAGGTTGTCCACAGCATTGAATGGCCTTCCTCGTGATCTTCACCCCCAACTCCGAGCTCCAACAGCCACCACCACCGAGTTAGAAGGCAGCCAAACGGATTTTGAGGAAGCAGCAGATCACTCTTAGTTTGGTCAGCCAAGCCCCACTGATTTAGGAGGCCAGCTTGGGGCCTCAAGATGTATAAATGATAGGGCTTTAGCCTTCGAAAAGGACTTTTGAAACCTGGTTGCACATTCTGAACTACGAGCTGCTAGCTCTGTTTTTCTCTTTTGTAGCCATTATTGGCATGTTATTTGACTTATGATTATTATCTTTTAATGGAAAGCAGGCAGATTTGAGTTCAGTTCTGAGTTCTTAAAGGAGCCATAGCTCTCGGGGTTGGGCCCAACCTGAGAGCCTAAGGCCTCCTTCCTTTGTATTGTTATCTTTCTTTCAGCGTTGTATTTCTTTTCCTTTACATGCAATTGAACGCAGTTTGCTGAGCTAGATTTTTTGGTGTGGTTAAGTAGGTTAGTTTTATGAAACAGAGTTGCTTCAGTAGTTTAGAATAGAGTAAGCAAATTGGAGTTAATAAGAGTTCCAAAAAAGGGTTGACTGCACACTCATTTTCACCTCTGTTTAGGGACTGGAATTGTAGACAGTGCCACCCACCAAAAACATCGTTTTACATGTTCATGCAATCTTTGATGCAATATTTTCGTTTGTAGAAGTGTCCATGCATTCAGATCTTGTGGAATGATTCTTTGCTTCAGTACCATGCATGATTTTCCTTAGAAATAACGTTGTTGTTCTTTGGTTTTATTAAACAGCTAGAATAGGTTAATGAAATTTCGGTTATGTGTAGGACGTGGATGATTTGTTTCGTTTACACTGTGCAGTACTACTCCCTCACTCCCTTATCCTTCTAAGCCGTGCCTAGGCCGACTACTCATCTCCCAATCAGACCCCTTGTCTCTCAACTCTTCTATTACCCACGTTATTCTACCTTTTCGGCCTTCCATTCCCTCTACCCTCTTCAAGACAGCCTAGCTTTGCACACCCCCTCTTCATCTCATCTCTCTGTCACTGAGTCCTTACAAACCCCTCTCCTACCTCCCTATCCATCCATGCAGCCTCTTCCACTCATCCATCACCCAAAAATCCGATTGTAGAACATCCTGTAGGAATTACTGAACTTCCTGTAGAAATTCTGAACATCCTGTAGAACCCCTACAGACTTCCTGTAGAAGCTCATAAACACGGTTGCTTGGCATCCAAACTTTGTGAAACTCTCTGAAAGGATGTTAGGGACTCCTTAGACCCTCTCTGAACCTTCCTGACCTCTTCCAAGCATTTCCCCTTTGATCTACCCCTGCACAGTAAAGATCCAGTTAGAAGCACATGCATAATAATTCCAACAACTTGAACAAAAATACAAAAATATGTTTTCTTCAGATCAAAGTAGTCTAGACACATGCATCTCACCTTCCTAGAAGTAATGGCATCTCTTTCAGTATTTTGCATTCCCACCTTTGCATCAGTAGGACTAGCTGGTAGAATTAGGGTTTGTTAGGGTTTGTGTTTCTTGTTGGCTTTCAGTTCCTTTCTGCAAGTAGGTTAATCTACTTTGAGTTAGCTTTCGTTCATCGGTTAAAAAGCTTCTTCTAAGAGCTCATAGAAGTTGGCTTGAGCCCCTAGCGGACTTGTGCCAGCTGACCAAGTGATAGCTGCGGCAAGAGCTAGTACTTATGCATACAGCACCATCGCTTCCAAGTTTGTTACGAACTACCGGGTTGATAAAATTAGAGAAGGAAGCTCCAGGAGTTGTAGCATTATTGCTACAATACTGGAGCCCACCATCTTTTTGGCGCCGTTGCCGGGGAAGCGTCAAAGTATTAGTAATTGTTGCTTTTCTTCTATTTTCCTACTCTCGCCTTCTGCTAAGTAGTTTATTTCATTTACATTCTGCAAAAGTAGCATAGACATTTCCTACTTTCATAGATTAACATTTCAATTCCGCAATTTCATTTTTGCAAGCGTAGATTAGCATTTCAATTCTGCAAGCGTAGACTAGCATTTCAATTCCTGCAATTTCATTTGAGCAAAGTAGATTAGTTCTTTCCTGCTTTCATTTCAATTCTGCATTTTCATTTCAGCAAGATAGTTAGTTGTAGATCAATATGTTTCAGTTTTTGCTGGTACCAGAGAAAAAAAACAAAAGCAATCAAAAGTCTTTCAATTTCATGCCTCGTAGGAATCGAGATAAAACAGGCAAATTCTTACCCAACACCCCCACCACATCACTGAGTCACCCTTCTCTCTTCTTTGGTGACAGTGATCCATAAGAACCTATAGGCGAACCTCCTGAGATATACGAAGATCCTATAGCAGAAGAAGAGTTAGAGAACACTCCATCTGAAGCCATGGCTGACCATAGGGGGGAAGATGAGAGAATAGAAGGTGCCTTCCCCATCCGAGAGACCAATGGAGACATGAAAATGAAGAACATAAGCCCTTCTGCTTTACCTCACTTCCATGGACTGACTACTGAAGACCCTGATACCTTCTTGTTTGAGTTTGTTGTCCTTTGTCGAACCTATGACTATACTGAAGATGAGCAGAAGCTGAAACTCTTCCCCTCAACCCTTAAGGTTGTAGCATTACGCTGGTTCATGGGCTTACCTGGGAACAGTATCACCACTTGGGCTCAGATGCAACAAGCTTTCAATACCAAGTACAGGGACTACTGTAGGTCCAAGGAAACCAAGGGAGAAATCTTTCGGATGACCATGTGGAATGATGAGTCTTTAGAAGATTACGAGGAAAGGTTCCAACTCAGCTATAAACGGGCCAGGTGCACACTTGACCCTGAATCCCTCAAGTTGGTCATGCTCCGAGGAGTCCCTGAAGACCTCTTAGATACCCTTCACATGCTAGCTGGAGGAGATATTTACCAACTGCCTTATGAGGACATAAAGACTGTGTTTAGAAACCACTCTAGGGCAGCCCGGAAAAGAGGTAGAGGAAACCTCCTCTCCGTTGGTATTCCTTTCTCCAAACATGAGTTTGCAAATCAATTAGAGGATCTCAAGAGTGAGGTGAGATAGACCATTGCCATGCAACTTGATACATTCCGAATCCAGCAGAAGAAAGAAGAAGCTGAGAGGGCCTTGGCTATCTTCTGCCCTAGGTGTACAAGGAAACACCCTAAGAACGAATGCCCATTACATTCGGTTGAAGTATGTTTTGTTTGTGAGGAGGACCACCCCACAAACCAATGTCCAACCTTACCTAGGCTTAAAGCCATGTATCAAGGGACAGAAGCCCCCAATGAACCTCTCTATTTCCTCAACCAAAGGAGGCCACAAGGACCTAGACCTTACCAGCAGGGGATGCAAGGGACACCCCAAGCTTATTACAGCCCCAACCAATCTACTCCTATGCCTTCCTGGGGTCCCCCTGCTCATCCTTCCTGGTCTATGCCTCCTCCATGGTCTTACCCACCTCAGTACCATACTCAACCCACTACTCATTCGTATCACTCACATGCCCAGCCACAGCCTCAGTGGAATGCACCTCAATCGGGGTGGAGGCCCCAGTACAATACTCCTCCCGCCATTTTGCCTCCACCACCAGTTCAACCACAACCGTTACCTCCTGCTCCTCCAAGGCAACCTCAAATGCCTGCTCAACCGAGCCCGAACCCCAACAACAGACAGGCCCAGCAGGTATATACTGGGGAAACATCATGCCCTACCTATGTTGTGGAGATCCAGGAGATCAATCTGCGATCTGGAAAGACTCTTCCGGATTGCCAACCTCCTCCCCCAGAGGACGAGGAAGATAAACAGGAAAGTGAACCAAAGGCCATTCCACCCTTTCCTGAGAGACTAACAGCCACCACACAACCCAACCCAGAGGAGGATGAGCTTCTGGGAGAGCTCAAACAGTTGTGTGTGAAAATACCACTTCTCCAAGCCATCAAAGATGTACCGATATACAACAAACTGGTTAAGGAAAATTGTTTTAGACACCCAGGCAGGCGAAAGAGAGATGCTTCAACCATCAATGTCATAGGACAACTGTCTGATCTTATGTTGGGACAAGTCATCTGCCCAAAGTATCTAGATCCTGGGAGTCCTGTAGTAGATGTCCACATCAATGGCACCATCATACCTCACACCTTGATTGATCTGGGGGCTGCCATTAATGTGATGACCATAGATACCATGCTCAAACTCAACCTTCAGGGTTCCCTGAGAAAGACCTCGACAGTCCTACAACTAGCAGATCGCTCCACTGTGACTCCCGAAGGGATCGTAGAGGATGTCTTGGTCTCTATTGACTCTTGGGAATACCCTGCAGATTTCTTGGTTCTGCAACCAAAGGCAAAACTTACTGGATACCCTCTTATTTTGGGAAGGCCTTGGTTAGCCACTGCAGATGCTTACATAAGCTGCCGTGCAGGAAACATGACCATCAAAAATGGTCCTATGTCCAAGCAGCTAGTCCTATACCCTCCTGCCCAACCCTTATTAGAGCATGACTTACCACTTTGGTTGGAAGAAGGAGAAGAAGATGAGGTGTACTCAGCACCTTTGTGCACCCTAGACACCACTAAGGGAGACCCCCCAACCGAGGATGATTTGATTGAGACTTTCATCCAGAATCCACCTCCCAGTGCACTGTCCTTAGAGGAATTGGTGGAGGATGCCCAAGCCAGCACCTTAGTGGACCTTTGTGCGACCAACCCTGTCACTCCCAGAGTCAAAAATGTGGAGTTCGGCCTTGAGAGAACGTTAAAGATCAGCTCCTCCCTATCTCCTTCCCAGGAAAAGGAGCTGTGTACTCTGTTGGCCAGTCATCTAGATGCTTTTGCTTGGAGCTATAAGGAGATGAAAGGAGTCCATCCTTTGGTCTGTACCCATCACATCTACATCAAATAAGGCTGTAAACCGGTTAGGAAACCCCAAAGGAGAATGAATCCAGCCCTTAAGGACATCGTCAAGGAGGAATTACAAAAACTGTTAGATGCCGGATTCATTTACCCCATCTCGGATAGCGAATGGGTATCCCCTTTGGTGTTGGTTCCCAAGAAAAACGGGAAGTGGAGAATCTGTGTGGACTACCGAGAACTGAACAAAGCTACCAAGAAAGACCATTTTCCTCTACCTTTCATAGATCAAGTGTTGGATGGACTGGCAGGAAAGAAGTTTTTCTCTTTCCTAGATGGGTTTAGCGGGTACAACCAGATCCAAATCAGCCCGGAAGACCAAGATAAGACCACCTTCACTTGTCCTTGGGGTACCTTTTCTTACCGAGTTCTTCCCTTTGGACCATGCAATGCTCCTGCCACCTTCTAGAGGGTCGTCCTGAGCATCTTTTCTGAGCTGGTCCATGATTCGGTGGAAATCTATATGGATGACTTCACACCTTATGGGTCCAACTTCCAGGAAGCATTGTCCAATCTGGGAAAATTCCTAACCAAGTGCATTGAGATGAACCTGTCCCTTAGTCCTGAAAAGTGTGAATTCTTGATGACTGAAGGGACCGTGCTAGGCCATACCATTTCTTGTCAAGGATTACAGGTGGATCCTAATAAAATTGCTCTCATCAAGAAGGTTCCACCTCCTCAGAAGGTAAGAGATGTTCGAAGTTTCTTAGGATTAGCAGGGTATTATAGGAGATTCATTAAAGACTTTAGCAAGCTAGCCTCGCCATTGTTTGGCCTCTTGGCAAAAGATGTTGAGTTTAAATGGACTGACGACTGTCAGAGGGCTTTGAATGAATTAAAGGACAAGTTGGTGTCTGCCCCAATCTTGAGAGGTCCAAACTGGGCCCTACCTTTCCACATCCACATTGATGCCTCGAACAAAGCCATAGGGGCAGCCTTAGGACAAGTTGAACAAAAACTTCCATATGCCATCTATTTTGTCAGCAAAAACTTATCCAAGGCAGAACTGAATTACACTGTAACTGAGAAAGAATTCTTGGCCGTGGTCCATGCACTGAACAAGTTCCGACATTATATCACTGGCTATCAAACATTTGTACATATTGATCATGCTGCAATTAGATATTTAATGAATAAACTAGATGTGAATGCTCGTATTATTAGATGGTTACTTTTGTTGCAGCAGTTTGACTTGACTATCGTTGACAAACCAGGTAAAGAGAATGTTGTTGTTGATTTCTTGTCTAGATTGGATTTACCTGCAGGTGAGGATGGAACAGTGGATGACCAGATGCCCGATGAACATCTGTTTGCTATTTCAGTACTCTCTCCATGGTTTGCTGATATAGAAAACTACCTTGTTTCAGCACAGTTCCCTCTGCACCTATCCTCAAGAGAGAAGAGCAGAATCGTCAGGAAGAGTGCCTCATTCACTTGGATCGGGGGCAACCTGTTCAAGCTTAGCCCTGATCAGATCTTAAGGCATTGTGTAAGGGAGGAGGAAGTCTTTGATATCCTCCTCACCTGTCATGATGGGCCTTGTGGAGGACATTTTGCAGCAAAGAGGACTGCCTTCAAAATCCTGCAGGCAGGCTACTATTGGCCCACGCTTCATCAAGATGTCAGAAGATATATCAGCCAATGTGATTGATGCCAAAGGATGGGGAAACCGACTCCAAGGGATGAAATGCCTCTCCAACCTCAAGTGACTCTTGAGCCATTTGAGAAGTGGGGTATGGATTTTGTGGGTCCAATCAATCCTCCTTTGAGGCAGAGGTCTTATATCATTGTGTGCACAGACTACCTGACAAAGTGGGCAGAAACCAAGGCAATCAAAGCAGCGACAGAAGAAAAGGTGGCCAAGTTCTTAAGAGAAAACATCTTCTACAAATTTGGCTACCCCAGAGAGTTAGTCACCGATCAAGGAAACCAGTTCACATCCAACTTAATTGAAGACCTACTCGCTCATCACAAAATCAAGCATAGGACTTCCACCCCCTATCATCCTCAAGCAAATGGGCAAGTGGAAGTCACCAATAGAGCACTAGAAGGGATCTTGACTAAGGTGGTGAGCAGCAGTAGAAAAGATTGGGCAGATCGCCTGGTTGAGGCCACATGGGCTTACAACACCACTTGGAAGACCACAACCGGCTTCACACCTTATGAGCTGGTTTATGGGAAGAAAGCTTTGCTGTCAATTGAGTTTGAATACAACACCTTGAGGATGGCAGCTCAACTAGACCTAGATCTCAGCCATGCCCAACAAGAAAGGTTATTGCAGCTGAATGGATTGGACGAGCACCGAATGCAGGCCCTTCTCCACTCAGAAGTGGTTCAACTTCAGAGGAAGGTGTGGCATGACCAACACCTCAATGACAAACAATTTCAGCCAGGAGATTAGACGCTGTTGTATGATTCCAGGCATAAAGATTTCAAGGGGAAGCTGAGAACCAGATGGCTGGGACCATATGCAGTGGAAAAATGTCATGACAATGGATCTGTTCTTATTCGGACCATTGACGAGGAGGCCATCCCTATGCTTGTCAATGGGCATCGACTGAAGATCTACAGGAAACCTCTCTCAAGACAAGAATTCATCAAAACTGTGGAAAAATCAGTGCTGGTCATAGATCAGGGTTCTGCCTCTGTTTTGGGCACACCCTGAAGATATTAAAAAAAATAAAAAATAAAGATCCTTGGGTGAAAACCTTTCTGAGGCTCCCAAGGCAGATGGTAGGGATGAAAACCTCATTGAGGCGCCCTGCTGTCTTTCAAAAAAAAAGAAAAAAGGTTTGAAAAAGACCCTTGAGTGAAAACCTCTCTGAGGCGCTCAAGGCAGATAGTAAGGGTGAAAACCTCATGGAGGCGCCCCTGCTGTCTTTCAAAAAAAAAAAAAAAAGAACAAAAAACAGGGACAACAAGTTCACAATGTGGCAATGCATGCAGGTTGCAGGTGTTCTATGAAGGAAAAGAGGTCCCTCAACTCAAAGACAAGGGTCCTTATTATGCTACCAGGTGACCTCACTAGCACCCCCTCCGAAAACACTCATATTCTCCAAGGTCTGGGCACGATTTGATCACAATTTAGCCTTCTACAGGAAGCTACAGGACTTTCTACAGGAAGTTCTGTATTTCTACAGGAAACTTCCTGTAGAAGTTTTGGACGGCCCAGAACCAACTGTGTGGGGAGATCTAACGCCCGAGGTCCAACACGGAGGCATGCAAGCTACTATTTTCTCCATCACACACTGCTGTCGCCTCCTTCTACCACCCTAGTTGCCATGCAATGAAGAAACCTGCACAGTCAAACCAGAACACTGAATTATCAGAGGAAGCAATTCTCAAATGGGAAAAAAGATGCAGATATGCCATACAATACTTATCATAGATATCCAAGGGCCCTGCGATCGTGATCGTGATGCCACTGTCTTCACCGTTCAGCATGCACCCGAGGAGGAAAAAACTGCTATAGGACATCCTACAGGAATCCCGTAGCAGTTCAGCCCGCTAGAGTGTACACCATCAAATCGCCTGCAACATGCAATAATAGAGCGGGCACATGCAAGCTTTGTCATCAGCGGCAGTCTGCAAGGAAGGACCTCCGGGCCTGTGCAAATAGCAGCAGCGAGAAAATCTAATCACCATCGTCCTGAAACCTGGAAAGTCATGTCGCGGCCGCACAGGTAAGTGCCTCGCCCTTTCTTTCGTCGAATTACATGAATAATACTTTGAAATGTTTGCAAGTATGAAATGAACGGGTTGAGCAGTCGAATGGCCATTCAACTGGCCACGACGACCAGTCAGATGGTCTAGTCGGATTTGTAAAGTGGTGGTCGTGGCAAGCTAAACGGGTAATAGACACGTGAGAAGTGTCCAGTCGGGGGGAAGCGGCGTTTTAACATAAATGACGGCGGCGGATCTGCGGGGAATGATGCAACAGTCAGGGAAACTTGCAGTGGAATGAGTAGGTGACGTCGTCCAATGGTCCGGCAGGGACAGCTCACCCCCACGCCACGAATTCCACCGGGATTCAAATCCATCGGCTAGATCGCCACCCCACGCATTCATCATCAGCTGTTTAGAAGTCGAGTGAGCGTCCGAATTTCCCTGAAGCTCGTTACTCCAAGTCTTCAGCTTGTTCGAACGTTCGGTAGCAGCACAGAAGATGCAGAACCACTGCCGTGCTCTCCGGAACCTGTGCGCTACTCCTACAGGAAAGCTACGCTACAGGAAGCTCACTGCCACGAGGAAAATTGGTCTCTTCACGTCAAAGGTGGCGAATTGGAAAAGGTAAGCCTGAACCTGTTCCTCCCATGCAATTGGTTTCGAGGGTGGCGGAGTCGACGTTCTCAAAAACGTAAAACTACAGTCTGATCATAAAAATTGCAAGCGTTGTCTTCCTTTTGCATGAATTGTCGTCGAAGTGTATGTGGGGTTTTCTACAGGAGGTGATTTTTAAGGCTCATCTGTAGATAGTCTTCGCGAATTTTGTGCGTGGTAGAGGCGTAATTCTATGCTCTGTCCCAAAAGGCTAGTTTTGATACGCACCCGCCACCTCCAGCTAACATAGCAGGTTTTCACCATGCCGGGTGGATTCATCAGAAAGGAACTGACCGACCCAAAGAAACTAAGGGAGAACCCTGAGGTGGTAGAGCTATTCACTCGTGCATGATGGATGTCGTTCTGCGACAAACTTCAAGGATATGATGATGAGGTGGCAGAGGAGTTCTTGCGAGCTCTGAATCCAAAATCAAAAACGCTGGCCACCGTCAATTTCAGGGGTTTGAGTCTCAGACTCACCCCACAGTTCATCAGCCGAGTCACTGAGCTCCCAATGGGGGTACCGTGGGACAAGGAGGAGAGGAAATTAGGCCAGAAGGCTAAAAAGGAGTTCTTTCCACTAGAGGAGCAATTCTCAAAGGATAAGAACGGGGTCCGCAGAGCTAGCTTACTGCCACTTTGGAGCGAAGTCAGCCTCCAAATTATGAAATACATCACATGCGAAGGACGGTTCAGCATTGTATATGGGTACCATTTCCGGCTACTCACAGAATTAAGGCATCAAATGGACCTACCTGCAGAGAACAAACTAAGTATTCCCTACTTTCTACTGCAGTCTATGACTGAATGTGCCACCAAGTTGAGAGAAGGCACGCCAGACTAGGTAGCCCATCATGGGCTCATTAAGCTCCTCGTGGAGGATGCACTCCACACATACAAAGTCCCTCTCTCGTGGGAAGCCTTCCGAAATCTGACTAAGGATGGCGATATAAAAATGTTGACCGAAGAGCTTGGTTCCTCCAGCAGCGAGGAGAAGGAGTCAGTACCCACAGAGAAGAAAGAAAAAGGCCGAGGACCCACGGCCAAAGCACCGAAGAAAGAGCAAAAGGAGAAATAAGAGAAAAAGGTTGCCAAAGAGAAGGATGACACACCCATATTGACGCCCAGAGAGAAAAGGTTACAAAGTAGGGTGGACAAGACTGAGCAGGTCCACGTCAGTAAAGGCACCTCGACAGCAGCCCCAACCAAGTCAAAAAGCAAAGCCCTCGCAGTCAAACAAGCTAAAACGGTGCCACCTGTTTCTACAGGAAAACCAAAACCGGCTTCTACAGGAAGCCAGAAATCAGCTGATAAAGGGCCTTCTACAGGAAGCCCTGAGAAAGGAAAACCAAAGGAGAAGTCAGCGAAAATTCTTGCAAGGGAGGCAGCAGCCGTGCTGGCCACCCTCAGTACACCTCCTAAGCCAAAGGAAAAGAGAAAGAGGGAGGCCCCTCTGTATTTTAAAGCCCAGAGAAGTGTGAGAATCAAAACAGGGAGGCCACAGCCTCCATCCAGCAGCCCAATTACTATAGAGGATGCCCCTACTTCGCCCAGGGAGAGGTCCCCCTCAAAGATATCAGTCACCTATGAGAGGGGGAGCCCGAAGACAACCACGTGGAAAGAAAGAATGGACAAGTTGGCTTCACAAGCCCAGCTACAGGATGCTGAGGCCGCTCTACAGGAAACCTTGGCCCGGCTTAAGGAGACAGAAAGGATGGAAGGAGAGGCACCCTCATCACCACCGAGGGAAGACGAAGTAGAGCCACCAAGGGAAGAAGGAAAAGAGCATATTCCAGAGCCTAGCCCCCAGCCAAGTTTAAGCTCATATTATAACTTCTTAGAAGCTGGAAAAATTATACTGCAGAAATTCACTGTACCACTTTTCTTTGCGTTGGAGGAAGAAAGGGTACAAACCCACACGTGGATGAAAATAGCTAAATCAAAAGGTGTGGTAGACATAGGCCCCTTGGAGGAACAACTCAAGGAGGCAAGAAAGGAATTAGCTATGGCTAAACACGTGGCAAACTGCCAGCGGGTGTTCCTACAGGAAGAGAACGAAAAACTTAGACTGCAGCTACAGGAGCTGAAGAAGGAAAAAGGCACATCCTCAGGGGACATCACAGCAGAACAGCAAGGCAGAGAAGGACTGCAAGTCGGTCTTGGGGAGCCAACCTCACATCTACAGGAAAAAGAACTGCAAGCACAAATTGAGATACAAGCTCTCAAACAGCAGTTGCAGCAAAAAGAGGCACAATTGGCCTGCATGGCCAGTTGGGCCATGGACGCTATACAATGCAGACAGCCGGCCAAATCCTATGGCCTGTACCTAAGAGACCAGTGGCTGCAATTTCAAATCAATGCATTAGCGCAAAGGGGTATCTCCCAACTCCAAGACCCGCAGCAATTCACAAAATTATGCAATACCGGTTCCTCAGAGGATAAGGCCAAACTATCGGAGTTTTATCTCCATAATTTGGCCCTTCCTAATGTGACTTCATGGGATCCAAACACAGTCTTAGGGGATATGCAGTTGATTGCATTTGCCTCATGGTTGAACCGTGAAGACAAGAGAGCAGCAGAAGTCAAAGAGGTCATGAACCGAGAGCTGCATGAGCCACTACTAATTAGAGCAGAACCAGGGGATCCAACTGCATTAATATCGGCACACCAACACTTATCCACCGACCCTCAAGTTTTATTGAAATATATGGATCAGCAGGCCCAGGCCATAGCGCATTTCGAGGATATGGAGAGACTATTAGGGGACAACTATGTTCAAGCTTGCAACCACTGATGGAACACATTGGCCCACAGTCTAAAAATCAGGGAATATCACACTCCAACTCGAATGAGGGAAGCTCTAGTACGGGTGCCCCTCTATAAGAAATCTGTGCAGAACCTCCAGGCCAGCTGGATTGGCCTCAAGCTAAGCCCACCTCTGCTGTTAGGATTGATGGAAGGCAGCACAGAAAAAGATGAGCATGAACAGTGGGAAGAGGTGGAAAGAAAGGCTGGGTTCCATGTCAGTAAGGAGGACACTACTGCAGAAGCCTGGGATGTGAGGGTGGCAATGAAGGCAATGAAGGACGAGGAGCTGGATTAGTTGCTCAAGGATGAGCAATCATTTTAGCTAGGGGGTGATGATGAGCCCCAAATTTGGTAACATTTTGGGCTCATTTGGCCTAACAACCCTTGCTCAACCCTTCATTTTTCATGACTTATGCATCATTTTTTAGTATATTTATGTCATTTGTACGAATGAGGGCAGTCACTATTCCTAGGTGGCTAACACGTGCTTATTTCAGGTTTTTTGACATTTAATGGAGCAAAACCACGCAGATGAGGGCTAGGAGACAGCCAAGATGGGATTGAGATTTTGTAGGAAGGTTGTCCACAGCATTGAATGGCCTTCCTCGTGATCTTCACCCCCAACTCCGAGCTCCAACAGCCGCCACCACCGAGTTAGAAGGCAGCCAAACGAATTTTGAGGAAGCAGCAGATCACTCTTAGTTTGGTCAGCCAAGCCCCACTGATTTAGGAGGCCAGCTTGGGGCCTCAAGATGTATAAATGATAGGGATTTAGCCTTCGAAAAGGACTTTTGAAACCTGGTTGCACATTCTGAACTACGAGCTGCTAGGTCTGTTTTGCTCTTTTGCAGCCATTATTGGCATGTTATTTGACTTATGATTATTATCTTTTAATGGAAAGCAGGCAGATTTGAGTTCAGTTCTGAGTTCTTAAAGGAGCCATAGCTCTCGGGGTTGGGCCCAACCTGAGAGCCTAAGGCCTCCTTCCTTTGTATTGTTATCTTTCTTTCAGCATTGTATTTCTTTTCCTTTACATGCAATTGAACACAGTTTGCTGAGCTAGATTTCTTGGTGTGGTTAAGTAGGTTAGTTTTATGAAACAGAGTTGCTTCAGTAGTTTAGAATAGAGTAAGGAGATTGGAGTTAATAAGAGTTCCAAAAAAGGGTTGACTGCACACTCATTTTCACCTCTGTTTAGGGACTGGAATTGCAGACAGTGCCACCCACCAAAAACATCGTTTTACATGTTCATGCAATCTTTGATGCAATATTTTCGTTTGTAGAAGTGTCCATGCATTAAGATCTTGTGGAATGATTCTTTGCTTCAGTACCATGCATGATTTTCCTTAGAAATAACGTTGTTGTTCTTTGGTTTTATTAAACAGCTAGAATAGGTTAATGAAATTTCGGTTATGTGCAGGACGTGGATGATTTGTTTCGTTTACACTGTGCAGTACTACTCCCTCACTCCCTTATCCTTCTAAGCCGTGCCTAGGTTGACTACTCATCTCCCAATCAGACCCCTTGTCTCTCAACTCTTCTATTACCCACGTTATTCTACCTTTTCGGCCTTCCATTCCCCCTACCCTCTTCAAGACAGCCTAGCTTTGCACACCCCCTCTTCATCTCATCTCTTTGTCACTGAGTCCTTACAAACCCCTCTCCTACCTCCCTATCCATCCATGCAGCCTCTTCCACTCATCCATCACCCAAAAATCCGATTGTAGAACATCCTGTAGGAATTACTGAACTTCCTGTAGAAATTCTGAACATCCTGTAGAACCCCTACAGACTTCCTGTAGAAGCTCATAAACACGGTTGCTTGGCATCCAAACTTTGTGAAACTCTCTGAAAGGATGTTAGGGACTCCTTAGACCCACTCTGAACCTTCCTGACCTCTTCCAAGCATTTCCCCCTTAATCTACCCCTGCACAGTAAAGATCCAGTTAGAAGCACATGCATAATAATTCCAACAACTTGAACAAAAATACAAAAATATGTTTTCTTCAGATCAAAGTAGTCTAGACACATGCATCTCACCTTCCTAGAAGTAATGGCATCTCTTTCAGTAGTTTGCATTCCCACCTTTGCATCAGTAGGACTAGCTGGTAGAATTAGGGTTTGCTAGGGTTTGTGTTTCTTGTTGGCTTTCAGTTCCTTTCTGCAAGTAGGTTAATCTCCTTTGAGTTAGCTTTCGTTCATCGGTTAAAAAGCTTCTTCTAAGAGCTCATAGAAGTTGGCTTGAGCCCCTAGCGGACTTGTGCCAGCTGACCAAGTGACAGCTGCGGCAAGAGCTAGTACTTGTGCATACAGCACCGTCGCTTCCAAGTTTGTTACGAACTACCGGGTTGATAAAATTAGAGAAGGAAGCTCCAGGAGTTGTAGCATTATTGCTACAATACTGGAGCCCACCATTAATGATTAGGGTTATTGCATTAAGATCTTGATGATATATGTATCATACTAATTTGGATTGGTCTATGCAAATGGTTAGGGTTATGACATTCAAGTATGAGTTAATATGTTGTGATATTATGTCATACTAATCTAGACTAGCTATGAAAATGTGATTATTATGTATGAATAATAATTGTTTATGAGTTTATGATGTGAACATGTTAGCTAGTGACTATTATGGAAATCATGACCTTATTTATGTTTGATTTGATATGTCGTGAAGTTATATCATGCTAATTTGGATTGATTGTGCAGACAAGATAGCCTCCCCTGAGATACATGAAGTTTGAGTTTGCTTATGTCATATATTTTGTGTTTGATTGTTTGATTATGTCATCTATTGGGTGTTTGAGTGTTTGGTTTTTATTATGTCGTCTAGTTGATTTATCTAACATGGTACGTTTATAGTTTGTTTGAATGTTTGATTAATTACGTGATATTAGTATGTGTTTGTAAGATTGCATGAAGAAATGATATTGTTTTAAGATGATTGTACTAACACATAGGTGTTGAGACATTTGATAAGTACTTGAGTGTAAGTAGGTGATAGTTGTAGCATTATGTTGAATGACTATAGCTGACTATGGATTATGACATGATTGTTAGTCTTGGTAAAGGTTGATTTAAAATTAGTAGATATGTTGGCTTGATCCTTGGAACATGTGGTTGACATGTGTGAGCAATTGCAGGGAAACATGCTTGGCGCAATAAGGTAAGGTAATTGGTGTAATGTTATGTTCACTTATGCACTAATAGTTATGTGTTATGGCATTATGATGCAGGGGATTGCATGGAAAAAGAGTTTTCCATGAAATCTTAAAGAAGTATCGGGTTGAGGTTTCACTTGGGAGCATTCGAAACTCGTGGGGGTGGAGTCATGGTGTTTGTTGTCAATATTGTGCTTTTGGTCTTTTGTGATTTGTTGAGCTTGATTTGTGGTTTTTTTTATGTCTGGTGCAAGGCCTTTCCACTTTGTTTGTGATGTCGTATTGTTATTGATTTTCATGGTTTTCTTCTTGTCTGTTTCTTATCTTGCCTTTTAAGTTTTGAGTATTGGAAATTGATTCGGAAAGAGGAAAGTTAATGGAGCTCGGGAGAAGTTGAATGAACCCCATCAGGTAATATGAGACTCAGATGAAGCTCAGTGCATGAGTAAAGGGAAGTTGAAGGAAAGAATATGACAGCCAGTTGGATTGGTTTGGTCCATTGGGATAATGGACGGTGGTAAGACAGTCATGAGAAAGGTAACAAGAAAGGTAAAGAAAATGGGCTTAAGGTAACAAATGCCTTAGCTATCTTGGGAATTGTTGTTCTCAATGTTGTGCATGTTGTGCATGAATAAAGGAAGTTCTCTTAACCTTGACCTTGAGATCTAGTAATTATGTTGTGATCATGATTGCTTTATGCTAATGTTTATATGCATATATGTATGTATGTACGTTGTTATCTAACAAGGTCATCAGGGATCATGATTGTTTTATGTTGATTTTTATATGTATACATGTATGTATGTATGTCGTTGTCTGATAGGGTCACCAACGATCATTCTTGTGTAGGAATGATTGCTTACGTAGGTGAATGACATGAAGAGGTTCCTGGCTTATGAGGAATCAAGTGGGGAGAGTAGTCCTGACAAATCTATGCGATAAGTATCGTGTAGTTATGATTTGATATTATGTGATTATATTATGTCTATGTTATGGACAACATATACTGAGGGATACATCAGCAGAATGAAAGCAGTATGATCTACAACATGCTAGGATAATCATGGATGGCAAAAAGACACTGGAAGCAAGGTTGCTTGGTAGAGACAATGTGGTTTTGGATGTGCAGTGCTACTATTGTGTATATGTTGTGCATATTGCATATGCAGTGCTGGGTATAGATGGTGCTATGTACATGTTGGATATGTGGTCTTGTGTACATATTGTACTGTGTGCGTGATGGATATGTGGTGTGTGCATATGGTGCTATGTACATGTTGTATATGTAGTGTTATGTACATATGGTGTTGTGTGCATGTTGTACATATGGTTCTATGTACATACGATGTTGTGTGCATGATTGTACATATGGTACTGATGTTCATACGATGTTGTGTGCATGATTGTACATATGGTACTGATGTACATGTGGTATTATGTACACATTGTATAGGTGGTGCGATGTACATATGGCATCGTGTATAAGTTGTGCAAGTGGTGTCGTGTACATATGATGTTGTGCACACTTTGTGCGGGTGGTGTTGTGTACAAGTGGTACCATGTACATGTTGTACATAGGGATCTGATGTACATGCATTATTGTGTGCATTTCGTACATGATGTGTTGTGAGCATACAATGCTATGTATGTGCATTGTGTAGTTGTGGTATCATGACATGTGTATTCATTGTGTTGTACTTTGTGTACGTATGTATATTGTGTCGTATAATGGATGTAGGTGTATGTATGTATTGTGTTGTGTTGTACACCGGGTGTAGGTGTATGTATGTGTTATGGTGTACACTAGGTGTAAGTGTATGAGTTGTATGTCAGGTGTAGGTGCATGTATTGCATGGTTTTGTATGTTATGTGTGGTTGTATGTGTCGGATGTACACTATGTGTATGTGTACATGGTTGAAGATAAGGAATTGGGTGTTTTCGGGTGTGGCAACCGATCTGGTGTGCGTATGGAATAAGGACAAAGGTAGAAGCTAAGGATTGGTTAAAGGATAAGTATCAATATTTTATTTCAGTGTTATTATGCATTTGATTTATGATTTTGGCCTATGATGATTACATGTGATCTATGATTCTGGTTTATGATGGTTACATTTGATTTATGATTTTGACCTATGATGGTTGTGTTTTGAGCTAACCTAGTGTGATATGTTTATAAATGATGATTTGGTCAAAGATGCTAGTTTGACTTGTTGTGACAGCAAGCGAACAGAATTTCAAGTATACCTTGTTGACAAGCCACCAATGAGGTATGATTTGAAGTTATTTCAATTTATTTTGAGTCTAATGCAAATTATGTGCTTAGTACAGGAAAACATGAAATTCCCATTTGAGTTTTTTGAAACCGACTGCATGAATTAGCGGCAACAGTGAAAAAAATTGGAACAGGTAGCAGTATGTTGGTAAATCACTTCAGGAGCAGGGTCATTGTGGGACACTGGTACCCAATAGTGCCCATTTATTTCCATGAGCATGTTATGACTGATATGATGGTTTTAAGGCAGGGATATGCCTTGGTTTTTGGACCTTCCGATGCAAGTAAGCCTTACCAAGGGATGGACTTCCCGGGATGGGGGTGCCAGCGGAACTTGAAAGGTGTGTGACTACATGAAAGGGGGTGAATGGATTGCCCGAGGGATTGTATATCAGATAAGGGAAGGTCGAGGATAGATTTGTTTTGGTCATTAGCATTGCCATATGGAATCATATGCAAATTGGGAGTGTGCCCTAGAACAATGAGTCAGTAATTGTTCACTAAGGAGACATGTAGCGCGGGATTGTAGCACTGAAAATTTGATGCAGCTTTGACTTTGATAGTGGATTCTGGAATTCCTGGGAAGGAGGTGAATCTTGGTACAACTTTTGAGAGTGGAGGTGTGAGCCTCTAGATTCCTTGTTGATTGATACGAGCATCGTATTCTTTTATTTGTTGGGTGAGCAAATGTGCATATTGTATATATGTATATTATTGTAAATATTGTATTGATCTGGATTTATAAAGCTCCATAGACAATATGATTATTTTTTGGGTGAAGCAAATGTGTATGTGTGTATATGTGGTTATTATTGTAAATCTCATAATGAGTTGTGTAATAAAGCTCCAGTACACTGTATGATTGTCATGTTCCAACAGTGGTCATTATAAATACTACAACGAGTTGTGTTGTAAATCTCCATGGGAAGTATGTTTTGTTTTCAGTAGCCTTGTTGGTTATATGTGTCATTGAACACTGAGGACGGTGTTCCCCCAAGGGGGAGGGTTCTGTAACAGTTATGGTAAAGATTCCATGTAAAAGTTAATAAAGGAAAAAATAAGACCAAGGTCATGGGACATGTATTCCAAGCTCAATGTTGGGAAAAACATCCTAGTGGGTGTTCATTTGGTTTATTATGGCTAAGGAAATTGGCAAGAGAAATGGCTAAGGATTTGGAAAGGAAAAATGGTGTTTTTAGCACATTTATTTATGAAAATAATGGAAACTAGGAGAAAATGAAGGTGAAAGGTCACAAGTTGCATGTGAAGAGGAAATTGAAGGAAAATAATGGAAAATGAAGAAATAGAGGCCTCATTAATAAAAAGGCTTCTAAGGATCAGTTGGCAAGATTTTGCTCAAGCTTGGTTAGTGTAAGATTTTGTCAACTCTATTTTAGAGCTCTCTCATTATCCTCTCTCTCTCTCTCTCATTCTTGGACCCTTAGAGTTTTCTTGGAGAATTTCAGCATTGGATCAAGAAAGGCAAAGGAGGCAAAGAGGAAGTAGAGATCAAGCAAGGAAGTGGAGGATCAATCAACTACAACAGGATTCTTTGTAGTTATCAATTTACATGTCTGGTTTCCTTACTATATTTAGCATGCATGGTGTTGCATGTGTGTTATCGGTTCTCTTTCTATCATTGGCATGGGTATTTCTAGGTGTGACAGTGTTTTTGAGCCTAGCCTTGCGATTTTCGGAAATCCATGGTGTGATGGGATTCTCATGTTTTGGTTGAGCTAGATTGTCGGATGGATATGAAGCTAAGTGAGGTGGATCTCTGAATAAATAACACATGGCGTAGTAACCGCTGAACCTGATTGTGGGTTGCGGTAAATCTGTATTTTGTGTTGCCTTAGTGGGCCCAAGAATCCTCGACTAGTGAATGTTGGATATATGGTAAAGTTCAGAGGTGGGTTCTCTCCATCAGGCCTAGTAATCCCATGATGGGATATACAATAAAGCCTAGAGAGTGGAGTCTCGGTTAAGGCTTAGTGATCTAGTGTGGATTGCGGTAAAGCCTAGAGACTAGAAGATAGGAAAATTTCTAATGGTGTAGGTGGAGAAATCTGGTGGAATCCATGCATGTTTTGGCCTAGTGATCTAGTGGAGATCATGGTAAAGCATGTTATTACATGTTTATTGTTTTGGCCTAGTGATTCGGTGTGAATTGAGGTAAATCCCAGTTTCTATTGATGAGGGTGAGGTGGTTTAGCCTCGGGATTACCTGGTTGGTTCTTTTGGTTTGAGTCCCATATTCATGCTTGGAATATGTCATGGGGGTGATTGGTTGAAGAGAAATTTGGCTCAGCCAATCTATGGTCAGGTGGAACGTGGTAGTCCCATACCGGGTTGGCTTTTGCATTCATTAATAAGAGGTTCTTTCCTTGGTATATTATGTCTAAATGTACTAGTTTATATTTGGATTTTATGGTTGATGTATCCTTGATATTTATGTTGTTATTATGTTGTTTATAAGCACTTATTATGGCAGTGATGATGTATGGCTCTCCTCATGTTTTGATTTGTAAATGAATGAATAATGTATATATGAACTAAGAGATGATAATGAAGCTAATGATATAAGGGAAAAATGCTTCTTAGCAATTATCAGATAAATATGAGACCCCTATGCTCAGATATGTTGTTTAAACCTGTAGATTACATATTTGTGACATGTTTGACGAAATGCCTGTCATGGCTAGTAGGGGTCCAGTCAAGTCCTTATTTAAGTAATTTCATTTGTATTACTATTTTGTTGTTATCTTTCAAGTCTGAAAGTTTCATGGAGTTATGGGTAGTGACTTGATCTCTGGGCCTGAAAAAGTGGCACAAATACCAGAGTCACACGCATAGGATTGACGAGAAAAGTCCCTAGATGCACCCATTCCTTATTTTGGGAGCATCCGGAGCCTCCCAAACACACCCTTGTCCATATCAAGGGAGCGTCCAAGGGTTTTATGCACTAAAACTTTAGTTGGTCTAAGGGGCTGGTTACCTGAGTGGTTGGGATGGCTCTTGGGAGTTTTGTTCCTAATGTGGAAGATGTGTGTGGTGTGTTTCCGTCAATTCCACTTCCTTAAGGTGACTTAGGAGGTTGAATCCCATTATAGTGGTCTCTTGTCACATATTTACCTTGATTGGTCGGTTACTTTAATAGATGTGGAATGAGGGTGTTACAAAGTTTGTGGAATTTTCACCCATGAACACCCCACTAAATAGTGCCCTTCTCTACTAGGATTACAATATATTTATAAGGGAGGGTATGAAACAAGTGAGCTTCCCCAATCATCTAGAAAACCATCATGGAGGACACCAAACAATATCCCTTATCAAAATTCTAACATTCATGTTTTTCCCTAGTATCAACCATGGAACTCTCAAGCATCTTATTCTCCATGGCCTACTCAGCCACCTCATAGTTCACCTTGGAACCAAGGATGGAGAGGGAATCCTTATGGGAAATTACTCTCATTCCCAGGCCCAGGAACCTTCGTAACCAAAGTACCAACCATAATATCCACCTTATATGCCTTTTGCACAGCCATGCCTCAGCTCTAGCAAGGGTATAGCCCACTTTACTCCCAACCATCTACATTACCATTACCACATCCATTGCAACAACCACAACCCTTGCCCCTACCTCAAAATACCAACCCATCTTCACAACATATGTAGCAATCATTCAACTCTCTTTGAGTAACACAACTACCTACACAACCTATATTTAATCCTAATAATAAACCTCCTCAACCTGTACAAAATATCGAACTACAACCTTTTCCCATTGATGTTATCACTTCCTTTCCCATAAATGGCATTCAACTGAGATCTAGGAAAGCCATTAACATAAACAAATTTGTAGTAGTTATAGAAGAGGAGGATCCCCATATAGATTTTGAAGACAAATCAATTGAACAAATGGGAAATGAAAATAACAATGTAGTAAAAGAACCACGGGAGCTCTTGGGACCCAAGGAGCCTCCTTTTGGGGAAAGATTGCTTGTAAAGAAAACCGAAACACCCATGGAGTATGATTTGGAATTTGAGCTAATGAATTTTTGTATAAATATCTCTTGATTACAAGCCATTAAATGCATTCCTATTTACACTAAGATTATTAGGGATCTTTGCATCAAGAAACTAGGAAGAAAGAAAAACAATAATCAGATAATCAAAGTAATCAGTCAAATGTCAGAAATGATATTTGCACTGCCATTGAAATATGACAATCCATGAAACCTAGTGGTAACCATAGGGATTAATGTAACTTTTCTGCCTAATACTCTTGTAGATATGGGAGAATCCATCAATGCAATGATTGTTGATATTATGATGTTATTGCAAATAAAAGATTTAAGACCCACACCTATTGTGTTGGAATTAGCAGGTAAGTTCATCATCAAACCTATTGGATTCCTAGAAGATCAGTAGCTTCTTGGAAATATCTGATTGATTTTATAGTAATTTCTCCAAAAACTACCAACCCAGGACACCCAATAGTCCTAGGTCGGCCCTGACTAGCTGCTGTTGATGCTGTCATTGGGTGTAGAACTGGGGAAATGACTATCTCTAATGGGTCTCAAATTAAAATATTTATTATCTTTCCACTTGCCCAATTCGCTGGTGAAGCACCTCTTTGGTTGGAAAATCCTTATGGGGAAGAAGATTGCATGGTTCCTTTGCTAACTTTAGAACAATCAAGAGGGCTTCAAGAATAAACAAAAGAACATGTTTTGATATAAGTTGTATTGAATGTCTTGTTTTTTTTAGTGATTACCATCATGTTTTCAGTAGTGAATTTCAGGGAACTTTTTATTATGTTGTATTTGCATCATTCATTATTGAAACCCTAAACAAAAACAGAGAATCAAGTGCCCAATCTATTGACATCAGTTATGGAAAAACATTATATATTGGTGCAGATTTAAGTACAAAACAGAGACAACAAGTAGTAGAAATGATCCAAAAACAGTTTGGGGCATTTGCTTGTGATTATTTAGATATGAAATAAATTCATCCTGACACCTGCATACATCACATTTATACTAATGAATAAATCATGCTTGTAAGTCAGCCTCAAAGATGAATGAATCCAGCCCTCAAAGAAATTGTCAAAGATGAACTGCAAAAACTCTTGAGTGAAAATTTTATATATTCCATCTCTGATAGTAAATGGATATCTCCTTTAGTGGTGGTTCCTAAGAAAAATGGGAAATGGAGAATTTTCGTTGATTATAGGGAGCTAAACAAAGCCACCTTGAGGGACTATTTCCCTCTGCCTTTTATTGACCAGGTGCTTGATACTTTATCAGGGAAAAAGTATTTCTCCTTCTTAGATGGGTACAGTAGTTACAATTAGATCCAAATAGCCCTAGAATACCAAGAGAAGACAACTTTCACCTGCCCTTGGGGTACTTATGCTTATAGAGTTCTCCCATTTGGCCTATGTAATGCTACAGCTACCTTTCAAAGGGTTATTTTAGTTATTTTTGTTGATCTTCTACATGACTATGTGGAAGTCTATATGGATGACTTCACAGTATATGGAAATGATTTCCAACAGGCTTTAGAAAACTTGGAGAAAGTTTTGATTCGTTGTCAAGAAATTCATCTAGCTCTCAGTAATGAGAAATGAAAAATGATGCAGGCTAAGGGAATCGTTTTGGGTCACCATGTGTCACAAATAGGGATAAAAGTTAACCCTGCAAAAATTGAGGTAATTTCACAAATTTCAGTCCCAACATCGCAAAAAGAGGTAAGAATTTTTTTGGGACATGCAAGGTATTATAGGAGATTCATTGAAAATTTTACTAAAATTGTTGCACCTATGTTTAAGTTGTTGGCTAAAGATGTTGATTTTTTATGGGATACTAATTGTCAAAACTTTTTTCAGGTACTAAAGGACAGATTG
Source organism: Pinus tabuliformis (assembly GCA_031772625.1). NCBI lineage: Eukaryota > Viridiplantae > Streptophyta > Pinopsida > Pinales > Pinaceae > Pinus > Pinus tabuliformis. The sequence goes on along the minus strand of CM062808.1, from coordinate 311,615,344 downwards.
TCGACTGCTCTAGTATTGAGAGGGCCGAATTGGTCTCTCCCTTTTCATATTTTCACTAATGCATCAGATACAACCCTTGGAGTTGTGCTAGGACAAAGGGATAATCACATTCCATATGTTATTTATTTCGTTAGCAAAAATCTCTCACATGTATAATTAAATTACACTATTACTGAAAAGGAATTACTAGTAGTAGTCCATGCTATCAACAAATTTAGGCACTATATTACTGGTTATGAAACTTTTGTCTATGTTGATCATTCAACTATTAAATTCCTTATGAATAAACCAATTACAAATGGCATAATTACTAGATGGTTACTTTTGCTTTAGGAACTTAATATTAATGTGATTGACAAGCTTGGACGAGACAATTCAGTTGTAGATTTCTTGTCTAGAATGAATGTTTCATGGGACATTGCTCTAGTTTCAGACGAATTTCTTTATGAGAACCTATTTTCTATTTCTAATCATACTCCTTGGTTTGTTGATGTGGCTAACTATTTGGTATAGAAACATAATATTGTGCAACGGAGTGCCAACTATTCTTGGATAGAAGAATGCTTGTACCACACTGGACCAGATCTAATCATGAGAATATGTGTACGGGAAGATGAAATGTATGATGTCTTGATAGCTTGCCACAATGAACCCTGTGGTGGGAATTTTGCAGATAAAAGGACAGCTCACAAGGTCCTACATGCAGGTTATTATTGGCCCACCCTTTTCAAGGATGCCAAGAAGTTTGTCTCCAGTTGTGATGCTTGTCAAAGGATGGGAAGACCTGTTCCAAATGACGAGATGCCTCTTCAAACTCAGGTATCAATAGAGCCCTTTGAAAAGTGGGCATTGGATTTTGTGGGGTCTATTTCTCCTATGCCCAGAAAGGAGGTATATATTAGTTTGTACTGATTATGTGACAAAGTGGGTGGAAGCTAAGGTTTTATAACATTTTCCACTGAGAAGTCGGTTGTATATTTTCTTTTCAAAGATATCTTTACTCGATTTTGGGTACCTATAATTTCCATTGATCAGGGGTCTCAATTTAATTCCAAACTGGTAAAGTCTATTACTGAACAACACCTAATTAGGCATCAAAAGTCTACCCCATACCACCCTCAGGAAAATGGATAGGTAGAATCTACTAACAAAGTCTTGGAGTCCATTCTTACTAAAGCAATTTAGTTGCACCATGGAGACTGGGCTAATAGATTACTAGAAGCATTGTGGGATTATCGAATAACATGGAGAAATGTAACAAGATATACTCCCTATGAGTTGGTGTATGGGAAGCAGATGTTTCTCCCCAACGAAATTTAGATAAGAACATTCCGAATTGTTTCTCAACTTGAGATGGATTTAAATGAAGCTCAAAAACAAAGAGTGCTTCAACTAAAAGAACTTGATGAAATTAGGCAAGATGTCTTCAAAATAACTATGTTGGTACAGGACCAAAGAGCTCGGTGGCATGATAAGTATATCAAGAAGAAAGTCTTCCAACTAGGAGACTGGGCACTATTGTATGATAGCAAGTTTAAACACTTTAAAGGGAATTTTTCAACTAGATGGTTGGGACCCTATGAAGTAGAGGAAGTTTTTAACAATGGCTCACTCAGAATCAAGACCATTGATGATGTTCAGACTTCACTTGTGGTAAATGGCCATAGATTGAAAGTCTACCACCACTCGCTTTCCAAACGGGAATTTTTACAACATGTGATGCAAGATCTAGAAATGGAGTTGATTCATAAAGGGGATCCAGCTCCTGTTGGTTCTTTGAATTAATTCCTTTTTATTATTTTAATATATGTATATATGTACATAGTATAAATAATAGTGGGTTCATTTATGTTTTCCTCCACAGTTCACATAGAATAAAGAGGAAATCTATCAAGAATAGGTTTATTCCTTTATCCGGACGTGAAAAATTATATACGAAAAAGGATCTCCTAGAGTTTACTTTGAACATTTCAGACTCCCTAAAATTGATTGTTTCGAGCATTGACTAACCCAGGCTCGTTAATATTAATGGGACAGTATTAGTTAGGGATCTTCCAAGTACAAAATTATTCTTTTCTAGGCATGGAAGAATAAATACAGAAAAGAAAACTCCCTAGAGTCTACTTTGGGTTCCTTATACTCTCTAAAATTGAACACCCTGAGCCTTAGCTAACTTAGGTTCGTTAAGATTTATGAGATGGCAGTAGATAGGCCTTTGTGGAGTACAGACTTATTCTTTACCGGGATTAGCATAATAATTACGGGAAACAATCCTCTTGGAGTCTTCTTTTGTTCATTTTAGACTCTCAAAAATTGAAATGCTCCAGATGCAGTAACCATTCCAAGCCTAGTCAAAATCCATGGATTGGTGGCACCGGTATTGATTTATAACAACAACGGCCAAACTTCATTTGCAATTCCTAAAGTTGGTTTATATCAAGTTTCAAACTCACATAGGAATAATTTTATTTACTTTTCCAACACTGTCACAGTTTCTCATTGTTCTTCATGTTCTGATGGGTAAATCCAGAGATTATGTACTTAATTCAATACTTATCACAGACTGGAAGTTTAGGTACTGAAGAAAAAATTGTGTAATTGAGAATGTAAGTATCAAGTCAAGAGAATTTTAGTGGTACAACTTCGGCTCAACAGCATTGAAATTGATCAAGGTATTAAATTTATAAGTTTTTATTTTGTTCATGATCAAAGTAGCAGCCTTTTTGTAATGGACTCAAAAAATGGTAAAGGCACTCAATTAATGAGCAAGGTGTCCTTTCCTTTATCATTTTTGAACTCCTAGATATCATTACATAGTCAATATAAGGAATGTGAATAATAGGACTTAATTGTTGATTTACCTCCATTCATTTAAATTATGTGTGTGTCCCTTCCACATAATATTAAAATTTGATTGGTGTCAGATTGTCTTATCCAATCATTTGTTTCACTCTTTCCTTTCCATTATGATACATTTGCCAGGTACTTATCCCATCATTGCAATTGACCAGTCTATAACATAATTAAAAAACACATAGCCGCCTTTTCAAATTAACCTTAGCCTATTTGAAACCCTGAAAAGAAAGGAATTGTGTGTCTTGATGGTATTTTTAAATTCAGTGGTTGATTAACCTGTGATTCTCTACATCTCCTCCTCAGCCTTTGACATTGTTTCATTGATAGACATGAACCTACCTTTGCCCAATTATGTGTTGGCCCATAATATGCAGCCTGTAAGAGTCAATTTGAGGAAAAAGGGTGGATAGACTTCCTCAAAACGTTTCAGGGCAACAATGACAAGGTTTCCATGGCATTTGCAAGGAGCTTCGACGGGAAAGTAGAAGAGGTTGGGAATTTGAGGATTAAGGTCACAGAGAAGTTGATAAGCAAGGAAACTTGGTTACCTTTGACCGACGAAAGATATTTCAAAGGTGGACCACTTGAATGGGATGAATGTGCCAAATTTCTCAAACCCGCATACAAAACTATCAATTGGTCAAAAGGGGTTCTAAGAATTTGTATATAAGATGATTGGTGGCCACTTATTACTGTGTTGCAAAGGTTCGTCACCTATGAGGGAAGGTATGTGGTTGTATTCCTATATCATATTAGGATTCTCCTACATTTCACATATGGGTGTGAGATCAATTTTCTATTTTTCCTTCGTCAAAGTTTATATAAATTTGCCTGAGGTGTTCAATCTACTTCTAAAACTGTTGAAACTAGTCTATGCCATCATACTTTTATAAAAATTCTTGTTGTTTATGAACTGGGTCGACAAAAAAAAGGCATGGGAAGAATTTTAGACTGAGAATTTTCCTGGGGAGGAAAATCAAATTAAGGGCCGACAACGAATTATTCGTCCTCGTTCTAAGAAGTCTGACCAAGAGACAGAGGTCCCTCCTAGCTCTGCTTCCAAACAAGACAAGGGACCTGATAGAACCCCTGAATCAACAAAAGCAAAGGGAAGTTCAGTGAACCCCCTAGACAAGTAAGTATCTTCAAACCCTAGCTCTTCTGTAAAGAAAGAATCCCTAGCCTCAAAGGAAAAGAAATGAAAAGAAGGTAGTAAACAAAAGAAGGAACCTGTGACCAAATATGTAGCAGCTGAAAAACCCCAGTAGAGTGTTTGGTCAATTTAGAGTGTCCTAAATTGCTATATTAATTGTCAATTCGAGAGTTGTAAACTGCTGAAGTGAGGCGCACTATATATGCAAGATAACCGATTTCTTACTTTTTTGTCGTTTTTGATTTTTAGTTTGTTTTTGGGTTTATCTTCGTTGATTCCCTAATGTGAGATGGCAATCCTAAAAGACAAGTATGGATATAAATGTTCAAGGCAATGGTGTCCTTTAAAATGATTTCCAAAACTTCAAACTTTTCAAAAAGGTTTTAAAACATGCAATGATGAAATTAATTCCTAAAAGAGAATGAAAATGTGCCACTATTCTAATTAAACAAACAGTGAGCTATTGATCATGAAACCCAGTATCCTTGCTGCTATCTAAATATAAAAGAAACTGAACTCAAAGAAATCCAAAAATTTCAAGCAAAGTAAGCTAAAATCAAATTACATCAACTCATATTCTGACCCCTCACCATTCGTCTCGCTCTGGCTTTCAGAGGTAATCATAAACAACTTGAGCAATCTGATATCTAATTTGCAGAAAATAAAACTAGTATCAAACTACACACTCATACTTCAATCCCTCACCATTAGTCTCGCTATGGCTTTCAGAGGTAACTGAAAATGACATGAACAATTCAATAAATAACTTGCAGAAAAATAAACTAATATCAAACTACACACTCATACTTCAATCCCTCACCATTAGTCTCGCTATGGCTTTCGGAGGTAACTGAAAATGACATGAGCAATTCAATAACTAACTTGTAGAAAAATAAACTAATATCAAACTACACACTCATACTTCAATCCCTCACCATTAGTCTTGCTATGGCTTTCGGAGGTAACTGAAAATGACATGAGCAATTTAATATCTATCTTGCAGAAAAGTAAATGAGCAAAACTGAAATTAAAAAAACAGTGCTGAAATTAAGAACTAAGAAAAATAAATCAGCAGAAGGACAAGAATAATTCCATGTCATTAGTCATTGTAAAACTATGTGCAAATGCTCGGGCTGCCTACTATAATCTGAAACAAAGACACTGATCAGTTAACAGCATTATAAAGCATAAAAAAACTATGGACAGCAATCAACATTAATACCATAAGAAGTGCAATATATACAAGTGAATGATTATGGCATAAGGAACGTAAAGAAATAAAGCAGGAAACTATACAGCAATAAACAAAACCTCAATGTGTATAGGGGCCCTCTGCACAACCTTGGGAAATCAGCGATCAACCACGAATTGAGCTTATAAACAGAGTCTTCTCATGTATTCAAAATGCAGTCATAACACAGAAATAATGTCACGACACAGTGGGCTCGTTAATAGTTAAAATTACATTCCAAAAGCTAGCTCCTATGTGTATGAGAACGCATTATTTATAACATAAGATAACATAACTAATTTCCTAAAATCTACGCAGATAAAAGACACGTGAACAACCACGTCTAGGAATCTAGCATCATGGCTGCCGTGAAGATTAAATCTATGGAGGGTGGCTATTGGATTCAGCTTATGGAGTAGTCCACAGGTGTTGATATGTCCCCTGAGATTTAAGAATGGCCACGCAAGGCTTCACGTGGTGAAAAATGAAGTTCTGTCACTGTAGGACTCTTATGTTGACCACCGCTTGACTACCTTTGACCACGGCCTTCTTTGGTGAATTTGACTGAGCCAATAGGACTCGGCCCATGTCCACGTCATTTCCCACTTGCCCATGTGGCTCGATTTACCTAAAGACACCTGCAATATAGAGTTTAACAAAAAGGCTGCAGAAAGTTGAACTGGCTGCGAAAAGTGGCAAGATTCCGCAGCTCGACGAGAAAAAATCTAATTCAAATAGCAGACACAAAACATAGTTAGGAAACCACTTTATATGCTCTTTTAAACTAATATGCAATGATGTTGACAGCTTAGGAGGTCTAGGTAAATGGAAAAAGGTCTAGAAAGGTGTATAGGAAAGATGCAAGTTTGGGACTCAACATAGTGTAAGCAAAATATACCTTGGGTGGAGGTCGTGAAGTCAATCGCCTGACCAACAGAAGAATGGCTTAAAAAATCCAAAACTTCTCCTAAGAAAGGGAAGAGGAAGCTATTCCGTGAAAGGATGAAGTGGCACTAGCATCGACCCCACCATTGCAAGAAAACTCAAAAGTATCTAAGACTCTGACCGCACAATAGGGTTGGCGGCACACCATAAGTATGACTCGGCAGCAATGTCCACTTTCAAGCACTCAAACCCCCGATCCTGTCATTATTTTGTCTTCTCTGAAGCTAGAAGTAAAAATTCCCTCTCAGGTACTTGAGGAAACAGAGAAGATGGAGGACATTTTTCCTTAAGAGGGAGGGCTAGTTGGCAATTTTTGGGATATTTTAAATGATTATCCACTAAATGATCAATCTGAAATAGAACCAACAGTGAAGAAACAAGTAACTAAAACTATGGTAAGCCAAGCACATAAGAGATCAACACAGAAAGGGAGAAATTCGCGGAAGCAAACCCAGCCTCCTGAGGACACCTCTACTCATAATGAAGAAGACTTTCAACTACAAACAACCTGCAGAAGAAAAATATGAAACTCGTAGAATGATATCACAAGTACAAAACCTTGTTTTTCCATTTTCGAAAGGAAAATGAGATGTACAAGAACCAAAATCTAGCTTTGGTATCCAAGAACGATGCACTAGTCCTGAAGAATAAGCAGCTCCATAGTTCGAAGTTGAGGAAATTAGATCCCATTAAAAGACTTAGTGTTCATGAACAATCCTGGAGGTTTCAGTGACAATCAATGCAGAAAAATCATGGTTAGGGACAACCCAATTTTGATGATTGGTCAATTTTGAGGAGGATAGTTGCATGAGGACATGCATTCCCTCTAGCATGGGGGGGATGTTGGGCCCTACCTTTATTATCCTTTTGACACCCTATCCTACTATTAGTTTATAAATGGAGATAAGAATAGCAATAAAGATTGTTTTTGCATATCTTTGGTTAGTCTAAGTAGATGTTAAACGATTTTATACTTCTTAACTCACTATTGACTAATTTATTGATAGGGTTCCTAAATATAAGGATGGCAACTTGAATACATTGACAGGTCACTAGTGACCCAACAACTAGCTCAAAGACACATCAGGCAACCATTCGGTACTTAGTTTCATACTTTATTCAATACTTTACTCCAGATTTGGTACCATTCAATTAATGGGCATCTCGAAGGTGGCTTCTTGTGTTCATGGTCATGGTGTTAAATTCTTCAAAACTAATCTAAAGATAGTATTACAGTTGGACTAGTGCAAATACGATATGGACGAGTGATCTTTGGAATTGGGCTTAGCTCAATTAAGCCTAGATCACACCTGTATTTACTTTTCTGAGTTATTTCATTGTATTCATATTCAAACCGTAAACTCTTTAAGAAGGCCCAACATTAGTGTGAGAGGTTACACATAACGAAATTGTAGCCAGGAGATTGTGGTTGTAAAACACCATATGACTCTGTTTTTATTTTATGTTTGGAACGCTTGGACTTATGTTTTATTGAAGGCTTTTATATATAATTGATCTTGACTTTGATATTTGTGGATTCACGTGCTTATAACCTGCGAGTTATTGAGGTAAATTAGCTTGTCTCGGGTCGTGGCAAAGGGCCCACCACAGACCTCAGCCAAGTTTTATATTAATTCCAGTTAGATAGGAAGTATGCTTGCTAGCTTTAGGGAAACTGTACTTAAAATCTCTATTTCTTTTTGCAATTTCCAGAATTTTTGTACTTATGAATGTAATTGAATGAAATCTAAAATAATTCATAGATTTGAATGCTATGTTCAAGAGATAATTGGTTAGATTCTTGTTCTGAATTGTGTGAGTTTGCAAATCATTTCCATAGGGATTATTTGAATTTGTAGGTTTCTCTGTTGATCTAAATATTAATAAGTTTGAAAGAGAAAGCTTCAGCTTAGATCGGACTTATGAGGAATGAGTATTTTTCACAGTCTTTAGAATGAGTTCTCTTCTCTGAACCAAAGAACTCGATTGTTTCTGGATCTATAATTTTAATAAGAAGTCACTGTAGCTAATTTTCAACATGCTTAAATTTTCGTGAGGTTAGGCAGTAGTAATGTGCCATTTGTTTTATTTCTCAAACAATTTTGAATATCTAATTAGGAAAAAAAATGCCAAATATTTCATTTATCAGTCAATTTTGAATAGATTTATCGAATTAGGAAGTTGTGTGACTTATTTTGAGTTTAATAGCATTGTTGAGTTTACTTTTCAATTTCTAGCTTGACCCTAACGTTAGTTCCATGTGAATATTTTTTAGTAGAATAGATTGTTTAAATTTAACTGTGAGTTTAGTCTATGATGATTGTTAAGTTTATTCCTAGAAGAATATTTAATTAGTTGTGTGATTATCGACAATAAATTAGAAATTTGAATTATGTGTGTGATGTTGAAGAGTATAATAGGTTTCTTCACTTCCAAAAAAATATAGTGTAACGATTTTAAACTAGGTACAGAGTTTGGTCATTTGGTACTTAAATTCATACTAAGCAAGCATAGGATAATAAATTTAGATATGAACCATAATTCCTTGTAACTCAAGGATTATGAACTCCAAATTGACAATTTTAAATTTAGGGAATTAAAATGTCATATAAAAACCTAACATTATCTCCTTCCAAAATTCCAAAAATCCCTCAAGGAAGACAATCTCATATATCCAAAGTGATTCATCGGGCCAGTCATGACATAGTTGTTGGTCTCCAACTTTCCTTAGATAGGGTCCTTAGAGCACAACAAGCCTAGTCTCCTATTTAAAAATGAAGATTATCTCTTTCAACTGTAGGGGTTTGTATAATCAACCTAAAAACATAGCCTTGAAACAGTTAATTTTTAGGGACATGCTTGATTTGATATTATTACAGGAGACTTTAATTGCTAGGATGGAAATTGAAAATGTGCTAAGGGAGATCCTACACAGCTGGGAATTTTTTTCTTTATATGCTAGAGGGAGATCGGGGGGTTTGGCAATAGGGATAAATTGTAAAACTATGAAGATGTTGAATTCTTGGGGTAGTGAGGGCATATTAGTTGTTGATATATTTTCTGAAGAGTTTGGCGTGGAGATCAGAATGGTTAATGTTTATGGGCCATGTGTGGAGAGGGTGGGTTTTTGGAATAGATTAATGAACAAAACCTTCATGCATGTGAATAACCTAGCGACTTGTGGGGATTTAAATTTCTCACTGGGCTTGTCAAAAATATGGGGGAATCATGCTCAACGGGATCAACTATATGATTATTTTTCTCATTTGATCAAATCCAATCACCTTGTCGATATTGGATTTATTAAGCTCATGTGTACATGGAGAAATCATATGATAGGTGAACAAGAAATTATTAGTCTAAGAATCAATCAGTTTCTGATTAGAGATTCATTCTTAGAAAACATTTCACTATTCAGGTAGTGGGTAGGGAAAGGGGAAGAATATGATCACATCCCTATTTACTTAGAATTGGTAGGGCGGTCTCGGAAACCAAAAGCCCCATTCAAATTTAATGCATCATGGTTGAAGGAGTATGAATTTATACAAATGGTTAGGAATGCTTGGAGACTCATGAATGGGGGTCTGCGGTGAGATGTTTTGAAGAAAATTTGAAGACTATCAAACCAAAAAAATGGAATGGTTGAAGAATCAGAGAAAGTGTGATGAGGAATAACTTAATAGAATTGTAGAAGAAATTAGACAATTGGACATGCCAGGTGGGGGAGGGTATGACGTTAATGTCTTTAAAATGTGGCTTATTCAGTTAGAGTTAAAAAAAGAACAAATTTCTTAGGGATAGGGAAGAGACTTGGAGACTAAGCAGTCAGACTATATGGCTACAAGCAGGGGATGATAATACAAAAATTTTCCAATAATATGAAAAGGGAAGAAGGGATATCAATACTATTTGGGAATCGTCAGATACTCATGGTGGGAAAGCCTCTTCTTTCAACGAACTGGAAAGAATGGGGGTAAGTTACTTTCGATCTGTATTTCAGGTTCCTTAGGGTATCTCTTTCCCTTAAATTATCTAGACTACCTCTCTCTTTCCTCGATAGGTAAATGAAGATGATAATACCAAACTATTGGCCCGAGTAACAATTGGTGAACTGGAAGTAGTTCTTCATTTGTTCAAGAACAATTAAATCCCAAGGCCAGATGGCTGGCTAGTTGAATTCTTTTTGGAATTTTATAGCTTTATTGGAAATGACATTCTGAAGGTGGTGGAAGAATGTAGATCATCGGGTAAGATGTATGATGCTTTCAATGATACATTCATTGCACTTATCCCTAAAGCATACAATCCATAGACCTTCGAAGATTATAGGCCTATCTCATTATGCAACTCCATTTATAAGATTATTGCAAAAATAATTGCAAATAGGTTGAAACCTATTCTGTCTAACCATATATCTAAAGAGTAGTTTGCGTTCTTGGACGATCGTTAGATTCATGAAGCTATAGTAGTTGCACATGAAGCATTGTGTAGCTTAAAGACAAGGAAATTGAAGGAAATGATACTCAATATTGACTTGGCCAGTGCATACGATAAAGCCAACTAGCTTTATATCATTATGTTATTCGCACATTTAGGTTTTCATATCAATTTTATAAATTGGGTCATGTGTTGCATCACATCTGCTTATTTTGCAGTGTTGGTAAATGGTGTTTTTACTGATTTCTTCCATGCAGAAAGATGACTAATATAGGGATGTTCTCTCTCCCTGTTAATGTTCTTACTTGTGCTGGAAGGTCTCAATAGAATAATTTCGAATGCAAAATCTAGAGGTGTCTTCAAAGGAGCAGTTATCATTGGGAACCTATCATTAACGCATCTCCTATTTGTAGATGATGTCCTAAAATTTCTCGATGGATCAAGGAATGATGATACTTCTTTGTATCAAATTACTCAATTATTTAGAAAAACTATGGGCATGGAAATCAATCCAATTAAATCAACCATTACAGCTAATGGTTGTTCTAGAGATGAAATACCATTCATCAGGGAAAAATATCCTTTCCAGTTGTTTGATATGGAGGAAGGCATAAAATACTTGGGATTTAGGCTTAAACCCACTCATTACAGGAAGACAGACTGGATGTGGTTGATATAAAAGATATAAAAAAGGCTTAACTTATAGTGTCATAGGTGGTTATCTCTGGCAAGAAGATTGGTTTTGATCAAATTTGTATTGGAGGCACTCTCAGTTTTCTAGATGGCACTTTCCTGGATTCCAAAAGGCATTTTAAACATAATTCGGAAGAAATTTTGTGAATACCTATGGCATGGGGAAAAATAAGGAAGGGTATTTGCATAGATTAAATGGGAACACATTGCATTACCAAAGAAATGGGGTGGGTGGGGTATCAACGATTTGTACACTTTCTCAAGGGCATTGGCTACAAAGGTGGGCTGGAGATTGATTACGACAAACAGTTTGTGAATGGAGATTGTTGTGAGGAAGTACATCTATCCTCTATCCATTATTGATTGGATTCGTCTTCAGAACAAATACAAATCTAATGTATCAACCATTTGGAAAGTGGTTTGAGCTTCATTTAACATAATTGAATGAGGATTGGCGTGGAGAATTGGATCGAGGGAACAGGCCCTGATAGGAATTGATCCTTGGTCTGGCAGCAACAATAGGTATGCTCTCCCTCCTAATCTCATAAGTTATCTAAATAAGCAAGGGATAAAACCAATCAATCAGATCTCTGACCCATAAGCTACATCCATTTGGGTTCAGGGATGGATGATAGCTCAAGATCTAAATATACCCGAACAATGGCATTAGTGCTGATAGGATTTTTCAAATGCTTTATCTAGATCTCATGTTCGGGTCATAGACAGGGATGATGAATTGATATGGGTTCATTCAAAAAGGGGTATATTCAACCCCAAATAAGGATATCTCATTGCATATAAGTATAAGGCACTTGAAGTAATGTGTTGGTGGTAGAATAGTATTTGGAAGCTTAAAATCCCCCCAAAAGCCAGATTTTTATTATGGTGTATTCTTACAAACAAAATTCCTAATGTGGAAAGCATAAAGAAAAGTGTTATACAAGAACCTACATGGTGTACATTAAGTCAATGTGTTGAAGAAACAAAAGAACATCTATTCATATCATTCTTAGCAGCAAATAAAATATGGAGCCTGGAATATCAATCACTAGGTATCTAGTACAAATGGAGAGGAGGATTGATAGATGAAGCATGGCAAGAATGGTGTCAGGAGCCCAATTCCAAAAAGCTACGGAATATTCTAAGTCTTCTTTATTGGGCTATATGGATAGGCAAGAACAAGAAGATTTTCAAAGAGCAGCTATTCAATCCTGAAAAACTAGGACCTTGTCTACTCGCCATATATGATCTCATTCATGAAGAACCAATCATTGGTACAACCCACACGATCACGGTTGAGGTCATTGATCATTCAAAGCCTTGGGCATATTTTAATGGTTTTGCAAATGAAAATTGTGGTGGAGAGGGAGCCATTCTATACCTAAATGAGAATCACTTTTTCAAAACGAGTTTTGGATTTGGGTCAGGTATAAATAACTTTTCGCAGCTATTAAGTTTGAAGTTACTTATGTTGTTCGCACTAGGGAAGGGATGTGGAAAACTGGAAGTATTTGGAATGGTTCAATCGAACAACTCACTGTCACACACACACTCCTAACAATTTATTGTAGGATACTATCATGATAAAAGGCCATTTTGATGACATTTCATGTTCACACATTTACAAGGAGAGAAACACCATTTCTGATCAGCTATCCAAAGAAAGGTCGTAGTAGGTTCTAGGCTTATGGATGATTCATGAGCAGAGTGGAATGGACTTTTATCAGTAATACCATCGAACATTTTCAGATTATCATGCACAGACAACATAAGATGATACAGAAATTTCAGGACAAATTTTTTATCATTGTAAGTGGCTACAGAAGATCTTCTCATGACATCTACTTATGTTTTTATCTTTCCCTTTTTTGATATTATGTACATATTATATAGCACTGAAGTGATATATGAATAGGTTCATACTATATAGATATCAGTGATGATCTCTATGTGGGAGGCTCTCTTATCTTATTGGTATATTTTACACCCAAGCAGACACATTCAATATTTTCTAGATTATACTACAAGATATGCTTGACAGCATGTAATTTTCATTTTATCTTTTAATGGAAATTACAATTTTCCATTTAGAAAAAAATAAATTAAAAAACAAAAAAATAAATACCTTTGAAATAATCTTAAATCTCGTCATCTCTAATAATTATTAAAAATATTTGATTAAAATTAAATCGCGATGATCTATTTTATAATTATTAATAATTAAATTATCATCTATATAACACTTAATAATTATTAATAATAAAATTAAAATTCTAAAAACACAATATAAAAATTTTCATATAATTTTTTAATATAAATAAAAATTAATATGTAACATTTTTAATATAATAATAATCTAATTTAAATCACCAAAAATAAATAATCATATTGCTCTCTTCAAAATCATGAATAATGTAATAATAATTATTTAATAACTGACATATATATAAAATAAAGATTAAAAAATAAACAATCAAATAAGTCTAAATATAGAAAAAAGAGTTAATATTAAAATGTGAAAAATATAAAATAATATCTTGAATACCGAATCAAAATCAAAATTCCTGGTTAAAGGAAAAATGATGTGTTACCTTTTAATACAAAGTACATAAAACTTGTGAAAGGAAGATTCTATAATTTTGATGTTGAAAATTTGTCTTAATGCTTAGAATTTAATCATGCCCTCTGCAAACGAAATGTCAACATCAATACACGTGTCAATGGCAAAGCAAGTGTTGACAACTCGACTGAGCGGGACAGGAGATGAATATTCCGAAACTTGTGGTACGAGTAAAGGTAATGGATACGATGAAATCACAGTAGGTTGAACGTCCACTCGATTGGAGTTTTATTCTAAGAGACTTTGATGTAAAATAGAATGAATATTATAATATTTTATTTGTATAATTATATTAGTAAATGTGGTTGATTTAGGACGAAAGTATTATTAGTAAATGTGGTTGATACTGAAATTTACCATCAGGCGCTTTTTAAATGGGAATATTTACAAGATGTGATGCAAGATCTAGAAATGGAGTTTATTCATAAAGGCGATCCAGTTCCTATTGGTTCTTCAAATTAATTTATTTTTATTGTTTTAATATATGTATATATGTACACAGTATAAATAACAATGGGTTCATTTATGTTTTCCTCCATAATTCACATAGAATAAAGAGGAAATATGTCAAGAATAGGTTTATTCCTTTATCCAGACTTGAAAAATTATTTACGAAAAAGGATCTCCTAGAGTTTACTTTGAACATTTCAGACTCCCTAAAATTGAATGTTTCGAGCATTGACTAACCCAGGCTCATTAATATTAATGGGACAGTGTTAGTTAGGGATCTTCCAAGTACAAAATTATTATTTTATGGGCCTGGAAGAATAATTACAGAAAAGAAAACTCCCTAGAGTCTACTTTGGGTTTCTTATACTCTCTAAAACTGAACACCCCAAGCCTTAGCTAACACAGGTTTGTTAAAATTTATGAGATGACAGTAGATAGGCCTTTGTTGAATACAGACTTATTCTTTACTAGGATTAGTAGAATAATTGCGAGAAACAATCCTCTTGGAGTCTTCTTTTGTTCATTTCAGACTCTCAAAAATTGAAATTCTCCAGATGCAATAACCATTCCAAGCCTGGTAAAAATCCATGGATTGGTGGCACCAGTATTGATCCACAGCAATAGCGGCCAAACTTCAATTGCAATTCCTAAAGTTGGTTTATATCAAGTTTCAAACTCACGTGGGAATAATTTTATTTACTTTTCCAACACAATCACAGTTTCTCATTGTTCTTCATGTTCTAATGGGTAAATTCAGAGATTATGTACTTAATTCAGTACTTATCACAGACTGGAAGTTTAGGTACTGAATAAAAAATTGTGTATTTGAGAATGTAAATATCAAGTCAAGAGAATTTTAGTGGTACAACTTCGGCTCAACGGCATTGAAATTGATCGAGGTATTAAATTTATAAGTTTTTAGTCTGTTCATGATCAAAGTAGCAGCCTTTTTGTAACAGACTCAACAAATGGTAAAGGCACTCAATTAATGATCAAGGTGTCCTTTCCTTTATCATTTTTGAACTCCTAGATATCATTACACAGTCAATATAAAGAATTTGAATAATAGGACTTAATTGTTGATCTATCTCCATTCATTTAAATTATGCGCATGTCCCTTCCACATAACATTAAAATTTGATTGGTGTCAGATTGTATTATCCAATCATTTGTTTCACTCATTCCTTTCCATTATGATACATTTTTCAAGTACTTATCCCATCATTGCAATTGACCAGTCTATAGCATAATTAAAAAACACATAGCCACCCTTTTAAATTAACCTGAGCCTATTTGAAACCCTGAAAAGCAAGGAATTGTTTGTCTTGATGGTATTGTTAAATTTAGTGGTTGATTAACCTATGATTCTCTACATCTCCTCCTCAGCCTTTGACATTGTTTCATCATCAGCATGGGGGTTGATAGACATAAACCTACCATTGCCCAATTATTTGTTGGCCCATAATATGCAGCCTGTAAGAGTCGATTTGAGGAAAAAGGATGGATAGACTTCCTCAAAAAGTTTCAGGGCTACAATGATAAGGTTGCCATGGCGCTCGCATGGAGCTTCGACAGGAAAGTAGAAGATGTTGGGAATTTGAGGATTAAGGTCACAGAGAAGTTGATAAGAAGCCAACTGGGCTACCTTTGACCGATGAAAGATATTTCAAAGGTGGACCACTTGAATGGGATGATTGTGCCAAATTTCTCAAGCCCGCATACAAAACTATCAATTGGTCAAAAGGGGTTCTGAGAATTTGTATATAAGAGGAGTGGTGGCCACTTATTACTGCGCTGCAAAGGTTTGTCACCTATGAGGGAAGGTATGTGGTTGTATTCCTATATCATATTAGGATTCTCCTACATTTCACATATGGGCGTGAGATCAATTTTCCGTTTGTCCTTCGCCAAAGTTTATATAAAGTGGCATGAGGTGTTCAATCTACTTCTAAACATGTTGAAACTAGTCTATGTCATCATACTTTTATAAAAATTCTTGTTGTTTATGAACTGGGTCGACAAAAAAAAGACATGGGAAGAATTTTAGATTGAGAATTTTCCTGGGGAGGAAAATCAAATTAAGGGCCGACAACGGATTATTAGTCCTCATTCTAAGAAGTCAGACCAAGAGACAAAGATCCCTCCCAACTCTGCTTCCAAACAAGACAAGGGACCTGATAGAACCCCTGAATCAACAAAAGTAGAGGGAAGTTTAGTGAACACCCTAGACAAGTCAGTATCTTCAAATCCTAGCTCTTCTGTAAAGAAAGAATCCCTAGCCTTAAAGGGAAAGAAATGAAAAGAAGGTAGTGAACAAAAGAAGGAACCTATGACCAAATATGTAGCAACCGAAAAACCCCAGTAGAGTAAGCAAAAGATACCTTGGGTGGAGGTCGTGAAGTCGATCGATTGACCAACAGAAGAATGTCTTGAAAAAACCAAAACTTCTCCTAAGAAAGGGAAGAGGAAGCTATTCCGTGAAAGGATGAAGTGTCACTAGCACCGACCCCACCATTGCAAGAAACCTCAAAAGTATTTGAGACTCTGACCGCACATTAGGGTTGGTGGCACACCATAAGTATGACTCCGCAGCAATGTCCAATTTCAAGCACTCAAACCCTTGAGCCCGTCATTATTTTGTATTCTTTGAAGCTAGAAGTAAAATGTCCCTCTCAGGTACTTGAGGAAACAGAGAAGATGGAGGACATTTTTCCTTAAGAGGAAGGGCCAGTTGGTAATTTTTTGGATCTTTTAAATGATTATCCACTGAATGATTGGTCTAAAATAGAACCAGCAGTGGAGAAACGAGTAGCTAAAACTATGGTAAGCCAAGCGCATAAGAGATCAACTCAGAAAAGAAGCAGTTCGCGGAAGCAAACCTTGCCTCCTGAGGACACCTCTATTCGTAATGAAGAAGACTTTCAACTGCAAGTAAACAACCTACAAAAGAAAAATATGAAACTCGGATAACGGTATCACAAGTACAAAACCTTGTTTTTTCCATTTTCGAAAGGAAAATGAGATGTACAAGAACCAAAATCTAGCTTTGGTATCCAAGAACAATGCACTAGTCCTAAAGAATAAGTATTTCCTTAGTTGGAAGTTGAGGAAATTAGATCCCATTAGAAGACTTAATGTTCATGAACAATCCTGGAGGTTTCAATGACAATCAATGCAGAAAAATCATGGTTTAGAAGTTTTAGTCAATGTGGTGGGAATCTGAAAGTAGGGACAACCCAATTTTGATGATTGGTCAATTTTGAAGAGGATAGTTGCATGAGGACATGCATTCCCTCTGGCATGGGGGGGATGTTGGGCCCTACTTTTATTATCCTTTTAGCACCCTATCCTAGTATTAGTTTATAAATGGAGGTAAGAATCACAATAAAGATTGTTTTTACATATCTTTGGTTAGTCTAAGTAGATGTTAAATGATTTTATAATTCTTGACTCACTATTGACTAATTTATTGATAGGGTTCCTAAATACAAGGATGGCAACTTGAATACATTGACAAGTCACCATTGACCCAACAACCAGCTCAAAGACACATCAAGCAACCATTCAATACTTAGTTTCGTACTCTATTCAATACTTTACTCCAGATTTGGTACCAACCAAATAATGGGGATCTCGAAGGTGGCTTCTTTTGTTCATGGCCATGGTGTTAAATTATTCAAATCTAAAGATAGTATTACAGTTGGACTAGTGCAGATATGATATGGATGAGTGATCTTTGGAATTGGGCTTAGCTCAATTAAGCCTAGATCACACCTGTATTTACTTTTTTGAGTTATTTCATTGTATTCATATTCAAACCGTAAACTCTTTAAGAAGGCCCAACATTAGTGTGAGAGGTTACACAGAACGAAATTGTAGCAAGGAGATTGTGGTTGTAAAACACCATACGACTTTGTTTTTTTTTAAGTTTGGAACACTTGGACTGATGTTTTATTGAAGGCTTTAATATATAATTGATCTTGACTTTGATATTTGTGGATTCACGTGCTTATAACCTGTGAGTTATTGAGGTAAATTAGCTTGTCTCAGGTCGTGGCAAGGGCCCAACACAGACCTCAGCCAAGTTTTATATTAATTCCAGTTAGATAGGAAGTGTGTTTGTTAGATTTAGCAAAACTGTACTTAAAATCTCTGTTTCTTTTTGCAATTTCTAGAATTTTTGTACTTAGGAATGTAATTGAATGAAATCTAAAATATTTCGTAGATCTGAATGCTATGTTCAAGAGATAATTGGTTAGATGCTTGTTCTGAATTGTGTGAGTTTGCAAATCATTTCCATAGGGATTATTTGAATTCGTAGGTTTCTCTATTGATCTCAAATATTGATAAGTTTGAAAGAGAAAGCTTCACCTTAGATCGGATTTCTAAGGAATGAGTTTTCACAGTCTTTAGAATGAGTTCTCTTATCTGAACGAAACAACTCGATTGTTTTCGGATCTATGATTTTAATAAGAAGTCATTGTATCTAATGTTCAAAATGCTTAAATTTTCGTGAGGTTAGGTAGTAGCAATGTGCCATTTGTTTTATTTCTCAAACAATTTTGAATATCAAATTAGGAAACATTATGCCATTTATTTCATTTATCAGTCAATTTCGAATAGATTTATCGAATTAGGAAGTTGTGTGAATTATTTTGAGTTTAATAGCATTGTTGAGTTTACTTTTCAATTTCTAGCTTGACCCTAGGGTTAGTACCGTGTGAATATTTTTTAGTAGAATAGATTGTTTAAATTTAATTGTGACTTTAGTTTATGATGATTGTTAAGTTTATTTCTAGAAGAATATTTAATTAGTTGTGTGATTATCGATGATAAATTAGCAATTTGAATTATGTGTGTGACGTTGAAGAGTATAATAGGTTTCTTCACTTCCAAAAAAATATAGTGTAACGATTTTAAACTAGGTGCAGAGTTTGGTCAATCGGTACTTAAATTCGTACTAAGCGAGCATAAGATAATAAATTTAGATATGAACCATAATTCCTTGTAACTCGAGGATTATGAACTCCAAATTGACAATTTTAAATTTATGGAATTAAAACATCATATAAAAACCCTAACATTATCTCCTTCCAAAATTCCCAAAATCCCTCGGGGCAGACAATCTCATATATCCAAAGTGATTCACCGAGCCAATCATGACATAGTTGTTGGTCTCCAACTTTCCTTAGATAGGGTCCTTAGAGCACAAGAAGCCTAGTCTCCTGTTCAAAAATGAAGATTATCTCTTTCAACTGCAGGGGTTTGTATAATCAACCTAAAAAAATAGCCTTGAAATAGTTAATTTTGAGGGATAGGCTTGATTTGATATTATTATAGGAGACTTTAAGTGCTAGTATGGAGATCGAAAAATGTGCTAAGGGAGATGCTAAATAGATGGGAAATTTTTTCTTTAGATGCCAGATGGAGATCGGGGGGTTTGGCAATAGGGATAAATCGTAAAACTATGAAGATGTTGAATTCTTGGGGTAGTGAGGGCATAGTAGTTGTTGATATATTTTCTGAAGAGTTTGGAGTGGAGATCAGAATGGTTAATGTCTATGGGTCATGTGTGGATAAGGTGGGTTTTTGGAATAGATTAATGAACAAAACCTTCATGTAGGTGAATAACCTAGTGACTGGTGGGGATTTAAATTTCTCACCGGGCTTGTCAGAAATATGGGGGAATCATGCTCAATGGGATCAACTGTATGATTATGTTTCCCATTTGATCGAATCCAATCACCTGGACGATATTGGATTAATTAAACTCATGCATACATGGAGAAATCGTAGGATAGGTGAACAAGCAATGATTAGAAGAATCAATCAGTTTCTGATTAGAAATTCATTCTTGGAAAACATTTCACTATTCAGGTAGTGGGTAGGGAAAGGGGAAGTATATGATCACTTCCATATTTACTTAGAATTGGTAGGGCAGTCTCGAAAGCTAAAAGCCCCATTCAAATTTAATGCATCATGGTTGAAGGAGGATGAATTTATACAAATGGTTACGAACACCTGGAGACATGTGGAGACTCATGAATGGGGGTCTGCAGCGAGATGTTTTGAAGAAAATATGAAGCATATCAAACAAAAAGCATTCAAATGGGTGAAAAATAAGAGAAAGAGAGATGAGGAAGAACTTAATAGAATTTCAGAGGAAACTAGGCAATTGGAGATGCCAAGTGGGGGAGGGTATGATGGTAATGTCTTTAAAATGTGGCTTATTCAGTTAGAATTAAAAAAAGAACAAATTTCTCAAGGATAGGGAAGAGACTTGGAGACTAAGCAGTGAGATTATATGGCTACAAGCAGGGGATGACATTATAAAATTATTCCAACAATATGCAAAGGGAAGAAGGGATATCAATACTATTTGGGAACTGTCAGATACTCATGGTGGGAAAGCCTCTTCTTTCAGCGAACTGGAAAGAATGGGGGTAAGTTACTTTCGATCTGTATTTCAGGTTCCGCAGGGTATCTCTCTCCCTTAAATTATGTAGACTACCTCTCTCTTTCCTTGATATGTAAATGAAGATGATAATACCAAACTATTGGCCCAAGTAAAAATTGGTGAACTGGAAGTAGTTCTTCATTGGTTCAAGAACGATAAAATCCCAAGGCCAGATGGCTGGCTAGTTGAATTCTTTTTGGAATTTTATGGCTTTATTGGAAGTGACATTCTGAAGGTGGTGGAAGAATGTAGATCATCGGGTAAGATGTATGATGCTTTCAATGCTACATTCATTGCACTTATCCTGAAAGCATACAATCCACAGACCTTCGAATATTATAGGCATATCTCATTATGCAACTCCATTTATAAGATTATTGCAAAAATAATTGCAGATAGGTTGAAACCTATTCTGTCTAACCATATATCTAAAAAGTAGTTTGCGTTCTTGGACGATCGTCAGATTCATGAAGCTATAGAAGTTGCACATGAAGCTTTGTGTAGCTTAAACACAAGGAAATTGAAGGGAATGATACTCAATATTGACTTGGCCAGTGCATACGATAAAGCCAGCTAGCTTTATATCAGTATGTTACTCACACATTTAGGTTTTCATATCAATTTTATAAATTGGGTCATGTGTTGCATCACATCTGCTTATTTTGCAGTGTTGGTAAATGGTGTTGTTACTGACTTCTTCCATGTATAAAGAAGACTAATATAGGGATGTCCTCTCTCCCCGTTAATGTTCTTACTTGTGATGGAAGGTCTCAGTAGAATAATTTCGAATGCAAAATCTAGAGGTGTCTTCAAAGGAGCAGTTATCACTGGGAACCTATCATTAACGCATCTCCTATTTGTAGATGATGTCCTGATATTTCTCGATGGATCAAGGAATGATGCTACTTCTTTGAATCAAATTACTCAATTATTTAGAAAAACTATGGGCATGGAAATCAATACACTTAAATCAACCATTACAGTTAATGGTTGTTCTAGAGATGAAATACCATTCATCAGGGAAAAATATCCTTTCCAATTGTTCGATATGGAGCAAGGCATAAAATACTTGGGATTTAGGCTTAAACCCACTCGTTACTGGAAGACAGATCGGATGTGGTTGATAACAAAGATATAAAAAAGGCTTAACTTATAGTGTCATAGGTGGTTATCTCGAGCAAGAACATTGGTTCTGATCAAATTTGTATTGGAAGCAATCTCAGTTTTCTAGATGGCACTTTCCTGGATTCCGAAAGGCATTTTAAACATAATTCGGAAGAAATTTTGTGAATACCTATGGCGTGGGGGAAAATAAGGAAGGGTATTTGCATAGATTAAATGGGAACATATTGCATTACCAAAGAAGTGGGGTGGGTGGGGTATCAACGATTTGTACACTTTCTCAACGCCATTGGCTACAAAGGTGGGTTGGAGATTGATTACGACAAACAATTTGTGAATGGAGATTGTTGTGAGGAAGTACATCTATCCTCTATCCATTATTGATTGGATTCGTCTTCAGAATAAATACAAATCTAATGTACCAACCATTTTGAAAGCGGTCCGAGCTTCATTTAACATAATTGAATCAGGATTGGCATGGAGAATTGGATCGGGGGAACAGGCCCTGATAGGAATTGACCCTTGGTCCGGCAGCAATAATAGGTATGCTCTCCCTCCTGATCTCATAAGTTATCTAAATAAGCAAGGGATAAAACCAATCAATCAGATATCTGACCCATAAGCTACATCCATTTGGGTTCAGGGATGGATGATAGCTCAAGATCTAAATATACCCGAACAATGGCATCAGAGCTGGTAGGATTTTACAAATGCTTTATCCAAATCTCATGTTCGGGTCATAGACAGGGATTATGAATCGATATGGGTTCATTCAAAAAGGGGTATATTCAACCCCAAATAAGGATATCTCATTGCATATAAGTATAAGGAACCTGAAATAATGTGTTGGTAGTGGAATAGTATTTGGGAGCTTAAAATCCCCCCCCAAAGCCAGATTTTTATTATGGTGTATTCTTACAAACAAAATTCCTAATGCAGAAATCATAAAGAAAAGTGTTATACAGAGACCTACATGGTGTACATTAAGTCAATGTGTCAAAGAAACAATAGAACATCTATTCATATCATGCTTAGCAGCAAATAAAATATGGAGCCTGGAATATCAATCACTAGGTATCCAGTACAGATGGAGAGGAGGATCGATAGATGAAGCGTGGCAAGAATGGTGCCAGGAGCCGAAATCCAAAAAGCTATGGAATCTTCTAAGTCTTCTTTGTTGGGCTATATGGATAGGCAAGAACAAGAAGATTTTCAAAGAGCAGTTATTCAATCTTGAAAAACTAGGAGCCTGTCTACTCGCCATATATGATCTCATTTGTGAAGAACCAATCATTGGTACAACCCGCACGATCACGGTTGAGGTCATTGATCATTCAAATCCTTGGGCATATTTTAATGGTTCTGCAAACGAAAATTGCAGTGGAGGGGGAGCCATTCTATACCTAAATGAGAATCAATTTTTCAAAACGAGTTTTGGATTTGGGTTAAGTACAAATAACTTTTCGCAGCCATTAAGTTTGAAGTTACTTATGTTGTTCGCACTAGAGAAGGGATGTGGAAAACTGCAAATATTCAGAGACTCGAAAATTGTCATTGAATGGTTCAATCAGACAACTCATTGTCACACACACACTCCTAAAAGTTTATTGTAGGATACTCTCATGATAAAAGGCCATTTTGATGACATTTCATGTTCACACATTTACAAGGAGAGAAACACCATTTCTGATCAACTGTCCAAAGAAGGGGCGTCGTAGGTTCTAGGCTCATGGATGATTCATGAGCATAGTGGGATGGACTTTTATCAGTACCACCATCGATCATTTTCAGATTATCATGCACAGACAGCATAAGATGATACAAAAATTTCGGGACAATTTTTTTATCACTATAAGTGGCTACAGAGGATCTTCTCATGTCATCTACTTATGTTTTTATCTTTCCCTTTTTTGATATTATGTACATATTATATAGCACTGAAGTGATATATGAATAGGCTCATACTATATAGATATCAATGATGATATCTATGTGGGAGGTTCTCTTATCTGATTGGTATATTTTACACCCAAATAGACACATTCAAAATTTTCTGGATTATACTGCAAGATATGCTTGACAGCATGTAATTTTCATTTTATCTTTTAATAGAAATTACAATTTTTCCTTTGAAAAAAATAAATAAATACCTTTGAAATAATCTTAATTCTCATCATCTCTAACTATTATTAAAAATATCTAATTAAAATTAAATCGCGATGATCTATTTTATAATTATTAATAATTAAATTATCATCTATATAACACTTAATAATTATTAATAATAAAATTAAAATTCTAAAAACACAATATAAAAATTTTCATATAATTTTTAAATATAATTAAAAAATTAATATGACACATTTTTAATATAATAATTATCTAATTTAAATCACCAAAAATAGATAATCATATTGCTCTATTTAAAATCATGAATAATGTAATAATAATTATTTAATAACTGACATATATATAAAATAAAGATTAAAAGATCAACAATCAAATAAGTTTAAATATAGAAAAAGAAAGAGGTTAATATTAAAATGTGAAAAATATAAAATAATATCTTGAATACCGAATCAAAATCAAAATTCCTGGTTAAAGGAAAAATGATCTGTTACCTTTTTATACAAAGTACATAAAACTTGTGAAAGGAAGATTCTATAATTTTGATGTTGAAAATTTGTCTTAATGCTTAGAATTTAATCATGCCCTCTGCAAACGAAATGTCAACATCAATACACGTGTCAATGGCAAAGCAAGTGTTGACAACTCGACTGAGCGTGACAGGAGATGAATATTCCGAAACTTGTGGTACGAGTAAAGGTCATGGATTCGATGAAATCACAGTAGGTTGAACGTCCACTCGATTGGAGTTTTATTTTAAGAGTGTTTGATGTAAAATAGAATGAATATTATAATATTTTATTTGTATAATTATATTAGTAAATGTGGTTGATTTATGGTGAAAGTATTATTAGTAAATGTGGTTGATATTGAAAATATTATTTTCCATTTTTTATATGTTAATCAGTTTTTGTAAATGAAACCAATTAAGTTTGGTTCCAACAAATTTATAGAGATTGTAATAAGATTTTAAAATTAATATTGCCATACAACATCAAAGTATTGGAAGATGAATCCCTCACTTCCAATAAAATCTATGCCTAGAAACTGAAAAACTAACTTTATAAATGCATTTAAGCCATAAAATAAATGCTCATGTTCATACATTCTAAAGAAAGGCAAGCAAACAAGCAAACTTAAGATGGGTGAATTCAATTAATTTTTAAAAATGATGCAAAGACACGTTTAAGAAAAACTGACCTAACAACACCAATGATAACGAGAGAGAATTTAAGAGGAAACGAGAGACGCTTAGATTTAATTTAAAAGAAACAATGGAGAGGAAACTACCAAGTACCTAGAATGGGGTGGCGATTTGATTTGTTTAATGAAGGACCCTATGAGGGTTAGCAGTAATTCGAAGAGTGACATTGCTTTACTCCATCACAACATAATAGTTTTCTAACTTTTCATCTTATGGTTGCCACTGTACAAGAAGGTTGAATTGTCAATTCAAGGTTCAAAGGGAGGAACAGATCAAATCTCTAAACAAAATTACACAAAGTAGAAATGGAACAGAACATTTTATTATTAAAAAATGTTATTTTAATTGATGAGTTGATCTAACGGTGGAGGAATGGAAGTGGTAAAAGACAATGGAGTGGCTTGGATTAACATGTGGTCAAACAAATAATATTTAAATCTAAGTTGTAATTCTTTGATATGAAAATACTTTTGATTTCATCTATTAGATGGTTTATTACATGAAAAATGTTCTCTTAACATGAAATCTTATCCATTTATTTAATAAAAATTTGAAATTCCCCAAGCCCAATTCCAATATAGATCATGCATTCGGCATAATTAGTTTGAATGTTTTCTAGATTAGCTTTTTTTAAATGAGATTATAAGTAAAAGGATAAATATTATAAGATTTTACAAGGATGAATATTATACAATGCTATAATGGTAGGAGTAAAGGGATGAATATTATAAGATTTTAGTGGTTTAAATATTTTTTTAATTGACATTTCCTCTTAGTGAAATTAAGATAAACTAATGTTATGAGTAAATATTATAGGAGTTTCAATGTTTTTTCCAGTTAGATTTTTTTTAATGAAATTATGATGGTATGGAAAGAAATTACACATAACAAAAACAGAATTTGCGTTGGATATGATAGAGATGTTTCTTTTTATGTGCCTAATTTTTCTGAACTTACACAATTTGGATGGTGTTATTCCATAACAAATTGATTGATGCTAACATTGTGACAGAGTTGGACATGTGAAAGATCCGTGTTTTGATCTTCACCCATGTGAGCATTGTGGAAAGCACAATCACCATTCAAACAAGTGTTCCAGAAAGAAGACTACTACAAGAGAGAGAATTAATTTTGGATGGATTACTTCTTGGGATTGGTCTAAAGCAGCCAAGAATATTTACAGGTCATATCGCAAGATATGTTCGAGAGTATTGACTAGCCTTGCAGTGATGAATAATACTTCATCTTCTCACCCTGTATCTGACAAGGGGGGAATTGATAGAGTTGTGATGGTCTGCTACAGGTTCGAAGATTTGTCAAGTGAGTCTGAGTCAAAGATCCATATGTGAGCCTGAGCCACAACTTGTACCAATTAGAGCCAGAGTTGTAGTTAAAGAGACTTTAGATTTTGCTAAATGAGTTGTTTGTGAACGAGCACTTCCAGATTCAGAATTGTTTGAGGAGCTATATTAATAATTCCAGAGTTAGTGGTCACCTTAAAACCAAATTTTTGGTTGTTCTGAGAACTACTATGAAAATTCCAAAGTTGGTGTTGATTGAGACCTTGTGTTCTCCTATATTTTGGTATTGTTTGTGGTTTTCTCTTAAAAACCACTATCTTTGGTTTGTGGTCATCCTTTGAAAACCATTTCTAAGAGAAATTCAGCGCTTGGTTGAGATGTTTTTCTTGCATTTTGAGCTCTCAATCTTGGACTTTGATATATCTCTTCAGATTAAGGGAGAAATGTTAGACACCTAATCTTGAGATTATGATTTGGGTTATGGTGTGTTATGGTGATTAGTTAATTAAAGTTCAAAAACCCTACAAACTGAATCCAATAATTTTATAATTGTATTTATACATAAAAAAAATTCATCATTCTTTGAATTGAATTGAACTCATTTTCGAGCAATTTGTGTTTAACAAAATATTATAATATTATAAAATTAATAATTTAACGGAATATTATAAAATTAATAGTTTAACGATTATTTTTTTTAATAAAATATAGTAATGATGATGATGATGATGATGATGATGATGATGATGATGATGATGGTTAACGTCCACTGAGACCAAATTGGTCTATCGGACCTACAATTTTCTTAATTTTTACTTGTCTGGCTCCTCGTCTTTCTTGGTGAGATTGGTGTTGTAGCTTTCTTTCTTTTCTCTACGGTCTTCCAACTTCCTTTGTCTTGCATCTCCTTCATCTCTTCTGGTTCTTGGGACATTGGTGTCTTAGCTTCGCGATCTATAGTCGGAGAAGAAGTTTGGTTTAGGAGATCTGCTTTGCTGTTAAATGAAGATTTATTTTCTGCGGTATTCAAATCCTCATAACTGTTGATTTGTTGGGGCGGGCTTTCTCCTTGCTTGCTTTGAGAGTTGTTTCCTTCTTCCTTGATTTCTTGTGACTCAGAGTTTTCTCTAGAATATTCTTCTTTGATGACAGTGTAGTGTTCTTTTTGTGCTCCTTCCCACCATGTAGATCTGTGGTGGTTTTTTCTAGCAAAATTTTTCTCAGAGGCTTTTGGGCAATTTTTGGCTAGATGCCCCATCTCAAAGCACGATCGACATCTGAAGAGGACACTTTCATAATCAAGCTTCTGGTTCCACACATAGTCTTTACTTGTTAGGTTTATTTCAGCTGGGAATCCGGCGCTGAAATCCATTTCCACACAGATGCGTGCATAGGTGGTTCTGGCATATTCCTCTGTTTCCTGGGCACCTGCAGTAAAATTTCCCAATTGCATTTCCGATGGCTTTTAGCGAGGAGAGATTCCAGAGATGCAAGAGTAGACTTGGCAATATCAAAAAAAATTAAATAAATTATGATACACTTATATGGAGAATACTAAAAAAGTGGTTTAAACTTATTATGAATTAATATTTTTAAATAAGATTAAAATAATACATTGAATATATGAATATAGAGGAATATTATAAAATGATATTAATTTAAACATTTTAGGAATTTTTTAAAATTAGATTATAATTATACATTGTATAAATAAAAGGAAAGATAAATCATAGTAAGAAAGAATTTTAATAATATTGTAATAATTTCCATGTTTTATAAATTGAATTTTGTATAAGGAAATTATAATATGATAGTATAATTATATAAATAAAATAGAATATTATAATATTAAAGTATTTTAATTTTTATGAATTAATATGCTTAAAATGGTTATAGATGAATGATTTATTTAATGCAGTTGAAACTCAAAAATATATATATCTAATATAATGCATTGCGAAATTTTTTTAATATTTAAATATAAAAGAGTGAAGGGAAGTCTACTTGAATGGTTCATGAGGCACAATATTTGCTAATGTTTTGAAAATGGGGTAGTAAGCTAAGTGGGCTTGATTGTGGGGAAAACTCCGCAATTAAGCACACTTTAGCCAGAGGCGATCTGGGATGGGTGACATCTCGAGAAGTCATGGTTATCGGGTGCAAGCCCCGGAAGTGATGATTGACGCTATGTGATTCATTTCACTAGTTTCAATCCCACTTCTTCACCCCTGTGAGCATCACTAAATGTAATGAGTGCTAAGTGGACTATTCAAAAACCATGAGAAATTACTCAGTTACGACTACCTCTCATGGAAATGGTCATAGATGAATGACTTACTTAATGAAGTTTAATCCCAAAAAATAATATCTAGTATAATGCACTGCGAAAATCCCTCAATACTTAAATAGAAAAGAGTGAAGGGTGCTCTACTTAAATGGTTCATGAGGCACAATACTTGTTAAGGTTTTGAAAATGGGGTAGCAAGCTAAGTAGGCTTGATTGTGGGGAAAACTCCACAATTAAGCACACTTGAGCCAGAGATGATCTGGGATGGGTGGCCTCTCGGGAAGTCCTGGTTACCAAGCACAAGCCCCGGAAGTGATGATTGACACTATGTGTTTCATTTCACTAATTTCAATCCTACTTCTTCACCCATGTGAGCATCACCCGATGCAATGAGTGCTATGTGGACTATTCAAAAACCATGAGAAATTAATTAGTTACAACTACCTCTCATAGAAATGGTCATAGATGAATGACTTACTTAACACAGTTGAATCCCAAAAATGATATCTAATATAATGCACTGCAAAATCCCTCAATACTTAAATATTAAAGTAATTTATTTTTATAAATTAATATATTTTTTATAAAATTATATTAATACTATACTATTATAATATAATAATTTTTTTTTTTTTTTTTTTAAGAATTGATCATAGAAGTGTATAAATAAAAGGGGAGATTATAACATCATAATAAGGATTATAATATGATAGTATAATTATGTAAGTAAAATAGAATATTATAATATTAAATTAGTTCATTTTTTATAAATTAATATGTTTAAAATAGAATATTATAATATTAAAGTAATTTTTTTAATAAAAATAATATATTTTTTTATAAAATTATGTTAATATTATAATATAATAATAATTTAAACATATCATAAATTGATATATTTTTTGTATATAGAATTGATCATAGAACTGTATAAATAAAAGGGGAGATTATAACATCATAATAAGGAAATATTATAAGATTATAATAATTTGAAGGTTTTATGAATTATTTTTTAATATTATAAATAAAATTTTAATATTATAATATAATTGTATAAGTATAAGTAATATTATAAGATGGTATTAGTTTAAACTTTTTATGAATTTTTATGTTTTTATGGGATTATATCAATGTCAAGTTTATATCTATTTTAATTTTAGATTTGTCAAAAGTTCATAGAGATCAAATATGTTTTATCTCTAAAAGAGGTTTGCACCTTAAGAAATTTGATACCTCTAGGTATTTGGTAGATTCAGAGTTAAGATGGGTCTAGGCCAATTTAATTATCAATTATATTTATAATTATTAATTTTATAATTTTATTTTATTTTTATTTAATTTTTGTTTTTATATAATTTGACGAAGTCAAAAATGTTTTAATTAATAATTATAAATATTATTTTTAATTTTTTATTATGTTTTTATTTTTTTATTTTATTTTTAAATATGGAGAAATTTATGCACACTTATCATAATAGCTTTAGTAAAAAATAACTATTAAACTAACCTAGATCCATATTAACTCTAGATCTACCAAGCACCTAGAAGGATCAAATCTCTTTTGACTCTAAAAGATGTTTGCACCTCAAGAAATTTGATCCCTATGGGCACTCATAGAACTAGATTTAATATGGATCTAGATTGGTGTAATTTGATCAAGTCAAAATGTTTAAATAACATAGCACGAACGGATATTACAAAATCTCTTCCATATTTATGGAAGAGCACCAATTGACATAAGAATTGAATGAGTAAAAAAAATAAATATTATAAGATTATAGTAAAATTGATATTTTTTATGTTCCTGGGATAGCTCAATTGGTGATCCTCGTAAACCTCTAGAGGTTTACTAGTAAAATTGATAGTTTTTTGGGATGATGATGGTAGAATTGTATGCCAAGTCCCACTAACACAACTGGTTGAGGATGGGCCTCCTTAGCAAGGCGACCCAGGATCAAACCGCATGGGGGGTGGTTGTGGCATGTGCTAGGGGGAGGAGACACATTGAAAAATCTAGTCCCCTTAGAGCATGTGTGGCCCATGCCAAGTGTGATCCCCCGGTGACTTTGACAGATTAGATGCCCCTGGGTCGCAACTTCTCAAGCTATAGGTCAAGCCTGGATAATCATAGACAATTTGACAATAACAAAAAATGATGGTAGGATTGTATAACTAAAAAGAACTACTACAAGTCCATGGGGTCTTAGATAGATGGTGATCAGGTGCTTTATTAAGACACTCCTTGATGTGAAGTCACAGGTTCAATTCCCTGCCCCGGTCGAGGTGATATATTGGACATAATGAAGATGTAGTTTTGCCAAGCTTACAAAAAAAAAATACTATAAAATTATAATATAAAAGGATTATTATTATAGTATTATAGTCATTTAAAAATGTTATGGATTGGGTTTTCTAAATGAAACTATGATATAATATGATATTATAATTATGTTCACAGTTCAATAAAAAATTACTATATTATGCTTCAAATCTCGCGCTGAGGGTTTTGTTCGCAGCATTGTCTCTGCTCTAAATCCCCAGAGGTCTTCCCCACTGACGACGCAGCCGACATCACTATCTACGCACTATCAGATTGATCACACCACAAATGGGGCCTCTTGGAGGGGGGGATCATCCCCCTCCTTCAAATCGATCCTCACTAGAGCAAACAAGCCATCCTTGGCACTATTTCCTCATCAAGGTCGAGCAGTGAGAAAACAACACAATCCCCAGTGCTCGGGGCTCAATGGCAGACACAAATGAAGGGGAGTTACCTCCCGAAGGCAGTTAAAAACCCCAAAGTGACCATCCCCAGCGATCGGCTTGATAAATCCCACCAGTTTATGCAAGACCATGCCGTCATTTGTAAATTTATGGGTATCTAACCCAGGGAAGCAAACATCCTCAGATGGATCTAGGAAAAATGGCAACTGAAAGCCCCATTTGACCTCCACTTAGGCGTTAAGGGTTTCTTCAGGGTAATCTTTGAAGACCTAGAGGATCGAAAGAGAATCCTAGACAATGGCCCCTATTTCATGAATAGTGCAGGGCTATTCATGAGACACTAGGAACCTTGCTACAACCCAAACAAGGAGAAATTCTTGGTGGCCCCGATCTGGGTTCATTTATATTCTCTCCCAGAGGATTTCTAGGAAACATATATCTTGGAACTAATAGGAAATTCCATTGGAGAGTTTGTCCAGATCTCAGAGGTCACCCATCGAAGAAGATTTTCATCATATGCTCGCATATGTGTGTACATGAATATCTCTCAACCTCTCCTGGAATCGGTGGAAATAGAGTACCAAGATGAAATCTAGTCACAACCATTGGAATACAAGCATGTGTCATTCAAATGCTGACTATTCCACGACTACGGCCATTTATTCAGGGACTTCCCTTAGGAGGCCCAGCCTCCGCCTGTGCCTCCAAACTCTGATGGATTCCAGGAAGTGTAGCGTCAGTGACCCCTCCAAACAAACCCCCCCCCCCCCCACCCACAGGCCAGGTCAAGGCCACAAATGCTTCGTCTAATCGAACAGGGGA
This sequence comes from Pinus tabuliformis, assembly GCA_031772625.1. NCBI lineage: Eukaryota > Viridiplantae > Streptophyta > Pinopsida > Pinales > Pinaceae > Pinus > Pinus tabuliformis. The sequence continues at coordinate 311,582,915 of CM062808.1, read as the reverse complement.
CTCCACCATCGTTGCATATGGTCGACCACCCATCAATCCCCATCTGTCTCCACAGGTCCCTCAAGAAAATCGTTTTTCCCTTCTAGAAGATGCCTCAGATCTGGAGATGACTGAAACTCCAGCACCATATTCCTCATCCCTTGTAGCAATGTAGGTTGAGTGGGATGCAGAGAGCCAAAACAGAAAGTATTAAATCAAGCGCAAGACCCCATAAGGCCAATCCAATAGCAAAGAGATCCTTCAAGCCCTGGCTCAAGTGCGCCATGCACTTGATCATGAAGTGAAATTAGATTAGTTAAACTCTAATGAGCGAGTCATGGTTGCTTACCTCTGCAGTTGGGCGAAAGATGGATCCACCAAAATTCCTCAGGATCAACTAGAACAGTTCCATCACATCTTCAAGGAATGGGAGAAACAACAAGTGTCGGCGGACCAGCAGCAACCCTTGGCTCTAGTACCATGAGAGGAAATCTCCCCATCCCCACGTTCCAAACAAATCCAAGGCCCAAGGAAAAGGGGAAGAAGACCAACGAGGGAGGTGATTCAGGAAGTAGGGGAAATCCTGGTTAATTCAGGACAGACAAATGTATTGACAGAGTATTATCATCGCTCCACCCCCTCTCCCCATCAATGAAATTAATCTCATGGAATATTTGTGGCCTCAATTCCAAAGGGAATATGAGGTACCTGAAGGAAAGAATTCAAAAAGAGCAGCCCGATATCCTCATTATTCAAGAAACCAAGGTGACACAGGAGCAGTTCAAAGAAATAGCAAACAAAAATTGGCCATTGGCAGATTGATTGCATGGCCCTGGATGCCCGAGGTAGTGCGGGAGGCCTCGGAATCCTATGGGATCCCAGATCCATTGCCTTTGATAAATGGATGGCCAACCCCTACTCCCTTACATGACAATTTGAATGTATAGGCACTCCGAAAAAGGTCTGGCTAATAGGGGTATACGGTCCCACTATGTTGAGGTTAAAACCAGGCTTTCTACTAGGATTGTGACACTTGAAGGAAATAGTGGGAATGGAAAACTGGATTCTAGTGGGAGACTTCAACCTCATCAAGGATCTCAACGAGAAGAAGGGGGACATCCACCACCTAGATCAGAACTCGGGGGCATTCCAAGAAATGATCCAAGAGTTGGGAACAAAAGATGTGGAATTCAGGAATGGAACTTTTACTTGGAACAATAAGCGAGGAGGTAAATTCCAAATAGCCTCAAAGTTGGATCATTTTCTTCTTTTTGAAAACATTTTATTACATGATATTTTATTCTAGGCTAAGATCCTCCTATGCATGGGATCTGATCATTAGCTTATATGCCTTGAGATTGACTTGTGAATGGCTCCTCGAAACAGGTTGTTTCGCTTTGAATCCTTTTGGCTAGATCGATCAGATATATTACCCAAAATGGAAGAGTGGTGCGGCACCTCAAGGTATAGAGGGTAAACTCGATGGAAACATTTCAACTTAAACTCAAAGATATCAAGGGAAAAATCAAAGCTTGGAACAAGATGGACTTTGGGAACATTCATTGGGAGAAGCATCGCTCGGAGGAAGCCATGTGATCCCTCCAACAACAAATAATATTGGAAGGTTAGACAAAGGATCCCATAGCTTAAGAGGGGGAAATCCTCAATACCTTAGAACAAAGGCAAAAGTAGGAGGAGATTCTGTGGAAACAAAAGTCGAGAGTGCAATGGCTATGAGAAGGGGAGCACAATACAAATTCTTCCACTGAACTATGATCAACCATAAGCACTTCAATCATTTCTTCTCCCTTAAGGACTAGGAGGGGCGTCGTTTGGCCTACCACGGGGAGATCACCGAAGAACTGATCTAACACTTCCAGTCCCTTTTCATGGAACCAAAAGTAGACAGACAAGAACCAATTTAGCAAATTCAACAACACATTCCTTCCCTCATCTCGAAGGAACAAAATGAAGCCCTCATGCGAGAAATATCCCTAGAATAAGTCAAGGAAGTGGTCAAGACCCTTCTAAAAAATAAGGCTCCAGGCTCAGATGGGTTCACAACCGAGTTCTTCAAAGCGGGATGGAAATTCTTAGGGGAAGAAATCCTGGAGATTGTGGAATACTCCCGTCGATACCAATGGTTATGGGCGGGCCTGAACGCAACATTTCTTTCCCTCATCCCCAAGAAGGGTGAAGCCTTGGATCTGAGTGGGTTTCACCCGATCGACCTTTGCAACGTCATCTACAAGATTCTTTTGAGGATCCTAGTTAGAAGACTCAAACCCTTGTTGAAGACTATCATAGGACCGAAGCAAACTAGTTTTGTTGAAGGAAAGTAGATATTGGATGGAATTTTAGCAGCCCATGAGGTAGTGCATACCTTATCATCAACACGCACTCCAGGTATGATCATAAAGCTAGATCTCTCTAAATCATATGATAGATTAAACCATAAATTTTTGTTATCGATCCTTATTGCAATCGACTTTTCCCTAGCTTGAATTAGATGGGTCAAATCATTAATAACAACATCGTTCTTCTCAGTCTTGGTGAACGGGGCACCCTCCCGACCCTTTCGAGGATTGCGAGGGCTTAGGCAAGGTGACCCTTTATCCCCTTTCCTTTTCATCATTGTTGTTGAAGGCCTGAGCTGCCTAATCAAAGATGAAGTAGTCTCTGGGAACCTTGGGCATCAGTATATCCCATGGAACCCCACCGATAACTCATCAACAATTTGTAGATGACAACATGTTGTTTGGAAAGCCATCACTAAGAGAGGCGAAGAAAATCAGTGAGATTCTAGAGACATTCCAATAGGCTTTAGGCACCCAGATAAATGGAGAGAAGTCAAACATATACTTCTTCAATACTCATCCACGAGTCTGAAACCACCTGGCTAGAACCCTGGGATTCAGAGTGGGAGTGCTTCCCAATACTTATCTAGGGGTTCCCCTGGTCTCCAATTCCCTTAAACTTACAATCTGGAAAGAGGTGTTGTCTCGTATTAACAAGAAACTTTCTAGTTGGACATTCAGGGCTCTTAACTCACTAGGGTGGCTGGTTTTGTTCAAATCAGTTCTCCACGAAATCCTGATATACCAGCTCTCGTCATTTTCAGCGCCCAAAAGCATCTACAGAGAAATGACAACAAAATTCCTAAAATTTCTCTGTTTTGGGACTTAAATCGAGTGAAAATGGGCATTGGTGGCATGGTACAAGTTGTGCAAACGAAAATACCAGAGTTTCCTAGGCCTAAAAGACCCAGAGATCCTATCCCGAGCCCTTAGGGCCAAGGTGTGGTGGCATTGGATACAAGGGGGACATGAGATATGGAAACAAATGGGGAACACAAAATATGGGCTTGCAGGCAGACTACAGCCCCTACAAGAACATCTGCACCTCACAAATGGATCCTCGATTTGGAACTGGGCTAAAATCCAAGAAGCCTTCATCCAAACTCACAGATTTTGGGAAATTGGGAATGGTGGTAGCGCCAGATTCTGGAATGAACGTTGGATGAAGCATCCATGACTAGATCAAGAACAGGCCTTCTCAGTGGCCTGGGATTTCACCTCTCAGCTAGGAGCGGAATTCGTCAAGGATTTCTAGAAGGACTCACTTCTAGAATCATAGTGGAGGTAATGGAAGACCTCTGAGGATTGGCCCCCTCAGATTCCCCACAGGGCATGGGAGGTCCTCACTGAAACCCTTCGTCAACGACCCATCCTCTACAATGGGAAACCAAATAAGCTGCGTTGGGGATACATGTCCCAAGGAATGTTCACCTTGAAGGAGTCCTACTGCCTCTTGTCATCAGAAGGGAATTCAAAGCTGGACTCTAAATGGAAATGAATCTGGTATTCTCACGGCCCAAAGTATAATTCTTCTTGTGGTTAGCAAGATTGGGTAAACTTTTAACATGAGACAAAATACGATAGAAAGGATTCAGTGGACCATCATGCTACCCACTATGTCAAAATGAGGAGGAAATGACAAATCATCTCTTAAATTCATGCCCAAAGGCACTGGAAGTCTGGGGGCGTCACTCGGAGCTCTTCGGATCTTCAGGTAGATCAGTTAATAGCCTTGGGGAAACTATAGAAACATGACGATGGTCCCTTTTCAACAATCCTATCGTCAATAGGGCCTATCGCCTCTCACAGGGTTTAGTACTATGGAACATCTGGAAAGAAAGGAATAGAGTAATCTTCCATTTAGAACCTTTTCATCCCCTCACTGTCTGGACAAATGTCAAGCACAACATCCAAGAGACCCTCACCATCACCCAATGGGAGGACGAAGATTGGAAAGCGAAGGGACGGGAGCAAGCCATCCTCTTGGCGCTAGGTATTTCTCAAAAGTCCTTTATCCCTCATCCTCCCCAACACTCACAATCAAAGCAAGTGTCCTCTAACATGTTCAAATGCCCCCCATGGGAAATCCACAAACTTAACTTCAATGGAGCATCTAAGGGCAACCCTAAGAAAGCAGGCCTTGTGGGAATCATACGGAATGACAAGGGCAAGCAACTAGGTTATATGAAGCTTTGTGTGGACACACAACAAACAACGTGGCAAAGTATCTTTCCATAGACAGAGGATTACAGATGGCCAAGGATCTCGGAATCGCAAAACTATAGGTCACTGGGGACTCTCAGATAACAATCTCTATGCTTCAGCGCCTTATCAACGACTCACCCTCGGACAAGGTAATTAAAAGTTGGCGCTTGGAATTGATAGGGGAACACATCCAATCCCACCTCTCATTTTTTGATTATGTGATCACAGAGCATGTTGATCAGAAAGGTAACAAGGCAGCAGACCTCCTAGCAAATCGGGGTTGTGAGTTACAGGGATAGGAAATGCAGCAAGACTGGCCTCCCTCCTACGGAGATAACCACCTGGAAGAGCTGTGGAAAATAGTGGAGGAGGAGGCCACTTCCCCGATGGGGGTGAGAACTAAGACTAACGTGGTTGTCGGGCCCCATGAGGAGTGACAAATGGGTCGCTGGGGAGGGTCATACCTCCTGGTCCCCTCTTCCTATACAGAGGAGGGAATGGCGTAAATAAGCCTTAGATTTCAAGCGTGTGAGTATTTACATTGCATTGGGAATGGGGAGTGATAATGGGTTGATAGGCAGGATGAGGAAGGTGTTGGGATTTCGTTTTAGTGCTCAGGTTTGGCGATGGAACTATACATGGCCTCCCACTCGATGATGAAAGAGGCATTGGAGGCGCAATAGAATTGGTGGTTTCTTGATATTCTTCGGGGAATTGTGGTTTTTTGTGTACAATAGAGTCCAACTCCTTGTTTTTCTCAGGCCTTGCAGGGTCGGATTGGGTTGGCAGCCATTGTGTGAAGGAAAATGTTATTTCTAGTTCATTTGGGGTAAGGAGAATTTATGTAAAATTTGGAAGTGTCATGGTGAGGGCGATGATTGGGAGGCGCCAAGATTCTGGAGGACTGTCGTCCTCCTGGTAGCCAGCTTCGTATAGTGGAGTGAATGGTGTGGTGGGGAATGTGAAGGCGGTGTTAGCGATGGTGGTCAAGCGGACTCCACGAGCTCCAAGAGAGTGAAGTTATCTCATGGTAGACACAATTCTATCTAGGTTCTATAGGATGGGCACAATATACTCCTGCTTCGACCTTCTCCCCAAACTCATTCTGGGCGGACTGACCACTAGAGTGGTGGAGCTATTGTCACGCATCGGAGTAGGTGGGGAACATTGAGTTCTGTCTGGTGAATGGGTGGGCAGCAATTCAATTTAGCAGACAGGGCAACACCCTCGGCTGAATTGGGTGTGCTTGGGTGGCAGCAGATGTGCCCTAATCCTTGACATGGGCGTCTATCCTCTCGGCGAATCTAGGAATGGGGAGGGAGGAGGCCCTTGCATTGGCAACCATGGAGGATGGAAGCGGGAGAAAATGGTGGGCAGGGATCGGGGTGCAGGGACTAGAGCGTGTGGAGGGAGGGTGGTGAACTTCATAGTGGTCGACACCCGACCTCTTGAGGAGGTGGAAAGAGTCGGGGGCAATTGACTGAGCGTGGCAGCAATGGTGACACGAAGACATCCCGCACTGGTAGTAGTACTCGGACTCTTGGCTCTCAGAGGGGTGGTGGGTGCAAGAGAGCTCGGGCAGCTCAAAACGATGGCCGCTATGATGCCCCAGATCCATAGGGATTGCAGCACTGCTGCTTGGAAAATTGTCGAGGCCTAATCCAATCATTGGTGGACCGGGCAAATGTGGCAGAATGAATCAATCGAGAAAAGCATGGCAAGCTGATGGAAACATTGGATCACATGCATTACTTCCAATACTAGGTCAGGGAGCGAGTGGTGGTAGTCTGGCGAGGACAAAACTATCTAGCTAAGAAGGTGGAAAAGCTGGAGAATTGGATGGCAAACTTTAAAGGGCACATTCAATGCAACTTTCGTCCTTTGCCTCCTCACGAACTGCTCCAGATAACCCAGCTTTTGTCACGTCAGACGATTAGTATGTCTTATGGTTTTATTTATGTTTTGTTTCTTTATTGGAGCCTATGGCTATCTCATTTATGGACACTGTTATTGGCATCTCTTTTGTATTTTTGCCACTTTCTGCAGGCTATGATTAACAAACCTGGTCGAAATGAGGCCACATGCTTTTTAAAGTATAATATGTATATCTTTTTTTTTTTTTCTTGAATAAATAGAATGTTGACTTAAAAAAAACAATTACTATATTATGAAGTATTAGGTAGATCTTGAAATTTACGTTTAATTTTTTATGGAATAAATATTATAATATTTTAGGGGTTTAAATGACTTTTTCTTAATAATTTAAATGTTTTTTGAATTGAATTTTTAATGAAATTATAATAATAAAATGGTATGAGTAAAAGAATGAATATTATAAGAATTTAGTGGTTTAAATATTATTATTTTTATGGACATTAAGATAGTACAATGTTATGAGTAAAGAGATGAATTTATTATAAAATCATAGTAGTTTAAATGTTTTTTTCACTCATATCTCTTTTAAATGAAATTATGACGGTACAACTATATTAAGAATATTATAAGATCAGTGGTTTAAACGAACAAACGAGATGAATATTATAATAATTTAATAGTTTGAATGTCTTCTTAGTTGGAATATTTTTAATAAAATTATGATAGTATAGCTATACGGAGAATATTATAAAGTGGTTTGAACCTATTATGAATTGATATTTTTAATAAAATTATAATAATATATTTATATATTATAGTAATATATTTATCAATTTTTTGCAGTTATCGTTGGACTCATTGTGACTATCAATCTTTTGCGGCTACAGCTCTTCTAGGTTTTAACCCCGTACAGAAATTACCTGCATACAAATTCTAAAACACAAAAAATAAACAATGCGAGAGCATAACACATAAAACACATATACACAAAGATTTTCCCCTGGATCCCAAAACCAGGACTACCAGCTTGACTTTTCATTATGTTCCTTTCAATGTAATAATACATATTTATACATGCCTAAGCATCCAATACCATTGATCGAAAACCATCGCGTCCAATACCATGGACCGAAAACCATCACGTCCAAAAAAACATGTGCAAAAATCATGCACAAAACCATAGGTGGGTCTGCCCAACCTGACATAGGGTTCAAAACCAAACCCATAAAGTGGGGTTATGGGTACACCTCAAACCCCCTGTGACCCCCCAGTTAACTACGTGGGCTAGTCGTGGAAAGAATATAACACAACCCAACATTCTCCCACTTGTTGTTTTCTTTCCGCAGGGGGCCACAGGAGAATTTAGTCATTTTGCTAGCCCTGAAACGCCCATTGTTTCTCTACACCAAGAGAACTTCTCAGAGCTCACAGATTTTGTCAATGCATCTGCAGTATTCTTCGAAGTGTCCACCTTTACCAGCAACACCTTTTTGTCTTCTATCATATCTCTCACAAAGTGATACTGAACATCAATGTGCTTTGTCTTTGAATGATATGCAGGGTTCTTTGCCAAGAAAATTGCACTTTGGCTGTCACAGTCTATCCTTATAGCTTTCTGTACTAACCCCATACTTGAACACAATCTCTGCAACCAAACTGCTTCCTTGCTTGCATGAGTGGCTGCCATGTATTTTGCCTCTGTAGTTGATAGTGCCACTACAGATTGTTTCTTACTCATCCAATTGACTGCACCTCCAAATAGGTTAAACACATACCCACTTGTAGATCTTCTCTGATCCAGATCTCTAGCCCAGTCTGCATCGACAAAGCCATGAATATCCAACACTCTATCCAATCCTGGTCTTCCTTGGTAGCACAAACCATAATCACTAGTGCCACGCAAATACCTGAAAACCTGCTTCACTGTTGTCCAGTGCTCCTTCCTTGGTTTTGGCATAAACCTGCTCAATACTCCCACTGCATGTGCAATGTCTTGTCTAGTACAGACCATTGCATACATCAGGCTATCGACTGCACTTGCATATGGAACATGAGACATGTCCTCTTCCTCCTCTTGTGTCTTGGGACACTGTTTAGCAGATAACCTTACACCTACAGGAATAGGAACCTTCACGAGTTTACTATCCTGCATATTAAACCTCTGTAGTATTGTCTCGACATACTTCCTCTGGTTTAACTAGAGCTTCCTCTTTGTACGATCTCTTTTAATTCCATGCCCAAAATATAGTTTGCAGCACCAAGATCTTTCATGTCGAATTTGGAGGACAATTGGGTCTTCAAATCCTGGATAATTTCTTTGTCATTTCCAACCAGCAACATATCATCCACGTACAAGACCAGATAAATAACACGGTCACCAATTAATTTAAAATACACACAGTGATCTGCTTTGCTTCTGGTGAAGCCAAGTCCCCGTATAAATGTATCAAATTTCTGATACCACATCCTTGGTGACTATTTTAACCCATACAGAGACTTCTTTAACTTGCATACCAGTTCTTTCTTACCCTTCACCGCAAAGCCTTTAGGTTGCTTCATGTAGATCTCCTCTTCCAAATCCCCATGAAGAAATGATGTCTTCACATCCATCTGTTCTACCTAAAAATCAAAAGTAGAAGCAACAGATAAAAGTAATCTAATAGAAGTTACCTTGGCAACAGGAGAAAAAATATCACCAAAATCAATTCCCGACACCTGGGAATAACCTTTTGCTACCAACCGAGCTTTGTATTTCTCCACTTTTCCTTCTGCATTTGTCTTCTTTTTTAACACCCATTTGCTGCCAATGGGTTTCCTTCCAGCCGACAACTCCACCAGATCCCAAGCCTCATTTTTGTGCAAAGATGCCATTTCATCAACCATGGCCTCTTTCCAGAGTTTTCCATCCTTTGAATCCACTGCTTCCTTCACAGTTCTGGGATCATCATCAGTAACAGACAAAGCAAAATTTGAACAGAAAGTAGATGGACTATACCTTTCTGGCTGCCTTCTTTCTCAAATTGATCTTCTCATAGCCGGAGTTTGTGGCTCTTCATCTTCTGATTCCTCCTTTGTTGTAGAGTCTGATTCTTCCTCCTTTAGCTCAAACTCTATCTTCTTAGGTTCCTTTGGTTGGACTTCATGTTTAATAACATCTTTCACCTCTCTGAACACCACATCTCGGCTGTACACAACCTTCCTTGTTACTGGGTTCCAAAGCTTATAACCCTTTAAACCATCCTTATACCCAATAAAGATGCACTTTTCAGATTTACTATCCAACTTGGTTCTTTTCTCCTTTGGAACATGTACATATGCATCACATCCAAATACCCTTAGATGTGAAAGAAAGGGTTTCTTACCAGTCCATACCTCTTGTGGAGTCTTATCCTCCAATGCTGAAGAAGATGACCTGTTGACCAGGTAACATGCAGTATCCATCGCCTCTGCCCAGAATTCCTGTCCTAACCCGACACCGCTGAGCATGCTTCTTGCCCTTTCCATCAACGTCTTGTTCATTCTTTTTGCAACTCCATTTTGTTGAGGTGTATATGGAGTAGTCTTCTGCCGTGATATACCACACTTCTTACAGAATTCTTCAAATTCCTTGCTGCAAAAATCTCCACCATTATCTGTCCTCAACACCTTTATCTTCTTCTCTGTCTGGTTTTCCACCAGAGCCTTAAATTCTTTAAACCTGTCAAAGACTTCAGATTTCTTCTTAAGGAAATATATCCATGTATTCCTTGAGAAGTCATCTATAAATGATACATAGTACACAGACTTACCCAGTGATGGAACCTTCATAGGTCCAAACACATCACTGTGCACAAGCTCTAATATCTATTTCACCCTCTTACCACCAGAGAGGAAACTCACCCGATTATGCTTCCCATATACACAATTTTCACAGAAATCAAAATCCAGAGAGCTATTACTCATACCTTTTACCATACTTTTAACATACCTTTACCATGAAGTATTTGAAGGTCCTTCTCTCCAATATGTCCAAGCCTTTGATGCCATAGCATGGTCTTCTCTCTAGAGACCACTAGATTTTCTGCTCCACTTTCAGGAACTATAGAACTATTGCACCCATCAGTAACAGTGCTACCTTGCAGCTTGTACAGAGTTCCAATCCGAACTCCCCTCATCAATACCAGTGCTCCCCAAACCATTTTGCAGGTATCCTTCTCGAACACTGTTTTTTCACCTGCATCATCCAGCTTTCTTACAGAAATCAGATTTCTGGCTAATGCAGTAATATCTAGAACACCTGGAAGTGTTCTAACCCTTCCACATTGCAACTTCAACTTTACTTTTCTGCGACCAACGATTCTAGTCTTCTTGTCATCCCCCAAGAAGACATCACCACTATCATATTTCTCATACTCGCAGAACCACTCTCTATGGGGAGTGAAGTGAAAGGATGCACCTGAGTCAATCAACCATGCCTCATGATATACATGTGTACTTGAAGAAGCCAAGTACACATCCCCACCTTCATCTGAGGTGGTTTTCACCTTTGTAGAAGGAGCCTCATCAGATCCCTTTCCTTTATCAGGAGCTTTAGATTTACAGTCCCTTTTAAAGTGGTTTGCCTTTCTGCATTTCTAACACACCACCTTTACAGGCTTTCCTGGAGATTTAGATCTCCCTCTAGATTTAGATCTCCCACTCGATGACTTATTTTTGTTTCTATTCTGGGACCGTCCTCGTACAGACAAGGCATCACCATTCTGGCTCTCCATATTTTTCCGTCTCATCTCCTCCGTCAGCAAGGCTGAGACTGTTTCATCAAACTACAAGGCAGTTACATTGCTACCTGTTGCAATAACCAGACTATCCCATAATCTGGTAGAGAACACAACAAACTGATGCACTTATCTTCATCTGAAATTTTAATATCAATAGATGCTAACTGACTTACCACAGTATTAAATGCATTCAGATGCTCTGTCACCGAGTCTCCATCTTTCATCCTCAGGTTATACAGCTTTTTCCGCAGGAACAGTTTATTCACCAGAGACTTAGATTGGTACAAAGTCCCTAACTTGTCCCATAAAGCCTTCGTCGTAGCTTCCCTTGATACATTCAACAATACTGAATCTAAGACACACAATCGTATTGTGCTCTTTGCCTTCCGATCCAACTTCTTCCATTCTTCATCGGACACTCCCATTGGTTTAGTACTCAGATTTACCGCGATCCACTGATCGTTATCCACCAACAGATCCTCCATCTTGAGTTTCCACAACTCAAAACTCTGACCATTAAATTTCCCGATCTCTATCTTTCCACTACTCACCATCTTCTTTCACCACCAGAATCGATCTCGTAGATCTCCCACTAAACATGGTCTACCACAGGCCCGAGCAAAAACCCTCAGCCACAAAGGCGTCCCCTTGAAGCCAAAACAGCTCTGATACCAAATGTAGGTTTTATCCCCATACAAAAATTACCTGCATACGAATTCTAAAACACAGAAAATAAACCGTGCGAGAGCATAACACATAAAACACATATACACAGAGATTTTCCCCTGGATCCTAAAACCGGGACTACCAGCTTGATTTTTCATTATGTTCCTTTCAATGTAATAATACATATTTATACATGCCGAAGCATCTAATACCATGGACCGAAAACCATCACATCCAAAAAAAACATGTGCGAAAATCATGCACAAAACCATAGGTGGGTCCGCCCAACCTAACATAGGGTCCAAAACCAAACCCATAAAGTGGGGTTACGAGTCCACCTCAAACTCCCTATGACCCCCCCAGTTAACTACGTGGGCTATTCGTGGAAAGAATATAACACAACCCAACAGCTCTCTCCTGGTCTCCTCCACTACAGCTCTCTCCCGATCCCAGACAACCAAAAACAGAAAACAGATAACAACGTCCTGCCACAGGATGGCGATCGATCTTGTTTTCAACGTTGCAAGAAAGATCGGCCACAGAAAGCAAAGGCACTGACTCCTGACTTTCTAAACAAGCATAAATTGAACGTATAATACCTCACCGCCTCGCGATCTCAGGAGTATACAGTGTACAGTCCAGCAGAAAAAGACCTTGCGTGTTCGTTCAACTCAAGACACTTAGTCAAGGAAGGCGGGCCAAATAGTTCTTGTCTCACGTTGTCTGCAGCTAGATCTAGATCTAATCTTCTGCCTTATTTCTCTGCGACTGGGTCTCAGCTCCCACGCTGTGTTTCGGCACTTTTTGTTGTCTCACGCTGCAGGGTTATCAAAGGCAACAACCAATTTCATAGACAAACCACCTGTTCAATCTTTTGCGGCTAGATCTAGATCTAATCTTATGCCTTATTTTCTCTGCGGCTGGGTTCTACGGGCAAGTAAAATATGGCTTCCAGCTTCGCAAAAATAGTTGCTGGCTCAGTTCTGGAGGGCAAGCTCCTTCCCATATCGTCAGTGAAGCCCCAGTTCCCACTGTCCAGGTGGTTCAGGCCTCACTCGATGAGGCTTTGAAGTTTTCTGAAAGTTCCCTAATCTGCCAGTTCAATGGTTTTTCGCCACGACTGACAGCTCTCCACAATTGGATCTTAGAGGTATGGAAGCCTGTCATTTCTGATGAAATTAATATCTACCCCTATGCTAAGGGTTTCTTTATAGTAGATTTTGAAAATCTTGAAAGCAGACAATATATTCTAGATTCCGGCCCTTAGTTTTGGGCAAACTCAGGCCTATTCATGAAGCCATGGAACCCATCATTTGATCCCTCAACAACAGTCATAACCTCAGCACCAGTTTGGGTGAGATTGCCAAGCCTACCCTTGCATCTCTGGAATCTCTCCTCACTAAAAGCCATTGGAAATGCTATTGGGAAATTTTACTGTAGTTGCCCAGAAACAGAGGAATATGCCAGAACCACCTATGCACGCATCTATGTGGAAATGGACTTCAGCACCGGATTCCCAACTGAAATAAACCTAACAAGTAAATACTATGTGTGGAACTAGAAACTTGATTATGAAAGTGACCTCTTCAGATGTCGATCCTGCTTTGAGACAGGCCATCTAGCCCAAAATTGCCCAAATGCCTCCCAGAAAAATTCTGCTAGAAAAAACCACCACAGATCTACATGGTGGGAAGGAGCACAAAAAGAACACTACACTTTCATCAAAGAAGAATACTCTAGAGAAAACTCTAAATCACAAGAAATCGAGCAAGAAAGAAACAACTCTCAAGACAAGCAAGGGGAAAGCCCCACCCAACAATAAAAAAGTGAACTCAACAACCCCTCAAGCAGTTATGAGGATTCAAATACTGCACAAAATAAATCTTCATTTAACAACAAAGAAGATCTCCTAGACCAAACTTCTTCTCCGACTATCTTCAAAAGGACGAACACAATAGAACGCGAAGCTAAGACACCAATGTCCCAAGAACTAGAAAAGATGAAAGAGATGCAAGATAAAGGAAGTTGGAAGACCGTAGAGAAAAAAAAAAAAAGCTACAACACCAATCTCACCAAGAAAGACGAGGAGCCAGAGAATTAAAAACTAAGAAAATTATAGGTCCGATAGACCAATTTGGTCTCAGTGGACCTTAACCACTACCATCATCATAAATATATAAGTACAGAGGAATATTATAAAGTGATATTAATTTAAATATTTTATGAAGTATTTTTTTTATTTGGATTATATATATGAGAACAGTGTAAGTAAAAGGGAATATTATAACGTTGTAATAATTTAAAGGTTTTATAAATTTGATGGATTTTTTAAATAAAATTATAATATAATAATACAATTGTATAAATAAAATAAATTACAGTATTATAATGTTAAATTAATTTAAATTTTTATAATTTTTTTTTTTTAATTATGATAATATTTTATAATTATATAAATATAAAGGAATTATTATGAAATAATAATAATCTAAACATTTTATAATTTGATAGTGTAATGTATTTACAACAACAACAAAAAATTGAATAGTTAATGAAGTTAACAAGGTTATTTAACTATTATTAAAGTATTATTAAGGTTATTTAAATATTATTAAAGTATTGTTTTTCTTTTTTAAACTACATATGGTTTGTATTAAGATTTTTTTGAAGGTTTATATAGTAATTTTCATAACTATAATTCAATCATGGGTTCTTCATAAATTAGACCCTACGAAGGATCCAGATTCCACACTCCATCACATGGTGGGTCTCTCCTCGAGATCGACGATAGATCTATAATGGGATATTTTCTTGGGATCAATGGCAAATCAATGGTGGTCAAGCTTCAGTGATGGATCGATAGCTGAGAAGATCGGGAGGAAGTTAGAGGGTAAATACCCTCTCCTCCCACACGTCTCAGGTCTCACATTTGACTTGGCGCTAGTTCCACGGCCCTCCTCTGCAACTCTCTTAGGATTTCGCTAGTTTTCTCAATCTACAGGTTATTGGCTGCATATCCTACTTCTTCAGACTGTATGCTTTTCGAATGGTGCATGGAGCATCTTCAACACTCATTTCTCGTTGGAACCCTCTCGGTAAAAACCTCAGTTTCACCCTTACAATCTTGCTTTTGTTATAATGTCTTAGTTTATATGGCTTTTGCTTAATACATACAGGTTAAACTTGCGCAGGGGAGAGATGAGCGTTATGTACCTTTACTTCATCAACTCCCTTCACACACAGGAACACTTTTACCAATCCAGTATTACCCCAGGGAATCTTCACTAGATCTTTCGTCACTGTTATTCTAGAATAATGTTAAGGGTTTTCTTTTTTAATCTTTGAATTGGTATTTTTTGTCTACGTTATTTCCAATTTAGATTTCTTTAATGACAATGTATTGGTTTGTATGTTTCTATGGAGTGGTTTCGGAGAGGCTGAATTCAGATATTCCACAGTGTTCATCTTTTCATTTGTCGATGTTTCGAGCCTAGACCAAGACTCATCATCAGGACTCAATGTATTCCTTCAGATTCCTAACTTCAGTCATTGTTTATTTTGAAGGTGGTCAAGGTAAAATGCATATTTGGGTCATGGCGCACTTTGGACACGGTTTCTGATATGCAAGCTGGTAAATGAAAGTCCCAATTGTACTTTCTCAAGCCACCAAGTGTGACTTTACTATGACAAGCAGTTGCAGTATGATAATTCTCATCTCTATGGTTACAATTTCATATTCGGAGATGTTTAGGGTAAATTGTGTTACGGGAAACCATTATGTAAAGGATTTTGTTGTTAGATAAAGTTAATGGGGTTATACCATTTAAAAAGTTGTATCTATTTTTTGTTGGTTTATGAAATGGTTGAGACCTCAACCTGACATGTTGATTGCTTTTGTTTAACTTCTGGCCTTCGAGCCAGCCATTTCTGTAGATGCTATCAAAATCATCTTCTTCTTCTTCTTCTTCTTTTTGCATAAGGATTTTTTGTTGCATGTTGGATTAAGCCCTTGGACCATGCCAAATCTGGCCACTGCTCGCACTTCTTATATATATATATATATATATATATATATACTTTGGTTGTTCTCTTCTTGTAGTTATAATACTGTCATTTTTTTTACATATATATGATGGGAATTTGCTTTGGTTTCATGGGTTTAAATACACCGCAGACTTTCTCTATTATGGTCATTGTTCTATATAAGTTTGTGTTACTATTTTCTTTTAATAAAAACATCCTCCACCTTGCATTGTATTTGCAAGTTTAGGTTTCCAATGTTCCAGTTTGTACTCTCGTTAAGTTGAGGAAATGGGACTATCCATGGGTAATAGAGCCCTCGGTCAGCCTAAGACTAACCCAACCCTATTTATAGGTTCTTGCTCGACTTGCTTTTAGGATATGAAATCTCTTTTATTAGCATTCTCCTTCCCACAGTGTTGTTAACTGCCACTTATTTAGGTACACAAGTATTACTTTTATTTTATATGTATACACAATTCTATTATGCACGAAATAGTATCTAGTTCTACATGATATTTATTTTTCAATATAAATTTGAAGTTTTGTAAATTCATTTGCTACAATTTGTAATATACTTTTTCTGCCAATATACATAGAATTGCATAGTACCCTTTTAATGAACATTTACATCACTTGATAGTACTTCCTTGTATGTACATATGTTTATTTCCAATTCAATTTGATTGTTCATTAACTAGCAAAATAATGAAAATTGTAAATACTTATCTGCAATTTTCAGTTGTCAACCTGTTGATGGTGCTGGACCTGTCAACATTCAGGGGATCTCCCCGATATGAAGTCCAAACTACACCTCACATCGTTTGGAGTAGGATTCCCAACAGTGGGTGGTAATGTAATGCCTTGACTACGGGAGCGTGCAGAGATAAGTATGATAACTTTGGGTGAGAGCAAGTGTGTGACCCTGCAGAGAGTCAAGTGCGATGCATTAAGGTTCTAACACATGGATGGGAAAAGGAAGTGCACCCCTTGGAAGCTTGTAATAATACACAACTTGAAAGGAACACACGAGCGAAATGACATCACAAGATAAAATGCTGAATAGTTTACAAGTTAAAGTGATGAGTTAATCCAACAACACGCGTTCAACAAGATTCATACAAATGCATACAAAGTAGTTCATAAGCATATGCATAAGTTAAATAACATACATTTCCACTACAACAAGAATAGTCGTACTATATTAACAACATATGCATGAAACTATGATGACTTTTATTTTATTATTATAAGTGAAAGTTCCATCCATACATACACCATTGACGACAACCAGCCTCAATAGTGGAATATTACAGTCAAGAACACATGTTCTTACAAAGAAGTATACTTGCTCTACGCTATGGAGAAGCCAAGGCTCTTTAAAATACTCCTAAGCTCTTTCTAAGCCTAAGCCTAGCAAAAATCTTGGCTCCCAATAGTTTGTTACATGAGTTATGAGGTTTTATTTATAAAAATAGGGGGTGACTCTTCAACTCCCCTTTGTGACCTTTAGACTACCCTCATGACTGTTCAACCTCTACACTAGATGACACATTACATTACATGATGACTTTTCATATTCCAATATTGACACTTGGAATTTCACTTACAACATAATTACAAATAATATTACATTTTCCACATGTACCCATATAAGACAAAATATGGTAGATATAGCCTAACAAGACACAAAACTATGATTTTGGAGTTTGGGGAAAGCCCATCTTAGCAACCTCCACTTGCTGCTTGTTGGTTACATATTGGTGCCAAGCTTAGTATTGTGTGATGGTGTTCCTTAAATGTTAAACGATGTCTTTCTGGAAGTGGACTCTAGCCTCCATGGCATCTGGGTATATCATCTTGGAGCTTGTATCCAACTCATTCTGAAGCCTGAGCACCATTGTCTTGATCTTGACAGAACCACTGATGTACTTCTGCATATTGTGTGCATTCAACTGCAAGTCTTCCCTAGTGGCTTCTTGTCTTAGATGCTCCAATTACTCATCGATCTCCAGTCGGACTTGGTTCCTGGGTTTAGCATCGGTGAGGGAACCGGTTGATAGGATTTGGTGTTTTCTCACCAAGACATCCAAACTACTGTACAACTGCAAATATGAGGACTGTGTGCAGCTGACGAATGAGGTGAGTTGCTCGTTGTTCTGAATCAACATTCGAACTTTTGCTTTCTCCTGCTATAATTGTGGCTTCATCTTCTTCACTAAGTCAAGTGGGGCCCATTTGTACCGCATTGTCCCCTCTTGTACATGGGTGATGGAATCATGTATTTTTTTGAGATTTTGAACAAACTCTTTTCTCTGTTGTTGCAGGCCATGAAAACACTCAATTGCTTTATGCATGGTGACAAATCTATCATAGAGCATCAGGGTGGTATCACCAAGTGTTGATACTTCAGCAAGTATCGTTGTTCTCATCTTCCCCAATGTGGAACTACATTCTACGATGATGCTCGAAGTTGTTCTGCCTCTTGCCTAGTAGTCTGCAAGTTCTTTGCCAGTTGTTCATTCTCGGTTGTCAAATACTGAATATTTGAGCTTGTTGCTCTTACATAGGCTAAGTTGGCTTCGACAATGGCAGTTGGATGCTTCCTGGTGTCTGATACTATCACCCTTTCCTTGATGAATGTAGGTGATGTGTGATCATCTGGAAAGTGCTTCCTCTGCACCTGTACAATCCTCTTCTAGAACTCATAAAATGATAGATTGTACACATCCATGACCAGATCACCATCAAAGAGAACAACGTCTCCTTGCTCGCTCAGGGTTGGTTCTGATACTAGAGGTGGTGGAGATTGAGGGATGACCTGTGGTGCTTTCGGCATCAGGTCAGTTTCTTCATTCTGTGGCTTCTATTCCAACTCCATGTATGTCACTTTGATCAATTGCTTAATCTGTTGAGCAAGCTCCCAATCCTGCATTTTTTCACCCTCCTCCTATGATGTTGGTTCTTTTGGCTCATCAACCTATATCAGTGTTGTTTCCTTTGTCATCACGCCTTGCCTTTGTTCTTATTCCTGCTTTTTCTTCTCTTCTCGTTTTCTCCTCCTCAACACCTATTCTTCCTTCAACTTCTTCTCCATATCCCGCAACTACAGTTCTACTTATTGTAACCTCTGATTTTCCCTCATCCTTTTTTCTTCTCTCTTCATTTGTTTCTCCCTCTTGGCTTCCGTTGCCAAAGTTTCCTTCACAATAATAGGATCTACCATCATTTTACAACTTTTCTCTTCCTTTGGATCATTAGGAATCTTCCTCTTTCCCTTGTCCTACACTAGATTATTGCATTCTGCTACTGTTGTTGTTTCTTCCAGAGTTGATGAAGTCCACAAAGCAACATTTCAATTTCTTTCTATACTAACCAACTCATTGAGTCTGGAGGCATCATAGCAATACCTCCAAGGATCCTCCTATGGCCAATGAAATGTCTCCTTGATCCACAAAAAGTAAACTCTCGTACAATGGTCCTTGCAAATACGGTGGGGATCATACAGAATAAAGTCCCTGGTAGCGAACTCGAATTTCACTATGTCCTTAGCTTCGACATATGCATATTTCAATATTTTAATCTCGTAAAATCCAATTTGCAAAGCAAGAGCATGCCATGGCGCTTTCTTCTTCCTATGCAGTCGTAATTGCAACCTTGTAGCGAGGTGGTATGAAACTTCCTGCTTGATCAATTTGTTAGTGGCATACCTTGGTAGGACATGCAGAGGCTTCTCTCCACCAAACACTCTGATGAAGGTGCCACCTGGTGAGGCATACCAATCTGCAATGTTTACTATCACCTCCATTTCTTCTCGGGACATGCAAGGTGGATCTTTCTCAAATATAAGCTTGTATAACGGGATGATAAAGTGGTCAGTTAGCCTTTCCATCACTCCTCGATAGCTGCAGTCAGAAAGCAACTTACAATAAATTTTCACGACAATCTCTTGTGGTCTCCATGTCTAGCTCATACCAAGGAACTGTTGTTGTGCACAGATTGCATCCAGTAAGTATGCATACATGTAAAACCATGCTTGCTCATTATTGGGCAGATTCAGAGCCTTAGCTACATGAGAATTCAACTATTGAGCCAACATATGCAACCAATTGAATGGCCTCCCAACACTTACCAACTGGTCTAGTAAAACTGCCCACCCTTCAGGGAAGGTCTATATGCTCTCTTGACCATATATTCTACAGCAAAAGATGATCAAGAACTGATAACCCTTCCTGAGGGACTTTGTCTTGTAAATATGGGTGGGTGATTGTCTAAACTCTGATGACTCTTTCACCTAGTGCTTAACAATGTCTCTTGTATTCACATAGCTATGGGTGACATAGAAGAGTTAGTCCATGCACTTCATCGGCTCGGGAAAATGATACATATGCTGAAATTCTTCTCCCCTGGAGGTGGAAAGTTTCCTCCCACTAGCACTACTCAATGTCATAATTTTTTCATCTGTATGTGAGACAATCCAACTGATGATGTCTGCACATAGGAAGGTGGGATACTTCCATGCAACATTGTATAACCCTGATCGTTGGATGCTAAGATAAACCTATCAGTCCTCCAAGTCTGCCTTAAAGTCCTCTAAAAAAGTGTATTTGATCTCTTATCATGTCATGGGCGTTCCCTTGTCAATAAACAACTTAGTATCTGCATAGACTGGTAAATCAATTGATATATGCTCAATTGCTTCCCGGTACTACTCTCAGTGATTTCCTTTGATGTAGCTCTCTTGTATGCCATGTTAATTGTGACTATTGGAGAGATGCTCAACAAATGTTGTACATGTGGGACAGAAAGGGCACTCATGGCAAGCAAATGTCAGTTTAAAACCAAAACAACTTCAAGGAAAGTTCAAGCAACAAGTCGGGCACTTGATGTGAGGGATTGCACAATTTTTCTTGACAAGGGTAGCTGACTAACTAGGGAACTACACACTGTGCAATCCCAGTAGTCAGTGTGGAAGCTTGATGACTAGAACTGCACAATGTGTAGTTCAGTCTGGGCCAAGGCCTGGGAGACACTATGCATTGTGCACTCTCAATGGCCAAACTAGGAGGCTGGCTCTTGGAACTGTGCAACGCACAGTTGGATCCAACCCAAGCTATGCTCTGCATAATTCCATACACCAAGCCAAAGTCTTGAGTCTCCAGATTGTGCAGAGCAAGATGTGCAAAGTGAGATTCGTGCAAGGGAGCCCAGATCTGCCCAAGGGGAGTGTGAAAGACAATAAGATCTTAAAGATAGTGTGAATTTGAGTGCATATATGACTAAGTGAAGATGCATGCATGTGAAACAAGTGCAGTAATTGATTAAACCGAAGGAAAGTGAAGCATGTGAGGAGATTCCCCGCAATAGGGACCATTGATGCAAAAACAAGAAAAATCATGTGACACTTGGGAAAGGAAATGTATAACTTGAAACAACACTTCCACAAGTTAAAAACAAGTTAAAATGCCAGCAATCATGTAGAGAAACAAGTGAAACATCACTCACACAATCCAAATAACAAAAAGCGATAGAAAAAGCAGTAAAAGACGACAAAAGCAAAACTCACCTGGAAAAGTGGCAATGAACGCACTGAAGGCTCCTTGATCTCCTCAGGAATGCTAGAGACCAGAGATCAAGTGTGAAAATGATCTCTATTAGCATCAATTAAATAGATTTGGACAAATTAGGGTTTAAGATGTGCATGCCTAAAATCAAGGAAAAAAATGACACTTGGCAGAAGTTTCTAAAAATAGCACAAGTGCCTCCTTCAAGATACTAAAAATAGATCCCTATTTTTTAGGGATGATTTTTTTTTTCTTTTTTTTCTTTTTCCAAGTTAACTTGCCATGCACACTGCTGGGAGAGATAGTGTAGTTCCGGGAACTTGGCAAATTTTGGGCTCAGTGCATTGTACAGTTTCTAAGCTCAGTGAGGGTTGCACAATTTCTGGGCTCAATGTTGGGCTTCCCCCTCATGACTATGCATTTATAGAGCTCAATTCTCACTAGCAGTGAGGACTGTGCAATTCCCAACAATAAGGCTAGTTTCCTTCAAGAATTGTGCAGTTTTCTGGGGCAAGCCCAGAGCTATTGTGGGACCAAGTAGGAGATCAGCTCGTGAGTTATTAAATCAACCAAGTAAGAAAACACAAGCCACATTGAAAAGGATAAGTCTCAGTCAAAGCACAAGTACCTGGATCAATGCGAGATGAGTTACTATGGTTTAGAAGGAAGACTCCAAAATCGAAGCACGTGCAAACTTTTGGAGGGTGGTTGTAGCCACTACAAAACAACCACAAGATTACAGGAAAATAGGACATTCCTCCCAACTTGTGAGAACCAGAATCACTCCTTGTACTCCCCCTGAACCAATTTCATACTCAGAAATAGTTTTCTGATTTAACTTAAATAGGTTTGCCCTTAGACCACCTGGTCCCAACCAACTCCATTCACAAGCATTCAATGAGGTCCATTGGCCAACCAGCTTGAGAAATTAGATTCAAATTGGTAATGTACCATAAACCTTTATAGTGTCCTGTAAAAGGCTTTCCAACAATCTTCTCTCTCTCAAATGCCTCAGGTCCCTCATACCCTTTTGGATTCCTTCTCCACTGAGAAGGCTTTTTATTTCCACAAAGAGAGATTGGGAGGTTAACCGCCAGCCCTCAGATATCTTTAACTATTTTTTAGTATGAAATATTTGCCTACATCCTTTTTCCCGTAACTTGTAGTTGGCCCCTTTCCATAAAAAATATTGCAAGTAATTTTATATTTACAATAAATCCATAATTTATTCAGTTAGGCCTTTATTATAATTCTAACTATAGTAAAGCAAAGTAAATTTTAAGATTTACCCCAATAACTGAGGGGTGTTACGGGAATATCAGAGTTCTCGATGTCATCACCATGAGTACTTTAATAGTAGATGATACAAAAAGACGCATAGGCGATTATCATTCCAACATGTGGGACGATGCTCCCATACAATCACTCTCCATGTCATATGGTATCACTGGTCACCCTAGAAATGATCTGGGTATCCGAGAATACGGGATTGCCTATACAAATCCACAACCAAAGCTATACGGTGACCCTAGATGAGGATCTA
Organism: Pinus tabuliformis; assembly: GCA_031772625.1. Lineage (NCBI taxonomy): Eukaryota > Viridiplantae > Streptophyta > Pinopsida > Pinales > Pinaceae > Pinus > Pinus tabuliformis. The sequence continues at coordinate 311,559,949 of CM062808.1, read as the reverse complement.
ATTCACCTTTTTGCAAATCTAGACTCCTCAATGGTAGATCGACATCCTCTTTGGTCAGATCTGGAGTTATCATTGTTGATTCACGGTGCCCTGCATAGATTACCCTACCATCTCCCAGATCAAGTTTTCCAACTTAAATTTTGGCCTTTGGTTTGGCTAGATCTGAATTTCTCCCTTCTGTTTCGAGTGATTCCAAAGTGATCTGACTTCTCTCAAGACAAATGCAATGGGGGACTCTCCTTGATGGATAGTGCAGCGAGGGTCTCTAACACTTTTGCTGATTTTGATCTGGTTGATTATTAGTGGGATTATCATGAATGGGAGATGGATCTAAGATCCAAGACATATTTCAAACTTTTATTCAAACCATTGATGGAAAATAAATCCTATTCTAGGTTCGGGGCTGAGAGAGCATCAATCAATTGAAGCAAAATATCCTACATATTTTGGGTATTCTGGTGCCCCTACAAAGCTTGATCTACGAAAGAAAATCCATGCAGGATGAACTGAGATTACAAGAGTACAACACTCTTCCATTATCCACCGTCTTATTAAATCTAAGGCTTCAGGAAGGCTCTCCTAGACCAAGCTATCAAAAGGGAGCAGAGGGAGTATCTCGATCTAGTCTTCCCAAAGGAACAGAATCAATCAAGGACCAGTAAATGGAGGAATTTCATTCAAAGACATCCTCAAAGGGAAATATAGAGCATCGGCAATACTAGATCATATACACAATATACCCAACCTCTACATCGTGGAACAATTGAATCAAATACTAGCAATGACTGTAGATCTATTAGAAATAAATCATATATGCACAACTTATGAATCTCAAGCAATTATATGCAGATTCAATGATTTCTAGCCAAAAGAAATGGAACTTTTCCACTGGATCTTCACAACTTGAAAAATAAATTGAGAGATTCACCTCTGCTTGAGGGGTTTTTTCATAGTAAAGTTTGCATCATCAAAGGGTGAATATATATTACGAGAGAGTCCATGGTTCTAGGGTTCCGCGAGACTTTTTTTCATCTCATGGTTCCCATATTTCGATGCCAATACTATAGTGGTATCAAGAATGTTAGTTTGGGTTAGATTGCATAATCTCCCCATACATTTCTGGCACCATAAAGTGCTTGAAGACATTGGGAACTTCTTAGGGAGATACATAAAGATAGACACACAAAAAGTTGAAGAACACATCTACACTTTTTCCAGAATTTGTGTGGAGGTGGATCTCAACAAAGGATTTTCAGATCATACCCTCTTGACACATAACAAACAGAGCTAGACATAGTATTTAGAATTTGAGAGCACGACTTTTAGATTTAGAATTTTCTGACAGACCAGACATCTACAAAACTCATGTCTTGATACCAAGAAACCACCTCGAAGGAAGAATAGATCAAGGAAACAACCCAAGGGATTGCAATTCCCACAGAAGATACCTGAAGAAGAAGAGGATGATGAAGAATGGAAGCCCCCTACCACTAAAGAAACCCAAAATCCTCAAGATAGTGTCGAAAAGGAAGGACTTAATCATGATGTTTCAGGAACCCCAACACACACATCGCGACAGGAGATCATCCTTAAATAAAAGGAGCTAGGGGGATCAAAACGTCATCATGTATCTGAAATTTCGGATTCAGATAAGGAAAATCCAAGAATGAAAGAAGGATCTCAACTAGCACTTGTCATGAACACTCCATCACAAGGAGAATCGTGAAAGGTAGAAAAGAAGAAATGGATAAAAGGGTAATCTGGTTTCTTCCATTTCGAAGAAATTTTTTGTCTATGTGAACACCAGTTTCGATTGGCATGGTTGAATGCATTGTAAGTATCTACAACATTTAATTTTGTTTTTGTTAATAAAATTATGATTTTCCCTTAGGGAAAAAATTGAAAAGTGTTACACATATTTTTTCAATAGAATTATGATATAATTTCTTATAAGATCATAATAATCTAAATGTTTTATGAATTATTTTTTAATATTATAAATGAAGCTATAATATTATAATATAATTGTATAAGTAAAAGCTAATATGAGTTAAAATAAATCGCATTATAAGTTTATGGTAAAATTGATCCTTTATGAGATTATTATGGTAGAATTGTATAAGTAAAAAGTAATATTATAAAATAAAAAAGAATATTATAATATTATAGTCATTTAATGTTTTTATAAGTTGGATTTTTTAATATGAAATTATGATATAATAAATATTATAATTATGTTTTTGGTGGACAATTTAATTTGTGATTACCAATATAAATTTTGAAATCAATTCAAATGACTCAAACCAACCCCATATATATATATATATATATATATATATATTACAATTATAATACTTTAAATTTTCTATAAATTAGTTTGTTAATAAAAGTATGATATTATAATAATATGTTTAGAGACATTAACTATTATAAAAGGATGAAATTATGATGATTGTGGTGGTTGTTAACATCCATTAAGACCAAATTGGTCTATTGGACCTATAATTTTCTTAGTTCTTAAGTGTCTGGCTTCTTGTCTTTTTTGGCGAGATTGGTGTTGTAGCTTTCTTTTTTCTCTCTACGGTCTTCCAACTTCCTTTATCTTGCATCTCCTTCATCTCTTCTAGTTCTTGGGACATTGGTATCTTAGCTTCGCGATCTGTTGTGTTCGTCCTTTTGAGGACAATTGGAGAAGAAGTTTGGTCTGGGAGATCTGCTTTGTTGTTAAATGAAGATTTATTTTGTGTGGTATTTGAATCCTCATAACTGTTAATGCTTGAGGGGTTGTCCAATTCACTTTTTTGTTGTTGGGCGGGGCTTTCCCCCTGCTTTTCTTGAGATTTGTTTCTTTCTTGCTTGATTTCTTGTGATCCAGAGTTTTCTAGAGAGCATTCTTCCTTGATGACAGTGTAATGTTCTTTTTGTGCTCCTTCCCACCATGTAGATCTGTGGTGATTATTTCTAGCGGAATTTTTCTGGGAGGCTTTTGGGAAATTTTAGGATAGATGGCATGTCTCAAAGCAGGATAAAAAACTGAAGAGGACACTTTCATAATCGCGTTTCTGGTTCCACATATAGTCTTTACTTGTTAGCTTTATTTTAGTTGGGAATCCGACGCTGAAGTCCATTTCCACACAGATGCGTGCATAGGTGGTTCTGGCATATTCCTCTATTTTTTGGCACCTGCAGTAAAATTTCCCAATTGCATTTCCAATGGCTTTTAGTGAGAAGAAATTCCAGAGATGCAAGGGTAAGTTTGGCAATCTCACCAAAATTGGTGTTGAGGTTATGATTGTTGTTGAGGGATCAAATGATGGGTTCCATTGCTTCATGAATAGGCCTGAGTTTTCCCAAAACCAAGGGCCAGAATCTAGAATACATTGTCTACTTTCAGGGTTTTCAAAATCTACTATAAAGAAACCCCTAGCACAGGGGTAGATATTAATTTCATCATAAATGACAGGCTTCCATACCTCTGAGATCCAACTATGGAGAGTTATCAACTGCAGCCACAAACCATTGAACTTGCATATTAGGGCACTTTCAGAAAACATCAAAGCCTCATCGAGTGAGGCCTAGACCACTTGGACAGTGGGAGTTGGGGCTTAACTGACGAAATGGGTAGGAGCTTGCCCCCGAAAAGCGGACAGAACTGAGCCAATAATTATCTTCACGAAGCTGGGAGCCATCTGGATTGGAGCCTCGATTAGTCGATATGCGTGTTGTTGAATCAGAGCGCCACCTCCCACTAAAAATAACCAGAGCTAAATGTAGCACAGACTGCACTATGAAGAAAATCTTTTGGGCCAGAAAGATGAGGTAATCATATCTGAAGGAAAACCCTCAGATCTAGTAATAGATCTACCACCTGTAACATTCTTATGCATATATCTTAATACAAGGCATCAATATAACCCCTTGAAGTACCTCGATTACCTCGATTAGTCGATATGTGTGCTGTTGAATCGGAGCACCACCATAAAGATGAGGTTGTCAAATCTCGAGAGGGGATTGTGAAAGAGCAGAGCAGATGTGGAAGAGAAGTCAAATCTGCAAAAGAGCCTATTCTCCTACGGAAGAGTCTATTCTCCTTAACTTCATAAGAGCAGTCAGATCTGCGGAAGAGCCTATTCGCCTGAATTACAGAAGAGCAGTCAAATCTACAGAAAACTGAATAAGATCCAAAATTATATAAAAATAAAATAATGAATCTATTCATATGCTAAATAATTAATTTAACTTTTTGGATTTTAAAATTAGAAGTATAATTAAAATAATGATTAGTATGTAATTTTTATTGGATTTTTAAAAATATATTAACTAAATTAATTTATTAATAAAATTGTCATTGATTATTATGAAATAGTTTTTAAATATTTTATAATTTTTTTAAATAAAAGAATTATAATATTATAATAATTATATATGTACATTGATCTTTTTCAAAAACCTTAATATCATTGAGATAAGCATAAGAAGGATTTAATTTTTAATTTTGTAAATTATATTATAAATATATTTTTGGTTTGCTTAAATTTATGAAAAAATATTATTACTATTTTCTTTTTTAAGTTTGGCAGGACTATATTTTCATTAAGTCCAATATATCACCTTGATTGGGGCGAGGAATTGAATCGATGACTTCACATCAGGGAGTGCTTTAACAAAGCACCCGATCACAGTGCATTTGCATTAGAGGTCAAATTTTTTAATGAGAAATTTGCTCAAAATTATGTAAAGTAAATCTGAATGTTTGTTATATTTTGCATTCAAATAGTTGACAAATTAGCTTTCAACATGTTAGATGATCCAAAAATACAATTTTACCATAGGTTATAAAATTAGAATAAAATAATTATTAATTTAAGATATTAAATTAATAATTATTATTCTAGAATGTTTAATTATTTAATGGAGACTTTTAGAATTAGCATATTGTTGTAACTAGATATGACTCTCCAAATGTGTCGTATCTTAGGCTCTATTTTAGGAGATTAGTTAGCTAGTTGGTTTGAATAGCATTTATTGTAAATGGACACTTGTTATTTAATAAGTGATCCATAATTAGAGGTAGTTAGGACATGGAGCTTATAAATAGCTCATTGCAAGAGTGTTTGTGTTGTTCGGGTGTAAACTCTTGCAAAATCAATTATGTAATTGTTTTTTTCTGATTAATAAAATTACGTGTCTGAGGACACTTCTGCCATTATTGTGGTATCAGAGCTCCAGTAATGCTGCAGTGGATGTGAAGAAGAGATTCCAGCTCTATCAGATCGTGGAAAACTCAACTCCGTTGAAGTGATCAGCAAAAGCTTGGTATGAAATTTGCAATTTTTTTTATTGATTTTAGATCTGCAAATTCTAAAATCATTTTTTTTAAAGGAGCAAATGCAAATATGTGTGACTTCTTCAAATTGGTTGAGTGAATAAAAACATAAAAAAAAGGACAACGCTGTATATTTTAATTGTTTTTAAAATCTTTTCAAAACATTCAATCGATTCTGCAAATCGATTCTGCATTTTTTATGAGAATGGTTGACATCGATTTATGCTCAAATACCATGCGTTGAGCATTCTGGCATCATCAACATCAACGGCATCGGTTGCTAGAGGTCTAGGTTCTGTTCCTGGCTCCAGTCAGATTGGCGTTGTAATCTGTACCATAAAACCAGTGTGCTTTCGATGAGACCGTTTCATTGTCAGTCTTGGGCGTTGTAGTCAGAGCGAGAGTTTTGCTGACTTTGTAATAAAGGTATGAGTAAGTGGGAGTCTACGTTATTGGAATCTGATTAAGGATGGATTCAATTAGTGGGCCAAACCTTGATCACTGCTTAATTTTTATTGATTAACGATCTTCACCGGCACGCCTGGGGTTACACGCCCTCACTATGGTTGTGATATTGATGAGAGAGAATTGGCAATAGAATAACAAGGAGGTAGACTTTGGTATGTGCGGATGAACATATCCACCGCTATAATCAGTCAAAGGGCAGATCCGTTCTCGATATCGTGGTATTGCCATTCAATCCAGCGTGTGAAGTGTTTCTCTGTCAAAATAACTGTGTTGAAATCATATCTAGTGTGGACGTATTTATTTCTCTGTGATGCTGCTTCGGTTTCATGTCCATTTTAATAACGTGAAATCACAGTGTCCAATGTTAGATTTATTGTTGAATCTAACCTGAAATTGAAACAGAAGCCGTTGCAGGAGGAACGTTTCTTGTTCTGGAAGACCGAGAGTAGTAATCATTGAAGAATGTGCAGGCTGAGAAATAAATATCGTAGAAGACTTGTGTGTAGAGGTTTGTGAGAAAAGATGTGATATGCTTAAAAACAAAAAATTATGTGTGTAGTATAGGTGAACGAGCTGCAAAATCATTCCATCATTCCACTGTAATTTCATTCTGTGTGCGTGGATGAAAATGTCGTGCAAAATTTACCATCGTACACATAAATATTCGCAGCATTTACGGTTTCAAATATTGAAATAGGAATTTCTTGGTCAACAACATTTTTGGACAAGAAGAAGATGGAAATCAAAACTCCAGATCGAACGTATGGAGGTTCTAGTGAATCCTGCTAGTGTGAGCCAACCTGCTAGCAACAAGCCAGCATGAGCCAACCTGCCAGCGACAAGCCAGAGTGCCAGCAATAAGAATTTTTTTATTTTGTAATGTTAATGAAGTGATAAGTGGAGTTTTATTTGTAATTTGTAAATTGGAGAGATAAGGTGTGTTGGGTAATTTGTTTTTTAAGAAGTTCTTTGGGATCATCACATTGTAACTCAAAGTAATTTTACTTTCAGGGGGGGTAATTTCTTTTTTACCATATTGTGCAAAAGCACCATTGTAAAAAGTCAAATTTTGAAAGTTGCCTTGTAAAAATTTGAGAAATTGACTAGAGCCAAGTGCAAAGCTCAGTCAATTATCTCTTGTTTTGACGACTATTCGAGGGTCAAGGCCAAGCCCCGATAGATCGTGTTTTTTTGTGTGGTGTGTTGTGTTGACTATCTTGTCATTTCTGTTCTGATTCTTGGTGCGACACTTCAACGCTACAATGTCTAAGTTGATTAATTTGTTTTCTGATTCCGACAAACTTGAAGGCACCAAATCTTATAAAACATGGCATCGTCTCATCGAAAGCACACTCATTTACAATGAATTATGGCAGGGAATATGTGATGGAGATGTTAAGCCGAATAAACCCACAGATGCAACTGCACTAGAAAAATGGGAAATCAAGAATGCTAAAGCCTTAGCTCTTATTAAATCGTCTGTGAATGATGAAATGTATGTCCATATAGAAAATGCTATAGATGCATGGTCTGCCTTGAAAACTTTTAAAGACCTCTTTGATACTCAACCTGAATCAAAGAAAGTTGATCTACAATTAAAATTGTTGCAACAAAAATTAACTGAAGGCGGAGATGTTCTTGAATATATATCAAGACTTAAGAATAGTAGGCAAGAAATTATTAATGTTGGTTTTCCCGCAATTGATGATAGCTTTATGGTCACAATTGTAATTGTTGGACTTCCTTCTTCCTATACGCATTTTTTGGAGACTCTACAAGTAACTGGGAAATTAGAGAAACTAAAGTTTGATGAACTCTGTGAAATGTTAACTCAACATGATAAAACTTTTGGGAAGAAGAAGAAAGTTGGTGAAGATGTTTTTCTCACAGAGGCCAGCACTAGTAAGTCATCAGCAGATAGTTCTCGAGGAAGAGGCAGATGGAATCAGAATCAAGCAGCACATAATCGAGGTCAAAGCCAAAGCAGAGGAAACAATTTTAACAGAGGAGGAAGAAATAATTTTCAAGGTAGAGGAAACAACCAAGGAAGAGGCAATTTTCAAGGACAAGGATATAATAATCAAGGTAAAGGACAATCTCAAAATAGAAGTCAAAGCAGAGGTAGAGGACAATCTTCAGGAAGAGGAAGAGACTTAAGTCAAATTGTGTGTCGAAGATGTAACAAAGTTGGCCATTATGCTGAAGATTATCGAACTTCACTCAATAAAATTCCCAAGTTTCAGTAGCATTCAGCGCAATTTGCCAATGATCAAAATGAAGATAACTCAGAATATGTTTTTACGTCCTCACCAACATCACAACTTTCATCCCATCTTAGAAGTGACTATGAAGATGCCTGGATCTTGGATTCCGGGGCAACCCAGCACATGACTTGTCGACGTGATTTTTTCTGGAATTTTCAAGATTGCCAACTTAATTCCATTTTTCTTGCTGATGATACAAAACATACTCCTTATGGAAAAGGAGCAGTTAAAGTTTTTCTCCCTGGCATTGGAGAAAAAATGATTTCCAATGTATGTTATGTACCCAGTTTTAAGAAAAATTTGCTCTCTTTAGTCACGATTCGACAAGCATGACATCAGGTGATTATGGAAGATGGTTTAGTCAAGATTAATTCAGTCAAACAGAACTTGAAAACAGTCATGACAGGTTATGAAGATGGAAAACTGTTACGGATGAAAGGGACAGTTATTCCAAGGCATTCTGATTTTGTAGGGGCAGTGACTACAGGTATTTCACCTATAAGACTATGGCATGTAAGATATGGACATTTGAATTTTGAGAGTCTTTCTCAATTGCAGAAACAAGGAATGGTTAAAGGACTTCCCACTTTCAAAAGGGAAAATGCAAAATGTGAAGCTTGCATTTATGGCAAACAAAATCGAGATAGTTTTCCAACAAGTTCATGGCATGCAAACAGGTGGCTACAACTAGTTCACAGTGATGTTTGTGGACCACTACAAACTTCCTTTGGTGGATGCAAATATTTCTTACTATTCATTGATGATTTCAGCAAAATGACTTGGGTTTACTTTTTGAAGAACAAGTCAGAAGCATTTGATAAGTTTAAAATTTTTCGCCAACCTGTTGAAAATGAAGTCAAAGAAAAGATAGGTACACTCAGGACGGATAATAGGGGAGAATTCACTTCAAATGAATTCAAAACTTATTGCAGTGAAAATGGCATAAGACGACATCTTACAAATGTTTACACTCCACAGCAAAATGGAGTAGTCGAAAGAATGAATCGCACCTTGTTAGGAATGGCGAGATCCATGTTAACTTTTAAGAGGTTAAATCCAACATATTGGGCAGAAGCAATACATACAGCTGTCTACTTAAGAAACAGATCTCCAACTGCTTCTTTAGACGGAATCACACCTTATGAAGCTTGGTTTGGTTTCAAACCTCGAGTTAAACATCTTAGAGTTTTTGGGTCAGTGTGTTATGCCTTAGTTCCGAAAGAAAAACAAACTAAGCTTGACTCAAGAAGTTTAAAATGCACAACGATTGGCTATTCTGATGAGAAGAAAGGGTATCGTCTTTTGACCAATGGGAAATTTATTGTAAGCAAGGATGTCATTTTTGATGAAACTGAAAGTAAGAGTGCTGAAGAAATTGAAAATCTTCTTCACAAGTTAGAAACTAAGGGAAGTAAAAGAAATGGAAAAATGCAAAGTCAACCAACTTCACCAAATTGGTATGAACTTGATTTTCCTTCCTCTGAATATGAGTCATCCAGTCCATCTACATCAACAACATCATCTGGGTCTTCTAGCAGTTCATCCGCATCTCCAAGCAGCAGCAGTTCTTCTGCATTGATTCTCCACATTCTTCACCTGAACGACGAACATCAGTTTATATTAATCCACTTTACAATGATGGGGATTTTACAGAAGCGCAAACAAGTGAGCACCAACTTCCCAAATGGGCAGTTCAACTTTTGAAAGATGTAAAGCAGGCTGAGGAGAATAAAACAGGCACCAGAAGGGCACATAGAAGTGAAGGAAATTTTGCCTTAATAGCAAATGATTTTACTGAACCTTCCACATACAAAGAAGCAGTAAAACATAAAGAATGGAAACAAGCTATGGTTGAAGAATATCAGGTAGTAATTGATAACAACACTTGGAAACTTGTTGATTGTCCAGCAAATGTTAAACCCATAGGATGCAAATGGGTTTACAGAATTAAGCATAATCAAAAGGGAGAACTTGAAAAGTATAAAGCACGACTTGTCGCAAAAGGTTTTGCGCAGTAGGAAGGCATTGATTACGAGGAAACTTTTGCTCCTACAGCTAAATGGAACACCATCCGATTAACACTTGCATTGGCCGCTCAAAAAGGATGGAAAGTTCATCAAATGGATGTGAAAAGTGCTTTTCTCAACGGGGGTTTACAGGAGGAAGTGTATATGACCCAACCACCAAGTTTTGAAGTTGAAGGACAAGAACATAAAGTCTGCAAATTGATCAAGGCTTTATATGGATTAAAACAAGCTCCCCGCGCTTGGTATGCAAAGATGGATGACTACCTTAAGAAAGTTGGTTTTCAACGAAGTGAATCTGATGATACTTTGTATGTGCAACAACAGGGAAAATATCTGGTCATTCTTGTTATGTATGTAGATGATTTGATCATTACTGGCAACCATGATGATCATATTGCACAGGTGAAAAAGGAGTTACATGCAGGTTTTAAGATGACAGATTTGGGATTACTTCACTACTATCTTGGAGTTGAAGTCTTCCAACGTCCACATCATATTTTCATTTCTCAGAGTAAGTATGCAGCAGAGGTTCTTCAGCGATTTGGCATGCAAGATTGCAAGCCCGTTCTCACCCCCATGGAGCAAAACTTGAAACTTTCAAAATTTGAAAGGGGGGAAAGGTGGATAGTACAACTTACAGACAGTTGATTGGCAGCTTGATTTATTTGACAAATACTCTTCATGATCTATCTTATGCAGTCAGTATTCTTTCACGTTTTATGCAGGAACCACGAGATAGCCACTGGAATGCAGCCAAAAGAGTTCTTCGATATATCCAAGGAACAAAAGATTTTGGTCTTCTTTACACAAAGACTAAAAATTTTGTACTTGGTGGATATTCTGATGCCGACTTTGCCGGGAGTATTGATGATCGAGCATCAACATCAGGTTATTTAATGAACATGGGGTCAACAACAGTATCTTGGAGTTGTAAGAAACAAGCTACAGTGGCCACTTCTTCAGCAGAAGCAGAATACATTTCAGCATGGGAAGCAGCATGTGAAATTGTTTGGTTGCGCAAAATTTTGCAGGACTTGGGCATTTCTCAGGCAGAAGCTACATCATTATTCATTGACAGCCAGTCAGCCATCAAACTTGCCAAGAACCCAGTTTTTCATTCAAAGACAAAGCATGTGGACACCAAGTATCATCATATCAGATCTCTCATTGCCAAAGATGTCCTCAAGCCAGTTTATTGTCCTTCCGAAGATCAGATCTTCGACATTTTCACGAAACCGCTTGGCAGAATAAAATTTACTAAGTTTAGGGATGAACTTAGTATCTGTTGTAATGTATCTTTGGATCATGGGGGGAATGTTAGATGATCCAAAAATACAATTTTACCATAGGTTATAAAATTAGAATAAAATAATTATTAATTTAAGATATTAAATTAATAATTATTATTCTAGAATGTTTAATTATTTAATGGAGACTTTTAGAATTAGCATATTGTTGTAACTAGATATGACTCTCCAAATGTGTCGTATCTTAGGCTCTATTTTAGGAGATTAGTTAGCTAGTTGGTTTGAATAGCATTTATTGTAAATGGACACTTGTTATTTAATAAGTGATCCATAATTAGAGGTAGTTAGGACATGGAGCTTATAAATAGCTCATTGCAAGAGTGTTTGTGTTGTTCAGGTGTAAACTCTTGCAAAATCAATTATGTAATTGTTTTTTTCTGATTAATAAAATTATGTGTCTGAGGACACTTCTGCCATTACAACATGCATCAAAGTTATTTTCCATTCAATTAATTTCACAATTTTATATATTTATGTTTACGAGGCAATAAAGTTGAGTAATTTCCATAAAGATTTCAAGCTCAGCAATAGGTAGTAAGAGGCTAAGAACAATGAAGAGGACTTCCTTAACCAAGGGATAGGGCAAAAGCATGACCTCAACAACATATATGGATAGGGCAAAAGCATGATCTCAACAACATATATGTGTATAGATGCAAATAAACATTAGGTGCAAGTATGGGTGCTAGCTCAATATGAAAATCAACAATGAAATGTGCATGCAAAGGCTTAGCAGTGGATAGAAACTCTCTAGAAAAGCATGTGTGGATTTTATAGTAGAGAAAAACAAAATAGAAAATTAGTTTTTATTTTGGATTTTGGGGTGTTGTGGGATATGTATCAACTTCTCAAGTCATCAAAGTGCCCAACACTCTGCTATATATGGGTAATGGTGCATTTTCCAAGTTAGCATGTTTTTTGAAAGTGTAATGTGTGGCCTATGAAACATGTGGAGTAGGGTGCCCTTAAGCCCTTTGCTACTTTAAACCACTTGGAAAAACCAACTCAAACTCAAGTGAAAGCAAGCATTCATTAGAAACTATATCATAAGTGCATCTAAGTGGACCATATTTAAGTGTTGCAGCATATTAATACTTCGAACTAGGATCACCTTCAAATTTCTAACTAGACCAAGTCTGGTAAAAATGTTCCCTGCCTTTGTAGCAGTGGCTAAGTAGTCAACTCTATTAGGTGCTTCTTGTCGAGAAATATAACTCGTTTCGGTCTTCATAATTGTTGTATTCATTTCAATATGTATCCTATGTAACAAACAAGAAAAGAAGAAAGAAAAGTATTATTATTAATGCATGGGTTTCATGCTCATTATTGATGGTTTTCTAGGTAAAAGCATGTTCTTCGTGTTTCTAGGGTTTTTTAGGTCTTAAGATTTATTGTCATGAGTCAATGGAGTCAACATCATGTTTATAATACCCTTTCAGTAAATTTGTAATAGTAAAAAGAATTATTTTTTAGTATAAAAAGTCTTGGAATATCCAAGAGTACAAGTCAGCCTTGGGATCCTCAAGTCAACCTAAAGGAGGGAATTCGACCCCTTGAGAAGGTTATACAAAGGAGCAGTTTGAACTCATTTAGGACACACGCTCACTAACAAGTTTGATATTTCAAGAAAGAGTTTGATCTATCACTAAGAAGCTAGAAAAGGAGAGTGAAGGTCAAGGGCAAGGAAGAAGGATGGAATTTCTCTATTTTTGGGATATATCTCTCTTACACGTCCGAAAATCTAGGGTTTTTGGATTGCAGGAAGAGGTTGAAATCATAGGACTGAGTTGAAGTAGGACGATGTTATGTACCTAGGGGGGATAATATGGGGTACCAAGGGAGGTACCCAAGGTAATAATGTAATAATGGGATGGGCCATAGTAATAAATAAGGTGGTTAACCCATGTCATGTAAGGGACCACAAGTAGTTAATAATAATGTAAGGGGCCCATGGTATTAGTTGATGGTATAAGGAAACCATGGTAATGGTACATGGTATTGTATGTATGAGGCCTATATAAAGGCTAGAGACTCCACATGGAGGATATGAAGATGAAGTGAAGAATCATTGTATGAACAGGCATATGGCTTGTGGAGTGTTCTCCTTCCTTAAGGAGTGAATGTATGGTGTTGCCCTACCATAAGGGTTTTGATAATAAAGAATCATTTCTATCTATTTTGATCTTGTTATTCTTGGGTTTATTTATATTTTCATATGTTTCCGGGTTAGATCTACAACAATTGGTATCAGAGCTATTTCATATCAGATCTATAATATTTCTGGGTTATATCTACAACAAGTGGTATTGGAGCTACAACAAGTGGTATTTGAGCCAGGTCTGCAATTAGAATTTACAGATCTTGCACCAAAACTTACAGACCTGATCTGCAAACTCGCCGCCCCCGAAACCTTGCAAAAAATAAAAAAAAAATCTCCACGGTTTGCCCAAGAAAGTGCTCTGATACCAATTGTTGTTGATCTAACCCAAGAATATATGAGAATAGAAAATAACCCAAGAATAACAAGATCAAAATAGATAGAAATGCTTCTTTATTATCAAACCCTTAAGGTAGGGCAACACCGTACATTCACTCCTTAAGGAATGAGAACACTCCACAAGCCATATGCCTGTTCATACAATGATTCTTCACTTCATCTTCATATCCTCCATGTGGAGTCTCTAGCCTTTATATAGGCCTCATACATACAATACCATGGTTTCCTTATACCATCAACTAATACCATGGGCCCCTTACATTATTATTAACTACTTGTGGTCCCTTACATGACATGGGTTAACCACCTTATTTATTACTATGGCCCATCCCATTATTACATTATTACCTTGGGTACCTCCCTTGGTACCCCATATTATCCCCCCTAGGTACATAACATTCCACCCCCCTAAACATGTTTCGTCCCCGAAACATGGGAAGAACATAAATAATAAGATCTACTCAAAAGAGTAGTCCACTGGTACCATGCACGTGCATCTAGCCAGCCAAGAGAAAGGTGAACCCTCGATCTCGCTGGTGCCTCGCTCGCTTGAGATGGAAGTTGACCGCGGTAGCTCTTCTGTGTGTAGTAGGTGGATCGTTGCTCCTCACTATCCGTCATATGGGGGTTGTTGTCCTTGTGGCTAATTGGTTGCCATCTTGTTGGTTGTTGTCTTGCGGGGTGATGTGGGTGATGATATGTTGAAGTTTTAACCCACGGTGTCTTTTTCTTTAATTCACCCTGCTGTGGTGCCTGTTGTGGTGTCTTCTTTTCCAATATGACTTCAACCACTGAACCCTCATCAGATGTGTCAGCACCTGTTACCTTTTCTACTTCCGCCTCTGTTTGTGTTTGATTGTCGATCATCACTGGCTCATCATCAGATGTATAAGTGTCATTCCCTGGAACATCTTCTGCTTCAGCCTCCATGTTCTCTACCTGTTTATGGATGGAAATATCCTATAATGTAATTTTCTTCTTTTTATACCATAGCTTCAGGAATTTCTTCTGCACATTAATATTGATAGTACCCATGGATTCCATCCAAGGATATCCCAAAACAACATCCATATTATCCATCTCGAAAGCATAAAAATCACCATGCAACACATATTTATCCATAGAAATCTTCAAATCCTTATAGATTTGAACATCCTTACCATCCACCTGTGTATGTTCAATTTGTTTTGCTGGTACTTGCAATTTTTTTGCCAAGCTAACATTGATAAAATTATGTTTACAACTAGGATTGATAGAAACAATGATCTTCTCCTTCTGAATCAAGCCATGAACCTGCAATAAGGAGACACCTGTAGCAATTAACCCCTTATGTGTCTCATTCTCCTTTTTTCTAGCCCTAGACCATTTGTCCAAAAAGACTTTTTCAAATTTTGCATCTGAAAGTTTGCTCAACTGCTTTTGGTCAAGTGATGACCACCAATTTATAGCCTCATCTCTCAGATTAAGCGACATTGAAACCTTCCAATATTGCCCTTTTATGGACTTATGTGTCTGTATGAATTCTTCAATAGTAGGATGATCATCTTTCCCTGTAAAATATAGCATCTCCATGAAGAGGGTTTGAGAAAAATTCCTCACTTACTTGGCGAAAATTTGAAAATGTCACAGTTTCGTCAATATTGCTCAGAATCTCTATTATAACCTGTTTTTGGAAATGGAACAACCATTCTGCATCTGCCCATGTGATAGAAATCCTGATTCAGACACTGGAATTTCAGATCTGCGCTGCTATTCTTCCGTCGTCACCCAAAATTTCTGAAAAAAGAGTTGATTTTAAATCAGTGATATCTCCCTCATCTGGACTCCGATTCGACTGATTTTTTTTTTGAAGTTGGGTATTTTTTCCCAAAGAATCTAGAACTGCAATTAGATTTTGAAGATCTTGTACCAGGACATCTAGATCTGCGCCGCAAAATCGTTGTCCTGAAAATTGGCTACAACCCCACTGATTTTTAGATCAGTGATATCTCCTTCATCCGGACTCCGATTCGATCGATTTTTTTTTTGAAATCGGGTATTTTTTCACATAGAATCCAGATCTGCAATTAGAATTTACAGATATTGCACCAAAAATTACAGATCTGATCTGCAAACTCGCCGCCCCCGAAACCTTGCAAAAAATAAAAAAAAATTCTCCACGGTTTGCCCAAGAAAGTGCTCTGATACCAATTGTTGTAGATCTAATCCAAGATATTATAGATCTGATATAAGAATACAAGATAATGCAAATATACCGAGAAACAATAAGAAACCCAGAAATAATATGAAATGCTACTTTATTGATCAAAACCCTTAAGGTAGGGCAACACCGTACATTCACTCCTTAAGGAAGGAGAACACTCTACAAGCCATATGCATGTTCATACAATGATTCTTCACTTCATCTTCATATCCTCCATGTGGAGTCTCTAGCCTTTATATAGGCCTCATACATACAATACCATGGTTTCCTTATACCATCAACTAATACCATGGGCCCCTTACATTATTATTAGCTACTTGTGGTCCCTTACATGACATGGGTTAACCACCTTATTTATTACTATGGCCCATCCCATTATTACATTATTACCTTGGGTACCTCCCTTGGTACCCCATATTATCCCCCCTAGGTACATAACATTTAGGACACACGCTCACTAACAAGTTTGATATTTCAAGAAAGAGTTTGATCTATCACTAAGAAGCTAGAAAAGGAGAGTGAAGGTCAAGGGCAAGGAAGAAGGATGGAATTTCTCTATTTTTGGGATATATCTCTCTTACACGTCCGAAAATCTAGGGTTTTTGGATTGCAAGAAGAGGTTGAAATCATAGGACTGAGTTGAAGTAGGACAAAGTGTATAAATTGGTAGCTGGAAGGAAGGAAAACTCTGTCTCGACCTCGTTAACCTTAGGAAGAGTTGTATTTCTCTTGGGAGGTCCTAGAAGGAGGTAAAATTAGGGTTTCTTCAAGATTTGTTGGGCCAAAGTTGCAGATTCAAGAAAGACTTGAGGCAAGGCTGACTTGGTACTGGGAGAAGGACTTGGTCTAGGTATTGGGTCTTTGTATCTCATTTGAAGCAGATTCTAAGAAGAGAATATTTTACGGGTTCCCTGGCTAAAAGTCGACATATGTGTCATGTTTTGTTGTTATTGCTTCTTGATATTGTTTGATGAACATAGCTAACTAAAGAACATAAGGAAGATAATTAAGATTCACAAGAAAGTATCAAGGTTAAAGGAAATAAGTATAATAAGTTATCATTCTCAATTTTCTAACATGGTATCAAAGCTAAGGTGAATAAGAAAGGTAGTTGAAGGACACTAGAAAGGATTGCTGATAGGAAGCTCTCAAAGGCCTGAAAGAAGAAGACTACAAGGAAAATTATCTCCTGAAGGATATGGTTGAAGACTCGTTGGTAGAATACTCTTATAATTTATGGTTTCTACATTGAATAAGGTCAATACTACATCAATCTTGTAAGGAATTTGTTGATCTCAATAAATCTATTTGGAAGTTGTTGGTGGAGAAATCCTAAGGAACATTTTTCAAGAAAACCATCAAAAACTCTTTGAAGGCCTTGAAATAATTAAGAAGGTTGGAGATATTATCAAAGAAGAATCATCAAGTAAGTAAAATATTATTACATCATGTTTAAATCTTCAAGTCAAATGGGTTCTTTCTACAGAGAGAGAAACAAGATCATTGGGGCTTCAAACTATCTAGCATGGAAGAAAAGGATTGACTTGATACTCATAGAACAAGAAGTAATGGGATATGTTACTGGAGAAGTTACTGAACTTCAAAAGGATAAAACTCAAGAAATAGAAAAGTACAAGAAATGGGAAGTAAGAGCTCAAAGGATCATAATGGAATCAATTAAGGATTCTCTTTTTCTATTTATCGCCAATATGAAAACTTCTAAGGCCATGTATGACAAGCTAGTGAATTTGTATTCGGTAAGTACAACGAGTCAAAATATGTCATTAAGAAACAAGTTTTACAAAATGAAGAAGTCAAAGGATTAGGATGTGGCATCCTTCCTCATGAGAATCTCTCAACTAAGATACCATCTACAAGGACTTTGGGAGCCTATCAGTAATTCAGAAGTACCATCTGTGTATTAAATGCATTGCAACCAGAATGGAACAGTTTTGCAACAAGCATCTACTCCAAGGATTCAAATCCATTTCAAGAGTTGTGGGCACAGTGTATATTTAAAGAATCAAGAATAAAGGTCAAGGAAGATATTGGATCTGATGAGAAGACTCAAGCCTTTATAGTTCGATTCAGGAAGATGAAGAAAGGGAAGTTTGGTAAGTCCAAGAAGAAAGACATGTCCAAGGTGAAACGCTTCAATTGAAATGGGTTTGGATACTTTAAAAGGGATTGTCCAATCATAAAGAACAACAAGAGAAAGGAAAGGATAGAAGCTCATGTAGCCAAAGCCATGGGAGAATCTTAGAACAAAGCAAATAAGGAAGAAGTAAAGGATCTTTACTACTAGAGAAGGTTCACTGACTATCAGGTTCCCTATGAAGGCTTATATTTCTTCTAGGATAGTATGTTTTTCACAAGCATCATAGGAATATAGTATATGATAGTAGCACGTCCATAATTTTCATGATTAAGTTGCTTTATAGAGGCCATATAGATACATATATAGTTAGACCATTTTGCATATTGATCATCTAGATATTGTCTAACATTGTGTTAGAGGTTGTCATCCTGCTTAGATGAATCATCATGATTTAGGAAAGAACCAAGGTTCTTTAGAAAAGCACTATGACAAGGATTAGTAGGCATTACAAGTAATGTGGAATCAATACGGATAAAAGGATGAAAGAATGCAACGGGTCATGAATGTAGGCTCTTTATGAGATACATTACTACTTAAATCATCCGATAAAAGCATAGGAATACATGTTGAATGCAAAATTTTGGATAAGATTCATATCTATATCTATATATATATATATAGATAATCTTGGGGAGAAAAAAAAAATTTGATCATGAAATATGCACAAGTGTATGTATATATGATTCTTGAAAAGAAAAAGATTTGACTTACATAAGAATGTATAAAGAATTTAAGACTTTCTCTAGAATGATTAACATCCAATGTAGTCTCCGGAAGAAAAAGTTGTAACTTGGTAATCAAGTTTGATCCTTGGCCACTCTTATGCATGAAGGAAGATTTCAAGTGGAGATGGTAGATGAGGATGTCAGTGAGAAGTTCATCATGGTGAGGTAAGTCTAATTTATGATTTGGTTATTTGGTTAACAGATTTTTTTTTTGCTACCTTGAAGAATGTTGCAGGAACATATATGATGGCATTCGAGGTAAAGTTCAACTGTATGGATTAAGGATATTGAGGGAAGCTTGATATCTGGTACCTGGAAAATATAAAGACAAGATGTGTTCATCTTGGAATTGGATGGTAGTTTTACGAGAATATAGCCTAAAGGTCAAGGAAGATCAATTTCAAGAATAAGTCGTGATCAAGATTGAAGTTTAGGAAGGTTCAATACAATGCCTTCATGTTAAACATGAAAGTGATGAGCAAGAAGATTGTCCTATAATTTGTCACAAGATCAAAGAGAGAAGGTGGCTCCATGATACCTTGAAAAGAAGCAAGCTCAATGCAAGAGATGCAAATAAAAGATGGATCCAGGTAAGGCTTGTAACAGTGACTTCCCATATAGAAAGGAAGTCTATATCTCCTCTAGATTTAAGAGGGAGCAAGGGAGTCTCCTTGTAAAGGAGAAATATTATATTCTCAAGATTAATGGAGAATAGGGGTTTCCTCTCTAGTTGAGAGGGAGTGATGTTGGACATCACATGTGTCTTCTCCTCTTCAGGTGATGAAGAGAGAATGGTGGCGGATTATATAAACATATGTGGCTTCCTTGAGGATGTAGCATCGAAGAAAGGAAAGGGACCAACACTCTTTGAGGATGTGACAGGTACCCAAGAGAAGAGTACTCGAAGAGGATCGATATTATTTGAGGACTCAAGATTGGAGATCCAAGATAAGAATAGTCCTAAAAGGACATACCTTGTAGATATCTAGATGGGGTGTGTACCTTGTACAGGTAGTGCGGTATCACACATAAAGCCTCCCAGCATAATGCTCTTAATTAAAGTAGAGCTTGTCCAGTTCAAACTCAAGGATAGTGTTGGTCATGATAATGATTCTTACAGTATGGATTATCAATCCAACTCTTCTTTAGAACTCTTTATTTTGAGATATTATGTTGTACTAGTTCTACAATTATGAATACCTCCCTAGTGAAGAGGGAGTGCTGAGAAATGTAACTAGTTTTTGTCTTCATAATTGTTGTACTCATTTCAATATGTATCCTATGTAACAAATAATAAAATAAGAAAGAAAATTATTATTATTAAATCATGGGTTTCACGCTCATTATTGATGGTATTCTAGGTAAAATCATGTTATTTGTGCTTCTAAGGTTGTTAGGTCTTAGGATTTATTGTCATGAGTCAATGGAGTCAAAATCATATTTATAAGACCCTTCCGAGAAATTAGAATAGTAAAAAGAATTATTTTTTAGACTAGAAATTCATGGAATCTCCAAGAGTACAAGTGAGCCTTGGGATCCTCAAGTCATCCTAAAAGAGGGAATTTGACCCCTTGAGAAGGTTATATAAAGGAGTAGTTCGACCTCATTTAGGAAACACACTCACTCACAAGTTCGATATCTGAAGAAAGAGTTTGATCTAGAGTTGAGAAGTTGGAAACAGAGAGTGAAGGTCAAGGGAAAGGAAGAAGGATGAAATCTCTCTATTTTTGGGCTCTATCTCTCTCACATGTGTGAAAATATAGGGTTTATGGGTTGCAGGAAGAGGCCAAAATTACAGGACCAAGTTGCAGTAGGATGAAGTGCAGAAACTGTTAGTTGGAAGGAAGGAAAACTCTATCTAGACCTAAATGACCTTAGGAAGAGTTGTCTTTCTCTTGGAAGGTCCCATAAGGAGGTCAAATTATGGTTTCTTCAAGAGTTGATGGGCCAAAGATGCAAGTCGATTAGCATTGTTGTAGCTGGCATGTTGAATTTTCAAATTAAAGGAAGACTTGAGGTAGAGCTGACTTGGTACTGGGAGAAGGACTTGGTATAGGGATTGGGTCTTTGTATCTCATATGAAGAAGATTCTAAGAAGATGTGAGTTTCTAGATTTTCCCCTTGGAGGGGTTTTCCCTTGGCTGAGAGCCTAAATTTGTGTCCTCTTTTGTTGTTATTACTTTCCGATATTGTTTGAGGAACAGATCTAACTAAAGAACATAAAGAAGATAATTAAGATTCACAACCAAGTATCAAGGTTAAAGGAAATAATTATAATAAGCTTCCATTCTCAATTTTCCAACACTTCTAGCCCCCAAGGGATGGTGTCATTTCCAAGGTCAACCCTTTAATCCATAGGTGTTAGCAATGGTAAGTGGTAATGGAGGGGGGGGACTTCATGGCCAAGTGTGATGGACAAGGAACCAACTAATGGGACTCCACATCCTGCATGTATAGATGTAATGGATGAAACAGTCGTGGAGGCATGAGTTACCCTTCTCAGCCTCATTTTTCCACCCCTTTGATGCACCTTTTACTTCTTTTTTATAATACTTTTATTTGGTTCATAGTTAAAGGATCAATGTTTTCTCTTTATGATATATCATTTGTTTTACCCCTTAATATGAATTAGTTTCTCACTCATCAGGGTTGGGACATGCAAGGGTTCCTTTTGTTAACATGGAGTAGTGATGGTAGCACCAAATTTTCATGAACTAATTGATGGCTAAGGAGGAGCGAAGAGCTCATGCAAGGATTTCCCTGCGCATTGTCTAATGCCTCAACCATATTTTGCATTTTGACTTTACATTTTATTTTAGTATGGTCATCTTATGGTTTTTCATTCTTTTAGTTGCATCAACCTCCGGCACTACAATTTCTAGCCTAACTCAACGATGTGGATAAGGGAGTGCAAAATCCTAAAGAACCAATGATTGTAAACTTGAAGAATGGAGATGGTATCAAAGGAGAATAAGGTGACATGGAAAATGTTGAGTATGGTAATGGAGAACAAACATGCTATTTCAATCCATGTTTTCGAAGTAGTTCCTCTCCCACAACCCTTAATCCTGAAGGAAGGTTAGACTAGAGCTAAATATTAACCCTATTGGTAAGGTGAGAGAACAAGTTTACAGTCAAGAATGATCAATCATCCATATCACCCCTTTATATATAATAAATGCCCAAAGCATTAAGTAAAAGAACTATATTTTAAAATGATCAACCTGTTGAGTAGTAGCCCACCTTCATCCAATAGGAAACTCAAATAGTGAGTGGTGTATGACTATGCACAAGGTGGAGGAACTGACATATCATCATCAATAAGAAAATGCATAGGGTTTTTGGCTAGTTGGATATCCAAGATAGGAGAAAAGTTTTCTCTTATGGGGTTATTATAGGGTCTAGTATTTTGTCTTGTTGGTACAGTCTTCAGGATTGTATTTAACCTATTTTCCTTGTCATTTACCTCTCCTTCACCATATAATAATACATATTTTACCTATTTTTCCTTTTAAGTGTGTTTGGCTCCCAAAGGTAACTCATTTAGCCTAAATGTCGCATTCTCTTTGTTTACTGAACGAAATATGTGCAAAATAGTTAAGTTGATGAAGTTATTGATTTCTTATAACATATAGGATGAGGCTTGTAACCACCTCATCGGTTAAAGTGTTTTCCAAACCTTGGAGACGATGTGATAGCCCCACCCAAGGTCCTCGCATAAGCTGCATTGTAAATATATTGTAAATATTATGCAATATTTGAAATAAAGAAAAGGGGACTAAGTCAAAGGGACACGGATTCCAGAGTTGGGGAGGAGGATTGCTTGCTTGGGATGTTATGGTTTCTTATGCAGAGAAAGAAACCTAAATTATAGGACATCCATTAAAGGTTGGTTGGTGCATGAATTAATGAATTATCTCTTGAAATTAAATGGGTTATAAGAGAGAGTACTCAGGCCCATGTTTCTTAAGAAGCAACCATAAGAAAAGAGGACAGAGGATTATGAAGGGGATGCAAACTACCTGGAAATAAGGACGTGATAGTAAATGCAGGCTTGGGCAGCAAGCATTAAAAAGGGGAGAGAAGGCACCATTCAAGAGGAGGCCAAGGAAAACCCGATTAGAGAAATCATGTAGGAGAGAATCTTAGGGAAAAAACAAGAAAGACAACAATAGTGATTCATTCGAAGAAAGCGATAGGAAAAGGGGGAGAAACACCCATTCAAACTTATGCAGCCTAGAGGCAAACAAAGGGGGAGATTGAATCAAGGATTCAGTGAAATCTTTTAGTATGTAGCGTAGAAGAGAAGAGAAGATAAGAAAAGGGGATTGGTTCTCTATCCCTCAAGGTTGTGGGTTGAGTTTCTAGTCCCTGGATCCCTATAACAGCTTGGGGTCCCTAGAGGTTGTGGGTTAAGATAAGATCCCTAGAGCCCTATAACATCTTAGGTCCCTGGAGTTTATGGGTTGAGACAGAGGTCTCTAGAGCCCTGTAATAGCTTAGGTCCCTAGAGGCTATGGGTTGCAATGGAATATCTGGAGCCCTGTAACATATTGGGTCCCCTGGAGGTTGTGGGTTGAGATAGCAGACTCTAGAGCCCTGCAATAGCTTAGGGAGAGACCATCCTAGAGAAACACCAAAGGAAGGCCAGAATGAAGACTTGTGGTTACTGTGTTATAGTTACAATGGATTTTGGACTCCCTAGAAGGGGGTGAATCACTATGTGTGAACCTAGGGGTGAGGCAAAGTGCCTATAAACTCCCTATCTGCTAACAAAGTAGTGGTCAACTAATGTTATTAAGGAAGGAGGTCCTCTAGAGTCCCTATTTTAGTTGGTAGTTGGTGTTTTAATCCCTTGAGCGAGCATCCCCCTCAGACTCTAGAATCTGGCTCGGGGGTGGCAACTACAAGTAAGTGTGGATGTAGTTGTCTATAGTTGGGTGGAGAGTCCTTGTCCTGGACTCAGTTTCCCTATAAGTTCAATGATAAGTATATGTGTACACTTTTCTATCTTTGAATGAACCATGTTTTATTGTTTTTGGTAATGGTACTGGATTCAGGGACTACATTTGTGTTTTTAATGCTTGCATATGTGGTGCATCCCTGTCGGGATAAGTCACAAATATATGTGTTGATTGTATGTATGTATCTGTGTTGAATATGAAATAAAAATTTTGTGTGATAATTTTTTGATGGTAAACACAAAGCATCTGGTGCATAAACATGTAAATGAACCACATGATAATCAAGGCTATATTATATCATTGAGTTGGACATTACTATGAATAAATGCTTAACTATATTGAAAGTAGTAAATAAGTAAGCAATCGAGGAATATAAGGCTTTGAAGTAGGCCATAGAAAAAACTTGAATGAAAACTCGAAACATTGGGCTCAAAGACCCAATTTATTAATGTGAAGTAGTTACATGGAAGACCCTCTACTTAGCAGGGCTTGTATTTGCTTATTGTCGTTATTACGACGTTACAGGTTCTTGTGTCACATGGAAAGAAATGTATTAATTTCAAGGGAATTTTCCTCTGGGGCCAGTCAATCCCAACATATTTACCTAAATTGCCTTCATCCTTACATTCTCAATAGGCTAGATATTTTTCATTGGTGTCTTTTTGTTGTCGATCAGGCACCAGAAGGCTCTATGTTGTGCCATAGAGCTTCTTATAGGCTTGACATGGATTCGAGTGTTGTTGGCATGTGGTAGGAGAGGTGGGAACCTCTTAGGAGACCTAGCCAAGCCCGTGATAGGTAATAGACATACGAGTGCCTACACCACCATACATGGAATTCCCTATATGTGGGCATGGAATACCCACATGTTAAGAACCCATTGGAGAATCTATCATCCAAGCTCAAGAGGAGTATCACCGTAGAATTCCTTAGTTAGCCATTGCATATTTACAAAGCCTTGATGTGGATATAGAGGTCTACCATACCTTTGAGATAGAGCCATAGTCAAGAAGACTGGCCCGAGGAAGCTTGTGCTGTAGTAGATCTTGTCTTTGGAGTGATCGCATGGATCCCCTTCGAACACATCACATAAGGTCGAATCGATGTCCCTTAGCTTATCCATGGCAGGGATTGAGATTAAGGACTCATTGCAATGAAAACGAGCGGAGCCCTGAACTTATAAGAATGGATTGGATATCCTTATCCCTTTGCAGATCAAAACCCTAACCGTGAGAGCTTCCTATTAGCGTGGGAATCATCTATTGATAGAATTTTGTGATGGAGATTCGAGTAGAGATCAAGAACTCGGAAGCCTAGAATCCCGTAAGTTATTCTATTACAATTCTATAGAGCGTCAGGGACCAGGGGACCAAGGACCGTCAAGAGACAACAACCAAAAAACTTTCGGTTCCCCAAATCTATTAATCGAAAGAGTTATGGGACTCGCAAGTAGAGACACATTTTGGTAGGGTTTTCCCTGTTATAATTGAAAACCAGCCAAGTAAGTTAACAATCAAGAATTCAAAGGCAGGAGTTTTGAGGCGGTGGGCCATACCTCGAAACCCGACATCCAGTAATGTTTTGGGAATTGTATTAATTGGAGCAATGTGCATATGGGGTCGTGGGTACATAAGCATGAGGGCACAAGATTGGTTTCTATGGTGGATTAAAAGGAGCTAACCAGTGCGAGGTTATGGGGTTGTGAGGTTCAGTTAGCTTGGAGGTTTTTTAACAAAAACGTCGGGGTTGTGGGGCCCACTAGGGAGTGAG
Organism: Pinus tabuliformis; assembly: GCA_031772625.1. Taxonomy (NCBI): domain Eukaryota; kingdom Viridiplantae; phylum Streptophyta; class Pinopsida; order Pinales; family Pinaceae; genus Pinus; species Pinus tabuliformis. The sequence continues at coordinate 311,534,240 of CM062808.1, read as the reverse complement.
TGTGTGGCTAGGTTTCCTCGTAAGGAATTTGTGGGCATATTGAAAGACCAGAAGATCGAAACTATTTCTAATTAAAATTTGTGAATAGTCGGGGATCCAAGGTAGCATGAACGAGTGGTGAGACAACTCAGGAGGTTAGAATCTCATAAGGAAATTTTTACTTGCATTTCTAAAAGTTTTGGCGATCGAGGGTCGCATGATTAAACAGAGAAAAAAGGTCCCGGAACAGTTTTGCAACTGCATTCCTTGTCATCCTCTCACTGTAATTTTGAGGTTTCAACTGGGATTTGATCTCGTTGGTTTGGAGGAAGCATCGAGTTAAAGGTAGTAGAACAAAAAAAATTGGAATGTTAATTAATTATGAAACAATGCATATGCTAGTTGGTAAAGGGGCTTGGTTAATGGTTAATAGGTATCAAGTTCAATTCTAGTGGAGGTTGTTCAACTTCATATGAAAAATTTAGACCGCCACAAGGATGCCACATGGCAACCAATGGTTGGTCCACGTGGAACTTCCTCGTTGGCCCACCACAGCAAAGCATAGCCAGTAAAAAAAAGCCACGTGTCAACCATGACATCCAATCCGAAGATGCCAATTTTCAACCACTCACATGTCCATGTCACTGGCCAATCACACCTTGCCACATCATCACTACCTAGTCACCACTCTGCCACGTCATAACTTCCCAGTCACCACTCTACCATGTCATCACTACCCAGAGTTCACTCTTCCATGTGGAATCCTCTGATTCTACCACGTGGTACTCCCTAGTGCTTCCACATGGCACCCCTCATCACTTTTGCCATTTTTCATAAAAAATTCAAATAGCCATAAATTTCTCATAAAACGTCGGATTTCAGTGAAATGAAGTGTGTTGGATTCAGAACGAAAAGACCTATGATTTGGAGTTGGTTTCAAGCTTATCCCATAATTTTGATTTTTGACCATTTGTTTTTATCCGTGGGATCATGGAAAAGGGTGGAGCGCTAAAGAAAAAGGAAAAACATAGTTACAGGTTTAGAACTGCATAAAAACCCTACAAATATTAAGAACCCAACTGTGATAATTAAAAAAACCACCATTTGAGTCTAATTGCAGGTTTCAAAAGTGGCAAGGTAGTACAACAATATATGTTTTTGGTAGTTGCAGAATCAACACAATTCTGTAGCTTATGAAAAATTGGTTTATGATCTATTTTCGAAGTGTTAAGTGTATGGAGAAGAGGTTTCAAGATCAAAATTGGTAAGAAACATGTAAAAGTGCATTTATTTTTCTTGAATTTGTTTTATTAGTACTATTTCTGAGATTTTTGTGTATATATAAGATGAAGAGAGACTCATCACCTCTCTCTCTTGATAAACATACATTTTATTACGGAAAAAGTGTTAAGTTTTTTTGCAGGTTCCAAGACGATGAAAGAAGAGCACTATATGCACGAGTGCCTTTTGAAGACCAAGTTTCTTTCAGAAGAGCATGATCATTTTATGCTAAATCAAATCAATTACACCATTTCTACTAAGAAAAATACCAATTTTACCAACTCTACTCATTCCAAGCATGTAGTTGATCCATAACTGTCCATCTCCCTACTACCAAAAACTCATTTTCCTTCACAATCGTCATACTTTCTTGCATCATTTTCACTCATATTTCCCAAAAATAAAGTCATTTAGCTCCCTTGCAAAGTTGAGTCACCTCATTTTTCTCTTCCTTTCTGTCAAATAAATCCTGCTTCAATACAAATATTTTATCCATAGTCCTTCAAATTATTATTGTACACTCGCGTTAGATGATGGAGGATTCATTAAGGCCTTCCTTCTAACAATTTTTGACCCATCAACTGTGACACATCATCTGAGATCAATACTAGAGATATTTAAAGTACCTTGAGGCTTGTATGCGTTAATGGAAAGTTCTCTCGCCAATAAATAGTGGGAATACATCATTGTCCCCTATTTGTTGGATTTTCTAGGTGACTCGACTTCGACACATCTATTTGTACCTAGTAAGATGTACTTAGGCATCTTGACTCTCATTGACATTAGTGGTGAGTAGTCTCATGTTGGTAATGGCATTCATCAATGACCAGTAATCCAACAATTTATTTTATATGTTCGACATCGACACATTTATTCACATAGATAAGAATTATGCCATCGAGAGTGAACGAATGAAGACTAGATGATTTCAACGGTTTGCAGCAGGACTCAATTCAATAGCCATAGCAATAAAGATTCCAATCTCATCCTCAATTCATACAACCAAGGGAAAAAAATAAGCAGATTAGATTCTCTTACTTCATATTCCATGATCCAACAGCAGCAACCACACTCTTCTATATACATTTCTTGTCAACTTTTCAGGTAAGTGAAGGTATGTTGTTTTCTAATCTTTAATCATGTAATTCCTTAAATGCTAAAATTATGATTTTGGAAAATCCTTCACCACATTCATATTCCCTTTCTCATTTGCAACAAAACTGAAAACACCTTTAGTTGGGGGGAAGGGATATTCACATTTCATGCCATATTTCATTTCATTCTAACTAACATATTTTCCCAATCAACTATTATTGCATTTTGATTCCAAAAGTTTAAATGTTTTGTAATGATGAGCACATTAAATGGTTGATAGTCACTATGGGACTTAAAAAAATTCTCAATGTTTTCAAGTATTTTGATGCAACAAAAATAAAATAAGTAGTGTTACACAAGAACCAATACTCAAAGAGTCTGGTTGTCACACAAGAACCAACCATAAAAAAATATGTTGCAATCAAATGATTTCAAAGTGTACTTTGCAACAAAAAAAAATGAAGTTATCAAATGATATGATAATGCAAAGTTAAAAGAGAATCAATACAGAGCCAAAACTCATAAAGAAGAAAAAACTTTCAGGAAGATTAAATTATGGCTAGGGAAATAAATGCAATAGTTGCATGAGAACATGCAACAACTTCAATTGGGGGTATGTTGGGCCTCAAAAATGTCATTGCCTTTTACCCACATTTCCATCATTTCACCCTCATTTTGCAGCTCATCCGTCATTCCACAAGTACATAACCCTACATTAAGTAACCATTTTCATGATCATATGGGTTTAGCATTATATTTTCCAAAGTCATTTATTTTAAGTATTTTAAGTGAATTTGTGATTAAATATTATAAAATTAACATGTTTTCATATATACATGAAAGTGGTATAAGTTTTGTGATATTGTAGGCCTACTTGGAGCTTCTAGAAGGGTCCTACTTGGCCTCCTAACTACAAATTCGAATTTCAAGATCCAACTCATGAAGATTTGTGGAGTAATTATAGAAGATGAGGATCATTATCTATGCACATTCAAAGGAGAAGAATCATGGATGAGAGGATTTTGAGAGGATATGTATCTCACATTTTTAGGAGATTGGTTGTAACCACATGAGATAAATGTGGATTTAGGAGAGATTTGAGGATCTATAGTTATCCTCAATTTTTGTATAAATAGGAGTGCACCCTTCACGTACAAGGATGGGAAAATGATGTAAAAAATGTTAGTTGTTAGAGATTAGAGGTAGCTAGTGGTTAGTTGATAGTTGGAGGTTCCAAGTTCCATTCAAGATGTGATTTGTAAAGTGAGGAGAGAATTCTTGTAACTTCATTTTATGAAATATATACTACCACTTTGATCTCCAAGATGTGATAGTTTTTCGGTGTGCTTACTGAGGAATGGAGGGCCTCAATCAACCCCAATTTGCTTACTTTTGTACATATTGGTAACATAGTATAGTTTTGCTATTTCATTTCTTTTCATGCAAGTGTGTTTTTACTTTCAACAAGTGTGTTTCCATTTAATGCAAGTGTGTTTTTAATTTCAACAAGTGTGTTTCCATTTCATGAAAGCGTGTTTTTACTTTCAATAAGTGTGATTTACTTTATGCAAGTGTTATTTCATTTCAATAGGTGTGATTTCCTTTATGTAAGATGATTTCAATTTATTTATGTTTGATTTCAATTTAGTTTGGTTTTGATTGATTTAATTTGTTTTGTAATTAGTTTTATATTGCATTAAATTAATCTAATCTGAAAGATAACCACCTAATATATATAGTACATGGATACCTCATCAGTTTATGAAATCCCCGCGTTGACAAATTGAATGATGGAGATTTAACTAACCATTAAATCACCCAACACATGGTATTAGAGCTAAGGTGATGGAAAGGCAATTTGAAGATCACTCATGTTGGCATATCTATAAAATAGTTCGTTGTTCCTTTTGTGATGGTTTATAAGGAAGAATGTGAGCTCTGTGTGGCATAAATTCAAAATTGATGCGATTTTTTATGGATATGATCTGAGTTAATGTGAATTTTGGTGAAGGCTATACTTCTAAGATTCCCTTTTGATGAAGTTTGAGATCTCTTTCTAAAGTTATGAATCATTCTGAATTACCCCTCTATGTTTCTACAATGATTTGAATAATGACAATGATGCAAATTTTTGTGGTTTGGTATTTGATGTGAGTTTGTTCCATAGTGATACGAAGGTGTGACAGAACAGTAATACGATATACCTATACTTGGATAGTAATGTGAGTTACTTACTCTTGGACTATGATGTGAGATACCTCTCCTTCTAGGACATTGTTCCAAGACACTTATACTATGACTGCAATGTGAGTTCTCTACAGTGGTATGGGTTCCTTTTTATGTGGGTTGCCTTCCTTGAGATAACAATGATATGCATGCTATGAGTTACAACAATGATGTGTGTTATCTCCTCCAAGGTTTAACAATGATAAGAGTTCTTTCTGACATATAAAAAAATGTGAATTGATTCTTCTATGGTATGAACAAGATTGGACCTTAATCCCCTAGGGTATGACAGTAATGAAAGTTCTCTTATGTGTTATGCAAGTTATTTTTGGGTTGTTTCTTCTAAAGTATGACAAAGATGTACTGAGTGAACTTGATGATACTAATCCTTGTTAAGAGATAACATTAACACACTAGTAACCTTCGATATATATATATATATATATATATATATATATATATATATATATATATATATATATATATATATATATATATATATATATATATATATATATATATATATATATATATATATATATATATATATATATATATATATATATATATATATATATATATATATATATATATATATATATATATATATATGTCAGTGATCTATGGCTTGAAAGTGACTTGAAAGTGATATAAAGTAATCTTGATATGTATGACAAAAATGTGATATTTATATACTGAGAGATGTGATTTAGTTCTAAGTGATATGAGTTGTTTCTTCTAAGAGAAGTGACCTTGGTAATATAGTCGTAACCTTATATGATTGTAACCTTATAAGTCTTATATGTAATTACATTATGCGAAGGACTTCTACATGAAGGAGTGTTATCAAGAAGGCTCCACAATATTTATCTCAACATTATCCCGAGTTGGTGCTTTCCTAGAATTCAGATTATGTTCTATTGGCTCTCCGAGATCTTAAGATATGTGAAGTCCTGAACTCAAATTAAAGTCTTGCTTACCAAAACCCTTGACATAAATTCAAATTTATGGTTCCAACTTAAATTCAAAGTCCTGATGAATATATAGTTTTGATCTAACTTGTCTTGACTAAGATTCTAGGCTCAATTCCTACAATAAAATATGAGTATTTGAAGATAAATACTGAGATCTAGTAGGGCTTATCTAGCCCATTAATTATAGTATGAAGGAAACTTATCCAAGGCTTGAGATATTATCTAGGTCGAGGCCTACTCTCATTGAATTCTAGTGTATCCATCCATATTTTATCTAGCTTGTGATTGCATTGTACTGTATAGGATCTTGTCTGTCAAAGAACTTGGGAAAAGAACTTGTTAAGAGACCTAAATTTATAAGCATGCAAAATATGTTTATCCCCTTCAAGATAATGTAGGAAATTCAGTGACTTAGGTACTTGTGCAATCCCTCTAATGAATCTTTTTTTCTTCAATCGGGTGTCTACAAGCTCAAGATTAGGGCACCCTCAATGGAGAAAGTTGACAGCCAAAGAAATAGGCTAAAAGATATCTGCAAAGATGAATAATGTAAAGTTGAAAAAGGTACATAATGAAGGTTGTCAAGGTTGTGGGAGCATATGAGAAGGATGTGACAAAAATGATCATGATTGGTTGACTCATTGATGATGATGTGGATAAATCTAACTTTCAAATTGAATACAAGAAGACCAAGATCGAGAAACAAGGAAGCAATTTGAAGTATCTATGAAAGAAGTTCTTATGGTGTTGTTGTAATAGCAGCTAATTGATTCATTCCAGGGACATATTGATTGATGATTGAAGAGATTCAAGCATAATTATATTACAATATGAATATAGAACATGCAAAGGAATGTTGACCTCAAAAGGATCAAGTAGAAAGAATTTGACATGAAGAATCCCACACCTTGACTAACAAGTTATTGTTATTTGGAAACTCTGATAATGATGGGATATGGTTTGGATCCTTGCAAGGAAATTTTGTAGAAGCATGTGAACAGGCTAGATAGATGGCAGTTGAGATGACTTGTTTGATTATAATGTACCAGCAATTGTTTGATTCAATTTGGGAGCACATGGTTAGAATGGAAAACATTGATGATGGCTTGAAAGAGCATCAGGGAAAAGTTATGTAATGAAGAAGGCATGTGCTAGATACTATGAGGAATTTTAGCTCCTTGAAGATGATAGTTGAACCATTTGATGACAAATTTGCATGAATATTGTTAATATTTAAGAAGGTCAAAGTTTGATTTGATGTGATGTTGTTAGGATCCGAGAAGCCCTACAAGCTACTACTACGATCTCCATGGAAGAATAAGTAGTTGATGAAAGAAACAAGCTAGCGCTTTTGGTTATGTCTCCAAGGTTGAGAGGGAGTAAGAATCTCCTCCCTGATTTAGAGGAAGTGATGGTGGACACCGTATTCTCCAATGCACTAGGCCAAGACTAACAATGATAAGTCTAGTGAAGGCATTGGTAGGGCGAATGAAGGATTGGATAAGCATCTGGCACCGATACTCCTTGAGGATTAGGAATCCAAGATAGGAATAGTCCCAAGGACATATAATCTTTGAGGATAGGGTAGGATATCTAAGAGTAGCAAAAGAGGATCGATATTATTTGAGGATTAGGAATCTGAGATAAGAATAGTCATGTAAGGACATACCTGGTGAAAAACCAGACGAGGTATGTACCTTGAGAGGCAGTGGTGGTCGTTTCCAAATGTATGCCTCCTAGCATTTTGCTCTAATCAAGTGGAAATTTAGAGCTTGTCAGTCAAGGCCTTTCTATTTGTGAAATTAACAATGTTGGTTATGATATTGATGCTTGATGATGCTTATCAATTCAAACTCTTCCTATGAGAATGTTTCAATTTGAGAGTATCCTTGTATCATGTTGTGTAATTATGAATACCTACCTAGTTAAGAGGGAGTGTTGGAAAAGTAACTAGGTTCGGATTTCATAATTATCATTGTACTTGTATCAATTTGTATTTCATGTAAAAACAAAAGCAAGAAAAAGATTTTTATTGGTATTATTATTTTTCTCATCAATGCATGTTCTTCATGATTTTAGGGTTTATTTGAGTCAAAATAATTATATTTTATTCAAGCCTCATTTGGGACTTTTGTAAAAGAAAGAAAAATATTTTATTTTTAGTTAAAAGAGTCATCACAAAGACCAAGTCGGCCCTCCAAGAGTCAAGTCTGCTTTCCAAAAAGACGTGACCCTTCGCATGGACAAACAACTATATATTGGCATGGATCCTCCACCAAAAGGAAAGCAATCCATTGATCCTATGAAATGAGTTCTAAGGTAAAAATAAGTGTGAAGTTCCCTAAGGCTAAGTGTGAAGTTTCTTGAAGTTGATTCTGTGAAAAGTGTGAAATTTTCCTTAGGCTAACCCTCTAAAAAAGTACAAACATATGTGGTTTAAAATCTATAATCAACTCGTGCTACTGTGAATAATTTTTTGTGGACTGTTTGGGCTCCCTATGGTGAAAAACTCAAGCTATCTATGACTACATTTATGTGATATGTCAATGATAATAATGATGAGGTTCTTTGTGCTGAAACAAAATATTTTTGATGTATTATGAGGAGGGTTGACTTGGATCTCTGTGACAGTTTTTGGTCTTGGATCTTGTTGTACTATGAAACAACCCCCCCATTTTTAACTAACAATAGCTAGCATTTGAGTATAAATGGGTATCCTTTTTAAATTTTTAAGCCTGGGATAATAATGCCTAACTCTAAAGAAAAACTTAGCAAAACCTTGCAAAATGAGCTAAGGAGGAAACCGATATCGCAAATCACATATCGCGCTTTTCCACATCACTATTTTATAAAACCTTTATGAAATTGCAATATGCAAAAATATCTCCCGCTACGATAACCTCATCTTGCTATTACGTAATCACATTTCGTAATTCACAAAAAAACTTGAACATGCCTTAGGACAAACGTTATTAAATGCTTAGCGGCCCGAGGGAGGATAATCATTTTCCAGGTTATGGGTAGTTATAATTGAATATCTCATAAGAACCTTTCTCACGATCCAAAGTCATTTCACAAAGGATTTCAATCTTAATTACTTGATATCCTCTGCGCTAATATATCTTCTCTGTTTCAGGCAAGCGACAAAAGACACGTCCTTAAGAAATGTGATGTAGAAGAAAACTAAGAAGACCGTTGTTGAAACAGAGGATACAAAGATGGATCCTATCTTTGTTGATACAGTTTGTGATGCAGTTGGAGGCGCAATAGCTTGGGAGTAATTTACAATAAACTAGAGGATGAGTGTCCTAACATCACTGTTGCGAGAGCAACAGCTAGGTCAACAAAGCCTTCAAGACTTCAATGCAGGGATGCCTCCTATTCTTTCCTTCATAGGATAGGAGAAAGAGCCAAAATCCTCCCCTACACAGACATGATCAGATGGGTGGTCGAAAACCTTATCATTGAAGATAGGCAGTTCAAGAATTCAAGGATGGAGCTCGTAGGATCATTCAGGGCAGAAGACTTGAAGGCAATGTATCACATACCTGACCCATAGGAAATCTACGACAGCACATTTGTGGCTAACTTCACAAAGAATAATCCAGACCCCTTCAAGTTAATTCAGACTTGGAGAATGTTAGACAACAAATTCAAGTATGAAAAATCGGGTATGTATGCAATAGCCTCTTTGGAAAACCCCTACAATTATGCAGTAGCAATGTTATGTAGACTGTATGGACTGCCAAATAACACTAAGTTTTCAATAGAATGGATTCCCTTGATCGATGCTTGTGTTAATTCCTATATCATGAATTGGTTTTCTATCCTATTTGACAACTTAGCCACCCCCATTACTGAATATCAACAAAAGAAAGCCTCCTCTTCAAATAACCTCCCTCCCTTCTATTTCTGTGCTTATATTATGGATGTTATCTATTTTTGCATGACATTTCCAACCATGGGGTGGAAATGGACCATACAAGATCCTTACCCAATCCATCTCAGTCATAAACAAATATGGGAATCACATTACATACCTCACTTCTATAAGATATTTCATTCTATAGTGTTGCCCTTACACCAAATGATTTTCAATAAGAAAGCCCCTAGGTTTTCCCAAGAAGTTACAGCAGACCCGCTTGCTGTAGGCAAGTATTTCATTGAGGAATGGTTCACCTACATTAGGGTTTTTAGTATCATTGTTTATCCACATGTCCTTCCTTTATATGTTTCTGATAAGCTATTAGCAAGGGAGATTGCCTACTAGACTGTAGGAAAGGGCCTGACTAAATTTCTTAAAGATGGCAAGAAGTCATTATGGCCTACTTTCCCTATCAAATGCGGCTCTTTTACTTTAGCTAATTTTGTTCATTCTACAAAGGAGTCAACACAGATGGAAGCCCTTAGGCTTCATACATTGCCTATAAGGTAATTCGACCCAAACAAAGTGGCATACAATGTCACTACAGGACTAAAGCTCAAGGCATACACTCATGGAGATAATTACTTTGAGGATTTGTTATAGTCAGCGGTTTCTTTTGAGCAAGAACTTGAATGGGCAAAGGCGAACTTGAAACCTGAAGATTTTCAAAGATTTTCAAAGATTTCAAGAATTCAGAAATGCGAGGCTCCAAGTCATTCCAATGCATCTATTAAAGCCCAGAGATGAGCCTACCCCAAGTAACAATGTCAATAGCGCAACCCCTAGCTCTCAAAAGGACTCTTAGGTAAACACTGAGAATACACCAGACACAGGGAAAATCCAGGATACAAACACCACAGCTGAGTCCAGCGGGAAGCCAGCCAAAAAACAAGTAATGGAAACCCCGACCATAGAGACAAGTTCAAAGGCCCTGTTATCACTCCAAGAAACTCTCCTAGGTTATAGATCGGAGATGCCTGGTAACATAATATCTTCAATATTGTTCTCTGAACTATTGGAATAAATGATGGTTTGGATCAAGCCAGATAACCATTTCAACTATGTTTTAACTCAAGACATACATGAACACCCTCAGCTTACAAGGCTTTAGACCACTAATGCTAAAAAGTTTGTAGATTCAATGAATGGATGGAGAATACTGACCATACCAGCAAATGCATACATAAACATAAATGAATGGCTAGCTACAGGTAGCAAAAGAGAATACTGACTATACCGGTAGATGCATATATGACCACATATGAATGGCTAGCTACAGGTAGCAAAGAAGCTTGCAAATCTAATTTATCAAAGCAGAGATAAGATGGCAGTTATCTAGCCTTAGACACAAAATAAAACATAAACAAATTGTTCAAGTGCAAGCTTAGAACAGAAGAGAAATGGACATTGAACATATAATAGCAAAAGAAGCTTGTATTACTAATGAATGAAGATGACAAGCTTGAGTAGCAAAGTCCCTACAACCTCCAGAAGTTTGAACCCTTATTACATCTTACTCTCAGCTATTTATAGCTGGTTTATAATGCTCCTGAGCTCTAAGAGGCTTGGAGTCTTAATCTTGTCTGATCTATCCCTTAACTATTTGTTTCCCTCTATGGGTAAGCATGGCTCGGAGGTTTTCCTCTTCTGACAGAGGAATAACTGCATTAAGATATTTTGGGTAGTTGTTGCACTGTCTGGGAGTTTTTCTATGCCAGAGATTCTCCATAACATTTGTTGGTGTGGCTATTGCGTTGTCTGTGCTGTTGATGCTCCCTGATCTTGTTTGATTCGGGTTGCAGTGTGTTGTGGCCCTTCCAATGATTTAATAATGCATGCTTCTGTTATAGCAGAACAACACTGCCTCTATGGTGGACCTTTGTTGAAAACAATGTATATTTCTATTTTAAACAAAAAACACAACCATCACTGCTAAATCCCGCCTTCTCTGTCCTTTTGGACTTCAACAGTCCTGAAAAATTATTAATTCCTTTATCGGGTCCGCCCTGGGGGTTACTATCGCATATCGCAGCTGGCTGGTTCCCTCGCTTCCCTTTGTATTTGGCAATTCGTAAAAAATGCTGGAAAACATGAAAGATTACCTTCGACGGGCTTCAAAATATATATATTTCACTTACCATACCCTTTCACGTCCGGGCTTCATTGCTATCGGCGCTAGCCAAGTTTCCTTTGTATTTCATTGAAACAACGAAAATACATTGAAAATGCATTGAAAATGGCCTTGGGCGGACTTGAAAAATTATGCAATATCATTGTGAATCCCATCGAGTCCGGGTTTAATCACTGTCGCAAGTTGAATCCATATGTGTGTAAAGGTTGCACCCCTTGGTTTCCACCAATAGTGATCCGGCGATGTAACGTGGGCTGTCGATCTGCGCGTGCGATCGACGGTCCACGTTTAATCGCCGATCACAATTGCAACTTCCCCCTTGTCCCTGTCGATAATGCTAACTCGCCTTCGCCGACTACAACCCGTCGATCCGATTATCGGTGATCGCTAATCAGTGGTGTCCAACGCTGATTTCCACTACTTGCGACCGCCGATTTGTGATTTATCCACTTAGATCTAGGACGTTGATCATCCAGGTCTAATGGCAGCTGTGCATTCTTGGGTCTTAAGCCTGCAACAATGGTTTTTCATGGTTTTTGAAGTGTTTTAGCCTCCCGATAGTGCATTTTTTCCCTTCCAAGGGCTCTCAGCATGTGATGGTTTTGCTCCTTGGATGATCTTAGTGAAGATTTTGAAGATTTTAAGAGCAAATTTGGATCCTTTGGCATGATTATGCTGGCTTATGGAGACTTTAAAGGGCATACTTGGATCCATTTTTGGACCGTTTGCCCACAAGGCTAACACTGGCTCCTTCTGGGGATGAAAGCCTCCCTGTGAGGTTTCAAGAACTGCAGAACAATGCCTTTCCTGTAAAAATAAGATCAAATCTTCCTCCTAGTGTTGCATTGGGCATGGAGTCTATATAGAATGAAATAAAAACTCGAAAACAACATATTTACAATACCAAGGCTTGAAAACCTTAACTGAAATAAAGTTCAAAGAATAGCCCATTGAATGGACCATCAAAAACTTCTCCTCCTTCCTTTGATGCATTCCTTTTGAGTAAACAATCAACAAACTGAAAATTGACCCTTTTTACCTTTCTATGAAAAGTTTCTTTCTCTTAGTCAATGTATATATTGTTGAGCAATAAAAAGGGTATTTTTAACCTCTATTTACCCTACATTAATTTATCAATCTAGGTACAATTTGTTATCTCAAGAGTGTACTCATTCTGAGGCGGTCACTTGTCAAGAGTAATTCTAGTAGCATAGTGCTTTTACAAAAGTAAATAACTGCTAGAAACAACCTCTAAATGTAATGGCAAGAAACTCAAATACTTTGTAACTAAATCATTCACTTAAGAAGCTACAACAATCATCAGGCAAGGATGCAGTAATGATAACTCTTTCCTTTGTAAACTGATGCAAATGAAAAGCAATCAAAGAGAAGATCTCCAATCTGGGAACTAGACAGCAATAGTCAACATTTGCTACAGTTGCAGATCGTTCTATTCACACCAAAGAAAATACTGAAATGACAATTCAATTAACAGAAAAAGGAACATCAACTAATCTATTGAAAAGATTTAACAACAAAGCTTAACTTACAGGAATGAATTAAGCAGCAATCGTAATCTAAAGGAATTGAGCAGCAATCTTTAGCTAGTAAATAAATTGAACAACAAACCAAGAATGGAACAACAAGCTTAAGTAAGTCTATGAAATATTGAACAGCAAACTAAATCAAATGTAAACACACGGCGAATCTAGAATGATGGAATTAGTAATCTGAATTTATCATAATAAATATTAACCACATTTGTAAGGGCACAGCAATTACAGTTGCAATGGAACGGTATCCGAATGAACAACAATCACAATCATAGGTAAACTATAGCTAAATGAACAACAATACCAATCCGTAAACGAACGGAAATGTTACTCTGTAAATGAACAACAATGTTACTCTGTAAACGAACAGTAATGTTAATCTGTAAATGAACAGTAATGTTAATCTGTAAATGAACAACAATGTTACACAGTAATGTCAATCTGTAAATGAACAACAATGCGATATTATTTCAAAATGAACAACATAACATTTCATTTGCAAATGATAATCTTTCTCTTCAAATACAAATTAAATATAACAGAGCAAGTAAATGAAATGTCAAGGAACAACATATTACTTAAATAAATACAGGAAATCAAACCACACATGACTTGTGAACAGAAAATAATGATACATGAAGCAAGTGATCCACTAGGGTCGGGCCCTTAGCCACTAGGGACGCACTGCTGCGGTTACTCCAGAATCAAAGACGGAACAGTAACGAAGTTTATGTATTAATCATAAAAAAAGAGTTACAGTGATCGCTCTTTAAAGAGAGTCGATGATCAAAGTTCAGATTGCACAAAAAAGTCTATAAATCAACAATAATTTTCCCCTTGGACTAGCAGCATTGTCCCTTTTTATAGTGGTCAGGTGGAAATACCAAAAATACAGATATTCTCGAAGTAGCGATCCCTCAAGATCAAAGGATCTTGAGGGATTCACCATATCGTTATTCTTCAGTTATCTCTTCGTCCTCTTGTGCTGATATGGCGTTTCTTCTTCCTTTTCCTGGCCCATGCGCTCTGATCTCGATTTCCTGGTCTAGATGCGGCTCCCTGTCAAAGGGACAACAGTTGGTTTTGCCTTTTCTTTTCCTCTGAAATGGCGATCTTCCATTTTCTTCATTTTCTGCATAGAAAAAGGTAATAATTAGTCATTTTATGTTAATCAAAAATCTCTTTAACTTTATCATAATCCTTCATCATATGCCCATCTTAGAATATAGAGAAGTTATGAACTAAAGAAAAAGATAAAGAAATGAGTGGCAATTACATACCTTTTCTAATGCTCAACACACCCTCCTGCTTACCATTTTTCATGCCCTTAGAAAACATTGTAATTGACATGCAAGGCAGTTAGGGAATAGGCTGGAGAAGGATTCTCAGTCAGTGGTCTACAACCATGATTCCTAACTAAGATTTCGAAAATATGCCCTGTCTGACCTTCAGACAATTCCTATAAGGCTCTATATCCTGGTGCAGGGTACCAAATGATTAGACTTCGGAACCTACAGCCTAACCAAGATGGGCCTTCTCTCAATATGAGGTCACCATAGATAACCGAGTGGTCAGTAGCTAGCTTAAAATTATCATAATTGAATGGTTCTCTATTTTGGATATTCCGATTAGAAGTCTGGTATCGGAATTTGGCTGCTGCTATGCAAGGTCTTTGATGGTTAAAAAGTATTCTACCCCTTGCCGGATGACTGCTGTTTGAATAGGTCCCAATGTCTAGATTACACCCTGCGCTCTCATTAAGCTCCTATGTTTATTCCACAGCTGCAATGGGTTTCTAGGTTCACCCCTTACCCATAGATCTAACCCATTCTCCTGTCTTTGGGAGATATTGTAGGATTTAAGCCACTTTATCTTATTAACAACAAAAGAAATAAATGCCTGAAGCTAGATATCACCCACAAAAGGGCTAGGGTTCTTTTCTGTTTCTCCATCTAACACAATATTGTGCAAATAAAATTCACATAACAATCACTGAACTTTCACCCCGTAATGCTTACAACAGTTTATGAAATCATCAATGGTTTTTATCTCTATAGGCACCCCTACCTTAACAACCTTAATTTTCAATTGTAAATATATTTCCATAAAAAACAAAACATAGTTTTTGGCGGGTGCCCTACACGCTAGAACATCAGTATAAAAAGAACATAAGGTATCCATTTGATTCATAACTGTTTCTAGTCTATGGGTTACCTGTTTGACTTTTTCCTCTGCCCTTTGCCATCCCTCAAAGGCCTAGCTTTCTGATGCATTGATTTTCTTTAGTTGCTGTTGTAACTTCTGATATTTCTCTTGAGGAACAGTTTCCTCTGTGAGTTTTTCTATCATTTTTTGGGCTTGTGCCAAATTTTTTTGCAACATTACTATTCTCGGGTCATTATCCATCATGACATTTTTGGGCTAGAGATCTACTTGGATCTCCTTATTGTGACATCTAGTTTTTATAGTCTTTGTTTCCTTCTCACGAACTTTCAGTGCCTCTGTCTGGACTTCCTTATCATAGGCTGGTGTGTTGTCTGTTTGTGCTTCTGCATTTGTAACAGCCGCATGTTGTTCCCTTCGGTCCTGAATAATAACAGGTTTAACTTGAGTCCTCTTGGTCTTTTTCTTATGGGGTTTTGCCTGGGTGGCTGCACGCTTTACCCCAGGGGTTCTTTTTGAGTTCTTCCCCATTTTTAAAACTCTTATTTGTTGGCGAAGTTGTTTAATTACATTAAGTAATCTCTGTTGTTCCTTTCGCAACTTTTTAATTTCATTTGTTTTCTTAGAAGGAACAACTGTTACTTTTCTTGGGCCTGGGCTCTGTTTTTCAGGGATTGCATCCTCGCCTTGGCCAATTTCCAGGTTTTCTTCTTCGAGCACTTCTTAGTGTTCTGTTGATCGGGTTTTTCAAGGATAGAAACCCTGGTTTGTTCTACTGTCCCTGGGGTGGCTTCTTCTTCAACTTCTTCTTCATCGTGCATTTCTTCGAGTGTATTCTTATTGGGAGCAGAGTATTCTTGAAACTGTTCTTCTTCTTTCTCCTTGTCACCCTTCTCCCCAGATACACTCTTATCATGAGCAGAGTGATCCTGGGATTGTTCTTATTCTTCCTCCTCGTCACACATCTCCTCAGACGCACTCTTATCATGAGTAGAGTGTTCCTACGACACTTCTTCGGTATCGGGGTTGAGTGGGCTGTGAGGTTGGACATACTCACCCATATTGGCCAAAATTCGGGCCAATTCATCTTCTTGTATAGGGTTTTGCAGTGGACTTTCGCTGCGCTGTCCTGCTTCCTCCCCTTCTTCCTGACTAGATTGCTCAGTTTCCTCTTCCGGTTCTTCTTCTTCGTTTTCTTCCAATTCTTCTTCATTCTCCCCTCCCTCAAGTTGTGGGGGTTGTTTGTCTTCTGAATCATGTATTTCTACCGGCTGGCTACTATTTCCCTGGGAATTTCCCAACATTCCTCTACTTCTTGCCAATTTAACAGATTGTCTTCGTTTCGATGGTCTAATTGATGTGCTAGCAATTTGTTTTTGTTTCGGGGCAGGTAAGGCCAATCCCACATCTATCAAGAAAATCAATTCTTCCCAACTACTCTACTGTTTGGAAAGACTATAACTGACTATCAGCTAAATTAAACCATGATGGCTTACTACTGATTCTACATGGCGAGATTTTCTTATGCTTCATGCAACATCATGTAATAAAGAATTTAAGAACACAGGCAAATTCACAACACATTTTTTCTTTAATACGGTTAATAGTTTGGGATGGTGTGGTCTTACCACGTCTTTTCTACCATCACAAGTGATGTAGCTTTGGATAATTCTAGCCAATTCTGCCCAAGGCTCTCCCAGGGTTGCCGACAGGACTCCTTTTCCTTTAACAGTAAGGTTCTACCCTTCATCCCGAAAGATGGTTATGGCATCTTGTAGTCTCACCTTTTTCAGAGTCCATACAGGTCCAACGGCTGGCAGTCCCAAAACTTCAGCAATTATGTCATCTGTTACTGCTATTTGTCTCCCTCTCACCATGGAATGATTTTCTTGCAAATTTTGTAGAAATTCAATTGCCACCGTCTCGTTAGATTGTTGCAGACGGTTAAGGTAGGTTATCCATCTTGCCCTTACTAAGATTTCGCATGCAACGTCAAATACCATCAACACCTGTGGCTCACTGCGAATTGATATTCCTCCCATTTTGTTCAGGCTTAGCACGCTGTAGAAACACAGAGATGACGATGGAACAGCAAGTTGTTCAAATTTTTAACTCGTTGTTAAAAAAACACAAAGAAGATGATGGAATAGCAAGTTGTTCAGACTTTAACTCACTACTAATTTTTAGAGGGAAAAACACGGAAATGGCGTTGGAACAGCAGGCCATGCATATTGGGAAACACAATATCATTAGGCTTGCTATTCCTGAGTTTTGGTGAAGTCATAATACCTCTAAATAATGAGCTGACACATATGCCAGTGAATTATGGAGATCACCCGCGCCCCCTGCAATGTGATAGGCCGTCCTCGGCCGTCAAATAGAGAAGCAGCATGCTGAACTGCAATCATATAGTGGAATAAAGGAACAACGTATAGATATATGACATGTTTACAAAAATGAGCAGATTACCGAAATCGAGGCTTATGATGGAAATCGCTAATAAATATGGAAATGTCCTTATATGATGCGAGAAATAGAGGATAGGACAGCTGACGTGAGTAAAAGTTCTTATGCGGTCATTATTCACTTTAACCATCATGATTGAGTTGTAAATGATTTTCATGTATCAAAGGTTCGAAAGGGTTATATGACATATTCTCATTTGAAATCACTATAAAGATATAAGAAGAAGGGTTTGTAATGACTATTGGTGTATGAAAATTATGACTTCAATACCATCAACAGATCTCTGTTGCCCACAGGTGTCCATAACCTTGACAGAATTGCTTATTTCACCCTTGGAACCATAATCCTTTGTGTATGCCTAGGAAGGTGTTGTGCGATGTCAGAATGGAGGTCATTGTGCTGGCTTGGTAACTAGATGAATCACAATGCCATTCACTAGGAAGGAGTGAAAGGTGGATAGGTCGACTTGTGATGAGACCTCCTGTTTGAAGGACTTTTTATTTTTCTGATGTGCCTCTTGGATCATATCCCTGGTGTGGTGGCCATAATGGGAATTACACTTCACTTTCTTCCTTATGATCATGGTAGGCTGGCTCTTGATGAGACCCCCTATCCTTCATCTGAGAAATCATGTTATTAATCATATAGATATGTATCTCTTTTCTTTTTTCTTATTTTATTTTATGTAGCACTTTCCTATTTATATACAGAGGGTGGCTCATCACTCCTTAAGAGTAGGGATGGTGGAAGAAGTCTTAACATCTCAATAGAGGAAAATATGCCCTTATTCTTATTCAATAATAATGATCAAAGAGAATTATGGGGATTTAGGAAGAACCAACATGATAAAAATAATCAATCAAATTGGTGTCAGTGAAAATAAAGACAACAAAGTGATGTAAATAATTGTGTCCTTTCTTCTTTTCTCTTATCAATTCAAAGCAATTTATCTAAAGATAACGAATTTTCTTTAATTTGTTGATTTCAGTATCCTCTAGTTTTTGTATTCTTGCATAGTTTTATAGTTGTGCATTAAATGACCATCACTCACAAGAGTCCTCTAAATGGTAAAACACACATAAAAAGAAGAAAAATTCACTCAAAAAGTGTTGTTCTTTAGATGGAACAATTGTTGTTTCTTTAGAGGGACAGCAAAAGAATATTTGCACACAAAAACCACAGTTCCTTTAAGAGGAACGACAATCAAAAGAAAAACATACTCGAAATTGCTATCCCTTAAGAGGAACAGTAGTTGTTCCTTGATCGGAACAGCAAATAAAGTAAGCGCAAACAAAAATGCGAAAATGTTGTTCCTTCGGAAAGGAACAAGAAAATGAAAGTGTTGTTCCTTTAGAAAGGAATAGCAAAAATGCGGATATGTTGTTCTTTTGGAAAAGAGCAGCAAAAAACGAAAGTGATGTTCCTTTGAAATGAACAGCAAAAATGCGGAAGTTTTGTTCCTTCGGAAAGGAACAACAAAACGTGAAAGTGTTGTTCCTTTGGAAAGGAACAACAAAATGCAAGTGTTTTTTCTTTAGAAAGGAACAACAAAATGGCGAAAATGTTGTTCCTTCGGAAAGGAACAAAAAAATTCAAAAAAGTTGTTCCTTCGAAAAGGAACAACGAAATGGCAAAAACGTTGTTCCTTCGGAAAGGAACAACAAAATACAAAAGTGTTGTTCCTTCGAAAAGGAACAACAAAACAGGAAAAATGTTGTTCCTTCGAAAAGGAATAGCAAAATGCAAAAGTGTTGTTCCTTCGAAAAGGAATAGCAAAATGGGAAAAATGTTGTTCCTTCGGAAAGGAACAGCAAAATGCAAAAGTGTTGTTCCTTCGAAAAGGAACAGCAAAACAACAAAAGTGTTGTTCCTTCGGAAAGGAACAACAAAATGTAAAAAAAATTGCAGAAATGCAGAAATATGTATAGAAAGTAATTTATACAAACAGAACAGAAAAAGTTATGTACAAAATTTAAAAGCAATAAAATTACTTAGTGAACCAAAAGCAAGGAAGAATTATCTTCCTCAACCAGAATCTGCATGTCATAATCTTCCCAGAGTTGCTGGTAGAAGGATTCGCGAGTAAGCAGTTTATGGTATAGTCGCACTCGGTGGCCATTTGCTTTAAAGGTATGTCTAGATCCGTCAATAGTAGTCAAAGTAATAGTGCCATTGTCATGCACTTTCTGGATTTCATACGGTCCAAGCCAGCGAGTCTAAAGTTTTCCCGGAAAATCCTGAAACCTGGAATCGTATAGGAGTGTCAAATCTCCTTCGTGGAAGATTTTCTTTTTGATTAGGGCATAATGCCATTTTGCTCTTCGTTGTTGGATTAATGCAGTGTGTTGAAGATCCGAGAGCCTAATTTCATCTTGCTTGTTAATTTGTTGTTCTCTATTAGTTTGTGCCTCATTTAAATCTAGACCGACCTCCTGTGCTGTTCTTAGCATTTGTGTTTCGAACTCTATTGGAAAGATGGGTTCCTTTCCAAATACTAGCTGATATGGCGAATAACCAGTGGTGTTTCTCCACGTTGTTCGGTATGCCCACAAGGCTTTCAACAATCTTGTAGCCCAATCACATCTGTGTGATGCAATGGTTTTTGTTAATATTGCCTCTATCAATTTATTCATGCTCTCTACTTGGTCGTTTTCCTATGGGTGATACGGAGTGATAATCTTGTGTTCAATGTGATAGTTTTTTAATGTGGCAACAATTTTATTACCTGCAAATTGTGGTCCTCCGTCTGTGATTATGTCTCTTGGAAGGCCATATCGCACAAATATTTGGAACATGAAATGAATGAAAAAGTCCTCTGTAGCTCTTGGAAGTGCCTATGCTTCAACCCATTTGGTCACATATTCTGTTGCCACCAGAATATATGTTTTTTGATTGGATGATGGGTTGATCAAACCAACAAAATCGAGCGCCCAACGCTCAAATTGTTCGGTTACTAGTTCTGGGTTCAAAGGCATTTCGTCAGACTGTCTAGGGCATCCTACTCTTTGGCAACTGTCACAGGCTTGAACAAATTTCTTTGCGTCTTTGAAGATTGTGGGCCAGTAATACCCTGTTTGCAGAAATTTGTGACCAGTTCTTCGATCTGCGAAACTTCCACCACATGGTCCGTTGTGATAGGCTTTCAGAATGTCAAATATTTCATCTTCACGAACGCATCTTCTGATGTGCATATCTACCCCTGTATGAAATAGGTAGCCCCCAATCCAAGAAAATTGGGTACTACGTTGCATAATTTGTTTTCGTTCATTAGGGGTCAGATGCTTTGGTAATTTGCCTACTGCTAAATAATTTGCAACATTAGCATACCAGGGCGTCTTGACAGTAACAGCAAATAAATGTTCATCTGGAAATTGATCAAGTCAACTGCTGCTACGTCCATTGGTTTTGGCATTCGTGAGAGGAAATCAGCTACAGAATTCTCTTTTCCAGGTCGATCTTTTATTGTGATGTCAAATTCCTGCAATAAGATCAACCATCTTGTTACTCTACTGTTTATAATTGGTTTATTTGCTAAATACTTTATGGCAGAGTGATCTGTATATAAAACAACATGATATCCAGTGATATAATGCTTAAATTTATTTACAGCATGTATTACAGCTAAAAATTCTTTTTCAGTAACAGTATAATTTAGCTCAACATTCTTGCTAATATAGTAGATTGCATATGGTTTTTTGTCTTCTTCTTGCCCAAGGACTACTCCAATAGTTGTGTCCAAAGCATCTAATGAAATTTGAAATGGCAGGTCCCAATTTCGGCATCTGAGCACTGGGGCTATTGACACAAGCTTTTTCAGATCCTCAATGCACGATTGCATTTATCTATCCAAACAAAATCAACATTCCCTATTAGTGCGTATAGAGGTGCAACTATTTCAAAAAAATGTTCTATAAATCTCCTATAATAACCAGAAAATCCAAGAAAACTGTGTACCTCTGTCTGTGTGGTAGGAGTAGGTATTTGCAAAATTATTTGAATTTTGGTCGGATCTACCTGTATTCCAGTCACTGAGATATAATGACCTAGGATGAGTCCTTTAGTCATCATCATATAGCACTTTTCATGGCTCAAACAACGCCTAGTGGCGATACATCGTTGCAACACCTTTTCTAATGTGTATAGTGCTAGGTCGAAATCATCTCCATATGGTGTGAAATCATCCATGTATACCTCGAGCCCTTCATTTATTAAATCTGAAAAGATGCTAAGGATGGCCCTTTGAAATGTGGCAGGGGAATTACATAGGCCAAAGGATAGGACTCTGTAGGCAAACGTTCCCCAAGGACAGGTAAAAGTAGTTTTTTCGTGGTCTTCAGGGGCAATCTGAATCTAATTGTACCTACTGAAGCCATCCAAGAAAGAAAAGAATTTCTTTCCTACTAATGTATCTAATACCTGATCAATGAATGGAAGGGGAATGTGGTCTTTCTGGGTTGCTTTGTTTGATTCTCAATAATCTACACAAATCATCCACTTTCCATTCTTCTTTGGCACCACTACTAGTGGAGAGACCCACTTGCTATCGGAGATCGGATAAATAAAGTTTACATCCAAAAGTTTTTGTAATTCAACTTTCACAATGTCTTTTAGGTGAGGGTTAAGTCTCTGTTGGGGTTGGCGAACAAGTCTCACATCCTTTTCTGTATAAATGTGGTGCGTACATAGCTGGGGATCGATTCCCTTCATGTCCGGATAATCCCATGCAAAATCTTCCTTGTATTTTTTCAGTAGTTGGACCATTTTTTCTTCTTGTTCAGGAGTCAGGTTATTATTGATGTTCAAGGTTTTTCCTGGCTCAATCTCTATACTTTTGTTGTTTGAAATAGAGGTAGTGGCTATTGTTTGATCATGAGTGTCTTTGAGAGGATCTTCTTCTAGTTCATTTTCAAATGTTGCCTCTATCATGTAACATTGTACATGGGATCTGGATTCAGCTTGGTTAATGAAGTTGTTAATAACATCATCCTCTGTTTGATCTTTAAAATCAAGGGCATCTTCTATGGTTAATGGGGATCTAATGTTTTCTGTGAAGTATGATACAAGATGTTTGTTATTTTTTATTTATTGTTACACTTGGCTGGGCTGGAGAGTGTAGGGCTAGATTCTTGATATTACTTCCTCTAGTTATGGTCATACTTCCTTGTTGGCAGCCAATGTAAGCATCAGTGGTCACAAGCCAAGGTCTGCCTAGAATTAAAGGGTGTCCATCAAGTTGATTTTTGGGGTTTATTATCAAAAGGTCGGCAGGATATTCTCAGGAATCAACGAATACCATGACATCATTTAGTGTACCTTATGGCCTAACTACTGATTGGTCGTCCAGTTCTAATAAGGTGGAGGTTGGTTCTACTGGTGTAATGCCCTGTTTCTTACGAGTGGTAGTTGTTAAAATATTAATTGCAGCCCCTAAATCAACTAAGGCATTTGAAAAGGTTTGTCCATTGATTTGCACTGTCACTATTGGGTTTCCTGGGTCTTCATATTTGGCAGGTGCTTCTCTTCTTGATAACAGATCAGATAGGGTGCCAACTACTTGGACTGTTGGGTTATTTGTTATTCTCCTCCTTGGTTTTTTTATACATAGCTCTTTGATGGTCTTTGCGTATATTGGGATATCTTGGATAGCTTGGAGGAGTGGGATTTTTATGTACAAATTCTTTAGTTCTCCCAGAATATCGAAGTCAGGATGTTCTATAGGATGTGGTACGATTAATCGTTCTGGGAATGTGGGAGAAGATGTGGTTGCTTGGTCATGAGTATGTTGTCTAACCACATCTTCTTCTTGTAATGGTTGTTCTGTGGGTAACTGATTTTCAACTTGAACTTTTTTATCTCCCTCGGTTGCTATAATGCACCCAGACCTTAATTAAAGGTCGTTGCACTCCCTCAGATCGGTTTCTAGTTCTGGTGTTTCAATTATTTGAACAGATTGAACCGGTCTGTTATTTGGGTTCGGGTTGGGTTGGGCTGGGAGTTGCAACCTTAAGTTGGACTAGGGATTTTGTTGTAGTGTTGGTAGTGTAGGTTGAGGGAGTGGAATGGTTCCTGCTGGCTGATTCATCGGTCTTTTCCAGTTTGCCTGCCAGGCTTAACTCTGGGAAGTGGGAGGGGACCATTGTGTTGGATATGCATTGTTTTGCCAATATGGTGGAGTGTAGGGAAAATTTGGCCAATTAGATTGGCTTACTTGATTCAGCCATGGTGATGATGAAGGAAATGGTTGTTGTGACCAGTTTGAGAAGGGAGGTTGATTTTGCCACATTGTATTATGTTGCTAAACATGATATTGTGGAGGCTGGAAAGAAGAAGATGGATCGGGGAACATACCTGATTGTCGCGACTGCCATTGACGGTGCTGATTAAGTAGGTACACCGGTTCTAGTTCTTCTTCCGTTTCTTTGTATACTACTTTCAAACCAGGAAGTGAGGGGTAGTTCTCCGTAGAGTGGTATTTTGTACAGATAGCGCAGACTTGAACTACATCTAGTGGGCACTCTTTGTGGCTGTGTTTCTTTTTGCATCTGGGACAGAATATTGCCAGATTTTGCTTTGCTTCTGCTTGTTTCTATTTTCTTGCATAATATCGAGTTGTGTTGTCAAAGTCCCCAATATATCAGTTTTGAGATTCTCCAATAAATTTCCAATTTCTGCACGAGTTACTCCTTCTCCAGAGATCTTGTTGTCCCTTGTGAACCTGTCATGTTCCGCTGGTTTTAGTCTTGTGCTGCCTCGTGAGCTCCTGATATATAAATCAATGATGTTAGCAAAATCTTCTTGATAAATGTCTCCTTTTCCCATAATATTTAGTGTTTCAATCCATTGTTCCTTCATGCCTTTAATTAATGTTGTTTTTAATACATTGTTAGGTAAGGGTAATGATGCATACGAAGATCTTTGAAGATTATACTGAAAACGTTCAACATATTCTTCTAGTGTCTCATTAGGTCTAGCTACCATCTGAAATATTTCATCTTTTAACTCTCTGGACCTACAATAATCCTGATATTTCTTCAGGAAGGCACCTTTCATCTGATCCCAGTCATTTATAACACCTCCACCTAACCCCATAAACCATCGTAAAGCAGCTCCTTTTAATGTAGAGGGAAATAGTTTTAGCTTTTGGGGATCGGTGGTATAGTCGTACCCCCTACACAGCACATCAAATTCAAACAAAAATGCGTTTGGATCTTCCGATGTTAAGCCATGAAATGTAGGGATATGTTGGAGAGGAATGGCCTTCATAGGTGCATTAATTGCAGTATCTACAATGGGATATTGCAGTGTGGAGGTTTGGGGGGTTTTCTGGTTTTGGGTCATTTGGTCAAATATGTGCCAATAACCTTCTAGGATTTCTAGGAGGGTATTCCTAGGCTGGCTAGAAGGAGCAGGAATGGCCTTAACAACACTTCCTTTGTCTGGGATGATGAGAGTTACTTGCTGAACTAATGTCTGGGGTGATTTTAGCTCTTCAGATTTTTCAGCTTCATTCAGGATGATTTTTGCAGCACTTCCCTTATCTGGGCTACTTAATGGCTTAACTATTCCAAGGGGAGATCTTGGTTCTTTAGTTTCCCCTGTTTCTCCTCTTCCCTCGCAGATATTACTAAGGTTCCCCTCTTGTAATGATTTTGGGCTAGAATTCTCAATTTCTTGGAAATATTGCTCCTCTGTTTCGCTGTGCACCTCAGCAAAGGCTACAGATGGTGATCCTGTGGCCTAAAGGGAACTAGTAGGTTGTCTAGAAACAACTTTTCTAGGTCCTACTGAAGGCTGAGATTCTGCTTTTTTAAGGATTTCGTCTATAAAGGTCGATCGGCCAAGGGTCACCGGCCCCTTAGCTTTATTAGGTTTGGGTAGAGGTTTAAGATTCTTTTCAGGCTTTTTCTGCTTAGTCATGCACACAAATCAAATGCTTATTTCTACCCAAAATAACAACAAATCTGCAGGAAAGCGAGCGGGGGAGTAGGGTTGTTACATGCTCTGTACGCAGGTTCTTACCTTCTGTTTTTAAAACCCAACTCTCTCCTAGCAAGTACTTACACTACTCTCAAAAGAAACAAATGGTTACACTCTTCCCCGGCAACGACGCCAAAATGTTGAACAGTAAAAAGGGTCTTTTTAACCTCTATTTACCCTACATTAATTTATCAATCGAGGTACGATTTGTTATCTCAAGAGTGTACTCAATCTAAGGTGGTCACTTGTTAAGAGTAATGCTAGTAGTATAGTGCTTTTACAAAAGTAAATAAATGTTGGAAACAACCTCTAAATGTAATGGCAAGAAACTAAAATACTTTGTAACTAAATCATTCACTTAAGAAGCTACAACGATCATCAGTCAAGGATGCAGTAATGATAACTCTTTCCTTTGTAAACTGATGCAAATGAAAAGCAATCAAAGAGAATATCTCCAATCTGGGAACTACACAGCAATAGTCAATGTTCACTACAGTTGCAAATCGTTTTGTTCACACCAAAGCAAATACTGAAATGACAATTCAATTAACAGAAAAAGGAACAACAACTAATCTATTGAAAAGATTGAACAACAAAGCTTAACTTACATGAATGAATTAAGCAGCAATCGTAATCTAAAGGAATTGAGCAGCAATCTTTAGCTAGTAAATAAATTGAACAGCAAACCAAGAATGGAACAACAAGATTAAGTAAGTCTATGAAATATTAAACAACAAACTATATCAAATGTAAGCACACAACGAATCTAGAATGATGGAATCAGTAATCTGAATTTATCATAATAAATATTAACCACAGTGTTAAGGGAATAGCAATTGCAATTGCAGTTGCAATGGAACAGTAATCTGAATGAACAACAATCACAATCATAGGTAAACTGTAGCTAAATGAACAACAATACCAATACGTAAATGAACAACAATGTTACTCAGTAAACGAACAATAATGTTAATCTGTAAATGAACAATAATGTTAATCTATAAATGAACAACAATGTTACACAGTAATGTCAATCTGTAAATGAATAGCAATGCGATATGATTTCAGAATGAACAACATAACATTTTAGGTGCAAATGATAATATTTCTATTCAAATACAAATTAAATATAACAGAGCAAGTAAATGAAATGTCAAGGAACATCAAATCACTGAATAGAATAAATACAGGAAATCAAACCACACACGACTTGTGAACGTAAAATAATGATACAGGAAGCAAGTGATCCACTAGGGCCAAGCCCTTAGCCACCAAGGACGCACCGTTGCGGTTACTCCAGAATCAAAGATGGAACAATAACGAAGTTTATGTATTAATCATAAAAACATAGTTACAGTGATCGCTCTTTAAAGAGAGTTGATGATCAAAGTTCAGATTGCACAACAAAGTCTATAAATCAACAATAATTCACCCCTTGGGCTAACACCGCTGTCCCTTTTTATAATGGCCAGGCGGAAATACCAAAAATACAGATATTCTCAAGGTAGCGATCCCTCAGGATCAAAGGATCCCGAGGGATTTGCCATATCATTATTCTTCAGTTATCTCTTCGTCCTCTTGCACTGATATGGCGTTTCTTCTTCCTTTTCTTGGCCCATGCACTCCGATCTCGATTGCCTGGTCTGGATGCAGTTCCCTGTCAAAGGGACAACATTTGGTTTTGCCTTGTCTTTTCCTCTGAAATGGCGATCTTCCATTTTCTTCATTTTCTGCATAGAAAAAGGTAATAATTAGTCATTTTACATTAATCACAAATCTCTTTACCTTTATCATAATCCTTCATCATATTCCCATCTTAGAATATAGAGAAGTTATGAATTAAAGAAAAAGATAAAGAAATGAGTGGCAATTACATACATTTTTTAATGCTCAACATATATCAGCCAATTCATCAAAGACTTGCAAAAGCCTATTGATTTGATCCTCCAAAAACTTTCCAGAATTTGGCATTATCAGGCAGAGATGGTCTATATTTCACTTCATCTCTATATGCTTTCAGCCTTGGATGTTTGCTTGGAAGGTTTTGTACTCCTACTGAACGATAAGGTTTGCTTCATACTCTATTGTGTCATTTGTGGCCTGAAAATTTAATATAAAAGATGAATCAATGCATTCTTGTGTGAGGGACACAAGGAATTCACCTATTCCTGCAGCTTCCTTAGAGTATGCCCCAACAAGGATCATGTCCCAAATCTGTGGGCCTTCTTCCTCTGTGATCTAGCAAACTGGTTTTTTAAGCTGCGTAGAGGCCAACTGATAAGGCTTGGTAATGTCAAGATCGAGCTTATCCATGGCATCCTTGGGCATTGGATTATGGCTGGCTCTAGTGTTCAAAAGGAAATTATGAAGGATTTCATTATGAATAGACAGAGAAACATAGAATGATGGGGAGTTGTCTTCACAATTTTCAATGATTGGGTTGAGAATAACAGCTGGTTGGTCATCTTGCAGGTTTACATAGTCAGTGGAGGCTTGGATTGCTTTAAGCTCAATATCCTCAAGGATGGATGCTTTGAAGGACTCATTCTTCACTAGTTCAATCAGAGGCATAGGTATTCTTGGCTTTTGAATTTCTAATTGAAAACTGAAAGAAGAAGGGGACTTTTCAAGGCCTCTTACCTCTATGGTTGGAGCTTTGAGGATGATAGGATCAACTGCTGGTTGCTTGTGCTTATTAGCTTGTTGTTCTGCAAGAACAACAGCTTTATGAACATGAGTTTCCTTGACATTATTAGTCATAGACCTCAGATTATATTGGTGCTGATCTTCAATTTGTAGAACAAATTCACCATCCCATTCTTGGCTAATCTGGTCATTGAATAATGACTTCTCATAGGTAGCTTTGGTTAAAAAGGTGGTGTTTCCTTGTCTTCCATATAATGGATCTCATCATCTTCTTCAAACTTCTGTTCTTCCATGACTGCATTCTGAAAAGGGACCTACACCCTTTGGTCTTCATTGGCCTCTTTGCTTCTTTGCAAAATCTGCAACTTCTCATTAGATCTTCTATATGGATTTGGATTTGGAGGATCAAAGGTGTTAGGAACTCTTCCCTTCCCAGAATGCTACTCAACCTTTAATTTGGAAACTTCATAGGCTAATGACTCTATCATCTTGGCCATTTTATCGATCGTGGGATTTGAAGATGATGAAGGCTCGCCCCTTTGTCTCCTTCTCTTAGCATTACCTTTGAGCTTTTCTACAGCCATGATGTTTGATTCTACTTCCAGGGTTGCATCTTGCATATCAGCCAAAGAAGCACATCGCCTCTCCCTCAACAATAAACATAAGTCAGAATCAAAGGCATTGGCATAGATGAGTCTAGTAGAGGTAGTGGTGGGTTTTAATTTAGCTGGTATCTTGTTGTACATGCGGTTAAATCTCTTATTGAACTCAGACAGCAGCTCAACATTTTCCCTCTGTAAGTTCCCAAACTCAGTGTGGTAGTAAAGGAGGTCCTTCTTATCCCCCCAATGCTTTAGGAATGCATCATCTAAGGCCTCACTATCTGCTATAGATGTTGGGGTCAGTTCCCTGAACCATTTTCTAGCCTCTCCATCTAGGCTTTGGACAAAGACTCTCATCTAGACATCATCTTCACTAATGTCTAGGTTATCAGCATAGCTATAGAATGACTCAAGATGTTCTTCAGCTAAAACACCTTCAGTTCGAGTGAAATTAGGCTATACTTCTGATACTTTCCAGTAGGCATAACATTCAAAGTAGTGGGAAGTATTAGAGGTCCATACCTAGCAGCTATGATTCTCTCCATTTTGGTAGGTGCTTGTGGACCTGCCATAGCTGTGGTGGCTAAAAGAGTACTGACAATCTGAATGATGGAGGGCTGAGGAGTGATTGATAGGACTGAAGGAGTATGATGGATAGGAGGTGAGGTTTCCTTTGAGCATATAACAAAAAAAAAGACCTAAATAATAAGGAGCTTTATGAATCTCTAAGAGTTTTTCTTCACTACTAGTATTAGAAGCTATACTCTCAACATATATTTGTTCTATTACAGGCCATTCTTGAAGAGATATAGGAGATTGTTTAGGTTTACCTGAACCTGATGCTCCTTTCTGCAATACCTTTCTTTCTTTGATGATTTTTTTAGGGTCAGGTACTGGTTCAGCTTGTAGCTTCTGAGGATTTCTCCGAGTATGCCTCACAAACCGAGCCAGAACTATGAAGTGGATTCTCCAAGAGGTTTGGCCTCCAGTAGAGTCGCCAGATAGATGATTACAACCAAAAAAGTGCCCAAACTTTGTCTATCATCAAAGCTGGATCTATGCCGTTTCCCAGGGAAGCTGAGCTTCAGTTTCCTCTCCCCAGTGTTGGGCCGTTAATATGCCATTATTATTATCACTTTTGAACGCTTATTCCACCCATTTCTACCATTCTTTATCATGTCATTTATCATAATTTATCATATAATTCCATCATATAATGATTTATGCTCTTATGGAAAAATATTATTTCTTCTCCTTTATTTCTAATAAATTGATGATTATGCATGATTTTATCAATGATAGTTTATTAATAAATTGGTTGTAACATTATTCACCATTTTTAGCCTCCAATACAATTTCCAGATTGAAGATTTGATCATTAAATATTCCAACTCAGAAATTCGCTGGAATAAGAAGTGACAGTTTTGTGGTTGATATTTTGGGCAAATTAAGAAGAATCTGAAAACTCTGGAACATGGGTTTTGTCCAGAACGGGCCAAATTAACTTTGTAAGAACGGTTTGCCCAAATTTGACTTATATTGAGAGAAACGCAGGCTTCTTTGAGCACGATTTTCTCATATTTGTTGTTGCGGCCGTCCTCCAAATCTTAGCTGCAAAGCCAAATTCGCCTTGCTCTTGTTGAAAGATGGATGGAAATATATTTTCTTGTTGATCAATTGGTTGGAAACAATCCAATTTTTTAATAATGATCATATTGTAATCATCACAGTTGTAACCGCTCTCTGCTCTCCATGTATTTAAATCTAAACAAAGATCAGAGAAGGGGAGAGGATGGATTCAGAATTAAGGATTCATGATTCATGATATGATAGGAGGAAAAAGAATATTGTTTCATTACCATTGTAATCTTCAAAACTTCTGCTGTTGTAATGATTTCACAGTTTGATGATTAATATATAATTTGGAGGTTTTTGTTCATTTGCCATATATGAAGTAGCCCAGCAACATACGCTAGCAGGTAAGGGCCCAGCCTCTGGTGGATTGTGTTGCTGCTGTGTATTATATCTTTACAATTTCTTCCGCGTGATGGTCTAACTTTATTTCTATTTATCGTAATCATATTACTTTATTGCTTGGCATTTCCAGACTAAATGAATTGATATGTTTTATATATTCTACTTAAATTGCATTTCTATTCATTTCCTTCTTAACAGAGATCACTTCTTTTCGCAAGCAGATTGTTGTGTCGATCATTTATCTACAGAGCTACGCTGATCACTCCAGTAATTTAACAGTTTTCTATTCATTATAGTTATATAAGTTTGGTTGTTCATTTCTAATACTTAGCGTTGTTGTTCATTTACTTTCTGCAATTATTTAAGCTTGCCTTTCAGCATTCTTCTAGTTAGCACAATTGTCTCATTTCGATTAAGTTGCAGTAGTACAATTGATTTAATTCTTTGCAATTTCTAATTGGTTATTTAGTGTTGTGTGTGAGATCAACCATTGTAAAGGACATTGGCTATCGCTACCTAAGTTCTCAGATTGTGGATCTTATTTACACTTGATATAATTTATATCAGTTAAACAAGGAATGAGTTATTGCTACTGCATCCTTGACTGATAAATTGTTGTAGTTTTCTGAGTGAATAACTTAAGTTTTAGAATGTTAAGTTTCTTTTAATTGTAAGTAGATTTTATTTCAAGCATTCATTTACTTTTGTATTTTAAGCACTATATTGCAAAACATTACTCTTGAGTAAATAGCTGCCTCAGACTGAGTACACTCTTGAAATAAAAAGTCGTCCCTGGGTTGACAATTAATGTGAAGATAAATAGGAGTTAAAAAGACACCTTTTTATCGCTCAACACCCGGCAACAGTGTCAATTATGTTATCACTCCAAGAAACTCTCCTAGGTTGTAGATCAGAGATGCCTGGTAACATATAATCTTCAATATTGTTCTCTGAACTATTGGAATAAATGATGGTGAAATGATGGAACATGATCTTTTCTTTTAGATATCAGACTACTTTCCTTTATTGATGCACTTTTGTATTCTTGGGAGACAATTTGATTTGAAGGAAGAAGTTGGTCTATGTCATTTGTAAAATGAGCAGGACTTCATACATCTAGTACTATTATCGTGTATGCATAATTCTGTCTACATTTAATTAGTGGAAAAATTTTATTTTCATGAATTGCATGTGAGATTTATTGTTTCTGTGAAGCATTAATTGCACTTTTGTATGATGCCATATCTGAAGTTTTGACTTTCATATATAACTCATTAAACATTGAATATATTTTATAAATTTCTTTGGCTAACTATTTAATCAAAGGAATTATCTTTTACGTTATCATCTCCATTTAATTGTGTTCAATCTTTATTATCACATGTTAAATGGATATCTTTGTAGATCGCATACCATACAAAACACCCAGGTTTATATTAGAATAAGTTAAGTTAGATAAATTGCATCATAGAATAAGTCACTTAGATTATCATTATTCTATTGCAAAATACTCATGAACCACCCATTCTCATCTTAAAACCCACAATTGGAAATTGGGCCTTCAGAAAGTGTTAAAAACAATGTCTAATGAAAATTATGGTAGAAATTAAAAAATAGGTCGCAGAATCATATGCTCCTAAAAAACCTTTCTAATCATTCAAAAAGAACTCCTCTTCTTCATCACAACCTCCAAACACCATTTCAAATGTTGAATTTGACGCAGAATCAGGAGAAGATTCACCAAACGATGAAGAAGTTGAAACAGGAGGAGAAATCGAACTAAATGGGATGTGGGATTTTATTCTCCCAACTGAAGAAGAGGCACAAGCAATGTTAGTAACTACTAGAAGTAAAAATTCTCCTAACACTTCTACCACAAATTAGAAGCAAAAAGTTGCTACTCCTGTAAAAGATAAAACAGTAACTAAGAAATCTAAGACCAACCAAACTGACCCTATTCCTCCAGACTCCCTGAATGCCTCAAAAACATTAGTAATCTCGGATACGGTCGAATACAATATAGTGGAATACATGAAAAAGACCAAAGCTAATATCATGTTGCATGAGCTTACTAAACTCAAACAATAACAGAAAATCATGTTAAGAGAATTGAAAGCAGTTCCAGTATCCCCCTTACCATCTGTTGTAGTTACTCAAGCTGCCTACAATATGGGAAGACCTCCTTCATCCTCAAATAAAGTAGATCCCTTAGATCTAGTTCTGATTGGTGATAGGTCTATTTCTCATGTTCCTCCCTTTCTGCTTACTTATGAAATTTTCAACAGGAATGTTCATAATTGCCTTGTTGACTCAGGAGCCTCCTCAAACATAATGCCAAGGGTTGTGTGTACTAAATTGAACATTACACCTCAAAAATCTGCAGTACACATAGTTCAGTTAGATAGGACAAAAGTAGAGGTACTTGGAGAAATAGCATCAGTTTCAATTAGGCTTTCCTCTAATCCAAAAGTTTCACAAATAATTGATATATTGGTGATTGATATCCTTGAATTTTATGGTTTGATTTTCAGTAGAGATTGGTTTGAAAAGTTGCATAGTTATTTTGCAAATCACTGGTCTCACATGTGGTTGCCACATAACGGTAAACCAAACCAAATCAGGGTAGACTGAGAAAAATTCATGAAATATACAATCATAGACCTTGAGGAAATCAATGAACATGTTGCCTTCACAAATGACATCATTGGAAACTACTTAGCTAAGTCCTCTTTAGGATTCTTTAATGCTCAAAAGTCTCCCTTTTTGGATAATGTTGTAGTTTCTCAAATTGAGAATTTCTCACAAACAGATGCTTCCAAGTGTTTAAATTTAGTTGATAAAGTTTATAATGACTCTCTATTCTGGACTCTCTATTTTGATGGTTCCAAATCAGAAGACGGTGCAGGTGCAGGATGCATTTTGATCAATCTGCAAGGAGATAAAATTATGCTAGCCTGCAGACTTGAATTTCAGTATACTAATAATATCGTTGAATATGAAGCATTGATCCAAGGACTATATAAATCCATCGGTCTTAATGTCAAATACCTTCGAGTCTATGGTGACTCTGAAATAATTATGAAACAGGTGAGAAATACAATTCATAGTGTTTCCGGGCATCTTAAACACTATCAATCTTTAACTCAGAAATTAACTTCTCATTTTTCTGCTTTCAACATTTCTTCAATCCCTAGACTCCATAACGCAAGTGCTGACTTACTTGCCAATGTGGCATCTAGACTTATACCATCAGAAGACTTTAGTCCAGACATATTTTCAATAGAATTAATATTTAGGCCATCTATTCCCGACAATATAACAAATTGGAGAGTATTCAATAATGATGTAGATATAGTAAATTTCCTTACATCAGAAGGATCATATGAAGAGCAGATCATAGACGAGCATGAGCATGATATAGAAATAAAAAATAATCTTGATATAAACCCAATTCCTAAGTCTTTGGTTAAGATGGAAGATATTTATGATTTGAAGGATAGATTTAAGAAAATTACTAACTCCAAAACTCAAAGTTCTACTCTAAGATTTGAAGTAGTAAACCTAGGATCAAATGAGAAACCTCAAAATATCAACCTAGGTCTTGACCTAACATCTCAAGAAAGAGTATCATTCATCAGGTTATTGAAAACATATAAAGGTGTCTTCGCTTGGGATTATGTAGATCTCAAAACCTATGATACCTCTATAATTCAACATACCATACCCATGACTTCGAATGAAAAACCAGTTCAGCAAAAGCTTCGAAAAATTCACCCGAACCTTGAAAGTCAATTTAAATTAGAATTGAAAAAACTTCTGAGGCCAAGATAATATTCCCTATCAGCGATTCTAAATGGGTATCAAATATGGTACCTATGAAGAAAAAGAACTGTGATATTAGGATTTGCATTGATTTTATAAACCTAAACAAAACTTGCCAAAAGGATAATTTTCCTTTGCCTACTATGGAATAGGTACTACAATCAGTTGCAGGTTCTGAATTAATATCTTTTCTAGATGGATTCTTAGGATATAATCAAATCCTTGTGCATCTAGATGACAAATTAAAGACAACATTCAGGATCAAATGGGGAAAATATGCCTATCAGAAAATGCCTTTTGGACTAATAAATGTTGGTGCCACATTTCAATGTACTATGGACATTCCCTTTAGAGGTCTAATCAATAAATCAGTTGTTATTTACTTGGATGATATCCTAGTCTATTCCAGGGATAGGAACAATCATTTAAGTGACCTCAAACACATCTTTGAAAGATGCATGAAATATGGCATTTCCTTAAACCCCAAAAAAGCTTATTTTGCTTTACCAGAAGGCAAACTCCTTGGGTTTATAGTATCCAAGAAATGAATTTACATCGATCTTGATAGAGTCCAAGAAATAGAAAAAATTCCCCTCCCACACAATAAGAAAACCATGCAATCATTCCTAGGCCAAATAAATTTTGTTAAACGATTCGTCCTAGATTTTTCACAAATAGTCTTACCCCTTCAAACGATGATAAGAAAAAATGCAATTTTCAAATGGAGAAAGGATGAAAGAGAATCATTTGAGTTGGTAAAGAAAGCCATTATTAATGCCCCTTCATTAACAACTCCTAACTTTCTCAAACCCTTTGTATTATATACTTTTTCATCTGATACTTCATATGATGTAGTTTTGACACAGCTGAATGATGAAAAAGATAGAAAAGATAGATCAACGCTTGATAATTCAGCCTCTTCGAGGGGGAAACCTCCTTTACATTACACAAATGAACAATTCTTGGATGATATAAATGACAAGACCTCCTTTCTATATATAGGAGTCCAAGGGATCATAATATAATTAGAGCCGACATAACAATACTAATGTAAGGGCACAATAATAACAATAGTGGGCTTCTATGGGGTACAATAATAACAATATGGGAAATACATGGGCACAACAATATAAAAAGGGGGTTGTACTAATAACAATAAGGGGTTACACTAGTAGTATAGGGACCTAACATGCCCCTCTCCTTCAAAAAGTGTTGTCCTAGACGCTTGAGTAGTTCTTGATGCTTTTGTATAAATTCTTGTCCTCCCATGTGGAATATTCAACGGGTAAGCTCTTCCACTTGATGAGATACTCTGAAATTTATCTATTTCGTAGCTTTTTATTTCTCGGTTCTGTGATTGCTTCAGGTTCCAATATGATTTTTCCTTCCTTGTCAAGTTCTCGCAATACTGTTTGAACTGGGATCTTCTGCAACTTTTGAATGATTTCCCACTCCTTTGGGCATATGGATATATGTAAGGCCTGATGTTTGGAGGAACACTTCGTGGAATCAAATGAATATCATGATTATGATCACAAATAGGTGGCAGGCCTTTGGGATTCTCAAATACCTTGGAATGATTGTCCAAAACATTTTGGAGATCTGGAGAAATACATGATTTCGATGTGGCATCCTCTAGTGAACATAATTGTGCAATTACACCCCATTGTTCTTTATTTAGAAGCTTTGTCATGCTATTAGAGTTGATTATCTATCTAGGTTTTCCTTTGATACCCCACATTTCAACTTCCTTTCCTTCCCAAAAAAATTTCAAGAAAAGTTCTTGAAAATTAAAAGTTATCGTACCCAAAGATTGTAGCCATTGGATTCCTAGTAAAACATCAGCACCATCCATTGGAATGGAAAGCATTGGGCTATTCAATACATATTCTCCCATGGATAGCTTGATATTATGGCACTCTCGAGAGCAATTTATGGTTCCTCCACTTGCAACCATCACTTGACACTCTGGTGCTGGATATAGGAAGCAATTCAATTATTTTGCTATCTTATAATCAATAAAATTATGGGTACTGCCCGAATCAATCAACACTCTTACCGTTTTCTTCTTGATATGTCCTTCTATCTTGATAGTTTGAGGAGTTGTAATTTCTTCCAATGCATTACAAGATATGGTCGGATTGATTTCTTGAGACTCAATGTGATCTTTCAATTCTTGAACATTTTTCTTCTTGATATGTCCTTCTATATTGATACTTTGAGGAGTGGTAATTCTGTCCAATGCATTACAAGATATGGTCGGATTCATTTATTCTTTCTCGATGTGATCTTTCACTTCTTGAACCTTTTTCTTCTTGATATGTCCTTCTATCTTGAGAGATTTAGGAGTGGTAATTCTTTCCAATGCTTTACAAGATATGGTCGAATTCATTTCTTCTTTCTCTTGGTTTGGTTCCTGGTGTATATACCCTTCTTTTGATGTTTCTTGATCCTTTTCTTCCTCCTCTCCACAATCAATGTAAAATAATTTCTTCTCAGCACACTTATGACCTTTAATGTATTTGTTATCACAATTGTAACAAAGCCCTTTTTCTCTTTTTTCTTCCAATTGTTGTGGTGTAACCCTTGTAGGTTGTGGAAGGCTTGGAGAAACAACACTTCCATCTTTATAGTTGTGAGGGGTAGACTTCCTTGTTGCCATAATTTTTCTTTCCACTTTGTAACAAATGCATTTTTCTCTTTTTTTCTTCCAATTGTTGTAGTGTTGCTCTAAAGAAGGTGTTGCTCTTTGTATCATCATAATGTGCTATCATTTCCTCCGTCAAAATTGACCACGTAACAAGTTGTTTACGAGAACAAAGCCCTTTATACCATAAAAATTGATCAGGTTCTAAATTTGAAGATGCAATACATACCTTTTGTAATAGTGGTACACCATGTAGATCAAAATATTGCTCCATCTGTAGTATCCAATTTATTGGATCCTTTCCATCAAATTTCCTCATATTACCTTTTCTTGATTTCAGGAGCTCAATCTTGCAATGACTGTAACTCTATACTTTCGGATCTTCCAGTTCTAAAATTTCAACCTGTAGTAGCCCTCTGCGTCCTCTTTCCACACCAGTCTGATTGAATTTAGATTCTCCAAGAAAGAGTTATGCACAATCTCCCAAGATGACCTGATTATATACCTTTTCAGAAGAGCGAACTTGTATGAAGTGCCACGTGTCACTGTTTTGACTTTAGGATCTGAAAAATATACACAAGAAACTACTGTCTGTCCTATTTCTCTAACTTTCTACGAAATTTCAATCTGATACTCAAAACAAAAGTTATGACTATTTTCCCGAGGTCCCCTGTTTGGAATGTAATTCGAGAGTCTGTAAAAAGGCCAAGTTCCTCAGATCATATCTCCACAAATATAGCGCAAAGAGATCTGAAATTCAGATCCAAGGTTCACAACGATTTCATCCCAAATGGGTTTTTTTAGCGTCTGAAGCATCACAAAAAAGAATTTATAGCGCAAATTCCACGATGACTTGTTTGGAACAGCGAAACCCTAGAATCCAAAGTTCTGATACCAAATGTTATGAAACCAGCTCACAAAAAGATAGAAAAGATAGATCAACACCTTATAATTCAGCATCTTCGAGGGGGCAACCTCCTTTACATTACACAAATGAACAATTCTTAGATGATACAAATGACAAGACCTCCTTTCTATATATAGGAGTCTAAGGGGGCATAATATAATCAGAGCCGACATAACAATACTAATGTAAGGGCACAATAATAACAATAGTGGGCTTCTATGGGGCACAATAATAACAATATGGGGAATACATGGGCACAACAATATAATAAGGGAATTGTACTAGAAACAGTAAGGGGTTACACTAGTAGTATAGGGACCTAACAGGCACCCATCTCCTTTTTCAGTTCTAACTTGCAAGGCGCCGAATTAAATTATTCAGCTGTAGAGAAACAAGCATTTGCTATCTTTAAAAATCTGAAGCATTTCAGACCTTTTCTTCTTAAACCCCACACAAATATAGTTGTACCCTACCCTGCAGTAAGACAACTACTAATTCAAAGAGAAGTAGGGGAGAAAAGAGCTAATTGGGTGACTGCGCTCCAAGAATATGATGTAGAAATCCGGCCAGCTAAAATTGTCAGGGGCCAAGGTTTTTGCAAGATGTTAACAGGAGCTTCGCAGTTGCCATCAAAAGAAGATCAAGGTAATGAAGTACAAATATAAGAGGTAAGCCTCAATGATACACAATCACAATATGTTGATTTGAAATTTTTATCTTAAAAACAAATATGCTCCTATGCACCTTAATTGTAAAACAACATGAGATTTAAGATTAAATTCAAATCAGTATTAACTAGTAAATGACGTATTATTTAGGAAGAATTATGATTCAGTATTGCTAAGATGCTTAGAGAAACTTGAAGCTAAGAAGGTCATGCATAAATTACATGATGGACCAGCTGGAGGACATTTTGGAGGAAATACCACTGCTCACAAAATCCTACATGCAAGATATTACTCGCCAATGATATTTAAAGATGCACATGAATATGCAAGTAAGTGCAAAACTTTTCAAACTATGGCCAGAAGAGAAAGAAAGCCAGCATTCCCTTTACGACCAGTTAACATCCAACAACCATTCGAACAATGGGGATTATATATAATTGGTGAGATTATTCTTAACTCTTCCAAGCAGCATAGGTACATCCTTATAGCTACTGATTACTTTACTAAGTGGGTAGAAGTTGTCCCATTAAATATATTTAATACAGAAAACATCACAGATTTCATTGATCAGTACATAATTACCCAGTTTATCTTACCCTCAGCTTTAATGTTTGATAATGCATCTTACTTTTCTGGAAATACAATGGTAGAATTTGCTCTTAAGCGAGGTTTCAAGTCAAAATATTCAACGAATTATTATCCTCAAGGTTCAGGATTAACATAATCAACAAACAAAAACCTCATCAGAATTATCAAAAGAACTATTGATCAAAATCACAAAAATTGGCATAAAGCATTAACATTTTCTCTATGGGTAGACAAGATTACTCAGATTTGGGCACCATGTGAGGACATTTCATAGTTGTAAAAAATCAATTTTCAGTTATATGTGTTCTTATTGTTGTTGCTCAAATTAATTAAGCTTCCGCTAAATTGGTTGTAGAAGTAGATCAAGTATTTTGTTTTAGTATATTGCATTATCAGGTGATCTATAGTGGGAGTTTCTACATGGTATCAGAGCACAGGTGATCAAGGAAGAACAGTATACAAGAAGGGAGAAGTTGAAGTTTGTGATTCCTGAATATAGAACTCGAGTTCTTATCACATCTCTATTTCACATATGGTGTTCTATGGTTTGAGACTCGGATATGCCCTTGATGGAAGTTTGAATTATATAGCCTAGAAGGATTGCATGGAAGCAGTACTAGAAGATAACTGTCTAAAGGACTTCATTGATCAAGAAGTCTCCAAACCGACTAGTGCTACTGAATTGGCTAAACGGAAGAAATGTGTGGCTAGAGCAAGGAAAATCCTTCTGGAGGGAGTTTGAGATCACATAGTCTCGAGTCTCCATGGGAAGGAGACACCATTTTCAATGTGGAATGTTAGAAAATTATATATTACAGAGCAATAGAACACATAAAATATTGCAGAAATATAAACACATAGAAACACATAAAACAAGAGATACACAGATATACGTGGTTCACCCAGTTTGGGTTATGTCCATAGAGAAATAGGCAGTGCTTCTTTTATTATATTATCCAACAAACTAAAGAGATACAACCTACAACAGATCCACTGTAACTCTCTCTTCGCTCTCAATCTCCTCTCTCTTCCTCACTTAGAATACAGATATTCATAGACGCAATACAATTCCCTCATATATAGTGAGGGGTTTCCTTCTAGGGCAAAAAACCCTAAATTAAACATAACTTCTACCGTCAGATCATCTGCCTAATGAACAGACCAGATTGACTAGAAATTACTAGACTTTTACAATGCAATTTTACATCTATTTTTAGCTTCGAGGGCACTGCCCCTGAACCCCCACTGGGTGATCCCCCCCCCCTAAACCCTCGTGGTGAGAGGTTTCCTTCTAAGGAAAAAAACCCTAAATTAAATATAACTTCTACCGTCAGATCATCTTCCTAATGAATGGCCCAGATTGACTAGAAATTACTAGACTTTTACAAGGCAATTTTACATCTATTTTTAGCTTCGGGGGCGCTGCCCCTAAACCCCAACCGGGGGATCCCCCCCCCCCCCCCCCCCCCCCCAAACCCCCGTGGGGGGAACAAGTCCCCCCCCCTGTGTGGAGGGGTGTACAATCTTCCTAGGGTATACATCTGGTTGAAACCTTTGAATAAAGAAGATAATCAGGCTCCACACAAAACCTTTGAATACAGAAGATAATCAGGCTCCACACAAAACCTTTGAATACAGAAGATAATCAGGCTCCACACCCAACAATCTCCCACTTGGAGACTGATTATAGCAACTCCACTGCTGCTTCATTTTCTAGAAAATGACTCCACTTTGGACCTAGTTGTTTCTCATCTTCTTCATCATACTTGAAGACCAACTGAAACTAAGCAGATTCTCAGTTTCTCCCTGGTTACAACTTTTGTTAGCATATCTGCAGGATTTTGGCTAGTGTGTATCTTTTCCAGCTTCAACTGTCCATCTTCCAATGTTGAATGTATGAAATGTTACTTGAGTTGTATATGTTTAGTCTTGGAATTAAATGTAGAGTTATTTGCAAGATGTATGGCACTCTCTCTGTCACTGTATAACCTGCCCAACTCCTGCTTCTTACCCAATTCATCCATAAACCTTTGTAACCAAATCATTTCTCTACTAGCCTCTGTAGCAGCAACATACTCTGCTTCTGTTGTTGAAAGTGCAACAACACTTTGGATTTTTAAAACCCAACTGACAGTTGTTCCACCTACAGTAAATACATATCCTGGAGTGCTCCTCCTATTGTCTTTGTCACCTACCATATCTGCATCAACATATCCCTGTAGAGCAATGTTTGAACCACCAAAGCATAATGTTTGATTTGTGGTACCTCTCAAATACTTGAGAATCCACTTCACCGCCATCCAATGTTCTTTTCCTGGATTGTTCATGTCCCTGCTTACAACTCCCACTGCATGTGCAATATCATGCCTTGTGCAGACCATTACATACATTAAGCTTCCAACTACTGATGCATATGGAACTTTAGACATATGAGCCATTTATTCCTAAGTCTTGGGACATGCCTCCTTACTTAATTTGAAATGGCTAGCCAAAGGTATACCAACTGGTTTTGAATTATGCATATTAAACATTTTCAACACCTTTTCTATGTACTCACTTTGAGACAATGTTAATTTGTGATTCTTCCTGTCTCTAGTTATTCTCATACCAAGGATTTGTTTTGCAGCACCCAAATCCTTCATTGCAAATGAATTTGCCAATTTCCTTTTGAGCACCTTTATTTCCTGCATGTTAGAACCTGCAACAAGCATGTCATCTACATACAATAACAATATAGTATAGCTGCTATCATTTTTCCTTTTGAGATAAACCAATGGTTAGAGTGACATCTAGTATAACCTTGTCCAAACATAAACCTGCCAAATTTTAGATACCACTGCCTTGGAGCCTGTTTTAAGCCATACAAGCTCTTCTTCAACCTGCACACTAGTTTCTCCTTCCCTTTTACCTCATATCCTTGTGGCTGCTGCATATATATCTCTCCCTCCAAATCCCCATGGAGAAAGGTTGTCTTTACATCTAACTGCTCAAGATGCAAATCTTCAGTTGCTACTAGACTTGGAATAGTTCTGATTGGAGTCATTTTCACAACAGGAGAAAATATCTCATCAAAGTCTATACCCTTTTTCTGTGTAAATCCTTTCACCACAAGTCTAGCTTTATACCTTTTTCTACCCCCATCTTCTTCCTTCAACTTGTAAACCCATTTATTTTGCAATGTTGTTTTACCTGCAGACAACCTGAATAAGTCCCAAGTCTAGTTATGTGCTAAGGAGTCCATCTCTTCTTTCATGGCTTGCTCCCACTTCTTCCTGGTTTCTACCTGCACTGCTTCTTCATAACATTCTGGTTCACCAGAATTAGTCAACAATACATAATATAATGAAGGAGAGTATCATTCAAGGGGTCTACTTATTCTGGTAGATCTTCTAACACCACTTTCAGGTGTTTGAGGTGCTTGTTGCTATTGTGGTTGTTGTTCTAGCTATTGATCATTATGATTTTCAAGCACCATCACTTTTCTTGTGATATCGTCAAGCACTTTGTATTCTATGTTTTCTTTTTCCTGTTTCTTTTCGTGCAATTGATTCTTATACAAGACCTTTTCATTGAACATTACATCTCTGCTCCTAATGATTTTGTGATTTC
Organism: Pinus tabuliformis; assembly: GCA_031772625.1. Taxonomy (NCBI): domain Eukaryota; kingdom Viridiplantae; phylum Streptophyta; class Pinopsida; order Pinales; family Pinaceae; genus Pinus; species Pinus tabuliformis. The sequence goes on along the minus strand of CM062808.1, from coordinate 311,491,004 downwards.
ATGATCATATAAGTGATAACCAAAATCATTAACACCATATCCAATAAAGGTACATTTCTTTGATTTTGCCTCAAGCTTTGTTCTATTTTCTTTATTAATGTGGACAAAGGCTTCACAACCAAAAGTCTTTTAAAATGAGTAGTTTACCTTTTTACCTGTCCATGCCTCCTCTAAAATACCACCATCCAATAAACTTGAAGGCCCTCTGTTTATTAGATAAATAGTAGTGTCTACAGCATCTACCCAAAATTGTAAAGGCAATCCTACATGCAATCTCATGCACCTTGCACGCTCCATGATTGTCCTGTTCATCATTTCTGACACACCATGTAACTCCCTCTTCACTCTCAATCTCCTCTCTCTTCCTCACTTAGAATACAGATATTCATAGACGTAATACAATTCCCTCATATATAGTGAGGGATTGCCTTCTAGGGAAAAAACCCTAAATTAAACATAACTTCTATTGTCAAATCATCCGCCTAATGAATGGCCCAGATTGACTATAAATTAATAGACTTTTACAAGACAATTTTACATTTATTTTTAGCTTCGGGGGCACTGCCCCTAGGCCCAACCGGGGGGGATCGGCCCCCCTAAACCCCCGCGGGGGTGACAAGTCCCCCCACACCCCCCCAGGGGTGTACAATCTTCCTGGGGTATACATCCGACTAAAACCTTTGAATTCAAAAGATAATCAGGCTCCACACCCAACATGGAAAACATTGAAAGATCTATATCAGAATAGCAGTGATCAGAGGAAGCTGGCACTAAAAGACAAGCTTCGAAAGATCAAGTGTGAAAATGGTGACACGATCTCTGCATATCTGAAATGATCACCACATGCAGGGATGAGCTTGGAAGTGTAGGGATCGTGACAGCGGATGATGACATGGTGAGTCTTGCACTCCTCGGTCTTCCTAAGAGCTAGCATAGCTACCAGTACTTGGTTAATGGAAGGGAGAAACTTCCAAATTGGGAACGAATTTGGTCGAATTTGATGCAGGAGGAGATAAGAAGAAGCATCAGAGATGTTCTTCATCCATGGAGGATGAAGAAAATTGTGCCTTAGTGAGTAAGGCGAAGAAAGGGAAGGAGAAGGTTTCTCATTCCAAATCCAGTTCTTCCCAAGGTGGGAAGAAGTTTGACAAATTGAAAGTGTGATGCTTTCGTTGTCATGAGGTGGGCCATTTTGCTACAAATTGTCCATTGAGGAAATCCAACAAAGGATTAGTGGAAGGATCAGAAGGTGAGGCACTAGCCTCACAGTTCGATTTGGATTTCACACTATTTTCATGCATGGTTTCATCCATGGTGGGAAGTGGTTGGTTTCTTGACAGTGGAGCTTCTTTCCACTTGACCGGTGATAAGATTTTGTTCAGTACTTTGGAGGAGGAAGATCTCCAGATACTCATAATGATGGGTAATGATGAAAAGTATAGTGTCTCAGGTGTAGGAACGGTTATTTTTTAGAGGGAGCATGGAGCTCGCCTTACCTTGACCGATGTCAAGTATGTACTAGGACTGAAGAGAAACTTGGTGTTGATCACGATGCTGGAAGACATAGGCTATGATGTAGTCTTTAGTAAGGGAAAGGTTTTCCTTAGACACATCATCACTAGATAGGTGAAGCAGATTAGTTCACAGGTCAAGAACCTATATGCTCTTGAGGTTCAAGATGCAATTGATGGAGACTTGGTGGTTGAGGGGGAGAGTACATTACCTCTCAACATGCAGCACCAGAAGAAGTCTCAGACAATTGTGGAGGAGCCACGATTGGTGAAGCAGCTTAAGGAGGTTGTGTAGTAGCCACAACTAGAGAAGCTGAGAGGAGATTGAGTAGAGACATCTACTCATGCAAAGACCTCTATTAGGGGGAAACTTCGAGCCAGGTGGGCAGAGGGATCACATGTAGCCATACCTCCAGGAAGGAGGTGGGGTGATGTGGAGTGATTGTCCCATGAAGGTTGATATGGGGGAAGGATCCTTGAGGTAACCAACCTCTTTGATTCAACTTTGCTACAGGAACCCCGATGAGGAGTAGCAGGACTCACTAAGTGGGTAGGGACAGATGCGGATGGAGTGGCAGAGAGAGCTACAGTGCAGAAGTCCTAGGATTGTGTAGAGCTAGTAGGTTGTAGCAATGCAAGAGGCACAAGAGTGTTACACCAGTGCAGGATGGCACACAAAGGTGTGTAACGGTGCGAGATGCATGGAGTGTTGCAACAGCTCAGAGGTCAGAGAGGGAGCACTTGTCAGCAGCAAGTAGAGCTTTAGCATCAGAGTATGTTTCTAGCCCAACAGAGAGGTCAGTTGGGGGTTTTTTTTGTTCCGAGAGTTGCTGGAGCAACCACACTTGGTAGATGTGTTGCATGCGGAACCTTCCAGAGGTACATGATCGGGTTCAAGTTGAATGTGTTTCTTGTTGAGAGGGAGTGTTGAAAATGGCTACAAGAAATGCTAAAAATAGAAGTGCTAAAAATAGAACTACTATAAATAGAAACTTGGGTACCCGTGCTGGATTGAGCAACAGGGAATGAAAAATGGAAGTGTTAAAAATAACATTGTTATTTTTAGTAGTTCGGGATAGATTCCAATTTTAGTTAGTCTCTAGACTGAAATTGAGAAGTAAAATTTGAATTTGAACTTAACGATGTTTGAAAATAAATTAATTAATTCACCATGAGTTAATTAGTTAAGGAAAAGCAAACATGAAGTCTATGTGAGGACATGCAACAATTTATCTATTAATTGAGGAATTTATCCATCAATTAAAGAGATAAGGATGAGTTCTATATCGAGTAGTAATTAGTTGGCTCAATTAACTAAGTCAAGTCAAGATAGATTAATTTAATAGTTTTTTAAATTAACGAGAGTTCAGTTAGTTAATGCTTGCATGCATGTAACTACTATATTTCAGATAACTGAATATTCACTCATGGATAACTCATGCATGTCAGTTCAGACAGAGACCCAGTTGAGATCAAAGAAGGGACAATGTACTATCAGTTGGATGAATATTTTTCCTATAAAGGAAGCTCATCCATGATGAGGATTTATGTCCTTCACAACTGTGTAGTTGGATCAGAGGTTAGTGAGTGTGTGAAGAGGCAAATTCACACAGTGGTTGCATTGGACCCCAATCATAATTGTGCAAAGAAATAGAAGGCTTGGAGGGCAGACTAGAGGTTAGATAGAGGCATTTGAATGTCTATGAGCATCGGAGGTATTGCAGAGAGTGCAGGATAGATTTTGAGCTGATTCTTTTGGTAATACTAGCTATATTTCCACTTGTATGATAATACAGAGTTGGGGTTTTAGGCTGAGGCTTTCACCGGGTTATATCTTCTGTGTTATGTGTGATTGATTCCTTCTTATCAGTTATATGTGTTCTTATTGATGTTGCTCATGTTCGATTAAGCTTCCGCTAAATTGGTTGTAGAAGTAGAACAAATGTTTCGCTTTAGTATATTGCATTACCACGTGATCTACAGTGGGAATTTCTACACCTACTATATTATTTTAAACCTTATTATTGGTTGATGCTAACATTTATATTTCTATCATTACAAGGGTGAAGTAATTAAGCTGATGGGCCTAAGCAAGTAATGGTGGTTCAAGAGAAATTTTGTTTACCTTATAACTCATGAAATCATTATTCTTATAACTCCAATTACTTTGAATTTTTTAGAAATTTTAGAAAATTATTCAGAGATAACTAGTTCTCCCAAGTGAATCATCAATTGTTGTACTATGAAACAATCACCCATTTTTAACTAACATAGCTAGCATTTGAGTTATAAATTGGGACCCTTTTTAAATTTTTAAGCCCAGGATAATAATTCCTAACTCTAAAGAAAAACTTAGCAAAACCTTGCAAAATGAGCTAAGGAGGAAACCTATATCACAAGTCGCATATCGCGCTTTTCCACATCACTATTTTATAAAAACTTTATGAAATTGTGATATGCGAAAAGATCTCCCGCTTCCATAACCTCATCTTGCCATTATGCAATCGCATTTTGCAATTCACAAAAAACTTGAACATGCGTTAGGACAAACATTAACGATTTTGTGAAATGTGATATTGTGATTTTCGCAATCACATTTCGCTTGATATATCTAATAAGCATTATACAGTACCCATTTAAAGACCATGATCTGCAATTAAGGAGGTAAAGCGTGTGAAATAATTGTGTTTTAAATAATAAGAACAAACGAGTTGACAGGTTATCAAATGTTTAGCAGCCCTAGGGAGGATAATCATTTTCCAGGTTGTGGGTAGTTATAATCGAATATCTCATAAGAACCTTTCTCATGATCCAAAGTCATTTCATAGAGGATTTCAGTCTTAATTACTTGATATCCTCTACGCTGATATATCTTGTCTGTTTTAGGCAAGTGACAAAAGACATGTCCTTAAAAAAGGTGATGCAGAAGCAAACTAAGAAGACCGTTGTTGAAACATAGGATATAGAGATGTCTCCTATCTTTGTTGATACAGTTGGTGATGTAGCTGGAGGCGCAACAGCTTGGGAAGTAATTTACAATAGACTATAGGACAAGCGTCCTAAAATCATTGTTGTGAGAGCAACATCTGGGTCAACAAAGCCTTCAGGACCTCAATGCAGGGATTCCTCCTGTTCTTTCCTTCAAAGGATAGGAGCAAAAGCAAAAATCCTCCCCTACACATACATGATCATATGGGTGGTCGAAAACCTTATCATTGAAGATAGGCAGTTCAAGAATTCAAGGATGGAGCTTGTAGGATCATTCATGGCAGAGGACTTGAAGGCAATGTATGACATACTTGACCTGCAGGAATTCTACGACAACACATTTGTGGCTAACTTCACAAAGAATAATCCAGAGCCCTTCAAGTTAATTCAGACTTGGAGAACGTTAGACAACAAATTCAAGTATGACCAATCGGGTATGTATGCAATAGTCTCTTTGGAAAACCCCTAAAATTATGCAGCATCAATGTTATGTAGACTGTATGGACTGCTAAATAACACTAAGTTTTCAATGGAATGGATTCTCTTGATTGATGCTTGTTAATTCCTATATCATGAATTAGCCTTCTATCCTATCTGACAACTTAGCCACCTCCATTACTGAATATCGACAAAATAAAGCCTTCTGTTCAGATAACCTCCCTCCCTTCTATTTATGTGCTTATATTACGGATGCTATCTGTTTTTGCATGACATTCCAACCATGGGTTGGAAATGGACCATACAATATCCTTACCCAATCCATCTCAGTCATAAACAAATATGGGAATCACATTACATACCTCACTTCTATAAGATATTTCATTCTATTGTGTTGCCCTTACACCAAATGATTTCCAATAAGAAAGCCCCTAGGTTTTCCCAAGAAGCTACAATAGACCTGCTTGTTGTAGGCAAGTATTTCATTGAGGAATGGTTCACCTACAGTAGGGTTTTTGGTAGCACTGCTGATCCACATGTCCTGCCTTTATATGTTTCTGATAAGATATTAACAAGGGAGATTGCCTACCAGACTGTAGGAAAGGGCCTGACTAAATTTCTTAAAGATGGCAAGAAGTCATAATGGCCTACTTTCCCTATCAAATGCGGCTCTTTTACTTTAGCTAATTTTGTTCATGCTACTAAGGATTCAGCACAATGGAAGCCCTCAGGTCTCATACATTGCCTACAAGGAAATTTGACCCAAACAAAGTGGCATATAATGTCACTATAGGACGAAAGCTCAAGGTGTACAATCATGGAGATAATTACTTTGAAGATTTGTTGTAGTTAGCAGTTTCTTTCGAGCAAGAACTTGAATGGGAAAAGGTGTACCTGAAACCTGAATATTTTCAAAGATTTCAGGAATTCAGGAATGAGAGGCTCTGGGTCATTCTAATGCATCTATTAAAGCCCAAAGACAAGCCTACCCCAAGTAACATTGTCGATAGCGCAACCCCTAGCTCTCAAAAGGACTCTCAGGTAAACACTGAGAATACACCAGACATAGGGAAAATCCAGGATACAGACAACACGGCTGAGTCCAGCAGGAAGCCAGCCAAAAAACAAGTAATGGACACCCCAACCACAGAGACAAGTTCAAAGGCCCAAGGCACTAGTTTGGAGTAGGAGTGGGATCAATCCAATCAGAAATTACAAGAAACTCCCAAAGTTCCAAATACTCAAGAAACAGAGGAATTCAAAACTCCTAGAAAATTCATCAAGATATAGAGCCCAAGTCTGTCGGCGAACATTCGACACCTACGGATCAAGAAACAACAACATCCCAGCATACTGAAATTATCCCTGCTCTGCCCACAGCAAAAATTGTTTTGAAAGTGACGGAGATACCTCCACTTGATGTATTCTATAGCCCTCTCCACAACGCTGTAGTCCGAAGTCAAAGGAAAAGGAGAAGAGTAGATGCACCCGAATTCTCACCAAGTGATGAGCCAATGGATGTTGTTTGGAAGGACATGCCTTTCAATCCGGCCGAGAACTTGACTAGACTATCACAGTTCATAGGAGCATATGCATCAGCCATTATGGATAAGGCTACTGAGGTGTCTACTCTGCTAAAGGAAAGTGAGGAAATAATTGCGTAATTCGAACAAGAGCTCGAGACCGAAAAAGCAAGCGCAAACAAGTAGTCAAACGAGCAGCTCGCACAATTGCAGCAGGACATGGAAGTCTTAAAAATAAGCCATGAAGCTGACTTATCGGCCAAAAACATGCAGCTCCAAGAATTACAACAATCTATGGATAGGTACAAGAATGTTCCCACTACTAAGGAATTCATTAAAGAGGCTCTAGAACTAAATTCTCTTCTAGTCAAGTAGCAAGAGTATTTCTGCCAGAAGCTATCACACATCACTCTCTACCTAATTACCAGCGACCAGCTCACAGACAAAGCCATTGACCGGAGAATAGAGTTTAATGATTTAAACACCAAAATCTCTGATTTCATTGAATGGCAGGAATCAGAAGAGGGAAAGAAGGTCAATCTACCCGAGATTGAGGAAACTCACAAAGACATCCTCTTCACTGATTGGGATGCAAGGATCAAATAGGCATGGAAGTCGTGAGGGTAGCTAGAGTATCGAAGAACATCATTAAGGCAATAAATCATACCTTGTTCACTACCAATCTCATGAAGGAGGGTAATACAAAAGAAATGCCTGACTTAAATTCTCTAAGTAAAGGCTGGCAATAAAAAGTAGGGAATCAAAGAAATGCAATTACAAAACTGACTACAACCTACTGGGAGTCATATTGGCAGTATCTGGTCAAGCCACATAGCCAAATAATGACCCTCAATTGTTCCCTTCATGCAACTCAAAGGATGTTTCCACCTCTTACTGATGCAATCTTTACAGGACAACTCAAATCTCATTTCGGGCAACCTCCTCAAATTCAACCGATGATCGATATTTGCGATTTAAAGGACAAGCTGGTAGTCTACAGCAAGTCATCCTCTTAATTTTTTTTAGTTTATCTATGTTTATTTTTGGAGTTAGTTACCTATGTAGAAGGAAGCTTGTTTGAAATCTCCTCAAAATTTTGTATAATCTATTTTTTCACACATAGCTAGAATAGTATTTATACCCTTATCATGCATTTAGAGAAGGGTCCGGAGTTTTATCAAAAAAATTTGCAAAGAATGCACTATTGTAAGTTCGTGAATGCTTTGGTGAAATGATGGAACATGATCTTTTCTCTTAGATATCAGACTAATTTCCTTTGTTGATGCACTTTTGTATTCTTGGGAGACAATTTGATTTGAAGGAAGAAGTTGGTCTATGTCATTTGTAAAATGAGCAGGACTTCATATGTCTAGTACTATTATCATGTATGCATAATTTGTCTACATTTAATTAGTGGAAAAACTTTATTTTCAGGAATTATATGTGAGATTTATTGTTTATGTGAAGCATTAATTGCACTTTTGTATGAGGCCATCGCTGAAGTTTTGACTTTAATATATAACTCATTAAACATGCCATATATTTTATAAATTTCTTTGGCTAACTATTTAGTCAAACGAATTATCTTTTACGTTATCATCTCCATTTAATTGTGTTCAATCTTTATTATCACATGTTAAACAGATATCTTTGTAGATCGCATACCATACAAAAACACCCCGATTTATATTAGAATAAGTTAAGTTAGAGAAATTGCATCATAGGATAAGTCACTTAGATTATCATTATTCTATTGCAAAACACTCATGAACCACCCATTCTCATCTTAAAACCCACATTGGGAAACCGGTCCCATTATCCCCAATTGGAGCCACCACTTTAAACGAAAAAGGAGTTGTCTTAAGGTTCGGACTGAGTGGTTATCCCCCATGTTTCAGCTATAGAATTTTGATGCTGCAAGAGGTCTTAGATATCGCACTTTGATATGATTCTATAAGGAGTAGATTTTATGGGTTTTCCCCTTTGTCAGGTTTTAGTGCTAGCTTGGATAGCCTATGATATTGTGTTCTTTTGTTTCTTTGTGACCTTCATGTACATTTTGGTAATTGCTTGATGAAGAAGAAAATGACATCATAATAATAAGCCAACAAATACTCACAAGTAATTATCATGAAAGAGAATCAACCCTAATTTGTTGCCCTATTAATTTCTCAATAAGTTGAAGGGGTTTGACCCTTGGTAAAAACCCACATGATTAGACACATATATATTGAAATTTTGACCCCCTCACCAAGCATTATCTCGGATCGCACACGAGAGAAAATCAGTCATCTATTAACACGTGCAAAGAAATAGAAGAAGTCTGAGGTTAACCACCGAATTTTGGATTGAAGTTTGAATCATTGACCAATGTTGACTTTGGAATTTTCTAGGTTTCTTTAAATTGGAATCTTTAACTAGTTATTAGAGTGAATATTTTCGGTATTTTTAACTGAATGTTGATTAAATAACTAGGTAGAAATGTGTACATTGACCACAAGTCAACTATGATAGGTTGACTAGATTTTATAAGTTGTAGGGCTGAAATTTGGCCTCTTTTATCACAGTTGACCATGAGCAGTTTAGGCAGTAGAGCAGTGGTTGAAAGAACTCTGAATTTCCTCCCTCCTTTGACCAAGTTTGACTTAGAAAGTGGTGTGGTCAGTTTGACTATGTTTTGACGGAAAATTTAGATGTACATTTGATTAAATTGGACAATTTATCGTAAAAAAGATTGTTGGGATTTTCCTTGGCTTTGGTTTTCCCAAGATAAATTTGTGTGTCGCTTGGGCATTATTGTTATATTGTGATCTCTACTACCCTACTGTATTTATGGTTTAAATTTTCCAAAGTGCAATTGCTTAATGATCTGGAATGTGCTAAAGATATAATTGCCCTTAAAATCAACTCTTTTGACTATAAAAAGGAGGAGAAATTAATCCATCTCTTAAGAAATTATTTTGATATGTTTGCACTGAATATACTGACATGAATGGTATTCACCCATATACTCGCATCCATAATTTTTACATTCAAAAATATGACACCCCTATTAGACAAACATATAGGGATGAGCCCAACTCTAAGAGAAATAGTAAAAGATGAATTGGAAAAACTCTTGGATGTAGGTTTCATTTATCATATATGGGACAGTTAATGGGTATGACCATCAGTGATCATTCCTAAAAAGAATAGGAAATGGTGGGATTGCATAGACTATAGAGAATTAAACAAGGCAACCTAAAATACCATTTCCCCATACCTTTTATCAACTAGGTTTTGGACTCATTGGCCAAAAAGAAATATATATTTTTTTCCTAGATGACTTCAGCAGATACAAGAAAATTTATATTGTCCCAGAAGACCATGATAAGACAATGTTTACGTGTCCATGGGGGACATATGCCTACAAGGTATCACCTTTTGGTCTATGCAACACATTGACTAATTTCAACGAGCGATAATTGGCATTTTTTCTAATTTGTTACATTATTGCATGGAATTATATATGGATGATTTTACTGTGATAGTGATTCTTTTGATGAAGTTGTAAGTAATCTTGAAATAATTTTTAAAAGATGTAGAGTGGAAAATCTTCTATTGAGTAATGTGAAATGTTTCATGATTATGAATGAAGGAATTGTATAGGGTCACAACATGTCTCCTATAGGAATAAATGTATACCTAATAAAAATACAGTTAATTATCAAAATGCCACCCCCAACCAATAAAAAAGGAGTACAAAGTTTCTTGGGTCGCGCAGTTTACGACCAATGATTCATAAAAAAAAAATGAAAAGATAGCTCGGCCTTTATTAAAATTACTTTAAAAAGAGGTGGAATTTTGCTAGAATAATGAATGTCAAAATTCTCTTAATGTTCTTAAGGGAAAACACTCCTCAACCCTAATATTTAGAGGCTAAATTGGACCCTCTCTTTCCACATTTCAAGTGATGCATCAAATTTAGATATAGGAGTTGGTTTGGGTAAGAAGAAATATTTATTAACTTATGTTGTCTATTTTATAATAAAAAAATTAGTTGTAGTTAAACTAAATTACATTGGGACTAAAAAGGAATTCCTTGAAGTAATTTATGCAATCAATAAGTTTAGGCACTTTATCATTGAATATGATTTTTTTATTCATACTAATCATTCTACCATTAGTTACCTAATGAAAAAAACTATTACAAATGGCAAGATGAACATATGGTTGTTGTTGCTACATGAATTTTATATCACCATTGTGGATAGATTAGGGATGGAAAATTAGGTAGTCGACTTCCTCTCTAGATTTGACTGTTAGGATATTCCGACACATAGGAAATAGTTAAGTACAACTTGGTCTAGTATAGAGTTAGGTAAAGTGTGTTTCTTTACCTTGTACATTTTGTAACTTACAATCCGACGGTCACAATATGTAGTGATCCAACGGTTCATTCTCTCCTCGGTATTACCGACACTTGATCCGTGGCTTAACACCCGATTGGTCCATGATTTCTATTTAAAGCGCATGGAGGGTCATTTGTAGGGTAATCCACATATGAGAGAAGCATATGTAAATTTTCATTCTTTTATTAATAAATTGCCTGAAGTGGCCGCTTGGCTCAAGCCATGGACTGTTTCCCTCTTTGAGGTTTTTAACCACGTCAAAATACTGGTGTATTGATCTGTGATCTGTTTGTGAGCGGTGTCCTTTGGTGTTCTGTCTGAGGAACTTACCCTGTAAATTCCTACATGGTATCAAAGCTATTTGAGGGCCGCGTCCGTTGGTGATCCAAATCTGAAGCCGGTAGAACTGCATCCGACTGTCATTTCCTAGATCTACTGTTTCTGACTGCTTTCGGGCTGAGAGGACTACTCTGTTGTGTTGGGAGCATCTGTTCCAGTGAGGAACCCCTTTCGTTTCATGCAAAAAGGTTTCCAGTAGCCCTAGCTGCGTCATTTTTAAGATCTGGAGGTATACAGTGTTTATTTGCAGTTTACAGTTATTTTCTCTTTGTTTATTTCGGTTTCGGTTTATTTAGCTTTTTTTATTACCGGATCTATACCTTTCATTTCTGCATATGCTCTTTTCCCTATGACTCTATGCGATCTGGGCAAATCAGAAACAAAAAGGAAGGATTTTTCTCATGCGTATTCTCTTTTCTGCTGCGCCTTAGTGTGATCTCAGAAAATCAGAAACATTGAGGAAAATATTTAGTTTTCGGCTAAAGCTAACTTTGAGCCGCAAGGTTCATTTTTGAAAATATTTAGTTTTTCGGCTAAAGCTAACTTCGAGCTGCAAGGTTCATCTTTTTTTGTATGTCCGTGTTGGGTTTTGTGTTTTTTGTTTTGTAGGGAAAAAGAGCCTTCTCAAAGCAAGCATGCAACCCAAAGCATCAACGACACCCCCCCCCCCCTCTCTCTCTCTCTCTCAAACTTTTTGTATAGCTCACTTGGTGCAAAGCTAATTTATGAGAGTAGAGGTCTTGGGTTCAAGTCTTCATTTTGTGGGGGCGGATTTTTTTATTTCTGCACATTCCCGCACTTCGTCGGCGACTTCGTCAATTTTTTTTTTAAAAGCCATAACTTCTTCATCCGAAAGCCATTTTCAGAACCGTTTCTTTTGAAACGGCCTAATTTTTCGAGACCTTTCCATTGGTACACTTAGTTTCAGCATCTACAGCTTCATTTTCTCTTAAAAATGGAAATTCCATGCCAAGTCATTCTTGATAGCACTAACTACTTCCAATGGTGGTACTATATTGTGGGTTTACTTAGAAGTAAAGGTCTTTACAGAATAGCCACAGGCCAAGAGACCAAACCGAAAGATGAATATAAGGCAGCTAAATGGGAAAATAGGCAAGACCAAGCACGTGGGTTGATAGGGATGTCTATTTCTCCAGATCTTAGATTCCATATTGTAGAACTTGATACTCTTGATGAAGCAATGAAACAGATTACTAAAGTCTTTGGAATTAAAAATGAACTTAAAGCCCATCAACTTGAAAATGAATTGCTTACATTGGACCCCAATAATTTTTTTTGCATTGAAGATTTTTTGTCCAAGTTCAAGGCCCTTAGACTTCACTTGGAAGGTGTTAAGGTTAAGAAAGAAGATAGTAGCCTTATCTACTCCATTCTTACTAAGTTGGGACCAGCCTATTCTGTGTTTGTTTCCACCTTCCATTCTACAATAGAAGCCTTCATTTCTCAAGGAAAAACCTACAAGTCCCCTTCCTTTGATTCCTTTTGTTATTCTTTAGTAAGAGAACAAGAAAAACTCTTACACCTTGGTCTTCTTCATCTTGGAAACTCTTCTAAGAAAGCGTTAGCCGCCCAGCAGCAACCAAATCCAAAGAATCCTAAGAAGTTGTATCCTAAAAAGAATGGTCCTAAACCAAACAAGGGTCCTAAGCAATTTCAACCTCAAAATGAAAAATCATTTCAACAAAATGATAAGACAAATAAAAACAAAGGGAAGAAGACTGATAGACATTGCAACTTTTGTAATCGAGATGGCCACTTAGAATCCAAATGCTTTAAGAAGATGGAAGCCTTGGAAGCAGCAATGAAGAAGCATAACATCCATTTGGAGCACTCTTCAACTTCAACTTCATCTTCAGGAATGGCACTTTCTGCATGTGGTTGTCAAGCATCTCGGTCTGGCTATGCACTAAATGTATCTTCTTCTTCTCATTCTCATGAGTGGCTCATTGATTCTGGAGCTTCTTATCACATGGCCAAAAACAAAGCCATGTTTTCTTCTTTAAATGATTGTAACACCAAAAATATATATGTTGGTGATGATAGATCTCTAAGTGTTGTAGGGACTGGAATTGTTCATCTAGACAACGGTCAGTTTAATGATGTATTATGTGTTCCAACCTTATCCTGCAACCTTCTATCTGTATATCAGATAACCCATTCAGGTGAAGGTAAAATCGTTGAATTTTCACCTCACGATGTTGTAATTAAGGACCTAAGAGATCCTAGACAGATTTTAGCTACTGGCATTGCTGATGATTCTACAAGGTTGTATAAGTTTCACAACTTTGGGTCATCAAGTCTTCCCTCAGTATTTGTTTCTCATAATGATGAAGTGAGCAAACTTTGGCATGAGCGAATTGGTCACTTAAACTATCGCTCTCTTCAGAATCTATGTAAAGAAAATATGGTGTCAGGTCTTCCAATGGTATCTTGTAGAGATGGTGTTTGTTCCGAATGTGTACTTGGAAAACATCATCGGGACAGTTTTGAAAAACATGCCTCTTGGCACGCCTCAGCCCCTTTACAGCTCATGCATAGTGATTTATGTGGTCCACTTCCAGTTGCTTCTTTCTCTGGCTACAAGTATTTCTTAACTTTCATTGATGATTTCTCCAGACGCACTTGGGTATACTTCTTAAAACTCAAGAGTGAAGTATTTAACATGTTCTTGGCCTTTAAGGCCTTTGTTGAAAAACAATCTGGACATCAAATTCTTAAGCTAAGATCTGATAATGGCGGAGAATATGTTAAAAACAAATTCATCAACTTTTGCACTGAGAATGGAATTCAAATGCAACATACTGTTCCATATACTCCACAACAAAATGGTGTAGTTGAAAGGAAGAATCGCACCTTAAAGGAAATGGCTAATTGTATGCTTCAATCTAAAGGACTTAGTCTTAATTATTGGGTAGAAGCAATTAACTGTGCAAATTACATAATAAATTTCACTCCTATTAAGGTTTTAAAGAATATCACTCCAGAAGAAGCATGGAGCTCAATCAAACCAGATGTAAGTCACTTTCGTGTTTTTGGAAGTGAAGCATGGGCCCATATTCCAGATGAGAAACATAAAGCTTTAGAACCTAAGAGTGAAAAATGTATCTTTGTTGGATATTCTGAAGATGTCAAAGGATATATACTTATTCCACTTAAGTCCAAAAATGTTATCATTAGAAGAGATGTAAAGTTTGATGAAAATATATCGGCCTGCGAGCCTAGTTCGGCGGATGTGCCACCTCTCCCTATCTCTTCTACTTTTGAAAATATTTCTTCTTCAGATGATGAAAGCAAGGATGAAAATCCTCCCCCACCTTCTCAGGATCCTCCTTCAGCTCCTCAGCTTCCAAAATGGGTCCGTGCTACTTGGGATGTAGCAGGTGATCTTGCCGGTGATCCTACAGATCAGCGACGTACACGTTCTCAGTTCGAGAGAGCCTCTTCTTTACTGGCTCAAGCTTCAGTGAATTATGATCCTGACACCTTTGCAGAAGCTTCAGGCCATCCAGATTGGGAAGCAGCTATGAATGAAGAATATCATTCATTATTGGCAAATGATACATGGGATCTTGTTCCTCTACCAAAGGGACGAAAACTTGTTAGATGCAAATGGGTTTACAGAACCAAGTATGGACCAGATGGGAAAGTTGATAAACATAAATCTCGTCTCGTTGCCAATGGTTTTTCACAAGTTGAAGGCATTGACTATACTGAAACCTTCTCCCCTGTTGCCAAAATGAACTCTATCCGCCTTGTTCTTTCCCTTGTTGCCTCTTTCAAATGGGAAGTCCATCAGATGGATGTTAAATCCGCCTTCTTGCATGGGGACTTGCATGAAGAAATCTATATGGAACAACCTATTAGATTTATACAAACAGACTCCAGCCTTGTATGTTGGCTTAATAAATCCCTTTATGGTCTCAAGCAAGCTCCTCGAGCTTGGTATGCCAAAATGGATAACTTTCTTTTGGAAAATGGCTTTTCTAGGTGTCATTCTGACAACACTGTCTACACCAAGAAAGTGGGCAAGTCTCTTATCATTCTTGTTCTTTATGTTGATGATCTTATCCTGACTGGTAGTGATCCCAACCTTATAAACCATGTGAAGTCTAGCCTTAAAAGGAAGTTTGAAATGACAGACTTAGGACACTTACATTATTTTCTCAGTCTTCAAGTCTTGCAATCCAAGGAAGGTATTTCCCTTTCTCAGTCCA
This sequence comes from Pinus tabuliformis, assembly GCA_031772625.1. NCBI lineage: Eukaryota > Viridiplantae > Streptophyta > Pinopsida > Pinales > Pinaceae > Pinus > Pinus tabuliformis. The sequence goes on along the minus strand of CM062808.1, from coordinate 311,475,579 downwards.
AGTATGCCTGTGATATTCTACGTCATTTTCACATGGAAGACTGTAAGCCAGCCCCTTCTCCCTTTCAGTATGGAGTCAAACTTTCAGTCACGTGTACTTCTCCTGAAGTTGATGCTACCTTATATCGTCAACTTGTAGGAAAACTTTTGTATCTAACCCATACTCGTCCTGACCTTTCCTTTGTTGTTGGCCTTGTTGCTCGGTTTATGCAAAACCCACGTGAAATTCATTGGAAAGCAGCTAAAAGAATACTTCGTTATGTTCAAGGTACAGTTCAGTTTGGGGTTCATTACAGTGCCGAAGCAGCTCCTCTATTGGTTGGTTTCACTGATTCCGATTGGGCTGGTGACCCTGATGATCGGAAGTCTGCTGCAGGTTATGTATTCACTCTTGGTTCAGGACCTATTACATGGGCTTGCAAGAAACAAGGTTCCATTTCTCTTTCTTCAACAGAAGCAGAGTATCGTGGTGCCGTAGAAGCTAGTAAGGAATCCTTGTGGCTTCGTCAGATCCTGTCAGAGTTTGGCTTTCAGCAGCAGCATCCGACTACACTTTGGTGTGATAATCAAAGTTCCATTCAGCTATGCAAAGATCCAGTCCAACATCAGCGCAGCAAACACATTGAACTGCACATGCACTTCATTAGAAAGCTCATTAACGACCATGTTCTTGAAGTGCAATATTATTCAACAGATGATCAAGTTGTAGACATCTTTACAAAGGCTCTCACAGAGGCGAAGTTCACTAAACTTCGATTTATGGTTGGAGTTCAGGAAGTTGTCACTAAGGGGGGATAGGCTCTAGTGCCTCCTTCCTTCTCCTATCGTATCATATTTGTAAATCCTTCAATCCTATCCCAAGTTTTTCTTAAGGGGGGATGTTAGGATATTCCAACACATAGGAAATAGTTAAGTACAACTTGGTCTAGTATAGAGTTAGGTAAAGTGTGTTTCTTTACCTTGTACATTTTGTAACTTACAATCCAACGGTCACGATATGTAGTGATCTGACGGTTCATTCTCTCCTCGATATTACCGACACTTGATCCGTGGCTTAACACCTGATTGGTCCATGATTTCTATTTAAAGCGCATGGAGGGTCATTTGTAGGGTAATCCGTCTATGAGAGAAGCATATGTAAATTTTCATTCTTTTATTAATAAATTGCTTGAAGTGGCCGCGTTGGCTCAGGCCGTGGACTGTTTCCCTCTTTGAGGGTTTTAACCACGTCAAAATACTGGTGTATTGATCTGTGATCTGTTTGTGAGCGATGTCCTTTGGTGTTCTGTCTGAGGAACTTACCCTGTAAATTCCTACATTGACAACACAAGTAAGAATACTCTAATTGATGACAATTTTCTAGATGATAATTATTTTCTATATTTACTAATTTGTCATGGTTTGTATACATAGCTACTTATCTTGCTACAAGAAAGCCACCATCTCTTTTTTCAAGCAAGGAAAAGAAAAAGGTTGTTAAAATGATTGCTCCCTACTCTTGGATCGAAGGAGATATCATTCACATTGGTCTTAACATGATTATTTTTTGGTGTGTAAGTGATCTGATTTAGAATATTAGATTGGTGTGCTAAGATCCTCCTCATATTATAAACAAAATTCTTTCATTATGCTTAAGGATTCATGAATTTTTGCAAGTGAATTGATGAGTTTTTATGTTAATTTTATGGGTAATTTAACATAAATAAGAGACTGAACAGCAGCATAAGCATGTACAAAACATCATCAAAAACACATTACAACAGGAACATGATAAAGTAGTTCCCCCCTCCTAGGCTACGTCTCCTTGGTCTAGCGTCCAATGGCTTGGGTCTCTCTATTATTCTCAAAAGTGTAAAAATATGTGTTTCCAATGCTCAAATTCTTCTTAAACCTGCTCCAATGAGTCCATAAAATCAAAAAATGGCTATCTAGCCTCTTTTTTCATCCAATTTGGTGGAAAACTAAAGAAGTTATGAGAGGAGTTATGACCTCTCCTAGTTTTCCCTATATTCACTCCAAAAATTGCACCATTTCCGACATTATCCTACAATTTCGCTCCAAAAAGTGCTAACTAGGTGAAAATTTCACCATGCGGTAGCCATAAGCTATCAACACTGATATCTCCATCACAAATCATAATCAGCGAGAACTGACGGTTCTTATGGTTTGTGAACGCGCGTGGGCAATATGCGATTGTGATAAATGACAAATCTGACGGAACTATCAACTGAAACCCATAATCTTATCGCATCCAAGATACATTTCAAATTGCAATTGATGGAGTCAAGGGGTAACATATATACGAGACTCTGCATTGTGTGATCTGCGATTATCGTATTACAATCCGATACGTTGGGGGCTGATTTCTATAGTACTTCCCTTCTGTGATGTACGATTTCGGTTATCGTGTCATAGCCTAGCTTGTTCTATGGTCGATTCTTTAATTCCAACCCACCTACGATAGACGATTTGTGACCCATTCGATGAAGAGTCCCGCCACGTCATCTTCTCCTGCCATCTGTCCAAGTCAAACCTGGACTTTGACTTGCTCTAACTTCTTCATATGAGCTCAGATTTGAGTGTCATTCACATTGTTGGAATCAGGATGACGATCACTTCAATATGAAGCTAAGTTTATTGAGATTCTGCCACTTTATGTTTTGAGCCTAATTTTGAGCACCTAATCACTCCTCCCCATTGGAAGCCTTTTGGACCCCAAAAGGTCACTTTCAATTGTCCAGCAAGTGAGGGTACAGTTCCCTCACCTTTCCAACCTCTAGCCATTTGGATTTTAAAGGATTTGTACCCTTGAGCCCCACTCAAAAATAATCGACACTTCCCCTTTTTGATATCCTTGTTCTTCTGTCAAGTATGGTGTCTTGTTGAAGCTCATCAAGGAATTCTGGAGAAAACTCTTCAATATATGGAATTTGAATATTCTCTCCTTGATCTTCAATCAAAGGATGTGATACAACCTTAAATTATCAACATTAACAGCAGCATAAATTTACATATATGAAGGCAAATCCAAACTGAAGGCATTGTTACTAATTTTTTCCAAAATTTTGAATGGCCATATCTAATTCGTTTTAGATTTTTACCTTCTCCTTAGAGCCTTTCTTTGTTAATGTGAAGCCAAACTTCATCACCAACTTGGAACTTATGATATTGATGATGCTTTTCATGCCTTTCTTTGTACTTGCCTTGGTTTTTCTCAAGCTTTTCTTGAACCTTTTGGTGTACTGATTGGATTTGTTCAATGAACTTTCTTGCTTTGTCTATGTCACTATGACCTTCAATAGCAACATCTTTGCCAAAACAATCCAAAGGATATTTAGGCAAGTAACACAAGCATGCCTCAAATGGTGAAGTTTGAGTTGAAGAGTTCTTGGCTCGGTTGTAAGCATGTTGAATTTAGTGCAAATGTTCATCCCACAACTTAGGATGCTTGTTGCAATACCCACGAAGAAGATGTATCATTGTTCTATTCACCACTTATGTTTGACCATGTGTTTGTGGATGAAAAGTTGTAATATTTTTCAATTTTGTGTCCATGAATCCTCGCAATCTTGACCAAAAACTCCCAACAAAGCTAGAATCTTGATCACTAACAATGGATGTGGGCAATCCAAAATGCACCCAAACATTCTAAAAGAATAACAAAGCAGCTTGTTCAGTTGTAACTTTCTCTTTACATGGCATCAAAATACACATTTTGCTGAACCTATCCACAACTACATACAAATAATCATGACCTCTTTTTGACAATGGAGGACCTGCTACAAAATCCATAGAAACACTCTCCCATAGTCGTGAAGGAACCAGAAGTGGCATGTACAATCCTAACTTCCTATTGCTAGGCTTACTGTTTGCACATAATTAACATCCTTTAATAAAATGATACACACTTTCAAGCATACGAGGCCAATAACAATACCTCTGTAGATGTGTCACTGTCTTACTTACACCGAAATGACCAGAAATAAGAGAAGTATGTGCCTCTCTTATGATGTTAACTCTTTCTCCCTGTGGAATACAAAGCTTGTCAGGATGGTACAACAAGTTATTATGCAAATGATAATCCAATTCCTCTACTTGGTTACCTTGACTCAATATTTCATAAACATTTTGAAAGCCATTATCTAATGCATATTTCTCATATAACTTTCATGTAAAACATAATTATGCTCGAGTAAATTAGTTGCATTAACAATAGGCCTAGAAATAATATTAGAAACTTTATTGTAGATACCTTTCTTATACCTGATTATCAAGTGGAATTCTTGAAGAAAACCCATCCATCGGAAGTGCCTTGATTGCTACAACTTTGATTGTGATTGAAAGCATTGCAATGGTTGATGATTAGTGTGAATGATTGTTTCCTTACCCATCAAGTAGTGTTTCCATTTTTTCACACTTTGAAGCAATGCATACAATTCCTTGTCATATGTAGGATAGTTAATCATTGCACCATTAAAAGTTTCTGAATGAAAACAGATAGGCTTACCATGTTGCATGAGGACTGCACCCATGGCATAGTTGCTAGCATCAGTCTGAATCTCAAATGATTGTCTCAAGTCTGGAAGTGCAAGTACTGGAGTTGTACTAATCTTTTCCTTCAAAGCATCAAAGGCCTTTTGTTGTTTGCTTCCCCATTGAAAAACATTTTTCACACTTGTCAACGCATGCAAAGGAGAGGCTATAAGATAAAAATTAGCAATGAATTTCCTCCAATATCGGGTTGCTCCCAAAAAACTTCTTACCTCAGTAAATGTCTTGGGCCTTGGCTAATTCACAATGGAATCAACCTTGGAGGGATCTATTTTCAGCTCACCTCCTCCAACAATATGACCCAAGTAAACTAAAGAAGTTTTTCAAACTTGCACTTTGACATCTTAAGATACAACTATTCTTTTTTCAAGACATCAAGTACTTTTCTTACATGCATGACATGTTCATCACGAGATTTAATTAAAATTAAGATGTAATCTAAGTAGACTATGACAAACTCATCAAGAAATGGCCTCAACACATCATTCATCACACGCATGAATGTAGCGACAGCATTACATAAACCAAACGAATAACTGTCCATTCAAACAAACCTTGTTTTGTTTTGAATGTTGTCTTCCAAATGTCTCCTTCAACTATTCTAATTTGATGGTAGCCACTTCTTAAGTCTAGCTTAGTAAAATACTTTTCATCTTTCAATTGATCAAGTAAATCATCTATTCTAGGCAGTGGATAACGTTTCTTTACCGAAAATCCACACACATGCGCCATGTTCCATACTTTTGTAGCACCAAGACAATAGGTGAACCACATGGCAAGGAAGATGTTTTGATGATCTCTTTATTCAACAACTCTTGAATTTGCTTCTTAATTTATACGCTTTCCATCACTGACATCATGTACATGCCAATGTTAGGAAGAGGACAATCTTGTTGCAATTATATCTCATGTTGGATTCCTCTCTTGGGAGGTAATCCCTTTGGTTCCTCAAACATCTCATCATATTGGTTAACTACGTCAACCAATTCAGATTTCAACTTTGAATCACAACCTTTAAAAGCTTCATTATAAACATCATTCTTGGGTTTGATCATTAGAAGCACAAAATTCTTGATCGAAATCACTAGTCTTTCCATCTATCCTGCATTAACAAGTGAAATATTTATTTTATTGGAAAATGGTTTTTTTGTCATAAAGGTACGGGTTGCCCAAAACTATGCCACAAATATCTAATGGCACAACATCAAGCTCCACTTCATCTATGAAGTTTGCAGTACTTGAAAATTTCAATTTACACTTTCTAGTAACCTACAATTGCGCATTGTCACACACCCATCCAAGTGGATATGGTTTATGATGTGGAACGGTTTCCAAGTTTAAACTTTTGAAAATGTTTTCAGAGATAAGATTGGCTTGAGAGCCACTATCGAAAAGCATATCAATCTTGTTGTGTTTTGAGATCACCCTTATGTGAAAAAGTTATATTCTCCTCTTTTCATTTGGAGTTTCATTTTGTGAGTTTGAATAACTAGTTCTAGCAATGGATTCTTTTCCTTTTAAACCCGTGGTTTTGATTTTAGTTTCATCACCCAAATCGAATCCCAAATCATGTTGAGTGGTTGCAGTTGTCTTTTGTTTTCCCTTGTTGTTGTTTCTCTTTGGTCTCATTTTGGGATGAAGCTTCCAACAATGAGCTTCATTGTGACCCTCTCTGGAACAATGTTTGCATGTAACTTTCTCTCCTTATTTTTTTATAGACGCATTTTTCTTTGCCTTCCCTTTGAAACCCTTTTCCTTTCCTTTACTCTTAAATGACTTTTTACTACCTTGTTCTGGGGTGTTTTTCCCTCTTGCCTCAAGATGAGTGGCTTGCACACACACACACACATCATCTTGATTATTGGGATTAAACGTTAAGATAGTATGCCTAATGTAACTGTGTAAACCCCCTATGTACTTCAGAAATGTGTCCTATGATTGAAAATCCACACATAACATCAAAGACTTTTTTCTGAATTCTTGGATGTAATCTTGCACATTTTGACCTTTAAGCTATCTAAAGTTCTGCCAATTAATTATTCCTTTCTACATATAAGCTAGAGGGTAGAATTTTCTTTTGGTTGAAGCAATGAAATCATTCCAAGAAATTGAGATCTCACTGTGTTTTTTAATCTCCTCCTGGGCCTTTGATTCCCATAATACTAGTGTTGTACCCTCCATTCTCAAGGAAGCTAACTGAATCTTTACGTCATGTTCTTGAAGGTTTTGAATCCTGTAATAGACCTCCAACTAACGAATCCAATTATCAAGCTTCTCTGCATTCACTTCACCATTATACATGGGCAACTCAAATTTAGCATCAAGTTTTAAAAAAGGTGATTTACCAAATCCTTTTGAAGTATGATGATGAGCATGAGTAAGGGTTGTGTTAGTGGAAGAGGGTGAAGATGCTTGTGAAGAAGAAGATGAAGAAGATGGTGGAGAGGGTGGAGGTTTGTCTCCATTTCCACTACCTCCTCTTGAATATCCTTCTCCTTTGGGAGGTTTGGAACTTTCCCCTTGCAACATGGTATTCCTCTCTTCATAGAGGACCTTTACCATCTCTGTCATATCAAAGAAAGTCTTTTTGAAGGTCTTCTCATCTTTTTTCATGTTTGTAGGTTCTCCTTCATGAGACATGATCTCTAGAATATCAACTGCAACTCAAGGCTGAATTGGTGTTGGAGATTGTGGCAACCTTTCTTTCCTTCCCCTTGACCCAACTTCAGGGCTTCCAACCATCTTCAATTCTCCTCTTTTGAGTTTTAACATTGTAAGCATGAAATAAACTTGCAAACCGTTAAATCCTTCTTTCACAAAGCAAAAATAGTGGCTCTGATACCAAAATTATGATTTATAATATTAGATTGTTGTGCTAAGATCCTCCTTAGATTAGAAACAAAATGCTTTCATTGTGCTTAAGGATTCATGAATTTTTGCAGGTGAAATGATGAGTTTTTATGTTAATTTTATGAGTAATTTAATATAAATAGGAGACTGAACAGCAACATAAACATGTAAAAAACATCATCAAAAACACATTACAACAGGAACATGATAAAGGAGTTCACCCCTCCTGGGCTACGTCTCCTTGGTCTAGCTTCCAAAAAGAAAATATGTTTGCCCAATCCAATGTGGGAGAGCCAAAATAGGAATCACGGCAGAGAAAGAGTCTCTCTATTATTCTCAAAAGTGTAAAAATATATGTTTACAGTGCTCAAATGCTTCTGAAACCTACTCCAATGAGTCCATAATATCCAAAAATAGCTATCTAGCCTCTTTTTGCATCCAATTTGGTGGAAAATTGAAGAAGTTATGATCTCTCTTAGTTTTCCCAATATTCACTCCACAAATTGCACCATTTTTGGCATGATCCTACAATTTCGCTCCAAAAAGCACTAACTGGGCAAAAATTTTACAGTGTGGCAGCCATAAGCTATTGGTGCCAATAGCTCCTTCGCAAATCGCAATCGGCAAGAATCGGCAGTTCTTATGGTTTGTGAATGTAGTTTGGGTGATATCTGATCACGATAAATGATGGACCCAATGGAACTATCAACCGAAACCCATAATTTTATCGCATCCAGGATCCATCGCAAATCACAATCAACAGAGTCAAGGGGTAACATATATATGGGAATTTTCACTATGTGAGTTGTGATTGCAATTATCACATCGCAACCCAATACGATGGGGGTCAAATTTTGTAGTACTTCCCTTCTGTGATGTGCGATTACGATTATCACATCACACCCTAGCTCGTTTTGGGGCCGATTTTTAACGCCGACCCACGTATGATATGTGATTTACAAAATGTGAGGCTAATGGTGGTCTGGCACTTAGCACTTCCCCAATCGCTGAAGAGTCCTTCCACGTCATCTTCTCCTACCATCTGTCGAAGTCAAACATGAACTTTGACTTGCTCTAACTTCTTCATATGAGCTTGGATTCGAGTGTTGTTCACACCGTTGGAATCAGGATGATGAGCACTTTGATCTAAAGCTAATTTTATTGAGATTCTACCACTTTGAATTTTGAGCCCAATTTTGAGCACCTGATTAGTAAGGGAAGATGAAATGTTTGACATCTTGAAGGCATGTCACAATGAGCCTTGTAGAGGAAATTTTATAGGAAAAAGAATAGCTTACAAAGTCTTCCATTCATGCTACTATTGGCCCACACCTTTTGGGGATGCAAAGAAGTATGTTTTGGGTTGTGATAGCTTTCAAAGGATTGTTCGCCCAGTTCCATCAGATTAAATTCCATTTTAGCCATAGGTTCTTATAGGGACCTTTGAAAAATGGGCCTTGGAATTCATTGTGAAAATCAATCCTTCATAACAGGGTAAGAGGTACATTTTAATCTGCACTAAGTATGTTACATAGTGGGTAAAAAAAAGGATTTATTTAGAGAACCATTAAAAGCAATGTTGGATTTCTTGTTCGTGGATATTATTACTAGCTTCAAGGCACTGAGAGAAATTGTGATCAACCAAGGGACTCAATTCTCATCAAAATTCGTACAAGTGGTTACTCAGAGGTATGACAGTAAGCACAACAAATATTCTCCATATTATCCCCAAGCTAATGGCTAAGTTGAGTCGAAAAATAAGATTTTGGAAGGAATTTTATAAAGATAGTACAACTACATAAGAAAGATTGGGCAAAAAAACTTCCCTAAGCTTTATGGGCTTATTGGATGAATTGGAGAGGCACTACTAGTTTATCACCATATGATATGGAGTACAGGAAACAGGTTCTTCTCCCCATATAATTTAATATCAAAAACTTTAGAATGGAAATAGAAATGGGGATGGATCTAACTAAGGCATATAAAGAAAGGAATATCTAACTCAATGAGTTGGATGACATACATTAAGAAGCTTTCCAGCGTACTAATATCATCCAATAGTAAAGAGAAAGGTGGCACAATGGGTTTATTAATAAGAAACATATCAAAGAAGGTGACTAGACACTCTTGTTTAATTCCAAGTTCAAGGATTTTAAAGGGAATTTTAACGCCCAATGGAACTTGGGTCCTATGAAACTAAAATTGTCTTCGATAATGGATCTATCAAAATTTGGACTATAGGTAATAAGAAACTCTCCTTCTTAGTCAATGGGAATCGGCTCAAGTTATATCAAAAGCCCAAACCTAAGGGGAATTTTGTCAAGGATATCATGGAGCAAGCTTAATTACAAATGGTAGGTGTGGGGGGCTTCCCACATCCTTCCTCTTCTTCTTCTTTTTTCTTTTTTTGCACTTCTAATATAAATGGGAATAGCGAATAAATAAATAAAAATATTAAAAAAATAAAGAAAAAATAATGCTCAGTTGTGGAAACCAAAATTCCTGGTGCAGCTAGATTTGAACCTCACTTGAAAACCATATTTTCATTGGTGAGCGTCCTAAATAAAATGTAGTTATGGTGGTTTATCCTTCACAATTTTTTCTATCATTTGGATAATTCTTGTGTTGGGTGATGGGGGATTCACTAAGGCCTCCCTTCCAGAAATCTTAAGCCCATTGACTTCAACTCTTTATATAGGTATTGAGATCAAAGAGCACAACAATTCCTTGGGACTTATATACCTTAATGTTGGGATCTCTCACTGATACCGATGGGGGATGCATTAATTCCCCCTAAATATTAGATCATGTAGACACTTGACTTCAACACATTTACTCATGTTTGACAAGTTGTATTGAGGGTACCTTGATGCTCACTTACATTATTGGTGAGTTCTATTGTATTGTTCCCAATTTTGTGCATTCAAAAATCAGTTAGGAGTTTTGAAATTTTTTGAATAATATTAAATAGGGTAAATAGTATTATGTGAGAGAAGGGAGAAATTATTATTTTATTGGGATTGTGGAAAAATAATAGTCTATTGAAGGAGGAAGACAAATCATTATTTTAATGGAATGGCAACATATTACTATTTTATTATAGAAGAGAGACAAATTATTATTTTATTGGAACGACGGAAAATGGCCCCCACCAATAAAATATTAGGAAAAAAGAGGGAGAATTTAGAAGCTATAGGGAGGCCCATGAAAAATTATAAAAGGATGAGGAACTCAATGGAAACTTATTCTATTCTATTATTTCTATTTGACATTTTGAGGAATCTCAAGAAAGTTTCATAGTTTCAAGTGAAACTCAATAGCTACTTTCAATGGACTTCGAGTGCCACCCTAGATAGCTCGTTGGGAATATTATTTAAAATCTTCCATTGTGCTTATTGGAAAAGATATAATTATCATTGCTTGCAGGAGTTTCTAGCATTGGGGTTTAATTTAATTGCATGATCATTCCACCACTAGGGCCAAGTTTATTTGTCTCAGCAAGTGAAGATTAAACTAGCCAATTTGGAGGAGGAACTTATATTTGCAAACCCGAAATTTATCTTGGGCCGATGAGGGGATTGGTTTATATTTATAACAGTGCCAATGCTACCATATTCACTGAAGTTTTTCTAGTGATCAAATGCAGAGTATAGGGGCTGAACTCATTCATATTTTGAGTCCAATTTGTTTCAAGGATTTATATGAAGGTTGAGTTGGCCCTTCTCAAGCCCTATGATCATATTTGAAGGGTTGAATTCCACAAACAATGTTGTCATCTTGAGACTAAGATTAGAAGGTTTGAGTTCACCCATAAAGGAGGTTGGTGATATCTTGTGGAGCCATGCATTGGAGGCATTTTTTATTTGTGGGTTGAGGTCGAGTTTCATTAGCAAAGGAGAGACAAAAATCATACCATATTAATTGTACGAGTTCCTTTGGGTAAAGGACCAACTGTGCAGAGGTTATTTTGACACAAGGGAACATGAAATCACCAATTCTTAGCCATTCTCAGCTAGACAAAAAACCGATGTACTTGTGCTTTGATTTTTGGTTGTACCTGGGCAATCTGAAGTGAAAATTCAATGTTATACCCTTGCTAAAAAGGGCCACGCTTCTCCTCAAGTCAGCTGGATGAATGTTCATTGGTTCAATGATGATATCACTTGTTATTTCTGCTTTTTGAGGCTGAATATATATGCATATTGCTACTGTGGAGGATTAATTATATTGTTGGTGGTACTTTGATTTTATATTGTTCATTTTCAACCATTATCTTCTTCCTTTCTCACTGGTATTTCCTATCTCAGACCTTTTTTATTATTAAAATCAGCATACCTATGGTATATATGTTCCTAATTTTAATACAAGAATGGAAATCAGTTGTTCATAAATCTTTCTATCATGTGTACTTGGTTCTTTTATGCATTATTTCTATTATAAATTGTCAAAATCACCTATAGAAAAAATTTCCCAAACTGTTTGTGGAAACACCTAAGCAAAACAAGCAATACAACTCAAGAAATAATGGTGGGTATTTGAGATATTTCCAAGTAGGGAAATTACAGTGGCATCGGAGCCATGATTTTGGCCAATTGTGGTTCTAAATCATGGTAATTACTAAGTTGTTATTGTTGGGCTAAAATTCCAAAGACTAAAACACTAGTCCAACATTATTCTTCAGATTGAACTTGTGCCCAAAAATGTCTCAGCAAGAGAAATTCCTTGAGAAATTTGGAAATTATACTAGGAATTTTGAGAGACTGATGGAGCAGCTTGAAGAGTGGGCATCATCAAGGGAAGCAAGAAGAAAAAGTAGTTGCAGACCTGCAGATGAAGAAAATAAGAGGAGCATAATTATTGAAAAACATGCTAGTATCAATACTGCAAAAACAAAGATTGAAGGTGAAGATGATGATGAGATAAGAGAAGACATACCCACTGAGGAGGGAGTTCATCTAGATACACTCTAGTTAGTTGAGCATGAGCCTAATTGCATGCAAGAGGAGCACATGGATAAATTTAGTGTGACACGGGAGTCACCCTTGTTGGAATTTCCTTTAGTAGCCCTAGTTGACACGTTGGTGGAGACAGTTGAGCATATGCCTATTGATGAGGTGCCAAGAGACACAGGGGTGTCCATCATTGATGATATTCCATTTGTTGTTGAGGTATCCATTGATGAGGCATCTAGGTCTATGATAACGTTTCAGGATGACAGCCACCTTTAGATGACTGGTGAGCATGTATTTCATGTCGGGTTCTCTATGGAGGAGAAGTTGGAGGCTCATGTTGAGCAGACTACAATGGAGGATGTGCAACCATCCTTTGGGATAGCCATTCATCAGGGGTAGCATAGAGAGAACATATTGGTATTTCAGCACAGTTGGCTTCAAAGGCATGCTAATGAGACCTACAACATTATTAGCTCACCATTATGCATTAGATTGATAAAGGCAGAGTTGTCTAGACATACCAGAGGGGATGACCAGGTTAGAAAGACAGAGCGACATGAGCTGAATATGACATTGCATCATTATGGAGGGCTTGTTCTGTACACAAGAGATCATACATTCGATCCCTCCTATGGGATTGGATGGTGAGAGGTACAAAGTTAGTACCCAATGGAGTAAGCTAGACGGTTGGATACATCCATGGCCACATTTTAGAAGAGGCCATGGATTACCATAGGGGTTCGAGGATCAAACATGTTGTTGGGATCCAGGTGGGATTTCCCATCACATCATAGAGCCAATAGGTTATGCTAATAGTTGCGTGATGGATCTTGTGCTTGGGTGCACAACATTTTGAGATCTCCATCAGGGTCCTAGACAACACTAGTGACAGGATGATTTGACAAGGGAGTAGGCATATTTCATGAGTTTTCAAGGCATATTGACATCATGTGGGGTCATAGGGTGATTAGCCTACTTTGGCAAGAGCTGGTAGGAGGAAGTGGCATCGATAGGCCACCAGATAGGGAATTACAAGGAGATGGTTCTCTCTCATTGGTATATTGGACACTAAGCTACTAAGCATGGGCATAGAAGTGTCATTATTGTTAGCATGTGAGGATTCAGGTCGCTCAAGTCAGATGGGGAGATGTAGCCCACGTCATGGACGGTTTACTAGCATAGTGGTGGATGCATTAGCGCATGTGGGATTCCAGAGGACACGGGGTCGTATGGTTGTAAGTGTTGGTATCCAATGGTGCACAAAGTTGTGCCACGGAGTTCAATGCTATGTAGAGGAGTGCGGGGGTACATATTTTTGTTCAGTGGAGTATGATGATGCATGACAGGTTTTTGGAGCATTGCCTCCAAAGAGATATTCTGAAAGGGACAACTGGCATACCTTTGGGTTTGGCACTCTCAAGGTGGGTTTATCGCAAGGCTGGCCATGAGATTCCATATGAGTACTTGGATATACCCATTGGAGCCCACACATTTATCACTCTTTAGCATTGTGCACTAATATAGGGGACTTGCATATTGTATGTAAATGCTCTCATCGCGAGCAACAAGACCCAATAAGTTCGTCAAATATGATCTGATGAGACACATTGCATCAGGAGAGAGGCTTCCCAACTGTGGCATATGGTCAAGGTGTGACTTGGCAGGTGCAGTATTAGGGATAATTCGATCTTCTACAGAGGTAGCATGTGCTCCACCCTTGGGCCCACACTTAGGGAGATGCATGGCACCTTTGGGCGAAGAATTTTGAGATGTCTAGGGATCATATACAATAATTGGTGGACTATTCTTGCAAACGAATGATTAGGCTCTAGGTAATATTTGGCAAGCATCCACATGAGGCAGGATCACAGATCTCAAAATGTGGTATGGCAAGCACAAAGTAGCCTTGCATGCACCAGAATGATTTGTGATGTATGGAGTCCATATAATGATTACATGTAGGAACCTGAGATGAGGTATGAGTTTGTGCCAGAAATTGTCAGGACTATGTCATAGCCAATATGGTTATGGGATCCAGAGATTCGATTGGTTGATTGGTTACTTTATTTTACGATGAGTAGGATCTAGGAAAAGAGTGACCTAAATCACTCTTGGTTTGACATATGGGGGAGTGTTGAGGCCTTCATCACATGGTAAAGCCGATTTTTCTTCTTACTTCTCCGGATCAGGGTTAGTATTGGATGGGTAGGCCTTGACATCGTGGAGATTCCTAGGCTAGATGCCTTGGGGCTCCATAGATATTTTACCATCAGGTTCTAGGACTGGAGGTTACAACTAGCACGCAATGGGCAGATAGTCATGGTCAAATTGGCGCAGCGATAACATGGTGGCACCCCTTTGAGACAAACATGAGATCTGAGCATCACATGAATTGGAAGATCAGCTACCCTTAGGGATGAGTTGGTTTCTACAAGGAAAGATCACTTAGATCTTCCATTGGGTATTAGTGAGATGTTGATGACATGGGGGACTCCACCAGTGTGGCAAGATGTCTAATGGGATAATATCAGGGGGACCACATGCAGACAGGGGTTCATCTCCATAGGGATTGGACTGCATCGTAAGGAGTCTACTATTGAAGTGCGCGAGATAGATTACTCAAGAGGGAAACTTCTTGAGGCTCTGCTTAGGATTTCACAAATTCAGGGTGCTCTACCTATTGTCAATATGTAGAGGGCTTCTTGCGAATTTACCATATGGGACAATGAGTGGAGCGTAGGAGGCTTCATAGGGGTCATGATGGTTTGGTACCTTGGTGTCATGGGATTTATTCATGTGATGGTGGTGTTGCATTGAGGAATGGTTTAGTGGCACATTTGGGACGTTGGAGCAGTAGCATATGATGTTATTGCTTGAGGAAAAGCAATTTTTGGTGGGGAGGACTGTGATGCTCCTAATTTTGCGCATTCAAAAAATAACTTAGGAGTTTTGCAAATTTTTGGATAATATTAAAAAGGGAAAATATTATTTTGTGAGAGGGGGAAATTATTATTTTATTGGGATGTCGGAAAATTAATATTTTATTGGAGGAGGAAGAAAAATCAGTGTTTTAATGGAATGGCGGAAAAATAATATTTTATTGGATAATAGAGACAAATTATTATTTTATTTAAATGGAGGCAAAAGTGGAAATGGCCCCCACCAATCAAATAATGTTGGTTCCCTATAATACTAGTGATTACCCCATTACTATTGTAGTTATACCCCTTATTTATATTGTTGTGCCCCTATTACCCCCATATTGTTATTTTTGTGCCCCATAGAATCCCTCTATTGTTATTTTTGTGGCTTTATATTATTATTGTTAGGTCGGTTGGATTATATTGTGACTCCTTAGACTCCTATATATCGAAAGGAGGTTTTGTCATTTGTATCATCCAAGAGTTGTTCATTTATGTAATGTAAAGGAGGTTGCCCCCTCGAAGAGGCTGAATTCTAAGGCTTTGATCTTTCTTTTCTATCTTTTCTTGAGCTGGTTTCATAACATTTGGTATCAGAGCTTTGGATTCTAGGGTTTCGCTGCTCCAAACAGGTCATCGTGGCATTTTCACTATAACTTTTTTTCTGTGACGTTTCAGAAGTCACAAAAAAAACCCCATTTGAGAAGAAATCGCGCTGAACCTTGGGTCTGAATTTCAGATCTTTTTGCGTGATATTTGCGGAGATATGCTCTGAGGAAGTTGGTCTTTTTACAGACTCCTGAATTACATTCAAAACAGGTGACCTAGGGAAAATCGTCATAACTTTCTCTCTGAGGATCGGATTGAAATTTCGTAAGAAGGTACAGAAAGAGGATGGACCGTAGTTTCTTGTATATCTTTTTCAGAACCAAAGGTCGAACATTGTACACGTGGCACTTCATACAATTTCACTCTTCTGGAAAGGTCTATAATCAGGTCATCTTGGGAGATTGTGCATAACTCTTTCTTGGAGAATCCAATTTGGATCAGACTAGTGGCATTGGAAAGAGGACACAGAGAGCTACTACAGGTCACAATTTCAGAACTAGATGATTGGAAAGTACAGAGATACATCAGAGGCAACATCAAGCTCCTACAAAGTGAAAAAAGGTGTGTAGATTTTTTTTAAATTTTTGCTTAAGCTTGGTTTGAAAATTTATTTTGAAGGAATTCAAAGGGCATAGTAGAGCATTATTATCGGTAACTGATGTCCCGAGGAAAGAAAATGCAAACACCTAGTAAGGAACCTGAAAGCTCTAGCATGACTCATGAAGAAGAGGAAGAAATGCAACATGATATATCAAAATTACAAGACCAAGTGCAACAACTGTCCCTTCCACAAAAAGGAACAGAATCTAAGATGGATGGTTTAAAGAAAGATGTAGAAGCTAAGATGGATGGTTTAAAGAAAGGTGTAGAAGCTAAGATGGACTGTTTAAAGAAATGCGTAGAAGCTAAGATGGATGGCATGGAAGCTAAGGTGAATGGCATGGACGCTAAAATTGATGGCATGGATGATAAGATGGAAGAATTGAAGATAACTATGAATAAGCTGCTACAAGAAATGGTCACTAAGGGTGAAAGAGTACTAAAGGAAACTCATGATGAGAACAAAATAAATGTTAATCATGATTCCATAGACTCTAATGTTGGATCGAATACTCACCATGTTCCAAAAATCGATATGAGGAAGTTTGATGGCAAGGATCCCGCCACATGGATATTACAGATGGAGCAATTCTTCGATCTCAATAATGTGCAAAACACACAAAAGGTACGTATGTAAACTTTATATTTGGAACCAAATCAGTTTGTATGGTATCAATGGCTTTGTTCTCGTAAACAGTTTATCACTTGGGCAATTTTTACGGAAGAATTGATAGCACATTATGAGGATACAAAAAGCAACACTTTTTTTAGCCAATTGATAAGTCTCAAACAAAAGGGTTCAATAATGGAGCACATTGAGGAGTTCCAAAAATTGAACATAAGGGTAAAAGATATTCCAGAGGAGCATAGGATTGATGTGTTCATAGGGTCTTTAAAGGATAATATCCAACATGATGTGCGCCTTTGGGAACCTGATTCATTAGAGAAGGCATTCAGGTTAGCAAGAAAAATGGAAAGAAAAATTATGGCAACTAGGAAGCATACCATTCACAACTATAAAGACAGAAGTGTTGTTGCCCATAGTCTTCCACAACCTACAAGGTTGACACCACAACAATTGGAAGAAAAAAGAGCAAAAGGGCTTTGTTACAATTGTGATAGCAAATACACAAAAGGTCATAAGTGTGCTGAGAAGAAATTATTCTACATAGATTGTGAAGAGGAAGAAGAAAAGGAGCAAGAAAGGTCAAAAGAAGAGGATATATTCCAGGAACAAAGCCTAGATGAAGAAAAAATAAATCCGACCATATCTTGTAATGCATTGGTGGGAATTACCACTCCTCAAACCATCAAGATAGAAGGACAAATCAAGAAGAAAAAGGTAATAGTGTTGATTGATTCAGGAAGCACCCACAATTTTATTCATTGTAGGGTAGCAAAAGAATTGAATTGCTTCCTATATCCAGCACCAGAGTGTCAAGTGATGATTGCAAATGGAGGAACAATAAATTGTTCTGGAAAATGCCATAATATCAAGCTATCCATGGGAGAATATGTATTGACTAGCCCAATGCTTTCCATTCCAATGGGAGGTGTTGATGTTGTACTAGGAGTCCAATGGCTACAATCCTTGGGTACAATAGCTTTTAATTTTCAAGAACTTTTCATGAAATTTTCTGTGGAAGGAAAGGAAGTTGAATTAAGGGGTATTGCAGGGAAACCAGGAAAGATAATCAGCTCTAATGGCATGACAAAGCTTCTAAAAAAGGAGCAAAGAGGTGTAATTGCACAATTATGTTCGCTAGATGTTTCCACATTGGAATCATCTATTTCTCCAGATCTCCAAAAAGTCCTGGACAATCATTCCAAGGTATTTGAGACTCCCAAAGGTCTCCCACCTATGCGTGATCATGATCATGCTATTCATCTGATTCCAGGAAGTGTTCCTCCAAACATCAGGCCGTACAGATATCCATATGTCCAAAAAAGTGAAATTGAACGTATGGTTGCAGAAATGCTAGAGGCTGGTATAATTCAACCGAGTCAAAGTTCTTTCTCAGCTCCAGTAGTATTGGTGCACAAGAAGGATGGATCATGGCGCATGTGTCCAGATTATAGGGAGCTCAACAAGCTCACTATTAAAGATAAGTTCCCCATTCCTGTCATTGATGAATTACTGGATGAATTGCATGGATCAATTTACTTCACCAAGTTGGATCTTCGTTCGGGATATCATCAAATCAGAATGAAGATTGAAGACATTCCGAAAACGGAATTTAGAACTCATGAGGGTCATTATGAATTTTTGGTCATGCCTTTTGGCCTTACCAATGCACCTTCAACATTTCAAGGTTTGATGAATTCAATTTTCAAACCATTCCTTAGAAAATTTGTGTTAGTATTTTTTGATGATATACTAATCTACAGCAAGTCTTGGAAGGATCATGTTGAACATGTTGACAAGGTGCTACAACTATTGGAGGAGAAACAATTATATGCAAAAAGATCCAAATGTTTCTTTGGAGTCCAGGAGGTGGAATATTTGGGTCATATTGTATCTCATGAAGGAGTTAAGGTAGACCCTAGCAAAATTAAAGCCATTAAGGAATGGAAAATTCCCACATCCATAAAGCATCTGCGAGGATTTCTTGGGTTGACAGGGTATTATCGCAAGTTTGTTAAGAATTATGGGAGAATAGCAGCACCTCTAACAACATTATTGAAGAAAGATTCATTTTCATGGACTCCGGAAGCAACAAAGGCCTTTAAACATCTTAAAGAGGCAATGTGCCAAGCACCAGTCTTAGCTACACCGGACTTCACAAAAACCTTTATTGTGGAATGTGATGCTTCAGGAAATGGAATTGGTGCTGTTCTAATGCAAGATGAAAGACCCATTGCTTTTGAAAGTCGTCCAATCAAGGGAAAGTTTTTAAGCAAAGCTATTTATGAGAAGGAAATGTTGGCAATACTCCATGCACTTAAGAAATGGCGACCCTACCTAATGGGAAGACACTTCAAGGTAAAAACGGATCATGATAGCCTTAAATACTTTTTAGAACAAAGATTATCCTCTGAAGAGCAACAAAAGTGGGTCACAAAGATGTTGGGTTATGACTTTGAAATCATCTACAAAAAAGGGAAGCAAAATGTGGTGGCAGATGCACTCTCAAGAAAGGATGAGGATATGGAAGCATTGTTGTGTGCCATTTCTATTATCCAACCAGATTGGATAAACGAAGCAAAGGAGGAATGGAAGAATGACGAAGAAGTGTGGGCACTTATTCGAAAGCTACAACAAGATTCCAGTACTTCTGATACATTTAGCTGGCAAAATGATTCGTTATGGTACAAAGATCGCTTATACCTCTGTAAGAATTCCCAGCTAAAACAAAAGATTCTTATGGAATTGCACACTTCTCCCTTAGGAGGGCACTCGGATTTTTAAAAACTTACCACAGGGTTAAGAAGGAATTTTTTTGGGATGGCCTTAAATCAGATATTCAAAAGTTTGTGGCAGAATGTTTGGTTTTCCAACAAAATAAAGTTGAAACAATTAAGACACCGGGTCTATTACAACCTTTATCCATTCCAAGCCAACGTTGGGAGGAGGTTTCAATGGATTTTATCACAGGTTTACCCAAGTCTGAGGGAAAGAGTGTCATCATGGTGGTAGTTGACAGACTTACCAAGTATGCACACTTTTGTGCATTATCACATCCATTTAAAGCCAGTACAGTTTCTACTGCATTTATGGAAACAGTTCAAAAGCTACATGGAAACCCAAAGATTATTGTAAGTGACAGAGATCCCATTTTCACTGGAAATTTTTGGACAGAATTATTTTCTTGTCTTGGTACTCAGTTAGCTCATAGCTCATCTTATCATCCTCAATCTGATGGGCAAACTGAGATAGTAAACAAATGTTTGGAAGGATATCTTCGTTGCTTTGTATCTGATAAACAGACACAATGGGTCAAATGGTTGCCTCTGGCTGAATGGTGGTATAACACTTCCTTCCATACAACAACAAAAATGACCCCATTTATGGCACTTTATGGGTACCAACCACCATCAATCACATCATATTTAAGAGAAAATTCTAAGGTTCAGGCAGTGGAACATCACATCAAACATCAACAACAAGTCCTCCAACTCTTAAAGGATAACCTCGTGTTGGCACAAAATAGAATGAAACAACAGGAAGATCAACATCGCAGTGAAAGAAGTTTTGATGTAGGTGATTGGGTATTCCTACGGCTACAACCATATAAGCAAATGTCCCTAAAGCAAGCTAAGAAGGATAATAAATTATCACCAAAGTATTATGGTCCGTACAAGGTGTTGGAAAAGATTGGTACTATGGCATACAAATTGGAGCTTCCTGCAGCTTCTCGATTGCACCCAGTTTTCCATGTTTCATGTTTAAAGAAGGTTATAGGCGACAAGCTCCCAGTTCAAACAATATTGCCAGAACTTGACGAGGAAGGAAAAATTATATTGGAACCGGAAGCAGTCACAGAAACAAGAACTCGACAGCTACGAAATCGATCAATTTCAGAGTATCTTATCAAGTGGAAGAACTTATCCGCTGAAGATTCCACATGGGAGGATGAGAATTTTATGCAGAAGTATCCAGAACTGCTCAAGCGTTGAGGACAACACTTTTTTGAAGGAGAGGGGCATGTTGGGTCCCTATAATACTAGTGATTACCCCATTACTATTGTAGTTATACCCCTTATTTATATTGTTGTGCCCCTATTACCCCCATATTGTTATTTCTGTGCCCCATAGAATCCCTCTATTGTTATTTTTGTGGCTTTATATTATTATTGTTAGGTCGGCTGGATTATATTGTGACTCCTTAGACTCCTATATATAGAAAGGAGGTTTTGTCATTTGTATCATCCAAGAATTGTTCATTTATGTAATGTAAAGGAGGTTTCCCCCTTGAAGAGGCTGAATTCTAAGGCGTTGATCTTTCTTTTCTATCTTTTCTTGAGCTGGTTTCATAACAAATAATAAGGAAAAAAGGGAGAATCTAGAATTTAGAGGAGGCTCCATGAAAGAATTATAAAAGGAGGAGGAACTCAATGGAAATTTATTTTATTCTATCATTTCTATTTGACACTGTGCAAAATCTCAAGCGAATTCAGAGTTTCAAGTGAAACTCAAAAGCTAATTTCAGTGGACTTCGAGTTCCGCCCTAGTTAGCTCGTTGGGAAGATTATTTCAGATCTTCCATTGTGCTTATTGCAGGGGATATAATTATCACTGCTTACAGGAGGCTCTAGCATTGGGGTTTAATTTGATTGTAGGATCATTCCACCACTAGGATTGAGTTTATTTGTCTCACCAAGTGAAGATCGAACTACCCAATTCGGAGGAGGAACTTATATTTTGCAAATATGAAATTTGTCTTGGGCCAATCAGGAGATCAATTTAATATTTCCAGGAGTGTTAGCACTACCATATTGACTAAATTTTTTCCAGCGATCAAATGCAGAGTAGAGGGGTTGAAATCATTCATATTTTGAGGTCAAACTGTATCAAGGAGTTATATGAAGGTTTAGCTAACCCTTCCCTAAACATATTCTCAGATTTGAAGGGTTGAATTCCACAAACAAGGGTGTTATCTTGAGACTGAGATTAGAAGGGCCAAGTTCACCCATAAATGAAGTTGGTTATCTCTTGTGGATACACGCATTGGAGGTAGAGTTTATCTATGGGTTGAGGTCAAGTTTCATTAACAGAGGAGAGAAGAAAATCATTGCATGCTAACTATATAAGTTTCTCTAGGTAAAGGACCAACTACACAGAGTTTTTCTTGACTCAATGGAACAAAAATTCACCAATTTTGAGCCATTCTCAGCTAGGCAACAAACTATTGTGTGTTTTGATTTTTTTATGTACCTGGGAAATCTAAAGTGAAAATTCAATGTTATATCCTTGATAAAAAGGGCCACGCTTCTCCTCGAACCAGTTGCATGAATGTTCATTGGTTCAATAATGATATCACTTGTTATTTCTACTTTTTGATGTTATATATGTGTGTGTGTGTGTGTTATATATATATATATATATATATATATATATATATATATATATATGTATATATATGTATGTATACATGTATATATATGTATATATACATGTATATATATCTCTAGATATTTCTACTGTGGAGGATTAATTGTATTGTTGGTGGTACTTTGATTTTATATTGTTCATCTTCAACTATTATCTCCTTCATTGCTCACTCGTATTTCCTATCTCAGATCTTTGTTATTATTAAAACCAATGCACCAATGGTATATATGTTCCTATTTTCAATACAAGAATGGATATCAGTTTTTCATAAATCTTTTTATCATGTGTACTTGACTCTTTTATGCATTATTTTTGTTATAAATTGTCAAAGTCATCTACAACACATTGTTCCCAAATTGTTTGTGGAAACACCTACGTGAAACAAGCCATACAACTCAGAAAATCACGGTGGGTATTTGAGATATTTCTAAGTAGGGACATTACATATCTCGTGTTGGTTAACGACATTCATTAATGGCTGACAATTCCTCCTCATGATTGACTTCAGGAAATTTATTGACATTGTGAGGAATGTATAGACAGAGGAAGATAATGATGAGGATTTTTTTAGTGATCCAACAAAAATAGGTATGTAAACAATTAGTTATTAGTTCTTGTAGCATCTTGTTCATGTTCATGTTTCGATGGAATTTTGTTTCAAACTATTTGAGGTTGCAGTTTTTGAATTATTCTTCATTATACAACAAAGTACAGATACATGTTATTCTTCAGCAATGATATCAAAATGATTTTTATTTAGATTATTATAGTTGCTACTAATGTATAGAGTATCAATTTATATTTTGTGTAGAAGTTAGTGATAATACATTTCGCTCCAAAATTTTATGTCTAAGTCCAGATTTAGCACACTCATTTAAAAGAATGGTATTGTACTAGGAAATCTTCATCCATGTCTCAAATGAAGGTACAATTCTTGGTGGTAAGGTGAAATCAGGTAACAAAAACTTAGGTAAGGCAATAGATTGCCTTATATGATCGCGCACTCATTTCGGACCACACTGCCACCATATCTATCAATCAAATTCTGGCTTGCTGGCCTTTTCAAGTCCCAAATTTGAATCATTACTAATTCACCACCCCTCTATGTAAGGACTTCCACCATTATCCAACTGTCTTATCCTCATTATCAAATCATGGCATTCATCATGATCATGACATTCCCATTAACTCGCATCTAAAACTTCATATGCCCCAGTATGACAGTCCTTCCACCTTCAAGCTAAAACTAACATTGATGTTCAAACTTTTCATCTCCTACTTGCACATAGCCATGAGGAGTGTAGGAATTTACAAGGTAAGTTCCTTAGGCAGAAAACCAAAGGACACCACTCACAAACATCTACAGATCAATACACCAGTATTCTTGACGTGGTTAAAACCCTCAAAGAGGGAAATAGTCCATGGCCTGAGCCAACACGGCCACTTCAGGAAATTTATTAATAAAATAATGAAAATTTGCATAAGCTTCTCTCATGAACGGTTACCCTACAAATGACCCTCCATGCTCTTTAAATAGCGATCATGGACCAATCAGGTGTTAAGCCATGGATCAAGTGTCGGTAATACCGAGGGGAGAATGAACTGTCGGATCACTACATATCATGATCGTTGGATTGTAAGTTACAAAAGTACATAGCAAAGAAACACACTTTACCTAAATCTACACTAGACCAAGTTATACTTAACTATTTCCTATGTGTCGGAATATCCTAACATCCCCCCTTAAGAACAACTTGGGATAGGATTAAAGGATGTACAAATATGACACAATAGGAGAAGGAAGGAGGCATTAGAGCCTATCCCCCTTAGTGACAACTTCTTGAACTCCAACCATAAATCGAAGTTTAGTAAACTTTACCTCTGTGAGAGCCTTTGTAAAGATGTTTGCAACTTGATCATCTATTGAACAATACTGCACTTCAAGAACATGGTCATGAATGAGCTTTCCGATGAAGTGCATGTGTAGTTCAATGTGTTTGTTGCGCTGATGTTGGACTGGATCTTTGCATAGTTGAATGGCACTTTTATTACCACACCATAGTGTAGTCAGATGTTGCTGCTAAAATCCAAACTCTGACAGGATCTGACGAAGCCACGGGGCTTCCTCACTAGCTTCTATGGCACCATGATACTTTGCTTCTGCTGAAGAAAGAGAAATGGTACTTTTTTTCTTGCAAGCCCATGTAATAGGTCCTAAACCAAGAGTGAACACATAACCTCCAGTAGACTTCCGATCATCAGGGTCACCAGCCCAATCAGAATCAATGAAACTAACCAATAGAGGAGATGCTTTTGCACTGTAATGAATCCCAAACTGAACTGTACCTTGAACATAACGAAGTATTCTTTTAGTTGCTTTCCAATGACTTTCATGTGGGTTTTTCATAAACCAAGAAATAAGGCCAACAGCAAAGAAAAGGTCAGGACGAGTATGGGTCAGATACAAAATTTTTCCTAGAAGTTTACGGTATAAGGTAGCATCAACTTCAGGGGAAGTACAAGTGACTGAAAGTTTGGCTGCAGACCGAAAGGGAGAAGGGGATGGCTTGCAGTCTTCCATGTGAAAATGGTGTAGAAGATCACATGCATACTTGCACTGGGAAACGCAAATACCTTCCTTGGATTGCAGACTTGAAGACCAAGAAAATAATGCAAGTGTCCTAAGTATTTCATTTCAAACTTCTTTTTAAGGTTGGACTTCACATGGTGTATAAGGTTGGGATCACTACCAGTAAGGATAAGATCATCAACATAAAGAACAAGAATGATAAGATACTTGCCCACTTTCTTGGTGTAGACAGTATTGTCAGAATGACACCTAGAAAATCCAGTTTCTAAAAGAAACCTATCCATTTTGGCATACCAAGCCCAAGGGGCTTGCTTGAGACCATAAAGGGATTTCTTAAGCTGACATATAAGGCTGGAGTTTGTTTGTACAAAGCCAGTGGATTGTTCCATATAGATTTCTTCATACAAGTCCCCATGCAAGAAGGCAGATTTAACATCCATCTGATGGACTTCCCATTTGAAAGAGGTAGCTAGGGAAAGAACAAGGTGGATAGAGTTCATTTTGGCAACAGGGGATAAGGTTTTAGTATAGTCAATGCCTTCAACTTGTGAAAAACCCTTAGCAACAAGACGAGCTTTATGTTTATCAACCTTTCCATCTAGTCCATACTTGGTTCTGTAAACCCATTTGCATCTAACAAGTTTTCGTCCCTTTGGAAGGGGAACAATATCCCATGTATCATTTGCCAATAATGAATGATATTCTTCATTCATAGCTGTATCAAATTTGGATGGCCTAAATTTTTTGCAAAGGTGTCAGGATCATAATTAGCTGAATCTTGAGCCAGTAAAGAAGAGGCTCTATCGAACTGATAACGTGTACGTCACTGGTCTGTAGGATCACCAGCAAGAGCACCTGTTGCATCCCAAGTAGCATGGATCCATTTTGGAAGCTGAGGAGCTGAAGGAGGATCCTGAGAAGGTGGGGGAGGATTGTCATCATCTGAAGAAGAAATGTTTTCAGAAGTATAAGGGATAGAGAGAGGTGGCACATCCGCCAAGCTAGGCTCGTAGGCCGATATATTTTCAGCAAACTTTGCATCTCTTCTAATGATAACATTTTTGGACTTAAGTGGAATAAGTCTTTATCCTTTGACATCTTCAGAATATCCAACAAAAATACATTTTTCACTCTTAGGTTATAAAGCTTTATGTTTCTCATCTGGAGTATGGGCCCATGCTTCACTTCCAAAAACATGAAAGTGACTTACATCTAGTATAATTGAGCTCCATGCTTCTTCTGGAGTGATATTCTTTAAAACCTTAGTAGGAGTGTGATTTATTATGTAATTTGCATAGTTAATTGCTTCTGCCCAAAAATTAAGACTAAGTCCTTTAGATTGAAGCATACAATTAGCCATTTCCTTTAAGGTGTGATTCTTCCTTTCAGCTACACCATTTTCTTGTGGAGTATATTGAACAGTATGTTGCATTTGAATTCCATTCTCAGTGCAAAAGTTGATGAATTTTTTGTTAACATATTCTCTGCCATTATCAGATCTTAGCTTAAGAATTTAATGTCCAGATTGTTTTTCAACAAAGGCCCTAAAAACCAAAAACATGTTAAATACTTCACTCTTGATTTTTAAGAAGTATACCCAAGTGCATCTAGAGAAATCATCAATGAAAGTTAGGAAATATGTGTAGCCAGAGAATGAAACAACTGGAAGTGGACCACATAAATCATTATGCACAAGCTGTAAAGGGGCTAAGGCGTGCCAAGAGGCACGTTTTTCAAAACTATCCTGATGATGTTTTTTGAGTACACATCCAGAACAAACACCATCTCTGCAAGACACCATTGGAAGACCTGTCACCATATTTTCTTTACATAGATTATGAAGGGGGCGATAGTTTAAGTGACCAAATCGCTCATGCCAAAGTTTGCTCACTTCATCATTATGAGCAAAAAATACTGAGGGAATATTTGATGACCCAAAGTTCTTAAACTTATACAACCTTGTAGAATCATTGGCAATGCCAATAGCTAAAATCTGTCTAGGATCTCTTAGGTCCT
Organism: Pinus tabuliformis; assembly: GCA_031772625.1. Classification (NCBI taxonomy): domain Eukaryota; kingdom Viridiplantae; phylum Streptophyta; class Pinopsida; order Pinales; family Pinaceae; genus Pinus; species Pinus tabuliformis. Next base: position 311,448,439 of record CM062808.1, on the reverse strand, counting down.
TAATTACAACATCGTGAGGTGAAAATTCAATGATTTTACCTTCACCTGAATGAGTTATATGATATACAGGTAGAAGGTTGCAGGATAAGGTTGGAACACATAATACATCATTAAATTGATCATTGTCTATATGAACAGTTCTAGTCCCTACAACACTAAGAGATCTATCATCACCAACATATATATTTTTGGTGTTATAATCATTTAAAGAAGAAAACATGGCTTTGTTTTTGGCCATGTGATAAGAAGCTCCATAATCAATGAGCCACTCATGAGAATTAGAAGAAGAATATGCATTTATTGCATATCCAAACCGAGATGTTTGACAACCACATGCAGAAAGTGTTATTCCTAAAGTTGAAGTTGAAGTTGAAGAGTGCTCCAAATGGATGTTATGCTTCTTCATTACTTCTTCCAAGGCTTCCATCTTCTTAAAGCATTTGGATTCTAAGTGGCCATCTTGATTACAAAAGTTGCAATGGCTATCAATCCTCTTCCCTTTGTTTTTATTTGCCTTATCATTTTGTTGAAATGATTTTTCATTTTGAGACTAAAATTGCTTAGGACCCTTGTTTAGTTTAGGACCATTCCTTTTAGGATACAGCTTCTTAGAATTCTTTGAATTTGGTTGTTGTTGGGCAGCTAAGGCTTTCTTAGAAGAGTTTCCAAGATTAAGAAGAACAAGGTGTAAGAGTTTTTCTTGTTCTCTTATTAAAGAATCACAAAATGCATCAAAGGAAAGGGACTTGTAGTCTTGTACTTGAGAAGTGAAGGCTTCTCTTGTAGAATGGAAGGTGGAAACAAACACAGAGTAGGCTAGTCCCAACTTAGTAAGAATGGAATAGATAAGGTTACCATCTTCTTTCTTAACCTTAACACCTTCCAAGAGAAGTCTAAGGGTCTTGAACTTACACCAATGGAAGAAAAATTATTGGGGTCTAATGTAAGCAACTCATTTTCGAGTTGGTGGGTTCTAAGTTCATTTTTCATTCCAAAAACTTTAGTGATCTGTTTCATTGCTTCATTAGGAGTATCAAGTTCTGCAATATGGAATCTAAGGTCTGGAGAAATAGACATCCATATCAACCCACGTGCTTGATCTTGCCTATTTTCCCATTTGGCTACCTTATCTTCATCTTTCGGTTTGGTTTCTTGGCCTGAGGCTATTCTGTAAAGACCTTTACTTCTAAGTAAATCCACAATGTAGGACCACCACTGGAAGTAGTTGGTGTTGTCAAGAATAACTTGGCATGGACTTTCCATTTTAACAGAAACTAAATCTATAGATGTCGAAACTAAGTGTTCCAGTGGAAAGATCTCAAAAAATTAGGCTTATTCAAAAAAAAAAAACTCTAAAAACGGCTTCCAAATGAAGAAGTTATGGCTTTTTGAAGAAAAGTTGTTGAAGATGCGGATGAAGTGCAGGAACGTGTAGAAATGAATGATAATGTTATATTTAAAAAAAAAAAATCCACCCAAAAAAAAAAAATTATATGGCTCACTTCTATAAATAAGTGAAAGTCACTTTTACAATGATACTTTATGAGCTACCCACTAAATTGTAACCTAAATAAAAGATAAAGAGACTTTAGAATTATAAGTGACTCACTTTTTATAATGGGTGAGAACACTTTTATATAAAGTAACTTTAAAACATAAGTTACATGTGTTTTTTGAAAAATAACTGAACAAAAAGAAAGACTTGAACTCAAGACCTCTATTCTCATGAAGTAACTTTGGACCAAGTGAGCTAGTTTAGAAGGTTAGTAATTTTTGGAAAAGAGGAAAGGGTTTTCTTTTTTTGTAAGTCACCAAGGCTTTGGGGTGCGTGTTTACTTGAGAAAGCTCTTTTTTCCCTACAAAACAAAAACCACAAAACCCAAAACGGACATACAAATAAAAACAAACCTTATGGTTTGAAGTCAGCTTTACCCGGAAACTAACAATTTTCCTCAATGTTTCTAATTTTTTGAGATCACACTAAGGCGCGGCGGAAAAGAGCATACGCATGAGAAAAAAAACTTCCTTTCTGTTTCTAATTTGCGTAGATCACACAGAGTCATGGGGCAAAGAGCATACGCAGAAATGAAAGGTGTAGATCCAGTAATAAAAAACAAAGAGATAAATAAACCGAAATAAACAGAGAGAAAATAACTAGAAACTCCAAATAAACATTGTATACCTCCAAATAAAAATGATGTAGCTAGGGCTATCGTAAAACTTTGCGCGTGAAACGAAAGGGGTTCCTCACTGGAACAGATGCTCCTAACACAACAGAGCAGTTCTCTCAGCCCGAAAGCAGTCAGAAACAGTAGATCTAGGAAACGACAACTGGATGCAGTTCTATCGGCTCCAAATTTGGATCACCAACGGATGCGGCCCTCAACTTGGCTTTGATACCATGCAGGAATTTACAGGGAAAGTTCCTCAGGCAGAACACCAAAGGACACTGCTCACAAACAGATCACAGATCAATACACCAATATTCTTGACGTGGTTAAAACCCTCAAAGAGGGAAACAGTCCACAGCATAAGCCAACGTAGCCACTTCAGGAAATTTATTAATAAAAGAATGAAAATTTACATAAGCTACTCTCATGAACGGTTACCCTACAAATGACCCTCCATGCTCTTTAAATAGACATCATGGACCAATTGGGTGTTAAGCCACAGATCAAGTGTCGGTAATACCAAGGAGAGAATGAACCGTTCGATCACTACATATCGTGACCGTCGGATTGTAAGTTACAAAACTACATAGTAAAGAAACACACTTTACCTAACTCTACACTAGACCAAGTTATACTTAACTATTTCCTATGTGTCAGAATATCCTAACAAGGAGCACTATCAAAATTGAACGAGATGGAATTGACTTGTTAGACATATAACCTAAATGTATGAGGAGGATAGGAAAGGTAGGATGGATGCCCTTTTTTTTGAAATTACGTGGACATAATATGAGGTTTGATCAGACATTTGAATTAGGGTTTGATCGAAATGAAGCTAGTATTGGGGACTTGATATTTATATTTTCTGAAGAGTCCCTTGAAAAGGAAACTAAATCAGCATGGGATGATGAGTGTTGGTTCAGAAACAAGTCGATTGACTAAGCAAGTTGGACCTTGTTCTTGAAGTCGACCAACATGAAACCTCATTAGTCTAAGGGTAACTCAAGGTGTTTGTTAAATAAGGGATACAAGAATTTCCCAGTTATATGATAAAGGAAGATCACATGAGATGGTAGTTTTATTTTGACCTTTTTGTAACATATTAGACTCTTACTACATTTCTAGGGAAGGAGTTTAACTTTCCATACTTTTTATGGAAATATTTGTCCAAAATGGTGGCCACTACACAGAGGAAGGTTTATACTAGAACGATGGAGTGGAACGTGCACCATCACATCCTTATCACGATACTGGTTCACGATGAACTAATGAAAATAAGTGATACATGGGAGGCATGTGTAGCTCGAAACTAGTTTGGGGAACCTGAGGAATCAAAACTTGAGGAAGAGGAAACTAAAGAGGCAAAGGAAGGGCTTGCAAAGACAATAACCAAATAAGAGGAAGAAGAAGAAAAGTTTATGGAGTCAGAAGGAGAACCAAAGATACATATTTATGAGGATAACCTTGAAGAGACTGAAGATGAGTTCCAAATTATTACGAGTTATAAAAAGGCTACAATAGCTAAAGTCAAGGTAGTTGAGGAGACACTCGCCTTAGAGAGGGTGACTAGAAGCTAAGCCCTTAAATTCTTTGAAGGTTAAATCCTAGCTCTATATGAGCCATAGACGTGGTAACACCTAAAACACCTCCCAAGAAGAAGCATTCTATGGTTTCAACTAAAGTTTCTGTTGAGGTCTCTGCATGTGATAAGTCGTAATAATTTAACACGTGACTTACCCATTCTAAGAAAAAAGGAAAAATTAAAGTAATTAAAGAAGTCATGTATGATGGAATACTTGCAACAAGTACGCCATTTGATGTTGATAAACTCATGGATCCTCGTAAGGAAATCCACAAACAAAAGTAGAAAATTTGGGAAATGACAATCCTGGAAGGATTTCTAAAAAATGAGAATGCATTATTAAAAGACTCTAGTAATAAGTTCCATGAAGAGAATTCCCAAATGAAAAGGACAACAAAATATCTCTATGAAAGGCCCAAAAGTGGTACCAAATGGCTCAAAAACTCACCTAGAAAAATTAAAGACTCCAAACCAAGCTGGATCATTTTAAACTTTATACCTTGGCCGAAGTGGTTGACCAAGTCTGACCTAGATTGTACCGGGGGCTCAATGATTTTGTGGATATTTACAGGTTTTCAAATTTTTCAACATGCAAACACTTGGGTGTGGGGGAGATGTAGGGTCCCTATTTTTTCTTATTGTTATATTATGCAAGATCATGTTTTACCTATTTATCTTGTCATTTAACTCTCCTTTACCATATAACCATACCTATTTTGCCTATTTTCCCTTTCTATTTTGGTCCCAAAGTTAACTAATTCAGCCTTAAGTCTTGCATTCTCTTTGTTTAGTGAAGGAAATATGTGAAAATTTCTTAAGTTGATGAAGTTATTGATTTCATGTAGCATGAAGAATGAGGCTTGTAACCACCTCATTAGTTAAAGTATTTTTTGAAACTTGGAGCCAATTCAAGGACATGGGTTTTGCATAGCAGAGTGCATACATGGATTTCCACCATCTAACTTAGCCAAGGTTTGGGAAATCAGGGATGTGGTTTCAAGTCAACTTTCCATCCATTTAAATAACACACGTGAGGATATTATATGATTCACACATTTGGTTGTGAACCATAACAAATACTTAAAATGGCACTCTGTTTCATTGGTTCTTCCATCTCATATTTGATATTATATTTCCTTAAATCTGTATGGCAGATTGGTTGTAGTATCTATTGTAGTTATTTAAGGCCATGATGCCGAGACAAACAGGGGAGATATAATGTAAGGTTAACATCTCGATACTCTCATAAACTTGTACTATGTTTTATTATGCAATATATCATCAATTTTGGTGTATTTGATTCTTGATATTTTGATTCTATAAGGGTGTTACAAGCCTACTTTTGAGAGAAGGGAGGTGCCCCTTCATTTTAGAAGTAGTACCTTTAATTTTTTATTTGTTGTGTGGTAACTAGATTTGATGCATTATAGTTTTGAAATCACATTTTTTCATGAGAAATACATGAAAACGTGATTGCAATCACGTTTTTTCGTGTATTTCACATTTTTTGTGTAGTATGGTAAATCGAAAGTATGCAACATGGGTACAATCACGTTTTTCCATGTATTTATCATTCTTTGTGTAGTAGGTTCCATTGAAAGTATGCAACATGGGTACTCCTTGGATGAGGACTTAAATTTTGCATCCAACCAATGCTCCCACTCAAAATTTGAGTAAAACAGTAGGGAGATAAGTTGAAAAAGTAGTTTTTTTTTTCATTTTTCTCTCTAAAATTTGATGATGTAATCTAATATTATTTTACTATTTCCACTGTTATTTTATAATATTCCTTAGGAGGCCCATTTCGATACCTCAAAATCTCTTTAATGGTTAGCTTTCAGATGAAGTTTTGGTCACCAAAAAAAAAAAATAGAACCCAGTCTCACCCCCATTCATGATATGATATCTTCTTTGAATAAATTTACTCAGTGAAAGATTGGATTAGTTGCAAACCATTCCACAATTGATTCTTGATGACAAATGAATGAAAAATAATTGTTTCAAATCACATGAAACACATTAATCCAATAATATTATTCTTGTTATTAAAATCATAAATTCCAAACGTTTCAAAATTAATATGCAATTTCTAGGGATATTACAATCAACATGGTCAACCATGATCACCCATGATGAACCATAATGGTCATTCAAGATCTCTATGGCTAGAATGGTGGAATATATTCAAAGAATTTTTTACTCTTTGGATAAGACTTTCACTCTCAAATATTTTTTTAACAGCAGGTGCACCTCAAATTCCACCCAAGTGGTGAGAAAAGGCATACTAAATTTTCTTCCACATGGTCATCCAGCCAATAAATTTTGGCTTAAAACTCCGCATGTTTAATGGACACATCCTCTACAAGGACCAGGGACATCTTCACATTTTCAATCTACTTGATATAGTGATTTTTTTCCTTTTTCCTTTTACCTCCCCCTTTTCCTTTTTGTTTTGTTCAGCTTTAGGCACTTTTAGGGGTTCCCTACTTAGAAGTTGTTCTTTAGAACCCTCATTCTATTAAATCCATTCATCCTCTGGTACCACTAGTTCTCTCATTAAGCTACTTGTTGATGGTGAGGTTGAGGAAAAGTTGGGGAGAAGATATGACTAGGTTACCTCGGGAAATAGAAGACCTTCACTGAAGCCAAAAACCTCCAATAAACAACTATTTGACAATGAAAATTATGGCCCAAACCTTAAATCCCAAGGTTCATAATATTTCGATTGAAGCGAGGAAGACATAGGGATGCCATGGCCCCATGGGGTCACAAGGAAACCTTGGGAACTTTCAGCACTAACATGACTTACATTTGGGAAGGATTTCATCCCTCCAGTTGTTAGTATTTCTCGGTTTCAGGTTTCATGAAAATCAGAAGGAGCAAACCAAGCCTCCTTAGCAAGGCTATTTCCCTCCCCCCAAGAATCGCGTGACTAAGAAGTGGTGGTTTGGCCCATATGGCCTGATAATCAAATTTTCCATGCTCATAATCTAAGATTTCTTCGTCCCCCATGGAGGGGGGGCAGGTCACTGCTAGGTCAAAAAATGGGACCCGTCCATTGAAGCCACCTGTGAGATGATTCTAAACCCTTACAGTGATGGTCAGTTGACATCCTGTGGTCTATCACTGGATGCTAAAAAACATTAACATTAAACAATAGGAAGAAAGTTAGAAATTAAAACTCAAGATTATGGCTCACTAAGACTATCAAGTTGTCTGCACTCTATGAATCCTAGCCCACAAAAGCCACTGCCATTTTCGACTTGATACCAGCTCTTACACTTGGCTCCATCTCCTAGGGAAAGAAAAATTCAAAATTTCTACTTATAAAATAAATTATTCTACTACATTTTAATAGGAAGTATATCAAACTTTTGAAATATTCTATTTGTTGAAAACTTGAATGATTTTGATATCAATGAAAACTACATGATAATGACTATCCTAATGCTTAATTTTTTAATCATGCACTCTTCATCCATGTAAGATCCCTTCAAATTCACTCAAAAAATAAATATGAATTATTCTCAATTACACAATAATTGTTTTTTAAATATAATATATGCATTATTTTCCACATCAACAGGATTATCCTTGAATTACACTTGCAAAGGTAAGAATTTTCTAATTTCCAAAATTCTAATTTCCAAAATTATTTTTGTTTCTCTTGTAGCAAGTAACATTGTATTTTCTTTACATTATAAATTTGGCTTGACACCCAAACTTGGTTGGACATGGTATTGAACTTTGCTTATAGGTTCTCTTGTTCAAAGTCTATGTATACAATTTCAGGGCTATGGTTATCCTAGATTTTTGTTCTAGCACAACCCAACCCCATGGCTTATGGTTAGGGGTTATTGTTATTATTTTTAAACATCCCAACCCCATACAATATGTCAACACTTATTATACGTTTAATTGTGAACGATGTTATACTACCAAAGTCTATGCATAATATATATGAATGCATATACATCTTTATTATTTATTTCCTCTGGTGGGTTATATACTTTATGCTATGTGGCGATTTTCTTTGATACTTAAGGCCCTCGTTGAACTTGTACACATGTGGAGGCTATTTGGTGTTCTATCCACGTGAAGGAGTAATGTGGAACATGGTGCACATAGCCCAATCGAACCATAGTCATGTGTCTTGTTCAATAGTGGTGATTGATTTGTTTTGATTGACAGTGTAAGTTGATCCATCACTGTTAGGGTATCTACCACCCTCGGCATATTTTCTGCAATGGTGCCTTTTATGTTTGAATGCGTTGAGAGTTGAGCTTTGCAACCTCGATGTTAATTTTTTATAGGCAATGGTTTTACCCTACATTTGAAGGTTTTACCATCGTAATCTGGTTTTCTTACTTGGCATTTTGATGAGAACGAAGGTTGCTTGCCAACTAAGATAGGATTACACAAGTCTTAAAATCGACCTTCACATTCTATTCACTTATTCATATATCTATATATATATATATATAGAGAGAGAGAGAGAGAGAGAGAGAGAGAGAGAGAGAGAGAGAGAGAGAGATATCTATATATATATATATATATATAGGCAATGGAGTGGAGATTTCACATACCCTCCTCCAAGGTGAGATATTGGTTACCATAAAATTATTTTACAATATTTTTGTAAAGAATTTATAAGTAATTTGAGGTCAGACTAAGGGGTTTCTTCTTGTTATTGATAGGTTAGTCCTTGGTCACACTTGGGGTTTTGTTCTAAGGAATTTTTCGAGATTAATTACATACATAATTTCTTATTTATACTTCAATCATTATAGGTACTCATTTACTAATTACCCTTTACAGGTTGTTGATGCCATCTTTACGTTTCATCTTGTCTATTGACTATATAAACTTTATTTGCAGTTAGGGTATTCAGAAAAGGCCTTAATTTTCCAGGGTTCAAACTTTTATTGTATAATTTCTTTGAGGGTTTCATTAGAATATTTGGGTAGAAAAAAATGGTTGTTGTAGACAGAGCCTTGTAACATTTCTCTTATATTAAAGTGTTTCCCCCTTTTTATTAACCTAAGTCTTTCATATTCTCTACTCTGTGTTGGGACCGAAACTTGCATGGTCAGGGATGTTTTCCTTCATTTCAAGAAATACAACCCTTACATTTATTTCCTTTTGTATTATTGTGAATGCTATTTTAGCCACAATTTGATTGTTTGGAATTGTTATTTCTATTCATTTCCTCATTCCATACATGCATACATGGATACTCTTTACAAGTTTAAAATATGCATTTCAGTTTATGTATTGTTATAAATTCATGCTTCAATGAACAAATATGGCTATTTTTTTTCTTTCTTAGGTTTTGCAAACACCAGGTAGGCTAGAATCTTGATGGGCTGCTATCGTGAGAGTCCATCTAAAGTCTTTTTTAAGTCCCTATTAATAAATTTCTAAGGACTGCATATTTCATGGCTAGTTGATGAGGTCTCCCTTCCTCGTCTTTGGCCTATAACACGCTAACCTGGAAACAAACTGATCCAGGTGGATCTTGGTGGCCACCTGCCAACCAACCATTGTTTCTCTTAGCATTTTCAGTTTCCTTAATTGTAGCACAATTTACTATTTTTAGTAGTTTTTCGGGTCCTGAACTTCCGGAGCCGCTTTGAGGCCCTAAACGACGTTTTTTGGGAAATCTACCGCCAGCTATTTTTATGATAAAAATCGTCCTTTCCATCGTAGTCCTTGGAGAGATCTTTCCAACGGGCTATCATGCGCGTCAAACGAAGATGAAATGCCAAATTGTGGGCCCCGTTGAGGGGTGAGTTGGTTTATTCTCGAAGATGGCCATTATGGCAGCCTACAAGAAGAATATCACAGCAGAAGCCACTGCTAAACTCTTCTTTGAACGAGTTTGGGTGCACTTTGGGATCCCACAGTCTATCATCTCAGATCAGGACAGTCGGTTCCTCAGTACATTTTGGTCCAGTCTCTGGTCAATGCTGGACACCAAACTCACTAAGTCCACAGCCTTCTATCCTCAAACTGATGGCCAGACAGAGGTTGTCAATCGGATGATTGTACACATTTTGCGCATGTACAACTCAAAGCATCCACGCACATGGGACGAGAGCCTCCCCTATGTTCAGCACAGCTACAACCGAGCTCTTCATAGCTCGACGGGCCACAGCCCTTTTCAAGTGGGCCTGGGATTCCAGCCATTATGCCCCATTGATGTGGCCATGCCACTTGCAGCTACTCACACAGATTCAGCTCATGTCGAGTCCGAAACAGATAAGGCAACCAGCTTCATTGAGCACATCCAACACATTCGCCAGCAGGTCCATGACATTCTGGAAAAATCAAATGCCAAGTACAAGCAGCGACATGATCAACATCGGGTGCCACACAAGTTTCAAGTGGGCCACAAATTCTGGTTGCATTTGCAAAAGGAACGCCTTACTGGAGCCTATCGGAAACTGAAACCACTCTGATATGGTCCTTACACCATTATTAAGGTTGTGGGAGACAATGCATTTGAGCTCAGCATTCCCCCATTCCTTGGCCTACACCCAGTGTTCAATGTGGACCGCCTTCGGCTCTCCACCATTGCTAGACACATCCGACATTGCAGAACAGCTCACACCCACAGAATTAAATGCAGATTGCATGGAACAAGCTGCAACTAATCGGATCATGGACACACAGGTCAAGAACACTCGCCAACAGAATATCCAACTGTATCGAGTTGTCAAAACAGGCCAACTCCTTCACCAGGGCAAGTGGTTCACCAGGGACCAAGTTCAGCAAAAGTTTCCTCATCTCATGGAGGAACTCAACGCAATGGGGACCATTGCTTCCTAAGGGGGGAGGAATGATCCAGGTGGATCTTGGTGGCCACCTGCCAAGTCCACCTGGACCGCCACCATTGTTTCTCTTAGCATTTTCAGTTTCCTTAATTGTAGCACAACTTACTATTTTTAGCAGTTTTTCGGGTCCTAAACTTCTGGAGCCGTTTTGAGGCCCTAAACGACGTTTTTTTGGAAATCTACGGCCAGCATTTTTTTGATAAAAATCGTCCTTTCCGTCGTAGTCCTCAGAGAGATCTTTCCAACGGGTTATCATGCGCGTCAAATGGAGATAATACGACCAATTCGCGACCCTGGGAAGTTGGCTATCCAACTCACCCCAAAACGGGGCCCACAATTTGGCGTTTCATCTTCTAGGGTTAGGTTTTGGAATGTGAAGGGTTTTCCATTGTTTCTCAATAATAAATAGGCCTTCGAGCCTCATTGTAAACACAGTTCGGAACAGTTCAGAGGCATGTAGCCGACACATCTCTTCTCAGAGATAAGCTACCATCGCCCTAGCTAGGTTATTTCTATTTCTATTTGTAAGCATATTTCAGTATTTTCCATTAATGAAATGAAGTATTATTTCCGCTGCATATATGTCTTTATGGTTATCTCTATATTTGATTGTGTTCCTATTTAAATCTGGATCACAAACTTCTACTTATTTTTAACAATATTATTTATTGCCATATATATATACATAGTTTTCCAAGAATTCAATTTTAATACAAATGAAATGTTATTGTTTAATACAAATTGTTTGCATATTTCTATTTCCCTTACTACCTCGGTTTTTATTCTACTTTAGTCAAATCTCTCTAGTTGTTTGTTCATATTAACCTATACAATATATACGAAGGTTGGTTCTTAGATAGGGTCTCTTTCCCAATTCTCCAAAACAGAGGAATAATTAGTATTACGTGTTAGAAACCCTTAAGTTAAATCCTTTGTCCTTTACCCCACAAATTTCCTGCAACAAAGCAAACCTAGATACACATATATACCTATACATTGTATTCACAAAAATGTTAGTAATGTTTATGCATTCACTTTCTTCAAATGCACCTAGGAAGCACAAATAATTATAATGAAACCCTACTTATTTCATCCATAGCTCTGAGCTACATAAATAATATATATAACACAGATTTTTCCAAATATTTATATACTAATCTAAAGATTCTTGAAAATAGATTAAAGGCCGCCACTTTCTCCCAACTATGTACTATGTTTCTTAATAGTCCCCCCCCCCCCCCCCCCCCGAGATCTACTCCTTTTTGGCAGGAAAACAACTTAGGATTTCTTCCTTGGCTTCACCCTTAACCCCAAGGAGCATCCTGTTAATTATGGGTTTAGGTCCATATTTCTCTCCCACTAATGTCTTTCTTTTATTTGACTGCCTTTATCTCCCACGATCCTTTTTAAAATAGGGTCCACCCATGAAATTTATCTCCAGTCATATATTTCTTGGTGGTCTACTCAACCAATAGTTCATACTGTATGGAAAAATGGACGATTTTTCTTTTTTTTGTACCTGCCCCCTTCTTAGGAATAATTGATTCTAACTATTTTCCTAATAGTTAGATGTAATATCCCTAGTGAAAATTCCATGTAATAAAAGTTAATAAAGGCAAAATAATAACCACGGTTAATGGGACACTTATTCCAAGTTGAATGTTGGGCAAGACATCCTTGTGTGGGTGTTCATTTAGTTTATTATGACTAAGGAAATTGGCAGAGGCAATGCCTAAGGCTTTGGAAAGGCAAAATGGCAATTTTGGCACATTTATTTATGAAAATAATGGAAATTAGGAGAAAAGGAAGGTGAAAGGTCACAGGTTGCATGTGAAGAGGAAAATAAAGGAAAATAATGGAAAATGAAGAAAATATAGGCCTAATTGATAAAAAGGCTTTTGAGAATCAGTTTGTAACCTTTTGTCAGTTCAGTTGTGGAGATCTCTCATTATTCTCTCTCTCTCTCTCTCTCGCTCTTGGACACTTAGAGTTTTCTTGGAGCACTTTGGCATTGGAACAAGAAAGGTAAAGAAGGCAAGAGGAAGGAAGGAGCAAGAGAGAAAGAGCAGGATCAAGCAGCTACAACAGGAATTCTTTGCAGGTATCAATTTTCATGTGTGTTTTCCTTGCTAGATTTGGCATGCATGGTATTGCATGTGGTTCTTTTTCTGTTATGGCATGGGTTTTTCCAGGTGTGACAGTGTTTTAAACCTAGCCTTGCCATTTTCAGATAGTCATGATGTGATGGGGTTCTCATGTTTCCGTTGAGTTGGATTGCCGGATGGATTAGAAGCTGAGTGAGGTTGCTTTTCGAATGATAGAACACATGGCCTAGTAAACCCTTAAGCGTACTGTGGGTTGTGGTAAAGTCAGATTTTGTGTTGCCTCGGTAGGCCTAGGAATCCTTGTTGGTGAATGGCGGGATATATGGTAAAGCTTAGAGGTGGGTGCTCCCCATCAGGCCTAGTAATCCCGAGATGGGATATGTGGTAAAGCCTCGAGAGTGGGTCTCAATTTAGGCCCTAGTGATCCGATGTGGATTGCAGTAAAGCCTGAGAAACTAGGAGACAGGAAAATTTGTAATGTTCCTTCCTAAATTTTCCTAATATTTGGAAGATAAATTTTTGACAATTTTGATTAATACTAGCTCAAGGCAAATTTTGGTGGAAATCATAGGAGAAATACTTTATTTGTATGCTAGTGGAATATGGGGCCCACATGAAGTACGTACTTGGGGAAGAAGGAATTTGAATTCCTAGAGGCAAATAGAATTGGTGGAGGGACCCACAAGGAATGCATGGCCAGCAATTATAAAAGGAAGGAATGAGGGAGCAATAGGGGTCTTTTCTCTACTTGAAAACCGAATTTGCCTTAGTTGTTCAGTTTAGCCAATATTGTGTTGTTTAGCACAAGAGCTTCCCAAGGAGATAAGTTCAACCTTTCTTTGGTAGACTTTGAGTGCCACCCAAGGAAGGCTTTCCTTCATCACTGAGATTGGGAGAAGCATTAGCTACAGGTCCCATGCATTTTTGGTGGTAGAGCACTTACTCTAGGAGCCACCATTGTGTAGAGGGAGAAGTCACTTGTTGTTTGTGGAGAAGTATTGTTGGGGAATTGACCGGAGAAGCTACAAGAGTTTTCTTTCATTATTTTCAGGAGTGTGGAGGGTAGCTACAGCCAAGAGGACTAGCCTACACGCAGTTCTCACTTCCTCATACACAAGACTATGTCATCTCCTCCATGATTGCGCAGTCATTGGAGTGAGGCTCTTTTGGGGCAACATCATCCAGGGGAGTTTGGAGCTGGGGTGTTGGGAAATCATTTGGAGGGCCATTTGAGGGGGATTGTTGGAGTTGGGAGAGCATAGATTGACAGGATTAGTCACAGTAATAGAATTCTAAATTGGAGGAGGGTCAAGCTGTGAAGGGTCAATTTTTGAAGGTTGGAACCAAGGGAAACCCTTTCTAAGTTTTTTGGGGTTTTGGGCAAGGATCACATTCCCAATTTTCGAGAATTTTTTAGGCCCTTTAGAGTGGGAAAGTTAGGGGGTGAAGTCAAACAGCATGTAGTTTTGGAGCTACAGTGCAGTTTTCTAGAGGAGCTTGCTATTGTAGGTATTGGGCTTTCTTATATTAATCACCCGGTGCTTGTAGCTTGCCTTGTGTAGGCCCAGATGAATTTTATCCAACTCATTTGTACCACAACAACTATTATTAGTAAAATCTTGGCCAGTTTGTGGATTTGGAGAAATTTATGGTTTATGTGTATGCTTTCTGAAAATTTTTGTGTTGCTATATTTGCATGTCTTTGTTATCATCATAAAATTTCCATTTTGAATATTACAAAATTCCTCATGATGTAGGTAGAGAAATCTGGTGGCATCCATGCTTTTTTGGCCTAGTGATCTGGTGGAGATCATGGTAAAGCTAATTATTACATGTTGATTGTGTTGGCCTAGTGATCCGGGATGGATTACGGCAAATCATGGTTTCTATTGATGAGGGTGAGGTCATTTAGCCTCGGGATGCCTTGGTTGGTTCTTTTGGTTTGAGTCCCACATTCGTGCTTGGAATATGGCATGGGGGTGAATGGATGAAGATGTTGGCATTATGATACAGGTATGATACAGGTGTTGTCCTTGATGGCAACTCACTCAGATGACAGATCATAGTACAGCTAGTAAATAGCAAAGAATTAATGATCAGAGAGGTATACGCAGGTGTGATGTGACAAAGAAGCATATACATTCAGGTTAACCATATACCAAGTCGCGTATACGTACACACGCACGTTTACAGAAGGAAAGGCACGTACATGTTGGGAATCTAAGTTTTGGTCCATGGTATTTGGTCCATGGTATTTTGGTATTGGTCCATGGTATTTGGTCTGAAGTGTTGACCCCAGGTATTGGGTCCAAGGTATTGGTTCTACGTGGTTTTGGACCATGGTATTGAGAGAGGCCTAAACCTATATAAGGAGAAGATCATTAGGCCAAGAGGGGCAAGTGTGCAAGTGATGAATATCTGATGAAGTGTGAGATCTAGTATGCTGGTTATGGGTTTGTGATGCTTTGCTCGATCTGAACCAAGGAGGCACCTATGTAGTTGATAAAGGTTGATGGACCAAGAACATGAAAACTAAAATGCATTATCATTATATGGTACGATCATGAATAGATCTAATTATTGATGCATGTCTTATCCTTTATATCTTATGTTCTGGGTATATCTGAAGTTGAAAATTGTAGTGAAGGTATAAGTAATTATTTTCAGATCTGTACGCGGGTTCTCTCTGGTGAAAGGGCGTATACACGTTGGTTCAACACAGTCAAGTAGCATATACATTATGAGATTTGATATTTGAGGTTGTTATTGGTTCTAGTGGTTGTTTCAAAGTTCTAGGCTCTGCTCTGTGTTTTGGTGACTGTGTTTTGATGACAGGGTTTCAGTGATTCAGTTTTTGGGTGATTCAGAGTTAATGATTGTATTACAGTGGTGATTGTTTTGTATTTATGGATCCAGTTTGAAAATTTATGAAACGTGGTCCCTGGAAGAAAAGATAAGGTTGTAGCCTTATGTAGGTCAGCACCTACGTACTAGTACATCAGCTAGTACAAGAGCTAGGGGGTTGTAGCTCCCTTCCAGTAGTAGCTGGAGAACGAGAGAAGGTTATAGCCTTCTGTAGGTGGGCGCCTGTGTACTGGTATGAGTCTGCGCCAGTCCAAAATTGTAACCAGAAGTTTCTTATTAAAAGGAAGATAGAGACGATTGCAGCATGTGGTTTTCACCCATATTGGGTTTCCACCTTATATCATGGTGTTCATGTGTGCTTCTTATGTGTGATGATCTGTCATGTTTTACTACACTTGTTTACTATTTATATGGTTAATAGTGTTCTAATGCACTTATTAAAGATCAACTAACTGAATCATAAGTTTACTAGATATACACTAGTTGCATTAAACACAGTTGCGTATACACGCGGGTTGCCTTAACTGAAGTAGCGTATATGAATCTGATAATGGAAATGAAAAGATTAGTGATTTCCTAATACTGATTCACCCCCCCCCCCCCTCTTAGTATTATTTCCAACAATTGGGATCAGAGCAAGTCCTTCGGAAGAAGCTTGATCACTTGAAGGAAGATCCATCAAGATGATTTATCAAGAAAGAGATGGAGCCATCAGACCACCAATCTTCGATGGGAGCAGTTTTATGTACTGGAAGATAAGAACCACAACCTATCTCCAATCACTTGGAATGGATATTTGGGGAATCGTGGAAGGATGATATGCATATCCATCAGCAATTCCTACAGATATGGCAGGTAGAAAGCAATATGAAATCAATGTGAAAGTTGTTACTATCTTATTTGGAAGTTTGTCACAATCAAAATTTGTCAAGGTCATGCAGTTCAAATCAACTAAAGAAATCTGGGCCAAAATCATTCTAATCTATGAAGGATATGCTTAGCTAAAACATGCTAAGCTTCAAACTCTCAGAATACGGTATGAAACTCTTAAGATGCGTAGTAATGAAAGCATAGCTAATTACTTCCTACGTATATATGAGATTGTCAATTGTATGAGGAATCTGGGTGAAGGAAATAAGGAAGTTGTCTTAGTTGAGAAAGTTTTGAGATCCTTGTCTGCAAAATTTGAATCCAAAGTGTCTGCCATAGAAGAAAAGGAGGATCTACATAAAATCACTATGACACAGCTTCACGGAATCCTAACTGCTTTTGAAATGAGAAAAGGAGGACCATCAGATATGAGAGAAGCCACATTTAAAGTATCAGCAAAGGGAAAAGAAAAACTCAGTGAATCAGGATACATTTCAGAAGAAGAATATGAGGTAAATTTTGTTAAGAATCTTCAATGAGGATCTGGAAGCTTTGAAGGTAAGCTACCTTTCAAATGCTTTTCTTGTGGTAGAGTTGGTCACTACGCTGCTAGATGCCCTCATAACAAAGGAAAGATGTCTGAAGAAGGTAATAGAGGTTATTATACTCATGATAAGAGTAATGACTTATCCAATAGTGATGAAGGCATTAGACTTCTCATGGCATATGAAAATAAGGACGTAGAAACAGAAGAAGTTACCAGATTAAAAGATCAGCTAGAGACAGTAACCAGAGTAAGGGAGCAGCTGCAAGATGTAGTAAAAGATCAGAGCATAACAATCCAGAGACTTGAATCTAAGATCCTCTCTCTAAAGGAAGACCTTGAAAAATCAAAGAAGCAGAATGAAGGAGCTCTTGAAGAACAAGAACATGAAATGCTCGAATTAAGGCAACAAGTGGAAGAAGGAAGAAAAGCTGAAGAAAACATAAAGAAGCAATATCTGGAAAAGGAAGAACAACATCAGGTTGAGGTAAATATCTTAAAAGGTAAATTAGAAGAAAAGAATAAATTGTTACGATTTCAGGACAGTACTAAGATTTTGGATGATATTCTTAGTAGTCAAAGATCCCCTGCTATCAAAACTGGTCTTGGTTTTTATGAAACTGTTGAAGGTGAGTCTAGCTCACAAGGTGAGGTAAAGAATTCTAATGCAAAATCTGAAATGATCAACAAGGAGATAAATGGTCAACCCCAACAGCAACCAAGGAAAGAAATTCATCAAATAAAATCTTTTGCTTCTAACTATGGAAGTGATAGACGATTATTTCCTCCAATGAGTAATATTGAATGTTATGAATGTCATAATCTTGGACATGTTGCAGCCAGATGTAGAAGAAGATTGCTTCAAGACCATCACAAAGAAAGATCATCACGTTCCAGGTACTTTAAGGGATATAGTTTTACTTACAAAATGTTTGGTCACAAAGCAATTGATTGCAATAAAAGGAATATGAAACATGTAAGATGTTATGTATGTAACAAGTTTGGACATAAAGTAAAGGAATGCAGGAGAAAAATTCGGACACCAAAGCAAAAGGATCATACATCATCGCAATTCCAGAAGACAGAATTAGAATCAGAAAGATGTGGCAAAACTCAGCTAGCAAACATAACAGACACAGGGGAAACTGAAAGTGTAGACCTTCAGTATTCCAATTTACATACGCAGATATTATAAAGAGAAATCACGTATATACGCGAGTTAGTGGCTGCAGAGTCGCATATATGGAGCTCTTAAGAAAAAGCAGCAGGATAGACTCGGGAAAAGAAGTCTGATATGGTTTAGTCATGGTTATAGGTTGTTGATGTTGATGAGAGATGCTTATAGTGCAGATCATATGGTGCATGATAGTTGCTGGTGACTATCATGGTCTTGTTTAGACTCGGCATGTGCTCAGGGGGAGCATGAACGAATTGATACATCTTAGAATATGCAAAGGGGGAGCTTAATCAAAGAATTTAGCATGTACTCAGGGGGAGTATGGATAGTAGAATGCATATCAAGGGAGAGAGTATCTTGGTCCACCCTTTGCCCTTGATGTCAAAGGGGGAGAGTGACTTGGTGTGGTTGTTGCCATCAATTCCAAAGGGGGAGATTGTTGGCATTATGATACAGGTGTTGTCCTTGATGGCAACTCACTCAGATGATAGATCATAGTACAGCTAGTAAATAGCAAATAATTAATGATCAGAGAGGTATACGCAGGTGTGATGTGACAAAGAAGCATATACACGTGGGTTCACCATATACCAAGTCGCGTATATGTACACACGCACGTTTACAGAAGGAAAGGCACGTACATGTTGGGAATCTAAGTTTTGGTCCGTGGTATTTGGTCCATGGTATTTGGTCCAAAGTGTTGACCCCAGGTATTGGGTCCAAGGTATTGGTTCTACGTGGTTTTGGACCATGGTATTGAGAGAGGCCTAAACCTATATAAGGAGAAGATCATTAGGCCAAGAGGGGCAAGTGTGCAAGTGACAAATATCTGATGAAGTGTGAGATCTAGTATGTTGGTTATGCGTTTGTGTTGCTTTGCTCAATCTGAACCAAGGAGGCACCTATGCGGTTGATAAAGGTTGATGGACCGAGATCATGAAGACTAAAATGCATTATCATTATATGGTATGATCATGAATAGATCTGAATACTAACGCATGTCTTATCCTTTATATCTTATGTTCTGGGTATATCTGAAGTTGAAAATTGTAGCGAAGGTATAAGTAATTATTTTCAGATATGTACGTGGGTTCTCTCTCGTGAAAGGGCGTATACATGCTGGTTCGACACAGTCAAGTAGCGTATACATTATGAGATTTGATATTTGAGGTTGTTGTTGGTTCTAGTGGTTGTTGTAGAGTTCTGGGCTCTGCTCTGTGTTCTAGTGACTATGTTTTGATGACAGGGTTCCAATGACTCAGTTGTTGAGTGATTCAGAGTTAATGATTGTATTGTAGTGGTGATTGTTTTGTATTTATGGATCCAGTATGAAAATTTAAGAAACATGGTCCCTATAAGAAAAGAGAAGGTTGTAGCCTTCTGTAGGTCAGCACCTACGTACTAGTACATCAGCTAGTATAAGAGCTAGGGGGTTGTAGCTCCCTTCCAGTAGTAGCTGGGAAACGGGAGAAGGTTCTAGCCTTCTGTAGGTGGGTGCCTACGTACTGGTATGTGTCTGTGCCAGTACAAAATTGTAAACAGAATTTTCTTATTAAAAGGAAGATAGAGATGATTGCAGCAGGTGGTTTTCACCCACATTGGGTTTCCACCTTATATCATGGTGTTCATGTGTGCTTCTTACGTGATGATCTGTCATGTTTTACTACACTTGTTTACTGTTTATATGGTTAATAATGTTCTTGTTATCACCCCAAGAAACTCACCTAGGTTGTATATCAGTGATGCTCGGGAACATTACAAACTCAACAAAATGTTGGATAAATTGGTGGATGAATGAAACAAATGTTGCATATTCAAGCCAGATAACCACTACTACTATGCTTAACCCTAGACATGGGTGAACACCCCCAGACTACAAGGCTTTTAACCACCAATTACTCACAGCTTGAGAATAAGGTGATAATGGAGAAGACTGACCACACCAGCAGATGCACAAGACCCTGTGATGGTCGGCTGCAACCAGTTAAAAGGTATATAAATTTGTTTTCTAATACACAGACAGGATGACAGCTCTTTGGCATTAAAATAACAGAAACCTGCAAAAAAATTCAATGATAAATGCTAAATCCTAACACAGAGGTGGGATGACAGGCCCTCTAATGTTAAACATTAACAGCACATGAACAAATGCAACAAGCACAACCTGGAATAAGAAGAAGAAGTGGATAGTGAGCAATTAGCAGCAAAAGAAGCTTGCATTAGCTGAAAATGAAGACCAGACGCTGCAGGTATCACAGCAGTTACAATCTCCAGAAGTTGAACCTTACAACACAATAACACTCATCAACCTATTACATTTGTCTTCTGGATATATAAAGAGGTTGGTTTACAAAATATCTCTGCTACTAAGCGTGGAGGAGTCAATAAATGACCACCAACCACATTTACAATATGAAATGGGCCTCTGATACAATCTGCTGATTTTAATGGACAACATCAGCCTTCTAGATATTCTGTTGTCCTTCTCTAAGCAAACAGAGCAAAATATGAATGAAGCCCATAACCTTTCAATGCTTTTAACTGCTCGAGGCAGTCCTATTTGTCCTTGGCCATGTTGCTGATTAATTGCAGTTGTTGAGACTTCATTATGAAGAGCACGGGTAGCTGGTTGGCATCGTCCTTCCTCAGGCAGCAGAGAGCAGTCGGGAGCGATACAGGAAGTATGGCAGGAGCAGGCTAAGCAGAAGAATTAGTCTCAACCGTAGGATCCACAGATAAACAGCAGAGATCAATAGATCAGGAGTTAGCAGATAATGAATGAGTTTAAAAACATGGCAGAGATATGAGCAGACGGTGAAAATAAATACTGGCCGTCGGATCATAAAAATCTACGACCAAGATCACGCGGCAGAAGTTATCGGGTGCAAAGGGGAAGGAAGGAACGTTGACCGTCGGATCATATATACGGACAGTCAAGATCCATTTGGAATGGCTTATCGGGAGATGACAAAGAGGATGCAATGAGGGCCATCGGATCTGGACGCTGCAGATCCGATGGTCATCGCACGCAGAAGAAGAACGGTCGTTAACGGGCAGGCGGTATTCCCCGCACCGCCTTGTGGGACTTGGCGGTTTTCATATAGCTGGTCGTGATCCAACAAAAAGGCGCGGCATGGCAGCCCAAAACCGCCACCCCCGCGAGTTAACGAGTGCGCGGCTTGCGGGCTAAAGGCATGCGACTATTGTCGGATCTCTGATGGACAATGAAATGGCGAGCAATATGCAAGAGGTTTAACTAGTGCGGGCAAATGAGAATTGATTGTTAGATCGTGGGCGATCGATGGTGCAGATCGAGGGAGGGTAATATGAGCGAGGTGAGATGGAATACCGGGTTTAAGCTAAATTTCGGGGAAAGAGAAATAGAGAACGCAGGGCTATGGGGAAGAAGAAACCGAAGGAGAAGGTGGAGGAATGACTATTTCACACTCCCTTTTATCATAATACAGCATGGAAAAGTTGTTTGAGACCCTCAATTATGCTCAAACATGTAGCAGAGCTAACATTGGCTCCTTCTGGGGATGAGATCCTCCCTGTGAAGTCTCAAGAACCTGCAGACCAATGCCTTCATGCAAAAACAGCTATAAAAACACTTGCCTAGTATCCATCGGGCATGGAGTCAACTAAGCATACAACAGGAAACTATAAAAGAACTTGATTACAATCATTAAAGCCTGAAAACTTAAAATTCAAAAATTTCCCACCTGCTGGGCCATAAAAATTGCTACCCATCATCTGGTTCATCATATATCAGCAAGACAGGATTTATTTGATCCTCTACCTCAAAAACTTTAGGAGGTTTTACTTTGGTAGGCAGGTAGGAATCAAATTTCATTTCCCTTCTGTGAATTTTCCTCTTTGGATGCTCTTTACAAGAGCCTTTGTACACCTGCTAAATAATCATGGCTGCTGTGTTCCTGCTCTTGTCTTCTGTGTCCTGCAAAATAAATATGAAAGATGCATCATTGTTTTCTTGTGCAGGGGACACAGAGATATTTTCTACTCTTGAATCTTCCTTTGAAAAATCCTCATCCAAGGAGGAGTCCCAAGACTACACATCTTCTTCCTCTGTCATCTGATAAGTTGCCCTTTCATGTTGTGCAGAGGCCACCTGAGCAGGCTTCAGAAAATCAAAACTGAGGTGATCGGTCTCAGCCTTGAGCATTGAGCTATTTCCTGCCTCAGTTTTCAAGGGGCAACATGGAGGGATTATTTCTTTAGCAGACAGAGAAACAAAAGATGATGGAGATCTTTCCTCTCCATTTTAATTACTGAACTGGGATGAAAGCAGGCAAATGAATTTGCAAATCTGCACAGTCATTGGAAGAAGGGCAGGCCTCACGCCCAAATTCTTGGAGGCAGGGATCTGCTGCTGGCTGCCACTGTTGGTCAACTTGTTGTTGTGCAGGCACAACAACTGATAAGCAGTGCCTCTGGATATTGCTTTCTCATATGCAGCCCTGGTTAAGAAGGGGAAATCCTCCAAACCAAGGACCTCCTCCTCTTCTTCAAATAGCTCTTCTTCCATGACTGTATTTTGACAAAGGGTCTTCACCCTTTGATCTTCGTTTGTAACTTTATTTCTTTGCAAAATCTGCAAATGCTCCTGTGCTCGATTACATGGATTTGGAGTTGAAAGAGAAATGGAACAAGGAGCTCCTGCTTCCTCAAAACGTTGCTCAGCCTTTAGTTTGGAAACTTCAAAGGTCAAAAGCTCAATCATCCTGGCTAATTCATCTATCTCATGCTCTGCGGATGATGAGGATTCACCTCCCTGTCTTCTGTTTTCATCGTCACCTTCAAGACTCTCTGCAGCAATGATATTTGCTTCTACTTCAAAGGTTGCAGCCTGCATCTCAACCAAAGAGGTGCATCTTCTTTCTCTCAACAGCAGGCAGAACTGAGAATTGAAGGCATTAGCATAAGTTATCATGGCAGAAGCAGGGGTAGGTCTTATTTTTGTTGGCATTCTGATGTACATATGATTGAATCTGATGTTAAATTCGGACAGCAGTTCACCATCTTCTCTCTGCAAGTTCCCAAATTCTTCATGATAAAAGAGCAGGTCTTTATTATTTCCCCAGTGCTCTAAAAATACATCATCTAAAGCATCAATGTCCACAATGGACCTAGGGGGTAAATCTCTGAACCATTTTCTAGCTTCCCCATCTAAGCTTTGAACAAAAACCCTCATTCAGACATCCTCTTCAATGATATCCAGGTTATCATCATAGCTGTAAAAGGACTCTAAATTCTCTTCAGCTATTACTCCTTCTGCACCAGTAAAATTTGGCATAAACCCCTGATAATCTCCTGCAGGCATGGCATTCAAAGGGTAGGCAAGACTAAAGGTCCATACCTAGCAGCAACTATTCATTCTATCTTTGTTAGGGCTTGCTGGCCTGCCATAACTGAGGTATACAAAAAGGATACTGGTGGACTGAGTAAAATGAATCAATGAAAAAGATAATGGAGTCAGAGGAATATGATGGACAGCATGGTGCTTCTTTCAACTGAGGACCGAAAGGGAAATGAATAATAAGGAGCTACATGAATCTCTGAAGGTGACAATCACTAACAAAGATACATGGAATTTTTAAGGCTTACCTAACCCTAATGCTCCTTACTGCGATACTTTCTTCTGCTGAACGATCTTCTCAGGATCAGGCACTGGTTCAGCTGCTGATTTCTGAAGATATCTCTGAGCATGCCTCACCAACTGCTCCAGAACTTCAATGTGGAGTTGCCAAATGATGGTCTTCCTCCAATGGAGTCGCCAGATAGATGATTACAACCAAAATATGTGTTCAAACCTTGTCTATCATCAAAGCTTGAAGCTGTGTCATTCTCCCAGGGAAGTTGAGCTTCAATTCTCCTCTCCCCGGCAACGGCGCCAATTAATGTTATCACCCCAAGAAACTCACCTAGGTTGTATATCAGTGATGCTCAGGAACATTACAAACTCAACAAAATGTTGGATAAATTGGTGGATGAATGAAACAAATGCTGCATATTCAAGCCAGATAACCACTCCTACTATGCTTAACCCCAGACATGGGTGAACACCCCCAGACTACAAGGCTTTTAACCACCAATTACTCACAGCTTGAGAATAAGGTGATAATGGAGAAGACTGACTACACCAGCAGATGCGCAGGACCTTGTGATCGCTGGCTACAACCAGTTAAAAGGTCTGTAAATCTATTTTCTAATACACAGACAAGATGACAACTCTTTAGCATTAAAATGACAGAAACCTGCAAACAAATTCAATGATACATGCTAAATCCTAACACAGAGGTGGGATGACAACCCCTCTAATGCTAAACATTAACAGCACATGAACAAATGCAACAGGAATAGCCTGGAATAAGAAGAAGTGGACAGTGAGAAATTAGCAGCAAAAGAAGCTTGCATTCGCTGAAAATGAAGACCAGACGCTGCAGGTATCACAGCAGTTACAATCTCCAGAAGTTGAACCTTACAACACAATAACACTCATCAACCTATTACATTTGTCTTCTAGATATATAAAGAGGTTGGTTTACAAAATATCTCTGCTACTAAGCATGGAGGAGTCAATAAATTACCACCAACCACATTTACAATATGAAATGGGCCTCTGATACAATCTACTGATTTTAATGGACAACATTAGCCTTCTGGATATTCTGTTGTCCTTCTCTGAGCAAACAGAGCAAAATATGAATAAATCCCATAACCTTTCAATGCTTTTAACTGCTCGAGGCAGTCCTATTTGTCCTCGGCCATGTTGCTGATTAATTGCAGTTGTTGAGACTTCATTATGCAGGGTACAGGTAGCTGGTTGGCATCGTCCTTCCTCAGGTAGCAGAGAGCAGTTGGGAGCGATACAGGAAGTATGGAAGGAGCAGGCTGAGCAGAAGAATCAGTCTCAACCGTCGAATCCACAGATAAATGGAAGAGATCAATAGATCAGGAGTTAGCGGATAACGAATGAGTTTAAAAACATGGTGGAGACATAAGCAGACGACGAAAATAGATACTAGCCGTCGAATCATAAAAATCTACGACCAAGATCGCGCGGGAGAAGTTATCGGGTGCAGAGGGGAAGGAATGAACGCTGACCGTTGGATCATATATACGGATGGTCGAGATCAGTTCGGAATGGCTTATCGGGAGGTGACAAAGAGGATGCAATGAGGGCCGTCAGATATGGACGCAACAGATCCGACGGTCATCGCACGCAGAAGAAGCACGGTCGTTAACGGGCGGGAGGACGGTTTTGGGAGGCGGGCGGTATTCCCCACACCGCCTTCTGGGACTTGGCGGTTTTCGTATAGTGGGCCACGATCCAACAAAAAGGCGCCATGTGGCAGCCCGAAACCGCTGCCCCCGTGAGTTAATGAGTGTGTGGCTTGCGGGCTAAAGGCATGCGACTATCGTCGGATCTCTGATGGACAGTGAAATGGCGGGCAATATGCGAGAGGTTTAACTTGCACGGGCAAATGAGAATTGACCGTTAGATCGTGGGCGATCGACGGTGTAGATCGAGGGAGGGTAATATGAGCGGAGTGAGATGGAATACCGGGTTTAAGCTAAATTTCTGGGAAAGAGAAACAAAGAACGCAGGGCTATGGGGAAGAAGAAACCGAAGGAGAAGGAGGAGGAATGACTGTTGCACACTCCCTTTTATCATAATACAGGATGGCAAAGCTGTTTGAGACCCTCAATTATGCTCAAACATGTAGTAGAGCTAACAGTTCTGACGAACTTATTAAAGATCAACTAACTGAATCATAAGTTTACTGGATATATGCTAGTTGCATTAAACACAGTTGCGTATACACACGGGTTTCCTTAACTGAAGTAGCGTATATGAATCTGATAATGTAAATGAAAAGATTAGTGATTTCCTAATACTAATTCACCCCCCCCCCCCCCTCTCAGTATTATTTCCAACATAAGAGAGAATTGGCTCAGCCGTTATATGGTCAGGTGAAATGTGGTAGTCACATCCTAGGTTGGATTTTGCATTCATTAATGAGAGGTTCTCTTTCTGATATCTTATGTATAAATGTACTGGTTTATATGTGGATTTTATGGTTGATGTATCCTTAATATTTATGTTGTTATTATGTTATTTATTTAAAGCATGTATTATGACAGTGATGATGTATGGACTCCCTCATGTTGTTATTTGGAAATGAATGAAAAATGTATCTACGACCTAATAGATGATAATGCAACTAGTGATATAAGGGAAAAATGCTTCTTATCGATTCTCATATAAGTATGAGACCCCTATGCTCAGATTTATTGTTTACACTTGTATATTACATATTTGTGATATGTTTGATGAAATGCTTTTCATGGCTAGTAGGGGTCCAGTCAAGCTCTTGATTAATTAATTGCATTTGTATCATCATTCCCTTGTTATATGTCTATTCAAAAGGTGTAATTTAATTCTGGACAATGACCTGGGTTCTAGGCCTGAAAAAGTGGCTCAAATCTTAGGGACAATGGTACAACACTGAGAAAAATAGTCCCTGGACTCTGGCATGTCATGTTGTGGGAGCGTCCAAGGGTTAATTGGTCTAAAAACTAAGTGGAACCCAAGGGTTAGCTACCTGAGTGGTTGGGATGGCTCCTGGGAGTCCTGTAGCTGATGTGGAAGGTTTGAATGTTGTGTTTCCGTCGATTCCACTTCCTTAAGGTCACATAGGAGGTTGAATCCAATCATAGTAGCCTCTCGTCACATGTTTACCCTAGTTGGCCAGTTACTTGGGTAGATGTGGGAGGAGAGTGTTACATTAAAAGTCTAATCTCTCACATGATAGATTTTAATATATTTCCAAGGATAATAATACACAAAACAATTTTCCTTTTATTAATCAAAATAAATATTTACATTGTCACAATATATTACCTATTTCACTTGACTTTTCAACCACATGTCCAATATTAAAGTCATAAAAAAAGACAAATTTACTACGGGTATCACAACCCGTAAATCTAGATTCAAACAACAGTTTCAACATCAATTTCAGTCTCAAATGCAAATCAAATGTCAATGAGAATATGAGATGAGAGTATGGAAAACAGTGAGGTTGACAACTTGATCTCAATGCGATAAAGGGATGAATATTACGAGACTCGCGATATGAGTAGAGATGGACATAATAAAATAAAGTAGGTTGAATGTCCCCTAGATCGGAATGTTATTTTATGAGACTACCAAGGTACAATGACATGAGAAAGGGGATGTATATTATATGATAATAGTGGCTTAAATGTTTTCTCAATTAGTTTAGTTTTTATAATGAGATTATGACAGTAAAATGGTAGGGGTAAAAGAGATATATTATAATAGTTGTAATGTTTGGTACAATGGTATTGGTAAAGGGGTGAATATTATAAGATTATATTAATTGTGATGTTTTTTAATTTCAAAATCTTTCTTAATGAAATTATGATAATATTGAGAATATTATAAGATTAATTGTTTAAATGGAAGAAATGGATATATAATATTAGAGTAGTTTAATGTTTTTTAATTGAATGTTGTTTTTGTTTTTTAAATAAAAATGAAGTATAATATATGGGAAATATTATAAGATGGTTTGAATGTATTATGTATTGGTATTCTTTAAATAAGATTAGGATACTAATGTAGTTATATAAATTAAATGGTTGGCAAATAGAAATAGATTTACTTTATGATACATTCACATTCCTTACAAAAAAAAAAAAAAAAAAACACTAAATTATAACTTTTTTTAATTATTATTATTGTTTATTACAAAAAATTAATATATGAGTTAAAAATATCTACATTTTAGAAAACATGTAGGAAAATTCTTAACTTATAAATAGGTTTTATTACACTACTACAAGTCAATATCATGGCTTTACTAATATTACATACCAAAAAAACCATAACTCGTGTTCATATGACAATTTTTTTAAATTAATCAATTTAATTAAAAGTGAAAAAATGGCATAATTATTTTTAAGATGAATTTCTTGTGATTACTATTAAGAATATTCTAGCATATTAAATAAAAGTTATATCTTATTATTCATCTAATAATTATTGTTAATTAAATTAAAAACATAAAACATTTAATCCAAAATTACACTCATATAAATATAGAAAAATGTTATAAATGATTTAAACCTTTATGAGTGGTTTTTTAAATAAGATTATAATAATAAAATTATATAATATAAAAGAATATTAAGAATATTTTGACATATTAAATAAAAGTTATATCTTATTATTCATCTAATAATTATTGTTAATTAAATTAAAAATATAAAACATTTAATCCAAAATTACACTCATATAAATATATAGAAAAACGTTTAAAAACGTTTAAATGGTTTAAACTTTTTATGAGTGGTTTTTTAAATAAGATTATAATAATACAATTATATAATATAAAAGAATATTACAAGATAATATTCATTTAAACATTTTATGAATTAGTATTTTTTAATAAGATTATGACAATACAATTGGATAAGTAAAAGAGAATACTATAATAATTTAATTTTTTATAAATTTGTATGTTTTTAATAAATTATTAGTATTTTATACACATATAAATATAAGAAAATAGAAATAATTTAAATGTTTTTGAAATTATTGTTTTTAACCAAATTGTGATGTTATAATATAATTATGTAGGTAAAAGAAAATATTATAAAAGTATAGTAATTTAAATATTTTATGAATCAGTATTTTTTAAATGAAATTATGAAAATATTATATAATGATATGAATATAGAAAATTATTATAAAATAATAATATTATAGTAAAATGGAATATTACTAGATTATAGTAATTTAAAGATTATAGGAATTGGAATTGGAATTCTCCTTTTCTTAATTGAAATTATAATTTGATAATATTATAGTAAAAGTAGAAGAAAATATTATAAAATTATAATAATTTAAATATTTTATAATTATATTTTTTTATAAAACTATATAATAATATGAGTATAGGGAATAAACGTTATAGAATCATTACTTAATTTTTTATTAAATTGGTATGTTTTTAATAAATTATTATTATTTTATACACATATAAATATAAGAAAATAGAAATAATTTTAATGTTTTTCAAATTATTATTTTTAATCAAATTGCGATATTATAATATAATAATTTAGGAACATCGAGGATGAAAACCACTTCCTCTTAGAGTGCCCCACCTAAACCACATTAGATCTCAGTTTTACAATCTTTGTTACAATAATGACCTTCCTAGTCTACTTCCTCTCAGAGTGCCCCACCTAAACCACATTAGATCTCAGTTTTACAATCTTTGTTACAATAATGACCTTCCTAGTCTTTTACACTGTCAAAATTATAGTGAGCTCAGGAGGTTTCTCTCCAAGCTTTTTGAGAATAGGAATAAAATCTTAAATCAAAATAAATAATTTGTTTCTTTAGGTCCGATAGACCAATGTTTGGTCTCAGCGAACATTAATCATCATCATCATCATCATCATAATTATATAAGTAAAAGAAAATACTATAAAATTATAGTAATTTAAATAATTTATGAATTAGTATTTTTTAAATGAAATTATGAAAATATTATATAATGATATGAATATAGAAAATTATTATAAAATAATAATATTATAGTAAAATGGAATATTATTAGATTATATTAATTTAAAAGTTATAGGAATAGGAATTGGAATTGGAATTGTCCTTTTCTTAAATGAAATATAAATCTTATAGTATTATAATAAAAGTAGAAGAAAATATTATAAGATTATAATAATTTAAATATTTTATAATTATATATATTTTTTATAAAACTATATAATAATATGAGTATAGGGAATAAACGTTATAAAATCATTACATAATTTTTTATTAAATTTGTATTAATAAATTATTATTATTTTATACACATATAAATATAAGAAAATAGAAATAATTTAAATGTTTTTTAAATTATTATTTTTAATCAAATTGCGATATGATAATATAATTATATAAGTAAAAGAAAATATTATAAATTATTGTAATTTAAATATTTTATGAATTAGTATTTTTAAATCAAATTATGAAAATATTATATAATGATATGAATATAGAAAATTATTATAAAATAATAATATTATAGTAAAATGGAATATTATTAGATTATAGTAATTTAAAGATTATAGGAATTGGAAATGGAAATTGTCCTTTTCTTAAATGAAATTATTTTCTACTTATTATAAGATTATAATAATTTAAATATTTTATAATTATATATATTTTTTTATAAAACTATATAATAATATGAGTAATGAAATTATTTTCTACTTATTATAAGATTATAATAATTTAAATATTTTATAATTATATATTTTTTTTATAAAACTATATAATAATATGAGTATAGGGAATAAAGGTTATAAAATCATTACATAATTTTTTATTAAATTGGTATGTTTTTAATAAATTATTATTATTTTATACACATAAATATAAGAAAATAGAAATAGTTTAAATGTTTTTTAAATTATTATTTTTAATCAGATTGTGATATTATAATATAATTATATAAGTAAAAGAAAATATTATAAAATTATAGTGATTTAAATATTTTATGAATTAGTATTTTTTAAATGAAATTATGAAAATATTATATAATGATATGAATATAGAAAATTATTATAAAATAATAATATTATAGTAAAATGGAATATTATTAGATTACAGTTATTTAAAGATTATAGGAATTGGAATTGTAATTGTCCTTTTCTTAAATGAAAATATAATCTAATAATATTATAGTAAAAGTATAAAAAAATATTATAATAATTATAATAATATAAATATTTTATATATATATATATATATATATATTTAAACTATATAATAATATGAGTATGGGGAATAAACGATTACGTAATTTTTTATTAAATTTGTATGTTTTTAATAAATTATTATTATTTTATACACATATAAATATAAGAAAACACAAATAATTAAAATTGTTTTTTAAATTATTATTTTTAATCCAATGGCGATATTATAATATAATTATATAAATAAAAGAAAATATTAAAAAATTATAGTAATTTAAATATTGTATGAATTAGTATTTTTTAAATGAAATTATGAAAATATTATATAATGATATGAATATAGAAAATTATTATAAAATAATAATATTATAGTAAAATGGAATATTATTAGATTATAGTAATTTAAAGATTATAGGACTTGGAATTGGAATTGTCATTTTCTTAAATGAAATTTTAATCCGATAATATTATAGTAAAAGTAGAAGAAAATATTATAAGATTATAATAATTTAAATATTTTATAATTATAATTATTTATATATATATATATATATAGAGTTTATAAAACTATATAATAATATGAATATAGGGAATAAACGTTATAAAATCATTACATAATTTTTTATTAAATTAAATTTTAAATCATGAAAAGAAAATTATTTTTAATTTAATATTATTTTAGGAATATAATATTGAAATATTAAATCTACCTATATATTAATAATAATTTAAAATTTTAAAATTTATTTACAACTCAAATTATTATGAAATATTTATATATGATTTGTAGAATTTTAATTTAATTATCAATAATTAAAGATTGAGATTTATTGTCATAACCCCATTTACAAATAATAATTAAAAAAATTATTTAATATGATTTACCCACATATATTTACACTCATTAGACACTGATAAAATGTAAACAATTTTATGTGTGAACCAAACTAGGGTCATCCACCCAACTGGCTATTACAACATCGAGTGCATCCACAAGTCAAAGGGCTCAATCATAATTTAATGGTCTGCTATGATATCAATATTCTGTATTGTGGAGGACAATCCCTTATCCGTCTGGAATTTATTGACTCATCCCTCCAGCTCGGACTCCAAGACTTTCCTCGAGCTCGGCGCACCTTGGGTTTGCCCTGCATTTACACTACCTGCCAAGTTGTGTTAATGCGCATAGTAGAGTTGTCAATGTCTCTCGAGATCCTTCGCCGCATCTACAGAGGATAACGCCAGACCTTGATCCAACGGCTCTGGTTAGCTCGGAGTGTTTTACCATCTCCCAGGACAAGCTCCACGGTTCATTTTTCCCTTTCCTCCTTCGCGCTAAGCTCTGCTCTTTGTCCATGGTAATTGGCTTGTTATGTGACCATGTCACTTGATGCTGCTAGATCATCCCAAGTCCTGCTCGAGGAGTTCGTGCTCATGTTCGAAAGTCTTTTTACAGATACCCAGGTGAGGAAGTTCGCAACTATAGATTTCTTTTACAGTTAACTCAAGAAATGTTACAGATTTTGTTATACTAATTCCTTTGTTCTGGATGTCTTTTGTAGGTTTTGGGAAAAGGATGGGGTCGCACCTTTGGAAAGCCTTTCAAAGGGTTTCAACCCCACCCATACAGGGCTTGAGCTCCTAATGGCTTCCCAGGTAAGCTCGAATGGCTCCCCTACTGATTTTTGTTTCGAATGGCGAGTTCTCTCTGCCTGAAGGTGTATTCTCATAAGTATTGACATACTGGAAGTTCCGTTGTTGTAGGGAACTACCTGTGTTGAGCTGTGCATAGCACTCCTTGTTTATCCCCATGTTGGGATTCATTCTTTCTAGTTAAAATGTAAATATCTTGGCGTCCCGATGCAAGCCAAGGTTAAGAACTATTGAGGTCGCACCGGTTTTTGGGTTGTATTTTTTGTTAAGGCAAGACCTGTTTCGGCTTGCATGAGGTTTCTGTGATTTTTGTTAGTTTTCCTTAATGTTTTGCTACTTAGCTTCAGACCATAAGTATTTATATATTTCCAATGGTTCTCTCAAATGTACTTGTATTTATCATTCTGTTGTCATAAGAATGTAAAGCATGATTTTTCCTATTTTGACGTTCAGCAATTTTTCTGTTGTTGATAGGAACGTTTATGAGTTTTCCATCAATGTTATCGTTCCATTTGTGTACAATTCTGCTAAATTATTTACACGACGTGAATGCCTTTTACTTCCTATTTATCCATTAATTTGCTTACCAGTTATTTTGTCTGATGAGGAATATGTTTAAAATGTGTGATTATGTTCATGGGAACAAGGTCGCCCTCGAGCTCAAACCCTAAACCCTTAAGATAGTTACTATGTTGCTATTTCAATCTCACAGAGTCATATATCTCTTTCCAGATATCTATATATATATGTGTGTGTGTGTGTGTGTGTGTGTGTGTGTGTGCGTGTGTGTGTTTATATTTAGTTTCACATTTCGGGTTTTGTGACTCACAAGTGGGTCTTGGCCTGTATTCATCGCTCTGGCTACAGCCTTGGAAATTTTGCCCAGTCAAATTCAGATAGGAATTTGTGTTTCTATCTTTCTATAGTTGCGCATTTAATAGTTTTTCTCTTGCTGGAGAAATACTTCCTACTGTTTAAGCTTTCATTGTTTGGTAGTTGTTCTTCTGATTCTGGTATGCATGTACATATTTATGGGTTTTCCATTTTCTTGTCTTGGATCTTGCTAGAGATTTAAGGCAAATATGCATAGCTTAAATTGCTCAACATTTACCTTAATATAAAGAAGATACCACTATTACTCTGTAAGTTAAAATAAGAATACATTTAAATACACAGAATCAGCAATTTTAATCGAAATAGTGTTTCACACAGTATTACTTAAAAATCACTTAGTTGTTTCCAGAAATTTCGCTGGTCCTTTAGCATCATGCAACCACTTACAGTTTCTGGTTTACAGTATTACTAGTTTGTCAATTGCAACCTATCTGGTTAGTCATTCTCTTGCTACCATTAAACTTGCGGTATGAAATGTTCTTTACAGTCTAGATTATTCTAGGGTAACTATTAAACAGAAAAGCATATTTAACTTACTATGGAATCACAAAACCCTACTGCTACCATTTTTCCAAATCAATATCAGTGAGAGAGCCTGCTCCCTCTATGTCATTCATCATTGTCTAAGTAATTTCGATAGTACTACTTACCTGTTCTTCGATTTAACAATATCCAACGGACTTTATTCACCTTTCCATTGTTCTCGCTTGTCAACCACCCGTCCTTGAGATTCGTCTTCAAGACCAAATCTCCCGCCAAGCCTTCTGTAAGACTGGTGTCTTTAGCTAAATTTAATGCACTCTGTGCTAATGCTATCTGGTCATCACTAGACTTAGCATTTTTCCCCTTTTCGTCTGTCCCAACAGCACGGTTTTTCCTCCCCTCACCCCTTTTCCCTTGGGGTGTTTCCAGTTAGGGGAGGCAGTTAGGGTATTCTTGGAAACTGCCTTTTTTTTACTTCTTACATGAGGAGTTACCAAATCTATTATCACTCAACAATTTCCTTACTTCAAAAGATTAATAATATATTATTCAACTAACAGAGAATAACAATATTGTCCAGTTTGTTTTCTTACAACGGTAATTAAAATATTTACAGTTTTCCTGGGGACATTACATCTCCCCCCCATGAAAGCAAACATCGTCCTGATGTTTTTCAATCTCAAACAGCCGTGGATATGCTTCTTTCAAGAGTTGTTCATCTTCCCAGTTGGCCTCCTCTGACCCAAAGTGCTGACATTGCACTTTAACATGGGTGATGACTCGTTTCCGCAGTGTGACTTCTCTTCGTTCAAGTATATTTAGCGGCTCGACCAAGAATTCTCCTTCTAGTTCGACCTGAAACAACGGAATTTAAAGTCAGTTTTTCCTTCAACATCATAATTAATTGGCCTACTTAGGATTTTACTTTACCTGTATATCTTGCCTCTCTCCGTTCGAGTATATTCAGCGGCTCGACCAAGAATTCTCCTTCCGGTTCGACCTAAAACAACAAAATTTAAAGTCAGTTTTGCCTTCAACATCATAATTAATTAGCCTACTTAGGATTTTACTTTACCTGTATATCTTGCCAACTGACTATGTGCTTAGGATCATAAACGTATCTCTATAGAACTGACACATGGAAAGCATTGTGGACCCGAATATGGCTTGGTAGGGCAAGTTGGTAAGCTACTGGCCCAACTCTTGCTAGAATCTAAAAGGGTCCACAAAACCGAGGTGCCAGCTTGGTACACCCATTCCATTGTAACGTACTCCTTTTTGCTTGAATTCTTACATACACATGATCCCCCACTTGATATTCCTTAAAACTTCTCTTCTTGTTGGCGAAATTCTTTTGCCTATCTTGGGCTGCCTTCAGGTTGGATCGAACCTTCTTGACCATCTCTTCCATTTCTTTTAACATTTCGGGTCCTAACATTATCTTATCCTCCAGTCCCCCCCAACTGGAGGGTGTGTGGCATTTCCGGCCGTACAGAACCTCAAACAGGCTCATCTGCAGGGAAGTATGATATCCGTTATTATATGCAAATTCGACCAGGTGCAGATAGTCTTCCCATTTAGAGGGTTGCTGCATTATGTAAGACCTCAACATGTCTTCTACTACTTGATTCACCCGTTCGGTTTGTCCATCTGTTTGAGGATGGTAAGCCGTACTAAAATTTAATTGAGTCCCTAGCCCTTCAAATAGTGTTTTCCAAAAGGCTGAAGTAAATTTCACATCTCGGTCAGAAATTATAGTTTTTGGCAGCCCATGTAGCCTGAAAATGTTTTGCATAAAAATGTGGGCAATCTGTACAGCTTTATAAGTGGATTGGACTAGTATAAAATGAGCTGACTTGCTTAATTTGTCGACTACCACCATGATGGAATCGTTGTTCCTTTTTGTCTTGGGTAATCCCGTTATAAAATCCATAGAGATAGTTTCCCATTTCCACTCCGGAATTGGTAGTGGATGCAATAATCCTGCAGGGTGCTGATGTTCCGCTTTAATTTGTTGACAATCTTGACAACATGTTAGATATTTTGTTGCTTCCTTCTTCATTCCAGGCCAAAAGTACTCCTTTCGAAGTGCAGTAATCAGCTTTTGATACCCCGGGTGTCCAGCATAAGGTCTTTTGTGAAATTCATCTAAAATCAAGTTTTTAATGTCCATTTGGTTGGGTACATACAGCCTGTTTTTATATTTCAGCATGCCAACAGCATCCACAGTGTACCCTTGCTGATTTTATTTGTTGTTTGGAATCTGAACCTACTGTCTTATTTGCTGATATTTCAAATCTTGTTCTGGTGCCGCTTTTATCATGTCATCGAATGTAGTTTGCACCCCGCTACAAGCAATTTTGTATAGACAATGTGCCTTCCGACTTAAAGCGTCCGCTACCCGGTTCTCCTTTCCTTTCAGATGCTTAATCTCGAAATCAAAACCGCTTAATAAATCTACCCACCATGCCTGTCTGGAATTTAAGGTAGGCTAACTAAAGTAATTAGTTAAGCTGTGATGATCTGTCATTAACAGAAATTTCCTCCCCATTAGGTAGTGGCACCACATTTTTAAGGCGTAAATAACGGCTGCCAATGCCAAATCGTACGAAGAATATTTTTGCTCATGTTCCTTTAACTTTCTAGACTTGTAGGCAATTACCTTACCCTCCTGCATCAATACTCCTCCTACTCCTTCCTTACTCACATTTGTACACACCACGTAATCCTTAGCGAGATATGCTATGCTTAGTATAGGCGCTGTGGTGAGCAGATGCTTGAGCTGTTCAAAACTCTTTTGGCATTCTGCAGTCCATTTAAAAGCCTTCCCTTTATTCTGTAGGGAGGTGATAGGGTAGGCCACTCTAGAAAATCCTTCCACGAATCGTCTATAATAACCGGCCAGCCCCATAAAAGATTTGATATCCACTACGTCCTTTGGAACTGGCCATTCCATTATGGTCTTAATCTTTTCGGGATCCACTGCAATCCCATCCTTAGTAATGATATGTCCTAAGTATTGAATTTGCTCCTTAAAGAAATCACACTTGCTATACTTGGCATACAATTGATGTTCCCGGAGGGTTTGCATCACCAGTCTAAGATGTTCCTTGTGCTCCTCCACATTTTGGGAATATATCAGTATATCATCAATAAATATTAACACGAATTTATCTAAATACTGATGAAATATGTTATTCATCAAACACATAAAGGTCGCAGGAGCATTGGTTAACCCAAAGGGTAATACCACAAACTCATATGTGCATAGCGAGTCCTAAAAGCAGTTTTGGCAATATCTTCCTCTCTGATTCTGATCTGGTGATATCCCGATTGTAGATCAATTTTTGAAAACACAGTCGCCCCTTTTACTTGGTCAAATAGTTCGTCAATTCAGGGTAAAGGATACTTGTTCTTGACTGTTAACGTATTTAACTCTCGATAGTCCATGCACATTCTAAGGGTGTCGTCCTTCTTTTTGACACAGCACAGGGGCTCCCCAAGGTGACACACTAGGGCAGATGTAATTCTTATCCAACAATTCCTATAGTTGCATTTTAAGCTCTGTCAGTTTTGGTACACTCATACGATAAGGAGCTCGAGACACTAGTGCTACTCCTAGCATCAAATCAATAGTGAAGTCTATATCTCTCTTAGGTGGCAGCCCGGGTATCTCTTCTAGAAATACATCGGCATAATCCTAAACAACAGGAATACTATCCAAGGTGGTTGTCTTGTCCTTTGAGTTGGCATATCCAACCTGAATAGCATAAACCTGACACCCTTTTTTGATACATTTTTCCAGCTAAGAAGCAGTTATTGGCTGAACCTGCATGGGCCTCGGAATGCCTTGCATCTCCTTCATTTTTCCCAGCTCATCCTTGTAGCAGATTGTTTTCGTTTTACAGTTTATAATGGACCAGCGCTTTTCTAACCAGTCCATGCCTATCAACACATCATAAGATCCAAGGAGAATTATGTTTAAGTCTGACCTACTATTTCCAGAGGGTAGTCGTTGACCTTGGCCAACACCCGCCTCTTTGCCCCAGTGGCCAACTGAACTAGCCAAGGGCTCTTAAATTTAACGGATTGTAATTTACAATGCTCCACAATCTTAGGACTAACATAACTTAATGTAGCTCTAGGATCAATTAAAACAAATACGGTACGATTAAAAATCTTACCTTCGAACTCCACCATAGTCAGCTGGTATTCCACCTGGTGATCATCAAGGGCAGTTATTAGGCCCCTATACTACTAGTGTAACCCCTTATTGTTATTAGTATAACCCACTTATTATATTTATTCCCCCATGTAGTGCCCATATTGTTGCTATTGTGCCCCATAGAAGCCCACTATTGTTATTATTGTGCCCTTACATTATTATTGTTATGTCGGCTTTGATTATGTTATGACCCCTTAGACTCCTATATATAGAAAGGAGGTATTTTCATTTGTATCATCCAAGAATTGTTCATTTATGTAATGTAAAGGAGGTTTCCCCTTTGAAGAGGCTGAATTCTAAGGCGTTGATCTATCTTTTCTATCTTTTCTTGAGCTGGTTTCATAACATTTGGTATCAGAGCTTTGGATTCTAGGGTTTCGCTGCTCCAAACAGGTCATCGTGGCATTTTCGCTATAACTTTTTTTCTGTGACGTTTCAGAAGTCGCAAAAAAAACCCACTTGAGAAGAAATCGCGCTGAACCTTGGGTCCGAATTTCAGAGCTTTTCGCGCGATATTTGCGGAGATATGATCTGAGGAATTTGGTCTTTTTCCAGACTCCTGAATTACATTCAAAACAGGTGACCTGGGGAAAATCGTCATAACTTTCTCTCTAGGGATAGGATTGAAATTTCGTAAGAAGGTACAGAAAGAGGAAGGACTGTAGTTTCTTGCATGAATTTTTTAGATCAAAATGTTGAAACAGTGACTCGTGGCACGTCGTAAAAGTTCGCTCTACTGAACTAGTCTATAATCAGGTCATCTTGGGAGATTGTGCATAACTCTTTCTTGGAGAATCCAATTTGGATCAGACTGGTGGCATTGGAAAGAGGACACAGAGGGCTACTACAGGTCACAATTTGAGAACTTAAAGATCTGAAAGCACAGAGTTACAGTCGCTTTAAGGTAGAGCTCCTAAAATCAAGAAAAAGCAAGATGAGGAAGTTTGACGGCAAGGATCCGGTAAATTGGATACTTCAGATGGAGCAATATTTTGATATACATGGTGTACAACTGTTACAAAAGGTATGTATTGCATCTTCATATTTAGAACCAGATCAATTTTTATGGTACAAAGGGCTTTGTTCTCGTAAACAACTTGTTACGTGGTCAATTTTCACAGAGGAAATGATAGCACATTATGAGGATACAAAGAGCAACACTTTCTTTAGAGCAACACCACAACAATTGGAAAGAGTAAAAGGGCTTTGTGACATAGTGGAAAGAAAAATTATGGAAACCAGGAAGTCTACCCCTCACAACTATAAAGATGGAAGTGTTGTTTCTCCTAGCCTTCCACAACCTACAAGGGTTACACCACAACAATTGGAAGAAAAAAGAGAAAAAGGGCTTTGTTACAATTGTGATAGCAAATGCACTAAAGGTCATAAGTGTGCTGAGAAGAAATTATTTTACATAGAATATGAAGAGGAGGAAGAAAAGGATCAAGAAACAACAAAAGAAGAAGATATACGCTAGGACCCCACCCCAGAGAAAGAAGAAATGAATTAGACCATATCTTGTAAAGCATTGGCAAGAATTACCACTCCTCAAACTCTCAAGATAGAAGGACATATCAAGAAGAAAAAGTTGCAAGAAGTGAAAGATCACATTGAGAAAGAAGAAATGAATCCAACCATATCTTTTAATTCATTGTTCGAAATTACCACTCCTCAAACTATCAAGATAGAAGGACATATAAAGAAGAAAAATGTTCAAGAAGTGAAAGATCACATCGAGCATTAAGAAATAAATCCGACCATATCTTGTAAAGGATTGGAAGAAATTACCACTCCTCAAACTCTAGAGATAGAAGGACATATCAAGAATAAAAAGGTTCAAGCAGTGAAAGATCACATTGAGCATCAACAACAAGTTCTCCAACTTTTAAAGGATAACGCCACTTCGGTGCAAAATCGAACGAAACAACAGGCACTTAAAAAATGGCGACCTTACCGAATGGGAAGACTCTTCAAGGATGAGGATGTGGAAGCATTGTTTTGTGCTATTTATATTATCCAACCAGATTGGATAAACGAAGCAAGGGATGAATGGAAGAAGGACGAAGAAGTATGGCCACTTATTCAAAAGTTGCAAAAGATCCCAATTCAAACAATATTGCCAGAAATTAAAGAGGAAGGAAAAATCATATTGGAACCTGGAGCAGCCACAAAAACAAGAACCCGACAGCTACGAAATCGATCAATTTCAGAGTATCTCATCAAGTGGAAGAACTTACCCGCTGAATATTCCACATGGGAGGACAAGAATTTTATACAGAAGCATCAAGAACTACTCAAGCGTTGAGGACAACGCTTTTTGAAGGAGAGGGGCATGTTAGGCCCCTATACTACTAGTGTAACCCCTTATTGTTATTAGTATAACCCACTTATTATATTGATGTACCCATGTAGTGCCCATATTGTTACTATTATGCCCCATAGAAGCCCACTATTGTTATTATTGTGCCCTTACATTATTATTGTTATGTCGGCTCTGATTATGTTATGACCCCTTAGACTCCTATATATAGAAAGGAGGTCTTTTCATTTGTATCATCAAAGAATTGTTCATTTATGTAATGTAAAGGAGGTTTCCCCCTCGAAGAGGCTGAATTCTAAGGCGTTGATCTATCTTTTCTATCTTTTCTTGAGCTGGTTTCATAACAGCAGCATTAATTTTTTATATGCTCCGGGCCACATTGCCTATTGTTGATGCCTCATGGATTTTTGAAACATGTTCAATTCCTTTATGATGAGGGCAGTTTTTAACATAATGTGGCCCCCCACATCCCCAGCATTGTACGGGGGGTCTTGCCATTCCTTCGTTATCAAATCTACCAGATTGCTCGCTGATTTTTTATTCTGATGGTGGCTTAATTCTGATCTGGTTTTTGGACAGATTTTTGTTGTTCTGTCCCTTAGGAAATCCCTTTCCAGCACTACTCTGATTCCCTTTATTGCCTACAGCAATCCTATTACCTTTCTTTTCAACCCATTTCCTGCCCGGAACTTCACCCTTCTGCCTGTTTTGCTGGTAGCATATCCTGGCCTTTCGTATAACCTCATCCATTGTTTTTGGGTTATCGAACTCAATTCTTTCCCTCATTGCCGCGGGTAAACTGCTAACAAAACGTTGTACCTTGGCCTTTTCCTCACGTATATAGGGTACATATCGAAGCAAAGAGGTAAATCTAGTGATGAACTCGTCCATGGTTTGTTGTCCCAGCCGCAGGTCATGAAATTCTCTTGCTTTCTCATCGTAAAATCGTTCCGTCAAATATCTTTCCTTGAAATATTTTTGGAATTTCTCCCAAGTTATACTTTGTTCACTCACCCCGCGTACAATCTTAACCTCTTCCCACCACAAGGTGGCCTTCCCTTGCAATTGGAAGATAGCTAGTCGAGCCTTAAGATTGTGATCATACTCATATAATTGAAAATATTTATTCATGTTAATTAACCATGCCTCCGCTGCTTCCTCCAACTCTCCATCGAAGAGTGGCGGTTTTATTTTCTGGAATTCTCCTTGCAGTTCTATTCGTTGCCTTTTTGAGGTTGGGTGCTCAGAGGCATTATCCGACTTCTCCTCTTGATTCTCTTCCCCTCCTACTGTCCCTTCCGACTCTGTGTGATAACCCTGTTCCTCAAACATTCGTTCCTGTTCAGGACTGGGTGCTGTTTGGCACTGATTCTGCTTATCGGATAGACTCTTCATGATTTTCTCCTGTTCCAAGGTTAATCTTGCATTATCCTCCCGTAGGTGGGCCATTTCTCTCTTTAGTTCCTGAACCGTCTCCAGTATTGTCAGATTTGTGTTGCGAGCTTCTTCTCCTAACTGCACCCATATCTCAGGATTATGTTCAGGGAATGTTGCGGGTCCTAGGCCTGCCATGGTTCTGTGTAGTTCACTGTCTGATCCTCCTACAACTGCTGTTGTTCTGGTTCCACTGTTCTTCACACATTAATAGATCATTACAGTAAAAAAAAAAATCCAAAAGAAACAGCAATCTATTTGCACAATTCATTTACCAGAGGTCACAGTTTTGTAACTTGGCTTTGATACCACATGTCATAACTCCATTTACAAATAATAATAAAAAAATTATTTAATACGATTTACCCACATATATTTACACTCACTAAACACTAATAAAATGTAAACAATTTTATGTCTGAACCAAACTAGGGTCATCCACCCAACAGGCTATTACAACATCGAGTGCATCCACAAGTCAAAGGGTTCAATCATAATTTAATGGTCTGCTGTGATATCAATATTCTGTATTATGGAGGACAGTCCCTTATCCATCTGGTATTTATTGACTCATCCCTCCAGCTCAGACTCCAGGACTCGCCTCGAGCTCGGTGCACCTTGGGTTTGCCTTTCATTTACACTACCTATCAAGTTGTGTTAATGCGCACAGTAGAGCTGTCAGTGTCTCTAGGGATCCTTCACCGCATCTACAGAGGAGATCACTAGACCTTGATCCAATGGCTCTGGTTAGCTCAGAGTGTTTTACCATATCCTGGGACAGGCTCCGCGATTCATTTTTCCCTTTCCTCATTCGCGCTAAGCTCTGCTCTCGGTCCATGGCAGTTAGCTTGTTCTACGACCATGTCACTTGATGTTGCTAGATCGTCCCGAGTCCTGCTCGAGGAGTTCGTTCTCATGTTCGGAAGTCTTTTTACAGATGCCCAGGTGAGGAAGTTTTCAACTATAGATTTCTTTTACAGTTAACTCAAGAAATGTTACAGGTTTTGCTATACTAATTCCTCTGTTCTGGCTGTCTTCTGCAGGTTTGGGAAAAGGATGGGGCCGTGCCTTTGGAAAGCCTTTCAAAGGGTTTCAACCCCACCCATACAGGGCTTGAGCTCCTAATGGCTTCCTGGGTAAGATCGAATGGCTCCCTTACTGATTTTTGTTTCGAATGGCGAGTTCTCTCTGCCTGAAGGTGTATTCTCAGAAGTATTGACATACTGGAAGCTCCACTGTCGTAGGGAACTACCTGTGTCGAGCTGCGCACAGCGCTCCTTGTTTATCCCCATGTTGGGTTTCATTCTTTCTGGTTAAAATGTAAATATCTTGGCGTTACGGTGCAAGCCAGGGTTAAGAACTGTTGAGGCCGCACCGGTTTCTGGGTTGTATTTTTTGTTAAGGCAAGACCTGTTTTGGCTTGCATGAGGTTTCTGTGATATTTGTTAGTTTTCCTTAATGTTTTGCTACTTAGCTTCAAACCATAAGTATTTATATATTTCCAATGGTTCTCTCATATGTACTTTGTATTTATCATTCTGTTGTCATAAGAATGTAAAGCATGATTTTCCTATTTTGATGTTCAGCAATTTTCCTATTGTTGATAGGAACGTTTATGAGTTTTCTAGAAATGTTATCGTTCCATTTGTGTACAATTCTACTAAATTATTTACACGACGTGAATGCCTTTTACTTCCTATTTATCCGTTAATTCGCTTACTAGTTATTCTGTCTGATGAGGAATATGTTTAAAATGTGTGATTATGTCCATGGGAACAAGGTCGCCCTCGAGCTCAAACCCTAAACCCTTAAGATAGTTACTATGTTGCTATTTCAATCTCACAGAGTCATATATCTCTCTGTCAGACATATATATATATATATATATCTATATATATATATATATATATATATATATATATCTATATATATTTAGTTTCACATTTCAGGTTTTGTGACTCACAAGTGGGTCTTGGCCTGTATTCATCACTCTAGCTATGGCCTTGGAAATTTTGCCCAGTCAAATTCAGATAGGAATTTGTGTTTCTATCTTTCTATAGCTGCGCATTCAATAGTTTTGCTCTTGCTAGAGAAATACTTCCTACTGTTTAAGCTTTTGTTGTTCGGTAGTTGTTCTTCTGATTCTGGTATGTGTGTACATATTTATGGGTTTTCCATTTTCTTGTCTCAGATCTTGCCAGAGATTTAGGGCAAATATACATAGCTTAAATTGCTCAACATTTACCTTAATATAAAGAAGATACCACTACTACTCTATAAGTTAAAATAAGATTGCATTTAAATACACAAAACCATAAATTTTAATCGAAATAGTGTTTCACATAGTATTACTTAAAAATCACTTAGTTGTTTCCAGAACTTTCGTTGGTCCTTTAGCATCATGCAACCACTTACAGTTTTTGGTTTACAATATTACTAGTTTGTCGGTTGCAACCTATTTGGTTAGCCATTCTCTTGCTACCATTAAACTTGCGGTATGAAATGTTCTTTATAATCTAGATTATTCTAGGGTAACTATTAAATAGAAAAGCATATTTAACTTACTATGGAATCACAAAACCCTACTACTACCATTTTTCCAAATCAATATTAGTGAGAGAGCATGCTCCCTCTATGTCATTCATCATTGTCTAAGTAATTTTGACAGTACTACTTACCTGTTCTTCGATTTAACAATATCCAACGGACTTTATTCACCTTTCCATTGTTCTCGCTTGTCAACCACCCATCCTTGAGATTCGTCTTCAAGACCAAATCTCCCCCCAAGCCTGCTGTAAGACTGCTGTCTTCAGCTAAATTTAATGCACTCTGTGCTAATGTTATCTGGTCATCACCAGACTTAGCATTTTTCCCCTTTCCGTCTATCCCAACAGCATGGTTTTTCCTCCCCTCACCCCTTTTTCCCCTAGGGTGTTTCCAAGTAGGGGAGACTGTTAGGGTATTCTTG
Source organism: Pinus tabuliformis (assembly GCA_031772625.1). Taxonomy (NCBI): domain Eukaryota; kingdom Viridiplantae; phylum Streptophyta; class Pinopsida; order Pinales; family Pinaceae; genus Pinus; species Pinus tabuliformis. The sequence continues at coordinate 311,403,490 of CM062808.1, read as the reverse complement.
GCAACTGTCTTTTTTTTACTTCTTACATGAGAAGTTACCAAATCTGTTATCACTCAACCATTTCCTTGCTTCAGAAAATTAATAATATATTATTCAACTAACAAAGAATAACAATATTGTCTAGTTTGTTTTCTTACAACGATAATTAAAATATTTACAGTTTTCCTGGGGACATTACATTTATCTAAAAAATAATTAAATTTGTTGTGTTTTTCAATTAAATTGATTAATTAAAAATAATATCTTATGAACATGAGTTATGGTTTTTTGGGTATGTGGTATTAATAATCCATGGTATTGGCCTATGGTATTATAACAAAACCTATTTACAAGTTAAGAATTTCACGAGGTAAGTGTTCTGGTGTTAATGGATGTTTACCAACCATTTAATTTATATGGTTGAGCTAGTAACTAAATTAATATCCTTCGTCTCAAGGATTATCTCAATTGGTTGAGTCCCCTTAAAGTACCTTTGTTATTGAGAGGTCACGGGTTCAATTCTCTCAACACTCTCAAGGTCAAGCTCTGTGTTTAAGCCCACGGGAAGTGATCCCTTTAAGTGGATCTCCTTAGTACAAATATTAAGTGGATCTGCTTAATACAAATAAACCCACAAGAAGTGATCCCTTTAAGTGGATCTCCTTAGTACAAATATTAAGTAGATCTTCTTAATACAAATAAACATGTTGTACCTCTGAGTTGATAATGGTTAGCTATCAAGCCAGAGCATCTAAGATAATTGTTTTGGGGTTTTTGTTTTAATTTGGAGGACCAATGAATGAAATAGATATAACACGGTAATGCCTAACTTTTTGAATAATATTAATCCCAAAGCAGAGGGCAGCTATAAAATTTCACACAGTGATAAAGCTTGAATAGTGGTGAGTAGAAACAAAAAATAATATGATTATCACAATTTCCAGACTAAAAATTAAAGAATCATAAGTATGAAAACCTCTTAACGATGTTCAGAAGGTTCAAGAGAATATGCTTATGCCTACAACAAGATGTTGATGATTTATTGATTCAGAGGGAATTAATTAAACAGACAGTCCATTAATCCATTCTCTTTATAGATTATCACTTCATAAGCTTATATGAATAGATTGAGACACAATTATTCCTACCTAGGTATCTCCGTAAGACATAAGAATATCAAGAAAAACATAATGAGTGTTATTGGAAAAACTTACAAGAAACACAAACTGTGTAAAACTGAATTCAGAATCTTTTGCTTTGTATTAAGGGTCTAGAAAAGCTAAGTACATCAAATCTTTACAAATGCTTCATCAAGGTGCAACCTTTCTTCAAGAGTGCAACCCTTCTTCAATGGTCAACATGGTTCAATGGTGAACTTGGTTCAATGATGAACAATGAACCTATAATAACTTGTAAGGAGAGTTATTTATACAATAGTAGAACTAAGAAAATATCCTAAACTATTTAAGGATTTATTCTAGGAAAAGGAAATATCTTCATGCAAAAAGTTAGAGACAATTATTGAAGTGTTGTTTGTTGTCCCTGTTATTTAAGTTCTGTTGGCTTTGGTCTTTGATATTTTTCCCTTTAAGTTGCTTGTCTATTTGATCTTCACGCTGGAAGTCATATTCACTTATGACCTTTCATCTGATACATTTTAATCTGATACTCTTTGACCTTATTGACCTATCAATAACCTTTACTGTGCTTTTTGCTTTTACTATACATTTCAAGTTTTTATTGTGTATTTCCACAGTAAATCATTTAGTTTTTACATGTATTAGCATCAGATAGTTTGGATATTGATCATCTGTTTGTATTTTATCTATTTCCTATGTTTTAACTTTTACTGTGTAAATTGTCTATTTTAACATTTACTATGTAAAATGACTTCTTTCTGTTATGTCTCTGGTTTAAACTTGATCTTCTTTTTGTACAGGAAAATCATTTGAATTCATTTCTCGAGAATCTGGAACAAACAGTATTTTTAACTAGTATAAAAAATTGTTGATCCAGTCTCCTGGTCTTTTGCTAATCACCTGCGAAATACAACAATATGTTAGGAAAAACACAGGCTAACAGGGAGATGACAATGGCTTTTTAGCATGGCACATGTGTTTGGACAGAGTCCTGGCAGTATTTGTATGGTAATCGAAGGTCAAAATGAGTTGAAAAGGCTCATGGTGTCGCGGGAAGGTTTAGGAGGGTTTTACACTGTAAACGGTTGAAAGAGCAAAAATGAAGGTTTGGGCGTTTAAATGGTTAAATCGTTAGCTTTTTTAAATTTGGCGCAAAGTGAACAGTAGATGTTTTTTTGTATGCGGGGAGTGGTTTTGAAGGCTCATCGCACCGCTTTTGGCCGTGGGGTGGTTTTTCTCCGAGGACACGCAAGTTAACGTGGGACTGCCACATAACCACAAGGGGCCCGAGCAAAACCACGAATCTCGCGTGCTCTCGAGTGGGTAAAGGTCAGAGATTGGGAGCACGTGATATGGATGTGCGTTGTTAGATCTAGGAGTAGGTGATCGAACGACTATCGCACAGTCGAGATGCACAAAAGGAGCAGGCGCGGAGATTAGCGGGCCCAAGGGTTAATTACAAAGGGTTTGTAATTAATTTGAATAAAGCAGGTTTAAACACATCGTGATGGGTTAATGGAGTGGGACCGGAGTTTAAAAGGTAGCAGGGTTAAAACATATGCGATGGGTTTGATAAAATGGGACCTGGGTTAAAATGCTACGGGGTTTGTTAACCACACAAAGGGTGGTGGGTTAAAAGAATTCTTGTATCGGGAAAAGGTGATTTGCGGAGTTTTATTAAATAATTTGGGGTTTAATAAAACTTAGGCTTAAAAGGGGTTTTATGGGTATGGCGAAGTTTAAACTTTATAAAGCGAAGGGGGGAATAAAGTTAGGATAAGGGGCATTTGGGTTTTGTAATGGGTTTTTAGGAAATTAATAGGGAAATTAATTCTTTCAAGGGGAATGGGTTTCACACTAGGGAAAGGGTTTTTGAGTAGGGGAATGAGTTTGGAGGGTGAATTTCTAGGGAAATGTGTGAAACCAAGGGACAAAGGTGAAAATTAAGGGAAAATGGGATATTAGTAAGTATGTAGTGGGGAATTAAATGAATGAGGGGAAGTTAACCAAATCAGCTAGTGAACATATTTTCACCTTTATAACTGCTCCTGCACACTGAAGCACATGATCAAGCATGGTAAATGTACTTCTGCAACTTTTCTTCTACCTACCCATTTACTTATCCTAACATTTTCTCTTCACTTAATTTGGGTGCATTTAGGCTAGCAGACCCTTTTCTTTCCTTTTTCTTTTGAAAAACAAACTATCTAATTCTGACCTTATAACACCCAATCTCAAATTAAACTGATGAGCTCCTTATTATCCTTTACCTAACCACCGATCTGCCAAGATTAAACAGTTTGGCTAGATCTTCTTTCTCTAACCATAAACATGAAATTTAAAGCATGAACTAGTCAAGATTAAACTATTTGACTATCATGGGTTATGGCATTTATGACAAGCTGCACACAACCATTATTTTGCATAATAAAGTAAAAGTAGTGGCACTTGGACTTGCAGACTTTCAAAGTTTATTGCTTTTTGCTTTTCTCTCTAACCTAACATTTTATTTTTGCCTTCATTTTTTAGGGCATCTATTCTAAGATTTTATTTGATATGGACATATTTATCAAAATATTTCCAACATTTTATTCAATATTATTTTTATCCATATCCTAGCTTAACATTTTTGAAAAATATTTTCATTTTTTGACTAATTGATTCTAACTTATCAAAACCAAAAATGCTACAACATTGGCTCCAACTGGGGATTGATTTCTCCTATATAATGCAGAGAACCTGCGGATCCATGTGCCTTCTCCTCGAGCTATGGAGTCTTTTGCTGTAAAAAATCACACTGACAGCTTGAAAGTAAAAGAAACCAGATTTTTTACAATGGTAGTAATGAAATCTACTTCAACTTCTCAGTACTGAATGTAATGTTTGAGAAACCTTCCATTTACAGGATAAGTGGAATATAGCCCCTCAATATTTTGTAGTACAAAAGTGTTGTTTCCCTTCACTTCAGCAATTGCTAAAGGTCCAAACCGCAGGTTTTCAAACTTGTCATGTTTTCCCTTTTCTTCTCTCCTGGAATCCCATCTTAGAACTAGGTCACCTTCCTTTTCACTGGATCTTTAGTCAAACAGACTCTTCATCTTATTCCGATACTTTTTTAATTTGTATTGAACTTGATCTCTATTTTCATTTAGTTCAATAATCCAATTTATTCTCCTTGAAAAATCATCAGGTTCATTTGTTGAATCCTGCAGGAATTTTAAAATAGGGAAGGCCAAATTGGTAGGGAAGATTGCATCTTTCCCATAAACTAACTGGAAAGGATATTTTCCAATAGATATCTTTGGAGTAATTATGTTTTACCATACTGCATAAATTAAATGAGAGTCTCAGCTCTTTTTATGATCTGCTAGAGTCTTTTTTATTACCTTTACCAGACTTTTATTGGAGGATTCTGCAAGGCCATTACCTTTCGAGTAATATGGAGTTGAATGACGTAACAGAATCTAATATTTCTGGCAAAAGTTAATCATTTTAATACTAGAAAAAGTTTTTGCATTATCAGTGACAATTTGAGTTGGGCAACGAAATCTAGACAAGTTGTTCTCTTCAATAAATTTGATTACAATTGAATCAGTAGCATTTCTCATTGGAATTGCTTCCACCCATTTAGTGAAGTAGTCTATTGTAGTGAGGATCCATCTATGCCGATTACTTGAAGTGGGATGAATCTTTCCAATAAAATCTAATCCCCATTGGCTAAAAGGTTCTGAGACTATTGATGGAACCAGTGGAAGAGTTGTTAATTTTTTCTTGCCAGTAAACATTTGACAAGGAACACAACCTCTGACCTTTGCTCCTAGTTGTAAGAACCATGTTGGCCAATAAAATCCTCCCCTTAATATCTTATATGTTGTTGCTCTCCAAGCATAATGTCCTCCACAAAATCCTGTATGAAACTGGTCAATGATTCCTTTAGTTTGTGATTCTGTTAAACATAATAACAAAATATTTAGTGGGTGTATCCAGTAAAAATTTGCATTTATGATACAGTACTTGACTGCTTTCAGTTTGATAGTTTTACACTAGCTTTTGGAGAATGATGTAGGACATTCAAAATGGATCAAGAAATTTACAATGTCTTAGTACCAATCTCACAATAGAAATTTGTCATCAATGTATTATGGGGGGATCTGATCTGAAAGTAAAGGTTTTGTGGATTATTTTCTTCAGGATGAAGGGAAGGTTCGTGTGGATTCTCCTCTTGAGGATGAAGGGAAGGTTCTTGTGGATTCTTCCCATGTATCTCTAAAATAGAAGTGATTCTGAGCACTTTACAGTTGGATTTAGCTAGAAGCTTAGTTAATCCTTGGCCTTTTACTAGCTTGGTAGTTTTGATAGTTAGATCAAACTCCAATATTTGAGTGATCCATCTACCTCTCTTTCCATCAGTGTTTGGTTGGGTTAAAACAATTTTCACTACACTGTTGGGAACATAAGCAGTAATAGGAGAATGTAGGACATACATCCTGAATGATTTCAAGGCTTGAATAAGGGCATAGGCTTGCTTCTCAATTATGTCATACTTAAGCTCGGCATCTCTCATAACCTTACTGAAAAAGGCTATGCGTTGATCATGGGAATCTTCATTCTTTTGTAATAGAATAGCAGCAAGGGTTGTTTCTGAGGCAAAGGGAAAGATATTGAATGGTTTAGTGTAATCAGGGTTGGCCAAGGTGGGAGCTTCAGAGATAGATTTCTTGATATGATCAAAGGCATGCCTAGAAGAGACATTCCATTTAACTTCATGATCCTTTCGGAGCATGTTAGTTATATCTTTTACAATCTCAGCATAATTGGGGATGAATCTCCTTAAAAAATTAATCTTGCCTAGAAAAGCTTGAATCTCCTTCTTGTTTCTAGGTAAGGTCAATATTTCAATCGCAGACACACGCTGGGGATCAGTCACTACTCCTTATTTTGAAATTATATGGCCCAACATTTTTCCTTCTTTGATAGAAAACAGAGACCTTTTAGGATTCAATGATATTCCGAATTTTCTACACATGTCAAAAAGCTTCATCAAGTGCTTTAGATGTTTCTGATCAGATTTAGAAAAAAAAATTATGTCATCGAGATAAATGACCACAAATTTATTTACCTAACCCAAAAAATCTACATCCATAGCACTTTGAAATGTTGCTCCAGCATTGGTTAAGCCAAATGGCATTCTAGCATACATGAATGTACCCCAGGGTGTAGTAAAGGTTGTCTTCAGTTTGTCTGTTGAATCAACATTTACCTGATTATAGCCTGAAAAACCATCAAGCATAGAAAGTATTTGTGCTCTTGAAACCATTTGAAGTAACTGATCCATTTTGGGCAAAGGATAGTTATCCTTTAATGATGCTTTGTTCAAATTTCTAAAGTCCACACATAGTCTAATTTCTCCATTATTCTTTCTAATAGAAACCAAGTTTGCAACCCAATTAGAATATCTAAGAGGGAGAATGATCTGGGCATCTAGCATTTTCTTAATTTCATTTTCTACAATTGGTAGAAGAGTGGGATTGATCCTCCTAAGTTCCTGTTGATAAGGAACTGCTTCTAGCTTTAAAGGAATCTTATGTTGTATTAATGAAGTATCATAGGTTTTTAGATCAACATAGGTCCATGCAAAAACATCCTTAGAAATTTGAAGTAACTTAAGGTATTGAGCTTTGATCTAGGATCTAGAGATGCACAGATTTTGATGTTTTCAATATCATCATTTGTTCCAATATTAATTTATTCTATGTCACCTTGTGAAGAAATGGACTGAGGGTTTCTGAGGATATCATTTTGATCAAACAATTTTCTAAAGGAATTAGGCCTTTGGGAATAAAATTGTTAGACAATTGAATAATGTCATGATCAACAACTTTTGAATTGAAATTTGAAGTATCATTTCCATTTGTATTCTCATTTATTTATGCTCTATCTTCATTACTTTGTAGTACTGAAAAGTCATTTACAACTTGTAGAAAAGATTTCAAATGTTCATCATCTTCAAATATCTGCCAATGTTTTAGATTGTCTGGAATGGATGGTATGTACTTGACTTGTATTTGATATAGTACATTGGTCTAATTAGGAATTTTAAATGAACTCACAGAAACAGTTAAGGCATCTGCATGAATATTCTGCTTTCTTGGAATATAAGTCAAATTAAAAGCATCAAAGAAGTTTTCAACTGAATCCCAAACTTCATTTCGATAAGACCTAAGTCTAGGATGCTTAGTCTAGTAAATATTTCTCACTTGTTTGACAATAAGTTCTGAATCAGTAAAATCACTTCAGTTTTGAACCTTTAAGCTTTTGGCTAATTGCAATCCTAAAAGGAAAGCTTCATATTCAGCCACGTTATTTGTAACTTCGAAGTCGATTTTGCATGATTGAGTGATATTTTCTTTTTCTGGTGAAATTAAAACTACCCCAGCACATGCCCCATCTTTTGTACAATAACCATCAAAAAATAGTTTCAATACATCAGTTTTATTTAGTTCAGGACTTTCAATTACATCTTCTATTTTAACTTGAGTTTCATGTATTTGGTTTGAAGAGAGTTGAAAGCAACCAAAATCTTGATCAATTGCATAAATGGGATGGTTCCTTAGTTGGTCAGTTTTGCAAACAGTGTGCACAAATCTTACCTCTCTATATAACCTTAGTTGTTCTCCCCCATAAACTGGAATCGTGGCATAAGACATATCCATCTGAAGAGTTCCCCCTAATTTGGCACAGCAAGACCTAGAAAGGAGCATTCTAAATTTGGGAGGGATATCTATGACAACTATATCAAGCACTACACTTTTCACTGGAATTTGCGCAAGGGTGACTACTAAATCCTTAATCAATCCTAAGCAAGGCGCCCTTTTAGAATCAAAGGTGTACAAGTCATGATAGGATCTATTTATGTCAAGTTTCAAATGGTCCGTGATAGTTTTTGGCATGAGGTTATGTGATGCTCCAGAATCAAGCATACAATTATATAACATGGAATCATTTGGCTTAAGAGTTACATAGAAAGGAGGCACCATTTCATCTATCATATATGAGCTAGGACCAAAGACAACTACTGGTTTTTCATCTTGCGAACTAATGATATCACCTTCAGCATCAATCGAGGTGTTTTGTATCCATTTGGAAACTTGATTTTTATACCCATGGTTTTTGGAAAGTTCTAAAAGTGGAATTGGGATTTTAACTCTTTCTAACTCTTTTTCAACATTAAATGTAGTCAAAACATTTTTATCATTTTGAACAGTATCAGTTGACTCATTTAATGGTTGAATAACAGTTGTTTGAGTTTCAGCAGCTTTGGTACGAGGTTCAGTTGTTGGAGTCTCCCTAGGAGGTCTTCCAGGGCCGGGTTTAGGCCTAAGATCATATTTCTTGTTCCACTCTACAATTAAAAATTCAGAGAAGGCATGGTATTTAGAAACCTATGACGATTCTTGATCTTCTTGAATCTGATTTTGTTTTGAGAGAGGAATCATAATTGTTTGATTAGAAGAAGTATCCATGTTATTCATATCTTCAGTAATAGTAATATTATTTTCATCAGGTTGTTGATCATCTATCAGTAAAGGAGTGGGAACCTACTGATCATTACTAGGTCTCTGAAGAATTTGTAATTGTGGATTCCTTCTATAATAATTTTGATTTTTATTTTGGGGTCTAGTAAATGTTTGTTGAATTGTCCTAGATTGAGTCTCAATCTTGGAATTCTATTAGACAGATTTCTAAGAAGAGAAGTTATTTCATATCTTTTAGAATCTTCAGTTTTAGACTTAGAAGAACTAGAGGAACTAGAGGCCCCTTGAATTGATTTGAGTTTTATTTGGGCCTTTTCCTCTTTAGCTTTCAAGGAATTTGAAGCAGCCCTCTTTGCTTCCACTTCTATCGCATTTGTTTGCATATCTTCAAGAGTTCTTGAAGTTCTCTCTCTTAGCATTACAGCAAAATCATCGTCAAAGGCTTTAGAAATCCTAGACTTAGCTGCTGCTACAAGGGATTTATAATCAGGGGGCATCCTATGATAAAGTTTATTGAACGTTTTGATAAAATCTGATACAGGTTCACCAAAGTTTCTTTTAATTTCTTCAAACTCAGTTAGAAAGTAAAGAGGACCTTTATTTACACCCCATTGGTTTTTAAATATGTTTGTAAGCTCTTCCCAATTTCTAATGGAATTTGCAGGTAACTGCCTAAACCAAATTCTTACATTTCCTTTAAGTGACTATACAAATAATCTCATGTAAACATTTTCTTTTAGGTAGAGGAGGAATGACCTGTTGTAGAGTTTTATGAACCCAACGTTTCGGACTACCAAGTGAGTCCATCATCAGGGGAGAATGCGTCAATAGATATTCTTAAAATCATAATGATGTATCCAAGAGCTAAAATTAGGGTATATATATAAGTTATTAAACAAAAGAAATAAGAAAATAGGTCGGCTCTTATCTTTTTATTTAATTAATTAATTAAATTATTTACTTATTATTATTATTATTATTATTATTATTATAATTATTATTATTTTTAATTAATTTATTTATTTATTCAAGGGGATAACTTAATCGAATAATTTTATTATCTATAGAATTAATTATTATGTTTATTAATTCTATTTTAAATAATTGGTTCAATTGATTCATTAATTTGTTTAAATAATAAATAAATTTGTTTGATTAATCAAATTAATTAATTTAATTATATATTCATTATTAATATGTTTATTCATTTATTTACATTATTAATTTATTAATTTGATTAATTAATTCATTAATTAATAAGTTTACAGGGATAGATTAATTACTTATTTTTCTATTTCTTGAATTAATTATTAAGTTTAATAAATTTATGAAAAATTAATTATTTTTTTTTTGTTTTATTTTATTTTTTAATTGATTAATTACTATGTTTTACTAATTAACTAATTTTTGATAGTTAATTAAACAAATAGATTAGTTAACAAATTTATTATTTATTATGTATATATTTTAATAAGTTTGTTAATTTAATTTAATGTACTTATTTCTTTGTTTAATTATTTATTTATTTGATTAATTTGTTTTATTTGCTTTATTTATTTATTTTTTTATTTTTTTATTTTTATTTTTATTTTTTTATATTTTATTTTTTTTTATTTTTTTTTTTTTGGTTTTAGTGAGTTATTTATCTATAATTTTTAGAGTTTATTTATTATTATTATTATTTATGAAAAAATAATAATAATAATAATAATAATAAATAAACTCTAGAAATTATAGATAAATAACTCACTAAAACCAAAAAATAAAAAATAAATAAATAAATAAAATATAAAAAAATAAAAAAAAAATAAATAAATAAAGCAAATAAAACAAATTAATCAAATAAATAAATAATTAAACATAGAAATAAGTACATTAAATTAAATTAATAAACTTATTTTATATTTATATATATATATATATATATATATATATATATATATATAATATAATAATAATGTTTAGTAATCTTCGGCAAAATCATATAATCAATCTTTTGTCGACGCGTTTTGAACCAACCAGTGTGGTTCATCGTTAGGACAAGTTGAAGAACTGATCTGGCTTAGCTTGAATAAATAGAGTGTGCAGAGACTCCAACATAATAAATAATAAATTCCTTAATAAATAATAAATTTGTTAACTAATCTATTCGTTTAATTAACTATCAAAAATTAGTTAATTAGTAAAACATGGTAATTAATCAATAAAAAAATAAAATAAAACGAAAAATAAAAATTAATTTTTCATAAATTTATTAAACCTAATAATTAATTCAAGAAATAGAAAAATAAGTAATTAATCTATCCCTGTAAACTTATTAATTAATGAATTAATTAATCAAATTAATAAATTAATAATGTAAATAAATGAATAAACATATTAATAATGAATATATAATTAAATTAATTAATTTGATTAATCAAACAAATTAATTTATTATTTAAACAAATTAATGAATCAATTGAACCAAATATTTAAAATAGAATTAATAAACATAATAATTAATTCTATAGACAATAAAATTATTTGATTAAGTTATCCCCTTGAATAAATTAATTAATTAATTAAAAATAATAATAATTATATAATAATAATAATAATAAATAATTTAATTAATTAATTAAATAAAAAGATAAGAGCCGACCTATTTTCTTATTTCTTTTGTTTAATAACTTATATATATACCCTAATTTTAGCTCTTGGATACATCATTATGATTTTAAGAATATCTATTGACGCATTCTCCCCTGATGATGGACTCACTTGGTAGTCCGAAACGTTGGGTTCATAAAACTCTACAACAGGTCATTCCTCCTCTACCTAAAACTATCCTCACCTGTATGGATTCATTATGTAAAAACATTTTCTTGTTCGATATTCATGTTTTCTACAAAGTCTAGAAAAGCTTGAAGATGGTTCTCGACTATTGGACCAATTTCTCCATTATACCTGGGAAGGTATTTCAAGTACCCAGCTGGGAATGCATCTAGGTTAGCAGGTAAGACTAAAGTTGCATATCTAGCCTATACAATAGGTTGGAATGCCATAATAGAAGGTGGTGTATGAGGTGATTGCGTGGATGAAGAAGAAGATGAAGAAGGGGTAGAAGAAGGAGGAGGTCTCCTGAATATATTTAAAGGAGACTTAAGAACTAACTTTGGGACCTGTGAATGAATACCCTCTTTTGTTTCAAAGAGTGGATTTGAACATACAGATATGGTCTCTTCAAGTTGTTCAGAAGTAGAAGCTTCAGGTCATTCAGAAGTGGAAAGAAATGAATAATTGGTAGGGGATATGAAATATGTGGATTTGTATCCAGGTAAACGAACACCCAAGTTAGACTCAATTTTAGTGATCTTGGTGGTAGAGGGGGTTCTTGATGTGTTTCAAAAGAATGAATGAGGAAAGTTGAATCTAAGTCAACTCCCCTACCTAATAGTTCAGAAACTCTAGAAGGTATTTGTGTTAAATCAGAATCAGATGGAATATTACTAAAAGGATCAAATGATAGTAACTCTTCAGACTGCAATGCTGAAGAGGAAGAAGAATATGGTTGATGTCTCCTTTTAGAACTGGCTTTTCTCAGAAGTTTTTCAAGATCTGACAGAGGATTAACTAAGTCAGATTCTGAATGAGATCTAGTGTGCTTAAAAGGTGTCAGTTTGGGCTAGTGGAGTCGCCAGGTGAAGGATTTTAACCTTTCTAAACCTTTAATCACCTTAAAGGAATAGAATGAATATCGTTGCCCCAGGAAAACTTAATGGAATTTGAATCCCCGGCAACGGCGCCAAACTGATGTTGTACCTCTGAGTTGATAATGGTCAGCTATCAAGCCAGAGCATCTAAGATAATTGTTTTGGGGTTTTGAATGAAACAGATATAACATTGTAATGCCTAACTTTTTGAATAATACTAATCCCAAAGCAGAGGGCTGCTATAAAATTTCACACAGTGATAAAGCTTGAATAGTGGTGAGTAGAAACAAAAAATAATATGCTTATCACAATTTCCAAACTAAAAATAAATAATCATAAGTATGAAAACCTTTGAACGATGTTCAAAAGGTTCAAGAGAATATGCTTATGCTTACAACAAGATGCTGATGATTTATTGATTCAGAGAAAATTAATTAAACAAACAGCCTATTAATCCATTTTCTTTATAGATTATCACTTCATAAGCTTATACGAATAGATTGAGACACAATTATTCCTACCTAGGTATCTCCGTAAGACATAAGAATATGAAGAAAAACGCAATGAGTGTTATTGGAAAAACTTACAGAAAACACAAACTGTGTAAAACTAAATTCAGAATCTTTTGATTTGTATTAAGGGTCCAGAAAACCTAAGTACATCAAATGTTTACAAATGTTTCATCAAGGTGCAACCTTTCTTCAAGAGTGCAACCCTTCTTCAATGGTCAACCTGGTTCAATGGTGAACTTGGTTCAATGATGAACAATGAACCCATAATAACTCGTAAGGCTTATGGTGTCACAGGAAGGTTTAGGAGGGTTTTACACTATAAACGGGCAAAAGAGCAAAACGAAGGTTTGGGCGTTTAAACGGTTAAACGGTTAAATTTTTTAAATTTGGCGCAAAGTGAACTGTGGATGTTTTTTTTGTATGCGGGGAGTGGTTCCGGAGGCTCATCACACCGCTTTTTGTCGTGGGGTGGATTTTCTCTGAGGACACACGAGTTAACGTGGGACTGCCATGTAACCACAAAGGGCCCAAGAAAAACCACGAATCTCGCGTGATCTCAGGCGAGTAAAGGTCAGAGATCGAGAGCATGAGATGTGGATGCACGTCGTTAGATCAGGGAGCAGGTGATCGGACAGCTATCGCGCGATTGAGATGCACGAAAGGAGCAAGCGAGGAGATTAGCAGGCCTGAGGGTAGGGTTAATTACAAAGGGTTTGTAATTAATTTAATGAATAAAGCAGGTTTAAACACATCACGATGGGTTAATGGAGTGGGACCGAAGTTTAAAAGGTAGTGGGGTTAAAATGTATGCAATGGGTTTGATAAAATGGGACCCAGGTTAAAATGCTACGGGATTTTTTACCCTCACCAAGGGTGGTGGGTTAAAAGAGTTATTATATCGAGAAAAGGTGATTTGCGGAGTTTTATTAAATAATGCGAGGTTTAATAAAACTTAGGCTTAAAAGGGGTTTTATGGGTATGGCGGAGTTTAAACTTTATAAAGCGGAGGGGGGAATAAAGTGAGGATAAGGGGTATTTGGGTTTTTTAATGGGTTTTTAAGAAATTAATAGGGAAATTAATTCTTTCAAGGGGAATGCGTTTCACACTAGGGAAAGGGTTTTTGAATAGGGAAATGAGTTTGGAGGGTGAATTGCTAGGGAAATGTGTGAAACCAAGGGACAAAGGTGAAAATGAAGGGAAAAGGGGATATTAGTAAGTATGTAGTGGGGAATTAAATGAATGAGGGGAAGTTAACCAAATCAGCTAGTGAACATGTTTTCACCTTCATAATTGCTCCTGCACATTGAAACACATAATCAAGCATGATAAATTTACAACTGAAACTTTTCTTCTACCTACCCATTTACTTATCCTAACATTTTCTCTTCACTTAATTTGGGTGCATTAAGGCTAACAGACCCTTTTCTTTCCTTTCTTTCGAAAAAAAACTATCTAATTCTAACCTTATAACCCCCAAAGGCTCAGATTAAACTAATGAGCTCTTTATTATTCTCTACCTAATTACTGATCTGCCAAGATTAAACAGTTTGGCTAGATCTTCATTGTCTAACTATAAATATGAAATTTAAAGCATGAACTAGTCAAGATTAAACTATTTGACTATTATGGATTGTGGTATTTATGACAAGCTGCAGACAACCATTATTTTGCATAAGAAAGTAAAAGTAGTGGCACTTGGATTTGCACACTTTCAGAGTTTATTGCTTTTTGTTTTTCTCTCTAACCTAACATTTTATTTTTGCCTTCATTTTTTAGGGCATCTATTCTAACATTTTCTTTGATATGGACATATTTATCAAAATATTTCCTAACTTTTTATTCAATATTCTATTTGTCCATATCCCAACTTAACATTTTTTGAAAAATATTTTCATTTTTTGACTAATTGATTCTAACTTATCAAAACCAAAAAATGCTACAACAAATCCCACAAGAAGTAATCCCATTAAGTGGATCCTCTTAGTACAAATATTTCGTGAATATAACAGTCATCAATCTCCACATATTTCGTAAACGTAACGGTCATTAATCTCCACAATCTGTGAACTACATAGGAAAAAAATTCTTATCCAATTCCCGTTATATCTCATCTTAATACTATGTTATTATAATGTAAAAAATCTATAAAAAAAATGACTAACATAAAAGAACACTCACTCTAAAACTAATACCTACAATAAATATAATTAATAATAAAACTAGAACACTCACTCTAAAGTTAACAAGTTCAGCATTAGTGAGAATCTCATTAAAGTGATTTGCTTTCTCGGATGAATCTAGAATTATTATCTCTAAATTATTTTGACTTATTTTGTTACCAAAAACTTTGAATTATTTTAACTTATTTTGTCACTAGAAACTGTCGATGTTCAAATTGTTCCTAACAAATCATATATATGAAAAATATTTGTAGCCATGTAATATAAGATTTGTATTTACGAAAATCATATTTTTTATAATATTATAATTTATAACATTACATTTGCACCAAAACCGAATACCTTTCTAATAACTAAATTAGACATGGAATGAAGGGATAAAGTTAGTTATGAAATCAAAGAATGAATGCTAATGACCACATAAATTATATAAAAATCCTTATAAATGGAGAAGAATAGTGACTAATAATCAATGTATATTAGAAATGCAGATTCATGCCCATTGTTCAAATGAATTTATTAAAATGTTATAATTTTTTTTTTACTATCATTTGATTTTGACATAATCTTATCTCATTATCATCCTTTACTTCTCACTTTATCAGTTTTTAAGGTAATAGATGTTATTAGTACCTAGCCTATAATAGATGTTATTAGTACCTAACTTATAGAGTAGCATTTTACTACTTATTTTTTAAAGTGTTTGGCTCATTAACTAAGAAAGTCTCATATATATTTAGAATAATCTAAAGGATAAGTATGTATTTAGAATAATCTAAAGGATAAGTAAGGTATGGAACAAATGGTCGAAGCCAATTATATCAGTAAGTGAAATAATCAATAAGGGTAACAAAGGGTCGAAGATTTTTATGTGATTAAGTGAAATAATAAATGTAATAGATAGATCATAAGTCTTATGATCATGGATTCTAATGCTATACATACATATATTTGAATTGTTTAAAAATAATAATACATTTGAATTGTTACAAAAAATACTTGATATTTGAATTTTGGTTGTAGAGATGTATCAGCTTGGTTGCTTTTTTATTTAACCATATTTCTAGGATAGAAAAAAATAGTTCTAGATGCCAAAGATGTCTTGAAAAATATAAAATAATAATAATAATAATAATAATAAAAGTTCTAGATCTGGTTGTGATCAATCGTCCTCTCTGATATACCATTCAATATTTTGGTCCTTGTGACACTAGAACACCATGTTTTCTTTCCTAGCACATGTTGGATCCAAGCCTGTTGCCAATCAACTATTAAATACTATACTAGTATGTGGCTCCCATCTACAAACTGGTTTTTTATTCAATTTTCTTCTTGGTGCTAGTAACTCAACATATTCTATGTAGAGAAAACTTCATATCATCTACCTAGATGGCCATATTCTAGAAAGAAAAAATTAAAATCTTAATCCTTTCACCACCCTCAACATTGGATGCAAAGGAAATGAAAACAATGAGCTTGAAATTTCTTTGAAAACATAGACTTTGATGTTGAGACAAATTGAGGAGTGTATTTAGTTTTTTCTGGCACTAGAATTGATCCATATAAGTGTTGACTATTGTAGTAAAGACAATTGAGAAATGTTACAACTGAAGGTGCAAAACTTCATGCCAATGAACCAAGAAAGCACTCGTTCTCTTCCTTCAAGTTGAAATGTTTGGTGATAAGATCAATTGATTGTTTTGGAAGAAACATCTTTGTAAATATAAGCTTGTGTGAAAAGTATGCACTAGAATTATAATTATTTACATGAAGTGTAGAATGTCGAATGTTAAGTCTTACCCTAGTGGTAAAACGTAACTCCAAAATAATCACAAGAAAAGTTAAATGGACATTGTGCCAACCCTTTTTTTAGAATATGCTTCCGTTAATTCTCTTATGTCTCCAATAAAACCTTTGCTACCAAGAGAATTCTATTCCTAACTTATTTTCTAAGTATAATTGCCTTAAAATTGTTATTTTGTTGTGTGATTTTTAGCTATGGGTTTGCAAATGCACTTATGGACAGTGTCTTCTAAAGGCTCGCCTAATATATTTAATTCAAGACTTGTTTTGGCATCCCCACAAATAGCAATGGATGCAACAGTAGCCTCAAATGCACATTATGTTGTTATATTGGTTGTTAGTGGTCATATGTTACGAGTGTAGATGAAAAATTTGATGTGCAATCAAAGTATTTACAACTTGTGAATTATCAAGTCGTGAGATGTGAGCCCCCAGGTTTGGCAATTTTGCAAAGGAATTGCATGCACAATATGAAATGAACTTGGAGAGGTTATTTAGTTGCAATTACTAGGGCCCATTTGAATAAGAAGGATTTTTCAACTCAAACCAACCCTACCTTATTTGCATGAGGACATGCAAAAGTGTAGGCATGGGGGAGACCAAGGGTTGTGTTATTTGTATGTTATGAAACCAACTCACAATAAGATAGAAAAGAGAGATAAACGCCTTAGAATTTAGCCTCTTCGAGGGGACAACCTCATTTACATTACACAAATGAACAATTCTTGGATGATACAAATGACAAGACCTCATTTCTATATATAGGAGTCTAAGGGGTCATCATATAATCAGAGCCGATATAACAATAATAATGTAAGGGAACAAGAATAACAATAGTGGGCTTCTATGGGGCACAATAATAACAATATGGGACTACATGGGCACAACAATGTAATAAGCGGGTTGTACTAATAACAATCAGGGGTTACATTAGTAGTATAGGGACCTAACATGCCCCTCTCCTTTAAAAAGTATTGTCCTCAACGTTTGAGTAGTCCTCGATGCTTATATATAAAATTATTTTCCTCCCATGTGGAATCTTCAGTAGGTAAGTTCTTCCACTTGATGAGATACTCTGAAATTGATCTATTTCATAGCTGTCGGGTTTTTGTTTCTGTGACTGCTCCAGGTTCCAATATCATTTTTCCTTCCTCATCAAGTTTTGGCAATATTGTTTGAACCGGGATCTTCTGCAACTTTTGAATGAATGGCCACACTTCTTCATCTTTCTTCCATTCATCCCTTGCTTCGATTATCCAATCTCATTGGATAATAGAAATAACACAAAACAATGCTTCCACATCCTCATCCTTTCTTGAGAGTGCATTTGCAACAACATTTTGCTTCCCTTTTTGTAGATGATTTCAAAGTCATAACCCAACATATTTGTGACCCATTTTTTTTGTTCTTCTAAAGATAATCTTTGTTCTAAAAAGTATTTAAGACTATCATGATCCATTTTTACCTTGAAGTGTCTTCCCATTAGGTAAGGTCGCCATTTCTTAAGTGAATGTAGTGTTGCCAACATTTCCTTCTCATAAATAGCTTGCTTGAGATGTAGTTGTAAAAATGCCCAATCGCCTAAATCAAAACTTCTTTCACTATGATGTTGATCTGCCTGTGGTTTCATTCGATTCTACACCCAAGTTGTGTTATCCTTTAAAAGTTAGAGAACTTGTGGTTGATGCTCGATGTGATCTTTCACTGCTTGAATCTTTTTCTTCTTGATATGTCCTTCTATCTTGAGAGTTTGAGGAGTGGTAATTTCTTCCAATGCATTACAAGATATGGTTGGATTCATTTCTTGATGCTCGATGTGATCTTTCACTTCTTGAACATTTTTCTTCTTGATATGTCCTTCTATCTTGATAGTTTGAGGAGTGGTAATTCTAGCCAATGCATTAAAAGATATGATCGGATTCATTTCTTCTTTATCGATGTGATCTTTCACTTCTTGAACCTTTTTCTTCTTGATATGTCCTTCTATCTTAAGAGTTTTAGGAGCGGTAATTCTTGCCAATGCTTTACAAGATATGGTCGGATTCATTTCTTCTTTATTTGGAGTTGATTCGTGGTGTATATCATCTTCTTTTGATGTTTCTTGATCCTTTTCTTCCTCCTCTTGATGCAGGAGCATCTGACCACCCTTAATCAAAATTCAAAGTCAAAGCTGAGAATGGGGAGAACGTGGAAAATCATTGGAAACCGGCGCAAATTCGGTTTAAACAGAGTTGATTTAATGGAATTGATAAGTCTCTAGAAGATTTAATTTAATGTAATTATCTATCATGTAAGCGTATAGAGAGGTTTGGGGATTTGATTGAGCGATTGTGGGAGGAAATCGTGGATCTTAGATGATCCACACCTTTTGTAATTTCCTATATAACGAGTCTGTGTTGCGTGATAGAGAGTAGGGAGAGGATACAATGTAGTCGAAGGAGAAATTTTTAACTAAGGGCGAGAGGCTTTAGTCTATAATCAATTATGTGTATAATAGAAATATACATGTTATGTGTATTTCGTGTGTTTGTGTAATGCTTACTTATATTTTAGATGTATGTGATGAAAGAGTTAAAATCTCGTGTTATGGTTTTGTTGATCGACCATCGGTCACTATAAGGATCGATGGTGATCCAAAGATAATTCAATATCATAGAGGAAGTTGTGCATGGAGTGATGTGAGTGCTTAAATGAGCATGGCAAAGATAACTCTGTGTTATAACGTAATTCCACCAATAAGCGAGCAAGATTAGGTCAATGGAGGAGATTGAATAAACACAATGGAACCGTCGGATCGTCTAGATTAACGGATACTATAGAAGTACAGAGGAATCCGAAGGAGCCATCGCAATCGTCTAATGGGAGAATATCTATTGTCATCACGTGGTGAAGACGCATGGGTGTTAATCGTAGCAGAAGAGCGGTTTCGTGGATGGAAAGTGGTTTCTCGTGCGGCCTCAAAGCTGTAAGCAGTATTTGAAAAATGAACCCGAGAAAGTTATGAACTATGATTTGATCTAGTTGAAGTTTGGAGATGATAGGAATGTCTGTTGAAAGGGTGATCGGACAAATGTCGCGTTGGATGATGCACGAGAGATAATTTGGAAAACGGACGCGATGCAGATTTATACAACAGGCTTAAAACCTCGTTGAATTCCGGCGATCGGGACCATTCATTGGTTCATGATCGAACAGTGATCGTGTAGAGAAGTGTGTGATGGTTAACGGCCTGAGCGGACCCGAGAAGTTTATGGACGCGGGTTTATTTTATTTGGGGTCTGCTCTTATGTGTTCGAAGTGGGACCGATGTTCGTTAGCGGCTTATGTCGTATTCCGTTGTTTGTTGATTGGTCGGGTTTAATGTGAAGGCCATCTATTAAAACACTTTCAACGTAAATGTGGGCCCATAACCCACAGGTCCACATACTAATTATGTAAAGACAAAGCTTTGCTGCCTAAAGCGGCTTAGCTACCATCATTTTTGGTATCATAGTAGGGAAAGGTTTCCTGCGAGAAGAAAGAAGATTTTGTGTGCGAAAGAAGGAGGTACAATTATGTTGAAGACTGGTGAGTTTGTGGTCTTTAGAAGAAGGTGAGAAGATTGCAGCAACCTAGAGCATGGAGTGCTCCAATGGTTCACAGAAGAGAGAACCAGAGAGATGTCGAAAGACTAGCCAGGAGAAAAGCCTGGTGAGGTATCGTGTAGCAGAGAAGACTGTTACTGCAGAGGTTTTATTGCAGCTCACAGAAAGGTCATAAAGGCAATTCCACTGAGGAGGTGGGTAGAATTTCTAAGGGATGAAGGAGAAGCATATGACCAGGAGGTCATAAACTTTTGTACCTCGGGAGTCTGATGCAAGAGCATCTAACCACCCTTAATCAAAAGTCAAATTCAAAGCTGAGAACGGAGAGAACGTGGACAATCATTGGAAACCGGGGCAAATTCGGTTTAAACAGAGTTGATTTAATGGAATTTATAAGTCTCTAGAAGACTTAATTTAATGTAATTATCTGCCATGTAAGTGTATAGAGAGGTTTAGGGATTTGATTGAGCAATTGTGGGAGGAAATTGTGGATCTTAGATGATCCACACCTTTTGTAATTTTCTATATAATGAGTTTGTGTTGCGTGACAGAGAGGAGGGAGAGGATACACTGTAGTCGAAGGAGAAATTTGTAACTAAGGTCGAGAGGCTTTAGTCCGTAATCAATTATGTGTATAATAGAAATATACGTGTTATGTGTATTTCGTGTGTCTGTGTAATGTTTACTTACATTTTAGATGTATGTGATGGAAGATTTAAAATCTCGTGTTATAGGTTTGTTGATCGACCATCGATCACTATAAGGATCGATGGTGATTGAAAGATAATTCGATATCATAGAGGAAGTTGTATATGGAGTGATGTGAGTACTTAAACGAGCATGGCAGAGATAACTCTGTGTTATAATGTAATTCCACCAATAAGTGAGCGAGATCAGGTCAACAGAGGAGATTGAATAAACACAACGGAACCGTCAGATCATCTAGATCGACGGATACTATCAAAGTACAGAGGAATCTGAAGGAGCCATCATAGTCGTTCGATGGGAGGATATCTACGGTCATCGCGTGGTGAAGATGCATGGGTGTTAATCGCAACGGAAGAGCGGTTTCGTGGATGGAAGGTGGTTTCTCGTCTGGCCTCAAAGCCATAAGCAATGTTTGAAAAATGGACCCGAGAAAATTATGAATTGTGATTTGATCTAGTTGAAGTCCAGAGATGATCGAACTGTCCGTTGAAAGGATGATCGGAGAGATATCGCGTCGGATGATGCACGAGAGATAATTTGGAAAACAGACGCGATGCGGATTTATAATGGGCTTAAAACCTCGTTGAATTATGTCGATCGATACTGTTCATTGGTTCGTGATCTGATAGTGATCGCGCAGAGAAGTGCGTGTTGGTTAACAGCCTGAGTGGACCTGAGAAGTTTATGAACATGGGTTTATTTTATTTGGGGTCTGTCTTATGCGTTCGAAGTGGGATAGGCGTGCGTTAGCGGGTTATGTCGTATTCTGTTTTTTGTTGATTCGTCGAGTTTAATGTGAAGGCCACTTATTAAAACTCTTCCGATGTAAACGTGGGCCCATAACCCACAGGTCCACATACTAACTATGTAAAAATGCAGCTTTGCTACCTAAATCGGCTTAGCTGTCATCACCTCTTCCCAATCAATGTAAAATAATTTCTTCTCATCATACTTATGACCTTTAATGTATTTTTTATCACAATTGTAACAAAGCCTTTTTGCCCTTTTTTCTTCCAATTGTTGTGGTGTTAACCTTGTAGGTTGTGGAAGGCTAGGAGAAACAACACTTCCATCTTTATGGTGGGTAGACTTCCTTGTTTCCATAATTTTTCTTTCCACTTTTCTTGCCAACCTGAATGCCTTCTCCAATGAATCAGGTTCCCAAAGACGAACCTCATGTTGAATGTTATCCTTTAAAGTCCCTATGGAGACATCAATCCACTGTTTTTCTGGAATATCATTTTCCCTTATATTCAATTTTTGAAAGTCCTCATTGTGCTCTACCATTGAACACTTTTGTTTGAGATTTATCAATTGTCTAAAGAAGGTGTTTCTCTTTGTATCCTCATAATGTGCTATAATTTCCTCCGTGAAAATTGACCACGTAACAAGTGGCTTACGAGAAAAAATCCCTTTATAACATAAAAATTGATCTGGTTCTAAATATGAAGATACAATATGTACATTTTGTAATAGTTGCACCTCATGTAGATCAAAATATTGCTCCATCTGTAGTATCCAATTTACCCTATCCTTGCCATCAAACTTCCTCATATCGCCTTCTCTTGATTTTAGGAGCTCAATCTCGAAATTACTGTAACTCTGTAATTTCATATCTCCAAGTCCTTAAATTGTGTCCTACAGTAATCCTCTGAGTCCTCTTTCTAACCCCACAATTCTGATCAAAATTGGATTCTACAAGGAAGAGTTATGCTGAATATCCTAAGATGACTTGATTATATAATGTTTCAATAGAGCGAATGTGTACGACGTGCCACGTGTCACTATTTCGACCTTCGGATCTAAAAATATACAAAAACAACTACAGTCCTTCCTCTTTTTGTAACTTCTTACGAAATTTCAATCTGATGCTCAGAGAGAAAGTTATGACGATTTTCCCAAGGTCACTTGTTTAGAATGTAATTTGAGAGTCTACAAAAACCCTAATGTCCTCAAATTATATCTCTAAAAATATAGCGATATAAGACTTTAAATTCGAACCCGAGGTTCAGACCGATCTATTCTCAAATGGGGTTTTTTTAAGCTTCTGAAACTTCGTAGAGAAAAAGTTATAGCGAAAATTACATGATGACCTGTTTAGAGCAGTGAAACCCTAGAATCCAAAGCTCTGATACCAAATGCTATGAAACCAACTCACAATAAGATAGAAAAGAGAGATAAACGCCTTAGAATTTAGCCTCTTCGAGGGGGAAACCTCCTTTACATTACACAAATGAACAATTATTGTATGATACAAATGACAAGACCTCATTTCTATACAAATGACAAGACCTCATTTCTATATATAGGAGTCTAAGGGGTCATAATATAATTAGAGCTGACATAACAATAATAATGTAAGGGCACAATAATAACAATAGTGCGATTTTATGGGGCACATTAATAACAATATGGGGACTACATGGGCACAACAATAATAAGGGGGTTGTACTAATAACAATAAGGGATTACATTAGTAGTATAGGGACCTAACATTGTACATGGCATCACATCTCTTTTAGTAAATTCTCATTCATTCACACTATTTTTTACATATAAAATAAAGAAATTACTTCGAGAATATCTTCCAATATGTGTGTCAAATGGCTGTGAAACTTGGAGGAGGGGAGCATGAAGATAAGATGAACAAATTTGTAAAATTTCAAGTAAAATTAGTTTATAATTTTCGAGAAATTAAGCATTATCACCAACATCCATTTTGCTTATATCTTAAGATCCGTGCATAAAATGGCTCTAATTGTTAGTGTGGAGGAGCATTAAAATGGTAAAATCATGCTCACATAATTTCATCAAAATTCAGTTTGTACTTTGTGAGAAATTAGTTAATAAATTTTGTTGTTATTCCTATAATAGTTTGTTGTAACTCCTGTAATAGCTTATTTGTTATATCTCAGGATATGTGCAACGGTTTGTTCTGATTTTTTGTAGATAAGGACATTAAATGGTCATAAACATACCCACTGAAAATCACCTCAATCTGAATTGTTATTTTCCTAAAATGTCAATTTCTTTGAATCTAATCCAACTCCATGTACACACTACTACAACTTAGATTGTTGCAACTCTATCATTAATACTAAAAGGTTACTTTTAAAGGTATTGTTGCTATGGGAGATGAACATAAGATTGATAAGTCGATTAAAATATCATTAATTAGATTGATTGTTTATTGTGCTCAACATTATCCAACAAATTCCCAAGACAACATCAACACTGCCATACAAGAACCGGTGTTGAACATAGCACAAAATGAATCAATGTTGCCACACAAGAATTGGAATTGGATATGAAAAGGGAGAGTTGCTCCACAAGAATTTGTTGTGGTTATGAGAGAAATGATCAAGCATGAAAAGTCAGGTCATCAACAATATTTCATTGGAATCATTTGTGGAAGGACAGTGGACAAACAACAAACAAATCATTCAAAGTAAAGGGAAAAGTGTTGACAAAAAGCTTGTGACAATCCCTTCTTCTATCACCATTTAATGTGACTAGAATGTGGTGCAAGGGGAGCTACTATTGTAGGTTTATCTTCCTTTTCAAAAATATTTCTTGGCTTAACTATTACACAAATTGATCATACATGGTGCCATAAACTCAAAAACTCAATGTAGCAACTATAGTAGGAGAGAATGATAGCAATGTTGGAATGTAAAACAATAAGGTTGTTGCTAATAATGTAAAGGAAATTTGGCAATGGAAGAAACAATCTATGTTAGGGGTGGAATGGAAAATGATGAGGGTGTCATCAAGGATAAGCAACTCTTTGTTGTCAACTCTACCATGTTTAGATGATGACATGCAAAAGTGTAGGCATGGGGGAGCTGTTGAGTCACCAAATTGTCAATTTTTTTACCATTCAAAACACCTATTTAGCTTATGTCATCCCCTATTCATTAGTTTTTTTCTTAGTTTCATACTAAATGTGCCACAATATGCTTGTGAATGTTAACATAGTTAATTATCATTATTTTCCTTTCTTTTTTATGAATTAGGGAAAAATATTGTTGGTTTTACTTATGGTTTTCCTAGCTCTATCCCTATAGCTTTCATGTAGTAATTGTAATAGCCTCTGAGTTTGGCATACTTAAATAGGCCCCAGAGAAATTTCAGAAAATGGGTTTTGTTGTTAGGGATGTTGACATGGATTTATGTTACCTAACTCATACCCATGTTAACTCCATTAGGATCCAGATCATCATGATCTACAGTTTGGACAACTCGTGCCAAGCATAATTGAGTAACGAACTTCACACACAATTTCCAGAGAAACAAAGAAGAATCTAGAAAATCCGCGACATCAAATATTCTTCAAAAATCTCTAATCAGGTGAATCGTGAGTGGTTTCTCCAAAAAGTTTATGGGTTGGGAGATATGCACGGTTCTTCCAAGCAGACCTTTCTTGTTGCAACCATTGGCTAACTGTGTCCCAAACAGAGCAATTAAGCACCAAATGAAACAACTCTAATCAATTCTCATATGGTTTCATGAGAGATTAATCTAATGTAATGAGATCTTGAGTAGTTTTCCAACTAAAATCTTCCAAAAACAAGTAAATACAATAATTTTTAATATGCCCTTAACTTTGACAATCCATATTTGGGGGAATTTGTTCCAATTCGCCCCTTGCTTATTTGTATAAAATGTATGGGCGGATCAGAGGAGAAAAGTCTATTAATAAATCAGTGGAGAGATTGAGAGAGAGGTTGTAGTAGAATAGTAGGGAGGTTTCTAATTATTGCAGAGAAGATAGTTGGGATTGCTAAATCATTCATCTTTATGCGATGAAGAGATTGTTGATCATTGGAGTTGTTGGTTATGTAATTGTTGAGGATTTATATTAAATGATATTGTTAATTGTTGTTGTTTACATTTCATGGGTGGATTGATTGCTTTTCCTATTATTTATGAAATACAAAATGATTTAGTCGCCTTTCCTTTCATTGCTTACAAGCTATGTGGTTTTGTGTGAAGAGTGTGAGCAAATGTAGGCTCATATCCAATTTCCCTTCCTTTTACTTTGTTTGATGTGCATTTATTTTCTACATGAGTGATTTACTTTCCACATGAGTGATTTACTTTTTGCATGAGTGATTTGCTTTCCATATGAGTGTCCTTAGATAGTTGTGAGTTTCCTACTTTAGTTTCCATTCTGCGGTAATAAGATAAGATTAATGCCTTGAACTTTGTGCATATAGTGCAACATCTCAAAGTGTACGAACACCCTAGTTGACAATTTATGTTAGAGTGAATGAATTGAAAACAAATAATTTTCCCAACAAATACCAGGATCCCAAATATGTATGTAGAATGCTCTAACATATATTTGGTGTACCCTCCTAACACTACTGAACTTGGTATCACTATCACACTCTGCCATACCATGAAGCAGTCCACCACAATATAAACCACTCCTCATAAAAATCCCTCACGAATAGTATATGATGGAAGGGCTTAATGTTGAACCACACACTAAGCAAAAATGAACCAAAGGTTTTGGATCTCGCAAAGAAACCTTGATGTGCTTTTCTTTTAACCCAAAACGCTTAATCAAATTGTAAGGGGGTCTTTTTCTACTACACAAAACTCTATTTTGAATGGTTGAAAGTGAATAATAATAGCCACCAATGGGATATTTAAAATCAACACAAAATCTTATCCATTCGAGGGATCCATTAGGGTAACCCCACAACACAATTGCATGAATTTCCATCATGTTATATAGATAGATAAAGAATGCAAGTTATCCTTCTATGCATAAGTCATGTAAATCACTTACGTGCAATGCCTCGATCACTTTCATGTACCTTATAAACTCCTCACTTGCACCAATTCTTCCTTGATATACATGTTTCCCATCATCAAAGATATAAGCTTCATAGATTATTTGGGTCAAACTTTGCAACCTAGCTGCAATTTATGTTGGGGGTTTGAGCTTGATGTCATTTCTACATCCAGTAAGATTATAGTACTTGGCAGAAACAATTGGATTGTGTTCCATGAAATGATAAACAACATAGATCTTGCTTAAGTACGGATCTAAGATGAGCCGAGAGGGATCAAATTTCTTCACTTGCAAATTTTTTTAGAGTTCAAAATACAATGTGTTATTTTTCATTGTTTAAGTTGTATTTTTGAAAGCTAAATAGAGGATATATAGGACCAAATAAAAATTTTAACCATCATATATATATATATATATATATATATATATATATATATATATATATATATATATATATATATATATGGGCCTGGAGTATGCCCTAAAACTGCTTCTGCTTGGCTAAGAGCTCGTCTTCCTCGGACGTAAGGAAACAGGTTAACGGCCCAAGACCCAGAGGCATCTGGCAGGAGTGAAAGCCTGCTCCCTTACGGACCACCAGCGGGTTATTTCAGGTGGCGTGGTTTTCCTTGATAACAGTAAATTTTCCTTTGAATTCAATTTCCTCGTCCCTCTCTAGCAATTGATCCTCTAACAAGAGATCCACCGCTTCTGATCCCATAAAGCACTTGATGAATGTCTGCATTTTATAAAACCTATCCTTGGAAACCACTGCTTCCTTGAGTTTTGTGACAACATTAGCAAACTCATTTACCATCCCATTATTTCTGAAATCATCTTCTTTAGTTTTTGGTGACAACCGAACCATTTCAAGTTTATGTTTAAGAATATCAATAGCATTAAGAAGCATCTAAGAATATTTGAGTGCTCTTTTGGATTCAACAATGAATATGAAAATGTTATCTTTAGCATCAATGCTCACCAGTCCTGGATTTCCCATTGAGGCTTCCCATTGCCTCAACTTTCTTAATGACCTCATCATCACAGGAATATGCTTAAGCATTGACCACATAAACCTGTTGTGCCCTACAAAGGGCATTAGCGATGGAGGGGTCCGTGTTCTTCGCCTCAAACTTCATGTAGTCATCCTTCATTTCTCAAATTATGATTGTTGGGAAGCTTTGGTAAGAGGACAACATTTTCCCTTGGCTCTCCGTATTATTGTGCCCTGTTGGAAGTTATGCTTCCATGTCATGTGTAGTTTTCATTATGAGTTACGAGGAGTTAGAAGTGTTTCCAATGTGTGAGTTGTAATGGTGATTTGTTTTTGTCGAAGTTAGTAATTTGTGTCTTACATATTTGTACCTATGATGATCAATAAAAGTATCAAGGGAGATTTGTATTGTGTTTAATCGCTCTAAGATCTCTCTATTTTCTAACATGGTATTAGAGCCTATTCTGGCTTAATTCCCTTGCGGGAAATCCAGGAACATGTGAGAAAACCTTGAGTTTATTAATCCTATGTAAATAGATTAGTTGAGTGTTGAATTTTTTATTTTAGTGTTTCTGTGTGTAGATTTATTCATTTGTGTAGATCTAAAGTCCAAGAAAGACTTTTAGGTGTGAATTGGTTGTATGTAAATTGAGTTGTGGACATCTCTAAAATCCAGTCCAAAAGTAGCGAACTCAGAGCACCAGGATCTCAAGGCCAAGTCAAAAGTTGTTGTTGTGGGTGGCAAATTTGTGATTTCACAAGTGGATTTGCTCACTGTGCCAACTATCCCAAGCCTGTTACCACAACCACTGAACTGCAACAACAACACGTCGATCTCGGTGGCGTGGTTGTTGGGATTTGAGCCCATGCCTCCATGGAGTCTACCATCTGAGCTCATAGAACCTGACGTCATTCGTCCTCGCCAATAGTTTGATCTCTGTCAATTTATTTCTCCATCTAGTGAACATACTGAGAAGCAATTTTTTGGGTGCACAGTTGGCCATTGCGTCCACCATTTTCAAGATTTCGACATTGACTGATCTGAAGTCGACAAGGTCTGCTGCATTCCTTTTATGTCCAGGGTCAGCGCAATCCCACATAGATCTGTAGATTTATTGTTGTTTGCATATCCTTCCAGTGTTGCTGGATCCTGTTTACTTCCTACATCAAATTCTCTGGTGTTTTCTTCCAGCGTGACTACCTCCAATTCGCAACTTTCCGACTAGCTAGTGTTTGGATCTATTTTTTTACTTTCCAAAACAAACAGATGGATTTTCCTATTGACCGTATCCATCCCTCTAACAAATATCCACCCCAGCAATAGCGAGGCCCATCGTCCAAATTTATTCAGGCATAAAATGACGCAGAGCCAAAGTGTGAACAAATGCAGTGACAGGTGGAGTAGTTTGATGATGTCAAAGGGTTGATCAAAAGGCGATTCTGTGATCCCAAAGTGTATGGGAATTTTCAGAGAGGCATGTTGAAGTTGAGGATTGGAACAACGACAATGAGGATGAATGGCATCCTAAAGAGAGTGTGGGAGTCGTAATTTCTGACTGGTTCGTAATGTGAAAGTGATGGCAGCTTTGTTCTCAAAACTTTGATGGTTGAATGGTCCTCATATTTTTTCTTAAAACGCAGCGCACATGAATTGGCCACATTTCATTATAATATTTGATAATATTTGATTGGTTGAAATGTTATTATTGATTGGTGAAAATTTTATTATTATTATTTTATAAAAAACAAAACAAAAAAGAGGAAGAATGTGTGAGATGGTGTTAATGTTTGTGTTAAGGGTTGATGGTTCTTAAACTAGAAGCCCTAGTTTCTGAAATGTCAATTCTTGTGTTGGTAATTTTGGTTATAAAAAGGGTTGGTTATTCTTAAACTAGAAGACTCGGTGTCAGAAACATCAATTCTTATGTAAGGTCAAGTTATTTCATCAACTCTTGGTCACATTCAGTATCCATACCTCCATCCTATCAACTAATGGGTAGCCGAAAGCGAAATATCTGATAGATGGTGGTTGGTCCATAGGATGGTTCATTACTTGATGGCTTTTATCGCGGAAGCCCCGATGAGCCGAGTTGTAAATATTGTTGATCCTACAAAGTTCATCAATGATGGTCAGAGTTGGTTGCATTTTAAATCGAGGTCAAATGACAGCTCGAAGATGTGGTGGTGAAAGAGCAGTGTTTGGGAGATTCTAGAGTGGATGTGGGTGATGATGAAGACCAGTTAGACATATATTTATTTATACTTGTAATATATTTTCCATGTAAGCATTAAGGGAGGGTGTTGGAAGTAATGCTTCCATGTCATGTGTAG
This sequence comes from Pinus tabuliformis, assembly GCA_031772625.1. Lineage (NCBI taxonomy): Eukaryota > Viridiplantae > Streptophyta > Pinopsida > Pinales > Pinaceae > Pinus > Pinus tabuliformis. Next base: position 311,373,223 of record CM062808.1, on the reverse strand, counting down.
TTGTCATTAGGAGTTACGACGATTCAATCTTGTTTCCAATGTGTGAGTTGTAATGGTTATATGTTTGTGTCGAAGTCAGTAATTTATGTCTTATATATTTGTACATATGATGATCAAGAAAATTATCAAGTAAGAATTGTATTATATGTAATCACTCTCTGTTATCTCTATTTTCTAATATGCCCAAGTCATTTCCCTTACGTGCACTATAGAAACTCTATATTTCGAACCAAATTCAAGGGATTCAATGCACTTCGGTCCTTAGGAATCTTCCCATCATTTTTTTGACATCGGTCGCGAATACTAACAAGATCACGCTATGACTTAGGCAACGGTTTTGTGTCCTGAACTCCCAACACAAGAGACAAGTTTTAGATTCATCCTCGATAACAAAATCATCTGCATTTGGAATGCCATAGAAGGGGCGTCGTCCAATAAGTAGCACCAAACTTCTTACAAATTCCAGGTTGATCTTTGCTCCTCCATTTTGATCCATCTGATCTTCAACTTCTCATAAATATTTTGTACTATTTTTTAGTATGGAAGCCTACTTTCTTCCAACAGTCACGTTGGTAAGCATTGTTACCCGTATCGACGATTTCATCAGAGCCTTCAACTATTATTTTTTAAGTCGTCTACCGAGGTGGAGGAATTGCTCGGACGACCAAAAATGGCTGGGATCCGGGCAAAAAAATTTCAAAAAATCTTGTCGTAGCAGTTCTTGAATCATTTTTTCAATAGTGGAAATGGATTCAGCACCATCCAAAACCTATGGGGCAACCAAAATCTTGAAATTTGACAGCTGTAACCTGGAATTACAAAAATCCTTGTCGGATTTTACATTAGGGGAATTTTGAGGTCTAAAATGGGCCTCCTAAGAAAAATGTACAACCAAAATAAACTTTATAAGAACCAATATGATTCAAGATGATGATGTCAACCATGGGGATGATTCACCATTTTTGGAGTAAAAAAGTAAAAAGATTAAAAAATAATAAAATAATAAAACTACTTTTTCAACTCGTATTTTGAACTTATCTCCTAAGGTTTTACTAAAATTTTGAGTGGGAGTACTCCTTGGATGCAAAATTTAATTCCTCATCCAAGGAGTACCCATGTTGCATACTTTCGATGGACCCTGCTAAACAAAAAATGAGAAATACATGAAAAAACGTGATTGCAATCACGTTTTTAATGTATTTCTCATTTTTCGTGTAGTAGGGTCCATCGAAAGTATGAAACATGTGTACTCCTTGGATGAGGACTCAAATTTTGCATCCAACGAGTGTTTCCACTTGAAATTTGAGTAAACCCATAGGGAGGTAAGTTGAAAATACGACTTGAAAAAATAGTTTTTTTCTTTTTTCCTTCTAAAATTTGATGATGTAATCTAATATTATTTTACTATTTCCACAATTATTTTATAATTTCCTTAGGGGGGCATTTTAGACCTCAAAATTCCCCTAATGTCAAAATATTGCAGGAATTTCCATGATTTTCAGCGCAAAAAAGCAGTCTGGTTAGACTATGGCATTATTTTTAAACCCTTCAGTGAAATACTGGAAGAGAAGAAATTTCCTTCTCAAATTAGCAAACATGAGATGCTTTAGACTTTGAGTCTAAAGTTTCCAAAAATAAATAGCACTTTCTCTTTGAGTTTGTTGAAGGTGTACATGGCATGGATGAAACCCTTATTTTATTGTTTTTGGTACTAATGCCTTTACAGGATTATGGGGTTTATAAGGGTCATAACAATGTCATCGATGCATAAAACGTATTTCTCTTTAGAAGCTTTAGGCTCATTTAAATTCCCTAGTTTCTAAAATTCTATGGCCTTAGTATAGGGATCTACATCTTATTTAATGGTACAAAAATCCCATAAGGATACGAGTACATTAAATTCTTCACCTAAAGCTTGATACTCCCTCAAATAGCCAAAAAATCCTTTTCCTTGCCCTTGTTTTCCTTGATTTCCTACTCGTTACTCTTCCAAGAATTGAGGCACTAGAGGTTTATGAGTTTCTATACTTGTTGTTTGAGGGTTATTCTGGAATGGAACATGAATGTTGCTCCCTATGAGATGGTTCTCATCATAACCACTCATCCTACTTGGAATAACATTATGTTAGTTCCCTTGATTATTTGCCATAACCTAGGTGATGACCTAAACTAACTATTGCTACCCTTTTTCTAGGTCATTTAAGATATTCAGAACACCTCCAAGTTGTTCATTGTTGCCTCCCAAGTTTTCTTCTTTTTTTGTTTCTAAGTGAGGATGGTTGTTACCCTTTATTATACATGTTGTAGGCATGGTATAACACATTCAGTTTTGCCTTTGACTGGGAATTAGTTTGTCTTTGACCAAAAATTGAATATGCTTATGCATAGTTTAACATTAGGAAATCAATTTTTGTTATTTTTTATTATTATTTAAATTTATTTATTTGTAAGGTGATTGGTTGAAGTCTTATTATGGGTTGTTTAGTAACTTCTATTTCCATTAGTTACTAATTTTTTGTTTTTATTTTTATTTCCTTTTTATTTAACTTTTTGTTTTTTTCTTTTTCTTTTTTCTATTATTTCCATTTTCATTAATTATAATTTTTTTCACAATATTTTCAATTTAAAATGACTTATTATTATATTTAAAACATATTTTAATAGATTTAATTATAAACAATTATATATATATTAATAAAATTAAAACATATACACATAAATATATGTATGTCAATATAAACAATATATATTTTTTTAGTGTGATTCACGAACACCCTGGTCAGTGAGTGGTCGCTACGTCCACGGAAAAATCTAGGCTAATTGCCTCTCGGCCTACTGGCAAGACCTAACCCCAAGGGCTTCGGGCAGAGTCGACCCTGTGACCTCCCGATGGCGAGGCACGGTTTTTGACCAACTGAGCTAACCCTTGGGGCTTCAATATAAACAATATTAGTTAATCATATTTCTTATTTTTTTGTGATGGCATTCAACAATACACTATTTTATTAGTTATTTTATTTTTGTGATGAAATCTTTGTCTTTGTTATTTTTTTATTTATTTAAGCTATATTTAAACTAAGCGGCAGGTAATAGCTACTATGTAGCCCTTGTTTGTCTCTTGTAGATGATGTATCCCCTCTTTTTTAGTATCATCAAAGTAGCATGTACTCACAGGTTGGCAGAAAACCCAGCTTAGATACCATTGTAATGTGCCTTACTGTAGTTAACTAGTGATTTCTTAATTTTCTACCATTCAAACATTTTTTCAAACACTTTCCAGACAAACATTTCTTCAAACACTTTACAAGTAATTAAATATTAAGGCAATACAAAAAATAAACCAACAATATTACTACATGCAACTTGTAAGAAAATTCTCGCAACACAAAAACAACTTAGCCAATACAAATAAAATTCACAATGACAATATTAGCTAACTATTTATTAAATCTGATCATGAAATTACATGTTACAACCCCTTCTAATTGCAAAATTAATTTACTGAGAACTTGGCTAATGGCATGATTTTTGTTGTGTAGATGGCAATGTTGAAATATCTTATAGATAAACTTGTTGGACATGCTTGGGGAGATGAGTCGACCCTCCTTGAGATAATTCCATAGTTTGTCATTAAGATGGACCTTCAACAATAAGCACTTATGAAAGATCTAATTGATCTTTCTCCCTGGTCAGCTAGGGTGGATTTGTTTCTCCATTGAAAACCACCCAAATTGAATCTCGTATATGCCCAATGTGAGAAACCATAATGTTATTTCCAACTTACTTGCTAGCATTGAATATTTCATCACCTAAACCAGAATTCTCTTAGGGTTTTGTCCAAAGGTTTAAAGCCAACACCTTTCCAAAGAAGAATAAGATCATCATAATGCCCCAAAGAGTGAACTTTGAACTATTGAACTATCTTTTATCATCAAAATACCATCGATCTCTCCTTTATAGCTTTTTTTTCCTTTGAACCTTTCTTTTACCTTTTAACCTTTTCCCACTCAATTAAATAATATAAAGTGACTTTATAAAGTTTTCCTTGCCGAACTTTATCCCGTAGTCACTTAATAACACCTTTTTAATATAATTACTCAATGTCATTTTTACATATTTCTTTTTCACCCAAATGACATTTAAACAAATAAATTAATTTATCCCCTTTTTACCGACTACGGCCTATGGGAATCAAATAGGCTACTGAGTCATTATTCAGAAGTGATCATTCAGAAAGGGACATTACAACTTTGTTGTAGAAACAACTACTCAATCCAGGTACATAATCAGTACCAAATACAAATAGGGCAAAGGTACCAAACCCCAGCAACCTCCAACCAATAAGCTCAAATCATCCATCAACCCCACAACCAAGTAGTGCACTCCCTTCTTTGCATTTGTATTCCCTTAGGCTATACCACTACCTCCAGGGTGACCAACTTGGGCGGTCAGGGATGTCCCAAATCTTGTGGCTTTTAGTAGTTCCTACTACTGGTGGGGGTCTCTAATTGCCCTCCAATCCGCCACACAGGAGCACATGTCCCTAATGATATCCCTCTCATTAAATGGGGGAAACGTCCTCTTTATAGTTTTGGGTGCCCCTTTACTTTTTATAACAATATATCATAATATTATAATATATCTTAGTATCAATTCACTTTACCCTTCCATTCATGAAGTCCCAACCCCCCATGCTCTTTTTGTCCCCTAGCCTGCAACTGGGGTGTTCTTTTTAATACATGTGTGCTTTGCAGGATATAGGCTCGTTGGCCCAACTACATAGGAAATCTAGCCTTAAAGCACATCAATATACCAATCAACCAACCCAATACATTTATACACACAGAGGTACATTTACTAGATATAACCTAACTCACTAACCTAATCATATATATCATCTCACCAACCTATTTACATACACTGACTCACTGGCCTAATTATCATATGCACATATCTAACACCATTTAGGGGTCAAACTAAGGGTATTATACATAGGTGTCATGAGAGTATCAAAACTTTTTAGTTGCAATGGCACAAGTATTGAGGGAGACCCCACATCACATCAATCGAAAGTTTGGCTCTACTTGGTAGTGTATAAATGGCCCATAAATTAAGCTTTTGATTTTATTATATGATGTATACATTAATTTGTGATATTTTTGGGTCACTTCTGGGTACAATCACTTATATGTTACATGTGAGAAAAATTATGGTAATAACGCTAAGAGATACATCAGTCACTTGTTTCAAGGTTTTAATTTTGACCCTATCACCTTAGGTCTAATATCATATTTTTTATATTTAACACATTGTCTAAGTCTAGATTCCAATTAAGGCAAGGTCATTTTTTGACTTATATTTTCTATAATATAGAGATGCACAACATACTTATGAGTTTATCTATTATATATATTTTATGCAAATGGGTTTTCCTTTCTTCACCTTTCTCTTTATGGATTCGTTCCATTCAACCAATCAATTTGAAGGTGATGAAGGCTCCAAACCTAATAATTTCTTTCCTTCCACTAAATTGGATGAATGGATTTTTCCTTTTCTAAATTTGAATTATTTAATTCATGCTACCTCTTCATCTCCCAAAAAGGACACTCAAACAAGGACTCTAATTCATATATCTATCGCACTCAATAATACACCCTTCAAATGGTGTAATATGCTCTTTTAGTAAAACTACGTGGTTATATGTTGTTTCTTTTTTTTGCTTGGGAATATTCATTGAGTCTTAGCCACCTAATAGGTTTGTTGATTTCCCAGTTTTGTCTGAGAAAAAATGGACTTTAGGATATCTCCTTTTAAGTGGCTCATCACTAAACATGCCCTATACCTAAACATAGTCTTCCCATAATCTAATGGCTAGATCCATTTCACTTATTCAAGGTATGATTTGATATGTTTTTATATATCTTTGTTTTAAGCATTTTATACAGAAATTATAGCAAAAGGTGTATAACCTTATTTTAGCTTGCGCCTCTCTTTGTGATGTTCCTCAAAATTTCTAGTTTTTTAAAGGGTCATCTTGTCTAGAAAGGGGAGGGGAATATTTAGAATTCTTACCTAGAGTGGGGTAAAGTAGTTGAAAATTGTGACTAAATTAAATTTTAGAAATTGTAGTTTGAAGAGGAGGGAAACTATGCCTTGAAACCATGGTCCCTTCGTGAAGACCTTTGTACACCTTTCTAGTTCATCAAAACTTACAATAAATAAAAACCTATAGTAGATTCACTTTGAATTCCAAACAAAAATTATTGAATTCTTGAGATCTTCAAAGGATGGCTTAGAGTATTAAATCTACATGTCATAGAATTTTGTTTATAGTCATTGATGAATTCACTAGCGAACTATGAAGGAATGAGCATATACTAAGTTGTATCCATAAAAGAAGAGCCCAACTATAGTTTTGATGTCTTTGACTAGGCTACATTTTTTGAAGGTGAGAATTCAAAGGTTGACCCTTGGAAATCCTTCAAATGGGAGAAACATTTGGGGCTTGCAAGTAGGAGGTCATCATGTTACTCTAATAACCTTCATGGAGACTCAATTTCGTGTGCAAGGAAAACTCCTTATATATCTTATAACTAAAAAAAGTGTGCTTATCTTATAGTTACTTGTTGTTAAAGGTCAACCTTTTATGATTGGGAGGTATTTCCCACTTAAATTTAACACATTGTATATAGAATCCTTGTTGGCATCCGTTTTTCTTCAAAAAATTTCATGCTTAAGCTTGTTACCATCAAACATCGTATTTGTATTATTAGAATTCTCGATAATTTGTCTACTTATATCAAGATTTTTTAGCTATTTTTTCACATGTAGCATGTGTGACTGCATAGCCTTTATCGTAACAATTCTCACAAACCTTTTGTTAAATAATTGGCAAACATATCTCATTTTTTGGCACTTTTTTTATGGTGTGACTTCAATAACCCATAGGCTTGATGAAACAACTTACTCTAGGCCTCTTTGTCCAATAGATGTAATAGATCTTCCACCATTAGATCCATCTCCACAGTGGCCATTTTCTCCAATTTCTAAAGTATATGGTGACCTACATAAGCACTACTCTTACAAATATGTGGTGTGGGGTTGGCATTTATTTTACACCCACCAAAGATCTTTCAAAAAGCAACAACTAAAATTCCATGTCTCATGTAGATCTTAGATGTCAGAAAAATTACCTTGCATTGTGTCATTCAAGGTTGTGCAAGGCAAGCTCCATAAATATCGTAGTTCATAAGATGGATCAAATGGAGTAACTTAATTTCATCGCAATCCATTAGATGGACAATGTGACCTTTGATGAATTTATTAAGTAAAACCTTTAATAGGAAACACCCTAAACTCTCTCATCAAAATTTTCCCTTCAGGTGAGGCCTCATAATCAAGGTCGACAATTTACCCAATTTACCATCCATGAAATGTGGGGAAGTACTCTGAGGTTTTATGTGCTTTCATTCCAAGTAAATATATATATGAAAAGATGAATTGAATTACTTTCAAAACTGAAAATTACATAAAAGTGTTCGAGGTCTTAGGTTAGTCTCTCGCATGGGAGACCTGGCCATCTCTAAAAGTAAACTATTTGAAGAGAGGTTTAGGATAACTAAGAAGAGGAGTGTTCCAAAATTTTACAATAGAGAGTGTTCGTCCTAACTTGCCAAAATCATACATTGGGAACAAAACACCAATTGGAATAAATCATGATAAGTTATTACGCAAAATGGTCCATGTCCGTAGCAAAAACCTAGACGAGATCTTTTTCTTCCTCAGATGTACCCCCAGATGGGGGTGGGATTCTAAGATGCTACTCTACACATTCCATCTGACGGTCTATGTCTTTCATATGCTGGTGCAAGTGCTCGAGGGAATGGAGAAAATTTGCCTGTTTCTCATGTTGATCCAAAATAACTCCACCCAACAAGAATTTCATATGCCAGTAGAGGTTGACTATCTGCATGTATTAATTATACCTGCCTCAAGCATGGCCAATATTGGGAACCTATTATGCCAACTCTACAAGAACTTTTGTTTCCAAAAGATGAGGTCTTTTGTTGAGCCCTCTCCCTCAATAAAACTAAGTTCTTCCTAGATGGGAATTGGGTTGGGGCCTCCATATTGGGTGGTTTCTTCCTCTAGATGATGGTGCATCATCATACTACCCCTATGGGCCCTCACTTGATAGTACGCTACCCCTCAACGCACCCGATCTCATTGGTGAGGAATGGGAGCAAGAGTTGAGAGGCTATAAAAGTTAGACTCTAGGGAGGGGATAAATAGAGTTGGACAAGTTCCCAGGAGGCTCCACATCATAGAGGCATGGAGGGAGAGGGCATAGAAAAAGGAATAAAATTTGTGAGAAAATCCCAACCTAGCCTGGAAAATATGAGAGGTATGGAGGTCGAGGGGCACTATCTGCTAGTTGTAGAGAGCCAGAGAACAAATTGCTCGCAAAGCCCCAAGGGGGGATGAGTTTGTGGGGAGAGACGAGGAAAGGAGGACAAATTAAACTATAAGATAAGGAGAAATAGGGCTAAGCCAGAGAGATTCAAGAAACCAAGAATGAGCATGCGTCGAGAGGCCTGAAGATCAAAGGTTGAAGTGTAGAACGAACCATAGAGATATGGAGGCGATGAACATTGAGGTAGTTAGTAGTATAATGAGACTATAAGAGAAAAAAGACCAGGAAAAAGGAAACAAATGACAGAGGAGGGAAACATCACCAAACTTCTTTCATTATAGACAGAGCAAAGGCTGAGAACTTGCCAGGTGAAAGTAGTAATTTGGCTGCAAAAAGTGTTGTTTCCCTGCGTTGGGCGCTTGTTGGCACATGAAATTCTGACAAACCTGGGATTTGTTTCATAGTGGCCAGTAAAGACCCACTTAACATTGGCCTTTTAGGAAATACCCATGAAGTGATGACCTGAACTAACTATTGCTACCCTTTTTATAGGTCATTTAAGATATTCAGAACACCTCCAAGTTGTTCATTATTGTCTCCCAATTTTTCTTCTTCTTTTGATTCTAAGTGAGGATAGTTGTTACCCTTTATTTGTCTCTTGTAGGTGATGTATGCCCTCTTTTTCAGTATCATCAAAGTAGCATGTACTTAGAGGTTGGCAGAAAAACTAGCTTTGATACCATTGTCATGTGCCTTACTGTAGTTAACTAGTGATTTCTTAGTTTTCTACCATTCAAACATTTCTTCAAACACTTTACAAGTAATTAAATATTAAGACAATACAAAAAATAAACCAACAATATTACTACATGCAACTTGTAAGGAAAATTCTTGCAGAGTAATAACAACTTAGCCAATACAAATTAAATATACAATAAAAATCTCAGCCAACTATTTATTAAATATGATCATGAAATTACAAGTTGGGCAACCCCTTCTAATTGAAAAATTAATTTACTGAGAACTTGTCTAATGGCACTATTTTTGTTGTGTAGATGGTAATGTTGAAACATCTTATAGATACACTTGTTGGACATGCTTGGGGAGATGAGTTGGCCCTCCTTGAGATAATTCCATAGTTTGTCATTGAAATGGACCTTCAACAATAAGCACCTGTGAAAGATCTAATTGATCTTTCTCCATTGTCAGCTAGGGTGGATTTGTTTCTCCATTGAAACCCACCCAAATTGAATATCCTATATGCCCAATGTGAGAAACCATAATGTTCTTTCCAACTTACTTGCTAGTGTTTAATCTTTCATCGCAGAAACCAGAATTATATTAGGGTTTCATCCAAAGGTTTGAAACCAACAATTTTCCAAAGAAGAATAAGATCATCTTAATGCCCCAAAGAGTGAGCTTTCAATTATCGAACTATCTCTTATCATCAGAATACCATCGATCTATCTTTTATATCCTTTTTTCCTTTGACCCTTTCTTTTACCTTTTAGCCTTTCCCCACTCAATTAAATAATATAAAGTGACTTTATAAAGTTTTCCTTGTTGTTTATCCCATAGTCACTTAATAACACCTTTTTAATTTGATTATTCAATGTCGCTTTTAAATATTGCTTTTTCACCTAAATGACATTTATACAATTAAATTAATTTTTCCCCTTTTTACCGGCTACAACCTATGGGAATCAAATAGGCTATTGAGTCATTATTCATAAGTGATCATTCAGAAACAGACATTAAAACTCTGTTGTAGAAACAACTACTCAAGCCAAGTACATAACCAGTACCAAATACAAATAGGGTCAAGGTACCAAACCCTAACAGCCTCCAACCAATAAGCTCAGACCACCCATCATCCCCACAACCAAGTAGGTCACTCCCTTCTTTGCACTCGTAGTCCCTCAAGCTATACCACTACCTCCAGGGTAACCAACTTGGTCGGTTAGGGGATGTCCCAAAGCTTGTGGCTTCCAGCAATTCCTGCTACCAATGGGGGTCTCCAGGTGCCCTCCAAGCCCTCACATAAGGGCACATGTCCCTAATGATAACTCTCTCATTAAATGGGGAAACATTCTCTTTATAGTTTTGGGTGCCCATTTACCTTTTATAACAATATATCTTAATATCAGTTCACTTTACCTTTCCATTCGTGAAGTCCTAACTCCCATGCTATTTTTGTCCCCTAGCCTGCAACCATGGTGTTCTTTTTAATACATGTGTGCTTTGCGTGATACAAGCTCGTTGGACCCACTACATAGGCAATCCAGCCTTAAAGCACATCAATATAGTCAACCACCCAACACATTTATACACACAAAGGTACATTTACAATATATAACCTAACCCACTGACCTAATCATATATATCAGCTCACCAACCTAATTACATACACTGACTCACTGGCCTAATTATCATATGCACATATCTAACACCATTTAGGGGTCAAACTAAGGGTATTATACATAGGTGTCATGAGAGTATCAAAACTTTTTAGTTGCAATGGCACAAGTATTGAGGGAGACCCCACATCACATCAATCGAAAGTTTGGCTCTACTTGGTAGTGTATAAATGGCCCATAAATTATGCATTTGATTTTATTATATGATGTATACATTAATTTGTGATATTTCTGGGTATAATCACTTATATGTCACATGTGAGAAAATTTAGGGTAATAACACTAAGAGATACATTGGTCACCCTTTTCAAGGTTTTAATTTTGACCCTATCACTTTAGGTCTAATATCAAATTTTTTATTTTTAACACATTGTCTTAGTCTAAATTCCAATTAAGGCAAGGTCATTTTTTGACTTATATTTTCTATAATATAGAGATGCACAACACACTTATGAGTTATCTATTATAGATCTTTTATGCAAATGGGATTTCCTTTGTTCGCCTTTCTCTTTATGGATTCATTCCATTCAACCAATGAATTTGAAAGTGATGAAGGCTCCAATCCTACCAATTTCTTTGCTTCCACTAGATTGGTTGAATGGATTATTTCCCTTTCTAAATTTGAATTATTTTATTCATGCTACCTCTTCATCTCCCCAAAAGGACACTTAAACAAGGACTCTAATTCATATGTGTTTCACACTCAATAATACACCCTTCAAAGGGTGTAATATGTTCTTTTAGTAAAACTGTGTGATTATATGTTGTTTCTTTTTTTCTACTTGGGATTCTTCATAGAGTCTTAGTGACCTATTAGGTTTGTTGATTTCCCAATTTTGTCTAAGAAAAAATTGACTTTAGGAGAGCTCCTTTTAAGTGGATCATCACTAAACATGCCCTATACCTAAACGTAGTCTTCCCATAATCTAATGGCTAGATCCATTTCACGTATTCAAGGTATGATTTGATATGTTTTTATATATCTTTGCTTTAAGCATTTTCTACACAAATACTAGCAAAAGTGTGTATAACCTTATTTTGGCTTGTACCTCTCTTTGTGTAGCTCCTCGAAATTTCTATTTTCTTAAAGGGTCATCTTGTCTAGAAAGGAGAGGGGAGTATTTAGAATTCTTACCTAGATTGGGATAAAGGAGTTGAAAATTGTGGCTATGTTAAATTTTAGAAATTGTAGTTTGAAGAGGAGGGAAACTATGCCTTGAAACCATGGTCCCTTCATGAAGACCTTTGTACACCTTTCTAGTTCATCAAAACTTACAATAAAGAAAAACCTATAGTAGATGCACTTTGAATTCCAAACAAAAATTATCAAATTCTTGAGATCTTCAAAGGATGGATATAGACTATTAAATCTACATGTCATAGCATTTATTTATAATCATTAATAAATTCACTAGAGATCTGTGAAGGAATGAGTATATACTAAGTTTTATCCATAAAAGAAGAGCCCAACTATAGTTTTGATTTCTTTGACTAGGCTATGTTTTTGGAATGTGAGAATTCAAAGGTTGACCCTTGGAAACCCTTCGAAGGGGATAAATATTTGGGGCCTACAAGTAGGAGGTCATCCTGTTACTCTAATAACCTCCATGGAGACTCAATTCCATGTGCAAGGCAAACTCCTTATATATCTTATAACTAACAAAAGTGTGCTTATCTTATAGTTGTTTGTTGTTAAAGGTCAACCTTTTATGACTAGGAGGGATTTCCCACTTAACTTTAACATTGTATATATAATCCTTGTTGAAATCCTTTTCCTTCAAAATATTTCATGCTTAAGCTTGAACCATCAAACATCATATTTGTATCATTAGAATTCTCAAGAATTGGTCTGCCTCTATCGGGATTTTTTAGCTATTTTTTCACATGTAGCATGTGTGACTACATAACCTTTATTGTAACAATTCTCACAAACATTTTGTTAAATAATTGGCATGCATATGTCATTTTTTGGCACTTTTCTAATGGTGTGACTTCAATAACCCACAGGCTTTATCAAAGAACTTACTCCATACCTTTTTGTCCAATAGATGTAATAGATCTTTCACCATTAGATCCATCTCCACAATGGCCATTTTCTCCAATTTCTAAAATGTATGGTGAGCTACATAACCACTACTTTTACAAATATATGGTGGGGATTTAGCATTAATTTTACACCCACCAAAGATCTTGTAAAAAGAAACAACTCAAATTCCATGTCTCATGCAGATCTTAGATGTCAGAAAAATTACTTTGTCATTGTGACATTCAAAGTGTGCATGACAAGCTCCATAAATATCGGAATCTTCATAAGATTGATCAACTGGAGTAACTTAATTTCCTCACAATTCATTAGATGAACAATTTGATCTTTGTTGAATTTATTAAGTAAAACCTTTAATAGGAAACACCCTAAAATTTCTCATCAAAATTTTCCCTTGAGGCGAGGCCCCATAATCAGGGCTGACAATTTACCCACTTTACCATCCACAAAATGTGGGGAAGTACTCTAGGGTTTCATTCCAAGAATACACACACACACACACGTGCATACATACATATATGTATGTATGTATTTTAGGCCCTATACTACTAGGGTAACCCCTTATTGTTATTAGTACAACCCCCTTATTATATTGATGTACCCATGTAGTGCCCATATTTTTACTATTGTGCCCCATAGAAGCCCACTATTGTTATTATTGTGCCCTTACATTATTATTGTTATGTTGGCTCTGATTATATTATGACCCCTTAGACTCCTATATATAGAAAGGAGGTCTTTTCATTTGTATCATCCAAGAATTGTTCATTTGTGTAATGTAAAGGAGGTTGCCCCTTCGAAGAGGCTAAATTCTAAGGCGTTGATCTATCTTTTCTATCTTTTTGTGAGTTGGTTTCATAACATTTGGTATCAGAGCTTTGGATTCTAGGGTTTCACTACTCCAAATAGGTCATCGTGGAATTTTCGCTATAACTTTTTTTTTGCGACGTTTTAAAAGCGAAAAAAAAAAAAAAAAAAAAAAAAACCATTTGAGACGAAATCGCATTGAACCTCGGGTCTGAATTTCAGAGCTTTTCGCGCTATATTTGCGGAGATATGATCTGAGGAAGTTGGTCTTTTTGCAAACTCCTGAATTACATTCCAAACAGGTGACCTAGGGAAAATCGTCATAACATTCTCTCTGAGCATCGAATTGAAATTTCATAAGAAGATATAGAAATAGGACGGACTGTAGTTTCTTGTATATATTTTTCAGAGCCAAAGGTTGAAACAGTGACACGTGGCACGTCGTACAAGTTCGCTCTACTGAACTAGTCTATAATCAGGTCATTGTGGGAGATTTGGCATAACTCTTCCTTGGAGAATCCAATTTGGATCAGACTAGTGGCATTAGAAAGAGGACGCATAGGGCTACTGCAGGTCACAATTTTAGAACTGGAAGAACCGAAATTATAGAGTTATAGTCATTTCAAGATCGAGCTCCTAAAATCAAGAAAAGGCGATATGAGGAAGTTTGATGGCAAGGATCCGGTAAATTGGATACTTCAGATGGAGCAATATTTTGATCTACATGGTGTACCACTATTACAAAAGGTATGTATTGCATCTTCATATGTAGAACTGGATCAACTTTTTATGGTATAAAGGGCTTTGTTCTCGTAAATAACTTGTTACGTGGTCAATTTTCATGGAGGAAATGATAGCACATTATGAGGATACAAAGAGCAACACCTTTTTTAGAGCAACACCACAACAATTGGAAAGAGTAAAAGGGATTTGTTACATAGTGGAAAGTAAAATTATGGCAACAAGGAAGTCTACCCCTCACAACTATAAAGATGGAAGTGTTGTTTCTCCTAGCCTTCCACAACCTACAAGGGTTACACCACAACAACTGGAAGAAAAAAGAGAAAAAGGGCTTTGTTACAATTGTGATAGCAAATGCACTAAAGGTCGTAAGTGTGCTAAGAATAAATTATTTTACATAGAGTATGAAGAGGAGGAAGAAAAGGATCAAGAAACATCAAAAGAAGAGGATATACACCAGGACCCAACCCCAGAGAAAGAAGAAATGAATCAGACCATATCTTGTAAAGCATTGGCAAGAATTACCACTCCTCAAACTCTCAAGATAGAAGGACATATCAAGAAGAAAAAGGTGCAAGAAGTGAAAGATCACATTGAGAAAGAAGAAATGAATTCAACCATATCTTGTAATTCATTGGTTGGAATTACCACTCCTCAAACTATCAAGATAGACGGACATATCAAGAAGAAAAATGTTCAAGAAGTGAAAGATCACATCGAGCATCAAGAAATGAATCTGACCATACCTGTAAAGGATTGGAATAAATTACCACTCCTCAAACTCTAAAGATAGAAGGACATATCAAGAAGAAAAAGGTTCAAGCAGTGAAAGATCACATCGAGCATCAACAAGAAGTTCTCCAACTTTTAAAGGATAACGCCACTTTGGTGCAAAATCGAATGAAACAACAGGTAGATCAACATCATAGTGAAAAATGTGTTGATGTAGGTGATTGGGTATTTTTACTGCTACATCTCAAGCAAGCTATTTATGAGAAGGAAATGTTGGCAATATTACATGCACTTAAGAAATGGCGACCTTACCGAATGGGAAAACACTTCAAGGTAAAAATGGATCATGATAGTCTTAAATACTTTTTAGAACAACTATTATCTTTAGAAGAACAGAAAAAATGTGTCACAAATATGATGGGTTATGACTTTGACATCATCTATAGAAAATGGAAGCAAAATTTTGTTGCAGATGCACTCTCAAGAAAGGATGAGGATGTGGAAGCATTGTTTTGTGCTATTTCTATTATTCAACCAGATTGGATAAACAAAGCAAGGTATGAATGGAATAAGGGCAAAGAAGTATGGCCACTTATTCAAAAGTTGCAAAAGATCCGAATTCAAACAATATTTCCAGAAATTGAGGAGGAAGGAAAAATCATATTGGAACCTGGAGCAGTCATAGAAACAAGAGCTCGACAGCTACAAAATCGATCAACTTCAGAGTATCTCATCAAGTGGAAGAACTTGCCCGCTAAAGATTCCACATGAGAGGATAAGAATTTTATACAGAAGCATCAAGAACTACTCAAGTGTTGAGGACAACACTTTTTGAAGGAGAGGGGCATGTTAGGCCCCTATACTACTAGGGTAACCCCTTATTGTTATTAGTACAACCCCCTTATTATATTGATGTACCCATGTAGTGCCCATATTGTTACTATTGTGCCCCATAGAAGCCCACTATTGTTATTATTGTGCCCTTACATTATTATTGTTATGTCGGCTCTGATTATATTATGACCCCTTAGACTCCTATATATAGAAAGGATGTCTTTTCATTTATATCATCCAATAATTGTTCATTTGTGTAATGTAAAGGAGGTTGCCCCCTTGAAGAGGCTAAATTCTAAGGCGTTGATCTATCTTTTCTATCTTTTTGTGAACTGGTTTCATAACAATGTATGGATGGATGGATGGATGTATATATACACACATAGATACATATATTTGTGTGTGTGTGTGTAGATATATGAAAAAATTAATTGAATTCTTTCGAAACTAAAAATTACATAAAAGTGTTGGAGGTCTTAAGTTGGTCTCTCACATGGGAGACTTGACCATCTCCAAAATTAAACTATCCAAAGAGAGGTTTAAGATAACGGAGAAGAGGAGTGTCCCAAAATTTTACAATAGAGAGTATCGGTTATAACTCACCAAAATCAAACATCAGGAACAAAATACCAATTGGAATAAATCATGATAAGTTACTACGCAAAAGGGTCTAATTCCATGGCAGCAACCTGGATGGGATATTTTTCATCCTCAGTTGTACCCCCATATAGGGGTGGGATTCTAAGATGCTACTCTACATGCTCCATCTAACGGTCTAGGTCTTTCATATGTCAGTGCAGGTGCTTGAGAGAATGGAGAACATATGCCCAGTGCTCATGTCGGTCCAAAACAACTCCACCCAACAAGAATATCATATTCCAGTAGAGGTTGACTATTTGCATGTATTGATTATACCTGCCCCGAGTGTGGCCAATATCGAGAACCTATTATGCCATATCTACAAGAACTTTTGTGTTTGAGAGATGATGTCTTCGAGTTGAGCCCTCTCCCTCAACTCGACTAAGTTCTTCCTAGATGAGAATTGGGTTGGGGTCTCGATATTGGGTGGTTTCTTCCTCTAGATGATGGTGCATCCTCGTACTACCCCTACGGGCCCTCTCTTGATAGTAGGCTACCTTTCAACGCACCTGATCTCACTGGTGAGGCAAGGAACAACGTAAACTTTGAAACGGGAACTCTAGCCAAGAAACCCCAAAAAAACATGAAAAACAGTGCTAAAAACGAAAAGTTTGTATTCTGGAATGATGTTTTTTTAGGGTTAATTTTCAACATATTTAAGAAAAGGCAGTAAAATTAATTTTTTTGTGCAAAACAAATGAAAAAACACACTAATGTTTTTAGTAAAATAACATATTTATTTCCCAGGTATAATTTCAACATCTTTTAGTAATGACAATAAAGATAAAATAATGGGATCTAAAACACATTAAAATACCATCAGTTTTCATCCATGTTGTTGTAGAGTCTCTTGATTGTTTTGTTTTTTATACCATTTCCATCCATTTTTCCTCTTTTCATCATTGCTATCAACTCAAATAAACATTAAACTCTAGATTTTGACATGGTAAGGTACTTAGATGTCTTATTTTTCATATTTATTAATGTGCCTTATTATTATGTTAAAAAGGTTGTAATAGCTACAGAATTAACACGATTCTGTAGTTGTTTCATGATTCTACAGCTATCTCCATTGTTTGTTGGATTCCAATATGCCAGCCAAGTAAAGAAGCACATGAGCAGATGGGAATTGATATCATCATGGATCACCTCCTATTCACCTGAGCCAAATCATCAAGGGAATAGCCCAGTGGCGCAGCTGAAGAAGCAGGGTCAATACGTGGACAACAGAGCAGCAAGAGTTCAGATAGATCATGACTCTCCAATTTTCTTTCCAAATAGCAAATCGTCAAGAAACATTATTTCTCCATGACAGATTAGAATTCAGATTAAGATTGTTTTAAGTTTTTAAGGCATAAAAGTCTCAATTTGTTGAGCACGAATTCTATATATATAATTCTGTAAACAAAAAGCAGGGACGCATATATGTAAGATTTAATTGACAGTTTGAAGTTATATAACTATGTTATTTTAAATTGAAGAAGTATTCTTGTCAATCTCATGTGCAGTTAGTTGTTGATTTAAAGTTCTAAACCTGTTTTTTTATGGAGGGCCCTTGTAGATAGTCAAGGTTCAATCTTTTATTTTTATCTCAGTTCATTTGGCTTTCTTTATTTCCAAAATTGCATTATCGCAACTTCAATTTCTTTGTAGTTATTTGTTTACAGTCTTTCGTATGTTGTCTACCAATTTCAATCATTTGTATGCCTTTTAAAATTGAACTATGTACATAATCCTCTTCTTTTCATAGAAATTACATTTTATTAGATCGCATTCCTTATGTTTTTTCTTTATTATTTCAAGTAGAATTGTTAATTGCATTGTGTGTAGAACTTAACATAGATTTCTTTATAAATTTATTCTTGAATAGAAGTGATTTTTATTTTTAGAGTAGAAATAATTATATTTCTAAAACATAAGTAGTTTATTCATAAAATTTAGAATTTTAGTTCTTTTCATAAACACAATTTATCTTAAAGAAGTTTTGATAGAATTTACCAAGTACTCTTTATGCTTTTCCATCACCTTGCATAGTAATTCTTTTTAAACAAACATTAGTTAGTTAAATATAATTAGGATATTTTGTCTTACTTTTCTTTTCAAGAATTGATTGTAGGAATTTAGTTGTAAATCTTCAATTTCATTAGGAACATAAGAATAAAGAAAATCCTTAAAAAAAACCACAATAGTCATCTTAATAAACTCAAAAAGGCTTCTAGCATATATAGTGCACTTGCACTTTAAAGTTTACCAACTCTAGTCGGGTCATTGTCTCGGAACTTATCGATTCTAGTCTTCCTTGGGGTTACTTTGATGGCTCGGCTCAGGCCAATGGCTGTGGGGGGGGCAGTTCTGCATATCGACAACCTAGAGTCCTACAAAATTCAAGTTGGCCTGGGCAAGGGTACCAACAACTATGCTGAACTCAACAGTCTTAAATACCTCCTTCTATTTGCAAGAGAACTAAATTTCCAAAAGATTCAGATTTTTGGGGACTCACAGCGCACTATAAACTAGATAAACGATGTATATCACTGTCACTTGCACACACTCAAAGAAACTCCGGCTAATATCATTGCTCTAAAGTCTCAATTTGATTATTTTGCATGCTCACACATATACAGGGAAAGGAATGAGATTGTTGATCGTCTTTCCAAAGCGGTTGCAGCTGAACAGAGGACAATGGCAGATGCAAGAATTTAGGGAGGGTACTTTCTATCATTTTTACCACCGATCATTCATGGAGATGAATGGGCTCAACACTCAATGATCCCTTGATCATTCCATTTTTGTATTTTTGGTTCTATGTATATAATCTTATTGTTATGACCTGTTGTTTTACTTATGGGATTGAACTCAATTTTATCCTGTTTTTGATGGATTATCTTGACTTATTTGAAGTTTATTATCAATAACTATACTACTTGAATTGCTCCTCAGTGATTGCATCTCATACATGCAGCATTATACAACATGTAATTTTCTTATTTTATTAATGAAAATTACTCCTTGTTCCATGGAGAAAAAAAAAATTACCAACTCCGGTAGATAATTTATGTAAGCAATTTAAGAACATTGAATTGACTAAACATTTTGGCGTTGTTGTCGAGGAAGTGTAAATAGAAGTCTTGATTTCTTTAGATGAAAAAAAAAAACAAAGAAAGAAAACAAAACAAAACATGATATGCATAGGAAAAGAGATTCTAGAGGTAGATTTGTAGGTAAAGGAAAGAGCTTAATTCCAACAACATCGCTTACCCCACCACGACCTCGTAGTGCCACACCACCCACACAAAATCTAATTCCATCCATAGCAGGCAAACATAAACTTCTTGAGGTATTAAGATCTGAAATCCAACCTAGAGATTCACCAACTTCATCAACAAAAGCCATAATAGAAGAAGATCATATATCCCCAACAATAGGAATAATTTTTCTATCTTCAACTGGAGAACAACTTCTAGATCAAGAGTTGGAAGCTCCTATCGAAGAAGAGGAAGAATAAACCTACTTCAAACCATTGATAAAAGAACTAGAGGAAGTTGAAACCCAATCTTAAAATCAGAACCAGAACCCTATATCAGTTCTGAAGAATCTACAATAGTTGGAGAAGGGGAAGGAGAGGTACATAATTTTAATGGTGAATAACCTAGAATTGGAGGGGGGAGAGGAGGTGGAAGACAAGGTGGAGGAAGAGGAGATGATATAAATCCATAACCTTTTGGACCTCCAATCCTCGATGAAGATACAACTGTAACAATGAAAAATATCTCACCCTTTATCCTTCCAAACTTTCATGGATTAAGGAGTGAAGATCCTAATACATATCTCTTTGAATTTGAAGTCTTGTGTAGATCATATGATTATCTAAATGATGCTCAAAAGTTGAAGTTATTCCCTGCAACCCTTAAAGATGCATCATTAAAATGGTTTATGGGTTTAGGAATAAACTCCATAAAAACATGGGAACAAATGAAAACTACATTCTTAGATAAATATAAGGATTATTGTATGACCCATAACATTAAATATGAAGTCTTTAAAATGACAAAAAAAAGAAGATGAAAATCTTGAAGATTTCATCGAGATATTTGCTTACAATGTAAAAAGGGCAAAAATGAATAATCTAGATTAGGAAACTTTGAAAGCTCTCTTATTAAAATCAATTAGAGATGAGTGGATTGATCTTCTCAATCTAATGGGTAAGGGAGACATTTCTTAGTTATCACTAGGAGAAATTTGTGAGTTGTGCATACACATTTCAAGTGGCAAATCAAGGACCAGGAAAAATCCAAGAGATCCTCTTCTATCAAGGATTAATAAATCTGCAATTGGGACAATAAGTAGAGCAGAATTAGGAATTTTGCTGATAATATTAAAACAGATATTTTAAGGAGTCTTAGTGAACAAATTGACACCCTTAAAATACAAAACAAGCAAAAAGCTGAAAAATGTTGCATTATCCATTTTTTGCCCTAAGTGTAGAAAGAAACATGCCTTGAGAGAATGTCCTGTTGATTTAAAAAGTGTAGAAACTTATGTTATTTGTGAGGAAAATCATGATACAAAAGAATGTACCTTGATACAAGGCCTTAAATATGTTTATCAAGAAGAAGGAGTACCAAATCAGGTAGATCCTCTCTGTTTTATTGCTAAAAGACCTTGGAAGAAGCCACAACTAAATACAGCTCAAGGTTTTAATACTCAACCATTTGCACAATCTTCACAAAATAATTGGACTACACCAATGCCTTGGCAATATTGGCCACAACCTTGGTCACAAGGATGGAAAAATCCTTATGGAAAAATCCTTATGGAAAATTCCCTCAATATCCTCAATATCCTCAATTTCCACAATTTCAACAATCATATCCTACTTTTCCTCCACAATATTATCCTCAACCTGTTCAACAAACTCAACCTCACAATGTGAATCCACAACTTTCATTACCATTTCCTCAAAGACCAAATCAATTGCCTTCCCAACCACTTCCAAATCCAAATAATAATAAAAATTCACAACCTGTTTACAATATGGAAGGATAAAATTTTCAAACCTACATGATAACTCCACTATATCTAAATAATGTTCAACTTAGATCTCGTAGAATATTAGAAAAGAAGTCCCTCTCGGTCGTTATTAAGAAAGTGAAAAAGAAAAAAGATCTCTGAAGAAGAAAAGTCTCTTAAAGAAAAAGAAAAAACTCAAAAACAACTTACTCTAACACATTCAAATAACTCAACTCCTATTATGGAACAACCTTCAGTATCTGTTTCAAAAAGACCTATCCCTGAAATATTAAAAATTGATGAAGGGGTAGAAAGAAAAAAATTATTGCCTAATTACGACATGTTAGATGAACTGAAGAATGTTTGCATAAAGATTCCTTTGCTTCAAGCCATTAAGGAAATACCAATTTTCGAAAAAACAATTAGGGACTTGAGCATAAAAAGACATAGAAAAGAAATCAAAAGAATCCAACTTGTTGGAAAAATTGCAGATATCATGATGGGTAAACCAACAATTCATAAAGATCTTGATCCAGGAACTCCCATTGTGAAAACACACATCAATGGTGCAGAGATCCCAAATACATTGATTTATCTAGGAGCAGCCATAAATATCATGAGTAAACAATCTATGGATCAATTTAAACTTTCTAATCTTCAATATACACCTACATTATTACAATTGGCAGATAGATCTATAATCAATTACCGAATGGTGTATTAGAAGCCATAGATGTATCCTTAGATTCTTGGGAATACCTTCTTGATTTTATGATTTTAACACCCAAGAATAACTTAGGAGGACATCCATTGATTCTAGGAAGACCGTGGCTAGCTACAGCCAATTCTTTCATAATTTATAGATTTGGTGACATGTTCATTTCTTATGGGAGTACAATAAAGAAATTCACACTATATCCACTAGAAAACTTAACCGTAGAGGTTGAAAATGAAGAATGGATAGATGATGACTTTGATATAAGACTAATATTTGCTACTTCATAATTAGATGAAGAAGATCAAATTTTAAATTTAATGGAAAATAATGAATCTTCATCATATTGTGAATCTAGTCAGAGTTTTCAAGAGCAATGCAATATTGAATATTTATCATCTTATCAACTATCCTTTCACTCTATGGAAAAATTTGGCAATTCTACAATTGAAATACGTCCAGGAAAAACTTTGAACATCAACAATTATTTGGAAGAATTTCAAAAGAAAGAATTAATCAAGATGTTACAAGAACATTCATCTGCTTATGCATGGGAATATACTGATATGAAGGAAATTGATCCTAATACTTTTAAACATCATATCTACATTGAAGAAAATGCCAAACCAATTCGACAACCTCAAAGAAGAATGAATCCAAATCTAAGGGATATTGTTAAGGAAGAACTACAAAAACTGTTGAATGTCGATTTTAACTATCCAATATCAGAAAGTTAGTGGGTTTCGCCCTTAGTAGTTGTTCCTAAAAAGAATGGAAAATGAAGAGTGTGTATTGACTATAGGGAATTGAATAAAGCCACTTTAAAATATCACTTTCCACTCCATTTCATAAATCAAGTTTTAGATACATTGGCAGGAAAGAAATATTTTTCATTTTTAGATGGTTTTAGTGGGTATAACCAAATCCAAGTAGCCCTAGAAGACCAAGATAAGACCACCTTTACCTTCCCATGGGGAACTTATGCTTACCGAGTACTTCCCTTTGGATTATGTAATGCTTCGACAACATTCCAAAGAGCGGTATTAGGCATTTTTTTCTGATCTAATACATGATTGTGTGGAAGTGTATATGGACAATTTTACAGTTTATGGAAATTATTTTCAAGAAGCTCTTAAAATTTTGAAAAAATTTCTCACTAGATGTAAAGAGGCAAATCTCTCATTAAGCCATGAAAAATGTTTTATGATGTTTACTGAGGGAATTGTTTTAGGACACCATATTTCAGGAAATGGAATTAGAGTGGACACATTTAAAGTACAAGTTATTTCTAAATTATCAATTCCAACCTATCAACGAGATGTTAGTAGTTTTCTTAGTTTCACTAGTTATTATAGAAGATTCATAGAAAACTTTACAAAAATTGCATCTCCACTTCTCAAATTACTCACAAAAGACTATGAATTCAATTGGAATTCTGATTGCCAAAAGGCCTTTGAATCATTAAAAGAGAAAATCTATGAAGCACCTATTCTTAGAGGACCAAATTGGACATTACCTTTTCATATTTCGACTGATGCTTTAGACACCACTTTGGGAGTTGTACTAGGACAAAAAGACTTAACGCCATATGCCATTTATTACAACAGTAAAAATTTGACTCCTGCAAAGTTAAATTATACTGTCACAAAAAATGAGTTTTTAGTGGCTACAGAATAAATTCATACATTATATTAGTGGCTATGAAACTTTTGTACATATTGAGCATTCTGCAATTAGATACTTAATGAATAAATCAATCATTAATGGTGTAATCACTAGATGATTGTTGTTTTTGCAAGAGTTTAACATTACAATTTTGGATCGACCTGGAAAACAGAATACAGTTGCTGAATTTTTATCAAGGATTCAAAATGATAACAATGACATGCCTGTAGAAGATAATTGTGCTGATGAATATCTTTTTGCAGTATCTACTAAATCTCCATGGTTTGCAGATATTGTTAACTATTTGGCTACAGGAAAATTACCATCATACTTGTCTCCTTGAGAAAAAAAGAAGGTAATTCAAATTAGTGCATCTTATTCATGGATAAATGAAGAATTGTATAAAACAAGTCCAAATCTAATCATCTGAAGGTGTGTTAGAGAAGATGAAGTACCAAAGATATTGAAAGCTTGTCATGATGAGCCATGTGGATGACACTTCATTGACAAAATAACTTATTACAAAGTCCTTCTCTTAGAATACTATTGGCCTTCCCTTTTTAAGGATGCCAGAGAGTATTTTAAGAGATGTGATAGTTTCCAAAGGATGGGGAAACATGTTCCTTCTGATAAGATGTCTCTACAACCTTAGGTACTTATTGAGCCTTTAAAAAATGGGCTCCGGATTTGGGTGGTCCAGTCAATCCACCTTCGAGACAAAAAAGGTACATTCTTGTTTGCACTGATTATGTTACAAAATGGGTAGCAGCTAAAGCACTTCTTTCTGCTACTGAAAATTTTGTAGTTTCATTTCTTTTTGAGGATATCTTTACTCGTTTTGGTGTCCCAAGAGAAATTGTAATAGATCAAGGTACTAAATTCACATCCAAGCTGGTACATAAGATAATGGAGGAATTCAAAATCAAACATCGAAAGTCTACTCCATATCATTCTCAAGCAAATGGACAGGTGGAGCCTGTCAGCTCAATTTATTATGTAAATTAAGGCATGTATTTTACTATCAATCTAGGTTGGTAATCTTAGAAGCAAACCACAATTTATGGATTTTTGGATAAGAACTAATATAGAAAGTAGTTTTGAAAACGGAAATGCATATTACAAATATAAATCATTCTACACAACTAAGCAAAAACATTTAAGTCTATTCCATAAAAGCATGCATGATTGGTCAATGAAATTAGACTATTTTAGAAAACAAGGAAGAGGCTCTTTGCAAAAGACCTGGTTGTCCTTCCTTAATATTTCTATAATTACATTGCCAATATCTAAGTAAGCATAAGAGAATGTAATGAAAGCATAAGAATTTAATCTAAGAAAGCTTTGAAAGAAGTGAATCTTGTTCAATCTTAGTCCTAGCTCACGGAGAAGAGGCTCTTTTCTAAGAGACCTAGTTGTCCTTTCACATTCAAGCTAATTACTAAAAGGAAGAAATCTTCACTTAACACATGGCCATAAAATGAATTCACATTAAAGATATTTACAACAAATGAATATAATAAACATGAAGAATTAAACTAGCATATGCACAAATATGAACATCATACAACAAAGTGTACTTAGCTTGGTATGGGGGGCCTCCAACCTTGCTACTACCTTGTTAAAATACTCAGCTACAGCAACTCATTCACTCCAGCAAACACAAATAAATCATGAAACAAATCTTTGTCTTCAATTATCTCAAAATAATAATCTTCAAGTTTTTCTACCTGTTCTAACTATGAATGCCTCTCTTTAAATAGGTAAAATAATAACCATATAAGCTAAAAAATTTGAAACAACCATCGTTAATTTTATCCCACTTCATCAAGTCGAAGCCATCCATTAGTTACAAGAAATCTGGAAAAATTCCAAAAAATCCTAAAACTGTCCCTTTTTAATAGGGATTTCTGGGTGACATGTCAAGTTTGACCAGCGTTTACCAGGTATGTATTTGCTCAGTTTGAGAAAACCAATAGATGTTCATCCATCTATGGTTCTTAATCTTTCCAAATGTGCATTCATCTTGTGCCCAGGTGTTCTGCACATATCACTTCAATGGAGCTATTACGGAAGTTTTTAATGCAGTCTAAAATTAATTTTAAAAGCCAATTTTTACAAAAAATTCTAAAACTTGAAAAACTTAATCTAGTTACCTGAATATGCAAAATAAGGGTAAAATGAATCATATGTAAGTGGGATAGGGTGGAATATGATGGTAAGTAAGTGGGTTTATGATAAACAAAAATGACCAAAATTAAGGGCCAACATCTCCCCCTTGCTGATGTTCAAGCATGTCCTCATGCTTGCTTCCTTTGCTTGGACCTTCTGAGTGTTGATGCCCCTGTTGTACCTGTACCTGTACCTGTAGCCTCCTCTTGTGCAGCTTGAAGTAGAATATCAATGCCCTCGTGTTCCCCTACTTTATAGATGGTAGCTTTTACTTTTTGTTTTCATATTTGTATTTCCATAGTTTCTACTCTTTTAGCCATCTATAAGCTTGTTTTGAAATGAGCATGTTTTGAGTTTCAAGCTTTTTGACTTGATTTTTCCATTTCTTGTTCTCTTTGGCGATGTTGTTGTTGTTTTCCTTGTACATCTTCTTTTCCTTCTTCAAGTGTCTCTCCATAATTTTGTTATCCCTTATCTCATCAGTGAACTCTGTTATTTTCTTCAAATCTCCCTCATTGTGCAATTCTTCCCTTACCTCTTTAGCATATGCATGTGATGAAGTGGCTTCTATCCAAGGATTCTCAAAATAAGAGCCCTTTTCTATAGTCTCTTACCGAGCTTCCTGCCCCAATCTTTGTATGATTTCATCGATTTGTTTCGATGTTTGTCAATGTTCTTTCTCAAAAATCTCAAGTTTTGAGTATTTCTCTTGGTTACTTGGTCCTTCTTGTGATCTCCTTCTTGGTTTCCTTGGAATGGACAAAAATGATTTTTATTTTTCCACCATAACACTATCTTGTTTCTTTTTAGATCTTGTCCTAGGATATGAAGGGGAATTCATAATGCTTTTTGTAATATGTAGCTGCTCAAGCCTTTCTTCACTCCCTATTTCTTGTTCTTCAAAGTTATTTTTGGCCAAGAAATCCTTCCAAGGTGTCCCTTTGTTTCTCACTTGATATTGAACAAGTATTTTAATCAACCCACAATGGTATTGAGCTTCTGTTTTGTTTTTGGCTCCTTCTATCATTTTAGTCAAGCTCTTTGAAAAGAAGTAAGGGATGTTGATTTTGTAGTCTCCTTTAATATGTTGGAGCAATTTTATATGATAGAGATAGACTATGTTGTGCCTATTGTCACAAGTGAAATATTTCTGGATGATCAGAACTAGTTCTGACCAAGGCTCCCTAAACCAATCCCTTTGAATTCATTTTGATCTATTAAAGGTTCCCTTCCTCTGTTTTTCTAGGAAAAAGTCCATTTCTCTTTAAAATGCAACCCCTTGTGATATTCTTCCCCTTTTAAAGGGAGTTCTAAAGCTTGAGATATAAATGTTGGGTTTATTGATATGGGAAGTTCACTCACCTTTTTTGCCCATTTTCAAAAAATTCGATGAATTCTTGTGTAATCTTGTCATTATGGCCATTAAATTTCCTACGGAATTCAAGTAATCCTGCTTGCAACAATTTTTCCACTGCATCTTTACTCCAATTTTCTAGTTTGAAATCTCTGGGTTCCATTTTTGTTGCCATGTTCTCTATATACCAATTGATATATCCTTGCCCAACAAATAACCTCATAAAATATATGACAGCAAAATATGCAACAAGAATTTTGGTAAACGTACTTACCAGTTCCCTTTAGCTTTTAAAAACAAATGAAACTCTTCAATTTTTATGTATTATGTCTTCTGCTGCAATTTTTGTGCTCTCTAAAAAAAAAAAAAACAACAACAACAACAAAACAAAAGCAAAAACAAAAAACAAACAAAAAAATTGGTTGTGGAAAGACCCAAAACACAAGAAAAATCTTCACTGTAAATATTCTCACTATTCTACAATTTGTGTTTTTTTTGTTTTTAAATCTCTTCGTTTTGCAAAGTTTACTTATGAAAAGTACGAGAAAGAAAGGAAAAAAACTCCTATGTTCTAAAAATATGTGTGTTGTAACTTTCACTGTGCAAAACATTTGACAAATTGTGTATGAAAAAATCGTGGTTCGATATCTGAACTGGAAGAGGAACTCATTGAAAAACTCGGTGTTAATTATGTCTCTTTCGGTTAGTCATATAGTTCAATTAAAACTACTTCCCTAACATTTCGAGAAATTATTGACCCTTACAGGTGGCAAAGGATTTTAAGCAAAACAAATCCAGAATTGAAGTCTTATGTGACACATTTCAACAAAACCTGGGGTTCGATTTTACAAATCATTTTTTTAAATTGCTGAGGGGACTGATGCTTACCTTCACTAAGAGTTCACTGCGTAATTCGTGACTTACATTAGCACTTGGCACAAAATCCTCCTTCTTCAAAGCACCTTTGAATACCTCTTCAACTCTCAACACTGCTTAGTGCTTCTCTTATTTCCTACGCAACACAAGGCCTTACACTGGTCTTTTCACTACGCGGAATTTCCTTATATGTTCTTTCCACTGTTGCGTAATTCCTCTGATCACAACTTTATGTCTACGCAATTTTTTTACAACTTACATTGGCTCAGAGTATTCTTCTTATGGCTCATTGTAGCTCTTCTATGACTCACAATATTTCTCTACAGCTCAAGACTGCGTGAATTCACTGTGTTTCTGAGCTGAATGAGCTATGATGATCGCAGAGCATACCTTTGAAAATTTGACCGTTTTCAAATTGTGCCTTTGATATTGATTTCAATGCTGCCACAACATGATTTATGATTTTGTACTCCTTTGACATTTGTTTAATTAGGACCTTAGGATATGAGTTACATTTTATGCATTATACTCATACCTTCAATGCATGCCTTCAACACATTTTGTATACTCATAGCATACCATTATCCATTATGTGCACTTTTATTGCTGTGTTTTTATCATTGTAGTCTTTTGTCCTTTTATTCATCATATTCTCTCATGTATTTGATTTAAAAATTACCATAGTTTTAGGTCACTTTAAATCAAATATTTTTACAATGATACTAACTTTTTTATCATGATTTTGTATATGCATAACTTAATCTTTCTTGGTGGTATAGACAAATCAAAAGGAAGGAAATGTGGTCAACAAGATTGGTCAAAATTTGTAAATGATAGGGTTAAGATATGAATGTATGGTGGACTAATGAATGAATAAATGTGTAGGGTAATGATATAATGTATATGGCTAGGAATTTTCATATTCAAGTTTTTAAACTAAATTATCAATCTTAGGAAAAAAAATCAAAATCAAAGGCTTTAAAAAATGATTTTAAACTTACAGTAATTTCCTTTGATTTGATAGCTCATTAATATTTTGTCATCACTTGACTTTTCAAAATGAATTCTTGTCAATACTGGACTATAGCTAGATGTTTGTAGTTTCTTCAGGTCCCTTTGATGTTAATTTTGTTCAGGTCTCTTACTGATAAATGTTGATACAGGTTCCTTTTGTATAAAATATTAATCTTTTTCATGTCTCTTACTAATACTTGTTGATGATGATGTTTCAGGTCCCTTCTGTAGAACAACTGCTTGATATCAAACCATTGCATGGTTTGTTGATTTATTATGAATATTCCCCCCTTGCTGATCTTGAGACTTGTCCTCAAGTCTTTTAAATTTTGGAGAATGATCCTGTAAAAATGAAAATGGAAAGAAAAACATAAAAGAGAATTCATATTGGCCAAACATGTTGGTTTTCCGATATGAATTCGAGTTTGTATTGTGCCAGTATCCTGGATTTTCACAACCAAACTCTTTTATTACTTTTTAACTTTTTTTTTTGTTTTTCTGGAAGTAGGGAAGGCATATTTATATGCTTTTCCAATACTTCGATATCATTGTCTTCTGAAACTGTTTTCAAAAATTCTTCTCTGTTTATAGGCTTATGATAAACTTTTAGTCTATGACCATTAACCATAAAAGAATTTGTTGCTTCATCAATTTTCTTTATCTTTACTGCTCCATTGTCAAATATTTCTTCTATTTCATATGGCCCTTCAATGCATTTTGTATACTCATACCATACCATTATCCATTATGTGCACTTTTTATTGTTGTGTTTTTATCATTGTAGTCTTTTGTCCTTTTATTCATCATAGTCTCTCATGTATTTTATTTAAAAATTATCATAGTTTTAGGTCACTTTAAATCAAATATTTTTACAATGATACTAACTTTTTTATCATGATTTTGTATATGCATAACTTAATCTTTCTTGGTGGTATAGACAAATCAAAAGGAAGGAGATGTGGTCAACAAGATTGGTCAAAATTTGTAAATGATAGGGTTAAGATATTAATGTATGGTGGACTAATGAATGAATAAATGTGTAGGGTAATGCTATAATGTATATGGCTAGAAATTTTCATATTCAAGTTTTTAAACTAAATTATCAATCTTAGGAAAAAAATCAAAATCAAGGGCTTTTAAAAAATGATTTTAACCTTACAGTACTTTCCTTTGATTTGATAGCTCATTAATATTTTGTCATCACTTGACTTTTCAAAATGAATTCTTATCAATACTGGACTGTAGCTATATGTTTGTAGTTGCTTCAGGTCCCTTTGATGTTAATTTTGTTCAGGTCTCTTACTGATAAATGTTGATACAAGTTCCTTTTGTATAAAATATTGATCTTTTTCATGTCTCTTACTAATACTTGTTGATGATGATGTTTCAGGTCCCTTCTGTAGAACAACTGCTTGATATCAAACCATTGCATGGTTTGTTGATTTATTATGAATATTCCCCCCTTGCTGATCTTGAGACTTGTCCTCAAGTCTTTTAAATTTTGGAGAATGATCCTGTAAAAATGAAAATGGAAAGAAAAACATAAAAGAGAATTCATATTGGCCAAACATGTTGGTTTTCCGATATGAATTCGAGTTTGTATTGTGCCAGTATCCTGGATTTTCACAACCAAACTCTTTTATTACTTTTTAACTTTTTTTTTTGTTTTTCTGGAAGTAGGGAAGGCATATTTCTATGCTTTTCGAATACTTCGATATCATTGTCTTCTGAAACTGTTTTCAAAAATTCTTCTCTGTTTATAGGCTTATGATAAACTTTTAGTCTATGACCATTAACCATAAAAGAATTTGTTGCTTCATCAATTTTCTTTATCTTTACTGCTCCATTGTCAAATATTTCTTCTATTTCATATGGCCCAAGCCAATTAGTAAACTTTGTTTCGAAATCTTTGAACTTAGAGTCGAAAAGTAGTGCCCAGTCTCATTTATGAAATATTTTATTTTTAATGAATTTGTCATGTCATTTGATTCTTTGTTGTTGAACTAGAGATGTATTTTCTATAGCTTATTTTTTGCTCTCGTCTAGTTCATTGAGTTGCATTATTCTCTATTGTTGTGCTTCTGTCAAGTCCAGTCTTAATTCTGTTGCAAGTTTATACGTAGTGATCTCAAATTCAATTAGCAACAAGACTTCTTTTCCATAAACAAGCTGATAGAGGCTAAATCCAGTAGTATTTTTCCATGTTATCCTATAAGCCCATAGTGCTTCATTCAGCTTCTCTGACCAATCTTTTATATGCATGTTCATTGTCTTTGTCATGATGTTCTCAAGTAATTTGTTTTTTGATTCGACTTGTCCATTCGCCTGTGGGTGGTATGAAGTTGATTTCTTATGCTTGATCTTGTATTTCTATGTTAGGTCTCAAACAAGCTTGGATGTAAATGGTGTCCCTTGATTAGTGACAATCTACCTTGGAACTCCATATCTTACAAATATTTCTTCATAGAGAAAAGAAACTACTATAGTTTCTGTTGCTTTTCTCATTGCTTTAGCCTCTACCCATTTTGTTACGTAGACAGTGCATATTAGGATGTACTTCTTACCATTTGATGGTGGGTTGATAGGACCCACAAATTCAAGAGCCCATTGTTCAAATGGCTCTATGATTACTTTTGGTTTCAATGGAATTTCATCTGAAACTACAGGTATACCTATTCTTTGGTAGTGATCACATGTTTTAGCATGAGTCTTTGAATCACTTAATAGTGATGGCCAATAGTAGCCCTGATTTAAGACCTTGTATGTTGTCCTATTCCCTACAAAATGACCACCACATGGTTTGTCATGACATGATTTTAGAATATCAATAATTTCATCTTCTCTTATACATTTTCTAATTAAAAGATCAAGTCCAGTATAGAAAATATCTCCATTAATCCAAGTGTATCTTGCATTGTCTCTAATTATTTTCTTTTTCTGCTTGCTAGTGAAATGAGATGGTAATATTCCATATGATATATAATTAGCTATATCTGAAAACCATGGGGTTTTACTTGTTATATAAAATAGATGCTCATCAAGGAAGTTATCTGACACAGGTATAAGATTGTCAAAAGAATGAAGTCTTGATAGAAAATATGCTACTTGGTTATCTCTTCCTGGTCGATCTAAAACAGTGATATTAAATTCTTGCATTAATAACAACCATCTAGTAATTCTGCCATTGGTAATTGTTTTGTTCATTAAATATTTAATGGTTGAATGATATGTATGGAAAAATACTTGATAACTTGTTATATAATGCCTAAATTTATTGACTACACGTACAACATCTAGCATTTCTTTTTCAGTTACTGTGTAGTTTAATTCAGCTGGAGTTAAATGTCTGCTTATGAAATAAATGGCATAGTTAAACTGATTTTATTTTTGTCCTAGAGATGCTCCTATAGTTGTATCTGATGCATCAGTAGATATATGGAATGGAAATGACCAATTTGGTCCTCTGAGAATGGGTGCTATAGACAATTTTTCTTTCAATTTTTCTTTCAATTTTTCAAATGCATTTTGACAATTTGAAGTCCATTGAAACTCAATGTCTTTTGTAAGTAATTTGAACAAGGGTAAAGTTATTTTACTGAAGTTCTCTATGAATATTTTGTAATATCTTGCATATCCCAAGAAACTTCTTACTTCTTTATGTGTTGTTGGTGACATTAAGTTTACAATTACTTGTACCCTTGTTGGGTCTACCTTTATTCTGGAAGAAGAAATGTGGTGTCCTAACACTATCCCTTCAGTTAGTATCATAAAACATTTTTCATTGCTGAGGGATAGGTTTGTCTCTATACATCTCTTTAGAACTTTTTCAATTTCATTTAAACAATCATCAAATGTACTTCCATAAACAGTAAAATCATCCATGTAGACTTCAACACATTCATGTATAAGATCTGCGAAGATAGCTAAGGTTTCTCTTTGAAATGTAGCAGGTGCATTACATAATCCAAAAGGCAAAACATTGTAGACATATGTACCCCATGGACAAGTAAATGTGGTTTTATCCTAATCCTCTAATGCTACCTTAATCTAATTATAACCACTAAATCCATCAAGAAAGGAAAAAAAAATTCCCTGCCAATGACTCTAGTACTTGATCAATGAATGGTAGAGGGAAATGATCTTTTAATGTTGCTTTGTTGAGTTCCCTATATTCTACACATATTCTCCATTTGCAATTTTTCTTTGGTACCACAACTAAGGGAGAAACCCATTGACTATCAGAGATGGGATAAATAAATCCTACTTGCAATAGTTTATGTGATTCCTCTTTTACTATCTCCTTCATCATTGGATTCATTCTTCTTTGTGGTTGTCTCACTAGTTTAATTATTTCATGTGTAAATGTGATGGATACATGTTTTTGGATGGATGCCTTCTATGTCTGTATAGTCACAAGCAAAATATTTTGAATATTTCTATCATAATGCGATTACCTATTGTTCATGTGATGATTGTAAATTATTACCAATATTTAGATTCTTTCCAAGACTGATTTCAACAATTTTACTTTGAGAATTGGTAATTGAGTTAACAGGAAAAATGCTTTCAAATGAAGTTTGCAATGATTGAATAGTGCAATTTTCTTGAAAACATTGATTTAAAAGATGATTTGTGGCTACATATTGTGTTATTCATAGTTGTTTAGAAATGTCAGGTTCTCAAATAAAAAGGCCTATTAAATCCTCATTTTATTCCTCTTCTCTAAAATTAAAGGCTTGATTAATTCTTAAAATAGGTTGAGTATTTTCTTGTTCATCATCAAGCCATGATAGTAAATAAGGAGATTGAGCAGGAGGATAGATTGTAATATGTTTCATTTCATCTCTATGTGTTATAATCATGCTTCATGATCAGCATCCAATGAAGGCATCTATTGTGGCTAACCATGGTTTTCCAAGAATTAAACGATGGTCTCCTAGATTTGTTTTTGGTTGCAAAATCAAAAAGTCTACATGGTATTCCCATGAATCCAAAGAAACAATGATGTCCTCAAGTATTCCTTCTGGTACAACTTTTAGATCTATCTGTTAGTTCTAAAATTGTAGCAGTAGGTCGGATATTTGGAAATTTTAAATACTTCATAGTTTCTGTTGTCATGACATTTATAGCAGCTCCTAAATCAATTAAGGTTTTAGGAACTGAAAATTTATTGATTGAAATGGTAACCATAGCTATTCCAGGATCAATGTATTTTTCAATTGTTGTTTTTGTAGACATGAGACTAGCTAATTTCCCAATGACTTGGATTGTGGGTAGATCTCTTTTCTTTTTCCAGTTCGCTTAATACATAATTCCTTTATTGTTTTTGTATAAATTGGAATTTATTTAATGACTTGCATCAAAGGAATTTTGACATAAGCATTCTTTAATTGATCTATAATATCAAATTCAGGAAGAGAGATTGAAGGTTTATGATCCACTAACCATTCTGGGAAAGGTGGTGTTTGAGTCATAATAGTTTTACTTTTCTGAATTTGATCCCTTGGACTAGGTTTTTAAGATTGTTCTCCTTCTTCAATTTATTCTTCTATGATTGGTGGAGAATCTTTTTGTAGTACTTTTCTAGACCTCAAGTGGATATCTTGAATAGGAAGAATAGAATATGTAGGAAATAATGTTGCTTCTTCCATATTATATGCTGGCCTTTCCACTCTATTACTCAGATTTGCTACTAGCTGAGTTGGTAATTGAGTTGGTCTGGGTGGTGGTTGATTAGAAGGCAGTTGAAGTTGTTGAGGTTGAGTTAGTGCAGGCATTGATTGTTGTGTAAATGGATTTGATTGAGTGGATTACTGGAATTGCTGATATGGGAATGATTGTTGAGGATATGGTTGTTGATATGATTGATAAGATTGATATTGTTGAGGGTAAAATTGTTGAGGAGGTTGGGCTCCATAAGCATATCCTCGCCAACTTTGTGAAGGTTGGTTTTGGTTTTGCTGAGGAGGCCAAACCTACCATGGCATAGGAGTATTCCATGAATTTTGATATTGAAAATTTTGGGGAATTTGTTGAGGAAACTGTTGAGATGTACCTGCAAAACGTGGTTGCCAAGCTCTTCTTGGTGCCATATAATAAAATCCTTGAGTTTCTTCTAATTGACCTACTTGCAACTCTTTTAATGTTGGACAATTGTCTGTAACATGATTTTCTGTACAAATTCCACAAACATGTATATTATCCAAAGGACATTCTCGTAAAATATGCTTCTTCCTACACTTAGGACAAAAGATTGACATTGTTTGTTCTTCTTGTTGTTGTTTCTTCTTTGTTTTTAATACATCAACTTGTGTTCCTAAGGTACTCAAAAGATTTGTTTTAAAGTTTTCTAACAAACTCCCTATTTCTGCTCTTGTCACTCCTCCTGTTGCTGATTTAGAAGCTCTAGAAGTTATATCTCTTTTTCCTGTTTTGGTTCTACCTCTGGAGTACTTTTGACATAATTCAACAATCTCATCAAATGGTAAGTATGAAATGTCTCCTTTACCCATCACATTGAGAATGTCAAGATATTCATCTCGTATTCCTTTGAGAAAAAATGTTCTAATGGTATTAGGATTTAGAGAATGTTGTTTGGATTTTTGCAAGTTGTAAAGAAATCGTTCTAAATATTCTTCCAAATTCTCATCTTCTTGTTGATACATTCTAAAAATATCTTCTTTTGAATCTCTAGGCCTACAATAGGCTTGATATTTCTTAAGAAAAAATTTCTTCATTTCTTCCCAAGAAGTAATAGAGTGTTCTTGTAATCCCATAAACCATTTTAATGCAGTTGCTTTAAGAGTAGTAAGAAAAAGACGAAGCTTATGTGTATCATCAGTGTAACCATAAGTTCTACATAAGATATCAAATTCAAACATGAATGAATCAAGATCTTCATAAGACATTCCATAGAAATTTGGTAAAACAGAAGGTGGAATATTCTTCATTTTTATTTCTTCTCCTAAAATTTCTCTAGAATCTATAATTGGAAATCCAAAAGTAGCTTATTCATCATTTTCTTCATCTTGTCTTCTCTTATGATCATATTCTCTTTTGACATCTTCTTCTCCTTTCCTTTCCACTTCTCTTCTTGCCTCTTCTTCTCCTCTTCTTTTCCATTCTTTTTGTTGATTTTCATATTGTAACCTTTGTTCTAGAGTGAGGATGGTAAATCCTTGCCCTTCTTCTGCCATATCTTTTTCAGCAGTTTCAAATGTTTCAGTAACAACTTGAGATTCAACTTGTTTTATTTGTTCAAAGATAGGTTGATCTATTTGTTCAAAAATAGGTTGAACAATTGGTTTTCTTGTCTCTCTTTGTTTTCCTATGGAAGTTATTTCTGTTTGTTTTTGTCTTCTTTTCACTTCATAAGCTAACAAAGTGTGTCTTTCAACAAGAGTTAACCTTTGTCCTAAAAGTTGTTTTTCCTCTAATTGTTCCAAAGTTGGTTTTCCAGCAATTGGTGTAGTTAATTCTAATGGAGGTAGTCCTGCTTCTACCAATGGTTTAGTTGTTGGGGTTCTTGCTTTATGTATCTACCCTTTTCATCTCTATATCTAGGCATAAATGACCATAATGAAAAACCTTTTTTCTTTCTTTTTCTTTCTTTTTTAATGATCTTCCTAATTAGTTATATCCAAAATATGCTTCCCCAGCAACAGAGCCAAAAATGTCAGCTTAATTTATTGTGTAAATTAAGGCATGTATTTTACTATCAATCTAGGTTGGTAATCTTAGAAGCAAACCACAATTTATGGATTTTTGGATAAGAACTAATATAGAAAGTAGTTATGAGAACGGAAATGCATATTACAAATATAAAGCATTTTACGCAACTAAGAAAAAACATTTAAGTCTATTCCATAAAAGCATACATTGTAGAAATTTTTGAATAATATGACACTTATTCACAGAGATTATCCTAATTATACACTATTGCAGAATGCATGCATAATACATAACCTCCTCTACGTTGATCATCAATTTTGCGGAATTAAAAACAATGAAACATCAATCGCATGCGCACATTAACACAGTATGTAACCCGGGGAAAGCATACAATTGAAAACCCCACACTATCTGTATATTATAATGATAGAGAACATGTAACAATACATAGTACAATACTCCTCACAAGTACTCAGTACTATCTGCACCTGCTACACACAAACTAGCTCAGATCTGAATCAAGTCACAGGTTCAAATCTCCTCCGCTATCTGCCTGCCTCTACTGCGCATTCCAAAGCAAGAATAGGAATGATCCAAGCTCGTTTTCCTTGGCTTGTACTGCGCAATCCTCATTTGAAATCTCCATCAATGCATGTGCAAATCTCATGCACAACTATAGTCACAACTGATAGCAGTCTCAACCTCTAACACCTGTCTCCACTGAATTGTCCATGCACTGAGTTAACTGATGTATTCTTTAGTTTCTTTATGAGTTAATAATTAGTGAATTAATTAAAAATTAATTCACATCACTCATCACTAGTGTATTTGCAGTTAAACTAAATACAACTAGTTCAACCAAGTCAAACTGAACACAACTCCATCAACTCCTCAATCAACTCCACCAAACTCAATCACTTGAGTTCTAACTGAAGTCCATCATGCAATAGCTCAATTGACCCATAAGAAAAGCGTATTTCCTTCTGGCAGTTGCATGTGCCACATCTGTAGCTCGAACTGAAGTGCTCCAAGAGGATAAGATAATGTTTATAGTCCAAATATTATTATGAGCTAATAATATTCGATTGTTCTATTTTTAGCCTGGCAGTCTAAAAATAGACTCCACCCATATGTCTAAAAATAGAAGTCCATTATTTTTACCAACATGACCAATCATCCACAAATAGCATCCTGCAACTCATAGACCATGATCCATATGTCTAAAAATAGACATAGTCTAAAAATAGACTTTGCGCCAAAAGTAGCCTGCAGGCCCACTTAGTGAAGGTGACTCCTTTCCACTAAGCTCCATCATCTTGTTGCATTCTCAACATACATGACTGGTCAATGAAATTAGACTATTTTAGAAAACAAGGAAGAGGCTCTTTGCAAAGAGACCTGGTTGTCCTTCCTCAATATTTCTATAATGGCATTACTAATATCTAAGTAGGCATAAGAGAATGTAATGAAAGCATAAGAATTTAATCTAAGAAAGCTTTCAAAGAAGTGAATCTTGTTCAATCTTAGTCCTAGCTCACGGAGAAGAGGCTCTTTTCTAAGAGACCTAGTTGTCCTTTCACATTCAAGCTAATTACTAAAAGGAAGCAATCTTCACATAACACATGGCCATAAAATGAATTCACATTAAAGATATTTACAAATATTTACAACAAATGAATATAATAAACATGAAGAATTAAACTAGCATATAACCAAATATGAACATCATACAACAAAGTGTACTTAGCGTGGTATGGGGGCCCTCTAACGTTGTTGGTACACTATTAAAATACTCATCTACAGCAACTCATTCACTCCAGCAAACACAAATAAATCATGAAACAAAAGCTTTGTCTTCAATTATCTCAAAATAATAATCTTCAATTTTTTCTACCTGCTCTAACTATGAATGCCTCCATATAAGCTAAAAAGTTTGAAACAACCATCATTAATTTTATCCCACTTCATCAATTCGAAGTGATCCATTAGTTACAAGAAATCTAGAACAATTCCAAAAAATCCTAAAATTCCCTCTTTTTAATAGGGATTTTTGGGTGACAAGTCAAGTTTGACCAGCATTGACTGCGCCCGTATTTGCTCAGTTTGACTAAACCAATAGATGTTCATCCATCCATGGTTCCTAAGCTTTCTAAATACGCATTCATCTCGTGCCCAGGTGTCCTTCACATATCACTTCAATGGAGCTATTATGGAAATTTTTAATGTAGTCTAAAATTAATTTTAAAACTCAATTTTTATTAAAATTTCTAAAAATTGAAAAACTTAATCTAATTACCTGAATATGCAAAATAAGAGTAAAATGAAGCATATGTAAATGGGATAGGGTGGAATATGATGGTAAGTAAGTGGGTTTATGATAAACAAAAATGACCAAAATTGAGGGCCAACGGAGTCCACCAATAAAGTCATTGAAGCAATTCTCACCAAAACTGTGCATTTGCATAGAAGAGATTGGGCAGAAAAGCTTCCAGAAGCTTTATGGTCATACCGTACCACATGGATAAATACTTCTGGACATACTCCTTATGAGTTTGTCTATGGAAAACAAGTCATGTTTCCTATTGAATTTCAAGTCAAAACTTTCAAGACAGTGGTCAAATTGGGTCTTGATCTTTTAGAGGCACAAAAAAAAATTGCAACTGAATGAACTTGATGAAATAAGACAAGGTGCAATCCAAAGAACCAATCTAGTTCAACAACAGAGATCCAGATGGCATGACAGATATATCAAAGAGATAAAATTCCAGCTAGGAGATTGGGCATTACTGTTTGATTCAAAGTTCAAAGATTTCCAAGGGAAATTTCAAACTCATTGGCTTGGGCCTTATGAGATTGAATAGTCTTGACAATGGTGCAGTTAAGATTAAAACTATTGATGAACAAAGGATCACTTTTCTTGTGAATGTCCATCAAATGAGAATCTATCATAAGTCATTGACCAAGAAGAATTTATCAAATATTTGCAAGATAATACTGATTTAAAGTTGGTGAAGAAGGATTTTCCTTCTTCTCCAACTTGATCTTCAAAAGTCTTTTTCTTTTTGAAAAATAAAAGAATATATATATATATATATATAGATATATAGATATAAACTTGAAAACCAACAATGGTTGGCATGTTTATACAGAAAATCTAAGGTGAAAATCAATTTTTGACACCTTAAATTTTCCTCACATCTGTTCTAAACCCATTTTCTTTATGTCCCACTCTTTTCTTTTCAAAAATAAAATAGCTATAGAATTATTGAGTTTCTACAACTCTAACAGATTTCTGCAGCCAATTTGACAGAAATTTTTGATGGAATAATTGAAAGAGTGATTGACTCCCTCCACTGCAAAGCACCTGAAGACAATACAAAGGACAACAACCAAAGGTTAGAAAGCAATAATTCAAAGGTATGCAACTCTTTAATTTGATAATAGGGATCAAAAACATTAAATGTATGAATTATCTAAAAATCGTACTACCAAATTCAAAATCATTATTACTAAGAGTTGATAGTATCGTGTCAAATCAAATATAATCCTTCATTCATTCCTCATCATTATACTTATGCTCCAACCCACGTCCCAATTTTATTGATTCAATCGCCCAAATCATGTTCATTCATGCTCTCAACAGTTAGATTTTGTCGCACTTCTTTATACCCTTACTACTTACACTCTCATCCTCATCACTCTGAAACCCTTTGAAACCCTCATACCTGTCAAACAAACAGTCTTGAGATAAAGCTTCTCAGCCATTGGAGTTATAGTCATAACAAAACCAACAGGAAGAAAAATTTTAAAAGGATATCCATATACAAGAGAATTATTGCAGAAAGCGTAGTGGCTGGAGTTTGTGGAGAAAGTTGACAGTTTCCACAAAGAGGTAACCAAATCCTTCACCAAAACATTTGATGGGGTGGAAGTCAATATAGGGAACATAAAATTTACAGTGACAGAATCCTTTGTTGCCGAAGCCACTGGATTGCCTCGAATTGGGGGAAAATGGTTTAAAAATAGAGGTATTGAGAGGAAAGACTGGAAGGTTTTTCTGAAGAACCCTAGCACGGACACCACCATTTTCAAGATGGGAATTTCGAGCACAAAAAATGTGTTACTTGTGGAGGGAGGATTGGATGCATGTTTTTCTATCATATTCGACTACTAATGAATTTTATTGAGGATAATGAAATAAATATTCCATATTTCTTACTTCATAATCTAAGAAAGATGTCAGGGAATGTTCAAAGGAAAATTTAGTTTATAGAGAATACCATGTATTACCATGGTCTTATTAAAATCCTCGTTGAATTTCTTCTTAAAACTATGGGTGATAATCAGGAAAAAAAATTAGTGCGGAATCATTTTAAGAAAGATACCCAAGAACAGTCAAGCAACAGCAAAGCCAAGAGAGGGAGAAAAGGAAAAATTGAAGAACCAATGGAACATGAACAACCGAGTAGCAGCAAATCCAAGAGAGGGAGAAAAATAAAAATTAAAAAACTAGTGGAACAAGAACAACAACAGTCACAGGAGCCATCAAAGGATGGCATTCCTCTTGCAGAAATTTTAGAGAATATAAACAAGAAATATTTTATAAGAAAGAAAGCTAGCAAAAAGACAGAGAGCACACCTAAAACAGAGAAGCCTAAGATAGAAAGGAAGAAATAAAAAATTCAAATGCCTCCTGTGAAAAGCTTAAGAAGAAGTACCAGACTCAATCCAACAACAAAAGAACTACCTTCAAAAAGTACGAAGCATATCAACTTAGAAGCAGAGGAAGATTCAAGGGTTTCTCCGCCAACTTTCATCACACCTCCTCAGAGGCCAGGCCAAAGAACACATGATATTGATCTTGTACATCAAGAGATTTATGATTATATTGAGTCTCTGGAGAAAATATGCGGCAAAAACATCAACTTTAAATCAAGAAGAAGTCCAATTTAGTAAACCATAAGAACCTCCAGTGATAAATGTTTTAAAATAAGAAATTTTCGAGCTAGAGACACTAACAGGTACATTCAGAAGGAGAATCAAACCTAAAGGCACAGAGTGAAATCCAAATAGCTAATAGTGACAATATCCTTTTACACCTAAATCTGTGGTATAAGAAAAATAAGAAGCTGAAGCAAGAAAATAGAGCTCTACAAAGACAAGTCATAAAGTTGAAGTACAAGATTCTCATGAAAAATCCAAGGATGGCAGTGGTCTAAAAGAAAGGGAAAAAGATGAAGTTGGATGTACTTGTAGAGGTCTCAAAAGAAACACAATAATTATACAATAGACGTCAGTGTTGTGTTTTGCATGAGGACATGCAAAAACCACAACATGGGGGAATGTAGAGTCTCATGATTGTTTTGTTTTTTATACCATTTCCATCCATTTTTCATCTTTTCATAATTTCTATCAACTCAAATAAACAACAAAATATAGATTTTGACATGGTAAGGTTCTTAGCTGTTTTATTTTTCATATTTATTAATGTGCCTTGTTATTAAGTTAAAAATATTGTAATAGCTACAAAATTAACACGATTTTGCAATTGTTTCACGATTTGGCAGCGATCTCCATTGTTTGTCGAATTCCAGTACGCCAACCAAGTAAAGAAGCACATGGGTAGATGGGAATTTATCTCCTCATGGATCTCCTCCTATTCGCCCGAGACAAATCATCAAGGGAATCGCCCAGTGGCGCAGCCAAAGAAGTGGGTCAATACGTGGATAACAGAGCAACGAGAGTTTAGATAGATCATGACTCTCCAATTTGCTTTCTAAATATCAAATCATCAAGAAACTTTATTTCTCTGTGACATATTAGAATTCATATTAGGATTGTTTTAAATTTTTGAGGCATAAAAGTATCAATCTATTGAGCACGAATTCTATATATATAACTCTGTAAAAAGAAAGCAGGGACGCATATATGTAATCTTTAATTGACAATTTGAAGTTATATAACTCTGTTCTTTTTAATTGAAGAAGTATTCTCATCAATCTCATACGCAGTTAGTTGTTGATCTAAAGTCCTAAACCTGTTGTTTTGTGGAGGCCCCTGCAGACAGTCAGGTTCAATCTTTTATTTTTAGCTCAGTTCATTCGCTTTCGCTATTTTCAGAATTGCAATATCCCAGCTTCAATTTATTTGTAGTTATTTGTTTACGGTCTTTTGTTCGTTGTCTACCAATTTCAATCATTTGTATGCTTTTTAAAATAGAACTATGTACATAATCCTCTTCTTTTCATAGAAATTACATTTGATCATATCACATTCCTTTTGTTTTTTCTTTATTGTTTCAAGTATAATTGTTAATTGCAGTGTGTGTAAATCTTAACATAGATTGCTTTATAAATTTATTCT
Source organism: Pinus tabuliformis (assembly GCA_031772625.1). NCBI lineage: Eukaryota > Viridiplantae > Streptophyta > Pinopsida > Pinales > Pinaceae > Pinus > Pinus tabuliformis. The sequence goes on along the minus strand of CM062808.1, from coordinate 311,329,759 downwards.
TGAATAGAAGTGAATTTTATTTTTAGAGCAGAAATAATTATCTTTCTAGAACATAAGTAGTTTAGTCATAGAATTTAGAATTTTAGTTCTTTTCAGAAATACAATTTATCTTAAAGAAGTTTTGATAGAATTTACCAAGTAGTTTTTTTGCTTTTCCGTCACCTTGCATAGTAATTCTTTTTAAACTAACATTAATTAGTTAAATAGGATTAGGAAATCTTGTCTTACTTTTCTTTTCAAGAATTGATTGTAGGAATTTAGTTGTAAATCTTCAATTTCATTAGGAACATAGGAATAAACAAAATCCTTAAAACAAACACAAACATCATCTTAATAAACTCATAAAGGCTTTTAGCATATATAGTACACTTGCATTTGACAAGTTTACCAACTCCAGTTGCTAATTTATGTAAGCAATTTAAGAACATTGAATTGACTAAACAGTTGTTAAACATATAATAACATGACACTAAAGATCGCTAAAATTATAATTTTTTTCAACCATAACATTAAAGATTAAAAGAAAATGGAAAATTTTCAACCATAGAATTAAAAACCTCTAAATTTTCAAGACATTTAAACCATGACATTATGAACAAATTACATGACTAAATTAATCAAAATGTCAATACTTGTAGATTGAATGAAACATAAATTATATCTCTAAGTTATTGTTGCATTGTAGATATTCTAAACAATAAAACTCATCATAGTTAAAACATATAATCCAATAAAGATAAAAATGACTCATAGCTTCATTTAACATCATGGAAATCAAAAAACTTATTTCAACATACGATGCAAACATCAGTTATATAAATTGTCTTAGACAATTATTCAAAATCGCTCATATTTTCTTGCACACCATCAGAAAACACATCTTCAGATGAATGACTGGATGCAAATGAAGATGTTCCATATTCTTCTCTTTCGTCAACTAGTGCCCCATCTGAGTCCACATGCATGCCCACCATTTCATGTTTCAAAATTCTTTTGGATCTACCACTGGTTTCAGCATACTCCCATCTCAACATTGTTTCTTCTGGTAACAACCTCTTTAGAGTCTCTATCTTCTTGAAGGGAGAGTTCCTCTCTTTGTTAAATTGAATTCATAAACAGGTATGTCAACATCCTCCAATTTTAAGAGGTTTGTGCGGTGACGATTTATATTTGTACCCTTTCTTTTTCTCTTTCCACCAATTTTTTTATCAACTACCATCTCTAGCTTGTACACACCATTGAACGGGTGTGTATTTGTGGCATACCAATGTACTTCAACACCTGAAACATCTTCATTTTATGTAATGACCTTTGTAACCTTAGAAACCCATAATGGATAGTCATTGGCATCTCCATCTACTAGAACTGTGATCATGCAACCCTCCTTAATATCCTGTACTGAACCCCTTTAAAGGTCTTCCATGGCTTCATGTTGTGCACAAGATCTTCTAGAACCAATATACATTTCTCTTTCCTCTACCTGTGAAGAATTAATAATACCTTGAGATTGTTATTGTTCAACAATGTTTCTTTCCTCATGTTCATTTGACACATTTTGTGGCCAATAAATGGAGTTTTCAAAGGTATATTTTCATTTGTTGTTCTTGAAATGATATCACTTTGATTATTGAAAAAAGACTCCCACTTAACTAAATCAGCAATATCAAAGTACTCATATGTATATCTATTACATTTTTTGAAAAGAGAACCTTACATCATGCAGGGACGATGGAGGCTCTGAAGACTATGCTACAGCGCCTCAGGGTTTAGGGTAATAGCCCCCGTATGACCTCCTGCAGTCGCTATCCATCTGCATCTGATTCCTACCTGCAGCATCCCTCATTGTTACGGTGTGCAGACAGGCTCCTCCTCCTTCGATCGACCGTTACTACATACCTAACTTCATTCGCCGCTTCCATAATGGACTCGGAAGTTATCAACTATTCAGCCGACTCGAATCCCTACAAGACAATATGGTCGCACCCACATGTTGTGTCGGGTTCTGGATCATATTGCTCACAGCCTTTCTTGCAAACTGAACAACTACCTGTCACGGATCTTCCTGGGCCATCTGTGCCCTACCCACTAGATTCTGTCACTCTGGACGCCTTTTCTAATTTGGACTACCCTCCGCTTTTCCCTGCGATGCTCAACCTTATTGCGGCCTGCATTGATTCCTCTCCCTCGTTTGATTCCCCTCTCCCTAATTTCTCCCATTCCTCTACTCCCTCTAGCACCCCCTCGACTATTGGAATCGCACAATTAGGGCTTTCCTCCCCCCACTTCACTTCTCTAGAAAGCATACCTATCCCTAACCCTACTTGTCCACTGCACAGTTTCCCAATACCTTCGGGCTATTTCAGTATTCTGGTCTCTAACCCTTGGAGCTCCTCCCACTCACCCCAGGAGGCATTTCACATCAATAGGGATCCCTTCTAGGACCACCCGACAGCACCTCGGTCGAACAAAGTGAAGAAAGGGAATTGTGTCAAAGCGGCGAACAATGACATCAATCTCATGCTGGGGGAAGATCTCACAATGGGCGATGTGGTGGATACTGCTAAGAGGGTTTCGGTGGGGCATGTCAGGGGACGAACCTACATAGCTGAGAGACTTCGCCTCTGGACTATAGAAATCTGGGTTCCCTACTTAAAGAACTACCATCTATCATTGTTCTCACTCGGGGGTGGTTTGCTCTCAGCTTCCACCAAGAGGAATATACAGATGGATCCTCTCGCGGTATTGGCATACAGAGTTTGCACTGGCTCTGCTTAAATGATGGAGCCCCCTTTTTGATCCAGAAAGGGAGCAGTTGGGTGCAATTCCGATATGGGTTTGTCTTTTGGGGATACCACTACACTTCTAGTCAAAGGATGTGTTTATTCGCATTGGTAATGCATTGGGCACTTATCTGGATCATGAAAAGACATACGAATCTTCTGGCAACAAGTCCATGGTGCACATCCTAGTTCATATGGATACAAGGGAAGGATTGGAGGAGAAGATCACCCTACGCTGGAGGAATTTTTCTCGCAAGAAAATCCTTGACTATGAAGGGGTCCCCTTCAAGTTCCGAAGATGTCATAAGGTCGAGCACTTGTATAAGGAATATACTCTTGTCTCGACATCAACTTCTCCTTCAGCAAAGGGCAAAAAGCATCAGCAACCAGAAGAACCTCAGGTGGAAGAGCAACCTTCTCACCCAGCTAGTCTGACGGGTATGGTTGGGGACATAGCTTGGCCAACATGCACTGTCCAAGTTTAGCGTATTTCCCCACCCATGACGAGATCCCAGACTGCTACGGTGGCTGCTCATTCCATGGGTACATCTCCTCCTCTTTGTTCCTATGTTTTGTTAAATGGTAATTTATTGCATTCATTGTCTACTTTTGCATCCATCCCTTGTTTGAACTCTTACCCTCTCACTTGCCCGCTTGATCCTCCACCGGATATTTACTCCACCACCCCCCTGTTATCTATAGCTCAGGCCCATCCATTCCATCTGAGCCTACCATCTCTTCTCACTCACATTCATATAATCTCTAATCTCATACCCCTTCTTTACCTAATCCGATTGGATTAGGTATCACATCTCCTGCTACTAAGACCAAACCCTCTCAGGGGTGACCTTCTAATATTTCAAAAGCCATTATGCTTGTAGGGGTTGATGTGTCCCTAGGCAGACAAAACACCATTGATAGGGTTCTTAGAGAAAAGAGCACCCTAGCTCTGGTTCCCCCATGAAGCGGCTATCATTTAATTGCAGGGGTTTAGCTAGTCCCTCTAAAAAACTAACACTCTAGAGGCTCTTGGACACTGAGCCATGTGAAATTATTTTTTAACAAGAAACCCTAGGGATGGCCGAGCAGATTACCCGGATACTTCACTCATTGATGCCTGGTTGGTGCTTTCATGCCTTAGATGTCATTAGAAGATTAGGGGGAATTGCATTGGGCATAAATTCTCGTACCATAAACCATATCTCTATTTGGGGAGGCCCTGATTTCCTTGGAATGGACATCTTCTCCTCAGAGCTGGGCAGGAATCTTCGCATAGTCAATATATATACTCCTAATCATAATAGGTTGGAATTCTGGAACAACCTATTAGGGCTCTCCCTGATAAATAACAATACCATCATGGGAGGAGATATTAACTTCACTATTGACCATGAAGAATCCTGGGGTCATCATTCACAAATGGATCCTCTCTCTGATCAACTCGATCAATTATTGGAGCAGCATCATCTTATTGATATCCCTATGAACATAAATATACCTATTTGGCATAATAGGAGGATTGAAGATGCAACAATGGGAAGAAGATTGGATCGTTTCCTCATCAAAGAAGATTTGTTGGCTACTCACACAAATTACAGACAGTGGGTGGGATTTCGTGGGATCTCTGACCATTCCCCCATCTATCTAGAGTTGGCTAGCCCATCCCAAAAGCCCACGTCCCCTTCAAATTCAATTCGACCTGGTTAAAGGATCTGAATTATCATAGGTTAGTTACTGAGTATGGGAGAGACCACCCCCCTTGAAATGATCACTGCTTGGTTGATGGATTATGTCGGAACCTCGTGAATGTTAAAAGACTCTCCATAACTTGGGCCAAAGCTAAGAAAGCCAAAGATGATCAGACTCTTTGTGACCTTGAACACCAAATTGTTGATCTAATTGATGACCAGGGCAGGGGGTACACTTCTATTGAAGAAAAGGCCACACTGATTGAGCTGGAGCACAAAGATCCAAGGTTCTGCTCGATCAAGAGGAGACATGGAGACTGAGAAGTAGATCTATTTGGCTACAAGCAGGGGATGACAACACAAAATTATTTCACAACTTTACCAAGGGAAGGAGGGCCAATAATACCATTTGGAAGATGTCGACTGAACATGGTCAGTCAACTCATACCTTTCATCAGTTGGCACACTTGGGTAATACATACTTTCAGTAGCTCTTCAAAGCTCCCCCCGAAGCATCACTTACAAAAATTATTCGCATAGTTGGACACCTCCCTAGATTTGTGGATCCTGATTTATTTGAGGATCTTAACAAACCTGTATCTATGGGAGAATTGGAGAGCACCTTGAAATGGTTCAAGAAGGACAAAATCCTAGGTCCTAATGGCTGGTCGGTGGAATTCTACCTATCTTTCTTCGAAACCATCGGATCGGACCTTCTCAATGTTATCGAGTAATGCATATCTACTAGGAGAATGTATGAAGCTATCAACACTACTTTCATTGCCCTTATTTCTAAGGTGGACTCCCCTCAATCCTTTAATGACTTCTGGCCCATATCCCTTTGCAACTGTCTGTACAAGATTATTGCTAAGATCATCACAAATCGTATCAAGCCTATCCTCTCAAATAACATATCCTCTGAACAATTTGCATTTCTCCATAATCGACAGATCCACGAAGCCATTCGCACCGCCCAGGAAGCCCTCCATTCTATCCAGCTAAAGAATCTGAAAGGACTCATAATCAAGATTGATCTCTCAAAGGAATTTGACCGAGTCAGTTGGCTCTATATCAGGATGTTATTAACTCATCTTGGCTTCCATATCCCCTTAATTCGATGGATTATGTGTTGTATAACCTCTGTCTCTTTCAGAGTTCTCATAAATGGCTTCACTTCCAACTTCTTCCATGCAGATAGGGGTCTCAGGCAGAGTTTCCCACTCTCCCCACTCCTCTTCCTAATAGTCATGGAGGGATTAAGTAGGTTGATTTCGCATGAAAAAAGAGCTGGGAGGCTGCAGGGCCTCAAAATCATGGATCAATGTATCCTTACACACCTCCTTTTCATGGATGACATGCTCATATTTCTCAATGGAGGCATACATGACTACAATACTCTATCTGATGTAATGCAATTATTTTGTACATCAACGGGGATGGAAATTAACCGACCAAAGTCCACCATTACCTTCTCGGCATGCTCACCTCAGGAATATCGTCATGCATATCTGAAGTTTCCCTTCCAAAGGCTTCAGCTGGAGGAGGGTTTAAAATACCTAGGATTCCGCATTAAATCACATGGATACAAAATTGTTGACTGGACCTGGTTGGTGGCTAAGGTAGAAAAAAGGATGAACAACTGGAGCCATCATTTCTTGTCCAGGGCAGGGCATCTAGTGCTTATCAAATCCATTCTTGAAGCCACTCTAGTTTACTGGATGTCACTTGCCTGGATTCCTCAAGGCATACTCTCTAGAATACAAAGGATTTGCTACAATTTCCTCTGGAAGGGACAAGGAAGGAAAGCCTTTTGCATGGGTAAAATGAACCCACATTACTTCGCCAAAAAAATGGGGGGTGGGGGGGGGGGCGGGGAATGGGGCCTCAAATATCTCCCTGCCTTTGCACATGCATTGGATACCAAATTGGGTTAGCTCCTCCTAAAGACAAAAAGGTTGTGGACAGAAGTGGTCACTTATAAGTATATTTGGCCTCAAAATCTCATGGATTGGGTTTGATTACCATCTTGGAACAAACATGGTATATCTGTTATTTGGAAAGTTGTCATACAAACCCCACCCACCATCAGGAGAGGATTAACTTGGTGAATAAACAATGGAACAACAGTTCACATTGGGGTCGACCCATGGATTAGATGTGGCAATATATATCAACTTGCTCCGAACTGATTGCATTTCTTAACAATAGGGACATCATCACAATAGCACATGTTGTGGATCAGCTGAATATGTCCATATTCCAACAAGCATGGAAGTCAACAATTAATCTTGGTATCCCTGAACAGTGGGCTCAGGATTGGAGGCATTACACTACTGCACGATCATAATCACATGTTCAAATAAGGGATGACGATGATGAATTGATTTGGGCCCCGACAGCACATGGATCATATTCACCTAAAGAGGGATACCCCATTATCCACACTGCTCACAAGCCCACTGCCCTGGAAATTTGGTGGCGCGTGATCTGGAAACTTAAGAGACCTCCCCATACCTGCATCTTCATGTGGAACAAGCATTAATCTGATGAAAAGATCCTTTCAGGGTCCATATTGGTGTGTCACTTGCCATCGGGAGGAGGAATCAAATGATCATTTATTCCTGTCCTACACAATCGCTCATCATGTATGGGAGTTGGTGTTGTCCTCGTTAAACATCATTCAGATATGGGAAGGAAACAACATCAAGGAGGCATGGAATAGTTGGTGGAATGCATCCCCCACAATGAAAATCCACAATCTTCAATTGATCATATGCTAGAATGTCTGGTTAAGCAGGAACCAAATCATTTTCAAAAATATGCAAATCTGGTGGCAACTGATTATTTCTAGGATCTGCAACAGTTACAATGAAATTCTAGAGGATGAACAACCCTCCCCTGCCCAATATATCTCTCCCTAAGTCATTTACCATGAACACCCATGGGCCTACTTTGACTGTTCATCCCAAGACCAGGGGTGTGGGGGGGTCTCCTACTTCACATATTTGATTCTCATTCCTTCCGCATTCGTATGGGCCTGGGTGTTGGCACTAACAACTTTGTTGAGCTCATATCACTTCGTCATCTATTATATTTTGCACTGAATCAAAATTGAAGAAACATTCAAATTTTTGGGGATTCTAAGATTGTTATCAACTGGTTCAATTGCACATCTACATGCCATGTACATTCACTCAGGAACATTTTGGATGATCCATTGTTTTTAAAATCACAATTTGATCAGATTACATGTATTCATATTTACAGGGAACACAACAAAATTGTGGATCAACTTTCAAAAGAGGTAGCACATCAACCTAGGGGTAAATGGCTGATTCGGGAACAAAGACAGGAAGAGGCCTATCAATACTACCACAAACCATATATTGATCAGATGCAGTAGTGGGTTGACAGGCCCTAATTTATCATAGATTATATGATGCATAACCTAGCAGAAAATCTACAGCAAAGGAATTTTGAAATTTTGTAAATTTTTGTATAACTTTTACTGAACTTTGAAGGTCCGCCCTAAATGGGTAATCATGTATAGACATATATTTTTTTGACGACTACAGTCACACATATAGCATATGCCACAGGCATCTACAACATGTAATTTTCCACTTATAATAGAAAATTACGATTAAAATAAAAATAAAAATAAAAAATCTAATACATTTTTTAATTTCTTCCCGGCAATCAAAATAATTTATATCTCTATTCAGCCTGTGTGCATTATGAACTTTAGAAATTGATTCTAATAACAATATATTTGACACAAATATTAGATGATTTGGAAAGAAATTCAAAAATTCCAAACCTAATGACGGCGCCCATTCTGCAGTGGTTGAATACTTCTTGCCCCATATTAGTGTTTTCCCATCAACTTTTTTGATGTTGGAAGCTAATGTCATTAAGTTTTTCAATGCATTTCTCCTCACCATGTGGTCCCAGAATAAACCTTCACATGTCAAGAGTTTCTTCCAACACATCAAAAATAGGCTCTGGCATGTATGATTTCTTAATACATTCAATTAATGATGACAAGCTCCCAACATCCTTCCTCCTCAATGTGACTAAAAAACGAATGAACATCTTATCAATATGGTCATGAGTGTGCTCGACAAGAAGGAAACCAACCTTTACCTTCTAAAAAATTCTCAATTCAACTAGCATGTTTAGATGTCCAAAAACAATCTTATGTTTGTTTTCACGACAAGTGTTGTCCAATTGTAGATACAAAACTTCACGAAGATTACCAAACCAATGAGAAAGCACATCATGAATTATGCTTATTGTCATATTTGCATCATTATGAATATTTGGAGTTGTGAATTATACCCTTGGCAACATTTTCCATTAAATACCATACAACCAACCAAGTGATACTGAATAAAAATTTCCCCCCGTAAATTTTTGGGTGTGTGAACAAAATGCAGTAGAAGTGTTTTCTTCTAGTCCATACCATCAATTATCAAACCCAAATATTTATTTGTATTATCATAACAACTCTTTCGATGCTTGTACAAATTTTTGCTTTTACTTGTTTGTTTTTCGCGATGCTCTTGAAGCGCTTTGACAATGGAATCTACACAACATAAAAGAAAGTCATTAATAAATACATTTTCTCAGTTGATGACTATAAAATTTTAAAAATTAATGTTATGAATGCTTACCTCTTTCAACCCCTTCACATTTATCCCGTTTTTAATTTAATAGAAGCACATGTACTGCAAACCCCCATCCTTGTCTTCTTAGGAATACGAATATTGTTGAATTCTTTCTTCCATATCTTCGCAAAAAATTGATATGTAATAAATCGACCATTTCCTTCAACACCTTTTGCATATTCTTTGTATAAGTTGTAGATTTATCATCTTGAGAAATTATTTGGAATATGTATTGTCTCTCTATTTGGAATACACTCTCCATGCTTTGAAAAGAATTATTTCATCCATGACATTGCAATATTTGATAATGGCCCAAACTGACGTTTATGATGTACTTCTGAATAAAATGTGGGATCCTTTTCCAAATTTTCTTGGATTCTTGATAGACGAAAATTACCCATTGAATGAAACATTTTGAAATCCTTTCTACAGATAAATAAAGACCCAATATGATAATCATAACTTGACAATGTAGATTGCATGCACCCCACTAAATATGAATTTTGCATGCTTTTATGCATTGACAAATGTCTCTTCTTTTTCTCTAATGCAAACTTGAAATCCATATGTTTCAAGCAATCCTTTTAACATTCACTTGAAATGAGAGCACTGATAGAACTTCTTCTCGTGAGATATTCTATTCTACCCCTTGTATAACTAGAACATCTTGGATTGATACGAAAAAGTTTGCTCCTACTCCTCAATACAATATTTGCTGGCAACGTCTCCATCATTGAATCATCATTTGTATAAGCATTTTCATCATCATTATGAGGAATATTATCATGATTATGATCATTTGTGATTTTGAAATACTGACTTGGAGGATATTCTTCATCTTGCCCTTCGTCAATGCTACCCTCATAGTCCTTAAAATTAGGACTAAATGGAAAATTTGACTTGATGTTTATTAGATATTCTTCATCATGTGCATTGTTATCGTTGCTCTCATAGTCCATAGGATTAGGACTACGTGGAAAATGTGACTCTTTACTTATTGGAAATTCTTCATCTTGCCCTTCGTCATTGCTGCTCTCATAGTCCCTAGGATTAGGACTAAGTGCTTCATCCTGACCTCCGTCACTACTTCTCTCATAGTCCTTAGGATTAGGACTAAGTGCTTCATCCTACCCATCGTCACTACAGCTCTCATAGTCCTTAGGATTAGGACTAGGTGGCAAATGTGACTCTCTATTTACTAGAAATTCATCATCATGCCCTTCATCACTACTGCTCTCATAGTTATTAGGATTAGTACTAAGTGGAAAATGTGACTCTCGATTTATTGGAAATTCTTCATCCCGGCTTTCATCACTGTTGCTCTCATATTCCATAGGATTAAGACTAAGTGGAAACTGTGACTCTCAATTTATTGGAAATTCTTCATCCTGACCTTCATCATTACTGCTCTCATAGTCCATTGGATTAGAACTTAGTGGAAACTGTGACTCTTTATTTATTGGAAATTCTTCATCCTGGACTTCATTATTGTTGCTCTCATAGCCCATAGGATTAGGAGTAAATGGAAATTGCGACTCTCGATTTATTGGAAATTCTTCATCCTAGTCTTCATCACTGTTTCTCTCATAGTCCATAGGATTAGGACTAAGTGGAAACCGTGACTCTCTATTTATTTGAGATTCTCCATCATGCTCTTCATCATTGTTTCTCTCATAGTCAATAGGATTAGTAATAAGTGGAAACCACGACTCTTTATTTATTTGAAATTATTCATCATGTTCTTCATCATTGCTACTCTCATAGTCCATAGGTTTAGGACTAAGTGGAAACTGTGACTCTTTATTTCTTTGAAATTCTTCATCCTTCCCTTCATTAGTGTTTCTCTCATAGTCCTTAGGATTAGGACTAAGTGGAATATTTGACTCGCTATTCATAGTGAAAGAATTTATGTTATATTCATCACTCTGAATAGAGTTGTTATGCGACGAAGACGTTGATGCTTCACAAAGCGAAACTTCATTACCAAAAGAATCCATGCCTTACAAACAGAAGATGTTGAATGATACAAATTCACTCTCTCCTAATGATAATATATAGCTTAGAGAATGAAAACATCCCTCTAAAGTTTCCCTCTAAAAATTTTTGCTAAAAATTTTCACTCCAAAAATTTTGTTTCATGTGTTTCCCTCCAAAATTTTCTTCTACAATTTATTGAAAAATTTTAACTAAAATTTTCTTATGAAATTAATCTTTTAAATTAAATCTTTAAATTAAAATTGTAAACTAAATCTTTTACCTAAATTATTTTTTTACTTCAACTATATAGCATCTACTAGACAATTGATTATATTTTTTTAATTTTTATTATATATTCTATCACACATTTAAAATAAATTACTATATCGCCATAACATGGTTTATATGTTAAGTTTTTATAATAAAAAAATGATAATACCACATTCACCATGAAGTAAAACAATTTTGTAATGTTCGTTTTATCATAAATTACTATATCGCCATAACACGATTTCTATGTTAAAGTTTTTATAAAAACAAATTAATACCACATTCACCATGCGGTAAAAAAATTATGTAATTTTCGCTATATCATAAATTTCATTATCACTATTCCTCACATCACATTAAGGCTTTTCAAGATTACTTAAAAGATTTGGAGTTATTTTGTGGAGCATCTACATTGTTATCGACCACATATTCAATGGAAGATTATCGCATTTGAAAGGTTAGTTTCCCTTTTGATGAGTGCAAGTCTTAAACTCCCATAGGTTTACTAGTAGTTCTATGTCAGTTGGGTTGTTATCTTCGTGTAGAATATCAAACAAAAAACACATTCCAATGAAATAATATTTAACTTTTTATTAATGAAATTTAGATATATTTTAGAAATAAAAAATTGACATGAGCCAAGCTTACCCGACAGCCCCCTGGCTGGCAGGAGGCCACTAAGTCAGCAGTGGGCATGGTGGGCCCGGTCGTGGGCTTCCTGGATATGGACGTGCCTATGCGGGGTAGAGCGATCCCCTTGTAGGCTAAGGAGCCGATTCTCGGAATCAGCCCCCTGGCCTACCCAGGGGTCGTTCTGTCGTGAGCAGGCAAGACCACGCCAAGCGTGCCCACGGAGGCACCCACCCCTGCGGCACAAACCAACAAGCTTGAGGATCGATTCTCAGCCTGTGGGCGGGTGCGCATGGCCGTAGGCGTGCCCGCGCTGCCGTAGCCAGGCGTGCCCACCCACCCCTGCCAGCACCCCCATGGGCCAGTCCCTCGAGGGTGATGACTGATTCTCAAAATTGACCCTCACCCATGGTGGGTCGGCCGCAGGCTGAGAATCATCCCTCACCCACGGTGAGCTGGGTCGCAGGCTGAGAATCAGCCCTCATCCCCAGTGGGTTGGGTCATGGGGGTGGGTGCCGCCAGCAGGCGTGCCCACCCATGACAGGGTAGAGTGCAGCACCACTTCGCCATGTCGCGGACGGGCGCGGCCAGCCATGGGTTTGCTTGCCTGGGGAAAAACGCAAAACGACCCCCTAGCCAATTCTCATAATCGCCCCCACAGTCCAAGGGGCAATTTTGAGAATTGGTCCTCTGACCTGTCGGGTGTGATTTTGGGAATTGGCCCCCTAACAGGCCACAGGGCCTTTTTGCCCCAGGTGGATCCGCCCGCCCACAGGCACAGATACGACATGACATTAAGGCACTGTGGCCCCCTAATATACCGGGGGCCAATTCTGAGAATCGACCCCTTGGCATGCAGGGGGTCAATTCTCAGAATCGACCCCTGACCTACCGAGGGACCAGGGGCTAAAAAAAAAAATCTAAGGAATGGATTTCTTTTGTTTCCTATATGAACCTAAGATCCAACTTGTCATGTGGGTCGATGCGCATGTTTCTGGTCTTTTTTCATTTTTATATTTTGTTTCATTTTGTTTGTTTACTTATGTTATTGGTTTTTTTGTAATTTACTAATTTATATATGTGTGTATTTTTTGCAGGAAAATGGCATCAATGAAGATTTTTGTGAATCTTTCTAGACCAAAGATGTGCTAAAATTAGAGGTGGATCCTCAAAAAATACTACTGAACAAACCAAACCTGAGATAATAACTACAAATCAATCAAGTGCCTCAAAGGATAAGAAGTTGATTTCTTACTAGAAAAAATCACAAGAAGTGAAGCATACATAATAGGTATGGTTTGTGAAAGATAGAGAAGACAAACAACATCCGCAGATATATCTATATGTTGATATCCTTGACGATAGTAGAAGTTATGAGGTGATGGGAAAAGTACTAAACATATGTTTGATATCGGACATTCAAGTTGTTTATGTACGTACAAAACTGCCCAAGTCACATGACAAGATTAAATATCAGTTTGCATCGTCAATGTATGACACGACAGATGAATCTACAAATATGTGTAAACAAATCATAAATGAGATTGCACAGGATATCGTAAGTATTGTTATTTATATTTATGTGTTTTGCGTTATTGTAACTATTTCATTGTATTTTTTATAACTTAGTTTTTGTTAACATATGATATTTTGTTTAACATAATTTTATTGAAAATCTTTCAATTATGTTGGAAGTTATTTATTTCATAGAGAAAATTATTATGAATGTTGTCGCCAATTTCTACTCAGGATCAGAAGAAGGTATGGAAAACAAGCAAAAAATAGTAATTCATGATGCTACAAAACTACATCCAAGGGATCGGCAAAGAATGCCTATAGTGGATAAATCTAGCAAAGGTAGACATGTTACTTTTGAAGATGAGGATGTTGAAACTAATGTTGAAGAATATGTTGCCATTATTGAGTATGAGGTTAGAATTGATGTTATAAAGGAGAAGAGCCATAAAATACCAAAAGTAAAAATGTCCAAGAATGGCTCTGTTCTAGTTGATGATGAGGATGTTACTTATCTAGAAGAAAAGAGGAGGAAGAAAATAAAAGTTGATCATTCTCAAATAAAACCCTTATTAAATAAAATAAAATAAAAAAGCAATAAACACAGATTTACACACATTCATTAAAAATAAAAAATAAATAAATAATAATAATAATTAATAATAATAAATAAAATTATTTAATTAATAAATAATTAAATATAACCGAACATAGCTAGCACCCTAACTAACTCTCCTTTAAATAAAATTTAATAAGATCACGTAATAAATAAGTTAACATAAAAATCCTTCAAACTATTACTTTAAAATTATATACATTCTAGTAAAAAATTTAATATATAGCAAAGGAACTTAAATATTTAACATAGATTTCAATCAAAAAATAATAATAATGAATTTAAAATTTAAAAAAAAAAAAAAAAAAAAAAGAAGAAGAAGAAAAAATAATAATAATAATAAAAATAAATAAATAAATAAAAATTATAAAAATAATATATAATATATAATAATAATAATAATAAAATTAAATAAATAAATAATAATAAAATAAATACTTATATAAAGAAATAAATAAATAAAATAATTAGTCATTTGTAAGCCGACTATAAAAGAAGACATCAAAAAGTTTTTTCAATTAACTATTAATAAGCTCCATAATCTCATGCCCTCTCTTCTCAAAATACAAATCCCATTGCCCTGATGATGGACTCACTAAGCTGGTCCGAAACATTGGTTTCAAAACTATTCACAGGTTTTTCCACAAAAAAAATAAACATTCTCAAATAGTCAAGGCCAACAGTGAATATCCTAGTGAAAATTCAAAAGAAAGCAAAGAAATCATTGCACCAGGAGATGATTTAGAGGATGGCATTATTAAAACAAAACAAAATTACATTTGACCTCACTTGACAAAGACAAACTTAATTGAGGGTGGTCGTACATTTTAGCTTAATGTCAGACAAATCTATAAGCCAAGTGAAGGACAATTTAAATATCAAATCAAAAAGCCACACCACCTGCATGTTCACAACTTGAAGACATTGATGATGTACATCCATATGCTCATGTGGTTGATTATGTGCTTCTTGTTGATCCAGTTCAAGTTCCGAACAAAAAAGCATTTAATAAGTCAAAATGTTTTGAATACAATTATTATGTGCTTTGGGGAAACCGTTATATAGAAGCTCAAAGGAAATTGATGGATGAATATCCCAATAACCCATGTTTTGAAACAATGAAATGTATCATTTATGTTGGTTTATCATATGCAAAAGTAAAGTTATTGGCGTGGGATCATAATACAGATAATGAGTATAGGATTTTTATGACTTTCATCCAAAGGGTTAGATTTATTCATACTGAATTTGAAGAAAAATGTGGTGGGGATAAGGTAAAGGTTAGTCTATAATTTCAGAAGGAATGTTGTATGGAAATAAACTATCAAATTGAGGAAAAAAATCAATTCAAAAGGCAGCAAATTACATTCTGATATATTCAGGAGTATTGATAACAATTTCCATTTGGCATTTAGAACTGGAGAGATGTGGGAGTTGATTAATGAGATTTTTAGCATGTGCGAGAACATTGGCATTAAAAATTAGAAGGTCAAAAAGTCTAAACCATTGATATGTAGCAGCAGTAAATCAAGTCCTCGAATGAAGCAGTTTCCAAAAGATATGACTATCACACCTTGGAGAGCATTGCAAGGAGTGAAGGATGAAAAACTTGTCAAAACAATATTATCTCGTGTGAAGTCAGGGGAAATATCATTGGACGAAATGTGTGAGGAATTTCAAAAGTAAGTTTGTTGAATTAATTTTACTTATTTCTAGATTATAATTTTATTTTAAATATAACATATTATTTTTGGTATTATTTGTTATATATATCATTATATTAACTTTTTTTACTTTATCTATTCAGTCACAAGGTTTACAAGAAAATACAATAACAAATAGTTAAATTGTTGAATGAAGATAGTTGGGATGATGTTGTATGCAACTACCCATATTCAAGTTCTACATCAACACTAAAGATTTTTATCTTGCATTTAAAAAGGTATGTTGATTTATACATTCATTTGAATTCATTTGTATATTATTTTTATTTTATATACACATATTTGTTTATTTTATTAAAGATGAAGAAGGATGCAAATGGAGCACCAGATAGTTTCAGAAGCTTTATTGAAAAAATTAAAATCGAAAGATTGAGAAAGCAACATCTTGGTAAGGTATTGGTTTCATCTCCTTGTAGTGATAGTAGCTTCGACCTATAATCTTTTTATCCTAGCTCCAAGGACTTATCCTTAGTCCTTAATTTATATGATTCAATCCTTATTATATAGAACTTGTGGTATCTTTAGTAATTTTTATATCTTTATAAGGATTAACATTTCAGAACTTGGTAGGAGAAGTTGGCTCAGCAGATGCTGAAGACGGCATCCATGGAGGCCTCCAGGGCCAAAAACCCTGGTTTTGATAGCCATGGCTCTAACGCCTGGCTTGCCTGACCTCTACCTTCACCCCCTATCTCTTTGTGGTTATCTAGCTTGCGATTATCTAGCTTATAGTGGCCTCACCGAGCAGTTTACCTGGTTTAACCTCCATTCTGTTTACTCTCCTCGGCAATTGTAGCTCCTCCAGCCGTTTACTATCGGTTACTATGGAGCTAGACGATGTTGACTACGAGGCGGACCCTCATCCCCAACAGGTTATCTAATCACACCATCGAGTCGTGTCAAGCTTAGGCCCTTTTGCTGCCACCCTATGCCCATCGTCAGTTTCTCTGTCCGTTCAGGCTCGTCCAAGTCCTTCTATAACCAATCCTCCGCCCTCAATTCACATTTACGCTGCTCCTGGTTTGGACTACCCTCCGTGATCTCTAGCTACACTAAACCTGTTTGGAACCTGCCTTCAACCCTCGCTCAACTTTGATGCCCCTTTACCACACCTCCCCCATATTTCTACGCCCCATTGTACACCCTCCACCTCCTGTATCCCTTCATCCGGGCCTCCTCCCCTCATTAATCCTGCCCTCTCAAGTGCAATCCTAAACCCTAGAGGTTCAAACCCTAATACCCCCATTCGCTCTAGTTGCTTCAAATCCCTGATCCCTAACCCTAAATCTACCATGTCCACCCCCAAACAGTCAATCAGGGCTAGCATGGTCTTCTAAAGGATTACTTGACTGCTCGCCGCTTAGACAAACCCAAGAAAGGCAAGTGCCTTAAAACAGTGGATAGGGACATCAACCTAACTCTCAGCGAGGACATTCCGATGGGAGAAGTTGCAGAGACTGCAAAGAAGGTTCTAGTGGGTTGAGTGCAAGGCAAGAACTACTCAGTAGATCGTCTTCAACTCTAGACCTTGGAGATTTGGGGCTCCCTACTCAAAGAATTGCCCATTGTCAAGGTACTGGCTCGTGGGCAGTTTTCCCTGCGTTTCCATAGGGAAGAATACACTGACTGGATATTATCCAGATTCTAGCACATCGAGCTAATTTCGGTACTGTTAAAAAGATGGGATCCTTTATTTGATCCAGAGAGGGAACAGATGGGTGTTGGGCCGATCTGGGTCCGTTTGTTGGCCCTTTCGATGCAGTTTTGAACCCCTGTAGTCTTCAAGTGCATTGGAGATGCTCTGGGCACCTACTTAGAACACGATCAATCGTTCGAAAAGATAGGAATCATGACAATGGCGTGTATCCTGGTACATCTGGATACCAGGGAGGGGCTGGAGGAAAAGATAACCCTCCATTGGAGACATTTCTCGCATCGTCAAAATATGAACTATGAAGGTGTGCCTTTTCGGTGCGGAAGATGCCACAAAGTTGGCCATATATACAAGGACTGTCCGTTGCTCAATCCTACTTCACAGGCGGCCGCAATGGGAACGAATCACCGCCAGCCGGAAGACCCAATTGTGGACGAGCAGCCCTCAAGTCACGATCACTCAAAGAATGCGGATGGATTCACTGCCCAGCCAACCAGTGCTCCACTGGTACCACCTATATCCCCTCCACTGACTCGATCCGGGTCTACTGTGGAGGTTTCTCCTTCAACACGTACTGCTCCTCTTTCTTTTCCCTCTTCTCTGATTTTTAATCAAATGAATGCATCTTTAATCTAATCTGCATCCCTCTCATGCATGAATACCACCATTAACTATGAGCTCGAGCCCCCCTCCCCCATTTTCTCTACCACCCCACCGACAATACAAGATTTGAGCCCTCTTCTTCACCCCTCCCACTCCCCCTCTGCCTCTGGCTCACTCCTACAATCTTCGATCCCAGCAATTGATCAACCGTAACCAGGTAGGTCTCGGCATCCCCCCCCCGCGATCAAAAACCCTCCTGAGGCAGGCCTTCAAAGATCTCCAAAGCCATCAAATCTGCGGGGGTAGATGTGGCACAGGGTCACCAGAACTCCATTGAAAGGGCACTTAGAGCATCTGAAACCCTTGACACCGTTCCCTGATGATTTGGATCTCTTTCAATTGTAGGGGCTTGGCGAGCCCCCAAAAAAAATTGGCCCTTAAGCAACTCTTGCATTGTACTCCCTGCGACATGATTCTTCTACAGGAAACCCTTGGGCCATCTGAACAGATTATTAAGATCCTGCAAGCCATATTACCCGGCTAGCACTTCCAAGCCCTGGATGTAGTAGGCAGATCTGGGGGTTTAGCCATTTGGATAAATCCTCAAACAATAAGGATGATATATTCTTGGGGAGGCTAGGGCTTCTTGGGCATGGACATATTCTCAGCTGAATTAGGCAAACAGCTTCGCATCGTTAATATATATGCCCCAAACCAAAACATACTTTCTTTTTGGCAATTCTTTCTGGAAAATCCCTTGATCAACAATGCCACAATTCTAGGGGAAGACCTGAATTTCTACATTGGACATGAGGAATCCTGGGGGCATAACATGCAGCTAGACCCACTCTCTGATCAGCTGAGCTCCCTCTTGGAACAATATGGGCTCATAGATGTGCCCATGAATAAAATGATTCCAACATGGCATAATAGATGCACTAGCGAAGCTGCCCTTGTTAGAAGGCTGGACAAATATCTCATTCAAGAAGACCTACTCCATACCCTCGCCATCTACAGGCAATGGGTTGGCTCGGGGGTATTTCAGATCACTCTCCCATCTTCTTGGAAGTGGCTGGCTCTTCCAGAAAACCCAGGGCACCTTTCAAATTTAACTCTACTTGGTTAAAGGACCCTGATTATATTAAGCTGGTTACGGATTTCTGGCAAGCCCAGCCACCTTTCAAGGATCAGAGGAAGGCTGTAGATTTTTGCAGCAACCTGAAATAGCTCAAGAGATTAACTATTGAATGGAAAAAAAGGAAAAAAGCTAGGGATGACCAAACCCTTGTGGACATCGAAGCTCAGCTAGCCTCCTTAACGGATGATAGTGGGCTTGGCTACTTATCCACCAAAGCAAAGCTACATCTTGTTGATTTGGAGACTCAGAGATCCAAGATCCTCCTTAACCGGGAAGAATTGTGGAGACTCAGAAGCAGAGCAATTTGGCTCCAAGCGGGGGATGGTAACACAAAATTCTTTCATAAATTTGCCAATGGAAGAAAAGCCAGCAATACTATCTGGAAAACACCCTCAGATCAGGACCAGATAACCAACACTCACTCTCAGCTCACCCTTCTTGGTATCACTCACTTCAAGCAGCTCTTCAAAGCCCCCCTTGCTACCTCTATTTCTGAAATCATTAACATTGTTGGCCATTTCCCTGGGTTTGTGGAACCGGATGGGATGGAGGACCTTATAAAACCAGTATCCATGGGGGAATTAGAAAGCACTCTCAAGTTGTTCAAGAAGGACAAAAGTCCAAGGCCGGATGGTTGAACTGTGGAATTCTTTATTGCTCTCTTTGACATCATTGGACCAGACCTGCTTAGAGTGGTGGAAGAGAGTCAGACTCTAGGACGCATATATGACCCCATAAATTCCATGTTTATTGCCCTCATTCCCAAGACTGACTCCCCTAACTCCTTCAATGAATTTTGCCCTATATCCCTCTGCAACTGTCTCTACAAAAGTATTGCCAATATTATATCAAATTGCATCAAGCCGATCCTTTCTTAACACATTACTCAAGAACAATTCGCCTTTATCCAAAATAGACATATTCATGAAGCCATAGGTTCTGCCCAAGAGGCCCTCCACTCCATAAAACTGAAAAATATAAAAGGGATGGCGCTCAAAGTTGACCTCTCAAAGGCCTTTGACAAGGTGAGCTAGTTATATCTAAGGATGATACTCACTCGCCTAGGCTTCCCTCCGGAGTTCATCAGATGGATTATGGGATGTATAACATCAGTTACTTTTGCAATCCTTATAAATGGGTCAGCTTCCCATTCCTTTCAAGTGGAGCGGGGAATCAGGGAGGGATGCCCCTTATCCCCCCTACTATTCCTTTTGGTTATGGAAGGCCTGACCAGACTGATTACGACTGAGAAACGAGCTGGGAGAATTCGTGGCCTCAAGATTACTGACCAATGCCTTTTAACTCATCTACTTTTTGTTGATGATATACTCATTTTCCTTAATGGGGCTATTCAAGACATCATCTCTCACAGAGATATTAAAACCTTTTAGTGCTGCTACAGGAATGGAAATAAATAGGGCAAAATCCACTATATCCTTCTCTAATTGTACTCAACAAGAAACTCAACTAGCCCTTCAAAATTTCCCCTACCAAATTTTGGCTCTATAGGATGGTCTGAAGTATTTGGGATTCAGGATTAAAGCAGATAGCTACAAGATAGCATATTAGATCTTGTTGATCTCAAAGGTGGAAAAAAGAATAAATATCTGGAGTCATCACCTACTATCCAGAGCTGGAAGACTGGTACTCATAAAAGCAGTACTAGAAGCAACCCCAGTCTTTTGGATGTCCTTGGCCTGGATCCCCTTGGGGATTCTGCATAGGATCCAACAAGTCTGTAGCCATTTCCTGTGGAAGGGACAGAAAGAAGGAAAGCCTTTTGCGTGGGTCAAATGGAGCCGAATTACGATCCCCAAAAAATGGGGCGGTTGGGGTCTAAAGCACCTCCCAGCTTTCGCACATGCTCTGGCTACTAAACTAGGCTGGCTCCTCCTGAAGCACAAGAGTCTTTGGTCGGAGGTGGTCATCCACAAATACATTTGGCCTAGTACTGTACTAGACTGGGTAAGGCGACCTACATGGAACAGGAAAGGTATTTCAGTTATCTAGAGGGCAGTAATCAACACCCTTCCCATCATTAAAAGGGGCCTTATCTGGAGGATTGGGAATGGGGAGTCAGTCTGAATCGGGATTGACCCATGGATTGGCAGTGGGAATGCCTACCAACTCCCACAGGAACTAATCACACTTCTAAACCACATTGGTGTCCTGTTCATATCACATCTTGGAGACCCTCGTAACTCTACCATCTTCCAGCAAGCTTGGCACACAGGAGAGGCATGGAATATCCGATCAATGGAAAAGACAGTGGAGATTTTTTCTGCAGACTTTATCAGAATCCCATGTGTGCCTAAAAGAAGAGGAGGATGAATTGATCTGGGGATTTACTAAGAATGGGCACTACTCCTCCAAGCAAGGGTATGATATCATACATGTTGAGCACAAGCCGGACAGACTGATGAGCTGGTGGAGCCATCTTTGGAAGTTAAAAGCCCCTCCGCGCACAAAATTACTGATGTGGAACATCATAATGGATAAAACACCTACAGGAGAAAATCTCAGAAAACGGGCTTTCCCAAGTCTGACTTGGTGTGTTTTATGCCATGCCAAGGAGGAATCAAATCATCATTTATTCCTCACTTGCCCCACCTCCCAACTACTCTGGTCTCAAGTCCCGCACACACTAAATATCAAGCATTCCTAGAGTGGGGTCGACATCCCAAATGCCTAGGATAGATGGTGGGAAGTTGCAACTGAGCCGAGATCTAGGAATCTGTTGCTTCTGGTCAATTGGCACATATGGATGTGCCGCAATAACATCATTTTTAGGGGCTGGAATATAATCTGGTCCCTGATTCCTCCAAAAATCTATTCGAGTTATGGGGATCTCCCGGCTGAGGAACAAGTCTTTAGAACTCGAATCATCACACAGGAACAGATTGACAAAGCCCACCCCTGGGCATACTTTGATGGGGCTGCACAAGTACAGGGATGTGGAGGAGGCATTATACTTCATCTATCAGACACTCATTACTTTCACATTTGCATGGGGTTGGGCGAGGGTACAAATAATTATGCAGAGTTGATTACTCTCCAACATCTTTTACATTTTACCATCCTCAAACAGTGCAGACACATTCAAATTTTTGGAGATTCCAAAATAGTCATAAACTGGTTCAACAACACAACAACTTTCCATGCATATACTCTCAGAACTATTTTGGATGATATTGTTTTACTCAAAACACATTTTGATCACATTTCATGCACTCATATTTACAGGGAGCATAATGAAGGTGTGGACAAGCTATCGAAAGAGGCAACGCATAGTCCTCAAGGAGAATGGATGATCACAGAGTACACACCTGAGCGGACCTACTAGTTCTTCCATAGACCATATATGGATCAGGAACTTCAGAGGGTAGACAGGCCCTAATATCAACAGTCTTTATTTGTCTTTTTTCACAGTTTTTCTATTATGTAATTATCATATTTTGGCAACAGAACAACGATCACCAATGGTGAATTTTTGAACATGTAATTATTTATATATGTACAGCAAACACTAGCACACCCAATAGGGTCTTTTTTGTAGAACTTACAGTTCATAACTTCAAACAACTGACTACAGTCACAGTGTTTGCATATGTCTATGGCATTTACAGCATGTAATTTTCAACAAACTAATGGAAATTACGATATTTTCTCCCCGGGAAAAAAAAAACATCTTAGTAATGTTGAACTTGATCCAACTCTTAGTTATTTCATTTGGAATGGGCTTGACGCTATTCAATATCAAGTAATATAAGGTGACTATGAAGACATTGCTAAACTCATACCTAAAAGGGATTATTCCCTAGTTATTGCATATATTCCCCATGGTTTCAATATCCCAAACATTGACTATGATAGTGACTCTTATATTTATCAAGCTCTTAGTAAAGTGGTTGCAGGATTTGTAGAAGTCACATAATCACCATCATGGAGATTTATGACATTTCATTCAAACACACAATTGGAAATTTTATTGACAAGTTTCAAGGGGAAAACAAACTCAAGGATGCAACTTACATGGTAAGATGTTGAAATTGTATGTTCAATTAATGTTAAAAATTTCATTTATGTACAAATTAATTGAAATTTTACTATTTCATGTTACAGGCAAAAATCAAATCTTATTAACTGTGAAGACCCACCAATTATAATTGATTGTGAATTCATCCATATTGAAATTTGGACAAGAGATGATAGCTATATGTCTATGCTTCTTAATCGGGTAGATGGAAAGAGTCATAGCTAAGTATTGGTTTATGATGATGTTGTAAAAAAATTAACATATGAAGATAAAGAAGAAAAATGAGGGATAGTTAACATTTACCAAAAACCACAATGATTGATTAACTATCTTATAGACTTATGTTCAAATGAAGGAGATTGGTTTCTAGATTTATTCTCAGGCTCGGGTAAGTTTTATTATATAGAACTGAATTTCAATATCTTCTTTCTTAATTTATATGTCATTATACTAATTTACTTTATTATTTCTTTTGTGCTTGATAATTAGGTACAACACTAGCATGTTGCCTACAAAAAGGAAGAAATTGCATTGTCATTGGAAAATGCCCAGTACAGTGCAATTTTATTCAGCAAAGAATCAATGCTCTTCAATTTCTTCCACATACAATGCAAGAAATTGGGTTGAGGAAAGGGGATTTTAATGAATCATGTGTTGCAAAAAATGCAAAGGAACTTCAACCACCATTAGATGGAATGATTGGAAATGAATACATTGGGAGATTCGCAGACATCAAAGATCCATCAAAAGGAAGATGAGCAAACTGAAGCAAAAAATATTGTGAAAGAAGACAATGATGAAACTCTAGAGGATGAAGAGTTTGGATTACGTGATATTATTGATTAAATTTATGTTATGCTTGGAAATCAAGCTAATTTTTTGTAACTATTAATTAGATATACTTGTAATGTTTTGACTTTGACATTTTATGAGAAGAATAAGTATTTAGTTAATGTTGTTATATGTTCAATATCCGTATTATGTGATCTTCGCCTTAATTTTTATGTGAATCATTATTTTTGAAAAAAAAAATTGTGATTATTATTATTTTTTGACATGAACTTCATAAAATAAATAAATATTATTTAACCATTTTCTGTTATATTTTCCCTATAAAAGTTGTGATTTTGACATGTCATTTCTAGCAAAAAATTATCAAAATGTGTAATTTTTTGTTATATTTATGTTCAAAATATTTATTTTTATGTCAATTGTTAAAAATTATTGTTTTTTAGAGACAATTATTTGATGTGCATTGAAAAATTAATTAACGATATATAAATATGTAGAATATCAAAACTTTAAAATATCGACCTTCTTCTTTAACTATGCAAAACAATAAAGATCTCATTACAAATAAATAAATAAAAGAAAAACAAGAAAATATGAAGAAGAAAACTATAAAAATTGTTAAATTTTAGAAAATAATTATTCACATTTAATACATTAGAAATTTTAAAGTCAAAAAATAAGCGTTTTAAAAAAAGGGCCTCATGTAGAATCAACACTTTTTAAAATCAGCATGCAAATCACTAACATTCTAAAACTAATGTACATAAAAAAAATTAAGTGTCAAAACTACGCTATATGTGTGTGTGTGTATTTTGCATCACCACTTTTCAAAATCGGTTGATTTTTTTGCTACCTCAAAAAAACGGTTAATCATATCAGTTCTCATTTCAAAGTTTACGTTGTTATGGGAGCAAGAGCTGAGAGGCTATAAAGGTTAGACTCCATGGAGGGGATAAATAGAGTTGGAAACGTTCCAAGGAGGCTCCACGTCACATAGGCATGGAGGGGGTGGGCATAGAAAAAGGAATAAAGTCCACGAGAAATTTCCAACCTAGCTTGGTGAATACGAGAGGAACGGAGGTTGAGGAGCACTAGCTACCAACTGCAAAGAGCGAGAGGACAAGTTTCCCACGGAGCCCAAATGGGGGATGAGGTTGCGAGGAGAGACGGGGAAAGGAGGACATAGTGAACTCTAAGCTAGGGAAAAATAGGGTTAAGCCAGAGGGGTTCAAGAAACCAAGAATGAGCGTGTGTTGAGAGGCCTGAAGACCAAAGCTTGAAGCATAGAAGGAACCATAGAGGGATGGAAGCAATGAACCTTGAGGTAGTTGGTAGCCTAATGAGACTGTAAGAGAAAAAAGATCAGGAAAAAGGAAACAAATGACAAAGGGGGAAAACATCACAAAACTTCTTTCACTGTAGACGAAGCAAATGACGAGAATTTGCCAGGCGAAAGTAGTAATTTGGTTGCAGAGAATGTTGTGTCCCTGGCCTGGTGATTCGTAAACTACCATGGATATTCCACTGAACAGTTCGTCACAACAGATCTGATAATATTATATTATAAATCTGAGATTCTACACTATTATAGTCTTATTTAATTTCTAGATCTATAAAATTAACTGTAATTAGCGCATGCATGTAAAAGTAAAATCAAGCAGAAAAGTAGAGAACGATAAAATAAGCTCACACACACATAATACACAAGATATGCTCTATGGGAAACCCTTTCGGGAGAAAACCCAGCTGGAAGGCTAGCTCGCTTTGCTCTCCTTCTCTGTCTGGAAATATGGCTACAGATACAAAAAAGTAATGTCTATGGCCCGTGGGCTGCTACAATGCACATATCCTCTCTATGTGTTATACCCCCTATCTCTTATGGCTATCTTTTCTCAATTATGGAACAAAATGCTCTCGAAAGAATGGATTGTCTCTTCCTCTTAATGGTCCGGTTATAACACAGCTCGATAGCTTACTAGTGGTTAAGTTTGACTACATCAACTCTTAACTAGAGTTACAAATAGATACTTTTAGAGTCTTTTACATTCAAGCGCATGTCTAGCCTCTTTTCCATGAATAATGGGCGCTGATGCGACTTCCTCCCTAATTATAGGTGTGAAAATAGGAAGGTCAACTTCTAAGTGGCATAACTTTTGCATACGGACTCCGATTGACGCGATTCTTGCGCCGTTAGAAAGCTCTCTGTGTGTACAATGGCATAACAATGTGTTTCACTAAATTAGCAAATTTTTACCCCCAAAAAATGTCGTTTGATGGCTCAAAATGCTCTCGGGAGGTTTCGGACCCTATTTTGCCAAACTGGGTCCCGTCGATAAAAACGGTCTCGTGAGTTGATTCCTCCACTTTCCACTCCAAATGCATCGATATGGATGAAAAAAAAATATAATGATCCAATTCAGATCACACCTCCTCATTTTGGGAGGCTTTTGGTCCCCAAAAGATTTTACTGAATGAGATGAGGAAATTTTTCCTCCACCTTCTCTCTGGTGTACCATTTAGCTTTGCCTGGAAGTTGTCCCTTCAACCCAATATGCCAAAGGTCTTGTTGACCTTGTATTGTAGTTCTAGACCTCTTTTGTAAAATTGTATCTTTTGTCAACTTTTCCTGAGCGTATGGTGTCAAATCCTCCACAGAAGGTAGGACCTATTCCTCTTCCTGATCTAGCATGGAAGTCTCATAGAGTTTCAAATTCTCTACATTTACAACTGAGTAAATGTGCATATATGGTGGTAAAATGAGTCGATAGGCATTATCACCCACCTTTTCCAGTATCTCAAAGGGATCATACCTTAGAGCCTTGATTTTCTTACCAAGCCCCTATAGCCTCTCCTTGTTCAACTATAGCCATACTTTGTCTCCCACCTTGAATAATTTTTTTGTTCTGCGGTGATCATGCCTGGCCTTATACTTCACCTGCGACTTTTGTAGTGTTTCTTGTACCTATAGATGGATCTACCTGATCTTCTCTATAAATTTTTTTGCCATCAAATCATCTATTGTAAGGTCTTCCTTCACTCCTCCTTGTTGCCCATATGTAATATCCAAAGGTGAAGGTGGTAAATATCCAAAACAAGTCTCAAACGGGGACTTTCCTATAGAAGTGTGAACCGCTTTGTTATAAGAATGTTGTATATATACCAAATTTTCATCCCGGGTCTTCAGATGCTTCTGGTTGTAACCCCTCAAAAGCTGCACAAAAGTCCTATTGACTACTTCTCTTTGCCCATCTGTGTGTGGTAGATCTCTTCAACTTTGTGTCCATGTTCTCCCATAATGTAGTCCAGAATGAACTGAGAAATCTTGTATCCCTGTCTGAAATGATGCTCCTTGGTATCCCAAAGTGTACCCAGACCTATCCAAAGAACAAGTTTGTTGCTTCTTGTCCACTGATGGTCTTTTCATTGGGCATCAGAACATACATCTTGTTGAACCTGTCAACTACCACAAACAGGTAGTCATGTCCCTTCCTAGTTGTCAGTAAACCTCCCACAAAGTCCATGGAAATGCTTTCCAAAGGATGAGTAAGTGAAGGTAAGGGATGATACAGACCTTGTTTCCTGTTTCTAGGCTTGCTGGTACAACAAATCATACATCCTCTTATGAACCTAGCTACCTGCTCTTACATCTAGGACCAATACACATACCTTTGCAAGTTAGCCACGATCTTATCTACACCAAAGTGCCCTGCAACCTTGGAGGTGTGAACCTCTCTAATTAGCTACAAATACTCAGCTTTAGGAACACATAGCTTATCCAACATGTAGAGTAACCCATCCTGGAGATGGTAGTCAATGGTGTTGTCACCATCGTGCACATCACTCTGACTTTGCAACTGCTGATACACCTCCTTGAAGTCCTCATCTTCTGAATATGCCTCTATGTATGCGTCATAGGTGAATGACTCCATGTGCATGAGAGTCCCCAAGGTTGTAATCTTTGATGTGGGTGGCCTTGAAAGCATATCAGCCAACTCGTTTGTGCTACCCTTATTATACTTGATCACCAAATGAATTTGCTATAAAAACCTCATCCACTTGTAATGCCTGGTCTGTTGTAGCTTACTCTGGGCCTACAAGTACTATAGCGGCTGGTGATTTGTGTGGATTATTGTCTCCTTTACCATCAGATAGTGCTTCCACTTCTTCACAACTTGCACCATGGCATAGAGCTCCTTATCATAAATAAGGTAGTTAAGGATTGTCCCATTAAATACTTCAGAATGCTAGAAAACAGGCCTTCCTCCTTGCATCAAGACAACTCCCATAGCATACCCACTCGCGTTTGTCTCCTCTTCAAAGGGTCATTGCAAGTTTGGTAATGCTAGAACTAGTGCTTCACTAAGCTTCTTCTTTAACTCATCAAAAGCCTTCTGCTGCCCTTTTCCCCACTAGAAACTCTTACCACTTGCTTTTATGGCATGGAGCAGTGTTGTTACCACTGAAAACGAGGCTATGAATTTCCTCAGGTACTGTGCTACTCCAATAAAAATCCTAACCCCAGTAACATTAGTAGGCATCGTGTTACACTAAAATTTGTCACCATGACTATTTGCAGTCAGTATGGCTCCATCAATTGTCATACTATCCTCCTTGGCAAGTCTTATACCTCTGCTCCTCATGTCAAACTCCAAAAAAGAGAGAAAGTCTTTAAAAGTCAATATAACTCTGGTTACGCAGTTTCTCTTAGCCTCACCTGTGTGTACGCACCTCAAGTTCATAACACCTGCGTACTTGTACGCTCTGTCTGTAAAGGGGTGGGTGCGTACTCCTGTAAAGGTCAAAAGGCGCAAGTTTTACTCCAAAAAAGTTACTTGTGGTCGATTCTAGAGCATTCTAGAAGATGGTTTGACGTGGATTGAGCGCCTCCAGATGGTTCATGCATCCCAATGAAAGAGGAACTTATCCCATGAAGAGGGGAGCTATCCCATTGAAAGAGGGGCTTATCCCATTCATGGTGGACCTGATTAACTTCCTCCAAAGCACTATAAATACAGGCATTGGGCCAGAGGGAGGGGAGGTTGAAAGCTGAACATTCCTAAGGGTAGATGCTGCTGAAATTAGGACTCCCTTTTAGAGCTTGAGAGGAGAGATTCCCATCCTTTCTTAGCTTCATTTGGAAGTGGGTGAGCTTATCAAAGTAAAGGAGAACTCTTGCTGGACCCTGGGAGGGACCTGCACAACACCAAGGCACTGGTTGTAATGGTTTCTTTTGTTTCCAATTAATACAATTAAGTTCATTTTTCTCAACAAGTTGTTATATATAATTTGTTTCATATACTCCTTGGTCTTTATGATGAATATGTTTTATTATATGAGTTATTCAGGTGCTATGTAATCATTTGCTTGTTAGTGAATGCAGGCTTCAAGGAGAAGGAGGAGCTCATCTGGAGCGGAGAGGCTGGACTGCTACAAACAGCGTTGGACTAAAGGTATGCTTTAAACACCTGGTTGCTTGTATTTTAAGTACATATTTAGGGAAAGATAGTGCTTGATTGTCTTGTTTGTCACTAGAAAGCCTTATCTTCTAGGGAGGTTGGTTTTGTCCGCAAAATTGACTCTTTCCGCATGACAAAATGGCGACTCCGCTGGGGAATCCATGGATTTGATTGAATTCTCTTTTGATTGACACTTTGATTTGAGAAAACTTTGATTTCTTTCTAGTTTTTGACTGATTGACTGTGAATTTGGGTGGAATAGCTTAGGGTTGAGTTAGTTTTTATTTTTCTTGATTTTGAGAGCAGTATGCACCCTCTGCGTTAAGCACAGTGCGTACCTGTACGCACTGTCACTTTGTACACAGAGCGTGGCCGCACCTGTGCAAACAGGCTGCCTGCGTACCCTGTCAAAAGCCTAGAAAATTTCTATTTTTTCCTTTTTCTCCTATTAGATTTTGTTTATAGCTTGTTTTTGCTGCCCAGATCCACTGTTTACCTGTCAAAAGTTTTCATCTAAGCTTGTTTCATTAGCATCAAGGGTTTTAGTGAAGTTCATAGAGATTCTAGCCCTAGGGTTGATTTTTGCATTGGTCTTGTAGTGACTTTGGCTTTAGAAGTTGTAAAAACCTTGGATCTCCCTGGTCTTTTCAGTCTTCTTAGAAGTCAGACCTTTCATAAAATCCACCTTTGTGATAAACCTACCTTTGTGTTGTCTCTTTGCGGAATTTCGAGAAGGCTTGTTGGTTAAGCTGTGAATTTCATTCTTAAGAAAAAGAACAAAAACATTTTATTTTGTTTTTGACTAGTTTATGATTCTGCATGAATTAGTCCTTGGTTGGATTGTAACTGAGTAAAACATCCTGGAATTATATTTTGTAGGCTTTTACCTCATTAGATTTGCTTTTAGGTGAATTTCTCTTAAATTTGCATAGATCTTAAAGTTGATTTTCGTTTTCATAAATCTTAGATTGATTTGATTATCATAGATCTTAAGATTGGTTTTTGTTAAGTAGTTTTGCATGTTTTGTTAAATAGGAAAAATACAAAATCTCTTTTGAGGAAAGTTTGTTTTAGTAGCATTTGAAATCTTTGAAAAGAGAAAGGAAGTTTTCATGAAATAATTAGTGGTCATGTGTTGTGTGCTTTGGAAAAGATAAAGAGATTGTTTTCTTTGGTTTTCATTGCCAAGAAAGTTGTCTTTATAAATTTTGCATTCTCCAACTCTCTTAGCTAGGGAATTCATTGAAAAATGAAAGATTGTTTTGCTTCATCCTAGGTGCATCTTTTTAGTGGATTTGAGTCGAGTCTACACACTATCAGTTTCATCTCCGCTACCTTTTGTCCTAAAGAAAAGGCATAAAAATTAACGCTTAAAGTAAAATCAACTTAGTAACTTTTTATTTACTAGGGCTCTGAAACACCAATATAGATCAGGCTAGTGTCTTGGAGTAGGAGAGTAATTAACTCTCCAAGACAGTAAAACCAAACAAGTAGCTTATCTTGTGGTAGGATAAATCCAACTGTTTCATTTGTACTCTGGGAAAGCTCCTCTTAAAGGAGAAGCACGAGACCGTGTCCGAACCAGTGAGGGAATCAATCCTCCTTCATTGGGAACGACGCCAGATACGCACGTACTACAAACGGTAAACCTCGGATTAACCATTGTCGAGGAGCCTGGGGTCACTTGTCGGTAAACCTTGGATTATTGTCAAGGAGCCGGCAAGGGGATTGAGCTTGTTACTCTGCCTTTGCGTGCTATCGGGTCGTAGACTGTTCCCCCAGGTATATTTGTTGCTGTTGGTAACCTTAGTGACTATTATCTTTAGGATTCTACCCAAGGTGACGGTGGAGGGAAGATCCCACTGTACCTGGAGCAGACATCGGCTAGACTCACTTGGATTTTCTGGGGGGTTCACTTCACTCGAGACGGTTAAAGTGGAGGAACTTGGTCCAGTCTATTCATTAAGCAGGTTCCCGGGGTAACTGTTCCACCTGCCACTTCTGTACTAAATTCGGCGATGTTGGATTTCATCACCAACTAGTGTTTTCGGTCCGGAAGGTTACTGTTTGTGTTTGGTTTGACGCCCTAGATTCTTTAGGCGTGTGATTCGAATTTGTTTGGTTCTTTAGAGACTTTAGGCAGTTTGCTTTGAGATTTTACTTTGTTTGCGTGTGCAGTAGTTAAAAGTTTTTAGCTGTGGCTGAATTACCAAGACAGTCCCGTAGACTTCGGGGCCAGTCTCCTGAGGTTGTAACCATGGCTGATTTGTTGAGGAAGTCCTGTAGACTTCGGGGCCAACCTCCTGAAGACGTCCCGGGCCATTACGAAGGTTTGAAAGTCCTTGTAACTCCTAGTGGCAGTAAAGTAGGGTCACCTGAAGAAGGAGAGTCTTCATTGGTTGTTCATCCTTATTACCAAAGTCTAGAAACAGGTTATAATCCTGAAGCTGTTTCGGTTTCCGAGCTTGCTGGTAGTTTTTCATCTACTAGTGATATAGGCGAAGAACCTGAGATATCTGAACCTGTTACTCCAACATCAGGGTTAGTCTCTCCAGTTTCTAGTGCTCCTAATTCACCTAGGGTAGAAAGAGTCATCACCAAAAATCTTCCTTCTGGTTTGATAGCTATTGAAGAGCTTGCTCCGGAAGAGGAAATAGGCGTCCCTATCCCTGAGAATCAACCTACTTTTGATCTAAGGGAGCGTGAATCCATTTTTTTACAGTCCACCTAGAAGTACTACTTGGTATCTTTCTTTAACTAATTATTTGGACAACTCAGTGTCGAGTTTTTCACCACCTCGTGTTTCTTATCAACCTAGAGGTATTTATACTCCCGTAAATATGTCAGGTCAGTCGTCCATGTTTACTCAATCGCCTGAATCTTTTTTGTACGGCGGTCCTTCTGTTCCTGCTGGGTATCAGTCTCTGTCTGGTACTTTTTCGGGAGCATCTCCTCAACCCATTGAACAAAGGATGTTCACTGGAAGTAATGGTGCAAAGCCGTTGAGTGTAGAAGACATTCTTATGATGTCAGGTTCTATTCCTGTTTCTCAACCTCAAGGTGGCCAGTTACCGCCTGGGGGGCAGCCTCAATTAACGCCTGGGGGGCAACCTCAAGGACAGTACGTGCCTATGGTACAATACATTCCTCAAGGTCAACCCCAGACTCAATATGTACCCCAAGGTCAACCCCAGTATCAATTTACACTTCAAGGTCAACCCCAGTATCAGTACATGCCTCAAGGGTATCTGCCCCAAGGTCAGTACTCGAGTCAAGGTTTCCAACCACCTCAAGGTCAATCTTATGTTCAAGGTACGGGAAATGTGCCTTTCAATATCAATCCTATCCTCAACCCGGTTATGGATCTCAATATCCTCAACCTGTTATGGGTCAATACCCCGGAATAAACATAGTGTGGGATCCATCGCAAGTTCAACAAGTGTTGCAGCCAAATGTACAGTTGTCATCTCAAACTGGACAACCCTTAGTTTCTGGTTCACCCCAGCAACCAGTCCAGTCTAATATTCAAACTTCTGTACCTTTGGTAGTTTCTCAGTCTAGGCCTATTTCGCCTCGTACTCCATCTCAAACGACCGCTGCAACTACCGCAACATCTGTTCAATCTACCCCACCTACTTCTGGAGTATCGACAGCTCCGGTTTCTACTGTCTCTGTAACTACTCCTCAGACATCTTTACCATCGTCTGGATCCACGATTCAAACTACAGTTCAGATGCCTGTAGGACAACCTGGTTTAAGTACGGTTGTCACTAGTCAACCACAATTCACTTATCAACCATACCAGGGACAGTACCAATACAGTCCTGTTGTCCAGCAGCCAGTTTACCAGTATCAACCGTATCTTGGGTACACTTATCAACAATCACAACAACCCCAGTACGGTCCGGTTAATCCTGGTTTTCCGGGAGGATACAATATCCCGAACGCGATTCCTATTCCTAGTTATCCTAGATATCCTCCACCTGGGGCTCGTATTGTGACCCAGAGTTTTAGGGATCCTAATCGGTAGCTACCATTTATCGCAACTTTGGATTTACCAGACTTGTCGCGCCTAACGAACGATCCAATTAATTATCTTCCGTTTTGGCCGCCAATGCCGAATAAGTTGCCCAGTGACATTCCCAAGTTCGAGGGTAAGTCTGGAGAGGACCCGTCGAATCATGTGATGACTTACCACCTCTGGTGTGCCTCTAATTCCATCTCGGATGATTCGATCCGCTTACGTCTTTTCCAGCGCACTCTCATTGGTCTCACGGCCAAGTGGTACATTGAGTTACCACGGGCCTCTTTTTATAATTTTAGCCAGTTAGCTACCTCGTTCCTAACTCATTTTCAGTTGCCGGTCAGATATGATAATGGCACGGAGTTACTAACTTCATTAAAACAATCGAGTCCACTTATATTTCCAATCATATTCATGAATGGAGACGTCGAAGGCAGTTAGTGAAAGTTTTTATCCCGGACCAAATCTTAGCTGAATGGTTTGTTAAATCATTGTTACCGAAGATTACTGAAGATGTAGCTAAGGCCGGAGTAGTTACTGAGGAGCAAGTGATTGCTCAAGCGCAGTACCTTGACTTAGTTTACACTCAGTCAGGTACGTTACACGAAAAGATCCCAGATCTTCCAAAGTCAAATCAAATCACTGCTGCTCCTTCGGGATCTCATGCTGCTGATGGCATGATCGGTACAGTGAACACTAAAAGCAAGAAGAAATCCTCAAAGAATTCTTCTCCTATTATAACCTTACCAGACTCCCTGACAGGAGATTCTTCTGCTGAACTCTCCGCCGATATTCACGCTGTAGAGTCATCTATGGCTAAATCAAAATCCGGTGGGAAGAAGAAAGGCAAGAAGAAGAATAAAGCAGACAAAAATCCAAAGGAGAAAACTGAAAAGGCGGAATCCAATGATGAAAAGCGCAAGCCTCGTTATCCATGTCTTATTTGTGAAGAAGAACACTTTACAAGAGACTGCCCTCATCGAGCAGAGGTTGAGAAAATCGTCAAGGGTTCCCAAATTCCTGTTGTCTTGAAGGATCCATTTTCGAAAGATAGCAAAATGATAGGTTCTTCCTCGAGTGCCACTGAAGAACCCATATTGATGATGTCTCATGTAAGGATTGCGACTCGATCGCAAGATTATGGTAGTAAAAGTCCTGTTGATGGATCGAAAGAAGCAGAATCTTCTCATTCTAATCCATCAACCTCAGCTCCCGGTTCCGATCCACTACAGATCGAGAAACCTAACCCAGACTTAGTAATCAAGCCGCCCGCCAAGGGTGTACTTCGAAGGTCTGCTTTCAATCCACATGCGAGAGCGGCCCAGAATTATAACATTGTTGAGGACTTAGTTGTTTCACCCTCAGCAATGTCGGCTTTGGAAGTGCTGCAATCATGCCCAGCACAACGCAAATTACTTTTGTCGGCTATAGGAGCTGTTGATGTTCAGGACCCAAACCTAATAATATTTGATCTAGAAAATAGTACACCGTGTTTGCCTCATCAAATGGCTTTCCAGATCCCAGTGATAGTCAAAAACAGGCCTATTCATCGGACTGTAATTGATGAGGGAGCTTCCACGTGTATTATGTCGATGCAGTGTTGGAGATCGCTTGGTTCTCCTTCACTAAATCAATCCCCGACGATTGTTAAGGCCTTTGATGGCCGTGGGTTCCGTCGTTTTGGCATTCTACAGGATTTGCCTGTAGGGGTTGAAGGAAAAACCGTTAGTCTAGATGTGGAGGTGGTTGATGCCCCTCTAGACTACAACCTTCTCTTGGGTCGAAGTTGGACTTACGCTATGACAGCGGTCGTTTCATCGGTCTTCCGAGTAATAAAGTTTCCACATAATGGAAACATCGTAACAATAGACCAGCTGAATTACTTTTCATCCGACCCAACCTCTTCAGAGAGTATCCAGCATGTCGGTAAAACGACTATCCCTTATAAGGATGTTGGAGTAGGATTAGTTAAAGATGTCGGTTTACTGGGAACTTTTCCTTTTCCTCCAATCAACGCATTGTCTTCATTTGCATCCATTCATATGATTACATTAGACACTATTGTTTATGACGATCCTTGGATCGTTCCTTCTGAATCTGAGATAGACTCATTTGGTGATGCGATGCCTTTGAGTCCATATGAAATTGCCTATGAAGCCATGCAGTCTTTTACCAGCCTGCGTTCAACCAAAATCGACCAAATGAATGTGGTCCGTCAGGAATCACTTTTCACATCAACCTCGGAGATAATAGCGTTTCCCGAAGTTGTGTCATCTGACGAGCAACTTCGTGAAGTCCTGTGTGTAGACGATTTACCATGGGAAGATCTCCATCACAGATCTTCGTTTTTACCTGAGGAGGATCGTTTTGAAAATGATTTCTCATCAATATTTACAACTGAATATGTCAAAGAAGCTCAGAATCCAATGAAACATCCTGATTCAGAGCTGAATTTGGGAAACATCTCTCGCACTATTCCCATCGACATTTCAGTCAAGCCCGGAATTGTTGAGCACATTCATATAGGTGCCTCGTGTTCAGATGACGAAATTCAGACATACAAGGCCCTATTTCAAGAATTATGTGACGTGTTTGCCTGGTCCTATGAGGAAATGCCAGGAATTGATCCCGCGATTGTTGTCCATGAGATCAAGACTTACCCGGACGCTAAACTCGTCCGGCAACGTTTGTGTCAGATTCACCCACGAAAAGCGGCTGGAATTAAAGCAGAAGTTGAGAAGCTGTTGAAAGCAGGTTTCATTTATCCGATCCCGTTAACGGATTGGGTATCGAATATTGTTCCGGTTAACAAAAAACAGGGAACAATAAGAATATGCATCGACTATAGGGACATTAATCGAGCTTGTCCAAAGGACAACTACCCAACACTCTATATCGATCAAATAATTGACGATTGTGCCGGCAGTGAAATATTTTCCTTTATGGACGGTTTTTCCGGTTACAATCAAATCAATATTCTACCTGCCGATCAACCAAAAACAGAGTTCATTTGTCCATGGGGGACATTTGGTTATTGAAAATTGTCTTTTGGGCTTAAGAATGCCGGAGCAACTTTTCAAAGGGCGATGTCTTATGCGTTTCATGACATCAAACACATTGTGCAACCGTATCTCGATGATTTGCCCGCTCATTCATTACATCAAGCTGATCACCTTGTCCATTTACGAGCAATCTTCATGAGGTGTAGGCATTATCGTATTCAGTTGAACCCACACAAATGTGTCTTCTGTATAGAAGTGGGACGATTGCTAGGATTTGTAGTTTCAAAAGCCGGCATTCGTGTCGATCCCTCGAAGGTAGAAGCTATCATCAAATTGCCTCCTCCTTCGAGTCTTCGCCAAATCCAAAGTTTGCAGGGGAAAGCAAACTTTTTACGACGATTCATTCCTAACTACGCCGAGGTTACAAAGGGTTTTACACGGTTGTTGAAACAGAACGCTCAATTCTCTTGGGATGAGATAGCTCAGAAATCTTTTGATGCACTCAAACACGCGTTGACCCATGCACCGTTGTTGCATCATCCCAACTACAACCAGGATTACTTTTTGTACCTCGCCGCCTCCCATTCCACCATTAGAATGGTCTTAGTTCAGGAATATGAATTCGGAACGGAACATGTGATAT
Organism: Pinus tabuliformis; assembly: GCA_031772625.1. Taxonomy (NCBI): domain Eukaryota; kingdom Viridiplantae; phylum Streptophyta; class Pinopsida; order Pinales; family Pinaceae; genus Pinus; species Pinus tabuliformis. The sequence goes on along the minus strand of CM062808.1, from coordinate 311,292,541 downwards.
ATTACCTTAGTAGGACGTTAAATCCCACTGAGCTAAACTATTCACATGTGGAGAAATTGGCATTGGCAGCCGTTCAAGCTGTCCAATGTTTTTGTCACTACATTTTACTCTGTAAAACTACAGTTATTTCGGATTGCAACCCTATGATCTACATTTTGACTAAACAATTGCTAGGGGGCAAGTACTCCAAATGGATTGTTATCCTGCAGGAGTTCGACTTGGAGTTTGAGAAATCTAAGTCTAAGAAATCTTTAGTTTTTGCAGACTTAATGTGTGACTTCCCGCGTGCTGACACGGAAACTGTGGCAGAGGAGCCCATTGCGGACGAATCTTTGTTTCTAATCAGCACTTTAGATCCGTGGTATGGGGATATCATCATCTATCTCCAGGCCCAATCCTTTCGTCCCGAAGCTTCAAAGTCGGAACGTCGGAAAATTCGATTCCAGTCCCAACAATACAAAATTATTGGAGATACTCTTTATCGACGTGGGGCGGACTCTATTTTTCGACGTTGCTTAACTCACGAAGAGGCAGAAAGGGTTCTAAATGACTGTCACTCTGGAGCGTGTGGCGGTCATATGTCTGGGTATGCCACAGCCCAAAAGATATTGCGCGCTGGCTACTTCTGGCCGTCCTTGTTTAAAGACTGTATTATTGCGGTCCGAAAATGCCACAACTGTCAAGTGTTTGATCGAAAGATGCGTGCTCCACCTGCTCCTCTCCACCCTATAATTGTCGTTGGTCCTTTTGCCAAATGGGGTATCGATTTTATTACATGTAACCCTCACTCGGCCGGGGGGCATGCGTATATCATCCTTGCGGTAGATTATTTTACTAAGTGGGCCGAGGCGATGCCTACATTCGAGGCAGATGGCAAGACAGCTGCAATTTTCGTATTCAATCACATAATTTCTAGGTTTGGTGTCCCACAAGCGATAATCACTGACCATGGGCGCCATTTTCGAAACGTTATGATGACAGAACTTACAGGCCAGCTTGGTTTGCGTCACGATAGTTCAACTCCTTATTATCCACAAGCGAATGGCCTGGTTGAGTCTATCAACAAAGTTTTAGTTATCATGATCCGACGAATCATTGGTATTCATCAGTCGAACTGGCACAACATGTTATTTTCAGCGCTTTGGGCGTACCGAACCTTAATGAAAACATCAACAGGGTTCACTCCTTTCCAACTAGTTTATGGTTTGGAAGTTGTGCTACCCATTGAATGCGAAATCCCGTCACTGCAAATGGCCATCGAGTTACTTCCAGCTACTTCCGAAGAGGAGAAGCGTTTATTATACTTAGCTCAATTAGATGAGAATCGACGTGATGCCACATTGGCAATCGAGACTCACGCAAAACGAATGAAAGCTCAGTATGATCGAAATGTGACCCCTCGAAATTTTTCAGAAGGAGACCTAGTGCTATTATATGATCAAGCTAACGATAAATTAGGTGCTGGAAAATTCGTTCCTATGTGGCATGGGCCCTATATTGTCGAGCGAAAGCTAGCAAAAGGGGCCTATGAGCTGGTAGACTTTGACGGGGACTCTTTGGGTAAACCCAGAAATGGACTTTACCTTAAGAGGTATTATGCTTAAAAGATGGGTATGGAGATGTTAGTTAGGTTAATTTTTCTTTCTAGCTGGTGTGTTTGTTAGTTTAGACAGTGTGCTTAGCCTAGAGAGTGTGTTTTCGTCGTTATTCTGCTTATCTTGGTTTTACTCTTGATGTTGCAGATGTCGATGCCTCTCCAAACATACATTGGATTTGCTGATGGTGCTTGTCGTAGTACACGGAATATCTCTTCCGCAGCTTGGGTTATCTATTCACCCTCTGACGAGTTAGTTTCTATGCATGGGGTGAGCCTCAGTCAAACAACAAACAACATTTCCGAGTACAGTGCAGTGATTGAGTTATTGTCTGAATCTATTTCATTTGGGATTCGGAGTTTGACAGTGAGGTTAGATTCTGAACTCATTGTATTACAGTTTAATAGTGTATGCCATTAGAAATCCAGTGTTATTAAGGTTATTTTTGAGAGTGCGTCTCTTGGAACGAGAGTTTGATTACATTTAATATCAACATATTCCAAGGTCTTTAAATACATTAGCAGATGCAATTGCTTCTCGAATGTTAAACAGACATTTGCAATAATCATACATGTAAATTTAAAAACATTTCATCACACATGTTTAAAAAGATAAGCCGGTAATAATGATATATATAGATAGGAGTGTGTCAAAAAATACATCGTCTTCGATCATAGGTTGAAAAACACCTTATGATCGGCAAAAATGATAAGTACAAAAAACCAAAATGTCACATGTGTCTACAAAAATGACCATCCAATCACTGGTGATGATCTCTATATGACACCACTCCACGAGCCACCCTACACAAGAACCTCCTAAAAGGTCCTGGGACCCCGACTACAAAGCGCTGAAGTCTGATAGGAATATCATCTATGGAAGTCTCCGGTATGTCTACTGTAAGACGCTTTAGGTCATGCTCCAACTCAGCTAAAGTCTTTGTGGCCTCGTCCTGTGGGGTCGGTGCCGCTGCAACTGGTAGTCTCCTCTTGAAAGGTCGGAGATTGGCTGGTCGACGTGGGCCTACATCTGCATTTTGAAAATTGTCACTGTCAGTTTTTGAGACGATATAAAAACAAAAAAAAATAGATACTTTAAAAACTTGTAGAAAATGAATTACCTGTATCATCCCATTGTTCTCCCAGTGGAAGAATCATGTCCGGATCTCCACGAAAATCAACACCGGCATAAGGAAAATCCTGTATAGAAAATACCTGGTCCTCTAACCAGTGGAAGTACTCCGAAGTAAATCGAACAACCTTCGTTTCCTCGTCAGGATGACGGGCCATAACCGCAACCCATCGCATCAATTTGGGCTCTCGAGGAAGCCCAACACCAACAGTGAGCTGCTGTGGGATCAGCGTCGGAACCCTCTCTAAGCCAAAACTGGCAACTAAAGGCCCATAACCAAAAGTCTTTAGCTGTCCGTTTTTGGCTCGAGTCAGTTGGCCTTTTACATTGGCCAACACAGCATCACACCAGTTGAAAATGGTTCCTCGATAGCAATCAATCGCCATCCGCATCTGGGACCCAGTGGCAATGTGCAAAGCGGCAGCCCCGCAAAGTCTGGTAACTGTAAAGGCAATCACCATAAGTTCAGGACGGGATATAGTTTTGATTTCTATCCCCTTCTCCTGGTTCTAAGTATTACACCACTCTAGTCGGAGACTAGCGATGGACTGGCCACCCAGCCTAGTCCCGAACAGAGTCAAGTGTTCACCTCTCTTGGGCAAACCAGTGAGAAAGTAAATATCTGAGGGCTCTATCTCGAGCTGGTGCCCTCCAATATAAAAACATTGGTCCTGAACGTTCCACCTTTCTACCAGCCATTCCAGAAATCTCACTTGGGCCCTCATGCCAGGTATGGCCCAGTATTTATAAAGGCCGCATGCCTTCAAAGCATCAATTGACAGTTGATGATTAATGGCGGCCAAATCAACATCTTCGTGCTCCCTCTCACACCAATCAAGCATGGTGGGCAATCTACACACCAAAAAACATATGTTAGATTCCATAAAATCAAAAATTTTGGTCCAATTTGGAGAATTTGGGGTTTGAAAACTCTTTGCGCGGAGTACGCACCCCGCCTTTAGGGATAGAGCGTGCGTACGCGGGTTTCCTTAAGGCAAGGTGCGTACGCCCGGTATTTTCCCAACTGAGAAAATGTCGGGGTATGCGGGTCACCAGTGGAGCACCTGTGTACCCCGAAAGGCGGATCTTGAAACCCCAAAGCCTCCAAAAAATGAAACTAGGGCCTAAAAATGAATTCTAAACGGATGAAAATGAAGAGGAGGATGTTGTAGAATACCTGAAAGAGACGGCGTTCGGTTTCGACGGTCGGATTCTCCGCAATGTCCACGGGAAGTTTCTTGCCAAAAGCCCTTTTTGCTCTCCTTAACAGTAAAATGGTAAAAATGAATTGGTAAAAGCCCTTTTTATAGGTTTTTTGGGTAAATAAATGGCAAATTTGTTTATTTTTCACCATGAAAAGGTATTTTTCAAAGTATTTTTATCTATCGTCAACAGGTATGAGTAATGTGTTGGTTTTTGTGCAGGATAAAGGATTTTCAAGGAAAATTGTCATTTTTTACAAACAAAAATACCAAAGTCATCTTTAAGCCCTTTTCTGACTCCTAAAATATGAAAAGATTGCCGAGCGTTTCTTTTACACTCGTTAAAACGGAATTAAAAGACGGTCCTCTTATAGCCCTTTTCTGACCGTAAAAACATGAAAAGATTGCCGGATTTTTGTCGTTTCAAATTCGATATTGGAAATAAAACGACGTGTCCTTGATCACTTTTTACTTTTCAGGTCAGAGACACTAACCATGAAAGTACTCCTTGGTCGTAAAGATCAAGTGGTTCTCTCAAGTATTATTTTATACTTTTTCGGGCTTGGGAGACACAAATTTACGAAAAAGGTCAACCCTGGAGTCTTCTTAAGTTTTTCAGACTCCCTAAAATTGAAAAACGCTGAGTTTCTCCTATACTGGACTCGTTAAAATTTCACAGTAAAGGACCTATTCGATTACAAACAGGAACGGACCACTCCTTCTTAGGGTTCGAATCTAAACTAAGTTGGACTCATCCGAAGGATGAGCTTATAATCAAGCAAATGTTATCCTCCTCAAGCTTGTAAAAAAATAAAGAGGTACTTGCCAGAAATGGTGGGGGAAAAGAGAGAAAAATGAGCCTATTTGTTATCCTTTGTCTCAGAGAAACCTTATCACCACTCTTGAACACGACACTTTTCATTCACCTGGGTTGGGAAATCCTTTGCCTCACAGTTGATCAAACCACATTGAAAGTCTTCAGCCAGGTATTAACTTTGGGTCAATTGTCACTAAGCCATCTGTTGTGTCGTTATGTGTTCAAGAGGTCACTGCAAATAAAACATTCATCTGCAAAATACCTGTCATCCATCTTGACCATCCTTGAGTCAGTCCTTACAGCTACATTTCTTCAACTTGATCTGTGATTTCGTGTTGTGGGCTTGCCTACGACGGATCGCTTTCTATCGACATCAGCACATTATCTAGAAAGATGATCTAGAAATCGTCAGTACCTTGAAGTCTGCATGCATCAATGGTAGGTTTCTCACCTTTGACAACAGTTTACATCATTGACTTTCGATCGCAGGATTCTGTGACATGTTCGACATCAACACATACATTCACATCTCATGGATTGTACTGGGTACTTTGAGAACCATTGACATCACTGGTGGTCTCTCTCACACTTGTTAACAGTTTACATCATTGACTGGTAATCAAGTGGTTTCTACCATGTTCGACATCAACTCATTTATTCGCATGGATAGAATCGTACTATTTCGGGAAGTAGAAATGAAGACCCTGGATCTAGTTTCCACCATCCAGGTTGTGAGGAGTTTTGTATTCATTATATAGTAGACTAATTATAAACAGATGGCTGCGTCCATACTGTGTCTACATGAGTCTATGATTATGATGTACTGCGAAATCATTCCTGTATCAGAGCAGTAGTTAGTTTGTTAGTTAAAGTTTTTGATCTGAGTATGGGAATGCCTACCTCAGCGATGATATGATCTCATACATGTATTTTGTGTTGAATATTTGCAGGTTCCGACTGGGCTCTCCACAAGATAATCCTTGAAATGATAAAGTACTTCACCCTTCCTAGATGATATGAAACCCTAATCTACTACAGGCTTCGCACTTTAGGGGGCAATCTGTTACACTAAAATTTGTCACCATGACTATTTGCAGTCAATATGGCTCCATCAATTGTCATACTATCCTCCTTGGCAAGTCTTATACCTCTGCTCCTCATGTCAAACTCCAAAAAAGAGAGAAAGTCTTTAAAAGTCAATATAACTCTGGTTACGCAGTTTCTCTTAGCCTTACCTGCGTGTACGCACCTCAAGTTCATAACACCTGCGTACTTGTACGCTCTGTCTGTAAAGGGGTGGGTGCGTACTCCTGTAAAGGTCAAAAGGCGCAAGTTTTACTCCAAAAAAGTTACTTGTGGTCGATTCTAGAGCATTCTAGAAGATGGTTTGACGTGGATTGAGCGCCTCCAGATGGTTCATGCATCCCAATGAAAGAGGAACTTATCCCATGAAGAGGGGAGCTATCCCATTGAAAGAGGGGCTTATCCCATTCATGGTGGACCTGATTAACTTCCTCCAAAGCACTATAAATACAGGCATTGGGCTAGAGGGAGGGGAGGTTGAAAGCTGAACATTCCTAAGGGTAGATGCTGCTGAAATTAGAACTCCCTTTTAGAGCTTGAGAGGAGAGATTCCCATCCTTTCTTAGCTTCATTTGGAAGTGGGTGAGCTGATCAAAGTAAAGGAGAACTCTTGCTGGACCCTGGGAGGGACCTACACAACACCAAGGCACTGGTTGTAATGGTTTCTTTTGTTTCCAATTAATACAATTAAGTTCATTTTTCTCAACAAGTTGTTATATATAATTTGTTTCATATACTCCTTGGTCTTTATGATGAATATGTTTTATTATATGAGTTATTCAGGTGCTATGTAATCATTTGCTTGTTAGTGAATGCAGGCTTCAAGGAGAAGGAGGAGCTCATCTGGATCGGAGAGGCTGGACTGCTACAAACAGCGTTGGACTAAAGGTATGCTTTAAACACCTGGTTGCTTGTATTTTAAGTACATATTTAGGGAAAGATAGTGCTTGATTGTCTTGTTTGTCACTAGAAAGCCTTAGCTTCTAGGGAGGTCGGTTTTGTCCGCAACTTTGACTCTTTCCGCATGACACATCGGCCATTTCATGATGGCCTCCATCTTGGAAGGATCTATCTTCAATTCTCCTCCACTAATCGCATATCCCAAATACACCAAGGATTGTTGCGGAAACTCTTACTTCTTGAGATTTGTTAGCAGTTGGTGCTTCTTCAATGTTTCTAGCACTTGCGTCAAATGTGAAATATGCTCCTCCTAGGTAACATTATATATCAATATATCATCCAAATAAAAAATAACAAATGAGTATATAAAAGGGCGCAATACATCATTCATTAATATTATAAATGTAACTGGTGTATTACATAGGCCAAATGGCATAACTAACCAGTCATACAAACCTTGCTTAGTTTTGAAGGCCGTCTTCCATGTATCTCCTTCTTTGACACGAACCCGGTGTTATCCAGACTTCAAGTCCAATTTGGTGAAATACTTTGCTTGCTGCAACTAATCTAGCAGATCGTCTCTCCTAGGTAGGGGGTATCTGTTCTTGAGCATGATTTTATTCAACACCCTGTAATCTATACACATCCACCAAGTCCCATCCTCCTTTAGCACAATGATGATGGGTGACCCACATGGTAATATACTTAGTTGAATGACACTTTGTTCCAGCAACTGCTGCAATTGTTTCTTCACCTCACTTGCTTCTATAACAGACTGCCTATACAACCCAATATTTGGCAATGGGGACTCTGGAAATAGCTGGATCTTGTGCTCCACTTCTCTTAGGGGGTAGCCCTTTAGGCTTTCGGAACACATCCTTGTATGCATGTAAAAACTCCTCCAAATGTTGTTTTTATTTCTTAGTACACCCCTCTAGGGATGCCTTGCCTCTTATTGACTCCTCTACAAACTGGTTTTCTCTTAAAAACAATAAAACATACCTTGTTGGAACTAATCAATTTCTTGGCTTGGTTGGCACTTACCAGGGAAATTTTCGATTTGCCTTTGTGCACATTGATGATGCATGATTTTCCATCCTTGATGAGCTAGTACTGGTTAGCTCTGCTAATGAATATTGCATCACGCATGTACATGTATGGACTCCCAAACACGACTCTACATACATCAAGGGGAACCACATCGAGATCTACTTCATTAATAAAATCAACACTTATAGCAAATCTAATTTTACACTTTTTTGCTACCTTCAGCCCTACATACTTATGTACCCATCCTAGTGGATATGGGTCTAGATGATCATGAACTTCCAGCCCCAACTTCTTGACCAGATTTACTGCAATAGATTTGCCTGTGATCCTGAATCAAACAGAGCATCAATCTTCGTCTTCTTGACCTGTATATTTACATGGAAGAGTTTGGTCATTTCTTTCTCTTCCTGTTGGTGAAGGCTACTCAGATGCACCTCCTTATGCACTGATATACAGACGATATTTTCATCCAAATCTGAGTTGCTTTCAACTTGGTTGCTCGAATCAATGGCCATGAGATTCTTCATCTTATTATCTTTCTTCTTGTTCTTTGGGTTTAGATCTAGATGCAACTTCCAACACTTCTCCTCTGCATGTCCATCAATGTTGAAGTGGTTGCTAGGATCTTTGCACTGGTGTGTTGTGGTTGTCGTCTTTTTATCCTTTCCCCTTTTTTATTCTTCTTCCCATCCTTATAAGCATCTTGTTTCTCCTTTTGCTTTGATCCACTTGATTTCGCTCTTTTCAGGCCTATGTTCTCCAAGTACTATGCATATACACAAGCCTCGTCCACTGTTTTGGGCTTGAACAACATCACTTTCTCATGCAAATGGTAGTGCAGACCCCCAAATACCTAAGGAGTACATTTGGGTTATTTGGAGAGATACCCAACATTATAACCATCTTTTTGAATTTTGTGGTGTACTCCTACATGATTTGGCACAACTTTTCCCTAAAGTAATGTCACTGAATCCACTGGTCTCCCATGTACCCAATGGGATAAAACTATGAATTAATGAGGGTTTTGAAATCCTCCCACTTAGTCACTAGAGGTTCTCCCTCCAACCTCAGGGTTTCCGTGTGGCTCTCCCACCAAGTCAGTGCATGGCCCTCCAATTTTAGTCGCATGAATGAGATCTTCTACCCTTCCTCGATCTGATGGACATTGAAATAAAATTCCAGTTGTTGCAACCAGTGGTTCAGCTTCAGAGCATCGATCTCGCCATGATATGGCTTGATATTGACTTTTTATTCCACTTTAAACAAGCATTGGTTCACGACACTCAAACTGGGTTGATCTTTTCCAGGTTCTTTCTTCCGCTGGTTATTTGTGTCTTCCTGATTTCCCGATCCCCCTTCTGATTTGTCCTCTGCATTCGAACCCCCTTATTCTCCAAATATCCCCAGCTTATTACTTAGGGCTTCCATGAGGAGGTTGAAATTTTGGTTTATATCCGTGACTTGTTCTTCAAGCCGTGAAAACCTCACCTCTGCAGGATCACGAGGTTCATTTACAGATTCGTCACCCATGATTGGGGTTTTATGATTTCTGGCCTCGTCGATCTAGCTCCCTACAATCTCCACAAAATATCCAAAGAAACCCGCTCTAATACCAAATGATTCATAAACTGCCATGGATATTCCACTGAACAGTTCGTCACAACAGATCTGATAATATTATATTAAAAATTTGAGATTCTATACTATTACAGTTTTATTTAATTTATATATCTGTAAAATTAATTGTAATTAGTGCATGCATGTAAAGGTAAATCAAGAAAAAAAGTAGAGAATGACAAAATAAGCTCACACACACATAATAGACAAGATATGCTCTCTGGGAAACCCTTCCGAGAGAAAACCCGGCTGGAGGGTGAGGTCACTTCTCTCTCATTCTCTATCTGGAAATATGGTTGTAGATACAAAGAAGTAATGTTTTTGGCATGTGGGCTACTATAGTGCACAAATACTCTCTGTGTGCTCTACCTCCTATCTCTCCTGGCTATCTTGGCTAAACTATGGAACAAAAATTCTCTCGAAAAAATGGAATGTCTCTTCCTCCTAGTGGCCCGGTTATAAAACAACCCGATAGCCTACTAGTGGTTAAGTTTGACTACATCAACTCATGACTAGAGTTACAAAATATACTCCTCTAGAGTATTTTACAAGTGGCTAGCCCCTTTTCCATGAATAATGGGGGCTGACGAGGCATTCTCCCGAACTATAGGTGTGAAAACAGGGAGGTCAACTTCTGAGTGGCATAACTTTTGCATACAGACTCCAATTGACGCAATTTTTATGTCGTTGGAAAGATTTGTGTGTGTAGAATATCATGAAAAGATAATCCACTTGGGTGGATAGTTTTTACCCTCAAAAAATTTCATTTGATTCCTAAAAACGCTCTCAGAAGGTTTCGGACCTCGTTTCACCAAACTGGGTCCCGCTAGTAAAAACGGTCACGTGAGTTGATTCCTCCTCTTTTTCCACTCCAAATGCATCAAGATGGATGAAAAACAATATAATGATCCAATTCAGATCACCTGGGCACTTGTTGGCGCATGAAATTCCCACAAACCTTGGATTTGTTACGTAGTGGCCAACAAAGACCCGCTTAACATCGACCCTTTAGGAAACCCCCACGAAGTGAGTGACGTCTCACCTGAGATGCTAATGGGTGACTAACAAAACAAAGTTTCTGCCATCAGATAAGACCATCTTATGGCTCACAATGCATAACCTCTAACTGACTGATACTTCACCACCTAACTTCTATTGCACGCTACACAGAGTGTTAAACACCTTCACTCGTCCATTGAATGCTTCAGCACGTATATATATGTATTATAACATTGGAAGGAACATAATGAAAAATCAATCTGGTAGCCCCGGTTTTGGGATCCAGGGGAGAATATCTGTGTTTATTTGTTTTATGTATTATGCTCTCGTCTTTGTTTATTTTTATTTTTTTTTAGAATTTGTATACAAGTAATTTCTGTACGAGGTGAGAACCTACATTTGGTATCAAAGTTGTTTTGGCTTCAAGGTAACGCCTTTGTTGCTGAGGGGTTTCACTCAGGCCTGTGGTAGACCCTATTCAGTGGGAGATCTGTGGGATCAATTCTGGTGGTGAAAAAAGATGGTGAGCAGTGGAAAGATAGAGATCGAGAAATTTAATGGTTAGAGTTTTGAGCTGTGGAACCTCAAGATGGAGGATCTGTTGGTGGATAAAGATCAATGGATCGCAGTAGATCCAGGTACTAAACCAACGGGAGTGTCCGATGAAGAATGGAAGAAGATGGATCGGAAGGCAAAGAGCACAATACGATTGTGTGTCTCAAATTCAGTGTTGCTGAATGTATCAAGGGAAGCTACGTCGAAGGCTTTGGGGGACAAGTTAGGGAATTTGTACCAATCTAAGCCTCTCGTGAATAAATTGTTCCTATGGAAAAAGCTATATAACCTGAGGATAAAAGATGGAGACTCGGTGACAGAGCATCTAAACACATTTAATACTATGGTAAGTCAGTTATTATCTGTTTTAGATGAAGATAAGTGCATCAGTTTGTTGTGTTCTCTACTAGATTCGTGGGATAGTCTGGTTATTGCAATAGGTAGCATTGCAATTGCTTTGCAGTTTGATGAAATAGTCTCATCCTTACTGAAGGAGAAGATGAGACAGTAAATATGGAGAGCCAGAATGGTGATGCCTTGTCTATACGAGGACGGTCCTAGAACATAAACAAAAATAAGTCATCAAGTGGGAGATCTAAATCTAGAGGGAGATCTAAATCTCTAGGAAAACTTGTAAAGGTGTGTTGGAAATGCGGAAAGGAAGGGCACTACAAAAGGGACTGTAAATCTAAAGCTCCTAACAAAGGAAAGGGATATGATGATGCTCCTTCTACAGAGGCGAAAACCACCTCAGATGAAGGTGGGGATGTGTACTTGCCTTCTTCAAGTACACATGTAGATCATGAGGCATGGTTGATTGACTCAGGTGCATCATTTCACTTCACTCCCCATAGGGAGTGGTTCTACAAGTATGAGAAATATGATGGTGGTAATGTCTTCTTAGGGGATGACAGGAAGGCTAGAATCATTGGTCGTGGAAAATTAAAGTTGAAGTTGCAAGGTGGAAGGATTAGAACACTTTCGGGTGTTCTGCATATTCCTACATTAGCCAAAAATCTGATTTCTATAAGCAAGCTGGATGATGCAGGTGTAAAAATAGTGTTCAAGAAGGATACCTGCAAGATGGTTTGGGGAGCATTGGTATTGATGCAGGGAGTTCGGATTGGAACTCTGTACAAGCTACAAAGTAGCACTGTTGTTGATGGGTGCAACAGTTCTGTGGTTCCTAAAAGTGGAGCGGAAATTTTAGTGGTCTCTGGAGAAAAGACCATGCTATGGCATCAAAGGCTTGGACATATTGGAGAGAAGGGCCTTCGAATACTTCATGGTAAAGGTATGGTATAAGTTATGACTAATAGCTCTCTGGATTTTTATTTCTGTGAAAATTGTGTATATGGGAAGCAGAATCGGGTGAGTTTCCCCTCTGGTGGTAAGAGGGCGAAACAAATACTAGAGATTGTGCACAATGATGTGTTTAAACCTGTGAAGGTTCCATCACTAGGTAAGTCTGTGTACTATGTATCATTTATAGATGACTTCTCAAGGAATACATGGATATATTTCCTTAAGAAGAAATTTGAAGTCTTTGACAGGTTTAAAGAATTTAAGGCTCTGGTGGAAAACCAGACAGAGAAGAAGATAAAGGTGTTGAGCACAGATAATGGTGGAGAGTTTTGCAAGAAGGAATCTGAATAATTCTGTAAGAAGTGTGGTATAGCACAGTAGAAGACTACTCCATACACACCTAGGCAAAATGGAGTTGTAGAAAGAATGAACAAGATGTTGATGGAAAGGGAAAGAATCATGCTCAATGGTACTGGGTTAGGACAGGAATTTTGGGCAGAAGCGGTGGAGACTGCATGTTCCCTGGTCAATAGATCACCTTCAGCAACGTTGGAGGATAAGACTCCACAAGAGGTATGGACTAGTAAGAAACCCTCTCTTTCACATCTGAGGGTATTTGGATGTGATGCATACATACATGTTCCAAAGGCTAAAAGAACAAAGTTGGATGGTAAATCTTAAAGTGCATCTTTATTGGGTATAAGGATGGTTTAAAGGGTTATAAACTTTGGAACCCAGTAACAAGGAAGGTTGTGTACAACCAAGATGTGGTGTTCAGAGAGGTGAAATATGTTATCAACATGAAGTCCAACCAAAGGAACCTGAGAAGATATATTTTTAGCTAAAGGAAGAAGAATCAGACTCTGCAGCAGAAGAGGAATCAGAAGATGAAGAGCCACAAACTCCAGTTATGAGAAGATCAATTCGAGAAAGAAGGCAACCAGAAAGGTATAGTCCATCTTCTTTCTGTTCAAATTTTTCTTTATTTATTACTGATGAGGATCCCAGAATTATGAAGGAAGCAGTAGATTCAAAGGATGGCAAACTCTGGAAAGAGGCCATGGTTGATGAAATGGCATCTTTACACAAAAATGAGGCTTGGGATCTGGTGGAGTTACTGGCTGGAAGGAAACCCATTGGCAACAAATGGGTGCTCAAGAAGAAGACAAATGCAAAAGGAAAGGTGGAGAAATACAAAGCTCGATTGGTAGCAAAAGGTTATATCCAGGTGTCGGGAATTGATTTTGGTGATATTTTTTCTCCTGTTGCCAAGGTAGCTTCTATTAGATTACTTTTATCTATTGACGTTGCTTTTGATTTTGAGGTAGAATAGATGGATGTGGAGACAACATTTCTTCATGGGAATCTGGAAGAGGAGATCTACATGAATCAACCTGAAGGCTTTGCGGTGAAGGGTAAGAAAGAACTGGTATGCAAGTTAAAAAAGTCTCTGTATGGGTTAAAACAGTCACCAAGGATGTGGTATCAGAGATTTGATACATTTATGCGGGGACTTGGCTTCACCAGAAGCAAAGTAGATCACTGTGTGTATTTTAAATTAATTGGTGACCATGTTATTTATCTAGTCTTGTATGTGGATGATATGTTGCTGGTTCGAAATGACAAAGAAATTATCTAGGATTTGAAGACCCAATTGTCCTCCAAATTCGACATGAAAGATCTTGGTGCTGCAAACTATATTTTGGGCATGGAAATTAAAAGAGATCGGGCAAAGAGAAAGCTTTGGTTAAACCAGCGGAAGTATGTTGAGACACTACTGCAGAGGTTTAATATGTAGGATAGTAAACCAGTGAAGGTTCTTATTCCTGTAGGTGTGAATTTATCTATTGAACAGTGTCCCAAGACACAAGAAGAGGAAGAGGACATGTCCCATGTTCCATATGCAAGTGTAGTTAGTAGCCTGATGTATGCGATGCTTTGTACTAGACCAGACGTTGCACATGCAATGGGAATATTGAGCAGGTTTATGTCAAAACCAGGGAAGGAGCATTGGACAACAGTGAAGCGGGTTTTCAAGTGTTTGCGTAGCACTAGTGATTATGGTTTGTGCTACCAAGGAAGACCAGGATTGGACAGAGTTTTGGATATCCATGGATTTGTTGATTCAGAATGAGATGGATATTTGGATCAGAGAAGATCCATAAGTGGGTATGTGTTTAACCTATTTGGAGGTGCAGTCAACTCGATGAGTAAGAAATAATCTGTAGTGGCACTATCAACTACAGAGGCAGAATACATGGCAGTCACTCATGAAAGCAAGGAAGCAGTTTGCTTACAGAGATTGTGTTCAAATATGGGGTTAGTACAGTGAGCTATAAGGACAGAGTGTGACAGCCAAAGCACAATTTTCTTGGAAAAGAACCCTATTTACCATTCAAAGACAAATCACATTGATTTTTAGTATCACTTTGTGAGGGATATGATAGAAGACAAAAAGGTGTTGCTAGTAAAGGTGGACACTTTGAAGAATATTGCAGATGCATTGACAAAATCTATGAGCTTTGAGAAGTTCTCTTGGTGTAGAGAAACAATGGGCATTGCAGGACTAGATCAATGACTAAGCTCTCCTGTGGCCCCCTATGGAAAGAAAACAACAAGTGGGAGAATGTTGGGTTGTGTTATATTCTTTCCACGACTAGCTCCCCTAGTTAAACCGGGGAGTTAGAGGGAGGGTGGAGCCCCCCCTTCGTTGCTCCGATGCACAACGGGGGGGTCATAGGGGGTTTGAGGGGGGAGGTTATCCCCTCTCTACAGGGTCTAGGGAAACACCCCAAGGAAAAAAATTTGGGACCCTATATTAGGTGGGCGAACCTACCTATGGTTTTGTGCATGGTTTTTGCACATGGTTTTGGGCGCGATGGTTTTTGGTCCATGGTATTGGATGCTTCAACATGTAGATATATGTATTGTAACATTGAAAGGAACATAATGAAAAATAAATCTGGTAGTCCCGGTTTTGGGATCTAGGGGAAAATCTCTGTGTTTATTTGTTTTGTGTGTTATACTCTCCCCTTTGTTTATTTCCTTTTTTTTTAGACTTCATATTCAGGTAATTTTTGTACGGTGTTAAAACCTACAAAATAGCACAGTAGTCCAAGACAATCATGCGCGATAGATGACAATAGAAGGCAGGCTCAGTCATTAAAGGCAAAATCGGTACCATACCTCAGTTAATCTACTACTGACAAGCAACATTAGTTATTACTTTAACCCTCTTACGGCTATTCTTCCCTTCACACACATTCGTAAAGGTTCATCATATAAAATATTAACTATACATAAAATAATCCCATGCCACATCATTGTCATAAACACTCAAGCTATCATAAGTTATACAACATTGATGCATCGAAACAACATATAACATTCAGACATATGCATAAAAGAAATGGAGCAACTTATCTATACATGGGTTTATATTAACATTAACGAAAGAGGTGTTGTGCCTAGATTTATATTCACTAGACCAACAGGCTCCCTGACCCTCCAAACAAACACCAAATATCAACACAAGCCATAAACCTGACTCAAAGGGGCCAAACACATATAGAAATAAGCATAGTGATTTACAATAATGTTACCCTACATTTGCGGACTCGTACATATGCCTAAGACCCAACATAGACAGACACGAACATCACATAACCAAAAATAGAGTCCATAACTCTTTTCTCTCCTTTTCTCGCTTAATCAACATTTAGCATCCAACATCTAACATCTAACACTTGCTTTGTCTTCATCGACTCTTCTTATCTTCGCCTAGAAACCTCTCGAACCCTCTCAATCTTTTGCTTAATTCCTCCATTTGTCCTGCAAGGCATTAGGATATTTCCTCATCCTTCCTAAGTTGTCCCATGTGTAACACCAGTCATTCAAAAAATCCTTCCCACCAGTCGGCTCCACTCTGCCCTTTCTCCTCCTCTTGCAAAATATTTTCATCTTCCTTCTTGCCACGATTCCTTGGTCGGCTCCACCCTCTACAAAATCCTAACCATCAATATTCTTTTGCATGTGCCTCCCATCCTCAGTCGCCACTATCATCCTCCTGCGCAACATCCATCTGTGCCACACTCTACCTATTGCGTCAACCCCGTGCTACACTCCACTCAACCTTTTGCGGTTCTTATCCCTATTGCGTGGTCCTGTACTTATAAAATTTAGCAAAAAATAGATTGGCTTCAACAAGCCCCCAACACAAAAATGTGGGTCGTCTTGAACCACTCAGTCCTTCTTCTATTCCCATGGATACGAGACCTTAGTTGTTATTGAGGTTATCTTCTTTCCTTTGGCATAGTTACCGTAGGGAAAAATAAGGAACTTGGTTACCTTAGAGCTCTTTGAACAACTGAGGAGCGGTTAGCCACATTACCCTCCCCCAAAGCGGTGCTCTTAAAAAAAGACACTTAGTCACCATTGTTGCTCCAGGTCTGAGTTCTATGTTTGCCCCTAGAATTTATCTCCTCCATTAAATCATACTTGCTCCTCCTCTTAGTAGGGATGGGCAAGACCTTGAGTCGGTTTGTTTCTTCATGAAACAAATCTCAGTCTTGTCCATATGCCAAGGTTGGGGCTTTGTCCCACACGTCCCCATGCTTAGTATTCATGCAATAGGACAAAACCATGTCCTGCTTGTTGGGTCCCTATAATACTAGTGATTACCCCATTACTATTGTAGTTGTATCCCTTATTAATATTGGTGTGCCCCTATTGTCCCCATACTGTTATTACTGTGCCCCATAGAATCCCTCTATTGTTATTTTTGTGGCTTTATATTATTATTGATTAGGTCGGTTAGGTTATATTGTGACTCTTTAGACTCCCATATATAGAAAGGAGGTTTTTTCATTTGAATCATTGAAGAATTGTTCATTTATGTAATGTAAAGGAGGTTTCCCCCTCAAAGAGGTTGAATTCTAAGGCGTTGATCTATCTTTTTCTTGAGCTGGTTTCATAACATTTGGTATCAGAGCTAGGTTTCTAGGATTTCGCTGCTCCAAACAGGTCATCGTGGCATTTTCGCTATAACTTTTTTTCTGCGATTTTTCAGAAGCTAAAAAAAAAACCATTTGAGAAGAAATCGCGTCGAACCTTGGGTCCGAATTTCAAATCTTTTCGCACTATATTTGCGGAGATATGATCTAAGGAAGTTGGCCTTTTTGCAGACTCCTAAATTACATTCCAAACAGGTGACCTAGGGAAAATCATCATGACTTTCTCTTTGAGCATCGGATTGAAATTTCGTTAGAAGGTACATAAAGAGGACGGACTGTAGTTTCTTGTAGATCTTTTTCAGAGCCAAAGGTCGAAACAGGGACACGTGGCACGTCGTACAAGTTTGCTCTACTGAACTAGTCTATAATTAGGTCACTGTGGGAGATTTGACATAAATCTTCCTTGGAGAATCCAATTGGGATCAGACTGGTGGCATTGGAAAGAGGACACAAAGGGCTACTAGAGATCACAATTTTAGAACTGGATGATCCAAAATTACAGAGATACATCATAGGAAATATTGAGCTCCTACAAAGTGAAAAAAGGTGTGTAGATTTTTTTAAATTTTTGCTTAAGCTTGGTTTGAAAAATTATTTTGAAGGAATTCAAAGGGCATAGTAGAGCATTCTTATTAGTAACTGATGCCCCGAGGAAAGAAAATGCAAACACCTAGTAAGCAATCTGAAAGCTCTAGCATGACTCATGAAGAAGAGGAAGAAATGCTACATGATATATCAAAATTACAAGACCAAGTGCAACAAATTTCACTCTCACAAAAGCTAACAGAAGCTAAGATAAATGGTGTGGAATCTAAGATAAAGGGTGTAGAAGCGAAGATTGATGATTTGAAGACAGATTTGAAGAGAGACATGGCAGATTTGAAGACAGATTTGACGAATTTTCTACAAGAAATACTTACTAATGGTGAAAAGGTAGTAAATAAAACTCATGATGCGAACAAAAGAAATGTTAGTCATGATTTCATAGACTCTAATGTGGGATCGAAGACCCACCATATTCCAAAAATTGATATGAGGAAGTTTGATGGCAAGGATCCCGCAACATGGATATTACAGATGGAGCAATTTTTCAATCTCAATAATGTGCAAAACACACAAAAGGTACGTATTGCAACTTTATATTTGGAACCAAATCAGTTTGTATGGTATCAATGGCTTTGCTCTCGTAAACAAATTATCACTTGGGCAATTTTTACGGAAGAATTGACAGCACATTATGAGGATACAAAAAGCAACACTTTTTTTAGCCAATTGATAAGTCTCAAACAAAGGGGTTCAATAGCCAATTGATAAGTCTCAAACAAAGGGGTTCAATAATGGAGCACATTGAAGAGTTCAAAAAATTGAACATAAGGGTAAAAAATAATCCAAAGGAGCACAGGATTGATGTGTTCATAGGGACTTTAAAGGATAATATCCAACATGATGTTCGCCTTTTGGAACCTGATTCATTAGAGAAGGCATTCAGGTTAGCAAGAAAAATGGAAAGCAAAATTATGGCAACTAGGAAGCATACCACTCACAACTATAAAGATGGAAGTGTTGTTGCCCCTAGTCTTCCACAACCTATAAGGTTGACACCACAACAATTGGAAGAAAAAAGAGCAAAAGGGCTTTGTTACAGTTGTGATATCAAATACACTAAAGGTCATAAGTGTGCTGAGAAGAAATTATTCTACATAGATTGTGAAAAGGAAGAAGAAAAGGAGCAAGAAAGGTCAAAAGAAGAGGATATACTCCAGGAACAAAGCCTAGATAAAGAAGAAATGAATCCGACCATATCTTGTAATGCAGTGGCAGGAATTACCACTCCTCAAACCATCAAGATAGAAGGACAAATCATTTATGTAATGTAAAGGAGGTTTCCCCCTCGAAGAGGCTGAATTCTAAGGCGTTGATCTATCTTTTCTATCTTTTTCTTGAGTTGGTTTCATAACACTGCTACTACAGCTTCCCAAGTGGGAATTGTTATGACACTGTTCGACAACATGGATTTGCAAAGCCTGCTTTTACATGACGTCGGGATGAACTAAATGGTATGATTGTAGCTTTACATGAGAACCATCTCTACAAGCAGTAGGGGTCCTCCTCTGTCTCAACCTCCCAATAAAACTTATCCAACCCCCTTGACAGGACTTATTCAAGCTTCTTTAACATATCCTCCTTTTCCACAGTCGCATCCTCTTGTCGGGATCAATGCCTGGAGAGGTTCCTCTCACCCTTTCCTTGGCTACTCTCATCCTTCTTTTGGTTCCTTCTAAACGTCTCCTCATCTACCCTTGCCACCCTTGCGAGACCCTTCTCCCTTTACTTCTGAACAATTCTTATTCCCTCTATTCTTCTATTATCCTCAGACTTCCTCTCAGGTATTTCTTTGTTCTCCATACACCCCTGGGGTGGTGTTTTATAGCATTTCCTACTTCATGCTCCTTCTCATAGCCTGACATGATATTCATCCCCACTTTATGGTTTTTTTTATCCAGAACCCTGCAATTCTACACAATCCTGATAATAACCTGCCTTCGGATCAGTTTGATACGATGGTTTGCATGAGTTCTTCCTTCATCCCAATCAATTCCAGCTTAACTTATTATTTTAACCTTAGTATTAACTAGGTTTAGATCCATGGTTCAATGTGACAACTTGTGGGCTTTCCTCTATTAAAAAATGGAATTTGACAATCTTCTCAGCCGCTTTATTTCATTTCCACGAAGATTTCCCTTAAAGCAATACTCATTTTGGTGCAGTTTTCATGCGCTCACGTCCCTCATTTATCACTTGGTTGTACATCTCCCTTCTTAAAAGGTGGTGTAGTCGTAGATGATACCCACCTTTTTGAGCCGCATAGTCATTCCTCTGGCCCCTACATCTTCAACCTTGGCTTTGTTAGTGCTTCCCATCTCCTTAAAAACATCAAGACTGTGGTCTTGGTACTTGTGCAACAAGTCCACAACCTTTTTGACAGTGCCATTATCCCAATAATATCCAATGGTTGCCATCTTGGGACTTTCTCCAATCTCAATGTTCACCTTCCTAGTCTTTATCAGCTATGTATACTCCACAAACTGCAATTGTGGTCCTTCTATTGCGTGCTCACCTCCTACTTTTGAAATTTGGATGTTTCAGGGATCAACATCGTCCTCTCCCTTCTCTACTACATTGTATAACTCCAAAAACTCTTGTACTTGTTGATGTGCAGAACATAGTGGCCCACTCCTAATCATTGCCAATTCATTAGTTGTGAATATCTTCCATCACAACACCTTCAAAACTTCATCCAATACTGACTCTTCTACTTCAAAGCTAAAGATAACCCTAAAATTTTGCACTATTTCATGCCAATCTCGTGTCCCTGTGCGTACTTCCAACTCAATATACCAATTCGTTGGTGATCTAGGTGGCTCAACCAAGCTCAAAATTCAGCAGTGGCTATGGATAAGCTCGAAAATCAAATTCCTCATATTGAAGTGAAACCAAGACCAAATCGTAGTGCTCGTCACCCTAATTTCAACATGCAGACGACACTCAAATCCAAGTTCGTATGGTCAAATTATGGCTAGTCAAAGTTGGACAAGTGGTAGGCTTAAGGAGACAACAAATTGGCATAGACGCAGTGTACGAAATTCGGCCATTGGAATGGGCGAATTTTTCAAATCGTTAATTTTTCCAATGACCCTTATTTTCAGCAAAATGAAAAACAACCATTGTTGTAAAAAAAAAAAAAATGAGACGAGTCGGGCCCACCAGACTCGCCCACCACACCAGTCACTTTATGTTATAATATATATTTAAAAAACAACAAAACGAGGTGGCAGGCCACCACCCCCGCCACACCACATGGTCCAACACATATATATAAATTTAAACAAAGGGGTTGATCACTATACGCCAACCTACTACAAGGGCGCTGCGTGGAGGGAAGCTGGCAAGGGTTGAACCCACCTGACCTACGTGGGTCGACCCCTAGTGGGCGACCCCAAAAATAATAGAGTAGATTAGATTATATAGTTTTAATGACGCCCACAAGACCCAATAGTCTAAGGGACCCAAACTCCACATAAGACAAAACAGCACACTCTCAAGTTTCCCTCTAGAATAACCCTTTTGTCATGAATTTTGATCAAGAAATTCGCAATTTTGTGAAGCCTTGCTTCCTCAAACAACATGCTCAAATTGTCCACCTTTAAACCACTTTCAAACTAATTATGAATGTCCTCATAAGCTGGACATTCAATGATGAAGTGCTACCGAGTTTCAATCGCTCCTGTCCTGCAAAAGATACAAATTATTTCTTCCCACTCTTCCTTGGGGATTATCCATCTACTTGTTTCACACCTAAGATGGTGAGATCCGGTCCTCAACTGTGTTATTAAAAGTTTAGCCTTTCCCTTGATTGCAGCACTCAAATAATTCTTTTCTTCGTGCAATTGTGATGGGTTGAAGTTTTTGACATATTTCACTTTTTTTCCCGCCAACCTATTTTTCCCACATGGCAGTCTTGAATTTTTCAAACACCTAATTTTTTATCTCCTTTTTAGAATTAGGACAGTCTTGCCAATTAATTCCCCATTTGCTCATCCATTTGTCATTTTTCTTCCTCCAAGTTTTCTTCCTATGCTTTAGCTTCTCTGCGGAAATCATCTTGGGCCAACGATGTGCCTCCATTCCTTCCACCTTTTTTAGATACCTTAACAAACAGATGATTGTTGAAGCCTCCATCGGGAACATTCCAGCCTCAACTAGTAGGATCTCATATGGGATCGTTGACTTTACTTTGAGGTTACTAATTATTAAGTGCTTTTGAATGATTTCTAGCTATCTCCACTTGTGATTTGACATGTTGCTCCCCCAAACTTCACATCCATACAGAACAACCAAGGTAACCAAAACTACAAAAAGAGTTTTCTTAGTTCTCTAGTCCCATAATTATGCTTTCTTGCATCTATTCTGGAGAAGTTAAGAAGCTCTCCAACCCCCTTGGATCCTCTTAGCTATGCATGTCTCCCAACTGAGCCTATTGTGAAAAACAATTCCTAGGTACTTGTACTCTTCTACTATCTCAAGCAGCTTTTCCTCAAATATGAAGCTAACTTGTTGCTTTTTCCGTTTCAAAGAGAAGATCATGAATTTGGTTTTTCTAGTGCTTACTTGCATCCCAACCTCACAAAGAGTTATAAGGCCTTAAAATGCTCTCTCAAACCATGGGAAGATTTTGTAATTAAGATAAGATCGTCAACATACAAAAGTAGCTTCACCACATACCCTTCTAGTTGAATACCCTCTCCATTAGTGTTGTTTAGCCATTCTTCTAGCTTATCAATATATAAACCAAATAGAGTGGGGGAAAGGGGACACCCTTGCTTGACCCCAATGTCACTACCAAAGCATTCTAAAAGCCTATTTAGTTCTAATTTTAGCACTAAATTTCTCGTATATTCTATGGATAGCAGCTCTATATTCATTTGGGATTCCAAGATCTTCCATTCTTCTCCAAAGTGTATCCCTAGGAACAGTGTCAAAAGCTTTTTTGAAATCAATAAAGCAACAAAAGGCTTCCCCACCCTGAATGTCCCATACTTTTTCGATGAAGTGCCTAAGAGTGATGCAATGATCAATTGTAGAGTGTCTTGGCCTAAAACCAACCTATCCTTTTGCTCTTTTACCCTCTTTTTCTACCCAACTGCTGATTCTATGCTCCAACACGATCCCAAACATTTTTCCAAGAAGAGGATTGACCATAATAGTGCGATAATTAGAGGGATTATTGGTGTCTCCACTTTTGTAAAGAGGGATAACAACACTTGTTGTCCATTCAACTGGAAAATTGCCTTGTGTGATCTTGTTGAAGATCCTTTTGATGATTGGGGCCAAGATCTCAACACCCCATTTTAAGAATTTTGCTTGTAACCCATCAATGTCTTGGGCTTTACCACTCACTAAACTTTGTGTGCCACGCTTAGCATCCTCCACTGAAAATAACACAATTGTAGAGTTGATTATGGGGGGGCTACTTTTCTCTTGATTTCTCTCATAGAGAAGCTTTGCATATTCCAACCAATGAGTGTCTAAGATATTATTATCTATTTGTTTTCTCTTTTGTTGTAGTTCCCGCCAAAATCCTTTGGGGTTGTGCTTTCCCAAAGAGATTAATTCATTTCTTCTTGAAGTCACATAAATTTCTTTTTTTTGTTTTTATCATATTTTTATACTTTTTCCTGCTTTCATTGTTTGCCTCCTTCCCCTTAAGGGATCTTTTAGCAGCCTTTCACTCTTCATCATACCAAGGATTAGTTGGAAAGGTGTTTGAGACCCTCTTCTTAGGCCGAGATCTTTTGCACACCTTTAAGGCTTTGTGGATTAGAGGGATCAACATATTGCTACCAATGCATTCTATTTCTGCATTGTCTTCTTTGTTTTCTGTGTTGATTTTTTCCCACTGAAAGTGTTTTTCTAGAGCAACAACAAAGAGCTCTTGGTTTTCTTAATTTATGAGGATTCTTCCATTTGCATGCACTTTCTTATGGCATTGTTGGGTCTTCCCTTCCTGTATCCCACTTGAGTGTATGCCCAACTTAATACAAAGAGGCATATGGTCAAAATTCATCTCAATAGGACAAGCCTCAATATTGAACTCTAACAAATTGCAAATAGAGCTCTGAGAGCATATTACATAGTCCACCACACTTTGACCATTGTATGTTTTACATGTGATGCCACTGGATGTTGGCCAAGCTTTCATGCCATTGAAAATTACCATGTCATGGAGGCTACATAAGCCTAACAACTCAGCTCCAAAGTGTGACACACTCCCATTCCCATCTTGAGAAGTCCTTTTCCATGTGTGCTCTTCATTCTCCTCTAACCAAAGAGGATTTTTGTCCAAATTCCCATCACTTCCCAACTGAATGCACTGATTGTTTGTTGTCCTAGAATTAAATTCACCAATTAGAACTATACCTCCTAAACTCTTGAAAGCAGCAATATCTCTTTTTAAAGCAGCATAAGGGTCTTCTTTATCTAAATTTGTCCTCTTGTAGAACTTTGAGTTTTTTGGGGCAAAGTAACATGCAGCTAGCCTGAATGTTACTTTGTTGTCTGTTATATTTAGCCATATAAATTTCTTATTTGGATCCTCTTTTTCCACTTTCACTATTCCACTCCACATTTCTCTTATTAGAACGGTGATCCCTCCATGCCCTTTCCCTGTACTAGTCTCTTCATTCCACACTGAAATTTTATTGTATCCTTCGAATTCTAGAACCCTATAACCATCATGCTCATGGTTTCTTTAAGGGTAATGATGTATTTCCCTTCTGGTATGGGCCTCAATCTTGATCCTCTCCTCCATGGGTAACCTCTACAATTCCAACTCACCATGTTTAAATACTCCCGAGGAGCCCAAATCCCTATTTTTT
The DNA here is from genome assembly GCA_031772625.1 of Pinus tabuliformis. NCBI lineage: Eukaryota > Viridiplantae > Streptophyta > Pinopsida > Pinales > Pinaceae > Pinus > Pinus tabuliformis. The sequence goes on along the minus strand of CM062808.1, from coordinate 311,267,839 downwards.
ATTGTTAAGTGCTCACTGACTTGGGCTTTCCCATTTTTCAGCCACGCCCTTTTTCCTACATCTCTTGCTGATTTCACTTTTTCCTATTCCTTCCTTCACTCGTCTTGTTGTTCAAGTGTCAAGTCATCATCTAGGTAAATATGAGTGCCTTTAAGTAGCCCTCTATTCTTTAGGATATCTATATTGTCTTCTATACTTTTTAACGAAGCTCTGACATGTCTATCCTTTCCATTTTTTGCCTTCCTACCAATCCTATTTTCTTGCTTAATATAACATGTCCAATTCAACTTGTCCTTGAGAAAATCACTTGCTAAAATATTTGTTCTTTCTTTTTCTCCATAGTCTTTCAGGCCTTTGATGATGACATTTGTGGCCTTGTCTTCCCTAGTTTTTTCTTCTCTTATTTTCCTCTTGATTTGTCTCTCCATAGTTTCTTTTTGTTCGACCAACAATTCCTTTACCACTTGAGCCAAAGTTTTAGCTTCTTCTATTTGTTGCTTGTGTTGCAATTGTTGATTGAAATTCTTCCATCTGATATGCTTTGATATTTTTCCTTGTCCCTATGTATTTTTCTTCTACTACCTTTGTTTGCTCTAATTCTTGTTTCAGTGTGATCAACTCTTGCTGCCCTCTTTCCATATTCTCTTGTAATCTTATTACATGCTCTTTGAGGACCTTGTTTTCTCTTTCAAGTTTCTGACTGACTTCCAAAATTTCTTTTAATTTGACAACTTCATGTTGTCCCTTTAGCTCAATATACTCAATTATTTTTTTCATGCTCATGAGTTCGCTTACATAGAGCTCCGACGACCACAACAACGACGTAGTTGTGGGGTTGTATGTGTCCTTACTATTCTCCTCTTTGTTTGTTGGAGTATCTTCACTTTCCTTTTGCTTTGACATAAGTTTCTCTTTTGTTGTTAAGACCTCTTTATTCTTTCTAGAATCCCCATATTGATTCGCCTGCTCTATTGCTAACAAAAGCATTTTGACCGTGAGATTTGTATTGTTTTTGGTAAGATCCAAGTGATTTTTTTTCTCTATGACTGTCTCATCTTTTTGACCTTCGTGCGTTGTAAAATCCCCTTGTAGTTTTTTGGATTCACAAAGATAAATTTTTCATTTATGGCAAATGCATTGGCTTGAGAAAACTTTGGGATAAAAGGATTCCAATTCCCACTTATATTCTTTGCAATAGTGTTGTAATATGGTTACCTATCTCCCTGTGATATTTGGAGCTTGGGATTCCAAGATGTGCACCTGCTTTCCTCCAACGGTCTCCTTAGTAATGAACTCAATATTTTCCTTTGATAGTTGCCTGTTACATCCCACCTGTTTGAAGTGTTTTTTCTTCTTAACTCATTGTTTCCTAAGTATTTAGTTTCCACCAACACCAACATTTTCTCTACATTAGGCCCCCCATCCCCAAATCAGGTTATCTTAACACTTGCTTCTCAGTTGTGAGAGGTTTAACATAAGTTTAAGGAAACAAGGTTTGAAAGGTTCTTGTTTTTGTTTTCGGGTTTGACACACCAACAATGCATAGAAGAAAATAAACTAAAAAGGGATAGTTATGGGTCTCAAACACTTGTGGACGTTGGTTTGGATTTTTTTTTATAGAAAATGTTGCTCCCTTGTCTCTGAAAAAACAATCCCCCAATTTCTACTTATGGCCGTTGACCTGATCTATTGGTCCTGCTACCGCTCTGCAGGTTCCTCTCATTCTTCCCTCACTAGTAGCTCTGCAAGTTCCTCGTTATTCCCTCAAACAACACTCTACATGTTCCTCCCAAATGTTCTGCAACTTCCGTGTTATTCCCTCAAAAGTTGGGCTAATGTTAAAAAAATTGAAGGGAAAAGAAAGGATCTGTTGATTGTGACTTTGAAGAACTCACACTTCTCATAAAAAGATATGTTAAAGTAACGCCGCAACATTATGTAACTAGTTCCAAACCGTGCCATGTAAAACGAACCGAAACTTTGAAACCGACAACAGATTACGAAATCGTTTCATAGTTACTACCCGTCGGTTCAAAAATATATACAATGCGCCATTTTTAGGGGTTGGTGGGGTTGGAACCCCCAACCACCCACAACAAAACTTGACACCAAACCAACACATTGTATTGTCTTCCCGAACTATTATATAAAAACCAAATTCACCATTCAATCGGCAGCAGAGGCGTTGGAGGAGCGGTGGAAACCTAAGTACGTCCAGGGGTTGGAACCCTGAGCCAGGGAATACGCAAGATGCTAAAATTATTCTATTTAGAGGGCTAGAGGTGCCAGTGACAGAATTTGTCAAGATTATTTCTGCACATTTTCTTGCCAGGAGTACAACCGTGTAGTCAGAATCTCCATCTGAGAAGCATAAATTTAGGTGTCTAGCAACAAGGAATCTTTGGAGAATCTTGTGGAATCTAAAAGATTCCATTGGAGGCTGATTTTTTACCGAGGTGGAATGATTTTGACTTTATTGTTATTTTTTACATAATTTTGCAGGGAGCACAGTGGTGTGTTTAGAATCTCAATCTAAGCGGCGGATTTTTCGGCCATCTTTAGGAAGGAATATTTGGGGGGGAATCTTCACAATTCCTGAGGGTCTAGAATTTGACGGTGTTAGAAAGGGGCAAAATTTATAGTTGTTTGACATGATTTCACACCACGAATTCAGCGACGATGTTCGTTTCAGCAGTTGAGCCTTGCATTTTTTTTACCATGATGTAGTTATGTCATGTTTTTCTTTTGATTCGTTGAGATGATGTTTTTATCCCTGATTATCATTATGTTGAGGGATACTTGTAAGCCACATCATGTGAGATTTTATTAGATTGTCATGCTGAAGGAGGGCCCATTTGAGCGAGAGTTCCTATAGGACATCTCATGGAGAGACATGCCGCTCTTGTTGAGGGAATTCACCCATATGAGTGAGAGTTCCTGAGAATGTCTCGTGGAGAGACATGCCGCTCTAGTTGAGGGAATTATCCTTGTAATGAAAAAGAATATACCATGTACATCATCATCATTTGTAGAATTCAATGAAGCGACCTCCCCACTCTTGACACCAAGGCCCAAATATGTAACCCACACTGGTTGAGCTCCATTATCAATGTCTTTGTGTTCTTCGATTTGTTGGTTGTCTTTATGTTCTGTCTTCTTTAAAGTATGCACATGTGGCTTTTGATGTTATTTTGAATGAAATTCTGCTAACATCACAGAAGTAAAAGGTATTGGTTAATTCTGGTAGCTGAAGAGATCCAGATAAGCTGGAATGACGTCCAAGGTGTGTATAAATTGATGTACCCATTCTTGTTGTGGTACCCGTCCCTTGATCCATGTTGCGACACACCGTTTCAGGTGAGTCCTAAGGCATTCCATACCTAAATAATTCTCCCCAAGGACCCTATATCAGGTCCTAAATCTAACTTTCATCAATTCTCTACATTGTAGCCATCCCACAACTTTCTCTTTGTGCGCAACCAACCATCTAGCTAGGGTGGCACACAATGCAACATCTAATTTAAGAATCCTCTGACAATTCGGTATTTGATCCTCATACTCTTGAACAAACATATCTACTTTTGATAACCCATCAAAGTGACGTGGGTTATGCACCTTTGTCCATATCCATTGTACCATCCTCATAACATGTGTGCATCTCCAGGTACTGACTTCATGCAACCGATTTTTCCAATTCTCGAAGGCTTCTTCTAAATCTAAGGCACAAGATTGAATGTTGCACTAGCTTAGTGCTCCATCAGTTGTAGGATTTACATAGTCATCCCAATGAGTTGTAACATTATAGATATTATCCAGTTCCCCTCGACTAAGCTCGCCTTTCACTAGCTCGACGTATTGATCTCCTTCACGCAAATCTAAATGTTGAAATATGTAACTAGGTTCAGTCTTCATAATGATATATGTAATCATGATTTTATGTATTTAATGAAAAGAGAAAAATAAATTTATTATTTTTATTCCCGACGGAAGGGTTTCATGCTCAAGGGAAATTTATTTGTAAGTCAAGCTCCCATTGAGAGCTTTTAAGGCTTGTCATTGAGTCTACAAGTCAAGAGATTCATTGCCATGTATGGAAGACCCATTTGGGCATGTTACATATTGTAAAAAAAATATTTGTGTCAACCAAGACCTCATCATGTTGCAAAGATTAAGTCGGCCTACTCAAGTGGAAAAGTCGGCCTAAAGGGTGCAATTTGACTTAGTAGAAGACCTATATATAAGAAATACTTCAACCTCACTTTGGACACACAATCACTTCACTCAAGTTTGATCAAGAAAGAGAAAAGAGTGCAAGGACGAGGAAGGTAAGAAGGAGAAAATAAAGTCAAGTTTTTGGGGTTGTTTTTTGTGCTATCTTTCTCACGCGTGCGAAGTGGATTAGAGCATCTTTCTGCAGCAACAAGTATCGAATTGCAGTCATCATTAAGGGTTGATTTTTGGGTCAATAAGGGTCTCCTTTGCAAGCCGAAGTATCAAGGAAGTAAAGTCAAGTCGAGCGAAGGAAAGAGGAAGCAAATTCATCCATCTTCTAGCCACAAGTGGGCGGGTCAAAGTTGCAGAAGAATCAACTGGGCAAGTCGAAGTTACAAAAGAATCTATTAGGCATCAAAATTGCGGAAGTTGTTGACGTAAAGGTTGTTGGAAAGCAGAAAATATTTGACTTGGTCTTGGAGGGTCTTAATCGAGGGTTATATGCCTTGGAATTTGCCAATTGAAGTTATATAAGAAGAGAAGAATTATTATGGTTTTTCCTCTTAGTTGGAGAGGTTTTCGCCTGGTTGATTGCATATCTCTTGTGTCCTCTTGTCTCATTGTTCTTTATGGTTTGGTAGTTCTTTGATGATAAGAACACAATTATAATCAATTTGAATAACAATCTAATTAAGATAATTAAAAATATATCACAAGTAGTTATCATAGTAAGAGAAATCACCTAATCTAGCTGCCCCTAGATTTCTCAACATGGTATCAAATCTAAGGTGACTAGATCAAGTAAAGGCAACTTAAAGAAGGATACTCAAGGGTGAAATCACAAAAAGATCATTTGAGAAACATCAAGAGCATCAATCATCAAGAAGTACTAACCCTCTCATCATCTTGAAGAAAGTAATTAAGAGAATAAAAGAAAGGCCCTATATTTGAATCACCTTAGGAAAGCCACCTTGTTCTACACTATCATCCAAGGAAGCAATAAGAAGCATTTTCATCAACATCAAGGGTTCAAGGTGATCTCTCTCTCTTTGAGCCAAGGAACACTTAAGAAGGAAGACATCTTCTATCATCATCATCATCATCATCGTCAAGAAGGCATCAAGTTGAAGATATTGTCATCAAGGAGTATCTTCACAAGTAAGTATCTTTATATATATGTAAGTATCTTTATATATATGTATGAATCTACTAAAATGAATTCATTTTGAAAGGGGAGCAACAAATTGGTTGGGTCATCAAACTTTCTTGCATGGAAGAAAAGGACAGATTCGATCCCCATTGAAAATGAATCCGTTGGGCACGTTAAGGGCTCAATTGCTAAGCCTCCAAAGGAATAAGTTCAAGCCCTAGCCAAGTATATGAAAGGGGAAATAAGGGCTCATAGATTCCTTATAGAATCCATCAAGGATACCCTCATACCATATGTTGCAAAGTTGGAGACATCAAAAGAAATCTACGAGAAGTTAGTAGAATTGTTCTCCGTAAGCACCACTGGAGAAGTCATATCTTTGAGAACCAAACTATACAAGATATCAAAGGAAGAAGGAATAGCCTCATACTTTATGAGGGTGTCAGAAATTCGAGACCAACTACAAGGGTTGGGGGAAATAATGTCTGATAAAGAGATGACCATTGTAGTACTTAATGCACTACTTGATGAATGGGGCAACTTTGTATCAAGCATTTATGAAAAGAAGGAAGCCACCCCATTAAGTGAACTTTGGTCATGGTGTAAGATTGAAGAAACCAAGTTGAAACAAAAAAGTGATGTGGGACCAAGTGAACAAGTTCAAGCATTTTCTTCCATGGCTAAGAGAAAAGGAAAGTTTGGGAAACCTGGTTCTCATAAAAAGATTAAGAATATGTCAAAATTCCAATGTTATGGTTGTCAGGAATATGGGCACTACAAGAGAGATTATCTGAAACTCAAGAAGGACAGCAAGAAAAGGAATGAATCCCATATCACTGAAGAGGTGGAATAACCTGAAAAGAAGAAATAAAAGAAGGATGGAGTGAAATATCTCTACTATGACCAAGATAATCTCCTTCACTTACTTCTTTTTAGTTTTGTAAATAATAGTTATCATGGTGGGGAGCATTGTAAGTATGATAGGATGCATCATAGTAGAAGATGGAATCATATTAGAAGCCTACCGTGGAAGCAAGACCTCATTAGAGAAGATTGAAAGAATAAGTTGAAGTAGAAGTCTACCCGGATGTAGTTGTCATCATATAAACGAAGTAGCTTTTGATAACCTCATTGAAAGTATATATAACACTTATGGTTGAAAGAAAATCATCTAGCATGATAGAAGGACTCATCATACATCATCATCATGAGAAAGGAGCTTCTGCCGCATGAGGATAATCTAGATCCTTTGTTGGAATATTTATTAGAAGGTTCACCTCTACTTGAAAGAAGCAAGTGTCTTGTTGATCATTCCACCATGTGTGGGATACATTGTTTAGAAGGATGATGGTATGGTGACAAAGGAATGCAGAAGGTCGTGGTGATTGAAGTACTCTTGATCAAGGAAAGGAAGTTGTTGAAGGAAGTCTAGATGAACAAAAGGAGAAAAGAGGCATGTATATATTTCATAGATTAAGTCATGTCATCATACAGTTGAAAACAATATGGGTAAGTTCTCTACCTTGTGAGCATGATCAAAGAAAAGGGGTCTCTTCCTTTGAAAAGATGCATGAAGACATGGTTCACATATTGATAAGATGAAATCAACATAATGTGTCCTCATATGGAATATGAGGTAGTTGAAAGATAAAAAAAAAACTATGAGTTCATGGGAAGCAATATGTGAAGAAAGAAAGAAGAGATCGTGGAAGATGAAACTATGATCACGTAAGAAAAGTGATCCGAATTGGATCCATAAAATACTATCAAAGAACCATGACTGTATCAGGTCAGGACAAATCTCTAAAGAATTCAGAACCGCGATCAAAAACACCCCTGAACCAGTGGCAATGGTAGCCAGCATGGAACGACGAGGACCTCGGTCAAAGTGCGCTGACCGAGGCCCATGGAGACTGCGCAAGAGGTCAAAGTAGCCCCTGGGAGCCCCGGATCAGGAAAATAAGGTGGATTTTGATGCTAGTTGCGCATCGCTGGGTGAACAGGGCCAAAATGGATGAGCCTCGAGCACTCGGTCGTGTTGGGAGCTGGATAATCGTGGGCAAAAAAGCGAAAAGTATTAAAAGTACAAAGGCGGGACCCGCGCTCTGGAAAAACTGGTGATATTGATCAGGGCGCCCTCAAACAGTAAGTGGTTTTGGACGAGAGCGGAGCGATTCCATTCATCGATCGACGCATGGCAAGCGGGGGTGAGAGAAAACCAGTGTTGATAGCGCGCTAATGGTCGAGCAAGTCAACCGCGCGAAACGTGCGTATGGCGTTGGATCAAGAGGCCCCAAATCGGACGATCGAGATCGCGCCCGATGGAGGAAGTGGAATCGACGAGGGAATACGCCGCGATTTGTAAAGATTTGGAATCCGTTTGACCACCACGGTGGAGGCAAGACTTCATCCACCACATAACTGAAGAAACGAACTGACGAAGCAGGTTGGCGCCGTTTAAAGGAGGACATGTGGCCACTCCCTGAGTGTTGATGATGACGCTGAATAGGGAACTCCAAGCACAAATGTAGAAGGCGAATCGACAGAGGCAGAAGGGGAACTGAACATGCATGGGTTCGAATGGCTTCAAAGCCATGAACAGTGAAAAAATACACAGTCAAGTCGGAGAACAGTCTGAGAGACGAGAAAGAAGACAGAGAGACCAGAATCCCGAGAGGAGGACGGAATACACAAAGAAAGAAGACAATGAAGCAAAAGCAGAAAGAGGACAAAGGGTCGAGCTGACCCGAGGCAACATCGAGCACCAGAGGCTTAAGAGATATGAGCCATCCCATAGAGGATCTGTCTGGGCTGAGCACCACATTGGGCTCTCCACTGTAGACCAGAAGGTCATAGAGCTGGTAGGAAGAAGAAGTCTGTGTACTCAAGTGGCTTGGGGAATCCAAGAACCACCCTGCCAAGAAAACCTGCTTCAGGAGAACTCACATTAAGTCCCTGCATTGTAATTCTCTGCTTAAAGACACAATAAAACAAGGCCACCACTGAAAGCTAGACCGGAGATGTAGCCCTGGAGAATAGGGTGAACTCCTTATTAAAATTCTTGTGTCTTTGTGTTTGCTTACTGTATTTCTCTGCTATATTTCCATTTAAATGTATGTGTGTTGGCAATCTGATCGATCCGTTGCTTAAATAACACAGAACACACACCAACACTTGAGTTTGTAATACCTTTGTTTAATAAATCTTCAACTGATGTCACTCATAGGGTGATTATCAGATCAAGTGGTATCAGAGCTCTAGGCTGTAAGGTTAGACAAGCTTGTGTTGGTTTAGCTGTGAATGCTCACTAGATCAAAGCTCAAATTAGGAGAAGGAGAGTTGGTGGAAACTAATCCTAAAATTGGGAGAGTCTATTCTCGGAAGACAATGTCAGAGGAAGGTTCTGTGGGGCCAGACCCTCAATTCATGGAGAGTTTCCTAGCTATAAAGTCTATGGTAGAAGAAATGTATAGGGACTTTAGAAAGCATAAGGTTGAAGATTCATCAGGTTCTAAACAAGATAAAGAAGAAGATGAGTCTCACTTCCATGACCACTCCAAAGGAAAGGGGAAAGAGGAAAGCTTTCTCACACCTCCTAATAGCCTTGTGCATAATAAGAAAGCATCTTTGATTAAGCTAGATGTTAAATTTGGTTTGCCTATATATGATGGAGAGCTAAATGCTAAAAAATTGGACAATTGGATTAGACAAATTGATGTGTATTGCAGGGTACATAGCATAGACTTAGACAAGAGTAAGATTCAGCTAGCAAGCCTACGCCTAGGAGTCACTGCCTTGGTTTGGTGGGAAGGCAGAACCCAAGCTAATATGAAAAGACATGGTAAGACCATCTCTGTCTGGAGTGAATTTGTTGTTGCAATCAAAAAGCAATTCTACCCATTGGCCTACATGCAACAAGCCATGATGAGTTGGCAAACTCTTCGACAGTTAAAAGGGCAAAGTGTGCAAGGGTATACTCAAGAGTTCAGAAAGAGAGCATTGATGTTGGGTATCTCATTAGACTCACCAGAGACTCTTTTGAAGTACATTGGTGGTCTACACAGCTACATGAGGCATACCATCCTCATGTTTAATCCCACTAGTATAGATGAGGTATCTGTACAAGCTACTCATCTAGAATCTAGAGGAAAGAATGGAAATCCAGAAGTTGGGGGACCATCCCAACCCACTGTAATCAAGAGCAAGGAGAAAAGAAAGCAGAAGTGGAAAGCAAGGAAGGCTTATTCTGTACAGAAAGCCAAAGCTTCATGCACTCACTGTAAAAAGGATGGGCATGATGATGAGCATTGTTGGATTCTGCATCCAGAGCTAAGACCTAAGAAGTCTGAGGGCAAGAAGAAGAAGACTGTTGCAGCTATTCAGAAAGATTTGGGATCAGAGTAAGGAGATGAAACAACTATAGCAGCCACAGGTATAAAAGGTAAGAATTATGAAGCATCTACTAGTAATTCTGCTCAATCTGTTACTGATGAAGAAAATGAGAGAAAAAGACATAAGCTTTTCCATATTCGAGTTATTTCCAAAAATCAAAAGATTGATACTTTGTTTGATAGTGGCTCACAAGTAAATCTAATTTCTGAAGCAATTGTAAAGAAATTGGGATTAACAACTACACCTCATCAAAAACAATACCCATTAGGATGGTTGAATGATAAAGCACAACTACAAGTGACTGGACAGTGCAAACTCAAGTTTTCTTTTGGGTTAGCATTTGTAATGAGGTTGAGTTAGACATAGTTCCTTTGGATATATGTGGAATCGTTTTAGGAAGCCCTTACTTGTATGATAGAAAGGCTATTTTCTATAGAGCTGAGAACAAGTATCTACTTCTTAAAGATGGAATCGAATACTTTATAAGAGCTCATAAGTTCAAGAATAATTATATCTCATAAACTCAGGACAGATGAAAAGAATGATAAATTCATGCAAACAATTCTTACTGATGGTTGTAAAGGAAAAGAAACCTGATAAAACCAATGTATTTGAGGGCTGTAATGCTGATCAGCAAGCTAATATAAAAAAGGTTGTTTCAGAGTATGATGTCTTGTTTCAAGAACCTAAAGGTCTGCCACCCAAAAAGGGAATAGTACATGATATTATTTTGTAGCAAGATGTTCCATTGCCTAACATTGGGATGTACAGGTTGTCTGCTTTAGAGAATGTTGAAATCAAGAAGCAGGTGCAGGAGTTGCTCGAGAAAGGGTTCATCAAGCCTAGCACATCAACATGTGGGTCACCAATCGTTTTGGTGAGAAAGAAAGATGGCTCATGGAGAATGTGTATTGATTATCGAGCACTGAATAAGATAACAATCAAACATCGTTATCCCCTTCCTCGCATATATGATCTTTTAGATCAATTAAAAGAAGTTGTTTATTTCACCAAGCTGGATTTGCACAGTGGATACCATCAGGTCAGAGTTGCAGAGCAAGATGCATGGAACATTGCTTTCAAAACAAAGCAGGGATTGTATGAATGGCTGGTTATGCCTTTTGGCTTAACTAATGCTCCTGCTACTTTCATGAGATTAATGAATGATGTACTCAGACCTTTTCTTGATGATTTTGTTATTGTGTATCTGGATGACATTCTGATTTTTACTAAAACATGGGAAGAACATTTAAATCATGTTACGCAGACATTAGATGTTTTGAAAAGATAAAAAATTTATGATAAACTCTCAAAATGTGAATTTGGCAGAACATCTCTAAACTACTTGGGTCATATAGTAGGGGGAGGTGAATTGAAAATAGATCCCTCTAGAGTGGCAGTCATTGTGAACTGGCCTAAACCCAGGTCTGCTACAGAAGTGAGAAGCTTCTTAGGAGAAACACAGTATTGGAGGAAGTTCATTTCTAACTTTTCCTCAATTGCAACTCCCCTACATGCTTTAACAGGATTGAATAAGGTGTTTCAGTGGGGAGGCAAACATCAGAAAGCCTTCGACACCTTGAAAGAAAAGATTAGTACAACACCTGTATTAGCACTACCAGATCTACAAAGACCATTTGAGATCCAAACTGATGCTAGTGACTATGCCATGGGAGCAGTGTTGACACAACACGGTAAACCCATATGTTATTATTCTGAGACTTTTAATTCTGCAGTAGTTAACTATCCTACATATGATAAAGAATTGTATGCATTAGTTCAGAGTGTGAAAAAGTGGAAACATTACTTAATGGGCAAAGAGACAGTAATACATATTGATCATCAACCACTTCAATATCTACACTCCCAAACTAAGTTGCAGCAATCAAGACATCACAGATGGATGGGTTTTCTACAACAGTTTCATTTAGTCATCAGATATAAAAAGGGCATACATAACAAGGTTGCAGACATGTTATCTAGACCCATTATAAATGCATCTACCATACTTAAGCATAATTTTGTGCTACATAGAACAATATGCTCAAGATATGGACTTTAAAGATGTATATGCAACTTTGAGTCAAGGAAAAAGAGTAGAAGAATTGGACTATCATGTGAAAGACCGACTCTTATACCATTGTGGGAAACTCTGCATTCCACAAACTAAGAGGAGAAAAATAATTAGGGAAGCACACACTTCTCTGATATCATGTCACTTTGGGGTAAGTAAAACAGTTGCACAGCTACAAAGGTTCTGCTATTGGCTGAAAATGAATGAGACAGTTTCTAGATATGTAAGAGGGTGTGCCATGTGTGCCAAAAGCAAGCCCAACAATAGAAAACTAGGCTTGTACACTCCCTTGCCAGTTCCTTCTCACCCTTGGGAAAGTGTTTCCATGGATTTTGTTGGAGGACTGCCTAAATCTAGGAAAGGTCATGATTATCTATATGTTATTGTGGATAGGTTCAACAAAATGTGTATTTTGATACCTTGTAGTAAACAGATTACAGCTGAACAAACTGCAAAATTGTTCTTTGAACATGTATGGGTTCATTTTGGATTACCCACTTCCATTATATCTTATTGAGACACCCGATTTGTGGGGAAGTTTTGGTTGAGCCTATGGGAACTGATGGACACCAAATTAAAGAAAATCACAGCTTTTCATCCACAAACAAATGGCCAAACAGAGGTAGTTAACAGGATAGTGATCCAATTACTGACAGGATATTGCAGCAAACATCCTAAGCTTTGAGAAGATAGGTGAAAATGCTTTTCGCCTTGATCTACCAGCTTACATGCACATCTACTCAGTCGAAAATGCAAATTGCTTGAGATTGTTTGAACCTTCAATGATTAAGGACCTTGAAGAGCGGAGTCAATTTCCTTATATTGATGACTTGCTACTTGAATATCTTAATGAATCGCAGGAAGACACAGTGCTGGACAGGAAGGTAAGGATGACGCGCAAGGGAGATGTGGAATACCTTAGGATTGGGCTCAGAGGTTCAAAGTCGAGCAGTGCGAAGTGGATTGAAATTGGACAAGTGAGAAAGAAATACCCTCACTTAGTCGATGCTTGAAAACCAACTTTTGGTGGTCCAAAATCTCTCCCTTTTTTTCTTTCTTTTTTTTTTTTTTTTTTTTTTTTTTTTTTTTTTTTTTTTTTTTTTTTTTTTTTTTTTTTTTTTTTTCTCCAGTGGGAAGGCCATGATCCGAATTGCATCCATAAAATACTGTCAAAGAACCATGACTGTATCAGGCTGGGACAAATCTCTAAAGAATTTAGAACCGCGATAAAAAACACCCCTAAACTAGTGGCAATGACAGCCAGCGTGGAACGACGAGAACCTCGGTCAAAGTGCGTTGACCGAGGCCCATGGAAACTGCGCATGAGGTCAAAGTAGCCCCGGGGAGCCCCGAATCGGGAAAAGGAGGTGGATTTTGATGCAAGATTAGCTCTTAGCTGGGCAAACGGGGCCAAAATGGAGGAGCCTCGAGCACTCGGTCGCATCGGGAGCCGGAGAGCTGCAAGCGAAAAAGCGAAAAGCAATAAAAGTACAAAGGCGAGACCCGCGCTTTGGAAAAATCGGTGGTATTGATCGGGGTGCCCTCAAAGGGTAAGTGGTTTTGGATGAGAGCGGAGCGATTCCATTCATCGATCAACGCGTGGCAAGCGGGGGGTGAGAGAAAACCACCGTTGATCACACACTGACAGTCGAGCAAGTCAACCGCGCAAAACGTGTGTATGGTGCCGGATCGGGAGGCCCCAGATTGGACGACCGAGATCGTGCCCGATGGAGGAAGCATAATCGACAAGGGAATACGCCACAATTTGTAAAGATTTGGAATCTGTTTGACCACCACGGTGGAGGAAAGACTCCATCCATGACGTAACTGAAGAAACGAACCGACGAAGTAGGCTGGCGCCGTTTAAAGGAGGACATGTGGCCACTCCTTGAGCGCTGATGATGACACCAAACATGGAACTCCAAGCACAGCAGTAGAAGGCGAATCGACAGAGGCGGAAGGGGAACCGAACAGGCATGGGTTCGAATGGCTTCAAAGCCATGAACAACGAAAAAATACACAGTCAAGTCGGAGAACAGTCCGAGAGACGAAGAAAGAAGACAGAGAGACCAGAATCCCGAGAGGAGGACAGAATACACAGAGAAAGAAGACAGTGAAGCAAAAGCAGAAAGAGGACAGAGGGCCGAGCTGACCAGAGGTAGCATCGAGCACCAGAGGCTTGAGAGATCTGAGCCATCCCATAGAGGATCTATCTGGGCTAAGCACCACATTGGGCTCTCCACTGTAGACCAGAAGGTCATAGAGCTGGTAGGAAGAAGAAGTTTGTGTACTCAAGTGGCTTGGGGAATCCAAGAACCACCCTGCCAAGCAAACCTGCTTCAGGAGAACTCACATTGAGTCCCTGCATTGTAATTCTCTACTTAAAGACACAATAAAACAAGGCCACCATTGAAAGTTGGACCAGAGATGTAGCCCTGGAGAATAGGGTGAACTCCTTATTAAAATTCTTGTGTCTTTGTGTTTGCTTATTGTATTTCTCTGTTGTATTTCCATTTAAATGTCTGTGTGTTGGCAATCTGATCGATCCGTTGCTTAAATAACACAGAACACACACTAGCACATGAGTCTGTAATACCTTTGTTTAATAAATCTTCAATTGATGTCACTCATAGGGTGATTATCAGATCAAAAAGGAAGTCAACATCCAATGGCTAGAAGAATTGATAATGACATCTCGATAGAGAAGAACACCATGATAAGATCTGTAAAGAAAAGAGACCCTTGACATATGAAGTCTTGGAAACATGCTTATGAATGTGCAAGATGTTGATGTTGCAAGCAAGTAATATGTCATGATGAAAGGCCATCATAAAAAGGTAAATATGATTTTATATTCATTTTTTATTTTTTAACAACATCTAGATGGGTTGATACAGGGCTACCGAAAGAGGGTTGTAGATGTCACCTACAAATAACACTCATGTAGTTGGATGGAAGATCCTAAAGGAAAGATGACTTGGAAAAGGTTTCAGTATGAAGAAAAGCTAGATGTGGACTAGAAGATCACTTTCTGATGAAGAGAAGGATGACATGATTAATATGGTTCATGAAGGAAAGTGATGGATGGTCGATTCCCTATGATTGATTAAGGCTCCGTAATGAAAAGAATGAAATTCACGACATCGAAAGAAGGAGCCCCACAAGCAGCTCATAGTACCATGATCTCCACCAAAGAGCATAAAGCTACTGGAAGGAAGTCCCTAGTTAAGAGGGAGCTTGGGTACATTCCTTTTATAGGAATGGGTATATCTTCCCTAGCTGAGAGGTAGAGATAGACACATCATTCTAGTATTCATATTGTGAATAAAGAATGGAGGGTTGGGTAAGCATCTGGCATCCGATACTCTTTGAGGATGTGGTAGGGAATCCAAGATAAGAGTAGTCATAAAGGAACAATATTCTTTGAGGACTAGAAATCCAAGATAATAATAGTCCTGGAAGGACATACCCTACGAACACCCAAGTGGGGTATGTGCCTTGAGAGGCAATGATGATGGTGTCAGTCATTCATTGGCCTCGCGAACATTGTGCTTTGATCTCGTGGAGAGATATATCTATTAGTCAAGGCCTTGGTATGTGACAATGTTGGTTGGTTTGATAAAAATAGATGGCTTACCAATTCAAATCTTCATATGAGGATTTTGTAGATAGAGAATGTCCAGTACCTTGTATGGATTATGAATACCTCCCTAGTTAAGAGGCGATGTTGAAATATGTAACTAGGTTTGGTCTTCGTAATGACATATGTAATCATGATTTTATGTATTTAATGAAAAAAGAAATAAATTTATTATTGTTATTCATGAGGCATGGGTTTCATTCTCAAGGGAAATTTATTGTTAGGTCAAGCTCCTATTGAGAAATTATAGTGTCTGTCATTGAGTCTACAAGTCAAGAGAGTCATGTTGCAAATACCCTCCAATACCTCATCACGTTGTAAAGATCAATTCGGCCTACTCAAGTGGACAAGTCAGCCTAAAGGGTCAAATTCGACCTAGTAGAAGACCTATATATAAGAGAGACATCAACCTCACTTTGGACACACACTCACTTCACTCAAGTTCGATCAAGAGAGAGAAAAGAGTGCAAGGAAGAGGAAGGCAAGAAGGAGAAAAGAAAGTCAAGTTTTTGGGATTTTTTTGGGCTATCTTTCTCACACGTGCGAAGTGGATTAGAGCATCTTTCTACAATAACAAGTATTGAATTGAAATCATCATCAAGGGATGTTTTTTGGGTCAAGTAGGATCTCCTTTTGATCTGAATTAAACAAGAACACAACAACTTACATATATAATCATAAACACAGAGATGCAGTAGAAAAACACTTCATTTCATTAATAGAAAAATATTGAATTATGCCTACAAACAGAATGGAAATAAGATAGCTCGAGTGATTGTAGCTTATCTCTAAGAAGAGATGTGGCGGCTACATGCCTTTGAATTGTGTTACAATGAGGTTCAAAGGCCTATTTATTATTGATAAACAATGGAAAATCCTAACATCCAAAAACCTAACCCTAGGAGATGAAGCGCCAAAATTGTGGGCCACATTTGGGTAATTGGTACATCAACTTCTTGGTAACTTTGGCATACGATATCTATTTGGCTATCATAATACCTCATTTCAAATAACTCGAAGAGGAGGCTGAAAACAAACTAGCAAGCCAATTTGGGACATTTGTGGTCTCTTCGTTTTCCCTAAAAACGTCGTTTAGGGCCTCAAAACGGCTCCAGAAGTTCAGGACTCGAAAAAAACTGCTAAATACAGTAAAATGTGCTACAATTAAAGAAACCAAAAAATTGAAAGAGACAGTGTTGGGGGTCCAAGTGGAATAGGCGGGTGGCCACCAATATGCACCTGGATCACCTTTGCAAGTTGGAGTATCAAGGAAGTAAAGTCAAGTCAAGCGAAGGAAAGAGGAAACAAATCCATCCATCTTCTAGCCACACGTGTGAACTAGAGTTTCTTCATAAGAATTTGTTGGGAAGGTCAAAGTTTTAGAAGAATTTGTTGGGTAGGTCACATTTTCAAAAGAATTTACTAGGCAAGTCGAAGTTACAGAAGAATCTAATCGGATTGAAATTGTAGAAGTTGTTGAGGTCAAGGTTGTTGGAAAGGAGGAAATATTTGACTTGGTCTTGGAGGGTCTTGATCAAGGGTTATATGTATTGGGATTCGTCAATTGAAGTTCTATAAGAAGATAATAATTCCTCTCAGTTGGAGAGGTTTTGGCCCTTGTTGATCACCTATATCTTGTGTCCTCTTGTATCATTATTCTTTATGGTTTGGTAGTTGTTTGATGATAAGAACACAGTAATAATCAAGTTGAAGAAGAATCTAATTATTAAAAGCTAAAATATATCACAATAAGTTATCATATTAAGAGAAATCACCTAATTTAGTTGCCCCTTATATTTCTCAATACTAATGGTGTGATTACTCAGATATCTCCACCTTAAAAAATCATTTGTCTTTTCTTTCGATTAATATTTACTTGGTTGTCAAAGGACCAGTCAATCCCTAAAAAGTCGGATAAGGATCAGTATCATCCATAATATTAATCACTTCAAAATCAGTGGTGATTGACACCCTATCAATGTCCACTAGTACTCTTGACAACTGCCCTATAGGAAAATTTAATGTTGGTTGGCCAAATTGAGTTGAATTGGAGACCAGATCAGCTTGGGTTTCCCCATCATCTCCCATGTGATTTTTGGTAGAATATTTACATCTAATCCCAAGTCCAAGGTGATGTTGTCCATCTTGTATTCTCTAATTTGTGTGTTGAACCGAAATTCTTGACTGATTCTCATCCTGCAAGCTACTTGATTCACAACCCTTGGTGAAGCTCACGCGATAGTCTCCTCAGATCCGCTGGCACATTGCT
Source organism: Pinus tabuliformis (assembly GCA_031772625.1). Classification (NCBI taxonomy): domain Eukaryota; kingdom Viridiplantae; phylum Streptophyta; class Pinopsida; order Pinales; family Pinaceae; genus Pinus; species Pinus tabuliformis. The sequence goes on along the minus strand of CM062808.1, from coordinate 311,250,102 downwards.
ACACCATCCTCTGGAATTTATCCAGGACCTATGGATCTTTTACTAACTCTAAGCAACTTTGCAGCTGACTCTGAACTAGATCTATTGTTGTCCTCTGCTACCTACCTATAATGGCATCAAATATCTCTGGCATGGTCGCCTTGCACCTAGCTTCCAACCTATCCCATTCTTCTACAACCATTTCTCGTCGGGCTTCCTTATACGTGGTATTTTCCTATAAGGTGAGGGGGAGGGGGTTCAGGGGCTCTCCTTTCCCATTGAGGTTGCGGTTTCCAGTGTCTTGCAACATCATCTCTTGTCCTGACACCTCCCTACGTTACCGCGCCTACCTGTTGTTGAGTCCTACGAGGTTCAATGACTATCATATATACATTGGGCCCCTCCTTCTCCTACCACTTGGTGATGAACTGAGGAAAATTATCCATTAGATGATCTAATGATTTGCAATCGATACAAGTTCAACAAAGATTGATGCAATACTGGGCCAAGTGTCCCTACTGCCCACAATTATAACAAACTACGGTGCTTTGTCCTAAGCCAAATCCTCCTCTTCCTTTACTTGGTTCTCTAGGTCCTCTAGCTCCCATGCCTCATCCTTGTCCTTACTGGTTGTATTTTCCACATAGATTATATCCAGGTTAGTTGAATCCAACCAACGAGGCTTCCGTCCCTTCGGGACCTTGCACCTAGAATGAGTCAAACATGCTCTCATGCATCAACTCTAGTGCACAACGATTATGGATGTCATGCCCTATTATTTTGCAGAAGTCACAAAATAGAGTATTAGTCATAACCTCATACTATTTTTCATCATCAAGAAACTGGACGATATATGGCCCCATACCCGACAGATCTTACACCATATTCCTCTGCCTTGCGTAAGAGGGTTCACTACGCGAGTTGCCAAGTAGTCAGTCATCAATTTACATTCATTTATATGGTGACCCTCTGTTTGACAAACGGTGCACCATACTTCCTCTTGCTTTTCCTTCCCCTTAGTGAGATCTTGAAGTTAGGAAGCTAACACAGTTAATTGTGATTTCACCTGCGCCATACCATTGTTCTCCCCTCCTCCTGTCAACAAGGCTTATAGCTTCAACTCAAGTTATAGAGATTTTGTGTTAAGGGTATCCTAAGATGCGACAATAGTCCCATAATAAACCTTTTTTATGCTACACGTTCGGAATTCTGAACGTCAACTTATCCTTCATCACTTTAAATGATAGATCAAAGTCCCATACCGAATCTCTCAGATTCTGTTTGATTTGTTTTAGTTTCATAATACATTGGGACTCTGAATTAGGCTTCTGGAACTCCCTAATCAAAGCTCGCTTGATCTCCACCAGGGTCCTATTTTGTCCCGCTGAAGTTGCACTTTTGAACTTCATGTACCACGTTAATGTGCGGTCCCTGAACGTCGCTTCTAGTTGTGAAATATTTGTGGCCTCATCTTGGATCTATTTGGTTATCCAAAAAGCCTCACATACGAAAAAATGTTGTTCTGGGTCCTCAGTCCCAGCACTGTGAAACACGGGCATCGGCAAATCTACGGCTGCCATGGTAATCTTCGCGATACTTCTTAATGAAATACTCCCACCTGCACTTACTTAACTACTAGAAAACTGCACGCCTGATTGTGCACCACTCTAAGTTTGGGCACCTTGGGTTGTCCCTGCTACAGCTGGACCAATTCCACGACTACTACTATTTCCTCCTCCCTGACTACAATTACCTTCCACTCTAGTCGTATTAGTATGTCGAGTGCTTATCTCCTGGTTCGTGGATGCGCGAGGTCGTGGGCTTGACGCTAGTATGGTCTTATTTTACTACTCCGATTTTGAATCTTTTGTATTGCATGGAATCAATTGTTCTCCCTCTCCTTCCTTTGTTTGTGGTGTGCCAAACTGCATCCCTTCATAGCTCTGGTCACTAGCACTACTTTGTGTCCTATGATGGCCTCTCCTATCCCCTCCATCTCGACTCCTTTCGATAGGCATCGACGTTGATCTACCTCCTCTTGCATCACCCTGTCGGTACCTCCTCCCACTCCTTAAAATGCCACCCTTATAAATCTCTTGCTCCATCCTTCCCCTTTTCCTTTTTATGTGCAGTTCTCAACCCATTGTCAGCCTCCACCACAGTCCTTCTTCCTCTTCTCCTTTTTTTCTCCTCAGACCATCTCCCGGGTCTCCCCCATTTCCCCATCTATGTGGACAACTTAGTTATTAATGGAGTCTAACTTCAGAGGAAAAACATCGTGGTCATATCAATAATGGTATCAACCTTTTAAATTTTCCACTTGGTCCCTTCAAAAATTTCCGCTTTATTGTAGTGTAGGACATTGTCACTTCTATTGAAAACTCCACACTATATCCTTCCAAAACACATTCGAACCAGAAATCAACAACACAAGATGTCCTATTGCTTGTCACTTGGAGCTTACATATTTCCTTCAACATCCACTTCCTTGACCCATCAGGCCGATACGTTTGGTTGTTGTCCTTCAATCGTTGAACCCACTCCATCAAGATATTAGGAAACTCTTCAAAGAAAGCTTCGTGAAAATAAATGAACACGTACTTCTATAGCTATTTCTCCATGCTCTGGTTCTTATCCCCTAATTATTTCAAAACAAACTCGTGCAACTTCCATCTAAACCACTGTGTAATCTCCTCCCTCGTTGGGTTCCATGAATTCCACATTCCTATGAGACAATCACGTCACCTAGCCATCTGAGTCCCGATAACAGAACCATTTTTTGGCGCATAAGATTCTAACAGACTCGATATTTGTTACACATTGGCCAACAAAGCCCTGCTTAGCATCGACCCTTTCGAAAACACCCACAAAGTAAGTGAAGTCTCGCTCGATATACTAATGGGTGACTGTCGAGACCAAGTTTCCGCAGTCGGACATGACTATCTTATGACTCACGACGCACAACCTCTAACTAACTCGTACTTCACCACCTACCTACTACCACACGCGTGCAGAGTGTTAAGCACCTTGACTCGTTAGATATCGCAATGGTCCGAGACAAGCATGCACAATAAATGACAATAGGGGGCAGGATCAGTCATAAAAGGTGAAATCACTTAAAAACCTCGATTAATCTACTAATGACAAGAAACATTAGTTATTACTTTAACCCTCTGATGACTATTTGACCCTTCACACACACACATTCGTAAACGTTCAGAACATAAAATATTAAATCTACATACAATAATCCCATGCCACATCATTGTCATAAACATTTAGATTATCAACCACTGCTTCAAACATTCAAACTATCATAAGTTATACAAGAAACTGATGCAACAAACCAACATATAGCATTCAGACATATACACAAAAGAAATGGAGAAACTTATCCATCCATTGGTTTATATTAACATTAATGAAAGAGGTGTTGTGCCCAGAGTTGCATTCACTAGACCAACGCGCTCCCTAACCTTACAAACAAACACCAAATACCAACACAAACCATAAACCCGACTCATAGGGGCGAAAATTAGATATAAATAAGCATAGTGATTTACAATAATGTTCCCTTACAACTACAAACTCATACATATGCCTAAGACCCAACATAGGTAGACACAAACATCACATAAGTAGACACAGACTCCATAGCTTTGTTCTCTCCTTCGCTCACTCATCCAATGTTCAACATCCAACAACTAACATCTAACCTGCACCGTGTCTTTGACGACCCCTCTTATATTCACCCAGAGACCTCTCGAACCCTCTCGGTCTTCTGCTTGATTCCTCTAGTTGTCTTGCAAGCCGTTAGGATATTTCCTCATCCTTCTTGAGTTGTCCCATGTGTAACGCCAACAATTCAAAATATCCTTCCCACCAGTTAGCTCCACTCTGCCCTTTCTCCTCCTCTTGCAAAATATCTTCGTATTCCTTCTTGCAACAATATCCTTGGTTGACTTCACCCTCTGCAAAATCCTAACCGCCAATATTATTTTGTACATGCCTCCCATCCTCGGGCCACACTATTATCCTCTTGCGCGATGTCCATCTACATTGTGTTATGCCTCTACGCCATCCCGATGTTGCGCTCCACTCAACCTTCCACGCTCCTTATCCCTACTGTGTGGTCATGTACTTACAAAATTTAGAAAAATAATTATGGGCTTCAACAACATTGAAGTTTCAGGTAGGGGTAGGTTTCTTGAAGAGTTGGGATCAACTTCAACAATCTCCAAAATGCAGTTGCAAATTCCTTTGGACACAAAAAAATTGGTGATAAACTGGACTTCATACTTCGAGGCCATAGATAAATGCCTCCTTTTCTAGAAAACACGAGGGAGCAGGTGAATGATTGCTAAAGAGATGAAATAACACTAATGTTGAATTATGTTCTCGCTGGCATGCTCCAACTTTGGGCCATTAATTTAATCATGAGGGCCTGCTTCCAAGTCCCTCGATGCATCGCACCCCCCACCCCCTTGTCTTGATAACACCTTATTCAAGGAGAAAATATTATATTTAAAAATAAATAATAGTAAGCATATATATATATATATATAAGGGATTTTAGTGAAAGATTAATTTGTAATTGAAATAACATCTAATATTTTTCATAAGATGAAATATTAAGGGTTATTAAACCATTGTATATCCATCTTAACTTTGGATTTACCAAGGGTCGAGAGGGATCAAATGACTTTTCACTCTAAAAGAAGTTTGCACATTGATCCCTCTCAAACATTTGGTATATCAGTGGTTAAGATAGATGTAGCATATATATTTATATATATTATTCTTTCTTTCTTTCTTATATAAGAGCACTATGGAAACAACTCATGTATATCTATTAGAAAAGAGTATCATGGAAACAACACACACACACACAGACATATATAATCCAACCCCCTTGTTTGTGGGACAAGGGACCTACCTCGGCACAATGATTTGACTGCTAAGTCCACGAAGACGTACATACTCTACCCCCTTCTGGTTTTGAACCTGTGACCTCTTAGGAGGAAACACATGCTCAAATGCCATGGGCAAAAACATGGGTTGTTAAAACCTAGAACTAAGAAACCAAAAACGGTAAATTGACTATTTTATCTTTATTTTATTTTAATTCTTATATATATATATATATATATATATATATATATATATATATATATATATATATATATATATATATATATATATATATATATATATATATATATATATATTCTTATAAGAATACCATGGGTAAAATTATGGTTGGTCAAAACCTAAAACCAAGAAACCATAAATGATAAATTGATTATTTTACCTCTATTTTAATTTAATTATTAATTCTATTTTTTTTTTCATTTTTAATGTAATTTGACCTAGTCAAAATGTTTACAGGACATGACAAGACATTACAACATCTCTACTATACTGGGCTGGAGAGTGCCTTTCAGTTCAATAAAATTAAAACAAAATATTTATAAAATATTTTCATTTTGAAATGAGTTATGGTTTTTTGACATTGCTTTTAGACTGTATTTTTAAAATGTTTTATATTTAAATTAAAAATAAATATTTAAAATTTTGTGACATATAGTCTTTCTTACATTACATCTAACACTTACACATCTCCCTCATAATTATTTTGAGAACAACATTAAGGTTAAGTCTTATTAACAAGATATAATTATATTGAAGGTAGGTACAATCATGATCATAAGCCATTTGGGATATTGGTTTTTTTGTGGATAGAGATATCTCAAGACTGAAAGTTCACCCCTTATATACCATATACAAGTTATTTTAGGTGGTGTATTTTTCTTTTAATAATGACGACAAATCCACCCACATTCACAAATATAATAACTATTTTGACAATTTTTACTAAATATTGGCCATTAAATTATGATAAGTATTACCATGGTTTTACATATAGGATTAATAATAAATGTTATTAAAAAGGACATGATAACCATAAGGGTTAGGTTCTAACTTATAAATGAAATGACCTTTTTCAGGACATTTTTTTTTGGTTAATATTTTTTTTGTAAGCTTGGCAAAACTACATCTTCATCATGTCCAATATATCACCCCAGTTGGGGTGGGGAATTGAATCGGTCTTCACATCAAGTAGTGCCATAACAGAGCACCCGGTCACCGTCTATCCAAGACCTCGTGGACTTTTTTTCTGGTTAATTTTAACCAAGATTCAACAAAGATTTTTTAAAACTTGAGTTTAAGTTGTTTAATCTTTAGAATTCGAGTGCCACGAAGAGATTTTTTAAAACTTGAGTTTAAGTTTTTTAATCTTTAGAATTTGAGTGCCACGAAGGTTTCTCACGGTGTTGAATCCATTTATGCATTCAAAATTGTATTTTAAACAACAAAAAATCACATTTTAGCCCGTAGAATTTTTCTCGTTAATTTTAACCAAAATTGCGCAGAGATTTTTTAAAACTTGAGTTTAAGTTGTTTAATATTTAAAATTCTAGTACCACAACAATTTCTAAGGGTGTTGGATCCATTTGTGCATTCAAAAATATATTTTGAACAACAACAAAATCACATTCTAGCTTGAAATTGTATTGTCTAATTCTAGTGAAAAAAAAAAGAAAGAAAGAAAGAAGAAGAAGACTATTTTGCCTATAAGTTAGACTATGCCTAAGGGATATTGATTTTCTTTTAAATATTGTTTAGTCTAAAAACATATGGTCTTTGAGTAAGATTCAAAATTGTGTTTGATTAATTAAGAGTTCACTTTTATTGGACACAAAGAAATAAGTTTCCAAATCCCAAGACATTTGACAAAAGTGAAAGTCCACCCCTCTTAACAAAGTTCACTCCTTACATACTATCAATGGGTATGTTTTTCTTGATAACAAGTGATAACTATTTTCATTATATATATGAGATTAGTACTAAATGTTATAAAAAAAGACATGATGTTATTGGAGATAGTGTTGGTGATGATGACAAGATATATTGTTTTTTTGAGAATATTGTTTAATTTGAAATCACATTTTGGTTTTTGAATAAGACTCTACATAGTTTTTAATTGGCTAAGAGCTCATCTTAACAATTAAAGGCTCAAGGAATTATTTTAAGTGGTGAGAATTTTCTTAAATAATAATGATATGTCCACCTATATTTACAAATAATACACATAACAAGTGTTGCACTGTACCTTTCATTTCCTGTCACTTAAGTTAAAAAATATGCTTTGAGAAAAATTGTATAAAACATTATAACCTACATTGTTCAATGCTAAATTAATAGTAGCTAATAGGTAAATCAATTCCTGTAGTTTTGCTTTGGCAAGAACTAATAAATTAAGATGTGAGGTAAGTAATAATTTAGAAATTATGCTTTGGGAAAAATTATATAAAAATTTACAACCCACATTGTTCAATGCTAAATCAATAGTAGTGAATAGGTAAAACAAATCTTATAGTTTTGCTTTGGCAAGAACTAATTAAAGTGGATAAATTAATTGCTTACTTAAGCATAAGGACTTTCATAAATTTTGGTGAGTAGCAACCACTCGTAAGTGTACACATTTATAGTTTTATTCTTGCATAAGTGCTAAATAAAACATAAATAATGGTGGGAAGTAACTCATAGTAAGTTTATTTATTTACATCTTATTCATGTCTATCTTTTACCTGAATATGAGCTATTTTTAAGTGTTTTATTTTTAGATGGTTTTATTGCAATGCTTAAGAATAAACCATCCTAGATCATCTTGACTCTTCTAGATCTACTAAGCTCCAAGAGGGATAAAATATATTTTCACTTTAAAAGAGGTTTGCATAGATCCATAGTTAAGATGGATGTAGGCGGTTAATTATTAAGTATAATTATAACTGTAATTATAATTATTAATTTTATGTTTCTTATTTTATTTTATTTTTATTTTTAGTTTTATGTCATTTGACCTAGTCAAAATGTTTACTAGACATTACATTACATTACAACACAACATCTCTACCATACTAAATTTTTTTGGTCAAATTTTGATCTTTGTTGTTTGAAACGAGTTTTGATTGCATATATGGATTCAACACCTAAAAACGGCGTGAGCTCTTGGATTATGGAGAGTTCACAACTCAAACTTGTGATTCTAACAAATCAGTAGGCAAATTAGACTAGAAAAGATGTTGAAAAAATGTCCAAAACTTATAATAGATAGACCACTACTAAAACGTTTGAGGCAATTATCCACATGACATTATATCGTGCAAAGGTTGCAATAAGAACTTCAAGTTAGTCAAATTAAATGTTTGATTTTTTTTCTTCTAATAAGATTGAAAAATAAATATTTATTTTCAAAGTTAAATATTAAAAGTTGCATTTGTTAATGAAAAATCAAAAAGCCTATAAAACTATGTGAGGAAGAGTTGAAATATCCAACACAAGAGTAGATCCAGAAAGCCTAATTTTTCAGACATAAAGACTAGAGAACATGAATCAAAATCATTGAAACAAGATAAAGAGAAGATAACTCTTTTTTTTTTAAATAAGAAATTATAATGAAAAATGTTTTTATCAAAATTTCCCTTCTCTTTTTAAACATTGTCTATCAAACACTCTCATGCTCTAGAACAACAATAATTATATATTTTTTAAATCACTCTACAAAAATAGAGATATTTTATTTTTTTAAGTATAATTAAAAAAATAAAAATAAAGAGAAAATAATTTTTTTTTTATTATCTTTTATTTTTAAATTAAGAAATTATAATGAAAAAGTTTTATCAAATTTTCTCTAACTTTTTTTAAACTTTGGAAAAAACTATAGGTTGTGAAAACCATTAGTCAAAATGTTTATGTAATGGTAAATTGACTATTTTTATTGTAACCTTGACCCGACTACATCTTTATCATGTCCAATATATCACCGAATTGAACAGTGACTTCAAAACAATGAGTGCCTTAACAAAGCACCGATCTATCCAAGGCCATATGGATGGTAAATTGACTATTTTATTTTATTGTTGAATTGAGGCTTCTGTGATCCATACAGTTATAAGAATAAGAAGGGTTTCGGGGTAAATCACATGGTTTCAAACCAACCAGTGTGGTTCATGGCCATATGGATGGTAAATTGACTATTTTATTTTATTGTTGAATTGAGGCTTCTGTGATCCATACAATTATAAGAAGGGTTTCGGCGTAAATCACATGGTTTCAAACCAACCAGCAAGTTGAAGAGTCAGATCATGGCTGCATATTAAATAGGTAGAGCAAATCTTCCAAACGGCTAGGTGTGACCATCAAAGGCTATATAAAAACAACTAGATTTGTAATATTATATTAAAATATTCTTATAATGTTAATCGTAGGTCAATAAGTCAAAAGTTAATAACTAATAGTAATAATAAATAATATAATATTACAAGCATAGTAAATAATTTTCTTCTTAATAGTTAATTAAATAATATATATTTTAATATATTATGTATTTGTATTTTATTCTATTTTATTTTATTTATATATTTCTATTTAGTTATTAAATTTATTTATTTAATTCTTTTTAATTTATTTATTCATTTAATATCCAATAGGGATAAGATATACTCAATCTAGGTAAATAAGTCTAGAAATCTTAATTCCTATACATATTATTTAATTATTTTAATTAAATTATTTTTTATTTTTTATTTTATAGGCTAGATTAGACAAGATTACCATGGAAAAAAACCATGGGTTTGTGAAAAACGTGAGCGAAAAATGTTTCATAAAGGTAAATAAGCTATTTTATTTTAATTAAATAATTTATTTTTATATTAGTATTTATTGTTTTATTATTTTATTTTTATGTAATTATATCAAGTCAAAATGTTTTATTAATAATTATAATCATTAGTTTTTTTATTTAATTTAATTTAATTTAGTCATTTTATCCCTACTAAGTTAGAGAATTTTTAAATTTTAATTTATTTTTATGTATTTTGACCAAGTCAAAATGTTTTATAACATTTAGAATGTCTTTCAACACACAAAAACAATAAACATAACTGAAAAGAAAAGAAAAAATCTAACTAATTTTAAATAGTGAAAATTTTCTTAAATAATAATAATTATTATGATCCAGATAATTATTATTGGTGTATAAGACCCCCTTGTTTATAGGATGATGTGCCAAGCCAGACACCAAATTGGTGTATGAGACCCCCTTATTTATGGGACAAGGGACCCACCTCCGCACAACGACTTAACTACTAAAATTACAAAAACATACATATTCTATGATTACAAAAACATACATACTCTACCTGTCTGATTTTAAACTTGTAACCTCTTAAAAAAACACCTACTCTTCACCATATATCCACTACATTTACTAATTATACAAACTACTAAATTATAACTTTTATAACATAAAAATACATCATAATAAATAATGAACAACAAAATAAAATAAACATCGATTATTGAAAAAGGGATGCAACTTGCTATTCCCATGCATTCGTGTTCCATGAATTTGGGAGCGAAAAATTAGGGTCAAAAACCATAAAAAAAAAAAACCTTCAAACTAACGGTATTTTGATGCATAAATGGGGCCCACCATGCCATCGGTAGGTAGGAGAATGTTTAAGGTCATCTCTGAAATTCCAATTATCATATTTATGTGTGTGGAATTTTTAAAGTGTGTTTTTTAATATTATTAAATAAAATTAAGTTGAAAATGTGCGAGGAATTTAATTTGGTTTGGTTTAATAGAGTTTTGATATTTATTTAATTTTAAAAACATAATTAATTATAATAAAATAATAATATTTTAAAGATTTTATTTTTATTTATTTATTTTTGTGTTATAAAAATATTATTACAATTTAAAATAAACAAAATTAATTATAATTATAATTTTTTTATTTTTCATTTTTAAATTAAAATTCAATATTCTATATAAAAGTAATGATAATTTATAATTATCTCAAAATATAATCATTTATAATTATCTCAAAATATAATCATTTAAATTTTTTAATATATGTTTTGTAATTTATTTGTATCAAAGGGTTGTGTAGGGAACATAACAAATTATCAAATTTATATTAGATTCATATGGAATTGAAATATTTGGATGTATGGAATGCACAATAGTTTTCTTCAATCTTAAATATATAGTTTAGTTCTTCTTACAAGAGATTTAATAGTTTTAGATTTAGCTTTTTATACAATCGTCAATACAAGCCTAGAAAAAAACAAAATTTGCATTTCATGATTACACAAAATATTAGCCTCCAAAATAGGGAGATCCTCATGCTTGTGAGCATTCTTGCCTTTGTTATTTGTAAAGATCATGGCATTGGAATTCATCGAGTTGTCTTGTTTCAACGATTTATTAGCCATACCCAATCTTTCTGCAATATTTTCCAATTGTAGTCGCATATGCCTCATTTTGTCCTCTAGTTAATGGAATTTGTTTTGCAAACCAACAAAATATCCATAGCCACTAAAAGGGCATAGGAATATTGATTAAGTCTAATGGTTAGTTGCAAAACATTTCGTTGAAGAGATTTCAGATCCTCTTATGGTCGTTTAATATCACTCCTGTGAAACATTTTAACCTCCAAGTTCTTTCCCAAAAAACAGTATAGTTCACTTCAGGAAATGTTTTATCACAAGTTACTTTTTTCCAATCAAGACCATATAGAGGCATTATTGTCACAATTTCATTGCCTAGAGCAAATACAATATGCAAATTTATATACTTATTTTCTCCCTCAAGCCAATCAGAGACCCAATTATGGTAATTAGGTTGTCTTCTTGCCCAATTAAACACTAGGTTGCACCCACTGTCCCTCGAGGGGGATAAACACAAAGGAATTTGACAAATATTTAGATTATGAAATGCCACCCAACAAACTTTCTTAAGCATGCAATACATGTTTCTTAATAAAGCATCACCACGAGATTCATGCCACACAGACTCATTCTACGACACACCATAGAGAACTTGAACGTACAAGAGAGAATTGAACCAACACAAACCTTCAACACAATAAAGACATGCCAATTCACAATAGAGGAAGGTCAATAATCCAATTGGCTTGTAATGTCTACCAATGAAACCTTATCATCTAAAATAAACATGGATAACTAACAAATTCTCAATCTGTTTAACATGCAGCCCGTTTGGACCTTAGAGCTAACATCTTTTATCTTAAGCAGACATAAACTATTTTCTAACAAACCCTTTGAAATTGGATTAAAACTCTCATACCCAAGGCAAATATAACAAACACCAGAACTAGGCACATTACTCCCATCCATTGCTATGACAAAATATAGAGAAGAAAAGTTTCTAGACTTACCTTGATCCCAAGGCATACAACTGAACTTGTTAACCAGGGGGTGAGCACTTCCTTTTATGTTGCCAATGGGAATTTTTACCACCCTCACAAAGACTAGAGCATGCTGAGAAAGACCTATGAGAGAACCAACATTACATTCCTTTTATCTTAGAAACAAAGCACTTCAAACATAGGAGAAGGCAACCACACACATCTGAACCAACCTCCATGCCACTTCCTATTATTAAATTCACCAGGGGGATCATATCGACAATGTCAACAAGCCCATGGGGCTTTGGATTGACGGTGAATGGGTGCATTGTTAAGGCATTCCTTGCGATAGGTCACTGGTTCAAATCCCCCGTGGGTGCTTACATACCAAAAACAAAAAACAAAAAAACAAAAACAATGTCAACAAACTCTTCACAATCTAATTGACACACTCCTCCCCATAATGCATCAATTATGAGCTTTAAACTTGTCTTCACATCTACATGTTGATCTAATTCCTTACAAGACCTTCCACTTTGCCTCATTCTTAATAGAGTACATCGACATGATTGGGTTACATGGCCTCTCCTTGTAATGAGGAGGGGGAGCCACCATTTTAATTTTATAATCCCTTCCATAACAAGACTATGGTATGGGTACATAACTCCTAGAGCCATTCATAAGCAATTCTCCTTTGACCAACCTAGATGCTTTGTTTGCCATAAGGTCAACCATTTGTTAGTTTGTTCTTAACGCATGGAATATATTTTTATTTAAAATGTTTTCAACCAAGAAGAAGATCCTCAAGAAGTCGTTTTTGAAAGTTGCATTCAAACAAAGGGATCTAAAATATAAATGACACATTATATTTGTTGAATCTCCTATAATAATGAGATTTTGAAGATGCAAGTCTTGAAGGAAGGTGTAAGCTTCAACCACATTGTTTGTACCATTACCCTATCCCTAAGCATATTTATATTCTACTTGATTCTCAAGGTGAAAAATTAATCCCACACTCTTGCAACCCCTTTTTAATATATGTTAAAGAAAGGTTAATCCATCAATAAAATAGGTGGGTGAGATACTTCTTCACAATTTAAATTTTACTATATATTTGCCTCATATACAAATGAAAAGAAACATATTTTTTATTATAAATGAAATTATGTGTAAATCATTTAAATATACTCAAGATGTAGAGAAATTAGAATGATATATTTATACTGTTTTTATTTTATTATTGTAAATGATTAATTGATTGGTTTTAAAATTTTATTTTTACATTTATATAAGTTACAAAGAAATTTTTTTTTCTATTTTCATAACTAATGAGTTAGTAAAATAAAAAGATTAATATATTTTTTTAAGACAGTCGGGTATTGATTATATTGCAAAAGAAGAAAGAAGCAAATTCCTATTACATTCGATGGGGAATGGATTCAAGTAGAAAGCTGAAAATGGGAGTGCAGTCCCTATTTCTAAACTTGAATCCAATTTTCTATGTATTCCTTTGACTAACTTGGCGTATTGCTAAACATACTATCCTAGAAGTAAAATAAACTTGCAATACATATAAAATTAAAAGATTTCACCAAAACTGGTTGACTGACTGCTCCTGTTGAGGGTGGCGCTTCTTGCTTTGCTGAGTGGAGGTTTCCCCTTGTTGGCTCTGAGTGATTGACTTGATATAGTCTATGGCTTCCTCAAGATGCTTGCATTTGTTTTTGAGCTCTATTATTTCGGCTTTCTGCTTATCTATGTCTCTCTGTTTATACATGTTCTCTATTTTCATTTCCGACCTGAGATCCTTGAGTGCTTCGTTGAACCTACCTATCATGAACCTGTTTGCCCTGCATGTTGGACAACTATCATTTTTTGCAGCTCTTTCTATGGGATTACACTCCATTTTGATCCTCTGACTTGTTGAGTTTTTTGTAACTTTTTTGTTCCTTTTGAATGTGCTCTTGCTGATCTTATTGTTGTTTTTGGAATACCTTCTGTTGAGATTCTTTTGCTCTGCTTCTCTGTCCTTGAAATGAGAGTTTGATCTGATGCAACCTGTTGCCACACAAATACACAGCTGCGCCCAAACTGGCCAAGAGAAGATGCATTGGGCTTGCTTTGATAAAATACTATGAAGCCTGTTTGATGGGATGTCCACCGAGGCTTTTTTGAGAACTGAATGGATGATGGAGAGGGTGTTGTGATGAGGCAGATGAAGGAGTTGATGGAAATTTCGAAAAGAGGGAGACACCCTGATAATATGACACAAAGGAATGATGACACAGGAAAGAATGCTCTGTCGATTCAAGGGAGGGATACATAGGGAGTTATTGGAAATGGAGTGCTTGTTGGAGGACACTGGAACCTTCTTGCTGTTGCAGATTTTGGAGATGGCTGAGAGACTAACGAAGAGCTCGCAGCAGGATGACGGGTGACCCGAATGTATGAAAGTGCCTGACTGAGAGATTGCTTCACTGATGGCTTGACATAGAAAACTGAAGACTTCTAACTGAGAATTTTTTCTATTCGCTGTGGAGTTACATAAGCTTGCATTGAGATTACTAGACTTGTAGATAAACGCGAGGATGCGTGTCCTGTTGCAGTGTTTGAATATGATCATTCAATTGCAATTTATGAACACATTTGTTTCTTGTAACTTGACACTGATATGACAGATATCGGCTCGATTCAGGCAGAAAGTATTTCTGTATTCCTTGGCGTGTGAGCTTTGGATATTTTTAGATTTTGTTTGGATTTTCTGCTTATATTCCTATAGGTACCAATTGAGTGCCTCTGTTAACAAATCTACCTTATGATCTGCTAGTGTACTCTCCCTGATGTTTTGATTTTCCTCATGCTTTTTCCCATTTTTTTTCTCGTTCATCATAAGGGATGTTGTAAATTATGGGATGGAGATACAATAAATTTCATTGTTTTCCTTTACGCTTCCTGCTCCTCTTTCTGTAGCCTTATTGGCAATTAGAAAGATTAATATTATGATAAATAAGTGTAGTCTAATTAATGAATGAACTATTTTTTTGCTATTTTTTTTAAATCAATTTTGTCCAAAATCTCATAGAAATTTTTAAGGTTTATAAGTTGTTTAATTTGCAAAAATAATATGCAATTGAAATTTAATACCAATAAATACTAGATGATTTTAAAAAATATATATTTTGAATTTTGACTTTCTTAATATGATAAATAACTAATTGTTTTATCTCATAATGTTCAATAATATAATGCCTTGTTTCATTGAAGTTAGTTAAAAGCTCATCTTTATAAAAATAGTTTAATGTATTGTTATTTTTTTAACACAATATGAAAGCCCACTATAACTTAATTGTCAAACCAACAACAAGGACGATCATCACTAGGGCCTATCCACTAATGTAGGTTGATTCATTACCATTTTTCAAGGAAAACCAAGCCACACAGAGTTACCAACTATGGTCACCAAGAGGGCAAGCTGTCATTCTTGTTAGATGTCTCTAGGTCTTTGGGTATCCACTAATGCAGGTTGACTCATTACCGTTTTTCAAGGAAAACCAAGCCACATGGAGTTACCAGCTATGGTCCCCAAGAGTGCAAGATTTCGCTCTTATTAGATGCTTCTCAGTGTTCAGGTCATTAACTTGTTTCCTTAAGTTTGAGGAAGATGAACATTTAGCCAAGCAAAAAAAGTTTTAAAGCATACTCGATGCTAGCCCCAAGGGTTAGCTCAATTGGTCAAGTTCCCGTTGTTAAGTACCTCGTCGATCAAGAGGTCATAGGGTCAATCCTCCTCGATGCCCGTGGGATTAGGCCCTACTAGTTTGGGTGATGAGATGTAATTCCCTTTGGGGTTGATCTGCCCAGATTTTCACGTGGATGTAGTGGTCACCTAATGTCCACGAACTACAAAAAAAAAAAAAACATACGCCATGCCCAAAAACTATTGTTTTTTTAATACACAAATTATTTTCTATTATTTAAATGTAATTTTTTTTTTTCATGATATTCATATTTGTAAAACTATCTCATTTTTTATTCTTTACTAGGACTTAACACTTTTATATCGATTTTGATTAAAGCTTATATGAATTTAAATGAAATTTGGAACAACATTAAAAAGCTTTTCATCTCTAAGGTTAAGAGTATTCTGCTTATAAGTTTTTTTTTGTTTTTTGTTTTGTTTTGCGTCCTGCAGACATGATTATAGGTTTAACCTTTGGCTTGAGAAACTATGATCCGAGGATATCTAAGTTGTCAAAATCACTAAGGATCACACCAACCCTGAGCCACACCAACCCTTAATATGATTTGATTTTTGCCCACAGAGTTTTGAACCAATGACCTTCACATTACAAAATAACTTCACAGTACACCCCATTACCTTCTATAGAATAACTTAACAGTACACCCCATTAATTTCTATTCTACACCTTAAAAGCTTATTGTGCCCACAAGTTAGATATCTCATAATAACTTCGAAATTTATTCAATTTTTAAATTAATTTTTTAAAAATGTTATAAGTTATAAAATTTATATCTTTATAAAATAAAATAAAAAAATAACTTTTTGCAAAATTTTATTGTATTCATGTTTCTTTCAGATTTATCGACTAAAATTATTCGTGTTTTTGAACCAACCAATGTAATTTGACATACCAAGGTTTGGTGTGATGGATATAGAAAAACTAGATGAAACTCGATTATTGTTATTAAAAATATAATTAAAAAAACCAAAAATTAAACAATTAAATTACTTATTCACCACTTCCCTTAGTTTTATTAAATGCACTGCATTAAAAAAAAGAGGATTATTTTTTAATAATTTTATTTCATAAATGTCACAGATCGAGCTTTATGCAAGGTCAGTTTTCTCTCTTAACGAAATCCGAGGTTAGTTTTATTAAATGCACTGCATTAAAAAAGGAGGATTATTTTTTAATAATTTTATTTCATGAATGTCACAGATCGAGCTTTATGCAAGGTCAGTTTTCTCTCGCAACGAAATCCTCCCACCTCGGATTCGACGGGATACCAAAACACCCGATTGGAACAACCACTTCGCGTCCGGCAGCTACACCCGCCCGTCTTCCTTGTGGTTTCTATTTTATATCGTAAATTCGACAGCTTTCAATTCTCAGTAATTTTTATGGAGTGATTGGTCTGGAGATCGATTCTCCGCAAGGGCAATTTCTCTCTAAATCTTCAACCTACGGCCCCGAATGCGCCCGAATTTGTACCGCGGGCCGGCGGTGCGTACCAGCAAAATCCGTTTTCAACGGTCATTGTTAACTTCGTCGGAACAGAGATGGCACAGCCGAAGGCGGCCGGGTGCTCCGGATTTTTGGAGCTGGAGGTCGGCAACACGGTTGAGTCGTTGCAGGGTCTGATGGAGACGCAGAGAGAGCTCGTGCAAAACCAGATCGCGGAGTTGCAGAGGATCGTGGTCTTACAATGCCGGCTTACTGGCATAAATCCCCTCTCTCAAGAAATGGTCTGCTTTGCATTTCGTTTCTTAAAACTGCTTACATGTGCTATTGTCAAATTTAAGGTTTTTGATTGCGACAAAATCTATTAAATCTAAAACCTTTTCTCTTTACAATGTATGTACCAAAAAGTCGGGCGGTGGAACCTCCTGGAAGAAGAAAACGGCTCTAAATACAAATTAGGGCACATATATATACACATACATGGCCAAAATTTGTTTTAATTTTTAAAAGATTGGTTGATTGTGACGAATCTTAAATTTCTTGTTTCTCTCTTCATATACATGTTCATAAAATGCATGGATCAAAGCGTCGCGTGGTCGAACCTCCTGCAAGAAGAAAATCGCTTTGAATACACCTGAGTGCACATGTACATATACAAATGAACGGCCAGAATGTTTTGAAAATTTTAAATGTTCTGTATAAATTGTCACAAAATCGTAAATTTTACGTTTTTATATCCACATACATCCTCAGAAAATATGCATGTACACCTGCAAGATGAAAGTCGCATTAATTATCCCCTATGGCACATTTACATACAGAAATACAAATCGAAAATGTGGCTAAAATTTCAAGTGTTTTGTTGATGTACATGCTCATCAAAACATACGTGGTCTACCCACCTGCATGAAAAAAAATCTTAAATATCCCTTAGGGCACATTTACATACACATACACGTGCAATTTGGTGTTTGGATATAAGATACTGAACTTTCCGCGATCACAGACTGCTAATATCGTGTTGTGCCTGGCGGACTTATCGCTATGAAGTTGAGATTTATTGATCACCAGGTTCTGGTATGTGTGATGAAAACAGTATCCAGTAGGACCAATGACTACTGCAAGAGTGCCTCAGTCACTAACGAGGGTAGAATTTAAGACGTGCTTCTGGCGAATCCTCTGCTTTGATGTCAGCCCACATCCTAGAGTCCATCCGATGAATACTCAATCGCACTGTGAGAAATTCCACTGAATATACAATGTAAAGAGTACTGTGCACGTGATTTTGCATATATTGCTCTGCTCCTCCATTCATTGCTGCATCCCCTGTCTGGATCCGTCCTTCCAGCTGGCACATATCCCACCTCCCACATCAAAGTTGACATCTTACAAAATAATCATGCAATGTTAGCAAAAACATTTTCATACAGCTGTTAAAGTTCAACATAAACTGTGTATAATCAAGAAATAAAGACTTAGAATCAATTTAGTCCATGCAATGCCTAGACTTATTGAGCGAGTGCATTGTTCAATCACATTGTGAGAAAAATCCAACGAATAAACAATGTAGAAGAACTATGAACACACGAGTGGGCATATTTTACTATGTATATTCACTATTTTTCAAGACAAATATTATGTATATTCACTAGTTCAAGTAGAAACCAAAATATACAAGCACTGCGCTTTCCAGTCCTCTAGAGGACTGAAGTCACTCTTCATGGCCCAATAGGCTTACAGACTCTGCACATACTAGAAACAGACATGTTTCAACTTTCTAGCAATTTCATAAAAACTGAGCTGTATATGCCAGACTGATATTTCACAATAAAAACCTCTCAAAGCTAGACAGAGTTCAGTCAGGACCATTTTCATATTACAGTTTCAACTTCCCCACCAGAAGACAGAAATTGACAACAGCTGCCATATATATTACAATATATATTCAGGAAATGTGTAGGGATTTTTGAATCCTACAGTTCAACCCTGGAACTCCTAAACTGGACTGGATACTATAGGATTGAGGTCTCTTCTGGAAGAGATCCTCCCTCCATTGCTTCCACTGTTACCAGTTGCCCTTTGCGCAGGCTCATTCAGCTCTCGATACACATGCTTGAACGAGATCTCATAAAACCTGCTGCTTCTCTGATTTTTTCTCATTATGGGATTCAAAATTAAATTCCCTATCTTACTAACTCCGTTAGCTCAATCAGTTACAATCTTTGAGTTGCTGAAAATATGTATATCTGTTACTTCTTTATCCACAGCAAATTTTAATTACACTCACAAGGGATGTGTTTCAGCTTTGTTGTTTGATTCTACGCCAAAGGTTGCTTTGAATACAATATGTTGAGTTATAGTCAAATAAAGGATACCACCAGATCCACGTCTGCCTGGGTTTGCTTGGACTTGCTCCATCATAGTATCCCCAGGTTACTCAATATCTGGAAGTTCTAAAATTCTTGGAGATTTTACCTTGTGGCTTCCATATTGAAGGTTTTAACCCTGTATAGATAATACCTGCAAATGACTTCTTAAAAACAGAAAAATATACAATAGCGAGAACAGAAAATATACACAGATTTTTTTTTGGAACCCAAAACCGGGAAAACCAGATTGATTTTTTATTATATTCCTTTCAATGTTACCATACATTATATACACGCTGAAGCATTCATAAACCCCCATTCCATTAACCCTGGATTAGAACATTACTGTAGTTCCCTTGATTGGATCTACGAAATACTATGGGCAAAACCATCGTGCATAAAACCATGGGTGGGTCCGCCCACCATCATTGGGGTCCACCCAACCATCCTTGGGTCTGCCCATTTTTTTTGTTCGGGGCTGCAGGGTGGCTACTGCCATCCCCGCTGCACTTGGTGCAACAAACAGCGCGTGGTGTTAGTCGTGCAAAGAATATAGCACATATCCAACACACATTTCTTCACATGCATAACTAACCTGGTGGCTTAGCTGAATTGGCAATAAATCTTTTCCTTGGAATATAATTTCTTTTCCTTCCCATTTTCTCTTGACTTTATTTATTTTCAGAATCTCATACCACACTACCCTTGTGAATTGACAGTGTACTAACAATTGATCGATTGATTCCTCATTATTTTTACAGAGCACACTTCATCTCTGAATCTAGCTATGTGAATCCATCTTTTTTATAGTATATGGTATATCCGATCTTGCCTGCCCATGCATATCTGTGAAATAATTTTTTTGAATTTACTTTGTCTTCTTTCAATGTGGGCCGTTAGGGGTGAAACAAAATTACAATGTCAAACAAGAAGCCAATTGAACTAAGCACAAATGTCATATTATGTTCAATGTAAGTCCATGTGGCATTCATATAATTCTAATTTAGACCACAAGTTCATGCCCATGCCATGCCTGAACTTAATGAGCAATTGCATTCTTCAATTGTACTGTGAGAAAATTCCATTGAATATACATGATTGTGCATATGTTCCTCTGATCCTTGCTTCAACCCTGTCCCTATTTATTTGGATCCATTGTTGTTGGTATATCCCACATCCTATATTCCTTATCTGTGCATAGCTGATAATCAATGTTCTCTTTGTATGTAGGTTATTATTGTTGAAGCATAGGTAATTTGGTACTTTGATTCTCCCTAGGCCATACTCAACTTGCTGCTTCCACATCATGATGACATATTTTACGAAGGAAAATTACCACACCCATAGTTAATTTTTTTTTCATCTTTATTGTACCTATACCTGTACCGGCACCTAGTTACTCTCATGCAACATAGGGTTGAAGCAAAATCACAATGTCTAATATGAGCTAATTCAACCAAAGTCAAGTGTCATTTTGGGTGCATTGTAAGGCCTTGTTCATGTTTTTGCCATATAAATCTAAGATGTATGATATAGACAAGACATCCAAGGCATAATGAAAGGTGACGAATCTAACAGTTAAGGCTGAAAATTTATGACAACATTATTCCCACTTTTAATCTCTAACTATAAACCTGTAGCAAACTATCCTTAACATACCGTGATAAACATCGTGCATCTTTTTTTTTTTGGTGATGCAAAGAAAAGATGATGAAACAGACGGGATGAAATCTATTCTTGAACAGAAGTTCCAGTCGAATTTACTTGAGTTATCATCTGTATAATTAGTTTATCAAGCTAACTTGATAATACTAAATCTAATGGAACTAGCAGTGTTCATGAAACAATTGCCAGAGACTAGTGTGCTCTACTCAGCTTATTGCAAGCTGACATAATTATTATGAAACCATTCAGGGTTAGCATAGCCTAGGCCCTATAGGGGAGTGCAAGATATAGAAATATAAGTATTATCATAATTAAACTTAAAATTAGAATATGTAGGGTCAGGGGTCTGAACATTGACCATGACCAACTATGCTTGTAGAAAAAATGGTTCTAATCGATGGTGAAAGTGGGAAGAATAATTAAAAGTTCCATTTACAAACGATCAAAATTTCTCTCTACTGTAGTTAGAACTGGATGAAATAAAAAAGAAAGGAAAAATAATGTTCAATAATGGGTTCTGATAGACTTTTAGAGATGAAAGGTACACAAGTTTAGTTTGCACAGATTGTAGTAAAAGCTTGCAATATGCACATCTATGTGATACTTTCTCATCACTTTATTCAGCTATGAGATTGTTATACCAATTATTTTCATGCAAGATGTCAGGTCTTTTTAAGCATACATTTTTGTGTTAAGTTATAAGAAATAAATATATAGCATATGAAAATTTTCTTGTATAGCGAAGTTTGCTCAACGAGAACATAAAAGTTTAAAACTATTCCCAGATGGGGTGTTTTCACCATATGACATGGCACATGGGCTGCCATATAGCCAACCGGTGGCAGAGGACAATGAAAGGGACGAGGGAGGGGGAATGCCCCATCAGTCATTTTGTTCAATCAATCTCCTTGATGCAGCTCATCCTCTGCCTTACATCTTCTATGTTCCATCATGAAGAAGCTTAAGTTGTATCTATGGCTTCTCATCCTACCATCACTCATTTTATTCAATCAATCTCCTTGATGCAGTTCATCCTTTCCTCTACATCCTCTCTGTTCCATCATGAAGAAACTTGAGTTGTATCTATGGTTTCCCATCCTCATCAGGGTTGTGTCTATAGGAGCGGATACAACATTGTGGCATCATAAACTTGGGCACATGAGTGAGAAGGGGATGCATATTCTCCACTCAAGGAAATTATTGCTAGATTTGAAGAAGGTTGATTTGGACCTTTGCAAGCATCATGTTTATGGAAATATGGAAAGAAGAAAAGAGTTAGATTTCTTAGAGTTGGGAAGGAAACGAAGAGTGAAAAGTTAGAGCTTGTGCATACAAATGCACAGGAATTGGCTCAAGTATCATTCCTTAGTGGCTCTTATTATTATCTTACTTTTATTGGTAATGCAACTAGGAAAACTTAGGTTTATTACATTAAAAACAAATCTAATGTTTTTGATACTTTTAAGAAATGGAAGGCTTTAGTTGAAAATGAGACATGAAATAAGTTTGATAGTTAATGTTCATACCATGAGATTCATAAAGAGAAGACAGTTTTAGGAACACCACAAGAAAATTATGTGTTAGAAAGGATGAACATGACAATCATGTAGCGTGCAAGAAGTATGAGATTTCATGCAGGATTACCCTTATAGTTTTGGGCAGATGCTTTCAATACTGTTGTTTACGTAATAAATAGAGGACCTTCAAGTTTAGCATTAGAAAGAAATCTGATGCCTTTGATACTATCAAGAAATGGAAAGCTTTCGTTGAGAATGAAACAGGAGATAAGTTGAAGTGTCTCAGATAAGATATTGGAGGTGAATATCGCAACAAGGAGTTTGATTACTGTTCATACCATGGGATTCATAGAGAGCAGAGAGTTCCAGGATCACCAGAAGAAAATGGTGTGTTAGAAAGGACGAACGGGACAATTATGGAGACAGTCATGGAGCATGCAAGGAGTATGAGATGACATGCAAGACTCTTATAGTTTTAGGGAGATGCTGTCGATATTGTTGTTTACATAATAAATAGAGGGTCTTCAAGTTCCTTGGATGGTAACATTCTAGAGGAGGCATGGACAGGTAAAAGGTAAACTACTTCTTTCTGAAGATTTTTCGTTGTGAAGCATTTGTCCATATTGATAGAGAAATAGAACAAAGTTTGAAGCAAAATTCAAGAAGTGTATTTTTATTGGATATATGGAGTCAATGATTTTGGCTATATCTTATGTGATTATGAAAATCATAAAGTAATTAGGAGTAGATATGTGGTATTCAATGAGAAGGTCATGTACAAAGATCAGTTGCAGAGAAAGAAGTAGGAAAAAGGAAAACATAGATTACATAGTGCTTGATGAACTCACAAAAAAAGAAATTCCAAAGGTGCTAGAAAATCAAAATGTTCAAGAACAACAATGATAGTTACCTCAAACTCCTACAAGTGTTGTTAAAAAATCAACCAAGTCAAGTAGACCCCCCTGAACAATACTCTTCTTGATTGTATTATGTATTGTTGACTGATTTCGGTGAACCAAAAAGAGATGAAGAAACAATAGAAATAGAAACTAGAATGAAATGGGAGCAAGGCATGAAATAAGAGACAAATTCTTTGGTACACAACCAAACTTGGGACTTGGTCATGTTGCCTGTAGATAAAAGAACATTGTAGAATAAATGGGTTTATTGGTTGAAGGAAGAAGATGTAAGAAAAAAGAGGTACAAGGCTAAACTTGTAGCTTCCCCTAGTGCGCGTTTGAGATAGTGTCCACGAAGAGAAATGTTTGGAAAAAATTGCTTGGTAAAAATATTGTAATTTTATAGTCAATTTGGATTGTTCATCACCATATCACAAATTGACGATACATGTTATGTTAGGGTATACCCTTTTTTTATGAGGGAATTCTATTGTGACTGTGTATTCTTGGGATAGCATTGTAATTGAGAGAGAAGAGATTGTGGGAGAGAGAAGAGGAGGTAGTAGCGGATGTGCTGCAGGTTGTAATCCCTTCATTTTGCTAGACAGAATACAAATAATGACTGGTTATTTCTCCGTTGATGTAGCTCAATTCAGTTGAACCACATATATTGGTGTCTCCTTTGTATTGTTTCATTCGATGTTTTATTTCCGCATTCATTTTGATTTTATTGCTATGTGATTTTATTCCCAACACTTGCCATTTTGTGTGCATGGGGTCAGTGAGTGTGGTGTCCAATTCCTTTTTCCAAGTTTCCTTCTCCAGCTTGATAACTTCTCTAAACACCTCTTCCAAGTGATTCCTTTCAAAAAGCACACAAGGAATCCCCCTACCAAAGACTGCCTACCATACCTTGATCAACCTTTGAGACTGAACTAGGGTCTCATCATTTCCACTAACACCCTATTGGCTGCTTGTAAATAAGCCCCTTGCTACCATAACCCTAGATATTGCTAGATACATCCCCATTTTCCCTAAGGTCTGGGCTCTCCTATATGAGAATTGATCTCTCTTCCATAGTCCTAGCCAAGCAAACCTGGTCTACAATAGAATAGAGACAGAGAACTATTAGTAAAATAGCAACAAACCAACAGTTGGGTGGAACAGTTGAGCGCTGATCTAGAGGTTGGCTTAAAATGCCATATCTCCATTACAAATCATGATAACCCTTATAATTTTGTCTAGCTATAACTGTAGTGTGCTCTTGACTGCGTTGCTCTCTCTGCTCAGGCAACACAATACAATTATGCAAATGGGAGGACCTTGGTGGACTAGAGACTTAACCCTTTCCTCGCCCTTAATAGAGTGTGGCACATGCCTTCCACTATTGTGGGTCATGTCACATCTAACAACTATGCCTTGTCTAGCTAGCACCCTATCAGGGGATTTTGTAACTGTAATATAGTTTCCTTCTTTTTTATTTACCAAAAAGCTGATCACATAAAACTATCAAAATGCCAGAATTTTTTGATTGAACACATTTCAATAAATGCACAAAATGATTTACAATAAGCACAAAGCCATTCTACAATAAAGAGGGGGCTGCAGGAGGCAGGCCACCCATAGTCAGAGTTGCCAATCAGCTGGGTGATATTTATACAAAATGCCATTGAAGGGAAAACCTTAAATATTGAGAGAGTTCTAAGTTTGTGCATTTTCTTTATGTAATTACATTTATTGTTGGCATATGTTGGAGACGTTTTATGATTTCAAGAAGTGTCACGCTAACATGCCAATTGATCCTAACACAGGGCAGGCTTCAATGATGTTTATTTCATTAATAATGGTTCACTGATACTTGTATCTTATGTGTTTGCAGGCAGCTGGGGCACTTTCTATTAAAATAGGTGAGCTTCTCATGCAATTTATCATGCTAAACTAACTATTAGGCTAGTTATTAAGTAACATTAATGTTTACGTATATTTAGCAAAAAATGAAGCAATAAATTGAATTTTCTTTTTAGCTCTAAGTTTTGCGAATGGTTGAACATGAAATGGAGGTATTGTTTTATTGCAAGTTTGAATCTTCAGAAGACATTTGATCTTTGCATCATATGATAGAAATGCCAAGTCGGGATATAGCTTCTTCTAGCATGCAGTTCTTCACAGGACAGATTATGAAAAGGTTACGATCTGTGAACAACGACTATACTGTTATTCAAACTTTCCAAAGTGCAGGATAGAAAATTGCTCCAGTTAACTAAAACTGTGTAGTTAAAGAGCTACCACCTGCAACAAGCTCATGACAGCTAAAAAATCTTTAGGAAAGCTTCCATAGGAGAATAGATGATGATTGTGATAGATGATTTACATTGAAGGACGATAGCCTCACCCTGATGATCTTATAGTTGAAATTAATACTACTAGTAGTGCATCTTATATTCGGCTACAAAATTATCTGTTACTACTTAATGGCTCTTTGCTTCTCATCATTC
Source organism: Pinus tabuliformis (assembly GCA_031772625.1). Taxonomy (NCBI): domain Eukaryota; kingdom Viridiplantae; phylum Streptophyta; class Pinopsida; order Pinales; family Pinaceae; genus Pinus; species Pinus tabuliformis. The sequence goes on along the minus strand of CM062808.1, from coordinate 311,223,693 downwards.
ATGATTAAAAGAATACAAACAAGTCTATCTATAGCTTATTCTGGATAATTCTATCTATCCTATCTATATTTGAACAATCCTACATAGTACTGTTATAAGTTAGGTATATATGTTTAATTAAAAAAGTATGCATTTTATATTCTTCGTTTTTCGAAGCATATAAATTGCTCAGAAATGGAAATTTCCATATTTATAAAATAGTTTGATTTAAATTGCAATAATTCAAAATTTTATCATTTCTGGCTGCCTATGAATGTAAGTTTTGAGTTGCAGTGATGTTACTAGACTATTACCAATGATCGATAACACAAGCCAATGATGATGCCAATATGTTATACCAATTAAAATATTATTAATGAGTAGTTGCACCACTCTAGAATTATACAAGCAATGTTGCATTGCAACATATTTTGGAGAGTATTTCCAAATATGAAGAAGATAATAATAAAATATTATGAATTTGATAGCTTTTAAATTGTATGAAATGACTGGTCGTAATCTATATTTATAGTAGTTCACTGTTACTCTTTTAGGTCCTAGTTTTTGGGCTAACATGCACCATATTAATTATAATATTGGGCGAGGAACACTACATTCTAATCCTCCTTAAGAAGCTTCGTTATTGAAGCATTAGATGTAACCAACAAATATGATTTCCTCAGACCTATTCTGAACTGTTTCCATTTTTATTATCCATCCATTCATATTCGATTCCTGTTGCTGACGATCTACTATAATTTAACGCTACATGCTTATTCTTACTTTGATTCCATGTATTTCCGTAACTGTCATTTACCTGTTCAAGTTGCACTAATTTATTAAAATATACCCAATTTGAAATCTAAATAACTAAATAATTAGATCTGTGCATCACTACATCACACACCGAGATAAAACATTCATATATCAAGATCATTTACATAAAACTTAAAATTTCAGTCTTCAATACATAAATCATAATGTTAAACTTTATAATAGTCAATGATCATATATGATATCAGCTATGGAAATTAAAACTAAAATGAAAAAAGAAAGATCAAGCATAATCAAGGAGCTTGGTCTTCTAATTCTAAACATTGGAAAAGTTGCCCTTCATTGTTAGGCACAATGTTTTCATTATTAGTGTTTGTCTTTCTCCTTGAAGATGCTCAGTGGCACCCCAACCAATCCTTGGTGTAACAGTGCACCCTTCTTATCAGCTTGTGCAGCCTCCTTTGGGTCAACATCCCATTGTGTTGCTAATCACTTCAGATTTTTTGGTATGGACTGATATTGAATGTGTTGGGCCTCTAGATCAACTTTCCTTAGTGTTGTTGTCTGGTACTGTAAGCCGCAATTAGTTCCTTTGTTCTCCTAGAGGAATGCCTGTTCCTATGAATCAAGCGGTTGATGCTGTATGTGGACTAGTTCATTTCAGCTGTAGAAGAACTCACGACCTAAGACAATAATTCAATAACATTGTAATGAAGCTTTGGATCCCCATGCTTGTGCATCATCCACCAACTTGTTAATTTCCTGAACCTAGCACCCGCCAATTAGTTCCTAGCAGATTTATCACAGATCTATTGAATAAATGCACTACTAGGTTCTTAACACAATTATTCAGCAGAAGCAAAAACTATGAACAGTCTCAATCACATATGAGTCTATGACACATCCAAATTCTGCCCAGTCAAATCAGTTCTTCATTAAACCTTAAATCAAAACGTACTTGGGCTCCCATCTGGTATAATGGTCCAACTAAGAAATTTACAGTTACAACATACCCTGCATTTGATCCAATTGATCAGGCCCTATATCCGTCCTTGCTCTCCTTGGTTGATTTGGATCTCAAATGTTGTATCTCTACACCTTCTTCGGACCCAACACACTTGAGTATCACACTCCCTTGAGATTATCCCTCTCTCAATGGCTTGTGCTGTTGTATGGTATGTCTTTATCCCCTCCTTAGCCTTACTTTTATAACTTTACATTGAGCTAAGTCCCTAACCCTAATTTCCAAAGTGATTGAAAGTCAAGATTAGATCTCCCCTCACTTGAGATCAATGGTTGAGATTAAACATAATCACTAAAGTAAATACTTTGCTTTTCCTAAGTTTGTTTAGCTCAATAGCCAACATAATTAATCATGTGCTTTTCTAACTTAAACTTAGGCTAAGTTACAATACTAACTTACTCAATACTTGAGCAAGTAACCTACAGAGACCTTGGGTGACTCTTTCATGCCTAGACACTTAGGCCTATGCAGAAGTACCTGCTCGAGCTACAAACATCAACACACCTAGTGGGGTTCTCGACGCTCGTGGGCTATGTTAAGCTGATCCTCTCTTGCGTCCACTGTGCCAAAGGGACCATCAAGTTTTACATATGAAGGAAACTTTTGCCATTGTCGTCCCTTATCAATTGCAAAATTTTTGGCAGCATGTTTGAAACCCTCTTTCATCTCTAGATAATTAACATCAGGAGCTTTACCAGGGCCCTCTACATATTATCTTAAGCTTAAGGGCATATGCAACTATGCGAGGTGGAGTGTCCATTTTCTCCCACCTATTCGATAGTAGATACCAAGGGTTGGATCTACTTTGTGTAAAACTCCAAAGAAGAGCCCCTCTTATTGATGGCAACTCTAAGTTGGCCCAACATAATATCAGTGGTCTCATACATTTCACAAAGACTAGGAGAATCTTATTGTGTAACAATAAACCTTTGAAACAGGGCAATAAATTTGACCTAATACCTGCAACCTGCACACCATTCAGCATTTAATACTTTTTGTCTGACAGAACTCTCAACTGTCTTGGTATACACCTACTCCTTTCAAGGCCCGCTACCATAGATTGCAAAGCCCACTCCAATTCAAGCATCTTATCTTGGAATTGAAAGTAGTTGGCGTATCTGGTTGATACAAGCTCAAGGAAAATCCTTGTTGGCATAAGAATGTAGATCATAGTAATAGGACTTGCGGGTCAAATTTGGCTTCTGCAGGTCTGACCCAACTTTTCTGTGAAATGGGTTTTTATGAGTTGTTGATGAGTCAAAATCTGGCTTGATGGTTGATTTTCTGACCTGTCAGTGACTTTCAAGTACTTGTGGGTCATTGACCAGGTCAACAAGTCAGATTGATCAAGCCCAGGTTTGAGTGGCCAGGGTTATCTATTAAAGCTTAGATATGATGCAATTTGCCTCATTTTAACCATTTTCTCTTTGCAAAATTTCACTGATAGCTCTTGCAGTCGTGAAAGTGGCCAAATGTGTCTTTTTTATATCTTTGTACTTGATGAGGTTTTGTCGAGTTGTTTATAGTTGAGTCGAACTCTTGACTCTTGCCTTGATAAATATTTTGCTGAGTCAAGTCTTGTAACTGCACTATAGATAGCTGGAGAGGTGGTGGTTGCAAATGAAATCTGAACATCTCTAGCTGCCTTAACTAATGCTGGTATCCATATTAGTCAGTGAATCACATGTTGCAGCAGGGATTTTGTGATTGCAGTGTGCAAATATTGATGTTGCTTTCCAGAAGTGCCTTTTGAATTTGTAGTTGTAATTAAGCTTATTCCTCTTATAACATAATCTATAGCAAGCAGATTTGACTTTTTGTTTGTTTGTTTTCTTTTTTCCTGTCTGTTATTCAAAGATCATTTATATACTGCTTACTTGTAGAAACCAGATCTTTTATATATTACCCCAATCTTTCAAGTACAAGCCTGATTTTACTTGATGTTGTTTACGATTTGACATATTTAGAATTAGAATTTTTGTCTGTTTCAGTGAAGATTGATTGACACTTCAGATGGATTCTACTATTGTCAAATCTCTATACTGAAGGAAGAGTGAATTGTTAGGTCGTAGTTATAACATTTACTATTATAGAAGAAAACTGGGACAATGTTGAATTTGCATTGTTTGCAAGGGACATCCGATCTCTTAGTAGTGTGTTTTGAGTAGCATATGCAATTTTTTGACTGAGATTAAACTATTTTATGAAACTCTGTTTCAGGTAGAAGACCAAGGGATTTGTTAAATCCTAAAGCTATCAAATGCTTGCAAGGAATTTTTGCAATTAAAGACACAATTATGAAAAGAGAAGCTCGAGAGATCAGTGCTCTTTGTGGTGCAACTATCACACAGGTAGGTGCTTAGAGAGTCGCTACATGCAATAATTATTGGTAGTGTTGTACAATCAAATACTGGTATTATTTATAGAGTTGAGGCTTCTGTGATCCATATCAAGTTTGTGAGAGATTTTTCGGCGAAAATCACATGTAATACCATTTGTTGACGCGTTTCGACAAATGGTATTTCATGTGATTTTCGCCGAAAAATCTTTCACAAACTGGTATTATTTGTTAATTGGTTTTTCTATTAGAGGCTTTAAATGCATGTTTGTCATTGAGTTGCACAATGCTGAATGCTTTATAACAATCTGATTTGATGCGAGGAGGTTTGTGTTTTTAACCCATTCTTAGAATTTTTTTGGGATATGTAAGTTTGTAACTATTGTTAATGCATCAAGTTATAGCAAAGTAGTATTAACTTAGTTGCACAAAATAGCTGTTCAATTGCATAAGTTCAGCTCATATAATAATTGTGGTATGTCATTATCTTAGTCTATATTGTAATAAGCCTGCCATTTTTATGTTAAGAATGGGAGCCACATGGTTGTACTACTAGGGATTGGTATAAGTAGGATATATTGGCTGGTGGGTTGACATGACTATTGGTTAGGAAGTTAGCTGGACAATTGTCTCTTGAATTGATTGCTACTACTAGTCCCATTCCTTCCTGTATATGTGGACTGTTTGTGACAGTTTAGGGAAAAGTGCATTTTGTCTTTAGTGGTTTTTAAATTTAGTGAACAAAATTATTATGTGTTCAAAAAATGTTATTATACCTGCCGAAGGTAGTTATAACTTATATTGTAGTTGGTTGCTAGTCAAACTAATATGAATTTTAATAATTTTCTGTTTTGTAATAAAGTTTTCTAAAGTTTTTAAAAATCATCATATTAATTCAAAAAAATATATGTAGTTTGTATATTATGAAATTCATTATTTCTAATTTTCTATTGGTTATGTACAATGAAATGACAATTTTTATGGAGTTTTAAATTTTAATTGGAATTGTCAGTTTAAAATATTTAATTTAATTTAATTTTTTTAAATGCCACCTATTCATAAATTGTACATTATTTAATATATATAGTACATGCCACCTATTCATAGATTGTACATTATTTAATACAGATAGTACTTGATGCATCAAATTTATTCTCAAAACAATAATTTAAAAAATCAAATGTTTTTATTATTGGCCACATATGTACTCTATTCTCGATGTTAGACAGATCTCTTTTTCAGTTGTAATGTTAAGTCCAGGCATACATGAAACATTTTAACAGGCGAGAGAAGTCTTTCATATATAGAATTAATAAATTTAGCAATTAAATAGTAACGTTAAAAAGCAAATATTATTATTGCGTTTCCTAAGTGTGTCCTAATCTAAGATATAAATCTCAAAGATCGATGAGTGGGAGGTGCATTAATTGGCAGAATAAAGTTGAAGTCAATGTATTTAAGTCATCAAGGTCATACCAATACACCGGGGCCCATAAAATGTTTAAATATAAAACTATGTATATAATAGTTAAAGAATATTGGATCCCAGTTTGGAATTTGATTTAATGTGTCATAAAGAAAAGGCTTATGTTGGTAGTTATCTTTTTTATCAATAAAAAAGGAGAATCATGGTATTTTTCCAGGTATATGAAGTTATGCAATAAAAAAATTGAGTTTCAATGATTTTATGAAAAAGGTTAAATAAGGAATTATGATAATCACGTTTAGTGGTTTTAACAAATAAAATGTTTGATTTATTTGATTTTTTTTATTCTATATAAAATGTTGGTTTTTTTTCCATGATATTATAAATTTATTATTATTATTTTTTTTCTCGTTAAAACTAATCTATTATATACAGTAGCAAGAAAAACAGTTACATCATTTTAAGACTGACAGAACCAGAGGCCATTTGTGGCACTTTGGAACAGGTGTGACCAAAAAGAACATCCCTCGCAGGGGCATCAGATTAGAGAGAAACAACCATCGCAGGGGCGCCATACCAAAAATGAACAACCCTCGCAGGGGCGCTAAACCAAAACTAAACAACTCTCGCAGGGGCGCCGGACCGAAACATTGCATCCCCCTCAGGGGCACCAGCAGAACTTCAGCATAATCCCTCTCGGGGAAGACAGACCCATCCAAGAGCCAACATAACATAAACAGACTATGAGCCAACATAACATGAACAGTAAGACCAAAACAAGACCTGAGCAGCGATGGAGGTCGGGATTCCGAACAGATGAGCGGCTATTCGTCCGGCTCCTCCTCGACCACCCTACACCATCCATACTTCTCCACTTCCTCTGCAGTGGGAACGGTGTCCATGTTGACAATGTCCCCTTTGCTGGTCGACGCCTCCTGAGCCTGAGGAAGATTAGAAACATTCTCTGGAGCTTCCGCAGGCTTCTCCATGACATCCTCTGAGCTGCCAACAGGATGCTTCCCCCTACTGTCTTGAACGTCGCCACCATCCGGAGAGTCTTCGAGGAAGAGAACCGATACATGGGCACTGATTCGGGGTTTATTCAGAGAACTGCTAAAGTTGAAAATGGCGGAACCGAAGGTAGGCGTGGGAGCTGGGTCAGAATCAGGAGCGGTTGAGTCCAGAAATTGGCTAGTCTGAAGGGGGTTGGCCTCAGAGATTCGGTGGCAATGGTAGTGGCAACAATGGGGTTGAGAAGCATCAATTGGAGGATGCGAAAACCCGCCCCGGGCAGAACCTCGATGGCTGAGCATTCGCTGTTGAGGCCTTACCATATTTGCAGGAACACGAGGGGTATGGAGCTGCGCGGAATTGAGTAACCGTCCAGGCTTTGGATTGCCCCCCACAGTCAGGGAAATGGCTCTGACAGCAAGAGCTATAGCCTGAAGAACCACAGACCGAGCAAGAACCTGCACACAGAGCACCATGAACTGAGCGTGAACCGGCGCATAGAGAGCCAACCCATCACCTCTTTTAACATCCCTACTGCCACCTCGAATCCCGTCCGCCATTACTGCTCGCTTCATTCGAACCAGGGAGCCGGACAGAGCATTGAATTGCTTCTGAAGATTTCCAATCCTTTTATTCCTTGGCGGCCAGCGACATGTCGTCTCGCATGCTTGATCCTAGAGACCGCGCATGGCCTGCATGTGTCCCTCATTGAACGCGCGTCCTGTCACCCGCATTCGGGGGATAAATTTATTATTATTATATAAGTAGTATTAATAAAATATTGATTTGTAATTTAGTTTGTTTTATTTTTTTAATTAATTTTATTGTGCATATTTTATTTAAAAACTTTTAAATATTGATTTACACTTTTATTTGTAAATTCAACTTTTCTTCATATATAAGCATGTTATATTTGTATAGTACAAAGTAATTATTGTCAAATATCTATTTCCATATTTCTACATAATTAATATGATACTTTATTTTGCATATTTTTATTTTATATTTTTATGATACTTTATTTATATATTTTTATTTTTTTATGACTTTTCTTAGTTGTGTTATTTTTTATTTTTCTCAATTTAAGGTATTAGAGTTCAAATATATGTATATTTTCATCTCTTTATATCTATTAATATTATCTAGATAAAAATTAAATTGATATTTTAATTTTTTCCTAATAACATTTTTATACATAATTTTTTAATATTTTTCTTCTTCTATTAGACACTTTTTTATTTTATATTTTACAATTCAAACTATTTGCATTCTTAGTTTAATATTTTCCTTTTCCTTTTAAATACCATTTGCCCAAAAATCAATAACTCATTTCAAAATCAAAATATATATATATATATATATATATATATATATATTTTTTAACTGAAACGGGTGTAAGATTTTATTTATTTGAATAAGAGAGGTGGGGTCTTTGCCGAGGCAGCCCCGTTTACAAAGAAAGCAGCCAACATATTCTGCTTGTGAGTTACAGACTTTTCAGGGAATTTGGTAGAAGTTTTCGTCATTGATAAAAAGCTGTCCTTTCATGAGCGGGCATCCTTTGTTCGCCATTTGATCCGCTTCGCCATTCAGATTTCTAAGGATGTGATAGAATTTATAGGAGGTGAAATCTTGGAGGATTCTTTTCAGTCTTCCCAGAAGTTTATTGAGGCTTGCATTGTTGAAAAGATCTTCAGAATTTAATTTTTTGATAAGGATCTCTGAATCACCAAAGACTTGGAGGTCTTTAACTCCCTTTTCTCTTGCTATTAGACAAGCTTTGAGAAGTCCATAGATCTCTGCCTGATTGTTGGATTTCTGGCCTAGTCCCCAATAGAAGCTGTCTCTTGAGGTGCCATCCGAAGAGTAAATGACCCCTCCAGCACCAGCGTTCCCAGGATTTCCTTTGGAGGCTCCGTCAAAAAAGATGGTGGTGAGTTTTTTGGATTTCCACCAATTTGTGAAACTTTCCTCTGTTTCTCTTATTCTCCACTTCGGATTAACTGTTTGAGGGGCGAGATGAAGCTTACGAGGAGAAGGCTCAAGCGAGCGAAGCCATCTCCTTTCTTCAGGAAGGAGCAGTGGATCTTCTTTGTAAAACTGTTGTTGGGCTGCTTCCAAGAGAAATGCTTTAGCTTTGGCTGCAACTTGTAGAGGAGTGTATCTATTTCCATTGAAAATTTGATCATTACGAGCCAACCATATCTGCCAACAAACGAATTTTGGAATTGCTGTCCAAATTTTTTTCCAGAAGGATTTGGTGGGGATGCTGTGGGGGTAGATATTGTTCCAGGAGGCAAACAGTTCAGCTACTGTATTCTGGGGGAAGGCTGGAATCTGCAGGTCCAAAAGAGCGTGCTCCCATGCTTCCTTGGCAAATTTGCACTCAAGGAATAAGTGCTGGGTTGTTTCAGAGTAGCTTTTGCATAACTCGCACCTATGTGGTCCTGCAATATTCCTTTTCTCTAGATTGTCTCCAGTGAGTAGTTTGTTGTGCACCAGCGTCCAGAAGAAGAAGTTCACTTTGGGAAGGGCTAGGTTGTCCCAAACTGACTTCCAGAAGGCCGGTGCGTGACTGCTGTTCCTTGAATTCTGGAGTGCTTTATATCCTGCTGCTGTGGTATATGTTCCAGTCGTTCCCCAAGCCCAACTGTCTCTTATATGGCGATGTTCAGGAGAGGATCCTTCCAGCAAATCGATAAGGAGATTTTTTTGTGGTATTAGCCAATCAGGGATACCATTGAGATCCCAACCGGCCCATTCACCTCTGCTATCCCAATTCGAAATATCATAGAGTCTGGTTTTGCCTGCGCGCAACAGCCACTCTCTGATATCAACTATATCTTCATTTTCTTCCAATGGGTCATTCCCCATTATTCTATCGTGCCACATATTGATTCGTTTGCCATTTCCAGGCACTCTGTACAGGTATTGATTAAAGAATTTGCTGCTTTTGCAACAAAGCTTCCATACCTGCGTGCTGTTGGCAGAGGAATCGAATTGCAAGCTTCTGTATGTAGAATTTCGGGCGTATTTGGACATCAACGTGATGCTGGTCTGATGATTGGGTTCATGGACCATTTTCCAGAGTAGTTTCCCACCCATAGCCAGATTTACGAGGGAGGGATCTCGGATTTGAAGGCCCCCCTCTGCTATCGGCCGTCTGACCAGTTCCCAGCTTACTAAGTGCATCTTGTTTTCATTCCCTCTCCCGCCTTGCCATAAGAAATCCCTTAACAATTTTGAGATCTGCTCCGTGACATTCCTGGGGGCCAGCAAGAAGGCGGCTTGATAGATTGGGAGCGCAGATAGCTGTGTCTTAATTAGAATAGTTTTTCCTCCTTTGGTTAGCCAATAGCCTCCCATCGCTTCTATCTTTGATTTAATTTTACATATTATTTCTGTCCAGAGCGATCTCCTGTTGGCACCATTGGTAATTGGAAGGCCGAGATATTTAATTCGATCCCAATTGGCATGACCTCTAAATCCCAGGACTGCCGCGATGCTGTTGATCTCTTGTTGACCTGTGTTCCAACTATAAATTTCACTCTTTCTCTCGTTGATGAGAGCACCTGTGACCCTGCAATAGCTTTTCAAGACTGAATCGAAGCCTTTGGCAATTCTGGGGGACGCACCTCCGAGGAGAAGTGAGTCATCAGCAAAGAGAGCATGGTTCAGGGGTACTGCATCTGAGGAGGATTTGAGACCAGGGAGAGTGCCAAGAATTCTTTCAGCTGTGAGTTTTCTACTGAGGGTATCTGCCATTAAAATGTACAGGAAAGGGGAGAGGGGGCATCCCTGCCTGATGCCTCTCCGGGCTTGGAAGAAATTGGAGGGGCGGCCATTGACCAGGGGGGTGATCCAAGGGTTATTTATGCAAGCATTAATAAGCTGAACAAAATGAGGCGAGAAACCAAAGGTGAGGAGTACCTTAATGAGAAAAGAGCGATTGACTCTATCAAACGCATTTGCCATGTCTAATTTAATCAACATACCTTTCTCATTTCGCTTCATGCTGGTGTGGATTGTCTCCTGGACTTGGATGACATTGTCGAGAATGTGTCTGCCCTCCACGAAGCCGCCTTGAGGACTAGAGATCAGCTTCTTGAGCAAGGGCTTGATCCTGCTTGCTAACAATTTTGCCAGAATTTTATAGGATGCATTACAAAGTGATATGGGTCTGAATCTGGAGAATGTTTCTGGATTAGATTCTTTGGGGATTAATGCTAGATACGTAGAGTTGGTTCCTCCACCAATCTTAGCTTTTCTCATGAACCCCTTTATCATTTTTTGGAGATCTCTTTTGATGATGTTCCAGCAGACTTTATAGAAGTGTATCGTAAATCCGTCTGGGCCCGGCGCCTTATCTGATTCCATGGACCATATAATTTTTATAATTTCCTCCTCTGTTACTTCTCTGGTGAGGGCAACATTTTCTTCTGGACTGATTAGATGAGGGATATTGGAGAGGAATTCTGCTATTTCCCCCTCGGAAGCCTGTGCTCCATCACTAAAAAGATTTTTAAAATGGCTGTCTGCAGCAGCTTTGACTTGGGTAAAGCCTTTGCTGACATGGCCCTCTGTTGTCCTTATTTCATAGATGTGATTCCTGTTCAGCCGGGCTCTATATTGTCTGTGGAAGAAGGAGGTGTTCCGATCGCCTGCCTTTAACCACAAACTCCTGGATTTGATTCGCCAGTATTCTTCTTCTTTTCTGAATGATCGATATGTAGCAGATTGAGCCTTAATTTCTTGTTCCAGGAGTTCAGCTGTGATCTCTTTGCTCTCCATTTCCGTTTGTAAAGTCTCCAATGTGTATACTGCCTCTTTCCTTATGCTGGTTGGAGTAGGGACTGGTTTCCTTATCCACTCCTTCAGCGCTTGTTTTGTGGCTTTCAGTTTTTGTTCCCAAACAAAGCTTGGGGACCCTGAGAATGCCTTGGCCCAGGCTTCTTTAACAGTTTCAAAAAAACCTTCTCTCTCAATCCATAAAGGGCTGAAGCGGAATGGTAGAGGACCTAGATCTTCTTCGTCTTCAAGGAGCAGCTGGATCGGCTTGTGGTCAGAGGCTAACTTGGGTAAAATTTTTGTTTTGATTATCTTTTTATCCATAATCAGGGAACCTTGTACCAAAAATCGATCCAATCGAGCAGAGATATGCTCTGGCCCAGATCTGTTGTTGGACCAGGTATATAGGCCGCGAATGGGCATGAAGTCTAATAGGTCCCATTGCTGCGCTAGCTCTTCCACAAAGGCCAGCATAGGGTCTCTGTTGTTGGAGCCGCCCCTTTTCTCTTTTGATTTCAGTACTATATTGAGATCACCTGCTAGAATTATGTTGCTTGGGGTATGCTGGTCTAAAAATGCTGAGAGAGAGGTCCAGCATTCTCTTTTTTCAGAATAAGTAACAGGAACATAAAGATTAAATAGAGAGAAAGACAGCTTACTTGCACATTGTGTAAGCTCCGTGAATATCCAGTGCTGAGTTTCATGAGATTTTTTGAGTAAAAAAGAGTCTTCTGACCAGAGGGTTGCCAGCCCTCCGGAGGAGCCCCTTGAACTTACTGCTTTGCCTGCACTTTTCTTCCACTTTGACTTGCTGATGTCTAGAAGCGCTCGGGCTTCTATCTTCGTCTCTTGGAGCATGAGGATATCTGTAGGTTCTATTTTCAGGAGATCCATGACTGCTTCAGCTTTGGAGGCGTTCCCCAATCCTCTACAGTTCCAAGAGGCGAGCTTCATGATTTACTTGAGAGGGGGAGTAGGGCCTCCCTTTGAAGGCCTTGGTCTGGTGTTTCTTCCAATGGACATTTCTATGGTGGACTGACTGCCTTGGACTTTGAGTCTCTCAGCTTCCTCTTCCCTTATTTCTTTGCGGGATTTCCTTCCTGCTCTTCTAGAGGGGCATTCAAAGACTTCATCCTCTGAAGAACCCGCACTATCTACTGGTTTTTTCCTTGTTACTTCTGCATAAGATGGGTTAGAGGGGCTACCTTGCAAGGCCTCAGCCTGTGTAGCTTCTCCCCCTTCTTGGTTTAATGGTGGGTCTTCTGTATTTGCCTTTTTTTCCTGTGTCGTACCTGCTGGATCGGTCTGATCTTTTTCAATGTCGTTCAGGGTTGCATCCATTTCTTGATTGTCGGTCTGGTCTTTTTCAATGTCATTCGGGGTTGCATCCATTTCTTGGTTGTTCTTGGAGCTGCCTGGAACTCCGGAGATATGCCCTTTTCCGTTTCCTTTTTTTTGATGAGCAGTCTTTTGAACTACCGTCCATTGGTCCTCATTTGTTTTGTCTGTTTGGTCCTCTGCTTTTTTCTTGCAATGTTTCGCAAAATGGCCGTGCTCGTGGCAGTGTCTGCATTTGAAAGGGAGCTGTTCATAATCCAGTTCCTGGATGTGAGTCCACCCAGCAACAGTGAGCTTTATTGCTTCAGGCAAACCCTCTTCTAGATCAACCTCTACACAGATTCGGGCGCATGTGTACTGGTCTTTCCTTGCTGCCTGGTCTATGTATTTTCCGAGCGCATTACCAATGATCTGGAAGGTTTTTTGATTCCAACAGTGCAGGGGCAGATGGGGGAGTCGCACCCACACCGGGACAGCGGAGGGGACATCCTGAGAGGGGTCAAAGTCAGGAGACCATTTGTTTAGATACAGGCCTTGTGGTCCCATGAAGTAAGGGCCATTTCTAAAGATGAGACTTCTATCTTCCGGGTTTTCAAAGACGAATACGAAGAACCCTTTACCCACAAAATAGCTCTTGACTCTGTCTTTAATCAGTGTAGACCAGTTTCTTTGGGTCTAGTTCTCGACCGATTTTGGTGAAGGCCAGAGGCCTGTAAACTGGCCTATTAATCCTCTTTCCGCGAGGTTCAGTGCTGCCTTGCATGTTTCTTCTTCAGGAAGGGCAACCGTAGGAATCGATCCAAGTTTCTTGACGAACTTCTGCTGGCTAGCCGTGGGAGGGCGTTTCGAGCTTGCGGCTATCAATGCTTTGAATGCAGAAATCTCCGGAGGTGGGTTGAGAGGAGGGGCAGAGCCCCCGCTGGATTCCATGGGATCCTCTACATCCGCGGGGCCGCGCTGGCTTGCTCCCAGCAGCCCAGGCTTTCCAATCTTTCAAGCCAGCAGATTTTACCAAAATTCTAGTTGCAATGTCCTCTGTTTCAGCGTGAAGGCCGGTGCAGGGTTTCAGATGCAAGCTCCTCTCTTGCAGCGAGGAAGGCCGAAGCTGGCCTGCGGCCAGAGGCGCAGTGCAGTCGGCGGCTAGGTCTTCAGCAGCGATCCAAGATTCAGGCTCTAGTTTTATTTTAACTATTAAAAGAAAACCAAAATCAAAATATTTTAACCTAGAAGAGGCAGGTAGTAATTTATATTCCAAGTTTTCTTTATATAGTAACTCTATATTAGAGTACCTTATAATTATTCTGATGAGAATTATTCTACTATCAATTACTTTTGTCATAAGAGGTAGGTACTAAGCAACAACACTACATATTACACTTGTTACGTTTTGAAGTTCTATCTTAATGAGTTATATAAAGGGGTCTCTTGAGGCCATCTTAATTAGATGAGTGAGTGATTGTTTTCCAACCATGTATGTAGATCCTTAATGTGTATAATATGGCCCCCTTCTTTTTTATTTTCTTTGGATTGGAGAATCATAAACTGAGTGGAATCATGCTTGTGAGAATGTGGGTTTGAAACCGTTGGGATACCACTTAAACCCCAATTGGCATACAAAACTTGAAATCACGTGCCGAGATTAGACAATATTTGAACTGAGGTGGGCAACATTAGCATTGTGAATAACAACCACTCAGTTTTCCCTTGACAAGATTTTTTATTTTATATATATATATATATATATATTTTTTTTTTTTGCCTTGTCTGTTCAGACTAGGGGCATAAGTGATTGAGTGAAGTCATGCTCTTGATAACATGGGTTCAACACTGTTGTGTTGGCACTATAAACTACAACTTTCATGAAAATCCTACAACCACACTTTTTCAGGTTAGATGGGATTCAAACCGAGGTGGGCAACATTAACACCGTGAATCCCAACCACTTGGTCTACCCCTACTGGGCTAAGAGCCTCTCTCTTTCAATTGGAAGTGTAATTTGTAACTAGAGTAGGAGGTGTATCATTGAAGAAGTGGTTAAAGAAGGGGCATTTATAGCATCTCATATGCATGCGGCAATGAAGGATGCCATACTTATTAAACATGTTTATGGATGGAGACATTTCAATTAATGGCCTTTTGAACTAATAATTTAATTGACTACTTTGAAGCAATGTTTTAAAACTCCGAATCTGGTTCAGAAACGGTCGAGGGTCGGCTCCGACTTCGACTCCAACTCGGTATCGACTCGGCCAGTTTGATTTCAATGACTCTGTCGTTGTAAAAAATACTTTAAATATTTATTTTTTATAAAAAGACATAATTTTAAAGATTTTCATTCATGTTTCCAAACACAAAATTTTAGAATATAGAGAGAAGACAACATATGATCAAAGTAGGCTCATGAATATATCCATTATATCAAAATGGCACCCAGTGCACTGTCCAATACAAAGTGCATACTTAGCCACCAATGCTATGATTCTTTTCTGCCTCAGCCCAAGGACAATCACTAGACTACAACAACAATAATACCAATTCTCTGCAACCAATCATAGCTTCCCAAATGATAAGCAAATGAACTGATCAACAAATGTCTTCAAATTTGTGCCTTTGCTACATTGCGACCTGTCTTATGCTTCTACCTAGACTGCTGGAGGTGATTTCAAGGAATCTGCCCCTAATGAAGTCTCAAAACCTTTGATTTAATTCTGGTCAAGCTCCAAAACAATCAAAGGTAAATATGTATCTAATAGTCCATTGCCAGAACGTTTGCGTTTTTAAAAACATTGTATGGTTCAATGCATTGTTTCAGTTTCTTAATTCATGCCACTAGGATAACCATACTCCGGCCTCGTAATTTTCAAAACTTTCTTACAGTGATAGATTTACTTTAGGGCTCTAAATATGCAATAAACAACAACCCAACCGTTGATATGTAGGAGGCAGAACAACTTTTGACAAATGTGCTTAAGGATCTTTTTCAAAGAGCCGAGCCGACCGGGTTGTTACCAAGCCAGCTGAGTTGTTACCGAGTTGGCTGAGTTGCATAACCCATACACATGTATTTTAATTAACAAATTAATTTAAGTACATATACATATTTAATTTTAATTAACAAATTAATTAAAATACTTATACATATTTTTTTTTCTAGTTAAGACTAACCTAAGTACCCACGGGGGATTTGAACCGGTGACCTATCGCAAGGAGTGCCTTAACAATGCACCCATTCACCGTCAATCCAAAGCCCCGTGGGCAAAATACTTATACATATTAAATGTTAACTAATTAATAAATAAACATGAATAAGTATTTTAATTTTAATTAATAAATTAACTAAAATTAGAATAATTAAAAAAAAAATTAAGTAAAGCAAATTTAATTAAATTAGTTAGAATTAAAAACATGAAATAATTAATACTAATAAAATTAACAATAATACAATTAAACAGAACAATGAAAAATAATTTAAAGATCTGTCGGCTAAGGCATTTCTTGCATCCCTATATATATTTGACAAGTAAGATCAGTCTTTCAATTAATTCTCTCACATCCTGAAGATGAACCACCGTTGCTGGTTCGAAACGTCGATCTAAAAAGAAATTAAATGCGATGGATCCGGAAGAAAATCTACACAAACATGAGACTCGCAGAAAGCTCAAACACAAAATCCTATATATTGTTAGCAGAGATTTGGACCATGGTTTTAAAACTGGGGATAGGTATAGTTAAGGTGTTTGTTTTTAGTTTTTTGACATAGTTCCCTTATTACATCCTTCAAGGTATTCTTTTTTCACATCCTTGGAGATTGTGGTCAAAATCTACAACCAAGCACAAGAAACTGGAATGATGTAATGTAGGTAGGTTATGAAAAAGGAAGACAATACATTTGTTGGAAATGATGGATTTTACATGTAGAAGATCATATACAAGAATAGAAATAAGAGAGAGAATAGATTGATTCATTATCGAGTGATGGAAAAGTCTCATTACAAACTAGGATAGAGAAGAGTCTGTTACCTGTTATCACCTGTCGCCTACACCTACCTACAAGTTAGTGAGAAAAACCTTCAACCCCACAAGGTGTGGTTGGTGGCAGGGAACTTAGAGAAAGGGCTGTCACACTAATCCCGACTCTCTCTATTTGAGTTATCTCCTAGGTTAGCTAAGGGGGGGGGGGTGGTCCCTAATGAAAAATTAAGTTAAAAAATGTGAGTTTCTAGGAGAGTATTATAGTGAAAATGGATTACTTTTAAGGATGTATGAGCAAATATGATGTGAGCAACTTGAAATGACAATGCCAATCATTAACATGAGAAAAACCATAAAGCTAGTGCCTTGTAAGTAATTTGCCCAACAATTTAAAGATATATTTGTTCAAAGTAAAATGCAATGCTCTCAAAAGAAAATGAAAAGTAACCCTGAAATGTAAACAAAAGGTTGTTAGCACAACATATTGCAAGATACAAAAATGCTTTTAAGATAATCAACTTTATAAATCAAAACATGTGAAACATATCTTGCTAAAATCCATCAATTAGTAATTAACATGGAAATGTGAAAGAAAGGAAGTGCTAAACTAAGACATCAATATGCAATTAGACTTGAAGAATGAAAATAAAGCACTTGTTTGAAACGATTACAATACTCGCTTTTGGAATAGACTTTGCATATGAAAACTCAAACCATCAAGAGACAAGTAAAGTAAATGTAATGGAAAGTGCTCTTGGTTAATTTTATTAATTATCTCTATAGCAAGATTACAATTTAACTTTTCAATCCTCAGACCTCAGCCTTGCCTAAAGTTATGAATCTCACAGTGAGGAGTCAATAGAGGAGTAGAGGGTTCCTAAAATGTCTACTTCAACCAACTTATGTTGGAGGTAAAATTTTAATGAGGCTTGGGACCTTCCTATACTAAAATGCCTAGATGAAGTGCCTATACTAAAATGCCTAGATGAAGTGCAAATTGTGTTAATTCCCCAATTTAAAATAATGCTACATGCAAATGCTTCAAAGAGAAATAAGATAGTTGCAAAACTTGAGAGACTAGAATGTAAATGAACTCATATGTGTTTGCACCATTAAATGGAAAATAGACAAGTAAAATGGAATAAATTGCTTTAAGCTACAATTGTTTCAATTAAATGATATTGCTCCAATAGTTTCCATGACATATAGGATAAATTGACCAAGTAGTGAAGCATATACTTAAATAAATTATGAAACAACTAAAACTTGCCAAAATATGAAGTGTTTACACGTAAGATAAGATTTGCTCAAGTTTACAATTTGGAAGCTTATGCATGTGGGAATTTAAATACAAGATTAGTAAAAATTGCATGTGGAGTGAAATGTGTTGATTTTAAGCATGCACAAAATGAAATTAAATGCTAGAAAACTAAGAAAAACTAGAAGCAAAATTAGGCCACCCACAAGAATCCATTCTCTAAATGAGGAAGGGAGATGCCATGGGAAAAATCACAAGCTCCCTCAAACATTTTTTTTATATGTTTTTTTAGCGCTTAAAGCGAATAAAAATGCCTCTAAGAGGGTTGCCCACAATATGAGAGAGATCTTTACAAAGATAGGAATCTAACAAAGCTAGACTCTTTCCCAAAAAATATAACAACAACAAACTTGAAGCTGGAAAAAACTCTTGAAAAGAGATTCATAAGGCTCAAAAGGCCCACAGCCTAGATGAGTTTGCAACTCTCTTCCAAGTGCGTGCGACCTCCCTAGAAATCAGTCCTTGAATAGCGTGAGGGGATCCTGCGTGCACACGAGTGAGTAGTTTCCCAATACTTCTCCTCAAGCTCCTTGCTGCCCAATGCTCAAGCTTATGGGCTGCAAAACACAAAACCATTTGTCAGTGTGAAACCAGGAAAAATAAACCAAAACTAAATTACAATTTAATATACAAAATACTAGTTCAAGTAATGGAAGTGAACCCCCATACTTGCATACCTTTGGAAATGACTCTTGAATAAGAGATATAATTTTGAAAGAACTAGAATCAAAGAAGTATTTTAAATTTAAATGGATGATCAAGTAGCTATAGAGTAAGAAAACTACCTTTTACTCTTTGTTGGATGGAAGACTTGGAGCGAAAAAATGGCTGAGTCTTGGATCGTTGTGACTCTAGGAGTGAGTTGATCTAATTGAGATTTTTCCAAAGTCTTCCAGTTGGATTCCTGCACATAATACAAAAGATCTTTCCTAGACACTTGAACACGTATTAGTTTGCACATGATTATAGCAATATAATGATAAGATAAACCAATAATTCCTCTTTAAATATATTGGCAAGCTTATCCCTAGAATACTACTCTAAATCAATAATATGTGCAAAATAACTTGCACACATCAATCCAAGCAAGATGACAAGTATAAACTAATATTAATTCAATATGCAAAAGAAATTAAATACAATAGAAATAACATGAAAAGACATCACCTAATAACGTCAAGAGAACACTAGACAGATAGCCCCAAAGTCTTGATTATATTAAGAAAGTATGCCAGTACAAAATGACAGAGTTTTCTCAAGCCCAATAGCTCATAACATGATATAATATGAGAGCACAAAACCTCATTATATAGAGAGTTGGGAGCAAATTCCAAGGTGACTCTAGGAGTGAGTTGATCTAAAGTCTTCCAGTTGGATTCCTGCACATAATACAAAAGATCTTTCCTAGACACTTGAACACGTATTAGTTTGCACATGATTATAGCAATATAATGATAAGATAAACCAATAATTCCTCCTTAAATATATTGGCAAGCTTATCCCTAGAATACTACTCTAAATCAATAATATGTGCAAAATAACTTGCACACATCAATCCAAGCAAGATGACAAGTATAAACTAATATTAATTCAATATGCAAAAGAAATTAAATACAATAGAAATAACATGAAAAGACATCACCTAATAACGTCAAGAGAACACTAGACAGATAGCCCCAAAGTCTTGATTATATTAAGAAAGTATGCCAGTACAAAATGACAGAGTTTTGTCAAGCCCAATAGCTCATAACATGATATAATATGAGAGCACAAAACCTCATTATATAGAGAGTTGGGAGCAAATCCCAAGGAAGAATGCACATTAGAATTGAACTTGGAGCAAATCCCAAGGAAAGACAAGTCAAGTTCGATGTGGAGAATATTGAGACGCCAGAGCAAAATCGAATTCCATATGTGCATCTCAAGGGAAATCGAGTTCCATATATGGCATAATAAACTCATCCATGAGTGAATCCAAGTACCGTGATAACTCCAATCAACAAATGCAAACTCGAACTAAGTGATGCCACATATGTATATGATCCCAAGATAGCTCTGCGTAGGTCCCCAAGAATTGTGTGATTCCTCCATATGCAACTTGTTGTCTGGTCAAGTGAAACTCATAATCCTCGAGAGTGGAGTGCTAAGAGTAGAAGAACCTAAAATAACTGTGAGATGAGGCCCTACATAATCTTCAGTCCAAATATACCATAGAATATTCCTTTAGTGCATGAACTCCTCTAATAAATTCGATTTTCCACATGTGCAACTACTGCTTTTTTCTGGGAAATTTGATTTTATGAAATAATGATGTTTTTATGATGTAGTGTGCTCAATCATCTTCTACATGTCCGTTGACTAAACCCTTTGACTTGAGATAATTTCCAAGTCATTTCCACGTCATTCGGTCACATGGAATACTTTATTTCTCCCTATTTTATTTATTTCTAGCCTAATTAAATGCCACAGTTTTTACTAAACTTAGGAAATATGCGTTTTGAGGGTCCAAAACATATTATTAATCTCTCAAAGTGTGTCATAGTAGAAAGTTGAGGGTAAAGAGGTGTAATTTTTATTACTCATATCCCATACAACTTCTCTAGACTACATTTATTACAATTTTTGACCCGCGGAAAATCTAAAAATTAAAAAAATGACTACCTAGACCGAACCAAATTCCACAAATTTTTTTGTTTGATCTAGTATGGTAATATACATCGACTCTAGACACTAAGATGTGCTAGGGGTTCAACCTTCAAACCGTCGCCTCGAGTTTGGGGGAAAAAGTGATTGAACAAACCCAGATAATTATCTACCTCTGAAAAAGAAGGGATAATTAACCAGATAAAAGAAACACTCCAAGGGGTACTCGTTTTCTGATAGAGTCCCAACATCCTAGGCCTGTTACAACTTCAAAACTCATTATTACTAGTATCACTTACTATAATTCCGCTCAGAGTGTGGAATCTGGGTACAAGAAAGATGATGAGAAAAGAAGTAGAGTTAAAAAACTCTGTTGACTGATGATATTTGATGGTACAAGTGTCCTCTGGATCAGTGTTGCAGGAAGCGCCCCCCCCGGATCCTAGGCCGGAATCGCGTCCCGTACGGAAGCGTTCCGGAAGCGCCAAAGGAAACGCGATTCCATTTTTTCCGAAGCGCGATTCCGCATTTTTTGAGCGATTCCTAGTTTTTGAGAAGCGTTGCCCCCGAAGTGCGCTTCGGAGGGCGCTTCGGGCCTCCGGAAGCGCACGCTTCACGAGCGCTTCGGAGCGCTTCCGAAAAATCCGCGCGGGCAAGGAATGACACTTCAATTTTTTTTAATTTTTTTTAAAAGTTAACTTAACTTGCAATGAGGGGGTGGGTTAGGGTGAGTTTAGGGTGAGTTTAGATGAGGAATGAAAAGCATAAAGCTCCCATTCATTCCTCATTTTCTCACTTTGAGTTTATGAGAGTTGGAGAAGAGAAGAGAGGAGAGGAGAAGAGAAGAGAGGAAAGGAGAGGAGAAGAGAGGAGAGCTTGGAGGAGTGAAGAAGGAGGAGGAGCTTGGAGGACTTCATCTACAAGAGCTAAAGAAGTAAGTTCAAACCCCAAACTCCCTTGTTTTTTTGAAAAAAAAATTGTATTTTTCTCCTCCCTCTCCTACTCTTTCCCATTGTTTCTACTTGCTTCTTTATTTACAGGTTGTCCACCACCTATATCCATATTCCAAGATGGTGTTCTTTTGGCTTCTATGTATCATTCTACTCTTGGTTTTAATGATGGCAAGGGTGAGGAATAGAAGGGAAGAGGAAGGGGATGAACTTGGTCCTAATAGTAGTGACCCAATGTATGATGAGGAGGAAGGGTTTGAAGAGGAAGGGGATGAACTTGAAGGGGACACTGAAGCACAAGATGGGAAAGGTACATCAACACCCTTGTGGAACTATGTGACCAAACTTGATGGGGGAAAGGGTGGTGGATCTTACAAATTTGTGTGCCCTCATGGTTGTCATGGAGGAAAACCATATTGTGGTTCATATACCCGTCTGAGGAGGCATCTTTGTGGGGTGCTGGACAGTGATGAAAAAAAGGGTTCTGTGGGGGTACAAATTTGCCCAAACATTTCAACTGAAGAAAGAAGAAAATACATCCAAATAGAGATGGCTGCACAACAAAAAAACAAGAAACAAAAAACTCATTCTGATTCAAGTGCAACCTCTAAATTTGGTAGTTGCCCATCTCCTCATGGTACTTCTGCAACCTCTGGAGGTAGAAGAACAATAGGGGATTTCCTTAATGTTGCTGGGAGGGATGATGTGGATGGAAAGATAGTCCGTTTTCTTTGTGCTTGCGGTGTACCATTCAATGTGCTTCGCTCTCCCTATTGGCATGACATGGTAAAGGCCATCAATGAAGCCCCAAAAGGATACAAGGCCCCCAACTATGAGAAAGCTAGAACAGTGTTATTAGAAAGAGAAAAAGCTAAGGTTCAAAGAGCTTTGACACGTTTTACACATGAGTGGGTGGATTCTGGGGTATCCATTGTATCAGATGGGTGGACAAATATTAGAAACCAACATTTGATAAATGTTCTTGGTGTTTCTTCTAGTGGTGCAGTATTTATTGCAAGTCATGACTCCTCCTCCATCAGTGCAGCTGCACAAAACATTGCAGATCTCCTATTGAAATCAATCAAAGATGTTGGTCCGAATAATGTGGTTCAAGTGATCACAGATAATGCAGCAAATTGTAAGGCAGCAGGAAAAATTATTGAGCGTACTCATCCACACATCTTTTGGTCTGGGTGCCTGGTTCACACATTGAACCTTTTGATGCATGATATTGTGAAACACAAAGATTGTGGGTGGATTGCTGAGGTTTACAGGAAAGGGAAGCAGCTCATTAAATTCATCACAGGGCATACAAGGGTAAACTACTTCTATGGCACTTACTCCAAGTTGCAATTGCTTAAAATTGCAAAGACAAGATTTGCTAGTTATTACCTCACCTTTAGGCGGCTAGTGAGGGTGAGACAAGCTTTAACTAATCTGGTGTGTGCTGAAACATGGGATGAAATTAACACTGTCACAGATGGTGCTAATGCAGTCAAGGACACTGTTCTTGACAGTTACTTTTGGTCACAGGTTAAATATGTTTTGCAATTCACCAAACCAATTTATTACATGATCAAGTTTGCAGATTCAGATCGACCAGTAATTGGGGAGGTGTATGAGCAAATGGATAGCATGTTGGGGCAGATTAAAGACATTGTTGAGCCTAGAGATACCACCTTGTACAATTATATTCGTGTAGAGGTGCAAAACCAATGGGAAATGCTAAATATTCCATTGCATGCATTAGCATATGTTTTGACACCTAAATACTATCATCCATCATGGCTTTCAACACCAGCACCTGGGGGGAGAAGCAGGAAAAAACCACACCAAGATAGAGAGGTTCACGAAAAATATATGGCTGCATTGAGTAAATTAATCCCTGATGAGGAGGAGGCTGCATTGGTACGGAGACAGGGGAGCAACTATACGCTCAACACTGGTCCATTTGGGAGCATGCATGCAATTCAAGATCGAGAGACTTTTTCTACTCTTGAGTGGTGGAACATGCATGGAGGGGGTACTCCACTTCTACAGAGTTTGGCATTGCGGGTGCTATCACAGGTGGTAAACACTTCTTCTGCAGAGAGGTGTTGGAGCTCTTATTCTTTCATTCACAGTGTTAAAAGGAACAGGTTGAATTTAGACTGGGCAGAGAGCTTGGTTTATGTTCATTACAACTTGCGATTGTTGTCCCATTACTGTGAAGATGCAAAGTCTAATAAAGACTTGTTGATTTGGGACAAGAATCCAGAGGAGCCCAATTTGGAGGATGGAGTGTTGCGACTAGAGCAATTAGAGGATGCTCTTATCCAGGTATGTCCATTGTGGTATGAATTTTCCAATTTTCCCTTATAAAGCATTTCTCTAATTCATGTTTTTAATTTTTTTGTTAACTAGTGTTTTTTTTTTTTTGCATGAATTTTTTGAGCGATTCTAGGATGATGATGACCGTGTTGATATGCCACCACCCCCACCCCCATCTGGTCCCTTGGTTCCTAGGTTCCATGGTTCAACACCAACAGCAGGGGGTTCTTCTTCATCAGTTTCAGTGCCACGACTTACACAGGGACCATCTTCTTCATTGCCACCACGTGGAGGCCCGCCATCACGTTCTATTCGTGGTGGAAGGAGGAGAGATGAGTAGATATATTCACAATCTACTACTTTTTGTCATAGATTACTCATTAGACTTGTAGACTTGTGAATTTGAATTTTGAACCTTTTTGGCTTGGCGGTGACCAAGTGACATATTTTGTAAACATTATTATTTGAATTTTGGACATGACAAATGTTGACAGTTGCTCACTTGCTAGATAAATCATAATATGCTCTATGTTTTATGTTTTATAATATGCTTAAATGTTTTATGTTTTATAATATGCTTAAAAATTTGATGTATGTTTGTAATAGCTAGAATATAGATGATTGTTGTACATACTAGTAACTACAATGGAATCATGGATGCCATATCTATCTTGATTTATGCAAAAATATGCATGTTTTCATGTCTTCTACAATTAATTTGGTATTTGGGATGTTTGTTTTGAGTATAAATGCAAAAAAATATAAAAAAAATATATATATATAGCAGACGCTTCCGCGGACGCTTCGCTTCCTAGATTTTTGGAAAATGACGCTTCCGCGCTTCCGCTTCGCTCCCGCTTCGTGCAACATTGCTCTGGATCATCCTTGGGCATGGAGTCTTTCATATAATCATCAGGTGCCACTCTAGTGGTCAGCATTACCTAAGCAAACCTAATCTTTTGATGACTTCATTTATTAACTTATTTCATCACTTCATTATAATTTTTCTAACTCAGTATTTGTTACATGTCTAAAATATGGCTAAATCCTTTTTATGGCCATTATATCCGACACCCTTTCATAATGGTCATATAACTATTAACTTAATGCATCACTTTATTATAAATATTTCAAGTATTTATTACATGTCTAAAATATGTGTAAATCCTTTTTATGACCATTATATCTGACGCCCTTTCATAATGGTCATATTGCATAAAATTTCTTGTTCCTATACAAAAACAAAATCTTTGGACAAACAAGATGTTTGTAGTATACTCCAAAATATGATATTCAATCAATAAGTGGAAGTGAATACTTGCTAAAGAACAAGCCATGTCACCATCCTTTTGTTTGACCATTGACTCACTATACATATGAGAGTCGTTACTAGATGAATACTTACCCCTTCATCTATTGACATGGAATTTGTCTTGTTCATTGAACTCACCTCCTCCAACGGTTCAAAAATTTAACTTTTTTTTTTTCATTTGTCCCATTTCATTTTTTGATCTTCACTTTTCTTGAGTGCCTGCCTTTCTCTCTTCACGAAAATAAATAGAGCATATTGAATTTGTTGCTTGCTTTATTTTGTAGGTTCTCTCTTGTAAACATCTTCTCTTTATCTTCCACAAACATTATTCTTCCACACACATAACAATCATTTTTTTGCTCTTTTTGTTAGTGTTTTGGGGATGCGCCCCTAAGGACGGGGGGCATGCCACCCATGTTCCACACTTCTAGGATTGGGGGGTGCACATGGGGAAACATTTCCCTATGTCCCACTTTTGGGTGAACTTGGCGAAAAACAAGGAAATATTCCCCAGTTTGGGGACATGTCTCCCCAAAAGGGAGACTTCTAGGCATCCTCGTGAAAAAAAAGATTGGTTTTGGTCGCCCCTCCCAAATTTTTAGCTATAAAGGCTTAAAAAATAAAAAATAAAAAATAGAAATTAAAAACCCCGGTTGGTAGCTTGAATGGCTGGGAGCATGGTTTGTTCTCCCATTCATCAAGGTTCAATTTCGAGGGACATGTTTGGCGCGTTATGATAAGGCTTGAAGACTAGCTGTCCTCACCCACGTGACATCTTGGCTCTTGCTAAGTCATGAGTTATTGCTATATCTAGCTTGTGGGCTGTTGGATATCCTCTTAGTGTTATATTGGTAGTTGAAATATTTTCTCTTGGGCCTTGCCTGAGTTTCTCCAATGTGCTACCAATTCACCATGATTTAAAAAAATTAAAGAAAAGAAATATTTGGCTATAAAGGCTTAAAAAATAATTAAAAAAGCCCCTAGTTGGTAGCTTGAGTGGTTTGTTCTCCCATCTTCTGAGGTTCAATATCGAGGGACATGTTTGGTGTGTTGTGATAAGGCTTGAAGAGTAGACGCCTATAGAAAATCCACGAAATTCTATAACTGTTAATATGAACAATCTGAAAACTAGTTTCTTTTCATATAGACACAAAATTTCTCTACTTATTTTGCAGCAGAATAGGAACATAAATAAATACAGTAACATAATAAACAAGACACAAAATTTCTAAGGAATCCAACTGGGAAAACCCTCTGCTTGTACGCGAATTTTATTGATAGGAAAAATGAGCAATATATCTCTTACAATACAAGTTGTTTCAATAGAAACCCATATGGTTCTCTGCTTGTACTAAGCTGAAACACTCCTTGCAAGATCTATAATATTCTTCCCTTATCCCTTTCACACTCCTGGAGCGTTATTTCCTAGCGCTTTCCACCTCAATCTATATTCGCATATGCTGCTCCTACTAACTAGGAATTACCTCCTAATTCTTAGTGCAATTCCCAAGGGAAAATAACCTCTATCAATTTGTGCACAAGCTTCTCTTGCAGATTCTTCCTCTCACAAGCTCTCAAACACACAAACCTGTGCTCTCTATTGATTTGTCTCACGAACTCGTGCTCACAAAACAATGAATAACAATGTGACTTGATCCTCCTTTTAAGCTTTTTGAATAGGTTAAATCTAGCAAGTCTTTATTTTAGGAAATCGAACTGCTAGTTGAAGAGTTAACAAAGGCTATCGAGTTGTTGTAACTCGTCCTACCTTAATTTAGAAGTTAAGGTTCTCTTAGTTCGTGCTTTCCCAAATCAACTCGCATTAGAAGACACCAACTAAGCCTTCCATCTCCGCACTAGTCAAATTGCTTCATGCATACGTCCTAACTTTTAGGAATTCGCCCTAAATTTTAGGAACTCGTCCTAATTTTTTGTGAATTAGCTCCTAACTTATAGGAATTTGTGCATGCTAAGGAAAATCTGCTTATGGTCTCTTTGACTAAGGCATAAGTCAAAGAAGGACCTTTCTGGCTACTATTTTCAACAATGCCCCCACCCATGTGACATCTTGGCTCTTTCTAAGTCATAAGTTATTGGTATATTTGGCTTGTGGGATATTGGATATCTTCTTGGTGATATAGTGGCAATTAAAATATTTTCTCTTGGGCCTTGCGCAGATTACTCCAATGTGTTACCAATTCACCATGGTTTTAAAAAAATTAGAAAATGTGAAAAGCAAACAAAGATAAAATTAAAAAACCCTTCCTTACTTTCACTTTTATTTACCTTTTGTTCACTTTCACTCCTTGATGATCATTTTATTTTCAATGTTCATTTTCCATTGTTAATTTCAACTTTAACTTTCGAGTCTTGACTTTAGATATTGATGACCTCAAAGTAAGTCTTTAACTTGTAACTCTTTACCTTTTTTGAGTTTAAGTAATTTTAATTTACTATCCTAGACTTAAGTATCTACTATTTTTCTTGGTACTAACTAGATATTAGAATGATGAGTTTAAATCAATTTATCAATATTTTACTTTGAGCTTTAGTGTTTGGAACTAATTCCACAGTAGCCATTTAAGAATCGACGTTGCGAGTCTATAACAAGACTCATCTTTAGGATAATACCTATAGAGAAGAGCGCAAAGGGTAGGATATTAAAATAGAATGGTGTGAAAATGAAAGAGCCGACTTGTTCATGATCATAATATTAGGAAATTAAATTATTAATAATAAAATTTTATCCTACTTCTTAATAGTGTAAAAATATTATATAATAATAAGGTGAATAATTAAAGATTATAATTATTATTGTTATTATTAGTGTCAATTGATTAATTAATACTAATAATAAAGCTATTTAATAATTATTTTTTTGTGTGAATACGATATTATATTACTGTATGGAAACTGTATTTACAAAGGGTTGGATTGTGCGAGTAAGCCTC
This sequence comes from Pinus tabuliformis, assembly GCA_031772625.1. NCBI lineage: Eukaryota > Viridiplantae > Streptophyta > Pinopsida > Pinales > Pinaceae > Pinus > Pinus tabuliformis. Next base: position 311,195,559 of record CM062808.1, on the reverse strand, counting down.
TCCAACACAAGAGTCAACAACATAGGCCTTCCTGGCTTCCGCTGGAACTGATTTACATTTAAGTTTTCAAAAAAAGGAATTTTGAGCTTTATGTGAAATTATAAGGAGCCTTGCTGCAACTGTCTCCCACGAGTTTGAAGGGAAGGGTGACAGTGAACATAAAATGACTGCCCCAGAATTCTTTATTGCCGATAAGAGCTCTTCGACGACCGAGAGCCATACAGAGTAACTTGTCAAAAATGGAGTCCGCCGCAGGCATTAGGGATTTCCATTTGCAGGGTCATCATCCAGGTTGATAGGCGACTGCTAATTAATAATATTAACAACAATAATAATTATTATTAACCTTATTATTATTTATTTGTTATTATTTAAAGGTTTTATAAATTTAACTATATAATAGATTTATTGTTATTATTTATTATTATATAAAGTTTTTATTTTTTATTTTTTTGTAAATCAATATTCTATTCAACTTGCATAAAATATATACATCCGAAGTTTCAAAAAATAGGTGGTCTCACTCCGACCAGGTTTGTTGACCACCGTATGCAAGAGGTGACAAAAATACAAAAAGGATGCTAGAAACATAGTCCTAGCCCGAGAGGGCTAGCGACTCCAAAAAACAAGTAGAGGGCACTTGCGATCATGCTATTCATCAGAAGTGATGGACGCTGGGTTATCCAGGGTTGTTCCTGTAGGAGGCGGTGGGTGGAAGGTGCATTGGACATGCCCTTCGAAGTGAGCCATCCATGACTCCAACTTTTCCACCTTTTCAGAGAGCAGGTTCTGGCCACGCCAAACCACCACCACTCGCTTGCGAACTTGGCACTGGAAGTAGTGCATTCTGTCCAAGGTGGCTACTAGCTCTGCATGTTCCTCCCTTCTGATTCTCTTAGCTGTTTCCATCCTATCTAGTAAAGGCTGGATTAATTCTCGAGAATTCTCTAGGCACCAATGCTGAATTTCCCGCGGGATGGTTTCCAAGAAACTTGCTAGACCCACGACTCCTCTTCCCACAATGCTTCGTTCCTCCTCACCTTTGAGCCTGTGGAGGTTGCTCGCCTTTCCTCGTCGCTTCCCTGCCACCTCTGCGTCCCCCTTGCGAACAAGCAGTCGACTGCCTAGGACATCTTGCAACCTTGCTTCCCCAACTCGACCCAACACCCTCTTGCCCCGAATTCACTGGTGGGATGGTCAATTGCGGGTCTTCACATCTCATTGACCTATGCTTCTCAGGGAGCGAAGACTGACCACGCCATGGGGATGGCCTCATCCTAAAGGGGCTTGCGATACCACAACAGTCACTACAAACAGGAAAGTCGGAGCGACCACCCACTGACCAGGCAAGCTCGGCTCCGAACCACCACCGTCTCCTCTCTGAAATCCAAACCCTCCCGTCACCCGAGCAAGAATGTGAACCGCCAATACCTCTCCCAAAGCAACACCTTGCTTCCCGCCACCCTTCGCCACTCCACTGATCGATTCCACTGCGAAAGTCGCTGGGCAAAGCGCCAAGGTGGTCAAATTGCAGGCTCAGAGTGGTCTAGATGAACTACACTCCGACCAAAGCACACCAACACCCTTCTCGCTAAATACTTCGACACTCAAACCCAATGAATTTCAGGAGAGTAGCTCTCCTTTCCTTGGTATGTACCGAAAACCACAAGAGCCACACGCTATGGCTCCATTCAACCCCCCAGAGACTTTGCTTGCGCACCCTTTTTCTACACCCACCAGAGAACCAGAATCCCACACCTTCCAAATTCAAATTGAACCAAAAAATCTGGGTGGTTATTGTTACCTCAATCTGCGCTGCACCAGACCAGAAAAGCCCAGAGAACCCTTCCAGGGACAGGCGCAGGACCAGATGGTCTCACTCGAACATGGAGAGAAAATGCTTCCAATGCCTTCAAAACTAGAAGGCCAGACTCCTCTGCCTTTGCTGCTGTGCATAAAACCACTCAGGCGCATGAAGCTGAACCTCCACCTCAACATGAATGTCGTTCAAATTACCATCCGTCGCCTTAGAACATCTCCCACACTCAACGAGGCGCTGGGCTGTTTCACACGCTTGACATTACTCACCTTTGATTGCTTAATGAAGTAAGGGGATTAAAAGGTCGATCCCCCTTCCACTTGCCACATGACTACTGACATGGGCCACGAGGAGCCACACGGTCCTGGGATCTCACCCCCATTAGGGATTTATTATATAAAGTTAATAATTGTAATCATAATTATTATTATTAGTGTTAATTACTAAATTAAAACTAATAATAAAGTTTGTTATTAATAATAATAAAGATAATATTCATTATTTATTAAACTTATATAATTATTATAATTAAATTAATTATTGTTGTTATTAATTTGATAATTATTAGAAGAGGTCAGTGATATTATTAGGGAAAACGAGGTTGAGATGATATGATAGTTAAGGTTGGGATAAGGAAGAGGGAACTGAAGAGAGGAATAAGAGGGAAATGAATGAGGAGGAGAGGAAAAGGAAGAAAGGTCAAAAGAGGTTAAAATTTAAGGAGGGAGAAAGGTGCAAGTCAAGGTTGCGAGACATGGGTACTTGAGTGAGTAAATAAGGGGAATTTATGGTCTATGAATCAATGTATTTTGTTATTGGATCAAAATCTGAATCATGTTTATATCATTTACACATTTGAATTTTGTACTGTTTTACTGTTTAGTATTTACATTACACAACGATGAATTTGCACAGGAAGAATTTTTATTGCTAAGATTTTATCATCATCATTATTATTTTTATATTTTTAGAGATGAGGACCATTATGCTAGGGACCTCGACATCCCCTTAACCCCCTTGAATTTCCCCAAAATTTGGTGGTGCTTCCACACATCCCCTGTCTGCGCCTCCCTGCTCTTGCACTCCCCGCCCCAAAAACTTGGTGGAACATTGCTTTTTGTCAACAATTACACAACTATTAATACTGAAGACAACATCTAAGTATTCGCTATTCTTCATAATCCAACTAATCAAAAGTGTGTGTGTATAGATTTTGTAAAATTTTGAAAATAGTGCAAGCTTCACTTTTGGCGAAGGTCAACCTTTCATTGTAATCATTATTGTATTTCTAGGTTTGGCTAAGGTTGATCTTGTAGGTTTAAGCTCTCTTAAAGAAAGCACTGTGATCTCATGTTGTGTATAAATACATAACCCTCATTTGTGTTTATCATCATGTAATTATTAACCTTATCAAAGTGATTTGGTTAAGGGGACCCTCAAGTGTGATGCTTTCTTTCATTCACGGGTTTCTCCTCTTGCTAACACATGTACTTGTATTCATTCTTTCTCTATGATTGCGACACTCTTGGCTAATATCTTTTCAAAAAGTTAGGCTGTCCTAATGCTGGTATATGATGGTTTGTTTGATTCTTGTGCCATGTCTTATGAATTTCAACATGGTATTAGGGCAACTATGAACCGTGGTCAATTGAACAACCAATCCAAACATTTCTGACTTGTGGCTTCGCCTAAGGGATGCAAAGCTAGGATTTTTGGCTAAGGTTGATCTTGTAGGCTTAAGCTCTCTTAAAGAAAGCATCGTGATCTCAAGTTGTGTATAAATACATAACCCTCATTTGTATTTATCATCATGTAATTATTGACCTTATCAAAGTGACTTGGTTAAGGGGACCCTCAAGTGTGATGCTTTCTTTCATTCACGGGTTTCTCCTCTTGCTAACACATGTACTTGTATTCATTCTCTCTCCATGATTGCGGCGCTCTTGGTTAATTTTTTTTTCAAAAAGTTAGGCTGTCCTAATGCTGGTATATGTTGGTTTGTTTGATTCTTGTGCCATGTCTTATGAATTTTAACATGGTATTAGGGCAGCTATGAATCTTGCTCAATTGAACAACCAATCGAAACATTTTTGGCTTGTGGCTTCGCCTAGGGGATGCAAAGCTAGGGTTTTTGGCTAAGGTTGATCTTTTAGGCTTAAGCTCTCTTAAAGAAAGCATCGTGATCTCAAGTTGTGTATAAATACATAACCCTCATTTGTATTTATCATCATGTAATTATTAACCTTATCAAAGTGACTTGGTTAAGGGGACCCTTAAGTGTGATGCTTTCTTTCATTCACGTGTTTCTCCTCTTGCCAACACATGTACTTGTATTCATTTTCTCTCTATGATTGTAGCGCTCTTGGCTAATTTCTTTTCAAAAAGTTAGGCTGTCCTAACGCTGGTATATGTTGGTTTGTTTGATTCTTGTGCCATGTCTTATGAATTTCAACATGGTATTAGGGCAACTATGAAGCTTGTTCAATTGAACAACCAATCCAAACATTTTTGGCTTGTGGCTTCGCCTAGGGGATGCAAAGCTAGGGTTTTTGGGCCATTTTTCTAGGGTTTCATAGTGCTTAAACCTTCCTTCAAAGGTTCACTTCAATAGGATCCAAAGGTTTTTGGCTTATGGCATCTCTTAAGGATTTATTTTGATTGTAGAACTAAGGTTTTTTGATCATCTATTTTAGTAGTGTCTCCTAGGTTTAAACCCTCCTTCAAGGCCAATGCTTTATTCCTTCTTTTGTTGGCGTGCTGTAGATTTTGTTTCAAAAACATGGGTAGCTTGCTTTCACGTAGGCCCATCAAGGTGAACTTTTGAAGACTTAATGGAGGCTTCTTCTTTGTGATGTTTTTGAATTTCATGTGCTTGTCTCACACTACACACTTGGTTGTGTACACTTCATATGGGCCCTTGATATGGGCTATAGATTTGTTTGAAAAATATGGGTAGCTTGCTTTCATGTAGGCCCATCAAGGTGAACTTTTGAAAACTTAATGGAGGCTTCTTCTTTGTGATGTTATTGAATTTCATGTGCTTGTCTCACACTACACACTTGGTTGTGTACACTTTCATATGTGCCCTTCCTTTTTGATGATTGATAACATCATAATGGAAAGAGTGATATTGGTTATAACTCAATGTTACTAGTTTTAGGCATAGTCTTCAAAATTGGTGCGGTATGAATTGGAATTGATCAAATTGGTCTTCTGAGCTGGAACTAGCTAGTTGACTGGGTTGGAGGGCTAGTTTGTATAGGTTGGGTATCAAATTGCGTGGTCTGGTACTTAAGTGGTACAAACTGGCCTCAGTCGGTCAGTTTCGAGCTTAATCGGTTAGTCAAATCTCACGCGTGCAAGGGGAGCAAGGGATGCATGGTGGCAGCGTTTGAGATGGTTTTGGAGGAAACCAAGGGCTGTTTCCCTCCCATAACAATGCCCCTTGGTTATGAAACCAACCCTCCCCCCAAACCCTAAGCCCAACCGAAAAACCTAACTCAACACTAGTAATGTTGTCAATCAATGGTAATGTTAAATTCTTAAAGTAAAAGGTTTACATTTTCTCTATCTTTCCTTTTTACCCTTTTATTGAATTTTTTAACATTAATATTAGTTGTTTCAAGATGTTTGAGAGTGGTTACAACCTTTTTGGACATCATATGGAGAAAGTAGAATTTCATATCCCACTCAAAATTCAACAAACTTAATAGTTTTCAAGATTTTAGGATTGGTAGAATTGCAAAATTTTCATTGAATTCTATCATGTATGAGGGTATGGGATTTGCATTTATTCAAGAGCATGAAGCCCTTTATGTAGTTTGATGTTGGTGGTATTGATTGTTGAGGTCCTCTGATGTTGGTCGTATTGATTGTTGAACTCGTCTACCATGGCCTTGACAAAAATGTACCCTTGACTCAAACCAAAATAATTGGTTGTGCATGTTAAACTTTTTTCTACCATATTGTAAGGTTGAGGAGATGAACTCTTCACTCAAACCAAAATCATTGGTTAGGTATGTTAAGCTTTTTGTACCATATTGTAAGGTAGAGGAATCCAAGTAGTTTGAAGACTTCGAGCCAAATGATGTTTATGTAGCTCTTGGTGATGTTCCAATTTCTAGTAGTGGTGATGAGTTTGATGTGAGGTCATTTAGAGCATTGTTCACTATGTTTTGTTATTCATATGTGTCGCAATCAGTGCCATTTTGATGTATACATCCTTACATGGTATATGATGAGAAAACTTTGCATATTTTGTCTTCAATGGTTTTTAATCTTAAAAACATTTTTCATTAAACTTATTTATTTTATGTATTTTAAAAAAAAATTAATTTGATTTGATTTTGGTTCAAAACCTGGTTTGACAGGTCCCTGGTTCAAAGATTGGTTCTAGTTTCTAAGCTATGGTTTTAGGATGGGGTGATGACATTTTTGGAAAATTCCTGCATGTTCCAAGATTTGTATTGATTCTTCTTTGTAATTAGCACATCACTCATACCATTAATGTGGTGGATTTTTGGCTAGATGAATGGATGACGAAAGTGATTGAATGAAGGGATGTTATCTTTGATGAATTTCCTACTCATGGTTCACCATAATCTTTTCCATTGCTTGTTATAGATGATTCTCAACATGTTTCAATGATTCTCTCTCCTTCATCATTATTCCTCTTAATCTTAATTATAACCTTGAATACTCTTACTACACTCCCTTGGTAGGTTATGTTAATGATGTGGACCTTATCAATGATGACTTGTACAGATCCTATTTTGCAAAAGTTTTTTCTTATATATATCTACTGAAGGCCATCTTCAACATCATAATGTGAGATCATACTAGTGGGCAATATGATGGTCAAGGGGCATAATATGTAATATCTTCTCTGTTTGCCTTATTCAATAGCAAAGGTATATGCAAATCTTGTGATGTAATGCTTGCTCTTTGAGGCTTCTTGTTTATATTTCAAGTATGTGTTGAAGATATGCTTGTAAGCTTCATTTTTGGTCATGTATGACCTTATATTGAGTTGGTTATCTATAAACCCAATCTTATTTGTTTTTGGGCCACAGACAACCTTATATTGAGTTGGTATACACCCATTCTTATTTTTATTTTGACCATATTCGACTTTCTTGAGTTGGGTATCTATAGATCCTCTCATCTATGTCATCATTTTTCCTTTTGGCCTCCTATTTAGCTTAAGAGATTGTCAAAAATAGTGTAGGCTTCACTTTTGGCCATGATCGACCTTATATTGTAATCATTATTATATTCTAGGAAACCAGATTCGTCCAAACCCCCTGGCATGTCCTAAATCCCATGAATCAGACACGATTCACTGGGACACGTGTCTTGCAGAGTGGGATTTGAGGGACATGCGAATCTTGACAGCGTGTCCCAATTTCAGGGCACGTGTCCCTTAAAAAAGTGTACCGCATGGCCAATAAAGCCCGACTTGGGCTCATTCGGCACTCATTCTTGAGTGTGTCTTCTATTGTGAGTGTGTGGGAGCTTGTAGCAAAAGGGTTTGGAAGCATTGTGTAGGTGATTCAAGCAACAGGTAAGTGCATTTTGCTTCTATTTTTTTGCATTTTTTTTTACAAGTTTGTGCATTATTTATTTATTTATTTACAACATTCATGGCTCAATCAAGGGTAGCAGGGAAGGGGAAAAGGAAGGTGAAGAATGTCCCCATTGGTTATGCCCCTCCTATTCCAATTTTATCAGGGTTTGCAAGTGTTCCCTCTATTGTAAGTGGGGCTGCAACAACAACTTCAACTGTTGAGGGCAAAATAAATTTAGAAAGACATCAGGCTCAAGAAAACAAATATCCCTTGTGGAAGTATGTCACAAGAGATCAAGGGCCAGACAAAAAGTTGAAGGGAGGAGGCAATGTTGCTTGGAAATGCAACTATTGCAACAATCATTTAAAGAGCACTTGTTACCGTGTGAAAGGTCATTTCTTGGCTTTACTAGGCTGTGGAATTGGAGCATGTACACAAGTGTCTTTAGTTAAGAGGAAAGAAATGGAAAAAGCGGCCAATGTTGGTGTAGCAAGGGTGGCTGCATCATTTGAAAAAAACAAGAATGATGATCCTATTCCGTTCTTGAGGAAAAGCAGTAACAAATTTCCATTTAAGAGTTTTGGTGGGGGTGTGGGTCAAGTAGCGAAAAGAAAGGCAATAGCACTTGGTCCAATGGGCAAAACTTTTCAGAAAGAGAAATAGGTAGAGTTTGATCTCACCATTGCATTCTTTTTCTATCAGAACTTCATATTCTTTAATGTTGCAGGCTCACCTTTATTTCATGAGATGTGCCAAGCTCTAACTCAAGGGGCTCCATTAGGGTATGTGCCTCCTGGGTCATAGAAGCTTAGAACCACATTGTTGACTAAGGCAAAGAAGGAGGTGGACAAAATGCTTGAGCCTATTAAATTCGCATGGCCAACATATGGGGTTAATATTGTTTTTGATGGATGGACAGATCCAATATGCCACCCACACATGAACTTCATGGTGTCTTCCTTGAATGGACTGATTTTATTGAAATCAGTGGATGCACTCGGACAATACAAGGATGCACAATGTATTGGTGAGTTGTTCATTATAGTTATTGAATATGTAGGTGATGATTCTTGCGGGCAAATGATTACAGATAATGCACCTGTTTGCAAGCTTGCTGGCATGATTGTGGAAGCTAAATATCCACAAGTATTTGGGACACCTTGCATTGTCCATTCCTTGAATTTAGCACTTAAATCTATTGCTTTTGATGTGCCTTGGATTGAAAGTGTTATTGAGGATGCACGACATATCTGCAACTTTGTACAAAATGATACAAATACCCTCACAATCTATAAGGAATACACCCATCTATCATTGTTGAAGATTGCAGATACACGGTTTGCCTCTTCATTCATCATGTTGAATAGGTTGAGGGACGTCAAGATTGCTCTTGGGGCCATGGTTATTTTAGAGTTTTGGTCTTTTTGGAAAAAGACAAATCAAGCTGCCTCAAAAAGAGTCAAGGACACAGTGTTAGATGATGCTTGGTAGGAAATGGTAGATCTCACTATTAAGATCATGGACCCTATCATTGCTTTGCTACTATTTGTAGATGCAGACCAACCCATCCTAGGTGAGGTTTATGAGGGATGGGATTCCGTGATTGAGTTCATGAGGACCATTATTTTACAGAGTGAGTGCCCTGAGTACGAGACATCATCAGAGGTCTTCTTCATCACCATACAAGATATTCTTGTCAGCAGATGGGACAAGAATTGCACACCTTTGCATTGTTTGGTTCACTCATTGAACCCAAAATACTACAACCATGAGTGGCTAAATGGTGGATCTTCCTGCAGATTCCTTCACATGGTTGGTGAAATTTCACAGGGGAGGTAGGATGCATTGAGGCGGATTTTTGAGGATAGAGCATCCCTTGATGAGGTGGAGGATGCCTTTGCAGAGTTTTCCACTAACATTGGTCAATTGGCAGGCTATGATGTGAATAGAGACAAGGGGGTTGAGAAGCCCTTTTCTTGGTGGGTAGCTCATGGGGCAACAAGCCCTCCTCTACAACTGTTAGCCATGAGGCTCCTCTCTTAGGTGATTTCATCCTCTTGTTGCGAGAGGAATTGGAGCACATATGGGAATTTGTATAGTGTCAAGAAGAGTATGCTTGAGCAGTCTAGGGCAGAGACAATGGTCTATGTGCACGCCAACCTTCGTTTTATTTATAGGCAGATGAGTGGTTGAAGGGAAAGACAAAGATGTGGGATGTCTTTCCTGATGATATGGGTTTGGATAACAGTGTTGGGTTGGCATTGGCCAACTTGGATCTTAATGAGCCAGTGTTCGAGCCTGTCACTTTTGATGATGGGGATACTCTTGAGGGGTCATCCTCCACACAAATAGATGCAGAGATGACATTGGATACAGAGGAAGAGGATGCAGTAGAGGAGAGCAATGGTGACCATCATAGTGATGCTGATTTTGATGATGATGATTGATGACTCATGAGCTACCTACTGCCTTGTACTTGTAGTTGTTTGGTATTTGCTATTTTTATTTGCAATTGGCATTACTACTACCTATGTAACAAATTTTGATTTTGATGACTTAATGAGAAAACTGCAGTTTCTTGTCTTTCTCCTATTGGATCATTGATGAATTTGTCACATTTGTATTTGTATGTGTACTGTTACTTTGTAAAACTTGCAAATTTTAAATTTACAATGTAGAATCTAGATCTATGTTTGAATTTGTATCATGAATGAGAATTTGTGTAAGAAATATCTAATTTTTAATATATATATATATATATATAATGTGTCCTATGTGTCCTGTTTCGGGGGGTTAACGTGCCCGTGTTGGACACTCGAATTTGGCAATGTCCATTTTGTATGCTCGTAGCCCGTCTTGAGGTAAGCGTCTTACTCCTAAGTTGTATAAATATCAAAGTGGAAAAAGTCTACCTTAGGAATAAATCGACAAGGGTTCGAAAATTGAAAAAGTCATTAAAGTCTGGAGGTTTTTGAAAAAATTGGCAAAATTTAAAAAGTACAAAAATATTCATTTTTTAGCATCTAAAGTATCCACAACATCAGATAAATGCATTGCCACATAAATATGAAAAGAAATCTAATATATAAGATGTATAAGAAGTCTAGTGCTACATCACATATCAATAGTGAATCAAGTCTTGAATCTCGAGTCCTGACTTAGTCTCGAGAGTCAAAATATCAACAAAAAATATAATAAATGTATATCATGATTCATCATCTACATGTCATAAACTAATCAATCATTGAGTTCCTCTGCCTCTTTTACTGGAATAGGGAATGGCTTTGCCTTTTCCATTAGAGGAAGAAGGCCCTGCACTTGATGCTACAAATCGACTTTGTCATCCTCTAGAAGCAAAAATAGGAGGTTGCCTCTATCCTCTGTTGTTGTACATCTTGGATGGTGTCACCTCCTCCTCCTCCTCCTCTTGCTCCGTCTCCTATTCCTGCTTCTCTTGCTCCTCATTTACCTCATCCTCCCTTGTAGTTGCTACCTCCTCTGGCTCTAGTGCCTTTGGATCCACCTCTAATCGACCAGGGATTGAGTCCATGATAGGCTTCTCAGACTCAATCCTCCATACGACAATGGTGACCATATGGTCCAATGAGATGGCTTTTGCGTCAGGGGTTTTCTGAAGTTGTCTCACCCACAATTGATAAATTTCCTCCTCTTGGGCAGTGACAAACACCTCTCTCCACAGGCATGAATTGCAAAGGTTAGAGTGCAAAATGAGTGGAAAAATTGGCCTTTTTTGAACTTATACGCTGCTCGACAACTCAGTCACGAGTTTTTGGATAAACTCTTGATTTTATGCCGAATTTTACGATTAAATCCAAAGTTTTTTCACTTCTGAAAAAATTGTGAAAAACTCAGTCGATAAAATCGGCAAGTTGAAAAAATTGGTTGCCTAAGGGCACCCTCAAGTGTTGTAGTGTCTTTCGTATATGGGTTTCTCTCCTTCTAGTGAACTCAATTTTTTCTCTCTCTAGGTGTGCGCCCCACCACAAGCGCCACAGGGATGAAGTTTGACTGCAGGCTGACTATTTGACCAACGTTGACTTTTGAGCATTTTGGTTGGTTTTATGGTTTACCTGTTAGTTTCTCTAAAACTCAGTTAACTAACTTCTAAAAGTAACAAGTAAATGATTGAAACTGAAATTTAACCTCTTCCAAAAGTCTGTTGAGTTTTTCTAACTTAACAAGCAACGAAAATAATAACAATAACCCATAAATAAAAACACAGTCACATCACCATAAAGAACACACGATTTATCGAGAAAACCCAACACAGGAAACCTGCTTGTTTGGTGGCTTCTATTAAGGCGATCTCAACAATTATTCTTCAGAAAAGATTAAAATTAGATGGAAGACCTTCCTTATGATAAAATTTGATCTAAAAAGACAACTCGACCTTGCTAGAAAAAGACTTAGCTCATGACCCCCCTTGCATAGGCTGCTCTTTACGAATTCAGTGTAGGCCGTATGACCTTTTTGCACGTTTGTTCTGTGCTATCTGAGTGCAGGACGTTGCTGCTTGCACTTTGCAGCTGTTGTGCCCTCTTTCTTTGTTGCCCTAACGTGCTGTTGAAGCCATATCTGCACTTAAGCTCTGCTAATTTCTTCCTGAAGCTCTCACCAGACAAATCTGATGGCCGTAGTCTAACCAACCTTCAAATTTGCTTGAAAAATCATGGAAATTTGGCAAGATTTTGATAAAATCCTGTAGGAGTTATTGTAAATCCAGTTTATAGCTGTCAAACTTCAAGATTTTGGGTGCCCCATGGGTTTTTGATGGTGTTGAATCCATTTCCATCATCAAAAATACGATTCAAGCACTCCTTCTGCGAGATTTTTTGAATTTTTTTGCTAGATTTTGGCCATTTTTGGTCGTCCGGGGAAATTTAACGCCTCGATAGATGATACCAATCTGATGCATACTAACTCCATACAACCCCTTTTTCCCCCTCAAATTGACCTGGGCCCACACTTTTGATCTCAAGGCTGAAAATAAAAAGATCTAAGGGCTAAGATTTATTTGCTGCCCACCATGCTTTTGATCTCAAGGCTGAAAATAAAAAAGATCTAAAGGCTAAGATTAATTCGCTGCCCACTTAGGATAATTTAAAAATTTCCTACGATAAACATCAGAGAAAAATTAAATATGGCTTTAGTAGAGTTCTGGTGGGTCCCTTGCCAAATTTAGTGCATCATTAAATTTAGATGGACCACTTTTTCTCTAACTCCAACACTCCCTCTTTGAGAGTAAGTGGTTCTCCACAACACCCAACTTATCTCTTTGAAACACAAAGCTACCCTTTGGTAAGGCCTTAGTTAATATATCTGTTGTCTGCTCTGTTGTAGGGACGTAGTTAATATATATGTTGTCTCCTTTGTTGTAGGTACGTTTTGAAGCTGAATCTTCCCCTTCTGCACATAATCTCTGAGATGATGGTGCCTGATTTCAATGTGCATGGACCTATAATGAAACACTAGATTGTCAGAGAGCTTGATGCAATTCTAATTATCATAATGAATGACTGTTGGCTCCAAATTTTGACTAAAAAGCCCTACAAGTAGCTTTTTCAGCGAAATGGTCTCACAAGTTGTCATGCTTGAAGACACGTATTCAACCTTTGTTGAGCTCAGCTACTGATCTCTGTTTCCTGCTGAACCAAGAAACAATTGCTTACCCCACACTGAATGTGCAACTTGAAGTGCTCTTTCTGTCTGTTGGACTCCTTGCTTAATCTACATCTGCAAAGCATGTGAGCTTCACTTCATCTACTCTCTTATACAACTACTCAAAGTCAACTTTGCCCTTGAGATACCTCAACACATGCTTAGCAACTACCCAATGCACTCTTGTGGGTTCTGCCATAATTCACTGAGTTGGTTTACTGCATAGAAAATTTCTAGTGGCGTGTTCACCAAATTCATAAATGACCCTATCAACTGCATGTAAAGTGTAGCATCAAAACGTTCTTCTCTTCTAGCATCTATCTTCCTCTAATTTGTCACTAAAGGAGTGGCCATGGGCTTGAAATCTTGCATCCTAAACCTCTTGAGAATCCTCAGAGCATACTTGCCTTGTCCCATGAAAATTTGTCCGTCACCCTGCCAAACCTTCGATCTAAGGAAATAATGCATCAACCCTATATCCTTCATGTCAAACTCTGATGCAAGATCAATCATGCATTCCTTGATGAGCTTCTCGTCCCTTATCAAGATGAGATCATCAACGTACAATACAAGAATGAGAGGTTTCCCCCCAACCACAATAAAGTATAGGTTAGGGTCAACTTCACTCTTGGTGAAGCCCAGTCCAAGAAGATAACGATGTGCGAATACCATTCCTTTGGGGCTTGCTCTCGCTTGAACCTGCACACGTGCGACTCCCTGCTATGCGTCTCAAACCTCTCTGGTTGTTCAATGTAAATTTCCTCCTCAACTACTCCATTGAGAAAGGCTGTCTTAATGTTCATTTGGTAGATTTTTCACCCCATTTGTGCTCCCAATGCAATAATAGTCTTGATGATGGAGTAACGGGCAACTGGAGCGAATGTTTCGTCATAGTCTATGCCCTCAACTTGAGTGAAGCCTTTGGCCACAAACTTGGCCATATACTTCTCTACACTCCCATTTGTCCCATGCTTAATCCTGTAGACCCACCTGGATCCAATCGCTAGATTATGCTTCGGTCTTGGCACAACCTTCCAAACATCATTCGGCATAATGGAGTTATATTCCTCAACCATATTGTCTCTCCAAACCCGCTGTGACTCGACCTATCAGAAGCTAGAAGGCTCTGAGTCAACTCGCTCTGTAATAAGTGCCATGTAGCCAGAGTACCTCTGTGGTTGATAGCTCTGCCTGAAGCTATAGTTGGGTGCCTCAACCCTATCCTAGGCCCCTCTTGAATAAACTTTTTGGCTCACTCGGTCCTCCTTCTCCCTGTACTGGGAGTCACTAGCTGAATGGCTGCCTCCACTCTCTCATCTTTACCCTCCTCATCCGGCACTGTCTCCTCTTCACCCTGCCATATGGCCTATCCACCCATTGACTGTGACTGTAACTGAGAAGCTAGGTGAGCTTTGTGCTTGGGAGCCTGCTGCTCCTCCACTTGTTCTGCACACTGCTTATTCTCCAAGGACTTCCTGAGAGCCTTTGCCTCAAACTTCACATCACGTCTAATCACTAATTTTCTCATCGCTGGTAGGTAGTAGGTACATTCTGTACGCTTGAGATGTCTTACTATAGCCAACGAAAATACCTTTTTTAGCTGTGGGCGCCAACTACTTCTTGCTATCTTTGGGCACATGGCAATACACTAAACTGCCAAAGATGTAGAAGTGAGATAAATCAAGTTTTTTGCCTATGAATGCCTCCTTTGGTGTAACTTGTCCCAAAACTTTGTGTGGACTCCTGTTCTGTAGGAACATTATTGTGTTGCATGCCTTTGCCCATAGAAACATAGGCAACCCTTGGTCATGCAGCATAGCTTTGGCCGCTCCAACAATATTGTGGTTCTTTTGCTCAGCTACCCCATTCTACTAAGGATTATGGGGAGTTGTGAGTTCTCTCCTAATTCCTTCCTTGGCACAAAGGTCCTTGAAGGAATTTGAGATATACTCTCTGCCATTGTCACTTCTCAAGGCCTTGATTTTTCTACCTGTCTGGTTTTCAACTAGGGCCTTGAATTCTACAAACTTTGAGAAGACCTACTTCTTCTTCATGAAAAATATCCAGTTTTTTGTAGAATGATCATCAATAAAAATGACATAATATCTATAACCCATGAGAGAAGGAGAAGAGAAAGGGCCACATACGTCTAAGTGTACCCCATCTAGTATGGCTGCAACTCTGCTATCTTGGCTGGGAAGGAAGTATTCGCGTATTTCCCAAGTGTGCAACCCTTGCACACGTCACGCTGGTCTACGTTGCATTTTAGTAGTCCTATGGCTATCTCTTGCAATATCTTCAACGCCCCATGGGGCAAGTTCCTCATCTGTCTATGCCAAAGTTCCCTTGCGTCCTTGTTCTGTTCACGTCCAACCTTGCTGGTCAACACTGTTGCTGTGTCAAATTGTAATTTGTAGAGCATCTTCACGCTTACTCCTATTTGCTTGGCCTCCTTTGTTGAGTCAAAGAGTTTCAAAAAGGCTTTCCCTATTGCTGAAAATGACGTCATACCCTTTGTCGTCAAGTGCTAAGACTAAAACATGATGTTTCTTCAACCTTGGTACATAGAGGATGTCCCTGAGAAAGGGGATTGCCTGACTCCCTCTCAATTTTGATAATGCACACAACCATGGCTGAGTACTTATCATCATCACCAAGCTCTATGGTGATTCTCTGGTCCTTTTCAGTACGCTGGCTAAAAAATATTTACACCAAGTCATATGATGTGAAACCCCATTGTCTATGAACCATACACTGCTGGACGTTGAACTTACCATGCATGCAATGAGATAAAACTCTCTTTGAAATTTGGAATTTTACTCATCTATTTCAGCAATAGCTACTACTTGGTCCTTCTTGGACCCTTTCTTTCTTTGTGGACACTTAGTAGCATAGTGTCCAAATTGATGGCACTCGAATCACTTTATTTTGGATAGGTCTTTCTTCCCCTTTGCACCTTTGGAACTAGACACAGTTGGTCTTGCATATTTCTTGCCTTTGCCTTTGGCCCCTTTGTTAGCTAGGGCAAAGTTCTCCTCATCCTCCTATTTGACATGAGTCCCTGACCTTGTCTGCCTTCTGATTTCTTCCTACATGCAGTCACTCCATAGTCACTCTTAGTTTGGAAGCTTCTCTTTGCCTATGACTGCATCATGGAAGTTATCACAAGGCTCGTGCAACCTTGACAATGCAACACTCACTAGGTCATTGTCTGAAACAATCTCATTCACCCCAACAAGCTCATCTTCAACCTGGTTGAAGTTGGTTAAGTAGGACACAATGGACTTCCCTCTTGGCCACACGTATTTCCCTGAGTTTTGTCTTTAAAACTAACTTTCTTATTTCACTAGTACCTTGATACAAATTCAAGATTATTGTCCACATCTCATGCACTGTCTTCTTGCTTGCTATGAGAGGAATAATATGGTCCTTGACCCCCTCAAGGATTATTCTCCTTGCCCTAGCATCCCTCTTGTTATGCTGAGCTAATTGTTGAGGGTCTTGAGGCCGAGTCATGAGATTTTCTGCAAACTCCAATATTGTTGTTCTTTTGCACAACCACCCCATTCTACTGAGGATGTTGATTTTTAATGTACCTTGGACAAGTGGTTTCCCATGGGTTAGTCTCTACCTAGGGAAAAGTGTCCAAAATAATTCTTTTCCTAAGTGAGACTTTATAAAGTGAATGTGACTTTATAAGTGGTAAAGCCAATGTTAAATTATAAAGTGAAACGTGACTTTAGACATGAAGTACAATGTGGGTACTTTATTAGATCTTAGCCATTAGATCTTAGGGTTGCCCAAAAGTCATTTAGGGAAACAAAAGGGAGAAAAGAAAATAGACACTGCATTCATTCTTCATGAGCAGATTGGAGAAAGGAGGCTGAAAGCTAGAGAAAAGTTTTGAAGGATAAATTTGTTGCAGCAAGCTGAAGGAGTGATTTCTGGGCAAAGCTAGAAAAAAAAAGGCAACCTAGAAGAGCATTAAAGTCATATGGAATTGTCCAATTGAAAAATGGAAAATGATCCGAGGGAACATAATGAAAATAAAACACCAGAGCATTGTAACTTGGTCTCTCTCCTAGCATTGGAGGCTAGGAGGAAGGTGGTGATGAGGGTTGAGTTGGTAGTTGGATTGTCGGCCTTAAATTTGTATTCTTTGATTCATCTTGCATTTTAGCGAGGGTTATGCATACTTTCTCTTTTGGAATTGTCTATAGGTTGGAATTAAGCGGTAATCAATTTGGAACTAGGGGTGGAAGAGGTTTTACCTTTAAGGGTATTTGGTGCAAAAGCGACATCTCATAATGAAATAATGCCAAATATCTTTGATCTTTCTAGTATGAAAAAGGGGTCTTAAAGAAACCATTGGCGTCCTTGAACATGCAATAATATTGTTCCCTGATCTGATAGTAGATAAGAAATGAAGACGAAGCAATTTTTAGATTGGGTTCTTAGCAAAGTTTACAAATATAATGCTACCATTGCAGTCCAAGTCACCTTGTTTGTGTTTGATGACCATCAAGTTCGGAAATGAATGGTTAGTGTAAAACAATGTGACAATATTCAACATAGGTTTGAGGAAATATGTGATTCTACATTTGCATTTGATCCAAATTTAGATAAATTTAACTAAATATTATAACCAAATTTTGAACTTTAATGAATTTAATCGAATTTCAAATTTAAATGAGTTAATCTTTGCACTTCAACAAATTGATTTGATTGCCTATGAACTTCAATTTTCAAAATTCTTCAAGGATTAAATTCAATGAAAGCGATGGCTTAGTCTTTATGTGATGTTCAATCTCTACTCTAAATGGTGAGAGCAAACACTAAGCTGCACTATAGGGATCCTGAACATGATAATTGTGTTCTGTTTTATCGAGTGGAGATGATGCTGTTCGATATGTGGAGAGACATTAGGCCATGTCACTTCTAGGTATGCTTTGTAGATCTCTGCTCTAATGTGTTTGCTAATATCTCTCTTAGCAAGGAAATGAGCCTTGTGGAGAACACAAGAGGGAGGGTTTCTCAATATTTGGATTCATTTGCTGAGGATGAGATGGAACTCTAGCATACCAACAAGTATCAATCCCTTGTTAAGCAAGCTGCTTAGAAGGTTTGATCAAGGTAAGGATTGGCTTGAGTGAGACTCATATATGAGGAATCTTGAGAAGCATGGTTAGAACTTATCTCGACCGTTTGAGGTTTAGAAGTCCAAATATGCCCCAAATATTTTCTTATGTCGCATTAGACTTTCTTAAATTTTTTATTACATAGAATTGCAGTGACGTGCTAGTACAAATTTGATTTAAAGGTTCAATATTCTTCCAAGGATTGTTCACATGGTAATAATTCTTCCAAGGATAGTAATGTACTAAGTTACCAGGATTCGGATACGGATTCGGATTCACTAGATTTTTGAAAATCCAAGATCCGAATACGGAAAGGATACGTCAAGTACAAAAAAATATAATAATATTCTTAAATTTTAAAAAATTTAATATTTTAATGTTAATGTTAATAAATTTAATATATAATTTTAATATTTTAATTATTATAATATTTTAATGTAACAGGTAGAAAATGTAATATTATAATATTTAATAGAAACATCAATCCAAAGCTAGTCTCTAAGTAACATTATAATTTAATTATAATACTCTCGAGTCTCATTCTAAGTTAAAAATATTTACACATTATGTTATATTTCTATAATTACACATAATAACATTATAATTTAATTATATTTACACATTATGTTATATTTTTATAATTACACATAATAACATTATAATTTAATTACAATACTCAGTTAATTAGAATTATAACATAATATTCGAGTCTTTCTGAACAACATTCTGTAAGACGCTTTGTAAATTACAATACTCTCAAGCAATGAATATAATATCGCCGGATTTTCTTTCCTATCAACGACGATGAGGAAGAAGTTGATGTTTTGTCCATGAACGGTTGCCGCCAAGTTGGATGAGGAAGAAGTTGACGTTTTGTCCATTAACAGTTGCTGCCAAGTTACAAAGCTCACCTGCTCTCAAAGCTCTACAAACTTGTGCCTTCACCGTTGCGGTCAACTTACAAACCGTCGCTGCCTCCTCCGTTGCCTCTTCACTGTCGCTTCCTCCTCCGCTGTTGCTTCACTGCTTCGCTGTTGTGGCTGACCAAGACACAAATCAAGACAAGACAAAACCTGAATTTTAAAAAATCGGCTTTTAATTTTTGAAATCCGTTGATTTTTTGTGAAGGATCCAGCTCTGTCATCGAGATCCGTTTCTAGGCGTCCGGATACGATTCCGAATTTCATGGATCCCAGCTAAGGCATATTTTTGCCGGTTCTAGCCGGATCCGGATCGGATACACGGATCCGTAGATCTTGGACCCTCGACCAGTGGATCCAGTAACATAGGTAATGTATGAAGCTATATGACTCTAAGTTGGATATAAAATGTTGATGGATGGGATCAAATGACTTTACTTCTTTTGACAGACCTTCAAAAAAATTTCAAACTAAAGCCTTCTCCTTGGGGGACTTGTACGTTATGCTTTCTTGTTCTCAATGTCTTGGGGATTGTGGAGGGAAGTCCTTGTAAGAAGTCTTTAAGAAGGTGTCAAGTCAAGTGTAACATGGAAGTGTTATTGTTGTTGCTTGGGCAATCACTTCCATCTCTTTAGTGAAGGATGGATATTACACAAGGGAGGTTTCCTTAGTAGCTTGAAGGATTCCTAGTCAAGAGGCGACCGAAGTCAAGGTACTCACAATAGCACCACTAAGATGTAACAATCAAGGTGAGAACAAGGTGGTTTATTCAAAGCAATTTCCAGATTTGAGTGTATGGAGTTTCTAGGACGATTTAAGATGTTAGCAAGCCAATATAGGTCAAAGAGCATTCTAGACACTATAAAAGAAGAAAAGCTATGGTTGTTACGAAACATGAACAAAAGATGATATATTTCAGTAACAAGACAAGTTATTACAGTAGCAACTCCGCCTTTAAACAAGTAAATAATCAATACAAACTAGGGCTGAAATTATGAATTAAACTAAGGTTTAAGCAACTAATTAACTTTGAAAATTGAAAGCCCTAGGAGGGCTGCAAAATAAATCAGCAATGGAATATATCATGACAAGATCAATTTTTAACTATACAAATCCTTAATAACTCTAGAAGTCCAGCCTAATTATGGTTGAAAATGAAGGTATAGGTGTTATAAACCCTTTTATTAAACATAAAATAAATGACAAAATTTTGAATTTATTGACTGACTAATAGGAGTTCTCTGCTAGGGCAATCTTGGAAAATATGCTGAACAATGTGCCAAAAATGACATGTTAAATACGTTTGTATTTGATCCCTTGAGTCCACTCTACCTTCACCACATTCCAGTGAAATCTTATTATGAAGATCCCCATTTGTACCCATTGGCATCAATATTTGAAGAATATCTTCCATACTAGGAGGCTCTGGAGTAGCAATTGGAAAGTGCCCAGAGAGTCTCCTATGGCTTTCAGAACCTTTGGTTTCCATACTTGAAGTGGCAAACTTGCCAAATGAACCCATTGAAATTGAAATGCTCATTCCATGGAAGAAGAACCAACTCGATATTGCCAAACAACCAATAACCTTTGGCAAGGACAGCCTTACCTTCCCTGACATCCACAATAAGAAAATACCACTCAGAATATTATGATATAAAATGTTAGATTTATCATATTAAGCATTACTCATTGATGATGCAATAATTGAATCATTCTTTTGGTGTGTCTGCCATGGGATCATCAATACCTCCACAGATCTCATACCTGTACAGGATGTTTGTTGCAATTAAAATGTTGACAAGATAACCTCCATATTTATATTCAATGATGAGCGTATCTGATTTTATGTTTTTGATCAATTGTTGATTGGTTCTTACTCTATATAATACTAGTGAAATTTGGTAACTGCCTAAACAATATATGCATATTATGGCCATTTTATTAAGAGTTGGATGTGTATCTCTTCTGCTTTTCATGTTGTCTGAGTCACATGTCTAACTAAATCAGGGTCGTCCCAAGCTGAAAACTACACTTTTTTGTAGGTAAGGGAATTTTTCTCTGGACAGCGTTCACGTGTACGGAGGTTTGTTCGACAGTCAATGGATAAAGAAAATAATATGCAAATGAGCAATACTTTTGAAGATAGTGATCAGAATTCTACTAAGCAATCAAGTTGTTTAACTGAGATGTTGCACTCAGAAAGTGAGGTTGGAAATAGGGTTGCTGTCAAGGATTTGTATAAATTACCAAATGATGATATACTTGGTGAAAGAGAATCATTCGATTCAAATTTTATCAAAAGGTTTTTCTCCTTAATGAGGAAGGAAAGCACATTTTCTGGCCAAGTGCAACTATTGGAGCGGATTTTACAGATACATGATCAAACAGTTTTATGCTGGTAGAGATGAAGCTTCCTGGTTTCTATCCTAATTTTGGAAAATATTGTGGAATCTTGCATATTCTTTTACCTAGGATCAACTTTCATATTGATATATAAAAGTTCGCAGGTTTGTAACTAAAGGAGGTATACCAATTCTGGCGAAATGGTTGACCCTGGCATCAGTCGAGGAGCAAACAACTGTGCTACACGTTTTATTCAAGGTTTTTTCTGGCAGTGCTAATATATGACTAGTAATTATTACTAATCTTTTTGTAGGTAATGTTTTCTGAGGGATTCGACATAAGCTTGGATTTTAATACGCCTGCAGGTTCTTTGTCATTTGCCACTGCATAAAGCCCTCCCTGTTCAAATGTCAACTGTCTTGCAGACTGTTAATAAACTTCGATTTTATCGTACATCAGGTATAATATCAAAGCTTCTTGAGTGTGTCTACAGTGTGATTTGAAGTTTCTTGTACTAAGTTTGATTCTTTTCTTATTTCTAGCCAGGGCTTATTGTGCACTTCTATTGATCTGCTTCACACATTCCCTGTATTTGTCCTGACTAACTACTGGGGATTTATCCCCATATGCATATGGCTATTGTCATGGCCGATACAATTAATGGACTGCGCCACCACACTAGGTACTTGTGGTGTCTCTGGCACTACCCACCTGTTTTTGACTTGAAGTAAGAAACTAAAATACAAAAATACAAAAATAAACTAATTCTAATTTGACTAACCTTACTCATTATCCACAGGAATGAATTCATTGACATTTTAATTCTTCCCATTAGCAAAATAAAAGAAGCTGTAACCCAGTCTGCTAGAAAAAGCTAGCAGGCTGGTAGACCATAGTAGTGATTTATCACGATTCACCACTCCAGCTTCAGACAGTTTTTCCACCAGAATTGATTTTCATCTTGGGAGGATATGTTTTCATTTGGAAGAGCTGGGAGCAGCATCAAAATCAGCTTAGGAGAAGGCTTGCAACAGAGGGCTTTCAGATTGCGATATCAAACATTAGATGTTGAAAGGAGTTTTTTCATAGATGGATTCTTATATTACCATTCTTTTCTCCATCAGTTTTAGTTTAAAAATAAGGGGGAATAGAAAAGGCAATTCTTTTTCTTTTTCTTTCATTTTACTCATAAAACTTGAAAGACAATATTCATCAAAGTAAAATTCCAAGACAAAAATGGCAAAAGAAAGCCTATCTCAATGGGAAAAACTGGTTCTACACTAAAAGTTGATTTCAAGAAACCCTCCTGGTTGTCACGAAAAACAAGAAACAGAAACTCTTGTGGTTCAAAGAAAGGGATGTGCACTCGTTGTCGACAACTCATTGCAGGTAGTTATACTTGTGCATATCAATGCCTTCTTGTTGTTATGGGTCACCGGTCAAGGTATGTGATTGTATCCTTCAATACAAAGCAGAAGTTATTTGGCTTCATATGTTGTGCACAGACTGCCAAAATGTCAGTTTCTTTTATGTAATAATACTGCACTGATCAATGAATTGTTGGTGGCTTTGGTCATGCCTTAAATCAAAGGCGCATTTGAGCATACTGGTGGGTCTTTTAGTAGAGATAACCCATTTGAGAGGTTATTGCATTACACTTAGTGCAACTTGTTCTCCTTGTGACAACAAAATCTAACACCCACAAAAGTGTAAAGTCCCAAGCACCGAGGTGTTGGTTTTGTGCAATGCGTTGTACTACCTCGTTTTGTTTTCTTAAGGCTTACTCGTCATTTTCACCTTGAGCCTGTACTCCATAGCTTTGATAATCATACCTTTAGGGAAGTCCCCCTTGAGTTGGATAAGAGCCAACCGAGAAAGAGAGGAAGAGCTGCTGAGGTGACAGTGGGTAGTCTTCTTAAGTTGCACAGAACTAACACTTTGGTGCTTGGGACATTACACTTTTGTGGGTGCTAGATTTTGTTATAACACCTAACTATAAATATATGTTCAGGAATGTAATAGGTAAGAACCCGTCTTTTGTACCCCAAAGTGACCAGAATCTAAGGATGAGAATATCATATATAAAGATGTTGCCAAGATGGTGAGGAGGATAGAATATTTGAAGCAAACATGGGCGAAGAGAGGGTTTCTCATTATTGTGGATAAGTGAAAAATATCAATGGCGATCCATTATAGAATTCATTGTGACTTCCCTAGCTGGGCCATTGTGGTCAAGGTTACTTGACTGTACAATTAAGATGAAGGATATCACTTTGGAGTTTAAGCCTTTGCATGATGGCATAGTTGAGTTTGGAACTTCGATTATTGTAGAGGTTATCATGGATTACTCCTTTGTTTGACATTCTGTTAAAGCATTTATTATGAATAGATATAGTCACAGATTTTATGATTTATCCCTTGTTTAATGCATGCACCAAGTATTGTGTCTATCTTAATAAAAGCACTCAAGAAATGGAAATGGTTTCGAAACACTATTTCTTCCTTAAATAATAAAAGTTTTGGTTAAAAAACAGAAAACCGAAACAGAACACCTAGATCTTATGATGCCAATTGTTCTATGCCTTTGATACATTACATAAGGTAGATTCATTTAGAGTCTTGAATAGATTTTGATTCATTACATTTGCCTTACCCTAGTTGCCAGGGAGCCATAGATGTTCATTTGCACCAATTATTTATCCTAAATTTTTAAAACACATGCAATGGAGAGTTCCTAAACCCCCTATTGATAACGCAATTTGAAACATAATATTTTCATTGATGTTAATGATTGGGGTTCATGCCTTATAGTTCATATTTCTCAACAATGATTTGGTGTGTGGAGTTAAATATAGAGTACGGGAATAAGGTGAAGCAAGTCATTTTGGATGATGACTAGTGGGCATAAGTCAAATATGTTGAGTTCACATTGCCAAAACTAGATATGACTACCATAGTTCAATTTTTGTTGTGGTTTGCCCCATTTGATTGGGTTGAGTCTCAAAGGGGTGAGGCCAAGTGCAAGCCTTGACAATTTTTTCTAGAACAACTACTCTTTATACTTGGTACCCTAGCCTAATGAAGTTCATGATGCACTATGGGACCCTCCACCTCAAGGTATGTTTCTTGAAGAATGTCCAACAAAACTAATAGAGATGATTGATTATGTAGGTTTGGGTCCTCTTAGCTTTGGTGATATATATGTGGCTATTGATGCTATGATAGTAAAATTAGTTTTCTTTGTCATCGGGATCCTACATTAGGTTTTTCCAAACAAATCTAAGTCATCACAAGGAAGAGGTGGGACAAGTTAAATATCCCTCTTAACATTCTTTTATGCACTCAAACCAAATTGGTATGCAAATAGATATTGTAGAATTCCACCTATATCATCTTTGAGGTATGGGAGGGTTTTAGAACAACAATCTCTTAAGTCTATACTCTAGAGGAGCTGCTGGTGATTCTACAACAATTTCTATATTTTGTGTAACTTGAACAGTCCTTAAATACGATAGATGTGAGAGAGGATAGTTCGATGATCTCCCAAGAGGAACCTATTTGCCGTTGGAGGATCCTTGCCAATGGAGATCTGTTGATTTGTCAACTTGTCCTATAATTACTATCATATGTTGTATTTCCTTGTTTGTTGAGAAAAGTTGGTTCACTCACAGCTACATCTGCTTTATTTAGAGGGACATGATTACCTCTTAAAATCAAGTTGATGCATAGCCATAGTAGCCATCATCTTCAAATAGTGAAGACTCTAGAGTACTTCAGGGATCAATGACATGTTAGTATCTGGACAGATAAGATGTCATGGATAGATGATTGAAATTGGTTGGAGTGCCATTAGATGCTATTAGAATGACAATGGCAATGATCATGGTGAATTTGATAGGCTTTAAAATCTTTCAAAATATTTTTATTATTTGATATGGTACTTCTTGTTACTGTACTACTTCAATTTTATATAGATATCTAATATGATGATTTATCAACCCTATATCAGTTGAAATTGACATTGGACCCTTTGTAACTTCCAAATAATAATAAACTTTGATGTTTCATGCATGCGATTTTATAGATGTTCAAAATTTAGTTTGGATGATTTTTAGACTTTTATGTTTTAGGCATCCTCATCCTGTTTTCCCTTGAATTTGGCAGGGATCTCACCTTTTTCCCTTGGTCCCTTGGATTTTGTTAGGGATTTTAGGGATTTTGGTACCTTCATAACACGGGTTACCTATAAATTTCTATGATATTAAACACATTGAAGTTCTGCTTTGTAAATTCGTTATTTTGACATTATAATTAATTTATTTGAGTTATCTACACCAATTTCCCATCTCTTAGGATCACTGCAGGCAATCTTTTGAGTTAGAAATGTGAATACAATTTTCCTATGTTACTGGATCCAGGATCCATCTTTCCATGTATTTGGATGGCACTTTTCATTCTGAGTTTGTGAGCGTATTTTGGAACGAAATATATTCTGAGATCTATCTTTTCAATTTTTCTGTTTTGTAGTTTCTTTGACGACATCTGTGTGTTTTTTTTTCCTGTATTTGGATCACAACTTCTGAAAAAATATGGGGGATTTGTATCTGGGTCCAGATCCAGATCTGTTTCCATGCAACTTTGCAATTTTCTCAAGTTTATTTCATTCCATTTTGTTTACCACACAGATTTGAATTTTTCGTGGCAGTTTGCATTGTTGAGTTTGAGAGACTAATTTGAGGTCCGATATAATTGGGAGAGTAACTTTTCAATGTTTTTGTTCATGGTTTTTGGAGTATGTGTTTGTGTTGTTTCCCTTGTCTGGATCCTGACTTTTCAAAAAATCCCGTGGATCCATTTCCGTGTAGTTTGGCAAATTTTTGAAGTATATTGCTTTTGATTTTGATTACTTTGAAATTATTTTTTCACCTTTCAATGTCTTTTTCTTGATCCACATTACATGATATAAATATGCATTTTGGTTTGCTTCAAACTTTTCTAGTCATTTATTAGTGCAGTGTGAAAGATCTAGTTCATTTCAATTATCTAAATTTATTTTTTCACAGTTCTGAAGAAAGCTGTTCTTGATTCATGCAAATAACAATTTTTTTTTTTTTAGTTTTACCGAATTCATTGTCATAATGGCTTTTGAGGTTATGTATAGTTTCATAATATTTTGAATTCAACGAGTCAATCACCCCGGTTATGTTAAATGGTTAGATGCTGAAGATGTTCACTTTCAATTGGAAGTTTATTCAAAAGTCATGATCTTTTTCATGTGAGAGTTTTATAATGTTAGCATGGGAATACTTCTTAATTGTTATTATGTGTAGATGGATTGTGAGAAAAGATTGATTGGAGATATATTTTTTTTTAATCATCATTTCCTCTTGGAGATATTTTATCGTCATTTTCTCTTGGAGACATTTTTATCATCATTTACTCCTAAACAGGGAAAAGCCAAATCTCTATGGATTTGTCTCAATGTTTCAATTACGAATATGTCATGTATCCTCGAATGCATGTATGTTGTTTTCATAGTTACAGTAACCTGGAGTAAATTTAAGTCTCAGTTTGAGTTAACCGTGTGTCATCTGGTTTCTTGGTGACATGCTCTGGGCTAGTTAATATGCTTGGGTTTCCTTTTCTTTTACTGTCATCGTGTGAGGGTTAGGTGAACAAACACATAGTTGTTGAGATGAATGATGGTTTTGTAGCATCTCACCATGAAGTGTATTCATTGCTTCCTTCAGAAAATAAAATTTAAGTTGTCAGTTAATTTTAACATGGAGGAAAGAGGTGCCTATAGTACACAAATCCATCTATTTGAATGTTTATTGGATATGCTTTTTCTGTTTTGACACTTGTTGGATATGTCATAAGTGTTGGCATAGTTCCAGCTTGATATAGTAACCTATATGTTTAGATTGTTAGTCAATGCAACATCTCAGATAGTTGCCTTACAAGTGCTATGTGATTTTCTAGATTTAAAAATTGTGAATATTGCGTTCTTATCATTATGGTATCTGCTATGAGTGCTTCGAGATGAGGCTCTGATTCATGATCAATGCATATATGGAGGCCTTGCCCTATTAAGATGATCCACTGGACGTTCATTTCTTAATTTAATATACCATTCGAACATATTTCTTTTTTGAGGATGTAAAACAAGAAGTTTCATGACAAGACCCTCCATTTGGCATGGCTAGGTTTCTTTTGTTCATTTTTATTGCATCAGAATTCACACATTGCACATATTAAAATAGTTAGAGCAGAGTTTGTATTTTCATTGTTTCTTATGAAAATGAGTCCATTGACGAATAACTATCGACATCATATAATAGAAATTTACTAATTACTTGTTGAGGCTATAACATACTGGATTAGCATGAAGCATAATAAGGTGCTTGTAAAATTTATATGCCAATGACTTGAAAAATTCATCTTACGTAATTGAATGAGAAAAAATCTAATTGCCTGTAAGTGTTTATTCTGAGGCTTATTTTATCAGGGGAATTTACCTTAGATTTTAGCAACAAAGTTTGAAGTGCTTCAGAAACTAAACTTTATGTCAAGCAACTGAAGAATTTAATGCTATAGAAGTGATTGCAATGAATACTTTCAATATTTTAAATTCAATTGGACTTTTAACTTCTATGGAGTTACAAGAAGGGTTTTTGGAAGATGGAGAAGACGATGCTGTTTTGTGAAAGAGACATCCATACGTCCTAATTCTCGTTGAAACACACTTACATTGTCATTATTATAAGTTGTATCTATGAGCAGGGCATCTGCAATAGTGCAAGTAGGGTTGGTAGGGAATTATATTAAGAACTTAATGAAATTGAGAATGCCTTTGAATTAGATCTCTTTAGTCGTTAACAGAAGTAACGGGTTCTACAATCATTTGATGCAGTTTAAAATATTGTATCCACACACATTTTCCAAGACCTGAGGACTATGGCAAACATAGTTTTACAAGATTATAATTAACATGGGTGGTCTTGAATTACTAAATAAACTTTTTAAAAAACTCATGGTATCCCTTATCATGTCAGAAGGACTTCTTAATATAACTCTTTTTTCTTCCAATTCCTTATCAACAATATATTTTTGAAGAACAAAGCTCACTATATCTATAAATAGGACAAACACACAAGTTTGATGGGTTTGAGCTCCCTAGTTACACTAGGGAGATGAAATTTATAGAGTTACACCTTTGAGGGCACTTTACAATTTAAAAGCGTGTATAGTGATGGATTAAAGATGTTTTAATAAAGATAATAATTGCAAACATGCTTTATATTATTAAAATATATCTATTTGTTTTATACCAATTTTTTTTATGTGCCCTATATTCTGCCTAGAAATCTCATGACATTTCATATGCAACCTTGTAGTAATGGGATAACATGAGAGTGCACATTTTCTCTATCCAAATAAAGGAAGCATACTGTATTACTTTATTAAATATTCTTAGTTTGTGAATCAAACAGATATTTTCAATTAGCTCAAGGTTATGGATATTTGCACTATAAGTCTGAAAGGAATTTGTTTTCATTTCTTCTCCAATTTCCCAATAAATCTATTATTTTGAGCAAGACAAGGATTATACTTTATGGAAACAAAGAAGCATGCTATATATTGTGTTATTAACATTCCTGCATAGGCGCACATATATTTAAAATCAGCTGTAGTCAATGGGTAGATGCAAGGTAATTTCGTTGTGTTTGTTCCTTGTTGTAATTTCCCAACCAATATATTATTATCAATGCCTTTTCGGGCTGTAAATATATGAAATTTTTTAATCCAATGAATGACGGGAACATATAATTAAATCATCTATAGGTTGTGGTTAGATGTAAAGTAGCTTTTTTGGAAACGTGTTTGTTCCCATTGTTCTCCATTTTCCCAACCAGTGTATTGTCCATCCTTTTTTGGGTTCGAACATTATGCAAATAAGAGGCATGCTGCTATGTGTTGTGTTATTAACATTCATACATAAGCAAAAGAATATTTAAGATCAGCTATAGGTTATGGTTAGATGTAAAGTAAGTTTGGCAATGTGTTTATAACTTTATTCCCTTTTTACTCCATTTTATCGACCAATGTATTGTCGATGCCTTTTTGGGTTGTAATTAGATGGATAATTTTTAATCCAATGAATTATGGACAATACTTTCAAGTAAGTTATTTGGCAATGCACATGTTTCCCATTCTACTCCAATTTCCCAACCAATGTATTGTCAATGTTGTGTTGTATTTGGGTTGTGTAACTACATGAATAATTTTAATCTAATGAATGACGGGCAATAACAAAATAATGAGCTCAATGAGAAGATAATTGGTGGTCCTTCAAACCGAACAAAACATTGCTATTTTAAGAAGAATGGAAATTCATTAGCCCGACAAACTCAAGTGAGCCTCAACAAGAGTAAAGGAACAAAATGAAGTAAGATTAAGATAAGTAGAATATCATGAGTTGAGAAATGAATGTGATCCTCTATAGTATTAGGAGGGAAAAAAGCAATTCAAGTAAGTGGTGTAATGAAGATAAATAAGAGAAGGGGTGAATATTAAAAAGAGGAAATGCTTAATGGACACATTATAAACGGTTTATGTTTTTGCTTTCTTGTGTGATTTTAACCTTCTTTGATTTGTGTTTGTCGTAAGGTTTCTTAATTTTGTAATTTTACTCTCCTTGAGGCTCAATTGTGTTTGTTGGTCTACCAATTATTACAAAACATTGCAGATATTTATTACTTTTGTATTGTGTGATAAGGTGTTAAAATAAGCAACAAGAATTATGTATTTGCTCATCTTTAAAAATGAAAAGGATTATTGTTAAGCACATCAGATTGGTGGTGGTATTGCCATTTATGGTAAACAAGGAGGTGGTGTTCCCTTTATTTATTAGATTGTGAAGTGTTTTGGAGATAGCAGTTAGTGAATGATTTGCTAATTAATCCTTGATTTATGTTGTGTTCATATTTCATACCATAGGCTATTGACTGATATCATCAAAGTTTGATAAGGTCCTATGCATAAAATGATAAAAAATTGAAAATATATAATTCATAAATTTTGAAATACAAATTATAAAAGTTGAGTTTCTCAACAAGAACCTAATATTTCTGAAAGGAACAAACAACTTTATATGCAAGGTATTTATATTTTGTGTCCTAAAGTATGATAGATATTTTGGCGATATCTATTTCTAAAGTAGAGGAACCTCTTCTTTGTAGTTATTTGTTCCACTTATTATTATTATTATTATTATTTCTAACTTCTAAGTAATTATATCATCCATAATTCATAGGATTAGGGTGGTTATACTTCCTTTGGTCAAACCTGACTAGCTGATGTTTAACATGATTTGTCAATCTTGGCTGATTCACGGTTTATGTCAGTAGTCAACTTGTTGGTATCATTTTGAAATAGATGTGGTAATTTATTTTGGAGTTGCTCTTTGCTTTATCACTCACTATGTGATGTAGATTTCCTTGTCTTTGAACTTGGTGAAATTCACATGCTCTAGTTTTGGTCTTATTTTCTTCAACTCTTATAATAACAACTTTCTTTCTCGACTTTAGTTTGTTATGTTGGGTAGATCAAGTTTATTTTCTTTGCTTTCTTCTAGCATTGATGGTCCAAACAACTTGATGCTTACTAAATTCAACATTGGATGAATACTTGGTTACAGCGGGAGGTCCAATTTCCTTCCACTTTGAAGGCCTTGTTGTGTATTTTAGTTTAGGTGTTTTCCTTCAACTTCTTTTTGTAGTGCAACCACACTTTGTCTTTGACTTTAGACTAATAGTAGACTCTATGCTTTCTATGATTTATATGTACTTATTTGTTTTCGCATTGTTTGGTGCACATGCGAATGCACTTACTTTATATGCACATTTACCTTTATAACCTTTGTTGACATTTTTATTTGAGATATGCTTGCAAAATTTCTATTAACAAAACACTATATACATAAAAGGATATTAAGGAAATGACTCGCAAAAATGATACCAACATATATTAGGGCTATGAAATTTCTCTCCAAAACTAACTAAACAATTAGTTTTGAGATATGCTTGCAAAATTTCTATTAACAAAACACTATATACATAAAAGCATATTAAGGAAATGACCCGCAAAATGATACCAACATATATTAGGGCTATGAAATTTCTCTCCAAAACTAACTAAGCAATTATTGATTACATATGAAACAAAGTCATATGTATGCTTTAATACTAATTTTTTTTTCTCAAATGGTGTTTTGTGCGTCTAAAGTTTTGGCAAACTGAATCCTCTAGTAAAAGGAATTCACACAATCCACAATCTGAAGCGTTAAATACTACCATTGAAATTGGAGGTGATGATGCATCATTATGATTCCATGTGGGCTATCTTTCTTCTTGGGGTGTTTTATGGTTGCTGCCCTTTTTCCTATTGCAACCAGTTCCATGATATGGCAAAAAATGTAGCGATACTTGTTAGTTGTGGGGCATTGGTGCTTGTAGTTGTCATGGCTAAACTTCCTTTTAGTTACATTTTGCAAATTGCATTGTACTCTAAGATGAAGGCATGGTTGAAGTTGAAACCCCAAACAATATTGAAATGGTGATTTATTGGCCTAAGTTATGGACCTTGCCATTGTAGTTTTGTTAAATCTATGGAAATTGTTCATCCCATGTCTTCTTTCGTTGTTGAATGCATACATTCTTAGTAGTTATGTTTCACTAGTTTTCTTTTAGTACTTGTTTTGAGGGTGAAATGTTGTGTGCCCTTCATTAACATGCCATCCATTTTTGTCCATACCATATCCCACAAGTAACTTAGGAAGTTGTTGAGTCTATTTAACTTAGGAAGTTGTTAACTTTGTCTAATCTAATATATGTTTGCGATTCAAAATTCATTCGAAAGTGTGTGGAAAAACAAGTTTATGTCTTACTCTATTATTATCTCATTACAAGCTACTAATACGACCATCTTCCTAAATTTGTTGACTAGAAGAAAATGTAGTCATTTTGTTTCGAGTTAGTCTTTAGATCAATAGGATTCCCATGGTGATTGACTTCTTTGTACATTTAGCATTGGTTGAAGTGTATAATGTTGGAATGTCCTACTTGTGATTTGATTGTTTGGAAATCAAGCACAATGAACGTCCACTAAGTAATTTATATACAACTTTTATAATCGTAGGCTTGTAGAAGTGCCTATATAGCTCCAAAAGGACTAGCTAACTTAGAATAATATGCTTTTACCAATGGACTTTGTGAGGATTGAGGTACAAAAAAGTCCAACAAGCTTGTATAATGACATGTTTTCCATGGGTAGTTTTTGTGCTCCATTATTCAATTCACAATGTACTTATTGAGTAAATTAAGACAAGATTTCTTTAGTAACTTAATAATGTTGATGAAGTAGCCCTTGAGACAACATTTTTTTGTTAACCTATTCTATGCCCTTCTTTATATTTAATGACTAAATTGAATTGTTGCAAGTGACCCACCTTTTCAAAATTACATCCTCTATAGTTGTTGTAGTGTCTTATGGTTAGTTTGAATGATGGTATCCTTGCCCAATAAGCAATTTTTTTAGTGCTTTAGAACACAATCACATGGATCTCCATATCATGCACTTGATACTTCGCCTTAACATTTGGGAACATTTTTAAGTCAAATGTTATAGGTTTGCCTCACTGGTCAAGTGTAGGCCATTTTGTATATCAATGCTTCTCTTTCCACTTCAAGAACTAACTTGAGATTAAGTAGTGCAAATGTTAATGTTATGTAAAAATTTTCCAAGGAATTTTGTTACTTATTTGTCCAAATAAAGATTTTGCTTCATTAATGCATTCAATGTTAAGGGAATGCTAGTGTAGTGAGAGATGAAATGATGAAGGTAATTTATCATCACAAAATATTTCAATACTTTTCTAGACAATCTAGTGTTAGCTACTCAACTACAAGATGAATTGCTTATGTGTTGATGTTTAATACACCCTTGTTAATGATATATATAACATATATGCGGTGTTGAGTACGTAACCACATAACTTTTCTTCATGGTGGTTTGAAGTTTCTATTTCTTTAATTTTAACAATATGGTTTTTATTGTTGAAAAGCCTCTTTCTATGTCTTACTATAAACCATAGCTTTAAAAATTCGAACCGAGCTTTGAATTGACTACCTATCTAATTTGATTTCGAACTAGAATCAGATTGAGCTAGATTCATTGAACCAAATTTGGAAAAAATACATAAAGTATTTGCTTTAATGAAACAAGTATTTTTAAGATGTCAAACCATGATTCCAAACCATTAGAAACAAAATATGTTAAGTTTGGGCATCTATATACCATGTAGTGAATATATCAAAAGGCATTAGGTGCCACATATATCAACAACAAAACACATAATCAATGAGGCTCTAAATGGTGTCTATACTCCAAAAACAATGCTTGAGGCTATTGAGGCAATGGCTTACTACCAATCATTGCTCAACATTATCCCTCATCAAACTTATCACTACTACTAGACATGGGATCCGTCAGCAAGAGCTACATAAACATACATTTGTCTCAGAGTCTAAGGATGATTCAAACTCCTCAAAGACATCTTGAACCTAGGTAGTAGTAGTCCATTTGACATGATGGAACAACTTGTTTTGGTCCATGATTGTTTAAACTCCTTTAGATATTCATTAATGGACATAACCTCTTTTTGGAAAAGAGATCAACCAACTCAAATATGCCAAACAACCATCAAACTTGCTATTATTACACTGTTGTTGCAAAACTTAGGGTTGTTGTAGAACTCTCTAAGCTCACATATGCTCACCAAAACTCAAAATTAGAGTTGAGGAAAATAGGAGGGCGAGGATTGGCTTTATATCCAACGGGTCTATTTTGGAGCATAAACAACGTTTGATTTCCTCCAAAACCAATGTTAAAACCCAACCAAATTTGCCATTGTGGGTCCCTTACGCATATGAGATCAGGTTGGCTAGTTATAGTTAGAACCAATTGGTTACTACCGATTTGGTACCTAATTGATACAAACCGACGCTATGGTATAGTTAGCATACTGTTTCAATATCACGCCCAGTCTAATTGTTCAATTTGACAGGTTTCAATTTGGACTGGGCCGATTTTTAAAACCCTGCTATTAGCAAGTATGCTATCTTGATAGATAATAAAAATGTTGTCCATGTATGGTCTGAGTAGCCCAATCGTCGCCCTTTGGAGAGTTTTTGATGCCTTATTGGGTGCAAGAATTACCATCCTCTCATAAAATCCTATTCAAGCCTTGTAGTATTCCGCATATATTTTCTCTCAGTATACTTAGTGACAACTAGTTTATAAGTCTAATCGTGTTGCCTAAGTTCTCAATTAGAAGGATGTGCTACTTGCCCCTGATTATGATCTTATTTGACACTTTATAGTTAATGCAAATTCTCCACATTCCACCTTTGGTGTAAGTATGATTATGTGATTGTTGATCCGTGAGAAGTACCCAATCAAACATGTTTTTGTCGATGAACCCTTATTTTTGTTTGTTTGTTTGTTAAATTGTTTGTGATCCTCCAGCCTTGACCTGTGGTTTGAGGAGCCACAACCCAGGGGCATCTAATCCATCAAAGTCACTCGGGGATTGCACCCGGCCTGGGCCACACCAGCCCTAAGTCGACTGGTTTTTTTTTAGAATGTCTCCACCCCCTAGCATAGGTCACAACCACCCCCGTGAGGTTTGATCCTGGGTCACCTTTCTAATGAGGCCCATCCTCAACCGATTGTGCAAGTGAGACTTGACGTCGATGAAGCCTTATTATTGCCTTTTCGTTTCTTTATTTTTTCCTATCATTTTTTGATAAGAAAAAATATCTATTTATAACAAACTCCCTAATAGTAACCCTGAGTACATCCAAAGATACATAAGAGTCTTCCAACACTAGTGATGTTCCCAAAATTCACTGTTAGAGCTACTATAAACTCGCTATTGTAGAATCATGTCATGTGCGAAGTATTTTTACACTTTTACTCCCATTCCAATCCATTATAAGAAACTTGCTTGCTCAAAGGGAATTATCCCATGAATGTATGTTTTAATGAGGAATGGGAGGTTATGCAAAAATATCTATGGCTTGTCCTCACCCATGTTTTATCCAACCTATCTGCATGATGAGATTATCATGTCTCATTCGATGTAAGAAATGTTGTTTTCTTGCCTTAGGGAGAGCGAAGCTTGTCTTAGTCCTATGCACCTCTCCAAAACTTCTTTTCCATTTGACATGGAAAACCATTGTTGGGCTATACATGTTTGTAATGAACAAGGTTCGTGTACATAGTGGAATATTCATAATATTTGGAATTTGTAAATATCCATAATAGGACAAATAATATTATATATAAGATAGTTGAATGTACATGAGATATAATATATTTACAAATGAGAGCCCTATTTATATACTAGGCAAGGTGCCCTTTCACGAATAGTCATGTATCAACCAATAGACATGTTCTTTCATGACTTATTAATTTATAATTTATAATTATTATTTATATTAGATAGTCATGTTTGTCACATTGCCTTTCCCATTAGAAAAGCCTTGTCCTCAAAGCTTATTGATGAAAAGGCTTGATATCTTTTATTGTCTCGAATATCTTCTTGTCTTGGAATTGTCATTTCCAATGATACAAGACGATATGAACTTCTGAATGTGGTACATAATTGTCGCACTGTGAAATGATCTAACTGTCCCAAATGAATCTTTTGTGGTATCTTGCAATTATTGGAATCTTGGGATGAGTTATTATCATAAGATTGGATTATGATAACATCGATATTCTTGGGAACATAAGTCACTTGTTTTTGATCTTAAGTGATGAAGATTTGTAGACTGGTTCAGATGTATGCTTTTATGATTTGAGTGTTGATAAGGAGTTATTGTGATCTGATTTATGCTTGCCCTATTTGTGGCAATTTCTTGATTTACTTGACGTATCTGATTTCCTTTAGCTACAGAAGTCACTTGGTTAATCGTTGGATCTTCACTTGAAATTCTCATCATTTGAATTGCAACATCTGAGAATGTCCTCACTCTAATTGGATTGGGATCTTTCTGAATCGTGATATTATCTGAATTAATGCTTGTTACCTTTTCTTCAACTTGGACCGTTACATCTGAAGACTTCGATGTTACTTCTCTGATAAGTTCTAATTTGTTTTTTAATGATTTCTTATCATTTTTAAGTTTCTTAATTTGAGTGAGTAGACAATGATTATGATTTCTGAGATGCAAGAGTTCTCTAGCTTTTCATTCATCAATCTTATTTTCAGAGTTTTGACATTCAAATTTTTCATCTTTTAAACCTCAGACTTGTTCTAATAACCTTTGATTAATGTTTTTAAAGCTCAACTTTTTTTCTTTTTCTTCGATAGATTCTCATTGAATTTCTTCTTGAGACATTGCTTTTCTTGTTTTAATTTTTGCTTTGTAGCTTTACATTTCTTGACTAGTGTAAGCAGTTTATGATTGTCATCTTTTAAGTCAGAAATTTCTTCGTTTTTACCTATAGTAACTTCATTAAATTCTTGTTGCGTCTTGGGTATTGACTGTTGACTGTCTTAACTGATTAGCTTTGATATATCGTTTAGGCCCTTGGATGAAGGTACTATCGGATTGGACTTTACTATAATGTCCTTAAATGCCACCTTTTCTTATTGAGAAAAGTTAAAAACTTTTTTAATATGTTTAATATCAAAGTACCCTATTCTTCGAACTAAGATAAACCGAAAATTATATTGAATTCTTTTTCATACATAGTTACGACAATGAATTGAAATATACATTCATAATGATCAATTGCCACTTGTAAATCATTAATTTCATACTCTTTCTTGCCAAAAATATATTCTCTTTCACCTATATTTGGCTTTGGAATTAATAGTTTATTCTCCAAATTAATATTGATGTAGTTTTCCTTTTCGCTTGCGCTAATAACAATATTAATCTATTTCCCTTGGATACCCCCTTTTATTATAAATAATTTGTGATTGGAAGAGTGATATAGGAAAATATTCCTTCCATTGTGGCTAGATTATAATCCATTCTTTTTTCTTCAGTGATTGACTCCATTTTGTGTTTGTCGATAAGTTCGTCAACAATAATTTGACCAAGGAGTTTATATATTCTCCGTATGAGAGACCCACTTCTTCAACATATTGTTAACATATAATTTGCGATAAATAGTACCTTAATTTACAAAATTCTTCAATAACCTTTGTTTTACCTTTTTTTAACCCTTTTATTATTATTGTTATTAGTTTATAAATCACTTCTTCTTTTTCCTTGTAATTTCTTTTTATATGAGCTTTAAAATATAAAAATTTATTCCTTTTGACTTTTCCGAAATATCATTCTTATGATTCTCTTGATCCCTGTTGAATTTTGAAATGTCCCCTCTTTTAAATTTTGAATTAAAACTTTGGGAAATTTGTAATCAACTTTAATATTAAAAGTACCTTTTTCATTGAAATTTAAAAAACTTGATTTGATATCTGTAAAAAGTTTTTGTTCTGAAAAAAAAATCTTTAAAAAGTTTTCACGTTTTACGTCGACAACAACAACTTGATTAATAGAGTGACTGATTAATTTTATGGAAGCTTACACTTGGAATGGAGTCTTATATAACTCAACACGACCAATTATCTCGTTAGGTGGCATGGACTTGCTTTACTGACCCTGTGGTCATGTTAATAATGGTCAAGGCAGCTTCCAGCAAGTCCAATGATTTTTCAAGTAGATCGAGTATACAACAACGACTACACAATACAGCAATAGCGAGATTTTATTTCAAGAGGTTTGTGGTTATATAATTTGTGCCTAGATTCCTATGCCCACGAGCTCCCATAAAGATTCAATCATGAGATTGTAGCCACAACAATGGTTACCTGGATTCCTGTGCTCATAAGCTCTCGCGAAGATGTAATCATGAATTGGAAGTACAATTAAAGGTGACAACTCTTCTAATGTAATTATCCTATTCCACATACTTGGCATATCACTTGTGGATAATATCAGAGAGACTTTGACTTTTGTGGAGGAGTTGGTCAGCTGACGACGATTGTGTATGCAACTAGCGGTGATGGCTTGCTGTCGGACGACGCCGACTGTTGCAAATAACTGCACCACATTTTTTGATTATTTTTTATATAACCCTTTTTTATTTTTATTTTTTGTTGGTTTGACCCACTAGGATTTGAACCTTGAATCTCATTGTTTACATAATATATCATATCATGACAATTGCTAAGTGAGCTACTCCGATGGGCCTATTTTTTTTATTTTTTTTGATCTTTATATATATATATCCGCAAGGAAAAATGATAATTTTCATTAATAAGATGAAAATTACATGCTTAAGGATCCAAAAAAAGATGGCCAAAAATATGCTATGCATAACCAATTGTAAACTCTAACAAAGTGTTCAGATATAGTTCAGTATTTATCAAAAGCCCTTCCAAAGTACTATTTAAAAGATTCTTTTAAAAAATCCATATACATATACATTTAAACTGTAATAGCATGTCAACCATAACTTGCAAAAACTAAAGACAAAAAGCAAAAATGACCATCAGAAGGTATTCCTGTTTGTGAAGATGTTGTCCTGTCATGCTCGAACTGCCTCATCCTGCACACCCTCTATGAGGGGCATGTGAGAGTAATCGTAATGATATAACCTATTTGTTTAGTGATCTGCGATATGCCCCAGGCTTGTTGCACGTCTTCCTTGGATAGTGTATTAGAAATTGAGTTTCTTTCCCTATATATATGATGACAAGATACATGGTCAAAATTCCTTTTCAACATTAAGACTTCCTCCAAGATGGACTTGAGTTTGTGCATGTGATAAATAGATTGTTCATTGAACCAATTTACCACCCCACACGAGAATCACCAAATACCTGTAGTCGCTGGCACCCTCTTTCAACAGCAAAAATGAGAAAAGTTTTAAACTTAGGAGTTCAACATAATTGATTGTGCCACGACCTTGGCCACCTTTTAACTTGAAGGAGTGATTTTCGTTTATATGAAGAATGGCTCCTCCACCACAAATGCCTCCTTGAGATGACCTACCAAAGTAGACCCAAGGCTGCGTTTTGTCCTCTTGTTTCTCCACAATAGTACGTGATGTAGTGTAGGATTTATCCTCCGGAATAAGCTCATCAGAAATTGCAATTACCTGTGCAAAAATCCGATTTGGACACAAAGCTTTCTCATTAAAAATAACATTGTTTCTACCCATCCAAATGCCCTAGCATATGATAGGAGATAGGTTTCTAAGTTTTTTGGGGGAAGTTGAGTTCCACCAAGAGATCCACGCCATAGCTAAAGACTCCCCCTGCCAATGACAACCCATAGATGAGGTGTTATGAAACGAAGCCCATATAAGACATGCAATTGGGCAAAACAGAAATAGATGATTCACTGACTCTTCAGCCGCCTTAAATAAAGGATACCAACTTGGGCTTGCTAAACATCATTTTTTGAGATTTTTACTTGTTGAGATTTTGTTTTCCAACAGATACCAAAAAAAGAGACGAGCCTTTGTTGGACGTTTAAGCTTCCACACAGGCTTCCACCACCATGCTACCTCCCTAGGCTCTTTTTTAGAGTTAATATAAAGATATCCTTCCTTTGGAGTATATTCCCCAAATGAGGAGTGAATCCATCAGAGCTCGTCATCCCTGTCTTGAATCTTGGCATGAGAAATATTTAGAGAGGTAGTGTAATCATGGCATCTCTGATGCCATTCTTTAGGCATATTAAGGTCCCAAGGAGAGAGGCAACCGTGTGCCCATATTGTCGAGTTCTCCAGGTCAGCCACATGGTTTAAAGCTGATACCCCTCCCCACATCCAACCCATGGGTCTAGTCTGATCCTCACTCACTCCCTCGAGCCTATGTTCTACTCTATGCCTTTTTCTATGATGTTAAAAGGTTCGACCATTGCTTTCTAGACAATCAAAACATTTAATCTGCTTTTGTTGGGATTCCTTATCTAGTCCTCCAGGGAACTGGGAGAAATATATTTCTTGTAAACCACCTTTGCCCACAACTGGGATGTAGAAATGAGTCTCTGACCTACCTTTGCTGCTAGAGCCCTTCAAAAAAGGAACATGTTATTTAGACCCCGTCCACCCCATT
Source organism: Pinus tabuliformis (assembly GCA_031772625.1). NCBI lineage: Eukaryota > Viridiplantae > Streptophyta > Pinopsida > Pinales > Pinaceae > Pinus > Pinus tabuliformis. The sequence goes on along the minus strand of CM062808.1, from coordinate 311,154,886 downwards.
TCTTTGGGAGAGCAATCCTTTCCCAATTTACCCATGAGAACATGCTTGTTCCTTAGCACCCATCCGCAAGAATCTGCAACAACTTTTCCTAACCAAATTTAAAATTCCCTTTGGGATCCATGACAAAGACATCCAAAAAACTGGGATTGCCTCTAACAGACTTTATGAGCACTAGCCAACCAACATGAGAGAGCCATTTGAAGCACCAACATTTTAGATGTTTCTCGATCTTTAGCCATGATAAGCCAACCTTTAATATTTTGATTTTTTTTAATATATATATATATTTTTTATTATATATTTATATATATATATATATAGATATATATATGTTTCATCTTTTTAATGGCGAAAGGCTTGATGCAGAATGGAGAATCCTCCAAAAACTTTGTTTGGCCAAAGCCTCAATCGAACGACAACGAACTTGGCAAAGGGTTGATGGCCAAAGCCCAGGATTGGAGAACGAGGCTTTGATACCAATGTAGCAAACAAGATTCTTATACGCAGCGAAATATTCAAAATATATGCAATATGTAAATGTCAAAAGACAGACAAACAATATTATATATAAGAAAATTGAATGCACAAGAGTATGATATATTTACAAATGAGGGTCCCGTTTCTATACTAGTCAAGGTGGCCTTTCACGACTAGTCATGTTTCAACTGGCAAACATGCCCTTTTATAACTAATTAGTTTATAAATATTAATTATTATTTATATTATATATTTATGTTTGCTACAATGTTACTACCCTCGATGACTTTCCAACTCAATCCCCTACTCTTGTCGCTTAACCCCATCGCTTGTTACCGCTTGTTACTTGTTTTCCTTAGGGGACATTAAGAGAGGTATTTGTGGTTTGAATTTGAGGAGAGAAGTAAATGGCTAGGGTTTCTAGCTTGAATTTCTCAAGCATGGTTTAGATTGTCTTATGTGCCATATTGCTAATCACTTCAAGGAGGTAGTTTGCTTTGATTTCCCCCCATCATGGTCAAAAAGTGAGTCACATGGTTTGCATTTATGTTCAAATTTTGGGATAGGAAATTTGAAAAAAGCTCACGAGTGTAAAATTTGATAAAATTTGCCAACAACTTTGATAACGACAATTATTTTGATTCCATTGTGTTGAGAAATGTAACTAGTTTCAGTCTTAATAATTGTTGTACTCATTTCAACATGTATCCTATGTAGCAAACAAGAAAAGAAGAAAGAAAATTATTATTATTATTATTAAAGCATGGGTTTCATGCTCATTATTGATGGTATTTTAGGTAAAAGCATGTTCTTCATGCTTCTAGGGTTTGCTAGAGTTTAGGATTTATTTGCAATTTTAAAAAGAATTATTTGTTGAGTCTAGAAAGTCCTAGAATCTCCGAGAGTACAAGTCGGCCTTGGGATCTTCAAGTCAGCCTAAAGGAGGGAATTCGACCCCTTGAGAAGGATATATAAAGAGTAGTTTGATTTCATTTGGAGACACACTCACTCACAAGTTTGATCTACAAGAAGAAGTTCGATCTATAGCTAGGTTGTTGCAAGAAGGAGAGCGAAGTGCAAGGAGAAGGGAGAAGGACAAATTTTCTTGGTTTCTCGGCTCTATCTCTCTCACATGTGTGAAAGTCTAGGGTTTTTGGGCTGCAGGAAGAGGACGAAGTTGCAGGACCGAATTGCAGTAGGACGACGTGCAACATCTTCTAGCTGGGGAGAAGGAAACTCTGTCTAGACCTAACTGACCTTAGGAAGAGCTGTCTTGCTCTTGGAAGGTCGGTCCCAGAGGGAGGCTAAATTAAGGTTTTTCCAGGAGCTACAAGGTCAAAATTGCAGGGTCGAAGTTGCAAATCGACTAGTAGTATTGTGTTGCTGGTAGGTCGAAGTTGCAGTGTGTAGCAGTTTTGTGCAGATTCGAGGAAGAAATTGACGAAGGGCTAACTTGGTATTGGGAGAAGGACCTAGTTTTGTGCAGATTCAAGGAAGGACTTGAGGAAGGGCTAACTTGGTATTGGGAGAAGGACTTGGTTTAGGGATTAGGTCTTTGTATCTCATTTGAAGCAGATTCTAAGAAGAGGAGAGTTTTTGGGCTTTCCCCTTAGAGGGGTTTTGCCTTAACTGAGAGCTTATATTTGTGTCCTCTTTTGTTGTTGCTGTTTCTTGATAATATGATATTGTTTGATGAACAAATCTAATTAAAAGAACATAAAGAAGATAATTAAGATTCACAAGCAAGTATCAAGGTTAAAGCAAATAAGTATAATAAGCTGCAATTATCGATTTTACAACATGGTATCAGAGCTAAGGTGAACAAGGAAGGCAGCTGGATGAACACTAAGGGGAATTGCTTATAAAAAGATAGAAAGCTCTCGAAGCTTGAAAGAAGAAGACTACAAGGAGAGTTGTCTCTTGAAGAATCTGTTTAAAGGATCATTGGTAGAAGGCCCTTATAATCTAGCGTTTCTACATTGAAGAAGATCAAGGCTACATCATTCTCACAAGGAATGTGTTGATCTCGCAAGGCGTCAATCTTGGAAGTCGTTGTTGGAGGAATCCTAGATAACATCTTTCAAGGACATCATCAAGAACTCTTTGAAGGTATTGAAAGAATCAAGAAGGTTGGAGACATCATCAAGGAGAATTGTAATCTCAAGTAAGTAACATATTATTACATCATGCTTGAATCTTCAAGTCAAATGAGTTTTTTCTGCAAAGAAAGTAACAAGCTCATTGGGGCATGAAACTATCTAGCATGAAAGAAAAGGATTGACTTGATACTCACAGAACAAGTAATGGGATATGTTATTGGAGAGGTTACTGAACTTGAGAAAGATACGACACAAAAACTAACAAAATACGAGAAAGGGGAAGTAATAGCTCAAAATATCATAGTTGAATCAGTTAAGCATTCTCTTGTTCCATTTGTTGCAAATCTATAGACTTCCAAGGTCATGTATGATAAGCTAGTGAATTTGTATTTCATAAGTACAACAGGTCAAGAGTTGTCGTTAAGAAACAAGTTCTAAATGAAGTCAAAGGTTTAGGATGTGGCATCCTTCCTCATGAGTGTCTCTCAACTAAGAGACCATCTGCAAGGACTTGTGGAACCTATTACTGATTCAGAAGTAACCATCTGTGTACTAAATGCATTGCCACCAGAACGGAGCAATTTTGCAACATGTATATACTCCAAGAAGGATTCAACTTCATTTGAAGAGTTGTGGGCGCATTGTATATTGGAAGAATCAAGAATAAAGGTTGGAACGAACAAAGTTCGTCCTTCAAGTTAAATACTCCAGAAGACTTGGAATATGTAGATCTCCATTGAGATACAAGAATATATATTAAAATGTATGAGTAAGAATGGTGTTACAATTGAGAGTGAGGGGCCTGCTTATATACCAAGCAGGCGTCCCTTTATATCATGTCTCCTTAGACATGTTTCTTTGTTTAACTAATTATTATTTATTTACATATTATTATGTTTATTATTTATTATCTATATTTATTACTTATACATAATTATATTCATAACATTGGCTTCCTCTTAAAAAGCTTTTCCCTCAAAGCTTGTTGAGGAAAGGGGCAATATCTTTTTTTGCTACAAATGTCTTCTTGTCTCGGGTCAGTCACCTTTGTTGATACAAGCTGATATGATCCTTGGAGTGATAAATAAAATTGTCGAATCGAAAATGAATTTGACCATCTTTGATTAATTCTCTGTGAAATCTTAGGGTCACTAGAAATTTGTAATGAATTGTTGTCATTGGAATGGATTCTGCAAACTTCAGTGTTCTTGGGAACATAGATTTGTTGTTTTTGTTCTGAGTGATACTACTACGTAGATTGATTGGAAAGTCTGCGCTTGTGATTCAGATGTCGATAAGGAGATCTTCTAGTTGGACTTTCCCTTATCATGTTAGTGCTAGTTCCCTGATTTCCTTTAGGTGTTGTTGTTGTTGAGTTAGCATCATCATTTAGAATGTTCATCATTTGAAATGCAACTTTTGAATATGTTTTAACTTCTTTTGGTTTCTCATCCTCTTGAGTTGTGATATTAAATGGATCAGTATTTAGTCCTTTATCTTCAACTTGGACTGATGACTTCGACACTTCTTTCATGATAAGTTCTTCTAACTTGTTTTCCAATGATTTCTTATCATCCTTAAGTTTCTTAATTTGATTGAGTAGACTTCGATTATGGTTTCTGAGACGTAAAAGTTCCTCATTTTCTGAGTCAACTTTATTCTGGTATTCAAGCTTCTCAACTTTTAAACATTTGATTTGTTCTAATAACTTTTGGTTAAGGTTCTTTAAGCATACACTTTCTTCTTCTTTTCTTGATAGACTTTCATTGAGTTTCTTTTCAGAAATTTCCTTTTCTTGTTCTAACTGGTATTTCTTAGCTTTGCATTTTCTTACTTGTGTAAGTAGCTTCTGATTATGCTCCTTTAAACATGAATTTTCTTTATTTTTGTTGGATATGACTTCTTCAAGCTCTTTTTGCTTTTTTGATATTGTTTCTAGATTATTTTGAAACATTAGTTTCGAAATATCCTTAAGATCTTTCGCTGAAGGCATTATCAATTTTGATTTTGTTATCATGTCTTGGAACGTGACCATCTTAATCTTGTAAGGGAACATCAAGAATTCGTTTTCTGTGTTTAGAATGAACGTACCTAATTCCTTGAACCAAAGTCGACCAAGAATTATGTCAACCTCTTTGTCAAGCATAGTTACGACATGAAATTGAGATATGTACTCATAATGATCAATTGTCACTTGTAAATCATTAATTTCATATTCTTTAATTCCAAAAAGACCTTGTTTGCCTATATTTGGCTCTAGAATTAATAGTTGATTTGCGAAATTAATATTAATGTAATTATCCTCGATGTTTGGATTAATAGCGATACTAATCTCTTCCCATTGGATACACCCTTTTAGTCTAAATAATCTAAAATCTTCCTTCTTTTATTTTTGAATTAGGCTCCATTTTTGCTTGTTGATAATTTTTAGTACACTCATATATTCTTCTTTTCTTTTATTTTTTTTCAAATAAACACCCTTTTTTTATTCGATATATATATATTATTACTCTTTAATTTTTTTTAATTATTTTTAATAATACCTTTTTTTTTTCTAAGTCACTTTATGTAGGGCTTGCCTTATTTAATATCTTAGATAAAAAATCTAGTGGTTCAATATTATCCCTTTCACTTTATACCTTTATATCATATATATATTTTTTCAAAGCTTATTGTGAAAAACTAGGACGATAGCAATTCGTATGAAATCGTGCCAAATGTTATAGGGCGGCTAGTTGTATGACCATGGAATTAATTAAATTACAGTGTTATGAATCTCTAACAAACAGGGCTAGTGGAAAGAAGGATTTGTTGGACGGTGGAACAGGGAAACTGTGACAACAAAGATTGTTGGATTAATGCAAGTTGGATGACATTTGTCGCAGTACAAGTGGTTACACAAATGTGATGGGTGGTGCAACAAGTCGGACAATGATGCGTTGCAGCGAAAGAGCAAAGGCACAATGGTTACCCTTGTTGTGGCTGCGCGATATGTGAAAGTGTTGGCAGAAGGATGGCGTCGACATGGTACGACGACTGGTCACACTTGCTAGCCTTATCATCACATGTGGTGGTCTAGGAGCTCTAGTGGGAGTGTGTACGATGTGGATGACAAGCAGGTAGATTAATTTGGACGAATGGTGCACTCTAACGGTTGGATGGATGGTGCTGACGGGAGAAGCGACAGGGTCAAGGATGGCTTAGCGACAGTGAGAAGAAGCACAAATATTGCAGATCGACGAGTTAGGCGTGTAGCGTTGGGGTAAGGTGAATACACAGTCGGACACATTCTGCAACTGACTGTTGTTTGGATTGCGGATGTTTGTGGGGGCAGTAGAACAATCATAACACTATTAACGATGGTGGTTGCTTGCAGGGTGCGGGCTTGGGTCGTGCAGTGGAAATTGATGAGCATTGTCAGCCAGGTAAGGTTTGTTTGTTTTTATTTATATATCTATCTATATATATATATATATATTTTATTGGTTTGATTTATATGTATATACTTTGTTTTGTTCTTTTTTTTTTCTAATATAACCCTTTTGAACTTTTTTTTTTTTTCCTTTCGAATTTTTGTTTTTTTTCTATAATTTTGTTTTTTTCTTTTTTGTTTATTATATTTTAACCTTTAATAATTTTTTTGACCTTTTTTTTTTTCTTGGCGATAAATGGTGAATCTCCCACTATTGAGCGAAACGCTTCGATTACGACGACAATCAAGTTGACGACGAGTTGATGGCCAAAGGTCGGGATCAATCAACGTGGCTCTGATACCAAATGGAACGAACAAAGTTCGTCCTTCAAGTTAAATGCTCCAGAAGACTCATAATATGTAGATCTCCATTGAGATACAATAATATATATTAAAATGTGTGAGTAAGAATGATGTTACAATTGAGAGTGAGGGGCTTGCTTATATACCAAGCAGGTGTCCCTCTATGAATGATCATGTCTCCTTAGACATGTCTGTTTGTTTAACTAATTATTATTTATTTACATATTATTATGTTTATTATTTATTATCTATATTTATTACTTTTACATAATTATATTCATAACAAAGGTCAAGGATGACATTGGATTTGATGAGCAGTCTCAACCCTTTCTAGCTCGAGTCAAGAAGATGAAGAAAGGGAAGTTTGGTAAGTCCAAGAAGAAAGCCATGTCCAAGTTGTAATGCTTCAATTGCAATGAATTTGGACACTTTAAGAGCAACAGTCCAAACAAGCAGAACAACAAGAGAAAGGAAAGGTTCAAAGGAGTGAAGCTCACATAGCAGAAGTAGTTGGAAAACCTGAGAAGAAGGCAAAGGAGGAAGTGAAGGATCTCTACTACTAGAGAAGGTTCACTGACTGTCATGTTTTCTGAAGACTAATCTTTCTTTTAAGATAGTATGGTTTGCATAGCATCATAGAAAGAAGCATATGATAGTAACATCTAGATAGGGATCATCTAGATAGATGGATAGATAGGTCATTGTTACATAATACTCATCTAGGTATTGTCTAATGTCAGACCAGGCAGTAACTCCTCAAAAACAATTTGTTGATATTCATTCAGGTTGGTCTTTATTATATACACGAGGGAGAGGCTGTTCATTTCATCTCTCGGTGACTATTCATATTCTCTATTATTTATTTACATCAATTTCACTTATTCACCCAATCTTGATGATTAGGTGTCAACATTTCCCCCCTTAATCTGAAGGGATGTTGGTAAGCATTTCTCTTCCAAGCGCTTGGTTGAAGATGTCTGCAATTTGCTCATTAGTGGAACAATGGCGGAGATGGATTGTTTTGGCCTCAACATGATGTCAAATAAGATGATATTTAGTATTGATGTGCTTCGTTCGATCATGGAACTTTGGATTCTTGGCCAATTTTATTGCCGAGGTATTGTCAATCATGAGTGGAGTTGATTTTACTTGTTTTACCTGTAAATCTTCAAGAATTTTCCTAAGCCACACAATTTCTTTTGCTGCCTCAACTGCTACCACATATTCTGCTTCTGTTGTGGAATCTGTTGGAACTGATTGTTTGCTGATCTCAGGAGACAGTTCCTGATCCAAGACTCATAGCATAACCTAAAGTAGATACCCCAGTTCCTTTTTCTCCGTCGAAGTCTAAATCAGAGTATCCAATCAAGCTGAAGTCGTCCACCTATGTATATTTGATTCCAAAGTCTTGAGTTCCCTTCAATTACCTTAGAACTATTTTTGCCGCAAACCAATGTCCATCACAAGGCTTTTGTATAAACCTGGAGAGGATTCCAACATCAAATGAAATGTCTGGTCTGGTAGTAGTTAGGTAGTTGAGACTTTCTACAAGCTCTCTATACATTGTTGCATCCTCAAATTCTTTTCCTTCAATGGATGTGAGCTTTAAGTTTTGTTCCATTGGAGTAGTAAGAGGATTGCATTCTGTCATGCCAAACCTGTTCAACAGATCTCCAATATACTTCTTTTGAGAAAGAAATATGGACTTCGGATGTTGAGTTATTTCAATACCAAAATAGTAATGAACATAGCCCAAATCAGTCATTTCAAAACCTTTCCTCAATTCCTTCTTTATGGATGCAATGTAGCTTTCATTGTTCCCTGTCATCAAAAGATCATCTACATATACCACAAGATATATAACTGTTTTGCCAACTTTCTTGAGAAATAAAGTTGCATCTTCAAGATCATAATGTTTGAAATTGAGTTTCAGAAGATGCTCAGTTAGTTTTTCATACCAAGCTCGCAGTGTTTGTTTTCACAAGTTTGCATACTTTATGTTTATGTCCTTTCACAGCAAATCCTTCAAGGTGGGACATAAAAACATTCTCTTTTAGATCTCCATTCAAGAAAGCAGTTTTTACATCCATTTGATGGATTTTCCAACTGTTTTGAGCTGCTAGGGCAAAGAGTGTCCGGATGGTAGCCCATTTTGCTGTTGGGGGCAGAAGTCTCCTCATATCGACCCCTTCCTTCTATGCAAAACCTTTTGCCACAAGCTTGGCTTTGTGCTTGTCAAGTGAGCCATTTGCGTTATACTTGTTCTTGTAGACCCACTTGCAGCCAATTGGTTTGGTTCTTAATGGAGGATCAACCAGCTTCCAAGTGCCATTCTTTATGAGGGCATCATACTCGTTTTGCATCGCTTCTTTCCATTCATCATGAGAAGCAACTTTTTTGAAGGAAGTTGGTTCGAAATCTGTAGACAAATTCAATCCACAATCATAAGAAACATCCATATCAATAGGTGAATCAGAGTCATCTACATCACCTCCATTTTGCCGGTTTGAATTTCTAGTTCCTGTCTTTCCAACCTCATCAAGATGAACACTTTCAAGTGTCTTTATCAGCCACTTTGGGGGACCTTTCTCAGATGGTCCAAGCTGCTCCGTTGATTGAGTTGGGACTGACTCAAGATTGAGTCTCCCAATTCTATCAATCACATCACTTAAAGCATCATTCGTTGTTGGAGTTTCATGCGGGTGGAGAGTTTTTCAGAAGAAGATTCCACATGTTGATCTAGTATAGGAATCCCCCCTTCAAGATGTGGAATCTGATTATGAAATTCTTGAAATGATTTTGTATTTGCGAATCTATCCAAGCGATCAAGTTGCTGCTCAACAACATTGTCAGTTTTGGATGATTCAAGAAAGATTACATCTAGATACAACAAACTTTTTATTGACTTCATCATAAAGACGGTATGCTTTGGAGGTGTTTGAATACCCCAGGAAGATACACTTGTGACTTCTTGCACCAAGTTTGTTTCTATGTACCTTTGGTATCAAGGCATAACAGGTGGAATCAAAGACCCTGAGATGCTTTACCAAAGGAACGTGCCCACACCACATTTCATATGGAGTTTTGTTTCTAATAGCGTTAGATGGACATCTATTCTTTATATATACAACACATAGAACTGCATCAACCCAAAACATCAATTTTACATTTTTGAAAAACATCATGGAGCACACCATATTTAAGATTGTCCTATTCATTCTTTCAGCTACACCATTCTGTTGAGGATTATAAGGTACAATTGTTTGATGTTTGATCCATGTTGGCGAAGATAGTTTTCAAATTCATTTGAAGTATATTCTTTTCCATTATCAGTGCGAATAGAGCCAATGTGAGATTGTGCATAATTTTCAATCCATGTATGAAAGTTCTTGAATGTTTGAAAAGCATCAAATTTGTTCTTCAATAAATAAACCTGACACATTCTGGTGTAGTCATCAATAAATGTCGTCATATATTTATTTCCATTTGCAGAAGGAACAGGCATTGGACCACATAAATCTGAATGAATGAGTTCAAGTTTTCTATGTGCTCTTGAATGTGAATCATGAAAACACTGTTTGCTATGCTTTCCTAGAATGCAAGCATCACATTGCTTAAGTTTCCTAGGAATTGTAGGCAAACCAACAACACCATTTTTCTTCAACAAGCGGAGGCTGTCATAGTTCAAATGTCCAAATCTAGCATGCCATAATAAACTTGATGGAAGTGTACCTTCTTCATAATGAGAATTGTATGAGAAATGTTGTGCACGAGCAGAGGCACCTTGCAGCTCGAGAAGCCTTTCTTCTTCTATTCCCCTCATGACAAGTGAGTGGTCAGATGCTTTTCTCACCTCAAGCTTGCCATCAAACATATGAATGGAGTGACCTTGCTGGTGGATGTGGACCAAGGACAACAAGTTTCTCTTCAGCTGTGGGAGATATAGAACATGATGCAGAAGGAAGACTGGAAGACCAGGCAATTTAAGCCTGATTGTGCCAAGCCCCGATGGCTTGATTTTTGATTGCTCTGCAAAGTATACTGCTCCATCAACATTGTTAGTAAATTCTTCAAAAAAATCTTTTCTATGAGTCATGTGGCAAGTTGCTCCTGAATCAAGCAACCAATCATTTTTCGAAGAAGCAAGTGAAGCATTAAATAAATCTTCATTTACTCCGATATTAAATTGTGCCACAACATAATGAGCTGATTCAAGTGCTTTACCTTTGTCTGTATCATTAGTTTTACCTTTGGGTTGATTTCTTTGCTGTTCAATCTTGTCCCAAGATAACTTGCATGTATATGCATCATGTGATCCATTTCTTTTGCAGCGTATGTAGTGAAAATCTGACTTTTCTCCTTGAGAGTGTTTGCCCCCTTGCCTCTGAAATATCGTCCTCTTCCTCTTCGACCACCTCTTCCTCTGGAAGAATCTTGGGCAAGATTTTTTTCTTTATGAGCAAGGCACACAACCTTTTCAGAAGATTCAGGGGCTATCTTCTTTGCAAAAGCTTTCTCTCTTTCAAAAAATTTTTTCACAAGAGAGTCAAAGGTAATATCTTTGAGATTTCCATTTGCTTGCAATGACTCAAGATAATTGGAGTAAGTAGGATAAAGTGCCTCGAGAAAAGCGATAAGAGGAATATCCAATTCAACCTTATTGGCTTTGATATCATGCGTTATAGATTTTACTTCAGATGCAAAAGCAAGAGGATCATTATTTTGTAATTCAAGAGTGAAGAGTTTAATCATGAGTTGAACAACTTCAAGTGTAGAATGTGAGTCATAGAGTTCTTTCAGCTTTTGTAAGGCTTCGAAAGCAGTTGAAAATGGCGTAATATGGTGACTCACCTCTTCACTTACAGATGTTGCAATTAATGCATAGGCTTTATTGTTCTTATTTTCCCCAATGGCGAACTCTTTGTCTGAGGTAGGCTGTTCTGGCTCTTTGTCTCTGTCTTCAATACACACTCTTTTCCACAACTCATTGAAAATGAGGGTGTGTTTTATCATCCGGGACCACTCAGGATAGTTCTCCTTGACAGTGAGAACTATTCCCACAATAGATATGATTGAATGCATACTGTAAAAAAAAACTTCTGTTGCTAAAAAAAACAATTCTGATAGAGGTATTAGAGTAGATATCAAAGTGCGTTTGAATACCCACTGTGTTTCATTATAATACTATATTTCAATATAGTACTGTCATACCATGTCATAAAACGCTGTCATAAAAACCATGTCAGAGAACTGGCGGTATGTGTAATATTACACCACAGTTATATTAAAAAACAACTGTAGCATGGTAATATTCTGGACGAGCGTATATATGAAAACAACATTCAAAAATCCAATATATTTGAGTTTACCAAATGAATCCCTTCAAAAAAATTCCGCTGCTTCACGTCAGTGCACAGAGTTCAGAGTGGCGCACCATTTCACACGTATCATTTCAGATTCAACATTGTAGGTCGTATGCGTTCATCTCCACATCTGTTATGAGACCAACAACGCTACACTATCTTCTGTCCACTTTTGTTTTAATACATCGATGTATTTTGGGAATGAGACAACGTAGTATTCTGGGACAGCGTAGCAGATAGGTGTGATGTCGCAGGAGGATGGCAGTATATGGGCAGTGGCGTAAAGGCGCATCGTGAAAAGGGAGCACCGTTAGGCTGCAACATACCAGTTAACACAGTATTGAACAAAATGAGCCATCGCTCTCAGTTTATCAGCACACCGAGGCAACGTGGAATTGAGCACAGTTAGCAGAACTGCGTGCCTCCAGCAGTATTAATGCGTGCCTAGAGCAGAATTGTAAATTCTATCCATATAGAATATCAATGGAACGTTGGCCATCAGCATTTGTGTGGAGACCGAGACAGTGAGACAGCGCTGTATGGTGTATTCAACAGCGTAAGGAACCTAGAACCTGGAGAACTAAGGTTTGAATGATAGACATAGCATGAATATACGGTTTCAGTCATGCGTGCCAAGGCTCTGGAAGATGAAGGGTTTTACCAGTTTGGTAAGCTTTCACCCAAAGTGATGGGAGCAGGGCCTCCTTCTCTCGAGCGGCAAAAGAATGAATATGGTTACCCAAACCTAACCATCTTTTGGTGAGTGTTATGTAAAAAACAAAGTCAGAGCGGAGCAGAGAATAATACCATGTCAGATAATAATGGTAAATCGTAGATGGAGCAGGTCTGGCAACGGAGCGCTGTTATACTAGCATGGAGAGAGCAATGAAAGCTCAAGCGTCACTGAGATTATCAGGCAGAGGGCAGCCCTAATTATCATGCAGAGGGAAGACCCAGATTACTGAAAAATGGCAGAAGGGAGTTAGAATGGTAGTTAGAAGCCAAAAAATGGCGCTGGCTCTGATACCATTTCAGACCAAGCAGTAACTCCTCGAAAACAATTCGTTGATATTCATTCAGGTTGGTCTTTATTATATACATGAGGGAGAGGCTGTTCATTTCATCTCCCGGGGACTATTCATATTCTCTATTATTTATTTACATCAACTTCACTTATTCACCCAATCCTGATGATTAGGTGTCAACATCTAACATTGTGTTAGAGGTTGTCATCTTTCCTATTTGAATCATCATGATTCAGGCAAAGAACCAACATTATTGAAAGTTCTTGGGAAAAGCAGTATGACAAGGATTAATAGACATTCCATGTAATGTGGAATCAATACTGGTAAAGGGATGAAATAATGCAATGGGTCATGGATGTAGGTTCTTTGCGAGATACATGGATTATTAGATGATCTGATAAAAGGCTGGTCATGAAATATATGGATATATGACGCTTAGAAAAAGAAGAAAATTTGACTTACTTAAGAATTTGTAAAGATTTAAGACTTTCTGTAGAATATGTATTGTAATGATTAACATCTAGTATAATCTCCGAAAGAAAACTTGTAACTTGGTAATCAAGTTTGATCCTTGGGCACTCTGATGCATGAAGGAAGTTTCAAGTGGAGATGGTCAATGAGGATGTCGGTGAGAAGGTCATCATGGTGAGGTAAGTCTAATTTGTTTATTTGGTTATCTGGTTAACGTATTATTTTGCTACCTGAAAGAATGTTGCAGGAATATAATATGGCAGTTGAGGAAAGTTCAACTGTATGGATGAAGGATATTGAGGGAAGATCGATATCTGGTACATGGCACCTGTGAATTCAAGATATATTCATCTTGGAATTGTATGGTAGTTGTACGAGAAGATAACTTGGAGGTCAAGGAAGATCACTTTCAAGAAGAAGCCATGATCAAGCTTGAAGATAAGGAAGGCTCCATGTAGTGCCTTGATGTTGAAGATGAAAGTGATGAGCAAGAAAATTAGCTTGGAACCTGTCACGAGATCAAAGAGAGAAGGTGGCTCCATGTTACCTCGGAAAGAAGCAAGCTTGATGCAAGAGATGTAAAGGAAAGAGGGAGCTAGGTAGCTATGGAGAATTGGCAGCTGATACTCAGATGAAAACAAGCTATGAGGCTTGGTGGGGACTTCCCATATAGAAAGGAAGTCTGGATCTCCTCTGGATTTAAGAGGGAGCAAGGGAGTCTCCCTATAAAGGAGCAAGGTTTTATTCTCAAGATTAAAGGAGAATATGGGTGTTCTCTCTAGTTGAGAGGGAGTAATGTTGGACATCACAATCACCTTCTCCTATTCAGGTGATGAAGAGAGAATGTTGGAAGATTGGATAGGCATCTATGGTTTCTTTGAGGATAGATCATCCAAGAAAGGAAAGGGACCAATACTCCTTGAGGATTTGGAATCCAAGATAGGTAGTAGTCCTGAGGACTGACACTCTTTGAGGGTAGTCCAAGATAAGAGTGGTTGAAGAGGACTGATTTTCTTTGAGGACTAAGGATTGGAGATCCAAGATAAGAATAGTCCTAAAAGGACATACCTTGTGAACATCCGGACGGGATATGTGCCTTGGAGAAGTAGTGAGGTATCACACATAAAGCCTCCCAGCATAATGTCTAGTTAGGCCTCAAAGACAATGCTGGTTGATCATAATGATGATGCTTACAATATGGCTTATCAATCGCGACTCTTCTTGAGAACTCTTCAGTTTGAGAGATGATGTACTGGTTGTTCAATAATGAATAGCTCCCTAGTTAAGAGGGAGTATTGAGAAATGTAACTAGTTTCGTTCTTCATAATTGTTGTACTCATTTCAATATGTATGCTATGTAACAAACAAGAAAAGAAAAAAGACAATTATTATTATTATTAAGCATTGGTTTCATGCTCATTATTGATGGTCTTCTAGCTAAAAGCATGTGTTTCGTGCTTTTAGGGTTTGTTAGGTCTTAGCATTTATTGTCATGAGTCAATGGAGTCAATATCATGTTTATAAAACCCTTCCGGGCAATTTGTAATTGTAAAACGAATTATTTTTAGAGTCTAGAAAGTCTTGGAATCTCCAAGAGTACAAGTCAGCTTAAGGGAGGGAATTTGGCCCCTTGAGAAAGCTATATAAAGAGCAGTTCGACTTCATTTGGAGACACACTCACTCACAAGTTAGATCTACAAGAAGTTCGATCTATAGTTGGGTAGCTGCAAGAAGGAGAGTGAAGTGCAAGGAGAAGGAAGAATGATGAATTTTCTTAGCTTTTAGGCTCTATCTCTCTCACACGTGCGAAAGTCTAGGGTTTCTGGGCTATAAGAAGAGGCCAAAGTTGCGGGATGAAATTGCAGTAGGACGACGTGTAGCATCTTGTAGCTGGGGAGAAGGAAACTCTGTCTAGACCTTGCTGACCTTAGGAAGAATTGTCTTGCTTTGGGAAGGTCCCAGAAGGAGGCTAAATTAAGGTGTTTCTAAGAGCTACAAGGTTGAAATTGTAGGGTCGAAGTTGCAGGTCGAGTAGCAGTTTGTCGCTTGCAGGTCGAAGTTGCAGTGTGTAGCATTTTTGTGCAGATTCAAGGAAGGAATTGAGGAAAGGTCATCTTGCTACTCGGAGGAAGACTTGGTCTAGGGATTGGGTCTTTGTATCTCATTTGAAGTAGATTCTAAGAAGAGAAGAATTTCTGGGTTTTCCCTTTGGAGGGGTTTTGCCTTGGCTAAGAGCCTATATCTGTGTCCTTTTTTGTTGTTGTTGTTTCTTGATATTTTTTTGATGAACAAATCCAACTAAAAGAACATAAAGAAGATAATTAAGATTCATAAGCAAGTATCAAGTTTAAAGGAAGTAAGAATAATACGTTGCATTATTGATTTTCCAACATTTTTTAACTTCAAATATTCAACAAAAAACAAATAAAAATATCCTTTAACTTCAAATTTACCCCAAAAAGTTGTCAAGTTAAATGTCAAGATTGAATACATACCGTATATGGTTTTGTTTTTATTTATTTAAAGTTCAACACAAAAATGGATGTCAACATTTCTTTTATAACTTATAGATTTATCGTTGTAGGGTTGATTATTGATTAAAATTCGTCATTCAATTTACCGTTGCTTGAGATTCAATGAAATTGGACCTTTCTTGAAAACATTCACCATATGTGCCGACATCATCCTTTGTATTTAAATCCATTAGTAGTTCACTTCCAAACAATTACATGGCCATCATGGTTGAGCACACCATTGTCAAACTCTACGCCAAAATCTCAAGATGAACAAACTTAAGTCTATAGGGATAGTAAGGTCCTAGAACAACTATAAGATGTTGGATCAAAATTTCTGTTGGTGCTATTACTAAGGAGGCTAGCTAATGGACTTCCAAGGTTTTTTGTTGTAAACTTTGAGAAGTTTTTTGACTTAGATCCAAGGGCATCCCTATTCTACATACTGTGGAGTTGGTCTCCTTGAGTTCCTTTTTCTAGTTGTCTCAAGGCTTTATAATATAGTTGTAGGATGACTTCATACACATTAGGGTTCTTTAACTTCATTAGGAGCAACACTGGGATCAAATAGAGATGCAACTTTTCTCCCACATTGCTTGGGATCTACATTGATGAATTGGAGAAGGTTGTTAGGGAGAAAATTGATGCAGATGAGGATTGCATCCTACATATCTCGATTTCCATATCATTGTTTGTGCATAGCATGGTCCTTTTCTCTTCTTCCATCGAGGGATGTTCTCACTAGCATTTTTGATCTTAAGTAGATAGTGGTCAACCTTTGCAAAACTGAGGTTGTGACTTACAACACCCCTAAGAAATCTTTTAAGGATTTTTCTCTTGTTTTTTTATAGGGGTGAAGTGGAAGTAATGACAATGTACATATTTGGGGGTATAGTTCACGGGCCTTCAATGCACCATGAGGCCCACTTTCCAACTCTAAGTTTGCAAGGGATATGCTTTCTTAGCTTTGCTCAATTGCCAATGTTTCCTTCTGCATTTTTAGGATATCCTGATTACCTACAATGATGCACCTTTTAGATGTCATTATTAAACTCATAGTTCTTTATGGGGTTGAGGTTTGGGGATCACATTTCTCCATTTTAAACTGGATGAGTGTTAAGAAGGTGAAATTTATCAGGCTCTAGTGTATGATCCATTACAAATGGACAATTTACACTAGGCCATCATCTAGGTTCAGGTTGGGGCCCATCCTTCATGCTTGGAGAATATTTTTAGACTTGTTTTTTTCCTTCGTATGATTCGTATTCTGGTGGAATATTCTTTTGGTTGGAATAAATATCCTTATCTTGTTCTATCTAGTTGTGGGGATATTGCCCTTTTTGGATGTAGGTATAGATGGTTCTCAAAGGCACTACTTGTTTAGCAACCCAAATGGCATTTCTTTAGAGCATCTCCCTCGTTTCAATTTAATCTGGGGATGTGCTGAGTTGTCTCATGCCCACTATATGAGAGATCCATACGGTAGTGAGGAATGACATCAATGGGTTGTATATTTAGAGCACCTAGGTCTTGCACCCTCCAAGTCTTGGCTCCAATATCGAATTTTATTATGAGCGTTTCATGCCATTGCAAGATTGTCTCATTGTTCTTCCTAACTACATTCAACATTATCGGTTATGTGGCCTCAAGTTACCCTCCCACCCCCCTTCTTATGCAGTTGGAGGTTTGTACCCTTTATTTATAGATTGAGACAACTAGAACCATCACATCCCATTGTCTAAGAGGATTTGTTAGATTTTGCATCTCTAGGAGAATGCATTTGAGGAGCACTTTGTTTTTCTTTTTTAAAACCAAAATGATATTTATATTATATGAAAAAATTGTGCCTGACCATAGAAGTACTCGGGGGTTACATCTTCCTTCATAAGGATGGAGTTTCTCATGATATATATTTGCTTCAAGATCATTTGTTGGGTCAAAAAATTTGACAAAATTGCCTACATATCAAAATGTGTATAATCGACAAAAGGTTCCTAATAAGAAGTAAAATTTACAACATTGCATTGATTAATTTGTGTTCTCCTCTAGCATTTATTAAAATCTAGGCATTGGTTTACCTTGTGTCCACTTCTTGATCTTTGTTCGTTTGCATTGGTTTGCATACTCTGAAATTGTTCCTGCAAAGGCACAATTTGTTGTTGCAACGCTTCTAGCTTGTCCATCTGTCTTGCAACCATTCCTTGAAGTTGTACCAGTTCCTCTAGTGCAGTTGATTCCGTCTCCCAGTGTCTTTGTTGGCACAAGGTCATGGAGATGATATCCCCTTGTAGAGAAGTTATTTGTGTTGTCAGATTTGTTTGTTTGGTTATAATTTTTTACAACATCAACAATATCCCCAAAGTATTCTCAACTTGTTTGAAGATTTTGTATTGTCAAAACTCAATGGGAAGTTTTGGTAATCTCATGCATATTGGATGTATGAAGGTTTGATATGTAGACAATAGTAGTCTAGTTTTTCGTGAATAGGCTTTCTCTCTCCATTATTTAGAGTCTAGTGTTTGATATGTAGCTTGTGCTTGTGACTCTGGGGTTAAAAAAGAACATCTAAAGGTATTCCCATGGTAACAATTTGATAGACAACTTAGGCTTCCTTTTTTTTTCTTCTATTACTTATTTTTTTTTTTACTATGCCACTTGGCAATTATACATATCTCGGGCTAATTTCCCATAAAGCAATTATCTAGAGTTGTCTTTGATAGGTTCTCAATATGAGCTAGTGGGGCTTCTTTTTTTGTTGAACCTCTGGGGCATAAAAAGTCATAAAAATAAATGATGAATTGTTGGTAAATATCATGGGTCTTGGTAGTTGCAAAAAGGACCTCTATCTCACCCTTTTCTTTGACATAGTCGACCCTTAAAAGGAGGCTTTATTTTTGAAAATAATTTTATATCATGTTTTTCAGGTCGACCTCATTAAGGGTTATTTTCTTTCAAATAAAATTTGAATTCTTAGGGTAGGTTGATGCTCCTATTTGCCTTCCCCCAATATATAGGCACTCATATGCCCTCCAAAATTGTTAATTTATGCATCATTTACTCGTGTATTCTCTCTGAAATCTTTGAGGTGAGGGCAACATAGATATGAAGCAGAGGTCGTGTTTTAAAGAGTTTTTGATTATTGATTTTACCTTATCTTTTTGTGGTAATTCGTCGGGCTTAATCAAAGTTCTTAAGGTAGAATTCGACCCTTCCTGAGGCATAATTTCGGCGTGCTCTTAGGCCCTTGTTGAGGCAAAATTTGGCCCATTTCTGAGATAGACATCGGCCCATTCCTAAGGCAATATTGTGATAATATTTAGGGTGATTTGAAAAGTTGAAATAGATGGAGGTCTGGTTACATTTTCATGGACTATTTCGCAGGTCTAATATTTGGCCAGACTGAGCCTCATATGCTGAGTTGCATACCCTACCAAGAAAGCCAAGCTAAGGACAAATGTCAAGACATATTAGTGAGCAAGGAGGTACATACACAGTCAAAAAGTTATATAGTAGCATTGATGATTTGAGGTATGAGCTTTGTGTTGATTTTTGGTATTGTACTTTACAATATGAATGCTTGAGAAATGTTAGCACAAGGGTTAAATTATATCTATATTGGTCATCTTAAATGAGCAGAGACAGTTGTGAATTGATTTGGTAGTGATCAAATGCTATTGTAACTTGTAAGTGGGTCAATATCCCTGGTACGAGAGCCCACAAAAATCTTGATCTATCTTTTATTTTAAGGGTGGTAGGGTGGTGCTAGGCAAGGAAGTTATGAGTTCCTTTTGGAGATTGTTGCCTCCTTCTAGTGGATGCTGGTAAACCAGGGGGTTGTATCCTCCATCAAGTTGCAGCTTGTAAACAAATTGAAACTATCTGGATAACTTTTTGTGGTTTTCTTATCACATTGGGTTACCACGTAAATCTTTGTGCACTATTCTCGCAGTATAATTTTGTTAATGTTCTGTGGTCTTTAAATTGTTTAAAATTTATGAAATACTGATCCCCCCCCAGTATGTCCAACAATTGGTATCAGAGCATGGTAACCCTCAAAACAATCTAATCATTGGAGGGAAGATTGTGAATAAATATGGATCAAATGAAAAGCATCTATTCAAGAACAATTCAGGTATTTGATGGAAATGATTATGCATTATGGAGCAATAGCATGGAAACCTACTTGAAGGCTTTAGGAGTGGATGTTTGGCTCTCCATTGTTAATGGCTCAAAAATTGAAAAAATCTTCCAACTGATCCTGATGAGAAGAAATTGTTTAGCTGTAATTCAAAGGCTCATCATGCCATCACAAGTGGATTGTCAAGAACCATTAAGACCAAAGTGATGACATGCACCACAACTAAAGAGGTTTGGGATAAACTTAAAAGTCTTTATGAAGGTGATGATAAAGTCAAACAAGTCAAACTTCAATGACATAGAGCACAATTTGAAAATCTGAAAATGGATGAAACAAAAAATATTGCATCCTATTTACTTAGAGTAGATGAAGTTGTCAACACCATCAAAGGATTAGGAGAAGAGATAAAAAAACCCTTGATCATACGAAAGGTGCTAAGATCGCTTCCCTTGAGATACGATGCCAAGGTATCTGCCATAGAAGAAACTAGGGATTTGAACAAAATGATAATGGATGAATTACATGGCACCCTTGTAGCATATGAAATGAGAACATACACATAAGCTGGACAATCAAAGAGAGAAGTAGTATTTAAAGCCACACAGAAGACAAGGAACAAGGAACTCAAGATAGAAGGAACACCAAGCCATGAATTAGATGAAGAAGAAGTGAATTTCGTCAGAAAGCTCACAAGGGGAACCAGAATACGCAAAGGTAAGTTACCCTTTAAATGTTTCAATTGTGGCGGAATAGGTCAATATGCTAAGAGATGTCCTTTTGTGGAAAAGAAAAGCTTCCACAAGAAAATTCTTTATTCTGAAGAAGGCAACAGATCTTTAGATGAGAGCGATATAGAAGAAGGGGATGCAAGATAAATTCTCTTCATAACCCAAGAAACCCAAAATAATGATCATGATGATGGTTTTGATGAAGAGGTCATTGATTCAGATGAAGAAACAAAAGAACCAAAAATGAAAATATATTACTTTTGGGGACTCAAAAGCGATATAGAAACCAAACAGGAAGATGATCTTAAAGAAAAACTAAAGAGCAATGAAAAGGAAGATGGCAAGCTCACAAATAAAAATATAGAATTGAAAAGTCTACTTGAAAGACATGATGAAGAAAATATTTTTTTCAAGGTAAAACTTGAAGAAGCAAAAAGAATTGAGGAAGTAATGACGATTTGGATGATGAAGAAAGAAGAAGATTGTAAGAAGCTTGAAAAGGAAGTTGTGTCATTGAGGGTTGAAGTTGACAAGCCCAATAAGAAGTTGGAGAGCCTACAAGTGTTGGATAACATTATTAGCTATCAAAGATCACGATGCGATAAAATAGGTCTTGGCTATACTGGTTTATCTTCAAGCAAAGAAGACATAGGTTCTAAGCCTTAGAAGGAAGAAACAGAAAAGGAATTAGAAGTGCCGCCCATTACAGACAAGACACTAATGAAATCAAGGACGAATATTAGCAATTGATTGAACCTCCTCCAAGGCAAAACAATTTTAGAAGATCATCATCACAATCCTATTTTCCTAGGTATGAAAATATTCTTCTTGGTCATTGTTACTCTTGCGGAAATTTCGGGCATAAAGCATTTCATTGTAAAATTAATAGAAGATGCAATTATGCAAGAAGCAGGAATGATTATGGATATACAAGAAATGACCATAGATTAGGAAATGTTCATGGATCTACTAACATAAACTACAGTCCATTTGAACCACCGATGAATTAGAAGATTGTATGCTACAAGTGTAATAATCTTGGTCACAAGGCACATGATTGTAGGTTTATAAAAGACAATGCTACAATTGTAAAGACAAAGAAGACAACTATGATATGGGAAAAGAAAAAGAAGGAATATTGTAATCTTGCGTTGATTGCTGAAGATAAAGGAGTTGAATGGTACATAGACAGTGGGTGCTCGACACATATGACTTGAAATCAAAAGAAATTTGTCAGCCTAAAAAGAAAAAGTGGTAGTGTTGCATTTGGAGATAACTCCTTCGTCAAGATACTTGGAAAAGGTGTAGTAAATCTTGGAAGTGAACATGTAAAAGCAACAAATGTTTTGTTGGTTGAGGATTTGAAGCACAATCTTCTTAGTGTTGGCAAAATGTGTGATCAAGGGTATAATCTCTTGTTTGATTCCCGAAAATGCGAAATCAGAGAAGACTTGGGAAGATTGGTTGCAACAGCTACAAGAAAACCAAACAATAGATACATCTAGACCAAGCAAAGCAAAAGAAAATTACAGCCAAGTACAAGAGCGTTAGGGACAGCAAGGAAGGGGAGGGTAAGAAGACAAAAGTCCTATTGAGTGCCATGTATTCAAGGGAAGCAATCCCAAAGAAACAAGTCACCCTTTGCCATTGATGTCAAAGGGGGAGAGAACGGAAGTGAAACATGAAGACAGGGGGAGTATGAGTATTGACATCAATGACAAAGGAGGAGATTGTTGGAAGAAAGTTGTCTTTGATGTCAAAGGATGAATGGGCCATTGATGAGTTTGGAAGTACCCCTAAGGTACCCCAAAATGAATGGTAAAAGTAGCTCTATGATTGGTCCAAAATTTGACATAAAAAGTCATAGAACAAATGATGAATTGGTTGTAAATATGATGGGTCTTGGTAGTTACAAAAAGGGCCTCTATCTCACCCTTTTCTTTGACCTAGTCGACCCTCAAAAGGAGGTTTTATTTTTGAAAATAATTTTATATCATGTTGTTTAGGTTGGCCTCATTAAGGGGTTATTTTTTCAAATTAAATTTGAATTTTTAGGACAGGTTGGCCCTCCTATTCCCTCTTTCTCACATCTATATATAGTGGACTCATATGCCCTCCAAAATCATCAATTTGTGCGTCGTTTACTCATGTATTCTCTTTGATATCTCTGAGGCTAGGGCAACACGTAGATCTGAAACAAAGGCCGAGTTCTAAAGGTTTTTTGGTTTTTCATTTTACCTTGTCTTTTTGTGGTAAGTTGTTGGGCTTAATCAGAGTTGTTGAGGCATAATTTGGCCCTTTCTGAGCCACAATTTTGGCCTTTTCTGAGCCATAATTTTGGCCTACTTTGAGGTCCTCTTCGGTCCATTTCCGAGACAGAGTTCGACCCATTCTTGAGCTAGAATTCGACATGTTCATGAGGCAATCTTGAGGTAAGATTCAGGATGATCTGAAAAGTTAAAATAGATTGAGCTCTGGTTACATTTTCAAGAACTATTTCTGAGCTCTAAAATCTGCCAAGATCAAGCCTCATATGTTGAGTTGCATATCCCATCAAGCATGTAGAGCTAAGGACAAATATCGGGACATATCAGTGAGCAAGGAGGCACTTACATAGTCCAAAAGTTTACAGTAGCATTGATGATTTGAGGTATGGGCTTTGTGTTGATTACTGTACATTACAATATGAATGCTTGACAATTGTTAGTACAAGGGTTAAATCAGATCCATGTTAGTTTTTGTAGCATCAGATGTGTTCTAGTCTTGAAATTTTGTGGAGAGGCTAGAATACATGAGATCTCCAAAGCCCATAAGTCGTTTATGGAAATTCCGTCTAGAAATGACTTAATTAGATTATTAACCAACTTTTAAATATTTCCTAAGTCTAAAACTTAGGAATATAGTTAATTAATATATATTAATTAAGTCAAGGAGAGAATCATCTAGAATCTCACACGGATCGATCCAAAGATGATCCTAGCCATTAATTAAGTTTTAATCTTGGCCGTTCGTGCTCCAACATAGGATTCTAAGAGGATGTCGATGTGGTGATAGAGATATTACTTCAACAGTTCGATTTCTTGGCAAATTGATTTCCAGAGTAGCAACAATTAGATGCCGGAGAGAGCCAGAGATCGAAGAAGTGAGAGAGGGGTAGAGACAGTGAAGTTGAAGGAAGATTTCCAGATCTGGTGAGTGCATTGCAGAGAAGGCCGAGATTTCTCCAGGATGATGCACAAAAGCTTCAGTGAGCAATTCGATTTTGTTGGGGTGAAGATGGTTTTCAATTCCAAAGGCGGAAAAGTATTTCCAGAGTGCCGGAGGGTCAATTTCCCAGTCAGCAGAAAGCAAAAAGACTTGATTTTCAGTTGTTCTGTGCTAAGTGTGTAGTAGTCTGCGCAGAGGTGACGCAATAGCTGCACAGAGCAAGGAGGACGACTTGATTTTCAGTAAGCAGTAAAGAGCCAAGATTGCTTGGAGTGAGGGTAAATTCCCTCGAGATATTTTTGCCAGTATTTTCTCTGCAGGATTGCTAGTATTCAACATCTAGATTGTACTTAGATTATTTCGCTGCTGCATAATAATAAAAACCCTCATCTGCTGCACCGATTTTCTAGCATTGGGTTTTTCCGGGGACTTTTGTCCAAAAATAATTGCATTATTTTTATTTGTGTGTGCTAGCATTTCTTCTAGCGTTTTATTCTTTTGCAGTTTTATTTGTGTAGATTGTAGCGGGATTTAATCAGTATTTGCAGTAGCAAACTGCAAATAAATTGTTAAATAAAATTAACAATTAGGAAAATAATTTCTAGTTGCTGCAATAGGATTCCAGTTTGGAATTTTCACAATCTATAATGCCCATCTTAAATTAGCAGAGACAATAATGAATTGATTTGTTAGTGAACAAATGCTATTATAAGTGGGTCAATATCCCTGGTATGGGAGAACACAAAATTCTTGATCCATCTTTTATTTTAAGGGTGGCAAGGGGTGCTAGGAAAGGAAGTTGTAGCTTCCTTTAGGAGGTTATTGCCTCCTTCTAGTGGGTGCTAGTAAACCAGGGGGTTGTAGCCTCCATCAAGTCGTAACTTGGAAACAAATTAAATCTATCTACACAAGTTTCTGTGGCTTTCTTTCCACATTGGGTTACCATGTAAATCCTTGTGTACTATTCTATAATTTTGTTAATGATCTGTGGTTTTTAAATTGTTTAAAATTTATGAAACACTGATTCAACCCCCTTCTCATTATTTTCAACAAAATATATGCTGTGAGACATGACAACTCAAGCTATCAAGCTGTCCTTGGAATCTTGATGATAACTAGTTCACCAATCTGCTCACCCCCTCTGCTTGTGTATCATCTCATAATTAATGTAATTTTTTTCTTTATGTAGTGTTCGAGATTTATTGCATGTTTAGTTTATTCTATTCTTTGGATAAAATACTAGAGCATATATAATCTTTGAGTCATGTTGTTTCTAAGGATATGCTAATTCTTAGTGTTTAGCAACTTTGATGTGATTTAGTAAGCTATGTTGTAGAGATAATAGGGAAATTTCTAAGAAATGCTATGTAGGCTAAGGAATTTTTTTAGTAAGATTCATAATGTTCCTTGTTGGCAAGTGGAATGCTAACATTTATTCAATCAACCAATGAGTGATTCATACGTTTGAAGGGTCCCATTGTGGTTATATAAAAGGTTATGTAACTAGATTTGAAGTTCATTCCCATATAGGAGTTGTTTCATCTATGAAAATCGTATTGAAATGCTTGGTAAATGGAAAGTCCACTCTCCTTTCGATATTGGCATGCTTGGATGATTGGTTTTCAATTAGGGCCTAACAATTGAGGATAGATTTCATCACATGGACCTATTTAATGTTTGTTACATTTTTTGATAGAAAACAAAGACCATCAAACATGTTTCTAGGATTTGTTAGATTTTCATTGGGAATTTTTTGCCTATGATATATGATATAGTAGTGTTTTTATTAGCCCTATTCATGAAGAAGTCATCATGGGAAGCAAGGGAATAATTAGATAGCTTGACAATGCAATTCGGAATGCCATAAGGCTGTCAAGAGTTCCTTTTTATGCCAAAAAAAATGTTTAGGTATGTTCAATGAATTTTTTTTACGACAAAATAAATGTTGAGGTACATTCCATGGCGATGGTTTTCCTTTTTACCCTGGGAAAGTCAATGTTTAGAATGGAATTTGGAAATTCATTTTTCAAGTTGCATCTAGAATTGGGATTTTCCATAAGGATGTAGACTTTGTTGAGATGGGAGTTAAGGAGCGAAGGTAGATAGTTGGCACTTCTTGTTTATGCAGGGAAGTACTAGTAGTCTATATAATTGCAACTTAGATTGATGCGTATACTTTGATGTTTTCCATTTTTTGGGTATCATAATTTTTTTGTTATGTGGTTCATGGTTCCCGAAGATCGATGACTGTTATGTTCATGAAATAATTGTACTAGGAAGATCTACCCGAAAGGATCACTTCCTGTTGGCTCAACCACAGAGCTTGACCCTAAGAATGTGGAGAGAAATGGACTGGTGACCTTTCAATGGTAGAGGTACTTTAACGACAAGGACTTGACCAACTAACCCTCGGGGCTTGCAGTATCATAATATAATATGCATTTTCATAAAATAAATATCCTTGATGTGTTAGGTTATAAAAGAAAAATAATTTACATATTAAGGTATAAAAGAAAAATCTTTGACATGTTAAGGTTATTTTCTTTTGTGACATAATACTCTACTGATAACATTATTTAAACATTGTTTTGTCAATGCCTAATACTAATTATTTCCCTTTGAAAATATCAATGTGAGCATTAGTAAACTAGGTGGCAAAGAGTCGTGAAATTGTGGAAGTTCCAAAGAGAGTTGAGTTTGGCTAAACAAATTTGTTTAGTAGAATTCATGTCATTCCTTCTATTTGGCAAATATCAAAAGAGATCAAATTTCTAAGTTTGAAGGGTGCTCAAGGAAAAGGCTATGTAACTCAAACTTTTGACTTGGGGTTTGTTTTCATGTAGGAATTGTTTGACATTTAAAAATGCTCCCTAAAAGTTTATTACATGGAAAAGTTTTGGAAATGCTTCCTAGAAGTTTCCTATATCGACTTTTTCGCTAAATGTTTCTTAGTAGATTGGATCATGGAAATGGCTATGTAACTCAAACTTGTTTTCATGTAGGAATTGTTTGACATTTAGAAATGCTTCGTAAAAGTTAATTATATGGAAAAGTTTTGGAAATGCTTCCTAGAAGTTTCCTGTACATAATTTTTGCTAAATGTTTCTTAGTAGATTGGATCATGGAAATGTTGTTTGCATATTGTAAAATCCATGGTTATCAAAATTAGATTGGTCATCAAATTGTTTAACTCCGAAATCGGGAGCTAGAGTAGAACCAGAAAAAACGAGAAAAAAATTCACTGACCAAAAAATACAAAAATATATAAATTTTGAAAAAAAATACATATTCGTGTGCATCCATATGAATCCAAACCATTATACACGAATATGCAAAGTTTTTGATATATATATATATATATATATATATATATATATATCTAGCAAGGTCACATATAACCATAATAACACCGAGTGCAATCCATCTCTGATCCAAAAATACATCAGCGAATAGGCTGTTGATGGCCTCTATAGTCTAAACAAATTATGCTACAAGTACCTACATTTCATTGAAATCATTGCCCATATTAGGATTGTGATTATCAATATCAACCTCTAGGCATTAAAATAAAATAGAAAAAACTTAACATGTCAAATAAAGATTTTGTTTGAGTGATGGGTAAATTTTTACTAGGGTCATGAGTCATGATAGAGGAGTTCAACAATTAGTGCCACCAACATCGAGGTACATAGAAGCTTTGATGCTCTTGATTAAGTGCTAGTTCCATACCCTCATACATGATAGAGTCTAATGGAAAAATTGCAATCCTCGCATTCCATAAATCTTGAAAACTGTTAAGCCTGTTGGATTTGAGTGGGATCTAAAATTTTACTTTTTCCATATGAAAATCAATGAGGTTGGAACCACTCTCAAACATCTTGAAACATTTAATGATAATGTTAAAAATTTAAGTAAACGGATGAAAATGAAAGATAAAGGAGAATGACTTAGTAGGGCCATGACCATTACCATTAATTGCATAGCGTTACCATTACCATTAATTATATAGCATTAGTAAGGCCCTACAATGGAATGTTAGAATACCCCACTCATAAATTATTATTTTTATTATTTTTTATTTGTTTTTAAATTTGTGTTTAGAGGGTACGTAGTCGCATTGTATGGAACCAAGTGGTTCCATGAAAAAAGTTCGTTCGATGGCATGGGTTAGACCATTAAGGGCTTGAAAATGGCTTATTTGGTTGGTTCAACTGATTTTGGTTTGGTTTTGATAACACTAGTTGTGGATAATATCAATTTTAAGGTTCTCTTTTAAATTAGTTGTGGTTGGACCTTATGATTTGGTTGAGTTCAACATTAAAAGAATAGTAAGAAAATAATGTAAGAGTAACAAATCATATGAAACTTTTAAAGGTCTCACCTATACATTATACACACAATGTATATAGATTATTTCCCTTCCTACTCACTTGTCTGTACATAGATTTTTTGTTCTTTGGTTTCAAAGAATTTTGAAAGTTCCAATTAAGTAGTGACAGAAAGTGCAACTGCCCATTTTTTCTCACAATGAAATTCTAATTATTGGAGTGCTTTAATTTTTCCCTACATTTTGTTAGTGGTTTATAACCTAGGTATTTCGTAGCCAATGATTTGTGTTTTTGGATTTATATGGGAGTGGCGTTCACTAATCTTCAATGACATCTTTATTCATGTGTTTTCCTATTTTGCAAGTAGGATCATACCAAGGATCAATGCTACTAGTGAAGAAACATGATAAATGGTGCCAAAAGTCACATCCTTGGATTATGCATGTTTTGCACATAACAAATAATCTAATGAACCTTTTTAGGGCTAATAATTAATTGGAGTGTATCCCGAAAGTACAAAGCAATTCGAGCAACGCCTAGAGGGCCACATATTTCTGCCTATCCCGAAGTATAGCTTTTTATTTTCCTTTTTGTCACTCCAATTCTTATACCTATACCTTGTTGATCTTGAGTTCTATATGTAAAAATTCTATAGAAAACTACTCCAATTTTACAAAATTTAACAATCATGACAAAAATTTTTAAACAAAAAGAAATTTAGGTTGCATTGGAGCCAAACACCTTCTCCTTAATATCCAAATTACCAAGGACTTATTCAGGTTGAAGTTGGTTGTCGAGTGGCTAACTGAGTTCGCTAAAGATGTTGATGGGATTGATGTAGTGGAGGGTTGAGTCTCCTTGGGTTGCATTTCTTCCATCCTCCTTAGGAAATTGGTTTCGTCATTCTGCCTTTGGTTTAGGTTCTTGTACTCTAACAAAATCTTCATGGTTGAAGAGTGTGCCACTGTGAGTTGGTTTGTTCGCACATTGAGGGTCATGTACATTTCATAGAGCTCCCATAGCTCCTCCTCAATGGCTTCCTTGCTCACTGCTTGTCCTCTCTTGAGACCAACTCATGCCACCATTCTGCAGTCTTTAGCCTTCCTCTGACTTCGAATGTCGACTGCCAATAGACTAATAGAGGGCCTTCTGTTACCACCTAAAATTTGAATATGCCCTCGCTATCTTTGTCGGAAAATGACCAGTGAAAACAAAAAGAGGTCCTTGGATATTAAACGAAAATTGAAATCCCCATCGATTCAAGTGAGTTTAGAGGGAATGTTTCAGTGCTTGATTGGGTGAGGCACCTTGCCCATATTCCTCCCATGATTACCAATTGACGTGTTCTAAAGTTGCATTCTGTTTGATCCCCTATTTCCACGAACAATTTAATACCATTGTTGTTTTGGTGCGATGGGCGTAATGCCCCAACTTCTTTGCACAACATGAGGGCGGTGGTGAGCATCTATTTAAGGATGAGGCTGCATGGATCTGTCTTCCATTTGACGCTACCTCCTCGTCACCTGTTGCTTTGTCATCTGCCTCGATCAACTCAATTAGTCTACTTGTTAGATTGCTTCCCCTTGCTTTTTCCTTGCCATGGTTGGAACAAGGTGGGTTAAGGTTTTGGAGATTGTCATGGAACCAGATGGAAGGACATAGTTCGATCCACCCACAAGGTTCCGCAGGTGCTCCTTGTTGCTTGGTTTGCAAGATCGCTTGCTTCAATGTTCAAGTCTCTTAGAACACAAAATGCTTTGCAATCTGTGAAGGAGGTTAACCATTGGATGATCCTTTTATGGATTAAAAGAAATCCGAGATCTGATGGAACTAAATTTAGATTCAAATGAAGAATGACATTATTTCAGTCTCCCATTATAATTATTTTTTAGATTGAGAGGCTTCGAGCTTAAGTTTAATCCTTGCCACAAGGCATACCATTTTGCCTGGTTGTTTGATGCTTTGCCTAAATTTCATGTGAATGGTTTCTCTATTTGTTCATCGGGGCTATAGATTGCCCCCCCTCCCTCGACTCGACATCTGCCACCCCTGGAGTGTATCCAATTTATAAGTTAAATTACACTTACATTAAAATGTTTGATGTTACTTTTTTCTTTACTCTTTTTATGAATTTTTGTGGTTTTGTTTTTAAAATGCCACTATGGGCAAAGAAATGCTCAATAAATGATATTTTTGGCATATTTTTGTTTCTTGATTGTCTTTCTTGGAGAAAGAGTACATGGTTGTGCAATTTTTGGTAACATAACTACAACAAAAGAGTAAGCCAGAGGGTAGCATAGTAACCCACAACACTCTTTTTTTTAACACAAATGAGTAGGTTTTATATTAAATTGCAACAAAATACATGGGAAATCATTACATTGCTTTTTCATGCACAAGTTCCTTCAAGAGAGGATTGAGAAGTATTTCAAAAAGATCCAACTGAAAGCCTACTGCTATAGATGACTGACATACATGAACTTTTCAAAATTGGCCTAGCAAAATAACACATTTACCAAAAAATATCATTAGCAAAGGGAGGGTCCCACAATACTCTTAACCAATTACTAAAATCTAAAATAGTGCCATCCTAATTAAGATTAACTTTGAAGATGACTATTTTTCGAAGCTAGGGAAGTTTCTCAAAAGTTTGTGCACATTAATTCATGTAGAAGAAGAGTTATGTTATGAAGCAAACATTCATTATCAAGTTAGATTTTGAACTTTGAGGATGCTCTCCTTGGATCTTAGGTACCTATTGAGTCAAACTTGTTGTTTTTCTTAAATTTGATGCTACATTTTGGAGTGATTTTTTAGTCATAGAAGGTATAATTTAGAAGCAAAAACAAGACAATGGATGCAAGATGGAAAGTTGGAAAGTATGCTTGAGGTTGCATGTAATTGAGATGCTTTAATCATTATCATTCTTGTGTCCACATCTTTGGTTTATTCCTAACATTAATTGGCCTGTGCTGACTACTGCTTGTTGCCCCTTTCTGTCCAAAGGGTTTTATTGACCTATCATCTCTCATAAAGAGCATGATAGTGCTTTAGTTATTGCTTCAAATTCTTGAGTTTGTTATGTATGTTGGAAATTTGCAAGATGGTGCTGCTCACATGTCACCTAAATTTTGTTTTGGAAGCATTTCACAAGGTAATGAATACGTTGGCCTTGAGGAACTCCTATATATTTCTATTATTGAATATGTTGGTGTAGGTTTTTAATACTCATATTGCATTACACAATTAATCCTCTAGAAAGTCTAGGAGGATCATCGTTGGAGTTGCTTTAACACTTGTAGACTGACAAATTGATTTTATGCATTTTTCTTGCTTCATAAAGTTGTAGTTGATGCTATTGTCTCCCGTGGACCTTGGGTCTAGAAAAATACCTTAGTTATCTTCTCTTTATGGGTTAAAGATTTTTGATTGATGATAATTTTGAGCTACATTGTGCCTTCTAGGTTGAATTCCTAGATTTGCTTATGCAATATTTGATCTTCTTTGATAGGATTTCTAACCCTATAGGGTATTTTATTTATTGTGTACTCAAAAGAATTTATAACATTAGTTTATAGAATGGAGTTTGTGTCAAGGTTAATGTGCTCAAGGACATTCAAATAGTTTGTGCTTATGAATGTTGGGAATAATATGTTCTAGTGTCTAGTTAAATATTTTTATTATCAACTTGTGCAACACTGACTTCATGTGCAAAATCCCTAACCATAATATTTGTGATTGCCTCGTTATGCTTAAGGTTGAGAGTTAACAACCCAATCTCCTCTAGCTCCATCGACCCCTTAGGTTACCAAGGATTTTGAGGCAAGAAATAATTCATGGGTCAATGAGGCTCAAGTTAACTAGAGGGCTTCAATTTCTAACCGCCATGCTAATCTGTGCAGAGGGCAATAATAAGTCAAGCTTCACAACCTCAAAGTAGAGAGGTGACTTTCTCTTCTTTAGTAGTTTCTTCTTGAAATTTGAACAAGATGACTTGCTTTCCTCTTCATTTTGAATTCCAAGCATAATCAACATCCCAAAGAGGCCCAAAAGAAACTGAAAGTTTACACTATGCATCACTATCTTGTAGATTCTCTCAAGGCCTTGTCAATATGAATCCCATTTGATGCTTTGACGTCTTGGGTGAAGATTCAACGGAGATGAATAAGGAATCCCTCTCCATTCTTTTTCATCGAAGTTGGTATTAGGCAGTATTGGCTCGGGGTTTGGGTAATTGATTATTGACTCTTGTTGCAAAGTTATGATGAGAAGAACGTTTCCATGATTTAATATTTTTATGTAAGAGGTAAAAGAATCGTTTGTTCATTTTTGGCACTTTACATATCATCAAAAGAGGATTACATAGACCATTGTTATTTGTTGTTGGTCTGCTTGAAGGGAAAGCAGACCGTTAGCATAAGTTCAAAGTTTTGGGGTTATTGAGACCTCGTCTAACTAAATCATCTTGTAACCAAAAAGCCATATAAATAGGCTGGCTAGACCTTTACATGCTACAACATGGAAAAGCAAAAAAATTGCTAGAGATGTGAACAAAAAAGCAGAAAATCAAAATAACTAGTGGTCAGAATCTCTTGACATCTGCGGTAGTTGGTCATAATCCTCATTCGAGGAAAAATAGATGTTGGTTGATATACTGGGTAGAATAGTCAATTTGTGATCTATATTGTCGATTTTGTTGTCCAACTTCGCTAGTCTGATTGAATTCTCTTGTTGAGTGTCAGCACGATCAATGAGTACTGACCCCATAAGTATTTTGGTGTGCTGGTAGACATTGGCCTCTTGCGTATACCAAGAAAATCATGACTAGGTAGAGGTCCCTTTGTTCAGTTTCTTACCGAACCAGTTATGGAATAATTTCCTGGTATCGACCCATGGAGTCACGAATCTTGGGCTTGAGTGTGGGGCTCGGAGGTGGAGGCAACATGGTGATCCATCTGGCAAAGACAGAGGAGCGCCTCTGCTTGCTCCTTCTATGTCTAGTAGTTGTTTTTCCACGAGGCATAACTACATGAAAGAGCAAGGTGGAGATAGAGGGATAGGGGAATAAAACACATGAATCAAAGGTGTCGTAGAGGGATGATCATGTGGGAGAGGAGCTAAGATAAGACAGGGACAACCTAGAAGAGGAAGCCGGAGAGACTCTTGGAGGGTGATGTGGAGATGCTGAGAGGTCTAAATAGTTGGTGGCTTGTCTAGAGTGGCAAGGATAGACGAAGATCCATGTAAGCTCGAGAGAGAGGAAATTCGACGTGGAAAGGGAGAGACAAACAATTCCCAGTAAAGAATAGAGAGCACGGGAGGGGAAAATGAACAGAGAGAAGGTGAGTATTAATAGAAGAAGGTAGGGCTCCAAAGATTGAGCCTTGCAATAAAAACCAGGAAAGAGAAATGAACCCAAAAACCTAGGAGCCCGCAATTGAACCAACCTCTACGAGATGAAATAGAGAAGAAATAGAGAAAATATTAAGTTTAGGCATGTTCTATGCTTAGAGCAATTTATTTCAATTTTACAGTTAGCTCAATATCTTTTTTAGATTAGCAATCACATCATCTTTAAAGTAAACTGCAGATAGAACATAAACATAAATCGCAGAAGACAAGCCAAGACAAGAGGACACAAGTTGTGGTGCTAGCCAGGGACAAACCCCAGTGTGGGGAAACCCTTGATCAATTCTTCTTTTATGTTCTTTAATAGTTCAACACAGAGAGAGAGAGAGAGAGAGAGAGAGAGAGAGAGAGAGAGTACATTTTCAACTGAAGTCGTACATTTTCAACTGAAGTCAACACTTTGACTTTTCTAGATAAGAGCAGAGATCATCTCTAGGAAGATGATACATGAGATCAGTTGAAGACATGCTGCTTCAACTGTTTTTCCAAGGTGACTCCTTCACCTCTCACTGTGCTGCATCTCGTCATCTTACTACACCTCACTGTGCTGCACCCATCATCACAATGCTGGACCTCATGACTATTGCACCTTATGTTGCACTGCGGTCCCATGTGCCATGGTTGAACTATGTTGTCATACTGCATGTCTCATGTGCTTGCAACACCATGCTTGCCACTGCTATCCATGTTGTCCATGATAGCCATGTTGTCCATGCTTGCTGTTGTACCATGCTTGTTGCTGTACCATGTGCCTTTTGCCATGTCACAGCTGTTGTCTCACTTTGCCTTGCCATACCTTACAGCTGTCCCATATGTGTTAGCATACCTGGCTGCTGTTCATGTGTCTTAGTAGCACCATGTCACCTTCTTGTCCCATGCATGTTAGCAACACTATGTCACCTTGCTGTCCCATGCATGTTAGCAACACTACGTCTTTTGCTGTCCTATTGGTATTGCTGTCCCAACATAGTTGCTATACCTTGCTGCTGTCCTATGTGACTTTGCAACACTATGTAGCTAGCTATCCATGCATCTTTCCAGCACCATGTAGCCCAACGGTATATTTACTTTGCTGCACTAGTTTGCAGCACCATGTAACCTTGCTGCCATGTGTTGTTTCACCACGTTGCATTACTACACTGCATCACTGGATAGGGCATCATTGTACAACCCTTATCTTCCATACAAATCAACAAGGCAACCTTCTAAAGACTATAGTTCTCCAAGGGGATAACCCCCCATACGCACGCTATTTCTTTAGGCCTTGTTTGACTGCGGTTAAGGCCACGCTGTCCCTTCAGTTCCTTCATATTGCGGCTAAGGTCACACTATCCCTTCAACCCCTTTACATTGTCTAGGGCAGCCTCCATGCTGTTCCTTTGACCCCTTATATCGCTGCTATGACTCCGTTGTCCACACAGCTGTTCCTCGGCCTAATCTGCCCGACATTATGCACTTGGAACAACCTTTACTTACCACGCTGTCACCTACAACAAACCCTCACTGCGGCCCATAAACTTGATTGCGTTAGGGCCAGTGTTTTACGAAACGGCCGTACCGAAACGGAAACGGCCGTTTCGTTCCGGGTTATAAAAAAAAATTTCAAAACGGCCTTTGACCCGGCTCGGTTGACCGGGTCAGCTATGACCCGGCTGAGTCAGCCAATGACTCGGCCGGGTCATAGCTGACCCGGTCAACCCGGCCGGGTCCCGTCAAAAAACGGCCGAGTCAGTAGGACTCCAGTTAGCAGGGTTTTTTCAGTTATAACAGCATTTTTCCAGTCATTTTATTAGCAGTTATCAGGTTAGTAGTCACATTGATAATCATAAGGATGAACTTAAGATCTCTGTAGGTAACTTGGATGCTCCAGAATTAGAGAGGCTCCATCAACATTGCTTCATTTTCTGTTGGTAAGATCAAGAACGCTATTAATTCACCAAGGACTACAGCACAACACACTAAAGGCCATGATGGAGATCATGATGGAGATCATGATTGAGTTATTAACCTGCCAATTAGTTCACAAGTCAACCAGAAGTTGCAGAGAAACCGTGCAACAAAATCTGTTAATGTTGTTTGCTCTCCTTGCAATCAACAATTTGTTAGTTCCATTGTCCTGTCAGAGCTAAGGAAGAAAACCAAATTAACATTGGGGTACAATAACATTGGGGTACAATATCATTCCTATTTCATAAAGCTTAACTCTTTGAATGAAAAATATGTTCAAATTGCACCTTTCGATAGGCAATGGACTATTATTCTTTCCAACAAGCAAAATGATCACTACCAAATTTTAGAGAAGATCCATCTATTCATGACAAAATAACCCTAGTCATGCATCATATTAGCACTAGGTTTGTACCTTTCCAAGAGGTCCAAATGTTTTGATGATCAGTTGACAACTTCATTTAGAAACAGTGAAGGGTTAGGTATTGAGCTATGTTAAAAAAAGAATTATGGCAGGGTGACATAAAGCTTAGAAATAAAATTATGTTTTTTTATAAAAAAAATAAATATTTAATGTATTTTTTACAACGACCGAGTCATTGAAATCGAGCCGGCCGAGTCATTGCCGTTTCCGTTTCCGTTTCCGAGTCGATCCTCGGCCGAGTCCGAATCCGAGTCCGTTTTGTAAAACATTGGTTAGGGCTGAATTAGATCAGCGTTTAGCGCTGGATTAGACCAATGTTTAGGGCAGCGTTTAGGTCTGTGTTAGGGCACCCTTTAGTTTGCGTCTAGGGCACCCATCATCTTCCAAGGGAACATCACAGTTGTAAACTTTGTACATGGACATGTGTTTGAGAGCCACTTCATTTTAGATGCATTATTTATTATCAATGGAAGATACATTGCTTTTTTAGAGAGTCAGTTGGTTCGTCAAAAACTCTTTCTCAGTACAGGGATTGGAGATGTCTTGGCCTGTTTCTTTGTTAGATGCTTCATTTAAGGTAGAATACTTTTATGTACAGGTCTTCTTGTTTTGCTGGTTCCAAATTTATCATCTGTTGCATTCAACTTCTAGATGGTTTCCTTTACAAGAAGCCTCTTTGCCGAGTCTTCAAGGAGATAGAACACAAACTCTAGCATCCCAAACTAATTGCTAGTATGTATCTCATCACCAATATCTTGTTGACCTTGGATGCTAGGAGAGTTGTTGGGTAGCAACTTTTTTAGTTTAGACTCTAGAGCTTCTACCTTGGTGCCTTCTTTGGATGCCTGAACACATTTACTGTTTTGGGGTTTCTTGTTCCTCGTCACATCTCTTGTAAAGCATTAATTTTCATCTCACCATCTCTCTACTTTTCTTTTGTTGGAGATGGTTTAGACATGATATTTTTTGCACTCTTACGGTTTTCATCGAAATACTTGTAGGACCCCCATTGCTCACTTATATTATTGTACATTTTGTAATTTGATCGGTAGAATTTGGTTGCTTGTCAACATTAATATCTAGCTTAAATTAACTTAAACGTAATTGCAAAAGATCTCCCTTGATTGGAATTTGGCATAACTTGGCTCCTCGTTTCAAGATGAGTGATCTCCTTGAACTGCCTCTGCCTCTGTGCCCTGGTAGTATGCACCACAAGAAATTCTACTGCAATATAGCTTTGTGGAAGCCCCAGAATGGACTCCTCAAATTCCCAACTAGGAAGACACTTGAAGTTCTCTGAAGATGGTGTGGAATTTTTCTTGAAATCCCTTGTGCTCAACAACACTCCAACCCTTGCGCTAAACAACTCCAATGAGGTCGAAATTTGCAATGTAATGGTGAAAAAGTGTAGGAATTTATAGGGTAAGTTCCTCAGAAAGAACACCAAAAGGACACCGCTCACAACCAGATCACAGATCAATACACCAGTATTTTTGACGTGGTTAAAACCCTCAAAGAGGGAAACAGTCCACGGCCTGCGCCAACGTGGCTACTACAGGCAATTTATTAATCAAAGAATGAAAATTTACATAAGCTTCTCTCATGCACGGATTACCCGAACAATGACCTTCCATGCGCTTTAAATAGAACTCATGGACCAATCGGTGTCAAGCCACGGATCAAGTGTCGGTAATACCGAGGAGAGAGTGAACCGTCGGATCACTACATATCGTGACCGTCGGATTGTAAGTTACAAAATGTACAACGGTAAAGAAACACACTTTACCTAACTCTATACTAGACCAAGTTGAACTTAACTATTTCCTATGTGTCGGAATATCCTAACATCCCCCCTTAAGAACAACTTGGGATAGGATTGAAGGATTTACAAATATGACACAATAGGAGAAGGAAGGAGGCACTAGAGCCTATCCCCCCTTAGTGACAACTTCCTGAACTCCAAGCATATATCGAAGTTTAGTGAACTTCGCCTCTGTGAGAGCCTTTGTGAAGATGTCTGCAACCTGATCATCTGTTGAACAATATTGCACTTCAAGAACATGGTCATGAATGAGCTTTCTGATGAAGTGCATGTGTAGTTCAATGTGTTTGCTGCGCTGATGCTGGACTGGATTTTTGCATAGCTGAATGGCACTTTGATTATCACACCAAAGTGTGGTTGGATGCTGCTGCTCAAAGCCAAACTCTGATAGGATCTGACGAAGCCACAAGGCTTCCTTACTAGCTTCCATGGCACCACGATACTTTGCTTCTGCTGACGAAAGAGAAATGGCAGCCTGTTTCTTACAAGCCCATGTAATAGGTCCTGAACCAAGAGTGAAGACATAACCGACAGTAGACTTCCGATCATCAGGGTCACCAGCCCAATCAGAATCAGTGAAACCAACTAATAGAGGAGCTCTTGGGCACTGTAATGAATCCCAAACTGTACTGTACCTCGAACAAAACGAAGTATTCTTTTGGCTGCTTTCCAATGACTTTCACGGGGGTTTTGCATAAAACGAGCAACAAGGCCAACAACAAAGGAAAGGTCAGGACGAGTATGGGTTAAATACAAGAGTTTTCCTACAAGTTGACGGTATAAGGTAGCATCAACTTCAGGAGAAGTACAAGAGACTGAAAGTTTGACTCCAGACTGAAAGGGAGAAGGGGCTGGCTTACAGTCTTCCATGTGAAAATGACGAAGAATATCACAAGCATACTTGGACTGGGAAAGGGAAATACCCTCCTTGGATTGCAAGACTTGAAGACCGAGAAAATAGTGTAAGTGTCCTAAGTCTGTCATTTCAAATTTCTTTTTAAGGCTGGACTTCACATGGTTTATAAGGTTGGGATCACTACCAGTAAGAATAAGATCATCAACATAAAGAACAAGGATGATAAGAGAGTTGCCCACTTTCTTGGTGTAGACAGTATTGTCAGAATAACACCTAGAAAAGCCAGATTCTAAAAGAAAGCTATCCATTTTGGCATACCAAGCCCGAGGAGCTTGCTTGAGACCATAAAGAGATTTCTTAAGTCGACATACAAGGCTGGAGTCTGTTTGGATGAAGCCAATGGGTTGTTCCATATAGATTTCTTCATGCAAGTCCCCATGCAAGAAGGCAGATTTAACATCCATCTGATGGACTTCCCATTTTAAAGAGGCAGCAAGGGAAAGAACAAGGCAGATAGAGTTCATTTTGGCAACAGGGGAGAAGGTTTCAGTGTAGTCAATGCCTTCAACCTGTGAAAAGCCCTTAGCAACAAGACGAGCTTTATGTTTATCAACTTTCCCATCTGGTCCATACTTGGTTCTGTAAACCCATTTACATCTAACAAGTTTGCGTCCCTTTGGTAGAGGAACAAGATCCCATGTATCATTTGCCAACAATGAATGATATTCTTCATTCATAGCTGCTTCCCAATGTGGATGGCCTGAAGCTTCTGCAAAAGTGTCAGGATCATGATTTACTGGAGCTTGAGCCAGTAAAGAAGAGGCTCTTTCAAACTGAGAACGTGTACGTCGTTGATCTGTAGGATCACCGGCAAGATCACCTACTGCATCCCGAGTAGCACAGACCCATCTTGGAAGTTGAGGATCCTGAGAAGGTGGGGGAGGATTGTCATCCTCACTTTCATCATCTGAAGAAGAAATGTTTTCAAAAGTAGAAGAGATAGGAAGAGGTGGGACATCCGCCGGACTAGGCTCGCAGGCCGATTTATTTTCATCAAATTTTACATCTCTTCTAATGATAACATTTTTGGACTTAAATGGAATAAGTCTATAACCTTTTACATCTTCAGAATATCCAACAAAAGTACATTTCTCACTCTTAGGTTCTAAAGCTTTATGCTTTTCATCTGGAATATGGGCCCATGCTTCACTTCCAAAAACACAAAAGTGACTTACATCTGGTTTAATGGAACTCCAAGCTTCTTCTGGAGTGATATTCTTTGGAACTATTTCCTATGTGTCGGAATATCCTAACAAAAAGATGATGGGAAATCCCTGCCCTCTTCCTTTTATACTTTTGTCGATGTGTACTTCCTTGGTGGCCCCCACTTTCGACTAATTCACACTCCTTCCCTCAAAGGGTGCATATTGCCTCCCTTTCTTGAGTGTGGGACCCATTCACCACTTTTCCTAATTCAAAAATCCCAAAAAATGCATCCAATATGAAAATTACAAAATGGGTTATACTTAGCAAAATTTTATAATATTGTGGATATCACAGTCCTCGCCAAAATTTTCTTTTCCTTCAGCAAATGCAATGTTGGGTGCTGTAACACCTTCTCTCTTTCCCATGTAGTATCCTCCTCAGGTAAGTCCCTCCATTTGACTAGGAACTCCCTGATGACCCTGTTCATGAGCTTCCCCTCGATTCTATAATGGCTTCAAGAACTAGTATTAGGTGTCCTTCCTCATCCATGGGTGGAAATTTTACAGACGCTGATACTTGCTACCCCAAAGCCCTTTTTAGGCATGACACATGAAACACGTTATGTACCTTGCTCCCGGGTGGGAGCTCTAACATGTATGCCACCTCTCGCAGACACCTAGTCACCTTGTATGGCCCATAGAAAGGCTTGAGCTTCTTGGCCCCCTTTTGCTTGAGAGTTAATTGTTGGTACAATTGCGGGCATAGATAGACCAAATCTCCAACCCCAAATTGCCTCTCAACCCGATGACGGCTTGCATAGACCTTCTGCTGATTTTGCGCAACTTCTAAGGTGTCCTTGAGAGCATTATGTATCTCTTGGCTCCCTTGGATCCAATCTTTAGC
Source organism: Pinus tabuliformis (assembly GCA_031772625.1). NCBI lineage: Eukaryota > Viridiplantae > Streptophyta > Pinopsida > Pinales > Pinaceae > Pinus > Pinus tabuliformis. The sequence goes on along the minus strand of CM062808.1, from coordinate 311,114,195 downwards.
TTTTGTGGCCCTCTTGTCTCTAAACACCATTTCAGCGAAAGATAAAGCATCATACCCATAACGAGCTCTGAAAGGGGACATATCGATGGACATATGATATGAGGTGTTGTAGCAGTACTAACCAAGGTGTAGCCACTTCACCCATGCTCATTGTTGCCTTGTCACCATAGTTTTAGAACTAGGCCGGTCTGATTCGAAATTGGCTTGCTTGACTGAGCCATATCCCTGCCCGGATCGACTAGGTCAATTATCTGGTTCAACGGCTGGTCCTTTATCTAACCGACCAAGTTTGTCATTGATTTGGCCGGTTCGGTAATGGACTATTCGGACCGACCGATCTTGACCTAAACTAGTCAGTCTCGACAACGAAAAAAAAGGCGGGCTGGGCGGACTTGAAATCAATTTTGTTTTTGTTTAAACTATTTCCTGGTCCCGTTGCCCTTCTCCCACATTTATAAAGGTGACTCGAATGCCTCATATTTCCTCACAACTATCTCATTGCATTTATGTGAGCATTTGTGAGGAGTTTGTGAGCAGTTGGAGTTGGTTTTTGAAGCAACATTGAGGTGATTCTTGGGCAATCTTTGGAGCAACATTGAGGAGTTAGTTTTTGGAGTAGCATTGGTTGTGTTTTTGTTCTGATATCTATATATTACATGTATTGTCCAGTGCAATCGATGCCATTTGATATAATAGATATATTCATGAGCATGCTTTGATCAAGTGTTGTCTTCTCTCTATTATTCTAATGCTTTGACTTTGAAACATGAATGAAAATCTTTAAAAATATGATTTTTCATTAACATTAAATATTTAATGTACTTTTTACAAAGACCGAGCCATTGGAATCAACTAGTCCGAGTTGGAGTTGACCCTTGGCTGGTTCCGAGTCTGAGTTCGAGTTTTAAAACATTTCTTGTCACATAGTTTCTCAAGTAGCCTCCCAACCACTTGTTCATGTTGGAAAATATTGGGGGGCGGGGTGAATCAATATTTTTTAGCAATTAGCAACTTTTAAATCTTTTCAGAGCATTAGTTAATCTTCAATTATTATTAATGTTTATCCAGTAATAACAGTAAATAAAAGAACACAGGAGGCACACAAATTTTAGGTGGGAAACCCCCTCCGGGTCAAAAACCACCGAACACTTTTCTAATAAATTCTTTAATCTTCAGCCCCAACTGAAATGAAAGCAGCAACTTCCTAGAATTCTAGAAAAACATTCTTCTCCAGCTTCCCTTGGAAGGATGCTCCAACGCCCTGGTTTCTTCAGTAATCAACTGAATGGATGCCCCAACATCCTAGACCAACTTACCATCCTGAAGTGTTCACATGCTCCAACCTGTAGGCGACTTCATACACAACCCTAGCACCTCCTTGCCACCCTATAATGACCAGAAATGAGACAAGAGTGTGGACTCCCGTACCAGGGACAATGATCCACGATACAATATTATTTACAATGATTTTCTTGTACTTGACTGAACACCAATCACACTATGACTTGCAACCCAACCATGATATCATCCCAACAGAGACTCCTATACCTCCTAATAATTCCTTTTTAACTCTAGGCAAATTGACTCTTTTACAATAATGACTCTTCCAATGATGACACTTTTACAAATGACTCTTTTACAACTTTACAATGATGAATCTTGGCCTTGACACTTCTTCACAATATATGGATGGCTGTCATGTCTTCAAAAGATGTCTCGCTGCAATGCTTCCTTTGATTTGATACTTCTGCTCTTGAATTCTTGCTTGAAGTTGTACTTGAATCTTCTTCTACTTGCATGCAAAATTTGCCTGGCGAAACCAATCACAAAACAAAACAAAATACCCTTCAACTTACCTCTGCCTGCAAAACACATGTAAGTGCATAAAAATGAATAAATACAAACTAAAATTACAATGCATACGTGAAGTGTGCTCGTCACTTTTGTTGTTGACTTGTTGCAGTAGTAGACAAAGATTCCCACTCTTGATATAGGCCTGGACTCTATGCAAGACTATATCCAAAACTGACCTAAAGATATATACAATAAAAACTGATGACAGACAAGTAACATGAACTTACAACATCATATAGATTTAGCAGACTTGGTGTAGCATCAAGAATATGTAGCATCAAATGTGTAGTATCAAGAATAGGACATCCGAAATGTGGTATCAAAACTAATTGACATATAGAGACATAGAGATATAATTGAAACACTGTATATACTTACGTTGTCCTACAAAAACATATGTCAGAGATGATACTCAAAATTCAAATGTAAACACTAATCATACATACCTTGCTGTAGGAGACTTACCCTTGACTGTTGATGTGTGGTCCTTACTGCAGTGATCCTTGAATGCATGCTTTTTCTTGCCTTCTAGGAGCTCGATATTGAATCTGTTGTATCTATGTAATTTCGGATCTCCAGGGTCTGAAATTTCGTCCTGTGGTAGCCCTCTGATTCCTCTTTCCAGTCCCATGGGTCTGATCAAGATTGGATTCTTCAAGAAAGAGTTATGCCCAATCTCCCATGATAATTTGATTATAGACTGGTTTAGTAGAGCGAACTTGTACAAAGTGCCACATGTCACTATTATGACATGCGGCCCTGAAAACGCTACTCAAAAACTATAGTCTGTCCTCGTTTTGTGACTATTTACAAAATTTGAATCCAATGCTCAGAGAGAAAGTTATGATGATTTTCCCAACGTCACCTGTTTGACATGGAATTCGGGAGCCTGCAAAAACCCTAACTTCCTCACATCATATCTCTGAAAATGTAGCGAACCAAGATTTGAAATTTGGTCACGAGGTTCATCAAGATTTCTGCTCTAATGGGTTTTAATTTTAGCTTTTGAAGTGTCACAGAAAAAAGTTATAGTGAAAATGCCACGATGACCTGTTTGAAGCCACAAAATCCCATCCTAGAGGAGGATATGAGGGTCATTATTTATATGAATGTCTTGAGTTGAGAGGGTCCTCAACAAGTGAAGGTTGGAGGGATTTTAGGAGCAAAAAGAATCTATTAATTATTAATTATTCAATGACCACAACCAGTTATGAGTGCCATGCCACAACCCCATAGGGTTTTAGCCCACTAACTGGGGTTACTAATTTCAAACACAAATAACTGTCGAACTGTGAAGCACTGGGAGGTGTACCATATATCAACGGAAACATCTCGACGAGTAGAATCCATCGAGAAGATCTTTGACTTAGAATAGAGTAAGTTGTCAAGTCAAAATGCCCATGCAAGATTGTGGTAGCCCTTGGTGCTGCTTGGGTTGACATCAATGACAACCACTGATCAACAGTGCACTACCTCCGTCTGCTGTCAGTCTAAGGGTGGTAGCTGGTACTAGGTGTGAGCTCAGTACCCACCAATCTAAAGAGCTCCTGCCAAAACTCCCCCATGAACTTGCTATCCCTGTCACTGATAATGGTCTTTGGAAGACCATGCAACTTGAACAGCTCCCTAAATAAGAGCTCTGCTACTTGTAAAGCTGAGTACCATGATGGAATAGCAAAAAAGTGGGGTACTTAGTCAACCTGTCCACTAGTGCATAGATGCAGTGTCGCCCTTGAACAATTGGGAGTCTTGTGATAAAGTTCATGGAGATGCTCTCTTATTTCTATTTTGGAATAGGTAGAAGTTGAAGTAGTCCTGCGAGGTGCGTGTGCCCTACCTTATTCCTTTGGCACGTACTGCACTCATGCACATATCTCAAGACATCCCCCTTGAGACCCCTTCATTTGAAGCGCTCCCTAACAACCCTGTAGGTCTTCAGGAAACCAGGATGCCATGCAAGAGGTTAATCATCGTGTGCTTCCCTAAGAATCTTCTCCCAAAGCTAAGACCCTGGAAACAGATAAATATGGTTCTTGTAGTACATCACCTCATTCATGACGCTGTATCTGTCATCCCCACAGGTCCCTTCCAAAATGTCACATGCTTGTTTGTTCTTGGGAAACTCAACTAGAAGTTGCGCCTGCCAATCCTACGTGATATTCATGTGAGAGAGTGTCGAGGGTCTCCTTGAAAGCACATCAACGACCACATTGTGCTTCCCCTTGACATCTATCTCAAAATCATAGGCTTGGATTTCGCTGACCCACTTCTGCTATCTGTCATTAAGCTCTTTTTGCTCCAAGAAGAACCATTTGTGATCAATTTTCGCCTTGAACTGATTCCCCACCTGGTATTGCTTGAACTTGGCCAATGCATGCATGATGGCGAACATATCCTTGTCATTTATGGAGTATAGCCTCTCATAGTCTTAGAGTTTTCGACTCTCATACGTGATAGGGTGACCACCCTGCATCAATATTGCCCCAATGCCCTCACTTGATGCATCACACTCCAATTTGAATGGTTGTGAACAATCTGGTAGTGCGAAGACTGGGCATGAACTGATCACTACCTTGAGGTGCTCAAAAGCCTCCTGTGCTGCGTTTATCCACTCAAATGCCCCCCTTCGTTATGAGATATGTGAGGGGTGTTGCCAACTATGAAAACTCCCTTCATAAACTGCTTGTAATAGGTGCATATACCCAAGAATCCTCGTAGCTTCGTCACATTCTTGGGAGTAGGCCAATCCAAAATGGCCTGGATCTTCTCCTTACGAACTCGCACTCCGTCCTTTCCTATCACATAGCCCAGGTACAACATCTTTGTCAGGCCAAACTCGCACTTGGCCATCTTGTCATACAATGCGCATCACCTCCAAAATGCGTAGCACCTCCTCCAAGTGCTACAAAGTCTCCTCCCAAGTCTAGTTGTATATCAGTATGTCATCGAAAAGCACTAACTTGTATCTACACAATTGCTTGCGGAACACTTGGTTCATGCAAGACTGGAAAGTAGCTAGAGCATTGGTTAGCCCAAAGGGCATAACCAGGTACTCAAAATGCCCATAGTAGCATCTGAATGCTATCTTCGGGATATGTTGCTCTCTCACTCGAATCTGATGGTACCCTAAACGCAAGTATATATTGGAAAGTATTTGGTTCCTCTCAACTCATCCATTAATTCATCTATGCGTGGGATTGGGTACCTGTTCTGTAGCGTCGTCTTGTTAGGGGCCCTATAATCAATACACATACGTAGTTATTAGGATATTCCGACACATAGTTAAGTATAACTTGGTCTAGTGTAGAGTTAGGTAAAGGGTGTTTCTTTACTGTGTACATTTGTAACTTACAATTTGACGGTCACAATATGTTCTAAACATGAAGTGATTCGACAGTTCGTTCTCTCCTCGGTATTACTGACACTTGATCTGTGGCTTAACACCCGATTGGTCCATGATCTCTATTTAAAGAGCATGGAGGCTCATTTGTAGGGTGACCGTTCATGAGAGAAGCTTATGTAAATTTTCTTTCTTTTATTAATAAATTGGCTAAAGTGGCTGCATTGGCTCAGGGCGTGCACTGTTTCCCTCTTTGAGGGTTTTAACCACGTTAAGAATATTGGTGTATTGATCTATGATCTGTTTGTGAGCGGTGTCGTTTGGGGTTCTATCTGAGGAAGTTACCCTGTAAATTCCTACATGGTATTAGAGCTCACAAAGGCTCTCACAGAGGCAAAGTTTAGTAAACTTCGATTTATGGTTGGAGTTCAAGAAGTTGTCACTAAGGGGGGATAGGCTCTAATGCCTCCTTCCTTCTCATATTGTATCATATTTGTACATCCTTCAATCCTATCCCAAGTTGTTCTTAAGGGGCAATGTTAGGATATTCCGACACATAGGAAATAGTTAAGTATAACTTGGTCTAGTGTAGAGTTAGGTAAAGTGTGTTTCTTTACTATGTACATTTGTAACTTACAATCTGACGGTCACGATATGTTCTAGACATGAAGTGATCCGAAGGTTCATTCTCTCCTCGGTATTACAGACACTTGATCCGTGGCTTAACACCCGATTGGTCCATGATCTCTATTTAAAGAGCATGGAGGGTCAGGCCGTGGACTGTTTCCCTCTTTGAGGGTTTTAACCATGTCAAGAATGCTGGTGTATTGATCTGTGATTTGTTTGTGAGTGGTGTCCTTTGGTGTTCTATCTGAGGAAGTTACCCTGTAAATTTCTACAGTAGTGTCCTATCCTTCTTTACTAGCATCACGGAAGAAGCAAAAGGGCTAGAATTGGGCTTGATATTATCGTAGCCAACAACTCCTAAATGGACCTCTTGATCTCATCCTGTTACACGTTGGGATGTTTGTAGGGAGTGGAGATGATTGCTTGCACCCCATCCTCCAGCTTAATAGTGTGCTCAAAGTTCAAACCCTTTGCCCGAGGGACGACTTGGGGGAATCTCCCTAAAAATTTCTTGATGTCTTTGAAGAACTACTAAAATATTTGGATGAGGTTGCGGTGTTTGAGCCCCCTGTTCCTGTCTCTGAAATTTGTAACTCCACTGCCCAGGCTATATCTCCCTTACGCAAGTTTGCCTCCATCTTTTTGGTTGTCACAAATTGCGGTAGGTAGGAATGCATGCCCCTTAATACCACCTTCTTCCCATCTGGTCGCATAAACTCCATCTCTAGGGCCTTATAACATGTAGTGACACGCCCAAGAGAGTACAATCATTGAATGCCCAATCTGTCCAAAAGGATTCCCTTGATTGAAATTTGGAATATAGTTGTTTGCCATTTTGAAAATGAGGTAAGGTCCAAAGGTTAAAAAATGAGTGACATCATTTGCTAAAGTCACATTGGTATTAATGCACCAATTTTGTCATAAGTCCAAGGAAGTAGTTGTTCAAATTTTTTCAAAGTTCAGAATCATCAGCGACCACTTTGATGTATCATTGTAAACCCAATTTTTGCAAATTGTAATGAAAATGATGGTAGTACGACTGAAGATAACTGAGAATTCTCTCACACTGAATCTGGAGATTTTATACTATCCCTAGCTCCTGGATGACCCACTGCGCAGTCTTTGCTGCTGCTGAGAAATCGAGATTTCTGCTGCCAATCACCCACAATGATTCTTGGCACTAATCTCTGCTATTCCCAAACACTTTTGCGTCAACCTCCTCTAGTTGCTGCGCTGTCCCTTTGCATCAACCTCCTCCAGTTGTTGCACTATCCCTCCTTGGCACTGCGTTGGCTCCATTATCCTTCATTGTCTTCTCTGAAGTTTATTCATTGGAACTGGAAATCACTTCCTTCCAGTACTGCCTCTGATCCTCACTACTTGATCACTTGTTCGAATTCCTTAGCAAACCCTGCCCTAGGAAAATCGAACTGACTGATCAACTCTTTGTCTATTTTCAAATGAACCCCAAGCCTCCTTGTTATACTTTTCTATTGAGACTCCAATGGCCGAGATTAAGTCTCTAATCAACGACTAAGATTAAAACTTGACTTGATCCGCCTTCTAGATCATTTTCACCCATATTTTGATTAATACCCATTAATATTTTAATTTTGCTAAGTTTAGACTTAGGAACCCCATTAAAAATATTGATTATTTTAATAAAATACAATCCAAGTGGAATTTCATGAAACAGTTTCTGAGTTCTTTAGAGCTCAGGTGCCTTGGCCTCTCCACCAGTTATCATGGCTAGAACACATTTGATGCTACCAAAAACTAACAAAATATACTCCAATTGCGCTTACACCAAGAAGAGCTACATGTTTGACTGAGGATTCTTATGGCCAATTTTTGCAAATTTGGTGCCTTTGCACTATAGCTTCGCCACTAAATATCTACAACAAAATAAAAAAATAAAAAAGTCAAAAACTTAGAACATAATTAAACTTTCAAATAAAAGTTACATAATTGAATTTTAAAAATATAGAATTATAAATAAGTAAATTCTAAATTGAAAATTCTAATGAGTGATGACTTGTCACTTACGTGGCATGAAGAGGGTCCTTTCCCTAATAGCATCATCAAAGTCAAATAGGCCAACACATTCCCGATAAAACTGTGTCTTGCGATTGATTTTGCTACGAAGCTCAGGATCAGGTAGTATCCTCTAAATACAGGAATAGAGCCCTTCCATCACCTCTCCACAAAAATCAAAGGTGCATTTGTATGAAAATGCAGGGTTGAGGAAGAGTGCTGCTGCATGAATGGGCCGATGAAGCACCCTTGCCCACCAACTATCAATCACATCCCATAACATCACGTGTCTATCAAGCCCATCAGAACCCTTGTCTACATAATAAGAACAAATGGCCTCCTTGGCCCTATCCATGGCCTCATACAAATAAACCATTGAGGATTGTCCCAATATACCAATCTTAGAACCTTTACTATAGGTTCACTAACTGAGCACACTTCTTCTACTCCCTGCAAAAAAGTGCCAGTGTACACCATTTTTGCAATGTCTCTCCCGTCCTGTCTTTTGCTGTATCTACAATCACGCCACTCATAAAAAACAAACATTTGCTTCAACTCAAACTGGCATCGCAGCAAAAGCTGAAGGGTAATAAAGTTGGTGGCAAAACGTGTGATTTCAGGACACTGCAACTCCTTGTTTCTAGTGTATCTCCTCATGAGGATAAGAACAAAAACATGGTTATGAATAAACTTGGGGACGCTCCTAGCCATATCAATCACCTCCTTTATGAAGGAGAGTTTCCCCATATCCTCAAGTAGGAAATCGATACAATGTGTTGCACACGGAGCCCAGAACAATGTGTGGCACCTCTCCATAAGCATCATGTCGATAGACAAATAATTAGCTGCAACTGCATTGTCTGTTATGACTTGCACCACATTCTGCACACTAATCTCCCTGATGAACCCATCGAACAACTCACATATTTTTTTATATGTGTTGATGCATCCACTGATTTAGTAAACATGGTACCTTTAGGACAATGTACCAAGAAATTTAGAAGGGTCCTACCCTTCCTATCTGTCCAACCATCAGACATCATTGTGCATCCAAACACTTCCCATGTTTGTTTCAACTCCGCCAATCAAGAGTTGATGTCTTGCTTTTATGCTTGAAGAATTGGCTCCGCAACTCCTCATATGTAGCACTTTTGTACCGTGGGCCCACAACAACAATAGCATCACACATTGGTTGCCAAAATGGATTGGTTTTGGTGATGCTGAGAGGTAAGTTGCTGCAAAAAAGACACCTCCCAATAACTCTATATGCTTCTTGCTTCTCCTTTTTTTAACAATTGATTTTATGGAAGGTTGTGCTCCATGTCCTGTTCGTGGAACAAAAAATGATGACTTTGCACTCCTAGTGACATTAGCACTAGCAGTCGCAGGTGATGCTGTGGAGCCCCTCCCACTACCCTCAGCCTCAAAATCAGAAGAAGATATCCCAAAAGATCTATTTGCACATTCAACCTTGTTTCTTTTTGGCTCTTCCTTCTTTCTGTCTTTTTCATCAATTGCTTCAAGAGTTTTTGGTATAAGCTTCACACTAGAAACTGTACAAAGCACAACATCATGACCAGGGAGTCTAGCCAGATGGTATTCAATTGCGTAACCCCTTTTGTCATCCTGGTCCCACACAATTTGCATGATAGATATGCCTGATTTGTCTCACCATTAGGTTCCCCATACTCCCAAAATGGGTCCAAAGCTTTTGGCATATTTGTAGTGAGCTAATTCAAACCTAGGGCACCAAAAAAACAAAAAAATGGAATTAATGATTAAAGTTTAAACACCCATACACAAAAAATAATAAGTAATAACTACCTCATTTTAAAAAATATATTTTTTTGCTACATTATTTTCAATGTGAATTCAGTGAAAAATGGCAATAAGAGGGTGCATTTGAAAGTTAAAAAAAATAAATTGGAGTTTTCTCTCCAAATATGGAGAGAACCTTTGCATTGGCTCACGGGCATGAAAATCATAGCAAATGGAAAAAAAGAAGCAGCAAAATGTTGGTAGGCAAAGAGGCAAGCAAGAAAACCCTAAATCTAGGAAAAAAATAATTAACATAGGGGTTTTTAAGAACATACCTGTTAATGGAAGAAATGAAGTTTGTCTAACTGTTCTTCAATCTTTGATCAACAAAAAATTCTTAGTTGGTGATGATAATGGCTGTTTCATCCTCAATCCCTCCTTGACAACCACCACAAAGCTCTTCCCTTTCCTTCTCCAACACTTAGAACCCGAAATGAGAAAAAAAAAGACAAATTTCTCTTTTCTAGCCGCGGCTCAGCCGACCTGACGATATTTTATATCGTTGCGTGATTTTTTGCCTATATATTGATGATTTCTCGGAAATATTGCGATATTTTCGATCTAGGAAATTTCACGATATTTTTGGGAGAGGAAATATCGTGATATTTTCTTGACGATATTTCAGTTCGCCGAAAATATCGCGATATTTCTGAAAATTGCTGATATCTCGGCGATATTATCATCGCTGGTTTGTGTGGGGTACATTTTTTGTAGGGTCATGATAGAGGAGTTCGACAACCAATGTCACTAACATCAAGGTACATAGAGGGATTGGTACTCTTGATTAAATATGAGTTCCATACGCTAGTACATGACAAAATCCAATGGAAACATTGCGATCCCCCTAATCCTGAGATCCTGAAAAATTGATAAGTCTACTAGATTTTGAATGAGATTTAAAATTTTACTTTCTTCAGATGAAATCCAATGAGGTCAGAATCACTCTCAAACATCTTGAGTCATTTCATGGTAATGTTAAAAATTTAAGTAAAAGGAGCGAATTTTTTTAAGGGAGCGCGCTCCCAATGTTCGCTCCTTGCGGGAGCGATTTTAGGAGTGCACTCCCAATGTTCACTCCTTGCGGGAGCGATTTTAGGAACGCACTCCCAGGGTCGCTCCGGGAGTGGGTTTGAGGGGGGGGGGGAGCCGCTTCCCCACCACCCTGCTCCCACCAAGGAAAAAATGGATATTTTAAGAAAAATTGAGCCCTTGGACCTTGGTGGTTAAGTCAAAGTCAAAATTTTGAGGAAATTAATCCAAAAAATTTATTTTGGATTAATAAAAAATGGTTTAAAAGAGAAATTCGAAAATTCCTGAAAATTAAATATTTTCAAAGATGGAGATTAAAAGATCATCAAATTTTTATCAACGACCGAGATTATTTTGACGAGAATGAAACCAACTAGCCGTTATTTTCCACTTGGAGGATTCATCTATAAATTAGAAGTCATTTTGCTTCTCAGGGCATGATGAAAATTCTGTCTTTGGTCTATGTAATTTTCTAACGCTGATATTGATCCATTTATCTGCTAGGAACGTTTGAGATCATAATAATGACTTTGGGGTTTAGTTCATGGTGTTTTTTGTCCATTGATCTATGGTACGTGCTTTCCTATATTGTGCTAAATTTTTATATAAGCTTGTTATTTCATTTGTTAGTGATAAGAACATTTTATTAGTAGATTTTGGGTCTATCTTAGGTGATCTGATTCACCATATGTCTAACAAGTTTGCTTGAAGGAATATATAGGGATTTGTAGGTACACAAACACTTGGGCTCCAAGTTCACAGAGTTTGGAGAAGAGCCGATTTTGTTTGGGCTCTGGGAATTTTTTACGGTTTTCTTACTTCACTAAAGGCTGTGGTCAATATTCTAACTTTCGAAAATACATTGATCCAAGGTTATTATTCAGAATTAATCTTATAAAAATTATTTTCTCAAAAATATTTATTTTCAAGCGTCGTATATTTGTATTTATTCTGCAAATATTTTTTGTAAAATAATTTTGTAAATTTTTTTCTAACCCTTGTTTTCCAGCAATTGGGGTTTATTTTTTAAGTTTTGTATATATTGGGGTTTTGGGAAAATTTTATTTTCATTTGCGCAAGTGAGATTCAAGCTAATCAAGAAAATTTTGCTGGGGTTTTGAGCTAGATCTAGACCCTTAAGAGTAAGATCTAGTATGCGTAAAATTTGCAAGCCCAACATTCAGCATTCTTGTGGAGGAATTTTTGTTTGCATCTCTCAGAAATTTTTGTGGCCCTTTACCCTAGCCATCAACCCTTTTGGAGTCTTTTTTTCCCCTTGGCCTCCCTTCATAGAGCTTAAAGGCCATTTTAGGTCCTCAACCCTCTTCCTTGGCCTAGCCGCAGGCCTCCAAGGACCTTCGCCTGCCTTCCTTTCCCTTGCCGTGGGCTTGGTGATGCCCTTATGCCCTTGACCTCCTTGTAAACCCCTGTTGCAGGACTTTAGGGCCTTACCCCTCCCCGCTGCCCTCTTCTCCTCCTTGGCCAACCTCTTTTCCCTTGCGGCAGGCCCTAAGGGCCTCTCCTAGCCTTGCCGCAGGCCTATTTGGCCTCTTCTCACTTTGCCATGGGCCTTCCTGGCCTCTTTGCCATAGACGCAGGCCTATTTTGCCTTGCTTCCCTCCTCTAGCTCTAAAAACTATCCTCTTTAGGCCTAGCGTTGCCCCTATCCTGGCCTCCCTTGCCTCATTCAATCATTCATTAGGTTATCATTTGTTGTTGCCTCTTATACTTGGTGTTTGCAGTCATTTTTCAAGCTAACATTGGTGGTTGCAGGCGGTCATCTCAATGAAGGAATTCTGGGCAAGTTCTTTAGGGCCTAAAGGCCTAGTGGTTTGCTTCTCCAAACCCTTGATCAGTCACTGTTTTAGTTACAACCATATAACTACTTGACGACAGTGACATGTAATTCATTTAAGTGACATAAAAATACCTAACACATTTCTATGTCATTTGCATCAGTTGGGCATTCACTGTTTGGGCAAATTTCACAAATTTGGATGACTGTTATAACTGTTTTGAAGTGCATGTTAAGGTCTGATATATAACAATCGTATAAGCATTCATATCTTTCTTGCATAGGCATTTTCGCACTGATTGTATTTCATAAGAAGTGCTCTCATTTAAATCAAGAGAAAGAGATAAATTGTGGTGTATTTTGGCATTTTTGCTATAAGATTAGCTACTGCTGTCCTAAAAGTTCACTTATGCTTATTTGATGTCATTGGAACATAAAATTGCATGAAGGTTCTTGATATTTGTTAATGGCCTATCATTGGAGAATTTTTTGGCAAGTTGGTTATATTGCTCAAGGAGAACTAACATTGGGTTTTCTTGTGAGTTTCATAATCTCTAAAGTTACAAATCTGCACTTGATAAGATCACTCACATAAGCATATAATCCTAAGATCTATTATTTTGTTGAATGGTTAATATTGTTTAATCTGATTATTCAAGGAGTTGTTGGATATTGGCTTGAAATTGGCACTGTGATATCTCGAGGAATTGCTAATTGAAAACATTGAGAATCTTATTGTCTATCTCTTGGATCATTGTCACTGGCATCTTACATTGTCTCTAGAAGGTTAACTGTTCTAAGTAATATCTTGGCGATGAGTGCTCTACTCTATTTTACTTGCCATTAATGTCATTACTGTTTCATGGTTAATACCTATTGTGGATGACAATTTTATCTTTGGCATATTTGTAATTTGTTCTTAAGAGCATCTATATTATTTACTTGAGCGATTGTTCCTTGGCTTCATTGAATACATTAGATATATCTTGTGGACAGTAAGTGAAATTGAGCACTTTATCTTGTGATTACGATTGTCTCTCATTTATTAAGTATTCTTGTGTGATAACTAAATATCAATTGTAATCAAGTACTAAAGATCATAAGCAATCTCAACTCAAGAGCACTGAATCATCTTGCATTGCATTCTAGGCTTAGTCGTGTATTAATCAACTTACGTCCAAACCTAAGCTTGGTTGATAGAAAGATAGGGCCACCCTTCATCTTATAGCTTGCGAAGGATAGACCCTTTCTAGTGGTTAAAATGGTGACCTTGTAGTAGTCAAATTCAGAGTCTTTGTAGCACCGGAGGCACTGGGTATGTTAGATTTCAAGGAAAGGTATCGTTAACCAAGCGTTTGCTTGCTTCACCTGAACTTTCTCTCTATAACCTACTTTAGAAACTAGCCTTAAAATAGCTAAGTATTTAGGGATCCACTTAGCTACTAGGCACATAAATAAAATTAACCAAGATCTTGCATTCCACCTAGACTATAGTTCTTGCATCTCATATAGGATAGTTAAGCATTCCTTAAGCAGCAATTGTTCATCTGGTCACCTAGTATTCAAATGATCTAAAGCAAGTAGTTGACTCCATAAGCTAGTCTTATAAGTAATTTAATCTAATCCTTTAACTTGCCAAAATCAGCCAAGTGGGTAGGCCATTCAATTGTGTCTCCTGGATTTGTTGGTTGCCAACGAGTCTTGCATTTTCACATTCCTTAGGGACTACCCGCCATAGCCTGTTGTTGGGAGACAACTAGAACGGAGAGGCCAGGGATCAGAGTGACAGCTCTCGACCTGAGTCGTTGTTGCACCGTTCCTGTACAATTTGAGCGACAACAAGTATGTAAAGGAACTAATTTGAAAAATGTCTGACTGTTTTTAAATTTGATTAACTTAAATGGCTCATTTATCAATTACTATTGATATGAATGCACCCAGTTTTTAGGAAGCATCTGTTCTACAGATTCTGGTTGATATGAATAGTAATTATTTGATGCTACTCTTTAGCAAGAGTTATACAATGTTATTTGATATGTGGGAGGGCTTCAGACCAGACGTTACATTCTTGCATTAAAGTTTAATGGATTATCCAAAATTCCTTGATTGATGAAATTGGCTGATTGAGGCAATGTGTAAAAGGATTCGGCTTTTCTTGATTCTATTATGCACAGGTTAACAAACATTCACAGATTGGTGACAATTCTGAATCATTAAGGTACTTTTATAATGTATGATAGATTTTACTACTTCCAATTCAGTTGACCAGAACCAACATGGCCAACTCTAATGGCTTATACAAATTGTATGTCGAGATTCAAGAAGGTCAGGAACCTTCTGGCATGTCTTACAGTTATTTACTGAATGTATGTTTTAGTTGGTACCATGCATAAATTTGGATGCAAATAGCCTTGAACTGTAGTGAAAGCTCTGGAAGTCGTTGAATTTGAGTCAGAAAATTTCAGATTATAGTTATGAGATCATAGAGTAGTGCATCCACTATTTGGTCCAGTCGTGAGTGCAATTTTCCAAACAGTGAATGATGCATCCGATATATAGAGAATGTGCAACCTAGGTACATCCAGTTTCACATAATGGCTAAAGTGTGGCCAGCTCTGAACAAATACATAATGGCTAAAGTGTGGTCATCTCTGAACAAATTTAGGCTTTTCTCTTGGTCCATGTTATAGATGACACATTGCATATATTTGTCAGTGTCAATGAATTATAGTAGTGGAATTTCTGGAAAGGATCATAAGAATGATGCCACTATTGCCAGAACAAATTCTATAAAGAATATAATAGTGTTCAATAATGATCAATGCCCATGTTTCCATAATAATCGAGGGAGATGGTAAAGAGTAGATGGTATAAGGAGGCCGTGTAGAGACCTCCATTTGGTTGGTGAGTAATTTTGTAAAATATATGAAGGCTTGCAATGGTCCGCCAGTTCTTAAGGGACACGTTAACTGTAGAGTCTAGTAGGTAAGATTTCTAGTTTTCATAGAACAAGCTTTGTATAGGGCTTATAATGATTATGTTTTTGTAATTGGATGTGTGCTTGTTTGGTTGTGAAATGTGTCCTTGTGTTCTAACTTATGCCCATGAAAATATACAGTATATACAGTATGCTAAATTAACTTTTAGTTTATGATATATCAGTTTATCTTTGCCTTGTGTGCTGTGTGTCTGCATCTGTCATTTAAATTTTGGAAATGAAAATTCAGATCCGAGGGAGAGTAAGCATGATTTCCAAGATTGTACTGTGTGATAGAGTATGCATGATTTTAATTTCCTAGATTGTACAGTGCGATGAAATGTATGTTCTTAATATTGCATAATAGATCAACCGTTGTATTTAATCATTGAATAACCTGGTTTTTTTGGACAAGAATGCTTTTAAATTTGTATGTTAGTCTGGTTACTGTTCTTTTTCCCTCCCTTAGACCTTCATGATTGTTGATGTGGGTTGAAGATCAGATATTTCCAACAGGGCAAGGATTGTTTTAGCAAGATGGAGCAAGCTATTTGGGAGAAGTCAGAGTGGAAGGAAAGCTGTCTCCTCAAGCAGTCAAGTCCATGCACAGAAAGGAGGTGGCGTGATATTCAAGCATGCTTTTATCTTATTGTCTGTCTTTTTTTTCTTTTTAATTTGATTTTTTTTTTTTCGTTTTCTATCTTATAAAATTTCGACAAAACTTTTTCAGGTCTTCAACGACAATATGATACTCCTACAAACAAAAGGTTGGTATACATGGCTTACTGTTTGTTACATTTATGTGTTTTATTATTCATTACGTCTACTGGTCCAGATTTGATAACTTTATTAATTTTGCAGGGCCAGTGAATTATCAAGGGAAGAAACTGACAGTAATAACAAACGAACCAAAATAGGAAGCATTGTAGGTCATTCTATTCCTTGTATTTTCCAGTTCCCAATTTGGATTTGCTGATATATGTTAGCATTGTGCTAAATGTTTCATCAAAAAATGTAGAATGCCTCGGAGCAAAATTTGGACAAGTTACAAAGATATCTATTGAATATATCTAAAATAAACTAAAATGATAAGTTGAGATTATTGTCCTGCTGTTTTAGAGACAAAAGTTTTGTATTCATTGGACAATTTAACTCCTTGTTTTATTAGCTAGAACAAACTATCTATTTGTAACATATGTGCATTGCCACTTTTTAATGTTTAATGAACATTAGTACTATTTAATTATAAATAAGAGGATCTGAAATACGCACTTACGAACTTATAGTTTTAGAATTATATTTGTTAAAGAACTATTGCATGGAATCTACATGATTGTTTATTGGTTCCTTAATAATTAATTAATCTATTTAAAAATGTTAGATTATTCAACTTTGATAACCATTCATTAAATAATAAAGACTGACAAAGTGAAAAAGGCACATGAAGTTGAACTGATCCAGGTCGTACACAAATATAACAACATATGGGTGGTGGTAGGTACTGTTACTTCTTCCACTCACATGTAAGTGGAAAAAGTCCTTATCCATGGATGCAACTTTGAGGTAAGCCTAGGAGAAGTGCCGCTGTCACCTGAGTACAATCTAGATGTTGAATGATTAAATAAACTATGTCTAGAATTAGTATATGAATAAGAGCCCTAATCTTAGGATGTAAGTTTGATTTGTGATGAAATATGATGTACATATTTACACTCAGGAATATCACCAAATGAGCTAAACCCAAATATAGATAAGATATGCAAAGGAAAGGGGATTTAACGCATAGAAGATAAGATGGTGTGGTGCTCCATGCAAGTAAATTCCAGCATTATGAAACTGGAACATACACCAAAATTAGATCCAATTAAAAGTAAGAAATTACATGCACATTGTTTCTGTAAATCAAATCTGGTTTATGATATTTTTGAAGGTAATTTCTAAATTTTATCAAGTGGTGAAAGCCACTCATAAAACTTGTTTAAAGATATAAAGTAAAGGACCAGTCGGTAAATTGCGAATCTTATCTATATTGTGAAATTTAATTTCCAGATTTGTTTTATGCAAAGATAACACAAGTGAATGACATGAAAGATGAAAATGATTTAGGTCTAACCACAATTCCGATTAACAATGATCTTTAAGGAAATTTCAGAATCATGATCAAATAAAATCAACTCTAAAATGAAAGATTATACATATGTAAAGTGATTAGACTTTAGATGAAATTGGATTTATGATCATGGATTGAAGACAACCCACTTCCATCCCATGGTTGGGAAATCGAGGGAATAACAAAGGGAGTCCATGACATATGCTGGCATGTAGAAAGGAGGGGTTTTGTTCTCTGAGACACTGCGGGACGAGCAAAAAGCTAGAATGTGTTTGGCTAGATTATTGGATAATATGATGGCCCAATCGAAGATGTATCCCTCAGAGGCCCTGTCAATAAGAGGGACCCAATGTTTAGGGAAAATAGAGATGTTGGGGTATGCATGTAACCTACAGAGCATGGCAGCTACTTGGCTAAAAGGAGAAGCTAGTGAGTCTATGGAGTACTTACCCTCTTGTTCCTTCTTGTGTTTGTTCGGGTCGCTCCTCCACTCCTTAATTAACTCTGCTGGATCTTCGTGCTTCTTACAGAAGTCTGCCACATACGTTTTGTCATAGACATATTGAGGGCTTGGCAATTGGTACATCTCCTAAAAGGTCTTTGCTGTGAGCGATCCAATTGTTGTGCCTTTTGGAGTGTGAAACTTCCTCCCTGTAATATCCACTGTTTCAATAACCCATCTGACCATGTCTGTGTAGGGCATGATCTTAGGTCTTGCTCCAATTCTGTGCAAGAAGGAATTGGCCGCATCCTTTGGGGTTACCTTTGAGGTGGGGGTTTGATCATCAACAACTATTGTTCTGACAGTCACACATGGACCTTAATCTTCAAAATACTTGTAGATTGCCTCCCACGAGGAATGCACTGCATCCCTAGTGTATACTGTATTCGAAAATAGTCCCACCCAAACTTTTCATTGATGGTTTCACTAAATGGGCCGGTGGGTTGCTGCATAAGCATTTTCGACTTCCCCTTGGCCTTCTTCATATCTTCTTGATGAGGGTGGTGGAGGCTTTCTGGGAGCGCTGGAAGGATAGAGCGTTGTGAGTGCACGAAGGTTTTCACTCTGGTAAGCAATTGATCGGATGTAGCTGAAAACAGATGGAAGGGCTTGACATAGAATGGGTTTAAATAGAAAATTTAAAGTGCAACGGGTGGGCACTTGGGGTGCAACGATCAGTTCGTAGGGATTTTAAGCGGGAAACATGTTGAGATGGTACGGTGGAGACACGTGGCAGAGCTGGATTGGATGGAGGACAAGGGAGTAAGGAGATATATCAACATATTTCTGCGCTCGCTTGCCATGCTCGCCTGTCACACTCACTTGATAACAGTCCCAACGGGCGGATGTGCTCGCTGCGTTGGCCTAATAGGTTGTGGTCCTTCTAATCTCCCTGACAGGGTGCCTGGGTGGAGTTGGGGGTAAGGCTCACCCCCGGAATCAATCGCAACCGTTGATCTGCAAATAATGCTCTATTGACTCTAACTTTCCGAGGGGCCAACGTTGGCTTAACGACTGTGCTTGTTCACCCGCCGGTGCTCCTTTCGGGTGAGGTTGCTTTATGATAGGCGGTGATTCTCTCCATAGGTGGCCGCCCTTTAATCATTTGTATCTGAGACATGTGGAAGATTCATTGCCTCTTGGTGACATCTCCATGTTGAGAACGGTACTAGTCACCACTGAGTTGGAACTTGGATGATTTGGCGTTCTGGCCCCCTAGTGCCTGGTTCGTTTAGAATGTAATTAGAAACGATTACGAGGCTTTTGACCTTTTGGGTTATACTGTCAGGGTGATTTCATGCTGCCATCAGCCGAGCCACGTGTTGACTTGTGATCGATCAAAGTGTCAGGCATATCTAGGTCCTCAGGGTACTTTGAAAGCTCCAAAAGTGCCTACCATATGTCCAACTTAGCGAGCGATTGCTGACGTCGTTTCTACCCAATGATATGTTGCCACCCATGGGATTGAAAGAGAAATAAGGGCCCCCGACTTTTTGATGCACACAACTCACCTGTAAATGGTCTAATCCCAGATCCTTCGAGGATTGATTTAGCAAAGTGTCACGAGGATCTAGGGCCATAGGTTCTGGGCCTTTTCGTCAATAGACACCCCCGGTTCCAACAACTAGTAGATTTTTGGTCTCTGGTTCCTGGAGCTTCTCACAATTGATTTTATGACGAGTCGCGGGATTCCGGGGCTTTGACTCTCACAAGCTCCGCCTTGACTATCTTCATCTTTTGATCCTAGTGGCCAATTTAAAACTTGTTCATGTCATTTGCAAGCTCTTCTCGAGCACTTTCTAACTGAGTGGGCTTGACATGGCCTTTGATCTCATCCGTTGCTTTGAAAACGGGTCCAATTTTTGCTATGCTTTGCACCCCACTCCTCCTGTATGTAAAGCTTAAGAAAAACGAAAAGGATACTACAACAACCTCAAAAACATATTTCTCCTTGTCTAAATTTAGTGATCTTTAGGTTGATTTTGGTCTTCTCGAAAAAAGGAATACAATGCAATAATTATCTCTATCAAATGAGCTGTTCAAAGTGGAATTTGGCCCTAGTTGCCAATTTTAACATGTCCAGAACTCACTGTGTGAATGATCTACTCCATGTCTCACTAGGCCTACTGATCCTGGCATTCACAGGCCATACAAGTACTATGCCATACTTCGCAAACTCTCTTGGCATGGTTCTTCAAAACACTGTTGCTACCTGCAACATTTCCTAAAACTACTCCCTCTTAGAGCTGTCACTTGTGCAAATCTTAGATACAATTTCCCTTCTCAAAGACCATGCTCTGAAACCATGTTAGATTTTTGGCACTAGACTCGGTGCACAAACACACCCATTAGATCTTGTAACAATCTCAATTTAACTTGTTTAATTGAAACACATTGATGTGCCTAACCAAAAACAAGTTTTGCACAACAAAACCAACAATTACATCATGCATAGTAAACACAAAATTTCAACCCCAAAACCCAATTTTTATTGGTCTTTCAATAAGAATCTAGGGCTCCCATACCAGGGAAAATGGCCCCTTTACAATGGTTAGTAAAATACCAAATACAAGGGAAAACTTACACAGAAAACCCTTACCCAACTACTGAAACCACCCTCAGTTTTAGTGCCATAGTTTGCTAACTGTGCTTGCCACTGTCTACTCACTATTGGCAGTTCTTGTAGTTGTCCACTCACTGCTGTAATCTTTCCATCCAAACAAGGGAAAACTCGACCCTTCTTTGCTACAACAACTATAACATACTCAATATCCTTACATGGTTTGCCTAAGGGCTACTTAGCCTCCTCAAATAACTTTGCTTGCCCCTCTCTACCCTTCCACAAGTTGGAGGCCTATTCAGTCTGCTCCTCTACAAGATGCTCTTTGGCCAACTTGCCAGAGGCTCTTTTGACCCTCTACAGGGCTTGAGGCCTACTCAGCCTTCTCCTCCACAAGATGCTCTCTTTCCAACCTATCACAAGCGCTTTCGGCTTTTTCAGGTCTGAGGCCTACTCAACCTTCACCTCCACAAGATGCTCTCTCTTCACAGCGACAAGAATGAATCACTCACCCTTACACTTATACTTTTCCCAAAGGGTGCAATACCATGCGTTTTCAGAATACCATGGGTCTATACCACAGGTCATGAAAATACCATTGGCTATGGGTGCAAAGCCCCATCACTTAGCCCACTTGCCCCATGCGTGAGAATACTCCTAATGCTACCCAAAACATCAACAAGAGATTGGTGACAATTAAACCCAAAAGGTTATGGAGTCATGAAAACCGTCTAAGAGAGCTATTTTATTTTGCAATTAGCGCTGAAAAGATGCACAAAGCATGCTTTAACTGTTGAGAAATCTGGGGCAACTAGATTAGGTGATTTCTCTTACTTTGATAAGTACTTGTGATAGATTTTTACTTAACTTAATTAGCTTCTTCATTCTCTTGATTATATTTAGTGTTATTATGATCAAACAACTACCAAATCATAAAGAACGATGAGACAAGAGGACACAAGATGTAGGCGATCAGGAGGAAAACCCACAAGAATTCTTATCTTCTTATAGAATCTTCAAACCCAAAACATCAACAAGAGATTGGTGACAATTAAACCCAAAAGGTTATGGAGTCATGAAAACCGTCTAAGAGAGCTATTTTATTTTGCAATTAGCGTTGAAAAGATGCACAAAGCATGCTTTAACTATTGAGAAACTTGGGGCAACTAGATTAGGTGATTTCTG
Organism: Pinus tabuliformis; assembly: GCA_031772625.1. Classification (NCBI taxonomy): domain Eukaryota; kingdom Viridiplantae; phylum Streptophyta; class Pinopsida; order Pinales; family Pinaceae; genus Pinus; species Pinus tabuliformis. The sequence continues at coordinate 311,092,364 of CM062808.1, read as the reverse complement.
TTACTTTGATAAGTACTTGTGATAGATTTTTACTTAACTTAATTAGCTTCTTCATTCTCTTGATTATATTTAGTGTTATTATGATCAAACAACTACCAAATCATAAAGAACGATGAGACAAGAGGACACAAGATGTAGGCGATCAGGAGGAAAACCCACAAGAATTCTTCTCTTCTTATAGAATCTTCAAATGACAAATTCCAAGACTTAAGACACTTGACAAAGACCCTTCCAAGACCAAGTCAACCTTTCTCCTTGATGAGCTTTCTTTCTAGCAATCTTGATTCCAACAACTTCTTCAATAACTTCGACCCCAACAGTTTCTTCTGCAACTTAGACCCAACAATTTCTTCTGCAAGTTTGACCCAACAATTTCTTCTGCAACTTCGACCCAATAGTTTCTTCTGCAACATTGACCCCAACAACTATCCAACACTTCGACTTACCCAACAACTTTCTAGCACTTTGACTTGCCCAACAACCATAGAAACCCTAACACAAGAAAGAGAGAGAAACCCAAAAACTTCGATCTTGCTTTTCTTTTTTTTTTGTCCTTTTCCAACTTCTTCCTTGAGGAGATCGAACTTGCTTGTTGTGTTTCCAAATGAGGTCGAGTTCCTTCTTATTTATAGGCTTTCTAAGGGTACGAATTGCTTCCTTGAGGCCGATTTGATCTTTCATGCCATTCGACTTGCTGCTTGCCCGTTGACAAGGTCTTGGAGGGTCTTTGACTCTAATTCCGACTCAAATAACTTTTCTTTACAATATGTAACATGCCCAAAAGGGTCTTCCATACATGAAAATGACTCAATTGACTTGTAGACTCGATGACAAGCCCTAGAAGCTCTCAATGGGCGCTTGACCTAAAAATAAATTTCCCTTGAGCATGAAACCCATGCCCCAAGAATGACAATAATAAATTTGTTTTTCTCTTTACAACAAATACATAAAATCATGATTACATATGTCATTATGAAGACTGAACCTAGTTACATATTTCAACACTCCCTCTTAACTAGGGAGGTATTCATAATCCATACAAGGTACTTGGACATTCTCAAACTGAAGAATTCTCATAAGAAGAGTTAGACTGATAAGCCATCTCATAAGCTACTTCCTTAGCTTGTGCCAGAGCATCTCATCATACCAACCAACATTGTTACATACCAATGCCTTGAGTAATAGCTCTATCTCTCCACAAGATTAGAGCACAATGATGGCAAGACTAATGATTGACAACCACCATCATCATTGTCTCTCAAGGCACATACCCCACCCGAGTGTTCACAGGTTATGTCCTTTGAGGACAATTCCTATCTTGGAATAACACATCCTTAAGGAATTTCCTATTCGACTACCCTTATCTTGGATGCCCTACCACATCCTCAAAGAGCATCAAAATCAATCTCAAATGCTTACCCAATCCTCCATTCTTTCTTCACAATATGGAGACAAGAATGATGTGTCTATCTCTCTTCATGACCTTCACTAAGACTTACAACTATTAGTTTTGTTCTAGTGCGTGACACATGAAGTAGAGAATCGTGTCTGTCACTCATTCTTAACTAGGGAGGACCAACTCATTCCTATAAAAGGAATATACCCAAGCTACCTGTTAACTGAGGACTTGTTCAACAACAACTCTTTGGTGGAGATAATGGTACTATAAGTTGCTAGTAGAGCTCCTTTCGATGTCATGAACTTCATCTTCTTCATTATGGGGCCTTCATCTTCTAGTTCTTCTTCGTAGGGCATTGATTGTCCATCACTTTCCTTTAACCAACCCTAGGATTGAACCAATAGTCATGTCATCTTTCTTTTCATTAGAAAGCGATCTTCCAATCCACATCTGGCTTGTCATCATACAACTACCTCGTCCAAGTCACGTTTCCTTTAGGATCTTCTATCCAACCACATGAGTGCTAGTTGTAGGTGACATCTACAACTCTCTTTCGGAAGTCTTGTATCAACCCATATAGATATTGTTCAAAAATAAAAATGAACATCAAATCAAAGTTACCTTTTGTGATGGTCTTTCATCATGACATCTGCTTCTTGCAACATTAACATCCTGCATTTCATAATTATATCTCCAAGGCTTTCAATGTCAAGGGTTTTTTCTTTTCTTTACAGACTTAATCATGGTCTTCATATCCTTTCTATGGAGATATCATAGCCAATTCTTCTAGTCATCAGATGTTGATTTCCTTTTCTTATGTGACCATAGTTGCATCTTTCACGATCTCTTCTTTCTTTCTTCACATATTTCTCCCCCGGAACGTCCATCCGTGGTTCCTTCATCTTTGTCAACCACCTCATATTCCATATGAGGACATATTATGTTGATTTCATCTTGTCAATATGGGAACCATGCCTTCATGCATCTTTCCAAAGGAAGAGATTCCTTTCCTTGGATCTTGCTCATGAGTTAGAGCATTTTCCCATGCTATCTACAACTATACGATGACATGACTTAATCTATCAAACATATAGATACCTCTTTTCTCCTTTTGGTCATCTAGACCTCCTTCGACAACTTCCTTTCCTTGCTTGAACGTTGCATTTCTTTGTCACCATACCATCATCCTTCTAACCAGTGAACCCCATACAAGGTGAAATTCTCAGCGAGACACTTGCTTCTTCCAAGAGAGGTGAACCTTCTAATAAAGATTTCAATGGAGGATCTTAATTATCCTCGCCCTGCAAATGCTCCTTTCTAATGATGATGATGTAATAATGTATGATCTAAGTCACCGGATTCGTCCTAAACCCCCTACAAATCCCGAATCCAACGAATCTGACACGATTTGGTCTGGATTCGTGTCCAAATCATATGACACGTCGAATCCGAGGTCGTGTCACAATTTTCAAAAGCGTGTCGCGATTTTGGGAAACGTGTCCTGTTTTGGAAAACATTCTCCTTAATCTTCATTTTCATCCTTTTACTTAAATTTTTAACATTACCATGAAATGACTCAGGATGTTTGAGAGTGGTTCCGACCTCATTGGATTTCATATGGAGAAAGTAGAATTTTAGATTTCATTCAAAATCCAGCAGACTTATCAGTTTTCAGGATTTTAGGATGGGGGGATTGCAATGTTTCCATTGAATTTTGTCATGTATTAGGGTATGGAACTCATATTTAATCAAGAGCACCAGTCCCTCTATGTACCTTGATGTCAGTGACATTGGTTGTCGAACTCCTGTATCATGACCCTCCTAAAAATGTACGCATCACTCAAACAAAATCTTGACATGACGTGTTATGCTTGTTCTATCTTTATGTTAATGCTTAAAGGGTGATATTAATGACAAAGATCCCTATACAGATAGAGAGGTAATGACAAAGATACCTCTGGATATTAATGCTTAGAGGGTGATATTAATGACAAAGATCCTGATTTTCCAACAAGACTAAAAAATTAGACATTTCTCGTGGTGGCAAGAGGGCCAAGCATAAGAAATAGATAATAGATTGACATGTATTTGAATTTTGTATGTACTATGCATGCTAATAGCTATAGATGAAGATCTATGTTTGAAATAAATAAATTTGTATCATTAATTAAAATTTGTGTAAGAAATACGATAATATCTAATTTTTAATATATATATATATATATATATATATATATATATATATATATATTTTTTTTTTTTTTTAATAAAATAATATATAACGTGTCCTAACGTGTCCTGTTCCGGGGGTCAGCATGTCCGAATCCGACACCACGAATCTCGAATCCCCGTGTCAGGTGACTTAGTGTATGATGAATTCTTTCTATCTTCTCTCATTCTAGATGACTTTCTTTCAACCATATAGACTATTTATGCTTTCAATGAGGTTACCAAGAGCTCCTTCCTTTTTATGATGATTGCTACATTCATGTAGACTTCTACTTCAACTATCTTTCAAGTTTCTATAAAGATATCATGAGCTCTTGTTTCAATCGTATGCTTCTAATATGATGCATGCTAACAATGCTTTCCATCTAATAATAATCCTTAACCATAGTAGAGGTCTTTTCACCTTCTACTTTTCCTTGTTATAGAGACCGTAATAGTGAAGATCTATCCCTTCTTTCTTGGGTTTCTTCTCTTTAGGTTCTTCTACTTCTTTGGTGACATGGGCTTCAATTCTTTCTTTCCTTTTCTTGATGTCCTTCTTGAGTTTAGGACAATCTCTCTTGTAGTGCCCATATTCCTGACAACCATAGCATTAGATCTTTGACATATCAATCTTCTTCTTTTTTTGAGGACCAAACTTCCCAAACTTTCCTTTTCTCTTAGCCATGGCAGCAAATGCTTGAACTTGTTTGCTTGGTCCCACATCACACTTTGCTTTTAACCTGGTTTCTTCAATCTTACACAATGACTAGAGTTCACTGAATGGGGTGGCTTCCTTCTTTCCATAGATGCTTGATACGAAGTTGCCCCATTCATTAGGTAGTGCATTGAGCACCACGATGGTCATTTCTTTATTGGACATTATTTCCCCCAACTCTTGTAGTTGGTCTCCTATTTTTGACACCCTCATAAGATATGAGGCTATTCCTTCTTCCTTTGATACCTTCATCTTATATAGTTCGGTTCTTAAAGATATGACTTCTCTAGCGGTGCTTATGGAGAACAATTCTACTAACTTCTCGTAGATTTCTTTTGATGTCTCCAACTTTGCTACATAAGGTATGCGGGGATCCTTGATGGATTCTATAAGGATCCTTTGAGCCCTTCTTTCCCCTTTCATATACTTAGCTAGACCTTGAGCTTCTTCCTTTAAAGGTTTAGTGATTGAACCCTTAACATGTCCAACGACTTCGTTTTCTATGAGGATCAAATTTGTCCTCCTTCTCCATGCAAGAAAGTTTGATGACCCAACCAATTTGTTGCTCTCCTTGCAAAACAAAGTCATTTTGATAGATTTAGACATAGATATAAAGATACTTGTCATGTGAGGATACTCCTAGATGATGAAATCTTCAACTTGATGCCTTTCTTGACGACGTTGATAATAGAAGATGACTTCCTTCAAGTATGCTTTTGATAGTGATCCTTGACTCAAGAAGAGGGAGATCACCTTGATTCCTTGATGATGATGGCAAAGCTTCCTGTTTGATGTAGAGACTCAAGATGCTTCAATGTGTAGTCCTTCTTTCTTAGAGATGGGGTCGTTGAGATCTTCTTCTACTTGAGATGATGATTGTAAAATGTGAGTGCTTCCCAAGGATGCTTCAAGTGTGGAACCCTTCTTTAGATGATCTTAGGGTTTTGTGGTCTTCTTTGGTTCCTTCCTTGATAGTGCTCGGTCCTTGTGTATCCCTTCTTGATGTCTTCTTTGATGCCTTGACCTTTCTTGGTATTCCTTTTGATGATCCTTCTACTAGGTGCCTTTTCTTGTCTTGTCACCTTAGCTCTGATACCATGTTGAGAAATGTAGGGCAGCTAGATTAGGTGATTTCTCTTACTTTGATAATTGCTTGTGATATATTTTTACTTAATTACTTCTTCTTTCTCTTGATTATATTTAGTGTTCTTATCATCAAACAACTACCAAATCATAAAGAACGATGAGACAAGAGGACACAAGATGTAGGTGTTAAGTTTAGGTATGTTCTATGCTTAGAGCAATTTATTTCAAATTTCACAGTTAGCTCAATATCTTTTCCAGATTAGCAATCACATCAGCATTAAAGTAAACTGCAGATAGAACATAAACATAAATCGCAGGAGACAAGCCAAGATAAGAGGACACAAGATGTGGTGCCAGTTAGGGACAAACCCCAATGTGGGGAAACCCTTGCTCAATTCTTCTTATATGTTCTTCAATAGTTCAACAGAGAGAGAGAGAGAGAGAGAGAGAGAGAGAGAGAGAGATAGTACATTTACAACAGAAGTCAGCACTTTGACTTGTTTAGATAAGAGCATAGATCATCTCTAAGAAGATGATACATGAGATTAGTTGAAGACATGCCGCTTCAACTGATTCTCCAAGGTGACTCCTTCACCTATGTGCTGCATCTTGTCATCATGCTGCACCCATCATCACAATGCTGGACCTTATGACCATGCTGTACACATCATACTGCTGCACCTTATGTTGCACGGCTGTACCTTGTGCCACTGCTGCACCATGCGTGCTTGTTGCACCATCGCTGCTTTGTGTACTTGCTACACCAAATACCATACTGCTGTCCCAATGTGCTTGCAGCACTATGCTTGTTGCACCTTGTTGTTATTGCTATCCCATGTACCATACCACTATGTACAACCACCATGTACTTTCTGTTGCTGTTGTCGTATTGTGCCACTGCTGCACAATGTCATAGCTGTCCTAATCATTATGCTGTCCCAACCTGCTACTATCCTAACATGCTGCTATCCTAACATGCTGTTGTCCTAACATGCTGCTGTCCCAACATGCTGCTTTCCAATCATTGTGCTACCCAATGAGTTTGCAGCACCATGTACCTTGTTGTCACATTGCTGTACCATTGTACCATTGCTGTCCCATTGTGCACCATATGCCATTGACCATTGTTGTCCCATTGTTGTACCATATGCTGCACCATGTTCCATTCTTGTCACATTGCTGTACCATTGTACCATTGCTGTCCCATTGTGCACTATGCTGCACTATACATCCAATTGTCATATTCAAGGTGGCTATCTATAGTGCTATGGCCTGTGGCCTAGAACATAACAATGTCAATGTTTTCTCCTCTTAGCATTTAGGTTACAAAAATAGGCTTCCATTAAGACAACAATCTATGACAATCAAAACAACAGTTAGAGAACAATGTTAAGGATAACTGGAGGTGGCTTCTTTACCTCGGCGTTTAAGTGTGAGAGCTCCATGACAACGAGGGCATTACTTGTGTAGAACTTCTCTTCTAAGACAATGTTTAGGTACCATCTCCATTAGGCAGCGTAGCAACTAAGATTAGGGCATCTCTCCTCCTTAGACCTGCGGCTAGGGTTTTTGCCTTCATTTCCATGGCTGCGTATTTAGGGCATCTCCATAATTGCGGTTAGGGTCACCCTTGGGACAATGTAGTAGATGAGGGCTTTCTTCCTTGACAACATAGAGGATTAGGGCTGACTGCATCCTAGATCTAGGTCATGCGTAGAGTTGCTAGGGCATCATCTAGGACTGCGTTTAGGGCATCCTTTTAGGACAACATTTATCCCTTAAAGACTATTCTTTCCACTAAAACCAAAAACAAATGGACAAGAAGAAATCTCAAGAGAGTTGTGTGTACAAATGACTTGCAAGGCACTTGTATTTATATCAAAACGTGGAGCACAAGAGGGGGCAATTTAGTTGCTGGCCGACCTTGACGAATTGTCCCATAACACAAATAAATTCATATCTCCATGAATACTTATCGGAATCGGATGATCTTTAGATCAATCCTACACCTATCGATGAGAGGGATCTAAGAAAAATATCAGCTGCCATAAATAAGATGACCCACATGGAGTTTGTCCCTAGTTGCCAATTTTAACAGTAGGCGATCAACCAGGGCCAAAACCTTTGCTCTTGAGAGGAAAACCCACAAGAATTCTTCTCTTCTTATAAAATTTTCCAATGACAAACTCCAAGATCTAAGACCCCTGACAAATACCCCTCCAAGACCAAGTCAACCTTTCTCCTTGATGAACTTTCTCTCCAACAATTTTGACTCCAGCAACTTCTTCGGTAACTTCGACCCCAACAGTTTATTCTACAACTTCAACCCAACAGTTTATTCTGCAACTTTGACCCAACAACTTTTTTTCTCCAACTTCGATCCAACAGTTTCTTCTGCAACTTTGACTCAATAGTTTCTTTTGCAACTTCGACGCATTAGTTTCTTCTGCAACTTCAACCCCAACAACTATCCAACACTTTGACTTGCCCAACAACTTTCCAACACTTCGACTTGCCCAACAACTTTCCGACATTTCGATTTGCCCATCAACTTTAGAAACCCCAACACAAGAAAGAGAGAGAAACCCAAAAACTTCGATCTTTCTTTTCTTCCTTTTCTGTCCTTTTCCAGCTTCTTCCTTTAGGAGATCGATCTTGCTTGTTGTGTCTCCAAATGAGGTCGAGTTCCTTCTTATTTATAGACTTTCTAGGGGTATGAATTGCTTCCTTGAGGCCGACTTGCTGCTTGCTTGTTGACAAGGTCTTGGAGGTCCGTTGACTCTAATTTTGACTCAAATAACCTTTCTTTACAATATGTACCATGCCCAAAAAGGTCTTCCATACATGACAATGACTTAATTGACTTGTAGACTCAATGACAAGCCCTATATGTACTCAATGGTTGCTTGGCCTAAAACTAAATTTCCCTTGAGCATGAAACCCATGCCTCAAGAATGACAATAATATTTTTTTTTCTCTTTACAACAAATACATAAAATCATGATTACATATGTCATTATGAAGACCGAACCTAGTTACATATTTCAATATTAACCACCCTAAAAACGTTGCAAAATAATGCAAAAAATTCACAAGATTGGTCTCTAAAAGAGATGCACCTTCAACTAGTTACTTGAGTTTACAATAGCACCAGATATAAAAGAAATTTATAGTCACTCCTAAGAGATAAAATGTAAATGTAAATTATTATCGATACCAAAATGATGAGGAAAGTAGAGGGTAATACCACACCAGGTTTGTTCGATGTAGTAGATGCACTAATCCAATAGACCAAGTGACTATCCTTTGCATGTAAATTAAGCAACACCAAATCCAATCTCAAAGCACCCCAATATTTGCCACTCATATGCAATAAATTTACCAAGAAATATCTAAAAATCTTTTATATTTAAATCTTCAACAATAGCTCTCTCAAGGGTGAGATGCCCCACTAAAATAGTGATAAAGTGATCTAGGTATGGTCTTTAATGTCTAACCACCTGCTTATAGAGGTGCCAATAATCATATTCATTGGAGTGAAGGCTAAAACCATCCATCAAACCTAGATCTATGTGCAAGGAAAGCCAACAATATCATGATCAAAGGGAAGGACCCCATGAAATCTAGCGAAATATCTTATGAGATATGGTACATACCTCAACATGTGTGCCAGAAGAGGTAATGCTCCACTTAGGGGGATGTGTCATCCCCTGACAAACCAAAATACGAGTGCAAAAGTCCTTAACAAGGCTAGGCGCTTTGAGATAGGCCCCCTCAATTATCCAGCTGCATAAAATTATGTAGAAAAGGAAGGGCGGTCCACATAAGGATGTTTGATTTTCATGTGTCAAAAACATGCCAAATAATCCACAAAGTGCTAGGTAATTCATCACCTAAGCCAAAATGTGACACACATATATAGATTCGTGCTTACCACTAAAGAAAAAGTGTCCTCTAGGTGCATCACCTTTAGAACAACATAGCACAACTATTACAAAGAGCTAATGTCAAAAGATCTATTGAAACTCAAGTTATGTGTTCTAATAGACCCATCCCAAGACCCTCACACACCCACCTTGACCATACATGATTGTAATGAGATAGTTAGACTGAGCCATAAGGGCAGGACTTGCCTTGTGATGGAACCCCGATGGAAGAGCCACGACAAACCACAAGGGTCTAGCGAACCACCTAAGTGAACAAAAAATTACTTTACATAGTTCAATAAGCATGGTGTAGTAAAATATACAATTGATACATTGTCACAGCATTTTGCTCATCATGGTAAACCAAAAAGTCCTTTGAAATCATGAAGTCCCAACTGATCATGGATCAGTAGGCTCAGATATCTACTAAAAAACGACATGGAACAGGATCAGCTCTGAGGATGGGACAACTGCACAACTGGATTACCCTGATGCAATCTGAGGGGTGACAGGTTCTATAATGCGCATGCACACACCCACCTCTAGTGTTTTCCTTGGTTACAACTTTGGGACTATTCTTGGTGAATTGTAAATGCTTAACTATTTCACGCCATACTATTTCAATTAGCAATAAAATCTGTGTTAAAGCATTTACGATAAGTGAAAGATGGGATTCAAATCCACCGCTAAATTTATGCATAGGGTTTCCAAGGGTGATAAAAGAAAAAAAAGGTCCCAATGCCTTTTAACTTTCTATGATCTATGCTATGCATTGGGTAATTCTGCAGTCAAACTTTCCGAAAGCTCACATTTGCATTATCATTAAGAGTTACTAATATGCAGATACATAACACTTATTGCAACCTTTATACTTTTTCTTTTCCTAGGAGGATCCTCGAGAGTGTTCAAAAATGAAGGGTGCACGTTCTTTTACAGGCATTGGTTCAACCAGGTGAGATTTTATTGTATGGCTACACTTTGAGCATGTTATGTACGAGTTGAAATCATGCTGGTAGATTCTGTTCAGTTTCTTTTATGGCTTGATAAATGAAAATGTTGGTCTTTTAGATAGTGTTGAGAATTTTGAATTCAAAAGTTAAGTGATTTTTGACCCTTGATAATACAGGCAGCAAAAGCTCTTGCAAGGTTGTCTTCTGAATATGGATTCATCTGAAGGTTCAAAAAAGAGGCCTGCTCATTCTGTTCCTCTTGATCGTATCCTTACACCCATGCATTGGTTGTGCATGTTACATTCCAGAATTTGTTTTGTAATGTTTCATAACATAGATGTAAATTTCTTTTGTCGCTTCTATATTTCGTCGTGATAGTTGTGCTTGAATGATTGCTGAATGTAATTGTGGACATTGTATTATGAACAGTATGAATGAAAAGATATATGGAGACTTTGTGACAACTGAATATGAAAAAGTAGGATAAAAATGATGCATGTTATGATTTGCACTTGATTATGTCACATTATGATTGTTCATTGTGCTTAGAATTTTCAGTTTCAGTTTTACCTTGAAACATCACTAATAAATTTTCATATATTTGGTTACATGACTATGGCTCATTTTGAGACCTAAATTTCATCTTGCTTGAACAAGAAGTTAGATAAAACTTCTGTAATTAGTACTTAGTAGATAGGTAACACTATATCTTGATACAGGTCAAGTCGATGTATTTACTATTTAATCATCCTTTCCAGGAGAAATATATGTTACTCAGTCAATAGTGCATTTGCATTACTTGGAATGAGAATGCCTGCCTTGTCTGGATTGGAATAACTTTCTATATTAGTTTGCTCCATTTCTGTTTATATCACTTTTCCATTATATTAGCTTTTTATTTGGCAGGAGACTATAAGGGTACTAGCATATAATTATGCTGTTCCTAGCAAATTGGCCAAATGAACCTTTACACCAAATACAGATTAACTATAGCCAAAAATTTCAGAAAGACAGGATAGGGATCCTTGAAGACAGTTTAAAAAATGATAATCACTATATGGTCATATTTATGATATCTAGTTACCATGAATTCTTGCTTTGTTCTCTTGGTTGTTTTTGCTTGCAGTTTCAATGAATTTCATCCAGGTATTTTACACTTTTTTCCGTCAACAATTCCATTAGCTCCATATATTCTTTTATTTCTGAGATCAATTCTTTCTCTATTGAGTAGCTTGCTTCTGCCATGTGGCATCGAACAATATCATGAATATTGCTGGCTATCTTTAACTGGCGGCTTTTTCTTAGTCAATTGTTTTTGTGGCTCCGCAGGTCTCAACAACTCTTGCATGTTGAACCTCAGCTCTAAGGAAAACTGTGCAAACATTATATCTTTTTTATAATGTTCACTACAAACCACCTCTCATTTCTCAAATTTTCAATCTTTCTTTTTACTGTTAGATACCAAGTGATGGCACCTACAAAACTAAAATGCAAATGGAGACTATCCAAACTGTAGGTATTGACAGTCATCATTGAAATGCAACTCAACAATGTTCTATCTTATCCTCTAAATTTGCTGTGGAATGATGACATCGACAAAATTGATATGTTGAAAAGGATTGCCTAGTGCAAGGCAATGACACTTGGAGAACGTAAAAGCAAGAAAGGATTGCTTGTCGCGAGATAGTCACTCCCACAAAATTGAACTGTAGAGAAAAACTTAATTGTCTTGTGATAAGGGGTTAGCCATTTCTGCGGAATTCAATTGCAAAAAGAGACTTTTCTTGGTGATGACATGGACAAAACTAAGATGCCATTTAGTCTTGACTATTGACAATTAAAATGACATCATGTTTTGACTATGATTCCCCATCAATCATCTTCTATACAATGCCCTTGATCTATTTAGATGTTGGTCTCGTTGTAGAGCAGATTTAACTTCCACATTGGCTTGCTGCTTCTACTTTATCCAGTTTTATTCCCACTTATCCGGTTTTATCCCAACAACTCAATTAGATTGGTCATTTTCCATGTCATGTTCAAGTATTTATCTGCTTAGATTTTAAGGATCACATCATGTCCAACATCCTTTCTCATTCTTTCCCAAAAGGTTGATTCTAAAAAACATGATGAAATCCTATTGGAAAGCTGTCATTGGGGACCTTAAGACGTTTTATGCCCCTTGGTCATCTTCCACAACTTCTTGTTTTATCTCTGTAAATTTTCATCTTTTTCTTTTGGCCTCTTCTTTGAGGCTTGTTGGTTGCTTGATACTCTTGTTGGTTCCATTATCTCTGGAGCATTTACTTTTTGTGCGCAATCACTGCAGATGTCCATAATTGCAACATGATCTAAATCCAAACGAGTCATTGACAAAAGTCCATGCCTGGATCCTAAGAATATTCCTATGCCTTGGTAATTGTCTTTTGGATTTAGGTTCTTCGAGTCCACTTTACAAAAAATGTTGTTTAGGAAGCCATACTATCTTCCAAAGTGTGTTAAATATTCAATATTTCCCAAAACTACCTCCTTTGAGGTTGAGTAGTCTTTCCCACTGATTTATGGTAGAAAATAAAGTTTGATACATATTGGTGTTAATTTGGCAGCGTAGGGACAAATTTCCTCCTTTGGACAACCTTCCTCATCCAGAGAAGACCCTCTTTGCCCTCGGAAGAATTTAATTTGGTCAAGGATTTTTTTCTTTTTTTAATGTGAAAACCCAAAACTGCTAAGAAATCTCACTATTGGGGACTTTGAGGATTATTAGTTGTAAATAATTTTTAGTGAATGCCAGCAATTTACTTTGCTCATAGGCATAATTTCCATATAGTTTTCACAATGCCCATTTCCATAATTCTAGTATAATCATACCATGGAAGATTAGACCTTAGGAACAAAAACTTCAGAGAGAAATGAATGCCAACCCTCTTTGCATGCCCAAAACTATGGGATATATTTGTGTGCCAATAATAAACCACTTATCTTCATGGGAAGTACACATTTTTCTTTTGCCCACTAATTCTAAGGTCATAATATTTAGGAAAAGATAAAGCAAAGGACTTAGGCTTATGAAGAAAATATTAGCATCTTTCTTTGGCCCCTTTGATCTCTCTAAGCTATGTTTATTTCTTGTCTTGTGGAATCACAACTTCCCATTTTTTTTTTCTTCTCCATCTGCAGCCCTACGATGTATCTTTTTAATATGATTCCGAGTATCATATTACATTTTACATGGTTCGACTTTTATCCATTCATCATGTACACAAATACATTACTGTTTTGGGGATCATTCCCCTCCCCCTAGATTTTGCACACTTCATAATCCCATGTCCCTTCTTTAGGGATTTAGTAGGTCTATTGGACATTCCTAAGCATTGTGACCTTCCTATCCAATATACATATTAGTTGCACGTGGAAGGTTTTTTTTTGCTTCTACCCAAATCAAAGTTCAGTTAATGGCATGGTTATGATCATGCATATGCTTTTTCATTAATGACATATGAAACACATTATGCACTTTTATGGTAGTAGGCAATGCAAGCATGTATGCAACTTGTTTTATTCTTTCCAATTTTTCAAATGGACAATAGTATTTGGCCATTAGCATGGTGTAGCTTCCTAACTTCAATGAACTTGTCTCCGGCTTCACTTTCAACAATACATGCTCCCAACTTTAAATTCTCTTGGTATTCTACCTTTATTTGCATCTCTTCGTTTGTTCTGTGTTATCTTTAAATTTTGACTTAATCTTAACCACTTACTCTTCCATTTTTTTGAATAATTGTGGCCCAAGTACTATTCTGTTTGTTGTATTGTCCAAACTAATTGGGGTGTTACATTTTTTGCCATATAAAACTTCAAATGGAATTGGTTTTAGTGAAGCTTGATATCCACTATTGTAGGCAAATTCAATTAAATGCAAGTAATCCTTTCACTTGGATGGCTTGTACATCACATACATCCTTAACATGTCTTCAATTATTCGATTAACTTGCTCTGTTATAGTCCATCTACTTGTGGATGATGTGCTGTACTAAAATTCAAATTTGTACCAAAACCTTTTAACAATCCTTTCCAAAGGTTTGAAGGAAACTTTAGATCATTGTCTAAACAATTGCGTTAGGTACTCCATGCAATCTGACAATCTCTTCCACATAAATTTTTGTGATATCAGTTGCTTTACAACTGAATTTAACTGGAATGAGGTGAACAACTTTTGTTAATTTGTTTATCACTACCATTATTGAATCATGTTTCCTTCAGCAACATGGTAATAAAATAAATGGTTATCACTTCCCATTTCCACTCCATGATCGACAATGGTTGTAGAAAACTTGCTAGACGTCTATGCTCAATGTTTACTCTTTGGCATTCAACACACCTGGCTATGTAATCAACAACACCCATTTTCATTTGTAGCCACAAGTATTGACTTTTTGCTACTACATTTGTCTTTTGGTATCCATGATGTTCAACATATAGAACATTATTCATTTCTTCCATTACCAGTTTCCTTAATTTGTAAGAGTTAGGGACATATACTCTTTTTTGATACATAATAGTGACATCTTCTTCCAACTTATAATCCCTTTTACGTATAGGAAATGTTGATTTGAAATAAGAATCAATGTTGCAAACATCTCGATTTTATTGTGATTTTTTGGCCTAGCCGATGTTTGTTGATTTTTACCAATATTTTGGTGGTATCTTAATTTCGCTGATGATTGCCGATTTTTGCCTATTTTTTCATGATTTTTATGATATTTTGGTTTTCTAGACCCTTGTCGATTTTATCCCACTGCCAATGTTTGTAGCATTGATAAGAATTGCTAAAATTTTATTTTGCAAACATGATTTGGGCATGCTCATGGTTGTAACATGCATTGCCTGTATGTTTTGGATGAGTGCATCAACAACCTTGTTTTCCTTCCCTTTGATATGTTTAATATAAAAGTCATATTTACTAAGAAATTCCAAGCATCTCGTTTGCCTATAATTTAAAAGTGGTTGTTCAAAAATAAGTATTATGAACCACTATGGTCTGTCCTTAACTCAATTTTTCTCTCCATTAAATAATGTCTTCACATCTTTAGTGCAGAATTGTTGCATCAAACTCCAAGTCATGTGTGGCATAACAAATTACATGTCCATTTTGAGTAAGAACACCAAGTCCTTTTTTGCAAGCATTTCTATGTACCACAAAATCCTTGTTTGGATTAGCAATTTTGAGAATAGGTGCACTAGTAACCAATTCTTTCAATAGTTGGAAACTTTCTTCACACTTTGGTGCCCATTCAAATTTAATACCTTTTTTTTACTATAAAGATGTAAGGTGATGAGAAATTTTGGAGAATTCTTCTATGGATATTTTGTACTATCTAGCAAGCCCCATGAATGAACTTACCTCTATTATATTCTTAGGAGTTGGCCACCCTTTAATAGATTCAATCTTTTGTTGATCTTCTAATATTCCTTCCTCTGAAATAATGTTTCTTATCTTTTGGTGCCCCTAACTGATGAGAGCACTAGAAAGGACATATTCCACTGAACAATATTTGGTCAAGGAGCTTGGAGAATGTGGTAATGAATTCTCATGGCATCCTACATGTACATGGCTAGACATCTCTAGTTTGAACATTGAAAGAAATTGGAGAGGCTATGGGTCCCCTTGAAAAAACAATGAAATATCTCGTGGATCTCATAATAAAGTGCACACCAAAAGATGAAATGTTGCTTAGTCTTAATCTGTCAGAGATGGCACAACTGGGAGATCTTATTTGATCGGTCAATCTAGTGGTCGATCTCAATTGGTAGTCTAAGAGCCAATTTTGAACTGTGCCAAGGGGATTTGAAGGGCATGCATCTAATGGAAAAGCATGTAATGGGGCCGAACATTGAGTCCATCCCTCATTACATGAAGTCATGATATAAAGCCATCTTCGGACGTAACCCACCCTAAGGATTTATCCAAGTGGCCTGCACATATACCCTGTAGATATCCTTAGATGATTTTATTTATTTCTTGTTTGATTGGTAATAGGTGGTTTTGTGCAGACAGGGAATATCTGCATGGAGTAAGCTAGTCCATCATAATACCAACCAAAGTAAGGAAATTTGAGACTCCAATGTACCAACACCACGATACAGTCAAAAGACAAGTTGTTGCAATGGAATCTAATGAACAATAAGCTAGGTACAGTTACCGCTCATGCCCTTCACTGTATCAACGAAGATCTGAACATGGTGGAGAAAAGAGATGAGACCATTGTCTCAAGTCAGGAGGGGTGCACTCCTAACTCTACAAGAATGAAGGGGTGAGGAATTGTATGCTTGCATTGGATGATGTGGTGAAGGAGGATGACCTATACACTTTCTATTGAAGATCAATCAGGGTCTAGTAAATTAGGTTCCCAAACCTCATAAGCATATAGAATTGTGGGCTAGACAAGGGTGTCCATGAGTGACATCTTGGTTGATATGTTTTGAAAATGATTTTAGAAACATCGCCTCTCATGAAGGGATAAGGACTTGTTATTCCTCTTTCTAGTAGGGGTGTACCCAAATTTTTTTAAGAAAGGATCACACCAGTTTGGTGCAAATGTGTGCAACTTTTTGCCTTATGAAGCCAAATGGGTGCACTCTCCTAGGCAAGCCAAGTCATCTCCAAGCAAAATAATTCTAAACAACTTCTTCAAAATGCATTTTCAAGCGTTATAAGTTATAACATCAAAATAGGGCCAGCTTCTTTTGTGGGGTAGCCGTGGGGGTCAACTATGGTTATGTGGCACCTTTTATGAGTAAGGCAAAGGTCATGTCAGGAACACTTCTATGGACCATGCCTAAGTCGACAAATAAATGATGCATCAAAAGTTCAAATCAGTTAAGATCAAAGCCTAAATAAAAAAGTCTCGTGATGTCCCTTGACTTGAAGCCTTTGTTGTAAGCAATGTTGCACGAAGCGGGGACATTTTTTGGAAGCGGGGATGCGGAAGCGTCATTTTCCAAAAATGTAGGAAGCGAAGCGTCTGCTATATATATATATATTTATAATTTTTTGCATTTATACTCAAAACAAACATCCCAAACAGGCAGAAGCGTCCAAAACAGGCGGAAGCGCGCTTCCGAATTTTGGAAGCGCTCTTCCGGGGACGCTTCCTGGACGCATCCGCACAGGACGCGCTTCGGGCCTTGGAACCGGGGGGGGGACGCTTCCTTCAACTATGGTTGTAAGTTTGTAAATGTGGTCAAGTATGATTGTGTCATAACTTTAAATACTTTTTTGGAATTAGTTTATCTGTGTGATAGATTGATAAAGGTTGAGTGCAAATCTTGTATTTTATTTTGTTGTTAATAAAAATAAGGAGTATGGAAATTAGTGTAGAAGTTACATCTAGTTGAAAGAGATAAAGGATGCAATTTAATGTTGGTTAATAATTACCCATTTATTAAGTCGTAGGCATCTAATCTAAATGATTGGATTAATTATAATTATGGATATGATTGATCCATAATTTTCCTAAAAGACAGGATGTTGTCTTTGAATATGGGAAGTAAAGCTCATAAATGAGCTAGTAACTACCTGCCACTTGTGGGGTGAGGTGGAGGTAGTTACCAACTGCCAAATGATTGGTAGAGGGTAATTTACTTTTGTCTGTTGAAATTGTAACTAGGTTTGGTCTTCATAATGTATATTTATCATTATGATTTTGTAAAAGAGTCAAAAAGAATAAAAGAGTAAAAAAGAATATATTTGAGTCAAAAGAAAATTAGTTTATCATGTCCCATTTGGACATTTAAAAGAAGAAGAAAAATTGAATTTTTAAAGCATGTTTTTGTCTCCAAATTGACCAGGGTGCAGAGGCAGTTCGAGTAGCGTAGTAGAAATTAATTTTTGGTACCCACTTTACTTGAAGTTTTAACATTGCCATTAATTGTTTTAGGATGTTTGAGAGGGTTTCCAACCTCATTAGTCTTATGTTAAAAGTAGAATTTCACATTCTATTCAAAATTTAGCGAACTTCACAGTTTTCAAAATTTCATGATTATTTTCATTAGATTCTATAATGTATGAAGGTATGGTATTGGTATTTAATCATGAACACCAAGCCCTTTATGTACCTCGATGTTAGTGATATTGCTTGTTGGACTCCTCTATCATGGCCTTAGCAAAAAGGTACCTTTCACTCAAACCAAAATCATTGATCAGGCATGCTAGGATTTTTGTACCATATTTTAAAGCTTTGATTAGGTAGTTTCATCAAAATTGGGTGGTGCTGATTAATGTCCCTAAAGGATTGAGGTAGAGGCAAAGGGTGATACTAATGATGAGGATCCCAATATAAGTGATGGTGGAACATTGTGTGTCATTTATTTTTGTCATTTAAATGTTCTTGCTCATTTATTCATAATTATTTCTTTCCAAGTTTCAATCTATATGTGCATGTTTCCTTGTTTCCAAATTTTTGGGGGGTTACATTTCCAGTGTGTCTCCATTTCAGAAATGCGTACCTATTTCCCAGTGTCATGCAACTTAGGTTCTAGACATAAAGTGATTGGACAATTCATATTCTCTTTAATTCCAATGGCTATTGATCTGTGGCTTAACACCCGGTTGGTCCATGATTTCTATTTAAAGAGCATGGAGAGTTATTGCTAACAATCGATTGTGATAAACTCTCTTGTACAATTTTTATATTTTTTAATTTTATTTAATTTTATTTTTTTTCGTTTTCGCATTAATAAAATTGCCTCAAGTGGCCATGTTGGATGGGGTTGTGGATTGCTTCACTCATAAAGGGTTTTAGCCATGTAAAAATCAATGTTGCACCAAGTTTTTGGGATAGGGAAAACGCGGGAGTGGGAATATGCACAAGGGGGATGTATATAAACAACCCCAAAATTTAGGGAAATTTTGGGGAAACGCGGGGATGTCAGAGCCATAAAAATTATAAAATTATTCAAAATTTAGTATATAAAAATAAAAAATAAAATCCCAACAATATGTCAATAACTAAGTTAGAAAATAGCAGTGTTGTTAAAATCGCGATTTTTTCACCTTACCGCAAAAATCGCGCGTTTTATCGCAAAAAATCGGCGGATTTTTTTTATAGCGCGATTTTTTCGAAAAAATCGCGATTTTTTCCATAAAAATCGTCGGGGCGCGGGGCAGCGGGTTATAATAGCCAAAATGCGATTTTTTTTTATGTCATTTTTGACTTGGGCGCGCGTTGGAGGAGGAGAAGTGTTGGGAGAGAGGAGCTGAAGGGTTTGGAAGCAAATCCAAGTGCTTGTTGGAGAATTTCAAGAGGAGATCACAAATTTCTCCATAAAAACGGTATGTAGATTATTTTTTTTTTGTTTTCCTTGTTTAAAAACTTTGTTTTTCATTGTTTTTGGTTGGCAAATTTCATATGGGCAGTGGACACCATTTTCCTTTTGTTTTTAAAGAATTTATTGTATTTTTTCATTGATTTGGGATGGGTAACTTGGTATGAGTATGGGAACCAATTTTATTTTATTTTTCATTTTTTTTAAACATTGTTTATGTTTTTTCATTGTTTTTTGGCATTGCCATTTGGTTGGGTAACTAAGAACTTGGGTTTGGAACTTTGGATTTTGGAAATTTGTATTTTGTAATTTTGTAAATGCTAAATTGTAATTTGTATTATGTAATCCTAAATTCCTATTTCCTAATCCTTATTTTTCCATAGGTTTGCAAATTCAAAATTCAAAAACAAACATGCCAAGGAAATTGGATCCTTTCTGGGAATATGGTGAACCTAAAGCTCCGAATGATAGACAAAACTTGAATTGCAAGTTGTGTGGAAAGGAGATAAGCGGGGGGGTGTACAGGTTGAAGTACCACCTTGCACAAATCCCTGGACGTGATGTGGGGCCCTGTATAAATACAAATCCTGAACTTATCCAAAGAGCCATGAGAGCATTGGGAGAATTAGAGCACACTAGAGAGGCCAAAGAAGAACTCAAAAGGCAACTAAGAAGGTCAGCTGAAGGAAGTGGACCAAGTGGCACTGGTTCTACTGCAGCGTCAGTCAATCCGATAGCTGCATCATCATTTTTTGTTCCTCGAACCACACCTGGTTCACAACCAACTATCGGTTCAATGCTAAAAAGAACTGAAAAAGAACAAGCTGATAGGTTGATGGCAAAATTTCTCCTCTGGAGTGATATTCCTTTCAGCATTGTAAGGAATAATCCATTTTTCCAACCTGCTGTTGATGCTATTGCCAGTGTTGGCCTGGGGTACAAAATCCCTTCTTATCATGATTTCAGAGGCCGGATTCTTCAAGAGGAAAAGCGTGACTGCACCCAAAGATTGGAGGATTTTAGGGCATCATGGGCACAAACAGGATGCACTGTTATGTCAGATGGTTGGACTGACCAAAAGGGGAGAACCCTTATAAACTTCTTGGTTAGTTGTCCCAAGGGGACTATGTTTATCAAATCTATTGATGCAACTCATCAAATCAAAGATGCAAGAACTTTATGTGATTTGCTGGATGTGTTTATTTTGGAGGTGGGTGCAGAAAATGTTGTCCAAGTCATAACGGACAATGCTGCAAATTATGTTGCTACTGGTAGAATGCTTATGGACAGGCATCCTACTTTATTTTGGACACCTTGTGCTGCCCATTGTATTGATTTGATGTTAGAGGACATAGGGAAAATTCCCTTTGTCAAAGATATTGTTGACTCATCAAAAAGCATCACAAAATTTATATATAATCATACATCTGTGCTTAGCTTGATGAGAAGATTCACCAACAACAAAGAGTTGGTGCGCCCCGCCATTACACGGTTTGCGACGAGTTTCATATCTCTTCAATCCCTTTTGAATTCTATGTGGGATTTGAAGAGAATGTTTCTTTCAGAGGAGTGGCGTGCTTCGTCAATGAGCCGCAAACCAGAAGGAGAGGCGGTATGCAGACTAGTTTCATACCAGGAAGACTTCTGGGCGGGAGTGCAGGAGGTGTGCGCCGTTACTGAACCTTTGGTAAAGGTTCTTCGGTTGGTTGATGGTGAGAAGCCCGCAATGGGCTATTTGTATGAAGCCATGGACAGGGCCAAAGAAGCCATTCGGTCCTACTATGATGATAAGGGAGATGATGGGTTTCAGAAACAACTCCTTCTATGGACAGTGATTGATGAGCGATGGAACAACACACTCCATCGTCCCATTCATGCTGCTGGGCTTTTCCTGAACCCTGCATTTTCTTATGCATGTGGGTTTGATTTTAATGTTGAGGTCGTGGAAGGATTATTAACCTGTGTCCAGAAGATGGTGAGATCTCCAGAACAACGTATAGAGATCTCTAGACAAATTGAGACATATAAGATGTCAGGTGGCACATTTGGCTTTGAGATGGCTGTCACTGATAGGACGATTAAAATGCCAGGTATTTTTTAGTTTTTACTTTGTAACTTTGTTTCAAATTTCATTGTCTCTTCAAATTCCATTTTTTTCTTATGTTTATTTAAAATTTTATTTGTAATTTTGTTGTAGACGCATGGTGGAAGATGTATGGTGGCAGAGTACCCCTTTTGCAAAAGCTTGCCGTACGCATCCTCAGCCAAACATGCAGCTCCTCAGGATGTGAGCGCAATTGGAGTGTATTTGAAAAAATACACAACAAGAAGCGCAATAGGTTAACACTTAAACATTTAAAATATTGCAAATTTCCAAATAAATTTTTGAATTCATTAAAGTTTTAAACAATATTTTTTTTATAATATTAATTATTAATTATTATTTCATGAACTTTGTACAGGTTGGAGTCCCATAGACTTAATGACATGGTCTATGTCTGCTACAATCTTCGATTGTGGGTGAGGCAACTAGAGAGGACACCTGATACGGAAGCCATCTCATTGGATGGGATTGACACCACTGCTGAATGGAGGGTTGAGACCGAGAGGCCTCTCATGGATCCCACTGATGATTGGTTAGTGCAGGATGAGGGGGAGGAGGAGGGGGAGGTGGAGGAGCAGGAGCAGGAGCAGGAGGAGTAGCAGGTGGAGGAGGAGGAGCAGGAGGAGGTGACACCACCTACCCGGGCTACCACTACCACCAGTAGAGGACGTGGTCTCCGTCTACCTCAGCCTCCTCTAGCTGCTACTACTAGTTCTTTAGCTTCTAGAGCATGTCAGACTCCACTGCCATTTCCACCACCACAGGCACCAGCTTCTACATCTAGAGGGAAAGAGAAAGTTGTGCCATTTTCTCGCAAGAGGGGCAGAGGAAATCAATAGGATTAGACTTTCATTTTATTGTATATGACATTATGACATGATGAGATACATTATCATATTTTTTGTTGATATTTTGAGGCTGAGTTGGGACTCAGGACTTACTATTCAGGACATGATTCAATGTTATGTGTGATTTTAGCGCTAGAAATGATATTAAACATCTTATATATTAGTTTTTTTATCATATTTATGTGTCAATGTATTTATTTTATGTTGTAGATGGTTTAGATATTAAAAAAATTGAAAAAAAATGAATATTTTTGTGCCAAACGCTTTTTTCCCGCTTTTTTCCCGCTTTTGCCGATTTTTTCCGCTTTATTCCCGGCGCCGATTTAATCCCGATCGCGCTTTTAACAACATTGGAAAATAGTAAATCTTAATTATGAAATGTACATCTAAATACGATCATCATTTCGTATTAGACTATTATGAATCATAATTATCATTTGACATTTTTGCAATCATCAATGTAAAATTGTAAATCTAAAAGTAAATTGAATTCATTGTTTAACATTATGCAACTTTCCATCTAATTCGTCATTTGGCAATGGGCATTAATATTATGCAAGATACACACAAATTAATTTAATCATTTGATAATTGAAATTACACAATGCACATCGAAAGTAAATTCATCATATGACATGACTTTATGCTAAAGTGTAAAATAGCCAATAGAATACTAAAATAAAAGTAAACATAGAAAGCAGTGGAATACTAGTAAATTTCTTAAAAAGTACTAAATAATAAATCACAGCTCCAATCTGGTGGGTCCAAGTCACATAATGAAAATCACAACTCCAATTCGACATCTCCAAGTCACAAAATGAAAATTGTAGCTCCAAATGTCTCAGGCCCCCGACCGATGGTAAATCCCAATCACAAAAAATTGCAAATGGAAAATGTTGAGCGATAGTAGAAGGAAAATGTTGGGCAACAAGGTAAAATTGTAGGGTTAATGAGAAATATTTGAGGAATGTGAATGATTATGTTTTAAACTTTTAATTTATCCTTTAGTTTTCATTTTTTTTAATTATATTGAAATTTGTAATTTTTTTGTTTTTAATTGTGATTAGTAAAAAAAATTTGGGGGGACGTAGGGTGATGCTTTTCGTCACTAGGAAAAAGCCCCTTCGAGTTTCTCCCAAAAAGGGGATGTGGGGAAACATTTCCCCGCGAGTTTTCCTTTCCCAGGAGGATTGGGGAGCAAGGAAGCGCGTCCCCCACCCTGGGGGTGCGTCCCCATGGAACACTGGTAAAAATATTGGTGTTATGATCTATGATCTAGTTGTGTGAGTGGTTATTGAAGGTGCTTGACTTGTATAGGAATACCTTGTTTTTGCAAACATGGTATCAAAGCTCGTTTGAAAAGCTACTATTGTTGTTGATCGAGTTCTTGAACTATGTTGTTGTATTTATGAATTTTTTTGTTTTCGTACATTTATGGTCTGAACAAACTATATTATTGTCTTCAAAGCGTTGCTTTTCGTTAAGAACGTTTTTTTTTAAAATCTAGAAAGGTGTTTGTTTGCTTAAGATATGTCTCTTTTGTTAGATTCTGAGGTATACAATTCTAATATGCCCTTTATAAAATTTTTTTGGAGTTCATATTTTGGTTTCTTATTTTAATTCTTGGTTTTCTATTCTTTCCAATCTGTGAATGCTCTTTACCCTACGCTTTATGTGATCTTTATAAATCATAGATCGAGTAGAAAATGTTTTTGTTTGTGCATATGCTCTTTGTTGTGCTCTCAGTGTGATCTCGACAAATCAAGATCATAGAGAAAACTTGCATTTTTTAGGTAAGCTAATTGAGATCTAATCCCCTTGTTGTGAGTTTTGGATTATTTTTTTTTGAAACTGCTGTTCGTTTTTCAATAAACATGTTTTTTTTCGCAAGTGTGCATTTCAATGCAATGCCCCAACAACAACAACAACATCACCCCAATCCTTCTTCATTAGTATTTTTGTGTTGTGCACTAACTCACTTGGTTAAAAATTACTTTACTTGATAATGAGGTCTTGAGTTCAAATCTCTTTTGTTAAGTTATGTTTTAAAAAAAATGTTCATCCAAACTCAAGTTATTTGATAACTTTTTTATAAGGTGTATTTCACTTGTACTGTGAAAGTGAATCACTATAAATAATTTTAATATTTTTTAAATTATTTTTTGCATGCAACTCATTATAAAATAATTTCATCATAAAGTGATTTTCACTTGTTTTATAAAATTGTGCCGCTTCAAAAAGTTACTTATTTGTAAAAGTAAGCTTATAGGCAAAGCTACTTAGGGAAAATATTGTTATTTCTCGATAACGTTGATCACGATGTGGTCCAACTTCTACTTACCACATGGCTCTTTGTTACTATTAATGCCTTTTTTAAAAAGGGCATAACTTTCACATTCGATGTCTGTTTTTTAGTGACATTTATTTGAAAACAACCTAATTTTTTGAGATCTTTCCATCCAGAAAGTTAGTTTCAGTTTTTCCATCCATATTATCTACATATTTTTTCAAGTGAACTTTTGCTTACCAATACTAACTATTTCTCATGGAAATCCCACTTGGAGGATATACTAAATAGTGTATCACATTACTTTGGGAAAAGAAAAAGCCCTCCTTGATGTTGATAAGAAAGACAAATGGGATAATAAGAATGCCGAAGCACATGGATTAATTGGAATGTTCATTTCTTCTGATTCATGATTTCATCTTCAAGGAATCAATGACCCAACCAAAGCATAGGAAAGTTGAAAAGGATATTTGGTGAACCTAATGTGATTAGATCTCATTAGTCTGAAAGTTAGATTATGATTTAAGCCCTAATGATCATTGATTTCTCTTGTACTGGAGATTATTATTTAAGTTCAAAACACTTAAAGACATTTACTTGAAGATTGTAAAGTGGATCGAAAGGATGACTTATGCATATATATTATCCTCTCCAATCTTGGTTCTGCATATTTTGTTTTTGTATCTACATTTTATGCCACTAGAGAAGCTCTAGGGATTACATATCATGATCTTACTCTTGCATGGTTTTGTGACTCTTTGATTAGAGAGCAAGATAAACTCTTTGTAATATCCCATATTAGGAATATACCCCAAACATAAGAAAACTCCAACCAGAGATGGACTGGGAGGGCATTTACCAGATATGTCACCTCTAAAAAGAGGACGAGATTTGGAGGCTACCTGGCCCTTTCCAGACTCTGTCTAAGAGTATAATAGAAACACACAAGTGGTATAATAGCTGAGAATGCTCACAGAGATACAAGTAACAATGATACTATATATATCAAATAAACCATAAACAGATACACAAGAAATGTAGAGAGAATGCTAAGCCATTTTATTATATTGAGTAATAAAACGAGTACAGGAGGTGATCAGGAAGATGGCACTTCTACTTACACAAGGCAAGTGAAGAAATACACTCAGAATAACAAAGGAATGGCCCCTCTCTGATCTGCGTCCAAGCTGCTGGGAAAACTGCGGCACTGCTGCTGCTGCTAGAAATCAAACGAGGATTTGGGACTGCTCCCCTCCTCAGAAAAAGCTGAAACTTTGGAATCGGTCTCTACTCAAGAAACCCAGAAAAACCCAGAAAGCTTTCCTGGAATGGTTGACCCCCGAAAATCACCCCCTTGGGGTTCTGCGCAGTTCCTCACTGCTCTGCGCTGCTACTGAATAGAACCCTCAAAAACTCAGCCCAGAACTCTGCCAACCTCCTCCAATATGCAAGAGCTGGTCTCTTGCTCAATCCCTCGGCCCAAATCCTCCACAAACCCTCAATCCAAACTGCTCCCAAAAAGAACTGCGTCCCTCTCCTAGTACTGCACAGTCCTCCAGAACATTGATAAAACCACGGCTGAAATGCTGAAGATACTGCTGCTGAAATGCCAACGAAAATACCTTGCCCAAGCAGGCACTCGAAGTCCCCTGGGGCTAAGGGTGAGATCTCCGAACGGAGACACTCAATGCACTAAACAGTGCTGCAGACTAGCTAAACAGCCAGCGTGCTCTAAGCCAAACCGAATATCACAGATGCACATAACTGAATGATCAAAATGAGGGGGCTCCTCTCTCTTTTATAGCTTCTGCCTCTCTCAATCCCAATGCTCACCTTCTCCTGCGTGATTCCCCTTTTGCCACGTGTTCCTCCCTTCCTGCGCAGTCCCTCCATGTGTCTGCGTGGGCTCCATATCTGCGTCCCCCTTTTGGCCCCCTTGGCTCTCCCTTTAAGTCACAACGTTGTGCTACTAGGAAGTGACTTTTATTCTAAAAGTGTGTTATGTCTCCCTTTCTCACTTTTTTATTTACAAAATAACTATAGAAGGCAAAATTTGGCAAAATTGAATATTCCAATTAGCTTGGGCTAATTAGGAATATTACAGTCTCCCTCGACAAAATGTTGCTTGTCCTTAAGCAATTGAAGTGACAGATGCTGCAAGATCTTCTCATTCTCCCAAGTGGCATCCTCATCTGGCAAATTCTTCCACCTCACCAAGAATTCTCGAACCGCCCTGCTCTGCAGTTGCCTCTCCCTGGTATCAATGATAGCCTTCGGCTGCAATACCAAATGCCCCTCATCATCCATAGGTGGTAGCTCATTTGTCACTGTTACTTGCTGCCCCAATGCCTTTTTCAGGCATGATACATGAAAAATGTTATGAATCTTGCTGCCTTCGGGCAGCTCCAACTCATATGCAACCTGTCCAATCTTGCATATCACCCTGTATGGCCCATAAAAGCGGGGCTTGAGCTTTTCTGCCCCCTTCTGCTTCAGTGACGACTGTCGGTATGGTTGTAATCGTAGGTAGACCATGTCCCCCACCTCGAACTGCCTCTCTACCCGACCCTTGTTGGCATACAGCTTCTGCTGGTTCTGCGCTGTAGCCATGTTATCCTTCAGAGCGCGGAGGATATCCTGACTCTCTTGGATCCAAATCTTGGCTCTAGGAGCTCTGCTGTTACCAAACATCACGTCAACAAAAATAAAGGATGATACCCATATAAGGCATAGAATGGTGACATACCAATGGATATGTGATATGAAGTATTGTAGCAATATTCCCCCAGATGCAGCCGCTTTAGCCATGCTCGCTGTTGCCCACTGACATAGTTACGCAAGTAGCCCTCCAGCCACTTGTTAAGTATCTCTATCTGCCCATCCGTCTGTGGGTGATAACTGGTACTTGTAGTCAACTCCGTCCCCACCAACCAGAAAAGCTCCTGCCAAAACCCGCCCATGAAACGGTTGTCCCTGTCACTGACGATGGTCTTAGGAAGACCATGTAGCGTGAAGATCTCCCTGAAGAACAGCTCGGCCCCCTGTGCTGCTGTGTAGTGTGCGGATATGGCAAAGAAATGCGCGTACTTTGCCAGTTGGTCAACGACGACAAAAATACAATCCTTGCCATGTACTGTGGGCAATCCTGTGATGAAGTCCATCGAAATGCTCTCCCATTTCCCCTCCGGAATGGGTAGCGGCTGCAATAAACCCGTGGGATGGCTCATCTCTCCCTTGTTCCACTGGCAAACATCGCACTCCTTGATATGCCAGAGTACGTCCTCCTTGAGGCCCTTCCAGGAGAACCTCTCGCTAATGGCCCTGTAGGTTTTGGTAAACCCCTGATGGCCTGCCAATGGTGAATCATGTGATGCTTGGAGTATCTTCTTCTTGAGCTGAGACCCTTCAGTCAAGAAGATCCGATCCCTGTAATAGATGATCTCATTGATCACCCTGAACCTGTCATCTGCCACCTGCCCGTCCAGAATCTCACATGCAATCCTATCCTTGGAGTACTCTACTAAGAGTCGAGCCCTCCAGTCTGTATCCAAGCTCATAAGAGACAACGTGGCTGCTACCACGTTGTTCTTACCCTTGACATACTCAATGTCAAAGTCATATGCTTGGATCTTATTGATCCACTTTTGCTGTCTCTCCTGCAACTGCTTCTGCTCCAAAAAGAACTTGAGGTTGTTGTGATGAGTCCTCACCCTGAACCTGTTCCCCACCAAATACTGCCGGTACTTAGCCAATGCATGCATGATGGCCAACATCTCCTTTTCGTATATAGAATACAACCTCTTGTGCGGAAGGAGTTTCCGGCTCTCAAAGGCTATAGGGTGACCTCCCTGCATCAATACTGCGCCGATCCCCTCTCCCGACGCATCACACTCCAAAGCAAATGACTGCCTAAAATCTGGCAATGCAAGCACTGGGCAGCTGCTCATAACCTCCTTGAGCCTCTCAAAGGCTCGCTGCGCTGTATCTGACCAACTGGATGCCCCCTTCCTCGTTAAATCTGTCAGGGGTGCAGCAAGTTGTGAGAAACCTTTGACGAACTTCTGGTAGTAAGTACAAATGCCAATGAATCCTTGAAGTTCCGTCACATTTCTCGGCTCCGGCCAATCTCTGATGGCCCTAATCTTCTCCTCGTGGACCCTCACTCCGTCCACTCCAATGATGTGTCCCAAGTATAACATCTCCGTCAACCCGAACTCACATTTGGAGAGCTTGGCATAGAACTGCTGCTCCTCCAAGATGCGTAATACTGTCTCAATATGCTGGAGATGCTCCTCCCACGTCCTGCTGTAAATGAGTATATCATCAAAGAACACCAACACAAACTTCGTCAAGTGACTACTGAAGATGTGATTCATGCAAGATTGGAATGTAGCTGGGGCGTTGGTTAGCCCGAAGGGCATCACCAAAAACTCTAAGTGCCCATAGTGACATCTGAAGGCGGTCTTGGGAATGTCCTGCTCCCTCACGCGAATCTGATGGTACCCTGATCTCAAATCAATCTTTGAGAAGAATCGTGCTCCTCTCAACTCATCGATTCTGGGTATGGGGTACCTGTTCTTTAGTGTCCTCTTGTTTAGGGCCCTGTAGTCAATGCACATCCTCAATGTACCGTCCTTCTTCTTCACCAACACCACAGAAGAAGCAAAAGGACTCGTGCTCGGTCGGATGTGCCCAAGAGCCAGCAACTCCTGAATGGCCCACTCTATCTTGTCCCGATAGGCTTTGGGATGCCTATCGGGGGTAGTAATCACTGCTTGTATGCCCTGCTCAAGCTCAATAGTGTGCTCAAACCCCCGGTCCGGTGGTTGACCCGGCGGAATCTCCCCAAATACTATGGCATACTGGTCAAAGATGGACTGTATCTCCGGGTGCACTGCCTACCCTATAGTCCCTGCCTCCGATGCACGCAGCTCTACTGCCCACTCTGTCTCCCTTCCGGAAGACTGCCTCCATCTGATGAGCCAAAACAGTCTGAGGCGGATATGTATGTTGTCCCCGTATCTTCTCATGCCTCCCTGTCTTCTCATCATCCCACTCCATCTCTAGGGTCTTCCAATCCGTCGTGACCTTCCCTAGAGTGATGAGCCATTGAACACCCAGTATCATGTTGGTGTCCGGAATATCGACCACGAAAAAGTGGTCAGTCAATGTGTAGGTGCCCATCGTCACTGAAAGCTCTGGAACATATCGAGCACACGTCATGGTCTGATCTCCTGGGACCAAGACTGAAAACCCATCGAAGCTCTCTGTCTGTATGCCTCTTCGCTCAACCATCTGTGCATCGATGAAGTTGTGGGTCGCCCCACTGTCAACCAAAACTGACACTCACTGCCACGTATCGTCCCTCGTACGCGTAGCGTCAGATACTTGGGAATTCCTCGCAATGCAACAAGGGCCCCTCCAGTGGGTGCAAAAGATGCACCACCTGCTGTTGGCGGTGGAGGTGGCAAAGGTCCCTGTCCATCATGGCTATCTCTTGCCTCCACACCATCCCGTCATCCTCTTCTCCACTGCTCTCGGAGAAAATCTCAATGAAACGTGCCTTGCCAGCAACACATCTATGTCCTGGTGCCCATGGCTCCTGACATGTGAAGCACAATCGCTTCTTCTTCAGCTCCCTCTTGACATCATCGTCAATCTGCACTCGTCCTGGATTCCCCTTTGGAGGTGGAATCCTCACATCCTTCCCCTTAGATTGGAAAGTTTGTCTCTGGGGTAAGGTGTCTGGGTCCTGGGTAAGACATCCTGTAGGTCCTGGGTCCTGCTGATAACATCCTGAAGGGTGGTCGGTCTAGCGGATTTGAATAGACCCCGAAGTGGCTCTGTTAACCCCTCAACATACATATAGATCCTCCATGCCGTGGATAGATCTAGCACCATCACTGAGACCCTCAAGAAATCTGCAATGTAGGTCTCTGGGCTCCCTGTCTGTTTGAGCCTTGTCAGCTCAACAAAGTGTTGCTCTGGATCCCTCCGATCAAATTGCTCCATCAATCTCTTGGTGAACTTGACATATGTCGTCACCATGGAGTGTCCTAGTGTAACCATCCCATGAAACCACCAATCCTGGGCCTCACCATCCAAATGCAATGTTGCCACCTTGATGGCCTCTGTCTCCAACATCTGGTTAAGCTGGAAATAAATGTCCAGCTTCTCCACCCAAGACTTTGCCGAACTGTTTGATGAGCCATCAAACGTAGGCAAGTGGAATCTACTCGCTGCATGGTGGGTGTCACCATCATGATAATGTCGGTACCCTTTGTGATGGTCGCGGGGTCTACTATCCCGCTGGAGCTGAACAAAATCACAGAATGAGAGGGCTTCCTTGAACTCCTGCCCGTAGGCCTGGTACTCTGCAAAATAATCACCCATGTGTTCAGGCTTTGCCTCCTGCTGGGCTACGGCCCCCATGTCTGCTCCTAAGAAAGTGGGCATGGTAGAGCGTGTAGGGGCATGTGAGGCCACCTGCTGCGCAGTATCACGCTACTCTGGCAAATGGTGGGATGCACCCGATCCCTCACTAACCTGGAAAACCTGTGGGCTCTCGCGCTCTCTGGCCTCTACTACCGTGAATCTCTGCCCCATCACCTCAATTTGCCTCGATAGATCTTGCACTGATTTGAAGAGCATATCCGCAAATCTCTTCCCGTCATCATCTGCCATTGGAGCCTTTGCTCTGCGTCCACCACCGACTCCCTCTATTCTGCGTCCACCACAGGCTCCTCATGTTCTACGTCCACCACCGGAACACAGTCTCCCTCTCCGTAGGTATTCTCCAACCTACACCCAACGTCTCTGTATCTCCGACCTCTGTAACAGATATAGGGTTTCTCCCTCGGTGTCATAGATTGCTAGCTCCACAGGCTGAGCCAGATCTATGCTCTGATACCACTGTAATATCCCATATCAGGAATATACCCCAAACACAAGCAAACTCCAACCAGAGATGGACTGGGAGGGCATTTACCAAATATGTCGCCTCTAAAAAGAGGACAAGATCCGGAGGCTACCTGGCCCTTTCTAGAGTCTGTCTAAGAGTATAATAGAAACACACAAGTGGTATAATAGCCGAGAATGCTCACAGAGATACAAGTAACAATGATACTATATATATCAAATAAACCATAAACAGATACACAAGAAATGTAGAGAGAATGCTAAGCCATTTTATTATATTGAGTAATAAAATGAGTACAGGAGGTGATCAGGAAGATGGCACCTCTACTTGCACAAGGCAAGTGAAGAAATACACTCAAAATAGCAAAGGAATGGCCCCTCTTTGATCTACGTCCAAGCTGCTGGGAAAACTGCTGCACTGTTACTGCTGCTAGAAATCAAACGAGGATTTGGGACTGCTCCCCTCCTCAAAAAAAGCTGAAACTTTGGAATCGGACTCTACTCAAGAAACCCAGAAAAACCCAGAAAGATTTCCTGGAATGGCCGACCCCTGAAAATCACCCCCGTGGGGTTCTGCGCAATTCCTCACTGCTCTGCGCTGCCACTGAATAGCTCACTGAATAGAAACCTCCAAAATTCAGCCCAGAACTTTTCCAAACTCCTCTAATATGCAAGCGCTGATCTCTTGCTCAATCCCTCGGCTGAAATCCTCCACAAACCCTCAATCTAGACTGCTCCCAAAAAGAACTGCGTCCCTCTCCCAGTGCTGCGCAGTCCTCTAGAACACTGATAAAACCACTGCTGAAATGCTAAAGATACTGCTGCTGAAATGTCAATGAAAATACCTTGCCCGAGCAGGCACTCGAAGTCCCCGGGGCTAAGGGGGAGATCTCCAAACGGAGACACTCAATGCACTAAACAGTGCTGCAGACTAGCTAAACAGCCAGCGTGCTCTAAGCCAAAACGACTATCATAAATGCATATAACCGAAGGATCAAAATGAGGGGGCTCCTCTCTCTTTTATAGCTTCTGCCTCTTTCAATCCCAATGCTCACCTTCTCCTGCGTGATTCCCCTTTTGCCACGTGTCCCTCCCCTCGTACGCAGTCCCTCCGTGTGTCTACGTGGGCTCCATTTCTTCGTCCCCCTTTTGGCCCCCTTGGCTCCCCCTTCAAGTCACAACGTTTTGCTACTAGGAAGTGCTTTTATTCTAAAAGTGAGTTATGTCCCCCTTTCTCACTTTTTTATCTACAAAATGTTGGAAGAATCACCGCACCTCTATAGAATCCGTAATTTCCACCCTGGGATCCTAGTTACTGGCAATGTTTACCAACACCTGCGGGTTTTGGTGTAACGGAAAACCTCCACATGGTATCAGAGCTTGGACCCAGGTTCGATTCCCCCAAGTTGCGTTTGAGGGGGGGTGTTGGAAGAATCACCGCACCTCTATAGAATCCGTAATTTCCACCCTGGGGATCCTAGTTACTGGCAATGTTTACCAACACCTGCGGGTTTTGGTGTAACGGCAAACCTCCACACAAAATAACTATAGAAGGCAAAATTTGGCAAAATTGAATATTTCAATTAGCTGGGGCTAATTAGGAATATTACACTCTTGCTTATTCAACTGATCAACATTGCGGGTACATCTAATAAGGTCTTAGTGGCGCAACAGAATGTTAAAACCAAGCATCCAAAGAAGCAACATCCTTGCAACAATAAGCATAACAATGGTCCCAAAATTTAAACATGAAACATGTGTTGTTTGTCTTCCTACACATCCATGATATTGAAATCCCCATAGACAAGCTAGTGGGATTTAATGAGTTCATGAACTATCCAACACTAGAAAAGGGTTCTCCTTTGTTTCCTAAACATCATTGAAGGGATATATATTTGTTAGGCCCAATATGTGTATTTTCAAGTTCAACATAATTCAAACTGGCCTCTAAACTTGGTCGAGACAAAAGGGGCATATTGACGTGACAACAAGGTTTCCACCCACCTTTCCTTTCTTTGCAGACATGGATAAAGTTGTGGCGTTAAGGCAAATATAAATTAAGGAATTTTTTAACATAAACCTATAATGCTTTACTTTCTACATGAACAATATCTTCAAATTTTGAAATTTGGTCTTAACCTTATAGAGACACAAAACATAATATTTTTATAGGGATCAAAACTGTGAAAATTTGGCTAACCCTGAATCCTATTGCAACAACCGATGTTAGTTCTTCTAATTGTTAATTCAATTAAACAATTTACGTACTGTGCTACGAAAAATATCGAATTAAATACACTGGAACCTTTACAAATAAAATACTGTGGAATAAATAAAAACGCTGGAAGAAATAGATGCACACACACAAAATACACAGTGATTTTTGGACTAAGTCCCCAGAAAATCCCAACTCAGGAAAATTGGTGCAACAATTGAGGGTTTTAATATTATGCAGTAGTGAAAATCTGAGTAAAAACTATGGATGCCCAAACTGGCTATCTAAACAGAGGAAAATTGACAAAAATAACTAGTGAGGAAAATTCCTCTCCATAGGCGATTCGACAAGGACCTTAGTGAAAAATTGACTCGTCCCTTGTTACCTCTGCGCAGTCTCTTGTCAAACTACGCAGTCACTGTGTCCCTCTAGCTTGGAATTGCGTCCCTCTAGCTTGGAACTCTGTCACCTCTCGCTATCTTGTCAGCTACTGTTTGGGAAATTGATTCTTCCGGTCTCTGGAACCTCTATCCAACTTCTGACACTGAGTCTCGACATCTACCCAACAAAGCGAAAATCTCCTCTAGAGGGCTCTGCACTGCTTCACTGTGGCAATCTCTGCTTCTCTGCAATGTACTTGCTGGATTTGGAAAACTTCCTCCGACTTCACTATCTCTGCCCCTCTCTCACTTCTTCGACCTCACTAAATCACTTGCGACAACACACAGCTACTACTCTGGAAATCGATTTTTTAGCAGACTTGAATTTTGCAAGTATGTTCTCCAAGCCCCATAGAATTTCTTCTTATAATCCTTCGTTGAGACTTCAATGACCAAAACTAGATCTTAATCTATGGCTAGGATTAACTAGAAGTCGATACGTGTGAGTTTTTAGAAGATTCACACCATAACTTAATTAATTATGATTAATTAGTCATATTCCCAATTATGATTAATTAGTCATATGCCCTAAGTGTAGACTTAGGAAATATTTAAAAAATGACTAATAATCTAATTAAGTCATCTCTCGGTGGAATTTCTAGAAACGATTTATGGGTTTTGGAGATCTCATGTATTTTAGCCTCTCCACAAAATTTCGTGGCTAGAACACATCTGATGGTATAAAAACTAACACTCCCTCTTAGAGAGGAATGTGTTCTAGTGCTGCAACCCACTGAAACAACACCTTATCTTTGCATATTCTCCTGTCATGCTGCTAATGTCTGGGTATTGCTGCCCACCAACCACTGCGCAACTCTGATATGCGCTGCATCTATGTTGCTACTGACTCTGCTGAACTACTGTCAACATTGCATCTGCACTGCAACTCCCTCTCTATTTGCTGCTGCTGCAACTATAACATCTGCAACTGAAAACCATCCTAAATATTGCATCAACTGTGATCAATATGATACATTTGTCACCCGAGTATTTGACTGCTGCTAGTATTTGCGCTGTCACTGAGGTATCTGCGGTGCTAGTAACTCTACAATGTTGCAACTGCACTGCTGCCAACTCTGTACTGAGTTCCCGAACATTTGACAGCAACTAGACTCTGCATCTGTCACCCTACCATCTGACTGCATCTACTGTCACTAATCCATCTTGCTACTGAAATATTGTGGGCTCCCGTAGCAAGGTTCTAATTCAAGAGGTGGACCTCCTGAATAATCTTGCCCATTTGTAGCACTCTGAGGCTACAAAACCAAATCACCCCATTTGACTCCTGGGGGTATGTCAGCAAACATGGCGAAGTCTTCCTCTAGCCTGGAGGACAACCTATCGATCTCTGCTGATGCTGCCTGTTGGTCCTGCTTCTCCTCCTTGTCCTTCTTCCTGAGAGGACATTGGGTGTTGTAGTGGCCAAGCTCACCACATCTGAAGCACTTGACATTTGGCAAGTCCTTCTTCTTTCGCTGCTCTCCCTGTTCCTAATTGGGAACTTTGATGCGAGGGCCCCATTCTCCTCCTCCTTCACTTGGTTCGGTCCACTTCTACTGCCACTGATGGAGCTCTTCACTAAGTCTCGCCTCAACTTGCCCTGTTGAAATCAACCCACATCCTACCCCATCTTGGCAAGGTTTCTTTTGCCCAAAATGCTTTGGACGAATACTTGCCACTCCTCGGAGACACTGTTGAGTTACAATCGTACTAGCTCTGTGGCTTGAGGTGCTGCTCCAACAACTGACAATTGATCTCGGATCTTCTGAATCCTGGTGAAGTAGGGGTCTATGCGTTCCCCTTTTTGCATCCTGGTGCATGTCAACTTCTCCTCCAAGTACATCTTCCGCTGCTCGGAAAGTGCCTTGGTATAGCGTGGAAAGTGTATCCCACATCTCCTTTGCCGTTCCTTGGTCCGCTATTTGTGATACAATGTGACCTCAAACACCATCAAGAATCAACCTCTTTGCCCTCACCATCTCCCTTCAGTATTCCTTCAACTGATCTACATCTTGGGGAATAGCTACCACTGCATCAATATATGGCGTCAAGCCATATTCATCTAGAAGGTAGGACATCCTTGCCTTCCAGATGACATAGTTGGAATTACCGTCCAACCTGTCCTGATCTCAAAGTCCAACAGTAGCCATCTCAACAAATGTCGAAAATATCCTCGTCTCGTCCGCTCAACTATTTTCACTCCCTTCTGGAGTGGGAAACTCTGCACATAACGACTGCTGATTTGCAAGGGAAATCAAACTTCTTTCAAGAAGTTCCCTGAGGAAAATTTTCCCTTAGTGTGTGCTCTTTCTTCCTCTTGACGCTATTTTGCATTAGTAACTGCTGCAAAATACTACGTCTAGCTAGAGATTTGCTCTACAAGGAAAATACTAGCTGCTCCATCTGCCTCTGGTAATCCTCGAATTGGAGAAATCTGATTTCTCTGTCGCTGTCTCAAAGAAATCGATTTTTCCTCAAGAAATTGATCCTCCTGGCCAAGAAAATGTGTTGCATCTCAGGGTTTCAAACTATTGCTTTTATGCAAAGCTACGAAATTCCTCTTCCCTTTTGCTACTGAGCTCTCGGGCTTACAATTTTCACTCTAATACCATGTGAAAATTTGGCTAGCCCCGAATCCTATTGCAACAACTGGTGTTAATTCTTCTAATTGTTAATTCAATTAAACAATATACTTGATGTGTGCTACGACAAATATCGAATTAAATACACTGCAACCTTTACAAATAAAATACTGCAGAATAAATAAAAACACTGGAAGAAATAGATGCACACACACAAAATACACTGTTATTTTTGGACTAAGTCCCCGAAAAAACCCAACTCATGAAAACTGGTGCAACAGCTGAGGGTTTTAATATTATGTAGTAGTGAAAATCTAAGGACAAACTATGGATGCCCAAACTGGCTAACTAAATAGAGGAAAACTGGCAAAAATAACTAGTGAGGAAAATTCCTCACTCCACAGGTGATTTGATACTGAAATCAACTTGAAATTGAGCCGTCCCTTGCTACCTTTGCGCAGTCTTTGCATCAGCCTACGCAGTCATTGCGTCCCTCTATCTCGGAACTGTGTCACCCCTCACTGTCTTGTTAGTTGCTGTCTGTGAAACTGATCCTCCCAGCTTATGGAACCTCTATCCAGGTTTTGGCATTGAGTCTTAACTTCTCCCCTACAAAACGAAAATCTCCTCTAGAGGGCTCTAAGCTGCATCTACGCTACCTCACTGTGGCAATATCTGCCTCTCTGCAATGTATTCGCTGAATCTGGAAAACTTCCTCCGACTTCACTATCTCTGCCCCTCACTGGCTCAACCTCACTGAATCACTTCCGGTAGCACACAACTGCTACTCTGAAAATCGATTTCTCAGCAAAATCAAACTCTGCAAGTGTGTTCTCCAAGCCCCATCAATTTTCTTCTTATAATCCTTCGTTGAGACTTCAACGACCAAGATTAGATCTTATTCTATGGCTAAGATTAACTAGAAGTCGATTTGTGTGAGTTTTTAGAAGATTTCCACCATAACTTAATTAATTCTGATTAATTAGTCATATTCCCTAAGTTTAGACTGAGGAAATATTTAAAAAAAGACTAATAATTTAATTAAGTCATCTCTAAGTGGAATTTCCAGAAACAATTTCTGGGTTTTGGAGATCTCATGCATTCTATCCTCTCCACATAATTTTGTGGCTAGAACACATTTGATGCTACAAAAAATAACACTCCTTATCGAGGAATGTGTTCTAGTGTTGCAACCCACTGAAACAACACCTTGTCTCTGCATCATCCCTTGTCATGCTGTTGATG
The DNA here is from genome assembly GCA_031772625.1 of Pinus tabuliformis. Classification (NCBI taxonomy): domain Eukaryota; kingdom Viridiplantae; phylum Streptophyta; class Pinopsida; order Pinales; family Pinaceae; genus Pinus; species Pinus tabuliformis. The sequence goes on along the minus strand of CM062808.1, from coordinate 311,054,111 downwards.
TTTGGCTGCTGCTGCCCATCAACCATTGCGCAACTCTGATATGCACTACATTTGTGTTGCTGCAGACTTTGCTGAATTGCTGTCAACAATGCATCTGCATTGCAACTCCCTCTCCATTTGCTGCTACTGCAACTGCAACATCTGCAACTGAAAAACATCCGAAATACTGAATCAACTGTGATCAGTATGATACATTTGTCACTCGAGTATCTGATCGCTGCTAGTATGTGCGTTGTCACTGAGGTATCTGTGTTGCCACTGACACTACACTGTGCCAATTGCACTGCTGCCAACTTTGCACTGCGCTCCCCAACATCTGACTGCAACTAGGCTCTGCAACTGACTACATGTACTGTCACTGATCCATCTTGCTACTGAAATACTGTGTGCTCACGTAGCAAGGTTATGATTCAAGAGGTGGACCTCCTCAAGAATCTTGCCCATCTGTAGCACTCTGGGGCTACAAAACCAAATCACCCCATTTGACTCCTGGGGGTATGTCAACAAACATGGCGAAGTCTTCCTCCAGCCTAGAGTAGAGTCTATCGATCTCTGCAAATGCTGCCTGTTGGTCCTACTCCTCCTTGTCCTTCCTGAGACTGACACTGAGTGCTGTAGTGGCCAAGCTCACCAAATCTGAAGCACTTGACCTTTGACAGGTCCTTCATCTTATTTTGCTGCTCTCCCTATCCTTGATTGGGACCCTTTGATGCTAGGGCCACATTCTCCTCCTCCTTCACCTGCTTTGATCCATTGCTACTGCCATTGATGGAGCTCTTCACTAAGTCTTGCCTCAACTCCTCCCGTTGCAAATTGGCCCACACCCTGTCCCATCTTGGCAAGGTTTTTTTGCCCAAAATTCTTTGGATGAATACTTGCTACTCCTCGGAGATACTGTTGAGTGGCATTCGTACTAGCTCTGTGGCTTGAGGTGCTGCTCCAACAATTGACAACTGATCCCGGATCTCTTGAATTCTGGTGAGGTAGGGGTCTATGCGTTCCCCTTTCTGCATCCTGATGCATCTCAACTTCTCCTCCAAGTACATCTCCCCCTGCTCGGAAGTGCCTTGGTGTACCGTGGAAAGTGTATCCTACATCTCCTTGGCTGTTCCCTAGCCCGCTATGTGTGATACAATGTGATCTCGAACACTGTAAAGAATCAACCTCTTTGCCCTCGCCATCTCCCTTCGGTATTCCTTTAGCTGATCTGCATCATGGGGAATAGCTACCACTGCATCAATATATGGCTTCAGGCCATATTCATCCAAAAGGAAGGACATCCTTGCCTTCCAGATGACATAGTTGGAAGCACCGTCCAACCTGTCATGATCTCGAAGTCCAGCAGTGGCCATCTCAACAAATGTCGACAATATCCTCTTCCCTTTTGCTTAGCTATTCACACTCCCTTCTAGTGTGAGAAACCTTGCACACAACGACTGTTGATTTGCAAGGGAAATCAAACTCCTTGAGACTAGAAGTTCCTTGAGGAGAATTTTCCCTCAGTGTGTGCCCTTTCTTCCTCCTGACATTATTTTGCACTCGCAACTGCTGCAAAATACTATGTCTAGCTAGAGATCTGCTCTACAAGGAAAATACTGGTGCTACCTCTGCCTTTGGTAATCCTCGAACTGGAGAAATTTAATTTCTCTGTTGCTCTCTCAGAGAAATCGATTTTTCCTTAAGAAATTGATCCTCCTCGCCAGGAAACTGCATTGCCTTTGAGGTTTTTGAACTGCTGCTTACACAGAGCTACGAAATTCCTCTTCCCTTCTGCTACTGAGCTCTTCGACTTACAATTTGCGCTCTAATACCATGTGAAAATTCGGCTAACCTCGAATCCTATTGCAGCAACTGATGTTAATTATTCTAATTGTTAATTCAATTAAACAATTTGCTTGCCGTGTGCTATGACAAATATCAAATTAAATACACTGCAACCTTCACAAATAAAATACTGCGGAATAAATAAAAACACTTGAAGAAATAAATGCACACACAAAATACATCGATATTTTTGGTCTAAGTCCCCGGAAAAACCCAACTCGGGAAAACTGGTGCAGCAACTGAGGGTTTTAATATTATGCAGTAGTGAAAATCTGAGTACAAACTATGGATGCCCAAATTGGCTATCCAAACAGAGGAAAACTGGAAAAATAACTAGTGAGGAAAATTCCTCACTCCATAGGGGATCCGACACTGACCTTAGCTCGAAATTGAGCTGTCCCTTGCTACCTCTGCGTAATCTCTGCGTCAGCCTGCACAGTCACTGTGTCCCTCTAGCTCGGAAATGCATCACCTCTCATTGTCTCGTCAGCTGCTGTCTGGGAAACTGATTCTATCTAGCTTTTGGTACTAAGTCTCAACTTCCCCCTAGCAAAGCGAAAATCTCCTCTAGAGGGTTGTGTGTTGCCTCACTGTGGCAATCTCTGCCTCTGCAATGTACTCGCTGGATCTGGAAAACTTCCTTCGGCTTCACTATCTCTGCCCCTCTCTCACTTCTTCGACCTCACTGAATCACTTCCGACAACACACAACCGCTGCTCTGGAAATCGATTTCTCAGCAAAATTGAACTCTGCAAGTGTGTTCTCCAAGCCCCATCAACTTTCTTCTAATAATCCTTCATTGAGTCTTCAATGACCAAGATTAGATCTTTATCAATGGCTAGGATTAACTAGAAGTCGATTTGTGTGAGTTTCTAGAAGATTCACACCATAACTTAATTAATTTTGATTAGTTAGTCATATTCCCTAAGTTTAGACTTAGGAAATATTTAAAAAACGACTAATAATTTAATTAAGTCATCTCTAGGTGGAATTTCTAGAAACGATTTATGGGTTTTGGAGATCTCATGTATTCTAGTCTCTCCAGAAAATTTCGTTGCTAGAACACATCCGATGCTACAAAAACTAACAAAAACAACCTTTACAATCTATGATGTGACCTTCATTAATAAAGGGCAACGATGGTGTCTATATTATTTGAGTCATCATTATCACCTAGTTTGGTTAAGGCCTCATATGGGTTTGAGGTCAATGGTGCCTTCGGGGCATTATAATAATAATTTTAAGTGTGCCAATTCTAGGCCTTCTCTATGATTCTTTGATGTCCAAGGACTCTTGAGAGTTGCAAAGAGGGGGCGAGGAGTGTGCCACCCTACCACCTCAATATATGGTGTTTGGGGAGGGACACTCTTTGCATTTTTGCTAAGGTCACGGGTCTATCAAGAGTTGATGCACCAACTACTGTTAGCTTGGTGGGATGAGTCTTTTGGGTTGCAACAAACTTATTTCCTGAAGACTCGTTAATTCGCGTAATTTGTCTTCATGAATTCGCATAATCCATTCGTCATTAGAATTGCTGGTGGCTTGAATAACCAATTAAGATTGGGATGGATGAGCCTCGTTGGATGTGGGCTAAGGTGGGTTGGGCGTAATCACAAGAGGGTAGTTATGGATCTTATGGTTGGGATTTGACATCAAAAACGTGTTTGGAAAATTTATATACCACACTGGCTATTTAATCATTTTATCCCTCACCCAGAACAAGAAGAATTCATTCAAGTTCTTAAACAGACTGGCTTTGAAACATATGCTCATATGGAGACAAAAGTTAAATAACTTATTCAATTGATGGCATTTACAGCTGCCAAATGACCTAGAGATACCTTTGATGAAAGGCGAAAATTACATGAGAAGATTGGGAAATTTAACATACACGACAATACAGTGTTTAAGCCCAAGTGCTCAAACCAACTTAAGAAAACAAGTGTGTTACAATATACCAGAGCACCGCTGGAAGCTATGGCAGTAAAATGAGATTCATTTAGGATGTAAACAGCCTTTCGTCAGTTTATTGTTACTTTAGCAATGGCAACCATGTGGCTCCCATACTCCCTTCATCTAGGCCCCTAAGTAGCCATACATGTCCAAATAGGGTTTATGTCCTATATTTTGCATGTCGGAGTCCAATACGTACGGGCAAGTGACTGACATGTGTTTGGCACATGTCCTGTTCACAAGACACATGCCAAACACATGTCGGACACTTGCTCTCAACGTGTCTCAATTATTGGCCATGTGTCCCCATGTGAGCAGCATTAAATCATGTTTTTGCCTTCTATTTTTGTCATTTCACTCAACAAGTTGGAGCTGTGAGGCAATTTGGAGTGCAGCTGAGGGTTATTGTGCAGTGTTAGAAGGGATTCCAAGTGCTGGGCAAGTGGATTTGTCCACCAATCTTTAAGTTTTTTCCTTACAACAGTCCACTGTCTTCCTCATTTCACAGAGATTATGGCTCAATCATCAAGGAAAGCTGGTAAAGGTCAAAGGAAAGGGAGGAGTTTTTGTCTTTTTGGAGAAAGGTAGATCAAGCTTCTTCAAAAAAGGTCAAGGATACAGTTTTAGATGATGGTTGGTGGGAGAGGATAGATCTTACCATTAAGATCATGTACCCTATCATCTTCAGTTCTAGTATCTAGTATCTACCCTATTTTGTATTTGCCATCAGCATTCCTGCCTATAGTAGCAGTGACTCAGTATCTACTATCTATGTAATATGTTTTGATTTTGAAGATTTTATGAGAAAACTACAGTTTATGGTTCTAATTTCTCATGTGTTGTCATTTTATCATCGTTGATGTAGTACTAGTTGAATGATTGAATTTGTATCATCATCATGTACAAGTGTAGATGTTTTAGTTTTTACATTCTACAGAGATTTGAATCTTTGTCTATATTTCATTTCTGTATGTGTAATTATTCACTAATGTGTTATATATGTGTGTGTGTGTGTGCGTGTGTGCATGCGCGTGTGCCCTTTGTGTCTTGTTTCCAGGGTCACCATGTCCCATGCTGGACACTTGTATTTCTGTGTTTTCCATGTCCCGTATCATCATGTCAGGTGACTTAACTAGGCCCTGTTCATGGCCTCCAAAGATGATGTGATCAACAAAGTATCCTATAGTGTGTACTTTATTCCTTTTATAAGTTTCACAAGTAGTTTCGTATTTAGAAGAAGATATTTCACGAGGGGTCTCTTCAAGAGAAGTATTGTTTCCTTGTGACACACTTTCAGGATGAATTTTGGGGTCTGTTTTAGGGGGAGGGGGATGTAGGTGTGGTGGGAGGGATTTTTTTTCTTAGTTCCAGCAGCAGTGTTGGTTTGCAAAACCGGAGCAGAGTTCGGATCGAATGATTTGTGCTTAGGTCCTGATTGAGCCATAAATGACTCTTAGACTGGTGGGAGTTGAGCTAATAAAGGCCAGCAGTAGCCAGCTAATCAAATGGTGCAGGACTTGATGCTGACAAGGACAATGCCAGATGGAAAATGCATGCACGTCAAGCTCAAATAGAAACCTTTGTGCTCCAATTTTTGACGAAAACCCCTATTCTCTAGTAGAAACATCCAGGGAGGTTCAAAATTTAAAATTTAATGTTATAATGTTCAACTTTATTAACTGAATGAAAGATTAAATCAGTGTTGTTAAAATCGCGATAAAATCGCGATTTTATCGTAAAAGCGCTATTTTTTCATTTAGCCGATTCAAATCGCGATTTTTATACATAAAAATCGCCACTTTTTTTTATAACGATTTTTATCGAAAAAATCGCGATTTTTTGAAAAAATGAAAAAAAAATCGGGAAAAAAAAAGCGCGGAAAAAATCGTTTGGCACAAAAATATTCATTTTTTTTCAATTTTTTTTTTTTAAAAAAAATGAATATTTTTGTGCCAAACGATTTTTTCCCGCTTTTTTCCGATTTTTTCCCGATTTTAACGATTTTTTCCGCTTTTTTCCCGGCGCCGATTAAATCCCGATCGCGATGTGTGCAACACTGGATTAAATGGTGGTTGCAACCTGAACCAATATTTTAGAAGATGCACATTGTATGTCGACCAAGATTGTGTTGAATGAGGGCATGGAAATTTTTGAACTATTGTTGCAAAATATTGATGTGGCCAAATACTTTGGTATTGGGCTTGGTGCACTGGCTCAATAGATGTAAATAAGAGATCTAGAAATAAGCTTGTACTTACATAAGATGGGAAAATAAAACTGATTGCCCCTGTAGAACAAAATATGATTTGTGAAGATAAAAGTCACCAACATTAAAGGTGTGATGATCTAGAGAAACTGACAAAACATTGAAACAGATAAACGAAGACATGTCACATAGAGATATTTTCTTTTTCATGGAATCAAGTAATTCAAAATTATTATGAGTGCATGGCATTTTTGTAATGGTGTGCGTTGTGTATATGAAATTTATGCAGGAGTGTCAAATATTTTTATGGCCACTTTGGTATTGTTTTTGGCGATGGCTCAGTTTAAAAATAAGAAAACTAGACATATGAAAGTAAGTTTGTGCCTGTATTAGATATGAAAAACAAAGTTGTTATCCCCCAAGAACAAATCATGATTTGTGAAGAGACAAGTCATCGACCTTGAGAAAATAAACTGAAGACACGTGATGTATCCAGGTTGCTCTTTTAGAGAATCAAGGAGCATTGCACCTGGTTAGCCAGATGAGTCAGTGGATTGGAGTTATCCCATATGCAATCAAACGATCAAGTTTTGGATGAATGATCAAAGGACTTATTGGCTTGGATCACTACTAGCTTGAAAGGTAGCTTGTTTGGCAGGCACCTTGGCAGAAGAAACATTTGAGGGAATGTTTGATGATGGGTGCCCAAGTGAATTCATATCCCTGATACCAAGCTGTGTATTCTACTTTCAAATGTGAGAGTGATGGCAAACCAGGAGAACATGAATGTTGAGATGCAGAAACTGCCTGAGAGTAGCTGTGGTTGATTCCAAGTTTGTGTCTTCGGTGTAGAAGGGGCTGCCCTATGTATTGTTGTAGGAGCAAACAAGAAGCTCCATTATTATGTTATGAATGCATAATTATGTGTTAATGTTTGTAACTACTAACATGTAACCACTATTAATGTTGGTGGTTAGTAACATGTGACCAATACAATAGTAAGATAAGTTTAGGAATGGGTGGTCAGACCACCATAAATTTCCTATGGTGCAATAAATATGTAACATAAGATGATGTGCGTGAAAAGGGTACATAAGAAGTTTAAACAGGTAGTGTATCTCAGGCTACTTGATATTCATGTATGCACACTTTCATGTACCCCTTAGGTATTCCAACACAGGTGAATATTGGTCAATTCTTAGAGTCCATGCTTTCTTCCAAAGCTTTAAAACGTGACACTGAATTTTCAGTCAGATAATTCAACAGACATTTCAAATTCTGAGTTCAATTTGACGATGTGAACAAGCCCTATGTTTCTCTATCTACCAATAGAAGTTAGAACCCATAGCTTATGTACTTTTTCTAGTCACTGGCATCTGTCAAATTGGAGGGTTCATGATTCTTTGGTTCATAAATGATAACTTGATTAGTGTTTATCCACGGTATTTATGCTGTATTAACATGGTGTGACAGGATTTGTATGGATGCTTGCAAAGCATTTAGCAAAATACACTCTATCAAATGAGAAACACTTTCCTCTGTTTCTTTTTAAAGGAGTTTAGACTGACAGTCATGTGACCTCCGAAGCTCGCATCTAATTGGAAAATCCCAATCCATGGATGCAACCTCGAAGTAACTATTAGGAGTTGTATCACTGCCATCTCAATACAACCTCCTCTTCAGTTTTGGCCGGCTCTCTAAGGGCCAATGGGGTTATCTCTGAATTATATGATGATTATATGAGCTCAAGTAAATAAATCTTAATATGATCAACCATTAATGCAAAGATTTACTTTAATGTTAAATAAATAAAGACAATGAAGATATAACTTTGCCAAAACAAAGGATTCAATGCTTAGTGATGTAGTTTTTCATACAAGTTAATTTAGCCCTAATAGAAACAAACATACATGACATAAATCCACTTAGATGTTGAAGTGATTAAGGATCATGTGAATCAAACTCAAATCTGGTTTTATGTTACTCAGTGAAGGAAATTTCTAGATTTGAGTTCTGTGCTGAAAACCTCTTGCCCAATCTCTTTCTATGATATCAAACTACAAATTTGCTTTATGATATACAAGACAAAATTCCAGATTTGTGAAAAGAAATTACAACCCAAAAAGGAAGATGAATTCTTGAAGAACACATAGCCACAATTTGGTTAAAGATATGTAAAACTTAAGAGAGTCGAGTGTGATTAACTAGACTTGATTAACAATTGCAAATCTGCTTTTAGGTTATGCAAGAGTAAATTCCAGATTTTCTTCAATGAACCAAACTAGACTTAAGTGAAGGATAAATCTTGAAATACAAAGTTTAAGGAATATCACAATAAGATCCTTGATATATGAACTTTGAAGAATTATTCCAAATTGTGATGATGATGAGACACATCTAGAATGTGATTATGAATATGTCAAAACACTGGACTTAATTAAATTACAAATCTGATTTTGTTATGCAATTTTAAATTTCAGATTTCTATGATAAATAAAGTAGCCCCAAATAGGAGATATATACTTTAAACAAACAATTTGGGGTAAATCACAATTAGAGGTTGAATCATGAACCAAAAAACACTTCCAAATAGTGATTTAAAATAAGTCTAGAAATGATATCTTATCTATGTAAAAGTAACTACACTTGATAATATTTTGCAAATCTAATTTGTGTTATGAGAAATTAATTCCAGATTATAAAATTAGCCTTATGTGAAAGATAAATGATTGAAACACTAAACTTGAGGAAAAATCACAATTAGAGCTTCAACATATAAACCTTAAAAATGATTTTAAAATTGTGGTTATGAATCAAGTCTAAAATGTAAATCTCTATACAAAATCAACTACACTTGATGATGTTTGCAAATCTGATTTATATATTGAGAGATCAATTTCTAGATTGGCAGAAACAAATAATAAAACAAAACAAAATATAAATACTTAAAAGTGCAAGGCTTAGAGCAATTTTCAATTAATTTTTTTATGTAAGAACATTGAAACAATTCCTAATTGAAATAAATAAGTCTAGAATATAGATGTATTTATGTGAAAAGAAACTAGTTTTGAAAATCGAAATCTAACAAGAGCTATGCAATAATATTCCTTAGATTTCAAGTAAACATAAAAAGGAAAATAAATTTTCGATTTTTATGTATTTGGTGGTTGATGGGAGAGACTAGTGCAAAAATCTGAATGATAATGGGGTCAAGAAGAGACTTCTGCTAAATGTCTTATTTTTGTAAGGATTAGAGGATGGAGGAAAAGCTATAAAATACTTTATAACCTCCACTCTATTCTAGTTGAAAATAAATGCTGAAACTCTACAAGGGATCCAACATGATCCTACTTACACCTAGCAAGCTAAAATACTTTATAACCTCCACTCTATTCTAGTTGAAAATAAATGCTGAAACTCTACAAGGGATCCAACATGATCCTACTTTCAACTAGCAAGCCCAACTACACCCTAGCTAGTGAAACCAATGAACTAGAGTATATATAAAGCAAGCTATTAATTAACAATAACTAAGTTAACAACAAAGAAAAGAGGAGTTATCTCACATGCACAACCCTTTCCAAGTGGTATACTTTATCCTCCAATGGATTGAATAAGCTAGTATTACCTGTGTAGAAATATTAACAACATCCAACTTGAAGCACCAAAATTGTAGCTAAGGAGAACACACTAAACAAGAAACCAAGACACCTCAATGCTAGATATTCAACAATAGTATTCCCAAGTATTCCAATATGAACACAAAATGCTATGAGGGGAGCCTTTGATATAGAGATGAGGTTCAACAATCCTTTTATTACAATATTATTTTTCTTGGGACAAAACATTAGATCTTTCCTAGGATATCATAAAAAAACTCTTATCTTACAATTAACTAATGAGGACAAGGCCAAATAATACATAAATGAGTGAAGTAGTTATGCCACATGTACAAAGTCTTCTAAGGAAATTGGATGTCCCCACCAAAGAGACAAAGGAGAGGGTCAAAGAGCTCCAATGTCCCTCCTCCAAGAAAGAGAATCACCTCCACAAACTCTTCAAAGCAAGATTGACCAGTCAAATGAGAAAATGGCTCTCATGCAATGTCCTCTAGTTACACATGAGGCACATTGGGACTCCCAAAGGTGGATGGTTCTTCTAAATATGCTCCAATGGTCATGTGTGAGTCCTCCAAGGCAATAGCCACTCCCTTGATCCATGTTAATGACTACATGAAGGCAAAGAAGGTTGAAAACAACTACCATGATCCAAGGAAATGCTCCAATGGTCATGAAATAATGGCATGTTCCTTCGAATGTGTGAAATCCTGGAGGGATCCATAAGGGGTGAAGTGGCATCATATAACAAGCCCCCATGCATGGGAAACCATCTCAAAAGTTCCAAGGCATTGGAGTAAAGGGCATCCAAGAGCCAAGTGCATAAAAATGTGTAGAGGCCCCTCATGAAAGTGTTATACATGATCTCAAGCACCAATTACATGTCATAAAACTTGTGACCTACATACATAGAACAATGCTTAGGCTAAATCATAGGTGCACTTCTAGGTATGACAACCTTTATAATACAGTGGCACAAATTTTACATGGCGGTAAAGTGAAAAAACCTAGGGGAACTATAATTCATTTGTCTTATAGATCCACTCTAGGATCCCTTCACAACTACCTTGGTGAGAAACAACATCTAAGAGATGGTTAATATGAGCCATAAGGGTGGGACTAACCTTCAAATGGGGACTAAGAGGATGGGCTCTAACAAACCACAAGGGTTTAGAGAAACTGCCCAAGTAAAAAATACACTTTACATAAATAACCATGCTTGGTTTAGTGAAAATATGTAAGATACACAAGCACAACTTTTGGCTCATCATCTTACATATTACAATCCTCATGAAGGCACAATTGATCTTGGATAACTGGTCTCAAACATCATTTCAAATCATGTACAAGCTCAACTCATATGCCAAGACAATCTGGCAAAAAAAATGTATCCATCACGATGTGAAATTGAGGTGTATCAATTAACTCCAACTCAGGGAAGTGTACTCCATGTGAGAGTGCATGAGAACTCCAACATTTATAAACCCTGTTAATCTGAAACATTCTTACTAAATATGGATCAGATCCTAGGAAGGTGTGAAGACATAAGTGTCTTGTACCTTATAATAATAAATAAATGTAGGAAAACACGTGGATACTAGTTAGAAATATCATGATTCACAAAGGGAATTTATAACCATGAGAGCGTTAACTACTTTATTAAAACACAATTCAGACACAAAAAGCAATAAAATGAAATGTAGACAAAGTAAATCTAATGCTCATGCTGAAGAGCTTATTCCTCCTAATATAGTCCACAACAATGCCTTATGACATTAGATATTATCTTTGAAGAAAAAAAAAATAAAATTTCCCATTTACAGATAAAGGAAGTTTTCTCACTATCCAAGTGACTAAGATAGAAAGAATTATCATTTGCACTGTTTTCAATTTTAGATAAAGGTAGTTTTCTCACTATCCAAGTGATTATGATAGAAAGAGTTATCATTTGCATTGTTTTCAATTTTGTAGGGACCCAACCACGAACATTATAACTTGCCATGTTTTCTTGTTTTTTCAACCCTTTTACTTCACATGAGAATTAGGTTGTCCTTTTGAAAAGTCCTTGGTTGAGCTGTTTTGTTGAATTTGACGTTGGCCTTTTCTTGATTCTTTGCTAAGTGATCGAAGGCTTTCCTTCTGTTTTCATCAAGTTTAATTAATTGGTTTGTGTTTCCTTGAATGACATCTTTGGCAGAGGAGAATTGCTATAAAATCTAGAACACTGGGATCTTTAAGTGAATGGGAAATATGACTTCCATCCCATATGCTAGTTCAAATGGGCTTTTAGGGATGGGTTCTTTATTAGTCATCCTATTGGTCTACAATGCATGTGTGGCTTTATTATCTCAAATTTGCTTATTATCCCCCATTGTCTTTTCAATAATGGTCATGAAATTTTTTATTGCTAGATTTTGCAAGGCCATTTCCTTGAGGATAGTAGTTGGAGGAGGGTGATAGGCCAATGCCATAATCAAAGTAAAAGGTAGATATTTCCACGGAACTAAATGCTTTTAGATTGTTGGTTGTAATCTTTGCTAGAACCCCAAATCTGGTGATGATCGTGTCGTTGAGGAATTCCATTACAACCTCATTAGTTTCCCTTTTAGTAGGTATAGCTTGAACCCATTTAGTAAAGTAGTTAGAGGTTGTGAGAATCCATCAATGGCCATTGATAGAGTTATCTTTGATCTTACCTATGATGTCAAGGCCCCATTGTTGGAAGGGTGCTTCTACCACTATCGATTACCTAGGTAAGGCAACTAATTTATGTCTACCCATGAAAAGTTGACAATGTTGACAAGACCTTACAAACTGATGGGCATCTACGAATATAGTGGACCATTAGTAACCAACCATTATAATTTTATGGGTTGTTTTCCTTGTTGTATCGTGTCCACTACATAGCCCCTTATCAAATTCATCCACGAGTCTCATAGATTCTTTAGGATTTATACATCTGAGGATTAATCCTTTGGGTTTCCTCTATCCCAGAGCTTGATGAATGAAGCAAAACTTAGAGGCTTTTAATCTTAAATCTCTCCTCTTATAATCCATTAGGTGCTTAGGACACATGAGCTTGTTTAGATAGTAAATGCTATCGACATTACCACTTGTTGTTGTTCTAATTTATCTAGCACATGTGAGCTTCTTTCGATAGTAACTGATATTGGCATACCGGTCATGTTCTAATTTATCAACACCGTGGAAACCATAAGGGAATTTTCACCATTCATATCGAATTAGCATTTGGGCAAACCTTTGCCCTTTTACTAACTTGCTTGGCCTTATTTCTAAGTCATACTCTTGTATTTTCACTACCTATTTACCTTTTACTCGAGCAATTTTGTTGAACTAATATATCTTTTACAATTGAGTAGGGAACATAGGCCACTATATTAGAACACCCAATGTGCGCCTTGAAATATTTTAAAGACTTTACAAGAGCAAACACTTGCTTTTCCATGATGGTGTATTTCAACTCCACATCCCTTATGGCTTTACTAATAAAATCTATGGGTTTCCCTTCACCTTGATCATTCTTTTGAAGGAAGACACCAACCATGGTGTCTTCATAAGTGAACAAAATTTTTGGAAATTCTTTGAATAATTAGGGCTTACTATCATTAGGGATTTTGAAATGGCTTATTTGATTGTTGTGAAAGCTTTCTTACCCTCATCATCACATTTGAAATGAGTATCCTTCTTAAGTAATATAGATATGGATTTAGTGATCGTCACAAAATTATGAATAAATCTTCATATGAAATTCATTTTACCGTAAAACCATTTAAGTTCTTTCTTATTCTTGGGTAAATGGATTTACTTGATGGCTTCTAAGATTAACCTTTACCCCATCCTTTGAGATTGTGTCTTTAGAGTTCACGTTCATGAACCTTGAATATGGATTTCCTAGGGTTTAATGAGATCCTATATTAGTGACATCGATGAAACAATTGGTTAAGGTGTTTGGCATGAGGATTCCTTTCCTTTGAAAATACAATGAGCTTGTCTTAATAAAATCCCATGAGATCTCTAAATGCATAGTCCATCGCTCTTTGCAATGTGGCACATGTATTAAATAAGCCAAAAGAAATTATCAAATATTTGAAGGCGCCACTAGGTGTAGCAAATGTTTTTTTTATGTTGATAAACTTTGTTCACCTAGGCTTTGTTATAGCTAAAGAATCCATCAAATATGGACATCATTCCTAGTCCTCTAATCCTCTATGTAATGGATAATTATTCTTTTTCGATAATGCAAAATCGACAAAAAACCTAATCTCTCGATTTTTCTTCCTCATCACTACAATATTAGCTCCCCAATTTGAATGTCTAGAGGTAGCAATGATCTTAGCTTTTAACATCATCCACAATTTTTTTTGAATAAGAGGTTCTGACTTGCGATTTATTTGTCTTAGATTTTGCCTAAAGGGTTTGGCATCCTCTTTTAACATAATGGTATGTTGGATAATGTCACCCTTGTAATCTTTTAAGTTGTCATACGACCAGGTGAAGATATCCCTATATTCTCTTATTAGGTTTTCAATCCCTCTTCTCTCTTGAACAAATGTACTTTTATCTATCATTATGAGCATCAGTCTCCCAAGGGATCTTATATTATTTTTGGTGTATTCATTAGGATTGATTACCTCTTCCTTTTTTGTGTACATGTCATGCTTTTCAAAAATCTTTTCTTATGGGACAAGGATGATAGGAAATTTGTTGTTTTTCTGTTCAATCTTTCCCCTCTTCTCTCCAATCTATCTTATATTTTGCAAACTCTTGTAGGTTGTTTGTGAATCTTATGATTTGGGTACCAACTTAGAATGCTTGCCAACATTTGAAGTTAATTGGAATGGAGAGACTAAAGATGATTTATAATCTACCTTTACTTAATAACTACTTACAAGTTTGGAGAGTTGAAGCAACAACTGCGAGGGTATCGACTTGTTCATTGAAAATCCTTGACTTCGCATTTAGTAATATATCATCAAATAGTTCATTCTATCCCATAGCACATTTCTATACCTTTCCAACCTATTGTTCTTACAAGTGAATTGTTCCATCACTTGCTTGATCACTAAATCAAAGTCACTTATTACCTTCAAGATTTTGATTCCCATGTCCCATGCCAAATTTAAGTGTAAAAGGAGGGCTTTGTATTTTTCCATGTTATTAGTCGATTAAAATTCTAATCTAAAAGCATGACAAGGAATAAAACATAGAAGGTGTTGATTTTTGTAGCATCTAGAGGTATTCAAGTCGACCCTTGATGCAAAATACAATTTAATTTTTTTTGGTAGACAAGTCGGCTCTGAAAGGGTCGAATAGGCTAGGTATGGCATCTCATTTTGAGACACTAAGACGAGCATGTTTGAGCACAAAGGAGACATTTGTTTAGGATTTTTTTCTCTCTTCATTATTCTTCATCAGTCCTTGAAGTCCACACGTGTGATCCGTCCAACACTTTGACCATTGAATTTCAAAGGGTTTGATCAACGAAATTCAGAAGGGTTTGACCAACGTATTTCAAAAGGGTTTGATTGAGGGTTTTGATTGTAGTTTTACCGAAATTAATACTACAGTTGACCACAAACTTTGACTACAATTTGATCACTTGTTTGACCAGAGTTGATTGAAATTTGTTTAGTCAATTTGATCGAAGAGTTGACTGCATTTAACTACAAAAGGAGGGTTTCATATATTTCCATGTTATTAGTCTATTCAAATTCTAATCTAAAAGCATGGAAAGGAATAAAACATAGAGGGTGTTGATTTTTGTAGCATCTGGAGGTATTCAAATTGGCCCTAGATGCAAAATACAATTTAATTATTTTTTGGTATGACAAATCGGCTCTAGAAGTGTCATGACCTTTGGGATTTCATAGACACGTATAAATACGCCAGGCATGACGTCTCATTTTGAGACATTAAGACAAGAGCATGTCTGAGCACAAAGTAGTAATTTGTTTTGGAGTTTATCTTCTCTCGCTTCATTATGTTCTTTATCCCTAGAGGTCCACATGTGTGATCCATACAACACTTTGACCAACGAATTTCAAAAGGGTTTGGTCAAGGAATTTCACAAGGGTTTGACCTATGAATTTTAGAAGGGTTTGACCAAGGGTTTTCACTCTAGTTTGACCACAATTCATACTATGGTTGGCCACAAAATTTCACTACCGTTTGATCATGTGTTTGACCAGAGTTGACCAAAATTTGTACAGTCAGTTTGACCAAATAGTTGACTATAATTGACCACTAAGTTTGACTAGTTTGATTGTAGAGTTCATAAGTGATTTATGACAGATTTGACTAGGTTTGGTTGGTGATTTGACTTGTAAGTTTGCATAGATTTCTAGACAAAATTTTGATTTGTAAACCTTGCTAAAAGGACAATTTCTCCTCGAGAAAAGTTGTTGGGTTTTCTCCCAAGGTTGGGTTTCCCAGGGTAAAATTATTGTCTGTATTGTGCATGGCTACCTTTCTATAATCTTTACTATTTCCGTTGCATTTATTGTTGAGATTTTTTGAGTATAATTATTCAATGATAGTAGTGACAAAACACTGTTTGAAAATCATTAGGAAGCAACTATCTGGTAAAAAATTGTATTTTGCTGCACTTGTCAGAGAATTTCAACATGGTATCAGGGCTTTGTTGAAAGAGCAACCATTGAAGTCAGCGTAAGAGACCAGGATTCAACAACTTGTATAAACTTTTGATCTCTGGTCAAAATGGTGCCAAGTCTTAGAGTAGAAGACAAGTTGGATGGTGCTATCAATTTCAGATCTTGGAAGACCATGATACTCCTTGTCTTGGAAGAAAGTGAGCTTCAGAGTCATGTAAAGGAAGTCATTCCAGAGCTAGAGGGAGTCGAGGAGAAAGCCAAGTATAAGAAAAATGAAGCCAAGGCTAAGAGAATCTTGATAGATTCGATAAAGGACCACTTGATTCCTCATGTTTCCAAGTTGAAGACTGCCAAAGAAGCTTATGATGTTTTGGTGGAATTGTACAAGAGTAACACACTAACAGGACACAAACCTTGAGACATCAACTTCGGAGTTTCATGATGTCTAGATCAGATTTTGTTGTCTATTATCTTATGAGAGTCTCTTAGGTGAGAGATGAACTTAGAGCCATTAGATATACCATTGATGATGCAAAGCTTGTTACATAGTTTCTCAATGGATTTCCTTCCTCGTGCTATCCCTTTTTTTAGAGAATTTGTGCGTGAGATAAATTGCCTAAGTTTGATAAGCTATGGATTGATTGTGTCCAAGAGGAGGCCAGATTGTTGTCCAAGGACAACTTGCAGAGACCTCAGGATGAAGAAACTCAAGCCCTTGCAAGTCATGCAAGGAAAGGAAAAGGAAGAAGAAATTTTGGAAATTTTGAAAAGAAAGATAAAGGTAGAAGACCAACTCTTGTTCGTGATTAGAAGAAGGATATGTCAAAGATTCGGTGCTTCAATTGTCATAAATTGGGCCATTATGCCTTTCAGTGTCCTGAGAAGAAACGGAAGGGAAAGCAGCATGCATCAACAACCGATATCGATGATGATGAGCATCCACCGCAGAAGAAGTCGAAGGAATATTTCTGTCTCTGCTCTTTTAAGCACTATTACTGATAGTAGTGATATCTGGTTGGTGAACTGTGGTGCTTTTAGGCACATGACAAGTTTTCGAGATTTTCTCACCGATTTGATAGAGAGGGATTCAACATTGCAGGTGGAACTTGGAGATAATACCAAGTATGTAGTAAAAAGAGTTTGGATTGTTACCCACCATTTTGTGGGTGATATCCCTAGGAGAATTTTTTCTCCATGATGGTCCTCAGCTGGAAACCAACAACTCCTCACAACTACCAACTAGCTCTATGTGCCATTTCTTTGCCACTTGAGCCAACCATGTGGTCCCTCACTCATCTGTCATGATCATATGTTTGAAGGTGGGTCTCCCAAACCTAAATGTATGCCTTGTTATTTGGTAATTGAGTATTATGGTTTATTTATCATGGAAACTCTAGGCATGGATTAATGGGGGGATTCGACAGAAAGAGTGGTCTAGGTCTGTGCTCTTGTCCCTTAGGTCTCTTTTGGGATGTTAACTTTGCACCCTAGTTCCGTGGGATCTCTTTTACTGACCTATTGGTTTTAGGGATGGTACTACATGGGAAACCCTAATTTTGGTTGCGTGGTCCCACTTCCCGATTCACATATATTACTCCCCTTTCGCTCATTACACCCCCAATCATCTCTCCTCCCACCTGGGTCCACATTCCTCCATTGGGTCCACATAGGGTTAGCCACCCCCTCCCCTTGCCCCACATCTTGGGTCGGGCTTGGAATGATGCCTGAAGGTTGATGCAGCTAAAAGAAAAAGAAAAAGCATAATTGGCCACATTCAATAGGAAATTGTACCACAAAATGCAAAAGATGGTTGGGACAAAAGCATTTAGCACGTGGGAAAAAGCCATGACATGAGCTCTACCCCATTCCATGGCCATCACCCTGGTTCCTACATGGCCCTTGATGAGCCTCCTTTATCATTCAGGGATCCATGATTGTCCCAACCCCCAGTGGGAGATCAACTGCCCCACCTTATAAGGGGGTATCCACTGCTATACTTTACGCATCATGCTCTCGTTACCTAGAACCTTGAGCAGTTAACAAAAAAAAATCATAAAAAGGCAAAAGGCATATGAAGAAGGGTGGAAAAATCAAGGTTGGGGTAACTCATGCTCCACGATTGCTTTGTCCTACACATTATTTACCCAAGTGTGGGCTTCCCTTTTATTAGCTACCCCTGTACCATGGCATGTGATCCAGGTTGCCCCCTTTCATTCCCTACTCCATTCCATCATTATGCTACATGCCACCACCATTTGAAGGATGTATCATGTTGATTTGTGGTAGCATCAGATGTGCTCTAACCACAAAATTTGGTGGAGAAGTTGGGGCACATGAGATCTCCAGTACCCAGAAAGGGTTTGGGTAGATTCTAAACAGTTTAGGAGATATTAAAATAATTAATATTTTTAATGGAGTCCCTAAGTCTAAACTTAGGGAAATTAAAATATTAATATGGATTAATATAAAACTGTGTTAGAATGATCAAGCCAGATCTAATCTTAGCCGTCGATTAAGGACTTAATCTTGGCCGTTGATATGTCAACGAGAAAAGTATAAGAGGAGGCTCGACGGTCACTTGGAGAGCACACTAGATGATCAGTCATTCTATTCTCTAGAGCGGGGTTTGCTAAGAGATAGAATCAGTGATTGGAGTTGCAGCTGAGGGGCAGTGAGTACAGAGAGACAGAGAGGCAGAGATAGTGCCGGGAGATCAGCGCATGAGCCAGAGAGAGTGATGCAGTAGCAGCCAGGGCTCACGCAGAGGCAGCTAGCAGCTGAGCAGTGCTTCAGAGAGGCCAATGTAACTAATGCAGAGGGCCAGAAGGCTAACATAGGGACAACTGAGGTTGACGCAGGGCCAACGCTGGGCAGAGAGAGGCTAACACAGTCCAGAAAGGCAGACGATGGGGTTTCTGCGATAGATTGGAGCTGAGGAGTTGTCGAAGGGTTTATCTAGGGTTTCAACCGGGACATTTGTCTCAGATTGAGAGGTACTACTGCCAAGGGCATTCTCTGTTGGGTAAGCTGGATTTGGAACCCAGATTGTACTCTGAAATTGCTTAATAAGAAAACCCTCAGATAGCTACACTAGTTTTCCCGCATTGGGTTTTTCCGGGGACATTGGTCCAAAAATAATAGTGTCATTTTGTGTGCTTGTATCTGTTTCCTTTAGTTGATGATCTGTAATATGTTGAGCATGCACTAGTGTTTATTTTCAGTATTTACATTGTAAATAATTTGTTAAGTAACAAAACAAGTAGGTAGGAATAAATTAGTAAAGTGCATGGAGGGTTTCTAATTAGTAGACTTAGAAACTTCAACATGGTATCGGAGCGTGGTTGCAGATCACAGGAGAATTGAGGACATCAACTGAGCGGAGCAATAACAGCAGAAAACAATTGTCCCAAGTGATAGAAGCTGTTCTTAGTAGAGCAGCAACAAGGGAAGGGTGATGCAGTGCCTGCGTCATCAAGGGTGAGCCAGGAAGAGGCAGCGCAGATGCCAAGGGAAGCAAAAGGAGGCTCACGCAGAGGGCCAGAGGGCTGTGACGCAGTTGGATGAGGAGGTCGAGTTGCTGGTGTCGGGATTGCGTAGAGCCTAGGAGCTTTCACCTGCAGGTTGTTGGAGTTTAGGAGGCTGTGGGAAAGTTGCAGAGTGGAGCTGGTGGGGTAGTGTAGTTTGAACAGTACCTGACAGGGCAAGGCCAAGGAGGAGGGAGTTGCTACCGAGGGTTTCTAGCCAAGAAATCTAGATCAGTAGTGCGGCTGCACAGACAATTAGAGTAGGGGGCATCTCGACATCGGCAGAAGGATTTCCAGGAGGGAAATCGAGACTCAGAGGGAGTCACATTGAGAACTTCCAGGAGGGAAATCGAGACTAAGAGGGAGTCACATCGAGAACTTCCAGGAGGGAAATCGAGACTCAGAGGGAGTCACATCGAGAACTTCTAGGAGGGAAGTAGAAGAGCAGCATGGCACTACACGGAGTAAGGGACCAAGACAGACTGGACGGAGCCTTAAACTTCGCAGTTTGGAAGGCCATAATCTTATCCGTACTTGACAGAAATCGTGTCAAGCACTTCACCTTGAGGACGATAGTTATCCTAGTCGACCCAACTGAGAATGATAAGTACGAGGAGGCAATGGTGAGGGCCAAGAGCATCATTCTTGATGGGGTCAAGGACCATGTAGTACCACACATTGCCAAGAAGGAAATGACAAATGAGATGTGGGAGGCCCTAAAGAAATTGTACCAACATACTTCTGTGCAGAGAAGGATGTTACTAGAAAATTAGATGAGGTCATATCAGATGAAGAAGGGAGAACCAATTGACACCTTCCTTGGAGCACTGAATGAGATCTGAGATCAGTTGACTTCCATTGGAGCCGCGTCGGATCAGGAATTGATGGTGAGGACATCCCTGAATGCAGTCTCAGAAGACTGGGAGGTATTTGTCGATAGTATACTAGGCAGAGGGACACTTCCACCTTGGGATGAGATGTGGGTGGCTCTTCGCCAAGAAGAGATCAGACGACAGACAAAGGCGAGAAGCAGTAGTAAGGGGATCAGAATCAAAAAGGAGGAGGAGAAAGATGTTGCCCTAGCATTTGAGGGAAAGTAAGAAAAGCGGAAGAAGAAGGATCTCTCCAAGATCAAGTGCTTCCATTGTGGGGAGGTGGGTCATTTTGCGACCGAGTGTCAAAGGAAGAAGAGTAAGGGAGAGTCTTTCGAGGCACACACACCACTTGAGTGGAAGTGGGGAGACATCGAGCTATAGTTAGATGGACAACAAGTGATGAGGGGCAGGATACTTGAGGTACCCAGCCTTTTGGATTAGACCTTGCTATGGGAGCCCCGAAGAGGAGTGGCAGGACTGGCTGATGTGGTTAGAGATGGATGCGGATGGAGCAGCAGAGAGAGCTACAATGTAGGAGTCCCAAGACAGCGCGAGGCTAGCAGGCTATAGCAGTGTGAGAGGCACAGGAGTGTTGCACCAGTGCAGAATGGCACAGAGAGGTGTGCAACAGTGCGAGATGCAGGGAGTTGTTGTAGCAGCACAGAGGTCAGAGAGGGAGCACTTGTCAGCGACAAAGGGAGCTTCAGCATCAGCGGGTGTCTCTAGCCCAACAGAGAGGTTAGAGTTGGGAGATCAGTTACTTACTTCTCAGTAACTGAGTTGCAGTGCAACAGTGGGCAACATGATGCAACATGATGCAACATGATGAGAAGAGTTGCAGTGCGGATGCAGTGTTGGGAGAAAGGACCAGCAGTAGCACGGATGCAGAGGGAGTTGTCGTACAGATTCAACAGTGGCAGTGGAAGAACCATGGGCAGCAGTACATGATATAATAGTGTAGAGGATGGTGGGCAGCAGGCCTAGCATCAACACAAGGACCGATGCCGGATGATTAGAGTAATACTCAGTGAGGAGTATTGCTAGAGCACAATCCTCACTAAGAGGGAGTGTTGATTTGTGGTAGCATCAGATGTGCTCTAACCACGAAATTTGGTGGAGAGGTTGGGGCACATGAGATCTCCAATACCTAGAAAGGATTTGGGCAGATTCTAAATAGTTTAGGAGATATTAAAATAATTCATATTTTTAATGGAGAAATTAAAATATTAATATGGATTAATATAAAACTGTGTTAGAATGGTCCAAAAGACATGGATCAAGCCAGATCTAATCTTAGCCGTCGATTAGGGACTTAATCTCAGCATTGATATGTCAATGAGAAAAGTATAAGAGGAGGCTTGAGGGTCACTTGGGGAGCACACCAGATGATTAGTCATTCTATTCTCTAGAGCGGGGTTCACTAAGAGAATCAGTGATCGGAGTTGTAGCTGAGGGGCAGTGAGTACAGAGAGACAGAGATAGTGCCGAGAGATCAGCACAGGAGCTAGAGAGAGTGACGCAATAGCATCCAGGGCTCACACAGGGCCATGCAAAGGCAACCAGGAGCTGCGCAGTGCTTCAGAGAGGCCAGCGTAGCTGACGCAGAGGGCCAGAAGGCTGACGTAGGGCCTCCTGAGGTTGACACAAGGCCAACACTGGGCAGAGAGAGGCTGACACAGTCCAGAAAGGCAGACGCTAGTGTTTCTGCAGCAGATTGGAGTTGAGGAGTTGCCGGAGGGTTTTTCCGAGGTTTCAGCCGGGACATTTATCTTAGATTGAGAGGTACTACTGCCAAGGGCATTCTCTGTTGGGTAAGCCGGATTTGGCACCCAGATTGTACTCTGAAATTGCTTAATAAGAAAACCCTCAGATAGCTGCACCGATTTTCCCGCATTGGGTTTTTTTCGGGGACATTGGTCCAAAAATAACGGTGTCATTTTGTGTGCTTGTATTTGTTTCCTTTAATTGATGATCTGTAATATGTTGAGCATGCACTAGTGTTTATTTTCAGTATTTACATTGTAAATAACTTGTTAAGTAATGGAACAAGCAGGTAGGAATAAATCAGTAAAGTGCATGGAGGGTTTCTAACTGGTAGACTTAGAAACTTCAACATATCACGGACATACCACCCCCTTTAGAGGTAGAAGCCACCTAAAATGGATACATGGTTAACCCTATTTGGAGCTAGGAGACATTAGCACATGCCAAATCCCACTATCGAAGGGCGTGCCATTATGAATTGCTCACTTGTTATCCATGGTTTATAAATTCTTTCACTTGATTTCTTTAATGACTTGGTGTGTTGGAAGGCACGAGGACGCATTGAAAAATCTTATGTAGGATTGCTGGTGGTTTCCATTTGGGTTTGGTCTCCCTATATCGAGTTCTGACCCTAGAGGGTTATATTGGCACATGTAGGGTGTGTGTAGAGAGCCACATGCCTCCATAGCAGTAGACAACACTCCATGGATCCCCACATCCATTCATAGATTGCTCGTAGTTCACTATTGGACAAGGAAGATGCACCTGATCGATCATGCCCAGCTAGCCCTAGAGTTGCACCATACACTTGGCAGATGATCCAGGACTTGCACAATGATGTGGTATCACCTACACCATCATCCTAGGCCTTGCAGGTGATCTACAAACATCTTCGATTTGTTTGGAGACCCATGAGGACACTTGTGTGCTCCCACATATCATTTGGAGCACCACAGGTTATTACAAGAGGCTTGTCCACTCCTTTTGGGAGTTCAACTACACATTATGGTACATATGGACTCCATTAGGTCTCCTCCAAGGCCCAATGACATGCACTATTCATTATTCGACCTCTTGAAAGGCTTATTCTTTTGTTTATGAGCTAGTTTGGTGGGCTTGTCACCATTAGTTAGTTATTTTGCACATTATTTTATTGTAGGGGCTAATGTAGGCCTCATTAGCTAAATCAAACTCATTAGAACTTTAGAAGTGTATGAATACAAGTGTTTTGAATTCATTTTAGCATCATCACTTCATTGGAATTCTTTTGACTCATGGCAAATATTTCTTGACTTGGCAAACCCTAGGAGCATGAAATGCATGTTTGACCTAGATGAACATTAAATGGAGCATGAAACCCATATTTGAAAAATAATATTTTCTTTCTTCGTTTGCTTGATACATAAAATATACATAATGACATAAGTACAAAGACAATTTTGAAGACCTAACGTAGCTACTTTTCCAACACTCCCTCTTAACCAGAGAGGTATTCATAATGACTCAACATGTCTATATCAAGTTGAAATATTCTCATAAGAAGGGGTTCAGATTGATAAGCATCAAAGTATCATCATGTCACATTACCAAGGCATTGAAAGGTACACTCCATCTTTCTACAAGATCAGAGCACAATGTTGGGAGGCATTCCATGGTACATACTCCACCTAAGATACTTGGAGTATGTCTTTTGCCGGAGCATTTCTCTCATGGAAATGTCTATCCACTAGACCGTTCTTTATCCAAGTCCATGCACGTGACTTAGGATCCCATCGTAATCCATCTCAATACATGACTTAAGAATGTTTGTCCAAGATGCTTATCCAATCCACCATTCTCCTTATCCATGTCCATGTTCTTCACTTAGGATATCAGTCCTAATCTGTCATAGTACCTGACATAAGGAGAACCATGCTTATTCAATCCATTCTCTCTATCCATGATGCATGCACTAGACTAACGATGGTTAGTCCTGGCCTAGTGCACGACACATGGAGAACTAGTGTCCAACCTTACTCCCTCTCAACTTGAGAGGAGAAACCCATGCTCACTCCCTATCAAACAGGGATAATTCATCAACAAGCTTGAGCTTGTGTTGGAAGTACTCATACTTCCCTTCCATCAACTACCTGTTATAGTTGTAGCTTCCTCAACCAACCCTCTTATCACTGAGTTTGCTCATCTTGTAACTTCTTGAACTAAGGCTCCAAATCTACCTCCTAACAGTCTATGATTTTGTACTTTAGGTCTTCACGTACTACATCCTCAACTGTGTCCACAACTACCTCCTACTTTACTTTCTACCTTGAAGATAGTCCATCACACAAAATCTTCAATAGACTAATTATCACAAGGTTAGCCAATCCATTGTTTTGAACACAACTTGGATGACTTTTCCAATCAGTCTCTATCATTCAATGTAACTCCATAGTCACAAATAATTCTGCCCTCTAATTGCTATTTTCATCTTTCCAAAGTAGGCAATTCTCATGGTCTTGAAATAAACCTTCAAATAGCCCAACTATCCTATTGTTGCTTCAAATTGACAGTGCTTAAGACACCAATCAAACTGCCTTTCAATAGTGGCTTAGCTGCTTTAAGATTACTATCCTAAAGTCTTCTAAGATAGTGAATGTCCACTGCTTCACTGTCCTTAGGGTTTTCACAAATCTTACCACACAATGGTGAACCAACTCTTGTACTTACTGTATAAAGAGCTTCTTCAAGTTTGCTCTCTAAACAAGCTCAGATTTGGAGCCCGCACCATTTGACCCTATCTAGGGCTTCCTTGTACATGCAAAACACAACAGAAAACCCTCCCAAAGGACCCTTTTATTGTGTAGTTGCCACAAAGAGATGTGACCTTGTTTTGGAAAGCCTACTAGACAACTCATCCTCCAAAATAGGCCCTTCTTTCAACTTGCCAATCCACAGAAGCTTCGTTCCTTCTTGACTGTGAGAATCCTCCTTTTGCTTAGAACTAACCCTCTGTACTTTGGCCAAATGTCCTTCAAAGACCAGTCGTTGAAGATCCAAATCCCTGCCTCTCCTAGCATACCTATAGCCCTTTACAGGTCTGCACTTAGGGCACAAGGAACACCTACTTTCTGCCCTTCAACAACCACAAGATGCTCCAACAATCTATCCTACACTAGGACAACACATCCATTGGCAAGCAACACCATCAAAAGAGAGCAACATACCTTGTTTCTACAACTATTGCTGCTCCTTTTGTCCTCAGGTTCTATGCCTTTCTTCTGCAATCTCGACCTTTTGATTAGAGATGACTGTAACTATAGTCACAACTCCACCATTAAGGACAAAATTGCTCTCAAATGTTGCAACCTCTTCTCCTCTACAAGCTCCTACACTCACTAATCTCTCGACCCTCTTACAACCACTTGTAATACTTCTTTTTGTCCTCAAAACAAACCCTGCAAGTTTCGGCCTGCAACAAGGGCACAATCTGAAGCTTCGGGCTTGTTTAATAAGAAGAACCACCCTCAAACTAGGCATAGAACTTCCCTACCTTCGCCTTATTTCTTGCTGGCTGCTCCTAGCTTTGACCTGTAATCACAAGAGAAATAACCCCAAACATGCTTCTTCTCTTCCCTTCGCAAGTATCCTTAGGCCTTAGTTGCATCAAAGATGTTTCTTCCTTGATGCTTGCTCTTTGGATGGATTAGATTACAACCTTCTTAGCAACTCATCTTGACCTTCAAGTTTGGTCTCCACATGGACTACATTTTGAACCTAGAGAGAATTTGTATCATAGTCATGCATTGCCTTTGGGAGAGACAACACATATCAATATTTTAACTTTGCATCAAAGTTCAGGAATTAGATTGTATCACTGAATCTTTAGATTGCAGTAGTATGGCAAAAGACCTTCAATATTGTAACTTATATCATTGTACAGGTGTAGCATGGTGTCATGGCTTGGATCAAACACATTGTAATATACTTGCATCATGTATACTTTTGAAGTAACTTGGATCTATAGTGACTCAAATCTCGGGCATTCATATCTTCTTATAATTTGTTATTTGTATCTTTTTTATCACTATACAAAAACCCAAGAAACTCACTTCCATCCTCAGTCTAGTAGCTCAAGGAATACACTTCTTGTTACATTGCTTATACCTTAGTTCTTATTCTAGGATTAATTGTATCAACAAAACTCATATTTATGTCAAGAGGAAGAACTCGGATTTGTATCCAACAACATTGATATTACTCACACAGTAAAACTTGCCTCAAGTTAGAGGTATAACACCCACAATATTTCTTGTTATTGCATTTCATTCTCACCAAATTTCACAATTATTAGGACTTGTTAAGAGAGCTACTTTCAAGATGTTAAGGTCTTCTTGTAGCCTTTAATGGTGGAACCACTGTAGAGATATCTTCAATGATGCCAATGAGAGTGATCTTCAAGCTTCCTTTTACCGACCTTAGCTCTGATACCATGTTGGAAAATCAAGGTATTTGTAGATTAATGTTGATTCTCCTTGTTTGATAATTACTTGTGATATTTGTTGGCATTTTATTATTTCGTTTTACTTCTTCACAAGGCATTATAAAAAAAACATGAAGATCAGAAAACACAAAGAACACAAGATATAGGCTCCACGTTAGGGAAAACCCCACAACTGGGGAAAACCTCAATAATACTCTTCTTATAGAATCAAATCAAAATGAGACCACCAAGACCCAAAGGCCAAGTCCAAGACCTCCTCAAGCCCCAAGTCAGCCCTCCAAATGATCTCTTCAAACAAGACAACGTTTACCAAAGTCAATGAAGGTCAACCTCTTCAAAAGTCTGTTCCAATCAAAGTTTCGACCCTCAATTTAGGTTTGCAACTCTTGGCCCTGCAACTTGCACAAAAACCCCAAAGGAACACAAGATATAGGCTCCACGCCAGGGAAAAACTCCACAACTAGGGAAAACCTCAATAATACTCTTCCTATAAAATCAAATCAAAATGAGACCACCAAGACCCAAAGGCCAAGTCCAAGACCTCCTCAAGCCCCAAGTCAGCCGTCCAAATGATCTCTTCAAACAAGACAACGTTTACCAAAGTCCATGAAGGTCAACCTCTTCAAAAGTCTGCTCCAATCAAAGTTTCGACCCTCAATTTAGGTTTGCAACTCTCTGCCCTGCAACTTGCACAAAAACCCTAGACTTTCACATGTGTGGGTAGAAATAGGGCAGATTTCAGGTCTTCTTTCTTCACTAGGTATTTCTTCTTGTTTCCTTATCCTTCACTCTCCTTGTCTAGGTGCAGATAGAAGTTGCTTGTGGTTGGTGTACAATGAGTCGAAGTCTCTTTCATTTTGTACCCTTCTCAAGGGGTCGAATAGGCCTCTTCAGGGCCGACTTTCACTAGTAGGGCCAACATGGTCTTGGGAGTCCAATTTGAATTTAGAAAATAAAAAATAATGTTTCTTTCTTAATACAAATATTCCCAAACGGGTCTTTTACATATGACAATAATTCTTTTGACTCATGACAAATATTTCTTTACTTGACAAACCCTAGGAGCATGAAATGCATGCTTGACCTAGATGACCATTAAATGGAGCATGAAACTCATGCTTGAAAATCAATATTTTCTTTCTTCTTTTGCTTGATACATAAAATATACATAATGAAGACTGAACCTAGTTACTTTTCCAACAAAGATGACTTCCGTGTCTTTTTCCTTCCCAAGCCATAGTTTGTAAAACCTTAGGGTGATCCTCATTCGTATCAATGACTTGAATTGATTCAACAATCCTTTTGATGCCAAGGAGCTGCTTTAACTTTGTGTTTACCAATGGAAACTTAACTGATTTGGTTAGAGGGATGGGGACCTTAACATTACTAACCCAATTTGTTATATCGAAATTCATATAGGGGGAAGCACTTGTTGAAGGTTCTTCTTGAGGCATTCTTGCATTGATTTAACGGGTTGATTATTTTTTCTCTTGAATCATATGGGGCTTTGTTTATATATTTGAGGAACATTACTTTTTCTTCTTTAATAGGTGATTCCTTTATGTCTATTATCCTGCAACTGTTCAATTTCCTCTTGAGAGGCCCTCTCGCAAAACTGCTAATAGCTTTCTCAGAATATATGCCATTGTCTTTTACTTGTTTCATGTTTTCTTGAGACAAACGATAACCTTTCCTCTCTTCTAACAAGTTATTACAAGTATACTAGTAGTTGTTGCTCTTTTTTTTTATTTGCTTCATTTTTTATCATTTCAAAGTATCTTGGCAAGCTTGGCAATATGGAGGAGACTCATGATCAACTACATTAGTTGGTTGCAATGTGATGGGAGGTTTTTGATTTTGGGGAGGGCCATGTTGTTTCTAGGAGGAAACCTATTTTGTTGTTGATTTCTTTCCACTTAGGCCAACCTATTTTGCATTGCATTAATTTGTTGAGTAAAATATTCTTACATTCTTTTCATTACATCCATTATAGTGACTAAAGGATCATGGGCTGGATTTGTGGTGTGCATGGCTCTTGGATTAGGCTCCTCTCTAGCTCTGGGTGGGGTTAGGAATTCTGACTTTCCCAATCGACATCTAAACTCTTAGCTTTGGCTTTATCATCTTTTAGATACGTTGGCTTTGATTGATTTAGGAAGAAGCTAAACTGTCCTTGAAAAGCAGTCAAATAGTACAATAGAACAATTGTTGGGGTAGGTTGATGATCATGAGGCATGTTTTGAACTAATTTATCAAACCTTATATTGAATTCATCAATTGTTTCATTTTCATTCCTCTTTATACTGGTCAATGTATTTTAAAAGAAACCTACCATCTATCTTTTCTAGTCATCTAGAGAAAAACATTATCTTTTCTAGCCATCTAGAGAAGAAATTATCTCTACAATCATCAAGAGTATTTATACGATTGTCCGCTAAACTGGTAAGCAATTTTCATTCATCTTTCTTTAGAGAAGTAAAACATTTAAACAAGATGTCAAGGTGTTCAACTTCTTCATTTCTAATAAAATCCATGAAGGCATCTCTAGGATCACTTGCACTAATAGCATTGTATCCATGAAATAAAGGCATTTCTCCGAGGACTTAGGTAGAGATCATGGGTTTTCTGGCAATAGTTGAGAAAACAAAAGGCTTATACCAATCAGTTAACCAAGGGGTGACCATTATTCTTTGAGGATTAAGAAAGTTTGTATTATTAGAAAATGAATTTATGGTATCTTGAATTAATCAATTCCCAAGTTATTATTAGCTTCCCTAGCTTTAAGCCTTTTTAATCTTCGTGTATAAACCTTCTCTGTTTTAGGAATAAGATGAATTAATCCTTGAAAATTACTTCTGGTAGTGAATATGTATTTTCTGATGGAATTGCTAGCAGCTAGATGAATCAAAATTTAAGTCATACTCATCAATAGTAAAGACACAAGTTATTGCTATGAAAATCTGAGTTATGGACTTTATCCCCGCTAATGGTGCCAAAATGTTACATCCTAAACATGCATATAAGTGGAACAATCCCAACCCATGGATGCAACCTTGAAGTAACTATTAGGAGTCGTAGCATTGTCACCTCAATAGAACCTCCTTTTGGCTAGCTCTCTAAACGCCGAGGGGGTTATGCCTTAATTATATGCTGATTATGAGAGCCCAAATAACTTAATCTTTGCATTATTTAAGGGATACCCCACTTGGCCTTTGGAGAGCCAACCAAAAGTGAAGTGGAGGTTGTATTGAAGTGGCAGTGATACAACTCCTAATGGGTATGTCAATGTTGCACATCTGTGGATCGGGCTTTTTCCACTTGAGATGCGAGTTTAGGAGGTAACAAACCACATGCATTTCAGTCAGATATTTTCTTAAAGTTGTATTACGAGGTGTGGAAGCACTGATTATGATCTATCTGTTGCAGAAACATATTGGTTTCATTTTTTTCCACATTTCTTAGCTCTTAACTATATTACTGCAACTTAGAGAAAATCAGGATATTGGACCTCAGTAGGAAGATCCATTCTTTGATGACCAGTGACTAATTTGGCATCTGTATGTTTAAGTAGATTTTATGGTCTTCTTAACTTGTAATGGCAGAAACAAAAGAACGTAGGAAAGTCCGCCTGGTAGAAGAGCCCATGCCAGGAATGAGTAGGAGAAAAGTCAAAGCTGGTGGAACAGTTTCCAAAAGTTGTTCTCGTCCCCTTTCCACTGATGATATTCAGAAAGCAAAGAGGCAAGCTTACTTGTTGCAAAACAGGTATGGTAAACTTGATGTTTCAAAGTTGGATGATGATCATTTGGAGAAAACAAAGCCTTCAGAATCAGCCATTGGAGAAGATTACAACAAAGCTAGCTGCAGCAAAGCCAGTCCACCAGAATCAAGTATTTCAGAAGTCACTTCACATGGGTCCCAACATGCTACAGAAGCTGCCAGTGACAGCTTTGCTATAAACAGGGATTTTGTAGAGGAGATGGGAAAGCACATTATTACAGAAGATTCATCTTTGACTGAGAGTATACAGATTGAAGAGGTTCAAATTCTTTGGATAACACCTCCAGGTGGCCATGGATTTTCATCTTGTTTTCTATGCAAAATCTTTTATACATTCTAGTTAAAGGTTTTCCTTTCCAGCAGTTTCTTGTTTATTGCGCTTAACTTGAATTTTACATACAACTTTTGTTTAATGTGTGATATCTAACTGACAATCTTGTCAATATTTTCCCAGAGATGATAATTGATCATGTTTGGAGGTTTGCTAGCGGGGAAGAAAGCAAGGAGGTGGAATTTCAGTGTGAACGTGTTAAGCGGGAAAAGGAAGCAGTTTACTTAAATGAAGAGTCTATTCCATCTGATCCTAAGGAGCCCTGGGACATTGAATTAGATTATGATGATAGTTTGACTCCAGAGATTCCAATAGAACCTATTGTAACTGATGATAGCACAAAAGTAGTATCTCTTGGAAATTATGAGAGGCAGCAACTTACAGAAATTGTGAATGATGTAAAAATTGAAGGTTCTACTAGATTGTATAATCATTTGGTAGGAATTTCTAATGATAAAACTTGCAGCAGTATGCATGATCCTGTAGGTACCATGGAAGTTTCTTCATGCACAGATTCCAATTCAGATCCTCTAATAACATCATTGAAGCAAGTTACAACAAGCACTAATGAAGATCCTGTTCCTGACCTTGAATTATTAGCAGTACTGCTAAAGAATCCTGATTTAGTGTTTGCTCTTACTTCAGAGCAAGGTGCACGCTTCAGTAAAGAAGAAACAGTAGCTTTGCTTGATATTTTGAAGGCTAGCAGCACAAGACAAGAAATCTCTTGCACAGCTTCCAATTTTACTTCAAACAAAGAGGATTGTAGTTCTAGCACAGGTTCTGCTAATGCCGAGGTTATAAAACAGGAAGAACAAATGAAGGATAGTGTATCATCAGCATCTGTCATACAATCTTTTAAAGGACTGGTGGGTTTGCACTTTTACTGGTTTTGTGTGTTAACTATTATCTGAGCAGTCACTGTACAAATTAAAATATTAATAAGTGAACGTTTTCTAGGGTAATAATATGCTAAATTTTGAGAACCTCTTGTCCCATGGTCTGATTTATGGGCCTATTAAATCGATGATAGGAGTCTTTAGTCCCAAAAATAACTTACAAGAAAGATATATTCTCAGGTCTATCAAGATCTTGCATAATAGGTTATTGCTTGATATACTTGTAAATAGTAACTACAAAACTGTGTGGCTTCCCCTAATTAATTCATGCTTCATATAATTGGAAATAATTCATATAAATCTAAATGGTTCATGGTATGGTTTTACCTAGTTTATTGCATCTCAAATTTAGTTTTCTGGGAATCCAATCAACTATCTTTGTCATGCCGTTTTTGATTTCTGATTAAGAACTTTTGTTTGGCATATGATTTATTAGCTATGAAAATTAAAAGTAAATAAGTAGGATCCCTACTTCAAGAAATTGCCTGCCAATGTGACACCTGCTCAAGTCTATCAAGACCCTGGGTTGGAAGGGCTTTTAAATTTTAACACCATTTTGTATAAAGGAAATTGCTTGATATGGTAATTATAAATATCAAAATTGAGTATTAGATATAAACTATTGCACTTGAACTCATCAGTTTATGAGATTGAAATCAACGGTTCTTTCTTTTCCTCACTTGAATTATGATGCAATGAAAATTTAAAGATTGTGAAAAAAATCATAATATAAGAGTTATATCTGGAAATGGCTTTGAAGTGACTATGCTTGAAGTTAGCCAAAGTAATGACTTCAATATCAGAAAAGTTTTAATATACGACTCAACAGGAACATGATATGCATGTGCATTCTAAATGTGGGTGACCAATTAGATGTGAACGTTAGTAGTTTTCATAATCTCTTCAGCAAAAGCCATTAGATTTGGTTTCTGCTTTACATTGTGTGTTTTGTTAATTACTGCATCTTTTGACATTAAGATTCACATAGATGTTTTGTATAATCGTTTGGAATGTGCTTTCTTTCAGGCTGAACAGATGTCAACTAATGCTGTCGTTTCATCTGTTTATATTTCACAATCGAGTCATCATGCTTCAACAAATTCATGTTACGGAGGCGAACACAGAAAAAGTAATGAAAATGGACAAGTTCCTGACCTTGGGTTACAGATCACACAAAATTTGCCCCTTCATACCCATGATTCCACATCAGAGGCTTTTACATTTTCTCAAGATAATCAGGAAGTTTTAATACGGGAGCCACAAGAACAGTTACATAGGACTGAAAACAATTCATCTCAACAAGATAAAGTTAGGCTGCCACCTGTCATTCCACGGGTACAGCCTGTATTCATTCCAAATAAGGACTTGCGGCCTGATATTGTGAAGACTTCTGGTCCATCTCAATTACCCACTTGGCCAGTGGTTACTGTACAAAACCAGTCAAATGATGGAAATACAAAGAATTATGGTTTTGGGGTTTCATCCTTCAATTCTATAGAACATGGCTTATTGAAAACTAATAGAAGAGTAACATCTGGTGCCGCGGTAATTGCTCATCCTGCTCTTAAGCAAAGCCCTTTGAAAGGAACAAGTGGACCAGTGTCTGGTATGATTCCAGTTGGTCAACCGACTAAACAGAATATGGTTCAAGGTTCAGCATCAAATAGGCAGTCTTTTCCCGGACAGAGTTCTGTGCAGCAGGGGCACAGCAGAGCACCTATTGCTCCAGTTATTCCTGCTGTGCTGGTCACTGAGAGTATGCAAGCTTCCTCAAGCAATAATTCAGGATGCACTCAAGGTAATTTTCTAGAGAGGCGTGACCATAACCCTTCCTGTTCAAGTGGATTTGTGTCTTGTGGTGCTTTTAATGATAAGGGGAATCCTGGTTCGCTTGATCGCATAAGGAGCTTGGTAATGGATTTTGGAAGGGATACTGGAAGAGATCACACAAAAAATGGTTGTTTGCCTCCCCACCAGGGACATGTTCCAAGACTAGATAATTTGTATCCTCCTCCAAGTTATCCTAATAATAACTTGCCGCCTGTTCTGCCAAATTTAGCAAGGCCAGAACATGTTGAGCGGGTTCACCCAAAACCACCTCCTAGTAATTACTCTCAGAGAAATATAACCAAGGCCCCGATGATTTCCCCTAGAAATATTTGGACACCAGATGCAAGAGGTGAACATCAATTCTTTCGTCAAGCACAAAATCCATCTCACAGCACATCCGAGTCAGGCCATTCTAATCTTCAAGGCAATTTTCGACCAAAGAGTCCTTGGGCATGGAATGGCAGGAGTGGTTCCTCGAGAGAAGGCCGGTAATGATGTAAGAAAAATATAGTGGGCATTTTTTGAAAATGATTCAAGATACCTAAGCATTTGCAGGTTGCCATGTTTTTGGCAGGTGTAGGTGGTTTGTAAAAGGGTAGAGAGATACCCTCTACACTTTGCATAGCATGTATGCAATTTTTGATGAGAATTGGAATAAAATTTATTGTGCTGGCACCATATTCAAGGCTGTATGCCGATGTAACTTGAACTGTTGATTCTTATAATCTTGCAGTGCTTCATTCTTTTTGAGCATTCATTATGTTTAGTTATTTACTTTGTCTGTATTAATATTTTAATGTTTTCTCAGTTTTACATAGATTTTTGCCAATAATTGAGCTATAATAGAAAATATGCGATCCATAAATATTTCTCTAATAGAGATGAAGGAGATTTGTGCGCTTTTATTTCTATTAGCCTCGACAGTTGAAAGGAGTAAAATTAATTCGATGAACTCGGGTAGGAATGGCCTGGTAAAAATCGATTCAACTGGGATAACTTTGTTGTTACACATTGAAATGATAATTAGGAGCCGCAGCTGATGAAATTTTACATATGTGGTAAGATAAATTCAGTGTTCCGTGGGGTTGTGTTCCCCGGGTGGGAGTGTGCTCCCCGTACAAAGGGCATCTGGGGAAAGATTTCCCCATGTTCTCCTTTTGGGGAAATTTGAGGAAACACATGGGAAATTTCTCTCCAACAACCCTTTAGGACAGAACAAAGATCAGGGATAGAGCTAAGTTTTTGACATTGTCATCAATGGTAATATTAAAATTTTAAAGTTTTACTTGAAATTTTAACATTAACATTAATTTTTGGAGGATGTTTGATAGTGGTTCCAACTTCATATTTCATATGAAGAAAGTAAAATTGCATATCCCATATTCAAATTTCAATTAACAATTTTCAGAGGATGTTTGAGAGTGGTTCCAACTTCATACATCATATGAAGAAAGTAAAATTACATATCCCATATTCAATAAAATTGCATATCCCAATAAAATTGCATATCCCATATTCAAATTTCAATTAACAATTTTCAGGATTTTAGAATTGGTGGGAGTTTAACATTTCCATTCAATTGCACAATAATGAATTTGTAATAGATGAATTGTTATTGCTGGTGTTTTATCATTATTATTTTTATAATTTAAAAAATATCATTATTATTTTTATAATTTAAAAAATGGACCATAAGCTATGGACCTCAACGCATCCTGTCCCCCCGAATTTTCCTAAAATTTGAGGACGCTCCCACATGTCCCATGTGTCTCCTCACTCCCGTGCTCCCATGTGTCTC
Source organism: Pinus tabuliformis (assembly GCA_031772625.1). Classification (NCBI taxonomy): domain Eukaryota; kingdom Viridiplantae; phylum Streptophyta; class Pinopsida; order Pinales; family Pinaceae; genus Pinus; species Pinus tabuliformis. Next base: position 311,018,598 of record CM062808.1, on the reverse strand, counting down.
CTCACTCCCGTGCTCCCTTCCTGGAAACTTGGCACAACATAGCATAAATTTGTTTTGTGCTATAATGTTCTCACTAAACAAAAATATTCCGTAATATAGGAACGCAAAATAATGAAACATACAATTCCAATCGAGATTCAAGGCCCATTTGATTACCATGCTAGCCATTGTCTTTATCACTTACTTTATTGTAAAGTATTTGTGATCAACCCACAGGAATTCTCAAAATGTTTTTCATTGAGGATGCTTTTCTTTTTACAAAGTTAATGGCCGAAACCGCAAACATGAGGAGGTGTGCCGCGTTGGACAATTCTTGTGTATTGCAACTTTCTGACCCTCATACAGGAATGCCATTTTTCATTTTGCCTTGAGGAAGTGTGCCGCGTTGGACAATTCTTGTGTATTGCAACTTTCTGACCCTCATAGAGGACTGCCATTTTTCATTTTGCCTTGTGAAGAGCCAACTCCACTTTCAGAAATGACTATTACTAATGGACAATGGCAGATGCCGGCTTTATTAATTGAACTATGGTATAATTGCTGCACTTCTGTGGGGCTCTACAAGAGAATAGAGGACAGCTTGGTTAGGCTATGCATTGATGACTGTTATTTGACTATCCGGTATATTGTGTTAGTCTACTACAATAGAATAGTACAAGAGAATATCAGTAGGGCTCTTCCGTATGATAAATCAGTTGGGCCATGCATTTCATGTAGTGTATCATTTCATGGTCCTGCAATCCAGAAAAACACACTGCAGCCGAGATGGGGATGCTTATTTCATAGCCTTCATAAATTTCAAAATACGAATTGGTCTATGACAAGCACCTCGAATGGTTTTCTTCTTATTTGTTTGTCCTTTCCATGCAGTCGAAGCACGTTGCACGTTGGAGTATAATGAATATATTTTGCCGTTTTCCTTTTAGGGCTGTTTGTTCCATTGTAATACTCAAACAACTTAATCAGGAAGTATACACTGCAGTTGGCATTTGTTGTTCACCCATCAATATAATGTAGGTCTTCTTTGATGGAGTTCACCTGAAATGATTATTGGAGGAACATTTGGAAGTGGGCTTTGTTTCTTGATGGCTCATTTCTAAGCTTTCATGGAAGTGTTTTGTGTTCTTTTCATGACATGAAAGTGGTTTGTGTTATTTTCATGACACTGAATTTTAGTATGCAAATATTTTAACTCTTTTTGGCAAATATTTTTTTGGCATTTTTTAATCTCACACAATTTTATTTGGTCTATGCGATCGAGTGGTTTCTTGTTTATTAGGAATTTGACTTGTAGTTTCATTCATTTTTTCAAAATTGCAATTCTCACAAAATCTCCTAATTGTGCAACACTGATATTGCAATAATTTAGAATATAAATATGTAAATGTTATTTGGAGATACACACTCTTATTGCAAGTAAATGTTATACATTTAGATTATCGTGACTTAGTCTCATAGGTCTGGAATGATCTTAATAATTTGATGCAGATATTAATTTTTGCGTATTCATGGTGATTTTTTTGTGAAATTTTAGTTAGGAGAAGCTTTCGTTGAGAGTTCAGGTGCACTTAGATGTTTATTATTTATATGGAAGTGATGAATTTGAATTCATAGTTGCAATTCATTGTGGAATTTCACTGTATCTGGCATTTGTAGTTAGCATGCAAGGTTTCTCGACAAAGTTTTTTCTGAGATGATTCTGTGGGTGTATAATTGCTATCAAATTCTTCACCATTGATTTTTTCAAATGGCTTTTTGAATATATAAATGATTTCTTCTGGACCTTTAAATGTTAAACCAATATTTAGATTTATTTGGCCATAGTTAGTGGGTTTTTGGTTATGTTGTTTTTTCATTTTTATGATGTTTGGGAGGCATGGTAAATATATTTTATGATTGAAATGCTTTTATGCATATTGAAACAACTTTATTGTTTTTAGTTATGATCTCCAAATCAATTCATAATTTGATTTCTAATTAAAACCATTACTACTAGTTTGTAGCCTCGTTATCAACCCTGATTGGTGTTGAATAATGTAACTAGTGTCGGCCTTCATAATTGTACTTGATGAAAAGAAAAGAAAAAAGAAATTTATTGTAAAAGAAAATTATTTTGAAGCATCTGTTTCATGCTCTTTTCTTTATTTTTAAGTCAAAGCTTCCATTGAAGGCTTCTAGGTTTTGTCACGAGTCAATAGAGTCATTGTCATTTTTATTAGACCCTTCTTGGGTTTTTTGTATCATGTGAAAAGAATTATTTTTGAGTCAAAAGAGTCATTTGTCACTTCCACACCAAGTCGGCCCTGTCCTCATGACGCCGGTCTGGATTAGGGCTATTTGACTTAGCAGGAGTATATATAGAGGCAACTCAACTCATTTGAAGGACACACTCAACAAGTTCGATTTACAAGAGAAAGAGGTAGAAAAAGAAGAGTGAAGTTGAGCAGAGAATGAAAAAGCTGTAGAAGCCAAGGATGGAGTTTTTGGGCATCTCTATCTCACACATGCGAAGTTATTAGATTGTAGATGGGGCTAAAATTTCTGAATCTACTGCAGGTCTGAAATTCTAAAGCTGGGGGTCGAAAATCTATAGATGGCGACCAAAATTCTAGATTGAAGATGCAACTAAGAAGCTGACACATGGAAACTTTGATAGAGATCATCTATTGGAAGGAAGAGATGACTTGGTGATTGGAGGAGGTCTTTGTCTAGGTCTAAAAGGTCTTGGATTGTCTCATCTTGATTTGAATCTACTAGTGGAAGAGTTGGACTGGGTTTTCCCCTTGGAGGGGTTTTCCCCTGGCTGAGTGTGTGCATCTTGTGTCTCTTGTTCTTGTTGTCTTCATGTACATTTAATTTGGTAAATGTTTGATGAAAGATAAAATAATAAAGAAGTAAACAAAGACAACATAAATCACAAGTAATTATCAAGGAAGAGGAGTCAAACCCTAATTCCTATAAGCATTGATTTCTTAACATGGTATCAAAGCTAATATGAAAGAAGGGCTAGTTGAAGATTACTTTGTTGGCTATCAATTGAAGGAAGGAAAAACAATTTTGGAAGAAAAGGTCTCTCTCAATGGAAAGTTATTTGAAGATGGGGCTCAATATCATAAAAATTGCAAGAAGTAGGAAAGTGGAGCAAAGCTACACCTCAACAACATTCTCTATGTCCCAGGTTTGAAAAAGAATTTACTTTCCATTTCTTGTTTAGAAGATAAAGAAGATATGGTTTCTTTTGTAGATTGTAAAGTTCCTGTTTAGGGAAAGGATTCAAGTATTGAAAAGGCAAAGGTTATTGAAGTTCGTGAAGGAGGACTATATAGAGTTATAACACTATCTCCTCAAGCCCTAGTTCACATGGAGATCAATCCCATCGAGCTTTGGGATAGAAGATATGGGCATATTCATTACAAGATAATACCATCTCTTAGTAAAATGGTAAAGGGCATCCCCAACATCAAGGAAGATCATGGAGTATGCAAGGGATGTGCTTTGGCGAAGAATACTAGGAAACCTTTTACAAGAAATGACACAAGGTCTAAGGAAATATTAGACCTCATTCATTCTAATGTTTGTGGGCCCATGTCTAATAAAGCTCTTGGAGGCCATCTTTACCATGTGACCTTCATTGACGATCACTCTAGAAAGACATGGCTCTACTTTCTCAAGACAAAGGACGAAGTATTTGAAAAGTAGATCCAAAGTTGAGACCTTAACTGAAAGAAAGATAAAGACTTCGAGATCCGAAAATGGAGGTGAATACACTTCAAAAGAACTTATAGCATATTGTAAAGAAGTAGGTATTAAGAGGGAGCTCATTGTTCCCTGCAACCTCGAACAAAATGGAGTAGCAAAAAGGATAAATAAAACCATTGAAGAATGCATAAGGACTATGATATTTGATCAAAGATCTACCAAAATTTCTATGGGGAGAAGCAACCATGACAACAATATGGATACAAAATAGAAGTCCTCATAGAATCCTTGATAATATGGCATTGTGAGAAGCATTCACAGGAAAGAAGCCATGTGTAGACCATCTCAGAATCTTTGGGTGTCCCATATACATTCATGTTCCAAAATACAAGCGAAAGAAGTTTGATCCAATTAAAAAGGAACGAAATTAAATACAGATATAAACAAAAACATAGAGATATAACGAATATAGAACTTCAATTTATTAATAACAAATATTGAACACTGTTTACATGTAGAATGGATATGAATTAGCTCAGGCGATGGTAGCTCATTTTTGAGAAGAGATGTGGTGGTTACATGCCTTATGAATTATGTTACAATGGGACTCTTATTTATTATTGAGAAATAATGGAAAACCCTAAACATCCAAAAACCCAACCCTAAGAGATGAAGTGGCAAAAGTTTGCACGCTGTGTTGGGGTAAATTGGTACATCAACTTCTCGAGTGTTAGTTTTGTAGAATCATATGTGTTCTAACCACGAAATTTGGTGGAGAGGCTAAAATACATAAGATCTCCAAAACCCAGAAATCGTTTTTGGAAATTCTACCTAGAAATGTCTCAATTAGATTATTAGTCATTTTTAAAATATTTCCTAAGTCTAAACTTAGGGAATATGGTTAATTAAATAGTATTAATTGAAATAAGGTGAGAATCATCTAGAAACTCACACAGATCGAATTCAAGATGATCCTAGCCCGTGATTACGTTTTAATATTGGACGTTGGAGTCCCAATAGAGGATTATAAGAAAAAGTCGATGGGCACTTGGAGAAGACACTTACATAGTTCAATTTTCTTGGCAAATTGATTTCGAGAGAGCAACAAAAGTTGTCGAAGAGCCAGAGATCAAAGCAGGGTTAGTGAGGGGCATAGACAGTGATCTGAAGGATTTTTTTCTAGATCCGGAGAGGCAATAGCAAGGGGCCGAGTTATTCCCAGTGAGGCAATCCAGAGGATTGCGCAGTGCTTCAGAAGCAATTCAAATTTGCTGGAGAGAAATTCGTTTCTAGTTCTAGAGGTTGGGAAGAGGGTTCAGAGTGCTGGAGAAGCGATTTCCTTAGCAGAAATAGGCATAACAAATTCATGAGAGACAATTCAGAGGCTAGATGTCATAGGTTATGCATAGAACAACACAAACGCTGATGTAGAGGGTCCAGAAGGACTAGTTTTTGAAGAGAATTCATGCCGGGATCTTGTGGAAGAAGGGTAATTCCCATAATTAATTTTGGCCAGATTTACTTGCTATTTGGATTGCAAGTTGGGCACCCATATATTGTACTCAGATCTCATTGCTGCATAATAAAATAAAACCCTCATTCGTTGCACCAGTTTTCCTGCATTGGGTTTTGACGGGGACTTTTGTCAAAAAAATAATTGCATTATTTTTATTGTGTGTGTGCTAGTATTTTCTCAATTCCAACACTATTTATTTTCCGCAGTTTTATTTGTGAATGTTGCAATGCATTTTTTTCGATATTGCTGTAGCAATAAACTGAATAATTAATTTATCAATTAGAAGAAATAATACTAGTTGCTGCAATAAGATTTTAGTTTTGGAATTTTCATATCAGGGTCGTAACTTTGGCATACGATCTCCATTTGATGTGTACGATACCTCGTTAGAAAGATATATCCAAGGACTACAAATTTCGACTACAATCTTGTTAGTTTTCAAAACAAAAAAATGTTGTTTAGAGTCTCAAAATGGCTCCAGAAGTTTAATACTTGAAAAAATGCAAAAAATAGTAAACTATGCTACAATTAAGGAACCTGAAAGAAACAATGATTAGGGTCCAAGTGGAATAGGTGGGTGGCTACTAATATCCACTTGAATCAGTCCTCCTCCCTTAGAAATAAATGGTCCCCATTGCATTGAGTGCCTCCATGAGATGATGAAACTTCTGTTAAACTTGGTTTCTGGTGAGCCACTTGCCTTGGTACAAGAGTTGGCCAAATTTGACAACTCGACACAATTGGATATTCTGCTTGCGAGTGTTCTTGATCTGCGTGTCAATGATTCGATCAGTTATGGTCTATTCCATGAAGTCAGGGTTTAGCTCTGTTGGTGTGAGTTGTTCTACAATGTTTGATGTGTCCAGTAATGGTGTGTTATCACTCAGGTTGTCCCTTGGCTCCTTAAGGGATACGGCCGAGGTAACCACAAACCAATCTTTGGGCTGCAGGTCCTAGCCTACCTGCAGTCAGATAGGGCTCTCTCTTTATGTTTTAACTTTGTTTTGGGTTGATTTTAGGCTAGTTATGGTGCACAAAGGTTTTGTTTTGATTTTGGTGGGAAGGAGATGTTTTTAAGCAAAGTTGGGATGCATAGTGTGAGAAATTCAAACCATTGGGCATGGAGTCATGGACTAGGGCTCGCTGTTGCGTTTTCTTGGTCACAAGAGGAATATAGAGCAGGATAGCTACACATAGAACAATATCAGGCTGGAATAAAGATGGAATGAAGGTCAGAGATGAAAGGCAACTAAGAATCTTTCATTAGCTAACAGAGAGGGAAGGTGGATGAAAGTTTGTCTAGGAGCAGTAAAGAATTCCTAAAAACAGTCATATGTGAAAGAAACAGGGTAAACATGATCATTTAAGTATGCATATTCATAACCATTTTTGAGGAAAACATATAGAAATAACAAGAACTGAGCATAGGGTGCAGTCAAGCAAAACCTAAGCTATTCTTTTTTCTTGCTATTTAGATGGTAACACAATTGTGCATAAACATATGAAAACTGTAAATAGAGGTAGAAAAACTTATTGAGCCATGTAGTAGCACATGAATTCCACAGTCACTCTTTAGCCATTAATAACACAACAGTCAGTTCTTTATCCAAAGCATTCCAGCAGTCTTTGATTACAGAGCTTCTCAAAAATACAACGCAAGTCCAGCATGAGGAATATCAACCAACCAACCCTTTAAACAATGAATTAGGGTGGTTTATATAGGGAAAATATCTAAAAATATCTATTACATCATACCTTAAATAGGTCCGAGGGAAATGAGTTCTTTAACCTAATTTTGTCCTGAAATTAATGCAAGAAAATATCTTTGAGCTGCGCTGGAGGCAGCTGTATCAAAATGAGTTAATATGGTGTCCTTATGGCTCTGTGCTGTTCATTTAGCCATAACTGTGCTTTGGGTTTTGATCCCCTGCTCTCGAGTGGTTTTGATGTGCATTAACTGTGATCTGAGAGCCTTAAATGGCTTCACCGCTTTCTTTGACTTTGCTTGGGGGCCTTTAATGTTCACCTGCTTTGGTATTGCCGATCTGATACTCTTTGCCGCTTCAATCATACTCTTTAATTTAAACTGGGCTTCGTCTTTCATCTGATACTCTTGAAATTGTCAAATCGCCCCTTTTCTGAACCTACATGAAGAAATCCTGTCAAATTGCGAATTTTCGGGCCTGCTGGTAGCCGAGCAATAGGCAACCTTCCATTTTGACCATTTTTTCTTAGCGAAGCGCTAATCTCGCATCAAAAACTGCCTCAATTTTTCATTCCGGGCATCCCTCGCTGCAATTTTTGCCCTTCGCGCCTTTTTTCGGTGATGACGTCAGCATGACGTCAGCGGTGGGTCTCGGTACGGTAGTGACGTCGCAGGGTGACGTCAGCAAGGTGACGTGGCAGTACGGCAGGGTGACGATGTGGCACAGGACGTAGTGGCGAGTTGATGCGGGGGTGACGTAGTGCTGACGTGGCGATGACGTCAGGGGCAGAGAGACAGAAGGCGGTTTGTGGTTTCATTGGACCGCCTTCTGTACGAGAGCGGTAATTGTCAGAGGGGCTCCGACGCAATAAAAGGCGGACACCTGTCTTCTGTACGATGGCAAAACCGCCAGGCTATTGGAGGATAACCGTCGATCATCAGGGCGGATCCGAAACCGCCGAGAGCCGTTGGATCTGGGCGGGTGCATCGGAGGGTTGACAGAGTGTGGAGCTGGCGGCAGGTTTATGTGCGGGGGCCCACCCGAATATTAAATTAATATTTATGTGTGGGGAGGTCAAAACTTTGGAAAATACGGGTTTTTGAGGCCTCGGAAGGGGTCCGATAACCTAAAAAGGAATTTCACGCTTTGGAGGAGTTCAAAGGCACTTGAGAAGGGTTTTGTGTTTTGAGAAGGGTTTATGGCCAAAAAAGGGGTTTATGCCTTGGGAAAGGTAAAACACGGCCAAAGATGGATTTTATACATTTGGAGGAGAATTTTATGCATATGAATGAGTCCTAATGCATTTTTAGAAGATGGTTTGAGAGGCAACCTGAGGGTTCTGGCTAAGTTTCAGGAAAACTTAGCGATTCCCAAGCATAGTCAAGGTTATCTTTCAACCAGAGGGAGGGGATATGTACATAGGGGAGCTATTTAGTGCTTTTTAGTAAGGAGAAGGGAAAATAGATAGGGATTTACATAATAATGTTAGAAGTTAATATGAATTTGTGAGGTGAAGTGTAGGGGAGAGGCTAAGTTTGTGAACTGAAATTTTAAACATAGGAAGTGAATGGACTGTGGAGAAATGATTTTTACACAAGAAATGTGGCTTCTTTTCACTAAAGAAAGTCAAAGCTTGACTTAGTATTTTACAAAAAATGAAGTGGTAACAGGACAGGTTGGGCAGATCCCAAGGTCCTCAAGGGGATGTTAGTGAGTGATTTGGGGAATAAGAAGAAGGGGGAGTTAGACATGCCTCGCTTGAGTTCCTCCAAATGAAAAAGTGCCTCATAACTGTGATCTGAATAGATATAACACTTGAAAACATGAAATGGATCACATAGCTTGATTCTGCAACCACAAAACTACTTACCCAGCCTACTTGCCTAGCATTTTTTCTTCTTTTTGCATGGGTGCACTTAGACTTGTAGACCCTGATTATCTTTTTTTCTTTTGACTGCCCTCCTATCTAAATGTACCCTTATGTCTTCCAAGGGCCTAGATTAAGCAATTGGGCTCCTTCATTTCTCTACTTAGCTACTGATCTACCAAGTTTAAGCTGTTTGGATAGATATTCATTCTCTATCTTCTAAAACAAGCAATTTAAACCTAGGGAAAGCTAAGATTAAGCTGTTTGGCTTTCCCTTATCTGTAAAACTCTTCAAAAATGGTATGATTCTTCAAAATGGAACTTCTTGGAAATATGGAACCTTGCAGCATGAAAATATGACATATTTGGCATGTAAAATAGTCAATCATGAAATATGAGACCTATTGCAATAGGAGGCTAACAGTGGCTCCACTTGGGGATGGTTTTTCAGGATGAAAAGCCAAGAGCAGCAGGTCAGAATGCCTTGATCTTCACTTGTTGCTGTAAACTGAAAATTTCCTTCTTGTCAATGCCTTTGACTGAATTCTCATAAGCTGATATGCAGTATTCTTTTGAGCTAAATTGCAGAAAAATTCCAGCTCCGCTTCTTGCCTTTTGGGTGCTTGTAATCATATTGAAATCCGCTTGAGCACTTCTTTGTAATTATTTCAAAAATAGAGATCTGAAATAGAACTTTCTTTGATCTTTCCTTCAAAATTTGCTGCATTGTTCCCTCTTATTGGCCTGTTATAAGAAAAAGTGCTGAAAATACTAATATTAATGTACAGATAGTATACAGAACTATGCTGCCTTCAACAAATGGGATCATGATAGTGCTTTAGCATTCGGCCATTGACAAGGCCTTCTTCAGCTGTGATGCCATCCAAATTCTTCAGAAAATATGTGTTGTTACCTTGAACAGTAGAAATAATAAAGGGGCCTTTCCACAGGAAATCAAACTTGCCATGCTTTCCTTTGTCCTCTCTTATTTAATCCCATCTTAAGACTTTGTTGCCTATGTAGAAATCTTCGGCCTTGGTTCTTTTGTCAAACATTTTCTTGAGATTCTCTTGTAAAATCTGAGCTCTGTCGTACACTTTCTCTATTGTTTGCTGCAAATGGATGGTTTGGTTTATTCTTCTTTGGATATCATTTGGCTCTACCTGCATTTCTTGCAACAATTTGATAACAGGGATTCCCAAAGAAGAGGGGAACTTGGCCTCCATGCCATAGACTAACTCATATGGGCTCATCCCTATGGACCTCTTGGTTGACAATCTGTCTGCCCATAGGGCATTTACAAGCTTTTTGTGCCAGTTCTTCTTGTTCTCCTCCAAGACTTTCTTAATGATGTTAATCAGACTCTTGTTGGATGATTCGACCAAGCCATTCCCTTGAGGGTAATAGGCTGTGGAGTGGCCTAAGGTAATGTGGAATGTGTAGCAAAAACTGATCATTTTCTTGGATTTGAAGGCAACAACGTTATCTGTAATGATCTTCTCAGGACAACCAAATCTGGACAAAATGTTGGTTTCAAGGAATTGGATGATGGTGGAGTCATTGGCTTGCCTACATGGGATGGCTTCAATGCACTTGGTAAAGTAATCTGTGGTTGTTAGAATCCACTTATACTGGCCAGAAGAGGATGGATGGATTTCTCCAATGAAGTCAAGACCCCATTGTTGAAAAGGTCTCTCGGTTGAAATACGCTGCAAGGGGAGAAGCTTTCTTTTGCCTTCAAAGATTTGGCATTTATGGCATGAAACATCAAACTTTCTCACATCAGCAAACAAAGAGGGCCAATAGAAACCATCCCTTAGTATTTTATCAGCAGTGGACTTCCAATATAAGTGCCCTCCATAGTCCCCTGCATGGAATTCTTTCATGACACTGTCAGTTTCATTCATAGTTAGACAATTCAGCAATATTCCTTCATGATTTTTCCAAAACAGGGCACTATCTAAGACACAAAACTTTGATGCTTTCATTTTTAAAAATCTCTTTTTGGTTCTGGACAACCCTGGAGGAGCACACAGGTTTAACAATATAAAACATATATCAGCATACCATGGGGATTGCAAAAAAGCTTGACTGATCTATGGAGTCACTAGCTCTTGTTCATTGTCCAGTTGATTAATGTCTAAGGCTTGAAAATTGGTTTCGGACATCAATTTGGCTAAACCTTGTCCCTTTATCAGCTTGGTGGGTTTTATCTCAATGTCGTACTCAAGGATATTGGCAATCCATTTGCCTCTTTTGCCTTCTATGCCCTCTTGAGTTAATATGTCTTTTACAACAACATTTGGTACATAAGCAATCACATGTGAATATAAAATGTAAATTCTGACATCTTTGATTGCTTTTACAAGGGCATATGCTTGCTTCTCCATGATTTGGTACTTCAAGGGTGCATCTCTAAGGGCTCGGCTGAAAAATGCAATTGGTTTTTCATTTCCCTGATCATCTTTCTGCAAAGGACAGCAGCAATGGTGTGTTCATATGCAAATGAAAAAATGATGAATCTTTGTCAAATTGAGGACTTGTGAGGACTGGGGCTTGTGTTAAGGCAGATTTTATGCCCTCAAAGGCTTGCTTGGCCTCTAAAGTCCATTTTACCTTGGAATCCTTCTTTAACATTTTATTTAGCATTTTTATCAGCTCGGCCAAGTTTGGGATAAATCTCCTTAGGAAATTGATCTTTCCTAGGAATGCTTGCAATTCTTTGATGTTTCTCGGATAAGGGATTTGCAAGATGGCTTGAATTCTTTCAGGATCAATTCTAATCCCATCTTTTGAAATGATATGGCCTAGAAATTTGTCTTCTTCTAGGCCGAAGAGAGATTTCTTGGGGTTCAAGGAAATGCCATATTTCCTACAGGTTAGGAATACTTCTCTTAAATGTTTTAGGTGCTCTTGATCAAATTTTGAGAAAGGAGTAAGGTCATCAAGGTAAACCACTAGGAAACCATGGATTTCCTTGGCAAATGCAATGTCCATGGCCCTTTGAAAGGTAGCACCTGCATTCTTTAGTCCGAAAGGCATCTTCACATACTTAAATGTTCCCCACGGTGTTGTAAAGGCTGTCTTGTCTTGGTCATCCGGGTGAACAAGTATTTGATTAAAACCTGAAAAGCCGTCTAGCAAAGAAATTCTTGATGACCCCACTACTCTTTGTAGAATGTGGTCCATTTTTGGCAGAGGGTAGTGATCTTTAAGGGAGACTTGGTTCAGATTTCTTAAGTCCACACATAGTCTAATCTCCCCTGTTTTCTTCCTTGTGGGAACAAGATTGGATACCCATTCTGAAAATCTAATGGGTGCTATGATACCAGCCTCAAACATCATTTTCACTTCTTTCTCAATCAAAGGGAGGAGCACAGGATTGATTCTCCTTAGTTTCTGTTTGAAGGGCTTTTGATTTGGTTTTAAGGGAATGGTATGTTGAATAACAGAGGTGTCATAGGACTTAAGGTCCTCATAACTCCAGGCAAATACATCTTGAAACTCTTTAAATAAATCAACATATTTTGGTTTTTGATCGAGAGGCAAAGACTTGGACAGTTTAATCATTTTTGGCTTCTCTGCTGTCCCAATATTACAATTTTCCACAGCAACGTTTAAGGGCTGCATTTTTGGCTTTTTGGGGACATCGTTTGAATCAAATATGTCTTCTAATGGAGTGAGGCCAGCAGGTAGAAAATTGTCTTTTAAATCAATCACTTCGGCCTCTGCTTTAGCTATTTCTTCTGAATGCATTTTCTTCAGCTCTTGCATGTTTTTCTCCTCAAAAATGGTTGTGTGCAGCATTTGATTTTCCGCTTCAGCTGTTATAGTTTGCTCATTTTGGCTCATTTGATGTTGTGGGTCATTCATGGCATCTTCATCAATGTTTAAACTTGAGAATTCTTGCTGTAAGGTAAGAAAATTTTTGATTTGAGCATCATCCTCAAACACTTGCCAATCTTTGATATTGTTAGGGACAACAGGCCTGTGATTTATCTCAGCAGTAAAGTGGTAATTGGGCTCAAAGGGCAGCCTGCAAGTGCTAGCAAAAGTAGCTAGACTATGAGCATGCATGTTATGGTTTCTAGAAACCTTAGCAAGCTTGGATTCGGTGAAGGAATTGAGTATTTTTGTGGCAGTAGACCTATAAGATCTTAGCCTATTGTCATTAGTAACAAAGTTACCTTTCATCTGTTGAATGATCAAATCAGAGTCACCTAGAATGGTCACTTTTTCAGCTCCTAGAGCTTTGAGCATTTTAAGGCCTAAAAAGAGAGCTTCATACTCTGCCATGTTGTTGGTGCATTTGAAGTTTAGTCTGTAAGCATGACCCTCTGCATGGCTATTATGTGTATTGTGAATCCATATTCTTGCCCCTGCTCCTAGCTTATTAATGGAACCATCAAACTCTAAATACCATGTGATTTCTTGCTTGTGGTTAGTATTAAGAGTTTCAGTCATTTTAGGATTGGGTGGACCTTGGTTTTGTGCTTCATGTGGTTCTTCTTGTACGCTGGTTGCACTAATTTTTTTAGCAGTTTCATGGGTATGGGAAACCGACTCTTGATTGATGCATGTTTCTTGTTCTAAAGGCAAAGGCTTCTCATCAGTGGGAGGGCAGCTATCATCATTGAACAATATAAAGGAATCCATATCAGAATGGATGGAGTAGATGGGAAAGTTTTGGGGTTTTTCCTCACTACTTACCACATACTTCATCAGTGTTTCTCTATACAGTCTCTTTGGTTGTCTAAAGACTGAAATAGTGGCATAGGAGAGGTCTAGTTGGAGAGATCCTTGGAGTTTTGCTCCCCAAGATCTTGATAAGAGCATACCATACTTTGGTGGAATGTCAGCAACCACCACGTCCATTAGGATCGTTTTGTTGGGAAATTGGACTAAAGACACACAAAGGTCTTTGATTAAGCCTAAACACTTGACCTGACTAGAATCGAATGAGAATAAGTTTTTGTAGGGTCTAGTGACATCAAGGTTTAGCTTCTCCATTACAGCTTTGGGCATTAAATTGTGTGAAGCACCTGAATCAAACATAGCATTGTGCAACACTTTATCATGAATGTGCAAACTGACATAAAAGGGTAGAACAACTCCATGTCCTGATTTACCATTGACTTCAGGACCAAAACGTAATTCAGGTTGATTATCTAAGACATTAACATCATCCCTGTTTTCTGGCATTTGCAGTGATCTCTTGATTTGCTGTCTGTACACATCATGTTTGGCAAGCTCAGAGAGAGGAATAGATATCTTTAATTTACCAATTTCTGCTTCTAAATCAAAAGGTTTTTCTGACTGTGTTTTAGTATTGTGACAGGCAGATTTTCCCTTTTCAATTGTATCTTCAGTGATCTTCTCTTGGTTATCAGTGATTTCTTGAGATTGTTTTGTTTTGGGAAGGTTTTGAGGAGTGCTATTTACATTGTCTTTTAAGGGAAAGGAGACAAAAGGATGGTTATTAGAGGGCTGCATGTCAGATACATCCTCTATGGTTACTTCTTTTAATTTTGGGTCTGTTTTGTCAGCAGGTTCTGTGATAGTGGTCTTGTCCTTTACTTTCTTAGCTAGCTTGGCATCCTTTGGCTTGATGGGATCAGACACATCGATGGTTTTTGTTCTCAATTTGTATTGTTTATGGACTTCGTAGACAGCCGAATCATAGCCTTGTTTGAAGTCAAATGAATCTCCAGACTTGGTCTGAAATTGATCTATATCATGATCATCTTGGTCTTCTTGGGTTAGAAATACTTGTTGTTCACTTTTCAAAGCCATCAAGTTTATGTGAGTGTCCTCTATCTGCTCATTAGATGTGGATGCTTCAGCATAGTTTTCATGAAAAGGAGGTCTTATATCATGGTCAGGACTTGCCCTTCCAACTTTTGGGTTCTGATTTTTTCTAAAGTTTGGATTTCTGATAGGATTGTTTTGCTGTCCTTCCCATGTGGCTTTTCTTTCAATAGTTCCCATTCTATTTTCAAAGCTGTCTATACCTTTGATGATTGTGTCCAATTTCTGCTCAAAGGCTGAAGGTTCATCTTTGAAAGTGGTTCTTCTCTCAGCTCTTGCTCTATTTTTCTTGGCAATCAGATTTGCCTCCACACTAACAGCTACATTCTGCATGTCTGCTAAAGTTTGAGGGGCTATTTCCCTTAACTGATAAGCCATGTTTGAATCAAATCCATTAGGGAATTTGTATAAAGCAAGATCAGGTGGAGGTCTAAGGTTTTGTGGAATAGCGTTATAAACATTGTTAAACCTGGCACAATAGTCTAAGACAACTTCTTGAGGGCCTCTTTTGACAGTGTCATACTTGGACAATATGTGCAGAGGGTCCTTCTTCTTTTCCCATCTGTTAAGAAATTCTTGGTAAAGGGCCTCTGTGTCAGCTATGGAATTTGCAGAAAGTGCTCTAAAACAAGGCCTTACATCTCCTATTAAACTTTGGACAAAAATCTTCATTCTTACACTATCATCATCTATTTCATAACCCTCAAAAAAGTCTTGCATTTTCTTAGTATGCTGCAAGGCTGTGCCAGAACCAGTAGCATCAAAGTATGTGATTTTAGTTTGATAGTCCTGAGGCATAGCCCCTGGATTTGCAGGTAACTGTAAGGGTGCATATCTGTTAGCCATATTTACAGGGATAAGTGGAATGACTGGAACAGCTGGAAGAGCTGTAATAACAGTGGTGGTAGTGGTAGTATGCGCAGTGAATGGAGGTGTGGAAAAGGTGCTTGCAGAGGTGGATGATGAACAAGGGGAAGTAGGGTTTGAACGAAACAAAACTTTAACTGGGGTTGGAAAATAGCTTGGCTGAACTGTTTCAGGACTAGAATCAGCAAATTCTTGATTTTGTTTGCTAAGGTTTCTAGAGATTAAATTGGGATTTTCAAAAACAGTTGGTGGATTTGGGTCAGGATTTGACCTAGTATTATGTGTTTTCTTCTTGGGAGCTAGCTTCTAACTTGTTTTTTGGAACTTTTTGAATAAGGTCCCCAGCGGAGTCGCCAATGATGTTATCACTCAGGTTGTCCCTTGGCTCCTTAAGGGATACGGTCGAGGTAACCACAAACCAATCTTTGGGCTGCAGGTCCTAGCCTACCTGCAGTCAGAGAGGGCTCTCTCTTTATGTTTTAACTTTGTTTTGGGTTGATTTTAGGCTAGTTATGGTGTACAAAGGTTTTGTTTTGATTTTGGTGGGAAGGAGATGTTTTCAAGCAGAGTTGGGATGCACAGTGTGAGAAGTTCAAACCATTGGGCATGGAGTCATGGACTAGGGCTTGCTGTTGCGTTTTCTTGGTCACAAGAGGAATATAGAGCAGGATAGCTACACATAGAACAATATCAGGCTGGAATAAAGATGGAATGAAGGTCAAAGATGAAAGGCAACTAAGAATCTTTCATTAGCTAACAGAGAGGGAAGGTGGATGAAAGTTTGTCTAGGAGCAGTAAAGAATTCCTAAAAACAGTCATATGTGAAAGAAACAGGGTAAACATGATCATTTAAGTATGCATATTCATAACCATTTCTGAGGAAAACATATAGAAATAACAAGAACTGAGCATAGGGTGCAGTCAAGCAAAACCTAAGCTATTCCTTTTTCTTGCTATTTAGATGGTAACACAATTGTGCATAAACATATGAAAACTGTAAACAGAGGTAGAAAAACTTATTGAGCCATGTAGTAGCACAGGAATTCCACAGTCACTCTTTAGCCATTAATAACACAACAATCAATTCTTCATCCAAAGCATTCCATCAGTCTTTGATTACAGAGCTTCTCAAAAATACAGCGCAAGTCTAGCATGAGGAATATCAACCAACCAACCCTTTAAACAATGAATTAGGGTGGTTTATATAGGGAAAATATCTAAAAATATCTATTACAGCAGACCTTAAACAGGTCTGAGGGAAATGAGTTCTTTAACCTAATTTTGTCTTGAAATTAATGCAAGAAAATATCTTTGAGCTGCGCTGGAGGCAACTGTATCAAAATGAGTTAATATGGTGTCCTTATGGCTCTGTGCTGTTCATTTAGCCATAACTGTGCTTTGGGCTTTGATCCCCTGCTCTCGAGTGGTTTTGATGTGCATTAACTGTGATCTGAGAGCCTTAAATGGCTTCACCGCTTTCTTTGACTTTGCTTGGGGGCCTTTAATGTTCACCTGCTTTGGTATTTCCGATCTGATACTCTTTGCCGCTTCACTGATACTCTTTAATTTAATATGGGCTTCGTCTTTCCTCTGATACTCTTGAAATTGTCAAATCGCCCCTTTTCTGAACCTACATGAAGAAATCCTGTCAAATTGCGAATTTTCGGGCCTGTTGGTAGCCGAGCAATAGGAAGCCTTCCATTTTGACCATTTTTTCTTAGCGAAGCGCTAATCGCGCATCAAAAACTGCCCCAGTTTTTCATTCCGGGCATCCTTCGCTGCGATTTTCGCCCTTCGCACCTTTTTTCGGTGATGACGTTAGCATGATGTCAGCGGTGGGTCCCGGTAGGGCGGTGACGTGGCAGGGTGACGTCAGCAGGGTGACGTGGCAGTACGGCAGGGTGACGACGTGGCACAGGACGTAGTGGCGGGTTGATGCGGGGGTGACGTAGTGCTGACGTGGCGATGACGTCAGGGGCGGAGAGACAGAAGGCGGTTTGTGGTTTCATCAGACCACCTTCTCTACAAGAGCGGTAATTGTCAGAGGGGATCCGACGCAATAAAATGCGGACACCTGTCTTCTGTACGACGACAAAACCGCCAGGCTATCGGAGGATAACCGTCGATCATCAGGGCGGATCCGAAATCGTCGAGAGTCGTTGGATCTGGGTGGGTGGATCGGAGGGCTGATGGACTGCGGAGCTGGTGGCAGGTTTATGTGCGGGGGCCCGCCCGAATATTAAATTAATATTTATGTGCGGGGAGGTCAAAAATTTGGGAAATATGGGTTTTTGAGGCCTCGGAAGGGGTCCGATAACCTAAAAAGGAATTTCACGCTTTGGAGGAGTTCAAAGGCACTTGAGAAGGGTTTTAAGTGTTTTGAGAAGGGTTTATGGCCAAAAAAGGGGTTTATGCCTTGGGAAAGGTAAAACACGACCAAAGATGGATTTTATAGGGGAATTTTATGCATAGGAATGAGTCCTAATGCATTTTTAGAAGATGGTTTGAGAGGCAACCTGAGGGTTCTGGCTAAGTTTCAGGCAAACTTAGCGATTCCCAAGCATAGTCAAGGTTATATTTCAACCAAGGGAGGGGATATGTACATAGGGGAGCTATTTAGTGTTTTTTAGTAAGGAGAATGGAAAATAGATAGGGATTTACATAATAATGTTAGAAGTTAATATGAATTTGTGAGGTGAAGTGTAGGGGAGAGGTTAAGTTTGTGAACTGAAACATTAAACATAGGAAGTGAATGGACTGTGGAGAAATGATTTTTACACAAGAAATGTGGCTTCTTTTCACTGAAGAAAGTCAAAGCTTGATTTAGTATTTTACAAAAAATGAAGTGCTAACAGGACTGGTTGGGTAGATCCCAAGGTCCTCAAGGGGATGTTAGTGAGTGATTTGGGGAATAAGAAGAAGGGGGAGTTAGACATGCCTCGCTTGAGTTCCTCCAAATGAAAAAGTGCCTCATAACTGTGATCTGAATAGATATAACACTTGAAAACATGAAATGGATCACATAGCTTGATTTTGCAACCACAAAACTACTTACCCAGCCTACTTGCCTAGCATTTTTTGTTCTTTTTGCATGGGTGCACTTAGACTTGCAGACCCTGATTATCTTCTTTTCTTTTGACTGCCCTCCTATCTAAATGTACCCTTATATCTTCCAAGGGCCCAGATTAAGCAGTTGGGCTCCTTCATTTCTCTACCTAGCTACTGATCTGCCAAGTTTAAGCTGTTTGGATAGATATTCATTCTCTATCTTCTAAAACAAGCAATTTAAACCTAGGGAAAGCTAAGATTAAACTGTTTGGATTTCCCTTATCTGTAAAACTCTTCAAAAATGGTATGATTCTTCAAAATGGAACTTCTTGGAAATATGGAACCTTGCAGCATGAAAAGATGACATATTTGGCATGTAAAATAGTCAATCATGAAATATGAGACCTATTGCAATAGGAGGCTAACATGGTGGAAAGTATGGCCAAAGGTGGTCCACATTGAACACTAGGTGTAGGCCAAGGAATGAGGGAACACTAAGATCAAAAGAATTACCTCCCACAACCTTGGTGATAGTGTAAGACCCATATAAGAGTGGTTTGGGCTTCCGATGGGCTCCAATACGACATTCTTTTTACAAATGCAACCAAATTTTTCACCCACTTGAAACTTGAGCGACCCCTGATGTTGATCATGTCGCTGCTTGTAGTTGGCATTGGACTTCTCCAAGATGTCATGAACCTACTAGCGGATGTGCTGGATACATTCAATAAACCTGGTTTCTTTATCAGCCTCAGATTGTACATGTGTGGAATATGTTTGTGTAGTCGCATGAGACATGGAAACATCAATTAGACACAATGGTTGAAATCCTAGACCCACTTGAAAGGGAATATGACCAATCGAGCTATAGAGAGCTTTGTTATAGCTGTGCTGCACATAGGGAAGGATCTCATCCTAGGTTCGTGGATGTTTGGAGTTGTACATGCGTAGTATGTGCACTATCATCCTATTAACGACTTCTGTCTGGCCATCAATTTGGGGATGGAATGTAGTCAACTTGGTGAGTTTGGTGTCCAATAATGTCTAGTGGCTCGACCATAATGTGCTTAGAAACTTGCTCTCCTGATATGATATAATGATCTGTGAGATCCAAAAATGTACCCATACTCATTCAAAGAAGAGTTTGGCAGTGTCCTCTACTGTGATACTCTTCTTACAGGCCGCCAATATAGACATTTTATAAAATATGTCCATGACCAAAAATACAAAGTCATTACCATGCTTGGTAGAAGGGAGGCAAAATAGATAGTCCACTGAGATGGATTCCCAATGTTGGCTGGGAGTAGGCAGGGGAGTGTATAGTGCACATGCCTTGCTTCTTGATGGTTGGCTTGGAAATGACACATGCAGTGCAAGATTTGATATATTTTCCAACATCTTGTTGGAGTTTTGGCCAATAAATGTACTTTATAGTATGGCCACAATTTTCTCCACACCAAAGTGTTTTGCAACCTGACTGTAGTGTGCCTCCCAAATCATCTTGGAACACTCACTTGAAGGAACACAAAGGTGGCCTAGCTAGCATAATAATACATCTTGGAGGTGGAAATCGAGAACTTGCTTTCCATCCACTAGAATATGGTATGTGGTGGGGAACTATGGATAGTTTTTGTACAGTTGCGGCCATTTAGAGTTCTTGTGGCCATAAGAGTTTAGAATAGTAGTTGGTGCTACAAATGGGAGTCAACTGAGAAAATCTGCAACCTTTCTCATTTATGAGGTAACCTAGATACTGTACCTGGCTCATGGTTGGTGCTGCCTTTTTTGTATTTAATGTTCAAGTTGAATTGTTTTAGATATGTAGACCAATTCTGATGGCGATCGTTCTGCAACTTCCCTTGTATTTGTATAATAAAACGAAGAGGTCGGTTATCAGTGTGGATGACTACCTCCTTCCCTAGAATTTAATATTTCAACTATCGGCAAGTTTCACGATATAATACATCTATTTATCATAGGTGGGGTATTTCCGAATTGTATCAGAAATAGTCTCACTATGATAGGCCACTAGATGCCTATGCTAGGTGAGGACTGCACTAATAGCATAGTCGAAGGTGTCTGTCTCAATTTCAAATGATTGCTGCAGGTCTAGCAATGTGAGTACAGGTGCTGAGCAAAGGAAGTGCTTTAGTTCAACAAACACCTTCTCTTGGGACTTAGAATAGGAAAACTTTGCTTTCGCTCCACCCTTGGTAATATAACTCTAAGGCCAAGTGATATGGGAGAATCCTAACACGAACCTTCGATACAAATTTTCAAGTCCCAAAAAGATGCAAAGATCTGTTAGAGTGGTCGGGGCTGACCAATCCCAAATGAACTGGATCTTAACTGGATCCACATGCACACCTTTCTCATTATAGCTAGATACTAGACTTGGCTCATGCCAAAGGTGCATTTCTCCAAGTTGGCACATAGTTTTTGCTGCTGTAGGGTTTGAAGGACCTTTCAAATGTGTTGCAAATGCTCCTCCCAACTCTTGCTAAAGATGAGGATGTCGTCCTGATAAACAACCACAAACGAGTTGGTGAAGGGACACAAAATATCATCCATCAACCTCATTAAAGTAGCAGAGGAATTTGTCAACCCGAAGTGCATGACCAACCATTCAAAAAGGCCTTCCTTGGATTTGAAGTCCATCTTCTATACATCTATGGGCTCTATTGGAACTTGGTGATAGTTCAGACTTTAGATCGATATTTGTTAAAATAATTGCCCCCCTTGAGCTGGTCTAGAAGGTCATCGATCCATGGGATTAGATACCCGCTCCTGACAATGATTTTTTTAGTGCTTTATAATCAATGCAGAGCCTCCATGTCCCATCCTTCTTCTGTACTAGTACAATCAGGCTCCCATAGGATGAGGATCTCGGTCGAATGTGCCCTTTTTGCAACAACTACTGTATCTACCACTTGATCTCTTCATTTTCCAGAATGGAGTGACAATATATCGTCCCATTGGGCAGAGGTGATTTGGGAGTCAGATCGATCAAATGCTTGAATATACAATGAAAGGGTACCCCTGTGGGTGAGGGGAAGATGCCCCTGTATTCTTCCACGAACTTCTCCACCTAATTTTGTTGCATGGAGGAACCCTTCCCGGGGGTTATGAATGTCACCACGATCTTCCCCTACTATGAGAGCGATCCAGAAAGAAAACAACTTGGTCTGGGAGATGATCTTATTGCATTTCTGAGTAGAGATCAAAGAGATGGAAGTAGGTGGGGTTACCTCCGTTATTATGTATAAATTATTGCCCAAAGTAATAATAACAATGTGAGGCCTAGACTCATACACAACATGACGCTTCCATAAGTATGGTTGGCCTAATAATACATCACAAAATTCAAGAGGAGAAACATCACACAATACCTCATCTGTGAAGGGCTTGATGCTATAGGGAAGGCGATACTGCTGGTTGACATGGAGATATCGTCCTTGGTGAAGCCACCTGATGGTGTATCCCTATGAGTGTGGTGTGGTTGGTAGGCCCCCAACCGCTTCACGACCTATGTTGAAATGAAGTTCTTTTGGATTCCGCTGTCGACAATGAACTGCAGCTTAGAACCCTTCACCCACATTTGTGAGTGGAAGAGACGCTCCCCCTCCTATGGATATTCGGGCTCAATCTTATGAACCTTGGTGGTGGAAATTATGGCACTCTGATCTACATAAATAATCTACTTCCCTTTTTCATTCCCCCTGTGAGGTTTTGACTTAGAATCAGAGCATGCATTTGAATACGAAGCCTTCAACTCAGCTACCAGTGATTGCTTGGCTCGACACTCACTTGTGTTGTGAGTGGGGCTCTTATGGAACTCACACCAATTTCCTGTGTCCTTCTTTGTCATCATGGTGTTGTCATTTGACTCTGGCTTCAGCAGGTTATATTGGATCACTCCACCTTGGCTTTGTCCTTTATTATGTGGTTTTGGGGCACCTTTTCCTTGCTTTGGATTTGTATATCCAAAGTTTCGCTTATTATGTTTAAATTTCTACTCAATCATTATAACGTATCGATAGATGATGCTAAGCAAGGAGATGTACAAGAACTTCATATCATCCTGGATGTATTTATGTAGACAACCACGATATTTGAGTACTAGATGATGCTCATAATCCTTGATACCCAACTTCGTGCGAAGGGAATGAAAAATATTTGTGAAATCTGACACATCTTGGTCCCTTCCTTGCCGTAGTGTGGTCCATTTTATGTACTTATCTTCATATCTCTCAATAGGGTAATATTGTTCCTTGATGGCATATCAGAAATAATTCCAAGTGGGTTCGACTGAAAACAATGAGGGTTCCCTCTCGTCTCTTTTCTCACAGTACGTTTCCCACCAGTCCTTGATGCGGGGGGTGGCTTTGAGGAGTTCAAAAGTAATATTTTCCTTGTTGGAAAAATCATGAACCAAAAAGTATGCTTCCAACAAATTTAACCATTTATCTACGACATCTACATCTATTTGGCCTTCAAATATGGGAATGTGAAAGTTGAATTTTACTTTAAATGGAGTGGAGCCTCTAGAGTGGCTTCCAGATGAAGATGTTTCGCCTATGGGCATCCACCGAAGGATCTGGGTAAATTTTTGCATCGTTGCATTCCTTTGTCGCTCGAGGGCTTCTTCGAGCAATATTTTGAGAGGATATTCTGCTCCCTTCGTCTTTCTTTTTTTTTGCCATGGGAGGTTGTTGGGGTCAGCGAGGTCGGTCTTGCATAGGTTCAACTAGTATGACCCCTAACTCCTTATACCCCGACCTGGTTGATAACATGCACAAAAATACAAAGGAAGAGCAGATGTTATGAAACCAGCTCAAGAAAAGATAGAAAAGAAAGATCAACGCCTTAGAATTCAGCCTCTTCGAGGGGGCAACCTCCTTTACATTACATAAATGAATAATTCTTCGATGATACAAATGACAAAACCTCCTTTCTATATATAGGAGTCTAAGGAGTCACAATATAATCCAGTCGACCTAACAATAATAATATAAATCCACAAAAATAATAATAGAGGGATTCTATGGGGCACAGAAATAACAATATGGGGGTAATAGGGGCAAAAAAATATAAATAAGGGGTATAACTACAATAGTAATGGGGTAATCACTAGTATTATAGGGACCCAACATGCCCCTCTCCTTCAAAAAAGTGTTGTCCTCAACGCTTGAGTAGTTCTGGATACTTCTGCATAAAATTCTCATCCTCCCATGTGGAATCTTCAGCGGATAAGTTCTTCCACTTGATAAGATACTCTGAAATTGATCGATTTCGTAGCTGTCGAGTTCTTGTTTCTGTGACTGCTTCTGGTTCCAATATAATTTTTCCTTCCTCATCAAGTTCTGGCAATATTGTTTGAACTGGGAGCTTGTCGCCTATAACCTTCTTTAAACATGAAACATGGAAAACTGGGTGCAATCGAGAAGCTGCAGGAAGCTCCAATTTGTATGCCATAGTACCAATCTTTTCCAACACCTTGTACGGACCATAATACTTTGGTGATAATTTATTATCCTTCTTAGCTTGCTTTAGGGACATTTGCTTATATGGTTGTAGCCGTAGGAATACCCAATCACCTACATCAAAACTTCTTTCACTGCGATGTTGATCTGCCTGTTGTTTCATTCTATTTTGTGCCAACACGAGGTTATCCTTTAAGAGTTGGAGGACTTGTTGTTGATGTTCGATGTGATGTTCCACTGCCTGAACCTTAGAATTTTCTCTTAAATATGATGTGATTGATGGTGGTTGATACCCATAAAGTGCCATAAATGGGGTCATTTTTGTTGCTGTATGGAAGGAAGTGTTATACCACCATTCAGCCAGAGGCAACCATTTGACCCATTGTGTCTGTTTATCAGATACAAAGCAACGAAGATATCCTTCCAAACATTTGTTTACTATCTCAGTTTGCCCATCAGATTGAGGATGATAAGATGAGCTATGAGCTAACTGAGTACCAAGACAAGAAAATAATTCTGTCCAAAAATTTCCAGTGAAAATGGGATCTCTGTCACTTACAATAATCTTTGGGTTTCCATGTAGCTTTTGAACTGTTTCCATAAATGCAGTAGAAACTGTACTGGCTTTAAATGGATGTGATAATGCACAAAAGTGTGCATACTTGGTAAGTCTGTCAACTACCACCATGATGACACTCTTTCCCTCAGACTTGGGTAAACCTGTGATAAAATCCATTGAAACCTCCTCCCAACGTTGGCTTGGAATGGATAAAGGTTGTAATAGACCCGGTGTCTTAATTGTTTCAACTTTATTTTGTTGGCAAACCAAACATTCCGCCACAAACTTTTGAATATCTGATTTAAGGCCATCCCAAAAAAATTCCTTCTTAACCCTGTGGTAAGTTTTTAAAAATCCTGAGTGCCCTCCTAAGGGAGAAGTGTGCAATTCCATAAGAATCTTTTGTTTTAGCTGGGAATTCTTACAGAGGTATAAGCGATCTTTGTACCATAACGAATCATTTTGCCAGCTAAATGTATCAGAAGTACTGGAATCTTGTTGTAGCTTTCGAATAAGTGCCCACACTTCTTCGTCATTCTTCCATTCCTCCTTTGCTTCGTTTATCCAATCTGGTTGGATAATAGAAATGGCACACAACAATGCTTCCACATCCTCATCCTTTCTTGAGAGTGCATCTGCCACCACATTTTGCTTCCCTTTTTTGTAGATGATTTCAAAGTCATAACCCAACATCTTTGTGACCCACTTTTGTTGCTCTTCAGAGGATAATCTTTGTTCTAAAAAGTATTTAAGGCTATCATGATCCGTTTTTACCTTGAAGTGTCTTCCCATTAGGTAGGGTCGCCATTTCTTAAGTGCATGGAGTATTGCCAACATTTCCTTCTCATAAATAGCTTTGCTTAAAAACTTTCCCTTGATTGGACGACTTTCAAAAGCAATGGGTCTTTCATCTTGCATTAGAACAGCACCAATTCCATTTCCTGAAGCATCACATTCCACAATAAAGGTTTTTGTGAAGTCCGGTGTAGCTAAGACCGGTGCTTGGCACATTGCCTCTTTAAGATGTTTAAAGGCCTTTGTTGCTTCCGGAGTCCATGAAAATGAATCTTTCTTCAATAATGTTGTTAGAGGTGCTGCTATTCTCCCATAATTCTTAACAAACTTGCGATAATACCCTGTCAACCCAAGAAATCCTCGCAGATGCTTTATGGATGTGGGGATTTTCCATTCCTTAATGGCTTTAATTTTGCTAGGGTCTACCTTAACTCCTTCATGAGATACAATATGACCCAAATATTCCACCTCCTGGACTCCAAAGAAACATTTGGATCTTTTTGCATATAATTGTTTCTCCTCCAATAGTTGTAGCACCTTGTCAACATGTTCAACATGATCCTTCCAAGACTTGTTGTAGATTAGTATATCATCAAAAAATACTAACACAAATTTTCTAAGGAATGGTTTGAAAATTGAATTCATCAAACCTTGAAATGTTGAAGGTGCATTGGTAAGGCCAAAAGGCATGACCAAAAATTCATAATGACCCTCATGAGTTCTAAATGCCGTTTTCGGAATGTCTTCAATCTTCATTCTGATTTGATGATATCCCGAACGAAGATCCAACTTGGTGAAGTAAATTGATCCATGCAATTCATCCAGTAATTCATCAATGACAGGAATGGGGAACTTATCTTTAATAGTGAGCTTGTTGAGCTCCCTATAATCTGGACACATGCGCCATGATCCATCCTTCTTGTGCACCAATACTACTGGAGCTGAGAAAGAACTTTGACTCGGTTGAATTATACCAGCCTCTAGCATTTCTGCAACCATACGTTCAATTTCACTTTTTTGGACATATGGATATCTGTACGGCCTGATGTTTGGAGGAACACTTCCTGGAATCAGATGAATAGCATGATCATGATCACGCATAGGTGGGAGACCTTTGGGAGTCTCAAATACCTTGGAATGATTGTCCAGGACTTTTTGGAGATCTGGAGAAATAGATGATTCCAATGTGGAAACATCTAGCGAACATAATTGTGCAATTACACCTCTTTGCTCCTTTTTTAGAAGCTTTGTCATGCCATTAGAGCTGATTATCTTTCCTGGTTTCCCTGCAATACCCCTTAATTCAACTTCCTTTCCTTCCACAGAAAATTTCATGAAAATTAAAAGCTATTGTACCCAAGGATTGTAGCCATTGGACTCCTAGTACAACATCAGCACCTCCCATTGGAATGGAAAGCATTGGGCTAGTCAATACATATTCTCCCATGGATAGCTTGATATTATGGCACTTTCCAGAACAATTTATTGTTCCTCCATTTGCAATCATCACTTGACACTCTGGTGCTGGATATAGGAAGCAATTCAATTCTTTTGCTACCCTACAATGAATAAAATTGTGGGTGCTTCCTGAATCAATCAACACTATTACCTTTTTCTTCTTGATTTGTCCTTCTATCTTGATGGTTTGAGGAGTGGTAATTCCCGCCAATGCATTACAAGATATGGTCGGATTTATTTGTTCTTCATCTAGGCTTTGTTCCTGGAATATATCCTCTTCTTTTGACCTTTCTTGCTCCTTTTCTTCTTCCTCTTCACAATCTATGTAGAATAATTTCTTCTCAGCACACTTATGACCTTTTGTGTATTTGCTATCACAATTGTAACAAAGCCCTTTTGCTCTTTTTTCTTCCAATTGTTGTGGTGTCAACCTTGTAGGTTGTGGAAGACTATGGGCAACAACACTTCCGTCTTTATAGTTGTGAATGGTATGCTTCCTAGTTGCCATAATTTTGCTTTCCATTTTTCTTGCTAACCTGAATGCCTTCTCTAATGAATCAGGTTCCCAAAGGCGCACATCATGTTGGATATTATCCTTTAAAGACCCTATGAACACATCAATCCTATGCTCCTCTGGAATATCTTTTACCCTTATGTTCAATTTTTGGAACTCCTCAATGTGCTCCATTATTGAACCCTTTTGTTTGAGACTTATCAATTGGCTAAAAAAAGTGTTGCTTTTTGTATCCTCATAATGTGCTATCAATTCTTCCGTAAAAATTGCCCAAGTGATAAATTGTTTACGAGAACAAAGCCATTGATACCATACAAACTGATTTGGTTCCAAATATAAAGTTGCCATACGTACCTTTTGTGTGTTTTGCACATTATTGAGATCGAAGAATTGCTCCATCTGTAATATCCATGTGGCGGGATCCTTGCCATCAAACTTCCTCATATCGATTTTTGGAACATGGTGAGTCTTCGATCCAACATTAGAGTCTATGGAATCATGATTAACATTTCTTTTGTTCTCATCATGAGTTTCCTTTAGTACTCTTTCACCCTTAGTGACCATTTCTTGTAGCAACGTATTCATATTTATCTTCAATTCTTCCATCTTATCATCCATGCCATCAATTTTAGCGTCCATGCCATTCACCTTAGCTTCCATGCCATCCATCTTAGCTTCTACGCCTTTCTTTAAACAATCCATCTTAGCTTCTACACCTTTCTTTAAACCATCCATCTTAGCTTCTACATCTTTCTTTAAACCATCTATCTTAGATTCTGTTCCTTTTTGTGCAAGGGACAGTTGTTGCACTTGGTCTTGTAATTTTGATATATCATGTTGCATTTCTTCCTCTTCTTCATGAGTCATGCTAGAGCTTTCAGGTTCCTTACTAGGTGTTTGCATTTTCTTTCCTCGGGGCATCAGTTACCGATAATAATGCTCTACTATGCCCTTTGAATTCCTTCAAAATAAATTTTCAAACCAAGCTTAAGCAAAAATTTAAAAAAATCTACACACCTTTTTTCACTTTGTAGGAGCTTGATATTTCCTCTGATGTATCTCTGTATTTTCAAATCATCTAGTTATGAAATTGTGACCTATAGTAGCCCTCAGTGTCCTCTTTCCAATGCCACCAGTCTGATCCAAATTGGATTCTCCAAGAAAGAGTTATGCACAATCTCCCAAGATGACCTGATTATAGACCTTTCCAGAAGAGTGAATTTGTATGAAGTGCCACGTGTACAATTTTCGACCTTTGGTTCTGAAAACAATATACAAGAAACTACAGTCCGTCCTCTTTTTGTAACTTCTTGCGAAATTTCAATACGATCCCCAGAGAGAAAGTTATGACGATTTTCCCTAGGTCACCTGTTTTGAATGTAATTCAGGAGTCTGTAAAAAGACCAACTTCCTCAGAGCATATCTCTGCAAATATCGCGTGAAAAGATCTGAAATTCGGACCCAAGGTTCAGCACGATTTCTTCTCAAATGGGTTTTTTTTGAGACTTCTGAAACGTCACAGAAAAAACTTTATAGCGAAAATGCCACGACGACCTGTTTGGAGCAGCGAAACCCTAGAATCCAAAGCTCTGATACCAAATGTTATGAAACCAGCTCAAGAAAAGATAGAAAAGAAAGATCAATGCCTTAGAATTCAGCCTCTTCGAGGGGGAAACCTCCTTTACATTACATAAATGAACAATTCTTCGATGATACAAATGACAAAACCTCCTTTCTATATATAGGAGTCTAAGGAGTCACAATATAATCCAGCCGACCTAACAATAATAATATAAAGCCACAAAAATAATAATAGAGGGATTCTATGGGGCACATAAATAACAATATGGGGGTAATAGGGGCACAACAATATAAATAAGGGGTATAACTACAATAGTAATGGGGTAATCACTAGTATTATAGGGACCCAACAGCAGACCACTCTGATACCACTAATCTGTTGGGTGTGGAGCCTGATTATCTTCTATATTCAAAGGTATCGCCACATAGGACACCAGCTCGAAATGGGGGCGGCAACGCCGCCCGTAAAATGTTCGCTGCAGGGGGGGTCTAGGGGGGGCGGATGGGACCTTTGGGAGCCCCCCCCTGGCGGGGGGTTTCGGGGGCAGCGCCCCCGAAGCTAAAAACAACTGTAAAATTGCCTTGTAAAAGTATAGTAATTTCTAGTCAATCTGGGCCGTTCATTAGGCGGATGATCTGACGGTAGAACTTATGTTTAGTTTAGGGTTTTTTTCCCTAGAAGGAAAACCCCTCTCTTTGTATGAGGGTATTGTATTTGAGGCTGTGTGATAGATGTGTATTCTGTGAGTGAGAAATAGAGAGGTGAGACTGTGAGAGAAAACATAGGATATTACAGCGGATTTGCTGTAGGTTGTGTCTCTTCATTTTTGCTGGATAATAAAAAGGAAGGACTGGCTGTTCGGGGTGGACGTAGCCCAAACTGGGTGAACCACGTATATCTGTGTCTCTCTTGTTTTGTGCGTTTTTTGTGTTTATATTTCTGCAATATTTTATGTGTTCCATTGCTCCGTAATATATAGTTTTCTAACATAATCCAGATTTATGAAGGAAAGAAATGAAATACAAATATAAACACAAACACAAAGATACATCTAATATAAAACTTCAATTCATTAATAGCAAATATTGAATACAATTTACATGCAAAATGAAAATAAACTAGCTCAGGCGATGGTAATTTATCTCTAAGAATAGATGTGGCAGCTACATGCCTTCTAAACTGTGTTACAATGAGGCTCCAAGGCCTATTTATTATTGAGAATTAATGGAAAACCCTAAACATACAAAAACTTAACTCTAAGAGATGAAGCGCGAAAAGTCCACGGGCCGCATTGGGGTAAATTGGTACATAAATTTCCCGGGGTTGTAACTTTGGCATACGATCTTTGTTTGAAACGTACAATACCTTGTTAGAAATATCTATCCGAGGACTACAAATTTTGACTGCAAACATTAGTATTGTTTCCCAAAAGGACATCGTTTAGAGCCTCAAAATGGATCCGAAAGTTTAAGACCTAAATAATTTCCAAAAATAACAAACTTTGATACAATTAAGGAAATTGAAAAAAACAATGGTGGGGGTCCAAGTGGAATAGGTGGGTGGCTACTAATATCCACTTGGATCAAAGTTAGAATCTACAAGTATAAAAGGTATCTTCATTGGTTATAACTTTTCATAAAAGACTTATAGAATCTACATCAAAGAAGGAAGAAGAGCAACATGACAAGACACTTGAAAACCAAGAAGAAGAAGAAGGATCAAGTGAACCTATTCAACCTATAATCATTCCAAAATCAAAGAAGATGCCAAATTGGTTAAAAGCTACACTTGAAGATGCTGAAAGACATGGAGCAACTAAAGGAAATTTCAAAGAAAGAAAAAGACCAAAGAGATAATCAGGATATGCAACATGCATGAAAAAGTTAATTGAAGAAGAACCAACCACATTTGAAGAATCCTCTCATCCAGAAGAATGGAAGAAAGTGATGTAAGAAGAATACCAATCTATCATGAAGAATATTGTTTAGGAAATCATTCATGGACCTAGTGACAAGTTTGTTGTCACTTACAAATAGATTTACAAAATCAAACATGCAATTGATAGAAGCATAGATAAATACAAAGAAAGATTTGTCGCAAGGGGTTTCTCTCAAAATGAAGGAATATATTATGAAGAAACTTTTTGTCCCACTTCCAGCTATGGGATGGAATATCCATCCAATGGATGTCAAAACAACATTCCTAAATGGAACCACTGATGAAGAAGTATATATTGAGTAACCAGAAGGCTTTGAGATAAATAACAAGGATACTCATGTTTGTAGAGTGAAGAAAGCTCTATAGGCTTGAAGCAAGCTCCTAGGGATTAATATGCAAGGATGGATGCATATGTATTAAGGATTGGGTTTGTCAAAAGTTTTGCTGATGCAAACCTCTACATCAAGATAGTGAATAATGAACCAATTATTATACTTTTATATGTGGATGATTTGTTTATTATAGGTGTGGAGCGTAAAATTGTAGAATGCAAGAAAATACTGGTAGTAGAATTTGAAATGAAAGATATTGGACTCAATGCATTATTACTTGGGCTTGGAAGTTTGGCAGAAACTCAGTGAGATATATCTTGATCAAGTAAAGTACATAATGAAGATGCTAAAAATGTTCAGTATGATGGATTCCAAGCCTATGATTACTCCCATGATCACAAATCCGAAGAAGTTGAGAAGCTATGACTCTCGTCTTGGCGATCCTACAAGCTCTCATAAGTTGGTGGGATATTTGATGTACTTGGTAAATATTAGACTTGAAATGTGCTTTACTGTAAACGTTCTTAGTCAATTTCAGTTGGAGACTTGTCATGACCATTAGATAGCTTCCAAACATATCTTGAGATACCAACAAGGAACAATTCATCGCTGCCTGAAGTATGATGGAAAGAAGGTCAAATTAATAGGTTTTACAGATTTTGATTGTGGTGGTAGTGAGACTGATGGAAGAAGTAATGTTGGTGGTTGTTTAAGTTTGGGATATGCAATGATTTCATGGATGAGTAGGAAACAAGATCTTGTTGCTTGAAGTAGTGATGAAGTTGAATATGTTGTTGCATGTGAAGTGGGAAAGAAGCAGTTTGGCTAAGAAAAATGTTTTCAGATTTGTTTGGAAGGCCACTGGATCCTACTATGAAAAATTATGATAAACAAAGCAACATCAAGATGTCTGAAGATACCTTATTTCATTCCAAGATGAAGCATATCAATAACAAGTACCACTACATTAGAAGTTTGGTGTAGGATGGAGTTGTGAAGCTACAATATATTCTGACATATGAACAGGTAGTTGCTGTGTTGACGAAATCTCTTCCAAATAAAAAGTTTGAATATTTCATAAGCATGCTTGGATTGGTTGATGTTACATATATAGCTGATAGGGAGAGATGATGCATGTTGTGGAAACAAAACGCCTTGGAGGATGTTTGGATGACCTATGTGTTGATGTCTATATCTCGAAGTAGGGAGGGTAACGTTGGTCATGGAACTTCGACCTTGGATATGCAGCTAGATCGTTGGGTTGGTTTTAGATCTTAAAAGCTTGATGGTACCTAGAGTGGCTATAACGTGAGTACACCTTAATCCCACCCGATTAGAGTACCCTGGTCAAGTATCTAATCAGTAGCACTGCTTGTGCTAGAACTCTTCATAATTCATATCATTTTGAGATATTCCTTGTACCTTTATGTAATTATGAATACCTCCCTAGTTAAGAGGGAGTGTTAAAAAATGTAACTAGTGTCGGTTTTCATAATTGTAGTTGATGAAAATAAAAGATAAAATAAATTCAATGTAAAATAATAATAATTTTGAAGCATGGGTTTCATGCTCTTTTATTTATTTTCTAAGCTAAATACTCTATTGAAGGCTTGTAGGTTTTGTCATGAGTCAATACAGTCATTGTCATTTTTATTAGACCCTTATTGGGATTTTGTATCATGTAAAAGGAATTATTTTTTAGTCAAAAGAGTCATTTTTCAACTCTACACTAAGTCGGCTCTGTTTGTTGAGAAATCTAGGGACAAAAATGTAGGTGATTTCTCTTACTTTGATAACTACTTGTGACGTATTTTTACTCTACTTGATTAACTTCTTCTTTCCTTTATTATTATTATATTTTTCTATAATCAAACAACTACCAAATCATAAAGAAAAATGAGACAACAAGAAAAAATATGTAGGCGATTAGTTAGGGCCAAAGCCTCTCCAACTGAGAGGAAAACCCACCAGAATTCTTCTTTTCTTATAAAACATCAATTGATGAATTTTGATACCTATGACCCTTGATAATTTATGAAACTTTGACCTAGTAACTTCAACAACTTTGACCTGGCAGCTTCACAACTTCGACCTTGATGCAACTTCAACAACTTTGACCTAGAAACTTCACAACTTCAACCTAGAAGCAAATTCAAAGCTTCGGCCTTGCAGTTTCACATCTTCGACCTTCTAGCTTCACAAATTCGACCTTGTAGCTTGAAAACTTCGATGCAACTTCAAAATTTCATTTTTCCTAGTAACTGTAGAAACCCTAAAAGAAGAGAGAGAGAGAGAGAGACCCGAAAATTCGATCTTGTTTTTCTTCTTCTTCTTCATCCTTTTCCTACTTCTACCTTGAGGAGATCAAACTTGTTTGAGAGTGTGTCCAAATGAGGCTATGATCTGGATTTAAATAGGAACACAACAAATTACAGATATAACCATAAATACAAAGATGCAATAGAAATAACACTTCATTTCATTAATGCCAAATACTGAAAATATTCTTACAAACAGAATGGAAATAAGACTAGCTCGGGTGATGATAGCTTATCTTTGAGAAGATATGTGGCGGCTACATGCCTTTGAATTGTGTTACAATGAGGCTCAAAGGCCTATTTATTTTTGAGAAACAATGGAAAACCTTAAACATCCAAAAACCTAACCCTAGGAAATGAAGCGTCAAACTATGGGCCCCGTTTGGGTAAATTGGTACATCAACTTCCTGAAGTTGTAACTTTGGCATATGATCTCCGTTTGATGTGCACAATACCTCGGTAGAAAGATCTATCCGAGTGATCCAGACTTAAACAGGAACGCAACGAATTATAGAGATAACCATAAACACAGATATGCAGCGGAAATAATACTTCATTTCATTAATGTAAAATATTGAAATATGCTTACAACCAGTAATGGAAATAAACCAGCTAGGGCGATGGTAGCTTATCTCTGAGAAGAGATGTGGTGGCTACATGCCTCTGAACTGTGTTGCAATGAGACTCGAATGCCTATTTATTGTTGAGAAACAATGGAAAACCCTTAGCATTCCAAAACCTAACCCTAGAAGATGAAACGCCAAATTGTGGGCCTCGTTTGGGTAAATTGGACATCAACTTCCCGGGGTTGTAACTTTGGCATATGATCTCCGTTTGACGCGTACAATAGCTCGTTAGAAAGATATCTGAGCAATACTACTTTGAGTAGGGCAACATCAGTCCATGGACCCATGTTGCCCCCAGATTTTCCAGAAAACGTTGTTTAGGGCCTCAAAACGGCTACGGAAGTTCAGGACCCGAAAAACTGCTAAAAATAGTAAGTTGTGCTACAATTAAGGAAATTGGAAATGCTGAGAGAAACAATCGTGGGGGTCCAAGTGGACTTGGCAGGTGGCCACCAATATCCACCTGGATCACTGAGGAATACAAATTTTGATTGACCAACATCGGTCAAAATCTCATGTTGGTGCTAGTTTTCCCAAAAAACGTTGTTTAGGGCCTCAAAATGACTCCGAAGGTTCAGGACCCGAAAAAACTGCCAAAAATAGTAAATTTTGATACAAATAAGGAAATTGAAAAATTGAAAGAAACAATGGTGGGGGTCTAAGTGGAATAGGCGGGTGGCCACCAATATCTACTTGTATCATTCGTCCCCCCTGTTGGGTTGTGTTATATTCTTTCCACGTAGTTAACAAGGGGTTTGAGGGGGCACCTGTAACCCCACTTTATGGGGTCCGGGCAGCGCCCCGGAAAATTTTGGTTTTGGACCCTATGTTAGGTTGGGCGGACCCACCTATGGTTTTGTGCATGATTTTGGCACATGTTTCTTGGACGCGATGGTTTTCGGTCCATGGTATTGGATGCGATGGTTTTCGGTCCATGGTATTGGATGCTTCAGCATGTATAAATATGTATTCTAACAATGAAAGGAACATAATGAAAAAATCAAGTTGGTAGTCCCGGTTTTGGGATCTAGGGGAAAATCTCTGTGTATATGTGTTTTATGTGTTCTGATCTCGCATTATTTATTTTCTATGTTTTAAAATTCGTATGCAGGTAATTTTTGTATGGGGTTAAAACCTACATTTGGTATCAGTGCAGATTTGGCTTCAAGGGGATGCCTTTGTTGCTGAGGGGTTTCGCTTGGGCCTGTGGTAGAACCTGTTCAGTGGGTGATCTGCGAGATCGATTCTGGTTGTGAAAGAAGATGGCGAGCGGTGGAAAGATAGAGATCGAGAAATTTAATGGTCAGAGTTTTGAGTTGTGGAAACTCAAGATGGAGGATCTGTTCGTGGATAAAGATCAATGGATCACGGTAGATTCGGGTACTAAACCAACGGGAGTGTCCGATGAAGAATGGAAGAAGTTGGATCGGAAGGCATAGAGCACAATACGATTGTGTGCTCAGATTCAGTATTGCTAAATGTATCAGGGGATGCTACATCAAAGGCTTTGTGAGATAAGTTAGGGACTTTGTACCAATCCAAGTCTCTGGTGAATAAAATGTTCTTGCGGAAAAAGCTGTATAACCTGAGGATGAAATATGGAGACTTGGTGATAGAGCATTTGAACACATTTAATACTGTGGTAAGTCAGTTAGCATTTGTTGATATTAAAATTTCAGATGAAGATAAGTGCATCAGTTTGTTGTGTTCTCTACCAGATTCGTGGGATAGTCTGGTTATTGCGATAGGTAGCAATGCAATTGCCTTGCATTTTGATGAAATAGTCTCAGCCTTGTTGACGGAAGAGATGAGATGGAAAAATATGGAGAGCCAAAATGGTGATGCCTTGTCTGTACAAGGACGGTCCTAAAACAGAAACAAAAATAAATCATCAAGTGGGAGATCTAAATCTCCAGGAAAACCTGTAAAGGTGGTGTGTTGGAAATGTGGAAAGGAAGGGCACTTCAAAAGGGGCTATAAATCTAAAGCTCCTGACAAAGGAAAGGGATCCGATGAGGCTCCTTCTGCAGAGGCAAAAACCACCTCAGATGAAGGTGGGGATGTGTACTTGGCTTCTTCAAGTACACATGTAGATCATGAGGCAGGGTTGATTGACTTAGGTGCATTCTTTCACTTCACTCCCCATAGAGAGTGGTTCTGTGAGTATGAGAAATATGATGGTGGTGATGTCTTCTTGGGGGATGACAGGAAGGCTAGAATCATTGGTCGTGGAAAAGTAAAGTTGAAGCTGCAAGGTGGAAGGGTTAGAACAATTTTGGGTGTTCTACATATTCCTGCATTAGCCAGGAATTTGATTTCTGTTAGTAAGCTGGATGATGCAGGTGTAAAAATAGTGTTCGAGAAGGATACCTGAAAGATGGTTCGGGGAGCACTCGTATTGATGCAGGGAGTTCGGATTAGAACTCTGTAAAAGCTGAAAGGTAGCACTGATGTTGATGGGTGCAATAGTTCTGTGGTTTCTAAAACTGCAGCAGAAAATCTAGTGGTCTCTGGAGAAAAGACCATGCTGTGGCATCAAAGGCTTGGACATATTGGAGAGAAGGGCCTTCAAATACTCCATGGTAAAGGTATTGTAGAAGGTATGAGTAATAGCTCTCTGGATTTTGATTTCTGTGAAAATTGTGTATATGGGAAGCAGAATCAGGTGAGTTTCTCCTCTTGTGGTAAGAGGGAGAAACATAAATTAGAGCTTGCGCACAGTGATGTGTTTGGACCTGTGAAGGTTCCATCACTGGGTAAGTCTGTGTACTATTTATTATTTATAGATGACTTCTCAAGGAATACATGGATATATTTCCTTAAGAAGAAATCTGAAGTCTTTGATAGGTTTAAAGAATTTAAGGCTCTAGTGGAAAACCAGATAGAGAAGAAGATAAAGGTGCTGAGGACAGATAATGGTGGATAGTTTTGCAGTAAGGAATTTGAAGAATTCTGCAACAAGTGTGGTATAGCACGGCAAAAGAGTAATCCATATACACCTCAGCAAAATGGAGTTGCAGAAAGAATGAACAAGACGTTGATGGAAAGGGCAAGAAGCATGCTCAGTGGTGCCTATTTAGGACATGAATTCTGGGCAGAGGCGGTGGATACTGCATGTTACCTGGTCAACAGGTCACCTTCATCAGTGTTGGAGGATAAGACTCCACAAGAGGTATGGACTGGTAAGAAGCCCTCTCTTTCACATCTGAGGGTATTTGGATGTGATGCATATGTGCATGTTCCAAAGGAGAAAAGAACAAAGTTGGATAGTAAATCTGAAAAGTGCATCTTTATTGGGTGTAAGGATGGTTTAAAGGGTTATAAGCTTTGGAACCCAGTAACAAGGAAGGTTATGTACAAATGAGATGTGGTGTTCAGAGAGGTGAAAGATGTTATTAAACATGAAGTCCAACCAAAGGAACCTGAGAAGATAGAGTTTGAGCTAAAGGAGGAAGAAGCAGACTCTACAGTGGAGGATGAATCAGAAGATGAAGAGCCACAAACTCCGGCTGTGAGAATATCACTTTGAGAAAGAAGGCAGCTAGAAAGGTATAGTCCATCTACTTTTTGTTCAAATTTTTCTTTGTTTGTTACTGATGATGATGCCAGAACTGTGAAGGAAGCAGTGGATTTAGAGGATGGAAAACTCTGGAAAGAGGCCATGGTTGATGAAATGGCATCTTTGCACAAAAATGAGGCTTGGGATCTAGTGGAGTTTTCGGCTGGAAGGAAACCCATTGGCAACAAATGGGTGTTCAAAAAGAAGACAAATGCAGAAGGAAAAGTGGAGAAATACAAAGCTCGGTTGGTAGCGAAAGGTTATTCCCAGGTGTCGGGAATTAATTTTGGTGATATTTTTTCTCCTGTTGCCAAGGTAACTTCTATTAGATTACTTTTATCTGTTGTTGCTGCTTTTGATTTTGAGGTATAACAGATGGATGTGAAGAAAACATTTCTTAACGCGGATCTGGAGAGGAGATCTACATGAAGCAACCTGAAGGCTTTGCGGTGAAGGGTAAGAAAGAACTAGTATGTAAGTTAAAGAAGTCTCTATATGGGTTAAAACAGTCACCAAGGATGTGGTATCAAAAATTTGATACATTTATACAGGGACCTAGCTTCACCAGAAGCAAAGCAGATCACTG
Source organism: Pinus tabuliformis (assembly GCA_031772625.1). NCBI lineage: Eukaryota > Viridiplantae > Streptophyta > Pinopsida > Pinales > Pinaceae > Pinus > Pinus tabuliformis. Next base: position 310,980,337 of record CM062808.1, on the reverse strand, counting down.
TGTATATTTTAAATTAATTGGTGACCGTGTTATTTATCTGGTCTTGTATGTGGATGATATGTTGTTGGTTGGAAATGACAAAGAAGTTATCCAGGATTTGAAGGCCCAATTGTCCTCCAAATTCGACATGAAAGATCTTGGTGCTGCAAACTATATTTTGGGCATGGAAATTAAAAGAGATCGGGAAAAGAGGAAGCTTTGGTTAAACCAGAGGAAGTATGTCGAGACAATATTGTAGAGGTTTAATATGCAGGATAGTAAATCGGTGAAGGTTCCTATTCCTGTAGGTGTGATGTTATCTGCTGAACAATGTCCCAAGACACAAGAAGAGGAAGAGGACATGTCCCGTGTTCCATATGCAAGTACAGTTGGTAGCCTGATGTATGCAATGGTCTGTACTAGACTAGACATTTCACATTCAGTGGGAGTATTGAGCAGGTTTATGTCAAAACCAGGGAAGGAGTACTAGACAACAGTGAAGTGGGTTTTTAGGTATTTTCGTGGCATTAGTGATTATGGTTTGTGCTACCAAGGAAGACCAGGGTTGGACAGAGTGTTGAATATTCATGGCTTTGTTGATGCAGACTGGGCTGAAGATCTGGATCAGAGAAGATCTACAAGTGGGCATGTGTTTAACCTATTTGGAGGTGCAGTCAGTTGGATGAGTAAGAAACAATCTGTAGTGGCACTGTCAACTACAGAGGCAGAATACATGGCAGCCACTCATGCAAGCAAGGAAGCAGTTTGGTTGCAGAGATTGTGTTCAAGTATGGGGTTAGTACAGGAAGCTATAAGGATAGACTGTGACAGCCAAAGTGCAATTTTCTTGGCAAAGAACCCCACATATCATTCAAAGATAAAGCACATTGATGTTCAGTATCACTTTGTGAGGGATATGATAGAAGACAAAAAGGTGTTTCTGGTAAAGGTGGACACTTTGAAGAATACTGCAGATGCATTGACAAAATCTGTGAGCTTTGAGAAGTTCTCTTGGTGTAGAGAGACAATGGGAATTTCAGGACTGGAAAAATGACTAAGCTCTCTTGTGGCCCTCTATGGAAAGAAAACAACAAGTGGGAGAATGTTAGTTTATGTTATATTATTTCCACGTAGTTAACAGGGGGTTTGAGGGGCACATGTAACCCAACTTTATGGGGTCTGGGGCAGCGCCCCGACAAATTTTGGTTTTGGACCCTATGTTAGGTTGGGCGGACCCACCTATGGTTTTGTGCATGATTTTGCACATGTTTTTTGGACGTGATGCTTTTCGGTCCATGGTATTGGATGCGATGGTTTTCGGTCCATGGTATTGGATGCTTCAGCATGTATAAATATGTATTCTAACAATGAAAGGAACATAATGAAAAAATCAAGCTGGTAGTCCTAGTTTTGGGATCTAGGGGAAAATCTCTGTGTATATGTGTTTTATGTGTTCTGCTCTTGCATTATTTATTTTATGTGTTTTAGAATTCATATGCAGGTAACTTCTGTACGGAGTTAAAACCTACACCCCCTTAGGAAAAAATGGTCCCCATTACGCTGCGTTTCTCCATGAGATGATGAAACTTCTGCTGAACTTGGTCCCTGGTGAGCCACTTGCCCTGGTGAAGTAGTTGGCCTGCTTTGATAACTCGATATAGTTGGATCCTTTGCTGTCGGGTGTTCTTGATCTGCGTGTCCATGATCTAATCAGTTGTGGCTTGCTCCATGCAATCTGGATTTAACTATGTAGGTGTGAGCTATTCTACAATGTCTGATGTGTCCAACAATGGTGGGAAATATGGTCGAAGGCAGTCCACATTGAACACTAGGTGCAGGCGAAGGAATGGGGGAATGCTAAGCTCAAATGCATTGTCTCCCATAACCTTGGTAATGGTGTAAGGACCATATCAGAGTGGTCTGAGTTTCCGATAGGCTCCGGTAAGGCGTTCCTTATGAAAATGCAACCAGACTTTGTCACCCACCTGAAACTTGTGTGGTACCCGATGTTGATCATGTCACTTCTTGTACTTGGCATTTGACTTCTCCAAAATGTCATGGACTTGCTGGTGGATATGTTGGATGTGCTCAATGAAGTTGTTTGCCTTATTGACTTCTGATTGGACATAAGCCAAATCTGCCTAAGTAGCTGCAAATGGTATGGCCACATCAATGAGAAATAGTGGCTGGAATCCCAAGCCCACCTAAAAAGGGTTGTGGCTAGTCGAGCTGTGGAGAGCCTGGTTATAGTTATGCTGGACATAGGGGAGGATCTCATCCCATGTGCGTGGATGCTTTGAGTTGTACATGCGGAGAATGTGTACGATCATTCTATTGATGACCTCTGTCTAGCCATTAGTTTGGGGATGGAAAGCTGTGTACTTAGTGAGCTTGGTGTCCAACATCGACCAAAGACTGGAGAAAAATGTACTGAGGAACCTGTTATCTTGATCTGAGATGATAGACTGTGGTATCCCAAAGTGTACCCACACTCGTTCAAAGAAGAGTTTAGCAGTGACTTTTGCTGTGATATTCTTCTTGCAGGCAGCCATAATGGCCATCTTTGAGAATCTGTCAACGACCACAAAAACACAGTCGTTTCCATACTTAGTCGAAGGAAGGCCCAACAAGTAATCCATGGAGATCGATTCCCAAGGTTGACTAGGGGTAGGCAGTGATGTATAGAGGCCTTGCTTCTTGATGGTTGGTTTGGTAATGGCGCAGGAAGTGTAGGATTTGATGTACTTCCTGACATCATGTTGAATATTCGACCAATAGAAATACATCTACAGTACTGCCACTATTTTCTCAACCCCAAAATGTCTAGCGGTCCGACTGTAGTGTGCTTCCCAAATGTTAAAATTGGAAACTAGGGCCAAATTCCATGTGGGTCATCTTATTTATGGCAACTGATATTTTTCTTGGATCCCTCTCATTGAGAGGTGTAGGATTGATCTAAAGATCAACCAATTTTGATAAGTATTGATGGAGTTATGAATTTATTTGCGTTTAAGACAATTCATCAAGGTTGGCCAACAACCAAATAAACCCCACATGTGCTCAACGTTTTAGTATAAATAGAGGTGGCCTTCAGGTCATTTCAACACACTTGGTATATCTTCCTCTCTCTACTTGTCTTTGGGTTTTAGTAGGAGGAGAGATCCTAAGGAATAAAATTGCCCTGATCTAGAGGGCAGAAAACTGGAACTGTCGGAAAAGTCGGAAAAGCTCGAACTACTGGAAATTCTCGAACTGCCAGAAATTCCGAAAATGTCGGAAAAGTCGGAACAACCAGAAAATCCGGAAAAGCTGGAAAATCTGGAAAAGCCAGAAAAGCTGGAACGGCTGAAACTGTCAGAAAAGCCGGAACTACCGGAAAATCTAGAACTTTCGGGACTACTGAAACTGCTGGGAAAAACCGGAACTGCGGGGAACAGTCGGAACTGCCAGAACTGCCAAAACTGCCAGGAACTGTTGAAACAGCCAGAGCATCTGTCTCCGAAGGAGAGCAAAGTGAAAGGGACAAATAATTAACATTGGGATAGTTGTATAGTACTTAGCAGAAAATACACCAAGCATGCAATGTTACAGCTAGCATGCAAGGGACAACAAGCAAGCAAGGTGCAGCCAACACATAGGTCAGGATGGCAACATGGTGCAACAATGGCACATAATGCGGTACAGTGAAGGGTATAGTCATGATTAGTGAAGTGTGATGAGATGTAGCATAGTGATGATGGGTGCAGCATGGTGCAACGCGGTGAGGTGCATCATGATGATGAAATGCAGTACAATGATGGGTGAAGGAGTCACCTTGGAGAATTAGTTGAAGTAGCATGTCTTCAACTGATCTCATGTATCATCTTCTTAGAGATGATCTATGCTCTTATCTAGATAAGTAAAAGTGTTGACTTCTGTTGTAAACGTACTATCTCTCTCTCTCTCTCTGCTGAACTATTGAAAAACATATAAGAAGAATTGATCAAGGGTTTCCCCACATTGGGGTTTGTCCCTGGCTAGCGCCACATCTTGTGTCCTCTTGTCTTGGATTGTCTTCTGCAATTTATGTTTATGTTCTATCTACAATTTACTTTAATGCTAATGTGATTGCTAATCTGGAAAAAATATGGAGCTAACAGTGAAAATTGAAATAAATTGCTCTAAGCATTGAACATACCTAAAATTAACATGGTATCAGAGCTGAGGTGAAGACAATGACCAAGCAAGAGTGAAAGAGCAATCACCGAAGATAGTTGGGAAAGGAAAAAAGGATCAATGGATTCCTCATCCCTCTTCAAATTCACCAAGGGTGAATTCGAAGCATAGAATATTATCAAAATGGCACAGCGGAATATGGCCTACCTAAAGATCACATCATTGGAAGACCGGATCTCAGGGTGGAAGGAAAGGCAGATAACTAGTTTGGCCATTATATGAAGGAGTGTCCGAATGGCAGGGACACATCACTTGATGATGATAACAATAATTCCAGCAACATCTTCAATGATCAAAGGAATGACAGGTAATGCAGGTCATCAAGGAAATGGCCGAATCTTCATAGAAAGCAAGGAACCCCAGGTATGAAGAATCAAATGTTGTTTCTGATAAGATAAAGAAGTGAATCTTGTATTGGCCCTCTCCTTCAGATTCTTTGGGAATCTTTCTTATAGATTGTAGTGCTTCAAGGCACTTCATCGGATAGATGGGTGCACTCTCTAATTTGGTAGAGATGGAAACAATCGTGGGATTATACTTGGAGCCGATGCCACCTATCCCAGAAAGGTTGTAGGGAATTTTAACTCTCAATTGAATAAGAGTAACTCGATTCATTTACAGAATCTCTTTTATGTACCTAATCGCAAGAAGAACCTGGTGTCCATATCGGAAATGGAAGTCAAAGGTTTCAGGGTGGCATTCATCGATGGAAAGGTACGTGTTAAAAAATATAATTTTCCAAGATGTTTTTTTCTCATGGGTTTAGGGTTGGCAATTTGTATCAAGTTGCAGGATGGTCCATTAGGGATCATGTCAATTGACATATCGTATCTATAACACCAGAGGTCTACCTATGGGGCCCTACCTGATGTGAGTCAAATGGTGATAGGGATGTATGAATTCAAGTAGAGCATGAAGCTACATGTCTGAGTTGTACTGAAAGAAAATCTTATAAGGGGACCATTCCCCTCATGCAGAAGGTCCACAGGTTTGAAACAACCCGAGGAGTTTGAGATTCATGATCGGGAATGTCATGTATACAGGTGGAAGAAAGCCCTCTATGGTTTGAAGAAAAACACCCCGGGCATAGTATGAGAGGATTGATAGCTGTCTGATGAAGTTGAGATTCACTGGGAGTGAAACCGATCCAAACCATTATACGAAGGTTGTGGATGATAGACCTCTCATACTGGCACCTTATGAGGACGACCTATTTTTGACAGTGCATACCCTCTCATTTGCAGAAGTAAGAGGGAGTTGGATTCCGGATGTGGAATGATAAATTGCAAGCCTATGACTACCTCAAGGATCTTAACTTTCAGAAGTTATATGGTAGTGATGTCAAACCAGATCTAGGAAATGCCTCTGAGTTTCATAAACTCATTCACTTTGATGTTCTTGGTGAACTTCCGTCCGGACATATGTTTTGCAGTTAGCATGGTGAGCTCATATTTGGTTGAGCCTCACTGGATTGGTGCCAAGAATCTTCTGAGATATCTTCGGGGCACAATCTCTCATGGATTGAGATATACTGCCGGAAATATGAAATTGCATGATTATTCGAATGCTGACTGGGCAGGTAGTGTGGAGGATCACTACAACACTTCTCAGTGCTGGTTCTCTTTGGATTCTGCTTCGATATCATGGATAAGCAGGAAGCAGAAGTCGGTTGCTGTAAGCATCACCGAGACCGAATACATAGCTATGAGTATGATCTCATGTGAAGCTGCATGGTTGCAGAAGCTCTTAAGTGAGATGTTTATACACATGATGAATACCACTGTGATACTTTGTGACAACTAGAGGGGGGATTCGATTATTGAGGAATCCCGTATTCGATGATTGCTCTAGCAGATAGACATCAGTTACTGCCTTATCTGCGATATGGTAAGTCCATGAGCGAGGAGGCTCCATCGCATTGAGACTGATGTACAAGTTGCTGAGATTTTTTCAAAGCCCCAGGAAAAGGTCAAATCTGTGACTTTCCCGAATGACTTGGAGTCATTGAGAGGCCTTCTTATAAGGGTCCTGCATGTTGCATGCATTGAGCTCTGGGGGGCTTGGGGTACTTACTGGAGCAACATACGACCACAGGGCGACTCACCCTCCCCTGGTGGTGCGTTATGTATAGGATGACAGGTTCAACTTTCCCCTGTGATACCCCATGACGACTGTGGAATAGGATGATTAGTTCTCTTGTGGGCCAGGATGATTTGTTCTCCGTGGTGTCTATGGAACATGATGATTAGTTCTCCTGTGGGCCAGGATGATTTTTTCTCCATGGTGACTGTGGAACAGGATGATTAGTTCTCTTGTGGGCCAGGATGATTAGTTCTACGTGGCATCCATTGATAAGATGATTCGTTCTCCCGTGGACAGGATGATTAGTTCTCCTGTCGAGGCACCCTACCCATGCAGTCTGGGACTCATGGGAAGTACCTCTCATCTGATCAATGATGAGAGAAATGAGGATAGGGACCATAGTAGTACTATCAATGGACACATCGCTTTATCTACTGTACTCCCTATGCTAGAATGATCTCCACTGATCTGGGATCAATATGAGTGGTTTGAGACACTCTCTTGTGACATTGATCTGGGATCAATGAAACTGATTTGGGATCAATATGAGTGGTTTGAGACATTCTCTTATGACATTGATCTGGGATCAATGAAACTGATCTGGGATCAGTATGAGTGGTTTGAGATGCTCTCTTGTGACATTGATCTGGGATCAATGAAACTGATCTAGGATCAGTATGAGTGGTTTGAGACACTCTCTTGTGACATTGATCTGGGATCAATGAAACTGATCTAGGATCAGTATGAGTGGTTTGAGACACTCTCTTGTGATATTGATCTGGGATCAATAAAACTGACTTCGGGTTAGTAAGAGTGATGTGACACACTCTCTTCAAATGAAATTGACTTCGGGTCAGTAGAGAATGGTATGAGACATTCTCAATCAATTCTTCTTCTTCATGGTTTAGCGGAGCAGAGTAAAGCAGAGCAGAGCAGATCTCAACAGATGAGCAGAGCAGAGCTCAACAGATGAGCAGAGAAGAGCAAAGCTTAGCAGATCAGAGCAAAGTGGAGCAGTGCAGGGCACTAATTGCAGAGATAGTACAGTCAGACATATGGATCAATGGATGGAGTTGTCCCTAGTTGAGAGGGAGTGTTAAAATTGGAAACTAGGGCCAAAATCCATGTGGGTCATCTTATTTATGACAACTAATATTTTTATTGGACCCCACTCATCGAGAGGTGTAGGATTGATCTAAATATCATCCGATTCCGATAAGTATTCATGGAGTTATGAATTTATTTGCGTTATAAGACAATTTGTGAAGGTCGGCCAGCAACCAAATAAACCCCACATGTGCTCAATGTTTTAGTATAAATAGAGGTGGCCTTCAAGTAATTTCAACACACTTGGGATCTCTTCCTCTCTCTACCTGTCTTTGGGTTTTAGTAGGAGGAGAGATCCTAAGGAATAACGTTGCCCTGATCCAGAGCGCAGAAAGCTGGAACTGCCGGACAAGCCAGAACTGCTAGAAAAGCCAAAAAAGCTGGAACTGCTGGAAATGCCGGAAAAGCTAGAACAGCCAGAACTGCCGGAAATTCCGGAAAAGCCGGAAATTCCCGAAAAACCAGAAAATCCGGAACTACCGGAAAAGCCGAAACTGTCGGAAAAGACAGAAATGCCGGAAAAGCCAAAAAAGCTGGAAAATTCGGAAAAGTTGGAATTGCCGGAAAAGCCAGAACTGCCTGAAAATCCAGAATTTCCGGGATTGGCGGAACTTCCGGGAACAACCGGAACTACCGAAACTGCTGGGAACAGCTAGAACTGCTAGAATTGCCGAAACAACCGGAGCATCTATCTCCGAAGGAGAGCAGCATGCAAGGGACAACTAATTAACATTGGGACAATTGTATGGTACTTAGCAGCAAATACACCAAGCATGCAATGTTACAGATAGCATGCAAGGGACAACTAGCATGCAACAACAAGCATGCTAAGGACAACAAGCATGCTAGGGACAACAAGCAAGCAAGGGACAACAAGCAAGCAAGGTGTAGCCAACACATAGGTCATGATGACAACATGGTGCAACAATGGCACATAGTGTAGTACAGTGATGGGTACAGTCATGATTAATGAAGAGTGATGAGATGTAGCATAGTGATGATGGGTGTAGCATGGTGCAAGGCGATGAGGTGTAGCATGATGACGAAATGCAGCACAACGATAGGTGAAGGAGTCACCTTGGAGAATTAGTTGAAGCAACATGTCTTCAACTGATCTCATGTATCATCTTCTTAGAGATGATCTATGCTCTTATCTAGATAAGTCAAAGTGTTGACTTCTGTTGTAAACGTACTATCTCTCTCTCTCTTTGCTAAACTATTGAAGAACATATAAGAAGAATTGATCAAAGGTTTCTCCACATTGGGGTTTGTCCCTGGCTAGGGCCACATCTTGTGTCCTCTTGTCTTGGCTTGTCTTCTGCGATTTATGTTTATGCTCTATCTGCAGTTTACTTAATGCTGATGTGATTGTTAATTTGGAAAAGATATGGAGCTAACTATGAAAATTGAAATGAATTGCTCTAAGAATAGAACATACCTAAAATTAACACGAAATCATCTTGGCTCGCTGCATTAAAGGAACATAGAGGTGTCCTAGGTGGCATAGAAGGGAATCTTGGAGGTGAAAACATGGAACTCGTTGACCCTCCAAAAGCATCTGGTATGTGTGGTCGAATTCTAGGTCGCTTTTATAGAGAAGTGGCCAATCAGAAGTATGGTGCCCACAAGAATTGAGCACGGTGGTTAACACCATGATTGTGTAGGTTTTAACCCCGTACAGAAATTACCTGCATACGAATTCTAAAACATAGAAAATAAACAATGCGAGAGCATAACACATAAAACACATATACACAGAGATTTCCCTTGGATCCCAAAACCAGGACTACCAGCTTGAATTTTCATTATGTCCCTTTCAATGTTACAATACATATTTATGCATGCCGAAGCATCCAATACCATGGACCGAAAAACCATCGCATCCAATACCATGGACCGAAAAGCATCGCGTCCAAAAAACATGTGCAAAAATCATGCACAAAACCATAGGTGGGTCTACCCAACCTAACATAGGGTCCAAAACCAAAATTTTCTAGGGTGCTGCCCCGGACCCCATAAAGTGGGGTTACGGGTACACCTCAAACCCCCTGTGACCCCCCCACCCACCCGCTACACAATCAGCGCAACGAAGGGCGGCTCCGCCCTGCCTCTAACCCCCGAGTTAACTACGTGGGTTAGTCGTGGAAAGATTATAACACAACTCAACATTCTCCCACTTGTTGTTTTCTTTCCACAGGGGACCACAAGAGAGCTTAGTCATTTTTCCAACCCTGAAACGCTCATTTTCTGTCTACACCAAGAGAACTTCTCAGAGCTCACAGATTTTGTCAATGCATCTGCAATATTCTTCAAAGTGTCCACCTTTACCAACAACACCTTTTTGTCTTCTATCATATCCCTCACAAAGTGATACTGAACATCAATGTGTTTTGTCTTTGAATGATATGCGGGGTTCTTTACCAAGAAAATTGCACTTTGGTTGTCACAGTCTATCCTTATAGCTCCCTGTACAAACTCCATACTTGAACTCAATCTCTGCAATGAAACTGCTTCCTTGCTTGCATGAGTGGTTGCTGTGTATTCTGCCTCTATAGTTGATAGTGCCACTACAGATTGTTTCTTACTCATCCAACTGACTGCACCTCCAAATAGGTTAAACACATACCCACTTGTAGATCTTCTCTGATCCAGATCTCCAGCCTAGTCCGCATCAACAAAGCCACGAATATACAACATTCTGTCCAATCCTGATCTTCTTTGTTAGCACAAACCATAATCACTAGTGCGACGCAAATACCTGAAAACCCGCTTCACTACTGTCCAGTGCTTCTTCCCTGGTTTTGACATAAATCTGCTCAATACTCCCACTACATGTGTAATTTCTGGTCTAGTACAGACCATTACATACATTAGGTTACTGAATGCACTTGCATATGGAACACGAGACATGTCCTCTTCCTCTTCTTGTGTCTTGGGACACTGTTCAGCAGATAACCTCACACCTATAGGAATAGGAACCTTCACTAGTTTACTATCCTGCATATTAAACCTTTGCAGTATTGTCTCGACATACTTCCTCTGGTTTAACCAGAGCTTCCTCTTTGCCCGATCCCTTTTAATTTCCATGCCCAAAATATAGTTTGCAGCACCAAGATCTTTCATGTAGAATTTGGAGGACAATTGGGTCTTCAAATCTTGGATAATTTCTTTGTCATTTCCAACCAGCAACATATCATCGACATACAAGACCAGATAAATAACATGGTCACCGATTAATTTAAAATACACATAGTGATCTGCTTTGCTTTTGGTGAAGCCAAGTCCCCATATAAATGTATCAAATTTCTGATACCACATCCTTGGTGACTGTTTTAACCCATACAGAGACTTCTTTAACTTACATACCAGTTCTTTCTTACCCTTCACCGCAAAGCCTTCAGGTTGCTTCATGTATATTTCCTCTTCTAGATCCCCATGAAGAAATGCTGTCTTCACATCCATCTGTTCTACCTCAAAATCAAAAGAAGCAGCAACAGATAAAAGTAATCTAATAGAAGTTACCTTGGCAACAGGAGAAAAAATATCACCAAAATCAATTCCCGGCACCTAGGAATAACCTTTTGCTACCAACCGAGCTTTGTATTTCTCCACCTTTCCTTCTGCATTTGTCTTCTTCTTGAACACCCATTTGCTACCAATGGGTTTCCTTCCAAACGGAAACTCCACCAGATCCCAAGCCTCATTTTTGTGCAAAGATGCCATTCATCAACCATGGCCTCTTTCCAGAGTTTGCCATCCTTTGAATCTACTACTTTCTTCACAGTTCTGGGATCATCATCAGTAATAGATAAAGAAAAATTTGAACAGAAAGCAGATGGACTATACCTTTCTGGCTGCCTTCTTTCTCGAACTAATCTTCTCACACATGAAGTTTGTGGCTCTTCATCTTCTGATTCCTCCTTTGCTGTAGAGTCCAATTCTTCCTCCTTAAGCTCAAACTCTATCTTCTCAGGTTCCTTTGGTTGGACTTCATGTTTAATAACATCTTTTACCTCTCTGAACACCACATCTTGGCTATACACAACCTTCCGTGTGACTGGGTTCCAAAGCTTATAAGCCTTTAAACCATCCTTACACCCAATAAAGATGCACTTTTCAGATTTACTATCCAACTTGGTTCGTTTCTCCTTTGGAACATGTACATATGCATCACATACAAATACCCTCAGATGTGAAAGAGAGGGTTTCTTACCAGTCAATATCTCTTGTGGAGTCTTATCCTCCAACACTGATGAAGGTGACCTATTGACCATGTAACATGCAATATCCATCGCCTCTGCCCAGAATTCCTGTCCTAACCCGGCACCACTGAGCTCTTCTTTCCCTTTCCATCAACGTCTTATTCATTCTTTCTGCAACTCCATTTTGTTGAGGTGTATATGGAGTAGTCTTCTGCTGTGCTATACCACACTTCTTACAAAATTCTTCAAATTCCTTACTACAAAACTCTCCACCGTTATCTATCCTCAACACCTTTATCTTCTTCTCTGTTTGGTTTTCCACCAGAGCCTTAAATTCTTTAAACCTATCAAAGACTTCAGATTTCTTTTTAAGGAAATATATCCATGTATTCCTTTGGAAGTAATCTATGAATGATACACAATACACAGACTTACCCAATGATGGAACCTTCACAGGTCCAAACACATCACTGTGCACAAGTTCTAATATCTGTTTTGCCCTCTTACCACCAGAGGGGAAACTCACCCGATTCTGCTTCCAATATACACAATTTTCACATAAATTAAAATTGAGAGAGCTATTACTCATACCTTCTACTATACCTTTACCATGAAGTATTTGAAGGCCCTTCTCTCCAATATGTCGAAGCTTTTGATGCCACAACATGGTCTTCTCTCCAGAGACCACTAGATTTTTTGCTCCACTTTCAGGAACCACAGAACTATTTCACCCATCAATAATAGTGCTACCTTGCAGCTTGTACAGAGTTCCAATTTGAACTCCCCGCATCAATTCTAGTGCTCCACGAACCATTTTGCAGGTATCCTTCTCAAACACTGTTTTTACACGTGCATCATCCATCTTGCTTACAGAAATCAGATTTTTGGCCAATGTAGGAATATGAAAAACACCTAGAAGTGTTCTAACCCTTCCACCTTGCAACTTCAACTTTAATTTTCTACGACCAATGATTCTAGCCTTCCTATCATCCCCTAAGAAGACATCACCACCATCGTATTTCTCATACTCGCAAAACCACTCTCTATGGGGAGTGAAGTGAAAGGATGCACCTGAGTCAATCAACCATGCCTCATGATATACATGTGTACTTGAAGAAGCCAAGTACACATCCCCACCTTCATCTGAGGTGGTTTTCATCTCTGCAGAAGGAGCATCATCAGATCCCTTTCCTTTATCAGGAGCTTTAGATTTGTATTCCATTTTTTAGTGCCCTTCCTTTCCGCATTTCCAGCACACCACCTTTACAGGTTTTCCTGGAGATTTAGATCTCCATCTAGATTTAGATCTCCCACTTGATGACTTATTTTTGTTTCTGTTCTGGGACTGTCCTTGTACAGACAAGGCATCACCATTCTGGCTCTCCATATTTTTCCGTCTCATTTCCTTCGTCAGCAAGGCTGAGACTATTTCATCAAACTGCAAGGCAGTTGCATTGCTACCTTTTGCAATAACTAGACTATCCCACGAATCTGGTAGAGAACACAACAAACTGATGCACTTATCTTCATCTAAAATTTTAATATCAACAGATGCTAACTGACTTACCATAGTATTAAATGCATTCAGATGCTCTGTTACTAAGTCTCCATCTTTCATCCTCAGGTTATACAACCTTTTTCGCAGGAACAGTTTATTCACCAGAGATAGATTCGTACAAAGTCCCTAACTTGTCCCATAAAGCCTTTTCCGTAGCTTCCCCTGATACATTCAATAATACTGAATTTGAGACACACAACCATATTGTGCTCTTTGCCTTTCGATCCAACTTCTTCCATTCTTCATCAGACACTCCTGTTGGTTTAGTACCGAGATCTACCGCGATCCACTGATCTTTATCCACCAACAGATCCTCCATATTGAGTTTCCACAACTCAAAACTCTGACCAATAAATTTCTTAATCTCTATCTTTCCACTGCTCACCATCTTCTTTCACCACCAGAATCGATCTCGCAGATCTCCCACTAAATAGGGTCTACCACAGGCTCGAGTGAAACCCCTCAGCAACAAAGGCGTCCCCTTGAAGCCAAAACAGCTCTGATACCAAATGCAGGTTTTAACCCCGTACAGAAATTACCTTCATACGAATTCTAAACCACAGAAAGTAAACAATGCGAGAGCCTAACACATAAAACACATATACACAGAGATTTCCCCTGGATCCCAAAAACAGGACTACTAGCTTGATTTTTCATTTGTTCCTTTCAATGTTACAATACATATTTATACATGCCGAAGCATCCAATACCATGGACCAAAAAACCATCACATCTAATACCATGGACTGAAAAGCATCACGTCCAAAAAACATGTGCGAAAATCATGCACAAAAGCATAGGTGGGTCTGCCCAACCTAACATAGGGTCCAAAACCAAAATTTTTCAGGGTGCTGCCTCGGACCCCATAAAGTGGGGTTACGGGTACACCTCAAACCCCCTGTGACACCCCCCTCTACACAATCGGCGCAACGAAGGGCGGCTCTGCCCCCTCTCTAACCCCCCGGTTAACTACATGGGCTAGTCGTGGAAAGAATATAACACAACTCAATAGATTGGTGGTCAGTTGAGGTAGTTTGCAACATTATTGGTGCTACTCTTCTTATACTTGATATTCAAATGGAACTGCTATAGGTATGCAGACCACTTATGATGGCGATCATTCTGCAACTTCCCTTGTGTCTGTATGAACTGCAGGGGTTGGTGGTCTATGTGGATGGCTATTTCCTTCCCCAAAATGTAATGCTTCCATTTTCGGCATGCCTGTACAATGGAATACATTTCTTTGTCACAAGTGGGATACTTCCGGACAATGTCTAAAAGTGTCTCATTGTGATATGCCACTGGATGCCCCTGTTGAGTAAGGACTGCCCCAATAGCATAGTTAGAGGCATCTGTCTTGATCTCAAATGGCTGTTGCAAGTATGGTAAAGTGAGCACTGGTGCAGAGCAGAGGTGATGTTTCAACTCCGTGAATGCCTTTTGTTGAGATTTAGACCAAAAGAATTTTTCTTTCACTCCTCCCTTGGTGACTTGACTCAAGGGCCAACTGATATGAGAGAATCCCAACACGAACTTGCAGTATACATTGGAAATACCTAGAAAGCTACGGAGCTTTGTCAGAGTGGTTGGGACTGGCCAATCCCGAATGAATTGGATCTTGGCTGGATCCACATGCACCCCTCGTTCATCAATCATGTATCCCAGATACTGAACCTAGGCCATGCCAAAAGTGCATTTCTCCAAATTGGCACATAGCTTGTGTTGCCGCAGTGTTTGGAGAACCTATCGGATGTGGTGGAGGTGCTCTTCCCAACTTTGGTTGAAGATCAGGATGTCATCCAAGTATACCACTACAAATGAGTTGGTGAATGGCCACCATATGTCATCCATCAGCCTCATGAAGGTTTTATGAGAATTCGTCAAACCAAAAGGCATAACCAACCACTTGAAAAGGACCTCCTTGGCTTTGAAGGCAGTCTTCCACACATTGGAGGGTTCGATTGGTACCTGGAGATATCCTAATTTCAATTCAATCTTGCTGAAATATTTTTCCCCCTTCAGTTGGTCCAAAAGGTCATCAATCCGTGGGATCGGATACCTATTCAGACAATGATCTTGTTCAACGTCCGATAGTCAATACAGAGTGTCCAAGTCCCATCCTTCTTCTGTACCAACACGATCGGGTTCCCACAGGGTGATGAACTCCGACGGATGTGACCTTCCTACAACAAATGTTGAATCTTCCTCTTGATTTCGTCATTCTCCAGAATGGAGTGCCGATAGATTGGTCCATTGGGTAGCGGCACACCTGGGGTCAGATCGATGGACTACTTGACCTGACAGTGCAGAGACACCCCTGCGGGGGAGGTGAAGATGTCCTTGTACTCCTCCACAACCTTGTCCATCTGTTGTTGCCGCATGGAGGGGCCCTGTCTATAGGGTGTGGCCACCGTCTTCTTCTTTCCCTGAGGGCATATAATCAGGAAAACAAATTTCCCTGTTTTGGAAATGAGCTTACTGCATTATTTTGTAGTAACCAAAGAGATGGCGGTAGGTGGTGCTACCTCCGGTATCCTGTACAACTTATTTCCAAAAGTAACAATAATAGCACGAGGCCTTGACTCATACACAACATGTTGCTTCCATAAGTATGGTTGACCTAATAATACATCACAAACATCAAGGGGAGAAACGTCACATAATACCTCATTCGTGAAGGGCTTGATGTTGTATGGAAGGTGACACTGTTGGCTCACGCGAAGATCTATCCTTGGCAAAGCCACCCGATGGTGTACAGTTGTGGATTTTTTGTGGTCGGTAAGTCCAACCACTTCATGGCCTCTACCGAAATGAGGTACTTTTGGCTCCCACTGTCAACAATGAACTGTCGCGGGGAACCCTTTACCACATCTGGGAGTGGAAGAGGCGCCCCTTCTCCTCTAGATCTTCAGGTTCCTCCTTTTGGATCTTCGTGGTGGAAACAACCGCATCGATAATATGCTTCCCTTTGTCATTCCCCTTGTCGGGTTCTGACTCAGATTCGAAACATGCATATGATTCTGAAGCCTTTAGCTGGGCCACCAGTGACTGCTTGGCCCAACACTCACTTGTGTTATGAGTGGAGCTCTTATGGACCTCACACCACTTTCCCGTGTTCTTCTTCAGCTTCACGACATTGTTCTTTGCTTGCGGATTTGATAGGTTTTCCTTGGCCACCCTGCCTTGGCTTTGTCCTTTGTTATGCAGTTTGGGGGCACCCTTCCCTTGCTTCAGATTCGTAGATCTAAAGTCTCACTTCTTCTATTTAAACTTTTGCTCGATCTTGATGGAATATCGCTATGCTGTGATGAGTGAGGAGATGTCCAAGAATTCCATCTCATTTTGGATGTACTTGTGAAGGAAACTGCGGTACTTGAGAACCAAATGCTTCTTAGAATCCTTGATCCTAACTTTGTGTGAAGGGTATGAAAAACATTGGTAAACTCGGCACATCTTGGTCCCTTCCCTATCGTAGCGTTGTCCACTTTATGTATTTATCCTCATAGCTCCCAACAGGGTAGTATTGCTCCTTGATGGCATCCAGGAACGAGTTCCAGGTGGGTGCGCTGAAAACAATGAGTTCGCACTTTCATCCTTCTTCTCACAGTAGGTTTCCCACCAGTCCTTGATGCGGGGGGCTACTTTGAAAAGTGAAAAAGTGATCATTTCACGGCTGGAAAAATCATGAACAGAAAAATATCCTTCTAGCAGATTTAACCACTTATCTACAACGTCTGCATCTATCTGACCCTCAAATATGGGAATGTCAAAGTTAACTTGTACCTTAAAGGGGGTGGCACTTCTAGAGTAGCTGCCAGAAGTAGATGCGTCACCCTTGCGTAGCAACTGAAGGATCTGGGCAAAGTTTTCCATCATCGCATCCTTTTTCGCTCAAGGGTTTATTCAAGAAGGATTTTGATAGGATCTCCTGCCCCCTCGTCTTTCTTTTCATTCACCATGGGAGGCCGTCAGGGATTTGTGAGGCTGGTCTTGCAAAGGTTTTACCAGTTCAAGCCCTAACTCCTTATATCCTGACCTCGTTGGGGACATGCAAAGAAAAACAGAGAAAGAGTAGACCGTTCTGATACTAATGATCTGAATTTAAACAGGAATGCAACAAATTACAGATATAACCATAAATACAAAAATGCAGTAGAAATACACTTCATTTCATTAATATCAAATACTGAAAATATGCTTACAAACAAAATGGAAATAAGACTAGCTCGGGTGATGATAGCTTATCTCTGAGAAGAGATGTGGCGGCTACATGCCTATGAACTATGTTACAATGAGGCTCGAAGGCCTATTTATTGTTGAGAAACAATGGAAAACCCTAAACATCCAAAAACCTAACCCTAGGAGATGATGTTATGAAACCAACTCACAAAAGATAGAAATGATATTTGAATGCCTTAGAATTCAGCCTCTTCGAGGGGAAACCTCCTTTACCTTACACAAATGAACAATTCTTGGATGATACAAATGAAAATACCTTCTTTCTATATATAGGATTCTAAGGGGTCATAATATAATCAGAGCCGACATAACAATAATAATGTAAGGGCATAATAATAACAATAGTGGGCTTCTATGGGGCACAATAGTAACAATATGGGCACTACATGGGTACATCAATATAATAAGGGGGTTGTACTAATAACAATAAAGGGTTACACTAGTAGTATAGGGGCCTAACATGCCCCTCTCCTTTAAAACGTGTTGTCCTCAACGCTTCAGTAGTTCTTGATGCTTCTGTATAAAATTATTGTCCTCCCATGTGGAATCTTCAGCAGGTAAGTTCTTCCATTTGATGAGATATTCTAAAATTGATCAATTTTGTAGCTGTCAAGTTCTTGTTTCTGTGACTGCTCCAGGTTCCAATATCATTTTTCCTTCCTCTTCAATTTCTGGCAATATTGTTTGAATTGGGATCTTTTGCAACTTTTGAATAAGTGGCCATACTTCTTCATCCTTCTTCCATTCATCCCTTGCTTCGCTTATCCAATCTGGTTGGATAATAGAAATAGCACAAAACAATGCTTCCACATCCTCATCCTTTCTTGAGAGTGCATCTGCAACAAAATTTTGCTTCCATTTTCTATAGATGATGTCAAAGTCATAACCCAACATATTTGTGACACATTTTTTCTATTCTTCTAAAGATAATAGTTGTTCTAAAAAGTATTTAAGACTATCATGATCCATTTTTACCTTGAAGTGTCTTCCCATTCTGTAAGGTCGCCATTTTTTAAGTGCATGTAGTATTGCCAACATTTCCTTCTCATAAATAGCTTGCTTGAGATGTAGCAGTAAAAATACCCAATCACCTACATCAAAACATTTTTCACTACGATGTTGATCTACCTGTTGTTTCATTCGATTTTGCACCAAAGTGGCGCTATCCTTTAAAAGTTGGAGAACTTGTTGTTGATGCTTGATGTGATCTTTCACTGCTTGAACCTTTTTCTTCTTGATAAGTCCTTCTATCTTTAGAGTTTGAGGAGTGGTAATTTCTTCCAATCCTTTACAAGATATGGTCACATTCATTTCTTGATGCTCAATGTGATCTTTCACTTCTTTTCTTCTTGATATGTCCTTCTATCTTGATAGTTTGAGGAGTGGTAATTCCGACCAATGAATTACAAGATATGGTTGGATTCATTTCTTCTTTCTCGATGTGATCTTTCACTTCTTGCACCTTTTTCTTCTTGATATGTCCTTCTATCTTGAGAGTTTGAGGAGGGGTAATTCTTGCCAATGCTTTACAAGATATGGTCTGATTCATTTCTTCTTTCTCTGGGGTTGGGTCCTGGCGTATATCCTCTTCTTTTGATGTTTCTTGATCCTTTTCTTCCTCCTCTTCATACTCTATGTGCAATAATTTCTTCTCAGCACACTTATGACCTTTAGTGTATTTGCTATCACAATTGTAACAAAGCCCTTTTTCTCTTTTTATCTTCCAATTGTTATGGTGTAATCCTTCTAGGTTGTGGAAGGCTAGGAGAAACAACACTTCCATCTTTATAGTTGTGAGGGGTAGACTTCCTTGTTGCCATAATTTTACTTTCCACTATGTCACAAAGCCCTTTTACTCTTTCCAATTGTTGTGGTGTCGCTCTAAAGAAGGTGTTGCTCTTTGTATCCTCATAATGTGCTATCATTTCCTCCATGAGAATTGACCACGTAACAAGTTGTTTACGAGAACAAAGCCCTTTATACCATAAAAATTGATCCGGTTCTAAATATGAAGATGAAATACCTACCTTTTGTAACAGTGGTATACCATGTATATCAGAATATTTCTCCATCCGAAGTATCCAATTTACCGGATCCTTGCCATCAAACTTCCTCATATCGCCTTTTCTTTATTTTAGGAGCTCGATCTTGAAATGACTATAACTCTGTAATTTCAGTTCTGAAATTGCGACCTGTAGTAGCCCTTTGTGTCCTCTTTCCAATGCCACCAGTCTGATTGAATTTAGATTCTCCAAGAAAGAGTTATGCACAATCTCCCAAGATAATCTGATTATATACCTTTTCATAAGAGCGAACTTGTATGAAGTGCCACGTGTCACTTTTTTGACCTTCGAGTCTAAAAAATATACATAGGAAACTACAGTCTGTGCTCTTTCAACAACTTCTTACGAAATTGCAATCTGATTCTCAAAACAAAAGTTATGACGATTTTCCCAAGGTCACTTGTTTGGAATGTAATTCAAGAGTCTGCAAAAAGACCAACTTCCTCAGATCATATCTCCACCAATATAGTGCGAAAAGCTCTGAAATTCGGACCCGAGGTTTAACGTGATTTCATCTCAAATGAATTTTTTTTTTTTTGCTTCGAAATGTCGCAGAAAAAGATTTATAGTGAAAATGCCATGATGGCCTATTTGGAGCAGCAAAACCCTAGAATCCAAAGCTCTGATACCAAATGTTATGAAACCAGCTCACAAAAGGATAGAAAAGATAGTTAAATGCCTTACAATTCAGCCTCTTCGAGGGGGGAAACTCCTTTACATTACACAAATGAACAATTCTTGGATGATACAAATGAAAAGACCTCCTTTCTATATATAGGAGTCTAAGGGGTCATAATATAATCAGAGCCAACATAACAATAATAATGTAAGGGCACAATAATAACAATAGTGGGCTTCTATGGGGCATAATAGTAACAATATGGGCACTACATGGGTACATAAATATAATAAGGGGGGTTGTACTAATAACAATAAGGGGTTACACTAGTAGTATAGGGGCCTAACAAATGAAGTGCCAAACTATGGGCCCCATTTGGGTAAATTGGTACATCAACTTCACGGGGTCGTAACTTTGGCATACGATCTCCACACAATACCTCGTTAGAAAGATATATATGAGGACTACAACTTTTGAGTGACCAACATTAATGAAAAACCCATGTTGGTCCTAGTTTTCCCAAAAAACGTCGTTTAGGGCCTCAAAACGACTTCAGAAGTCGAGGACCTGAAAAACTGCCAAAAATAGTAAATGTGTTACAAATAAGGAAACTGAAAAAATGAAAGAAACAATGGTGGGGGTCCAAGTGGAATAGGTGGGTGGCCATCAATATCCACCTAGATCAAGTCAATATCCTTCTTATTTATAGGCTTTTAAGGCGTACAAATTGCTATCTTTAGGCTGATTTGTTCCTTCATGTAGGCCGACTTGATCTTTTCACTAGGACGAGGTATTGGAGGGTCTTTTCACTGTATTTTGACTCAGTAAATTTTTATTTACAATATATAACATGCCTAAATAGGTATTCAATACATGACAATGTGTCAATTGGCTTTATGACAAACCTAGAAGCACTCAATGGGCACTTGACCTAAAATTAAATTTCCCTTGAGCATGAAACCCATGCCTCAAGAACAAAAATAATAATTTTTTTCTCTTTTCATTAAATACATAAAATCATGATTACGTATGTCATTATGAAGGCCGAACCTAGTTACATATTTCAACACTCTCTCTTAACTAGGGAGGTATTCATAATCCATACAAGGTACTTGGACATTCTCTTCTCAATCTGAAGAATTCTCATAAGAACAATGGGATTGGTGTTGGCATTATGATTCTGGTATGGCTCTATGACACAGATGTTGTACTTGATGGCAACACCCTCAAGTGGCAATGCTCTGATCAGGCTCTCAAAATGTTGAAAATTAAGAGGTACGCAGGAGAATAGTTCAAAAGGTGCGTACACGCAGGTACACCGTGAAGGGATTGTGGCCACACACGCAGGTCACCCGTTCAGAAGGTGCGTACCCACAGTTCACTTACTTCAAGGCAGAGAAGCACGTTCACGTGGGGTTTCCTATGTTTGGCCCGTGGTATTTAGCCCGCCGTTCTTGATTCTATGGTTTTGGCCCGTGGTATTGTTTTATATTATTATTATTATTATTATTGAGCCCCATTTTTTTGGGCCCCTCGTATTGGTTATCTATGGTATTGATCCATGATTTTAGGAAGAGCTTGCCTATATAAAGCAAAGGAGATCACTTGGCTAAGCATCTTTTGCAAATTGAATATCCTAAGATCTGAAATATTGGGTTATTGTTTTAAAAGCTTGATCTATATAAAAGTGAAGACGAAAGCGAATCTATGAAGGGTGATCTCTCGAGCGCATGATCAGATCTGAGTATCTGACGATCTGTAGCACACTGGTGGACTGCCAATTCGGTCCTAACCAGAAGTACGCAGGTGATTAACAGAGCAAGTGTGTGGGTACGCAGAGCAATTGAATAAACAGTGCGTGGGTACGCAGAGCAGAAGAAGGTGCAGTGCGTGGGTACGCAACGCGATAGAGGTTCAGGTGCGTAGGCACAGGGAAAGTACGCGGCACTTTAGAAGCCGCAGGTGCGTGGGTACGTGACGCGATAGCATCTGTGGGTGCGTGGCTGCAGTAGCAGTACGCAGCACGATAGTATCTCTGGGTGCGTTCCTATAGTAACAGTACGCAGTGTGATTGAAGAAAACAGTGCGTGGGTACGCGGTGCGGCAGAAGGGTCTCTGCGGGTATACGCAGGGGAGCATAAGGTGAAGTGCGTACGCTCGCAGGCCAGAGAAAGAAAAACTGCGTATCTGTCTTAAGATATTTTGTTGGCTAACTTTTCTCTGCTGATAAGGTGTTCTGGGTTTAGTTTACTGTTATTGTGGATCTGGTTACTGCAGTTGACTGGGTGATTTACTTGTACTTGTTGATCTCTTGATGTTTATGGATCCAGTTTGAAAATTTATGAAAAGTCATCCTTGAAAGAAAAGAAGTAGGGGGTTGTAGCTCCCTTCCAGGAGAGACTGGAAAACGAGAGAGAGTTGTAGCTCTCTGCAGGTTGCAGCCTACGTACTGGTAAAGGACTGCACCAGTACAAAACCATTGTAAAAGGAATTTCTAATTTGAAAGAAGATAGAGACATATTGCAGCAGGTGGTTTTCACCTACATTGGGTTTCCACCTTACATCTGGTGTTATTTGGTGTGACTATCTGTTTTCTTTGTTCATGCTCATTATTTTATGGTACTGATATGCAAAAATAATTCAAAGTATAAATAAGGAAGATTTATTAAAAGAACTTGATAATACTGATTCACTCCCCCCCCTCTCAGTATTATTTCCAACAATTGGTATCAGAGCAGGTCCTTCAGAGAAGCTTGATCGCTTGGAGGAAGATCATTCATCATGAGCAACTACGAGAGGGAAGCATCAATCAGGCCACCAATCTTTGATGGGACAAACGTCAATTATTGGAAGGTAAGAGTTACTTCCTATCTTCAATCTCTTGGTACAGAAGTTTGGGATATCATAGATACAGGCTACACTTTTCCTTCAGCTACTCCTACAGATTCGGCCGAGAAGAAGAAATATGAAACAAATGCTAAAGTAGTCAATACTCTGCTAGGATGCTTATCTCAAATAGAATTCGTAAAGGTTATGCAATATAAATCCGCAAAGGAAATATGGGACAAGATTGTCTTGAGCTATGAAGGAGATGAACAGGTAAAGCGTGCTAAACTTCAAACCCTTAGGATTCAGTATGAGAATATCAGAATGCATAATGATGAAAGTGTGGCTAACTATTTTCTTCGGGTAGATGAGATTGTTAATTGCATGAAAAACTTGGGTGAAGAAATAAAAGAGGCTATTGTGGTTGAAAAAGTTCTAAGATCATTGTCCCCCAAATTTGAATCTAAAGTGTCTGCAATAGAAGAAAAGGAAAATCTACGAATTCTTACTATGTCTCAGCTACAAGGAATTCTAACTGCTTATGAAATGAGAAAGGGAGGTCCTTCAGACAGAAGAGAAGCTGCTTTCAAGGCTTCAGGCAAAGGAGACTATTATGAAGCAAGTCACGTGCTAGAAGAAGAAGAAGAAGAATCAAATTTTGTCAGAAATCTTCAAAGGGGTTCTGGAAGGTTTAGAGGTAAGTTACCTTTTAAATGCTTTGCTTGTGGAAGAGTAGGTCATTATGCTGCAAAATTTCCTTATAAGGATAAAGGAAAGGAACCTGATAGATGGAACAAGAAACAGATTGCAAATAAGAAAAGCTACTACACGCATGAAGATAGTGATGGTCTATCAAATAGTGATGAAGATGAACGAGGTAATGACTATAAACTTTTAATTGCATTTGAAGATGATGATTACATGGATGCTATAGATGTGGATAGCTTTTGTGAAGAAATTTCTAGACTCAAGACATGTATAGAAGAAAAGAATAGGATCATTGATACTCTACAACTTCAAATTGATGAAAAGGAAAAATATCTTGAAAAGTTAGAAGGTGAAATTGTTGGTCTTAGAAAAGAAAATGAGAAAACAAAGGCTATTAATCTTAAGTTTGTCAAAGGATCTGAAACTCTGGATGAGATCATCAATGTACGGCATTCTCCTCTAAACAAGACAGGTCTGGGTTATAATGGAGAAACTTCTCAAGCATCCACCTCAAAAAGTTATCTTGATGCAGCAAGAAGGAATGAGCAAAGGCACAATGGAGATCACCAGGTAAAACAGGGACCAATTACAAACAAAGACTATCAGGCAAATCGGGGGCAATCCATGTTAAGGATGAACAAAAGCTACAACCAGCCACAGGTAAAATCCTCTCAATTTGCTTCAAGAATGAATGACAATAGAAATTACAATCGTTTGGCCGGAAGATTGGATAACCACAGAAGTTTCTTCAATGGACAATGCTTTTCTTGCCATAACTTTGGTCACAAAGCAGCTCAATGTGTTGCATATGAGACGATCATGACTAGAGAAGCTCAAAAACAAAGAAGTATCACTGGGATTACAAAAAGGACCTATAACAACTTTTCGGTTCTTGAAAATGAAGTTGAATGTTCTATTTGCAATAACTTTGGTCATGAAGATTCTGAATGCAGGAGCAGGTTTCAGCAGACAAAGGAACAAGCCTCAAGCACCAAAACATGGAGAATAAAGGAACCACAAACAAAAAGATGCGGGATAGCATTTTATGCAGAGGGACAGGAAAATCTATGGTACATTGACAGTGGATGTTCGAAGCATATGACAGGTGATAAAGAAAAACTTGAATCATATTCTGCTTTAGAAAAGGGAAAGAAAGTTTCTTTTGGAAATGATACTCCTGCAACTATAAAAGGAAAAGGCACTGCTCAGTTAAAAGAAAAGGTCAAAGCTGGAAATGTTTTGTATGTTGATGGATTGAAGCATAATCTTCTGAGTGTCAGCTAGATGTGTGATCAAGGAACCGAGGTGATATTTAGATCAAATGGATGTCTTGTTCATGATCTTGATACAGGTAAAACGATGATCAAAGGTAAAAGAACTCCAAATAATCTATTCATATTTGAAGAAGGACAACAACAATGTTATCTAAGCAAGGATGATGAACACTGGTTATGGCACCGGAGGTTGGGGCATCTAAGCTTTTCACAAATAAGGAAAGCATGCAAATATCAGGCAGTTTGCGGTCTTCCAGATATCAAAATTCCAGACAACACCATATGCAAATCATGTCAGTTTGGAAAGCAAACCAGAACTAACTTTCCAGAGAAGGAAGGATCAGCTAGGATGCCTCTTGAGCTTGTACATACAGATGTATGTGGACCATTCAGGAAAAGGACACCTCGAGGAGAAGAATACTTGATATTATTCATTGACGATTTCTCCAGGTTTGTCTGGTTAGGAATTATGAAGCACAAAGATGAAGCATTCGAAAAATTCAAATCCTTTAAAGCCTTGGTTGAAAATGAATCAGGATACAAAATTAAGTGCCTCAGATCCGACAGAGGTGGGGAGTTTACCTCAAATGAATTTTTAGATTTCTGTGAAGAACATGGGATAATAAGAGAATTCTCTACAGCTAGAACTCCTCAGCAAAATGGAGTAGTGGAAAGAATGAACAGAACAGTCCAACAAATGGCTCGTGCTATGCTTGATGAGTCAGGAACTCCCGCAACTTTCTGGGGTGAAGCTGCATATGCTGCGGTTGTTATTCTCAACAAAACAAATGTCCGGGTGAACAACACTCAAACTCCTCATGAGCTCTGGTATGGTGAGACTCCTTCGGTAAAGCACTTCAAAATATTTGGGAGCAAATGCTATATTAAGAATACTGATGAGCAACTTGGCAAACTTGAACCTAGAGCAGATGAAGGCATTCTTCTTGGTTATTCTCCACATAGCAAAGCATACAAGTGCTACAATAAAAGACTTGGAAGAATTGTTGACAACATTGATGTAGTGGTTGATGAAAAGGGATACATTCCTAGGCAAGTAAATCATGAAGATATAGAAGAAGATGAAGACTACCCTCAAAGACAGAATGATGAAGAAGAAGAACCTCAAGAAGAACCAGAGGAGCAGATAAGGATAGAAGAGAAGACTCCATCCAGATATGTTTAGAAGAATCATCCAGAATCTCAGATTTTGGGGCAGAAAGAAGCAGGTGTACAAACAAGAAGAACAGTTGCAGAAGCTTCAAGCTATTTGGCATTACTCTCTTCCACTGAACCACAAAATGTGAAAGAGGCATGCAAAGATGAATGTTGGGTGAAAGCAATGGATGAAGAACTTGAGCAGATAGAAAAGAACAACACTTGGGAGCTAGTTCCTAGACCAAAGGATAAGAATGTTATAGGGACAAAATGGGTCTTCAAAAATAAATTGAATGAAAATGGAGAAGTAATTAGAAACAAGGCCAGACTTGTTTGTAAAGGGTATGCGCAACAAGAAGGAATAGATTTTGAAGAAACTTTTGCTCTTGTTGCAAGACTTGAGGCCATCCGAATGTTCCTTGCTCTCTCAAGCTTTCAAAACTTCAAAGTATTTCAAATGGACGTGAAATCAGCCTTTTGAATGGAGACTTGGAAGAAGAAGTTTACATTGAGCAGCCAGATGGTTTCATTCTTGGAAATGATCCAAATCTTGTATGCAGATTGAAAAAGGCTCTCTATGGTCTCAAACAAGCTCCAAGGGCTTGGTACTATCGTTTTGACAAATATCTTCATCAACAAGGTTTTTCAAAAGGATCAGCAGACAACAATCTTTATATAAAAGTTGAAAATGACAAATTGCTAATACTTGTTGTGTATGTAGATGACATTATCTTTGGCAGCAATGAAGAAGCTATGAGTCAAAACTTTGCCTTGGTGATGCAGAAAGAATTCGAAATGTCCTTGTTGGGAGAACTGACATATTTTCTTGGTTTGCAAATCCAACAAAAAGAAGGAGGGATCTTTTTGTCTCAAACCAAGTATCTCAAGCAAATTTTGAAGAAATATGGCATGGAAGATGCAAAACCAGTATGTACACCCATGGTCACAGGATGTAGCCTCACTGCAAATGATGACTCAACAGCAGTGCATCAACCAACCTACAGATCTATGATTGGAAGTCTACTTTATTTGACAGGTACCCGACCAGACATCATGCATGCAGTGGGAATAGTTGGAAGATTTCAAGCAAACCCGAAGGAAACTCATCTTCAGGCAGTGAAGAGAATCTTTAAATATCTTCAAGGGACTCAAAATTATGGCTTATGGTATCCTAGAGATACATATCTCACACTTCATGCTTATACAGATGCAGATTGGGCAGGAAGCGTGGATGACAGGAAGAGCACAAGTGGTGGTGCGTTCTTTATGGGTTCCAGATTAGTATCTTGGTTCAGCAAGAAACAGAGTTCGATTGCCTTGTCTACAGCCGAAGCAGAATATGTTGCTGCTGCATCTTGCTGCACTCAACTCCTTTGGATGATGCAGACCTTGCAGGACTTTCAAATCACTTGTACACCACCCATCTCCATCTTATGTGATAATACAAGTGCAATCAGAATTTCAAAGAACTCAGTCATGCATTCAAAAACCAAGCATATACCAATCAAGTATCACTTTCTCCGGGAACAAGTGCTTGAACAAAAGGTCAAGTTGGAGTATGTTCCTTCTAAGGAACAAGTTGCTGATATACTCACCAAACCATTGCCTAGGGAGACCTTTGAATACCTCAGGCAAAAGCTGGGGGTTGTTGATGCATCATCTTGTTGAATCTCTTCTGATGGTTGGTTGTATGCAATTGCGATTGGTTGAAGATCGAATGGCACAGGTTCAGGGGGAGCATATAATGCATTGTTGGCATTATGGAGGACGTACAGAAGGAGATCATGGATGCTGGTCTGAATATTGCTGCAATATGTCTCTATCTCTTTCATGGTCATTTATGGTGTTTGGTAGATTATGGTTCTTCTTTGCAGATCTGGTTTATATTCAGGAGGAGCATGTTCTTAGGGGGAGCATAACCCTTTGCCCTTGATGTCAAAGGAGGATAATGACGTTGAAGATTTTGAGGTTGCCATCAAGTCCAAAGGGGGGGATTTTTGGCATTATGATCCTGGTATGGCTCTATGACACAGATGTTGTACTTGATGGCAACACCCTCAAGTGGCAATGCTCTGATCAGGCTCTCAAAATGTTGAAAATTAAGAGGTACGCAGGAGAATAGTTCAAAAGGTGCGTACACGCAGGTACACCGTGAAGGGACTGCGGCCACACACGCAGGTCACCTGTTCAGAAGGTGCGTACCCACAGTTCACTTACTTCAAGGCAGAGAAGCGCGTTCACGTGGGGTTTCCTATGTTTGGCCCGTGGTATTTAGCCCGTCATCTTGATTCTATGGTTTTGGCTCGTGGTATTGTTTTATATTATTATTATTATTGAGCCCCATGTTTTTGGGCCCCTCGTATTGGTTATCTATGGTATTGATCCATGATTTTAGGAAGAGCTTGCCTATATAAAGCAAAGGAGATCACTTGGCTAAGCATCTTTTGCAAATTGAATATCCTAAGATCTGAAATATTGGGTTATTGTTTTAAAAGCTTGATCTATATAAAAGTGAAGAAGAAAGCGAATCTATGAAGGGTGATCTCTCGAGCGCATGATCAGATCTGAGTATCTGACGATCTGTAGCACACTGGTGGACTGCCAATTCGGTCCTAACCAGAAGTACGCAGGTGATTAACAGAGCAAGTGTGTGGGTACGCAGAGCAATTGAATAAACAGTGCGTGGGTACGCAGAGCAGAAGAAGGCGCAGTGCGTGGGTACGCAGCGCGACAAAGGTTCAGGTGCGTAGGCACAGGGAAAGTACGCGACGCTTCAGAAGCCGCAGGTGCGTGGGTACGCGGCGCGATAGCATCTGTGGGTGCGTGGCTGCAGTAGCAGTACGCGGCACGATAGTATCTCTGGGTGCGTGCCTACAGTAACAGTACGCAGCGTGATTGAAGAAACAGTGCGTGGGTACGCGGTGCGACAGAAGGGTCTCTGCGGGTATACGCAGGGGAGCAGAAGGTGAAGTGCGTACGCTTGCAGGCCAGAGAAAGAAAAACTGCGTATCTGTCTTAAGATCTTTTGTTGGCTAACTTTTCTCTGCTGATAAGGTGTTCTGGGTTTAGTTTACTGTTATTGTGGATCTGGTTACTGCAGTTGACTGGGTGATTTACTTGTACTTGTTGATCTCTTGATGTTTATGGATCCAGTTTGAAAATTTATGAAAAGTCATCCTTGAAAGAAAAGAAGTAGGGGGTTGTAGCTCCCTTCCAAGAGAGACTGGAAAACGAGAGAGAGTTGTAGCTCTCTGCAGGTTGCAGCCTGTGTACTGGTAAAGGACTGCACCAGTACAAAACCATTGTAAAAGGAATTTCTAATTTGAAAGAAGATAGAGACATATTGCAGCAGGTGGTTTTCACCCACATTGGGTTTCCACCTTACATCTGGTGTTCTTTGGTGTGACTATCTGTTTTCTTTGTTCATGCTCATTATTTTATGGTACTGATATGCAAAAATAATTCAAAGTATAAATAAGGAAGATTTATTAAAAGAACTTGATAATACTGATTCACCCCCCCCTCTCAGTATTATTTCCAACAGTTCAGCCTCTTGCTCCTCTCTCCATGGGATTTTTACTTGAGCAAGGCTCTCAACTGTCCAGTGCAGAAATAGCCCGGATTACTAAGATATTCATGAAACCAGAATGCCAGCCCCAAGGCCCACCTCCTTATTTATATGTCTCATTCAATGAGACTGGAAGAACTCTTCTTGACATGATATCAGTAATCTTGGGATTTAGGTCCAGTGAATTTGTGGATGAGATGGTCTTGGTTCTGTTATCCACCTTTACTCTAGGACAACCCCCTGCTATTAAGTATTACTATGCCTCTTTTATTGCTGAAAAAATTGATACTCAATTTATGAATTTGGAAAGAGAAGGAGTGTTTAAATACACAACTTTCATATAACATTTGCTGTTGTATGATCACCCAGACATTTTTATATTTCCCATCAGGAAATTGGATTCTAAAGGAGAAAGGAGGTTTGTGATCTTTTGGACCTCGGTCTTCCACAGAATTATTGAATCCCCTTATACCTATTGTGAATTTATTGACTTGTTTATACATCCAGCCTCCACTCTACTGATAGGAGCTCCTCCTCCTAGGCTCTTTGGTGACATAAGGAAGATTTTATAGCTCTCCAAGAACTACAGGATAGCTGACTAGTACTTCTACCAGGATCACATTGAAATCAAGATATATGGCTGTGAGTTGTGCCTTTATAAGCTGCCCAAATATGTGCCTATGAGACTGTTTGCTCTGGAATATTTCTGGCAACTTATTAATGTAGATTTGACTCACTTTTGCAATGTGAAGAAAAAAGCTCAGTTGAGGATAAGAAACCAATTAGGCCCCTTTATCATTAACAAGAGGGAAGCATGGGAAGATGCTGATAAAATATTAGGGGAAGACCTTAAATTGAAGAAAATCTTTTGGTGGGTACCATATGACCCAAATGGCTTTATAAGTGAAAGAAAAGTAAAAAACAGGCTATCAGCTTACACACATCATAGGATCCCTGAAGTAGAACAATATGCCAATCAAGATGAGTGGATAGAGGGTACATTAGTAGAAGAACTTACTCGAAAAGAAAAAATGGAACAAGCTATGAAAGATTTAGAAAAGACCCTTGACTTGGACTCTTGGACAGGTATCTTTCAAGCACCCTCAACAAGCCGGAGTGGGTACATATTCTGCTGGGACTTCACAGCAACCTATACAAGAGGCCAGCGCACCAGTTTCAGGTTCTGCAAAGGGCAAGTAAGTAGTAGGCACAGAGCAGCAAACCATGATAGATCAACATGAGCAAATTCCTCTAGTATAGACCAAAGCAGCAGATATTCTTGCACTACAGACTCCTCTAAATGAGGAAAAGGGCAAGAAAAGGGACAGAGAAGAGACCACCCCCCTCAGTGGACCTGCTGAACAGCCAGGTGCTAAAAGGCAAAGTCTCAATCCTCTATCTGAAGAGGAAATCATCAAAGAGACAATATAAAACCTAAGAGGTGAGAGGGCAACCAACCCACAAACATCCCCAGTGATAGATACATTGGCCAGCTCACACAGGTAGGAGCTAGAAAGGCAGCATAGTGTGGAAGTTTCATCCACAAGGCCACCAAGCAAGCAGACCTCTGATGTCAAAATAACATTTACAGAGATAAAGGCTAGAAATGATCCATTGAGGCTACAAATTTATGACCAATATATTAAGATGGCCCCCACAAAACATCAAAGATTAATGTCATCATATGACATTAAAGAAGGGAAAATGATCATGAGCTATTTCAAGCCCAAGGTACAGCAACCATAGCCTGCAGCTGATTATATCAGAACAAATCTGGAGGTATTGGCCAAGGACATTCATCCAATAGACTAGATTGAGCTGCAAAAATAGACCGGAGAAATGGTGTACTCAACACTAACTAATAAAGCAATGCTGGCTCACAAATTGCAAAAGTCATTGGAGAACACCTCTGCTCAGCTAGATTTATAGAAAGCTTCTTCTCTAGCAAAGGACAATAGGATCAAATCCTTGGAGGATATTATCATTGAATTGGGACATGATCCCAAAGATGCCAAAGGCATAAAAGCATTAATAAGGAAGAAGGAAGAGGACATTTCTACCCTCAGAAAATAGCTCAAAATGCCCCCTTCTATGCATCCACAGACAGTAGATGTTGTATAGCAGAAGTCCGAGGAGGACATGATGGACTTGCTCATGAGGTTGAATGAAAGATTGAGTGAGACAGAGCAGGCATTGGAGAAATCACTACAAGAAAAGTAGGGAGATTCGACCTCCCAGCCATCCAAAGTAGCTCCAACAGTCACAGCTGCCCCTCCCACAGTTATAACAGTAGTGCCTTCCACTGTCCCAGCATCAACTGCAGAAATCACCACAGGTACCTCATCAACAACAACAACACCAGGCAGCAGCACTACTATGGCCACAGAGCAACTAATAAAATCCATGGAAGAGTTGAAACTCCAAGTATCATAGCTGAAACAGGTAAAAGAAAAATTGGCAAAGGTTGATGAAAGCTATGACAAATCCAAGATGAATGTGGCAGAGAAAACAAGAGAAGTCAAAGCATTGGAAAACAAGGTCAGAGCCTTAGAAAAAGATCTCTCTCTGCATAAGCCTTTGGAAGAAATCAGAGGAATTTTGTGGACCAACATCATTCAATCACTTAGTGGTGTATGGAGGTCTATTCACATCATTTACGAACATATTGATTTGATAAAAGTAGTCCAAGTGGAAGTTCAGAAAACAAGAGCCTTATTGGGGAAAATACCTGAGCAAGCTAACAGGCTAATCCATTTTTTGAATACCAAGACCAGTGAAGACTGGAAGCACTGGACATTAGAGACAGAACAGGTACCATTTTGGACATCAAGAGAGTTCTAACCATGAGAACTCTAATGCAAAACTTGGACAGAAGATGCTAGGACATGTAGGGGGAAATTGATTCTTTCGCAGACAAATTTATAGTCTTGAATCAAAATGGTTTCCCAAGTCCTATGGGAGATAATGATCATTTGATGAAGCACAAGGACTATGTACACAAATTAAATACATTTTTTGTCAATCAAGCTAGTGCATTTTTTTGTCAGAAAAATCACTTCCATCTGGCCAATCCCTTTATTACAGCCTGGAAAATCCTTTTTACATAGAGCATGAGGTGAAGCATTTGTTCACCGTCCCTCCTATCTTCTTCAGGTACACAGATGCTGGTGAGACTTTAAGAAAGCTACAGAGACATCAAATACTAGGACCAGAGTGGTGGCAAAGGATGTTAGAAATCCTGTAAATTTATCATTGGTCAAATAAAAAATGTGCACCATCTTTTATAAATGCGTAGAACAGAAATGAACCACGGTCCTGCAAATCAAAGCGTATCACATCAGCATTAAAGGAAGTCCAGCCAAAGCAGAAAGATCAGCACAGAGGATCCATAGGAAACAACTGGGAACAAAATCGCAACACCTACCTCCAGTACCTCTCATAAAGGCAGGTTAACTAGCGTAGCACAAATTTATTGCACCTATTTATTGTCTCCCTGTTTTCGAGACTTCCTCTCTATCTATGTGAAAGAAACATTAATTATCAGCAGATATTTATTTCTATTAGATATTTTGCATAATATCTTGACATTTTTGTACAAATACCCCCCAGACGAGGTATTTGGGGTTGGTTGGTGGTGGATGTTCATAGATGTGACTGTAATACTGAGCAATTTTGGAATAGAAAGGCTGTTGGAACTGTTTTGTCTTGCTCACTAGATGAAGAATTGATGCTAAGGACCATGTCGCAGAATTCTTGAATCGTTTATGGATCAATAAGTCTCTTCTAACTTGTGTTTTATAGTTTCTGTGTTTATTATATCATCTATATTTCATGATCTAAATAATAGAGAAAAATAATAGCCCAGAATTTGCTTGTTTGCACTCTGTGTTCAATCTCTGTTATCATTAATGTTTTCTTCAGAATTAGCATAAACGGGAATTCTTAATTGCTCCTGTTTCCCCTGGTTCTTTCATCTTGAATATTAGCTAAGGAATTCTTAATTGCTCCTTGGAAATAATCATGCATTTTCCCTCTGTCAACATGACGAAGGATTCTTAGCTGCCCTTCACCCATTGACTCCATTCCATCAGATTTCAGCCTATAAATTGTTCCATTTTCGAGTACCTTGCTCTGTGATAAATTCTCTGATAAGAAACTTAACCCAGGAAGCCATCCTTCTTGACTCCATCACACCCAATGGAATGAAATGTTTCAGTTTAACCTCACTGTTCCATTAAGTCCCCATCCTTCCAACCAAAATCAAAACCAAAACCTTTGCACTTCATAACTAGCCTAATACACCTTAAGACAAAGCTAAATTATAAAGAGAGAGCCCTCTCTGGATGTAGATTGGCTAGAATCTGTGTCTAAAAGATTGGTCTGTGGTTACATCGGCCGTATTCCCTTTCTTACAACTTTTGGGAACAACCTGAGTGATAACAGGTTGTAGAATACATCTAGAGGAGGAATTTCCTCTATTCTTAATACAATCTTAGATGTGGGAGCAATGGGAATATGCTCTGTTTTTTGAGTACTAAGAACTCTTTCTATTACTATTTTTGTAGTCATCTCTTGTGGGTTTGTTGGTGGCTCTGCGTTTTGTTCCTCTGTGTTGAGGATTTTATTGAAATTTTCCCATTCTTCTTCTAAATAAATTACAGTCGGCTTTGCTTACTTTGTAAGGGGAGTTGAAGCTTCGGCTTGTTTGACAAGCAGAGTTTGCTGTGGATTGGGCTATGTCTTTTAATGACTCCTCGCTCTTGCTATGTTCATTCTCTAATTTTCTTTTAGATTGATTGCCAAAGTTTTCTGCGGATTCATTTTTAGAAGTTGTTTTAGATTTCTCTTTTGAATCTCCACTTACACTTACATTTGCAATAGGATCTCTTACTGGCTCAATGCGTAATTTTTCCAATGGGACCTTAGATAACCTCGTTCTCCTATAGTTATCAAAAGTTTGGATACCTTCTTGGTTAAAAAGAATTTGTGCCATGTGCTGCACTTTTGGAAAGGTGTTTTTCTATAGAAAAACATCGTCAAAGGAATATTTTTCATGGGTGAATACCCTTATTTTAACCACTGTAGTAAAATATTTTACAATACCAAAGGGATCATATTGTCTTCTTGGGAACTTGGGTAATTGCAAAGACAATACATTGTCAACTTCTCTAAAAGCATGTCCTAAGTCATGCAAGGAAAATACTCCACATGTTACAGGAAATTGAGGCCAAATTCCCTTCTTGGAGTCTTTCAATATCTTTCTCATTCCTCCTTCGTTGCATGTCTGATAGGCTATCTCTATAGCCATCAGTTTGTCTAGGACATAAAAAGGTAGAACATGGGGTGAGACAATACTGCTGAACACTCTGATATATGTGAATAATTCTTCCCCGAACCATTTGGCTACAGGAAGAATATCTACCTCGGCTTCTTAGGAAAACCTTGTGGCATCTCGGTTGTAAATATTTTTGTGAATCAGAAGCATAACTCCATGACAAATTTTAAAAATATGTGGCACGAAATTAGATTCCCACATGACTTTGTGATATATTTGAATTGGAAGTTGATTTGGAGCAGTCCACTTCCATCCCATAATAGGGAATTTGGAAACAAAACAAATAGCATCCATAACATAAGCACTCATGAAAAATGGAGGGTAAACCCTTGAAGCAATACTCCTTTTTCTTTTGTACTCTAAAATTGTAGTGGCTAAGTTATCTGACAAGATTTGAGCCCAATTCATTATTTAGCATTGACAATTGCATCTACTAGGGGTAACCATTGTGACGAGAATTTGTTGATGTTTGGTTTACCAAACAATCTACACAACATAGCTGCAGCATAACAGAAAGGAGAAATAAGAGAACCGGTGGTGTACATACCATTTTTATCTTTCTTCAGTCTTTCTTCATTGTTTGACCAATTCTTTATGAATTCTACCAAGTCTTCATTTTCCTTAGCGAACTTCTCAACAAACTGTCTATTGTAGATGGCCTGGGGCTTTGGTAGATGGTACATGAGTCTCAGGTTGTCTAGAGTAAACGACCCTATGACTTCTTGGCTTATTGTCTTAAATTCTCTGTCTGATATGTCTACATCATCTATGATCCACTTAACCATGTCGGTATAAAGGAGTATCTTTGGTCTTGCAGCAATGCGGTGCAAGAAGGAGTGATCCAGATTTAAATAGGAACGCAACAAACTACAGAGATAACCATATACACAAAGATGCAGAAGAAATAATACTTCATTTCATTAATGGAAAATACTGAAATATGCTTACAACCAGAAATAGAAATAAACCAGCTAGGGCGATGGTAGCTTATCTCTGAGAAGAGATGTGGTGGCTACATGCCTCTGAACTGTGTTACAATGAGGCTCGAAGGCCTATTTATTGTTGAGAAACAATGGAAAACCTTTCACATCCCAAAACCTAACCCTAGAAGATGAAACGCCAAATTGTGGGCCCCGTTTGGGTAAATTGGTACATCAATTTCCCGGGGTCGTAACTTTGGCATATGATCTCCGTTTGACGCGTACAATAGCTCGTTAGAAAGATCTATCCGAGTACTACCACTTTGGGAGGCAACATGGGTCCATGAGTCCCAGATTTCCCAAAAAACGTCATTTAGGGCTTCAAAACGGCTTCGGAAGTTTAGGACCTGAAAAATTGCTAAAAATAGTAAATTGTGCTACAATTTAGGAAACTGAAAAAGTTGAAAGAGACTGTTGTGGGCATCCAAATGGGATAGGTGGGTGGCCACCAACATCCACCTGGATCATTCCTACCCCCTTAGGAAGCAATGGTCCCCATTGCATTGAGTTCCTCCCTAAGATGAGGAAGCTTCTGCTGAGCTGGGTCTCTGGTGAGTTGCTCTGCAATCTCTGATGTGTCCAGAAATGGTGGGAAGCATGGTCGATGACGATCCACATTGAACACTCGGCGCAAGCCAAGGAATGGAGGAATGATGTGCTTCAAAGCATTGTTGCCCGTAGCCTTGGTACTGATGTAAGGACCATGTCGGAGTCGCCTGAGTTTGTGATGGGTTCTGGTAAGGCGTTCTCTCTGCAAATGTAACCAAACTTTTTCGCCCACCTGAAACTTGTGTGGTACCCCTATGGGTGAGGAGAATTTGATCCTATGTCTTGTCATGACTATATCCCTTTGCTGCTGCTGCTGCATGGAGGAACCCTTCGCGGGGTCATGGATGTGATGGCAATCTTCCCCTTACTTTGGGAGTGAACCAGACAGATGAATTTCCTGGTCTGGGAGATGAGCTTGCTGCCTTTCTTAGCGGTGATCAAAGATGTGGTGGTAGGTGGGGCTACCTCTGGTATCCTATATAATGAATTATTCAAAGAAATAATGACAGCACAAGGCCTGGACTCATACACAACATGTCGCCTCCACAAGTATCGCTGGCCTAATAATACATCACAAACATCCAGAGGTGTAACATCACACAATACCTCGTCCATGAAGGGTTTGATGCTATAGGGAAGGCGACACTGCTGGCGAACTTTCAGATCTCGTCCTTCGTGAAGCCACCCAATGCTATACTGCTGCGGGTGCGGTGTAGTCGGTAGGCCCAACTGCTTCACGACCTCAGTTGAAATGAGGTTCTTCTGGCTGCCACTATTGGTAATGAATTCAGCGGCGAACCCTTCACCCACATCTGTGAGTGTAAAAGACGCTCCCCCTCTTCTGGATCTGCAGGTTCATTCTTTTGGATCTTGGCAGTGGCAATAGTGGCGCTGGGATCCGCATCAATGATCTACTTCCCTTTGCCATTCCCCTTTTCAGGTTCTGGCTCAGGGTCAGAACATGCATCTGATTCGAAAGCCTTCAACTCGGCCACCAGCGACTGCTTGGTCCGACGCTCACTTGTGTTATGAGTGGGACTCTTGTGGAACTCGCACCACTTTCTTGTGTCCTTCTTCGGCTTCGTGGTGTTTTTCTTTTCTATCAGCTTCGACGGGTTGTCTTGGGTCACCTTGCCTTGGCTTTATCCTTTGGGTTTCGGATTTGTAGATCCAAAGTCTCGCTTCTTCTGTTTGTACTTTTGCTCTGTTTTGACAGCGTATCGGTATGCTGTGCCGAGTGAGGAGATGTTCAAGAACCCCATATCTTCCTAGATGTATCTGTGTAGGCAGTCGCGGTATTTGAGTACTAGATGCAGCTCAGAATCTTTTATACCCAACTGTGTGCGAAGGGTATGAAAAATGTTTGTGAACTCCGGCACATCTTGGTCTCGTCCCTACCGCAGTGTGGTCCATTTGATGTATTTGTCCTCATAGCTTCCGACAGGGTAGTACTACTCCTTAATGGCATCCCGGAAGTCATTCCAAGTGGGTGTGGCTGAAAATAGTGAGCCTTTACTTTCATCCTTTTTCTTGCAGTAGGTTTCCCACCAGTCCTTGACGTGGGGGGCTGCTTTGAGAAGAGCGAAAACAATATTTTCCCGACTTGAAAATTCATGAACATAAAAATACCCATCTAGTAGATTTAACCATTTATCTACAACATCTGCTTCTATTTGACCCTCGAAGATGGGGATTTCAAAATTAACTTGTACCTTAAATGGTGTGGCATTTCCAGAGTAGCTATTGGAAGTCGATGCCTCGCCTCTGGGTAGCCGCTGAAGGATTTGCGCAAAGCTATCCATCATCGCATTCCTTTGCCACTCGAGCACTTCTTTGAGCAAGATTTTGATAGGATCTCCTGCTCCCTCGTC
The DNA here is from genome assembly GCA_031772625.1 of Pinus tabuliformis. Classification (NCBI taxonomy): domain Eukaryota; kingdom Viridiplantae; phylum Streptophyta; class Pinopsida; order Pinales; family Pinaceae; genus Pinus; species Pinus tabuliformis. Next base: position 310,942,007 of record CM062808.1, on the reverse strand, counting down.
TTTCTTCTCATCCACCATGGGAGGCCGTCAGGATTTGCGAGGCTGGTCTTGCAAAGGTTCGACCAGTTCAAGCCCTAACTCCTTATATCCCGACCTCGTTGGGGACATGCAAAGAAAAACAGAGAAAAAGCAGACCGCTCTGATACCACTGATCCGGATTTAAACAGGAACGCAACAAACTACAGAGATAACCATATACACAAAGATGCAGCGGAAATAATACTTCATTTCATTAATGGAAAACATTGAAATATGCTTACAACCAGAAATGGAAATAAACTAGCTAGGGTGATGGTAGCTTATCTCTGAGAAGAGATGTGGTGGCTACATGCCTCTGAACTATGTTACAATGAGGCTCGAAGGCCTATTTATTGTTGAGAAACAATGTAAAACCTTTCACATCCCGAAACCTAACCCTAGAAGATGAAACGTCAAATTGTGGGCCCCGTTTGGGTAAATTGGTACATCAATTTCCCGGGGTCGTAACTTTGGCATATAATCTCTGTTTGACGCGTACAATAGCTCGTTAGAAAGATCTATCCAAGTACTACCACTTTTGGAGGCAACATGAGTCCAAAAAACGTTGTTTAGGGCCTCAAAACGGCTTCGGAAGTTCAGGACCTGAAAAATTGCTAAAAATAGTAAACTGTGCTACAATTCAGGAAACTGAAAAAGCTGAAAGAGACTGTTGTGGGGGTCCAAATGGGATAGGTGGGTGGCCACCAACATCCACCTGGATCAAGGAGCGTGCAAGTTAAGTCAGAGAAGCATCAGAAGGACCGCGTCCATCAACTGTAATTGTTGTTTCCATAACTCTCGGTTGTTCTTCCAGTAATAGGTTATACATAGTCTCCCATGTGGATGTCTCGGCATCTCGATTACAAGTGGTATATGTAAACAGGGGTGTCATTTCTGACTTCTCAGAAGCGGGTGCCTTTCCTTTCTTCACCATTTATTCAGATGTCCTGCTCTGTGTGTTCTTCTTGAAAGTTGCAAGCAGAGAGTAGAATAGGATAAAAATTCTAATGAATACAGAAATAATCAGTAAAAGGAAGAAAATAAAGTGACGGGGGGTCTGTAATTCTAAATCACTTTAAAAGATATCAACTTGCATTAAATGGCCTTTCACAGCTAATTGTAATCGTTATTTTAATAAATGTTCACTAATGAACCATTACACTTAAATTAATGTTCATAGCTTCACATCGAAAGTCGGGAAGTACTCTGTTAGAACCGTGAGCCCTTTGAGTTGCGATAAAAGCGATTTTGCGATTTGCTACGCAATATCGCAGATCGCTATATCACAAAACTTGTTTTCGTTAAGACTTACCACCATGGGAGTTGATGCAATATGCGAGATGGCATCACATTTCGCAATGTTTGCCTAAGCTTTATCGAGTAGCGTCGTATGGTTGAATCTGCAATGCGAGAAGATTCTAGGAGTCTTTTAAGATTTCGCATTTCGTGGATGTGGGGGTAACTTTTATAAGGAAGGTCGGTTGCAATCGTTTTTTGCAATGCGAGAATAATCTTCTAAAAGCGGGTCTTTTCAAGGTTTATTTTAACATTCAAGACTTTCCGGGTATAAATTTATTCTTATACTGTTTTGATCATGTGGCGCTTATTTAAGAAATTTATTATTTATGAAGTTTTTAAACACTTAAAGTATGAACAGGTGAATTTTCGATGATTTAGCAAGTTCCACTTTGACATCTTATTTTATTCTAAAAATAAAAAGGCATGACTATATACTAGGATTGATTTTTTGGAAGGGTCCCCATTTATTATTATTAGTAATAACATTAATAAATGGGGGGCTTGTTGATAAGCACAACAATTGACGATTCACTTGGAAGAACCAGTTATCTCTGAGAGTTTTTTGAATTTTCTAAAACTTCCAAAATAGAGATGATTTTGAAAATGAAACTACATTGTTTGAAATATAAGGTAAATAGTGCTATTTCTTAATAACAACATCTTGTTCTAACTATTTTCATTCCAATTATCTTCTTCTCAAAGTTAGTCGTTTTACTCACATCAGTCATTACTTGGATGTAAAGATAAAACAAAAGAATCTCATTACATCAGTTTTGGTGTACTCATTTGTCGTAGGTAGAGCCTTTGCTGCCAACAGACATTCATAGCCTCGACAGGGTTACTTGTTACCCAACAATGATCCAGTGTCCCACTTTGAGAAGAATGCAAATTTTAAAGATAAATCCTTATATATATACTTATTACTTTTTCTTTTCTTATTTCTCTTTTATTTCTTAAAGAACAATGTCTTAGTTTGGTAGCAAAAATTGACAGTGCCATTCACTTGATTTATAACTTAACTGAACAAGCTGGCTCTTGATGAGACCCCTTGTCTTTTGATTGAAACAATCTCGAGCCATTACCCTGTTTTGATATTCAATATGGAAATGTCAGTTAGTTATAATCTTTATGATCATGATAAGCTGACTCTTGATGAGACCTATTATTCTTTAACTTAAAAGTGTATAATTGGATTACTCCTTGAATCTTGCAAATTCCTCAAGTGGGGGGGAATTCATTGGTTCCTTAAGAATTTTCCTGGATGATAATTGTAGAGTTTAAAAATAGCTTTTCCGCAGAGAGTCTTTGCTTTGTTATTGATACCTTTTGTGACTGATGCAAGGAAACTTCTTCCTAAGGTTGATTCTAATCAGAACTCAGATAGTTGAAACAGAAAAAACAGGCAAATTTTTTCAAAATAATAGCACTTAACCCTATGTTTCATGAATGGAGAATAATTTTCATAACCATTCCTACTTGTACAAGTGAAAAAACAAAATTGTAATGAGAAACTATTCTTTTTGTGCAACCAAAAGTGAACATTCTCAAATTGTTTTATTATCAAAAGAAATATTAGTAAAAACTATAATCTACAGAAAAATATAAGAGATCATCTTCTATGGAAAATATTTCTTTAAGATTTGTCCATTAACAGGTAAAGATTCCCTTTCCCTGCTAAATCATGTAACATGAAAGTTGATGGACCAATGAGTTCGACAATCTGGAATGGTCCAAGCCACATACTTTTGGAATTTAGTATGCTTGCCTTTCTCCTCATGGGATTTATCCCATTTTAATACTAAGTCTCCAAGTTGAAAATCTTTTCTAGACACTAAGTTTGAATCAAAAGAGGCTTTCACTAATTGTTGATGATGCACGTGGTTAATTCTGGCCTTTTCTCGTTCCTCTTCAAGTTTAAGAATTTGTAATTGTCTTAATTGCATGGATGAGGAAGGCATTTCTTTAATGAATTGAACTAAGGCTAGTGAAGGAATAGCTAGATTTGTTGGTAAGACCACTTCTTTCCCATAAACTAAATTAAAAGGAGAAGTGCCAATGGAGTTATTCTGAGCTATTCGATTTGCCCAGAGAGCGTTCATTAAAGACTTATGCCATTTTCTTTGATTTTGATCAATGGTATGTTTAATAATTCTAATGAGGTTTTTGTTTGTTGATTCGAATAACCCATTTCCTTGTGGATAATAATTAGCAGAATATTTGAGTTTGAAACCTCTTTTGAGAGTGAATTCTATTATGGCATTTCCTGAGAAGTAGGATGCATTATCAAACATTAAGGCAGAAGGTAAGCCAAACTTGGTGTTGATGAATTGATCTATAAATTCAATGATATTCTCAGAGTTGGCTGTCTTGAGTGGAACTGATTCTACCCATTTAGTAAAGTAGTTAGTAGCTGTAAGGATGTATTTGTGCTGTTTAGAAGAATGAGGCACAATCTCACTTATTATGTCTAATCCCCATTGTTCAAATGGTTAATTAATGTTGTCCGACTGTAATGGCAATGATGGTTTCTTCTATCTTCGAGTAACAGTTTGAAAAATCTTACATCTCCTTACGTAACTGTGCACATATTTAAATAGAGTTGGCCAGTAGCAACCAACATGCAGGACTTTATGTGCAGTTGTATTTCCTACATAGTGTCTGCCTGTTGGTCCGTCATGGAGTTCCTGCAATACTTTTTCTACTTCAGATTTCTTGAGGCATCTAAGGAGAACATACTCATAATTCATTCTAAACAGTACATCATTGATGATTTGATATTGTTTAGCTTTTAGCCTCAGGGCTCTTTTCTTAGTGTAATTCAAATGTGCAGGGGCATATTCGTTTTTTAGGTAGAAAATGATATAAGCATATATTGATTCAGAGTCGTTTAGGCTTACCTCGTAAAGTTGTACTTCACTATCTAGAGACTGCAATTTTGATATGTTTGATGCTCCTGCCAACATCCTGAAAAAACCTTGATTTTTTACGATATTTGCTAGTTTAATTTCAGCATCATATTCTTGTAGGGCCATGACCCAATTTTCTCTCTTTTCACCCACATCTTTTTGTACAAAAAGATTTCTTAGTGCTCGAAATGGTACTATTATTTTGGTGTGAGACTTGAGAAGAAAAGGTTTGAAGTATTTAACTGCTTTGAAAAAACATAAGCTTGTTTCTCAACATCAGAGTAATTTAATTCAGCCCCTTGTAAATTTGAACCAAAGAAAGCAATTGGGGCTTCGTCTTTCTCTTGATTCGCTTGTGTGAGTATGGTAGCATATGATTTCTTAGAGGCGAATGTATATAATGTGAAAGGATTGGAAAAATTCGGTGTTGCTAGAGATGGGGCATTATAATTTCTTGTTTTATCAAGCTAAATGCTTCATGTTCTGAATGGCCCCATTTGAAGAGAGAATCTTTCTTTATCATGGCTTGGAGAGGTGACACAATTCTTGAGAAGTCAGGGACGAATCTCTTAACAAAATTAATTTGACCAAGGAAAGACTGCATTGCTTTTTTATTGTGGTAAAGATATCTCAGAAATTTCCTTGATTCTATCTGGGTCGATATGGATTCCTGATTTGGATATTATGAATCCCATAAGTTTTCCTTCACTCAAAGAAAAAAGAGATTTTTTGGGGTTAAGTGAAATTCCATATTTTTGACATCGTTGAAAGATTTGTTTTAAGTCTATGAGATGATTACTACATTTTTTAGTATATACTGTTATGTCATCTATGTATATTACCACTGTCTTGTTTACCAATCCTTTAAATGCAATGTCCATTGCTCTTTGAAACGTGGCACCAACATTGATTAGCTTAAATGGCATATTTTGATAAGCATAAGTGCCCCATTTTTTTCTAAATGTAGTTTTCAATTGATCATTTGGGTGGACTAAGATTTGATTATACCCTGAAAAGCCGTCTAAAAAGGACATTAACTTGGACCTCGCGGCTAATTGTAATATCTGTTCCATGGGAGGCAATGGAAAATTATCCTTTTGGCAAGCTTTAGTGAGGTTGTGAAAGTCTATACAAATCCGGATATCACCATTTTTCTTTCTGACTGGGACGAGATTGGAGACCCATCTGGAATGTCTGACAGGAAAAATAATCTTGGCTCTTAGTAATTTGTTTAACTCAGATTTAATCTAGCTTTCCAAATTAGGATGTATCTTCCTTAATTTCTGCTAAACAGGTTTCTCATCGGAGATCATAGGAATTGTATGCTGTATAATTGAAGTGTCATAGGTTTTAAGATCATCATAATTCCAAGCGAAGACACTCTTGTATTGTTTCAACAATCAAATAAAAGTTGATTTTTCTTTAGATGTCAGACCAAGACCTAGGTTGATGTTTTGTGGTTTCATGTCTGTCCCAAGATTGATTAATTCGTATCTCAGAGTCGAAATTTGGAGTTTTGAATTGGTGGATCATTTAAATCTGTCCTTTAAGTCATATAGGTCCTCTAACTTGACTACGGATTTTGGTATACCATTTTTTTTGTGCCCTTGTTCCAGTTGTTTGTCATGTTGATCTTCGTCAATTATCTGATCATTGTAAGAACCTTTTGAAGTAAGAAAATTCACAATATCAGGGTTGTTGTTGAAGACTCTCCAGTTGGTAATGTTATCAGGAATAGAGGATCTAAAAATTAATTCAATCGAGAATCTATCTGGTTGTAGTCCTCTGATGGAATAAGCTTGGAAGCTACATTAGTAAGACTATCAGCGCTAGCATTTTGGAGACTTGGAATAGACGAAATATTAAATGCTGAAAAATGTGAAGTCAGGTCTTGTACTAGGGATTGATAGTGTTTCAAATGGCCCGACAGACAATGTATAGTATTTCTTACTTATCTAATGACAATCTCAGAGTCTCCAAATACTTGAAGGTATTTGAAATTAAGTCTGATTGCTTTGTATAACCCTTGAACCAATGCTTCATATTCAACAGTGTTGTTTGTGCAATCAAATTCAAGCCTACATGCTAACATGGTTTCTCTCCTTCTGGAAAAACTAATATACACCCTACTCCTGCTCCATCGTTGGATTTAGAACCATCAAAAAATAATTTCCAAAACAAGGTTTTTATTTACAGGTTTATCTACAAAATTGATGCATCTAGAGGTGTTAGTTTGAGAAAAATTTTCTATCTGAGATAAAACGGAATTTTCCAAAAAAGGTGAAGTGTGAGCATTGAAATTTCCTAGGAATGACTCAACATAATAATTTCCAATTATGTTGTTGCTATACGCTATAGGCTCATTTTCTCCTTCTAACTCTGTTACTATATACTTTTGATGTTTCTCCTGTTCAACTTTGATCTGATTCGGTTTGCCATTGTAGGGGAGCCACATATGAGACCAATCGGTTGCAAAGTAACCTTGAAGCTTTTCTGACCAATCCCTACTAAGGATTAGTCCATAAAATTCAGGAATGTCAGCCATTAGTATATCAATGACTTGAAATACCTTTGAGTTAGATGAAAGTCTTATGGTTACTTGATTAAGTTCTCCAACGACTTTGACTTGAGACCGATCTAGCTGTACTATTCGTATTGCAGATTTCTGAGGCTGAACGTTTAACTTAGCGCAAAATTTCTTAGGAAAAATGTTAGATGTTGCACCAGAATCAACTAGACAGTTGTGCAAATTTTTATTGAAAACTTCAAAAGTAAGGAGAAATGGCAGAGTATGGGACTTGGATCTTCTGCCAATCAGAGCAATATCGGTTGAGTCGATTTTATTTGTAATGCTAGTTGGAGGTCTTCCCATTTCATGAGCAGATTGCGAGATCACAGCAGTGGGAAGAGGAGTGGTAGGTACTACATTGAGTTCTTTCAAGAGTAATTTCTGTTGATGTTTTAACTTACTGAGCTCATGAAGAGTTATGTTTGCTTTGGTTTTCTTCATATCTTCAACAATGTTGTATTCCATTTCATCTGAGACGATAAGCGTTTTAGATGAAGATGTCGAATTATATTGAATTGGGTTTGTCTAAGTAGACTTTGGTGAGGATTTTTTACCTACGATTTTATCCCTCGGAGGTGGAATTGTTTTTTTTTTGTTTTGTACTAGACTGTGGAGGGTCGAGTTGATTTCTACTTCTAGTAGCAATAGGTAATGCTTCTTGATCTTCCTCGTTTGGAAGAATGAAGTCCCACATTCCTTGTAGTTCTACGATTTCTTCATCGTTGGTTTGCTCCTCATTTGAAACTTCTTCCTCTTCTCCTTCTGATTCAACGTTTGTTATAGCATTTGGAGGTTTTGGATCCGTTGAAGGATTTCTTTTATAGGGTCTAAAAGGTTTATTGGAAGAGGTTTCTTTTACTTGTTTCTTTATATCAACCATTTCATTAGACATGGTCTTCAAGACTTATTGCAGCCCTTCCAGGTCAAAAGGGTCCTTCGATTGTTTCTTCTTAGAATCATCTCTAAAAGACACTTTTTTAGACTTACTTTTCTCTACAACGTTTTTCTTTTCTACAGCTAGGATATGTTTTCTACAGCTATTGCTTCTCTCATGTTTTCTGCTAATGTTGGCTTGGTAGCTCTGTCTACAAAGATGGATGAATTTGAAGCTAAAGTAGAAATATACCATTCATTTTGGACTTCATTGCTAGGCTTAGATGCTTCTGGTATTTTGTTCAATAATTTATTGAAGTGAGAATTGAAATCCTTAATTGGTTCCTTTGGTTCGGCTTTTAAATTGAAGAGGTCATTTATTAAAGTTGTTGTAGACCTATCATCCCCAAATTTTGTTAAACACTGATCTTGAAACATATCACAGTTATTTATGGAGCCTGATGGTAATGAAAAATACCATGATCCTGTTGCTCCTTGTAAATTATAGGGGAATAATCTTACAACTGCGTCCTCTTCTGTTACTCCATTCAAATTAACAAATAACATAAAATTATTTATGTGTTCTTCGGCTAATAGGCCATTGTTAGGATTGAATTTGGGAAACCATTTCTTAGGATGAGCTGGCAATTGAGATAAAGGTGTAGGTATTCTTACAGCCCCTGGATTGGCCCATGGCCTCGGTGGTGGATTTACTGCCATCATTGGGATATGAGAAGAAGGTGTTGAAGTAGCTGAAGGTGATTAGGTAGAGGAGGATGTTGCTCCTGTACCTGTATGAACCACGATCTGGAGTTGAGGGATGGGTGAGTATTCTTGTGATGATATGGATGGGATGGTGGAAGAAAATGATGATATTCTGTGGGTATTTTCATAGCTTTCTTACGACTTGGTAAAGGAAACTCAACTGGTGGGATTCCTAGTTTTTCACTTTGTGCTCTAGTTAGTCATTGAGATGGGGTTTGATGAGAAGTGACACTACCTTGTGATAACTCAGATTCTTCTTGAGATATTGAAATCCCCTGTAACTTATGAATTAAATTTTGTAATGCAGGGGGATATGAATAAGAATGCTCTAGCTTGTTTGGGATTTCTGTAATGTGCTTTGTAATTTTCTTTTCAACTTCTGGTTCAGAGATAAGAGACTTAGAATGCGAACGAGAAGTTGAGGGTGATGGTGAGGGAGCTTTACTCTTAGAATGGCGTGAAGATGTAGATTTTCTTGCCATTCACAGTCAGGCCCTCCTTCTAGCACCAAATATGTTGAAGGCTCGAAAAATTGTGACTCCAACAAGGGGGATAACCACCCGGTTCGGACCTTAGGACAACTTCTTTTCCGTTTGGAATAGTGGCTCCAACTAGGGATGATGGGACCAATTTCCCAATCTATTTATGATGTTTTTTCTAACAGGATGATTTTTTTATTTTTTGGGTTTTATGGGGTGAATACTGACTCTAAACTTAATCTATCTTTTAACTATCATATGCAATCTATTAAAATAAAAAAAAAACATCTAATTTTAAAACTATCCTGGGAGTAACATTTATATATGTGATCTAAAATGATTTTTGGAATTAATTGATAATAAATATCATTCAATCACGATAAGAAAATAATTCATTTAATAATGATAATCTTGTATAAAAATTTAGCCGAAACGATATGAGAGATATATCGCATAAAGAGTCATTCATATATTCAGCATAAAGAATAAATCATCATCATACAAAAGTGCAATAATGATAACTAAGAATTTAAACTTTCATACATAAATAACTGAAAATGATTTATTGCCTGATACATAAGTAAAAAGCATTAAGAGATAGAAGTACCATTTGTAATACGTCCTACTCATGTGCTCTAGCAATATTGATCTACCTTCAAATCACTTAACATCAACTAAGAATAAAGAAGTGCAATTTCAGTAGGAGATGCTAAACTCAAGTAGAAAATAGATCTCATTCCATTAATTTTACCAAAACCTCCTCAGTGGGGGGGCAAAAGTGCATGTTCTGAAGAATGTTTTTGATAAAATTTCTGGACCCCTCTCTAAATGCATGAGAGGGGTTTAAATACTAATCTATGAAACTTAAAAATAGAAATTACAAAAATAGATGAGGAGGTTTAAAGGACCTGCCTCATTTTAGTGAAAATAAACAAAAACAAAAATAAAATGTCTATGACTAATCCTACATCTAGTCCTTGAATCGCAAATATCCAACATTGGTTTTAGAAGTGTCGGTTGGCCGACTTCAGCTTTCAGTTGTCCTATGAATACGACATTGGTGAGTACTAACACTATTTTCTTAGTGGAAGTAATTAGGCACTTTAGAGTCATCCATTGGTTGTGTGGTTTCACTAGGTATTTCCAGTATGCTTCCTAGCTCAACCTGTTTACTTATTTAATTGCCTCTACCCTTTCCTCCGCTCCCTATTTTCATACTGCTTGAAGCTGTTGTGCTTTAGGAAGAAAGCCAAGGGTGGTTTCTGCTACCAAATTAGCATTGTGTAGATTTTCATTTACACATTTGATGACGCTGTTTGCTGCTGCTGCCGCATCCTCCATTGCCCGTTCTGCCTCTCTAAACCTAGAATCCCATTTCGCAAATAAAATTTCTTTGTGTGATTCATCTATTTTGGGCATATCTTCTCTTTTCCCATCTTCGGATTTATTCCAGTTTAAAAAGTCTGAAACTTTCTTAAAAATTGAATCACATTCAAGTTGTAATTCCACAACTTGGTTTGTTATGTTATCGCTCATTTCGCAGTGAGAATTCCACTACGAAATCTTCTAGCATAATAATTCTTTTTGGTGTAATAGCTGGGAATTGAGGCCAAGTGATTTAGTGAAAAATTGTTCAATTTAGGATCATCTTTATGCTGTTTGTTATGTTCTGCAACTGTGCTTCTTTATCATCTAAACTGCTTTGATGTGCCAACTGCATTTGCTGAAATTCTTGTTGAAGCTCAACCGACTGCATTTCTGCTTGTTGGTTGATACTGACCTGCTATAATTGTTGTTCCAATAACAAAATCCTATCTTCTTTTTCCTTGAGAAGTGGTTGTACCTCTACTGCTTTGTCAATGGTGGTTGAAGCGTACATGCCTGCGACTTGCGAGAATCTAGTGAGATTGGCCAATGGATCTATAGATGGGTCTTTCCAAATAACGTCTAAAGGTTCATCCTCAGGAGTGAGCACATAATCCAACTTTCTTTTCTTTCTTTGTCTTCTAACGATGGCTTTATGTTGAGGGCTGTAGAATACATCTAGAGGAGGAATTTCCTCTATTCTTAATACAATCTCAGATGCCGGAGCAATGGGAATATGCTCTGTTTCCTGAGTACTAATAGCTCTTTCTATTACTACTTCTGCGGTCGTCTCTTGTGGGTTTGTTGGTGGTTCTGCATTTTGTTCTTCTATGTTGAGTATTTTATTGAAAATTTCCATTCTTCTTCTAAATCAATTACAGGCGGCTTTGCTTGCTTTGTAAGGGGAGTTGAAGCTTCGACTTGTTTGACAAGCGGAGTCTGCTGATTAGACTTTTCTTTGGACTGGGCTATGTCTTTTATTGACTCCTCGCTCTTGCTGTGTTCATTCTATGATTTTCTTTTAGATTGATCGCCAGATTTTTCTGCGGATTGATTTTCAGAAGTTGTTTTAGATTTCTCTTTTGAATCTCCACTTATGCTTACACTAAGAGTAGGATCTCTTACTGGCTCAATGAGTAATTGGTCCAATGGGACCTTAGATAACCTTGTTCTCCTATAGTTATCAAAAGTTTGGATAACTTCTTGGTCAAAAATCATTTTTGCCATGTATTTCACTTCTTTGAGGGTGTTTTTTTGCAGAAAAACATCGTTAAAGGGATATGTTTCATGGGTGAATACCCTTATTTTAACCATTGTAGTAAAATATTTTACAATACCAAAGGGATCATATTGCCTTCCTAGGAACTTGGGTAATTTCAAAGACAATACATTGTCAACTTCTCTAAAAGCATGTCCTAAGTCATGCAAGGCAAACACTCCACATGTTGCAGGAAATTGAGGCCAAATTCCCTTCTTGGAGTCTTTCAATATCTTTCTCATTCCTCCTTCGTTGCATGTTTGATAGGCTATCTCTATAGCCATCAGTTTTTCTGGGACATAAAAAGGTAGAACATGGGGTGAGGCAATACTACCGAACACTCTGATATATGTGAATAATTCTTCCCCGAACCATTTAGCTACGAGGATAATTTCTACCTCGGCTTCTTTGGAAAACCTTGGGGCATCTCGGTTGTAAATATTTTTGTGAATCGGAAGCATAACTCTGTGACAAATTTTGAAAAAATGTGGCATGAAATTAGATTCCCACATGACTTTATGATATATTTGAATGGGAAGTGGATTTGGAGCAGTCCACTTCCATCCCATAACAGGGAATTTGGAAACAAAACAAATAGCGTCCATAACATAAGCTCTCATGAAAAATGGAGGGTAAATCCTTGAAGCAATACTCCTTTTTATTCTATACTCTAAAATTGTAGTGGCTAACTTATCTGACAATATTTGAGCCCAATTCATTATTGTAGCATTGACAGCTACATCTACTAGGGGTAACCATTGTGACGAGAATTTTTTGATGTCTAGTTTACCAAACAACCTACACAACATAGCGGTAGCATAACAGAAAGGGGAACTAAGAGAACCAGTGGCGTACATACCATTTTTATCTTTCTTGAGTCTTTCTTCATTGTTTGACCAATTCTTTGTGCATTCTACCAAGTCTTCATTTTCCTTGGTGAACTTCTCGACAAACTGTCTGTTGTAGACAACCTGGGGCTTTGGCAGATGGTACATGAGTCTCAGGTTGTCTGGAGTAAATGACCCTATGACTTCTTGGCTTGTTGTCTTAAATTCTCTATCTGATATGTCTGCATCATCTATGATCCACTTATCCATGTCGATATAAGGGAGTATCTTTGGTATTGCAGCAATGCGGTGCAAGAAGGAGCATGCAAGTTCAGTCAGAGAAGCATCAGAAGAACCACATCCATCAACTGTAATTGTTGTTTCCATAACTCTTAGTTGTTCTTCCTCTAATAGGTGATACATAGTCTCCCATGTGGATGTCCCATCATCTCGATTACAAGTGGTATCTGTAAACAGGGGTGTCATTTCTGACTTCTCAGAAGCGGGTGCCTTTCCTTTCTTCACCATTTCTTCAGATGTCTTTCTCTGTGTGTTCTTCTTGAAAGTTGCAAGCTGAGAGCAGAATAGTATAAAAATGCTAGTGAATGCAGAAATAATAAATAGAAGGACGAAAATAAGGTGATGGAGGGTCTTTAATTCTAAATCACTTTAAAAGATATCAACTTGCATCAAATGGCCTTTCACAACTCATTGTAATTGTTATTTTAATAAATGTTCACTAATGAACCGTTACGCTTAAATTAATGTTCATAACTTCACATCGAAAGTCGGGAAGTACTCTCTTAGAATGGTGAGCCCTTTGAGTTGCGATAAAAGCGATTTTGCAATTTGCTATGCAATATCGCAGATCGCTATATCGCAAAAATTGTTTTCGTCAAGACTTACCACCATGGGAGTTGATGCGATATGCGATATGCAGGATGGCATCACATTTCATAATGTCTACCTAAGCTTTATCGAGTAGCACCGTATGGTTGAATTTGCGATGCGAGAAGATTCTAGGAGTCTTTTAAGATTTCGCATTTCGTGGATGTGGGGGTAACTTTTATAAGGAAGGTCGGTTGCGATCGTTTTTTTGCGATGCGAGAATAATCTTCTAAAACCGGGTCTTTTCAAGGTTTATTTTAATATTCAAGACTTTTTGGGTATAAAGTTATTCTTAATCTATTTTGATCATGTGGCGCTTATTTAAGAAATTCATCATTTATGAAGTTTTTAAACACTTAAAGTATGAAAAGGTGAATTTTTGATGATTTAGCAAGTTCCGCTTTGACATCTTATTTTATTCTAAAAATAAAAAGGCATGACTATATACTAGGATTGATTTTTTGGAAGGGTCCCCGTTTATTAGTATTAGTAATAACATTAATAAATGGGGGGGGTTGTTGATAAGCGCAACACTTTCCTGAACCAGTTCCACATCAACATAATTTTGTCTCAAATCTTGATACCCAATTCGTGTCTTTTAAGGGGAATACATCAAGGACCTCCTGCGACGGTTCACTTGCTATCGACATCAAGTCATAATCTAAGAAGTCGACTTAGAAATTCCCTTTAGTACCTTGGGAATTTCATACATCAATGGCAAGTTTCTTCACTCTTAGCGATAGGTTTTCATCATTGGCCTTCAACCAAAATATTTTGTGTAGTGTTTGACTTCAACTCATTCATTCACACAATACAGATTGTACTACAATACCTTGAGAAGCATTAACATCATCGATGGTTTCTCTCACATCTATTAATGGCTTACATCCTTGGATGATAATTAGATGGTGTCTACCATGTTCGACGCCAACTCATTTATTCACATGCTCATACATTGGATGATCGAGTGAATGGGATAGAAGACCTTAGATCTAGTTCCATCCATCCGAGCTGCAATTTCAGGATTAATGCAAGATTACAAAGCATGATGGCCATGATCATACAAAAATTCATCCAAGCATGGGTCCACTCTCTATCATTAGTGGACATACTTCTTGATCATTGTACATGTAATGTTAGCTTTTGTGTTGAGCATGGGTATGCCTCCCTCATTGAGATATCATGATGAAAATTTATTGTAATAGATAATGATCTTGACCATTTGTTCTTGATCAGGACTTGTCACATGGTAAAGCACTTCAGTCATCAATTATCGTTTTTGAATTTGCACTTTAGGGGGCAATCTGTTATAGTCATGTTATAGCGGCTACAACCACCCTCCAAAATTTTGGCTCGCATGCAAATTTCGGAGCCTACCTTGGATCATGTGATTGTTCATCCTTGGTCACTTGTTGGCAAGATGATGATTTCAAGCTCCCCTCCTTGATCTTAAGAGGTGTCCGTGTTCTCATCTTTATGCAGCATGTGTCTTCTTTGGGCATAGGGGTTGTTGTTTGTCATGTAAAGGGGATGTTTCTTTTTTTAAGGGAAAGCATGTGTGTATGAGTGGTTGTGATTACGTAGACATGTTTCACATTCACTTCACGCACTCTTGTCATGAAGGTTGTTGCATCAAGAAAAGTATGTCGTATGAATTTTGGATGGTCTACGTTGTGTCACTAAGTGTCCGCATGCGATCACAGTTGAGTCCTATCACTGTTTACATTTGTGTCATTGATCTCACACTTACCCATTTCCCTAGCAACCTAGCCTCATTCAGATTCCTAGAACTTTGTACTTTTCTTATGCAACCATCAAGCTTCCTCCCTTGCTTGCTAAAACCCCACAACCTGCAGAGACCTCAGTGAACACTTCTCTCCAGAAATGCGCAGAGTAGTCAAGTAGCAATAAATGCTCTTAGAAATTGTGTATAGGTGTCCTCCTAGGACCCCCATCTCGCAAAAGTGTGTACTGCCTCAAAACTGCATAGTGTTGTCCAAGTTTCCCTGTCTGTCTTGCATGAAGAAACTGCGCAGATGGGCTTCCCAAGGCCTCATTCCAGCAGTCACTGCCTACTGAAACAACTATGACCTATCGCTTAGCGATAGTAGGAAAAGGTGACAAGCTGAGATCACTCCCAAGGAGTTGAGGAGAAGGATCAAGAGACCAAGTAATGGAAGACATCAAGACCGCATGCAAACTCCGTTGGATGCATGATCATCTTGAGGGTAAGTATGGTAAGTAAAGAACACATTTCGAAGTACACCTCTTAGTTGAGTTTGTAGGACCGCTTGTCATTGTCATATCATCCTGCTGTTAGTAAGAGGCATGTGCACAAACACAAAAGGTCATTTCATGTCTTTCCCTACATGTAATTCTTTCTTTTCTCTTGCTTGACCAACTATTGTCTTCAGCATCTTGATTGCTATTTCATGCTTGCGACCTTGTTCTAGTGATGATGAAGGTTTGTGTTTGAGTGTGTTTTCTATGTAAGCATCTATGGCACTCACACACGAAGTTGTATGAAATGTCACGCAAGTGTTGTCACGGTCATTCAACGATCTATCTCAAGTGTCGCACTTGTCGCTCACACTCATTAGATAGTCACACTGAGAATGTTGTCTTGTTGGTTTGAAGTGTCTTATCGTCGAGTCGTGTTGAGTGTTTGTTCACAATGTCATGCATGCATAAGTTCACTAGCTCACACAATTAGTCATTTTGCTAAAACTCTATCGACTAGACCACCATCTAATAGCCGGACCTCTGTTGAGTTGCACTACGCATTCTCAACCCTCAAGTATTGCTATCCAGAATTGCTCAGAGCTTGAGGCTACCTCCTAAGAATTCTACACTATGCAATCTTGGAATCATCACCCAGAACAACACAAAAGTTGCTCAGTAAGCCATCTCAATTTGCACTACCCTCAAGCAAATATATCAACCTTCTCGTTGGTCAACTAGAGAGATTGACTAAGAAGTGACCCCAGTCTTCACTCCTTCAAAAAATTGCATAGAAGCTTCCAGCATGACGACCTCCACTAAATGAATAAATTGTGCAGACATGAAGGATAGGCTCCTAGTGCCTGTCACTGCATTGTCCTCAATTTGCGCAATTCTGTCATCCAGTCCCCTTGTCAACTGGCTCGCTCCTCCTCCTAAAAACTACACAATTTTCTTTGGCTATCCTCGAGCTTCCTGACACCCCGCTTAGCCCAAAAACTGCAAAAAAATGTCCTACATGATAGCCTCCTAGTTCTACGCAGTTTTGGTCAGTAAGCTTTCGTAGCCCACTCCTAGCCTTCCCGAAGAATCTGTGAAGTTTTCACTGCCAGTGTCCTCCCTGTTTCCTACACTGCCTCCTTAGAAAATTTGCGCAATTGTGCCCTGTTGGGTAGTGGAGGTCGCACGTAACAGTTTTAGGGATTAAAGCCTATAAGTTAGGATAATAATATTGTAAATCTCTGAAATATGTAGAGTGAGAAATGTAATAGGTTGAGTCAAAGGGTTGTCCACCCAAAAAAATAGTATAGAATAATAGGAAGTAAGTTGGCCTGCCCATGGTCCGCGGACCATGGGAATGTATAAATAGAGAGAGGCTCTAAGGGTAGAAGGTAGTTCATGTTTTGGAGGAATCTTAGTGTTATGGTTGTGTAAAGAAAATATTTTTTGCATTTATAAGTCCGAGTCAAGGGTGTTGGTAGATAGATAGAGGCTCTGGAGATGTGTGCGTAGGGGTTTGGTAGAGTCTGCAGCTGTGTGCACGGACCCCTGCAGCTGAGTGCGCAGGGCAGATTTGGTTGTATTGGCGAAAGAGTTGAATAAAGATAAGTTGGTTCTAAAATACTGTGTTGATTTTGAAATATTGTGGATCTGGTTAATTTCTAGTTTATGTATCTGTTTGATATGTGCACTTATGCTTATGCTCTAAGTTTATGTAGATCTATAACATTTCTGGGTGTGGGCACTAGTTATCTCTATTAAATGTTTGCTTAAAGACTATAAGAAGTAGATCTGATCCGTAACAAACTCAGTAATAATAAGTATTAAGGATTTTCCTTGTTCCAGATCTACGTGGAAGTAGAGTGGCATGAGGCCATAGAACGGTGCGTGACACTACCAGACCACATCAAGACGTCCCAAGGGTGTGGAAACCTGGTTCCAGCACCCTCCCCTGCTACCTTGGGTGAGACCTTAGTCTGCACTCCGCGGGCTGTTGCCGAAAGGGCTGGTAGCTACAGGATTTGTTTGGCTAATAACTCTTCTGAACTTGGGTCAGGGCCCAATAAGCCAACAAATGGTTCCATTGCCGGGATCAGGATCTGCCTAAGGGGTGTTTTAATGTTGGTAGCTTGGAATCCTATGAAAAAAAAGAGAGTGAATATTGATTGGATTAGATGCGGTACAAGTTCGTAGGTGGCCTTAACACACCCGCCCGCAAACCAGAAGTTCAGCATGGCGAATGGGATCAAGTTCCCTGTGTTCAAAGGAATAGGGAGTGAAGATCCAGAATAGTTTTGGTTCATGGTAAGGGCAGTATGGGAAGTGCACGGAGTTACGGTCAATAATATTAAAAAGGCTACCTTGGTGAGTGCACTACAAGATCGGGCACTGACTTGGTATATTAAGTACTCTAGTGATTACCTCAATGCCAGAATAGTAGAGATCTGGGATGCGTTAAAAAAGGATTTTAGTCGACTGAAATTAGAGATGCAGTCGATTATCGGGTTCAAGGAAATCATGATGCTACCTGGTGAAACCCCTTGGGATCTAGATCAAATACTGAAGAATACGATCCGAGAGGATAACATGATGCTAATAGATGCGCAACACTGTGTATGGTTTATCGCATCTTTGACACCACACCTGAGGATGGCGTTATCACAACAAAAGATCTCAACCAAAGTTGAAGTGTTAGAAATAGCAATGAGGTTGCATGAGACTCCAAGACAGGATCCTGGGTTGGGAGTTCATAAAATCTACGCACAATTACAAAAAATATGCTTGGAAATGAAGAATATGAAACAGGAGAAGGCACCCAAGTCGGAAGTACATGAGGAGGTGTGGTGCGTAAAGTGTAAAGGCCAGGGCCACGATAAGGATCATTGTCTGATATTCAAAAACTACTTAACAGTGGGGGGACCAATGCCATTGAGACCAGAGGCACAAGCAGGGCCAAGCACGACGCCCTTGCTTTGGTGCACAATTTGTCAGGTGGGAGGAAAGTACAACACATAAAATTGTCACCTACTACAAAAGTTTACCCGGACCTCCCAGCAGCTATTTTGCAAGTTTTGCAGATCGGTGGGCCACGATGAATGGGACTGCCGTTGTTATGAGTTATTGATGGATCGAACACCGACCTACAAGATGTAGACCGAGGCACGAGGTCAGGATCCAGCCGCGACAATAGCGCGCGGTGCATTCCAAGGGCGAGGACGAGGACGGGGAGGAATGGGGCCTGGAAGGGGCCATGGGTAGCTATTTTGTTACAACTGTGGAGGACCAGGATACTATGCACGAGATTGTACTAATCCGACCAGAATATCATGCCTCTACTGTGAGCAGTTCGATCACGAAATGATAGATTTCCCCACACTGATAGCGCATATTCGTGAGAAAAGGGCAGCCCAACCCATGATGACGCAGAACGTCCAAATGATGAGGTCTAAACTACGTGAAGAAGAGCCCAACATGAATATAATGCTCAAAAGTGGCATGGCCATAGGGGAGGATAAAGGGAAACTAACTAAGGAAGACATAGGGGTTCGCAAGGAGACATGTGTGGAAGCTAGGGAGAGCTTCGCGGAGGTCTCTACCCCAGGTAGTAGGGATCAACCCGAGCCGGAAAGGGATCCCTCGATGCTAACTACCTTTTTAGAGACATGCATGAAATTGCTTCGTGACAATAGGGCAGTTAAAGGCTTACAAGAATTGATAACTAGGTGCGTAGGATCGGGTGAACCACGTGTGGTCCAAAAATTGGAGAAACATGCTTCGCGTACTGGAAGGGAAATGCGATTAACGATGCAAATTGGTGATTATGAGATGGATCAAATCATTCTGGACTTAGGCTTGGATGAAAACGTGCTACCAAAATAGACTTGGGAACACATGGGCAAGCCCACATTGCAATGGTTTCCTATTCAATTATGGATGGCGAACCAACAGAAGATCCTGCCCATGGAAAGACTGCAAGGAATTACTGTAGAAATAGAAGGCACGAGCACTCAAAAGGACTTTGAGGTAATAGAAATCATGGATGAAAGTAGCCCTTACTCTGCGTTGTTAGGGATAGACTAGGCCACAGATATGATTGGGATCATTAATTTAAAGAAGTAGAAAATGATATTTGAGAAGAAGTCACTTCGTGTAGTCATTCTGCTAGACTTGGCTGAGGGACCGCGTTACACTAAACCCATTCATGATGAAGGAAGTGATGATGAATTGGATTGTATCTATAAGATTACTGCATGAAATCAAGATTGGGTCAATCCAACTACAGAAGGTAGAATATCGTGGGAGGATGTAGAGTCCTGCACTACAGATTCAGATGAGGAAGATGAGCGGTGGCATAATCGGCTGAACGTAATAACAATGCTAAATTGCAATATGATGACTAGGTCACTATATTGCATAAGAGCTCAAGATCGCGAACTGCCGAGGTATGATGGGCTGACCGCAGTAGATGAATTCCTGACCAAGTTTGAAAGCGTGGTACCAGTGCACCAATGGTTCGATAAGTTGAACTCAGAATTACGCGTGATCCCTGCATGTTGGTGGGAAACATGTGAAGGAATCTTTGAACACTGGCGCGACTATAGGTGGATGATGCAAATAAGGTTTGGTAAGCCGGAACTATGAATAACTAAAAAGTATGATGGGCATGATGACCCACGTAGGCATCTTACCAGATGGACCCAGGCCTATGGAGAAGAGCCTCAACCAAAGTGGGTACACTTATTTTATCACACCCTGGACGTCATCCCAAGGAACTGGTACATCGAAACAGAACTCTGACATGGTACAGGCAAATGGGATATCTTGCGCGAAGGGTTTTTATTGACATTCTTGTTTGAGGACCAATGGATGGACACTGTTGATGATGCATTGCAAGTGGTGAAGGCCGCCATTTTCAAGGTACCACTAGAACCAGAAGAAATAGTGATGCCAGACTGGTCACGTCAGTTGAGCCAAGCCCTAGAATGTTACAATGCGCAGATAGAAGATGAGGAGGACGACCCCAAAAACATCAATATTCCGGAAACAGAGGGGAGTCGCGAGGTTTGCGGACCAGTGATATAGGACCCCGACATCACTGCGCTGCTAAAAACAAAACAAGTAAACATTGGTATGGAGGAGGAGCCGAAGTATGCAATGCTCAGGGACTATTGGGATGATGCCACGGTGGAGAAGGTTGTTGAGTTATTGCGAGAATATCAAGATTTATTCTCGACCAAAATAACGGAGCTAAAAGGGATCCTCGACAACCTAGGAATGATGAAAATAACTCTAAAGCCGGATGCAAATCCAGTCAAGCAGTAGCCTTATCGGTTGAATCCAAAATATAAAGCAAAGGTCCACAAAGAGTTGGACAAAATGCTCACAACAAGAATAATTAAACCAGTGGAGGAATCTGATTGGGTAAGTCCTATAGTTGTACAGGAGAAGAAATAGAAGGGAGAGATTCGCATCTGTGTGGATCTTAGGAAGCTCAACGATGCATGTGTCAACTATCCATTCCCAACGCCATTTACAGATGAAGTACTCGAAAATGTGGGAGGACAGGAAGCTTACTCCTTCACGGATGGTTTCTCGGGGTACCACCAGATCAAGATTGCACCAGAGGATAGGAGTAAAATGACTTTCACAACCGAATGGGGCTGTTTTTAGTATACAGTGATGCCCTTTGGACTAAAGAATGCATCGGTGATATTCTCGCACGTCATGGTAGCTACATTCAAGGAATTTATACATAAGTTCTTAGAGGTATATCTTGATGATTGGACCATATTTGGGCTAGTTAAGAAACATACCACGAGCTTACGGTTAATGCTGGATATGTGTCGATGACACTAGATTGCGCTCAACCTAAAGAAGCGTACTTTCTTCGTTCCCTTTAGGAACTTGTTCGGCCATGTGGTTTGTAGGCAAGGCCTCATGGTGGCCCCTGCAAAGATTGCTGTCATACTCAATCTACAAGCGCCGCGAAGTGTCAAGCAGCTATGCGCCACACTAGGACACACTGGTTACTATCAAATGTTCATCAAGAGCTATGCGAAAATCAAGAAACTGATGGAACAATTGTTGAAAAAGGACGGTACTTATTTATAGAATGAGGAATGTAACAAAAGTCTGGAAATGCTTAAGGAAAAGATGGCATCAACTCCTATCTTGGTCTTTCCAAAATGGGACATCGAATTTCACGTGCATGTTGACGCATCGTGTATCGTGTTGGGCACAGTAATCACACAGGAAGGAGTGGAAGGAATTGATCACCCGATCGCATTCGCAAGTCGACAATTATCGAAAGCTAAGAAGAATTACTCCATTACAGAGTGGGAGGGACTGACGATGGTGTACACGCTCCAGAAATACTGCCACTACCTACTTGGATGACACTTTAAGATGTATACTAATCACTCTACACTCAAATACCTAGTGAATAAGCCTGTGTTGGGGGGCACATTTGTAGATGGTTGTTATTATTTTAGAAATATGATTTTGAAGTCATTGTAAAGCCGAGATGTCTAAACGCAGGCCCAAATCACCTGTCCCGAATTGAGAATGGTGAAGAACCCACAAACCTAGAGGAGGGGCTACCTAATGCACAAATCTATGTAGTGCGCATCATAGACGACCACTTCAAGGATATCATCCACTTCTTAACCACTAGAACCACGCCGTAGAGGTATTCAGTTCAGTAGAAGAAAGAATTGGTGATATGCATAACAGACTTTATTGTCATTACAAGGCACCTCTACAAAATGGGCAACGATGAAATATTACGCTGTTATGTACTGGAATTTGAGTGAGGATGGATTCTTATTGAAGCACATGGGGGGATTACAGGAGGACATTATGCAGGACACATCACAACATAGAAGATTCTGCACGCAGGACTATGGTGGCCAACTCTCCATCAAGACTCCAAAGCGTATTGTGGGGCCTGCGACGTATGTCAATGGATGGGGAAACCTTCGCAAAGGGATGAAATGCTGCTCAAGCAACAAATGGCACTGCAATCATTTGAGAAATGGGCAATTGATTTTGTGGGGCCTATCACACCTCCAAGAAAGACAGGTGCGTTCTGTATCATCACCGCGACCGAGTACTTGACTTGATGGGTGGAATCATAGCCGGTTAAGGACTGCACGGCCGCTACAACTGTGAAATTTTTGTTCGAGAATGTGTTAACACGGTTCGGATGTCCAAAAAGCCTAATGAGTGACCATGGAATGCACTTCTTGAATGAAATTATAAGTGTGCTCACTAAGGAGTTCTAGATATATCATCAACAAAGCACACCATACTATCCGCAAGAAAACGGAACAGTTGAAGCTTTCAACAAGATCTTGGAGACTGCATTGACAAAGGTTTGTAATGTGTAGTGGAATGATTGGGATTTGCGCATTCCCACTGTGTTATGGGCATATTGAACAACGTGCAAGAAGTTGATAGGCTAGACACCTTTCAGGTTAGTCTATGGAAAGGAAGCCATCATGCCAAGGGAGTACATTGTACCCATCTTGTGAATAGCAGCAATGACAAGCATGGTAGACCATGTGGTTTTGGAAGAAAGGATTGGAACTTGAGGAGGAAAGGTTTCTGGCAGGATTCCATCAGCAGGTATAGAAGTAGCAGGAAAAAGCTTGGCATGATCACCATATCAAGATGCACATGTTCAAAGAAAATGATATAGTATTACTCTATGACAAGAAGTTCAAGAAATTCCCTGGAAAGATCCGAATGCACTAGTTGGGACCCTATGTAGTCAAAGAAGTTACAGATGGAGGCATGGTCCAGCTTGCCAAGCTCAATGGAGACCCCTTCCTGGGAAGAGTAAATGGTAGTCTCCTGAAGCTCTACATGGGTGGGTTGACCACTTGACTAACTTCCCGAAGGACAGTCTCATCGCTCCAGCCAGTTGAAAGAGAGTGCAAGATGATAAAGCAGTTTGGGGGGAAGTTGCGCAACAACTGGTGTGCGTGTAGATTTGGTCTGTCACAAGGGTCACAGTTGTGCGGAAAGGTTTTCACTGCTGCGTTGATAAGCAGAGAGGTGACCATTGTTATCACTATTCATGACAAGATATTTGAGTTATGGTGACAGGGAGTGGGCAGCGGGCAATTAAGAGACGGGGTACGAGCCAGCTTTGGAACAATCTGCCGCAGGCTTAACATGACGGCACCAGAAAAGGTAAGAGCCAACGAATTTGAATTTCAAAACACTTATAAATCACAGGGGAGCATCCACCGAATGAGTTGCACTTCTGAGAATAGTAAGCTGTTGTGCCTTCCTGTCGCTATGGAACTATTCATTACCTACGCTCAAGGAGTAAGCCCAAGGGTTGTGATATGGCCAATGAAGATGCACGGATTTCGGAAGATTACAGTGTTGACAGCTGTGGGCACCGCATAGAGTTCAACATCGATGGTAGGGGATGTGTCGGAAATTTGTAGACATGAAGCAAAACTAGTCCGGATGCCGTTGCCTCACCCATGGGCTGGTCGGTGAACCATAAAAGATAAGGGAAATTCTATAAATACAGAGACAAATGGTGGAATTGCAGTTAACAAGTTGTCTTTGATTCACCTTGAAGGCTGGGATCTCGCGGATAGCAGCAATGGTCTTGAAAAATTGCAACACAAGCTACAATAGACAGTGCACATAAAAGATACGAAATTGGAAAATGGCTGCATTGGTACGAGGAGTTCCCGTATGCGGCACCCCATCAAGAGCTAAAATCCTATGAGGGGGTGTTCTGTGTTAACCGATCAAAGCAGAATGAGCATTATCAGTTGCGTGAATTGGTAGAGACAATGGAGCAGGAGCTGGAAGAAGCATTGCAGGAGACAAAGAGGGAGAGCAAAACAAAGTGTGTCATTCATAGGAAGGTGAACCACGGAGCCTAGGCAGCACGTATCGCCACACCGACGAGTTACTCAGGATGAGTCACGATGATTTCATTGGGGGCCTGTTGGGTAGCGGAGGTCTCGCATAACAGTTTTGGGGCTTAAAGCCTATAAGATAGGATAATAATATTGTAAATCTCAGAAATATGTGGAGTGCAAAATGTAATAAGTTGAGTCAAAGGGTTGTCTACCCAAAACAATAGTATAGAATAATAGGAAGTAAGTCGGCCTACCCATGGTCCACTGACCATGGGAATGTATAAATAGAGCGAGGCTCTAAGGGTAGAAGGCAGTTCATGTTTTGGAGGAATCTCGGTGTTATGGTTATGTAAAGATAGTATTTTCTGCGCCTGTAAGTTCGAGTCAAGGGTGTTGGTAGATAGATAGAGGCTCTACAGTTGTGTGCATAGAGGCCTAGTAGAGTCCGCAACTATGTGCGCAGACCTCGTAGCTGAGTGCGTAGGGAAGATCTGGTTGTATTGGTGGAAGAGTTGAATAAAGATAAACTGGTTCTGAAATACTATGTTGATTATGAAATATTGTGGATCTGGTTAATTTCTGGTTTATGTATCTATTTGGTCTGTGCACTTATGCTTATGCTCTAAGTTTATGCAAATATATAACACTTCTGGGTCGGCGCACTGGTTATCTCTATTAAATGTTTGCTTAAGGACTATAAGAAGTAGATCTGATTGGTAACAAACTCAGTAATAATAAGTATTAAGGATTTGCCTTATTCCAGATCTATGCGGAAGTAGAGTGGCGCAAGGCCACAGAACGGTGCGTGACCCCACCAGACCACATTAAGACATCCCAAGGGTGTGGAAACTTGGTTCCAACACCCTCCCTTACTACCTCAGGTGAGACCTTAGTCTATGCTCCACGGGCTGTTGCTGAAAGGGCCGATAGCTGCGGGATTCATTTGGCTAATAACTCTTCTGAACCTGGGTCAGGGCCCAATAAGCAAACATGCACTCCAATCGAGCCAGATCCCTTAGATGGTCACTATTGTTCTAAACTTCTCATCTCAGTCTCCTAGTGACCTCTACGCAATTTTCCTTGACAGTGCCCCAGAGCCCGCATCCCAGCATGAAATGTGCTCTGCGCAGTTTCAGAGCCTTGTCCTCTCTCCCGGTCACTTGCACCTAAAAATGAAAGATGATGCATCATGGTAGACTAGTATATTTCTAGATTTGATGTCGTCTCTTCATGAGTGATTGCAGATACAGGTACATAGATGAGACATGGCATGATGAAGAACAAGATGAACAAGGAGTGCATGCTAGGAGACTCGTTCATGAATGGACGAACACATGAAACATGCCAAAAAAGCAAAGGAGACACATGTGCATGCATGAAATATCAAGATAACATCAGGACCATTGGAGACTCCACACAATCTTCCATGCAGAGGTGAAACTATGGTACACCACAGGCACACTCATCACTCAGTAGCAAAACAGCTTGACATGAACAACAAAGCCAACATGTGGATACCAGCAGTGTCATGTCAAGTTGTGTAATGATTTTTCATCACTATTTTGGGTCATAAATGTGTAATAAATGTAATGTAACATGGAAGTCCAAGAGACCCATGAATGAAGTCAAAGATTCATGTAAGTCGAATAGTTATGTAAGTCAAATAGTCATGAGGGAAGTCGAATAGTCACAAGGGTCAGTTTCACCCTTGGCTATATATACCTCTCATTTGTACATGCAACAAAATTTTTCACCTTGGCTCATCCCACATAGCCTTGAGGGTCTTTAATCTTTTCATTGAGGAGCGAGTAGTGGCTCCAACGCCCCACTATTGGGGTTAGTGATGTAATGGTGTACAAATGTGTCTTGGAACTTTCGCTTAATTCAGAAGCCTATTGACAGGCCATCAGATTTTCATACATGTATTGTATTCATTTGTAAGACTATTCTTTGAACGCTTGTAATGCATGTTTCTTTAACCTGTATTAAGATAGTTGAACTATTGTGATTTTTTTAGTGCATACGATGTTGGAAATGTGTTGTATTAGTTGTTAACAATGTCTGGCCTATGTGGACTATTCCGTTAGACACTCGAAAAATTCATTCTTGTAAACTTGCTATAACGACGTCACACTCATGTGGACTATTCCTCTGGGTGTTGTACGTGCTATCTGTTCACATTTTGTTTGTGACTACCACATCCGTGTGGAATACTCCGCCAGAAGCTGCGCATGTCCTACTGTGTTGTGTGTCTGTAGCAGAGTTGGGACTATTCCCTTTCAACCTGGGACTCACTTTCACCCTCTCCCTCTGCACTGAAAGAACTTTGACACAAGTGACACTAAGCACTCACCAGGCACATGAACATTGTTGTTTGAATACTAAGTATACTACTCTCATGTCCTAACAAGAAAGAGCTAAGGCATATATTTAAGATAATGGAAATAGTACCATCGTATCGAATGGGATTCCTACACCAAACGGTGTGAGGTCTAATTGGGACTTCATATCAGGGATATCCCCTGAATGTTGGCAAGTCCAACCCCATAAACTAGTCCATTTCATCACATCTGGTCAATATGCCTACAAAATCGATCAATCCTCATCTGTGAACATGTTTTCATCATCCATACATAAATCCCTAAGCATGAACTTTCCAAAAAGTCTGAGTTTCTAGGATTAATTGCTCAAAATAAGTATTTTTAGCTCAACAAACCCTAACCCTTTAGTCACATGCTTTCAACGTTGGTTTCTCCCTTTTTCACCAACACTCATCAACACTAGTTTCTCCCTATTGAGGGTGCACTGATTCTAGAAATTTAGGAAAATTAAAAAATATTTCTGAAGCTACCTCTTCTAGAAGCTTCCAGGGGTTGTTTTAACCATTTACCATGGATAAGAAGCTCGAGTCCTATTTGATCCTACCTTAGAGGCTTCACCTCTTATCCTTTGAGATCATCCTCCCATCATAAGTGGATCTCAAGCTCATTATGGTAAATCATAAACTACCATCCCTCTCCTATAAATTGACTACCATCCATATCATCCAGGTTGGCTTTTAGAGATTGATTATGCCTTCATGTTGTTGGCTTGAACCTAAAGGAAGTACAAGTCAACTTGATGAGATCTCTACAACATCAACTACTATTCTTGGTTGTAAAGTATCTCCTATTTCTATTAATACAAAGAGTATCTTATTTTCCTATATGTGTTGTGTTACATTTACATTCATGTATTTCAATGCCTTGTTGATCCATTGAATAGAGTAATTGAATTATTCTATGTAGATGTTGTTGACTCTTGGCTTGTTTTAGTTGTATGTACAAGTTATAATTATAACAATCAAAGCTATGATTGAATCTGACAATCAAGGAGGAAAGTAAAGCCTGTGACAGATTCCAAGTAGGCTTCTTTCCCATTCTTCAATTTCTCTAAGGAAAAATCTACATTCTTTGTCTTCTATTGTTCTAGAGCAGCCCACTAGGTCTATGAAAAATACTTTTGTCCGCAATAGTAAATTACACATAACATGACCTTGGAGCATCTCTCTTCTTTAGGAAATCTTTAGCATAGTGACCCTACTTGGGCAAAGTGAAGCATTCAATATCCCTTAATATTATATTAGATTGCTTTGATTTAGGGTGAGGCCTCCTTGAACTAAATAGTGTTCCTCTTCCTTTCTTCTTCTTATCTTGAGAAATGATTGCAAAGGGATCTCCTTCTTCATGCTTTTGAATCATGCCTCTAGAAATCATCTCGAATTCCTCTTGAATGTATTTACCAATGAGCTCATCAAATGTCAGAGGAACATTATTGTTTCTTAGAGTAGTAATAAAGGTTCCCCAAATAGGAGGAAGACTTTGAAGAGTCACCACCACCAACTCCATGTCAGATATTTTTTCACCAACAAATTGCAATTGATCATTTAGGTGAGATACTCTCATGATATAAGATTGCACGAATTCCACTTTGTTCATAGTCATTTTTTGAGTTATTTTTTCAAGGAGAGGATGTGATTTAGGTTGTTGACTTCATACATCTTGACCAACTTGTCATAAATATCCTTCAACCTCTTCAAGTTACGAACATAAACAAGTAAATGATCTTGCGAACCATCAATGAGCATTTTCTTAGCTTTGATCTTGCCTTTATTGTACTTGGATTTGATAGCAGTACAAGCATTCGTTGGAGGCTTAGGTACATTTCCTTACACATATTCCAAGACATCATTTTGATCCAATATTACTTCCAACCTAATCTTCAAGCAACAAAGTTTGATGAGTCACCCAGCTTCTTAGAATCCTTATCGCACAGCTCTCTCACAGACTCTTTTATAGTCTCGCGCTCTCTTTCAACTGCTTGGAGTGCTGAGACTGTGCTCCCTATGACTAGTGAGGTGGTCGCACCACCTGTGCGAGACTTCAATTCCCCTTCCAGCCTAGTCTGTGGGTACTCCTCAATTATCCTCGCGAGAGTCAACGCTGCACGTTCTTCCTTATGCAGTGCACTCCCCTGGTTACTTTGTTTGGTAAGGTGCTGTCATACCCATGGTAGCAGAGTCACAAATTCTTGGTGACAATCTTCTAATGCAGTAGTATGGCTGTCCGTATCTTGTCTTGTCATTCTTAGTTTGTCGACGAGACATGCTTGCATGATTTTGTTTTCTAGTTTTTTGATTTCCGCATCCATTAACATGCTTTTCTTCCTTAGTCGTACTTGATCTTCTTCGAGTTTGCGAATTTTAAGGTTCCCTCATCGAATGGCTTCCTGAATCTGCATATGTTCACCCTTGTGTAGCTGCATAATTCCTTCGCCCTGATCCTACCGTACTGTCCCAACTATGGGAGATTTTGCGTGAGGATTCCTTTCCTCCAAAATTATGGTCTCGACTCTACTCCTCAGCTCAGAATCATCTTCATGCTCATGTTTTTGCACATGGCCCTATAGGCCCATCGAATCACTAGCACGTGTAGGTCCCAATTAGTTCGTCTCGCTCGGTGAACCCTATTCAAGTCTCTGCATACCTTATTGAATGCTTCCCCATGGAACGTTTGTGGTGTGTGTCGCCTTTCCTATTGTTGCGTCCTTTTCCAATTTTCAATCCTAAATTTGGGGTGTGCTTGTGTGGGTTGCACAACACATGTATGTACCCATCGAGACAGGTGGGCGCGCAAATTGCTCCATCCTTGTTGGCCGACTCTTGTTCAAGGCTTGGGGCTTCCAAACCATAGGCGCATCATCCTTCTACATCTGTGCTAGTCCTCAAAAGTTCCTTGATGTGTACCCCACCATCATGTGTGTGTTGCGCGTAGTGTCCACTTCAACGCATCGAACCACTGCTGTTCCAGTACTGTGCTTTCAAATTTGCTCAGGAATTCATCCACCGTTGTCAATCCATCATATGTCGGTAGCTCTCTTGCCTCTATTGTCACGCAACGCAGTGATCTAACCATCATGTTGCAATTCAGCGTTGTCATTTTGTGCAACCGATTCTTCCATCACTCTACTTCTTCATCTAAATCTGAAGTGCAAGAGCTTTCATGCTCCCATGAGATCCTCCCATCTACAGTCAGATTCACCCAATCCTGGTCTCGTGCAGTTATCTTGTAAATACAAATGAGATCATTTTCGTTATCATCGTTGCGCACTGGTTCAGTGTAGCGCGCTCCTTCAGCTGGGTCGAGTGGGACTACTACGCGTAATTACTTTTTCTCAAAGATCATTTTGCGCTTCTTTAGGTTGATGATTCCATTCATATCAGTGGCCTAGTCTATTCCTAACAGCGCAGGATAGGGATTGTTGTCATCAACAATCTCTATTACTTCCAAATCCTCCTGCGCGCTCGCAGCTTCAATATTAACTGTTAACCCTGGAAACCTTCCCATGCGAAAAATATTCTGTTGGTTCGCCATTCGTAATTGAATAGGGGACCATTGTAACACGGGCCAGCCCATGCATTCCCATGTTTTCTTCAATAATACATTCATGTCTGAACCCAGATTTAAGATTACCTGATCCATTTCATACTCACCAGTCTGTGTAGTCAACCTCATTTCCCTTCCAGTGTGCAAGGCATGCTTCCCCAATTTCTAGACTACCAGCGGTTCTCCTGACCCCGTGCACATGGTGATCAATTCCTGTAGTCCTTTAACTACCTTGCTGTCGCACAACAGTTTCATGCATGTCTCCAGAAAGGTAGTGAGCATTGAAGGATCCATTTCTGGCTCTGGTTGATCCTTACTACCTAAAGTGGATGCCTCCATGAAGCTCTTCTTAGCTTCCATGAATGTCTCCATTACGTGTTCTAAGTTGAACTCAGGTTCCTTTGCAGGGGCCTTGTGAACCCACATACTTTCCTCTGGTTGCTTCCCCATATCCTCTCCTGTGGTCATACCACTTCTGAGCATAATGTTTACCTTCGGGTCCTCTTCACGTGGCTCAGACCTCATCATTTGTATATTCTGAGTCAGGGGAGGCTGGAATACCCATTTCTCGTGCATCCTTGTGATCAATGTAGGACAATCTATTGTTCCATGATCAAACTGAGTACGAACAGGATATCCTCATCGGGTTGGTGCAATTGTGGGCATAGTGCCTTGGTCCTCCGCAATTGTAACAAATTAACTGTCTATAGCCCCTTCCTAGTCCCATTCCAACTTGTCCTTGACCTCGCCCCTTAAATCCAGCGTGCGCCATCCCCACATTTGGGTCGAGGGCTTGCGTTTTGGTCTGCATCTTATAGGCAGGGGTCTGATCCATCATTAGCTCGTAACTGCGACAAGTGCGCTCATCATGGCCTACCGACCTGTAGAAATTACAAAATAATTGTTGGGGTGTCTGTGTATAATTCTGCAACAAATAACAATTATCCATCGTGTGTTTCCCTCCTATCTGACAGATCGCGCACCATAAAGTGGGTGCCGCACTCAGCCCTGCCTGTGCCTCCAGTCTCAATGGAATTGGCCCTCCCCCTGCCAAGTAGTTTGCGAACACTGGACAATGGTACTTGTCATGGCCCTGACCTTTGCATTTTATGCACCATAATTCCTCGCATGCCTCTAGCCACAGTGCCCTATCCTGCTTCAAAATTTGCATTTCCAAGCACATATTTTGTAGTTGCACGTGGAGTTGTTGAACTCCCAACCAAGGGTCTTGTATCGGGGTCTCATGTAATCTCATTGCCATTTTGAACGCTTTGGCTTGGGTGGAAAGTTTCTGTTGTGACAGTGCCATCCTCAAGTGCGGTATCAGAGATGCTACAAATCGTGCATGATGTTGTCTGTATGTCAACGTCTTATTCACTTCGTGGATCGTACTCTTCAGTCGTTGATCCAGATCCTAGGGAGTCTCGCCCAGGAGCATCGTGATTCCTTTAAACCCGATGATTGATTATGTTTCTGACTTTGGTCTACTAAATTCCCTGTTTAGCACATTCTGGATATCTGCTATCCCTTCGTTTGGGTGGTCGTTAGAGTGCTTGATATACCATGTTAATGCACGATCCTGCAGCGCACTCACCAATGTATCCTTCTTAATATTTTTATCCGTGACACCTTGTGCTTCCCATACTTCTCTTACCACGAACCAGAATTGGTTTGGATCTTCATTCCCTACTCCTCTGAATACTAGTAGTTTGATTGCGCTTGCCATACTGAACCATGGAGGTGGTGGAGGTGGCCTAGGTGGAGATGGAGGTGAAGTGGGTGGCAGTGTGGGCGGAGGTGGTAACCGTGGAATGCACTGCCTTATCAAACTGACCACGATTCTTGGGGAGACCTTAGTGAACTCTTCCTCGCTTTCTCACGAGGGTGAAATTAAGGGAATATTTTCTAATTCTTCACTACTTTTGTAGATCTTTATGCTACGCATAGTCCTAAACATTAATGTATTTGCATGACCCTTTTTTCACACAATAGCATCTTAATCCAAGCATTCAATGATTTAATATACTTACCTCGCGGTCCTTTGAGAAAGCATTGATCTGCCTCGTTGTAGTTCATGATCATGTCTACCACAAACTCAGTGATAAATCCCCCTATTATCCAGTCGAGCCAATGGTCCACAGCGTGTGCAATCTTATCTTTTGATGCTTTTAGTCTGTGCACTAATTCCAGAGTCCACACTTGGTTTGTCGAGCCTACATCTTCCTTGGCCGTCGGCTAACTTTGCGATCCACTCATATAGCTCAGAAGGAAAGGATGCAAAGAAAATCTCATGGATTTCTGTATGCATGTAGTGCTCCAATCACTTTTCCGTAGATACTTGCAGAGTTCTGTTTTCTTGTGTCGCGAACTCGTGAATCTTCTTGTCCAACCACTCTTCAATTTCCTTCTTTGTTGGGTTCTAGTGGCATGACATCAAACATCCCTTATGCAGATCTCGGTCTCGGCAACAGAACCATTTGTTGGCTTAGTGGGGCCTGACCTACGTTCAGAAGTGATTTAGCCAAGCAAATCTTGGTACTAATGGCCCTTTCAGCAACAGTATGCAGAGCGTGGACTGAGGTCTCACTCGAAGTAGTATGGGAGGGTGCTAGAACTAGGTTTCCGCACCCTGGGGATGTCTGATATCAGGTGATTGGTATGTGGTCCAACCTTCGCACTTACTATGCTACGCGCACCAGCAGGTACCTGCACCCTATGACACTGTCTTTGCATAGTTCTAGCCGCAGTGCGACTCGTGTTATTTACCCAGGTCTTCCTTAATTAGGCTTTGTTAGTTGATTACTTAGATTATTTTCATATATAAGCATTAATACAAGTATTCATCTATTGCACACAGTAAATAAATAGAGTAAAAGTAATATATAACATCAAAGTATTGATTCAAGAACAGATGCACAGAGTAAAATTATCTTTATTAACTTTCAATCCTAAGTACAAACTCGACTTCGCCCTTTGCACTCAGCTGCAGGGGTCTACGCACTCATCTGTGGACTCTACTAGGCCTCTACACACTCAACTGCAGAGCCTCTTCCTACCACTATGACCCAATGCACTTCTGATTCAACTCTAACCTTGAACCATGCCTTCGCTATCCTATCTATTCTTCCTTATTTTACACTTAGAGCCTCAATCTATTTATACAATCCCATGGTCCACGGACCATGGGTAGGCTGACACAAATTTATGTTAAATTACAATATTTTAGGGCAGACAACCCTATGACTCATCCTAGACTTTGCGCTCCGCGCCCGCAATTCATGGAGTCTTACAATATACTTGACCAAAACTTGGGCTTTGAGCCCCAAAAACATGCTGTGGGGGATCCCATGCCCAATAGAGGTAGAAATCTTAAACAAATCAAATAGGCTCATTCAACTTCTTTGAGAGAGTATTTCTCTTGTCTCTTTGGGATTTTCTTCACTTTATCTCTAATACCATGTTAATTTTCCATTGTTATATGTTGTTACAATCACTTTAGCCACATTCATTTCTTCAATTAGAAATCTTTCAAAAACCAATTTAATCTTCCAATGATAAATATAAATTGTATATAAAACAACAAATGAAATATATAGTAGAAGAGAATCAAGAGTAATAACAAAAGACACCAATATTGGTCAAAGATAAGGGGAACACCCACAAAAAGGAAAACCCTTTCAAATTCTTATTATTATTAGATTTTCATAAAATGTTCAACAAAGAGAGAGTAAAATGTTCCAATTCACCAATAAAAAGCCAAATTTTATCTGACAAAACCAACCAAACAATATCCAAGAGATGACCCCATTAGAAAAATATGATCAAAGTCAAAGTCTCCAAGTCTACAGTCAAAAGTCAAAGTCTGCAGTCAATGGTAAAACATATATTAGGTCATAGCAATAGGGAGCTAGTGACAATCAGTGCAATTGTTGCTCTCCAACTACAGGGAGCACCTTATCAATTGAGCGGTTGTACCTGATGTTTCCTTGAACTAATCATGTGGTTGTAAATCAATTTCTTCCTCTCTCACACGTGAGCATGGGGCCTACAATTTTTGGACTTGTATGAACCAATATCAGGCCTGTATGAACGAATCCAAAGAAGAGGGAGATAATAACATGCTAGATATGATATCCAAATGAGGTTGACTTGTCTTGTATTTATATGCTTCCAATGGTGCCCAAATTCTCTTTAAGGTCAAATTGTACTTTTGTGCACATGCGAGTTTTCTCCTTAAAAATACATTTTTCCTTAACCAAATTAAATTCTTCCAAGGGATAGGAGGGGCCTTGCTTGATGTGGAAGGCTATCTAAAGGAACAAAATTTGTCACTTAGCTACCAAATTAAATCGATAGTAACTTCTCATTTGATGTTTCAGACATGTGGTCATCACCTATCATGGATTTTGAAATTGTTTTAGATGTGTCCAATGGTAATTTTATTTTCATGCTTTTTCATTTAGAATTTTGTCAGAATTTGGAAGATTATATTGTGTGCATCATAATTGTACCAAGAAAATATCACCAATCACCTATTGGAAACCAATGAGATGTGTTGGTGGGATTGGATAAATGCTTCATGTGAGTTGTTGATTTACCCAATTTTTCCACTCATGGGAATTCTTATTGGCATAAAAAAATTATATTATTTCACATAAAACTTGACCAACCAAATGCCATTTATTTCCCATAGACTTATCGAAAATTAACGTTATTTAGGTGTAAAAAAAATCATGAATGTAATGATGTAATTGGTCATCGATAAGGAGATTTGGGCATAACTTATGAATCACATTATTTTGCACTGATCTATTAGTTGATCATTGGTAAAAAACTTAACGTTGAGGAGTTTGTGACACATTGAATATCATTAATGGACAATGGGTTCATTAGCAATTCATGGAATTTGACATGTGCAAGATTATATGACCTAAAGAACTCTTCCCACTTCCAATAGACTTGTTGGTGATTGACTATTTTTTTTCTTCATGAAACTTCCCTACTCAAAGAATATGCCAATGGTAAATGGGCTCATCGATGATCAAAAAATTTATTGTGTTATGAATGACCCATATTATATCACAAATGATCATTGAAATCAATAATTTTTCAAGGTTTGTTTTTCTTGAGTAAATTTTTAATTTATAGATTTTTCATTAGGATAATGACTAAGACTAAGAATCAAAGTGAAGAAGGATGGAACTATGGTACACAAAATTTTAGGAGAATGATTTTTTTAGGGTGTTTTACGCATGTGTTCATGAAAATTGAATCCAATTTTCTTGTGAACTTGGTGTTCCTACTATCGTGGAAGCGTTTTCACTTGATTCATCAAGTGAAGAGACATATTTTTTATTTTTGTGGCATAGGTATCCATACTATACATCAATATGCAATTCTTCTAAATCAACCATATGAGCACCATGAGAATAGATATTAGGAAATTATGCAATGCGAACTATACTAGATGTTATTTTAATATAAGGATATCCCATTTACTCTTTTTATACTAGTTCTTATTGAAATAATATCATAGTTGATTACATTTCTTAGTAGATGGGCGATGCATATAAATTGTGGAAATATTTTATGAGATAGTTAAGTTTTGAGCAACCTTTTGAAGGCTTAGGATTGACTTGATTCTTAATTTTCCCTTCAACAAATATGTGTATGGGAGAAGATTGTAGAATGTAAATGATATATGATAGCATGGACAGTCAGTTAGCCATTATGAAATTTAGCATAGTTTCAATTAGCTATGAAAGAAATGAGAGATTATCTCAATACTACATATTGGAACAAATTTTCCCTCAAATTTTTCTTGATCCTAGGATTTTATTGCTTCAAATAGGTCATCATGGCATCTTCACTATAAAAAATTTCAGTGTAATTTCAAATGGTGAAACTTGGAGAAGATTTAGAATACATCCAAAGAAATATTTGGATCATGTTTGAGATCCTAGTTCACTATATTTTCAAAGATATGGTTTAAGGAAGTTAGTGTTTTTGAAGGCTCATAAATTATGTCTCAAACATGTTAGTTTAGAATTTTCGCTATAACATTTTTTTTTTAGGCCTCAGACAATGAAACTTTGGCCACATTGAAAGGAAATTGTGGTGAACATTTTTTCCAAGTTATAGATCATGGTTTGCTATATTTTAGGAAATATGCTCCAAGGAACTTAATTTTTCTTTATGCTCCAAAATTCAATCTCAAACAAGTTAGTTTGGCATTTGTACTATAAAGCTTTTTGTAAGGCTTCATAAAGTGAAACTTGGACTATATTAAGAAGAAATCTTGAGAAATATCTGGAAACATTTTTCAGAATTTGGTTTGCTGTAATTTTGGTGTTATACCCTATGGAAGTTATGGTTTTCAAAAAGTAATGAAATAAATTTTAAACATGTCAACTTGGTATTTTTGCTATATCTTCTTGTTTGGAAAATTTTAGACTGTGAAATATTCAATAATTTCAGGAGATAGATAGAAGTAACTCAAGTAAAAGCTCTAGAATTATATTTTAAGAATTGGACATGTGACAGTTGGAGGGAAATGTTCCCCTAGGGCTTTTTGAGTTGAAACCCTAGCAGACTGAAAGTTATCTACTCAAAGAAACACACATTCACACAACCATTATGCTATTATAAGCAAATTCTATTGTAAAGGGGACGTACCTTAGGTCCTACATTTGAGAAGGCCCTTAGGGTCCAAACCCTTCTTGGAGTTCCCTTCTTCTCTTTTGTCCTGCAAAACAACCAATTCCAAAGAACACAACAGTATATGGACACAACCTTATAAAGAAACCATCTTCTTCTTATAAATAAAGATAGTTAGTTATGAAATCCAAACAACCATTTACATATGAATTCTAAACATGAATATCATAAACGTAAAGAAGATTCATATCAGGAACCAAGACATGTGTTTCTTTAATTATAGACAAATAAAGTACATAAAAAGGAGTAATTTCACCTGAGTCACCTTCAGCAGGCTCCAAGCAAAGCTTCCTTTCGGATCCGTTCCAGCCTCAAGCCTTTAACAAACTCCTTCCATGCCTTAGTCCATGATGTCATAAATGGTGGATGAGCATCAACACACAAGGAAACAAGGGTTT
This sequence comes from Pinus tabuliformis, assembly GCA_031772625.1. Classification (NCBI taxonomy): domain Eukaryota; kingdom Viridiplantae; phylum Streptophyta; class Pinopsida; order Pinales; family Pinaceae; genus Pinus; species Pinus tabuliformis. The sequence goes on along the minus strand of CM062808.1, from coordinate 310,904,610 downwards.
CATGTACAAATGGGGGAAGTGCAGAAGGCACAAGGGACTTCAGACCTGGTCAGGGGAAAAATCTCAGCATAATAACCTTTCTCTCTTCTCTCCTCCCTTAGGCCTTCCCATTAAGGTCTTTTTATACCTCTCCCAAGGTAGTTTTTTAGTTGGGAGTTGTTTGGGAACAGTTGGGCCACGGGCACTAACAGGTGATCAGTAGGTAAAACCCGTGATCTCCACCTGAAAATAAAGAGTTTATATTTTTTTTAAGTGTTTTAATACATATACGCGGGTTGAGTATACACAGACTCATGTATACACGCGTTTAACTCAGGGCAATGTCACGTATAAGGGATAAAACACTGTTTTTTAAATTTTAGGACCAGGTCTGAAAGGAGGGGTTGCCTTAGGCCGTGAGTGCAGCATCACAAACCATAAGAGTGAGATTTGGAGCTATAACAGATTCCCCCTAATATATGAGGTCAGAAGGGGTACATGATGGCCGAAATGTATTACGCAAGTACATGGAAAGGAAATCTGTCAAAACTGAGGAGGACTTCACCAGAATTCAGCCTACCAAGCCACCAAAGGAGATCAGAAAGAAACACTGTCTGAGGCGGGCATACCCATGCTCAGAAAAAGTAAAGCATGTCCGCATATCAAGTACAAGCAGATCCACTAAGTATACAACTATAAATGACTGGAAAATACATAATGGATCATCTGATCATGATCGCACAAGTACATGTCTGAATATCACATATAAGACTGACAATGGTGCTGAAAGATGCAACGGGTCACTGATATCAAAGACTGATCCCAAAAGGTACCAACTGAACATGATGGAATAGGATGGTACTACACTGCAAACTCAGGTGCCAGCATATAGAATGCCACCATGACTGACTGCAACATATAAGGTGGAATGGTATCAACTAGCAGCAACAGGAGCAACTGTCAAGTGGACCAATGAATGCTGATACAAACTGAGGTCTTCACCGACCACCGTGGCACATTTCTACACCATGGGAATAAATGATTTGAAGTCGACCATGTGAGAAATTGTTTGATTACCTGTCATTGATGTATACCATTAACAAATGCGAGGCGACTCACCGATAATGATAATGAGCGTCAAGGTACCCAGTACAATCTAACAAGTGTGAATAGATGAGCTGGAGTCGAACACCTGTAAGAATCTATCGATCAGGAGACAATGATGGTTTCCCATTGTCGATAGCGAAGGATCTGCCACTAATGACTGCAAGCCCCAAGGTACTACCAAATGGACTCTAGATCTTTGCCCCAGAGCAATGAGTCAGAGTCGATAGGGAAAGATCCACTAGAAGGAAGGCATTAAGGCATCCTCCATCAATCTAGCGCGAGTGTAACCTGTAGGCTAATAATGTGGAAGGAAACGGACGAAAGAGATGTAGTAACCCAACCTAAGTACGTTTCTCGCATACATAATATGTGGCTAGCACACGACAGAAACCCTCTGAACCAACCAATAATGAAAGCTGACGCAGAGGCGAGGTATCCACCAATAGGGTCAAATGGAAACCAAGGTACTGCACGAATCCCAATGTGTGATAATGTAAGCTAATGTCGAACACAAGGGAAACCACTTAGTCAAAGACCCATGATACTGATCGATGCTGAGCACAAGGTGACCTATCAATAATGAAAATAGGGCCAGGGTGTGGCTCTAGGCCTATCCTCAGAGCAAGATGTCGTCGTCGATAAGGACAAGACCCGCCAGCAAGAAGTCAATGGGGACCTTCTCAAACCGGCACGAGTAAAGGACCAATATAGCTGATGTAATGATAGACATGATACTGACAACCAGGGATGGCCGACTGAAAAATGAGTCAAGAGACACCGCAGAAAGGCCGACTCAGACTAACTTCCCTTCAACAAAAGCACGACTCAATGTGACTATGTGGCAGCATATGATGACTCTGTATAAGTTCGTCATGCAGGAGGCACGAACAAACCCTCCATATGATTGGAAGAGATAACCAATCAGGGGAGAACTAACTCAATAACAAGGTTAAGGCGTACCTAAGTCAAACTAAATTCCGCCCAAACGGAGAAGACTTTGTTTTGAGTGCTTTTTTCAAGGGCGACACGATTGACTCTAGCTACCAACAATAAAATGGAAATACTGTCCCATTCTCGCTCTTTTTGGAATATTTAATTTTTTTGTCTTTTTCTGTTAAGCTTGAAAAAGAATAAAAGAATGCTATGGTATAGTGGAAAGAACGAGTGTCGGTGAAACAGATTATCTAGTTCCTGGGAATGGAACGTTCCTATGCTCAATGTAGGGAGGCGAAAACTGGTCAGTGACACTCAAAGGTGTGTTCTTTCCACGGGTCAAGGTGTGTTAAGATGCGGAAGTCAAAGGTATGCAAAGTTGATTTTGGAGTGGTCATCGTCAAAATTTGGCTTAAACACGAGCCCAAGTGAAGCCGGTTCTAGGCCAAAAGGTGCAAGTGGTCAACATGCAATGCAGTAGTACAACTCAACACAAAGGAGCCTCTAGGGTATAAGGCCAGAACGAAGCGAAGAAGCAAAGAGGAATGAGTCTTCAACGCATAAGTCATGACGGGACTACAGAGGACTCCTAAGCCTACTCAAATCGGAGCAGCATGGGAAACAAATGTTAGTGAGGTGCTAACAACAATGCCCATGTAAAGGATGGCTCTACCATCGTGTCATGATGTAAAGAATCGACGAGTGAAGATGGCTTACGAACCATAACACGATGGGGTCGACCCTATGGTAGATGTATCGGCAAATGGAGGCTAGTATGCATAATGCAACGAAAAAATGGTGTCCCTAACCTATATGCCAGTGAGAAAACGATACTTGCCATGACGGGTCAGCAATCATGGAACCATCTCGAAACTGTCGAAAAATGTCCAAAATTTCCTGAAAAACAAACCAATCTCGACATTCCAAGCTCCCAAGTTAAAAGTCACATGGCCAAACAAAATAAAATTTTGAAAAAATTTTGCATTTTCAAAACTTATAAAAGAGATTTTGGACTCACCATTTTTACCATTTGAGTTTGAGAGCAAAGGATTTGGAGCAAAAGGAACAAACTTCCCATAGCCAGATTCAACCGTTCAAATTTGTCAAAAACCTCCAGGTAACTCTTATACTTAGCTTGCAATTGATTGTCACTGGTTTTAAGATTTTTGATTAATGTTTCACCGTTGAATTTTTTGCCCAAAATTTCTCCGCGGCGTATATGCAGGTTGGTAATATGAAACCCACATACACGCGGGCCCTATACGTGACTGTGTGCACAGGGACCCGCGTATACGCCGCGAACAATTTTTAAACAAAAACTAACGGTTAAAAATCATTTTTTTCTCAGAATTCCTGTCACGTGGCGTGAAAGAGAGCACACAGTGGTGGATAATTAAGTTATGAACAGTCCAGAAGCTTTAGATGGCCTACGGGGATGTGGTTTGCTTAAATTCTTCAAATTGCCGAATATGAAAGCAAACACATGTCTGCTTGAGATGCTCATTGATTATTAGGATATCGAGGAGGAAACCTTTATGATCGATCAAATGCCACTCAGGGTAGAAGTGGAGGATATCTATTTCATTACGGGCCTTTCCCGAAGGGGAGAGGTAGTACATTCCCGGGGCAGGACACGGAGCAGTCTCACGATAGAAGACTATGTACAGATATATTGCCCGGGACATCCCAAGAAGGTTGGGAGCCAGATGTCCATCACACATGTGGCGAGTTTATCGCTGAGGATAATCCTGTTCACCATAGCTCGAGTGAACGGATCGTCCTCTCTGCATCAGGCATCACGGCTGACCATGAGTGTGGCAGTTGACTGTCTCACTACTGTGTTCGACTAGTGTACTCCTCTTCTGGCCAACATGAAGAGCCATCTCACTTCTATCAGGAGGGGACAGACTAAAAACTTTGGATATGGGACTGTCCTGTGCACTTTCTTTTTCGAGAAGGTTCCTGCACTCCACCCTAGGGTGGCAGTGTCCATTAGCACCCCACGCGATCCACGCATGGGCCGGTGGGCTGATTTGATGAAACATCCGGGGGGTGGGCAGGTCCCAAGGACTGCCTTCTTCACTTGGTGGGATCAACAGATCATCGCTGTGGATGACTACCCCTATGCTGGGCTGGATTTCCGAGGAGATCCTGATCTAGCGTTACCACCGAACGCAGCATGGGGCAAGATTGGTAAGAATTTTTTTATTTTATGATTTTTTGGATTTTTCAAATATAATGATGAATTTTGAAAAATATTTTTGATGAGATTCAAATGACTGATATGATGATCATGTTTCAGACATTGGGCCGGTACGACCAGATGGGTTCCCGTGGCATGGACGACGCGGCCGAGGAGCCGAAGAGGCGGCTGCTGATACAGAACGGACTCTACACAACGTCCAGTGACACTTGGTGAGACTGAGCTGCCGAGTACCGATGGCTGCCATAGAGGACCTTCCTGAGGATATGTAGCGTCATGTGGTTGGCATGCCACGTGACTGGGTTCACACCTTTCGGCGTGTGGCCAATGCGATAGTTACCTACTTGGCCGCTCATCCTGAGCTGGGGCATTAGATATGTCGGACATGATTACGGGCATTTGAGTCCCAATTTTGTATATTTTTGGACACACATATGTACACTCGAGATGCTTTGTGATATATATATATATATATATATATATATATATATATATATATATATATATATATATATATATATATATAGATATATATATATATATACAGTTCGACTTTTTGATGCTTGATTTTATTGTGATGAATGATTGATGTGCCAGTCTAATGCCTGATTAGCGATAGAATCAGCTAACCAATTATGAGATCTTAGAATGTGCAAATAATTAATATAAGTAAATAATATTTGCAACAACCTCACCCTTAAATACTGGCAATATAAACATGGATCCCTTACCCGATAAATGTTGTTTAATTGTGACACTATCAATTGAGAATCAAGATAAACTACCAACGAGTCGATCCCATGAGAGATTGCCTCAGATAATAAACTAATAACGGCAATATACTCAGCCATATTGTTTGAAGCAGGATCGATGCATACGCCTCTTGATACAATCAATTGACCAGTTGGATAATAGAGTACCCAAGCTGCGGAAGTGAGATTCTGAGTGTGCCGACTAGCACCATCGACGAACCCAAAATAGACCAAGTCATCCATCAACACCTGCCACAGCAGAACAAAAAGTGTTGATATCAAAAAACTCTCGATGATATATGTACAAATATATAAAAATGTACAAAGAAGCCATTGCTTGGCCGAAACTAAGCAAAGTACTTCCTGAGGTAGAGCCCGTCAGGGGGCTTCGCCAACTTGCTCCTAGGGATGTTTATAGGTACTATGATCGAACCAATCAATATACTTCCTCCGGCGAATAACTGCGTTGGAGCCAAAGGAGCCATACAAACATCGCTAGTCAGACTGAAGGACCTAGAGTCGACTTCATGCACAGGGGAATGAAAGTGTGACCGACGATGTAAATTTTCCAAAGGTTGATCTACAGCTGTCATTGCTTCGAATATCGCTTCATCAGATGGAAAAACAATATCCGAGCAATCCGATGCATAAGTGGAATCAAGGGTCCGAATATGAGCCACATTACCATCTATCTCTTTCCCAGAGGAAGGAGTAGAATGGTTATCTGCAGAGTTATCGATAGATTCACACCTAGGTTCTACTACAGACATAAGAGATTCTATTACACCTGCCTTATCGTCATTTGATGTGGTCACAGATGAAGCTAAGGTTCCAGGATCTGAAGAATAAGGAGTTTGAACAAACTCTCTCCGTAAACGGTCCCTGGAGGATGAAATTGTATCTATTCCAGCCGTAGGAATGGGAAGATCAAACGTACCCATCAATGAAGAGTACATCTTGACTCCTAGATTCTTAGTAGGCGGACAAGGGTTACCCACTAACGGGACAGTAGAGTCAGAAGTTGCTCGAGGATCAACTGGAGAATAGTCCAATTGATCAACCTTAATGATTTTCCCTTCATGAGGAAAGCAAACGACATGAAACAGAGTCGAAACAATGGCTTCCATTTCGTATACCCAGTTCCTTCCTAAGAGGAGATTGTAGTCTAGGTTAGCATCAATGACTTCTACTTCAACATTAACGACCTTCCCTCCAACACATATAGGAAAGGCTGGGATAATCCCGTATGGCCTATGAGAATGACCATCAAATGCTGTCAAGAGGGTAGGTGAAGGAACAACCGACGGTGATCCAATGGCCTTCCAGCATGACATAGACATGACACATGTGGAAGCTCCCTCATCTATAACCGTCCGAAAAATATTCGTTTTCTGGTAGGTAGACTTTATCTGGAAAGCCATGTGATGAGGAAGTCTCTTTTTGACATTATTCATATCAAAAGTGAGAGCTAAGGAATTACTTGGATCCACTGCCCCCATTGCTGATAGCAAGGCACTTCTTTGAGCAGGACATGACTGGAGAACCTCTAAAGCGGACATAGCACATGGAATCTGAGCCAGATCCTCAACAATGGAGTAATTTTGGGCTGCCCTAATATTAGGGTTGATAGTCGCGCGTTTAGCGGAACCTTTCGGTACCCGTGGTATAGTCTCGACAGAAGGTCGCTCAATATGAAGTGGGTTGTTAGTTTCGGGAACTGATTTACCCTTGGAAGTTTCACCTTCACCATAATCACGTGATCGTGTGGCCACATTAGCGTGAGAACCCATCATGAAAACATTTGATGACTTGTCCCCTTCCTGGTTGCCCCCTGCGGAGGTACCAGGATTTGAACTCGCGCCAGCAAGAAGTTGCTACCCTTGGGGGAAAGGGTTGGTTAACACAGCCTGAGAACTAGAGGTCCCTTGCTGCCCTAACAAGCACTGAGCATCTTGAATCTTGGGGCAGAGATGAGTTAAATGGTCTCCACTGCACAACCTGCATGGAAACTTGACTTTCTTTCTAGACTCATTTCCACCACCACCAGCATTATTGCTAGACTTATTTGCATCAGGCTTCCCATCCTGGTTCTTTTTCTTACCTCGTCCTTTCTTTTTCCCATTGGAATTTTGATTTCCTTTGGGGTTATCAGATTGGATGGCATTAATTGAAGAAGTTTGGGAAGCCGGGGGATTAGACGATGTGACTTGGTTGTTAGAAGCAGTTTGTAAAGACAACTGCTACAATTGGTTCAACAACTTCAAGGTAGTTGTGTCTACCGACCCAATGATACCATCCGCGTGGGGACCTAGCTTCGACTTAGCTATGTCAACCTTAGACCCAAGAGCATCTGGCAAGTATTTTTGTAGGATCCCAGACTGAGAGTAGATCAATTCTAATTTCTGGGCCCTAAAAATGGCTTTCTCCTCAAAATAGACTCGAGACATGGAGACATCCTTAGAGATCTCGGGTTGTAAAGATTTCAAAAACCATTCGAGACGGTACTCCGGAGGGATTTCAACTTTAATGAGCCTCTTTCTCCGTCTCCATTCCTGAATATGGTCGGAAATGTGAGTTGCCTTATCCTGACGAAAAGTGGCCAGAAGTTCAGTTCCGGCATCATAACGGACAGGTAACTGGAAATTATTTAAGAAAATATTGGCTAAGTCAGCGAAAGATGTAAAGCTGCCCCCTGGCAACTCTATATACCATTTGGCCGCATTACCAGTCAAGGTGTGCTGAAAAAGTCTCAACCTAATCGAGTCATCGATTAGGGAGTTAGATGAGCACCACAAATGGAATGTGGTTACATGGTTGCCTAGGTCTTCACTGCTCTTCCCTTCGAATTTTGGAATGTCTGAAGGGAGTTTGGTTGGGACCGGAGGCCAGGCCGAATTGTACTTGATTGGATCGTTTGTTAACTTAGTGAGATCTGGCAAGTTCAACGTTGCCAGAAACGGAAACCTAGGAGGACCTTGGGGATTCCACCCAGACTGGGCGAAACTCCCAAAGTTTTGAAAAGATTGTCCTGGGTTTTGGAAGGCACTAGGCTACCCGAAGTAACCAGTAGAACCGGTTGAACCAAAAGGCAAGCCTTGTGATCCAGCAAAATTCGGAGTTTGACCAACTCTGGCCGCAAAACCTCCATAACCAGCAAAGTTTCCTCCTAAAGGATTATAAGGAGTTGATAACCCCTGATATGGATTCCAAGCCGAAGCTAAGGGAGGAATACTTTGAAGCGAACTAACTGTGGAGTGCGACCTATTCCCTTGTTGGCCGAAAGGCGGATTCCCTGTTCCCGTGCCACTAACCCCAGGGTTATTCCAACCTTGGAAAGGATTGCTGCTTTGTCCTATAGAAGAAAAAGGCATGGATCCTATTGTTGGGTTGGAATGTGGTATATGACCACTTCCGAAAGGAAAACCCTGGAATGAAGCCGATCTGCCCATCATGGACGTAGCGGCACTAAACGGAACCGATGGAATACCCTGTGAGTGGGTGCCAAATGGAAAGAATCCAGTACCAAAAGTATTAGTTTGGGCATTTCCACTCATGGACGAAATGGAGGTAGACCCAACTAAAGATGTGCTAGCAAAAGATCCAAACAAGGAAGCAGAGGAGATGGAAATTGTTCCTCCCCCTTGCACCAATGTTGGAGTTTGCATAGTCATAGCACTTGTAGAAGCCATGCTTCCAGTAGTGGTCATCGATGGTAAGCACGTAGCGTAACCTGGACTTGACGGTCTATGCATCGGAGTCCAAACGTATTGTAATATGTCTAGATGACTAGATGGTAGTGGAGAATTTGGAGCTGCTAATGACTCTGAGAGTTCTTCTACCTCTATGTTATTCTTCGTTTGAAAGAGAACTTAAGAAAGGACTGGAGTGTCCCTCTCTTGTTCGGAAGTGCCAGGCCTTGCTTGAACACTAATGCCCCCAAGAGGAGGATCAATCCCTGATGTGTCAACTGCCGTGGGATGAAACCCACCAGTAGTATTACCTCTGCGCCTTCTAGGAGAAGGCTCTAAATTTGGTGGTGAAATACCAGGAAGTCTTCGAGACCGTCTGGGAAATCGGTCAGCCACTTTGAATTTTTTGTTATGATCTAACTAAAGACTCAAAAAATTGAAAGCTAGGCCGACTAAGAGCACAGAGCACACACTATAAAGTCCCTAAAGATAATAGCTAGTCAAACAACTTCCAAGTATTTCCGCTCCGGGTGATTAGGACCGGACACCAAAATACAAGAAAGTGAATTAAGGGGCCTTCCGAAGATAGTCTAGGATGATGAGGGCCCAGTCCTATCAGCGAAGGTATCAGAGGAAGTTACGCTGACCTCCTAACAACAGCCTGCGTTGGTGCAAGCCCCCAAGCTTCGCAAGGGTGCCCTCCAGTAGTACTGTCGAGAGTGATGCAACGTCGACCTCAGGTGCCACGGGATTCCCCTCCGCAGCCACCTGTGTAGATCCCCAGGAGTAGCAATTATGGATAACAACTCGTCGCAGAAGCCAGGCAGAACAGTCGTGAGGTAAGTTCAGACAAGTAGGAGAGGGGGTATCTCTCTTCCCTATCTTCACAGACCCTCATGCTTAACTCCCAGATCTGGAGCTTTCCCAGTCTTCCTAATGCTATTGGATTTTCTCTTGCTATTCAGACTCCTATGTTTGACGTTTATATGGCCTTGGAGAGTTAAATCTCCACTCGCCTAATCCAAGGCCCTAAAATCCTAAACTTGTTGGTGTCACTGACTTAAACAAAACGTTTTAGTGAATTTTAGTTAGCGCTTGATTTTAAAATAGGTTTTTCTTTAAGTCACAACGTAACAGAAGTGAAACTAGTGGTGTTTTTTGATGCAAAAGAAATTAATAAAAACCTAACTACATGCACATGCACTTGTTTTCGTTTTTCGATGAAGAGCAATTTCTATAGGGTTCAGAGGAACTTCTAATAAAACAAAATTTTCTTTTCTTTTCGTTAATTCACGCTTCACACTCACAAAAGTTAACAAAGCTATGTATGCCTAAAAAGGTATGCAAATCTATCTTAATGCAACAAATATATGCCGATGCAAGATTCAAAACTACTCTAAAAACAAAAAATGAAAGTTGCTTGCTTATCAATCTTTATCTTGCCACTTAAAATGTCTAGATGGAATATGAGATGCTACCATTCATTTCGTCTAAACACTAAAAACAAGTTCTAAGACAAACATAAAGCACTTTCATTCACTAAAAGGAAACCAAATGAAAACCAAGTTCAAGAAAGCAAAACTAAGTTTTTCAAAAAGATTTTCTTCAAACGCAACAACAAAAAAGTCTTTTCAAAAATGCTCTCAACAACACTGAAACTTGTGATTGAAGAATAGGCAACAAACACTTTTGCAAATTTACACCACACAACTGATGAAAACTCAACAAAAAGAGATGTGTTTAAGGATGCTCTTAACAATCAAAAGCAGCAATGAAAGCTTTGGCAACAATAACCAAAAAGATCAAAAAGACAAATTTCAAGAAAGTGTCAATCAAAAACTTTCATGAAACAAAGAAGCGGATGGTCACAAAAGCGGTTTTGTCAAGCAAAAAAAAAGTCACCAAAAGCAAGATTTGACACGACGATTGAGATCAATCTCCCTACCCTGATGAATTAGAGCATCCAAGATTCCAAACAAGAAATCTTGAGTGCTTGAACAAGAAATGATGACGCTTGCAACAAAAAAAAACAAGACCAATACTCCTTATAATCAGAGAGAATTCGGAACAAGATGCTCACTGTAAAAACAACAACTGATATTGGAAAATGACGGTTTTAGACTGACTCAAACCACCTGACAGACCTCCAGAAACAGAAAGATTTACAAATCTTGAAAATTACAAGATATACGCGACTGTACTTATGTACAGATTGCATGTATACGCGACTGTAACTAAGGAAACTTGCGTATATGTGGGTTCACTTAAATAAACATGCGTATATACGTCTCTGTAACTAAGAAAAACAGCATATATAAAAGGTTTCAAGAAAAATAAAAAACAAACTGAAGAAACTGGCAAAACTTAAAGTTCAAAAATAGACCAGACAGCAACAGCAAGCAAACAAGCAGCTGAGCCCTGATTGGCTTGAAAACACCCAAACTAGGAACAACAAGAGTGTTGTCCCCAGTGGAGTCGCCAATTCTGTTGGAGGGAAATGTTCCCCTAGGGATTTTTGGGTTGAAACCCTAGCAGACTGAAAGTTATATACTCAAAGAAACACACATTCACACAGCCATTATGCTATTATAAGCAAATTCTCTTGTAAAGGGGACGTACCTTAGGTCCTACGTTTGAGAAGGCCCTTAGGGTCCAAACCCTTCTTGGAGTTCCCTTCTTCTCTTTTGTCCTGCAAAACAACCAATTCCAAAGAACACAACAGTATATGGACAAAACCTTATAAAGAAACCATCTTCTTGTTAAAAATAAAGGTAGTTAGTTATGAAATCCAAACAACCATTTACATATGAATTCTAAACATGAATATCATAAACGTAAAGAATATTCATATCAGGAACCAAGACATGTGTTTCTTTTATTATAGTCAAATAAAGTACATAAAAAGGAGTAATTTCACCTGAGTCACCTTCAGTAGGCTCCAAGCAAAGCTTCCTTCCGGATCTGTTCCAGCCTCAAGCCTTTAACAAACTCCTTCCATGCCTTAGTCCATGATGTCATAAATGGTGGATGAGCATCAACACACAAGGAAACAAGGGTTTCCTATACAAATGGGGGAAGTGCAGAAGGCACAAGGGACTTCAGACCTGGTCAGGGGAAAAATCTCAGCATAATAACCTTTCTCTCTCTTCTCTCCTCCCTTAGGCCTTCCCATTAAGGTCTTTTTATACCTCTCCCAAAGTAGTTTTTTAGTTGGGAGTTGGTTGGGAACAGTTGGGCCACGGGCACTAACAGGTGATCAGCAGGTAAAACCCGTGATCTGCACCCGAAAATAAGGAGTTTATATTTTTTTTAAGTGTTTTAATACATATACGCGGGTTGGGTGTACACAGACCCGGTATACACGCGTTTAACTCAGGGAAATGTCACGTATAAGGGATAAAACACTATTTTTTAAATTTTAGGACTAGGTCTGGAAGGAGGGGTTGCCCTAGGCTGTAAGTGCAACATCACAAACCATAAGAGTGAGATTTGGAGCTATAACAGTGACACCTATACAAGTTTGATCGTGGGAATAATCCAAGAAATCAACAAGTTTTGGGAAAGTTACTATAACTTTCAATCCGCACATCAGATTCAACTCACACTTGTGGAATTATAGAAACTACATATCACAGTATTGGAACAACCTTTTTTGGATCTAGAAGGTCTTAAACCTCCGACATATATCAATAAATCTTAATTCGTTCTAATTTTCTCCAAATTAAGGTACACAACTTACTAGTGACCTAACTATTCATTAGAAAATCCCATCTTTTTTAGTTGTAACAAAGAGGGAGGCTATTTTTATTTTCTGACATGCATCCAAAGAAACCTATTACACAAATTTTAACTCATAAAGGCCTATCCTTGACCCATGAAGGAACTAAATACTTAGAACATAGTTTATTTAAATTAGAGGATAAATTTAATGAAATGATGGTAGTATGTTGAAGAAGGTGGATTTCTCAAGTTCTCAAGAAAAGAATAAAAGATAAATAAAAAAGAAGATGAATGAAAATAATGAAGAAATACCAAATTCCATGATTGTTATCTTGGAAAATCTTCCTAAAAGGGATGTGAAGATATAAGGAGATCATGAAAATAAGGACAATAATTTTGTTGAGAATGAATCTCATATTTCTATCACAATTGGAGAGCACAAATGTTGAATCGTAAAACTATACTCATGAATTTTCAATCCAAAATCCATATCATCAGGGATTCAAGTCATCACCAAGGGAATACTACATTATAAATATTGATATGAGGAAATTTGATGGTAATGATCCTGTAACATGGATATTTTAAATGGAGAAATACTTTGATCTACACCAAGTGGCATCCTTACAAAAAGGTAAATGTTGCATCCATATTTTTATAACAAGACCAAAATATATGGTATCAATGGATTTGTGAAATAAAAAGGGATTCTATTATATCTTGGTCCATTTTTACTGAAGAATTGATAGCACATTATGGGGATATTAAGAATAACACATTCTTTAGTCAATTGGTAAATATTCAACAAAAAGGTCCTATTACAGAGCACATTCAAAAATTCCAAAACTTGAGTGTTAGAGTAAATATTATTTTATAGGATTACTCATTAGACCTATTTATGGGTACTTTTAGGGTCCTATAAGGGTCCTATAATTTATAGGATCTCAAGGTGATTGAGTATCTCACATTTTGAAAATTTCATATTGTTAATAGATCTCAATATTCAATTGATTTCCAAAAAAGAAAGAAAAGAAAAGAGGATATTTTAAAAAAGAGGAAAAGAACAAAAGAAAAAAATGAAAAGAAAAGAAAACCCCAAATATTGTTCAATTCATACAGTCTAAGCATGATTGAACAAATTTGAATTTCTATTGATAGGGTAGAAAATAAAGATCTTCCAAACAGTTTAAGCTTGGAAAATCAGTAGCTAGGTAGAAATGAAATTGGTTGAATTGTTCAATCTGGACCAATAGGGGAAATAAGTGATAGAGTAGGTTAGAAAAACAAAAAGGAGAAAGTAAAAAGGGGTCTACAAGTCCAAATGCGCCCTAAAAAAAAGGAAAAAATGTTAGATTAGAAACAAAAGGGTAAGTAGATTGAAAGAATTATAAAGGGAAAAGGACATGAAAATTTCTTTTAATGTTTTATTACATGTTTCATGTGTTTTTCCTAATATGGAAAAAGAAATTAAAAAAAAGGGAGATAGGGGTCCTATACCATACTCCTAACTTTATTCTATATGGTATACTCTACCCCCCATTTCATTTGCAATCCCACCACCCATGTGCCCATCACATCAACAAGTACCCACCCCACACCTTCCGTCAAATCCCCGTACCCAATGATTGATCCAATGGCCCATATGAGTTTCCACCCCCCACTCACCCTCTAAACATTAATACTTTGGGGGGGGGGGTGTCCAAAATCAGTGGTTTCGTTCCACTTACGTGTCACTCCCTCGTAGTTTCGCACCCCCCTCACTGATTCCACTTACCACTCCACAGGCCCTTTGGAAAGCATTTCCACCTTCAAACAAACCTCCCCTCTGTTGTGATCGTTCAACAATCCTGCCACTCCATGATGCCACTTTGTCTCATTCACCTATCACCTCCATTCCCACACTATACCATTGAACATTCAATTCACTGAACCGTTAGCCAATGGATCTACGCCAATCCATGCCACTGCAACGAGAACTTTCCGAAAATTACAAATGCATTACCTCTCACTCATTTACTGAATTTTGATGTGTCCTATTTACTTATAGGTGAAAGTGAAGGTTTTCTCAGGCATACACAGAGAAGCGGCTACCACAGTGAAATATTAACACAGTTGTAGAAAGTTGCACTGGTCTAAATTTAGCCAACATTCCCCTTCTTGAATCTCATTTTCTATTCATTGCAGTTCACCTGAAAATCCAAAGACAGTCCAGGTTTAAAATTTGTAGAAGATAACCATGACACCAAAGAAGAAAGAACATGAGTTGTTTAATCTAATGGTGCACCCACTAGTGGACTTGGACCATATTCCACTTGTAGACAAATATTTCAAGATACATGAAACACTAGCCGAATTTGACCTTTTGACATCTACTATTGGTGGGAGGATAAATTCATTGATGGAGTGGATGATATAGGACTTTGGGATACAAATTTTCCTTTCTACATTTTTCCCAAAACCCATACCTGCCCAGAATTAATAAGAAAATGCCAGTCCTACTATACCCCATAGTAAAGAGCAGTCATAGCCCCTGTAGGAGAAATATTTTTCTCCATTGATGCTAAATCAATAATGTAGATGATGCAAGCTCCTATCATTGAAGGAACCACTCCTTTTTCCCATGAAATCCTCAGTGAAATGTACCAGAGACTAGAATTTTCCAAAATAGCTAAAACCCTAGAACTCTTTATGACTGAATAGACCCCACTGCCTAGCAAAAATCCCCCATATTCCTCCTCTGCTTTCCCTGATAGAACCAGGCATATAGTCACTGTACTTTCATATATGCTAGGCTATTATTTAGATCAGTGGCTTGATGAGGCCATAATAGGTTTCCTATCCATATTGTCATCTGATGCAAAACCCTTTATCTTGTTTAATTTCAGTCAGTTCCTGGCAGATGCCATCCATGAGAAATTCATAAATTTCACCACAGAGGAAGTGTTTCTGTATTCTTCAGTATTAGTTTACATGTTTGTTTATCTTTAGGCAGACATATTTCAGTTTGTAATGAGCAAGCTAAATGAAGAAGGTGAATCTCAATCTATCATCTTCTGGACAACCTTGGTGATGAAGGATCAAAGGGACTTCGCATACAAAACCGTGATAGAGATGTTTTTTCATATAGATATGAGCCTCCTCAGTGGTACAACAAAACTCAGAATCAATGAAGAAATCAAAAGGATTATGCAGCTGACAGACCAAGCAAGAATAGGAGATTGGTACTTATACCAAAAATACACAAAATTAAGAGTATATGGATGTGAATTGGCCCCTTACAAGCTACAAAAGTTCCTCACCATGAGGATATTTGCATTAGAGTACATTAGGTAGATGATCCATGCATATGAAGTACATTTTGTAGCAACAAAAAAGAAGTCTCAATTTAGGATCAAATCCCAGATTGGCCCCTTTATTTGCAACAATAGGGCAACAGGTGGGGAGGCTGACAAGAAATTAAAAGAAATGAAGTTCACTCACAGCTTCACATGGTCCTATGACCCATGGGAAATCATCTCCAAGAAAATGGTGGAAAAAAAATCAATGCCTTATATTCACATTCACAGGCTTGAAATAGAAAAATTCATGAACCAGATAGAGTGGATGCCTAAAACCTTGCAAGAGGCTGAGGAGCAAACACTTTCTTCTTCAAGTGCACAGACTCCTAGACAATAAGAAAGGCAAAGTACAGAGGATAGAACAGACAAGGGAAAGGGACATGAAAAATAAACAACTGGGAAAAGACTGAGAGAAGATCAATCACCAAGGACTGATACTTCTATGAAAGAGTTCAAACTGAAATTTAGGAAAAGGGCTAGGATACACATGGACATCGACCTAGGCAAGGAATCACCACAACAAATAGTTATTAATCTCAGTGATGTTCCTGATTCATCTCCAGCAGGAAGTCAATCTTTCCCTACCACTCCAATCTTAGAAAAGCAACAAACTCTCCAAGTTTCCACATCTGCAAATGTAATAGGAGAAAGGGAGGAGACAATTTTTGATACCTTCAGAGAGATAAATATCATAAATGAAATATTGAAAAAGAGTACTTATGCTCAGTTTTGGAAGAAAAGTTCTACTTCCCAAGGCAGGCTTCTATCAACTTTCGATTCAGAGAAAGGAAAAATTCATATGGCATTCCTTGAGGCACAAACAACAGAGTCTAAAAATCTAGTTGATTATAAACAAAATTCTTTTGAGTTTGATGCCATAAGTGTTCATCCTATTGATCAGCTGGAAATGCATAAGAAAATAAGTGAGATGATTTCCTCCACTCTAACAAGTACCTCCATGAGTTTTTTTAAAATGTAGGTGGCTTTATCAAACACTCAATCTCAAATGAAGATGGAAAAGATTTCATCACAATCAAAAGATAATAGGATCAAGTCCTTGGAAGATTTAGTGGTGAAAATTGGATATGATCCATCAGATGTGAAAGAAGTAGAAGAAATTATTAAGAAGAAGGAGATGGATATAGTAGCCTTGAAGAAACAACTCAAAATGTCTGCCGCACATGATCCCTTGACCAAAGAAATAGAGGAAACAGAGAGTTAGAAGGTAGAAATGATGAAATTGATTATGGAGCAGTCACTCCAAATAAGAAAAATGGAAACGGATATGGAGAAGATGGTACAAGATAAGGAAAAAGCAACACAATCGACCATCCATACTATGGAGGCTCTTCCTCTTACGGTTGTTCCTATAGCTACTCCAACAAATACTACTACAAAGACAGGAATTAGTACAAAACAACTAGCCAGATCCATGGAGAGCATGAATCTTCAAACATAGGAAATCAAGAGACTTGAAACTCAAGGCAACATTCTACGGGACCAGATTAAAAGAACATAAAGTTCACATTCAGTAGAAATGCAAAGGGTAAGAACATTAATTGAAAAATTGCAGAAATCTAAAAAGGAATAATCAATTGGCAATACTCTAGGAAGGGTGAAGGAAATCATCTGGAACAATATCATCATGGCATGAATGAAATCTAGCCCAACATTCAAATTATATTTGAAGAGAAGGAGCTAGTTGAAAAAGCTAAGAAGGCTATTTCAACTACTAACCTAGAGATGGGAGACATGCCAACAACAACCAACAAAATCATCAAATTTCTAAATTCAAAGAACAGGTATGAGCTTGAAGAGATGGGAGTAGCAGACAGGACATAGACCATCCTACAGGTGAAAGAGGCATTAATAAAAAAGAACATGAATATACAACTTGAGGAGAAACATCGGAATTTGGAGCTAACAAGAAAAACATTTTTTAACAGAATTGAGCCTTTAACACAAAAGGGTCTTCCTTCTCTGTTTGTCATTAATGGAAAACTCATGACTAGAGAAGATTATGTCAAGAGGCTAAAAGACATAGAAAAGGATGTTGTCAATCTCTCTATTATAGGAGGTAGCATAATAGGAAAAACAATGTTGGAGGCTATCAACAATCCAATATATATTGAACATGAATTGAAACACGTTTTTACAGTAAAGACCACTTTTTCAAAGTACACTGAAACATATGAGATATACCGCATGATGATCAAATTCAAAATCCCAGATGAAGATGAATGGAGTGACTTGTGTGACTACGAAGAGGAACAGTACAAGTAGGATTGAAGGAACAACGCAAAGTTGAGTCAACACCCAGCCGATTCAGCAAAGCCAACACACCATATTAAAGAGTACCCAAAACAGCGGCTACAACATAATTAATTACCCAACAACGAAATTCAAGAAAAAAGGGGACCAGATGTCCAAGTTACCTCATCATGGCCACTTCGTGGTTACATTAGTCAAATTTTAGTTTTGTTGTAATTAATAACAAATTGCCAAGCCAAGTGTATATGGCAGTCATTGTAGATCTTAGTTAAATACTTCATGCATTGGAAGTGTTAGGGGTTGGACCCTAGCAATTGAAAGACTTTTTTCTTTTGGAGCACTGTAATTTTGGAGCTGGAGCATTGATAATAAAGACCGTTTGCAAGACACTTGAGTTATTTTTATCTCGTGATGTTTTTCTTTCTGTGTTAAATGTTTTGTTGTTTTCTACAGTATGCATCATTCAAATCTTCTGGTAAAACTAAAATTTTAGAGTAATATATGTTGTTAGAGAACCTTATTTCTGTCTGTGTTTACCATATACATGTTTTCCTCTAAA
The DNA here is from genome assembly GCA_031772625.1 of Pinus tabuliformis. Lineage (NCBI taxonomy): Eukaryota > Viridiplantae > Streptophyta > Pinopsida > Pinales > Pinaceae > Pinus > Pinus tabuliformis. The sequence goes on along the minus strand of CM062808.1, from coordinate 310,886,059 downwards.
GTCTGGTTAAAAATAGTTAATTTCTTTTTAACCACTATTTTTTTCACCATTCTGTCATTTCATTCCTTATTGTGATTTAAAGATCCAGTAGAGATAGTTAGCTAGCCTTGTGAATGCTCTGAAAAAATTTGATGCTACAATCTAGCTGTTGACTCCATAGCCCAATGAAAAAGGTTTAAACAAGATCTACCCCAACCAACCAATCAATCAATTAATCACTCTTTTTTCTATATAACAAGCCTAAAATATTAAAATACTAAATATCAAAATCAAAATCTCAAATATACAAAGAGAGCCCTCTCTAACTCTAGGATGGCTAGATCCTAGACTCTAAAGTGGTTTGATGTGTCCTTTATGATCCTTTTTCTTTCTAATCTTAAAAATAATAGAGCAATAACAAGTACTTTAAAGGAAACCATCCAACATAATTTGTGTCTCTTAGAACCTAATTCTCTATAGCATGCTTTCAATCTACCAATTAAAGTTGAAAGTAAAAATATGGCTACTAGAAAATTGGTCACTAATAACTATAGAGAAAATTAGGCTCCCTTTCCTAAAGAAACAAGGTTGACTCCTCGAAAAATGGATGAAATAAGAGAAAAGGGACTATTTTTCAACTGTGATAAAAAGTATAGTAAAGGGAATCAATGCAATGAGAATAAATTATTCCACATCGATTGTGAAGGAAGAGAAGACCAAGAAGTGAAAAATTCACAAGATTTAGAGCTAGAAGAAACTAATTCAACAATTTGTTGTTATGAATTGTTGGAATCAGTACTCCACAAACCCTCAATATAGAAGGATATATCAAAAGGAAAAGAGTAACAATGTTAATTTATTTAGGTAGTACCCATAACTTCATCAATTACAAATTGGAAAATCTTCTTAATTATTTTGTATATCCAACACTAGAATTTCAAGTGATGATTGCAAAAGGTGGTAAGATAAATTATTCAAGGAAGTGTAATAAGATTAAGCTGAATATGGGGGATTATTTGTTGATTATTCCCATGATTTCAATTCAATTAGGTGGTGTTGATGTTGTATTATTGGTTCAATGGTTGCAACCATTGGGAACAATGGCCCTTAATTTCCAAGATCTTTTTGTAATATTTTTCTCATAAGGAAAGGAAATTGAGCTTAGAGGTATCCAAGGGGAACCCAGTAAAGTGATAAACTCTAATAGCATGACAAAATTTATAAAAAGGGACATCAAGTTGTAGTTGTGCAATTGTGTTAATCACATGTTCAAACATATATATTCTCTTCTCCAGTGGATCTTCAAAAATTTATCAACAATCATGCTAAGGTATTTGGAGATATGCCTAAGGGTGTTCCACCTATCTAAGAACATGAAAACGTTATTAATTTTCAACTTGGAAGTGTGCCACCTAACATTAGGCCTTACATATATCCACATGCCCAAAATAGTGATATTGAATGTATAGTTCAAGAAATGTTAGAGACATGCATCATTCATCCTAGTTAAAGTGCTTTCTCTACACTAGTGGTGATGGATATGAAAAGGGATGGTTCATGGTGTATGTGTCCAAAATATAGACAACTCAACAAAATGAAAATCAAATATAATTTTCCTATTCCTATCATTGAGGAATTATTAGATGAATTACAGAGAAAAAATTTCTTTACTAAGTTGAACCTTCATTTTGGATATCATCAAATCAAAATGAGGAAAGAAGACATTCCCAAAAAAACCTTTAGAAAACATGTAGGAAATTATGAGTTTTTGGTTATGTCATTTGAACTTACAAATGTACCTTCAACATTTCAAAGCTTGATGAATTCTATTTTCAAAACCTTAAAAATTTTGTGCTCATATTTTTTAATGACATACTAATGTACAAAAAAACTTGGGAATATCATATACAACACGTTGACAAGGTGTTGACAGTATTGGAAGAGAAACAAATATATTCAAAGCCATCCAATTGCGCCTTTGGGGTTCAAGAAGTGGAATATTTAGGTCATATTGTATCACACGATGGTGTTAAGGTGGATACTAACAAAATCAAACCTATAAGTGAATGGTCAATCCCAAATACCTTGAAGAAACTCATATGGTTCTTAGGATTGACAACATTTTACCACAAATTTGTTAATAATTATGGTAAAATAGAAGTTCCTCTAACAAAATTACTAAATAAGTAAGCATTTTCTTGGACTAAATAAGCAGCCAAAGGATTTGAATAAGTTAAAGAGGCTATTTATACAACTCTCACCTTGAAGACACCTGACTTCACAAAAATATTTATTTTGGAGTGTGATGTGTCAGGCCATGGAATTGGTGTATGTTTTATGCAAGAAGGAATACCGATTTCATTTGAAAGTAGTGAAATTAAAGGAAATAACTTACTCTATCTCAAATATGAAAAATAAATGTTGGTCATACTATATGCAGTTAATAAATGGTATCCATACCTAATAGGAAGACACTTAAAAGTAAAAACATATCATGATAATATAAATTACTTCTTGGAGAAAATATTATCTTCATAAGAGAAACAAAAATGGGTCATAAATATGTTGGGTTATGACTTTGAAATTATTTACACAAAAATGAAAACAAAATATTGTGGTAGATACACTTTTAAGGAAAGAGGAAGACACAAATGGTTTACTATTGGCTATTTTCATTCCACAATTTTATTGGGTGGAAGAAGAAAGGATAGAATGGAAGCACGATGAGAAGATATGAAAGGTCATTCAATATATACAATAGGACCCTTATGCCATAGAAAAATTACATGGAAAAATGAATTTTTATGGTATCAAGATCACTTATGCTTATGTAAGAATTATCAACAAAAACAAAAGTTCCTATTGGAATTATACACTTCTCCTATAGGAGGAAATTTAGGTTTCTTGAAGACATACCATAGGACAAAGAAATGTTTTTTGGGGAAGGTCTTAGAGTATATGCACAAAAATTTGTGGCAGAATGTATGGTATGCCAACAAAATAAAGGAGAGAATATTAAGATCCCATGGTTGCTTCAACCATTAGTCATACCAAGTCAGTGTTGGAAAGAAGTTTTGATGGATTTTATTATAGGTTTACCCAAATCTGAAGGAAAGAGTGTCATTATGGTAGTGTTATATTGAATGACAAAGTATCGACACTTTATTTCTCTTTATCATCTTCTTAAATCAAGTATTGAGGTAGAAGGCTTCATGAAAATAGTCCAAAAGATACATGGAATACCAAAGGTTAATGTAAGTGATAGAGATCCAATTTTCACTGGGAATTTTTGGATTGAATTATTTTCTTGTTTGCATACTTAATTGGCTCACATTTCATCTTACCATCCTCAATTTGATGGCCAACCTGAGATTGTGAATAAATGCTTAGGAGGATATCTATGTTTCTTTGCATCTGATAAAAAAATAAGGGTCAAATGGTTGTACTTGGAAGAATGGTGGTACAACACATCCTTCCAAACCTCAAAATTGTCACCATTTATGGCACTTTATGCATATCATCCTGGTTAAACAACACACACAAATAGATAGGAAAATTGAGATAACGAGTGATATCAATGTTATTCACAGTTATATGCATTACAATGTGTGTGACCATTATTTTTCATATGCCAAGTGGTCTCTTGGAATCCAATAATTGTTCCAATTCCACACCTAAAACCCTAAGCAGATTAGGTGTCCAAAATTCCCCCCTTAATATGAAGGAATATATACATTTCCAAGAAGAGAATTGTAATACAAAAATAGGAAAAATTTGCTCTCCCAAATGAAAATATAAGGTGGGAGAACTCGAGGTATAAACCGGTGTTGGTTTAAGGATGACCACCAACACTGGAACACTTAGTATAGTTTCCTAGAATATTTCCAAATCAGGAAAGAATCTAAAGGCTTATGCTAGAGAAACTTCCCCTTAATGTTGTGAAGAAGGAGGCCATTGAGATCTCAACCTGTAACACTTAGTGCAATTCCCGGAACAATTCCAAATATTGCAAGATTTTTTTAGCCTTCTGCTGGAGGAAGTGCCCCTAATGTTTTGAAAAGCAATACCATAAACATGGAAAAGGGAGGTCTCAACCTACAGAAAAAGGGAGAACCTCAACCTAAAAATGGAGGTATCAATCTGTGGTGGTTGAAGGAAGGCAACCAACCAAAGGAATTCTCATGGGGCATTACTTTGTCTCTAGCTACAACTTTGAATCTAATCCAAGTGGATATTAGTAGCCACTCGCCTTTTCCACTTGGACTCCCACCATTGTTTCTTTCAGTTTTTCAGTTTCCTTATTTGTAGCACAATTTAATATTTTTGGAAATTTTTTGGGTCCTGAACTTCCGGAGTCTAAGAAACCTGAGAGCAACATGGGTCACATATTGATGTTTCTCACTCAATAGTTGTAGTATTCAAATAGACCTTTCTAACGAGGTATTGTGCACATCAAACAGAGATCGTATTCCAAAGTTACAACCTCGGGAAGTTGACATACCAATTTACCCAAATGGGGCCCATAGTTTGGCACTTCATCTCCTAGGGTTAGTTTTTTGGATGTTTAGGGTTTTCCATTGCTTCTCAATAATAAATAGGCCTTGGATCCTCATTGTAACACAATTCAAAGGCATGTAGCTACCACATCTCTTCTCAAAGATAAGCTACCATTGCCCAAGCTAGTCTTATTTCCATTTTGATTGTAAGCATATTTCAGTATTTTATATTAATGAAATGAAGTGTTATTTCTACTACATCTTTGTGTTCATGGATATATATGTAATTTTTTGCGTTCCTGTTTAAATCCAGATTAGTGGTATCAGAGCGGTCTTCTCTTTCTCTATTTTTCTTTGCATGTCCCCAACGAGGTCGGGATATAAGGAGTTAGGGCTTGAACTGGTCAAACCTTTGCAAGACTAGCCTCACAAATCCAACGGCCTCCCATGGCAAATGAAAAGGAAGATGAGGGGGTAGGAGATCCTATCAAAATCTTGCTTGAAGAAGCCCTCGAGCAACAAAGGAACATGATGATGGAAAACTATGCCCAAATCCTTCAGCGGCTACCCAAGGGCGACACATTTACTTCTAGCAGCTACTCTAGAAGTGCCACACCATTTAAGGTACAAGTTAACATTGACATTCCCATATTTGAGGGTTAGATAGATGTAGACGATGTGGATAAATGGTTAAATCTGCTAGAAATATATTTTTCCATTCATGATTTTTCCAACCAGGAAAAGATCACATTTTCACTTCTCAAAGAAGCCCCTCACGTCAAGGACTGGTGGGAAACCTACTATGAGTAGAAGGATGAAAGCACGAACTCATTTCTTTCAACTGCACCCACTTGGAACTTGCTCTGGGATGCCATCAAGGAGCAGTACTACCCTATCGGGAGCTATGAGGGAAAATACATAAAGTGGACAATGCTGTGACATGGAAGGGACCAAGATGTGTCGGAGTTTACCAATGTTTTTCATACCCTTCACACGAAGTTGGGTATCAAGGATTATGAGAAGCATTTGGTTCTCAAATACCGTGGCTGCCTGCACAAATACATCCAGGACAAGATAGAATTCCTGGATGTCTCCTTACTCATCATGGCATACCGATATGCAGTCAAGATCGAGAAAATGTTTAAACAGAAGCAGTGAGACTTTGGATCTGCAAATCTGAAGCAAGGGAAAGGTGCCCCCAAACCGCAGAACAGAGAACAAAGCCACGATGGGGCGACCCAAGACAACTTGTCAAAGCTTCAAGCAAAGAACAATGCCACGAAGCCGAAGAAGTACACGGGAAAGTAGTGTGAGCTCCATAAGAGCTCCACTCACAACACAAGTGAGTGTTATCCAAGCAGTCACTGGTGGCCGAGCTAAAGGCTTCAGAATCAGATGCATGTTCTGACCCTGAGTTAGAACTTGACAAGGGGAAAGACAAAGGGAAGAAGATTATCAATGCAAAGCCTAGCACCATCGTTGCCACCACGAAGATCCAGAAGGAGGAACCAAAAGATCTAAAGGAGGAGGAGCACCTCTTCCATTTCGAGATGTGGGTAAAGGGTTCTCTGCTATAGTTCTTTGTCGACAGCAGGAGTCAGGAGACCCTCATCTCGGCAGAGGTCATGAAGTGACTGGGCTTACTAACCACAATGCATCCACAATTGTACACAATCAGGTGGCTTCACCAAGGACGAGATCTTCGCGTGAGCCAACAGTGTCGCCTTCTATACAACATCAAGCCCTTCATGGATGAGGTATTATGTGACGTTTCTCCTTTTGATGTTTGTGATGTATTATTAGGCCAACCATACTTATGGAAGCAACATGCTGTGTATGAGTCAAGGCCTCGTGCTGTTATTGTTACTTTGGGAAATAAGTTGTACAGGACACCAGAGGTAGCAGTGCGTACCACCATCTCTTTAGTTACTGCAAAACAATGCAGTAAGAACATTTCCAAAACCGAGAAATTTGTTTTCCTAATGATACGCCCTTAAGGAAAGAAGAAGACAATGGCCATGACCTTTAGAGAGGGTCCCTCTGCCGACAACAATAGATGGACAATGTCATGTAGGAGTACGAGGACATCTTCACCTCCCCCGCAGGGGTGCCTCTTCACAGTCAGGTCAAGCACTCCATCGATCTGACCCTAGCTGTGCCATTGCCCAATGGACAAATCTATCGGCACTCTGTTATGGATAACGAAAAAATCAAGAGGCAGATTCAGGAGCTGGTGCAAAAAGGTCACATATGTATGAGTTCATCACCCTATGGGAGCCTGATCATATTGGTATAGAAGAATCATGGGACTTGGAGACTCTATATTGATTATCGGGTGCTGAACAAGATCACTATTCGAAATAGGTACTCGATCCCATGGATTGATGACCTTCTAGACCAACTGAAGGGGGGAAAATATTTTAGCAAGATCTAATTGAAATAAGGATATCACTGGGTACCGATCAAACCCTTCGATGTGTGGAAAACTTCCTTCAAAGCCAAGGAGGGCCTTTTTGAATGGTTGGTTATGCCTTTCAGGTTGAAGAATGCTCCTGCAGCCTTCATGAGGTTGATGGATGACATCTTGAAGCCATTCACCAACTAATTTTTAGTGGTATACATGGATGACATCTTGATCTTCAGCCAGAGCTGGGAAGAGCACCTCCAACACATTCGACAGGTTCTCCAAACATTGTGGCAACACAAGCTATGTGCTAATTTGGAGAAATGCACTTTTGGCATGACCCAAGTTCAGTATATAGGATACATTATTGATGAACGGGGGGTGTATGTGGATTGAACCAAGATCCAAGTCATTCAGGATTTTCTAGCTCCAACCACTGTAACAAAGCTCCACATATTTTTGGGTATTGCCAATTTCTACTATAGGTTCATGTTGGGATTCTCTCATATCACTTGGCCCTTGAGTCAAGTCACCAAGGGCAGAGAGAAAGAAAATTTCTTTTGGTTTGAATCTCAACAGAAGGAATTCATAGAGTTGAAACATCGCCTCTACTCTACACTAGTGCTCACAACTTGCAACAACCATTTGAGATCGAGACAGATGCCTCTGACTATGCTATTAGGGTAGACCTTACTCAACAGGGGCATCCAATGGCATATCACAGTGAGGAACCTTTAGACACAGTCCAAAAGTATCCCACTTATGACAAAGAGATGTATTCCATTATGCAGGCCTGCTGGCAATGGAAGAATTACATTCTGGGGAAGGAAACGGTCATCCACACAGACCATCGACCCTTGTAGTTCATACAGACGCAAGGGAAGTTGTAGAATGATCACCATCAGAAGTGGTCCACATATTTGCAAAAATTCCATTTGAATATCAAGTATAAGAAAGGTAGCACCAATAATGTTGCAGACTGCCTCAGGCAACCACCAATCATGGCATTAACCACCATGCTACACTCTTGTGGGCACGAGACTTCTGATTGGCCACTTCTCTACAAAAACGACCCAAAATTCACCCACACATACCATACACTCTTGGAGGGTCAACAAGTTCCATATTTTCACCTCCAAGATGTCTAGTTATGCCATCTGGGACACCTTTGTGTTCCTTCAAGGGAGCGTGCCAAGATGATTTGGGAAGCGCACTACAGTTGGGCCACTGGGGATTTCGGGGTCGGAAAAACAATGGAAGTACTGTAGAAGTATTTTTTTTGGCCTAATCTTTGACAGGATGTCGGGAAGTACATCAAATCTTGCACTGCCTGCTCCATTGCTAAACTGACCATCAAGAAACAAGGCCTCTATAATTCGCTGCCTACCCCTAGTTGACCTTGGAAATCCATCTCCATGGATTACATGTCGGGCCTTCCTTCTACTAAGAATGGAAATGAATCTGTTTTTGTGGTCGTCGACATATTCTCGAAGATGGCAATTATGGCGACCTGCAAGAAGAATATCACAACATAATCCATTGCTAAACGCTTCTTTGAATGAGTGTGGGTACACTTTAGGATCCCATGGTCTATCATCTCAGATCAAGATAGCAGGTTCCTTAGTACATTTTGGTCCAATCTTTGGTTGATGCTGGACACCAAGCTCAATAAGTCCACAACTTTCCATCCCAAAACTGATGGCCAAACAAAGGTCGTTGTAGGTTTTAACCCCGTACAGAAGCTATGTACATACAAATTCTAAAACAAAGAAAATAAACAATGCGAGCGCATAACACATAAAACACATATACATAGAGATTTTCCCTTGGATCCCAAAACTGGGACTACCAGCTTGATTTTTCATTATGTTCCTTTAAATGTTAGAATACATATTTATACATTCCGAAGCATCGAATACCATGGAACAAAAACCATCACGTCCAAAACCATGCACGAAACCATAATTAGGTCTGCCCAACTTAATATAGGGTCCAAAAAAAATTTCCCTGGGGAACTACCCCGAACCCTTTAGAGGGGGGCTAACTGCCCCCCTCAAACCCCCTGTGACCGCCCCACTACACAGTTGGTGCAATGAAGGGGGGGTTTCGCCCCCTCCAACCCCCCTGTTAACTAGGGAGGATAGTCATGGAAAGAATATAACACAACCCAACATTCTCCCACTTGTTGTATTATTTCCACAGGAGATCTTAGACATTTATCCATCCCTGAAACGCCCATTGTTTCTCTACACCAAGAGAACTTCTCAGAGCTCACATATTTTGTTAATACATCTGTAGTATTTTTCAAAGTGTCCACCTTTATCAACAACACCTTTTTGTCTTCTATCATATCCCTCACAAAGTGATACTGAACATCAATGTGCTTTGCCTTTGAATGGTGAACAGGGTTCTTTGCCAAGAAAATTTCACTATGGCTGTCATAGTCTATCCTTATAACTCCTAGTCCATACCTCTTGTGGAGTCTTATCCTCCAACGCTGATGAAGGTGATCTATTGACCAAGTAACATGTTGTCTCCACTGCCTTTGCCCAGAATTCCTGTCCTAACCTGGCACCACTGAGCATGCTTCTTGCCCTTTCCATCAACATCTTGTTCATTCTTTCCGCAACTCCATTTTTCTCAGGTGTGTATGGAGTAGTCTTCTGCCGTGCTATACCACACTTCTTAAATAATTCTTCAAATTCCTTGTTGCAAAACTCTTCGTCGTTATTTGAGCTCAACACTTTTATCTTCTTCTCTATCTGGTTTTCCACTAGAGCCTTAAATTCTTTAAACCTGTCAAAGACTTTAAATTTCTTATTAAGGAAATATATCCATGTATTCCTTGAGAAATCATCTATAAATGATACATAGTACACAGAATTACCTAGTGATGGAACCTTCACATGTCCAAACACATCACTATGCACAATCTCTAATATTTGATATGCCCTCTTACCACCAAAGGGGAAACTCACCCGACTCTACTTCCCATATACACAATTTTCACAGAAATCAAAATCAAGAGAGATATCACTCATACCTTCTACCATACCTTACCATGAAGTAATCAAAGGCCCTTCTCTCCAATATGTCCAAGCCTTTGATGCCACAACATGGTATTCTCTCCAAAGACCACTAGATTTTCTACTCCACTTTGAGGAACCACATAACTGTTGCACCCATCAACAACAATGCTACCTTGCAACTTGTACAGAGTTCCAATCTGAACTCCATACATCAATACCAGTGCTCCCCAAACCATCTTGCAGGTATCCTTCTTGAACATTGTTTTTAAACCTGCATCATCCAGCTTGCTTACAAAAATAAGATTTTTGGCCAATGCAGGAATATGCAAAATACCTGGAAGTGTTCTAACCATTCCACCTTGCAACTTCAACTTTATTTTTCCACGACCAACAATTCTAGCCTTCCTATCATCCCCTAAGAAGACATCACCACCATCGTATTTTTCATACTTGCATAACCACTCTCTATGGGGAGTGAAGTGACAGGATGCACCTGAGTCAATCAACCATGCCTCATGATCTACATGTGTACTTGAAGAAGCCAAGTACACATCCCCACCTTCATTTGAGGTGGTTTTCGCCTCTGCAGAAGGAGCATCATCAGATCCCTTTCATTTGTCAGGAGCTTTAGATTTACAATCCCTTTTGTAGTGCCCTTCCTTTTCACATTTACAACAAACCACCTTCACAGGTTTTCCTAGAGATTTAGATCTCCCACTCGATGAATTATTTCTGTTTATGTTCTGGGACTGTCCTCGTACAGATAAGGCATCACCATTCTGACTCTCCATATTTTTCCATCTCATCTCCTCGGTTAGCAAGGATGAGACTATTTCATCAAACTTCAAGGAAGTTGCATTGCTACCTATTGCAATAACCAGACTATCCCACGAATCTGGTAGAGAACACAACAAACTGATGCACTTATCTTCATCTAAAATTCTAATATCAACAAATAATAATTGACTTACCACAGTATTAAATGCGTTCAAATTCTCTGTCACCGAGTCTCCATCTTTCATCCTCAGGTTATAAACTTTTTCAGTAGGAACAGTCTATTCACTAGAGACTTAGATTGGTCCAAAGTCCCTAACTTTTCCCACAAAGCCTTAGCCATAACTTCCCCTAATACATTCAACAATACTAAATCTGAGACACACAATTGTATTGTGCTCTTTGTGTTCTGATCCAACTTCTTCCATTCTTCATCAAAGACTCTCATTGGTTTAGTACCCAGATCTACTGTGATCCACTGATCTTTATCCACCAATAGATCCTCTATATTGAGTTTCCATAACTCAAAAATCTGACCATTAAATTTCTTGATCTCTATCTTTCCACTACTCGCCATCTTCTTGCACCACCAGAATCGATCCCAAAGATCTCCCACTGAACAGGGTCTACCACAGGCCCGAGCGAAACCCCTCAGCAACAAAGGCATCCCCTTGAAGCCAAAACAACTATGATACAAAATGTAGATTTTAACCCCATACAAAAATTACCTGCATACGAATTCTAAAACATTGAAAATAAACAATGCGAGAGCATAAAACATAAAAAACATATACATAGAGATTTCCCCTGGATCCCAAAACCGAGACTACTAGCTTGATTTTTCTTTATGTTCCTTTCAATATTACAATACATATTTATACATGCCGAAGCATCCAATACCATGGACTGAAAACCATCACGTCCAAAACCATGTGCGAACAGAATACACAAAACCATAGGTAGGTCCGCCCAACCTAATATAGTGTCACAAAAATTTTCCTCAGGCCACTGCCTTGGACCCCGTAGAGGGGGGATAATCTCCCCCCTCAAACCCCCAGTGACCCTCCCACTACGCAGCCAGCACAATGAAGGGGGCGCTTCGCTGCCCCTTTAACCCCCCGGTTAACTAGGGTGGCTAGTTGTGGAAAGAATATAACACAACCCAATAGTCGTCAACAGGATGATCGTACACATTCTGCTCACGTACAAATCAAAGCATCCATGCACATGGGATGAGAGCCTCCCCTATGTTCATCACAGCTATAACCGGGCTCTCCATAGCTCGACTGGCTACAACCCTTTTCAGGTGGGCTTGGGATTACAACCATTATGTCCCATTGATGTGGCCATGCCATTTGCAGCTACTCAGGCAGACTCAACTCATGTCTAGTTCAAAACTGATAAGGCAAACAACTTCATTGATCACATCCAAAATATCCGCTAGTAGGTCCATGACATTTTGGAGAAATCAAATGCCAAGTACAAGCAGCGACATGATCAACATAGGGTGCCACACAAGTTTTAGGTGGGTGACAAAGTCTAGTTGCATTTGTAAAAGGAACGCCTTACTGGAGCCTATCAGAAAATCAAACCACTTTGATATGATCATTACACCATTACCAAGGCTGTGGGAGACAATTGATATGAGCTTAGCCTTCCCCCATTCATTGGCTCACATTTAGTGCTCAATGTGGACTGCCTTTGACCATACTTCCCACCATTGCTAGACACATCAGACATTGCAGAACAACTCACATATACAGAGTTAAATCCAGATTGCATGGAACAAGCCACAACTGATCGGATCATGGACACATAGATCATGAACACCTGAAAATAAAGGATCAAACTATATAGAGTTGTCAAAGCCGGCCAACTCCTTCACCAGGGCAGGTGGCTCACTAGGGACCAAGTTCAACATATGTTTCCTCATCTCATGGAGGAACTCAACGCAATGGGGACCATTGCTTCCTAAGTGGGGAGGAATGATCCAGGTGGATATTGGTGTCCACCCACCTATTCCACTTCGACCCCCACCATTTTTTCTTTCAGTTTTTCAATTTCCTTATTTGTAGCACAATTTACTATTTTTGGCAATTTTTGGGTCCTGAACTTCTGAAGCCATTTTGAGGCCTTAAATGACATTTTTTTGGGAAAACTGAGAGTAACATGGTAGTACCTTGATGTTTCTCTCTCAAAAGTTGTAGTCCTTAGATAGATCTTTCTAATGAGGTATTGTGCGTGTCAAATGGAGATCTATGCCAAAGTTACGACCCCAAGGAGTTGATGTACCAATTTACCCAAACAGGGCCCATAGTTTGGCGCTTCATCTCCAAGGGTTCGGTTTTTGGATGTTTAGGGTTTTCCATTGTTTCTCAATAATAAATAGGCCTTGGAGCCTCATTATAACATAGTTCAAAGCCATGTAGCCGCCACATCTCTTCTTAGAGATAAGCTACCATTGCCCGAGATAGTCTTATTTCCATTTTGTTTGTAAGCATATTTCAGTATTTGACATTAATGAAATGAAGTGTTATTTCTACTGCATCTTTGTATTTATGGTTATATCTGTAATTTTTTGCATTCCTGTTTAAATCCGGATCAGTGGTATCAAAGTAGTCTGCTCTTTCTCTGTTTTTCTTTGCATGTCCCCAACGAGGTCGGGATATAAGGAGTTAGGGCTTGAACTAATTTAACCTTTGCAAGACCAGCCTCACAAATCCCTACGACCTCTCATGGTGGATAAAAATAAAGATGAGAGGGAAGGAGAGCCTATCAAAATCTTGCTCGAGGAAGCCCTTGAGCGACAAAGGAATGCAATGATGGACAACTTTGCCCAGATGCTTCAGCGACTACCCAAGGGCGATGCATTTACTTCCGATAGCTACTCTGGAAGTACCAAACCCTTTAAGGTACACGTTAACTTTGACATTCCCATATTTTAGGTTCAGGTAGATGCAGACGCTATGGATAAATGGTTAAATCCTATAGAAGGATATTTTTTCGTTCATGATTTTTCTAGCCGGAAAAAGATCAGTTTTGCACTTCTCAAAGCAGCCCCCCACGTGAAGGACTGGTGGGAAACCTACTGTGAGGAGAAGGATGAAAGTACGAACTCACTGCTTTTAGCTGCACCCACTTGGAACTCATTTTGGGATGCCATCAAGGAGCAGTACTACCCTATTGGGAGCTATGAGGATAAATACATAAAGTGGACAACGCTGTGATAGGGAAGGGACCAAGATGTGCTAGAGTTTACCAATTTTTTTCATACCCTTCACACGAAGTTGGGTATCAAGGATTCTAAGAAGCATTTAGTTGTCAAGTACCATGGCTGCCTGCACAGATACATCCGGGATGAGATGGAATTCCTGGACATCTCCTCGCCAGGCACGACATATCAATATGATGTCAAGATCGAGCAAGAGTTTAAACAGAAGAAGTGAGACTTTGGATCTGTCAATCCGAAGCAAGGGAAAGGTGCTCCCAAACCACAAAACAAAGGATAAAGAAAAGGTGGGGTGGCCCAAGACAACTCGTCAAAGCCACAAGAAAATAATAACACCGCGAAGCGGAAGAAGGACACAAGAAACTGGTGTGAGTTCCATTAGAGCTCCACTCACAACACAAGTGAGTGTTGGGCCAAGCAGTCATTGGTGGCTGAGCCAAAGGCTTCGGAATCAGATGAATTTTCTGACTCTGAGTCAGAACCCGACAAGGGGAAAGACAAAGGGAAGCAGATTATCGATGCAGAGGCTAGTGCCACCGTTTCCACTGGGAAGATCCAGAAGGAGGAGCCCGAAGATCTAGAGGAGGAGGAGCACCTCTCCCACTCCCAGATGTGGGTAAAGGGTTCCATCATCTCGGTAAAGGTTGTGAAGTGGCTAGGCTTACCGACCACAACACATCCACAATCGTACACCATCAGGTGGCTTCACCAAGGATGTGATCTTTGTGTGAGGTAGCAGTGCCACCTTCCATACAACATCAAGCCCTTCATAGATGAGGTATTATGTGGCATTGCTCCCCTTGATGTTTTTGATGTATTATTAAGCCAACCATAATTATGGAAGTGACATGTTGTGTATGAGTCAAGGCCTTGTGCTGTTATTGTTACTTTGGGAAATAAGTTGTACAGGATACTGGAGGTAGCGTCGCCTACTACCATCTCTTTGGTTACGACAAAAAATCTATTAAGCTCATTTCCAAAACTAGGAAATTTGTTTTCCTGATGATACACCCTCAGGGAAAGAAGAAGACTGTGGCCACGACCTCTAGATAGGGCCCCTCCAAACAACAGCAATAGATGGACAAGGTCATGGAGGAGTACGAGGAAATATTCACCTCCCCCAAAGGGGTGCCTCTGCACTGTTAGGTCAAGAACTCCATCGATCTGACCCCAAGTGTCCCACTACCCAATGGACCAATCTATCAATGCTCCATTCTAGAGAACGACAAATCAACACATAGATTTAGGAGCTGGTGTAGAAAGGTCACATCCGTCTGAGTTCATCACCCTGTGGGAGCCCAATCATGTTAGTACAGAAGAAGGATGGGACTTGGAGACTCTGTATTGATTATCGGGCGCTAAACAAGATCACTGTCTGGAATAGGTACCCGATCCCATGGATTGATGACCTTCTAGACCAACTGAAGGGGGAAAACATTCTAGCAAGATTGACTTGAAAGATATCACCAGGTACCAGTCAAACCCTCTGATGTGTGGAAGACTATCTTCAAAGCCAAGGAGGGCCTTTTCGAATGGTTGGTTATGAATTTGGGTTGACGAATGCTCCTGAAACCTTCATGAGGTTGCTGGATGACATCTTGTGGCCATCCACCAACTCATTTGTAGTGGTATACTTGGATGACATCCTGATCTTCAGCCAGAGTTAGGAAGAGCACCTCCACCACATCCGACAAGTTCTCCAAACACTACGACAACACAAGATATGTGCTAATTTGGAGAAATGCACTTTTGGCATGACCCAAGTTCAGTATCTTGGATCCATTATTGATGAACGGGGGGTGGAAGTGGATTTAGCCAAGAACCAATTCATTCAGCATTGGCCAACTCCAACCACTCTGAAAGAGCTCCGCATCTTTCTTAGTCTTGCCAATTTCTACCGCATGTTCGTGTTCGGATTCTCTCATATCACTTGGCACTTAAGTCAAGTCACCAAGGGAGGAGTGAAAGGAAAATTCTTTTGGTTTGAATATCAACAGAAGGCATTCACAGAGTTGAAACATCGCCTCTTCTCTGCACCAGTGCTCACATTACCAGACTTGCAACAACCATTTGAGATTGAGACAGATGCCTATGACTATGCTATTGGGGCGGTCCTTACTCAACAGGGGCATCCAATGGCATATCACAATGAGACAATTTCAGACACAGTATGAAAGTATCCCACTTATGACAAAGAGATGTATTCCATTATGCAGGCCTGCTGACAATGGAAGCATTACATTTAGGGGAAGGAAACAATCATCCACATAGACCTTCGACCCCTGCAGTTCATAGAGATGCAAGGGAAGTTGCAGAATGATTGCCATCAGAAGTGGTCCACATACTTGCAACAATTCCATTTGACTATCAAGTATAAGAAGGGCAGCACCAATAATGTTGTAGACTGCCTCAGCCGACCATTGATCATGGCGTTAACCACCGTGCTCAACTCTTGTGGGCACGAGACTTCTGATTAGACACTTCTTTACAAAAGCGACCCAGAATTCGACCACATATACCAGACACTCTTGAAGGGTCAAAAAGTTCTAGATTTTCTCCTCTAGGATGCCCTGTTATGTCACCTAAGACACCTTTGTGTTCCTTCAAGCTAGCATTCCAAGATGATTTGGGAAGAGCACTACAGTCAAGCTGGTTCATATTTTGGGGTCGAGAAAATGGTGGTAGTATTGTAGAAGTATTTATATTGGCTGAATCATTGATAGGATGTCGGGAAGTACATCAGATCCTGCACTACCTACGCCATTTCCAAACCGACCATTAAGAAGCAAGGCCTCTATACTCTGCTGCCTACCCCTAGTCAACCTTGGGAATCCATCTCCATGGATTACATGTTGGGCCTTCCTTCTACTAAGCATGGGAATGACTGTTTTTTTGTGGTCATCGACAGATTCTCGAAGATGGCAATTATGGTGGCCTGCAAGAAGAATATCACAACAGAAACCACTACTAAACTCTTCTTTAAATGAGTGTGGCTACACTTTGGGATCCCACAGTCTATCATCTCATATCGGGATAGCAGGTTCCTTAGTACATTTTGGTCTAGTCTCTGGTCGATGCTGGACACCATGCTCACTAAGTCCATAACTTTCCATCCCCAAACTGAAGGCTAGACAGAGGTCATCAACAGGATGATCGTACACATTTTGCACATGTACAACTCAAAGAATCCACGCACATGTGATGAGAGCCTATGCTATGTTCAACACTACTATAACCAGACTCTCCATAGCTTGACTGGCCACAACCCTTTTCAGGTGGTCTTGAGATTCTAGCTACTATGTCCCATTGATGTGGCCATGCCATTTGCAACTACTCAGGCAGATTTGACTCATGTCCAGTTAGAAACCGATAAGGCAAACAACTTCATTGAGCACATCCAACATATTCGCTAGCAGGTCCACGATGTTTTGGAGAAATTTGGGTGCCACACAAGTTTTAGGTGGGCGACAAAGTCTGGTTGCATTTGCAAAAGGAATGCCTTAGCATAACCTATCGGAATCTCAGACCACTCCGATATCGTCCTTACACCATTACCAAGGCTATTGGAGACAATGAATTTGAGCTCAACATTCCCCTTTCCTTGGCCTGCACCCAGTGTTCAATGTGGACCGCCTTCGACCATACTTCCCACCATTGCTAGACACATCAGACATTGCGGAACAAATCACACCTACAGAGTTAAATCCAGAAATGCCAGACCTCCGCCTAGCAACATATCCAAAGAAGAAGCCATAGCCCTAAAAAACATCAAGAATAACAAAAACATTATAATCTTAAAAGATGACAAAGGAAATGCCACTGTTATCATGGATAGAACAGATTATGATCATAAAATGGAAGAACACCTAAACAATAGTGGTTGTTATAGAGTTCTGAACAAGGATCCTAGCAGCAAAATCCTTCGCCAAGTAAGTAACAAAATTAAAAACTCCTCTCTTGATGCCACTATTAAGAACAAATTAATCCCTAATAATGCTATTATCCCTAGGATTTATGGAGTGCCTAAAATCCATAAAACTGATGTTCCATTAAGACCCATAGTAAACACTATAGGATCACCCACTTATTGGTTAGCAAAATATCTTGCGAACAAACTTAGACCTTTATCCGGTAACACTCCCTCTTATATCAAAGATTCGGCTTCCTTCATAGAATGGATCAAAAACCTAGAATTTAGTGACAATGACCTAATGGTTAGCTTTGACGTAGTGTCTCTCTACACTATGATTCCAGTAGATGAAGCCTTAGAAGTATTGAAGAAAATCATAGACCTTGAAATGGTGGAAATAATAGGCATTTGCCTTAAATCTTCATACTTCAGTTTCAAGGGAAAAATCTATGAGCAAACACATGGCGTTGCAATGGGCTCTCCATTATCACCATTGATTGCCAATCTATACATGGAACACTTTGAGCATATGGCCCTTAGGTCTTTCCCCTTTACCCCTGAAGAATGGAAACGATATGTAGATGACATTTTTGCTAAATGGAGCCATGGTTTGGACAAACTTAAGGAATTTTTATCTCATATAAATAGCCTCTCTAAACACATAAAATTCACTATTGAAATTGAAAAAGACAACCAACTCCCCTTCTTAGATGTCCTCCTTACCAAGAAAAATGGCAAACTAAGCCACCAGGTCTTCAGAAAGCAGACACACACTGACAGATATCTTCATTCAAACTCCCACCACCATCCGAAGCAAAAAGTTGGTGTCATCAAAACCCTAGCCACCAGAGCCTCCAGAATCTCTGACCCTGAACATTTAGAGGAAGAACTTAACCATCTCCATGAGGTCTTTGTAAACAATGGCTATCAAAAACACATTATCCAAAAAATAATTAAAGATTCCATAACCAATAAATAGAAAAGAAAATCTCTTGAAAACCCTAGAATCTCCTTACCCTATATTAAAGGAACCACAGATAAAATTGCTAGAGTTCTCGCCAAGCATAACATTATGGTTGCTTTCACGCCCCCTAACACCCTAAGAAACATGCTTGAGTCTGCTAAGGACTTATTAGACCCAAAAAATCACAAAGGAGTATACTCGATTCCCTGTTCTTGCGGTAAAGTTTATATAGGTGAAACAGGGAGATCCTTTGGAATAAGATTAAAAGAACACATTAATGATATTACAAGAAATAGGTCGGAAAAATCAGGTCTAGCAGAGCACGCATGTTTCTCCTCACATTATATTTGTATGGAACAAGCAAAATTAGTCCACAAGGAAGACCATTATTTAAAAAGAAGGGTGAAAGAGGCAATTGAAATTGAGAAATCCTCCAATAACATGAATAGGGATGACGGTCTTAAATTAAGTAGCACCTGGAAACCCTTATTAAACAGAATGAAAAAACATTAAATTATTCTAATACTTTCTAACTAATTCATAACAAGTAACTCATTTATATAACATATCATATAATTAAATAATAAAAAATAATAATAATATATCTTTATAATAATAATAATAATAATAAAATAAATACTTAATAATAAATAAATAAATGATATACAATTAGATATAATATAATAATACAAATAAATAAATTAACACATAAAATAATATAATATATATAACAAACAAAAACGTTCAGATATATTCAAACATTAAAACCTAAAATTTTAAATCATATCAATAATATTATTAATATTAAACAAATAATTAATATAATTAATTAATTATATTATTTAATATATATATAAAAAAATAAAATAAAATAAAAATTTATTAATTAATAATTATGAATCAATTAGGCCGACATTATAAACAAATAGCTATCAAATTTCTTTCTAAACAACTATTAATAGCTCCATATTTTTCACAACTCTCTCTTCTCAAAATACAGATCTCATTGCCCTGATGATGGACTCACCTAGCTAATCCGAAACGTTGGTTTCATAAATGGTTCACAGGTTTTTCCACTGGCATAACAGAGTTAAATCCAGATTGCATGGAACAAGCCACAACTAATCAAATCATGGACACACAAATCAAGAACATGTGGCAACAAAGGATTGAACTATATCGAGCTGTCAAAGTAGGCCAACTCCTTCACCAGGGCAAGTGGCTCACCACGGACCAAGTTCAACAGAAGTTTGCTCATCTCATGGAGGAACTCAACTCAATGTGGACCATTGCCTCCTAAGGGGGGAGGAATGATCTGGGTGGATATTGGAGATAATGCACCTATTCCACTTGGACCCCCACCATTATTTCTTTTAGTTTTTTAGTTTCCTTATTTGTAGCACAATTTACTATTTTTGGCAGTTTTTTGGGTCCTGAACTTCCGAAGCTGTTTTGAGGCCCTAAACGACGTTTTTTGCGAAAACCAAGAGCAACATGGGTCACACACCAAAATTTGTCACTCAAAAGTTGTAGTCCTCAGATAGATATTTCTAACGAGGTATTGTGTGCATCAAACTAAGATCATATGCCAAAGTTACGACCCCGAGAAGTTGATGTACCAATTTATCCAAACAGGGCCCATAGTTTGGTGCTTCATCTCCTAGGGTTAGTTTTTTGGATGTTTAGGGTTTTCCATTGTTTCTCAATAATAAATAGGCCTTGGAGCCTCATTGTAACACAGTTCAGAGGCATGTAGCTGCCACATCTCTTCTCAGTGATAAGCTACCATTACTCGAGCTAGTCTTATTTCCATTCTGTTTGTAAGCATATTTCAGTATTTGAATTTAATGAAATGAAGTGTTATTTCTACTGCATATTTGTATTTATGGTTATATCTATAATTTTTTGCATTACTGCTTAAATCTGGATCAGTGGTATCAGAGCGGTTTGATCTTTCTCTGTTTTCTTTGCATGTCCCTAACGAGGTCGAGATATAAGGAGTTATGGCTTGAATTGGTCGAACCTTTGCAAGACTAGCCTTGCAAATCTTGATGACCTCCCATGGCAGATGAAATGAAATACGAGGGGAAGGAGATCCTATCAAAATCTTTCTCAAAGAAGCCCTCGACCGACAAATAAACGCGAAGATGGACAACTTTTCCCAGATCCTTCAGTGGCTACCCAAGGGTGATGCATTTACTTCCGACAACTACATTCCCATATTTGAGGGTCAAATAGATGCAGACGTTGTTGATAAATAGTTAAATATGCTAGAAGGATATTTTTCCGTTCATGATTTTTCCAGCTGAGAAAAGATCACTTTCGCACTTCTAAAAGTAGCCCCCCACGTCAAGGACTAGTGGGAAACCTACTGTGAGAAGAAGGATGAAAGTATGAACTCACTATTTTCAGCTGCACCCACTTGGAACTCATTCTGGGATGCCATCAAGGAGTAGTACTACTCTGTCAGGAGCTATGACGATAAATACATAAAGTGGACAACACTGCGACAGGGAAGGGACCAAGATGTGCCAGAGTTTACCAATTTTTTTCATACGATTCACACGAACTTGGGTATCAAGGGTTCTGAGAAGCATTTGGTTCTCAAGTATTGCGGCTTCCTACATAGATACATCCAGGATGAGATGGAATTCCTGGACATCTCCTTGCTCAGCACGACATATGGATATGCCATCAAGATCGAGCAAAAGTTTAAACACAAGAAGCGAGACTTTGGATTTGTGAATCCGAAGCAAGGGAAAGGTGCCCCCAAAACATAGAACAAAGGACAAAGCCAAGGTGGGGCGGTCTAGGACAACCCGCCAAAGCCATAAGCAAAGAACAACACCGCGAAGCTGAATAAGGACATGGGAAAGTAATGCGAGTTCAATTAGAGCTCCACTCACAATACAAGTGAGTGTCGGGCCAAGCAGTCACTGGTGGCCAAGCTAAAGGCTTCAGAATCATATGCATGTTACAACTCTAAGTCAGAAACCAACAAGGGGAATGACAAAGGGAAGCAGATTATTAATGCAAAACCTAGCACCACTGTTGCCACCACAAAGATCCAGAAGGAGGAACCAGAAGATCCAAAGGAGGAGGAGCGCCTCTTCCACTCCTAGATGTGGGTAAAGGGTTCCCCGCTAAAGTTCATTATCGACAGCGGGAGCCAAACGAACATCATCTTGGTAGAGGTAGTGAAGCGGCTAGGCTTACTAACCACAGCACATCCACAACTGTACACCATCAGGTGGCTTCACCAAGGATGGGATCTTCGTGTGAGCCAGTAGTGCCAACTTCCATGCAACATCAAGCCCTTCACGGATGAGGTCTTATGTGGCGTTTGTCCCCTTAATGTTTGTGATGTATTATTAGGCCAACCATACTTATGGAAGTAACATGATGTGTATGAGTCAAGGCCTCGTGTTGTTATTGTTACTTTCGGAGATAAGTCGTACAGGATACTAGAGGTAGCACCGCCTACCACCATCTCTCTGGTTACTACAAAATAATGCAGTAAGCTCATTTCAAAAACTGGGAAATTTGTTTTCCTGATGATATGCCCTGAGGGAAAGAAGAAGACAGTGACCATGACCTCCAGACACGGCCCCTCCGAATGACAACAATAGATGGACAAGGTCGTGGAGGAGTACGAGGACATATTCACCTCCCCAGTAGAGGTGCCTCTGCACTGTCAATTCAATCACTCCATCGATTTGACCCCAGGTGTGTCACTGCCCAATGTACCAATCTATCGACGCTCCATTTTGGGTAATGAACAAATCAAGAGGCAGATTGAGGAGCTGGTGCAGAAAGGTTACATCCGCTCGAGTTCATTGCCCTATGGGAGCCCAATCGTGTTGGTACAGAAGAAGGATGGGACTTGGAGACTCTATATTGGCTATTGGGTGCTAAAAAAGATCACTTTCTGGAATAGGTACTCGATCCCATAGATTTTTGACCTTCTGGACCAAATGAAGGGGGAAAAATATTTCTGGAATATCGACTTGAAATTAGGATATCACTAGGTGCCAATCGAACCCTCCAATGTGTGGAAGACTACCTTCAAAGCCAAGGAGGGTTTTTTCGAATGGGTGGTTATGCCTTTCGGGTTGATGAATACTCCTACAACCTTCATGGGGCTGATGGATGACATCTTGTGGCCATTCACCAACTCATTTGTAGTGGTATACTTGGATGACATCCTGATCTTTAGCCCGAGTTAGGAAGAGCACCTCCACCACATCTGGCAAGTTCTCCAAACACTGTGGCAACACAAGCTATGTGCCAATTTGGAGAAATTCACTTTTGGCATGACCCAGGAAAGGGGGGTGCATGTGGATCCAGCCAACATCCAAGTCATTCAGGATTTTCTAGCTCCAACCATGTTGAAAAAGTTCTACATCTTTCTGTGTCTTGCCAATTTCTAAAGCAGGTTTGTGTTGTGATTCTCTCATATCACTTGGACCTTAAGTCAAGTCACCAAGGGAGGAGCAAAAGAAAAATTATTTTGGTCTAAATCTCAACAGTGGGCATTCACAGAGTTGAAAAATCACCTCTTCTCTACACCAGTGCTCACATTACCAGACTTGCAACAACCATTTGAGATCGAGACAAATGCCTCTGACTATGCTATTGGGGCAGTCCTTACTCAACAGGGGCATCCAATGGCATATCACAGTGAGACTTTTAGACACAGTCCGAAAGTATCCCACTTATGGCAAAGAGATGTATTCCATTATGCAGGCCTACCGACAATGGAAGCATTACCTTTTGGGGAAGGAAACGGTCATCCACAAAGACCATCGACCCCTGCAATTCATACAGACACAAGGGAAGTTGCAGAATGATCACCATCAGAAGTGGTTCACATACCTGTAACATTTTCATTTGAATACCAAGTATAAGAAGGGTAGAACCAATAATGTTGCGGATTACCTTAGCCAACCACCGTGGTCAACTCTTGTCCACACGAGACTTCTGATTGGCCACTTCTCTACAAAAGTAACCCAGAATTCGGCCACACATAACAGACACTCTTGGAGGGTCAGCAAGTTCCATATTTTCACCTCCAGGATGCCTTGTTATGCCACTTATGACACCTTTTTGTTCCTTCAAGCGATCATGCCAAGATGATTTGGGAAGCACACTACAGTCGAGCCACTAGGCATTTCGGGGTCAAGAAAATGGTGGTTGTACTACAAAAGTATTTCTATTGGCTGAATCTTTGATAGGATGTCAGGAAGTACATCAGAACCTACACTGCCTGTGCCATTTCCAAACTGACCATCAAGAAGAAAGGCCTTTATACTCCACTGCCTACCCCTAGTCAACCTTGGGAATCCATCTCCATGGATTACATGTTGGGCCTTCCTTCTACTAAGCATGGAAATGACTGTGTTTTTGTGGTCATTGATAGATTCTTGAAGATGGCCATTATGACGGCTTGCAAGAAGAATATCACAACAGAAACCACTGCTAAACTATTCTTTGAACGAGTGTGGGTACACTTTGGGATCCCATAGTCTATCATCTCAGATCGAGACAGTAGGTTCCTTAGTACATTTTGGTCCAATATCTGGTCGATGCTGGACACCAAGCTCACTAATTACACAACTTTCCATCCCCAAACTAATGGCCAGATAGAGATCGTCAACAGGATGATCATACACATTCTGTGCATGTAAAAATAAAAGCATCCAAGCACATGGGATGAGAGCCTCCCCTATGTTCATCACAACTATAACCAGGGTCTCCACGACTCGATTGGCCACAAACCTTTTCAGGTGGGCTTGGGATTCTAGCCACTATGTCCCATTGATGTGGCCATGCCATTTGTAGCTACTCAGGCAGATTCAACTCATTTACAGTTCGAAACCGTTAACGAAAACAAATTCATTGAGCACATCGAACATATCTGCTAGTAGGTCCACGACATTCTAGAGAAATCAAATGCCAAGTACAAGTAGCGACATGATCAACATCAGGTGCCACATAAGTTCTATGTGGGAAACAAAGTCTGGTTGCATTTACAAAAGGAACGCCTTACCGAAACCTATCGGAAACTCATACCACTCTAATATGGTCCTTACACCATTACTAAGGTTGTGGGAGATAATGCATTTGACCCAACATTCCCCCATTCCTTGGCCTGCACCTAGTGTTCAATGTGGACTGCCTTCGACCATACTTCCCACCATTTCTAGACACATCAGCCATTGCAAAACAACTCACACCTATAGAGTTAAATCCATATTGAATGGTGTCAACTAGTAAAAAGGGTCTTTTTCACCTCTATTTACCCTACATTAATTATCAATCCAGGTACAACTTGTTATCTCAAAGAGTGTACCCAGTTTGAGGCAGTCATTTGTCAGAGTAATGCTAGTAGTATAGTGCTTTAAATACAAGAGTAAATGGATGCATGGAATAAAATCTAAATCATTCACTCAGAAAACTACAGCAACTTAGCAGTCAAGAGTGCAGTAATAATAACTCCTCCCTTTGTAAACTGATGTAATTGAGAAGCAATTTAAGGAAAAGATCATCAACCGAGGAACTGGACCACAACTATCAATGTTCACTACAGTTTCAAATCGTTCTGTGCACATCAAAGCAATGATCATTCAAATAATAGGAAATGGAACAACGACTGATCTATTTAACTTGATTGAACAACAAATCTTTAACCTACGAAAATGAAGCAGTAATTGCAATCTTCACTCAGAAATGATTTGAACAGCAAACAGAAATGGGACAAAAAACTAAAGGAAGCTATGAAATATTGAACAACAACCGGAATCAAATGTAAATGCACAGCAAACCAAATCGAATATTACACACAACACTTTTCTGTTGAAGAAATAGTAATCTGAGTTTCGACATAATAATTATTAATCACGGCTGTGATGAAATAGCAATTACGATCATGGTGGAACAACAATCCCAATGAACAGCAATCAGACTTGGGAGTAAACCGTAGATAAATAGAAAATAGTACCAATTTATAAATACAAAACACTGTTACTCTGTAATTGAACAGTAACGGTAATTTGTAAGGAACAACAATGTTATACAATAATATTAGTTTGTTAAAGGAACATCAATACGATATAACTTTAGAACGAGTAGCATAACATTCCTGTGCAGAGAATAACCTTACTATTCAAATATGAATGAAATATAACAAAGCTAATACATGAAATAATAAGGAACAATAGATTACTGAACAAAGCAGATAAAAGAAATCAAACCACACACAAATTGGAATCGAGAATTAATGGTACAGGAAGCAAGTGATCCAATAGGGCCGAGCCCTTAGCCTCCAGGGACACACTTCTTATGATTACTCTAGAATCAAAGATGGAACGGAAACAAAGTTTATATATTAAGCATCAAAACAGAGTTACAGTAATTTCTCTTTTAAAGAGAGTCGATGATCAAAGTTTCAATTACAATAGTGAATTTCATAAAAACAACAATAGTTCGTCCCTTTGGACCAGCAATGTTGTCCCTTCTTATAGCAATCGAGCGGAGATATCAACGATATAAAGAATCGTTAAGGTAGCAATCCCTCAGGATCAAAGGATCCTGAGGGATTCACCATATTGCTAGCTCTTAGTTAACTTCTCATTCTCTTGCGCCGATTTGGTATCTCCTCTTCCTTTTCCTGGCTTGTATGCTCCAATCTTGATTGCCTTGTTTGGATGCAGTTCCCTGTCAAAGGGACAACAATTGATTTCGTCTTGTCATTTCCTTTGGAATGGCGATTTTCCGTTTTCCCCTTTTTCTACATAGGAAAAGGGTAATTATTAGTCATTTTACGCTGCACACAAATCTTCTAAAATTTATCATAATCTTTCACCATATACCTATTTCATAATGTAAAGAAGTTATGAATTTAAGGAAAGGATGACAAAATAAGTGGTAATTACATACCTTCTCTAATGCTCAACACACCCCCTTGCTTACCCTTTTTAATGCCCTCATGAAAACATTGTAATTGACATGTAAGGTAGTTAGGGAATAGGCTGGAGAAGGGATCTCATGAGGTGGTCTACAACCATGATGCCTAGCTAGGTATTCAAAAAGATGTCTTGTCTAACCTTTAGGCATTTCATATAAGGCTTGATATCCTCGTGCAGGGTGCCAAATGACCGGACTTTAGAGCCTACAACCTAACCAAGACGGGCCTTCTCTCAGAATGAGGTCACCATAGATACCCAAGTGGTCAGCAGCTAGCTTAAAATTATCATAATTGAATGGTTCCCTATTTTGGATATTATGATTAGAAGTTTGATATCGGAATTTGGCTGCTGCTATGGCAAGGTCTTTGATGGAAAGGAAGTGTTCTACCCCTTGCTGGATGGCTATTGTGTGAATAGGTCCCAATGCTTCGATCACTCCCTGAGTTCTCATTAGGCTCCTATGTTTATTCCATAACTGCAGAGGGTCTCTAGGTTCACCCATCACCCATAAATCTAATACATTCTCTTGTCTTTGAAAGACATTGTAGGCTTTAAGCCACTTTATTTGATTAACACCAAAAGAAATAAATGCCTGCAGTTGGACATCACCCACAAAAGGGCTAGGGTTCTGCTATGTTTCTCCATCTAATACAAGATTGTGTAAATAAACTTTGCATAACAATCTCTGAACTTTCACCTCGTAATTCTTACAACAGTTTATGAAGTCATCAATGGTTTTTATCTCTATAGGTAATCCTGCTTTAACAACTTTAATTTTAAATTGTAAATATCTTTCCATTAAAAACAAAACATAGTTCCTAGCAGGTGCCTTGCATGTTAGCACGTCAATGTATAGAGAGCATAAGATATCCATTTGTTCAATGACTATGTCTAGTCTATGGGTTACCTTTTTGACTCTTTCTTCTGCTTTTCACCATCCTTCAAAGGCCTGGCTTTCTGATGCGTTAATGTTCCTTAGCTGCTGTTGTAATTTCTTGTATTTTTCTCGAGGGACAGTCTGCTCTATAAGTTTCTCTATTGTTTGTTGGGCTTGTGCCAAATCTTTTCGCAAAGTTACTATCCTTGGGTCATTATCCAACATAATAGTTGTAGGCGGGAGATCTACTTGGATCTTCTTATCATAGCGTCTCATATTTATGGTCCGAGTTTCCTTAGAGGATGGTGCCTCTGTCTGAATTTCCTTATCACAGGCCAATACATTCTCTATTTGTACTTCGACATGGGCAACAGCCAGATGCTGTTCCTTTTAGTTTTGAATGGCAGGTTGGACTTGAGTCCCCTTGATATTTTTCTTACGGGGTTTTGCCTGGGCGGTTGCATGCTTTACCACAGAGGTTCCTTTTGATTTCTTCCCCATTTTCAAAACCCTTATCTGTTGTTGAAGTTGATTGTTCACGTTAAGCAGTCTCTGCTGTTCCTTTCGTAATCTTTTAATTTCCTCCGTTTTCTTGGAAGGAACAGCCGTTCGTTTACTCAAGCCTGGGCTTTTTACCTCCAGTATTGTACCTTTGCCTTGGCCAATTTCCTTATTTTCTTCTTGGGGTGCTTCTTCAGTGTTCTGTTGATCGGCTTGTTCAGGGGTAGAAACCCTAGCTTTCTCTGCTGTTTCCTGGGTAACTTCTTCTTCTACCCCTTCTTCATCGTGGAATCTTCTGGTGTATTTTGACTAGGAACAGATTGTTCCTTTTCTTCATTCATGTCACTCTTCCCTCCAGATACACTCTCATCATGGATAGAGTGATCCTCTTCTTCTTCTTCTTCATCACACAGTTCTTCGGATGCACTTTTAGAGTGCTCCTACGGTCCTTCTTCCTCATCACACAGTTCCTCAGATGCACTTTTATCATGAGCAAAGTGCTTTTGTGGTCCTTCTTCAGTGTGGGGGTTAAGTGGGCTGTGAGGTTGGGCATATTCACCCATATTGGCCAGAATCTCGGCCAATTCATCTTCTTGCAGCGGGTTTTGTAGTGGACTTCCAGTACGTTTCTCTATTTCCTCTTCCTGATCGGATTGTTCAGTCTCCTCCTCCAGTTCTCCTTCATCATTTTCCTCCAATTCTTTTTCATTCTTCCCTCCTTCCAATTATGGGGTTTGCTTGTCTCTTGAGTCAAGTATTTCCACCGGTTGACTGATGTTCCCCTGGGAATTCCCCAGCATTCCTCTGATCCATGCCAATCTATTAGATTTTCTTCCTTTCAGTGGTCTGCTCAATGTACCGGAAACATGTTTTCATTTTGGGGCTGGCAAAGCCAGTCCCTCGTCTATTGTGAAAATCAGTTCTTCCCAACTACTCTGCTGTTGAGTAAGACTGTAGCTGACTATCAATTGTATTAACCCGTGGTGGCTTACTACTAACTCTACATGGTGAGATTTCTTCATGCTTCGAGAAACATCATGTAATAAAAAATTTAAAAATGCAGGCAAATTTACAACGCATTTTTTCTTTAACACAGCTAAAAGTTTAAGATGGAGTGGTCTTACCACATCTTTCCTGCCGTCCCAAGTGATGTAGCTCTAGATAATTTTCACCAATTTCGCCCATGGCTCTCCCAAGGCTGCCGGTAAAACTCCCTTCCCTTTTACAATCAAGTTCTGCCCTTCATCCTGGAAGATTTTCATGGCGTCTCACAGTCTCACCTTTTTAAAGTCCACACAGGTCCAGTGGCTAGCAGTCCCGAAACTTCTACAATTATGTCATCAATGACTGCTATCTGTCTCCCTCTCACCATGGAATGATGTTCTTGCAAGTTCTGTAAAAACTCAATTGCCACCGTCTCGTTGGATTGTTGTAGACGGTTAAGATAAACTATCCATCCTGCCCTCGCTAGGATCTCTCATGCAGCATCAAAGACTTTCAACATCTATGGCTCACTGCGAATTGATCTTCCTCCCATGCTTAGCACACTATAAAAAAACACAGAGATGGTAAAATTTTTAACTCACTGTTAGCAAACATAGAGAAGATGACGAAACAACAAGCTATTCGAATTTCGAACTTACTGCTAATTTTTGCATAGTAGAACACGGAAATAGCTTTGGAACAGTAAGCCATGCATATTGGGAAATAAAATATTGTTAAGCTTTGCTATTCCCAAGTCATAATTCTCCGAATGATAAGCTGACACGTATGCCAGCGAATTATGGG
Source organism: Pinus tabuliformis (assembly GCA_031772625.1). Lineage (NCBI taxonomy): Eukaryota > Viridiplantae > Streptophyta > Pinopsida > Pinales > Pinaceae > Pinus > Pinus tabuliformis. Next base: position 310,856,141 of record CM062808.1, on the reverse strand, counting down.
GATCACCTGTGCCCCCCCTACAATGTGATAGGTCGTCCTCGGCCGTGAAATGAAGGAGCAGCGTGTTGAACTGCCATAGTACCGAGTCATAAAGGAACAACACATACAGAAATTCCATGTTCACAACGACAAGCGGATTGCCGAAATCGAGGCGTATAATAGAATCACTTAATAAAGAAGGAAATGCCATAATATGATGCGAGAATTGGAGGATAGGAAAGATGACGTGCATAAAAAGGTCCTATGTGATCGTTATAGACATTTATCATCATAATTGATTTGTAATTGATTTTCATGTATCAAAGGTTCGAAAGGGTTATATACATAATCTCATTTGAACCATTTATAAAGATATAAGAAGAAGGGTTTTATAATTGCTATTGGTGTATAAGAAATATGACTTTAATACCATCAACAGAGCTCTGTTGCCCACAGGTGTCCATAACCTTGACAGAGTTGTTTATTTTACCCTTGGAACCATAATCCTTTGTGTATGCCTAGGAAAGTGTTGTGCAATGTCAGAATGGAGGCCATTATGCTAGCTTGATAACCAGATAAGTCATAATTCCATTCACCAGGAAGAAGTGAAAGGTGGGCAGGCCGGCTCATGATGAGACCTCCTGTTCCAAGGACTTTTTATTTTTTCTGATGTGCCTCTTGGATCATATCCCTGGTGTGGTGGCCATAGTGGGAATGCCACTTCACTTTCTTCCTTATGATCATGGTAGGCTGGCTCTTGATGATACCCCCTATCCTTCATCTGACAAACCATGTTAGCAATCATATAAACATTTTTCTTCTTTTTTTCTTTTATATAGCACTTTTCCTATTTATATACAGAGGGTGGTTCAACACTCCTTAAGAGTAGGGATGGTGGAAGAAGTATTAACATCTCAATAGAAAAATATGCCCTTATTCTTATCCAATAATAATGATCAAAGAGAATTATTGGGATTTAAGAAGAACCATCATGATAAAAATAATCAATCATATCGGTATTAGTAGAATAATGACAGCAAGGTGATCAATAGTTGTGTACTTTCCTCTTTTCTCTTATCAATTCAAAGCAATTTCTTCTAAAGATAATTTTTTTTTATGTAATTTGCTGATTTCAGTATCCTATAGGTTTTGTATTCGTTGTATAAATGTATAGCTGTGCTTTAAATGAGCATGACCCACGAAAATGATCTAAATGGTAAAACACACAAAGAAGAAAATGCACTATAAAAATGTTGTTATCAAGATAGAACAACTACCATACAAAAAACACAAGCAAAAGGAAAAAATATGCTGGAAACTATTGTTCATTGAGAGGAACAACAACTGTCCCTTAATTGGAACAGCAAAGAAAAAACGCAAACAAAAATGAAAAAATGTTGTTCCATCGGAAAGGAACAACAGAAAAATGAAATTGTTGTTCCTTCAGAAAGGAACAGCAGAAAAATGAAAGTGTTGTTCCTTCGGAAAGGAACAACAAAAAATGAAAGTGTTATTCCCTCAGAAAGAAACAACAAAAAATGAAAGTGCTGTTCCTTTGGAAAGGAACAACAAAAAACGAAAGTGTTGTTCCTTCGGAAAGGAACAACAAAAATGCAGAAGTGTTGTTCCTTCAGAAAGGAACAGAAAAATGTAAAAGTGTTGTTTCTTCGGAAAGGAACAACATAAATGCAGAAGTGTTGTTCCTTCGGAAAGGAACATCAAGACGTGAAAGCGTTGTTCCTTTGGAAAGGAACAGAAAAACAACGGAAATGTTGTTCCTTCGGAAAGGAACAGTAGAATGCAAAAATGTTGTTCCTTCGGAAAGGAACAACAAATGGCGAAAATGTTGTTCCTTCAAAAAGGAACAAAAGAATGCAAAAGTGTTGTTCCTTCAAAGAGGAAGAGAAAAATGGTGGAACTACTGTTCCTTCAAAAAGGAATAGCAGAATGCAAAAGTGCTGGTCCTTCAAAAAGGAACAGCAAAGCGGTGAAAATACTGTGCCTTCGGAAATGAAAAACAAAATGCAGAAGTGTTATTCCTTCGAAAAGGAACAACAGAATGGTGAAAATGCTATTTCATCTGAAAGGAACAGCAAAATGCAAAAGTTGCAGAAATGCAGAAATCTATACAGAGAACAAAACAAAAGAATTATGTAAAAAATTTAAAAGCAATCAAATCACCAGAATCTGCATGTCGAAGTCTTCCCAGAGTTGCTGGTAAAAGGATTCCCAAGTGAGTGGTTTGCAGTACAATCAAACTTGGTGCCATTTGCCTTAAAGGTATGTCTAGATCCATCAATGGTGGTTAAAGTAATGGTGCCATTATCATGTACCTTTTGGATTTTGTATGGTCCCAGTTAGCGAGTCTGAAGTTTCCCCGAAAAATCCTGAAACCTGGAATCGTATAGGAGCACCCAATATCCTTCGTGAAAGACTTTCTTTTTGATGAGGGTGTCGTGCCATTTGGCTCTCTCTTGTTGGATTAATGCAGTATGTTGGAGAGCAGAGAGCCTTATTTCATCCATCTCGTTGATCTGCTGTAGTCTATTAATCTGGGCCTCGTTAAAATCTAGACCGACTTCTTGTGCTGTTCTCAAGGCATGTATTTCGAATTCTATTGGAAAGATGGGTTCCTTTCCAAATACTAGCTGATATGGTGAATAACCAGTAGTTCTTCTCCATGTTGTTTTGTATGCCCACAAGGCTTCCGTAAATCTTGTAGCCCAATCACGTCTGTGTGACGCAATGGTTTTTGTCAGTATTGCTTCTATTACTTTATTCATGCTTTCTACTTGGCCATTCGCCTATGGGTGGTATGGAGAGGTAATTTTATGTTGAATATGATAATTTTTTAGTGTTGCAGCAATTTTATTACCAACAAATTGTGGTCCTCCATCGGTGATTATGTCTCTTGGGAGGCCATATCGCACAAATATGTGGAATAGGAACTGAATGATGGAATCCTCTGTAGCTCTTGGCAATGTCTCTACTTCAACCCATTTGGTGACATATTCTGTTGCTACCAAAATATATGTTTTCTAGTTTGATGATGGATTGATCAGACCAACAAAATCGAGCACCCAATGTTCGAATGGTTCAATGATTCGCTGTGGGTTCAGAGGCATTTCGTCAGACTGTCCAGGGTGTCCTGCTCTTTGGCAACTGTCACAAGCTTGAATAAATTTCTTTGCATCTTTGAAGATTGTGGGCCAATAATACCCTGTTTGTAGAACTTTGTGACCAGTTCTTCGATCTACGAAATTTCCGCCACACGGTCCATCGTGACAGGATTTCAAAATGTCAAAAATTTCATCTTCACAGACGCATCTTCTGATGTTCATATCTTCCCCTTTATGGAATAGGTAGCCCCTAATCCAAGAAAATTGGGTACTACGCTGGACAATCTGCTTTCATTCATTGGGAGTCAGATGTTTTGGTAATTTTCCTACTGCTAAATAATTCACCACATCAGCATACCAGGGTGTTTTTACAGTAACAGTGAACAAATGTTCATCTGGAAATTGATCTTCAACTGCTGTTGCATCCATTGGTTTTGGCATTCGTGAGAGAAAGTCAGCTATAGGATTTTCTTTTCCAGGTCGGTCTTTTATTGTGATGTCGAATTCCTGCAATAAAATCAGCCATCTTGTTACTCTACTGTTTGTGATTGGTTTATTTGCTAAATATTTTATGGCAAAGTGATCTGTGTATAAAACAACAGGATATCCAGTGATATAACACCTGAATTTATTTACAGCATGTATTACAGCTAAAATTCTTTTTCAATAACGGTATAATTCAACTCAGCAGGAGACAAATTCTTACTAATATAATAAATTGAATATGGTTTTTTGTCTTCTTCCTACCCAAGGTCTACTCCAATAGTTGTGTCTGAAGCATTTGATGAAATTTGGAATGACAAGTCTCAATTTGGACCTCTGAGTACTAGGGCTGTTGATACAAGCTTTTTTAGATCCTTAAAATCATGTTTACATTTATCTGTCCAAACAAAGTCAACAGTTCCTGTCAGTGCATATAGAGGTGCAGCAATGTGAGAAAAATGTTCTATAAATCTCCTATAATAACCATAAAATCCAAGAAAACTGCGTACCTTTGTCTGTGTGGTAGGAGTAGGTATTAACAAAATTATTTGAATTTTGGCCAGATCTACCTATATTCTAGCTACTGAGATATAATGACCTAGGATGAGTCCTTCAGTCGTCATCATATAGCATTTTCATGGCTCAGGCAGATCGTGGTAGCGATACATTGTTGCAACACCTTTTCCAATGTGTCTAGTGCTGGGTCAAAATCATCTTCGTATGGTGTGAAATCATCCATGTATACTTCGAGCCCTTCATTTATTAAATCTGAAAAGATGCTAAGGATAGCCCTTTGAAATGTGGTAGGGGCATTGCATAGGCCAAAGGGTAAAACTCTGTAGGCAAACGTTCCCCAAGGACAGGTAAAAGTAGTTTTGTCTTGGTCTTCAAGAGCAATATGAATTTGATTGTATCCATTGAAGCCATCCAAGAAAGAAAAGAATTTCTTTCCCGCTAATGTATCTAATACCTGGTCAATGAATGGAAGGGGAAAGTCGTCTTTTTGTGTTGATTTATTTAGTTGTCTGTAATCTACACAAATCCTCCACTTTCCATTCTTCTTTGGCACCACTACAAGCGGAGAGACCCATTTGCTATCGGAGATAGGATAAATAAAGTTTACATCTAAAAGTTTTTGTAGTTCAACTTTCACAATGTCTTTTAGATGAGGGTTAAGTCTTCTTTGGGGTTGGTGAATAGGTCTTGCATCCTTTTTTGTGTAAATTTGGTGTGTACATAACTGGGGATCGATTCCCTTCATATTCGGAAAATCCCTTGCAAATGCTTCCTTATATTTTCTGAGTAGTTGGATCAACTTCTCTTCTTGTTCAGGAGTCAGGTTACTATTAATGTTTAAAGTTTTTCCTGGCTCAATCTCTACAGTTTTTCTATTTGAAATAGAGGTAGTAGGTATTGTTTGATCATGAGTGTCTTTGAGAGGATCTTTTTCTAATTCATTATCAAATGCTGCCTCTATCATGTGACATTGTATGTGGGATCTGGATTCAACTTGGTTAATAAAGTTTTTAATAACATCATCCTCTATTTGATCTTTGAAATCGAGGGCATGTTCTATGGTTAATGGGGATCTAATGTTTTCGGTGAGGTATGATACAGGATGTTTGTTAGTTTTATTATTGTTACACTTGGCTGGGATGGAGGGTATAAGGCTAGATTCTTGATGTTACTCCCTCTAGTTATGGTCATACTGCCTTATCAACAGCCAATGTAAGCATCAGCGGTTGCAAGCCAAGGTCTACCTAAAATTAACGGATGTCCATCAAGTCGGTTTTTGGGGTTTATTATCAGAAAGTCGGCAGGATATTCCCAAGAATCAACAGATACCATGACATCATGTAGTGTGCCTTTTGGCCTAACCACTGATTGGTTAGCCAGTTCCAATAAAGTGGAGCTCAGTTCTACTGATGTAATGCCTAGTTTTTGACAAGTGGCAGTTGTTAAAATATTAATTGCAGCCCCTAAATCAACTAAGGCATTTGAAAAGGTTTGTCCATTAATTTTCACTGTCACTATTGGATTTCCTAGGTCTTCATATTTAACAGGTGCTTCTCTCCCTTATAATAGATCAGATAGGGTGTCGACCACTTGGACTGTTGGGTTATTTGTTATTCTCCTCCTTGGTTTTTTTTATACAGAGTTCTCTAATGGTTTTTGCATATATTGGGATATCTTGGATAGCTTGGAGGAGTGGGATTTTTATGTACAAATTCTTAAGTTCTCCCAAAATATCAAAGTTAGGATATTCTATAGGTCATGGTATAGTTAATCGTTATAGGAATGGGGGAGAAGATGTGGTTGTTTGATTATGATTCTGTTGTCTGATCACATCTTCTTCTTGTGATGGTTGTTCTACAGGTAACTGATTTTCAACTTGAACAGTTTTATCTCCCTCGGTTTCTACAATACACCCAGACCTTAATTGAAGGTCATTGCACTCCCTTAGATCGGTTTCTAGTTCTGGTGTTTCAATTATTTGAATAGATTGAACCGGTCTGTTATTTGGGTTTGGGTTAGGTTGGGATGGGAGTTGCAGTCTTAAATTGGACTGGAAGTTTTGTTGTAGTGCTGGCAGTGTAGGTTGAGGGAGCGGAATGGTTCCTACTGGCTGATTCATCGGTCTTTGCTAATTTGTCTGCCAGGCTTGACTCTGCAAAGTAGGAGGGGACCATTATGTTGGATACACATTATTTTGCAATATGGTGGAGCATAGGGAAAATTTGGCCAATTAGATTGGCTTGTTTGGTTCGGCCATAGAGAGGATGAAGGAAATGGTTGTTGTGACCAATTTGGGAAGGGAGGTTGATTTTGCCACATTGTATTATATTGCTTAGCATGATATTGTGGAGGCTAAAAAGAAGAAGATGGATCGGGGAACTTACCTGATTGTTGCGGCTTCCATTGACGGCGCTGATTAAGTAGGTACACCGGTTCTGGTTCTTCTTCCGCTTCTTTGTATATTGCTTTCAAACCACGAAGTGAGGGACAACTTTTTGTAGAGTGGTCTTTTGTACAAATGGCGCAAACTTGAATCACATCTAATGGGAACTCTTTATGGCTGTGTTTCTTTCTACATCTAGGGTAAAATATTGCCAGATTTTTCTCTGCCTTTGCTTGTTTCTGCTTGGCTTGCATAATATCAAGTTGCGTTGTCAGAGTCCCCAATATGTCAGTTTTGAATTTTTCTAATAAATTTCCAATTTCTGTGCGAGTTACTCCTTCTGCAAAGATCTTGTTGTCTCTTGTAAACCTGTCATGTTCTGCTGGTTTTAGTCTTGTGTTGCCTTGTGAACTCCTGATAAATAAATCAATAATGTCAGCAAAATTTTCTTGATAAATATCTCCTTTTCCCATAATATTTAGTGTTTCAATCCATTGTTCCTTCATACCTTTAATTAATGTTGTTTTTAATACATTATCAGATAAGGGTAATGATGCATAAGGAGATCTTTGAAGACTATACTAAAAACGTTCAACATATTCTTATAATGTTTCATTAGGTCTAGCTACCATTTGAAATATTTCATCTTTTAACTATCTAAATCTACAATAATCCTGATATTTCTTCAGAAAAGCACCTTTCATTTTATCCTAGCTATTTATAACACCTCCACCCAACCCCAAAAACCATCGTAAAGTAGCCCCTTTCAATGTAGAGGGAAATAATTTCAGCTTTTGGGGATCGGTGGTATAGTCATATCCTCTGCACAACACATCAAATTCAAATAAAAATGCATCTGGATCTTCTGATGTAAGGCCATGGAATGTAGCGATGTGCTGGAGCGGAATGGCCTTCATGGGTGCATTAGCTGCAGTATCTACAATGGTATATTGCGGTGTGGAGGTTTGGGTGTTTGGTTGGTTCTGGGCCATATGGTCAAATATGTGCCAATAACCTTCTGGGATGTCTAGGAGGGTATTCCTAGGATGACTAGGAGCCGGAATGGCCTTAACAACACTTCCTTGATCTGGGATAATGAGAGTTCCTTGCTGAATTAATGTTTGGGGGGATTCTTCATTTTGGATGATCTTTACAACACTTCCCTTATCTGGGCTTCTTAATGGCTGAATTGTTCCAAGAGGAGATTTTGGCTCTTCAGTTTCCCCTATTTCTCCTCTTCCCTCACAGAGATTACTAAAGTTCCCTTCTTGCAATGATTTTGGACTAGAATTCTCAATTTCTTGAAAATCTTGCTCCTCAGTTTGGCTATGCACCTCAGCAAAGGCTACATATGGTGATCATGTGGCTTGGAGGGAACTAGTAGGTTGTCTAGAAGCAACTTTTCTATGTCCTACTGAAGGCTGAGATTCTACTTTGTTAAGAATTTCGTCTATAAAGGTCGATCGACCAAGGGTTACCGACCCCTTAGCTTTATCAGGCTTGGGTAGTGGTTTCAGATTCTTTTCAGGATTTTTCTGCTTAGTCATGCACACAAATCAAATACTAATTTCTATCCAAAACAACAACAAATCTGCAAGAAAGCGGGCAGGGGAGCAGGGTTGTTACATGCTCCGTACGTAGGTTCTTACCTTCCGTTTTTAAAACTCAGTTCTCTCCTAGCAGGTACTTGCACTACTCTGAAAAGAAACAAATGGATATACTCTTCCCTCGCAACGGCGCCAAAATGTCGAGCAGTAAAAAGGGTCTTTTTCACCTCTATTTACCCTAAATTAATTATCAATCCAGGTACAACTTGTTATCTCAAAGAGTGTACTCAGTTTGAGGCATTTATTTGTCAGAGTAATGCTAGTAGTATAGTGCTTTAAATACAAGAGTAAATGGATGCATGGAATAAAATCTAAATCATTCACTCAGAAAAATACAACAACTTATCAGTCAAGGGTGAAGTAATAATAAATCCTCCCTTTGTAAATTGATGTAATTGAGAAGAAATTCAAGGAAAAGATCATCAACCTGGGAACTATACCACAACTGTTAATGTTCACTACAGTTTCAGATCATTCTGTGCACATCAAAGCAATGATAATTCAAATAACAAGAAATGGAACAGCGATTGATCTAATTAACTCGATTAAACAACAAAGCTTTAACCTACGAAAATGAAGCAGTAATTGCAATCTTCACTCAGAAATAACTTGAATAGCAAATGGAAATGGGACAACAAACTAAAGGAAGCTATGAAATATTGAATAGAAATTGGAATCAAATGTAAATGCACAGCAAACCAAATCGAATATTCCACACAACACTTTTCTGTTTGAAGAAACAATAATCTGACTTTCGGCATAACAATTATTAATCACGGTTGTGAAGAAACAATAATTGTAATCACGGTGGAACAATAGTCCCAATGAATAGCAATCACACTTGGGAGTAAACCATAGATAAATAGACAATAGTATTGATTTATAAATACACAGCACTGTTACTCTATAATCGAACAGTAACGGTAATCTGTAAGGAATAGCAATGTTATACAATAATATCAGTTTGTTAAAGGAACAACAATACAATATAACTTTAGAACAAGTAGCATAACATTCCTATGCAAAGGTGTGTTGTGAATAATGTTACATGGAAGATCTAATGTTCTATGTGGTGAGAAGAGATGAGGGTTTCCTGCTCTGCAACCTAGGGTTTTCTGCTCGCCCCTGCAACGGCATAGTCTGAACCCTCCCTGCTTCTAGTCTCCATCAGCCTTCCTCCTTGTGACAGCAGCTGCTGGCATAGACCGCAATGCAATGGCTGACCCTTAGGGGGGGCTTCAAATCCTTCCCCCTCAGCCAAGAGAGATAATCAAGTGAAGGAACCGACAAAGCCTTCCGGTCCAGAAAATGTAAACACGGATACAAGAGATTTCCCAATGAAAGATGCAACAAACACTCCCACTGATCAGTCAGATAGGTGTAGTGAAGTACAAGAAGGAAAGATTGTGCAACAGGAAACGCCCAAGGTTACATCAATGACATGCAAACCCATAGCAGCTGAACGACCCAAGATAGAACTTCCAAGCCAAAGAATCAATGGTCAAATCCAGTACATGAAGGACCATGCGCTCATTGGAAAATTTATTGGATACTGGCTGACTGAAAAAGCTTTGCAAGGATGGATCTCTTACAAATGGAAACCCAAGGGACATGTCACCCTGCAGCTAGGACCAAAAGGGTTTTTCACTGTGATTTTCATTTGCATCGAAGACCGGAATAGGGTTATGGATGAAGGTCCCTACTTCTTCAACTCCACCAGTTTGTATTTAAGGGAATGGGTAGAGAGATTTAACCCTGACAAGGAGGATTTCAGTTGGGCACCAGTTTGGATCCGGATGTACTTGCTCCCGTTGGAATACTGGGACGAAGAATTGCTGAGAGACATTGGCAAGGGGCTGGGGGAGTTTATAAAAATTGCTGAGGAAACAAAGTTGCGCAGATACACCTCCTATGCCCGTATTTGTGTCTTCATGTGCCTAGAAAAAGCCCTTCCGGACTCGGTAAGTCTCTACCATGATGAATTTGAATGGATCCAACCCTTAGATTTTGAACATGTACCCTTTCGCTGTCGCAAGTTTCATGCCCATGGGAATCTTTTTCAGGACTGCCCTCTAAATTCTAAACCCAAACCTCTGACCTCTCAGACAAGTCAGCTCATGATGGCTTTACCAAGGTCGCAAATCGAAAAAGATCACATAAAAAACCCTCCTCCGGGAAAAATCCCATGCAGGACGCTGCCTCCATTCCCTCCACAAGAAATAGCTTTGAGGTTCTTGCTAAAACTTCAGAAGACCCACCTCAAAGCATTTTGCCAATCCCACAGCTAATCATCATGACCTCTTCCCCCCCCTGTCTAGCTCTTCTCCCACTCCCCTACCCCTGAGTGACAACATCGGGATTCTTGAGGCGGCTCAAAAGGACCCTGACTGGAAACCTAATGGAATGGATGTTGATGGTATCCCCAGCCAAAACCCTGCACTTAGTAATCACCTTAGCAGAAAGTAGTCAGACACAACATATGGAAGAAGAACTGGAAAGCATTGATTTGGGAGGAATTGACATCTTCGAGCTTGAACAAGCATGCAGAAGGAAAGAATATGACATGATTCAAGAGCATTAGCTCAATACCCTGGAAGTCATCATCTTTAGGGCTTACCAGCAACAACAACTAGGCATACAACCAGGTAGTCAATGGGATGGAAACTTCTTTCCTAAAGACTCCAAAAAACATGGAAGAAAGACAGATCTTCAAAGAACTATTGCAATAGGGAAAATCCTGGTAGACTCAAGTAGATATGCTAAGTTGACAAAGTACTACAAGCCTACCACAAATAGTGAATCATGAAGCTCAATTCATGGAATCTAAGAGGGCTCAATAGCCCTGGAAAACTCAGAATGATAAAAAACATGATAAAGCAGGAGCAGCCCCAGATCTTCTTTATGCAGGAAATGAAATGTAATAGTAACACACTTGGAAACATCCTCTCTAGAGCATGGCCAGGTTGTCACTTGGTTGCAGTGGGTGCTTCGGGTGCCTCCGAGGGATTGGAAATTGCCTGGAACACGCAAGCTATAACGCTCTTAGAATTTCATGCCTCACATCACATTATATAGGCTACTTTTCATATAATTGGCACCAACATTCATGGCCATCTCTCCAATGTCTATTTCCCATAGGAAGCAGGCAACAAAATTTCTCTTTTAGACACAATAAAGCGCTCAATTTCAATAAACTCCATCCTCTTTGGATCATTAGAGGAGACTTCAACATGATCACCAAGCTGGAGGAAAAGCAGGGAGGCCGAGCCAAGCTGGAACAGGAAAATGGCCACTTTAAAGATTTTATCCAAAACAATATGCTAATTGATCTACAATTCTGCAATGGAATGCATACCTGGAGCAATCGCAGGGTTGAGCGACATCAAATTGCTTCCAAACTAGACAGGTTCCTCATTTCAGATAATGCAGTGCATCTTGGGGGCAACATTTCAGCGTCAATTCTTCCATTTTTAGGCTCAGATCATTGGCCCATCTCTCTCCAATGGCAAAGACCAAGCAACTCTACCAGGCATCCTTTCCGCTTCGAAGCTTTTTGGCTCACCCACCCTGCCTTCAATGACCTCATCAGATCCACCTGGACGAACTTCCCTTCGCTAGAGGGATCAAAAATGTTTCATTTTCAACAGAAACTCAAATTCCTGAAATCCCAAATCAAGCGTTGGAATCAAGAGACTTTTGGCAACATCTTCTAGGCTCAGCAAGATCTAAACAAAGAAATGAGGGAACTCCAGCAACAGATAATCACAGAGGGCTACAAGGAAGAGACTTTGGAATAGGAAAAGCACATTCACAATCAATTGGAGGAGAGAAGAAAGCAGGAAGAAATTCTCTGGAAGAAAAAATCTAGAATTAGATGGCTGAAAGAAGGAGAAAGGAACACTAAATTCTTCCACAGAACTACAATACAGAGAAGAATGCACAACACCATCTCTTTCATACGGAAGTAAGGGGGGGAAAGAGTGGAAAGCCATGCAGAGATCGAACAGGAGTTTATCAATCACTTCCAGGAGGTCCATCAAGAACCCCAAATTGATAGACGGCCTGCTATAGAAAAGAGCACTCAAAATGTGCCGAAAATTATCACAGAAGAACACAACCAACTTCTTCTTCGACTAGTAATGCCTCAGGAGGTGGATTTGGCTATGAAACAACTCAAGGAGGGCAAAGCTCTTGGTCCGGATAGCTTCACGACTATCTTCTTCCACTCTTTCTGGGATCTTATCAAAGAGGAGGTGTGGCTAGTGGTGGAGGAATCGTGCACTCTTCATTGGCTTCTGCCCTCTCTGAACTCAACTTTCATCACCCTCATCCCAAAAGAAGAGAATACCAGTACTCCGGACAAATTCCGTCCAATCGCACTATGCAATATTATTTACAAGGTAATATCCAAAGTCATTGCTAACAGTTTGAAGCCGATTTTTCCCTTGCTCATATCGCCTGAACAATCTGGATATGTAGAAGGAAGACAAATATTGGACGGCATTATCCTCACTCATGCAATCATACACTCCCTCAAGCACTCCAAATAGGTAGGTATGATTCTCAATCTCTAAAGATTTTGATAAGTTAAGCTGGACCTATATTCAAAAAATGCTAACAATCTTTGGTTTTTCCCCAATGTGGGTTCGATGGATTCTGAGTTTAATTTTCACAACATTTTTCTCTATCCTCATAAATAGCATACCCTCTTGACCTTTCAGCCCCTCTAGAGGCATCAGACAAGGAGATCCACTTTCCCCTTTCCTTTTTTTCTAATGGTGGAAGGTCTGGGTCGCCATATCAAACATGCCCTCCTCTCCCAGCATCTCAAGGATCTATCCATACACAACTCTCCAGCGATCACTCATCAACAGTTCGTGGATGACAACATGTTGTTTGGGTACCCTTCTGTTTAGGAAGCCTCCCTTTTTAAATCCCTTCTGAATGATTTCTCTGATGCTTCAGGGACGAGCATAAACATGGCCAAATCGCAGATCTTCTTTTTTCACACCCCCCATATTACTTAGCATGCTATTACCCACATTCTGGGCTTCTCCATAGCCTCCTTACCTTCCAAATACCTTGGAGCTCCCTTAATAGATTCTGACATCAAGCACGCCTCTTGGTGTATGCTCCTTGAGAAACTTGAATCTCATCTCACTTTATGGACTCAAAGAACTCTGAACATAGCTAGTAGATTAGTGCTAATCAAAGCTATGCTATAGGCTATGCCTCTCTACCTTTTCTCAATCTTGGCAGCGCCTAAATGGGTCCTTAAAAAAACAAAAGCTCTATAGCGCAATTTTCTTTGGGGTGAAACTGGCACAAATCACAAATGGGCCTTGGAAAAATGGACGACAACATGCAAGCCCAAAGAAAAAGGGGGTATAGGCCTGAGAGATCCTCATCACAACAATGTTATCATGGGTGCAAAAATATGGTGGCAATGGCTCTCTGCTCCCAATAAGCCATGGGTAGCCATCTGGACAACCAAATATGCCAATCACAGACCAACGGAGGAGCTAATCAGATTCACTCCAACTGAAAAGGGATCACTAATATGGAACACTGCCAGACAACACTTCTTGCTAATCCAACAACACAACTTTTGGGAAATAAGGAACGACAGCACTGCTCGGTTCTGGACAGATGCCTGGAGCCAACTACCAAAGCTCAACGACATCTATAGACCGCCTCTTTGCCAAGAGTGGGAGGAGAAACAAAAGGAATCTGTCTAGAAATAATGGATTCCAGAGACATAATAGGGGTACAGACAATGGAAGCAGATTGACAAGCTGATCAAGAATGCATATAACTAGACTAAGGAGGTCATGGAGAGTGAGCTCCAGAATCAACGCATTAGATCATCCGAAGGCAGGGATATTTTAAGATGGGGATCGAAAAATCCTCACTTGGGACAATCTTAGGAAAAGAAACTTTCACGGTCCCTCCATATGTCCCAATTGTAATTCTCAGGAGGAATCGCTCCAACACCTCTTAGACTCTTGCACTCTTGCCAATCAACTGTGGGAGAAGGCTAGCTTCCGTTATCAAAAAAGATGCAGAGTGTCCAAAGATATAATCAACTCTATTCGCCATTGGCATCAGAACCCTTACAAAAGCGAATTACTCAACCAATTATGGAGATTGATCCCTGAACTTCTCCTTTGGACAATATGGAAAGAACGAAACAAGCGCATATTCAAAGATCAAAGAAATCCTGTAGAAATCATTTGGGGTAACTTTTGTCTCAATCTTAAAGAGACCTTGGCACTTCAAACTTGGCAAACGGAAGATTTTCCCACTCTTGCAAATGAGAAAGCCATCTGGGAAAATTGGAACATACAACTCCCATAAGGTACTCACAATCACAGACCTTCAGAAGGAAACAACATCAGAAAGCACTTATGGACCCCCCCTCCAAAGCAAACTTTCAAACTCAACTTTGATGGAGCTTCAAAGGGCAATCCTGCAAAGCAGGATTTGGTGGCATATTTAGAGATCATGAGGGTTCGCCTCTCCTAATCTACTTCGGAAACATTGGTTGGGACACAAAAAACTTAGCTGAACTGGAGGGTCTCTGGCAAGGAATACTCCTTTCCCAGCATCATGGCTTCCAACCTTTGGAGATCGAAGGTGATTCCCTAATCCTCATCAACCTAGCCAATCAACTCCTCAATGGGGCACATGCGCATAAAATTGCCAACAGTTGGAGACTTGAAGCCAGATTGGATACAATAGAACAATCAATTCACACCAATCGTGCCATCATATTCAATCATGTTAAATGGGAAGGAAACAAGGTCGCTGATCTACTTGTCAATTTGGGGGTGGAAACTGGGCACACTCTTCTCACTGGAGCTCTAGACATAATTCAGAATCATGATCAAAATCAGGAGTGAAAAATACTGGTCCAAAGGGATGCAGCTCTCCTGGATGTGGGTATATAAACGGGCATTAAATATGATGGGACAGGGGTGGGGCGAGATGGGGCAACACCTGCCTACCCAGGACAAGCTGGATATTTGGCTTCTGATCAATGGATCTTTGCATTTGAGAAGAGCAGGGTTCATTGGCATTGTTTTAAGTAGTTCTGGATATCATGCCTCAGCACGCTCTAGCATACCTCAGACTTTGGCTCTCTTCATTGTAACAGTAATGGTAGATCGCAGATCGATAACCAGAAACATGCGATTGCAATTATATCGCATCATAATTTTGGTGGATCGCAGAATGGGGAGACCTAAGGGCAAGGCCTTAACTAATAGCGATATGCGATTGCGATCAGATCGCATCACTATTTTGCATCGGCGGAAACCAAGGGGTGGAGCCTCCACACTTTCTCATGTGCGATGCGATGACGTGGCCCTGATGGCAGATCGCAGAATGGGGAGACCTAAGGGCAATGCCTTTATTTACAGCGATATGCGATTGCAATCAGATCGCATCGCAATATCACATTGACAGAAACCAAGGGGCGGAGCCTCCACACTTTCACATGTGCGATGCGATGACGTGGACCTAACGGCTAATTGCAGAATGGGGAAACCTAAAGGCAATGCCTTTACTTTTAGCAATATGCGATTGCGATCAGATCACATCAGCAGAAACCAAGGGGCGAAGCCTCCACACTTTCACAAGTGCGATGTGATGATGCAGACCCGACGGTAGATTGCAGACTGGGCAGACCAAAGGGCAAAGCCTTTACTTCTAGCAATATGTGATTGCTTGATGATAGTACGAGGCCGGTTGTGGCCACCCAGGTGTTCATTATCTAGTTTTTTTGTTTTTTGCTAGTGTTGCCAGGTTTATGGCTTCCTATATGGACTAATCTTCAAGGAACCATCTTACTGTTTTTTTTGTGGGGTCTGGACTTGAGAAGTGATACTATTTTTGAAGTTTCTGTTCTCACTGGACTGGTTTCCCCAATGTTGGGGCAGTCCAGATTTGGTTGATACTCTACGCTATCTTGTTCGAGGCCTTTTCCTCTTTGTATCTTTCTGTACATATTAATAGATTACTTTTACTTAGAGAAAAAAACATTCCTGTGCAGAGAATAACCTTACTATTCAAATAGGAACGAAATATAACAGAGCTAATACATGAAATAATAAGGAACAATAGATTACTGAACAAAGAAAATAAAAGAAATCAAACCACACACAACTTGGAATCGAGAATTAATGGTACAGGAAGCAAGTGATCCACCAAGGCCGGGCACTTAGCCTCCAGGGACGCACTGCTTATGATTACTCCAAAATGAAAGATGGAATAGCAACATAGTTTATATATTAAGCATCAAAACATAGTTACAACAATCGCTCTTTTAAAGAGAGTCGATGATCAAAGTTTCAATTACAATAGTGAATTTCATAAAAACACTAATAGTCCATCCCTTTGGGCTAGCAATGTTGTCCCTTCTTATAGTAGCCAAGCGGAGATATCAACGATACAGAGAATAATTAAGGTAGAGATCCCTCAGGATCCTTTTCACCATATTGTTAGCTCTCAATTAACTTCTTGTTCTCTTGCGCCAATTTGGTATCTCCTCTTCATTTTCCTGGCTTGTACGCTCCAATCTGGATTACCTCATTTGGATGCAGTTCCCCTGTCAAAGGGACAACAGTTGATTTCGTCTTGTTGTTTCCTTTGGAATGGCAATTTTTTGTTTTCCCCCTTTTTTGCATAGGAAAAGGGTAATTATTAGTAATTTTACATTGCACACAAATCTTCTAAACTTTATCATAATATTTCACCATATACCTATTTCATAATGTAAAGAAGTTATGAATTTAAGGAAAGGATGACAAAATAGGTGGTAATTACATACTTTCTGTAGTGCTCAACAAATGGAACAAGCCATAACTGATCGAATCATGGACACACATATCAAGAACACGTGACAACAAAGGATCAAACTATATCGAGCTATGAAAGTAGGCCAACTCCTTCACCAGGGCAGGTGGCTCACCAGGGACCAAGTTTAGGTGAAGTTTCCTCATCTCATGGAGGAACTCAACACAATGGGGACTACTGCTTCCTAAGGGAGGAGAAATGATCCAGGTGGATATTGGTGGCCACTTGCCTATTCCACTTGGACACCCACCATTGTTTCTTTTAATTTTATAGTTTCCCTATTTGTAGCACAATTTACTATTTTTGGCAGTTTTTCGGGTTCTAAACTTCCAAAGTTGTTTTGAGGCCCTAAACGACGTCTTTTGAGAAAACTAAGAGACATATGGGTGATTGATTGATATTTCTCACTCGAAAGTTGTATTCCTCAGATATATCTTTCTAATGAGGTATTGTGTGCGTCAAATGAAGATCGTATGCCAAAGTTACGATCCGAGGAAGTTGATGTACCGATTTACCCAAATGGGGTCCATAGTTTGGTGCTTCATCTCCTAGGGTTAGGTTGTTGGATGTTTAGGGTTTTCCATTATTTCTCAATAATAAATAGGCCTTGGAGCCTCATTGTAACACAGTTCAGAGGCATGTAGCTACCACATGTCTTCTCAGAGATAAGCTACCATTGCCCGAGCTAGTCTTATTTCCATTCTGTTTGTAAGCATATTTCAATATTTGATATTAATGAAATGAAGTTTTCTTTCTAGTGAATCTTTGTATTTATGGTTATATTTGTAATTTTTTTCTTTGCTGTTTAAATCCATATCATAATCTAGGTATGGCTGACTCTAGCTCTAGACTAAGGTAGCAGGTTCAGGTTGTGGCTCAGGCTCACTTGATTTATCTTTGAAGCTTGTATATGACCATTAATTCCCCCCTATTATATACAAGGTTAGAATATGAAGAAAACTCAACTGTAAGACATGTTAATATTTGAGAATAAATTTTGTGATATGATCAAAATTTGTTATTGGTTGTTGAAGCCCATTGCCAAGATGTGATCCATCCAAGGTGAATCTTCGTTCTTATGGGAGGCTTGTTTTTGAAGCATTTGTTCGAATGATGAGTGTGTTGACCACAACACTCACATGGATGCATGTCAAAACAATTATCTTTTACATGATTTTGGCTTGATTTTCCCTGACCCAGGTTCAACGTTAGTCAGCCAAGAAAATCCCTACACTACTGGCCCTTTCGGCATCAATCCGCAGAGGGCGGACTAAAGTCTCACCCAAAGCAGTATGGAGGGATGTAGAAACCAAGTTTCCGCACCCTAAGATGGTTGTGATGTCGGTTTTATACCTTAACTTTGCCTTCGCTTAGATTGATAAGCCTTTAGGGCTTATCGATGTACTTCTCTATTAGTCTTTCAGAACCTCTGCGAAGGTCTACAATCACTCTTCATGCAACCCTAACAAGCGATCTTGACACTTACGCGCCTCTATAAATACTTGTTGTATAGTTCTTCGAATTATCTTAAGTGTTTGCTAATTCTACCATGCAATTTACATTATCTTTGTGTAAACATATATCTCTACTTGCATTCATATAACAAAGGAAAACATATACATTTGTGCATCAACTAGCAATAAAACATAAACCCAGTGCTTAACATAACATAATTTCATGGAATTGATAGAAGTAAAATACACAGTAATTTCAGAATACTCTTCTTTATTGATGATCCAGATTTCCAGTACAGACTTTGACTACCCTATGCACATAGTTGCAGGGGTCTGCGCACTCAGTTATGGACTTCTACCCCAGGCCTCTGCGCACTCAGCTGCAGAGCCTTCTTCAAACGCTACGACTATCAGTCTTAGCTCCTTATAGACTCATCAATGACTCTATCTCCATCAACTCTACTTCACTTAAAACTAACTTAGACTCCTCTAAGACCTCCTTTTTATACAATCCCATGGTCCGTGGACCAAGGTCGGATCTCATCAAGATGACACAATCTATATAAACTAAGGGCAGAAACCCTTTTTGACTCTTGATATCTTCGTGCTCGGCGGTCACAAAATGTGCATACTTTACATTTCTTTATACAAAATTCGGGCTTTCTACCCCAAAACTTGTGTTTTTAACCGCAAAATTGACCCCAAGGGACCCATTCCCAACAAGCCCCCAACATAAAAATGGTGACTCACCCTTGAGTCACTCATCCGGCACGAAGATCTTGTCATGAAGACCTCCCAACTTTACTTAGACTACTGCAACTTTGGCAACACACTGTGTTGTTACTTGTGTCATCTCCTCAACCAGCTGCTTCATCGTTGGCCCTGTACTATCTGACTATATCGTTTGCTGAGTTGCCTGCAGACTAGCCAACTTTCCTTCGATGGTGGCAGTGAGCACATAGACTTCATCAAGCCAAGGCATGATTCTAGCCTTTAGGACACTCTCCTTGCTAGAACAATGAACTTCCGATGAGTGACATTCCTTTAGTTTGCACAGTTCCCCAATCACGCAGCTCCCCAACTTGGGCAGTGTAGTTTATAGTCCCGCGCCTCCTTTTAGCTGCGTGGAGTGCTAATACTATGCTTCCATCATGTAGTCATCTAGCTGGATCGTCAGTGTATGGCTTCAATCGGCTGCCATTCACCCATCATAGGAATGGTTCTCCATTCAATATTACCAACTGAACTGCTCCACCATCGGTAATCTCCTTGATGACATAGGACCCTAGCCAATGCATCCTAAATTTCCCTAGAAATTTATCAAACTTGCTATCATATAAGAAAACCAGATCATTTACCTTGAAGGTGAAAAGTTTGATGTGTCGATCGTGCCATGCCTTTTCATGCTCCTTTTGAACCTATTGATAGAATCCAGCTAGAAATCTATCTTCTTCAAGCTCTATTAGCTGTGCGATCCTATCCTCCAAATTAGTAGGTTCCTCTCCCGTTTCGATGCATGATAGATGATCTGGTCCAGAATTCAAATGTCCTAGTTTCACAATAACTTCAAACTCATACTTTTGGAACAACAACAACCACCTGCATATATTTCCCCCCAACACAGGCTTGTTGACTAGGTATTTCAATGTGGAATGGTCTATATACATATTAAAGTGTTTTCCCAAGAAGCAGTGCTTGAACTTCTGGAGCACGTACACCATAACTAAGCCATCATGCTCTATTGTTGAATAATTTTTCTCCATTTTGGACAGATTCCTACTTGCAAACGCTATAGGATGATCCAAGTCCCCTTCACCAACCCATGTTAGTATTGCTCCCAACGCAATACATGAAACGTCCACATGCACATGAAATTCCTTCTTCCAATCCGGGAAGACTAGGATCGGTGCGGTGACCATCTCCTCCTTCAGCCCATCCAAGCTCTTTTGGAATTCTTCATTCCAACAGAACATAACATCCTTTTTTAACAATTTTTACATCGGCACAGTAATATAGGCATAACTCTTGATGAATTTCCTATAGTATCCTATATGCCCCAGTGATTCATAGTTGTTTCACACTCCTTGGTGCCTCTAGGTTGATTATGATCGTGATCTTATCTGGGTCTACCATCAAGCCTTGTCTGCATACCACATGGCCCAGCAAGATCCCAAAAGGGACACAAAACAAACATTTCTTCAGATTGAGCACGATATAATATCTATGGCATGTATCTAGCATCAAGTGCAGACTTGCCAAATGGCGCTTCACTAGTCTGAACACTATCCAATCATCGAAGTATACTTCCAGAAATTTATGAATAAAATCCTTGAATGGTGCAATGACTAAGTGCGAAAAATTCGGCAGCGTGTTCTTTGGCCCAAAAGGCATCACTGTACATTGGAAGAATCCCCATTCAGTTGTGAAGGTCATCTTACTTCTATCCTTCGACGTGATCTTGATTTGATGGTACCCAAAGAACCCATCAGTGAATGAATACGCTTCTTGGTCACCAACATTATCCAAGACCTCATTGGTGAATGGGGTTGGGAAGGGATCATGCACGCAGGCATCATTCAAATTTATGAGATCTATGCATATCCTTATTTCTTCCCTCTGCTTCTTTTCTTGAACCACTATTGGGCTTACCTTATCTACTGTCGTGTCATCCCAATAATCCCCAATCTTTGCAAACTTCGGTTTTGCCTTCATGCCAATGTTCACCTGCCTAGTCTTGAGCGGCTCAGTTATGTCTCGGTTCTCTAGCCATGGTCCTTCAACTCCATGGTGACCTTTAGTCTCCAGGATATTAATATTTCTCGAGTCTTCATCTTATTCTTCACTATTACATTATAACACTCCAACACGTGGCTCAACTGGGTAGTCCAATCAAGTTGAATTAGGTCTAGAGGATCCTATGGTACCCTAAAGATGGTTGTCTTCACCTCCTGCAATGCTTCATCGATAGATTCAAATCCATCATCAAATATGAACGTCATAAAAAATAATTGGCTCAAAACATCCCATTTTTTACTACCATGACAGAGTTCTGTCTCCAAGTACCAATTCATCAGTATAACATCCAAGGTATGACAAAATAGATGGGCCCATTCCAGTTGAGGCTTTGCTCCATATACTTCAGTCCATTTGGCCAAATGATCGTGGGGATCATTCCTCCCATCATAATTTTCTGTTAGCTGTACTTTCGGGTGGCCAAAGCATATCCTCATCATCCTTCTATATTCATGCCAATCCTCAAAACAGTCCTTGTGTGTACCCCACCATCTTGCGGGTGTAGCACGCAACGCCCAATCTAATGCCTGGAAGTGATGCTTCTTGGTCACTTCTCTTTCGAATGCATCCAAAAAGTGATCAACATCAATTAACTTGTCATAATAAGTCATATTTCTTACCTCTGATGATTGGCGCAGCACAACGACTTGGTCACCATATTATAGCGCAACGTAGATACCTCATGCAGCCAATTCTTCCAGTGCTCCAGTTCTTCGTCCAAATCTGATGTGCAGGAGCTCTCGCGGTCCCATGAAATACGTCCGTCTATTGTTGGATTCACCCAATCCTGGTCTCACGCCATTATCTTGTAAATTTGGTCCAAATCATCATCACTTTCATAATCGCAGACTGGTTCTGTATAGCGTGGTCCTTCTGTAGGATCTAGTGGCACCACTACATGGAGTGATTTCTTCTCAAATATCATCTTTTGCTTCTTCAGGTTGATTACCCCATTCATGTCAGTGGTCCAATCGATCCAAAGGAGCATGGGGTATGGATTGCTATCATCCACAATCTCTATTACTTCAAAATCCACTAGTGCACTCGCGCCTTCAATGTCAAATGTTACCCCCTGCAACCTTCCCATTGGGATTATTTTCTATTGATTCACCATCCTTAAATAGATCATAGACCATTGGTTAGTAGGTATCCCCATTCTTTCCCACGTTTGTTTTGGTAAAACATTCATGTCGGACCCTAGATCCAAGATAACTTGGTCCATTTCGTATTCCCCTATCTGCACGGTGAGTCTCATCTCACGTTTAGTCCTCGCCTTATGCTTTCCAAGATTTTTGACTACGTGTAGTTCGCCAGTAGCACTGTCCTTTCCAATGCATCAATTGATCAGTTCCTGTAGTCCCTTCACAACCTTACTATCATGGCGCAGTTTCATGCAGGTCTCCAAGAATGTGGTAATCATGGATGGGTCCATTTCTTCAACTTGTTTCTCCTGACTTCCCAAGGTAGAGGCCTCAACAAAACTTTTCTTCACTTCCATAAATGTTTCTTTTGCATGTTCCAGATCAAACCCGTCCTCCTTTTATGGTTCTTTTTGGGTCCACTCACCCTCTGTATGCTGGTTCCCCTTATCCTCACCCGTCGTCGTTCCACTCCGCAACATAATTTTTACCTTAGGGTATTCCTTGCGAGGCTCAGCCCTTAGCATCTGTAGGTTCTGAGTCAGTTGTGGAGGTTGCTCCCCCTTTTCACGAACCTTATCCAACAATATAGGGCAATCCTCAGTCGCATGGTCAAATTGAGTATAATAGCGGCATGATAGTCGCGTCAGATTTGGGCAGTCTCTTGTGTAGTGTCCTGGTCCTCCACAATTATAACAAATAAGCTACCCTCGGCCTCTACCAGGACCTCCTCTAGCTTGGCCTCGGCCGTGCCCCTGATAGTCACCTCGTGCTCCTCTAGTGCCTTGGTCTAGAGGAAGTGTTTCTGCCTACACCCTGTATGCATGTGTCCTATCCATCATTAATTTGTAACAATGACAATTGCGCTCATCATGACCTAGTGATTGACAGAAATTGCAGAAGATCTTTTGTGGTGTCTATATGAATTTTTGTAGCAAATGGCAATTTTCGGTCGCATGTTTCCTAGCTACCTGGCATATAGCACACCATAGTGTGGGCCTTGTACTTGGCCCTACTATAGCCTCCAGCCTTAGAGGCATTGTTCCCCTTGCTGCAACATAATTCACAAAGACTGGACAATGATCCTTGTCATGCCCCTAACCTTTGCATTTCAGGCACCAAACTTCTTCACATGCCTCTAGCTGAGTTGTTATATCTTTCTTCAGCCTTTGCATTTCGAGGCAAAGGTTCTGCAACTATGCGTGAATATGTTGAACCCCCAGATTAGCATCCTACATTAGTGTCTCGTGTAGTCTCATCGTAATTTCCACAGCTTCCACCTGGGTCCCATTCTTTTGTTTTGATAGTGCAACCCTTAGGTGGGACAGGAGTGAGGCTACAAACCATTCGCGGTGTTGCCCATTAGTTAGGTTCATGTTGGCTTCACAGATCATACACTTCAATCTTTGGTCTAAATCCCAGAGTGTCTCCATAGGCTTCATCATGATCTCCTTGTATCACACAATGGATTGCGCTTGAGAATTAGGTCTACTGATTTCCCTATTCAGTGTAGTCTGGATATTTTCCAACACGGATGTCAGGTTATCAGTATTATACTTAATGTACCACATTAGTGCGTGGTCCTGCAAAGCACTAACCAATATTTCTTTCTTCATTTTATCATCCATGATACCCTAAGCTTCCCATACAACCTTTGCGACGAACCAAAACTGGTCTGGATCTTCATTTCCTACACCCTTGAATACATGTAGCTTTACGGAATTTGCCATGTTGAACAGTGGTGGAGGTGGCGGCCGTGTGGGTGATGGGGTAAGTGGTGGAGGTGAGGATGGAGGTGGTGTGGGTGGATGGGATGAGGATGGAGGTGGTGTAGCTATTCACGAGAACCCTTGTCTTATCTGCAGAATAACACATAACAGAGAATCTTGTGCTGCTCCTTCGTCGTCACTCAGAGGAGGCTCAATCAGCGGGCTATACTTAGGACCTTTTCTTCCTCCATCCCTGAAAGACCTTCCACTTCCGTAGCTCCAAACATCAAGGTAACTGCATGACCCTCTTTTCACACAAGAGCATATCAATCCAAGTATTTAATGATTTCAAATACTTACCTTGCGACCCCTGGAAGAAGCGACGCTCTGCTTCGTTGTAGCTGACCGAAGTATCAACTGAGAAATCTATCACAAACCCTCCTATGATACAGTCGAGTAAATGATGGACAACACATGTGATCTTATCTTCAGAGGCTTCCAATTTATGCACTAAATCTGGGGTCCAGACAATCAGATTGTCAAGCCTTCACCTTCCCTAGCCGTCTATCAATTTTGTGATGCACTCTTATAATTCAACCGGGAAAGAACATAAGAAGATTTCATGTATCTTTGTGTATAGATATTTGTCCAACCACTATTCTTTCGTCAATCGTGAATACTTGTTTCTTGCACCGCGAATTTGTGGATATTTTTATCTAAACTGTCTTCAATCTCCTTCTTAGTTGGATTCCAATGATGCAACATCACACATCTCGTTATGCAGATCCCGGTCCTAGCAATGGAACCATTTGTTGGCTTGATGGGCCCTGACCCAGGTTCAGCGTTAGTCAGCCAAGAAAATCCCTACACTACTGGCCCTTTCAGCATCAATCCACGGAGTGTGGACTGAACTCTCACCTGAAGCAGTATGGGGGGATGCAAGAACCAAGTTTCCACACCCTAAGATGGTTGTGATGTCGGTTTTATACCTTAACTCTCTCTTCGCATAGATCGATCAGTCCTTAGGGTTTATCGATGTACTTCTCTATTAGTCTTTTAGAAGCTCCACAAAGGTCTGCGATCGCTCTTCACGCAACCGTAAAAAGCTATCTCGGCACTTACGTGTCTCTGTAACTACTTGCTATATAGTTCTCCAAATTATCTCAAGTGTTTGCTAATTCTACCATGCAATTTAGATTATCTTTGCATAAACATATATCTCTACTTGCATTCATATAACAAAGGAAAATATATAGATTCGTGCATCAATTAGCAATAAAACATAAACCCAGTGCTTAACACAACATAATCACATGCAATTGACATAAGTAAAATACAAAGTAATTTCAGAATACTCTTCTTTATTGATGATCCAGATTTCCAGTGCAAACTCTAACTACCCTACACACACAGCTACAGGGGTCCACGCACTCAGCTACGAACTTATACCCTAGGCCTCTGCGCACTCAGCTACAAAGCCTTCTTCCTATGCTACGACTCTCGCTCTTAGCTCCTTACAGACTCATTAATGACTATATCTCCATCAATTGTACTTCACTTAAAAATGAATTAGACTCCTCTAAGACCTCTTTTTTATACAATCCCATGGTCTGCAGACCAAGGGCTGATCTCATCAAGCTGACACAACCTATCTAAACTAAGGGTAGGAACCCTTTTTGACTCTTGATATCTTCGTGCTTCGCAGTCACAAAATGTGGAGACTTTAAATTTCTTTATACAAAATTTAGGCTTTCTGCCCGAAAACTTGGGGTTTTAACCCCAAAATTGACCCCAGGGGACCTGTTCCCAACAATGACCAAATCTGTCACAATGTTGGCATTTAATAATGTTTAGTTGTGGATGAGGAGTAGGCAAAGATGAGATTTCCTAAATAAATCCAACACTCTAAATTCTTATGGATTTAAGTAGTTTGGAATATGAAAGGAAACATCCTTTTCATATCCAAGAATGGTTTTGTTTTTGTTGTTGACAATCTCTTCCCAAGGTCTGATAATGTGCTTGGGAAGTGTGGGTTGAATTTTTGCATCTACACGCAAATCTACTCTTGCACTGATTTGATTAGTTTCTAACTACTGATGGTATTCTGTCTCAAAGTCAAATAAATGATTGTTATAAACAAAAACAAGTTCAGAATTATTTTTATGCTGCTATAAATCATCTTGTTGTAGTTTTGACTCAATATGGAAAAACTCAATCTTTTCTTGTGCATTTTGAAAACATGTTTTAATGTTAGAGAGAGGATTTGTTGATTTTTATGGTACTAAACTCAGCAGTGGAGGGTGTGAGAGTATCTAGAAACCTTAATAACTTAGTAATTCTAGCCATTTAGTTAACTCATGCTCAACAAATGAGAATATAATGAGGAAACAATATCCAAACTCAAAGGCTTCAATAAGTCAATTATGGTGACTGGAGGTGTTGGCATAATCTTAGTTGTGAGATGTATCATCAAACCCAAAACATCAATGTCGAAGAGTTGAGGTAAAACTGTGAGGGAAAAATCTACGACTTTTACTCAAAAGTGATGGTGCCCTCTTAATCAAATTTTACAGTAGATAATTTTGCATTTTGCTTCACTCCAACAATGGTAGGGATTCCCTTCTCATAAAAAAAAATACCAATAACTGCTTTTTTTATTGAACAAAATATCACAAGAATTCTCCTGGAGGTTTTGAGGAAGCTATAAATATATCCAGAGTAGTAAACGAAAGGCGAGGGAAGACAATCCCTGCAAAACCAAGGATATTTTGAAAAAACAAAAGCCATGTTTGCCACATCCTTAAATTAAACACATAGGGTTTTACTATTGGTGAGACCACAAGAATCAAACTCAATGAGTAGGAAGCTAAAATGTGGTGTAAGGAAAAAATATTTCAGACATTTGCAGCCACATCTCAGTTATTTAACATGGAAGGTAGACCAAATTTCCAATAAATATTCAAATTTGTCAATATAATAAATTAAAATCCAAAGATAACTATCACAAAATTTCCATTCCCTGGAGAAACTAAACAAATGAATTAAGAATGTAGGTGTGGTGGGGACAAACTTGCAATGATGCCAAACTATGACAGTTTTTGTCACTATAGGGGCATTTGATTGTATTGAAAACGCATTGGTAGATATGAACATTTCTCTATAAAAACTAGGTGCAAGATAGAAAATAAACATATTTTTCATTGGCTAATAGAGAAGGGTGTTACGGTTACACCAATGCAAAATATTAGAGCAACATAATGTAGAGCAGCATGTCTTGGTGCAACGAGATAAGTAGCACTAGAAGAGTGCACTTGAATTATAGAGGAAGAGCAGGCTTTGACGAGTAAATATTTTAAATGACAGAGCGATTAGGTGCAAAGCCCAAGGAGGAAAGATTGAGATCAAAATTGTCCAGAAGATCAATGGCTCAAACTTAAGCAGGGAAGGAAAACGCCTGCTCTAGTTTGAATATTGGACACCTAATCTACTGAGGGTTTCAGGTTTGGAATGTGAATAGTGATTGGATTCCAAGAGACCGCTAGGTATATGAAAACCAAGGGTCACACACATTGTATAAATTCATATCACTGTGAATAAAATGGATATCACAAGTTATCTTAATTTTCCTATCTATTTGTGTGTGTCTTTTTAACAATCCTCCATCCATCACACCACCCTTGAAAGGAACTATAAAGGCTCAAACTATTGAAGGACAACTTAGTTATGGCACAAAATAGGATGAAACAATAAGCATATCGACATTACAATGAAAGGAAATCAGAAATGGGGGATTGCATATTTGTGAGATTACAACCATATAAATAGATGTCCCTCAAGCATCAAAATAAGGACAATAAATTAGCTCTGAGATATTATGGCCCCTATAAAGTGTTACAGAGGATTGAATGTATGGCCTACAAATTGGAGCTTCCTCCATCTTCACATGTATATACAATATTCAATGTTTCTTTCTTAAAGAAGGTCATCGATGATAAGATCTCAGTCCAAACACTAGTACAAATTGGGCCAAAATCTGATGGCTATTAGTCAAATATGTGACTTATTGGTGACACTATCCGACACATTAGTACTCATCAAATCATCACTGAAGTTTTGTCAAATAGTCGACAATTTAGTAACCATTGGATATTTAACGATATAGATGTAGATTATTCGACACAAAATAGGCTAAAATGGTCATTAAAAAACTAATGTTTTGAAGTTAGTTTTGTGACGCCATAACGCATATGATATATGACACACCAAATGTTGAATAGCTAATAGGTAGAGAATTAGTTTTACGTCGGATATTCGACACATAGTTAGCTTTATTAGATGGGAAAAACCAATTTTTCGCATCGGGTAATCGACAATATAGGTAAATTGTGCAACAAGATTGTTATCACTCCAATGCTCCCTTTTGTCAGTCTTGAGTGTCCCACTCAAAGTATACACATCAGATAATTGACATCAAGTTGAATTAGTTCAATGAGAGTTTTGAATATTATATGTGTTGTTCCATCGGTTTGGGGCATGAAGGTCGATGGTTACGCGTCAGAGATTCAACGGTTGAGAAAATTGTCTAACGAGAGTGTCAAACGACCGACACTTCTTTCTATCAGTTATGGTATAGGTTATCCAATGAACAAGTCAACTGATAAGTGTTGAATATTTGACACCCAACTTATGTTGTCTAATATTCGATAAAGTTCTAGGTTTTTTAAAAACATATAATTTTCACCTACTGTTTGTTTTAGCTCTATGATGGAAGTTTGTATATAGTCTTGGCATCGATTATTTAGACAATTCATATGGTATTTATTATTTGATAATTATGGCTTTTATACCAAATACAGATGAACTCAATATAAAGTTTGTTTTGTCTTTGTGATGGAAGTTTGCATATAGTCTTGGCATTAATTATTTATACAGTTCCTATGGTATCTCATCTTTGAGAATTGTGGCTTCTATACTAAATACATATGACCTCAATATAAAGTTTGTTTGGCATTGCATGATAAAAAAACATTTCCTAGTGTAATTGTATTTTAGTCATAAGAAAGCCTACATATTGTGTTCTTGTCTTTGTTATCTTCATGTTGGAATTTACTTGATAAAAGGAAAACTAACATAATAAACATATAATTTCACAAGTAAATCTCAAGATAAGAGAAATCAAATTGAAGAATCTAACTCACATAATGCCCTAGGTTTCTCAACACAGTATGAGATCTAGGGATTTGAACAAAGGGCAGAGGGAAAAAAGAAGATCATTTTGGCATAATTTCATCTTAGGGAAAAGGAATACTCTATACTAAATTTGTGAGCCTAAAGGCTCAATTATCCTAGGCACATACACTAGCACAAATAGCAGAGATATTTTCTTTTCTAGAGGACCGAAAGGATAATTTGGTAACCCATGGAAGAAAAATGAAGGTCCTAATCTAATCTCCATTAGAATAATATGAATAGGTGGGAAATAAACCCTCTCTAGACAAAAATTCCTGGTCTATAGATCAAACTTCTGAGCACACTTGACATGCTTTGAAATCACTGCAAAAGATTTGAATTACTTGTTGTTTTTATAAAATCAAGTTTTGTTTGTTTCAAGAGGACCGAAACACATTTTGTGCATAAAATAAACCCAAGGTCAAGACTTCTAAACTGATTTATCACTCTCCTTCATGCCATCATCTTGGAGCAAGTATTTTTTTGATTTTATAGTAGTATGTCACATCAAATTTGGTGGTAAAGACCCTTTGTTCTAGGAATATATATACACAATACTATTTTGAATACTAGAATAAGTGACTTCAGTCACCATAAGACCACCTTCCAAGCATAATTATATTAAAAGGATTCAAACATAGGAATTGATATTTCCCACATTATTTCGGAGCATAAAGTAGATTGAGAGCAAAGGTTCAATAGGCCTATCATTTAGGTACAATAACCTTAGAAGATAAAATTTGTAGTATAATCTCTATGCAGAGTTGCAATATCAAGATAGGTATATATTCATACACAGTTCAAGCCCATACAAGTTAGTGAGCCAAGAAAAGCTACAAGTGTCTCTCTTGAAGATCTCTACAAAGAAGCTTTGACGAAAGCAGACAATATCTTAAGACATGTACACCACATAACGAAACAAGAAGGATGCCTATAGTTATAATTCTTGGCATGAAGTTAATAGAAGTACCTATACCCCCTCAAGAAATTTTTTCTAATCATGATATGAAGGAGTAGGTGTAACAATAGTCTCCATGATCATTGATCCAAAATGGATCTAGCATAGACTTCTAAGTCTAAAAATCTTCTTCACAAAGGAAAAAAAAAGGGGTGCTAAATGGCGCAAATGCATGTTAATCCGAGTTCAGATAAACAAAAGGGAAAAGGTGGAGGATCATGGAGATAAATGCTTTTACAAGAAAACCTTAATAAGGCAATGGACCAATCGATGGTGCGGAACAGGGCCTTGTTTTATATATATATATATATATATATATATATATATATATATATATATATATATATATATATATATATATATATATATATATATATATATATATATATATATATATATATATATATATATATATATATATATATATATATATATATATATATATATATATATATATATATATATATAGATATAGATATATATATATATATATATATATATCTATATATATATATATATATATATATATATATATATATATATATCACATCACAATAATATAAAGGGTAGAGAGAAAGCTTGAAGCACAAGTGACATGCGATTGCGATCTCTACTTTATCACATTGGAGAAAAGCCAGTGGAGTGGACTAGACCTTTAGGCCTCAAGCGATTGCGATATGCGATCGTTGTGATATCACATTGCAACGTTCCATCGAACATTGAATGGACCCCGGGCCATTTACATATGCGACATGCTACGTGGGTGCGATCAGGGATATGTTATCGCATCGCAATGTGCCATGTGAGATGGCAATGACTCGTATCCAATGCGCAAAGCGATTGTGATATGCGATGGGGATGCGCGGACCTGAAAGGATTTATTAATGTAGTTAAATGCCATTTGAGATCCGGCCTTGAGTATTTCATGCAGATTTCTTTGTATTTCCCATATATTCCATTATTTTTGGTTTTGTTCGGGTTTGGCCATGGGCCAAGTGACAGGTGATTTGCAATATGTGGACCCGAAAAGGATTATGATGCGGCTAATTCCATTTGAGTTCAGTCTTGAGTCGTTCAGGTCATATTTCCATGATTCTTCTATGTAATACGTTATGTATTTGATTTGGGGATTAATAACGGAAAAAGGCTAGGGCAGTCAGGTTACCCACACCCGCCGTTTCGTTATAGTAGTATGTCACATCAAATTTGGTGGTAAAGACCCTTTGTTCTAGGAATATATATACACAATACTATTTTGAATACTAGAATAAGTGACTTCAGTCACCATAAGACCACCTTCCAAGCATAATTATATTAAAAGGATTCAAACATAGGAATTGATATTTCCCACATTATTTCGGAGCATAAAGTAGATTGAGAGCAAAGGTTCAATAGACCTATCATTTAGGTACAATAACCTTAGAAGATAAAATTTGTAGTATAATCTCTATGTAGAGTTGCAATATCAAGATAGGTATATATTCATACACAGTTCAAGCCCATACAAGTTAGTGAGCCAAGCAAAGCTACAAGTGTCTCTCTTGAATATCTCTACAAAGAAGCTTTGACGAAAGCAGACAATATCTTAAGACATGTACACCACATAACGAAACAAGAAGGATGCCTATAGTTAGAATTCTTGGCATGAAGTTAATAGAAGTCACTATACCCCCTCAAGAAATTTTTTCTAATCATGATATGAAGGAGCAGGTGTAACAATAGTCTCCATGATCATTGATCCAAAATGGATCTAGCATAGACTTCTAAGTCTAAAAATCTTCTTCACAAAGGAAAAGAAAAGGGGTGCTAAATGGCGCAAATGCATGTAAATCCGAGTTCGGATAAACAAAAGGGCAAAGGTGGAGGATCATGGAGATAAACTCTTTTATAAGAAAACCTTAATAAGGCAATGGACCAATCGATGTGCGGAATAGGGCCTTGTTATATATATATATATATATATATATATATATATCACATCACAATAATATAAAGGGCAGAGAGAAAGCTTGAAGCGCAAGTGACATGCGATTGCGATCTCTACTTTATCACATTGGAGAAAAGCCAGTGGAGTGGACTGGACCTTTAGGCATCAAGCGATTGCGATATGCGATCGTTGTGATATCACATCGCAACGTTCCATCGAACATTGAATGGACCCTGGGCCATTTACATATGCGACATGCTACGTGGGTGCGATCAGGGATATGTTATCGCATCGCAATGTGCCATGGGAGATGGCAATGACTCGTATCCAATGCGCAAAGTGATTGTGGTATGCGATGGGGATGCATGGACCTGAAAGGATTTATTAATGCAGTTAAATGCCATTTGAGTTCCGGCCTTGAGCATTTCATGCAGATTTCTTTGTATTTCCCATATATTCCATTATTTGTGGTTTTTTTCGGTTTTGGCCATGGGCCAAGTGACAGGTGATTTGCAATATGTGGACCCGAAAAGGATTATGATGCGGCTAATTCCATTTGAGTTTAGTCTTGAGTCGTTCAGGTCGTATTTCCATGATTCTTCTATGTAATAAGTTATGTATTTGATTTGGGGATTAATAACGGAAAAAGGCTAGGGCAGTCAGGTTACCCACACCCGCCGTTTCGTTTATTTGTGAACTGATTCTTTATATGAACAGTCGGGTTTCCACGCAAAAAGGAAAAATGGTAACCAAACAGGTTATAAAAAAAACACAAATAATACGAAGGATAGAGGATTTAGAGAGGGCCACCAGAGATTGGGAGGAATGAGAAGCCAGGGCTGAAGGGCCAGAGCCAGAGCCAGAGCCGAAGAGCTAGAGACAGAGCCAAAGAGCCAGAACCAAGAGCCAAGAGCCAGAGCCAAGAACCAGAGCTTCAAGAGCCAGGGATAACATGGTGTCTGAACCCACTGTTTATGTGAAAAACAATAGGAGTTAAGTCAAGAGCTTGTAAAAAGGACTTATACCATAATCCCAGAGAGCCTAGTTGAGTTGACTAGAGCTCACAGAGATGTAGCCCAAGAGTTGTGGGTGAACTCCAAATTAAATTGTTGTTTTTGTGTGTGTTTCACTGCTGCATTGTCTCAAATGTTTTATTTACTGTTATATGCATTTATATATTAGTTTAAGCACATCAACTTACAACACAATAATAAAAATTAAAGCATGTAATCAGTTAAAAACAAATACCACCATACACCTACATTGTCAAGCATTTCTTAATTCCGCATTGGTTAATCAATAAGAGTTGGGAAAATTTAAAGCTTTGGAAGTGGGAGAGGTTCTTGTAAGTTAGACAAAAAGCCTAAGTGCCCCATTTTCAAATCAGGTGGTATCAGAGCCTAAGTTTGGTTAACCCCACCTTCAAAGAAGGTTATATTAGAATACATTATTGACAAAGCAAAGACTTCTTGTTTGAAAGGTGTTTTAACAGTAAGAGGCTGATTGTATGCTTGTTTTACAGACTGACTATTTTTTTGAGTTTGCAGAGGTAAAGGGAAAGTTGTTTCTAGCTCAATCCAGGAAGGACAAATAGGAAGAAGGGCTAAAGGCATTCTTCTATCCCAAGGACCTCAAGGCAATCCCTAGAGCACAAGAGGTTTGTTGCAAGAGGTTGCTTAAATAAACTCTTTATTTATCTTGTTGAAGTTTTTTGTTCATTGGCATAATGACAACTTCTACAAGTGGGTCCTAAAATTCTGCTCTCTTCACAAGATTCTTTGATGAAGACATGAAGCAAGAATTGTCCACCATGATGGATATGGTGAGAGAAATGTATGAGGATGGAAGGAAGAGCAACATGCTTAGAGAGAAGTTGAATCCCATGGAGGAAGAGAAGCAGTTGCTTGCTGACAAATTGCAGGAAATGGAGAGGCAACTTCATATTACAAATATGAACCTGAAGAGGATGCATGAGTTGGAAAGACAACTCTTTGTTTCCCAATAAGCCTTAGTCAAGTATCAGCTTGAAGAATAGGTAAACCATTCCATTTTGTCTTCAAATTCTTCTAAGAATGCTTGTATTGGTTCTTTTGAAAAACATACTAGAGGCATAGGTTCCAAGCTAATGTCCAAGATGGGATATGAAGGAAAGAGCTTGGGAAAGCATGCACAAGGTATTGTTGAACCAATAATGGTTGAGGAAAGGCCTAAGTATTTGGGTCTTGGCTATGGACAAGCTTATGGAGAAAGTTCCAAGGCTACCATGAAGGCCATTGAAATAGCTCCAAGAAGGAGTTGCATTACAGAGTGTGAAGATTGTATTCAGGAAGAATACAATAGCTTGAAACATCATTTGCAGGATGCAGGTGTTCAGAAGCACACACTTGAACCAGAGAGTTGGGGAGACTCCAATAGCCTTGAAGAGATTGATGGTGTTCCAAAGGGAGCCACTTCTTCATTTGCTTCACCTCCTCATGAAGGCAATAAAGGTGAAATAGAAAGGCATAAATCTAGTTCTAAACATTTTCCTTTTGATTGTGCAAAGCATGATAAATTTCAACATAAGCATGGGGAAAGATTTGCATGTTCCTTTCGTGGGTTGGATAACCATAATGTTTCTAGATGTTGGAAGAGAATGGCCACATACAGGAGGCTTTTGAAGGAAAGGAAGCAAGCAGCAAAAGGCCCATTGGACAAGGCAAATCATGCTGTCAAGAGGATGCACATGCAGTGCACTTACTGCCATAAGCAAGGACATCTTGCTGCAAAATGTTGGACTTTGAATCCAACTGTTGTGGGGAAAAATGCCTATGCAGGACGATCCTATCCACCTAAGGTGTGACAGTGCCTTAGCAACAAACAGATACAGCTATTCTGGTTTCTTCCTTTATGAAATGTGAAAGAGGGGGAGATCAATAGACTTACCGATGTCTTCCGTTTGTCCCTCGATCTAGATCCTCTTCTCTTTGGGTGTTCACAGCTACTTGCCTCCTCGCTCGTCCAAGAGAACAACTACTTGATTCCAGCGAGATCACAAGAGAACAACTACCTGTGACAGGAGAACAGCTACTTGCGATAAGAGAAGAACACAACACAAAGGCAAATATTCATATTCATAAATGATTCAGGATTAGAAGTAAATCAAATACACTAATGCAATCATACAAATACACCAGTATATAGGAGCAAACCAAGATAGCTTTATTGATAAATAACAGGGTTCAGGAAGAGATACAACCCAGAGGGCTCCAATCCAGCATCTCCTTCCCAGCATAATGGAATTCCTATCTTCACCTCCCTTCAAAGCATTAAGCACCCAATGATCCCAGTCTCAAACCAACAACAATTCTTTGCAATAACAAAATTCCAGCCTCTAGATCTCATGGAGGAGAGATCTATATATAGTTATTTTGGAGAGAGGATGAGTCAGCTTGAGATCTAACTAGTGTCCTCTCCCTCTCTCAGTTCTTGAGTCCACTTGGAGGTTCTTGCTTCCATTTGGAGATTTGGAACCTCTTACTCATCACCAGTCGAATTCCCTGAGGCAAGTGTCATTTTGGAAGCTTCCTGAGCATTGACACCTTGAGGAATGAGTCTGCCACTTGTCCAAACTCGCTCAGCGCAGGTAGCTAGTGTTGGAGTTGACATTCAACGCAGGTGGCCAGTGTAGCAGTTGACATTCAGCGCAGATGGTCAGTGGAGCAGTTGACATGATCCTGAATTGACTTGTTTTTGAGCAGTTTCAGGTGGAGAACTTCTGTGAATTGCTGTGGTTAGTTAGCCTTGTTCCTCTAGGGGTAGGAACAACATGTTTAGGGACTTTGGATCCCTTAGATTATGGACATTTCATGCTCAATGCTGTAAGGCACAAAAATTTCTATAACAGTTGCCCCCTAAAGTATGAGGCCGTTTATCGGGTGAAATGCTTTATCCAGGAGGGTCCGAAGTTCATCCATTTGCTGGGAGGAGACCTGTAATAAGATACAACACAATACATTATGATTCATACTGCTTTCATGATCTAGCTGAGGCGGGCATTCCCATGCTCAGCTTTATAAATTCATTTTTGTACATAGCACAGACAATCGTCTGATGGTAGACTGATAATTTTTGGTGAAATTATCATCCTTTGAGTAGGATGATCATCTGCTGCAATGATGTACATGACAAATGTCTTTATCTCTCCTGAATATATATCGCAGCCCGGATGGATGAAACTAGATCCGGGGTCTTCAAACTCGTTCGATCTTCACTCTAAGTACAAGTCGATCCATGTGAGAATTGCGCTGAAGTCGATCATGGAAAGACATCGCTTGATTACCGGTCAATGAGGTAAACCGTTAACAAGCGCGAGAGGAATCACCGATAATGATAATGACCCTCAAGGTATTGCAGTACAATTCACGTGGTGTGAATAAAGGACTTGGCGTTGAACACCACACAAAATCTTCTGGTCGAAGGTCATTGATGTATACCTGTTGCTGGAAGTGAGAAACTTGCCATTGAGGCATGCAAGCTTCAAAGTACTGAAGGGGTTGTTCCTAGATCAACTTCTTGGATAATGAGCTGATGTTGACAAGAAGCGATCCGTCAAAGGAGGGCCTTAATGAATCCCACATCAGTGACACGGAACAGAGCTAATGATTTTAATGGAGGTGAAAACGATCTGTGACATGTGATTCAGGGTGGCGGTCATGAATGGATGAAGGATAATGTATGGCAGTGGATGGGACCTGGTTGACTCTTTC
This sequence comes from Pinus tabuliformis, assembly GCA_031772625.1. NCBI lineage: Eukaryota > Viridiplantae > Streptophyta > Pinopsida > Pinales > Pinaceae > Pinus > Pinus tabuliformis. The sequence continues at coordinate 310,819,241 of CM062808.1, read as the reverse complement.
TGAACGACTTCTCTTGAACATATGGCGACACTGATGCGATGGAGCGGTAGCATTACCCCAAATATGGATGGTATGGCGAGACCATGGTGATGTGACCAGTGAATGAAACAACCCAACCCGATTGTGGTATGGAGGAAAAGTGTCATGTTCAAGAGCGACCTGCTACCATCAAAGTTTTCTTGATTTTCTCCCAATTTTTCCCCAGTCATTGCTGACCAGTACCTCTTTATTTTTGTCAAGCTTGAGGAGGATAACATATGCTTGTTCTATAACCTACCCTTCGGGCAAGCCCATTGCTATGTTTTAACGAGCCTAGCGATAGTGAAACTCGTTCTCGTCTAAAGACAAGTTTGTCGCTATTTAGTGATTTTAACGAGTCTAACGACAAGGATAACTCGGTCCTTTTCATTTTTAGAGAGTCTGAAAAGGTACATAAAGTTAACTCCAAAATTCCTTTTTCGTTATCTAATCCCTTAAGTCCGAAAAAGTATAAAACAATACAGAAGGGATGAATTTTCGATAGTTTTAACGAGCCGAACAAAACAAGCGCTCGATCTTTTTGTGCAATAATCCCTCAAGTCCAAAAAGATTAAAATCTAGAGGAGGGATAGCACTTCCAGTCGCTTTAACGAGCTGGAAGGCCAAAACTCGGCAATCTTTTCATATTTTACGAGTCAGTTGAAAAGAGCTTAAAGAAGACTCATCTTTTGAGGAACGAGTGATGAACAGGGTTAGCAGCTGATTCCAGGTACAGGTTGGAATTTTCCAATCACGGCAGTGTCACAAGGATGGCTAGGTGAAATCACTCTTCGCAGCTGTTCCTCAAAATGGGTAAACAATCATATGGAGGTGAACGATCGGCCAAATGAAAAGTGGAGGTGACGGTGCAAACACGACCAAGGCTTTAATGGCTGATAAGGTTACATTCTCAATGGTTATTTATCGGGATGGGTTCATTTTTTAACGAGCTTGAATGCGCCAAAACACTGCTAAAACTTATGTTTATTTTTTAATGAGCATGAACTATGTGCTAAAACTGCTCGGATCTTGCATTTTTTTTTAACGAGCATGAACTTTATGCTAAAACTGCTCGTTTATATAGTCAAATTTTGATTTACCATAACTAGCTTTTCTCTTTTCAAGGATGGTACTGCATTCTCAATTGTTGCATCAAACTTAGTTAGAAATGAATAACATTTGCTTGAAAATGAGATTAAAACCCTAATATTTCGCTTTGAACTACGTAAAAATCAATTAAAAAGTGTTTTTACCTCTCATTTTACCATTTCATTTGAACTTGGTTTGTTGGAGCTTTGGAGGTGCCTCTTCCCCCTTGATTTTCACCAGCTGATTTCGGGAGATTCTGTGGACGATTCTCGGCGCCGTCTGGACTAGGTAGGAGCTAAACCCTAGCTCTTTCTTTTCATGGTTTCATTTTTCCATTCTGTGCCTGTTTCCCTGTCTTTCTGAGCACCTGGGGTTTTGCCAGGGCGCCCTGTCATCAACGCAGGTGGAACACTGTCTACCTACGTTGGGACTAGAAAACTGATTTTGTGGCACAGTTTTTGATGAAATTTTTCCAGTTTCTCATCAAATCCAGGATCTTACTCATTCTCTTGTTTGTTTTGCAGGGAACTTTGAGCAAAATGTCCCTTACATGGCGAGAACGAGAACATGAAGAAGAAGATATGATTGCTCTCCATGACCCTGTCACGGTGAACGCGCTGCGGAACTGTGGCCTGCTGAAGTTTTTCCGTATCTCTAGCATGAGAGCACAGATCTCTTTACTGTAGTATGTGCTTGATGCTTGGGATCCCATCAACCAAGTATTCCAAATTAGGGGAAAGTGTATCCCCTTGACCATAGTGGACATTTACTTCTTGACTGGGTTGTCAAGGCGGGGTGCCCCCATTTCTTTGTCAGGTTCGGCCCGGGGGAATGACTTCATGAGAGATTATGTCCGCCAGTATTGCACGGAAGGTTCCCAGCCGAGCAGAGATGACAAGGTTGTTATCCGTGAGATTACTGACAGGTCTCTCAGGTCCATTCTGTATACTATTGGTAGGATGGCCGGTAGCGCATCTCTTCATGTCGCCAAAAGATCTTATGTGCAGCACGCCTTGGAGTGTCTCCAACCGAAAGTATTCAACTGGTGTGATGCAGTACTTGTTCAGATGAAAAGTCAATTGACCAAGGTAAAGGACGGGAAGCTGAAGAACTTTGGATTTGGTTCTATTCTGACTGCCTTCGCCTTGGAGAAAATACCACTGATGCAGCCTCAGTATATTGCACTTGACTTGCCTTCTCCCACCGAGCCACGCATGCAGAGATGGGTTGATCACATGTCTAGGCATGCTGGTCAACCTCAGATTACTTTCATTGATACCTTCTTCAGGTGGTTCGAGCGCCAGGAGATGGTCTATTCCGAGTACCCATATGTTGGCATGGATTTCCGAGGTGATCCGGATTTGGTGCTACCGGATGGCGAACAGTGGGGCGCTATTGGTAAAATCTCTGACCATATCACTGTTTACTGTTTTTGTTCATAATGTTGCTGTGCTTTATTCTGTCAAGACTTTTAATCAAACTCTTGTGTGCATGCAGATGTTGTTCCTGTTCATCCGAGACCGCCAGTCGCTGCCCCAGCAGGGGAGCCTGCTGGGAGGGTTATCCTTCGCGACCTTGACGTGGCCGAGACCCTTACAGTTGTGCAGGAGCAGGTTGAGAGCCTTACTCTTGGTATTCCGGATGTACGGATCGACGAGTTACCTTTACAGTTGCAGCGGCATATTACTGGTGTGCCTAGACGATGGACTCGTCTCTTGCGCATGATTGCACATGCCGTGACGTGCTATCATGAGCATCACTAGGCTAGGTTTCCCCCTAGCACTTTTGAGTTTCTGGGTCGTGCGACCAATTTTTGTCTTGGTTACAGAACATTATGTGTAAACGATAAACAACTTTTATATATATATTTTGATTTTTGAGGTTTATTATGGTTGAGTTACATGATCCACTTGCATAACATTGATGATGCATTTCTTTTTATAAATGTCACAAATGTCTATCTAACACATAGTTTGCTAATGAGTCGGTTAATGTGTTTAAGTTCCTGGAAATATGTTGGTATTGAAGTAAATCAAACTGTCTTTCCAAAATCTTAACCCTTAGAAACATACGATAAATAGCTGGATTGCGAACAGAATATATACCATTGAGTTGTAGTATCACGAGTTGTGAGTCTAGCCTGACAACTAGTCGGCGTATACCATGGGTGATGGCATCAGAGAGGATTTCTATCAACGCGCTATACTCAGCGATATTATTCGTTGATTGCCTAATACACACACCTCTGAAACTCACTAACTCGCCGCTTGGATCAAAAATGGCCCAGGCCGCGGAGGACAGGTTCCTCGAACTACGACTCGCTCCGTCAGCATATCCCACACATGTCTCAGAAAGGTTCGACATCTGCAATAAATGTAAAAAGGTGGATTACTCGACCAAAACAAACACTTTAGTGAAAAAAAAATACAACAAAAGCACACAGGTTACTATTTAGGCATAGTAATGCTTGAGATACAACCCGTTGCGGGGTTGCACCAGTGGAATTCCGTCATAATCCATTAACTCGTAGGCTCCTTTTGCTAACACTCGTTTAACAATATAGGGGCCCATCCATAAAGAATTAAATTTACCTGCTCCCAATTTATCGGATTCTTGGTCGTAAAGCAGGACCAAGTCACCTTCTGAGAAGACACAGGGTTTGACATTTTTGTCGAACTGTGCCTTGACTCATTTCTTATGGGCTTCGTTAGCCAAAGCGGCGTCACGACGGGTTTCATCCAATTGGATTAATTCCAAGAAACGTGCCTCTTCTTCTGAAGTTCCGGGGAGGAGATCAATTGCGAGTTTAAGAGACGAAATTTCACACTGGACTGGTAAGACTGCCTCCAGGCCATACACCAGTTGGAAAGGTGTGAACCCAGTCGCATTCTTTACCGATGTTCGGTAAGCCCACAAGGCTGAGTACAGGATTAGGTGCCACCTTCTTTTGTGAACCCTGATCATCCTTTGCAACATACGCTTCAGGACCTTGTTGATTGCTTCAACTTGTCCGTTGGCTTGCAGATAATATGGGGTAGAGCTGTCATGAGATAGCCCTAGCTTGGCAGCTAATTCAACCATCATGTGATTGCGAAAATGCGATCCATGATCTGTAACTATAGCCTGTGGTACGTGTTGGTCGCTTTAATTGCTTTCACAATTCAAGCTCCACATAAATTGTCAACCCGAGAAGGTCTTTTTATTCCAAAGGTAACAGCGCACTGTATGTGCTCAATTTCAAAAGCAGTTCAATGTTGTAGTAAGAGAAAGTCACACACAATTGTTAAATTCAATAATCTATCAATTTACAGTCTACTTAATTAAAGCTGAAGTTAGTTAACTTATAGCAGACACGATTTCTCTGTTACAGCAAAAGGAAAATAAATGCATAAAGAAAGAAATCATTCAACTATAGCAGGAACAGGACCCTATTCCTTGGTGGGAACTTCAGCACCTGCTGCCTGGCACTAATCACACCGTAAAAGAAGTAATCTCAAGAGGTCAAGACCCTATTCCCAGGGACCGGAATCTTCAGCACTTGGCCTCTCTGTTCTAATCACACTGCAAGTAAAAGAAAGCAATCAATGGAGCAAGACCCTATCCCTCTGTACCGGGATCTTCAGCACATGCTCTCATCATTCACTCGTGCAATCAATACATGTAGCGCTAAGAAGCAGAGTATCACAAACCATGTAACTAGTGTCTTAGCAACAGAACTTAAACACAATGCAAATACATAAGAAATGAACAGCTACAGGAATGAAGGGGTGAATCTTGTGAGGAAGGCGGGCCCTTTCCTTCTCACAAGATTCCCCAAGAGAAAGAATTAAACTGAAATACTCAAAACAGGTTTTTATTCATCTGTCTAGAAAACTGGTACATACAAAAGAGGAGACTAGCTCCTATCTCACACGATGCTGTTCTCAAAATTACAATTTGATCGATCCCTTCTAATGATGATGTCTCCCCTTTTTAAAGGGGAGGCATCATTTACAATTTTACACAAGAACGAAGATCTCGATTCTGATCTAAACAAAGCTATTCTGTTCTTTCTTAAAAGGAGATACTGTTACAACCGAGACAACAAAAAGGCTATCTTCAAGATGATTCAGGTAACCGTATCTTCTGGCTGCTGCCATTATCCACAAAAAGTTCTTCCAGAATCGCGAAACGTATAGCGGGAGTTGCGTGCTTTGACGGTTGTTTCAGCAACTGCGTTTGCTGTTTCAGCAACGGGCAGCTGTTCCAGCAACGGAGTTGACTGTTTCAGCAATGAAGTTCAGCTGTTTCAGCAACGACCGCTTATTCCCAATAAGGCTTATCTGCGATCTTTAACTTGTGTTAGCAACAATGCACTTCAATAATTGATAAAATATAAGAGTATTATGGAATTAAATGTAAGACAGATTAATCATATAATAAAGAGAAGGTTTCCATATACCTTAGGATATCGTGAATGAAAAAGACATTGGAGCTTATGGTTTTAAGAGTAAAATGATATGAAAGTATATAACAAAATGATGCATATTGGAGTCCTAACATCCCCCCCAGCTAAAAATGTTGCATGTCCTCAGGCAACCCCTTCGTCTGAATCAGAGTCTGAGTACTGGGACTGGCAATGCAGATTACTCAAGCAGTAGCTGGAGAAAGTGGCGTCTGTAGGAGCTCGGAATCCGTTGTTGAGCTGTAACCGTTGCCATGCCGAGGCTTCCTCTTCATCAGTCAACAGGTAATGATTTTGATATTTCTCTGACGGCAGCCATAAGATTGGAAAACGGAAATGATACCCGATCCAGTTGACTCCGCAATGCTGAATGCAATTGACATACTTAGGGACTCTATACAATGCAGCGTGAAAATTGAGAGGGTTAAGAGGATGATAATCCTGTCTTTCCTTGTCTGATTGCTGCCAGAAGAGGTCATTGGCCTTCAGTGCAGCGGGACCCTTCAGTCGAATATGCTCTTGACAATTGAAAAGGATGGAAGCCTGTAATTGTTCTATGTGCTCGCTCATACCTGGCTTCTGCAAGTATTCATAGTACTGTGCTATGAACATGGCTGGGCTTACCGGCTCTGGCCTAATCCACAGGAGCTTATTCTCCTCATTATGACTGCTTGTATTGAACGCAGTCTGCCAAGTGAGCTGATTAGACAAGAATGAAGCGAATGCCCTTATTTGTATATCTCCTGCAATTGGAGTAAGATTAATTCTTCTTTCTTCAGGCATGGCTTCATTATGCAAGTAGAGTTCGCACAGCAGATGCTGGTCGCTTTCAGGGGCTTCCTTGAAGGTCTCAACAAATTTTTCTGAAGTCAGTACTTCATGTGGTCGACCATGTGCAATTGATTTAATTTGAAAGTAAGCTAATCGTTCAGCAAGAAAAAGAGCATAGTTTACAGAAGGTTTCCGTGTAACCATCAACTTTCGCACCAGGGAAAACATCAGGGCTATCCGTTCCTTAGACCGTCTGGCTTCCTTCTTATATTCCCTGTGCTCTTGCAGTAGTTGTTCCAAATTCTCCCAGTTAGTGTATGCAAAGTTTTGCCATTGCAACTTATGCTGCTGTAATATTATATCCTGGTTTTCGGCGTGTTCCTTCTTCCATCTGTTGAATTGTTCCAATGGGTCCCATGGCCGAGTCTGTGTCTTTTTAACAGAAGTAGTAGGCTTGGGCACTATTTCCTCTGTTTGTGTGGCTGCTTCAGAAGAAATGCACTGAGGCATTATTTCTTCTGTTGGAATACTTGCATCAGTAGTGTGCTGAGGCAGTGTCCCTTCTGCCGAAACAGCTGTTTCAGTAGTAGTATGCTCTGGTGATGTTTCTTCTTCTGGGATATCTAAATCAATCGTGGTGTGCTCTGGCAGTGTTTCTTCTGCCGGGATTGCTGCATCTGTCCTCAAGGGATGAGATATCTCTTGTTCGGTTTCTTCTTCTTCTTCTTGCACCACAGGAGGTCCGACTGGTTCTTGTGGAGCAGTGGGGCATTCCTCCTGTGTTTCCTTTGTCATAATTGTCTCCGGGAGTGAAATTTCAACTATTTTATAGCCTGCATTCTGATAAATAATGCCACACTCTTTGCACATATATTCTATACATGTTTCCCTGTTCTGCATTGAGGCTACTTGTGCTAATGTATGGAAATTGAGTTCTTTTTCAAAAGCCTCTCGAGCCATGGCTAACTCAGCTTTGTAGGCTTCTATTTCAGTCTTCAGGGATTCGTTTTCCTGCAGTAGGGATGTCATTGTATGTGGGCCTTGCATGCTAGTTGTTTCTGCTGGAATATTTTGCTGGTGCACAGTGGTGGCTGGTTGTTGCACCACAATGGGTGCCTCTGGTGTTTCATCCATCATGCCAGGGATGGATTCTTGTTTGTCAGAAACTAGTTCTGATACCACAGTAAATAGTCCTCGTGCTCTGTCAGGAATGAATCCTTGTTCCTCAGCTACTAGTTCTGACATTTGAATCTCTGGACATTTCTGACCATCATCTTGCTTGTTGTGTTCTTGTGACTCAGTGACTGGTTCTTGTGGAACAGTCACTGGGCACTCTTCAGTATTGATCTGCTCTGTGAATTCCTCGGCCTTAGTGACTGGTTCTTGTGGGACAGTCACTTGGGGTTTTTCAATATCCTGCTCTGTAAATTCTGCTGCCTCAGTGACTGGTTCTTGTGGAACAGTCACTGGACACTCTTCACTAACAACCTGTTCTGTAAATTCTGCTGCCTCAGTGACTGGTTCTTGTGGAACAGTCACTGGACACTCTTCACTAACAACCTGTTCTGTAAATTCTGCTGCCTCAGTGACTGGTTCTTGTGGAACAGTCACTGGACATTTTCCGTCATCAACCTGCTTGGTGTATTCTTCTTCCTTAGTGACTGGTTCTTGTGTTACAGTCGCGGGGCAAGTGACTGGTTCTTGTGGAGCAGTCACTTCTTGATCCAGAATCATTGTCGTATTATCCCGAGGTACTGATTTTTGTGGGACTGTGTCCTCGGATGAAGCCGGGTGAGGAATTTGGGATGTGGATAAGGGTTTCAATACAATAGTGGCAGGATTAGGGAAAATGGAGGTAGATTCTGCCTCAACAGTCTTTGTCCTTTTTCTTCTTGGTAGGAAGGCAGCAAAGTCGCTGCCTTTCCTTTTTCTTGAATGGGAATGCTTTTTCTTCAGGACAGGGTTTTGCAGAGAAGTCGGAGTTTGGGATGTGGACCTTGTCCGTGGTTTGGAACTTGTGGCTGCTGGGGTTTTCCTTTTTTTCTTGATGGGTGAAGAGGGAGGTGTTGGAGAGTCGTCACTAGGGACAGGAATAATAGAGGGTGCTAGCTCTGCTAACTGTGGCGAGCTCGGGGTTGGGTTGACAGGAGAATTCAGGGTTTCCTCCTGTTGTTCTTCATGAGGATTTTCAGATAATTGGGACGTTTTCTCTTGTTGAGGAATTTCGGGTGGGGTTTGCAAAGGGACTTCAGGTGGGGCCTGCGAAGGAATTTCAGGTAGGACCTGCAGAGGAGGATTTTGCTGAGCAAAACCCCTCTGTATTAACAGCTGACATAAGCGATGGTGGGTAAGGGATGTCATGGGAGTTTTGGCTTGCTTACAATAATACGACATGTTCTTAATACAACCAAGCAGATAATAAGGGATATTAACCAATCTTCCGTTTCTTAAATGATTCAGCAGAACAAAGTCGTGGTTGTACACTACCTGATAACGTCCTTCGCATGTGAGGTAGTGTTTGACGAATTCTGCCACTGATGGCCATGGTTGAGGAAGTGAATGCAGACTGACCCCGCGGCCTCTAGATTCCACTTGCTCGTCCGGGCGCAAAAAGTCTTGTTGGGTGTTAAGAACGACCGTCTTCCTACTGAACCAGCGAATGCCCTCAGCTGGCAACCCTGATACCTGAACTATGTCATCCTCTGTCACTGAAATGCGAACCCCCCGGACCATTGAGAAATTGCCTTCAAAGTTCTGTGCGAATTCCAATACTTCCTCTGCGTTAAAATCTCCCAACCTTTCAAAATATGCTGTCCACCCTGCTTGTTGGAAGATCTGATACGCTTCCGGAAAGAACTGTAGAAGACTTATAGAGCCGGGCTCACTTCTAATGGCCGCCTTTCCCATGGCTAAAGCTCTGAGTTTTTCCGCAGAGGCACAATTCAGTATTCTCAGACCCTGATCAGACTTAGTTGTTGCAACAATGGCTGCGAAGTGTAAATGACGGCAAAAATGGATACGATAACAGGCGGCAGGTTGGTGCATGCGAAATAATCATTCCATTTTTGGAATTCCCCCCCCTACGTATGGTATAATTATGATTGGACGTGGGGAGATATGCAATCATTATGAAATGAAATCCTCTCTTTTAATATGATTTAACCGAATTACATAAAACCATATACCTTATACTTTACCTTTAATTAATAATTCGAAGTGTCGGTTGCAATGGCCTTGCGGGTCTGTGGATTGAAGGTGTAACTGAGTCTGGCATATAACAAATAATTTTTACCAAGAATATTGTGAAGAACCAGAAAGCTTCTGTAAGAACCAGAAGGGATATTACTTTGATGATAGTCAATTGCTGAAACTGTTATTTAAGCCACTGAAAAATGAACAATGCATTGCTGAGGTAAGTGTTTCAGCAACCGGAGAAATTGATCATATATTGCTAAACCAGGTGTTTCAGCAACGAGTGGAATCAGATATGTTGCTAGAACAGGTGTTTCAGCAACGGGAAAAATCTGGTGTTATGTTGCTGAAACAGGTGTTTCAGCAACGGGAAAAATCAGGTGTTTTAGCACGGGAAAAATCTGGTGTTATGTTGCTGAAACAGGTGTTTCAGCAACGGGAAAAATCAGGTGTTATGTTGCTGAAACAGGTGTTTCAGCAACGGGAAAAATCAGGTGTTTTAGCACGGGAAAAATCTGGTGTTATGTTGCTGAAACAGGTGTTTCAGTAACGGGAAAAATCAGGTGTTTTAGCACGGGAAAAATCTGGTGTTATGTTGCTGAAACAGGTGTTTCAGCAACGGGAAAAATCAGGTGTTATGTTGCTGAAACAGGTGTTTCAGCAACGGGAAAAATCAGAGAATTGGGATAACTGACTTAGGTCTGTGAATAGGAAGGGATTATTTCAGCAGTAAGGGGTGGAAAATACTGACTGAAGGAGGATGTTTCAGGAGTGGTGGGAGTGATAGGAATAATGTGGGTATGGGGGGATATTGCCTTTTTAGGAAAAAGGGGTAAAATGAATGGAAGAGCTCTTTGATGCAAAACTCCAGATCTTCTCAGGATGAATCTGTCCTCCTTATTGCCTTTCCAGAATCTGCAAAATTCAATTGTAATATGCCAATCCTTGACAGGGATTATTTTAGTGCTAAATCTAATCTACTACTAAAAATATAGTGCAGAAAATTAAGTGCTGTGAGGAGCAGAAGACTCCCCTGGAAAAAGATAATGAATATCAGTCATGCAAGCAGTCTTGAAATCTTCTTTAGAAACAGGGCGTTCATATAAACGGAGCCTATGGCCATTGACTAGTAGAGGTGTTTTAGCATCATCAATTGTTACAAGTCTTACCGTTCCATTTGGAAAGACATCTTCTACCTCATATGGTCCAAGCCAACGTGTACGTAGCTTTCCCTGAAAATTTTCAAACCGAGAATCATACAGCAAGGCCCAATTACCTTTTTGGAACTGCTTGTGTTTGATAATTTTGTCATGCCATTTCATTCTTTGTTGTTGAATCATGTTTGTTTGGTGAATGGCATCCAATCTCTTTTCATCCAACTCCAAAAGTTGCTGCAATCTAGCTGTCTGCACATCATTCAAATCAAGATTAACAGCTAAGGCAGTCTTTAGAGTTTTAATTTCAAATTCCACAGGAAAAATAGCATTTTTACCATAAACCAATTCATAGGGAGAAAAACCGGTAGTGTTTCTCCAAGTAGTCCTGTAAGCCCATAATGCCTCAGGGAGCCTTTGGGACCAATCTTTTCGGTTGTCCTTGACTGTTTTAGTTAGAATGGCCTCTAAAACCTTGTTTGTGCTTTCCACCTGCCCATTGGCCTGGGGGTGGTATGGTGTGGTCATTCTATGTTGAATATGATATTTGTGGAGGGTAGATTTGAAACCATGAGAATTGAATGGAGGTCCTCCATCAGTAACTAGCTCTCTGGGGATTCCAAATCTAGTGAAAATATCTTCAAACAAGAAAGACAAAACAGCCTCTTCATTGGCTCTAATAAGTGCTTTGGCTTCCACCCACTTAGTCATATAGTCTGTGCAGACTAATATATAGGTCCTTTGATTGGATGGAGGGTTAATGGGTCCTATGAAGTCCAAGGCCCATCTTTCAAATGGTTCAGAAACTACCTGGGGGTTTAGTGGCATTTGGTCTCTATGATTGGGTTGACCCATTCTCTGACAGCTATCACAAGCTCTTACATACTTCTTTGCATCTCTGAATAATGAGGGCCAATAGTAGCCCATCCTCAGAATTTTATGCGCTGTTCTTTTATCAGCAAAATGGCCTCCGCAAGGACCATCATGACAAGCTTTGAGTATGTCATACACTTCATCTTCTCTAATGCATCTTCGAATCTCCTGATCAAGCCCAGTATAGAAGAGGCATCCGCTGATCCAGCTATACCTGGCACTTTGCTGCACAATTCTTCTTTTCTCCCTATATGACAGGTGTGCTGGTAGTTTTCCTGCAACCAAGTAGTTAGCAATATCTGCATACCATGGAGAATGAGCAGAAACTGCAAACAAATATTCGTCAGGAAAACTATCATCTACTGGAATATTATTATCAGTTTTTAACCGTGAAAGAAAGTCAGCCACCACATTTTCTTTACCAGGGCGATCTATAATTGTAATATCAAATTCCTGCAATAGTAATAGCCATCTGGTAATTCTAGCATTTGTGACAGATTTGTTCATTAAGTATTTAATAGCTGAATGATCAGTGTGCACAAACGTAGGATAACCAGTAATATAGTGTCTGAATTTATTAATGGCATAAATTACTGCAAGGAACTCTTTCTCGGTAACTGTGTAGTTAAGCTCAGCAGAGGTCATGTTTTTACTGATAAAGTATATAGCATAAGGAAGATGATTTTCCTCTTGTCCTAGGACTGCTCCAATAGCACTGTCTGAAGCATCAGAAGATATGTGAAATGGAAGATTCCAGTCAGGCCCCCTCAAAATAGGAGCAGTAGACAGCTGCTGCTTCAGTTCTTCAAAAGCTTTATGACAAAGACTATTCCACTTGAATTCAGCATTTTTCATAAGCAATACAAACAATGGAGAAGCTATTTTAGAGAAATCTTTAATAAATCTCCTATAATAACCAGCATGTCCCAAAAAACTTCTCACATCAGTTTGAGTTTTAGGAACAGGAAGATTCTGAATGACTAATATTTTAGATGGATCTACCTGAATACCTAGAGCTGAAATAAAATGTCCAAGCACTATTCCCTCACTCATCATCATGTGACATTTTTCTGTACTTAAGGAAAGGTGAGCTTGAATACATCGTTCTAGTACTTTCTCAAGGTTTTGTAATCCCTCTTCAAAAGACACACCATAGGGGGTAAAATCATCCATAAATATTTCCATACAGTCATTCAGCATATCTGAGAAAATTCCTATAACAGCTCTTTGAAAGGTTGCTGGTGCATTGCATAATCCAAATGGGAGAACTCTATAGGCAAAAGTTCCCCAAGGACTGGTGAAAGTGGTTTTGTCTTGGTCCTGGGGCGCAATTTTTATCTGATTATAACCACTGAATCCGTCTAGAAAAGAGAAGAATTTCTTCCCTGCAAGACTGTCCAACACCTGATCAATGAACGGTAAGGGAAAGTGATCCTTTTGGGTAGCTTTGTTTAAAGCTCTATAGTCAACACATACCCTCCATTTCCCGTTTTTCTTAGGAACAATTACTAACGGGGAAACCCATTCACTGTCAGATATGGGATATATAAACCCTGCATTAAGCAATTTTTGAAGTTCTTCTTTAACAATTTCTCGTAAATTAGGATTCATCCGTCTTTGGGGTTGACAAACAGGTCGGCATCCTTCTTTAATGTAAATTCTATGAGTACATAATTCAGAAGAAATACCTTTCATGTCTGTGTAATCCCAGGCAAATGCCTCCTTATATTTGTGTAATAACTTCATTAACTGCTCTGTTTCAGTGTCTGTTAAATCAGGATTTATGTTTAATGTCTTACCGGGCTCAATCTCAACTGTTACGCTCTTAGATGGGATCGTGTTTAAAGTTTGAGATGAATCTTCTGGTTCAATCTTTTCTTGCATATCAGTTTCGAAAATTGCAGTCAATTGGTTGTGTGTTTCAGCAATAACAGAAGAAGGTTCACAAATAAAATTATTGATTATTTCATCTTCTGTATTGTCCTTAAGAGTTAAAGCTTGTCCTATAGTTAGAATCGGCTGAACAGCATTATCATCATAATCCATCCATAAAGAATCTTCATTGTTAACTACTGGCGTAGCGTGAGGATAAAGAGTTAACTGTTTTGTTTCGTAACCATTAGAAATTGTCATTGAACCAGATCTGCAACTTATAAATGCATCAGCTGTGGCCAACCATGGCCTTCCTAGAATTAAGGGATGTCCCCCCAGCTTTGTTTTGGTTTGCAATACAACAAAATCAGCTGGATATTTCCAGGATTCAACTGAAATGAGCAGGTCTTCGACAACGCCTTCTGGTTTAATTGTGGAACGGTCAGCTAACTCTAAAATGGTGGGTGTATCTCTGATTGTGTTATTCAGCTGTAGCAATTGTGAAGTTTCCAGAGTCATTATATTAATTGCTGCACCTAAATCTACCAAAACCCGGGGGATTACTGCTTTACCAATCTGAACTGTAACAGTAGGATGGCCAGGATCACCGTATTTTACAGGAGGGGTTTTTCCAGACATTAATGCAGACAAGTCTCCCATCACATGTACTGTAAGGGGATCCTTGGTTTTCCTACCAGGTTTCTTGACACAAATATCCCTTAATGTTTTGGCATAAATTGGTACATCTTTTAATGCTTGTAAAAGTGGAATCTTAATATACAAATTTTGCAATTCCCCCATAAAATTAAAAGCAGGTGTTTCAGTTGTTTTGGTTAAAACCAAACGCTCAGGGAATGGAGGTTCTGTTGATTCAGTTTTTTTGTTAGAAGGTGGTGGAGCTTCTTTTTGCTTTTCGGTTTCATTTTTATCTGAATCAGTTATATCATCAATAATAGGCTCTACTACTCTTCCAGATCTCAAATGAATATCATTACATTGCATAGTAGGGGATATAGACTGATTCTGAATTTCAATAACTTGCACAGCTTTATTGTTGGGGTTAGGATTTGGTTGCGCGGGTAGTTGGGGTCTCATTTGGTTGTTTGGTGGGGCATTTGATGGCAGAGAGAGTGATTGTTGGAATTGAGGCATCTGATTTGGGTATGGAAATGATTGATTATTCCAACTTAGGTTCCAAGGATTGAAAGGTGGTGGTTGCTGTGGAGGCCAAGGAGTCCATATTGAGGGATCAACAAAGGGAGGGTTTTGCATTTGCATGGGTGGGAAACTCATTTGATTGAAGAGTGGATATTGCATTTGGTTGAAGGAGGGGTAGCTTGTTTGGCCAAAAGCTGAATGATTATTCCAACGATTAAATGGCATACCAGAATTCGTACCTTGCCCTTTTGATGGCCATTGTCTTCTTTGAGTTAGCAGGTAGACGGCTTCAGCTTCTTCCTCCGTTGGCTGCATCGCTGCTTTTATCCCCGGTAGAGATGGACATTGTTCTGTCTCATGATCTTTCTCACAAAGGGTGCAAACTGGTACTTTTTCTCTTGGGCACTCCCTTAGTGGATGTTTATCTCTACATTTCGGGCAGTAGACAGCCAGAGTTGCTTCTGCCTCAGCCTGCTTCTTCTTAACCTGCAAGGTGTCAATCTGCGAAGCAAAAGAACTTAGCATTTCGGTTTTAAATTCTTCAAGCAAATTACCTATCTCTGCTCTTGTTGCTCCTCCATTGGCTGATTTCTGTACCCTTGAATAGGTAGAATCTCTTATTCTGTTTCTTGCAGCTCCCCTAGAACATCTTTTAGCAAGTTCACAAATCTCATCATATGATTCTTTAGATATATCTCCCTTAGCAAGCATGTTTAACATATTCAAACAATCATCCCTTAACCCTCTAAGTAATATTGTTTTACGAATTTCCTTACTTATATCTGGATGATCGGATCTTTGTATGTTGTATTGTAATCTTTCGATGTAGTCCTCCAAGCTTTCATCCGATTTTTGTGCCATATTGAATAATTCATCCTTCTTCTCTCTTGTCCGGCAGTAGTCCTGATATTTAAGCAGAAATTTTTGTTTCATTTGCTCCCATGTTGTGATTACCTAGCTCCCAAGGCTCATGAACCATCTCAAGGCATTTCCTTTTAAGGTGGCTGGAAACAGTTTCAACTTTTGAGCATTAGTAACATAATCATAGCTTCTGCATAAAATATCAAATTCAAAAAGAAACTCGTCAGGATCCTCAGTAGATAAACCATGAAAGTTAGGTAGGGCAGACAATGGAATATTTTTCATTGTTCCTGCAGGAAGATCACTGATGGGAAATCCCAAGGTAGAAAGAGAATTTTCATCCCTTCTTTCTTCTTCAGGACCTGTATGTCCTCCTCCAAAGAGGAGATTATCATTGTTGTCTTCCATTGTTGGTCCTCCTACTGCACTTTCTCGATCGTCAGAATCCTCTATTGGTTCTTCAATATTTCCTACTGGTCGTCCAGCGCTTTCTACTATCTCCTCGATATGTTCTTCTATTCTGTTACTTTCCTCTGACTCTTCAGCGCTGCCTGCTGATTCTTCTGTATTTTCAGGACCCACAACTTCTTCTGTATGTTCAGGACCCACAACTTCTTCTGTTCTGTAATCTGACTGAGGGGAACGCTGAAATTTCGACTTCCGAGAACTCAGTCTTTGTGATGATTCAGCCTTTGATACTATTTCGTCAATAAACGTTTTTCGTCCTCCCCAGCCCTTGCCACCTGCGCGGTTATTTTTCTTCTGGTTTCCTCGTCCTCTCATACAATCTGCACATTAGAAAAAAATGGATAAATGCTTTTTGAAATCTATAATTACCTTCCCCGGCAACGGCGCCAAAATGTTGGTCGCTTTAATTGCTTTCACAATTCAAGCTCCACATAAATTGTCAACCCGAGAAGGTCTTTTTATTCCAAAGGTAACAGCGCACTGTATGTGCTCAATTTCAAAAGCAGTTCAATGTTGTAGTAAGAGAAAGTCACACACAATTGTTAAATTCAATAATCTATCAATTTACAGTCTACTTAATTAAAGCTGAAGTTAGTTAACTTATAGCAGACACGATTTCTCTGTTACAGCAAAAGGAAAATAAATGCATAAAGAAAGAAATCATTCAACTATAGCAGGAACAGGACCCTATTCCTTGGTGGGAACTTCAGCACCTGCTGCCTGGCACTAATCACACCGTAAAAGAAGTAATCTCAAGAGGTCAAGACCCTATTCCCAGGGACCGGAATCTTCAGCACTTGGCCTCTCTGTTCTAATCACACTGCAAGTAAAAGAAAGCAATCAATGGAGCAAGACCCTATCCCTCTGTACCGGGATCTTCAGCACATGCTCTCATCATTCACTCGTGCAATCAATACATGTAGCGCTAAGAAACAGAGTATCACAAACCATGTAACTAGTGTCTTAGCAACAGAACTTAAACACAATGCAAATACATAAGAAATGAACAGCTACAGGAATGAAGGGGTGAATCTTGTGAGGAAGGCGGGCCCTTTCCTTCTCACAAGATTCCCCAAGAGAAAGAATTAAGCTGAAATACTCAAAACAGGTATTTATTCATCTGTCTAGAAAACTGGTACATACAAAAGAGGAGACTAGCTCCTATCTCACACGATGCTGTTCTCAAAATTACAATTTCGATCGATCCTTTCTAATGATGATGTCTCCCCTTTTTAAAGGGGAGGCATCATTTACAATTTTACACAAGAACGAAGATCTCGATTCTGATCTAAACAAAGCTATTCTGTTCTTTCTTAAAAGGAGATACTGTTACAACCGAGACAACAAAAAGGCTATCTTCAAGATGATTCAGGTAACCGTATCTTCTGGCTGCTGCCATTATCCACAAAAAGTTCTTCCAGAATCGCGAAATGTATAGCGGGAGTTGCGTGCTTTGACGGTTGTTTCAGCAACTGCGTTTGCTGTTTCAGCAACGGGCAGCTGTTCCAGCAACGGAGTTGACTGTTTCAGCAATGAAGTTCAGCTGTTTCAGCAACGACCGCTTATTCCCAATAAGGCTTATCTGCGATCTTTAACTTGTGTTAGCAACAATGCACTTCAATAATTGATAAAATATAAGAGTATTATGGAATTAAATGTAAGACAGATTAATCATATAATAAAGAGAAGGTTTCCATATACCTTAGGATATCGTGAATGAAAAAGACATTGGAGCTTATGGTTTTAAGAGTAAAATGATATGAAAGTATATAACAAAATGATGCATATTGGAGTCCTAACAGTACGCCGAACCTGGCGACTACATGATTAAAAAAGAAAAGGGCAGCTGTTTCACCAGTGTTATCCAATGTAGGCATCGCCTCGGCCCATTTGGTAAAATAGTCAACGGCGACTATAATATACCCATGCCCCCCGGTCGAGGTGGGGTTACATTGCATGAAATCGATGCCCCATTTGGCGGAAGGCCCAACAACAACTATTGGCTGTAAAGGTGCAGGTGGTCTTCTGGTTTTGCTATCAAAAATCTGACATGCGTGGCAACTTCTAACTGCGATTATGCAATCTTTGAACATGGTTGGCCAGAAGTATCCTGCTCGTAAGATTTTTTGTGCTGTTGCATATCCAGATTAATGCCCCCCACACGCGCCTGAATGACACTCATTCGGGGCTTTTCGGCCTCCTCATGGGTAAGGCACCTCCTCAGAACTGTATCGATACCACGACGGTAAAGCGTATCACCGACGATCATGTAGTCTTTAGCTTGGTATCGTATACGTTTATGTTCAGAGTGAGAGGTGTTAGGCCTGAATTTTTGGGTTTGGAGATAAATTATGATATCTCCATACCACTCATCGCTTGCAGATATCAGAAACAAACTCTCGTCCACGATTGATTCTTCGGATGTTTCATCGTTGGACGACGATGGGAGATCGCATAATAATTCTGCGAAAACTAGAGCTTTCTTTGATTTGGATTTTACAAATTCCAGATCAAACTCTTGAAGGATCGCTATCCATTTTGAATATTTGCCCCCCAGCAACTGTTGCGACAGTATATAAGTCATGGGGTTGCAATCTGATAAAATGGTAGTTTTCCGAAAGAGGACATAATGTCGAAATCTTTGAATCGCTTGAACAGCTGCAAGCGCTAGCTTTTCAACATAAGAATATTTGCTCTCTGTATCATTTAAGTTTTTACTTAAATAATATATAGGATGTTCAATTCCATCGACTTCTTGAACTAAAACCATCGCAATGGTCGTATCCGCTGCAGCCAGATACAGGTTAAAATCTCTTTGATAGTCTGGGGCATACATTAATGATGCTTTTACTAGAGAATCTTTCAGAGCATCAAAGGAAGCTTGCGCTACCTGATCCCAGACAAAAGGTACATCCTTTTTCAAAAGACAAGTATAACCTTTAGCAAGTTCTGTGTAATTTGGAATGAACCTCCTCAGAAAGTTTGCTTTCCCTTGGAGTTTCTGAATCTAAAGCAAATTGGAAGGTGGAGGCAAATTAATGATTGCCTGAACCTTGCAAGGGTCGAGACGAATCCCATCCTTAGAGACCACAAAGCCAAGTAAACGACCAGAACCAACGCAAAACACGCATTTGTGCGGATTGAGTCTTATCTTGTAGTGTCGGCAACGTAGAAATATCGCTCTTAAATGCTGCGGATGATCAGTCCGCTTTCGCGAATGAGCCGGAAGGTCGTCAAGATACGGTTGAACGATGTTCTTGATGTCATGGAAGGCATAATTCATTGCCCTCTGAAACGTCGCCCCTGCGTTCTTTAAACCAAAGGGTAATTTTCGATAAGCGAATGTGCCCCACGGACAAATAAATGCAGTCTTTGACTGGTCCTGTGGGCAGATATTTATTTGATTATACCCGGAAAATCCATCCATAAATGAAAATATTTCACATCCGGCGCATTCATCAATTATCTGGTCGATGAAGGGTGTAGGGTAGTTGTCCTTCGGACAAGCTTGGTTTACATCCCTATAGTCGACACACACTCTAATCGTCCCTTGTTTCTTCATAACAGGGACAATATTCGATACCCAATCAGTTAGAGGAACCGGGTAGATGAAACCATCATGGAGGAGTTTTTCAACTTCTGCTTTAATGGTAGCGGCTTTCTTGGGGTGCACCTGCCGAAGCCGTTGTCTTACTGGTTTGACATTAGGATACATCTTGATTTCATGTTCAACAATACTCGAGTCAATGCCTGGAATTTCATCGTATGACCAAGCAAAGACATCTCTGAACTCGCGAAAAAGAGTGTTATATATTTCCAGTTCTGAAGGGGAACAACCTTTGCCGACATAAATATTCTCTACAACATTTGGTTTAGTCGAGATATTTATGGCTATAGTCTCTTCAATGTTGGATAAGTTTTGCTCGGAATCCACCGTGTTTACAGTATTTGATAGGAATTCAAAGACTGAAGGGTGATAGAGGTCATGTTGAGTATCTTCTTCATATTCTGGAAGAAGGGAACGATGGTGGAGATCATTCCATGGTGCCCCCTCAATCAACATTGATTGTAAGATTCCTTCGTCAGTCCCATGTACTTTCGACCAAGGATCTAATGGGGTACCATATTCTTTAGACCTATCTACCCAAACGCTTGACGAGCGTTGATTTGGGTTCGCCTCCCATGCCCGAAACATTGATTGCTACAATATTTCTATTGGGCTTGGGGGCAAAACCATGGCATGATCCATGTCGACATCGCCTTCTGCGACCTTCATGGAAGATATCATGTTGCAGGTTGCTACTAACGCTATATTTCCTATATAGATAGGAGGTGGAAGCGCGAAAGTTCCCATCAATGTGGGGTCTTTCAGTAGGCCTACTCCGATATCTTGAAGCGAATGGTTGCTTTCATGGATCATGGGAATGCTTCCTGTGACTTGTGAACCATTAGGGAGGAAGTTCTGTTGGTCGACGACCGTAATCCCTCCTTGAAAAGGGAATGCAATCTTCCTAAAATAAGTCGACACTACAGCCGCCATGGCATATATCCATGGTCTTCCCAGTAGGATGTTATAGTCAAGATTCCCATCGATGACTTCAACATCTATTTCCACTGTTTTTCCCCCTAGTTCAACCTTCAAGTTATTTAGGATACCGTACGGGGTGTACGTCCTTCCGTCGAATGCTTTTAGTGTCGTCGAAGATCGCGACAAGGTTGGAGATCCGAGAGTTTTCCAGCAACTCATCGACATGATACATGTAGATGCCCCCTCATCAATAATCGTTCGGTGAACGGTTTTGTTGAGGGCTTTCACTTGAATAAGGAAAGCTAGTTGAGTTGGTAACTGAGGATCATATCCTTTGTGGTCAAAGGATACAAGATTGGAATCCTTAGGATCAACCCCACCAATAGCTGATAACAATGCCTGCCTTTGGGATGGGCAATTTTGTAGTACCTCAAGAGTCGACATAGCGGATGGCGATTGGGCCAAATCTTCCACTATGTTATAATGCTGCGCCGCTCTGGCGCGAGGATTAAATGTCAACTTGTGTACTACTCCCTTTGGCGGTTTTATTGTTAATTCAGGAATGATGGGTGGTACAACTTCTGTCGAAGTTGTTGTCGAACTACTTGGTTGATCTTTACCTTTGTCGTTCGACAGTTGCAGATTCCCGTAATCTTTGTTCCTCGTCGAAATCAAAGCATCATTTTGTTGAGATTGATAACATTAGCACTTGCGACAGGGAAGCATTTCCACTATCAACCAGATTTTGACTTGGATTGGGAAACAGATCAATTAACACAGCTGAGGTTTGCGAACTTTTGAAGAACCTTTTAAGCTCAGCTTTGTATGGACAATCGGATGTCCAATGATCATCGTCACATATCATACATGGACTTTTTGGTTTCCCTTTCCTAGGAGGGTTTGAAGAAGTTTTCTGAGGGGATGATTCACCCTGTTTCTTCTTCTTCCCTTTGTTTGGCCTCTTCTTGCTTCCTGGTTGATTGGGTTCTTTGCCTTTATCTGCTGATACGACATTTACTTCCGAAGCAAGAATTTCCTGATTTGTATTTTGATCTGAAGTCTTACGGGCTTTCTTAGACGAAGCCTTTGTCGACTTTGTGTTTGCTGTGCCAATCACACCGTCACCAGCATGAGAGTCACTATTTGATTTAGGAGGAGGAGGAATTGAGAATTCTGGTCTAGGGGCATCAGGTATTTTGTCGTAGAGTGTGCCAGACTGAGTGTATACTAAGTATAAATATTGTGCACGAGCAATAACCTGCTCCTCTGTTACAACCCCTCCCTTGGCCACATCTTCCGTTATAGCAGGAAGTAACGACTTTATAAACCATTCAGCTAACAGCTGATCGGGAACGTAAGTCTTTACCATCCTGCGATGACGACGCCACTCATGTATATGATCGGATATATGTGTGGCCGTCGTCTGCTTGAAGTTGGTTAAGATTTCTGTTCCAGTTTCATACCTTATCGGTAATTGAAAATGGGTTAAGAAAGTCATGGCTAGGGAACTGAAATTGTCGAAAGAGGCTCTAGGTAATTCAATATACCATTTAGCCGTTGGACCTGTCAATGTCCTCTGAAAAAGGCGAAGCCTTATCGAATCATCGTTCAGGGTGTTCGACGAACACCACAGATGAAAAGTCATTACATGATTCGACGGGTCTTCGCCTGGATTTCCATTGAATTTAGGAATGTCCGATGGAAGCTTGTGAGGAATCGCTGGCCACCAAGGGGCGTAGGCAATCAGATCATTTGTTAATCGGTGTAAATCTAGTAATTCTAAAGTTGCCACGAATGGTAACTGTTGATTCAGGTTAGGTGAGGCGTACCCAGGATACGATGGAATCGCCTGAGTAGTAGGCCTTTGCATACCAGCATAATGTAATTGATGTTGGTATGACTGATACGGTTGGTGGACTTGACCACTGTAAAGCGGTTGGTTTTGACCGTTTTGAATATACGGTTGTCCACTGTTCGCAAAGATCTGCTGCTCAGAACCTTGGTACACTTGCTGGAATTGTGGTTGTTGGTATTGCACCAGCCACGGTTGTGAAGCCATGTTCTGCTGTGCTATACTAACCGTAGGACCAAGATGTGGGGTAATTGTACCCGTTTGTACCTGTGTCGCCCCACCAGTTGGCGATTGTGGTTGTGTCACAGGGTCAAGGGGCTGTTGCATTACAACCTGAGAAATCTGAGGTTGACATACAACATGCATCGTTTGAACTTGTGACACTGTTACAATAGCTGGTGTTGTCGGGATGCTAGACATAGGTACACATTGTTGCATAGAATACACAAATCTTGGTTGTTGGGGTAGCATAGGTACCCAACCACTTGTCGTAACTCCAGTATAACCTGAATACTGTTGAGAACTACTGTATGGATACCCTCCCGAGGGGGTAATGAAAGGGCATACTGCCCCCCATACGGTAGAAATCCGAAACTCAAGGGGATTGTTTGCCCTTGGGGACTGGATGGCCCAAATTGACCTCCATAGGGATCAATCTGTCGAGTCTCAACATAAGAGTTACCGGATATTATTCCGGAGGAACAAACTGGAACATACCACACTGTCGAAATAGTCCTTGGGTGGACTCCTTCTAGCGGTTGTGAGCTAGTTGGGATAGATGGTATGCTGGCAAACATGGTCGGAGTGATGGCAGGTGGTTCTGCTGTCGCTGTGTTGTTTGACACAGTCCTAGATGTCGACGGTTGCTCAGACATTTTGAGTCTATCCAATAGATTGCCTAACGATTCTACAGGAACTTCCACTGGTGATGGACTAACTTCTGATGTAGAAGGAAAAAGAGTGACCCCTACTCCAAAATGGGTTGGAGTACTTGCTTGCGGATCCTCTACAATTTCCTCTATCGCAATCAAACCAGGTGGAAGAGGAAGACCGTTAGGTCCGTAAAATATTTCTGGTGACGAAGAAGGGGTTGTTTCGACAGCGACAATTGTTTGAGGAACAAGACTCTCTGGACCGGTTACAGATGGAACTGGTTTAGTAACGCAAGTACTTGTTCTCAGACTAGGATCAGTGTTACTGTCCCTCTGTGGCTGTTGAACTTCTTCAATAGAGGCAGGGTTTCCAGAAATGTTTGGAGTAACCGGAATCTCAGATGTTGTCGGAACACTTGTTCTAACTTTGATAGGAGATTTCGAACCGGTTAAACGAGTTTGCTTTGTTCGTATTGTTTTCGATTCCGGAGACAAAGACGATTAACTCGCAAGCCTCCACGAACGACGGGGTTTCAATTGACTTTCTTCCACGATTGCGGATTACTCGATCAACTAAAATACAAAAGGGGAAAGTGTATTTCCGAATTGAATGAATTTTATTAGACGCTTTAGACACAACTTGCTTTTTCACTTTTAAAGAGTCGAGAAAAAGCTAAAGATGACTCTAGTCTCCTTCGATGTTTTAACGAGCCCGAAGTGACAAATGCTCGGATGGACTTTTTCTGTTATAGAGTCTGAAAAAGGCCAAAAGAAACTGCTCTGGAGTTCTAGGCAGAGGGTGTGCCAAACTTTTCACAAAACCGCTGAATACTTTTTAAGGTACGGGCGGTTGATCTTCGTGAATGCTGTGTTCACTGCATTGCTATCAGTAGGGCGGCCGACACGACTTCCTAAGGATAAAGGATATATGCCTATAGGGGTCTCCCAATATATACGCGACGGTACGTGGGAGCACAATCCGTACTAGCGCTATCGTCCCTCAGGAGGAATCACCCACCTTCCACGAGATCGACAGTCACTAGGCTTAACGACGCCGGAACACGTCTCTAACCTAGACCTCTATGTTGTGCGTTATGTTGCAAAGCGTTGTTAGGTTCATTCAGTTTATTTTAAGTTGATCTTTTTAGAATTTTTCCTTTCAGGATCACCACGAGATGTATGGTACAATTCCTAAATGCAGTCTAAGATGATAAGCAAGCTTTATAATCTTTTCAACTTTGAAAATCCTAGCTACTAAGGGAAAAGAAAGACACTATCTTTTCTCAAAGAGCAATCAGCACACTCTAATGCACTCTTCCTAAATCAAGCATGCAAACTTATCAAAATGCAAATGCACAATGCAGGTGTTTGTTTTCCGCTTTCTTAGTATTAATGCCTATGAAGAAAGCTTTTTGTACAACTTTGAATTTGCTTTTAAATGACAAGATACAAACAAGTTTACTTTTTTCGAAATCAACAAGGGTAGAAGAGATTACAATCACTTTGCGATTTTCGAAATGAATACTTGTTTCGACACTTAAAAGAGACAAACTCAAACCAATAAGCAAAAGCAAATGTATAATCAACTGTAAACAGCCAATGAACTCTCTCCTAAGATCACAATCAATCAGATCTGAATCAAGGGCTACAGGATGATTATTTCGCTCATGCAAAGGAAAACTGTAAATGACGCCACAAACACATAAAAACACTTACAGTCTTTTTGTACAAAAGGAGGCGGAATTCAAGCAAAGAAAAGGAGTTATCAGACTGGTACCTATGCTGGTTAAAGGCTGCAAAAAACAGAGATCAAAACAGGGCAACAGACAGCAGAGAACCCCAGTTTCTCAAGGCCAAATTGGTTCAGCGCAACCTCAACACTGTGGGTTTGACATTCAGCGCAGGTAGCCTTCACGGGACCTGTGTTGAAATGCAGACTGCCTTCACAGCAGTTGCGCTGAAGGAGAAACTGTCATTTCTCTTGGGTTCCGGGTCATAAAATGCTAAAAAATCAACTGTTTCAGGCCAAATCAGAAACACAAGCAAGGTATAATCAAAGGGATGCTTTGAGAGGGTACTAAGATCTATCACAAAGGATCATCAAGTCATTTGTGAGTCCATTGTTCAGATCATAGACAAAATCTAGTGAAGGATCAAGGCAGCAACTGTCTACTTTGCAGAAGCAGTTCGATTGTTGCTGCTGAGTCTATGAAGCAAACAATGATGTAAACACAAATAAAATGACTAAAACAGATCTCCCTAGTGGAGTCGCCAATTTGTTGTGGGGAAAAATGCCTATGCAGGACGATCCTATCCACCGAAGGTGTGACAGTGCCTTAGCAACAAACAGATACAGTTATTCTGGTTTCTTCCTTTATGAAATGTGAAAGAGGGGAGATCAATAGACTTACCGATGTCTTCCGTTTGTCCCTCGATCTAGATCCTCTTCTCTTTGGGTGTTCACAACTACTTGCCTCCTCGCTTGTACAAGAGAACAACTACTTGATTCCAGCGAGATCACAAGAGAACAGCTACCTGTGACAAGAGAACAACTACTTGCGACAAGAGAAGAACACAACACAAAGGAAAATATTCATATTCATAAATGATTCAGGATTAGAAGTAAATCAAATACACTAATGCAATCATACAAATACACCAGTATATAGGAGCAAACCAAGATAGCTTTATTGATAAATAACAGGGTTCAGGAAGAGATACAACCCAGAGGGCTCCAATCCAGCATCTCCTTCCCAGTAGAATGGAATTCCTATCTTCACCTCCCTTCAAAGCATTAAGCACCCAATGATCCCAGTCTCAAACCAACAACAATTCTTTGCAATAACAAAATTCCAGCCTCTAGATCTCATGGAGGAGAGATCTATATATAGTTATTTTGGAGAGAGGATGAGTCAGCTTGAGATCTGGCTAGTGTCCTCTCCCTCTCTCAGTTCTTGAGTCCACTTGGAGGTTCTTGCTTCCACTTGGAGATTTGGAACCTCTTACTCATCACCAGTCGAATTCCCTGAGGCAAGTGTCATTTTGGAAGCTTCCTGAGCATTGACACCTTGAGGAATGAGTCTGCCACTTGTCCAAACTCGCTCAGCGCAGGTAGCTAGTGTTGGAGTTGACATTCAACGCAGGTGGCCAGTGTAGCAGTTGACATTCAGCGCAGATGGTCAGTGGAGCAGTTGACATGATCCTGAATTGACTTGTTTTTGAGCAGTTTCAGGTGGAGAACTTCTGTGAATTGTTGTGGTTAGTTAGCCTTGTTCCTCTAGGGGTAGGAACAACATGTTTAGGGACTTTGGATCCCTTAGATTATGGACATTTCATGCTCAATGCTGTAAGGCACAAAAATGTCTATAACACCAACAATGCTTCCACAAAAGCTGAAGAAAGTGGAAAGAGAAGATGGCAGAAATGGAAGTGAAGATTCCATGAATGATGTGTCTTAGAATGATTCACATGATGATGCTGATGTGCAGACATAGGTAGTACCTTTGAAAGGAATTGGTAAGGAATGGTTATAGTTCTTATCCTATTGAGATTGCATGTCCATTGATGCATATACATTATATTTCATTTCAGCTTCGAAAGTACAATTTGCTTTAGTGAAAGTTGAAGGATGAAATGCATACATAAGCATGAGATGCATGAACACAGGGATGTTGATGATTTCCTTGATTTTGAACATGTATGTGTAATTAACATGTAGGGTTGATTGCTTTGACATGCATGTGATGCCATGTTGACTTTGGAGAAGTTAACTTGGTCTCCAAATGGAGATAATGATGAAGTGTTTCATCTTTTGAAAAAGAGTCCTAATGGTATTTTCCTACATGCTTGAATTGAAGGGTCATTTGTTTAAAAGGCATGTTTTGTGGACTTGTTATCTAGTCCATCATTTGTATGTAGATGTAAGACATGGAGGCGTTAGAAAATTATATATTACGGAGCAATGGAACACATAAAATATTGCAAAAATATACACACAGAAAATGCATAAAACAAGAGAGACACAGATATACGTGGTTCACCCAGTTTGGGCTACGTCCACGGAGAAACAGCCAGTCCTTCTTTTATTATATTATCCATCAAACTGAAGAGATACAACCTACAACAGATTCGATGTAACACCCTTTTCGCTCTCAATCTCCTCTCTCTTCCTCGCTCAGAATCTAGATATACATATACACAATACAATTCCCTCATATATAGTGAGGGGTTGCCTTCTAGGGGAAAAACCCTAAATTAAACATAACTTGTATCATTAGATCATCCGCCTAATGAACGGCCCATATTGACTAGAAATTACTAGACTTTTACAAGGCAATTTTACATCTATTTTTAGCTTTGAGGGCGCTACCCTCGAACCCCCGCCGAGGGACTGCTGGCCTCCGGACCCCCCAGCCAAGGGGGACAAGTCCCCCCTGCACCCCCCAGATGGAGGGGTGTATAGTCTTCCTGGGGTATACATCCGGCTAAAACTTTTGAATATAGAAGATAATCAAGCTCCACACCCAACAATATCCCACTTGGAGACTGATTATAGCAACTCCACCGCTGCTTCATTTGCTAGACAATGACTCCAAAATACCTGGCTATTTCTCATCTTCTTCATCATACTTGAAGACCAATTGAAACTGAACAGATTCTTAGTTTCTCCCTGGTTACAAATTTTGTTAACATATCTACAGGATTCTGGCTAGTGTGTATCTTTTCCAGCTTCAACTGTCCATCTTCCAATGCTGACCGTATGAAATGGTACTTGAGCTATATATGTTTAGTATTGGAATGAAATGCAGAGTTCTTTGCAAGATGTATGGCACTCTGGCTGTCACTATATAACCTGCCCAATTCCTGCTTCTTGCCCAATTCATCCAAAAACCTTTGTAACTAAATCATTTCTTTACTAGCCTTTGTAGCAGCAACATACTCTGCTTCTCTTGTTGAAAGTGCAACAACACTTTGGATTTTTGAAACCTAACTAACAGCTGTTCCACCTACAGTAAATACATATCCTGTAGTGCTCCTCCTGTTATCTCTGTCACCTGCCATATCTGCATCAACATATCCCTGTAGAGCAATGTTTGAACCACCAAAACATAATTCTTGATTTGTGGTACCTCTCAAATACCTAAGAACCCACTTCACTGCCATCCAATGTTCTTTTCCTAGATTGTTCATGTACCCACTTACAACTCCCACTGCATGTGCAATATTTGACCTTGTGCAGACCATTGCATACATTAAGCTTCCAACTGCTGATGCATATGGAACTTTAGACATATGAGCCATTTCTTCCTGAGTATTGGAACATGCCTCCTTACTTCATTGAAATGGCTAGCCAAAGGTATACTAACTGGTTTTTCATTCTGCATATTAAACCTTTTCAACACCTTTTCTATGTACTCACTTTGAGACAATGTTAATTTGTGATTCTTCTTGTCTCTAGTTATTCTCATACCAAGGATTTGTTTTGTAGCACCCAAATCCTTCATTGCAAATGAGTTTGCCAATTTTCTTTTGAGCACATTTATTTCCTGCATGTTAGAACTTGCAACAAGCATGTCATCTTGTCAGACATAAACCTATCAAATTTTAGATACCACTGCCTTGGAGCCTGTTTTAAGCCATAAAAGCTCTTCTTCAACCTGCACACTAGTTTCTCCTTCCCTTTTACCTCATATCCTTATGGCTGCTGCACATATATCTCTTCCTTCAAATCCCCATGGAGAAAGGCTATCTTTACATCTAACTGCTCAAGATGCAAATCTTCAACTGCTACTAGACTTAAAATAGTTCTGATTGAAGTCATTTTAACAACAGGAGAAAATATTTCATCAAAATCAATACCTTTCTTCTGTGCAAACCCCTTCACTACAAGTCTAGCTTTGTACCTCTGTTTTCCTCCATATTCTTCCTTCAGCCTGTAAACCCATTTATTTTGCAATGTTGTTTTACCTACAGGAAACTTGACTAAGTCCCAAGTCTGGTTATGTGCTAAGGAGTCCATCTCTTCTTTCATGGCTTGTTCCCACTTCTTCCTGGTTTCTACCTCCATTGCTTCTTCATAACATTCGGGTTCACCAGAATCAGTCAACAATAAATAATATAGTGAAGGAGAGTATCGTTCAGGGGGTCTACTTATCTTGGTAGATCTTCTAACACCACTTTCAGGTGTTTGAAGTGCTTGTTCTTGTTGTGGTTGTTGTTCTGGCTATTGATCATTATGATTTTCAGGCACCATCACTTTTCCTGTGATATCGTCAAGCACTGTGTATTCTCTATTTTCTTTTTCTTGTTTCTTTTCCTGAAATTGATTCTTATACAAGACCTTTTCATTGAATATTACATCTCTGCTCCTAATGATTTTTTTATTTTCATAATCATATAAGTGATAACCAAAATCATTAACACCATATCCAGTAAAGGTACATTTCTTTGATTTTGCCTCAAGCTTTGTTCTATTTTCTTTGTTAATGTGGACAAAAGCTTCACAACCAAAAGTATTTAAAAATGAGTAGTTTACATTTTTACTTGTCCATGCCTCATCTGGAATACCACCATCCAAGGAACTTGAAGGCCCTCTGTTTATTAGATAAACAACAATATCTACAACATCTGCCCAAAATTGTAAAGGAAATCCTACATGCAATCTCACGCACCTTGCACGCTCCATGATTGTCCTGTTCATCCTTTCTGACACACCATTTTCTTGTGGTGTTCCTGGAACTATCTTCTCTCTACGAATTCCATTCTCTGAACAGTACCTATCAAACTCTTTGCTGTAATATTAACCTCCATTATTTGATCTGAGACACTTCAACCTTTTTCCTGTCTCATTTTCAACCAAAGCTTTCCATTTCTTGAAAGTATCTAATACATCAGATTTATTTCGAATACAATAAATCCAGGTTTTTTTGGTTGCATCATCAATAAAAGTAACATAATAATGAGAGCCTCCAAGAGATGATACCTGAGCAGGTCCCCATACATCTGTATGCACAAGCTCTAATTTTTTGCTCTTCTTTTCTTTCCCAACTCTAAGGAATCTGACTCTCTTCTGTTTTCCATAAACACAATTCTCACAGAATTTTAAATCAACATGTTTCAAACCTGGCAACAAATTTCTTGAGTGAAGAATCTGCATCCCATTATCACTCATGTGCCTGAGCCTATGATGCCACAATGTCATATCTTCTACTGTAGAGGTTAAAGCATTAACAGAATTAGAAATACCATTGCATAAATACAATGTACCAACCTTTCCTCCTTTCGCTATTACCAAGGATCCTTTAGTAACCTTTCAGGTTTTATCTGTGAAAGTAGTTATGCAACTTTCACCTCCCAACTGCCCTGTTGAAATCAAATTTTTCTTTAGATATGGAACATGCCTTACCTCCTTTAATAGCCACTGATTTCCATTTTGTTGTTTTATGAAAATTGTACCCATTCCAATGACTTTACAGGGTTTATCATCACCCAATCGAACCTGTCCAAAATCTCCTTGAACATAATCATGAAAATGTTTCCTATCAGGTGTGGCATGGAATGAGGCCCCTGAATCTACCACCCAGGCATCAATAATATTTTCTAATGAAAGAATCAAAGCATCTTGCAACACATCACATGTTACATTCACTTCATGATTGTTTTCTTGCTGCGCATCTCCTTCTTTTCCCTTCCGAGACTTGCAATCTTTCTTCAGGTGTCCTTTCTTCCCACATTTCCAGCACACTATCCCTGATCTGGACTTGGATCTGCCTTTTCTTGACTTACTGCGATATCCTGGGCTCTTTCCTCTTTCCATTTTTCTTCCCCTAGTCTCTGCAGTCAAAGAATTACCTGATGTCTCACCGGAGCTTTTTCATCACATTTCCTCGCTAAGGATTGCACCGACAACATCATCAAACTTTAAAGTACTAGATCTAGAGACAGAGTTACTAATGGCCATAACTAAACCATTCCAACTTTATGGCAATGAGCACAGAAATAACAGGGCCCTAACTTCATCATCAAAATTTACCTCTACAAAACTTAACTAACTTGTAACTGTATTGAAATCATTTAAATGATTTGCAACAGATCCACCTTCTGACATCTTCATATTAAATAAAAACTTCATAAGAAATACTTTATTTGAGGCCGAGGGTTTTTCATATAGTTTGGCCAATGCCGACATTAAACCCTGTGTTGTCGTTTCCTTTGAAATATTAAATGCTATCGACGCTGCTAGGCATAGCCGTATTGTTCCAAGTGCCTTTCTATCCAGAATATCGCATTCTGTGTCTGTCATACTCATCGACTTATTTGTCTTTCCGCTCAATGGTAGGTATAGATCTCTC
This sequence comes from Pinus tabuliformis, assembly GCA_031772625.1. Lineage (NCBI taxonomy): Eukaryota > Viridiplantae > Streptophyta > Pinopsida > Pinales > Pinaceae > Pinus > Pinus tabuliformis. The sequence goes on along the minus strand of CM062808.1, from coordinate 310,787,738 downwards.
TGCTATAGATAATCTTCCATCTGCATCTTCCACAGATGGTAGTTTTGGCCGTTGAATTTTTCGACTCTAAACCTACCATCTTCCGCCATTGCTCCCACTCGAACTAGGAACCCTTCTCTCCTGCGAGTTTATCAGCGAAATAGACCTTCGGCTCTAATACCAGTTGTTAGAGCATTATATATTACGGAGCAATGGAACACATAAAATATTGCAAAAATATAAACATAGAAAATGCATAAAACAAGAGAGACACAGATATACGTGGTTCACCTAGTTTGGGCTACGTCCACAGAGAAATAGCCAGTCCTTCTTTTATTATAATATTATCCAACAAACTAAAGAGATACCACCTACAACAGATCCACTGATACACCCTCTTCGCTCTCAATATCCTCTCTCTTCCTCACTCAGAATCCAGATATACATAGACACAATACAACTCCCTCATCTATAGTGAGGGGTTTCCTTCTAGGGAAAAAAACCCTAAATTAAACATAACCTCTATCGTCAGATCATCTGCCTAATGAACAACCCAGATTGAATAGAAATTACTAGACTTTTACAAGGCAATTTTACATCTATTTTTAGCTTCGAGAGCGCTGCCCCCGAACCCACACCGGGGAACTGCTGGCCCCCAGACCCCCCAGCTGGGGGGGACAAGTCCCCCCCGCATGGAGGGGTGTACAGTCTTCCTGGGGTATACATCTGGCTGAAACTTTTGAATATAGAAGATAATCAGGCTCCACACCCAATAGGAGGTGTTCACAAGATGTGAAAATTTGTTTCTTTGTTGAAGCAGGAGTTTAGTCCATCCAATTGTTGTCTGCATGCTTGTTGTTAATAGTTGTTGTTGGCAGCCTTTCAAGTAGGTACGAATGAAAGTTTTGTGGAGTAGATGTACTTCACATTTTTTTGAGCCACCTTGGATCAATGATCAAGGAAGAGAAGCTCAAACTACCTTCTATGACAATTAAGTAGATGTTCTGCAGAAAGGCAAGGAGGAAGACAACTCTTCCCAAGAGGACCAGCCCATTCAAGAAGGGAAGTGGTCAGAAACTTTGGTTCAAAGGAACTATGTAAAGGCAAGTGTAGGGAGGCTAAAAGAAGAGGGTGAGTTACTCTCATCTACTATTCAGATCAGTATATCAGTCTTTTGGAGTCCAAAATCTTTTTAGTGGGAAGGCATGATCCAAAATGGATCTAGCATAGACTTCTAAGTCTAAAAATACTCTTCACAAAGGAAAAAAAAGGGGTGCTAAATGGTGCAAATGCATGTAAATATGAGTTTGGATAAACATAAGGGCAAAGGTGGAGGATCATGGAGATAAATGCTTTTACAAGCAAACCTTAATAAGGCAGTGGACCAATCGATGGTGCGGAACAGGGGCTTGTATATATATATATATATATATCTATATATATATATACCTATATATATATATATATATATATATATATATATATATGTATATATACATATATATATATACATACATATATATATATATATACATATATATATATATATATATATATATATATATATATATATAGATATCGCATCGCAATAATATAAGGGGTGGACAGCAAGCCTAAAGCACAAGCAACATGTGATTGTGATCTCTGCTTTATTGCATTGGAGAAAAGCCAACAGAGTGGGGTGGACCTTTAGGCCTCAAGCAATTACGATATGCAATCGCCATGATATCGCATTGCAATGTTACATTGAACGTTGAATGGACCCCGGGCCGTTTACATATGCGACATGTGACGTGGGTGAGATCAACGATATGTAATCGCATCACAATGTGCCATGGGAGATGGCCATGACTCGTATCTAATGCGCAAAGTGATTGCGATATGCGATGGGGATTCATGGACCTAAAAGGATTTATGAATGTAGTTAAATTCCATTTGAGATCCGGCCTTGAGCATTTCGAGTGAATTTCTTTGTATTTCCCATATATTCCATTATTTGGGGTTTTGTTCAGGTTTGGCTGTGGGCCATGCAACAGGCAATTTGCGATATGTGGACCTGAAAAGGATTATGATGCGGCTAATTCCATTTGAGTTCCAGCTTGAGGCGTTTAGGTCAGATTTCCATGAGTCTTCTATGTAATCCGTTATGTATTCGATTTGGGGATTAATAACAGAAAAAGGCTAGGGCGGTTGGGTTACCCACGCCCGCCATTTTGTTTATTTGTGAACTGATTCTTTATATGAACAGTTGAGTTTCCACGCAAAAAGGAAAAAAGGTAACTGAACAGGTTATAAAAAGAAACGCAAATAATACGAAGGATAGAGGATTCGAAGAGGGCCACCAGAGGTTGGGAGGATCGAGAAGCCAGAGTTGAAGAGCCAAAGCCAGAGCCAGAGCCAAAGAGCCAGAGTCAGAGCCAAAGAGCCAAAACCAAGAGCCAAGAGCTAGAGCCAAGAGCCAGAGCTTCAAGAGCCAGGGATAACATGGTGTTTGAACCCACTGTTTATGTGAAAAATAGTAGGAGTTAAGTCAAGAGCTTGTAAAAAGGACTTATACCATAATCCCAGAGAGCCTAGTTGAGTTGACTATAGCTCACGGAGATGTAGCCCAAGAGTTGTGGGTGAACTCCAAATTAAATTGTTGTTTCTATGTGTGTTTCACTACTGCATTGTCTCTGCTATTTTATTTTCTATTATATGCATTTATATATCAGTTTAAGCACATCAACATACAACACAACAATAGAAATTAAAGCATGTAATCAGTTAAAAACAAATACCAGCATACACCTATATTTTCAAGAATTTCTTAATTCCGCATTGGTTAATCAATAAGACTTGGGAAAATTTAAAGCTTTGGAAGTGGGAGAGGTTCTTTGGAAGTGGGAGAGGTTCTTGTAAGTCAGAAAAGAAGCCTAAGTGCCCCATTTTCAGATCAATCATAAAAGAAAAAGATACAGTCTCTAAGAGGGAACTATGTCCTTTGTTTGATGATGGGAAATTTTAAGTTTTGTAGCAGTAAAGATATGCTAACAAGGAATACCTCTTACAGTCACCTTCATGAAGTCCAATTCTAATAAGTAGTGAGTAAGACATGCGTATTTATATAAATAAACATATATAACCATGGAAAAAACGATTGGAAGTATCAAATTTCATAAGTAAGGGATGTAGATCATGAAAACGTTATGAGGAATTCTGATCCAAATGGATCTTCAAACACTCTCTAAAGTCTTCGAAATCTACTTAAAATCATTTAAAAGACCAAAAAAATCACATGAGAAAACCTTTCAAAAAGGCGGAAAACACTATCGACAGCCAAAATTATGAAGAAACAGTGAAAAAATGGGTTATCGGAAACTTTGCACAGTAGCCATCAGATCTGGCTGATCAATGGTCCAAATCTAATCGGAGAATTGCAATCGGCAGTGGCAATCGGCAGAGATCATATGTATGTTGCAATAGCGATCGGCGGGGTCAACAAGGACTGTTGATCAAGCACGTAGATCGATGGCCCACATTGCTTCGCCATATCGCATCAGTGGATTTCAATAGAAGCACTTACCATGACCCGGGCCCATGAGACATGCAACTGCAACTAGTCGTATCGCAAAGTCGCATTGGAGCCATGCAAAATGGCGAACACACACACACACACACACACACACACACACACACACACACACACACACACACATATCTATATCTATATATGCGACAACCAGACTCAATAGAATTACAAACGATATGCAATAAAGTTTCAGACCCATCGATTGACATTTTTAATATAATTCTGTTTATTTCAAAATACAAAGAAACAGCGTTGATGCGATAAAACCTAAACTCGAAGGGGTTGGGAATGAAAATACATAATGTTTGAAGTCCGGAGGGAGCCATTTTTATGTTATTTTCACAAGTTTAATGTATTTCCAAAATACAAAGGGACAGGCCATTGCGACATGCGATAACGACTTATAGGCGGACCCGATAGGAGAATAGGGTGCAATTCTGAAGATTTGAAGTCCAAAAGACTGTGTTTTGGCAGATTTTCTTAGTTTCGAATACATTTCTCTATGTTGACAGAGAGCGGCTATTTCAGGGGTTCCAAAGGCCCGAGGCACTCTTACATTTCAGAATAGGTGGCCACCTCCCCATAATGCGTTATGTAATGATTGTGTAATTCTAGAAGAGGGATTCAAGCGGATAGAGGTCGGGAGGAAGAAAGTTGAGAAGGAGAAACGAACAGGTAGCCTAGATTGTCTTTAAAGCCACAGACAGAGAACAAACAGAGGCAAGCAGTATTACAGGCAGTGCCAAGAGAGAGACAGAGAGTGATTGAGAGAGTCTGTGTACTCAGAGAAGCTTGAGAGGTTCAAGCAAACTCTTGTTGTTGTATCTGTTGTGTGTTGAGAATCAAGTTGAGCTCACACTGTTGTAAAACTTTGTTCTGAAGACATAATAGAGAGGTCACCACTAAAGGACAGACTAGGAGATGTAGCCCAAGAGTATTGGGTGAACTCCTTATTAAATTTGTTGTGTTTATGTGTGTTGTCTATTATGCTTATTTACTGCTTCATTGTCTCTGTATTTCACAATCTTATCTATCCATTGCATAAAATAACATAGGCAAATCCATGCACATGAGTCTGTAATACCTTATTAATTGTCTTAGATCTCATTATCCGATCAAGTGGTATCAGAGCTTTAGGTTGCTATGGTTAGACAAGCTTGTGTTGGATTGGTGAATGATAACTAGGTCAAAGCTCAAATTAGGAGAAGGAGAATTGGTTGAAGCTAACCCAGAAATAGGAAGAGTCCATCCTAGGAGGGAAATGGCAGAAGAAAACCCCTTGGAATCAGACTCTTAGTTCATGGATAGTTTCACAACCATGAGAGACATGGTAGAAGAGATGTATCGAGAATTTAAGAAAGGTCGAAGTGAAGATTATTCAACCTCCAAACAAGACAAAGGAACAAAAGAATCTCTTCTAGATGGCCATTCTGAAGCCAAAGGGAAAGGAAAAGAGGCTCCTCTATCCACACCTCCTAATAGCCTTGAAAATAAAAAGAAGAAAACATATTTGATTAAGTTAGATGTTAAATTTGATTTGCCAATATATGATGGAGAATTAAATACAGAGAAGCTACATAACTAGATTAGACATATTGATGTGTATTGCAGGGCATAGAATATTGATTCAGATAGGAGTAAAATTCAGCTGGCCAGCCTACGCCTTGGAGGAACTGCCTTGGTTTGGTGGGAAGGTAGGACACAAGCTGACTTGAAGAAGCATGGTAAAATTATTTTTGTTTGGAGTGAATTTGTTTTGGCCATTAAAAAACAATTCTATCCACTAGCTTATATGCAGCAAGCTATGATGAGTTGGCAAACCCTTCGCCAATTAAAAGGGAAAAGTGTACAAAGCTACAACCAATAATTTAGAAAAAGTGCTTTAATTCTAGGCATTTCTTTAGACTCAACTGAAACTTTATTGAAGTATATAGGTGGTCTACACAGTTATTTGAGGCACACCATTCTCATGTTTAACCCTACTAGCACAGATGAGGTATCTGTTCAGGCTACCCATCTAGAGGCTAGAGGCAAGAATGTGAACCCAGAGATTGGGGGATCATCAAAACCCACTACAAGCAATAAAAAGGAAAAGAGGAAGCAAAAATGGAAAGAGAGGAAGGCAAATGCTATACAGAAAGACAAACCTTCATGCACTCACTGTAAGAAGGATGGACATGATGATGAACATTGCTTGTCTTTGAATCTAGAGTTGAAACCCAAGAATTTTGATGACAAGAAGAAGAAGACTGTTGTTGCTATACAGAAAGATTTGGGGTTAGACTCAGGTGATGAAACAACAATTACAGCCATAGGTATAAAAGGTAAAAATTCTGAAGCATCTACTAGTAATTTTGCACAAACTATTGATAGTGAAGAAAATGAGAGGAAAAGACATGAACTTTTTCATATTAGAGTTATTTCCAAGCATCAAAATATTGATACTTTATTTGATAGTGGCTCACAAGTAAACTTGATTTCTGAAGAAATTGTAAAGAAATTGGGACTACTAACCACACCTCACAAGAAGCCATATCCATTAGGTTGGGTATGTGATAAAGCAAAGCAACAAGTGACTAGACAATGTAAACTTAGGTTTTGTTTTGGGTCAGCATTTGTAGATGAGGTTGAGTTAGATATCATTCCCTTGGATATATGTGGAATTGTTTTAGGAAGTCCTTACTTGTATGATAGAAAAGCCATTTTCTATAGAGATGAAAATAAGTATCAACTCGTTAAAGATGGAATCGAATATATTTTAAGAGCTCATAAACTCAAGAATAATTATACTCTCATAAACTTAGGGCAGATGAAAAGAATTGTAAATTCATGCAAGAAATTTTTACTGATGGTTGTAAAGGAAAAGAAACTTGATAAAACCACTGTATTTGAAGGTTGTGATGCTAAACAGCAAGCTGATTTAGAAAAATTTGTTTCAGAATATGATATCCGATTTCAAGAACCTAAAGGTCTGCCACCCAAAAGGGAAATTGTACATGATATTAATTTGCAGCAAGATGCTCCATTGCCTAACATCAGAATGTACAGGTTATTTGCTTTAGAGAATGCAGAGATTAAGAAGCAGGTACAGGAGCTGCTCGAGAAAGAGTTCATAAGACCAAGCACATCACCTTTCGGATCTCCAATTGTGTTGGTGAGGAAGAAATATGGTTCGTAAAGGATGTGCATTGATTATCGAGCATTGAATAAAATAATGAGCAAGAATCGTTATCCCCTTCCTCGCATGGATGATCTATTGGATCAGCTGAAAGAAGTTGTTTACTTTTCCAAGTTGGACTTGTGTAGTGGTTACCATCAAGTCATAGTAGAATAGCAAGATGCATGGAAGACTTCTTTCAAAACAAAGCAAGGGCTGTATGAATGGCTAGTTATGTCTTTTTGCTTGACTAATGCTCCTGCCACTTTCATGAGAGTTATGAATGATGTACTCAGGCATTTTATTGATGATTTTGTAATTGTATATTTGGATGAAATTCTTGTTTTCAGTAAAACATGGGAAGAACATTTGAAGCATGTAAAGCAGACTCTCGTTGTTTTGAAAAAAGAAAATATCTATGTTAAATTATCAAAGTGTGAATTTGGCAAAACATCTTTGAATTATTGGGGTCATATTGTAGGGGGTGGTGAATTGAATATAGATCCCTCTCAGGTTGAAGTCATTGTAAACTGGTCTAAACCCAAATCTGCTACAAAAGTTAGAAGCATCCTAGGAGCAACACAATATTGGAGAAAGTTTATTGCTAACTTTTCCTTAATTGCATCTCCCTTACATGCTTTGACAGGATTGAACAAGGTGTTTCAGTGAGGAGGAAAACAATAGAAGGTCTTCGACACCTTGAAAGAAAAAATTAGTACAACACGGATACTAGCATTGCCAAATATTAAAAGACCATTTGAGATCGAAACAGATGCCAGTGACTATGCCATGGGAGCAGTGTTGATGCAACATGGTAAACCCATATGCTACCATTCTGAGGCATTTAATTTTGCAGTAGTTAATTATCCCACATATGATAAAGAATTGTATACATTAGTATGGAGTGTAAAAAAGTGGAAACATTACTTAATGGGCAAAGAAACAGTTATACATATTGATCATCAACCACTTCAGTATTTTCACTCACAAACTAAATTGCAGCAATCAAGACACTATAGGTGGATGGGTTTCCTACAACAGTTTCATCTAGTCATCAAATATAAGAAGGGCATACACAATAAAGTTGCATATATGTTGTCTAGACCATTTATAAATGCAGCAACTATACTTAAGCATAACTCAGTAATGCATGAAAGCTACATCGAACAGAATGCTCAAGATATAGATTTTAAAGATGTCTATGCAACTTTATGTCATGGCAAAAAAGTATAAGAATTGGACTATTATGTTAAGGACCAACTCTTGTATCATTTGGGAAAGCTATGCATTCTGCAAACTGAAAGAGTTAACATAATTAGGGAAGCACATACTTCTTTGATATCAGGTCATTTTGGTGTGAGCAAAATAGTTGCATAGTTGCAATGATTCTGCTATTAGCCAAGATTGCATGAAATAGTTTCTAGATATATTAAAGGGTGTACCATGTGTGCTAAAAGCAACCCCAACAATAGAAAACTAGGCTTGTACACTCCACTTCCAATTCCCTCTCGTTCTTGGGAAAGTGTTTCCATGGATTTTGTTGGGGGATTGCCAAAATCTAGAAAAGGTCATGACTATTTGTATGTTATTGTGGACAGGTTCAACAAAATGTCTATTTTAATACCTTGTAACAAATAGATTATAGCTGAAAAAATAGCGAAATTGTTCTTTCAACATGTCTGGTTGCATTTTGGGTTACCCACTTCCATAGTATTTTATCGAGATTCCCAATTTTTTGGGAAGTTTTGGTCAAGTCTATGGGAATTGATGGACACCAGACTGAACAAGAGCACAACCTTTCATCCACAAACAGATGGAAGAATAGAGGTGGTCAATAGGACAGTGATCTAGTTGCTCAGGGGTTATTGCAGTAAGCATCCCAAGCTTTGGGATAAACATTTATGTTATGTACAACATGCTTACAACCATGTTAAGCATTCTTCTACACAGAGATCTCCTTTTGAGACTTGTTTTGGTTTTATACCAAGGTCTCCCTTGGATTTTGTCTTTGAAAAAGACATAGCAGTTGATGGACACAACGATGTGGACAAAGCAACCAGGTTCATTGAACATATCCAAGAAATTCACCAGGTAGTGCAGGAACAGCTGGAAAAGAGCCAAGCCAAGTACAAGGCAAGGCATGATAAGCATCGGATGGAGCATAGCTTCCAAGTTGGTGATCAAGTCTGATTGTATATCAGCAAAGACAGAATGCAAGGTGAAGGAAAGAAGCTAAAGCCAATAAGGTATGGTCCTTTCAAGATACTTGAGAAAATTGGTGAGAACGCTTTCCGCCTTGATTTTCCAGCTTACATGCACATCTATTCAGTGGTAAATGCAGAAAATTTAAGACTGTTTGAACCTTCATTAATTGAAGATCCCGAAGAGCAAAGTCAATTGCCTTCTATTGATGATATGTTGCCTGAATATCTCAATGAGTTGCAGGAAGATACAGTTCTGGGCAGGAAGGTGAGAAATATGCATAGAGGGGATGTTGAGTACCTAAGAATTGGACTCAAAGGTTCAAAACCCAGTAGTGCAAAATGGATAGAGATTGAACAAGTGAGGAATTTGTATCCTCACTTGAGCGATGCTTGAAAACCAACTTTTGGTGGTCAAAAAGCCTTTTTCAGTGGGAAGGCATGATCCAAATGGATCCTAAAACACTCTCTAAAGTCTTTGAAATCTACTTAAAATCATTTAATAGACCAAAAAAATCGCGTGAGAAAACCTTTCAAAAAGGCAGAAAACATTATCGGAAGCCAAAATTATGAAGAAACAGTGAAAAAATGGGTTATTGACAACTTTGCACAATAGCCATCAGATCTGGCCGATCAACGGTCTAGATCTGATTGGAGAATCACAATCGGCAGTGGAAATCGGCAGATATCGGCAGAGATCATATGTATGTTGCGATAGCAATCGGCGGGATCAACGAGGACCGTCGATCAAGTGCGCAGATCGACGACCCATGTTGCACTGCCATATTGCATTGACCATTTTTAATAGAAGCACTTACCACAACCCAAGGCCCATGCGACATGCGACTGTGACTAGTCACATCGAAAAGTCGCATCAGAGCCATGCAGAAGGGCCTGATAGAATTACAAATGATATGCTATAAAGTTTCGGACCCATCGATTGACATTTTTAATATAATTTCATGTATTTCGAAATACAAAGAAACAACGCCGATGCAATAAAACTTGGACCCGAAGGGGTTGGGAATGAAAATACATAATGTTTGAAGTCCAGAGGGAGCCATTTTTTACGTTATTTTCACAAGTTTAATGTATTTCCAAAATACAAAGGGACAGGCCATTGCGACATGCGATAACGACTTATAAGTAGACCTGATAGGAGAATAGAGTGCAATTTTGAATATTTGAAGTCCAGAAGACTGTGTTTTGGTGGATTTTCTCAGTTTCGAATACATTTCTCTGTGTTGATAAAGAGCGGCTGTTTCAGGGGTTCCAAAGGCCCGAGGCACTCTTACGTTGTAGAATAGGTGGCCACCTCCCCTTAATGTGTTATGAAATGATTGTGTAACGCTAGAAGAGGGATTTGAGCAGACAGAGACCGGGAGACAGAAAGCCGAGAAGGAGAAATGAACAGGCAGCCCAGATTGGCTTTAAAGCCACAGACAGAGAACAAACAAAGGCAAGCAATATTGCAGGCAGTGCTAAGAGAGAGACAGGGAGTGATTGAGAGAGTCTGTGTACTTAGAGAAGCTTGAGAGGTTCAAGAAAACTCTTATTATTGTATCTATTGTGCTTTGAGAATCAAGTTGAACTCACACTATTGTAAAACTCTGTTTGGAAGACATAATAGAGAGGTCACCATTGAAGGCTGGACCAGGAGATGTAGCCCAGGATTATTGGGTGAACTCCTTATTAAATTTGTTGTGTTTATGTGTGTTGTCTATTATGCTTCTTTACTGCTTCATTGTCTGTGTATTTCACAATCTTATCAATCCATTGCATAAAATAACATAGGCAAATCCATGCACATGAGTCTGTAATACCTTATTAATTGTCTTAGATCTCATTATCAGATCAAATTATCTCTAGCATCCTTGGCACCAATACCTCATCAATATTAGGTACGTTTTGGAGGGATATAAACACTTTTATTTATGATTGAATGGATACAAGACCTTATCTCCCTTGCTGGAAAATTCCAATTTAATGAGTTAGCTCAATTATTGGATTAGGCATCATTTGGCTAATAACCATCATGAGGTGACTGGACAATGGGCTATAATATTTTTGTTAATTGAATTGACTTGGATTACTTCTAGATTAGGAGGCCTAGTTAGTAGTACTAAGTGAGTCAATGGTACATTTCAATGAGAATCTTGTTTGTCTTTGATCATGATCTTTTCAAATGGATAGTTGAGTTAATTATCACATGAGTTAAAACTCTTATGTATCTATCAGAATAAGAAACACAATTATTATTTTAAAGCATGGGTTTAATGTGCAAGTCACTTTTTCATTAGGTCAAGTATCCATTGAATGCTCCCACAGATTATCACGAGTCAATATTCCTCGTCGTATTGTAAAATACCCTTTTGGTAATTTGTATCAGGGAAAGAAAAAATATTTTAAAGTTATAAATGTCTAGAAGGCTCCCAGGACCAAGTCGGCTAGCCAAGGAAAAGTCAGGGCTAATGGAGCCTCTTGAAAATGCTACATAAAGATGGATCTTAAACCTATTGAAAGACATATCAATACTTATAAAGTTTGTAATTTGTATTCTAATATTCACACATGCAAATATCCTAAGATTTCTAGGGTTTTTTCAAGTCCAAAATTGTAAGAGGTGTTACAGGTTACCTTGGTGAGCACAAAAGGCTAGAAGAGCCATCATCTTGAATAGATCTTGAAAAATTTTAAGGATGGAAATTTTTTTTGAAGTTTAAAAACATTGGCGAATCTCACTAATCTCTAATATGCAAACTATAAAATGTTTATTGATGTATTTGTAAAATCATTCAAATTTTTAATGATTTTATATATAGCCTCTATATAATTTTGGCGATTTTTAAGGTAAAATAATTTTATATTCTAAAATTTGGGCGAATCATCTTTTATAAAATTGGAAATTGGCGAATCTTTTTTGTGGAAAAATCATGGAAAATTAGCCCACTGGGCGAACATTAGCCCCTAAAATTTTCCATGGATCTTGTTTCACTTACCTTGGAGATCTTGTTTCACTACACTTGCAGGACTGGAAAATATCATCATGCAACATATATCATGAACCATAATTCTCTTGTTGTCATTTTGTATCAAATGAAACTTTGTCCCAAACTGGGCTAGAAACTCAAAATGGAAACATAATTGGTGTTGATCCTATGGCTTAGTTGAATCAACATGCTCCTATCTATTGGGAAATGTAGCTATTTTCAGTATTCATAATTGTCATTTATCTCATGTCATGATGTGATTATTATATATTTATCAAAAGAAGAAATAAAATTGTAAAAAGGAAATTTTATAAAGCATGGGTTTCATGCTTGAGCATTTGGTCAATATGTCAGGTATCCATTACATGCCTATAGGATTTTCTTGAGTAAAAAGGTCATTTTCATTATGTAAAGACCCATTTTGGCACTTGTATCAAATAAAGAAAATCATTTTGTACTTTGGAAAAATGTTTATAGTGCTCCCAAGAACAAGTCAGCTCGCTAGCTAAAGTTGGCCTCACATTGGGTTTAAAGAGCCCTTGGAAGGCTATATAAAGTAGACTTCAACCTCCTTTGAGAGACATCACACATGTAATTCATTTTAGATAAAGTCTATGGATAATAAGAAATGTTAAGTACAAAGATAAGGAGAGACGAGTTTAGTTGAGCACCAGTATTACAACTTACATCATGGTATAGATATTATGGAAAGTTGTAACTAGTATTGGACTTCATATTCTATTTGGCTCATGACATGATGTATCTCCTATGTACTTATCAAAAGAAAAAGAAAATTGTAAAAGAAAATTGATTTATTAAAGCATGGGTTTCATGCTCAAAGTTTTTGGTTCCTAGGTCTAAGCACCCAATGAGTGCTCTAGGGTTTTTTCCTTTAGTCAATTCTTATGTCATGTTGTAATAGACCTGATTAGGATTTTGTATCAAGAGAGAAAATATTGTATTGTTTTGTTTAGAAAATTCTTACATTAATAATAACGATTAAGGTGTTCTTTCTCTCTTCATCGCTACATACATCACACATCTCCATTCACTACATTTTGACTCATGTTCTTACAACTTAATTCCATGACATATGATCCACATAAGAAGTGCTCAAAATATATATTATGAAAAAATTCCATATAATTTCTCAGGGCCAAAGAGGTGGTCTTGACCAAGAATATTTCTTTTAAAATAAGAACAAGCATTGGTAAGGACCAATGATTGGAAATTCTATCTTATTAAATGGCCGGTTAATTCCCAAAGTATTGAGGGCCTTCATTGGTATGGAAGGATTTAAAGGCATAATAATCACTTTACTCTAAGCTATTATTAATTATTCATCAATGGTTTTGTTTATAAATTATGTGTGAAAGTGACCGTTATTTATTATGATATTGTTGACTTGTAATTTATAATGGATATTGTTTATATATTGTTTAAGGAGAATTGGTTTCTAGAATGGGGAATAAATAAGGATGTATGTCATGCCTCTACTTTTATAATAATGATTAATGTTTCATGTTAATTATGTGAAAGTAATTGTAGTTTATTTTGACATTTTTTTACCTATCATATAGAATGGATATCGTTTACATATTCATTATTAATATGGAATTGATCACAGAATGTGGAATAAATTAGTTTGCATATCAATGAGTCATGAATGAAAGCATCACTAAAAAGTGAAATGTGATATTCTAACTCATGAATAAAACACGTAATGATAAAAATGTTATTTTAATGAGAGATATGTTCGATGCATATATCTTAATGATTAATATTAGATAAATATTGGCACATATGTGTATGTGTGTGTGTTATGAGCATGAGACTTCTAATATTGATCAAACTAAGAAAATAGAGAATATGAATAACCTACGGGAACCCATACCTTTGACACAATGTTTGAAATATCTTCTAAATATGGATTAAGGACAATAAACTACCTTCATTAAACCTATACTAATTAACCTAGACTTAGTGTACCACTTGAAGCTAGAGAGTCATGCAAATAGTGGAAGGATACAAATCTTATAAATTGCCAGAATTTGAATAGAACCTCAGAGAAATATTATGAAATTCAATGATTATTGGGATAAATCATGAGATGAGTTGATACACCATACCATGAAGCATCAATATTAGTCTCAGTATATAGTATTTTTCCAAGGTGAGTGAGGCCACTCACACACCATGAAGGAGAAAACTAGGGCTTGTGAGTGAACAAAGGTTGATTGATTATTTGAGCACTAGGAAGGGGGAAATTGTGTCATAGATGAAGAAATATCTAAGGAATAAATTTTATGATTTATAGGTTTTGTTTACATTAATAGAAATTTTTGCACATATTTCCATCAATAAATAAATTGTTAATCTCAATCTTCTTGAATTATATAGGAATTTGTGTCAAATTGATACATCAATATCCCTATTGCAACAAGGTCACTGTCATAAGGATAAGTGAATTTATATTATCATCACGTAGAGACATAGGTATGCCAAGTTACTGATGTAAATATGGATTACTCCATTAAATACCATACTAAATGCATAGGATTGATTGTCTATGTCACTGTCATGATGACATGACATAGACTTGTTTCTCAATCTCTTGATGATTACTATAATATTTCAAGAATATCTTCAAATTCCAACCCAAATATTAGGTATATAGGGTTTCTTATGGTCATGGTTCATATGTTATTTAGAGCTACCATGATTTCATATGAGTCATAGAAGAGACTTTTCAAGGAGATCTCTATCATTTGAATGTCTTAATTAAGATTCCAAGCTTTAGGGTCTCAATTTAGAGTTGCTGATAACAATATATCAATAAATATATATATATATATATATATATATATATATATATATATATATATATATATATGTATATATATATATATATATATATATATATATATATATATATATGTATATATATATATATATATATATATATATATATATGCATGTATATATATATATATATATATATGTGTATGTATATATATATATATATATATATATATATATATATATATATATATATGTATATGTATATATATATATATATATGTATATATATATATGTATGTATATGTATATATATATATATATATATATATATATACATATATATATATATATATATATATATATATATATATATATATATATATATATATATATATATATATATATATATATATATATATATATATATATATATATATATATATATATATATATATATACATATATATATATATATATATATATATATATATATATATATATATACATACATACATATACATACATATATATATATATATATATATATATATATATATATATATATATATACATACATACATACATACATACATATATATATTAGAAAGAATTTGATATTTAGAAAATACAAGGTTTTGATGCCATCAACCAAATTGTAAATTAAAGACTTCGATACTGTAAGTCAATGCCATACCAAAAAAACTTTATATTGAGGTCATATGTATTTGGTATAAAATCCATAATTATCAGAGAAGACATTCCATACGAACTGTATAAATAATTGATTCCAAGACTGTATGAAAACTTCCATAATAGAGCGAAAACCAAATTTATATTGAGGTCATATGTATAAATAATCGATGCCAAGACTGTATGCAAACTTCCATCATAGAGCCAAAACAAACTTTATATTGAGGTCATATGTATTTGGTATAGAATCCATAATTCTCAGAGAAGACATACCATACAAAATGAATAAATATAAATCGACACCAAGACTATATGCAAACTTCCATCACAGAGCCAAAAAAAACTTTATATTGAGGTCATATGTATTTGGTATAGAATCCATAATTCTTAGAGAAGACATACCATACAAACTATATAAATAATCAATGCTAGGATTGTATGCAAATTTCCATCACATAGCCAAAACAAAATTTATATTGAGATCATATGTATTTGGTATAGAAGCCATAATTCTTAAAGAAGACATACCATACAAATTGTATGAATAATCGATGCCAAGACTATATGCAAACTTTAAAGAAATAGGAATCTTAGCATAAACTTATAGAATGGTATTTTTCGTTTGTTAGGTAAGTAGCCATATGGAGCCACCACCACTTTATCAATAGATGCATATATAACACCTTGCAACATATATAAACCTAACCATATTATTTTCTACCCTCTTGCTAACCGATTGGTGAGGCTACGAGACTCGTAGCTGTAAAGATGGGATGGTCAACCCTCACATTTGAGAACCCTATTCCAATCAATAGGTCGAGAAAATAAACCAAACACTCTTACGCGATTGAATGCTCAACCCACGAAAAAATGCCCTAGGAGGAAATATGTGGGCGACTTCGAGGTAGGTGAATGAATGCGAATAATAATAGAGTCAGTGTCGAGATTACAAAGGAAGGATCCAACATATTTGTAACAGATATGGGAACTCTTTCCCGGGATTCTTTTGGAAATGTGGAATACAATAATTCTGGAAGGGGTGGGAAATGTTTTAGGTCATTTCATTTCTTTGGAGGATAATTTCTTGGTTAAAGAAGACATGAGAAAAATAAAAATGCTAGTGGAATTCAACCTCCGAGAAGGGTTACCTATGAATATATATATTTTTTGGGGGAATTCGTTATTCACACAGAATTGGAGTTATAGAGGATTATATTTTGATGCAATGGCTATCATAAAACCAAGCACCTTTGGGAAGAATGTAAAAAACATAAAAGAACATTAGAGCTCAAACTAAGGTTTGTGAGTCGGCTCTTCAAAAAAATAGAAAACAAAGGATCCTCTTATCGCCATATTGAATATAGGTATCCAATGTTTCCATGCTCAGATTCACTTGTGCCCTTAGCTTATATTCCCTTGTGGCCTCCTTGAATTCCCTCCCGGCACCCTGTGGAATGCCCTTGTCTTCTTTGAGAACCCAATTATGGCATGTTCCCTTTGCTCTACTCTGAATCTATTATGCCCTCCGCATTTCTAATTATACAATTATATATAATTGTATTATATAACCTATTTAACTCTATTATATATTATATTATATATAACATATATTATATATAAAATATATATTATATATATAATATAATATATTATTATATATTTCCTATGAGTGGTGCAATACTCAGAAGTAGGTTTGTCCATTTTCACTTAACCAGTGGATGGAATTTAGATTGATTCTATGCTTTCTCACATTGGGTACTAAACCTAGGGAGTTGGATGATTGATAAGATAGCATGACCACATAGTAAAAGTGACATGTTAGTGCATGATTATTTAGTAAATATGAATGTACCCATGTAGATATGAAACTCAAAGGAAGCAGGAAGTTATTCCATCAATCATTCGTTATTCAGGGGTTATCCTTGCCTCATCTGCCTAGTTTCCCACCAGATTGAAGGAGGTTTAGGGGAGGAAGGCAATGAAGATTCCAATGTCATGAGAGTGGTGATAAAGAAAATTCTAAAATTATTTCAAAGATGATCCTAGATGAAACTATGTCACACTTTCATAGGTGAGATAAAAAATTTCCACAAAAACACATGAAAAATCCTCATATCCATTCTTAAGGAAATTAACAAATTTATAAAATGTGGTGCATGCTGGCTTAGTGGGTCCTAACCCAGGTTCAAAGTAGTTTTTCCAAACAAATCCCTACACTACTGGCCTTTTCAGCATCAACCCATGGAGCGCGGACTAATGTCTCACCCAAAGCAGTATGGGGGGATGCTGGAACCAACTTTTCGCACCCAAAGATTAGTGTAATGTCATTTTATGCACTAAAACTACCTTCGTGCAGATCGATAAGCCCTTAGGGCTTATCGATATAACTTACCTTAATTAGATTCTATACCTCAGTGAATGTTCACGACCATATTTTGCGGACCCTAAACAAGTGATTCAACCACTTACGCACCTCTGTGATTACCCTTAATCCTGTATTTACCTAGATTGGTTTAATCATTTAATAACTTTAACATGCAACAAGATATTCTTCGTGTAAACAAATACTATTACTTGCATTCATATGACAATATAATTCATGTAAAATCACGCATCAATACAATATTAATTCATAAACCCATAATTCATCATAAAATAATAATGCATCCATTCATAACAGGAGGAACTAGATAAGCACAAGAATTTATGGAATAATCTCTTTATTGATACTTTAGTTCTGCTTACAAACTCAAGACTTCCCTGCGCACTCAACTGCAGGGGTCCACACTCTCACCTATAGAATCTACTCTAGGCCTCTGTGCACACAACTGTAGAGCCCCTCTTCTACTCTAATACTTCTTCACTTTTATGCCTGTTGACCCATTACAT
Source organism: Pinus tabuliformis (assembly GCA_031772625.1). Taxonomy (NCBI): domain Eukaryota; kingdom Viridiplantae; phylum Streptophyta; class Pinopsida; order Pinales; family Pinaceae; genus Pinus; species Pinus tabuliformis. Next base: position 310,769,459 of record CM062808.1, on the reverse strand, counting down.
TCATCTTCATCATCTTCCTTTTTCGTTATCTCTTAGACTCTCTAAGACTCTCCTACTTATACAAACCCATGGTCCGTGGAACATGGGTAGGTCTATAAAAGCTAACACAACTTACATAAAAGAAGGGTAAAACCCTTTATGACACTTTACTATCTACGCGCTCCACGACCACAACATGCAAAGAATTTACATTCTTTACAACAAAAGTTGGGCTTTTTGCCCCAAAACTAACCCAATGGGACCCTGTCCCAACAAGCCCCCAACACAAATATCATGACTTGCCCCCGAGTCACTCTGCTAGCACGAAGATCTTACTATGGAGACATCCCAACTCTACTTGTGCTACTACTATCTCTGCCACGCTCTGCGTGGCTGCCTTTTGATTTGCTCCACCAACTGCTCTATTGTTGGTCCTGCACTGTTTTCCTTGATCTTCTATTGTGTTCTCTGTAGGCTTGCCAACTTATCCTCAATGTTGGTGGAGATAACATAGGCCTCGTCCATCCAATGCCCCAATCTGGCCTTGAGGACCGCCTCTTTCCTCTGTGCTACTTCCACTTGTTCAAGAAACTGTTTCACCTCATGCAACTTGGCCAATCGTTATGCGATAACGATGGTGCACGCTGTAGCTCTCGCTTCATCATACTGCTATTGCAATTCGCAAGATTCTGTGTTTAACCTCTACAAGTTAGGATCTTCCTATAGTTCTATGACTACCTCCATGGATTGCTCGAAAAGCATGGTGCAATCCACCACCGTGACATCCACTGCTGTAGCTGCATCCTTTATATCTCCTTCGTGCTGTTCTTTGACCTCTAGCAGAGTTGAAGGCTGTGACTTCAAATCTAACTCTGTAATCTTTAGATTCAATTCAAACTGAAACTTGGCCACTTCCATCTTCACGTCACACACACCTGTAGCCAACTTCCTGATCTTCACGTCCACCAGTGCTTCCTACAGGATATGCAGTTCTGGCACTGTTCTGCATGCCTCAACCACCATGACTGCAGTTTTTTCATTTTGCGCCTAAAATTTCTTCCATGCTTCCATCACTACTGAGTTCTCCACAAACATCTATTCGTTGTTGACTTTGTATTCACTGATAATGCTCAGCGCATGCTACTCCCGAGCCTTAAATTCTTCTATCACACCTGCTTGCAGTGTTTGAAGGAACTCACTGGGGAGCATGGCCAGGTTGAGGCCAATATTTTTCAAGGAGCTAACAATAGCCTTGTCATTAGCTGCCTATCCACTCAAAGCTCCATCAGGTAGTGCAACTACCTAGAGATCCATTGATAAAACCATCTCTGCTACTTGAGTGGTCCCCAGTGCCAAACTAGTTGATGCAGTAATGCTCTGTCCTGCATCTGCTTGGAGTCTAGTCGTTTGGATCTGTAGCTTGTGCAGAACCATCTATATGGTGATCAGTGCCTACTTTTGCTACTACTCAAACTACTATAGTAGTTCTACTGTTGTATCTCACACCTTATCTCTAATATCATCCAAGTCGCCCATTGTCAAGGTAATTGGATCTAGCAATGACTTAGTGGCTTTTGTCTTCTTCCCCGGTCCTTCCTTTTCTTGCTCCTTGTACCGCTTTACTCAGAAGTAGGTACTCTCTTGCTGATCTCCTCTGCCCTACTCTGATTGTGATTATTCCTCCATTTGGGGTGAAGGAGACTTTTGACTTCTTTCACAGTTGTGCTCTCCCTGCTCTGCCTATTCATTTGCAGCGTGCTCCGCTTCTATGCGAGCCTTCTCCTCGGCCTCTTTCTTCCTCTTCTCAGCCAACAGCTGAATCTTCTATCTGGTTGCTTCCTTTTTCTATTTCTTCATGTAATTTCTAGTTTCGATAGCCACATCAGATGCATAGTGCCACTCTATTGGCCAACGATTGATAACCTCTTTAATAGCGTCATTCGTAGCCAGATAGGGTAAGTCAAATCATTTCTTCTCAGCATCCTTGCATGCCTAGATGTAAACATTATGGAAGTTCTCTTTGAACTCCACATACCCTGAAAGTTGCTCGAACACAGTTGTTGGAAATCGTGGCTTTGGGTTGATGGCCATGTGATGCTCGCCTCCTTCAGAACCCAAAATACTTTGTTGTCTATGACCCGCACAACATATTTTGTGGCCCAGAGAGATGCGAACGTTGTTGCTTCCATTAAATCCTTCTCCACATGAGGAAACTGGATGTCCTCAAGCAAATCCCACGTGACCAGCACAAGTGAGAGAAACAACCACGAATATAGAAAGGTCTTACTATCATTTGTGCCTCTCTGCAGTTCGCGAGGAACTCGCTACATAGGTAGCACGCCCAATTGAATTGTATGTCCTCTACGCATTGAGATGCTAACAAAACCACTGGTGTCAGCACCTCGTCCACACTGCACTTTCACATGTTTTTTCCAGCCAGAATCTGTGTGGCAATCTTGAATGCGGGGTCAGTAATGCTGGTAATATCGAATACCCGTGTGGTTTTTTGACAAGTTTAAACTTGTCCTTCATTTTCTCAGTGAGGTCGCGCTCGCTCATCTTTCCGCCAAACACCCTTGGCCAGATTTAGTCCTGAATGGGGTAATAACGTGATTCGATGGATCAACATATCTATGATAGGGATCAACTCATTCAGTCACAAGCACCCATCATGGACCAGGCACAACGACTACTTAATGACAATCAGGTTTATATTTGAGTGATGATAATGCGACACCCATAATAGGTTCAGCAACCCTAACTTGTTGACTCTATGAATCCATTCCACTAGCTCCAACGCGATGACACCAAACTCCTTGTGGAATACCGTCTTCCTGAAGGTGTCGATAGCTAAGTGGGGGAGCCAATCATGGTCCGCCAAATTCCATTCTTCAAGATTTAAGTGTGGGACCCACGCCAAGTGTGGAACTTCAAAGGTTATGTTCTTTGGAAACAGGGGTGTGTTGAAGGAGAACTGTCTGGCATCTAGGTCCTTCGGGACCTTCACCTTTCCCTTGTGTAGAGGGATATACTCTAGTAGATTAGCAATAGGGTCAACCCCCTCAATGTTGATATATTCCGTGCCCTCCTTAGCCTCCAGGTTGACCACCTTCGCCTTCTCCTTCGCGCTCGGCTTTTCTTTCCTTTGGGCCTAGGAAGCTGCATGTTTCCTTGGTTACTCGCGCACCGGCATCGACTTCTTTTGTTTATCCTTCTTTGGCTTGGGGACCTCTCTCACCAGCATAGGCTTTGACCTATGTGACCTCGACATCGTAGGAACTTTTGTTGGAACCTCCATACTCACAATCTCTTAAGCATCTCCCTCAGAGGCAATGGTCCCTCCTGTGCTTGTAGTTTCTGTGGGACTTGGTCCTAACATGATATCATGAATAAGATTTTTGTCTGACTCGGGATACTGATCAAATACGAGGCTTGCAAGAAAATCCTCAAAAGAACTCATGGCTCATGCACAATAGATAGCACAACACAGAAATTCTCAAAATGCAAAGTGTTTCTCGCTGGATGGCCACGCATAATTTATAGGCAAATTCAAACTCAAATTCATCTGTTCCCCCCAAAATCCATCCATTAATGATAGATTGGTGGTAGATTTCCAAATATTTCACTCTTAAATTCAACCTTAAATGCCTTAAATGCTAGTCACCCACTCCTCTTAACTGTTTCCTGGCAGTCAAATCATGAACAGTGATGGTAACGATCACTTTCTAACTGTGCTCCGTGGTCTCTCCTCCTATAGCATAGCTCCCTTCATGCTTCCTCTGGTACTGTGACACCCTCATGTTTCGCGAAGAGCCCTCATCGCACAGCTCAACACATGATCCGGATTTAAATAGGAACGCAACAAATTATAGAGATGACCATAAACACAGAGATGCAGAAAAAATAATACTTCATTTCATTACTGTAAAATGCAGAAATATGCTTACAAACAGAAATGGAAATAAACCAGCTAGGGCAATGGTAGCTTATCTCTCAGAAGAGATGTGGTGGCTACATGCCTCTGAACTGTGTTACAATGAGGCTCGAAGGCCTATTTATTTTTGAGAAACAATGGAAAACCCTATACATCCAAAAACCTAACCCTAGAAGATGAAACGCCAAGCCGTGGACCCCGTTTGGGTAAATTGGTACATCAACTTCCCGGGGTCGTAACTTTGGCATACAATCTTTGTTTGACGCGCACAATATCTCGTTAGAAAGATCTATCCAAGAACTATAACTTTGGGAAGAGAAACATCATTCCATTGACCCATGTTGCTCCCATTTTTGCAAAAAAACATCGTTTAAGCCCTTAAAATGGCTCCAGAAGTTTAGGACCTGAAAAACTGCTAAAAATAGTAAACTGTGCTACATTTAAGGAAACTGAAAAACTAAAAGAGACAGTTGTGGGGGTCCAAATGGGATAGGTGGGTGGCCACCAACATCCACCTGGATCATTCCTCCCCCCTTAGGAAGCAATGGTCCCCATTGCGTTGAGTTCCTTCATCTGCTAAACTTGGTCCCTAGGGAGTTGTTCTGCAATCTCGGATGTGTCTAGTAATGGTGGGAAGCATGGTCGCTAGTGGTAAACATTGAAAACTTGGTGTAGGCGAAGGAATGAGGGAATGATGTGATCCAAAGCATTGTTTCCCACAACCTTGGTAATGGTGTAAGGACCATGTCGAAGTAACCTGAGCTTTTGATGGGCTCTTGTCAGGCGTTCTTTCTGCAAATGCAACTAGACTTTGTCGCCCACCTGAAACTTGTGTGGTACCCTTGTGGGTGAGGAGAAGTTGTTCCTGTGTTTTGTCATGACTGTATCCCTTTGCTGCTGCTGCTGCATGGAGGAATCCTTCGCGAGGGTCATGGATGTGGCTACGATCTTCCCCTTACTTTGGGAGCGAAACAGAAAATGAATTTCCTAGTCTGGGAGATGATCTTGCTACATTTCTTAGCAGAGATCAAAGAGGTGGTGGTAGGTGGGGCTACCTCCAGTATCCTATATAATGAATTACCCAAAGTAATAATGATGACGCGAGGCCTTGACTCATACATAGCATGTCGTCTCCACAAGTATGGCTGGCCAAATAGTACATCACAAACATCTAGAGGTACAACATCACATAATACCTCGTCTATGAAGGATTTGATGATATAGGGAAGGCGGCACTACTGGCGAACTCGGAGATCTCGTCCTTGGTGAAGCCACATGATACTGTAGGGCTGTGGGTGTGGTGTAGTTGGTAGGCCCAACCGCTTCATGACCTCTGCTGAAATGAGGTTCTTTTGGTTGCCATTGTCAACAATGAATTACAGTGGCGAACCCTTCACCCACATATGTGAGTGGAAAATACGTTCCCCCTCCTTTGGATCTTCAAGCTCATTATTCTAGATCTTGGTGGTGGCAACAGTGATGTTGGGCTCCACATCAATGATCTTCTTCCCTTTTTCATTTCCCTTGTCGAGTTCTAACTCAAGGTCAGAACATGCATCTGATTTGGAAGCCTTCAACTCGGCCACAAGCGACTGCTTGGTCCAACACCCACTTGTGTTATGAGTGGGGCTCTTATGGAACTCACACCACTTTCCCGTGTCCTTCTTCGAATTCATGGTGTTGTTCTTTTTTTGCAGCTTTGATGGGTTGTCTTGGGTCACCCCACCTTGGCTTTGTCCTTTGGTCTTTGAATTTGCAGATCCAAAGTCTCGCTTCTTTCGTTTCAACTTCTGCTCAATTTTGACAGCATATTGGTACGCCATGCCGAGTGAGGAGATGTTCAGGAACTCCATCTCTTCTTGGATGTACCTATGTAGGCATCTATGGTATTTGAGTACCAAATTTAGCTCGAAATCCTTGATACCCAATTGTGTGTGAAGGGTATGAAAAATGTTTGTGAACTCTGGCACATCTTGGTCCCTTCCTTGCCGCAGCATGTTCCATTTTATGTATTTGTCCTTGTAGCTCTTGACTGGGTAGTACTACTCCTTGATGGCATCCTGGAATGAATTCCAAGTGGTTGTGACTGAAAATAGTGAGCCCATACTTTCATCCTTCTGATACCAGTAGGTTTCCCAACAATCCTTAACGTGTGGGGCTGCTTTGAGAAGAGCGAAAACAATCTTTTCCCGACTCGAAAATTCATGAAAAGAAAAATATCCTTCTAGTAGATTTAACCATTTATCTATGGCATCTGTGTCTATATGACCCTTGAAAATGGGGATTTCAAAATTAGCTTGTACCTTAAACGATGTGGCATTTCCAGACTAGATGTTGGAAGCCGATGCGTCCCCTCTCGGTAGTCACTAAAGGATCTGGGCAAAGTTATCCATCATCGCGTTCCTTTATCACTCGAGGGCTTCTTCGAGCAAGATTTTGGTAGGATCTCCTACCCTCTCATCCATCCGCCATGGGAGGCCGTTGGGATTTGCAAGGTTGGTCTTGCAAAGGTTCGACCAGTTCAAGCCCTAACTCCTTATATCTCGACCTTGTTGGGGACATGAAAAGAAAAACAGAGAAAAAGTAGACCGCTCTAATACCACTGATCCGGATTTAAATAGGAACATAAAAAATTACAGAGATGTAGTGGAAATAATACTTCACTTCATTACTGTAAAATACTGAAATATACTTACAAATAGAAATAGAAATAAACGAGCTAGGGCGATGGTAGCTTATCTTTGAGAAGAGATGTGGCAGCTACATGCCTCTGAACTGTGTTACAATGAGGCTCAAAGGCATATTTATTGTTAAGAAACAATGGAAAACCCTAAACATCCAAAAACCTAACCCTAGAAGATGAAATGCCAAACTATGGGCCCCATTTGGGTAAATTGGTACATCAACTTCTCGGGGTCGTAACATTGGCATACGATCTCCATTTGATGCGCACAATATCTCGCTAGAAAGATCTATCCGAGAAATACAACTTTGGGAAGAGCAACATCGGTCCATGGAGCCATGTTGCTCCCAGTTTTCCCAAAAAACGTCATTTAGGGCCTCAAAACGGCTCCGGAAGTTTAGGACCTGAAAAGCTGCTAGAAATAGTAAATTGTGCTACAATTAAGGAAATTGAAAAACTGAAAGAGACAGTTGTGGGGGTCCAAATGGGATAGGTGGGTGGCCACCAACATCCACTTGGATCAACACACCAGGAAATGTAGTTTATAGTCTCGTGCCTCCTTAAAGCTGCCTGGAGCACCAAGACAGTGTTGCCATCATGTAGCCATTGGGCTAGATCCCTAGTCTATGGCTTCAATCACCTTCCATTTACCTTTCCTAGAAATGGATCTCCATTCAATTTCACAAGCTGAATTGCCACCACCGGTAATCTCTTTGATAACATATGGCCCCATCCAATGCATCTGAAATTTTCCTAGAAACTATCAAACTTGCTGTCATATAATAAAACTAAATCATTTACCTTGAAGGTGCATAGTTTGATGTGCCGATTGTGTCGTGCCTTTTCGCTTTCCTTCTGAACCTGTTAATGGAATCCAGCCAAAAATCTATCTTCCTCGAGCTCTGCTATCTACGCGAGCCGTTCTTCTAAGGCTTTGCGGTCTACCATTCCTGTGAACTCCACTATGTGTAGACTAGGCACAATGTACTCCATAGGCATCACAGCCTCTACGCCATAGACTAGCCTAAAAGGTGTTTGACTAGTAAGATTCTTACAAGTAGTTCTGTAATCCCACAATATTACTGGTATGTGCACATCCCAATCATTCCTCTCTTCATTGCAAACCTTCATCAGTGCATTCTCACATATCTTATTAAACGCTTCAACCATCCCATTGGCTTGAGGATGATATGGCATACTCTTCTGGTGATAAATTTGGAATTCTTTTGTCAGCATGCTAATCATTTCATTGAGGAAATGTGTATCGCAATCAATCATCAAAATATTCAGGCAACCAAACCTGGTCAACATATATTCAAATAATAACTTAGTTGTTGTTACCCCTGTATAGTCCTTCACGGGCTGTGCCTCTGCCCATCTGGTCAAATACTCAGTCACAGTGATGATATACCGCACACCTATCTTCTTTCCTATAAGCTGAATTGATCCTAAAAAATCAATTTCCCACTCCTCAAATGGCTGTAATGACACTTGCAGATTTAAAGGTAGCTGATCCCTCCACGATGGTCTATCGGTTCTCTGACATGCATCACACACTCTACAATATGCTTTGGAATCTTTATGCAATGTTGGCCACCATAACCCAACGCATAAAATCTTCCACGTTGTTGCCTTTTCTACATAATGGCCTCCCGTAGCTCCTCCATGAGCTTCAGTTAGGATACTATTTCATTCAAAATCAGGCACATAGTGTCACAGTATCACATCTGATCCCATATTATACAAGTCGGTTGTAATAACAGAAAAATATTCCACGTGCACCACCAATTCCTTCTTCTATTGACTAGTGTATCTTTCTGGAGCCATTCCTGTAGTTAGGAAGTGGATAATGTTTGCAAAGTGATTGTTGGCTACACGCACTGCAAAGAGCTGTGCGTCAGGAAATCCTTCTTCTAAATTGGTAGGATCCTCTCTTGTTTCAATGTGCGATAGATGATCTAGCTTTGCATTTAATCACCCTGGCTTCACAATTACTTCAAAATCATACTCCTTAAACAACATCAACCATATGCATACCCCCCTCCCCCCCAACACAGGCTTGTTGACTAGGTACTTTAATGCAGAATGGTTAGTATACATCTTAAAGTGTTTGCCTAGAGGGTAATATCTGAACTTCTGGAGTGCGTACACCATAAGAAACCCTTCGCGCTCTGTCATCAAGTAATTCTTTTTAGCCTTAGACAATTTCCTGCTTGCAAATGCTATCAGGTGATCCAATTCTCCTTCATTGGCCTGTGTCAGTTCTGCTCCAATGCATTACATGAAGCATCCACATGCACATGAAACTCCTTCTTCCAATCCAGGAAGACTAGGATTGGCGTCGTGACCATTTTTTCCTTCAATATATCTAGACTCCGCTGACATTCTTCATCCCAAAAGAATATAGCATCCTTCTTCAATAACTTTTCCATCGGCGCAGTAATCTGGGCATAACTCTTGATGAACTTCCGATAGTATCCAGTATGACCCAGTGTTGCATGCAACTATTTAACACTCCTTGGTGCCTCCAAATTAATGATAACTGCGATCTTAGTAGGGTTCACCATTAAGCCTTGTCTACACACTACATGACCCAACAAGATTTCGAAGGGGATGCAAAATAAGCACTTCTTCAAGTTTAACACAATATGATACCTCTGGCACGTATCTAGCATCAAGCGCAAACTAGCTACATGGTGTTTTACCAATCCAAACACTGTCCAATCATCAAAATATACGTCCAAAAACTTGTGAATGAACTCTTTGAATGCCGCAATGACTACATGTGAGAAGATTGCCAACGCATTCTTAAGTCCAAAAGGCATTACCCTATAATGAAAGCATCCCCACTTAGTCTCGAAGGTAGTCTTACTCCTGTCTTCTGGCGCCATCTTTATCTGATGGTATCTAGAGAACCCATCATTGAATGAATAGGCCTCCTTCCTGCCAACGTTATCCAATACTTCATCTGTGAACAGAGTTGGAAAAGGATTATGAATGAAAGAATCATTCAACTTCCTGAGATCTATGCAAATCCTTATCTCATCCTTCTACTTCTTTTCCTGAACTACCATTGGACTTACCCAATGAAATTCCTCCAAGGGTTAAATAATACCCGCTACAAGCATCTTGTCCAGCTCCAAGAAGACCTTTTCCTTGTACTTGGGATTAAGGTGATAGGGCCTTTGTTTAATAGGCTTTATGTCTTGTTTCAAAGTTATTTTCATGACACCTAAGTCCCCTATTATTCCTTTCAATTCTAAAAACTTTGTAGGGAACAAATCCTGATACTTGCGGAGCAACTTAGCGCCCTTATCTAATGTGGAATCATCCTAGTAGTCCCTAATCTTCGTAAAATTTGGCTCCACTTCTATGCCAATGTTCACTTGCCTAGTTTTCAGTGGCACAGTGATACCTGGATTCTCTATTTGTGGTCCCTCAACTTCGTCGTGACCTTCTACCTCTGGGATGTTCATGTTCCTTGGATCCTTGTCTTCTTCTTCAACAGTCACATTGTAGCACTCTCACGCATGGTGCAGCTGGCTAGTCCAATTTGGTTGAATCAGATCCATGGGGTCCTATGGTATTCTGAAGATCACTTCCTTAACCTCCTACAATGCTTTTTGAATACATTCAAACCCATCTTCAAAGCTGAATGTCATCAAGAATCCCTGTCTCAAAATGTACCACTCTTTAGTGCCATGGCAGAGCTCTATTTCCAGGTACCAATTCATTGGTATTACATTCAAAGTATGACAGAATAAATGTACCCACTCAGGTTGTGGCTCCGCTCCATAAACGTCAGTCCATTTTTCTAAATGGTCACATGGATCAATTCTTTTATCATATTTCTCTGGTAGCCAAACTTTTGGTCAACCAAACCATAATCACATCATTTTTCTATATTCATGCCATCAATCAAAACTACCTTTATGCATACCTCACCGTCTTGTGGGTGTAGCACACAACGCCAAATCCAAGGCTTGGAAGCGACGCTTCTCAGGCACTTCCCTTTCAAATGCATCCAAAAATTTATTTACATCAATTATACCATCACAATAAGGCAAACTTCTTACCCCCAATGATACAAAACACAATGATTTAGTCACCATGTTACAGTGCAACGTAGATAATTCATGCAACCTATTATGCCAATGTGCCAACTCCTCATCTGAATCTGATGTACAAGAACTTTCGTTGTCCCATTCAATATGTCCATCTACTCTCAGATTCACCCAATCTTGGTCTCGCGTTGTTATTTTGTAGATCTGGTCCAAATCATCGTCACTTTCGTAATCGTGGACTAGCTTAGTATAACATAGTCCTTCTTTAGGGTCTAAAGGTACTACTACATGGAGAAATTTCCTCTCAAATGAGATTGTCTACTTCTTCAAATTGATCACCCCATTCATGTCAATAGCCCAATCGATCCGAAGGAGTGCGGGGTATGGATTGTTGTCATCTACATTCTCTATCACTTCAAAAATCAGCCAACGCACTTGCACCTTCAATGTTTACTATCAAACCTTGCAATCTTCCCATGGGGACAATCTTTTGTTGATTTTCCATCCTTAATTGAATCAGAGACCACTGCAGTGTAGGTCTCCCACTCTCTCCCATGTATGTTTAGGCAAAACATTCACATCCAACCCAAGATCTAGAATAACTTGGTCCATTTCATATTCACCTATTTGCAGAGTGAGCCTCATCTCATTCCCTATTCTTTCCTTATGCTTACCAATTTTTCAAACTACGTGAGGTCCTTCAAGAGAATTTTCTTTACCGGCACATTTATTTATCAACTCTTGTAATCCTTTCACGACCTTTCTATCACGAAGCAGCTTCATACATGTCTCCAAGAATGTGGTAAGCATGGAGTGGTCCATTTCTTTGGCATTAGGGGATTTTTGAGGTCTAAAATGGGCCTCCTAAGGAAATTATAAAATGATAGTGGAAATAATAAAATAATATTAGATGACATCATCAAATTTTAGAAGGAAAAAAGAAAAATCTATTTTTTCAACTTGTATTTTCAACTTATCTCCCTATGGGTTTACTCCAATTTTTAGTGGAAACACTCATTGGATGCATAATTTGATTCCTCATCCAAGGAGTACCCATGTTGCATACTTTTTATGGACCCTTCTACATGAAAACTGAGAAATACATGAAAAACGTGATTGCAATCATGTTTTTTCATGTATTTCTCATTTTTTGTGTAGCATGGTTCATCAAAAATATGCAAAATGGGTACTCTTTGGATGAGGAATTAAATTTTGCATCCAACGAGTACTCCCGCTTAAAATTTGAGTAAAACCTTAGGGATATTAGTTGAAAATATGAGTTGAAAAAATAGTTTTATTATTTTATTATTTTTTAATATTTTTACTTTTTTTACTCCAAAAATGGTTAATCATCCCCCATGGTTGACATCATCATCTTGAATCCTATTGGTTCTTATAAATTTTATTTTGGTTGTACGTTTTTCTTAGGAGGCCCATTTCAGACCTCAAAAGTCCCCTAATGGATATCTTATCATGACTTCCTGAGGTAGAGGCCTAAACAAAGCTTTTCTTCACTTCCATGAATGTTTCTTTTGCCCGCTCCAAATCAAATCCAACCTCCTTTTCTAGAGCTTTGCAGACCCACTCACTTTCTTCAGGCTGCTTTCATTTATCCTTGCCAGTCGTCATTCCCCTCTGCAACACGATATTCACATTAGGATCTTCTTCGTAGGGTTCATACCTCATCATCTGCAGGTTCTGGGTAGGCTACTGAGGCTGTGCCCTTTTCTCCTACATTTTAGCTATCAATACAGGGCAATCTTCTATTGTGTCTTCAAGCTGAGTACAGTATCGGCATGATAGGTGCATCAGGATCATACACTCTCATGTGTAGTGTCTTGGCACTAAACAATTGTAGAAAATAACTTGTCCCCAACCTCTCGCAGATCCTCCTCCACCTCGCTCTCATTTGCACCCCTGATATCCTCCCCACGCTCCCCCAACGCCTTGATACGGAGGCCAAGTCTCTCTCTACATTCGATACGCAAGCATTCTTTCCATCATTATCTCATAGCTACAACAATTACACTCGTCATGGCCCTGCAATTTGCAGAAGTTGAAGAAGAGTTGTTAGAGTGTCTACACAAATTTCTGCAACAAGTGACAATTGTCTATTACATGTTTTCCAACTACCTGACAAATAGCGCACCACAGCTCAGGTCCCGTACTCGACCCTACTTGAGCTTCCAGCCTCAGAGGCATCAACCCTCCTCCTGCAACATAATTCATGAAGACAAGGCAATGATCTTTATCATGCCCCTGACTCTTACATTTCAGACACAAAACTTCTTTGCGCACCTCTGGCTGAGCCACTCTATCTTTCTTTAGACTTTAGAACTGTAGGCAAAGATTCTGCAACTCCTCTCGAATCTGTTGAACTCACAAAGCAACATCTTGAATCAGTGTCTTATGCAATCTCATCACAATCTCTAGGGCTTCCGCCTAGGTACCAATCTTTTGTTATGACAAAGCAACCCTTAGGTCAGGCAAGAGCGAAGCTACAAATCATTTGCAGTGTTTCCCATTCGTAAGATTCATGTTAGCTTCGCGGATCTGGAATTTCAATCTCTGATCCAGTTCCTAGGGTGTTTCACCAGGCCTCATCATGATTTCCTTGAATCCAATGATTGATTATGATTTAGATTTGGGCCTACTAAATTCCTTATTTAGTGCAGTCTGAATGTCTGCTAACTGAGCCACCGAGTTATCGGTATAGTACTTAATGTACCATGTTAGTGCATGATCCTGTAGAGAAGTAACAAACATTGCTTTCTTTATCTGGTCATCTGTAATATTTTGGGCTGTCCACACTGTCTTCGCAACGAACCAAAATTGGTCTGGGTCCTCACTTCCCAAGCCCTTAAAAACTGAAAACTTCATCGTATTTGACATATTGAATGGTGGTGGAGGTGGTGGCGGTGTGGGTGAAGGTGTATGTTGTGGAGGTGAAGACAGAGGTGGTGTAGGGGGATGAGGTATTCATAGGAACCCTTGTCATATTAACTAGACAGTGTTTTGTAGTGAAGCCTGTGTTTCTCCTTCGTCGTCACTCAAATGAGGCTCAATCAGTAGGGTATATTCAAGGCCTATTCTCCCTCTATCCCTGAATAACTTTCCACTTCGCGTAGCTCCAAACATCAAGGTAATGGCATAACCCGTTTTTCACACAAGAGAATTTTAATCCAAGTATTCAAAGATCTTATATACTTACCTCGTGATCCCTTGAATAAGCGTCACTCTTCTTCATTGTAGCTGACTGAGGTATCGACTACAAATTCTATCACAAATCCTCCTATGAAATGATCAAGCCAGTGATCGTCAGTGCACGTGATCTTATCTTCAAAGGCTTCCAATATCCACACTAGCTCCAGGGTCCACACTATTGGACCATGAAGGAATCTGAGACCTTTGCTGACTCAGATTCTGCAAATGATAAGGTCTGAGTTGTGCAAGGAGGACCCAAATGTTAATATAGTTCTCTGAAGTGGAGTCGCAACAGGATATGACAAGGGGAAACAACCCAAAGACAGTACATGGGTGCACAAATATTTGGAAAAGGAGGCTGAGTTCGATTTGGAGTGCGCATGAGAAACCTTCATGGAAGCGAAGAAGAGCTTCACTGAGGCCTCCACCTCAGGGAGTAAGCATAAGCTTGATCTAGAGATGGACCTTTCCATTGTTACAAATTTCCTGGAGACGTGCATGAAGTTACTGCATGATAGAAAGGTTGTGAAGGGGTTGTAAGAGCTCATAAATAGATGCGCCAAAAACACTTCGGCTGAGCCGCACATAGTGCGAAAGCTTGGTAAGAATAAAACAAGGATGGGACAAGAGATGAGATGGATGGCACAAATAAGAGTGTATGAAATGGATTAGATTATTTTGGACTTGGGGTCAGATGTGAATGTCCTACCAAAGTAGACTTGGGAACAGATGGGGAGACCCGTGGTGCAATGGTCTCTGATTAAGCTAAGAATGGAAAATCAATAGAAGTTTATACCCATGGGGAGGCTACAGGGGGCGACTGTGGATATTGAAGGTGTGAGCACGTTGGCTGACTTCTAAGTAATAGAGATATTGGATGACAGCAACCCCTATCCTGCGCTCCTTGGAATTGATTGAGCTATTGATATGAATGGGGTAATCAATCTAAAGAAATGAAAGATGATATTTGAGAAGAAATCGCTACATGTAATTGTACCCCTAGATCCTGTTGAACGATCGCGCTATACTAAACCAGTGCATGATTATGAGAGGGATGATGATTTATACTGTATCTATAAGATAACAGTGCAAGACCAAGATTGGTTGAATCCAACAGCGGATGGATGAATTACCTGGGATCACATGAGTTCATGCACCTCAGACTCTGATGAAGAATTAGAGCACTGGAATAATCGATTACATGAAGTAACCACACTGAGCTGTAACATGATGACCTGGTCGATGCGCTGTGTGTCATCAGAGGAAATAAATTTGCCTACTTACGATGGCCTGAATGATGTAGATATCTTTCTAGATGCATTTAAGAGGGAGGTACCAGAAAAGCAGTGCTTCCAGGCATTAGATTGGGCACTACGTGCTACGCCAGCAAGGTGGTGGGGTACGTACAAGGGAAGCTTTGATGATTGGTGTGAATGCAGGAGAATGATGAGAACTTGCTTCGGGAAGCCGAATATGTGAATTACATACAAGTATGATGGGCAAGATGATCCGCACGCACACTTGGCTAAATGGTCCTAGGCTTATGGAGAGAAGAACTATTCCACTACCAAGTGCGAAGGGTTAGCCAAGGTGTATGCGCTCTAGAAGTTTAGACATCACTTGTTGGGAGGCCTTTTTAAGATGTACACAGATGATTCCACGCTGAAATACCTGGTCAATAAGCCTGTCTTGTGGGGGAGAATCTGCATATGGCTATTATTGCTCCAGGAATATGATTTTGAGGTTATTATGAAGCTTAGACGACTGAACGCGGGAGTAGACCATCTGTCGCATATCAAAACAGGGGAAGAGCCCACTAATTTGGAGGATGGATTTCCTGACATGCAGCAATTTGCAATGCACATCACGAATGGTCATTTTGAGGATATAATACACTTCCTAATGACAGGAACTGCCCTAGAAGGATACACGGTCCAACAGAAGAAGGAACTAGTGGTGTGCGCAACAAATTTCTCTATCATTGCTGGGCATCTATACAAAATAGGGTCTGATGAGATATTGCGACATGTACTTGAGTTTAAAAGAAGCAGCATCCTTGCGAACGCTCATGGGGGCGTTGCAGGAGGACATTATGTAGGGCGAGTGACCTTGTAGAAGATTCTACACGTAGGGTTGTGGTGGCCAACCCTCTATCAGGACTCCAAAGTGTACTGTAAGGTGTGTGATGTGTTATCACTGAAACGATTTCAAAGGAAAAGGGTAAGGTAAGGGAAAATTGGTCTTGGTTATTCTCATGCTCCTTTCATGCATATGAAGCACTTGGCAAACTCAGGGTCAGCATACATCAGAGTTCTTTGAAGGCTCAAGCAAGGCATGTAAGGTAATCCTAAATTTTGATATAGATTACATTTTGAAAGTTTTCCTTGAAGAATGGTGTTTATTATATTCAGTTTTGAACAAGCTTCATGACATGTGGAGAAAGCCATTTCAAGAAAAAGGAAAGACTCTTATGAACTCCAAAGTTTCATGTTATGAAAACAACAGCCAACTTCCAAGGGGATTACCAAGCAATGGAAAACTCATCTCTGAAAAGTAAAAGAGGTTTTCATTCTTAAGATACTAAAGTAAAAAAACCTCTTCCTCTTTCTTCAAATCCATTATTATTTGAGAGAAATGAATGATCAAACTTGCGCTACGAAACTGCTGTAGGTGCAAGTTTTCCACAGGCATATTTCTCTGTTTTAAAAAGGTAGTCAACTTCCAGGAGGTCTCTAAAGAAACTGAAAGCCTATTTTGGGAAATGGAAAGAGGTTTTTATTCCTAACAAACTAAACTAGAAAAACCTCCTTCCGTTTCCTCAAATCCGTTACGAGCTGAGAGAAATTAATGACCAAAGTTGCGCTACGAAACTGCTGTAGGTGCAGTTTTTTATCTTCTGTTTTACACCTCTTTTTCAAAGATAGATTCTGGGAAGCTGGAGTAGTTTTTCAAACAACCAAAATAGGTTTTTGTTCATCATGGATTGGTTCAAAAACGCCTTCTTCAGTTTTTCGAAATACATTTTTTATGAGAAGTTATGAGCTCTGTCCCAAGACCTATTTTTCAGCCAGAACAGAGCAAGGGACAGCCTCCTAGTTTCTAGGAACAGCAAAGGGATGAGTCATCAAGGGCCAGATGGAAGGATATGAGCACCATCAAATTCGACTTCATGGAGTGTTAGGTGTCAAAGAATGCTTTAAATGTTTAGATAAGGTTATTTTAGTCATAATAAGGAGTTACACTCCTAGTTGTATTAGGTCTCTAGGACTACTAGTTAGTTGTCAAATGCATTTAAAGTTTTGTTTTATGGTTAGAATAGGTGTCAAGGATGGCAAATTCGAATTCCCCTCATGATGGAGGAAGGAATCCAAGCATGTAAAGAGCTCTATATATAGGAGAAGAGCTGATGTACAAAGGGTTGGAAATTTCAAGAGAAAGCAGTGCATATTATGTTATTGCAGAACACTGTATGTTTTATGTTAATGCAGAACTTTGGCTTTACTACTCAGGATTCAGAGAGGGTTTTATGTGTTTTATTTCCTCATGGATTTCTTCATTTGCTCACTTGCAGTGGTATGAACACATGTTACTTAGAATTCATTGATAATGCTCTAACTTCCTTCATGTGTTCATAAACTGTGTTTCCTATATGATGTCTCTGTTTTGCTAGTAGATTAAAACTCTTTATGCCCTGACTTCCATGTAAGCTGATCAGTTGTTGTACTAAAACATGCTCTGACTCCATAGCCCAATAGATGCTTGTTGATTGGAATTTCAACCATTTATACATTTTCATTTGATTTCAATCCATAGAGTTAGCCATCTTATTCATTATCCAAATCTCTAATCTTGTGAGAGAGCCCTCTCAGGTTGGGGAGGCTAAGCCTCAACCAAAAGTTGGTTTGAAATAGTTACTCAAGGTCTACCTGATTAGCAGCCTATCAGGGGTCTGATTTTGTGATAACATTTTGGTGCGTCTGCCGGGAGCCTGAAGATTATTCATTCCCGAAATCAATGGCTGAACTTCTGAAGGTAGCAGGAGCTCAGACATCCTTTTGAGGCTGCAAAACTACCTTGGCGACTCCACACATCGAATGAGAAATTGGAAGGTGACTCCACTGCTAGAAGATCAGTAGCTTGATGAAGTTTCAAAACGAATTCCAATGCAAGAATGAATGCCGGGTATGCTCCTATGAATCGGTCTCATATCCCTGGTTTTCCAAATCCTATGCCAAAGGTTGATTGGTTAGAGGATCTTCCAATATTCAAAGATGAAAAGAAGGATAATGCTGCCCTTCATTTGGTTAAATTCCATATGCATGTACGCAGTCTTAAGGTTATTTCCCTGAAGATTGTCTCATGAAAATGTTTATGACCACTTTAGAAGGAAAAGCATGGTCTTGGTATAAAAGTCTGGAAAATGGTTCAATAAATTCACTTGCTAGTTTTCATGATGAATTCTGTGAAATGTATAAAGAATGTTATCCTTCCTTATTGCTGCTTAAAGACTACTGTAGACATTCTTTAGCTCTTATTCAGTACTTGGAAGATTGTTATGATGATGATGAATTTATGGATGAAGAAATTTTAGAGGCTCTTCATAACAATGCATTCCAGCCCCAAGGAGAAAGTATAACATCCCATGAAACGCAGCATGAAGATCAGCAGGGATTTATTTGTGAAAACCATGTTTCATCCCTTGATATTGATGTAGAGATGCAGCAGATTTGTCAAGCTTCAGATCATCATGAGTATGAAATCGATTGCACACAGCAAGAAGAAGTGCTGGAAGACAGCTTCTATGACCCTCAGGCAGAGGAAAAGCTTGTTCAACTTTGTAATTCCTTACAGCAGCTTACTTCAAATAATAATCATAATACTGAGGAAAATTACATTGTTTGTGAGCATCATTCAGAAAAGCAGTTCGATAGCATATCAAAAGAACCTTGTGTGGTTGAGAATCAACTGTCTAAAGATGTAGAATGTTATGATGATCATCAACATAACCATGTATTCTATGACTCTATAAGTGAATATATGGACAAGCTTTGCACTCCGGTCTTTCATTTTCATTTGCATTATGAAGATCAAGTATATTATGAGTTGATGTGGTCATCTCACTACCATGGTTATTTTGAGGTCAGATGCAGTCAAGAGCCTCCAATATCAGATAAGACAATTGATTGGCTTTATTGGAAATATCATGTTGCTTGAACTACAAGTGGAGCTTGCAGCTGATAGGGTAGGTAGGTAGGAAAATGCAAATAAGCTCAAGGTTGACTGAGCATTTTTCTTAGTAGATATAGATTTCTTTCTCCTACAGTCATCATCAAGCTTAAGCCCGAGGTGAAGGCCCAAGAAGCTTGAAGAAGATGTTTGTCAAATAAATTTTTGTTTATCATAAGAGGATAAGGCACTGGAACTGTAGGTTCTTAGTGTACCACAAGGGCACACTATCCCAAGTGGAGCCACTGTTATCACTGAAAAGATTTCAAAGGAAAAGGGTAAGGTAAGGGAAAATTGGTCTTGGTTATTCTCATGCTCCTTTCATGCATATGAAGCACTTGGCAAACTCAGGGTCAGCATACATCAGAGTTCTTTGAAGGCTCAAGCAAGGCATGTAAGGTAATCCTAAATTTTGATATAGATTACATTTTGAAAGTTTTCCTTGAAGAATGGTGTTTATTATATTCAGTTTTGAACAAGCTTCATGACATGTGGAGAAAGCCATTTCAAGAAAAAGGAAAGACTCTTATGAACTCCAAAGTTTCATGTTATGAAAACAGCAGCCAACTTCCAAGGGGATTACCAAGCAATGGAAAACTCATCTCTTAAAAGTAAAAGAGGTTTTCATTATTAAGATACTAAAGTAAAAAAACCTCTTCCTCTTTCTTCAAATCCATTATTATTTGAGAGAAATGAATGATCAAACTTGCGCTACGAAACTGTTGTAGGTGCAAGTTTTCCACAGGCATATTTCTCTGTTTTAAAAAGGTAGTCAACTTCCAGGAGGTCTCTAAAGAAACTGAAAGCCTATTTTGGGAAATGGAAAGAGGTTTTTATTCCTAACAGACTAAACTAGAAAAACCTCCTTCCGTTTCCTCAAATCCGTTACGAGCTGAGAGAAATTAATGACCAAAGTTGCGCTAGGAAACTGCTGTAGGTGCAGTTTTTTATCTTCTGTTTTACACCTCTTTTTCAAAGATAGATTCTGGGCAGCTGGAGTAGTTTTTCAAAAAACCAAAAGAGGTTTTTGTTCAGAATGGATTGTTTCAAAAAAGCCTTCTTCATTTTTTCGAAATACATTTTTTATGAGAAGTTATGAGCTCTGTCCCAAGACCTATTTTTCAGCCAGAACAGAGCAAGGGACAGCCTCCTAGTTTCTAGGAACAGCAAAGGGATGAGTCATCAAGGGCCAGATGGAAGGATATGAGCACCATCAAATTCGACTTCATGGAGTGTTAGGTGTCAAAGAATGCTTTAAATGTTTAGATAAGGTTGTTTTAGTCATAATAAGGAGTTACACTCCTAGTTGTATTAGGTCTCTAGGACTACTAGTTAGTTGTCAAATGCATTTAAAGTTTTGTTTTATGGTTAGAATAGGTGTCAAGGATGGCAAATTCGAATTCCCCTCATGATGGAGGAAGGAATCCAAGCATGTAAAGAGCTCTATATATAGGAGAAGAGCTGATGTACAAAGGGTTGGAAATTTCAAGAGAAAACAGTGCATATTATGTTATTGCAGAACACTGTATGTTTTATGTTAATGCAGAACTTTGGCTTTACTACTCAGGATTCAGAGAGGGTTTTATGTGTTTTATTTCCTCATGGATTTCTTCATTTGCTCACTTGCAGTGGTATGAACACATGTTACTTAGAATTCATTGATAATGCTCTAACTTCCTTCATGTGTTCATAAACTGTGTTTCCTATATGATGTCTCTGTTTTGCTAGTAGATTAAAACTCTTTATGCCCTGACTTCCATGTAAGCTGATCAGTTGTTGTACTAAAACATGCTCTGACTCCATAGCCCAATAGATGCTTGTTGATTGGAATTTCAACCATTTATACATTTTCATTTGATTTCAATCCATAGAGTTAGCCATCTTATTCATTATCCAAATCTCTAATCTTGTGAGAGAGCCCTCTCAGGTTGGGGAGGCTAAGCCTCAACCAAAAGTTGGTTTGAAATAGTTACTCAAGGTCTACCTAATTAGCAGCCTATCAGGGGTCTGATTTTGTGATAACATGATGTATGTGAAAGGAATAGCAGGCCATCGCGGAGGGATGAGATGCCTTGGAATTCACAGAGGACATTACAACCCTTCGAGAAGTGGGTGATATATTTTGTGGGACCCATTCAGCCACAAGGAAATATGAGAGCGAGATACTTTATCACTACAACATAGTATTTGACTCATTAGGTGGAGGCACAGCTTGTGAAGGATTGCACAGGCGCAAATACCACGAAGTTCCTCTTTGAGAATGCACTAGCATGATCTGGCTATCAAAAGATCTTGATGAATGATCACGGTACACACTTTCTAAATGAGATGATCAGCATGCTAATGGAGGAATTTAAGGTAGATCACCAAAAGAGCATGCCTTATCACCCGCAGGCTAATAAGATAGTGGAAGAATTCAATATAGTACTAGAGAACAAACTGGCCAAGGTTTGCAATGCTTAGTGAAGTGATTTGGACCTATGCATACCTGCAGTACTATGGGCTTATCAAACGACATGTAAGAAGTTGACTGGACAAACCCCCTTTAGGCTTGTCTATGGTTTTGAAGCAGTAATTCCTATGGAATATATTGTGCCTAGTCTGCGCTAGTGGCGCTCACAGGTATAACAGATCGTAGAGCCCTTGCAGAAAGGCTTACATAGCTGGATGAGCTCGAAGAAGAAAGATTTCTAGCTGTATTTCACCAACAAGGAAACGTGAAAAATATTGGCATGATCAACACATTAAGCTACGCACCTTTAAGGTAAATGACCTGGTTTTGTTATATGATAGTAAGTTTGATAAGTTTCCAGGGAAGTTTTGGATGCACTGGTTAGGGCCCTATGTCATTAAGGAAATTACCGATGGAGGAGCAGTACAGCTGGTCAAATTGAATGGAGAAACCTTCCCAGGAAAGGTGACTGGCAATCGCTTGGAGCCATACACTAGCGGTCTGGCCATGTCACTAGATGACGGTAGCACAATCTTAGCACTCCAGGCAGCTGAAAGGAGGCATGAGACTATAAAATACACTGCCTGAGTTAGGGAGCTACGTGACTGGAGGATGGTGCAAAGAAAGGAAGTGGCACAAGGTCTACGGCAGCGCGGAGGGAGCTGCGCTACCCATGGAGAAATCGTGTAGGTCGGTCAGAAAGTGACTATTAAAGTCATTGTTCTTGATTTGATAGTTGAAATGTGGCCAAATGGAGTGGACGACCTGCATTTAAGGTGAAATTTGTGGCTCAGATCTTTGAAAATTTGCCCAATCGAACATTAATGAATTGAATTTGGGGGGAACGATTGGATTTGAATTCAAAATGCCTTATAAATTACAAGTGGCTGTCCAGTGGAAAACACTTGCCATTTTGAGAATCGAGCTGTTGAGCTCTTAGGTGCACATGAATCGTGAGCACTACGAACTTTTGATCATTACTAAAATATTTGAGACTTTTCCAACGGAAACATAGGAGTTCTTGCATAAAATCTGTTGGAAATAATACTGAGAAGGGGGGGTGAATCAGTATTATCTAATCAATAAAACTTTTTCATTTCCATATTCAGATTTATATACGCTACTTTAGTTAAGGAAAACAGCGTGTATACGCAATTGTGTATAATGAAACTAGTGTATATGCAGTAAACTTATAAATCTGTTAGTTGCTTCTTAATGAGTGCATCAAAACATTATTTAACCATATGATTAGTAAACAGGAGCAGTAAAGCAGAGAAAATCATCACACATAATCAACACACATGAACACCAAGATGTAAGGTGGAAACCCAATGTGGGTGAAAACCACCTGCAAGTTGTCTCTATCTTCTTTTAAATTAGAAACTTCCTTTTACAATGATTTTGTACTGGTGCAGTCTTATACCAGTACGTAGGCTGGTACCCATAGAAGGCTACAACCTTATCTCGTTCTCCAACTTCTCCTGGAAGGGAGCTACAACCCCCTTAGCTCTTGTACTAGCTGAGGTACTAGTACATAGGTGCTGACCTACAAAAGGCTACAACCTTCTCTTTTCTTCCAGGGACCACGTTTCATAAATTTTCAGACTGGATCCATGAATATCAATTAAACATCAAGTATATCTGCATTAACCAAACCCCTTTTTACAAACAAATACTGAATCAACCAAAAACTTCTCAGAATGTTGTAACCAAAAAACAGTACCAGAAACCAAACACCAATTCTGAACCCAGAACACTCCAGCAATAAATAGAAGCAGCTAAAACATTTTTCATGAGTTGTACGCTACTTCAATACGTGGAAACTTGCATGCATATGCTTCTGTATTAAGGCCAACCAACGTATATGCTATTTTGATTTATTGAACCAGTGTGTATACGCGCCTCTGATGTGTCGAACCTGCGTACAGATCTATAAAAGATAATTCACTCTTTCAAATATTCAGACGTCAGTTATACCCAGATTATCATATTTATAGATCACCTTATGCACCAAATATAACAGATCAAAAATTACACAAAGATACTTCTCTTCAAGCCACCTTGAGATCTTGACCCATCAATAGAACTTATCCTTCTCCTTGCACTTAGGTTCCTCCTTGATTCAGATCTAGTTATGCAACATAACCCAATGACAGTATTCTAGATCTTTCTCTTCATCAGATATTCAATACTTAAGTTAATTCCCTTTCCAAATGATCTCCTTCCCTTTTTATAGTCTTAGGCCTTACTCAAACCATGGTCCAAAACCATAGAGATCCAATACAAGGGACTCAATACCTGGGTTCAACACTTTGGATGCAATACCAAGGACCAAAACCATAGGTTCAAATATGTCGAACTAAATACCATGGAACAACCATAAGTTTTCCCACATGTATGCACTTTTCTTTGCATGAAAGTGTGTGCATACATATACGCGCTTTTGATCGGTACACCTGCGTGCATACGCGATTTTGTTAAGAGGAACCTGCGTATACCTCATTTTCTTTTATTTCGAGATCCTAAACTATGATCTGCCCTTTGAGGGAGTTGCCATCAATGACAACACCTGTGTCATAGTGCCAAACCTATGCCATAATGCCAACAATCTCCCCCTTTGGACTTGATGGCAACCCCAAGTCACTCAAAAACATTCTCCCCCTTTGACATCAAGGGCAAAGGGTTATGCTCCCCATGAATACATGCTGAATTCTCTGCTCTGCTGTGTTGTCTAAGCTCCCCCTGACTGTAGGAAAGGTCTGCAAGAAGATGTTCTATAAAAGAAACATGACTTTATACATTATAAATGACCTTCCTATCACCAAAGATTCATACATACATCCATCTCCAAACCAAGTGGGGACTAACTCATCTACCCAACCAAGTTGGATACACTAAGAATTTACACATGATAACAACAAGAACATTACTTCATCCACCCTAGGCATAGTGGGGAAACCAATTTAGGCTGTTACATGGCCTTGATAAGAAAAGAAATACATGACATAGAGACACAATATCTATAACAAGACTATGAAAGTCATCAGTAACTACTATAAGTAGCATCTGTCAATCCTCATTCAGATCAGCAACCATGTTCTCCATCTGCACCTGTTCCACCTGAAACCAAAAAAAGTTGTGTACTTGAACCAAGAGCTTCTAAGGTAATGCCAACAATGGAATATTAGAAGTATATACGCTCCCCCTGAACTTGTGCCAGATGGTCTCTATTAGACCCATATCAGACTCTTTTCAACTTGAGTTTGACCCCACTTCTTTCCTTCAAACCAACATATACGTGACTATATTCACATAAACCGGCGTATGTACGCGGATCCTCCTCATTAAACCCGCGTACACCCACTTTTCTCTGGAACAAACAAGTTTCAACAACAAGATGATGCATCAACTACTCCCAGCTTCTGTCTGAGGTATTCAAATGTCTCCCTGCGAGTGTTTTGGTGAGTATATCAGCAACTTGTTCCTTAGGGGGAACATATTCCAACTTGACCTTTTGTTCAAGCACTTGTTCTCGGAGAAAATGATATTTGATAGGTATGTTCTTGGTTTTTGAATGCATGACTGAATTTTTTGAAACGCTGATTGCACTTGTATTATCACATAGAATAGAGATAGGTGGAGTACAAGTGATTTGAAAATCTTGAAAATTTTGCATCATCCAAAGGAGTTGTGTGCAGCAAGATGCAGTAGCCACATATTCCGCTTCATCTGTAGATAAAGCAATTGAACTTTGCTTCTTGTTGAACCAAGAGGCTAATCTGGACCCCAGAAAGAATGCACCACCACTAGTGCTTTTTCTGTCATCCACGCTTCCTGCCCAATCTGCATCTGTATATGAATGAAGTGTGAGATTTGTATCTCTAGGATACCATAAGCCATAGTTTTGTGTCCCTTGAAGATATTTGAAGATTCTTTTAACTGCCTAAAGGTGTGCTTCTTTCAGATTTGCCTGGAATCTTCCAACTATTCCCACTGCATGCATGATGTCTGGTCGGGTGCCTGTTAGATAGAGCAAGCTACCAATCATGGATCTATAGGTTGGTTGGTGTATTGCTGCTGAATCATCATTAGCGCTGAGGCTGCATCATGTTACCATAGGGGTACATACAAGTTTTGAATCCTCCATCCCATATTTCTTCAAGATCTGGTTGAGGTACTTGATTTGTGATAGAAAAATACCGTCTTTGTTTTGTTGGACTTGTAAACCAAGAAAATATGTGAGCTCACCAAGCATGGACATTTCAAACTCTTTTTGCATCACCAAGGCAAAATTTTGACTCATGTCTTCTTCATTGCTACCAAAGATGATATCATCAACATACACAACAAGTATTAGCAACTTATCATTGTCAATTTTTATATATAGATTGCTATCTGTTGAACCTTTTGTAAAACCTTGTTGATGGAGGTACTTATCCAAGCGATAATACCAAGCCCTTGGAGCCTGTTTAACGCCATAGAGAGCCTTTTTGAGTCTACATACAAGTTTTGGATCCTTTCCAAGGATAAACCCATCTGGTTGCTCAATATACACTTCTTCATCCAAGTCTCCATTTAGAAAATCAGACTTCACATCCATTTGAAATACTTTGAACTTCTAAAAGCTAGAAAGAGCAAGGAACATTCTATGGCCTCAAGTCTAGCAACTGGTGAAAAACTTTCTTCAAAGTATATACCTTCTTTTTTAGCATACCCTTTACAAACAAGTCTGGCCTTGTTTCTAATCACATCTCCATTTTCATTTAGCTTATTTTTGAATATCCATTTTGTTCCTATGACATTCTTATCTTTTGGTCTAGGAACCAACTCCCAAGTGTTATTATTTTCAATCTTCTCAATTTATTCCTCCATGGCCTTGACCCAGAATTCATCTTTGCATGCATCTCTTACATTTTGTGGTTTAGTCGAGGAGAGTAATGCTAGATAACTTGAAGCTTCTTAAATGGTTCTTCTTGTTTGTACACCTACCTCTTTCTGCCCCAAAATTTGAGTTTCTGGATGATTCTTCTGAATGTACCTGGATGGACTCTTTTCTTCTATCCTTATCTATTCTTCTGGTGCCTCATGGGTTTCTTCTTCATCTTGAGTCTGATTTGTTGTAGAAGGATAGTCCTCATCATCTTCGAAATCTTCAGATTTTACTTGCCTTGGAATGTTTCCTTCTTCATCAACCACTACATCAATATTGTCAACAATTTTTCCAAGTCTTTTATTTTAACATTTATATGCTTTGTTGTGGGGAGAGTAACCAAGAAGAATTCCTTCATCTGCTCTAGGTTCAAACTTGCCAAGGTTTTCATCAGCCTTTTTGATGTAGCATTTGCTTCCAAAAATTTTGAAGTATTTTACTGTGGGAGTCTTACCATACCAAAGTTCATGAGGAGTTTGAGTGTTGTTCACTTGGACGTTTGTCTTGTTCAGAATAGTGATGGCAGCAAATGAAACTTCACCCCAGAAGGTTGCAGGAGTCCCAGAATCATCAAGCATTGCTCGAGCCATTTGTTGAACTGTTCTATTCATCATTTCTACTACTCCATTTTGCTGAGGAGTTCTAGCAGTAGAGAATTCCCTTCTTATTCCATGTTCTTCACAAAAATAAAAAAATTCATTCAAGGTAAATTCCCCACCTCTATTAGACTTGAGGCATTTGATTCTGCGATCTGATTCATTTTCCACCAAGGCTTTGAATGCTTTGAACTTTTTGAAAGCTTCATCTTTATGCTTCATAAGTCCTATCCAACACATCTTGGAAAAGTCGTCAATGAACAATATAAAGTATTCTTCTCCTCGAGGTGACCTTTTCCTAGATGGACCACATACATCAATATGGACAAGTTCAAGTGGCCTACTAGATGATCCTTCCTTCTCAGGGAAATTAGTTCTGGTTTGCTTCCCAAACTAACATGATTTTCATATGGTATTATTTGGAATTCTGATGTTAAGGAGATCACGAACCGCCTGATATTTGCATGCTTTCCCTATCTGAGAGAAGCTTAGATGCCCCAATCTTCTATGCCATAGCCAATGTTCATCATTCTTGCTTAGATAGCATTGTTGTTGTCCTCCCTTGAGTATGTATAAATTATTTGGTGTTCTTATGCCTTTTGATCATTGTTTCTCTTGTATCAAGTTCACGAACAATAAATCCATTTGATCGAAAATTTACCTCATTTCCTTGATCACACATTTGACTGACACTTAATAGATTATGATTTAAACCATCAACATACATAACATTCCCAGCTTTGACCTTTTCTTTCAAAAGAACCGAACCTTTACCTTTTATGAATGGAGGGGTGTCATTTCCAAATGAGACCTTCTTTTCCTTTTCTAAGGCACTATATGATTGAAGTTTTTCTATATCACTTGTCATATGTTTCGAGCATCCACTGTTGATGTATCATTGATTTTCCTGCCCTTCCGCATATAAGGCTATGCCACATCTTTCTGGTTGCGGTTCTTTCTTCCTCCATGTTTTGGGGATCAATGAAGCTTGCTCCTTCTGAGTTGTTTGCCAAAAACTACTCCTGCATTCAGAATCTACATGACCAAAGTTGTTACGGATAGAACATTCTATTTCATTTTCAAGAGCAGAAAAGTTATTGTAGGTTCTTTTCATGATTCCAGTCACACTCCTTTGATTTCTTGCTTCTCTGGTCATGATGGTCTTGTAGGCAACACATTGAGCTGCTTTATGTCCAAAGTTATGACAAGAGAAACATTGGCCATTGAATAAATTCCTATGATCATCAAACCTTCCATCTAGACGGTTGTAATAGCCATTCGTTCTTGAGGCAAATTGAGAATGATTTACGTGTGGTAGGTTGTAGCTTCTATTCATCATTGAAGTAGATTTCCCTCGATTTACTTGGTGATTTCTGTTCATTCTTGAAGTAAAGTGTCCCTGATTTACCTGGTGATCTTCATTGTGCTTTCGTTGTCGATTTTCAACCTGTTCACTTCTCCTTGCAGCTTCAAGATAACTTTTGGAGGAAGATGGCTTCTGTGCTTGAGATGTTTCTTCAGTATACCCAAGACCTATCTTGATTAGAGGAGAATGCTGCACTTTGATAATCTCATCTAAAGTTTCAGATCCTTTAGAAAATCTAAGATTAAGAGCTTTTGTTTTTTCAATGTCCTTTCTAAGTCCCACCATTTCACATTCTAACTTTTCATTGTGTTTCTCCATTTCAGCAAGTTGGAATGTCAGAGTATCTATAATCATATTCTTTTCTTCTAAGCAAATTTTGAGTTTAGAAATTTCTTCATAAAGACCTTCTTCATATATAGCATCCGAGAAATCATCATCTTCAAAAGCCATCAAAAGTCTATAATCAATACCTTGTTCATCTTCATCACTATTTGAAAATCCATCACTGTCTTCATGTGTGTAATAGCTCTTCTTACTTGCATTCTGTTTTCTATTCCATCTAACTGGTTCCTTACCCTTGTCAAGCTTATCTTTATGAGGACACTTGGCAGCATAGTGACCAACTCTTCCACAAGCAAAACATTTGAAGGGTAGCTTTCTTCTGAATCTTCCAGAACCTTGTTGAAGGTTCTTGACAAAATTTGATTCTTCTTCTTCTTCTGAAATATGTCCTAAGTCATTGTAATCTCCTTTTCTTGAGGCTTTGAATGTGGCTTCTCTCTTGTCTGATGGTCCCCCTTTTCTCATTTCGTAAGCGGTTAGGATTCCGTGTAGCTGTGACATGGTAAGGCTCTATAGATTCTGTTTTTCTTCTATGGCAGAAAATTTTGATTCAAACTTAGAAGACAAAGATCTTAGAACCTTTTCAACCAAAACAACTTCTTTTATTTCTTCACCCAAATTTTTCATACAATTAACAATCTCATCTATACGTAGGAAATAGTTAGACACACTTTCATCATTGTACATTCTGATATTTTCATATTGAATTCTAAGAGTTTGTAGTTTTGCTCATTTTACCTGTTAATCTCCTTCATAGCTCAGAACGATCTTGTCCCATATTTCTTTTGCGGTTTTGAGCTGCATAACCTTGACGAATTCTGATTGACATAGAATCACTAATAGTGTATTGATAGCCTTTGCGTTTGTTTCATACTGCTTCTTACCAGCCGTATCTGTATGAGTTGTTGATGGAAATGTGTATCCTGTTTCCACAATATCCCACACTTCTGTACCAAGAGATTGAAGATAGGCAATGATTCTTACCTTCCAGTAGACGAAGTTGCTCCCATCAAAAATTGGTGGCCTGATTGATGCTTCTTTTTCGTAGTTGCTCATGATGATAGATCTTCCTTCAAGCGATCAAGCTTCTTCTGAAGGACCTGCTCTAATACCAATTGTTGGAAATAATACTGAGAAGGGGGGGGTGAATCAGTATTATCTAATCAATAAAACTTTTTCATTTCCATATTCAGATTTATATACGCTACTTCAGTTAAGGAAAATAGCGTGTATACGCAACTGTGTATAATGAAACCAGCGTATATGCAGTAAACTTACAAATCAGTTAGTTTCTTCTTAATGAGTGCATCAGAACATTATTTAACCATATGATCAGTAAATAGGAGCAGTAAAGCAGAGCAAATCATCACACATAATCAACACACATGAACACCAAGATGTAAGGTGGAAACCCAATGTGGGTGAAAATCACCTGTTGCAAGTTGTCTCTATCTTCTTTTAAATTAGAAACTTCCTTTTACAATGGTTCTATACTGGTGCAGTCTTATACCAGTATGTAGGCTGGTACCTGCAGAAGGCTACAACCTTCTATCATTCTCCAACTTCTCCTGGAAGGGAGCTACAACCCCCTTAGCTCTTGTACTAGCTGAGGTACGAGTACATAGGTGTTGACCTACAAAAGGCTACAACCTTCACTTTTCTTCCAGGGACCACGTTTCATAAATTTTCAGACTGGATCCATGAATATCAATTAAACATCAAGTATATCTGCATTAACCAAATCCCTTTGTACAAACAAATACTGAATCAACCAAAAACTTCTCAAAATGTTGTAACCAGAAAACAGTACCAGAAACCAAACACCAATTCTGAACCCAGAACACTCCAACAATAAACAGAAGCAGCTAAAACATTTTTCATGAGTTGTATGCTACTTCAATACGCGGAAACCTGCATGCATATGTTTTTGTATTAAGTCCAACCAAAGTATACGTTGTTTTGATTTATTGAACCAGCATGTATACGCGCCTCTGATGTGTTGAGCCTGCATACAGATCTATAAAAGATAATTCACTCTTTCAAATATTTAGACGTCAGTTATACCCAGATTATCATATTTATAGATCACCTTATGCACCAAATATAACAGATCAATAATTACACAAGGATACTTCTCTTCAAGCCGCCTTAAGATCTTGACCCATCAATAGAACTTATCCTTCTCCTTGCGCTCAGGTTCCTCCTTGATTCAGATCTAGTTATGCAACATAACCCAATGACAGTATTCTAGATCTTGCTCTTCATCAGATATTCAATACTTAAGTTAATGTCCTTGCCAAATGATCTCCTTCCCTTTTTATAGTCTTAGGCCTTACTCAAACCATGGTCCAAAACCATAGAGATCCAATACAAGGGACTCAATACCTAGGTTCAACACTTTGGATGCAATACCAAGGACCAAAACCATAGGTTCAAATATGCCAAACTAAATACCATGGACCAAACATAAGTTTTCCCACATGTACGCGCTTTTCTTTGCATGAAAGTGCGTGCATATGTATACGCGCCTTTTGATTGATACACCCACGTGTATACGCGATTTTGTTAAGAGGAACCTACATATACCTCATTTTCTTTTATTCTGAGAGCCTGAACTGTGATCTGCCCTTTGAGTGAGTTTCCATCAAGGACAACACCTGTGCCATAATGCCAACAAAATCATGTCAGCACCCGCAAAAGTTAGAGACACCGAAGGAGAGGAGTTAGTACTGGAAGTTGAGATGGAGGCAAAAGTAGCTACTCTAGAGGTTGCCGAGGTGCTCGCTAAAGTCCCTAAATCACCACGAAAGCCGAGATTGAAGCCGACCCCCACCAAAGAAACCGTGAAAGATAAGAAGTAAAAGCAGCCTACCATACCGGTGCACGCATCACCAAGGAGAAACCCGCCAAACCCACTGCACAGGAGAAAGGAAAGGCCATAAACTTAGAACCAAAGGAGGAAGGCATTGAAGACATTCCGATGGATGTCAAGGATGTGGGCGCTGAAGTGGAGGAGGTTGAAGCGTAGGGTGTGGACCCTATTACTCGGTTGCCAGAGTATGTCCCTCCGTGCAAGCCTAAAACCAAGATACCAAAGGACATTGATGAGAGCAAGACTCCCCTGCAAATCCATTTGCTACCAGATGAAATTGTTTTGGATGGACCGCGCTTGGCATGAGTGTCGCTGCTGAAACTTGAAGATTGGGACTTGGCGGACCACGAGAAGTTCCCACACCTGGCGATCGAGCAACTGATGCGTCGCATCATTGATACAAATATGTGAGTGACCACATTGGAGCTACGGAGGTGGCTTAAGGGAGTAGAAAAGGTAGGGCTGCTCAACTTGCTCTGGGTGTTGCACTACAACCACACCTTGGTGACATTTTTGGTCATCAAGCAGCTACTATGCTTAGTGCATGATGGGTGTCTGTGGCTAGAGGAGCCAATACCCATCATAGATAGGTTGATTTACCAAAAAATGTGACTATTGTATACAGGAGAGAATCCAGCCATGATCTTTGGTGGAAAAGGTGGTGAGCACGCTCTCGCAGAATCGATGAAAGAAAAATTTAAACTGGTGAAGAAGTCACTCAGATACACTATATCCAGTATCTACGACCAAACTATGAAGGTAGCCACATAGATCCTCGCAGGGAAGGTGATGAAGAAGTGTTACGCCAATGAGGTGTCGGTGCCTGTCATTATGTTAGCAACACAATGTGTTGAAGGGTTCCAGTTCAACTGGTCGGACTACCTTCATGGAGAGTTCCTGGTGAAATGTCACAAAGCACAAGAGCTTAGCAAGATGTTCCACTACACGTGGCTTTTGATGTAAATTGTGCTGGTAGTGTGGGAGATGCTAGAGGATAGCCAGTTCCCTTCGGTCACACTAGAGCTCTCTGAAGCAACGAAGTACGCTTCACTGTGGGTGACCAAGGACGTGTAGCAAGTCAGGGATAGCAAGAACTTTTGGATATTGATGGAAATGAACATTCATATGGCCATCAATCGTAAGCCACAATTGTCTCCCACGGTGTACGCCAACCTGCAATGCTACACTGAATTCAATGTTGATTTCCATAGAATATCCATCAAGGTGTGGAAGGACCCTGCGTAGAAATGGTATGACTTACCGTATCTGGCAACGGATGATGCCATTGATGCAGTGCTTGTTCAATGGCCAGCCGGGTGGTGCTCTACAACAGATTTGGTAGTGGGAGGAAGCAAGTTCGTCGCGCAGAAGAAAAAGGAGGCCAATCTTATGATGACATAGCTAGCTAAAAAGAGGAAGAAGGAGGTTGTTGATAAGGCTTAGGGAAAGTGCGAGTTCCCATAGTAGATAGGTGGGACAAAGTGAGGCTCTAATAAAGGCGTGAGGTTGCCTTCACCTAAGACCGAGGAGGAGATAGATGAACATCATGACGCGGACCCTCAGGAGACATCCTCCCGCATCAAGCGTCCAAGAGAGTTGGAGAAAGGAGGGCCCAGAAAGAAATCAAAAGTGACCAAGACTTCACTGGACCCCATCACATTAACAGATGGAGAATCGCATGATATCGGTGACATAGTGAGGGATGTCACTACGGAGGTCCTGCAACAATTTTAACAGTAGCAACAGATCATCTTGGGGGCTATCTACACAGGGTTGCAGGACTTGCAGACCCGCGCATCGTAAACTAGCACGGTATCTACTAGCCTAGCCATCGGCACATAAGAGGCTGCTGATATGCTGCACGCAAAGGCCTCCAGTACAATAGTGCTTCCTGATGGAGCACTGACCACAGAAAACGAGGCTGACAGGCCCACTATCAACACCTTAAATGGCGTCAGGTTGAACCTGGCAGTGATCCCATGAGAAGCACTCCACCTCTTGCAGGATGGAGTAATTGCAGAACTAAGGGCTCAAGAGCACCACGCCCTCCAGGTGATTAGTGAACAGTAGATCAACAATGAGCAGATGGCCCTATAGGGAAATGCTACCATTGCCACTGAAACCAAGGCGACCAATCAGAGAAAGCACATTTTGCAAGTTGTTGAGGAGGCATACAAAATGGGCCCAGAATTGGCCATTCCGGAGGAGGATCTGTTGGACACGGGATCCCCTAAGGGAAGTTGTGGGGCTTAAAGCCTAGGTTTTGACTAAATAGAATGTAAAGACTCTGCATTTTATGGGTACGGAGCACGAACTAGTAAATGAGTGATAGGGTTGTCCACCCTCAATTTTGAAAATGTAATGTCGGCTTTAGAGATCCACCCATGGTCTGCAGAACATGGGATTGTATAAATAGAGCGAGGCTCTAAGTTGTAAACGAACGAAGAAAAAATGAATGAATGAAGGATGAAGAATTAAGTCTTATCTAAGTGTAGAGTCAAGTCTTGGGTCATAGAGTAGGAGAAGGTTCTGCAGCTGACTGCACAGAGGCCTAGTAGTTCGCAGTTGCGTGCGCAGACCCCTGCAGCTGAGTGCGTAGAGTGAGTCGAGTTTGTAACCTTTGGAGAAGTAATAAAGAGAAGTTTCATATCATTTCTGTGTATCTTTCCTATTTTATGCATTGAGTATATTAGGTATGAATTGCATTTTTACTATTTATATGCGCGAACTTATATGATTATGTTGACTAAGAGAATATAAGACAAAGTATCTGGTTACACGAAGTTAACTAACAATTATAATAAGATAAGTAAGATATGCGGTGTAACTTGGGGAATTAGTGCAGATCACTGCCTTAGCAGTGTGAAAGCATCCCAACCCTTGGTTAGGGTTGCGCGAAGGTGATTATAATAGATCGTGAAGGCCTTGCAGGTCAGGGTAGTGCACGAAGTAACCTACGCAAAGCTATCCACAGTTGGACTAAACCGACCCCTTATACATCTCAAGGGTGTGGAAACATGGTTCCAACATCCCCCCATACTACTTCGGGTGAGACCTTAGTCTGCGCTCTGTGGGTTGTTATCGAAAGGGCCAGTAGTGTAGGGATTTGTTTGGCTAATTAACTCCGAACTTGGGTCAGGCCTCGTCAACCCAACAAATGGTTCCGTTGTCAGGACTAGAATATGCATAAAGATGTCTAATGTCGTATCATTGGAATCCAACTAAGGAGGAAATTGAAGGTTGGTTGGGTAGGAGAATTCACAAGTTTTCGGCACAAGATAACAGGAACCCATGACTGACAAAAGAAGAGTGGTTAGATTGCTACCTATACACAGAGATCCATGAAAGTTTTTTCGCATCTTTCCCTACTGAGTTGTATGAGTAGATCACGAAGTTAGCAGATAGCCAAGGAAGGTGGAAACTTGAAAATCCTATTGTGTGGACCCCAGAGTTGGTGCGAAAATTGGAAGCATCAGAGGATAAGATCACACGCGTTGTTGATCACTGGCTCAATCGAATTATAGGAGGATTAATTACTGAGTTCACGGTAGATACTTTAGTTAGCTATAGCATGGCAGAGCAACTCTTTCTCAAAGGACCGCGAGGTAAGTACGTAAAGTCTCTGAATACTTGGATTAAAATGCTATTGTGTATGTTACACAAAATATTGTCACCATGACATTTTGAAATCAGTGTGAGTCTATCACCACTCATACTGTCCTCCTTTGCAAGTCTTAAAACTCAGCTCTTCATGTCAAGCCTTGAAAAATGAGAGAAAGTCCTTAAAAATCTCTAAAACTCTGGTTCCACACTTTCTCTTAGCATTACCTACCGTCCCACACCTCTTGGTCATGTCCCCTGTAGACCTGCCTGCTCTGTTTCTATGTAAAGGGTGTGGACCCCTGTAAAAGTCAAAAAGGTGCAAGTATATTCTTAAAAACTCACTTTGGGTTATTTCTGGAAGCTTCTAGAGGGAATCTTGAGGTGGCAAGTTCGCTCCTTTGATGTTCATGCATCCCATAACTAAAGCAGCTAACCCCTTGATGTGAGGAGCTTATCCCTTTGAAGGAGGACTCTATCCCTTCAAAGGTGGACTTGTAACTTCCTTCCTCTGCACTATAAAATGAGGTATTGAGCTGGTTACTAAGGAGGTCGAAAGCTGAATATTTTTTAGGGTAAATGCTGTTGGAATTTAGACTTCCTAATTGAGCTTGAGAGGAGAGATTACATACCTTTTGATCTCATTGGGAAGAGTGTGAAGCTTGTCAAAGTAGAGGAGATTCTTGCTTGGACCTTGGGAGGAGCTTGTACAACATCAAGGCACCAAGGTTGTAAAGTTCTTCTTTGTTTAAAGTTAATACAATCAAGTTTATTTTTCTCAATAAGCTGTCTCTTATGGTTTATTTCATGGATTCCTTGATCACCATGATGAATATGATTTACTATATTGGCTATGCAGGTGTTATTTGATGTGTGCTTGTTTGTGTTTGCAGGTTCTTAAAAAGAAACTCATTTGGATGGTCGAAGCATGGCTTCCACAAACTAGCGTTGGACTTAAGGTAGGGTCTAACAACTCTTGGTTTTTATTTATAGATCACAAATATTTAAAGAAAGGTAGATTTTCTTGTTCTGCTTGTCGCTAGATATTAGTTGATACTAGGGAGATCAGTCTTGTCCGCAAGAACGATTTATTCGGCCGACAAAATGGTGACTCCACTGGGGACTTGAATTTTGGTTTTTGCCTTTACTTTTACTTTGACTTGAGAAACTTTTTCTCCGTTTCTGGTTTTTGCTTGATGTGTGTGGGATTGGGTAGTTCTTTATATTTTGAATTGTCTTTTGTTTTTTCACACTTTTGAAAGAGGACCGCACGTTCTATTTGTAACATAGTGTGGACATCCCCGCACTATTGCTTTACTACACAGAGCGGTACCGCACCTGGTTATACCGGAGGCCTGCGGACACTGTCAAATTTTTGAAAAACCTAAAATCGTTTCATCCAGTTAAGCTTAGGATTTGTTTATGGTTTTTAGCCTCTGCCTAGATCTGCATGTGTCTTGTCATAAACTTCTTGTAGTTGAATTCCATTGGCATTTTGGTTTTAAGTGATTTTCTAGAAGTTTTGCGTGCCTGGTTTGATTTTCGTTTGGTCTTTGTAGTAACTCAGAGATTAGAAGCCTAAGAAACCTCAGATTACCCTGGTCTTTTTGGTCCTTGATGGGTCTGACCGATTTTTGAAATCTACCTTTGGTGAGAAACATATCTCATTTTCTCTTTGCAAAGCTTTCAAAGAACTTGTTTTGAAAGTTTTGAATTTCATTTTTAAAAAGAAAACATTAGCTGGGTGTTTTTTGATTAATTTGTTATTCTGAACAAATTAGTCCTTAGTTTGCTGAATAACTAAGTAAAACGTCCTCGAAAAGAAATTTTGTAAGCTTTTGCTTCAATTAGGTTTTTATAAGTTATAGATCTCAAGATTATATTTTTTTATAGTTTTGAGTGTTTTCTAGAAATTTTAAAATCTCTTTTGAAAGAAACTGTTTTTTTGTAGTTTTTAAGTGTTGAAAAGAAAGGGATATTTTTCGTGAGCATAATTAGTAGTCTCGTTTTGAGTTTGTTGGAAAAGACAAAAGAGTTTTTCTTTTCATTTATATGTTAAGGAAAGATTTGTTTTTCAAGCAATTGCATTCTCAACTCTTTCTTTAGCTAGAAATTCATTGAAGAAAAAGGATTGTTTATCATCTTAGGTGCATTTTTAGTGTTTTGGAGTCAAGTCTTCACACCATAAAGTTTCATCTCTATACCTTTTGACCTAAGGAACAACCAATAAAAATAATGCTTAAAGTAAAATTTATCTAGCAATCTTTTTATTTCTAGGGCTCTTTATCACCAACATAGCTTAGGCTAGTATCTTGGAGTAGGGAGTAATTAACTCTCCAAGATAGTTAAAACAAACAAGTAGCTATATCTTGAGGTAGGAGATAAATTCCAATTGTTACATCTAGGCTTTGGGAAGCTCCTCTTATAGGAGTCAAGCACGAGATCATATCCGAACCAGTGGGGTTATTAATCCTTCCTCATTGGGAACGATAGAAGATATACACGTATTAAAAACGGCAAACCTCGGATTGACCATTGTTGAGGAGCCTGGGGTCACTTGTTGGTAAAACTTGGATTATGTCAAGGAGCCTCCAAGGGGATTGAGCTTTGCTACTCTGCCCTTGCATGTGTATCGGATCACAGACTGTTCCCCCAGGTATATTTGTTTTTGTTGGTAACCCTAGTGACCATAATCTATAGGATTCTTTCCTAAGGTGACTGTGGAGGGAAGATCCCATTGTACCTAGAGCAAACGTCAACTAGACTCACTTGGACTCGCAGGGGGGGTTCTCTTCACTCGAGATGGTTTAGTGAAGAAACTTGTTCCAGTCTATTTCATTAAGCAGGTTGTCGGGGTAACTGTTCCAACCGCCATTTCTGTATTGAATTCTGCAATGTTGAATTTCATCACCAACTATTGTTTTTAGTACGGAAAGTTACTGTTTGTGTGTGGTTTGAACTCCTAAATTCTTTAGGCATGTGATTCAAATTGTTTGGTTCTTTAGAGACTTTAGGTGGTTTTATTGAGATTTTTCTTTGTTTGCGTGTGAAGTAATTA
The DNA here is from genome assembly GCA_031772625.1 of Pinus tabuliformis. Lineage (NCBI taxonomy): Eukaryota > Viridiplantae > Streptophyta > Pinopsida > Pinales > Pinaceae > Pinus > Pinus tabuliformis. The sequence continues at coordinate 310,731,153 of CM062808.1, read as the reverse complement.
AAATATTTAATTGTGGCTGAATTATTGAGACAATCCCATAGACTTCGGGGGCAACCTCCCAAGTATTCACCAAGCCAGCTTGAAGGGCTACGAGCTCTTGTAACTCCTAGTGACAGTAGAGTTGGGTCATCAGAAAAAAGAGAATCTTCTTTAGTTGTTCATCCTGATTGTCAAGTTCAAGCAACAGAGTATATTTCTGAACCAATTTCATTTTCCGAAGTTACTAGTAGTGTTTCTTCTACTAGTGAATTAGCTAACGAACCTGAAATTTCTGAGCCTAAAACTAAACCTGCTGCTACTACATCATCAAGATTTGCTTCTCCAAATTCCAGTGGTCCTAGTTCACCCAGGGTAGGAAGAATCATTACCCAAAATCTTCCTTCTGGACTCATTGCTATTGAAGAACTTGTTAATCCGGAAGAAGGTATAACTATCCCTAAATATCAACCAACTATAGAACTTAGGGAGCGTGAATCAATTTTTTACAGTCCACCTAGGAGGGACGCTTGGTATCTTTCATTGACCAACTTTTTAGAAAATCAGGGTCTCAGTTTTTCACCACTTCGAATTCCTTTTCATCCAACACCTAGAGGTTATTATCCTCCTTTGAATATGTCGAGACAATCATCCATGTTTTCCCAATCACGGGAAACATTTTTGTATGGCGGTCCTTCTGTTCCTTCTGGGTATTAGTCACTCATTGATACTTTTTCGGGAGCATCTCCTCAACCTGTTGAACATGGGTTATTAACTGGTAATAACGGAACTAAATCGTTGAGTGTAGAAGACATTCTTATGATGTCAGGTACCATTCCAAATCCGCAACCTCAAGGTAGTCAGTTACTGCTTGGGGGGCAACCTCAAGGATAGTACATACCTTCAGGACAGTACATTCCTCAAGGTCAACCCCAGACTCAGTACGTACCTCAAGGTCAACCCCAGTATCAATATATACCTCAAGGTCAACCCTAGTTTCAGTACGTGCCTCAAGGTTATCAACCTCAAGGTCAGTACCCAACCCAAGGTTTCCAACCACCTTCAGGTCAATCATTTGTTCAAGGAGCTAGAAATATACCTTTGAATTATCAACCCTACCCTCAACCCGGTTATGGTCCTCGATATGCTCAACCTTCTATGGGTCCATACCCCAGAATGAACATGGTGTGGGATCCATCTCAATCTCAATAGATCTTGTAACCTAATGTGCAGTTGTCATCTCAATATGGACAACCTTTGGTTTCTGGTTCAACCCAGCAACCTGTCCAGCATACTATTCAAACTTTTTCACCTGGTGTAGTTTCTTAACCTGGGCCTAGTACACCTCGTACTCTACCTCAAACGACTGCTGCAACTACTGTAGCATCTGTTCAATCTACCCCACCTACTTCTGGAGTATCGACAGCTCTGGTTTCTACTGTTCCTGCATCAACTCCTCAAGCATCTTTACCTCAGTCTAGACCTACAATTCAGACTTCGGTTTAGATGGCTGCAGGAAAACCTGGTCCAAGTATGGTTGTCATAGTCAACCTCAATTTACTTATAAACTGTATCAGGGACAGTACCAATTTGGTCTTGCTGTGCAGAACCCAGTGTATCAGTATCAACCGTACCCTAGATATACTTATCAACAACCTCAACAACCCCAGTATGGTCCAGTTAATCTTGGTTTTCCGGGAGGATATAATATCCCAAATGCAATTCCAATTCAAAGTTATCCTGGATATCCTCCTCCTGGGGCTAGTCTTATGACCCAATTTTCGAGACCCTAATCATCAGTTACTGTTCATTGCAACTTTAGACTTGCCTGATTTGTCTCGCCTTATGAACGATCTAATTAATTATCTTCCGTTTTGGCCGCCAATGCCGAATAAGTTGCCCAGTGATATCCCAAAGTTTGAAGGTAAATCAGGAGAGGATCCATCAAACCATGTGATGAATTATCACCTCTGGTGTGCATCTAACTCCATTATAGATGATTTAATTCATTTACGTCTTTTTCAATGCACTCTGATTGGTCTTGCGGCCAAGTGGTACATTGAGTTACTGTGAGCCTCTTTTTATAACTTTAGTTAGTTAGCCACTACGTTCTTAACTCATTTTCAGTTTCCTATCAGATATGACAATGGCACGGAATTATTAACTTCATTAAAACAGTCAACGTCCACATACATTTCAGATCACATTCATGAATGGAGACGTCGACGACGTTTAGTGAAAGTTTTTATTCTGGATCAAATCTTAGCAGAATGGTTTGTTAAATCATTATTACCTAAAATCACTAAGGATGTAGCTAAGGCAGGAGTTGTTACTGAAGAGCAAGTAATTTCTCAAGCTCAGTACCTTGACCTTGTTTATACGCAGTCGAGTACTTTACACAAGAAAATCCCCGACCTTCCGAAACAAAATCAAATAACTGCAGCTCCTTTAGGGTCTCATGCCGCTGACGGTATGATTGGTTCAGTTAACACCAAAAGTAAGAAGAATTCTTCAAAGAATTCTTCTCCTATCATAACTTTACCAGATTCCCTGACAGGAGACTCTTCCATTGAAATTCCTGCCGATATTCATGTCGCAGAATCATCTACGACCAAATCAAAATCCGAGGGTAAAAAGAAGGGGAAGAAGAAAAATAAGCAAAATTCGAAAGAGAAATCAAATAAAACGGAATCTACTGACGAGAAACGTAAACCTTGTTATCCTGGTCTCATTTGTGATGAAGAGAATTTTACAAGAGACTGCCCTCATCGCGCCAAGGTTGCGAAAATTGTCAAAGGTTCTCAAATGCCTGTTGTCTTGAAGGATCCTTTTCCTAGTCAAGATAGTAAGATGATCGGTTCTTCCTCAAATGCCTCAGAAGAACCCATAATGATGATGTCCCATGTTAGGATTGCGACATGATTGCTAGATTATGGAAGAAAAAGTCCTGTTGGTGGGAAGGAAGCAGAATCTTCTAATTCGAACCCATCAACTTCAACTCCTGGTTCTGATCCGCTACAGATCGAGAAACCTAACCCAGACTTAGTAATCAAACCGCCTACTAAAGGTATACTTCAGAAGTCAGCTTTCAATCCGCATGCGAGAGCTACTCAGAACTATAACATTGTTGAAGACTTAGCTATTTCCCCTTCAGCAATGTCGGCTTTGGAGGTGCTGCAATCATGTCCAGCACAGCATAAATTTCTATTGTTGGCTATAGGAGCTGTTGATATTCAGGACTTGAACCTTTTAATATTAGATTTAGAAAATAGTAAACCTCGCTTACCTCATCAAATGGCTTTCCAGATTCCAGTGTTAGTCAAAAACATACCTTGCTTTAGGACTGTAATTGATGAGGGAGCTTCAATGTGTATTATGTCGATCCAGTGTTGGAGATCGCTTGGTTCTCCTACGCTCAATCAATCCCTGACGATTCTAAAGGCTTTTGATGGCTGTGGGTTCCATCCTTTTGGCATTCTACAGGATTTACGTATAGGGGTTGAAGGCAAAACTGTTAATCTAGATGTGGAAATGGTTGATGCCCCTCTAGATTACAACCTTCTCTTGGGTCATAGTTGGTCTTACGCTATGACTGTTGTCGTTTCATCAGTATTTCAGCTTATAAAGTTTCCTCATAATGGAAAGATCGTAACTATAGACCAGCTAAATTACTTTTCATCCCACCCAACCTCTTCTGAAAGTATTCAACATGTCGACAAAACAACTATCCCTTATAAGGATGTTGGGTACGATTGGTTAAAGATTCTGGTTTACTAGGAACTTTTTCCTCCCCTCCTCCTAACGTGTCGCCTTCTACTGCAACCATTCATATGATTTCATCAGACACTATTGTTTATGATGATCCTTGGATCGTACCTTCCGAATTTGAGGTGGATTCATTTGGTGATGCGATGCCTTTGAGTCCCTATAAAATTGTGTATCATGCTGTACACTCATTTTCCGACCTTTCTTCAACTGAAATTGATCTAATGAATGTGATCCATAGAGAATCACTTTCAATATCAACCTCAAATTCAACAAGTTTTTCTGAGATTGTTCATACTGATGAGCAGATTCGAGAAATTTTGTCTGTTGATGATTTACCATGGGAAGATCTTCATCATAGATCTTCATTTTTACTTGAGATTGATCATTTTGAAAATGATTTTTCATCTATTTTTACCACTGATTTTGTCAAAGAACCTCAGAATCCATTGCAAAATCCTGATTCTGAATTAAATTTGGAAAATATTTATCGAACGGTTCCTATTTACATTTTAGTTAAACCTAGAATTGTTGAAAACATTCATATAGGTGCCTCCTATATGGAAAACGAACTTCAAACTTACAAGGCCCTATTTCAAGAATTCTGCGACGTGTTTTCCTGGTCATATGAAGAAATGCCAGGAATTGATCCAACAATTGTTGTTCATGAAATCAAAACTTACCCAGATGCTAAACCCCTCCGGCAACGTTTGCATCAGATCCATCCACAAAAAGCTGCTGCATTTAAAGTAGAAGCTGAGAAATTACTTAAAGCAGGTTTCACTTATACAATTCCCTTAACGGATTGGGTATCGAATATTGTTCCTGTTAACAAAAAGCAAGGAACAATAAGAATATGTATCGATTATAGGGATGTTAATCGAGCTTGTCCCAAAGACAATTACCCAACTCCCTATATCGATCAAATCATTGATGATTGTGCAAGCAGTGAAATATTCTCATTTATGGATGGTTTTTCCGATTACAATCAAATCAACATTCTACCTGTTGATCAACCAAAAACAGATTTTATTTTTCCATGGGGGACATTTGCTTATTGCAAATTACCTTGTGGGTTGAAAAACTCCGGATCAACTTTTCAAAGAGCTGTGTCTTACGCATTTCATGACATCAAGCACATTGTGCAGCCTTATCTCGATGATTTACCTGCTCATTCATTACGTAGAGCTGATCATATCACTCATTTACAAGCGATCTTTATGAGATGTAGGCATTATCAAATTAGGTTGAATCCACACAAATGTGTTTTCTGTATAGAAACGGGTCGTTTACTGGGATTTGTTGTTTCGAAATCCGTCATTCGTGTTGATCCCTCGAAGGTTGAAGATATTATCAAATTGCCTCCTCCTTCGACTCTTCGCCAACTCCAAAGTTTGCAAGGGAAAGCAAACTTTTTACGTCGATTCATTCCTAACTACGCCGAGATAACAAAGGGTTTTACCAGGTTGTTGAAACAGCATACTCCATTCTTTTGGGATGAGATAGCTGACAAATATTTTTATGCACTTAAACATGTGTTGACCGATGCACCGTTATTGCATCCTCCCAACTACAACTAGGATTACTTCTTGTATCTCACAGCCTCTCATTCCACCATCGATATGGTGTTAGTTCAGGAAGATGAATTCGGTAGTGAACATGTGATTTATTACCTTAGTCGAACTTTGAATCTGACTGAGCTAAAATATTCACATGTGGAGAAATTGGCCTTGGCAGCTTTTCAAGCTGTCTAAAGATTTCGTCATTACATCTTACTACGCAAAACCACTGTAATTTTTTACTGTAACCCTATGATTTATATTTTGACAAAACAATTGCTAGGGGGTAAATATTCCAAATGGATTGTTATCCTGCAGGAATTTGATTTGGAATTTGAAAAATCTAAGTCAAAGAAATCTTTAGTTTTTGCGGAGTTGATGTGTGACTTCCCACGTGCTGATACTGAAACCGTGGCAGAAGATCCCATTGCAAACGAATCTTTGTTTCTTATCAGCACTCTTGATCCATGGTATGGAGATATCATAGTTTATCTACAAACCCAATCTTTTCGGCCTAAAATTTCACAATCTCAGTGTCTAAAAATATGTTTCCAATCCCAACAATATAAAATCATTGGAGGTACACTCTATCTTCATGGGGCGGACTCTGTTTTCCGACGTTGTTTAACTCATGAGGAAGCTGAAAGGGTTCTAAATGACTGTCACTCTGGAGCGTGTGGCGGTCATATGTCTAGGTATGCCATAGCCCAAAAGATATTACGCGCTGGCTATTTCTGGTCGTCTTTGTTTAAAGATTGTATTGATGCGGTCTGAAAATGCCACAATTGTCAAATTTTTGATCGAAAGATGCGTGCTCCACCTGCTCCTCTCCACCCTATAATTGTTGTTCGTTCTTTTGTAAAATGGGGTATCGACTTTATTACATGTAACCCTCACTCGGCTGGGGGGCATGCGTATATCATCCTTGCAGTAGATTATTTTACCAAGTGGGCCAAGGTGATGCCTACATTTTCGGTAGACAACAAAACTGCTATGATTTTTGTTTTCAATCATATAATTACTAGATTCAGTGTTCCACAAGTGATTATCACTGATCATGGGCGTCATTTTCGAAACATCATGATGACTAAACTAACAGATCAGCTTGGCCTGTGCCACGATAGTTCTACTCCATATTACCCACAGGCTAATGGTCTGGTTGAAGCCATCAACAAAGTTCTAGTCATTATGATCCGACGAATCATTAGGATTCATAGGTCGAATTGGCATAACATGTTATTTTCAGCGCTTTGGGCGTATCGAACCTCAGTAAAAACATCAACTGCTTTCACTCCTTTCCAACTGGTTTATGGTTTGGACACTGTGTTACCCATTGAATGTGAAATCCCGTCATTGCAAATAGCCATAGAGTTACTTCCAGCCACTTCCGAAGAGGAGAAACGTTTGTTGTACTTGGCTCAGCTAGATGAGAATCGACGTGATGATGCACTAGCAATCGAAACTCATGCCAAATGAATTAAAGCTCAGTATGATCGAAATCTTACACCTCGTAATTTTTCGAAAGGAGACCTAGTCTTACTATACGATCAAGCAAATGATAAGCTAGGGGCTGGAAAATTCGTACCTATGTGGCATGGTCCTTATGTTGTTAAGCAAAAGCTGGCAAAAGGGGCCTATGAATTGGTAGATTTTGACAGTGTCTCTTTAGGTAAGCCTAGAAATGGTCTTTATCTGAAGAGATATTATGCTTAAATCTGGGTGTGGATATTTTAGTTAGATTAGTTTTCTTTCTAGCCGGTGTGTTTTAGATTAGAAAAGTGTGCTTAGTTTAGAGCGTGTTTTTGTCATTATTCCTACTTATCTTGATTTTACTCTTGATATTGCAGATGTCGACGTCTCTTCAAACATACATTGGTTTCGCTGATGGTGCTTGTTGTAATACACGGAACATTTCTTCCACAGTTTGGGTTATCTATTCACCCTCTGATGAGTTGGTATCTATGCATGGGGTAAGCCTCGGTCAAACAATGAACAACATTGCAGAGTATAGTGCAGTGATTGAGTTATTATCTGAATCCATCTCATTTGGGATTCAGAGTTTGATTGTGAGGTTAGATTCTGAACTCATTGTATTGCAGCTTAATAGAGTTTATGCCATTAGAAATCCAGTGTTATTGAGATTATTTTTGAGAGTTCGTCTCTTGGAACGTGAATTTGACTACATTGAATATTAGCATATTCCAAGATATTTAAATACATTAGCAGATGCAATTGCTTCTCGAATGTTAAGTAGACATTTACAATAATCAAACAGTAAATTTAAAAACATTCCATAACATGTTTTACAAGATAGCCAATAATAGTGATATAGCATAGCATAGAAGTGTGTCAAATATACATCGTCTTCAATCATAGGTTGAAAAACACCTTATGATCAATAAAAATGATAGATCAAAAAGCAAAAAATGTCATATGAGTCTACAAAAGGTGATCATGCTATCACTGGTGATGATCACGATAAGAAACCACTGCTTGGGCCACCCTACAAAGGAACCTCCTGAAAGGTCCTGGGACCCCAATCACATAGCGCTGTAACCTAAGAGGAATGTCATCTATGCTAGCCTCTGGAATATCTGCTGTCAAACGCTCTAGATGGTTTTCCAATTTGGCCAGGGTCTCTGTAGATTCGTCCCGTGGGGCTGGTACTACTGCAACTAGGTGTCTCCTCTCATAGGGCCAGAGAGTGGCTGGTCGCCGTGGACCCACATCTGCATTTGAAACTTTTTACTATCAGTTTTGGATGATTTAAAAATACAAAAAGTTAAAACTTAGAAAATGTTGAGAATGGTTTTACCTGAGTCATCCCATTGCTCTCCTGGTGGAAGAGCCATGTCTGGGTCACCACGATAATCCATCCTAGCATAAGGAAAATCCTGAATCGCGAAAACTTGGTTCTCCAACCAATGAAAATACTCAGGAGGAAATCGAATGACCTCTGAACCCTCCTCAGGATGACGGGCCATAACTGCAACCCAACGCATCAGCTTGGGCTCTCGAGGAAGTCCAACTCCAAAGGAAAGATGTTGTGGGACCAACATTAAGACCCTCTCTAGACCAAAGCTCACAACTAAGAAACCATATCCAAATTTTTTCAATTGTCTGTTATTTGCTCTAGTCAGTTAGCCTTTTACATTAGCCAACACAGCTTCACACCAGTTGAAGATGGTGCCTCGATAACAGTCTACTGCCATCCGCATTTGGGATCCGATGGCTACATGCAGTGTTGCGCTTCCACAAAGTTTGGTGACAGTAAATGCAATCACTTTGAGTTCAGGACGGGAGATGCTTTTGATATCAATCCCTTTGTCCTTGGTTTGGTCATTACAAAACTCTAGCCGGAGACTATCGACAGACTGGCCACCTGGCCTAGTCCTGAATAGAGTCAATTGTTCACCTCTCCTAGGAAAACTAGTCAAAAAGTAAATGTCCACTGGATCCATTTCGAGCTAGTGGCCACCAATAATGAAACATTGGTCCTGTATATTCCATCTGTCCACCAACCACTGTAAAAATTCTACTTGGGCCCTCATGCCAGGTATGGCCCAGAATTTAAATAACCCGCATGCCTTTAATGCATCTATTGAAGGTTGATGGTTAATTGCGGCAAGGTCCACATCTTCGTGCTCCCGTTCCCACCAACTGAGCATTGTGTATATCCTACATTGAAAGAAAAGGTGGATTAGAACATTTTAATTCAAAGTTTTTGGGTGGAAATTGAAAAATTTGAAATTGTAAAACCTATGTCGCGGGGTCTGCACTCTCTAGTTAGAGACAGTGCGTAGGTTTGCACTCTGCCCAAACATCAGGTGCGGACCCCTGTCTCTTTCCTTTGTAAGAAAAATTTAGGGTCCGCAGGTTCCGCATGCTGTGCCTGCGAACCCCCGTGAGTGGTCTTTTAAACTAAATTTTTCCTAAAAATCAAAATAGAAGAGTAAAAACAAAATTCAAATGGTTGAAATGCAAGATTAAAGTGATGTGGATTACCTGGAGGTGACGGTTTTTGATTCCAACGGACGGATTTTCCGCAATCTTCACAGGAAGTTTCTTACCCAAAAGCTCTTTTTTCTCACTCTGAAGTCAAACGGTAAAAATGAATTTATAAAAGCCCTTTTTATAAGCTTTTTTGAATAAATGAATTTTTAATTTGTTTAATTTTCACTTTAAAGAGGTAAATTTTTGATGCATTTTTATTTAATTTAAATAGGTATGAGTAATGTTTGAGTTTTTGTGCAGAATATCAGATTTTTCAGGCAAAATTGATCATTTTCAACAAAAACATTAGAGTCCTCTTTAAGCTCTTTTCTGACTCCTAAAATATGAAAAGATTGCCGAGTTTTTCTTTTAAGCTCGTTAAAACATAATTAAAAAGACAGTCCACTTACAACTCTTTTTTGACCGTATAAACATGAAAAGATTGTCGGACTTTTGTCGTTTCAAGTTCGATATTGGTTATAAAACGACGTGTCTTTGATCGCTTTTTTACTTTTTCAAATTAGGGCCACTAATTATGAAAAGTATTCCTTGATCGTAGTGGTCAAGCGGTTCTCTCAAGCATTATTTTATACTTTTTCGAGCTTGGGAGACACAAATTTACGAAAAAGGACAACCATGGAGTTTTCTTAAGTTTTTCTTCTGACTCCCTAAAATTGAAAAACACCGAGTTTCTCCTATACTGGACTCGTTAAAATTTAACAGTAAAGGACTTGTTCAATTACGAACAGGAACGAACCCCTCCTTCTTAGGGTTCGAATTTTAAACTAAGTTGGACTCATCCAAAGGTTGAGCTTATAATCAAGCAAATGTTATCCTCCTCAAGCTTGACAAAAATAAAGAGGTACTTGCCAAAAATGGTGGGGGAAAAGAGAGAAAAATGAACTTGTTTGTTATACTTTGTGTCTCAGAAAAGAATTCAACCACTCTTGAACATGACACTTTTTGTTCACCTGGGTTGGGAAATCCTTTGCCTAACAGTTAATCAAACCATATTGAAAGTCTTCAGTCGATTTCTAGGTATTAGCTTTGGGTCAATTGTCACCAAACCATACGCAGTGTCATTATGTGTTCAAGATGTCAATGCAAATAAACCATTCATCTGCAAAATATCTGTCATCCATCTTGACCATCCCTGAGTTAGTACTTGCAAATATATTTCTTCAAACTTGATCTATGATTTCATGTTGTGGGCTTACCTACAACGGATTGCTTTCTATCGACTTCAGCTCATTATCTAGAAATATGATCTAGAAATTGTCAGTACCTTGGAATCTGCATGCCTCAATGGCAGGTTTCTCGCCTTCGACGACAGGTTGCATCATTGACCTTCGATCAAAGGATTCCGTGACATGTTCGACATTGACTCATCTATTAACATTTCATGGATTGTGCTGAGTACTTTGAGAGCCATTGACATTACTGGTGGTTTCTCTCACACTTGTTAACAATTTACATCATTGACTAGTAATCAAGTGGTTTCTACCATGTTCGACTTCGACTCATTCATTCACATGGATAGAATCGTACTATTTCGAGAAGTAAAAATCAAGACCCTAGATCTAGTTTCCACCATCCAGGTTGCGAGGAATTACATTATTCATTATACAATGGACTATTCATAAACAGATGCCTATGCCCATACTGTGTCTACATATGTCTATACTTGTGATGCATTACAAGATCATTCCTATATCAGAGCGGTTTAGTTAGTTTTCTAGTCAGTTTTGATCTGAGTATGGGAATACCTACCTCAGCGATGATATGATCACATATATCTATTTTGTATTGAATGTTTTTACAGGTTCCAACCAAGCTCTCCACAAGATGATCCTCGAAATGATAAAGTACTTCACTCTTCTTAGATGACAAATGAAATCCTTATCTATTACAGACTTCGCACTTTAGGGGGCAATCTGTTACACAAAATATTGTCACCATGACATTTTGCAGTCTGTGTGAGTCTATCACCACTCATACTGTCCTCCTTTGCAAGTCTTAAAACTCAGCTCTTCATGTCAAGCCTTGAAAGATGAGAGAAAGTCCTTAAAAATCTCTAAAACTCTGGTTCCACACTTTCTCTTAGCATTGCCTACGGTCCCGCACCTCTTGGTCATGTCCCCTGTGGACCTACCCACTCTGTTTCTGTGTAAAGGGTACGAACCCCTGTAAAAGTCAAAAAGGCGCAGGTACATTCTTAAAAACTCACTTTGGGTTATTTTTGGAAGCTTTTAGAGGGAATCTTGAGGTGGCAAGTTCGCTCCTTTGATGTTCATGCATCCCACAACTAAAGGAGCTAACCCCTTGATGTGAGGAGCTTATCCCTTTGAAGGAGGACTCTATCCCTTCATAAGTGGACCTGTAACTTCCTTCCTCTGCACTATAAAATGAGGTATTGGGCTGGTTACTAAGGTGGTTGAAAGCTGAATATTTTTGAGGGTAAATGCTGTTGGAATTTAGACTTCCTAATTGAGCTTGAGATGTGAGATTACATACCTTTCGATCTCATTGGGAAGAGTATGAAGCTTGCCAAAGTAGAGGAGATTCTTAATTGGACCCTGGGAGGAGCTTGTACAACATCAAGGCACCAAGGTTGTAAAGTTCTTCTTCGTTTAAAGTTAATACAATCAAGTTTATTTTTCTCAATAAACTGTCTCTTATGGTTTATTTCATGGATTCCTTGATCACCATGATGAATATGATTTATTATATTGGCTATGAAGGTGTTATTTGATGTGTGCATGTTTGTGTTTGTAGGTTCTTAAAAAGAAACTCATTTGGACGGTCAAAGAGTGACTACCACAAATTATCGTTGGACTTAAGGTAGGGTCTAAAACACCTCTTGGTTTTTATTTATAAATCGCAAATATTTAGAGAAAGGTAGATTTGCTTGTTCTTCTTGTCACCAGATATCAGTTGATACTAGGGAGATCAGTCTTGTCTGCAAGAACGATTTATTTGGCCGACAGTGTGAAATGAGGGTTATGCAATTACCTTGATGTCCGAAGCTATGCGAAGTAGAAAAGCCTACAGAAACGAAGGAAGTAAGGGACCAGAGAATAACCCTTTGATTTCACCTCTGCGAGGGGATGAGGAAGATCTTGCGAAAGTCTCGCTGTGAAGTGAAATCAATTTGATAAGGCAAAGGATTCTGTGCATACCACCCCCACCCACACTACCACCAGTTTCACCGCTTTCACCTCCATGTTCGCCCGTACCACCTCCGCCACCACCGCGAGTCAATATGGCAAGCACAATAAAGTTGCATGTGTTCAAGGGAGTAGAAAATGAAGATCAGGACCAGTTTTGGTTTGTGATAAGGACCGTATGGTAAGCACAAGGAGTTATAGATGATAATATAAAGAAAGCGATGCTGGTTAGCACCCTGCAGGACTGTGCGCTAACCTAGTATATTAAGCATTCTAATGACAATCCTAATGAAGGGATCATGGATATCCAAACTACACTAAATGACAGGCCGAAGTTAGAATCGCAGTCGATCATTAGGTTCAAAGAGATCACAATGCTACCAAGCGAGACTCCTTGGGAGTTGGATCAGAGGCTGAAGTTCACAATTTGTGAAGCTAATATGAATTTGATGGATGGACAACACTACAAATGGTTTGTGGCATCGCTAACGCCACATTTGAGGAATGCGATGTTGCAATAGAGGTTAATGACTCAGGCAGACACCTTGGAGATTGTGATGAGGCTTCATGATATCCCTAAACAGGATCCTAACTTGTGAGCTCAATAGATCCATGTGTAGTTGAAAAACTTATGCCTTGAAATGTAGAGTCTGAAACAGGACAGGACAGCTCGACCAGAAGTGCGTGAAGAGGTATGGTGCGTTAAATGTAAGGGTTACGGACATGACAAGGACCACTGCCTAGTTTTCATGAATTACCTTATGGGGGGAGGACCGATGATGTTAAGGCTAGAAGCACAAGTGGGACCTAGTGCAGCAACTACTTTGTGGTGAACGATTTGTCAAATAGGAGGGAAACACACTACAGACAACTGCCATTTGTTACAGAAGTATACACAAAATTCGCAGCAATTGTTCTGTAATTTTTTTAGGTCAGTAGGACACGATGAGCGCACTTGTGGAAGCTATGAGTTAATGATGGATAGAACTCCCACCTACAGAGTTTAGGCTAAATCGCGGCCCCTAGACCCGAGTGCAGGGATGGCATAAACCGGATTTCAGGGGCGTGGACTAGGTCGAGGTGGAGGGGGCCCTGGAAGAGGTTGCGGACAGCTGATATGCTACAATTGAGGAGGGCCAAGACATTATGCCCGTGATTGTACAAATCCAATTCACCCATCATGTTTGTATTGTACCTTGTTTAATCATGAGATGGAGGATTGTCCTACATTGATAGCTAGGATACGCGACAAGGGAGCACTACCACCTCCCCTGACTCAAAACCTACAGATGATGATGTCTAAGCCAATCGAGGAAGATCTGAATGTGAATATTGTGCTCCAGAGTGGAATTACGATGGGAGATGATAAAGGCAAACAACTCGAAGATAACACTTGGGTTCGCAAAGCTCCGGTGAAGGAAGCGGAGTTTGATTTGGAGCACGCTCGAGAAACCTTTATGGAAGTAAAGAAGAGCTTCGCTGATGCCTCCACTTCAGGAAGCAAAGATAGAATAGAGCCAGAAATGGACCCATCTATGCTTACGACATTCCTAGAAACATGCATGAAGCTACTATGCAACAATAAGGCTGTAAAAGGATTGAAAGTACTCATTAACATATGCGTTGGGACCGCACCAGGAGAACCACGCATAGTCTAAAAGATTGTAAAGCATAAGACTAGGATGGGGAGAGAAACGAGGCTAACCACATAGATTGGAGAATATGAGATGGACCAAGTAATTATGCACTTAGGATCGGACACGAATGTTCTGCCAAAGCATACATGGGAATGCATTGGGAGGCCTACGCTATAGTGGTCTCCTATTCAACTGCGAATGGCGAACCAACAAAAGATAATACCCCTAGGGTGATTGCATGGAATCACCGTGGATATCGAGGGAGCGAGCACGCTATCATACTTTGAGGTGATAGAGATTGTTGATGAAAACAATCCCTACCCCACGTTCTTTGGAATTGATTGGGTCACTGAAATGAATGGGGTGATTAATCTGAAGAAGTGCCAGATGATTTTTGAGAAGAAGTCTATGTGCGTAGTTATACCCTTGGACCCTGCTGAGAGATCGTGTTATACAGAGCCGGTGCGTGACTATGAAAGTGATGACGATTTGGACTACATCTACAAGATAACTGCGTGAGATCAAGACTGGGTAAATACACCGCGGATGGACAAATATCATGGGAGCATGAAAGCTCCTGCACTTCAGATTCAGATGAGGAGATAGAATGATGGAAAAACTGGTTACACGAGGTAACCACACTTAATTGTAACATGATGACAAGGTTACTATTCTGCGTATCAACAGAAGTGATAGATCTCCCTACTTATGATGGATTATGTGAGGTAGATGCTTTCTTGGATAGATTCGAAAGGAAGGTGTCGGAAAAGCAACGTTTCCAGGCCTTGAAATGGGTACTATGCGATATTCCCACAAGGTGGTGGGGTACACACAAAGGGAGCCTTGAAGACTGGCACACATGTAAGAGGATGATGCGCACATGGTTTGGGAAGCCTAGAGTGCGATTGATAGATAAATACAATGGGCAGGATTATCCACGCATACATTTGGCCAAGTGGATGCAGGCCTATGGGGAAAGCCACAACCAGAGTGGGTACACCTATTCTGTCACACCCTGGATGTTATACCAATGAACTGGTATATAGAAATAGAGCTCTGCCACAGGACAAGTGAATGGGATGTCCTATACAAAGGGTTCATGATGACCTTCAACTTTGAGTATGGATGGGATAGTATTGATGAAGCGCTGCAAGAAGTAAAAGCAACAATCATTAGGATACCGCAAGAGTTAGTAGAGATGATTCAGCCTGAATGGGTTGCTCAGTTAAGTTGCATGTTGGAGTGTTATAATGTAACTGCTAAGGAAGAGGATGAAGATCCGAGGAACATTGATATTCTAGAAACAAAAGGCCATCAAAAGGTTCAAGGACCACAGATTGAGAACCCTGGCACCACTGTGCCAGTAAAAAATGAAGCGGGTGAATATTGGTACGGAGGCCGAACTTAAGTTTGCAACACTCAGTGACTACTGGGATGATGCGACGGTGGATAAGGTCACTGAGTTACTTCGCGAGTACTATGACTTATTCCCGACTAAGTTTACAGATTTAAAGGGAATCATTAGAGATTTAGGAATGATGAGGATCACGTTAAAACCTGACGCGAAGCCAGTTAAGCAGAGGCCTTACCACTTAAATCCAAAATACAAGGAGAAGGTCCATGTAGAACTAGACAAACTACTTGCAATAGAAATAATTGAGTTGTTGGAAGAATCTGATTGGGTAAGTCCAATGGTGGTGCAGGAAAAGAAGTAGAAGGATGAGATAAGAATATGTGTGGATCTCATAAAATTGAATGACGCTTGTGTGCATGATCCATTCCCAACTGCGTTCACAGATGAGGTGTTGGACAATGTTAGTGGATAGGAAGCATATTCTTTCACTGACGGGTTCTGAGGGTACCACCAGATAAAAATTTCACAGGAAGATAGGAGCAAGACAACCTTCATGACTGAGTGGGGCTACTTTCAATACATTGTCATGCCGTTCGGGTTGAAGAACACGCCAGCCATCTTTTCACGCGTGGTTGTTGCATCATTTTAAGGAATATATTCACAAGTTCTTGGAAGTTTATTTTGATGATTGGACTGTATTTGGGCTAGTTAAGCACCACGTAGTGAGCATACACTTGATGTTGGATACCTACCGAAGATACCAAATTGCACTTAACCTCAAGAAGCGTATGTTCCTCATTCCTTTCGAGAACTTGTTGGGACATGTGGTTTGCAGACAGGGATTGCTAGTAGATCCCACGAATATTGCGACGATTTTGAATTTGGAAGGCCAGTGAAGTGTGAAACAGCTACGCGCTACCCTGGGACATACGGGTACTATAGGAAGTTCATCAAAAGCTATGCCTAGATCACCGCACTGATGGAAAAATTGTTGAAAAAATATGTCATGTTATGCTGGAACGATCACTGTAAGAAAATCCTGGATGTATTGAAAGAAAAGATTGTCACTACGTTGATCCTGGTCTTCCCAAACCAGGACAAGGAGTTTCATGTCCATGTTGATGCATCATGTGTAGTGCTGGGAGTGGTACTAACACAGGATGGTGGAGAGGGCTTGGATCACCCAATCACATTCGCGAGTCATAGATTGTCTAAGGAAGAAAAGAATTATTCCACCACTGAACGTGAGGAATGGGCTATGGTGTATGTGCTCCAGAAATATCGACACTACTTGCTAGGGGGACACTTCAAAATGTATACAGATCAATCTGCGCTGAAATACTTGGTCAATAAGCCTGTGTTGGGGGGATGATTATGCAGATGGCTTTTATTGTTCCAGGAATATGAATTTGAAGTTGTTGTGAAACCTGGACAATTGAACGTAGGACTGGATCACCTGTCATGCATTGAGACAGGAGAGGAACCTACTAGTCTGGAGGAAGGATTACCCGATGCACAACTCTTTGCTGTGCACGTAATGGATGGACATTTTGAATATATAATCCACTTTCTTATGACTAGAACTACACCGAAAGAGTACTCTGTCCAATAGAAGAAGGAACTAGTGGTGCACGTGGCAGATTTCTCTGTCATTACGGGGCACCTATATAAGATGGGCAATGATGAGATACTGCAAAGGTATGTACTTGAATTTGAAAAAAGCCATATCCTTGCGGACGTGCATGGGGGCATTGTAGGAGGACATCATGTAGGGAGAGTGATCACGCAAAATATTTTCCATGCAGGGTTGTGGTGGCCAACCCTTCATCAGGATTCAAAAGCACATTGCAAGGCATGTGATGTATGTCAAAGAACAAGTAAACCATCGTGGAGGGATGAGATGCCTTTGAATATGTAAATGACGTTGCATCCCACTGAAAAGTGGGTGATTGACTTCATAGGACCTATCAAACCTCAAGGAAAAACAGGCACGAGATATATTATCACTGCGACAGAGTACCTGAATCGTTGGGCGGAAGCGCAGTCGGTAAAAGATTGCATGGCCACCACGGCTGCAACGTTTCTGTTTGAACATGTATTGACGCGATTTGGATGTCTGAAGATCTTGATGAGTGACCACGGTACACATTTCTTGAAAGAGACGATTAGCACGCTAACAGAAGAGTTTTAGTTGTATCATCAGAAAAGCACACTGTATCACCCACAAGCCAACAGGACAGTCAAAGCATTTAACAAAGTACTGGAGACTGCGCTGACTAAAGTATGAAAAGTGCAGCGAAGTGCTTGGGACCTGTGCGTACTTGTAGTATTATGGGCTTATAGGATGACATGCAAGAAACTGATGGGATAGACACCTTTTTGCCCGGTCTATGGAGTGGACGCCTAATGTTGATGGAATACATCGTGCCTAGTATGTGCATAGCATCACTCATAGGTATGACGGACCAGGGAGCCCTTGAGGAAAGACTCGCACAGTTGGAGAAACTCAAGGAAGAATGATTTCTAGATGGCTTTCACCAACAACTACAAAAGCAGTGTGAAAAGCCCTGGCAAGATCGACATATTAAGTTTCCACCTTCAAGGTGAACGATTTGGTATTACTGTATGATAGTAAGTTTGATAAATTCCCGGGAAAATTCAGAATGCATTGGCTGGGACTGTATATTATTAAGGAGGTCATAGATGGAGGCGCGGCACAGTTGGTAAAGTTAATGGAAAACATTTCGCAGGAAGAGTGAATGGTAGTCGGTTGAAACCATACACGGGTGGCCTGGCTATCTGACTAGCCCACCGAAGCACAGTCTTAGTGCTCCAGGTAGCTGAAAGGAGGTGCAAGACTATAAACAAATGTAGGGAAGCAATTTAGATACAATAGTCTCTAAACAACGCATGCAATAGGAAGCTACTCAATGCACTACCAATCTTGTAGTAGTTCGGGCAGAGTTGGGAGGTCTCCGCATGAAGATCTCTTCACTGACAGAGTGACTCGAGGGTGAGTTACGATGTTTGTGTTGGGGGGATGTTGGGCATGGGATCCCCCAAGGGAAGTTGTGGGGCTTAAAGCCCAAGTTTTGACTAAATCCAATGTAAACACTCTGCGTTTTGTTGGCGCAGAGCGCGAACTTGTAAATGAGTCATAGGGTTGTCCGCCCTCAATTTTGTAAACGTAATGTCGGCTTTAGATATCCACCCATGGTCTGTGGACCATGGGATTGTATAAATAGAGCGAGGATCTAATTTGTAAATGACCAAAGAAGAAATAACTGAATGAAGGATGAAGAATTAAGTCTTATCTAAGTGTAGAGTTGAGTCTTGGGTCTTAGAGTAGGAGAAGGCTCTGCAGCTGAGTTTGCAGAGGCCTAGTAGTTTGCAGTTGAGTGCGTAGACCCCTGCAGCGGAGTGCGTAGTGCGAGTCGAGTCTATAACCTTTGGAGAAGTAATAAAGAGAAGTTTCATATCATTTCTGTGTATCTTTCCTATTTTATGCATTGAGTATATTGGGTATGAATTTCATTTTTACTGTTTATATGTGCAAACTTATATGACTATGTTGACTAAGAGAATATAAGACAAAGTATCTAGTTACGTGAAGTTAACTAACAGTTATAAGAAGATAAGTAAGATCTGTGGTGTAACTTGGGCAATTAGCACAGATCACTACCTTAGCAGCACAAAAGCATCCCAACCCCTGGTTAGGGTTGCCCGAAGGCGATTATAACAGATTGTGAAGGTCTCACAGGTCAAGGTGGTGCACGAAGTAACCTACTCGAAGCTATCCATAGTAGGACTAAACCGGCCCCTCATACATCTCAAGGGTGTGGAAAATTGGTTCCAACATCCCCCCATACTGCTTCCGGTGAGACCTCAGTCCATGCTTTGTAGGTTGTTGCTGAAAGGGCCAGTAGTGTAGGGATTTGTTTGGCTATTTAACTCTAAACCTGGGTCAGGCCCCCTCAAGCTTGCAAGAGCTAGTTAAGGTATGAATCCGCAAGTTGGCCACAAGGGTGGACGACACTCAGACTAAGATGGCACAGGTTCAGTTAGAGTTGAACCTGCAAATTACGGAGTTACAGTTGAGGGCCCAGCCTTCAACTCTACCAGAAGTGAAGGAACAACGAGTGACCGTTGTCACGGAAGCAGTGGCAGTGGTGGATAGTGCAGTAGCAAACTACACGCAATTGTTTGAGCAATAATTTGAGGTCCTGACTAGCTTGCAGGAGAACCCCAATGTCCAGAGGCTAGAGATAGAAGTGCGCGAGCTACAACAGTGCTACGATGAGGTTAAGGGCACAGCACGAACCGTCACGCTGAAACAGAGACTAGCCAAGCTACAAGAGGCCAAGCAGCTGAAGGAACAGGTGGACACATCACTACATAAGGAAGTAGTGCTCAAGGTGAGACTAAAGCCCTAGCTGGATGAGGCTTACGCAGTGACAGGAATATCAAAGGCAAGATTTTGACTCTACAAGAAACACAAATAAAGCTTCAAGCTGACAGCGCAGGAGCAATAAATGAGCAGATAGTGGAAGGTGTGAAGTAGGCGGCAACTCAGTGCATGACCGAGGTTATGGTCATATGGGTCAAGATGGAAGGGCTTCACGCAAAGATCTGTGAACCTACCGAGTGACTCGAGGGTGAGTCATGATGTTTGTGTTAGGGGCCTGTTGGGAACGGGATCCCCCAAAGGATAGTTTTGGGGCTAAAAGCCCATGTTTTGGTCAAATTTTGTAATAAACTTGTAAAGACTCCACATTTTTTGGTCACAGAGTGTGAAGGTGTCATAAGTCATAAAGGGTTGTCTGCCCTTAGTTTTGTAAAGTAAAGTCGGCTATAAGAGATCTACCCATGGTCTGCGGACCATGGGATTGTATAAAAAGAGCTAAGCTCTAAGTAGTTTAGAGTAGGCGATAAGGAAGAGAGTTGTAGCTCTGAAGCAGAAGTCTAAGTTTTGGGTCATAGTGTAGGTAGAGGCTCTGCAGCTGAGTGCATAGAGGCCTAGGGTAAAATTTCGTAGCTGAGTGCACAGACCCCTACAGCTGTGTGCATAGGGTGGTTAGAGTCTGTAATTACTTGGAAGATATCAATAAAGAGAAGTATTCTACAATTTCTGCGTCTTTGTTCCGATTAATGCATCTTATCATTTTAGATATGAATTTCCTTTATAATGCTTATGTGATGTGCGAATGTGGTGATTATGTTAGATAATTGAACACATATAAGAATATTTGTTTACGTGGCAAAAGGTGCATACTATGAGTATCTAATAAGATAATTAAGACACTTAGATTAGTTAAGGAATTTGCATGATATGCTGCCTTAGCAGCGCGAAAGTGTCTAGATCGAGGGTTAGAGCTGCACGAAGGTCAACCATACCCTTTCGTGGAGGTATTGAAGGACGGAATAGAGGGCTTGTCTGCCAAGCCCTAGAGTGAAGTGACCTACACAAAGGCAAGAATAGAGGGAATTAACTGACATCACAACCATCTTAGGGTGCGAAAACTTGGTTCTAGCATCCCCCCATACTGCTTCGGGTGAGACTTTGGTTCATGCTCTTTGGGCTAATACCGAAAGGGCCAATACTGTAGGGATTTGTTTAGCTAATTAACACTAAACCTAGGTTAGGCCCGCTCAATCCAACACACTTTAATTCACAAATTCTTGATTAGCCAAGGAATTTGGAACATTGTTGAACCCCAATCTCCACTAATAAGACTAACTAGTGCCTAATAGAAAAAATGACAATCTAGGTGGGAATATTTTTTTAATGTTAGTTGAAAAATTGCTCAAGAATCTTAGGAATACTTTAGAAGTGAATGGCTAATTGTGGTACCTTCTAAACTAGTAAAAGTAATTTTTTCTTTGTGGTTAGGGGTGAAAATTTGTGAGAATGCCTAAAATGGAATAACCTTAGTTAATACACATTGAAGAATAATTATGTTGAGGAAAATGAGGAAGTCAACTACAAGAGGGTGAGAGTTTGTAGTAGATGAAGAAAAAAATAAAAGGATGCTCAAAAGAATGCAATCATATAAGACAATGATTATTATTCAAAAAGTTGGAAGGAGCAAAAGCCAAAAGAAAAGAATAGTGATGCATTATGTTGAAAGCCATCATTTATCCCGAAGAAAAAAACCTCAACAGTGGCAAGTGATTGTAGTGGTAAATCGGTTTGATGATTATATAAATGTCACATGGGAATAATCCTAGATGGTTCCTGAGTTGGATGAAGATATAAAGTTTTAGTAGAGGTAGGAATTGTAACCTTTTGATTGATAGAGAATGTTGAAAGAATGGAGGTTGAGTGTTAGGACATGATATAACATAATCATCCAAATACTTATGTAACAAGTTGTTTATGTTCAATAATTTATCATGTTCAAGAATTATTTGGGAAAATTTACAAGTATTTTCTTGACGATATTCATAGTGTTGTTAACTAGAAAACCATGTAAATGTGAGAGATATGTTGTTCCTTGTAGGAACACCCCATAAAAAGTGAAATTGGTTAAATATTAAAGGAGATAATAACATACTACTCCACATAAAAGATATTAGAACTGTACCCCTTATATGATTTACTATTTGAGGAGGATACCTCAATTTTTTTTTCAAAAATTGCAAGGACGTTATGCAACCACAAACTAGAAATTTTACATACTATACAGATCAAAATTTTTTGATCAATGAAATAAACCTTCTAGTAAAATCAACCAAAGTTGATCAATTAAACACTAAGAAACCATTGACTATCCTATGACTAGCTTCACCTACTACAATATAGTAAAAGAATCCTCCTCCTTAAATAAAATTTGCACCACGATCTACCCCTCTACGAGTGTGATGAAGATATTAAAAATAATTAGTTAATGTGAGAAAAATAGGGTTGTGGTTGATATAATAGCACACACAAAGAAAATCAAATTGCAAAGTCTGTTGGAGCATTAAAGAAAAAAATGTTAACATGATTTATGAATTTTAAGTAGAATTAAACAAAAACAAAAACAAAAATGGAAGTGAAGGATATTTTTTTATCATTCCTTAAAACTCAATATGTCAAACATATAATAGCACAAAAAATAGAAGGCACTAATTAGATGCCTTACGAACTTGTGTTCGAATACAACGAGAGATTTATATATCTTCTTAGCCATATATATCCCATATATAATCAACAAGGACTTTCTTATAGAATGGTTCATAACATGCCTTCTATAAAATATAATGGGTACTCTTTGAATACATGAAATAAAAACTTTCCAAGATTCACTAAAGAAAGAATGAGATATTGAATCATATGAATATGGTCTATCCCATCATCATTTGATAGAAAAATTGAATAAAATTGTGAGATGCCTCAAAAATGACTTACAAACTTGACTCTTTAATGAAGTGGCCAATAGTGTATAATATGTACAAATGAAGGTCACTCTAATTAATACTTTTGCAAATATATAATTGACTAATAGAGACCCAAATGTTAGGTTGAGTAAAAGTTGTATATTTATACAAGATATGCCCAAATATTACAAGTCACAGATCACCATGGATTGAAAAAGATTTTGTGATTAATAATTTAAGTGTTATAGTGTTTCTATGGTGAGCTTTCCTCAGAAATCGATATGTTCATTATTTATGGCTATTTGATTGATTGTATTTATGCTTACATTTGTTTATGATTTATAAGGGTATATTAATAATTTATTCTTGTGAACGGATATGAGTTGTTAAATCAGTTATATTAGGCTTGGAATATGCCAGATTTAGCTTATAACATGTCAAGTTTAAGAGTTTATTGAGGATGGGTATAATTTAAGATCAACATTTGGGGGGAATTCCACTTGAACTCCTAAATACTATGGAAACTAAGTGAATCATATCAACTATGTGTGTATTTGGAGAAATCCAAACAAGTTTTAGAGGGTAAGTTTGTTCAAGGAATTTGATTACTGCAAGTAACAACGAGAAGAAGTAAGTTAACTTTAAATGCTCTTAATGAAACCTTGAATAAATATTCCATTTGATCAATAGAGTGAACACTAGGATTAGATATAATAGGATATAAATACTAATAAATATTTATAACAGGTTTCATACCATGAATTTTTTAATGGGACATTGTCTATAAAGTCTTAGTTTTTAAAGCTATACTAAACCATATATGCCTGACCACCATGTCGCCTGGTTCACCCGTTGCCCAACTCACATGGTATAAAGATAATGGCGATGATGATGATGTTGATGATGAAGATGATGACAAATATGATGATGAAGGGTAAGGATTTTTCTCAACCTCTGGACTATGAAGTACATTATATTAAGCCTATAACTTGTAAAAAGTAATAAATAATTTCATCTCCATGACATTTATATATGATATAATTTTGTTGTTTTATTGTCAAATTCTTTCTGTGAGCCATATTTGAGTCTTAAAACCCTCCCATATTGTCACTGCATGCAACTACCATAACCATGTCAAATTTCAGTGCACACGAGCACAAACTAAAAGCATTTCAATGTTGGCCCCATTCTTAAGTCATGGGTAGTCATGGGCCAAAATTACTTCTTTTGTGTAGGCGCTTTTTAACACTAAAAATTTATACACCTTTTAGTACAATCCACAAGGCATTAAAAGTGTCCAGCAAAATGCATAGGTGTGGCATAACCTCCAAAATCAACGTGGTTGTAGAAAAGGATGACTCAGTAGTCCATGACCTCTCTAGATAGTTGGAACTGGTTTTTTTACATGAAACCGACCTAGTACAACTG
Source organism: Pinus tabuliformis (assembly GCA_031772625.1). NCBI lineage: Eukaryota > Viridiplantae > Streptophyta > Pinopsida > Pinales > Pinaceae > Pinus > Pinus tabuliformis. Next base: position 310,706,915 of record CM062808.1, on the reverse strand, counting down.
AATTCAAGTCACCTTAGAGAAGTGCAACTCTCAATGGAATCCTCTTGTCCTACTCATGTGTATTTATCATACATGTACCAAGAGAGGAAAGAGGGATTAAAAAAAATCTACATAAACATGCCATGGGAGAGCCAAAAGAAGAGACATTATTATGCTGACCAAATTGTTGTTTGAGAAAACCACCATTCCATTGTTGAAACCAAGGAAGTGAAGAACACTAGCATGTTGGCCAAATTTCTTCTAAGCAACCCAACATCTTAGTGAGTGAAGAGGAATCCACCCTTTGGAAAGTCTTCACACTTCTTTGAGAGAGAGGAGAAACCTGCAAAGAGATTGAGGAAAAGAAACCCACTTGTTGAGGATTTTTGATCTACCTAGCTCAAATAATTCTCTTCAAGTGTCTAAGATTATAATTGTATTCAACCTCCACCACCAATGATCAATATAGGGAGATTTTTCCATATATTATTAATGTGTTTTCTCCATTCGAGCATTGCTTTGTTTATGCACTTTTTTGTTTAAGTTTATGTTTATGTATGCATTGTTTCCACTATTTACAATGTTGTGTTTATTTAAGTCTGCCCACTAATAACACCAATTTTGACAGTGATCCTTTGCAGGTAACAATCCACTGCTAAGGGGGTGTTTTTTGGTACACTTATGCTCCAAAAACACCACAGTAGTTCCCCTTCCCAAGTTGGTCTGACTCACCAACTCATCCCATAGGTGCCCCCACCAGGCGAGTGCCCTGGTGTACCTAGCACGCGACACCCCATGGGTGCTCAGGCGCCCCACCTTCATTCAAGCACACCCAAGATGTGGGAATTCACCCTACTATGAAATCAGTGAAAACAAATCATTAGGTCTATTGAAATAAGGAACTGCTGAGACGGGGGGGGGTGAATCAGTAATTGAGAAACTCTTATTCTTTTTATTTTTATGCTTACAGTCTCTTCTTATAATATTTAGCTCGTGAGAGCATTCATTAAAAAAAATAGTTAACCAACAATATTTAGGCACACATATTCAAACAATAATTACATGAGCATCATGAATTTGACACAGTTTTTTTCACGTGGAAACCCATAGGGAAAAAACCACAAATTTGTTTTTTGTTTATGATGTAAATTATGCACCCACTTAATTACGTCTGTTTGTTTGTGACCACCCACTCACAAGAGGCACCGACCCCCTTTGTTTAGCAAAAAACAACTTACCAAGAGGCACCAACCTCTTTAGTATGCAGGTACCAAACTGTTGGGCCGTTAATATGTCATTATTATTATCACTTTTGAACGCTTATTCCACCCATTTCTACCATTCTTTATCACGTCATTTATCATAATTTATCATATAATTCTATTTTATAATTATTTATGCTCTTGTGGATAAATATTATTTTTTCTCCTTTATTTTTAAATAAATTGATTATTATGCATGTTTTTACCAATGATGGTTTATTAATAAACTTGTTCACCATTTTAGCCTCCAAGACATTTTCCAAATTGAAGATTTGATCTCCAGCTCATCATTAAATGTGCCAACTTAGAAATTCGTTGGAATAAGAAGTGAAAATTTTGCATTGGACATTTTGGGCAAATGGGGAAGAATCTGGAAAACCCGAAACATGGGTTTTGTCTAGAATGGACCAAATTAGTTTTGTAGTGGGTCGTTTTCCAAAATTTGGTCTGTACTAAGAGAAACAGAAGGTTCTCTAAAGATGTTTTTCTCAGATTCGCTATTGTGGCCATTTTCCAAAATATCCCAGTTGCAATGCCAAATTCGACTTGTTCCTGTTGAATGATTGATGAAGAGATATTCCAGATAGGATCTTGTTTATCAATTTGTTGTGAGCAATCCAATTTTGTAATGGGAGTCATATTGTAATCATCTATTTTGTAACTTCTCTCTGCTCTCTCTGTATTTAAATGAAAACAGAGATCAGAGAAGAAGATTCATGATTCATGATGGGATATATTATGAGAGATTAAGTTAGGGATTATTAGAGATAGGATAGGATAGAATAGGAGGAAAGGGGGACTGTTGCAATGATTTCACAGTTTGATGATTAATCAATAAAAGAGTTGTTGTTTCATTATTTGATACTGGAGTAAGTTCGGTGGTGCTTCACTGGTGGCTAAGGGCCCGGCCCTAGTGGATCCACTTGCTACTGTACCATTATTTTATAGTTCTAATCATGTGATGGTTTGATTTACTTTTCATTGCTTTTGAGTTGCATTGCTTTCTAACATCTTGTTCTTGTACATTTTCCTGAAATCATTTTGTGCATGAAATCAGAATTGGATCGCGTTGCTATTTTCTTCCACCATAACAAAGATTGCTATTCATTACAACTTAAATTGTTATGCTGTTCATTTTGGTTATAAAGCTTCACTGTTCACTTCAGATTCTGTTGTGCATTACAGGTTTCTGCTTATTTAGTATTGCTGCTCATTTCTATTAATTTCGTAGTGCTGTTCATTTCCATTTAGTATTGTTGTTCATTTAGCTTTGCGGTTCATTTAGCTTTGTGGTTCATTTCCATTTAGCATTGTTGTTCATCTTCAGTAATTTAGTATTATTGTTCCTTTCCATTAATATTTCATTTCTGTAAGATGAGCTTTACTGTTCAATTCATTTCCGCTAAATTGAAGCTTTGTTGTTCAGTTTTTCAATAGACTTAGTCACTGTTCTTTTTTGCAAGGATTTGATTTCATCTTTTAATTGATATTGCAGCAAGTGTGTTTTAGTAAGCATTTCCAATTGAATTTCCATTTCCAGTTATTTGTTTTAGTGTGGATTGAAAGGTCAACAACTATAAAGAACATTGACTATAGCTGTCTAAGTTCTCAAATTGTGGATCCTGTTTATGTTTGATTTCATTTATATCAGTTGACAGAGGAAATATTTATCACTACTGCATCCGTGACTGATAAATTGATGTAGTTTTCTGAGTGAATCATTTAAGTTTTAAAGTGTTAAGTTTCTTTTAATTGTAAGTAGATTTTATTTCAAGCATCTGTTCACTTTTGTATTTAAAGCATTGTACTGCAAATTTAGAAACATTACTCTCAAGTAAATAGCCACCTCAGACTGAGTACACTCTTGAAATAAAAAATCGTACCTGGATTGATAATTAATGTGAAGATAAATAGGAGTTAAAAAGACACCTTTTATCACTCAATACAAGCTTCCTTTGTTAGAAAGCACCAACTTGCCAAGAGGCACCAACCTGCCCTTGCCACTATTCTACTATTTCATTCAATTTTCAAACTGAAAATAGAGGTATACAATTATACAAGTAAAATACGAATAAATGGTTGTCTACAGATTTAACTTCTGCACTTTTCTTTTTATTCTCACTTGCATCAGATCTCTTCTTTCTTCTCTCAACAGCACTTCCTTTGAACTCTACCTTCACCATCAAGGGTTCTTCACTGACCTCTCTTCAACATTACCCTCACCATTCTCCACACAAAACTCTCATTGCTCTTGCTGCACTAATATACAAAGTCCTCTTAGGTGCTTCAACCTCACTATCACTATGCACTTTGGTCACAGCTCAATACTCTCACACATCTTCTCAACTCCCCTCAGCACATTCAAAACAATACTATATTCCCCCATTAGCTCAATGGAAATTCTGAGTTTTGTTCCTCTTCTTCAATGAGCTCAATGTTGTCTCTATTTCCATCCACACTTCCTGAGAGTGTACGCTTTGCATGGCACTCCATTATTTTGTTGCATCATTTTTTACAAATTTTGTCACTGCATTAAAACATAAGAATGGGCTTCGTTCACTTCACCATCTCATTGTGTGACTCTCCATGCTGAGAATTTAATCTTAGTCCACCTTCACACTCCACTAGGACTCCCCACACTTACTCATGGCTCACAAAGCTTGATTGTACTTTTGTATGGCTTCTCTATTTTTCATTTATTTCTATAAAACGTGCACAAGATATCAGAGATGACTTTCTTTCAACATTGAGACAATCCCAATAGTTCTTTGACAATCGAATTACTCCTGAGACCAACTCTTCTCTTTCCACATTCAATCTTGCAGTGGCTGACCCATATGCCTTTAACTCTATGTATTACACTATCGAAGCCCAATTCCTGTATTATCACAATAGTGTTATATCAGAGCTTTTACTCATCAGGACTTTTATTCTTAAAAACATTAAGAAAATAGAGCTTTTATGTCCTTGGGCCCTTTTGTTTGGCCCCTTTCTATTTTCATCCATGGGACTAGGTGCGGTGACTGGAGGCTTAGCCTTAAGGCGCTAGGAAATATTCCTGCCCAGGGGCCATTTTTCCTTTGTTAAGAGCTTAGTGCCCTTGGTTCTATAAGTTCTTCTCGACCTTGTGCCATCCCTAATATTGGAGCCCCATTATAGACACTTTTTACTTTTCCAACTGTTATAAAGTGTTGACATCCTCAACCTCCGATATGTCGACATCTGATATGTTGTCATCACTCCATGTGGCACTTCTTGAGTGGTGACACATGTCACCCAAATTTTCCCCATTAGGTCCCTCAAAATGCCAAAATTTCCTACCACGTGTCTTATCATACTGCCACATCATGCTGACATAGGATTCCATTGTATCTTAACGGGACCAATCATATGCCCCCACGTGTCCTACTAGAGGAGAGAGAAAAGGGCCCATCCACCTTTGCTTTTGAAATGGAATCCTTTATTAATATTTGTTGGAGTTCCCTGGTGGCTTTTAACATTATCGACACATTATGCATATCACAACATTTTAAAGGTTGTCACCTTAAGAAGTTACGATTTTGTGATTCACCGACCCTCTAATGTGTCGATACTTCGATATCTCAGGACCTCTGATATGCGATCGCTGATACCTCTAGACCTCTGGTATGTGATCGTCGATTTCTATAGACCTCTGATGTTGTGATGCACCGATTTGCTTGACCCCTGATATGCAATACCGATATGCCTGATGCTCTAAACCTCCGATATGTGATCATTGATATTTATGGACCTCCCATATGTAATGTGTTGATGTGCCTAATGCTCTAATGTTGCAATCATCGATATCTCTAGACCTCCAATATGAAAATGCTAATATTTTTTCCTTCCTGAGGCTTTAATCCTTGAAACTTTAGCAAACCATAAATTTTGATCCAAGAGTCCATTTTTGGACTTCCGCATATCGTTGGAATGCTTATTCAAATAACTTTCCAATGGGAAGGGTTTGATATAGGCTTTGATTCCTTCTACTACTTGGAAGGTGACTGAAAACTTCTCTGCCCATTGACTCTTTGGCCAGTTGAACACCAACTACCATGATGATCATTTTATGGCTTCTTCAGTAAGCCTGCTACTATGATGATTCTCTACAAGAAGCCTGTAGCTACCATGGAGTTCCATCCAAACACCCAATCATCATGCTAACCCTTGTTTAACATCAATGTAACACTTACATACCCAATTATACACCATCAAATGTCCAAAAATCTCCCCCTTTGGCATTGATGGCAAAACCATAAGTTCCCCCTCAGGCTTGGCACGGTCTACTCCGATGCTAATATTATCCCCCTTCGACATCGGTGGCAAAGAATATCTCACAAACACTCCCCATGAACCATTACATTCTAATCTCCCATGAATTCCACATGCTGGGTAGCTTCCACCACCTACCAAAATGAATTCATTTGGAGGGAGGAGTCACAACTCCTATCTGTTGCCTGAGATACTCAAATGGTTCCCTTGCCAGTGGCTTGGTAAAGATATTTGCCAGTTTCTCTTTAGTGGGTACATATACAAGTTTAATAATGTTGGTTTCAACCTGTTCCCTCAAGAAATGATACTTGATAGGAATATCCTTAGTCTTTGAATGCATGACAAGATTTTCAGAGATGTTGATCGCACTTGTGTTGTCACACATGATTGGAATGGGATCAAATAACTCTACCTGTATATCTTTCAAGGTTTTCTTCATCCATAGAGTTTGTGTACAACAGGTAGAAGCAACAATATACTTTGCTTCAACAGTCAATGGAGAGATAGAGCCATGTTTCTTATTGACCCACAACACCAAGCATTCACCTAGAAAGAAAGTTGCACTAGAAGTACTCTTCTTTTCATCGAGACCTCCAACCCAATGTACATCCATGTAGGCTTTGAACTTGAAATATTCACTCTTAGCATACCAAATTCCATACTCTGTTGTTCCTTGAAGATATTTGAGGATCCTCTTGACAAAAAACACATGAATTTCTTGTGGAAAAGCCTAAAATCTGGACATAATCCCCACTTCTTGCAAGATGTCTAGCCTTGAATCTGTTAGATACAGTAAGCTTACTATCATTGACTTGTATTCAATCTGATTTATCAATGATGTTCCATATTATTTGCACAATTTTCATCCCATAGTCATGGGCATGCTGACAGGTTTGCAATCTTCCATTCCAAATTTCTTCAAAGTTTTCTTGAGATATTTGGATTGGGATATAAACACTCCTTGTGGAGACTAATTAATTTACAGACCCAAAAAGAAGGACAATTATCCAATCATGGAAATTTTAATCTTTGTTTGCATACAATTTTCAAATCGATGCCCCAACTGTTCCACATCGCTGCCAAATATTATATCGTCCACATACACAACCACTATCAGTAAATGGTCATCTTCAGATTTTACATAAAGATTACTATCAATTGTGCATTTCTTAAACCCTTTTTGCTAAAGATACCTATCCATACTTTCATACTAAGATCTAGGGGCCTGTTTCAAACCATACATGACCTTCTTTAGTTTGCATGCGAGCCCTTCATCAGAGGAGAGTAGAAATCCTTCTGGCTACTCAATGTAAACCTCCTCTTCTAGATCTCAATTGAGAAAGGCATACTTCACATCCATATTATATGCCTTGATATTCTTACAGATGGCAAGAGAAAGAAAGATAATTATAGCTTCCATTTGAGCTACTGGTGCAAATGTTTCTTCAAAATATACCCCTTCTATTTGGGCATACCCTTTGTAGACCAATCAAGCTTTGTTCCTGATTACTTGACCCTCTTCATTCAATTTTTTCTTGAAAACCCACTTGGCTCCATTAACATTTTTCTCTCTTGGCCTTGGAATAAGCTCCCATGTGTCATTCTTTTCAATCTAGTTTAGTTCTTCTTTCATGGCTTTCACCTAAAACTTATCTTCAGTTGCTTGACAAAGGTTCTTGGGTTCTATCTGTGATAGTAGAGCCAAATTTGCATAAATTGTTTATCCCATAAGTTTCCTTCTGGTTTAGACACCCTGTATTTGATCTCCAAGAATCTGACTCTCGGGATGTTATTTCTGTAAATACATGGAGGGTGTCTTTGGTCTTGAAGACATGTCTTCTTCCTCAATTTCAATGTTTGAATATATTTCATTCAGATTGGCACACCTCAAATCTGAACTCTCTTCATCATATGAGTTCATATTTTGTTTAGTGGATTCAGGTTGTGAACCTACCTCATCTACAATTACATTGATGCAATCCTCAATCTTCCTTGTCCACTTGTTATAACACTTATATCCTTTTCTTCGAATAGAGTATCCGAGCAATATCCCTTCTTCAGCACGTGAATCAAAATTCCCAAGGTTCTTTTCATTCCTTTTATTGAAGGACTTGCTTCCAAACACCTTGAGGTGTTTAACTAATGTAGGTATTCCCTTCCATAAATCATAGGGAGTTTTATCACTATTAGGCCTGAGTTGATTTTTGTTTGACAGATATAATGTTGCCTAGGCTTCTTCTCCCCAGAAGTTGTGAGATACTCCTACTTCATCTAAAATTTCTCTGGCCATTTCCTATATTTTTATATTCTTCCTCTTCACTCCTTCATTTTACTAAGGAGTTCTAAACATTGAGTACTACCTCTTGATGCCATGCTCTTCATATAATTCCTCAAATTACCTTAAGGTGTACTCTCCCCCTCTGTCTAATCTTAAGAATTTTATCTTTAAGTCTTTCTCATTTTCTACTTGATCTTTAAACTTCTTGAAATTCTTGAGCACTTCTGACTTTTCTTTTAAGAGGAAAATCCAAGTGACCCTAGTGAAATCATCAATGAGCAACATAAAATACCTCTATCATTTTGAGGTTCTTGCTCTGGTTGTGGCACAAATGTTTGTGTGAATGAGCTCTACAGGTTTGGATGAGGAGAACTCTTTTGATTTCAAATGAGTCCTAGTCTGCTTTCCAAACTAACATGACTTGTAGATTGTGCTATCAAGCTTTGACAGTCTTAGTAATCCTTTCACTACTCCCATCTTTCTTACTTTTATCAAAATGTCAAAATTCATATGCCCCAACCTCTTGTGCCACAACCATGCTTCACTTGTTTTGGTTAAATACCATATAACCCTCGAATCGTCAAACACATATACATTATTGTGGGTTATGATTTCTTTTCCCACCAGTTCTTCATTCTTTATGTTGTGAATCTCATAGTCTTTATATCGAAAGGTCACATCATAGCCATGATCACTCCTTTGGCTAACACTGATCAAATTGTGCTTGAAACCTTCTTCATAGAGCACATTCTGTGCTTCTGTTTTTTATCAAGACTCACTACACCTTTACCCTTGATTCTTGTTGGAGCATTGTTCCAAAAGTGACATTGCTTTCTCCGTCCTTTTATTTAAGCAAATTCTTTTTTCCTTTTGTCCCTAGTCATATGTTTGGAAAAACCACTATCTTCATTCCATTTCTTTCCTTGATTATGAGTTGATAAGGCAAGTCCACACCACATGTCTTCTTTAGTATTATGTTTCTAGATCCCATTATCCTTTTGGATAGATGATTGTCTATCATATTAGGGCTTATACAAGTGTTCAAACCTACATCTGCACTCACTTGATTTGTGCCCAAAATTATTACATTTGAAGCATTCTACTTCATTTAGTAAGGGAGAGAAGACATTTTGATTTCTAAGAGAGGACTTTTGAGACTTATAAGTCTGATGTGTATTATATCTTGCATTTTCATCTCTTTCAACTTTGGTCCTTCTACAATCAATGGCTTAATGCCCAAATATATGGAACCTATAACAGTGACCATAAAAAAAATAGGAATGCCCATTGTTAAAAGAATTAAGAGATTGAGAAGGAAAATACCTTAACCATCTAGCTGATTGGTTCGTTCTCCATTGATGATCTCCTCTTTGTCTAGCTACTCTTTTCTCTTCATTTATTCTTTCATGATGCTTCTTCCCATGGATCTATGGTTCTTCAAATCTTGCGGACCTGAAGTTTATCTTCCCAATAGAAGATTCTTGTGTCCTAGAGTATCCCAGACCAGACTTGATTCCTAAAGGCCTTTGACTATTCAAGATCTTATCTAGTTTCCTTTTCCCTTCAACATTTTCATTTAGATCCTTCTTGGTCTTTGTTTTCTCAAGTTTAGTTCCTAGAGAGACAGCCTCTACTTCAAGACTCTAACATTTCTCTTCCCATTCTTGAACCATGTCTTGGAGAACCTCTTATTTTCATTTGGCCTCATCCATCTCTAATTTCAAAGACAAAATATCATCTTTGCATATCTGTGAACTCATCTTCTTTTTTAACTTGAGCACCTCCAATTTCAACTGCTTGTTCTCCTCTTCCAGTCTCTCATAGTTTCCTTGATTTTCTTTCAGTAAAAAGACTAGATTGTCCTTTCTCTTGATAGCTTCTTCAAGCTTTTCTTTTTGATAGGCATACTCCTCATTATCAAAGTTATACATGCCTTCCTCTGCAAATTGTAATTGTTCCTTGAGCTTCTTATTCTTCTTCCTTTCTTTATTTAATTCATTGAGGGCATTGATAAGTTCCCCTTCAAGGTCTACTACTCCTTCTTCTTCTTCCTCTTCAAAGTCCATAATACCTTGTTTATTGGAGTGTGTTTCAAAGGCCATAAGAAGATACTTACCTGACTCATTCTTTGACGAGTCTTCACAGGTTGACTCTGATGTTAAGCTATCTTCTTTGGAGTAGAACCCCTTCTTCTTATATGGATTTTTCTTCTAATGTATCTGAGACTTGTTTCCAAATTTCATATCCTCTTCCCTTTTAGCCTTTTCTTTATAAGGGAAATTGGGATACAAATTTCCAAATCTTCCACAGTTAGAAAACTTAAAGGGAAACTACCCTTTATATTTTCTTGAGCCACGCTTTAGTTTTCTGGCTAGTTGAGCCAACTCCTCATCATATTCATAGTTGGATAAATCTTAATGATCTTTGTGATCCTTTCCCTTTCTGGATACTTTAAACAACGCTTCCTTTGGTTTAGAATTTTCTATTCCTAATATCATCTCATAGGATGTGAGAGTACCATGTGGCTGATCCATCTTGAGATCCTTTAAATTAGCAATTTCCTCAATAGCTAATATTTTTGCATTAAATCTCATGGGTAGATATCTTAGTATTTTTTGAATGATCATCTCTTCCGTGAATTATTCGCCAAGTCCTCTAATCATATGAATTACTTCATCAAATCTGAGGAATTATTCTACTGTGCTTTCATTCTCATTCATTCTCAAGCTTTCAAACCTCATTCTGAAATTCTGAAGTTTCACTTTGCTTGACTTTGTCATCTGGTTCATGACACTAGTTAAGTTTTAACCACATTTACTTAGCAAACTTACAATATGATAACTTTTACAAGTTTTGATTGACTAAGACCAACGATAATGGCATGCTTGGCTTTACCATTGCTAAGATATAGCTTTTTTCCATTTGCATCAATGGGAGGAATATCAAGCATATTGTAGTCTACTAGTACTAAAGTCCAAACATCTACTCCTAAGGACATAAGATACAATTCCATTCTCAATTTCCAAAAACCACAGTTGTTCCCATCAAAGACTGGTATTCTACTTGAGTAAGCTTCTTGACTTTCTTTCCTAAACATAATTCCTTATAGATCTACCTTCCAGTGTTTAAATGGTTGCTGACGTAACCTAGCTCCGATAACAATTGTTGAAATAAGGAATTTCTCGAGTGGGGAATCAGTAACTAATAATATCTTATTCTTTTTATTTTTATTCTTACAGACTCTTCTTATAATCTTTAGCTTATGAGAGAATTCATTCAGAAATAAGTTAATCAACAATATTTCAAGCACACATATTCAAACAATAATCACATGAGTAGCACACATTTGACACAATATTTTTCACTTGGAAACCCAGAGGGAAAAAACCACAAATTTGTTATTTTTATGATGTAAATTAAGCACCCACTTAACTACATCTGTTTTTTTGTGAGCATGCACTCATGGGAGGCACCAACCCCCTTTTTTTAGCAAGCACCAACTTGCCAAGAGCTAGCTACCTCTTTAGTATGCACACACCAAGATACCTTTGGTTAACAAACACCAACTTGCCAAGAGGCACTGTTGGCTTAAGGGGGCCTGACCCAGGTTCTGCGTTAATTAGCCAAACAAATCCCTACACTACTGGCCCTTTCGGCATCAGCCCACAAAGCACAAACCAAAGTCTCACCTGAAGTAGTATGGGGGGATGTTGGAACCAAGTTTCTGCACCTTTAGATGGTCATGATGTCGTTTATTCCCTTTATTCCTTCCTTTGCATAGGTCACTTCACTCTAGGGCTTGCCAGACAAGCCCTTTATTTCGTCCATTAATACCTCCGTGAAAGGGTACGACTGACCTTTTCGCAGCTGTAACCCTTGATCTAGACACTTTCACGCTACTGAGACAGTGTATCGGGCAGATTCCTAAACTAGTCTAAGTGTCTTTATTGTCTTCTTAGATACTCATAGTTAGCACCGCGTAAACAGATATTCTTATATGCACTTAATTACCCAACATAATCATACACATTCACACTTCACATAAGAATTATAAAGGAAATTCATACAAAAGATGATAAGATGCATTAATCGGAACAAAGACAAAAATTGCATAATACTTCACTTTATTGATATCTTCCAAGTGATTACAGACTCTAACCACCCTGCACACACAACTAAAGGGGTTCGCGCTCTCAGCTGCGGACTTCTACCCTAGGCCTCTATGCACTCAGCTGTAGAACCTCTACTTATGCTACGACCCAAAACTTATACTTCTAGCTCAGAGCTACGACTCTCTTCTCTATTTTCATTGCATGCCTCTAACTAATTAGAGATTAGCTCTTTTTATGCAATCCCATGGTCTGTGGACCATGAATAGATCTCTTACAGCTGACCTTAATTTACAAAACTAAGGGTGGACAACCCTTTATGACTTATGACACCGACACGCTTCGGGACCACAAAATGCGGAGTCTTTACTAGGTTATTACAAAATTTGACTCAAACATGGGATTTTAGCCCCAAAACTACCCTTTGGGGGATCCCGTTCCCAATAGCCCCGCAACAAAAATATTGTGACTCACCCTCGAGTCACTAGGTAGGTGCGGTGATCTTTGCGCGAAGTCCTTCTAGCTCGACTCATATGACTGCAACCTTGGCCCTGCACTGAGCTACCACCTGCTTTGCATCTTCCACCATCTTCTCGGTCACTACTCCTATGTTTTCAGTTTGAAGCTTTTGTTGTGTTCATCATGCCCTACTGACCTACAAAAGTTGCAGAACAGTTGTTGCAATGCCTGTACAAACTTCTGCAACAGATGACAGTTATCTGTGGCATGTTTTCCTACTACTTGACATATATCACACCACAATGCAGGCCCCGCGCTTGGCCCTACTTGAGCTTCCAACCTCAAAGGCATTGGTTCTCCTCTTGTAAGGTAGTTCACAAAGACCAGACAATGGTCTTTGTCATGCCCCAGACTTTTGCATTTTAGACACCATACCTCTTCGTGCACCTCTAGTCGAATTGTTTTGTTCTGTCATGATGTCATTTATTCCCTTTATTCCTGCCTTCCCGCAGGTCACTTCGCTCTAGGGCTTGCCAGACGAGCCATCTATTTTGTCCTTCAATACCTCTGCAAAAGGGTACGACTGACCTTTGTGTAGCCCTAACCCTTTATCTAGACACTTTTGCGCCACTAAGACAGCGTATCAGGTAGAGTCCTAAACTAGTCTAAGTGTCTTACTTATCTTCTTAGATACTCATAGTTAGCACCACGTAAACAGATATTCTTATATGCATTTAATTACCCAGCATAATCATACAAATTCGTGATTCACATAAGCATTATAAAGGAAATTCATACATAAAATGATAAGATGCATTAATCGGAACAAAGACACAAAAATTGCAGAATACTTCTCTTTATTGATATCTTCCAAGTGATTATATACTCTAACCACCCTGCGCACATAGCTGCAAGGGTCTGCGCACTCAGCTGCGGACTTGTACCCTAGGCGTCTTCGCACTCAATTACAGAGTCTCTACCTACACTACAACCAAAACTTAGACTTCTAGCTCAGAGCTACGACTCTCTTCTCTGTTTCCATTGCATGCCTCTAACTACTAAGAGCTTAGCTCTTTTTATACAATCCCATGGTCTGCAAACCATAGGTAGATCTCTTATAGCCAACTTTACTTTACAAAACTAAGGGTGGACAATCCTTTATGACATATGACACCATGCACTCCGTGACCACAAAATGCAGAGTCTTTACTAGGTTATTACAAAATTTGACTCAAACATGGGCTTTTAGCCCCAAAACTGCCCTTTGGGGGATCTCACTCCCAATAGGAACCAACCTCTTCAGTATGCAGGCACCAACCTACCCTTCCCTTTGTTATACTATTTCATACAATTTTCAAACTGAAAATAGAGGCATACAATTATACATGTAAAATACCAATAAATGGTTTTCTGCAGATTTAACTTTTGCACTCTACTTTCTATGCTTACTTGCAGAAAATCTCCTCTTTCTTCTCTCACCAAAACTTTCTCAACGCTATGCCTTCATCGTCAAGGGCTCTTTACTGACTTCTATTCATCATTACCCTCGACATTCTCCACACAACACTCTCGCTGCTCTTGCTGTGCTAATAGAAAAATTCCTCTTAGGTGCTTAAACCTCACTATCACTATGCTCTTCACTCATAGCCCAATAACTTCACACATCTTCTCAAATACCCTCAGCACATACACAAAAATATTATATTCCCCCAGCAGCTCAATGGAAATTCTGAGTTTTGTTCCAGTGCAGGACTGAGCTCAATGTTGTCTCTATCGCCATCCACACTTCCTGAGAGTGTACTCCTGGCATGAATCTCCATTCTTCTATTACATCAATTTTTAAAAATTATTTCGCTGCATTAAAACATAAGAAGGGTCTTTGTTCACTTCATCATCTCACTGTGTGACTCTCCATGCTGATAATTTAATGTTATTCCACCTGCACACTCCACTAAGACTCCCCATGCCTACTCATGGCTCACAGAGCTTGACTGTACTTCTGCATGGCTTCTCTGTTTTTCATTTATTTCTATAATAAGTGCATAGGATATCAAAGATGGCTTTCTTTCAACATCTAGACAATCACATCAGTTCTTTGACAATTGCCATTACTCCTGAGACCAATTCCTCTGTTCCCACATTCAATATTGCAGCTGCCAACCCATACACCTTTAACTCTCTGTATTACACTATCAGAGTCAATTATGTTTTGTATTATTGCAATAGTGTTATATCAGATATTTTACTCATTGCGACTTTTATTCTTAAATACATTACAAAAATAGAGTTTCAATGTTCCTGGCCCATTTTGTTTAGCCCCTTTCTATTTTCCTCCATGGGACTAGGTGCGGTGACCGAAGTCTTAGCCTTAAGGAGCCAAGGAATTTTGTTCCTACCTGAGGGTCATTTTTCCTTTTTTAAGAGCTTAGCGCCCTTGGTTCTATAAGTTCTTATCGACCATATGCCAGCCCTAATATCGGAGCCTCCTTATTGGCACTTTTTCAATTTCCATCTATTATAAAGTGTCGACATCCTCAACCTCAAATATGTCGACCTCCGATATGATGTGATCACTCCATGTGGCACTTCCTGAGTGGTGACATGTGTCACCCAAATTTCCCCCCTTAGGACCCTCAAAATGCCAAAACTACCTGCCATGTGTCCTATATTATCGCCACATCATGCTGATGTCAAATGCCATTGTAGCTTATCGGGACCAATCATATGCCACCACCTGTCATGCTAGAGGAGAGAGAAAAGGGCCCATCCACCTTTGGTTTTGCAATGGAATCCTTTATCAATCTTTATTGGAGTTCCCCAATGGGTTTTAGAATTATTGTCACATTATGCATATCACAACTTTTTAAAGGTTGTTACCTTTAGAATTTGCATTTCTCCAATTCACTGAACTTTCGATGTGTTGATGCTACAATATCCCAAGACCTCCAATATACGATTGTCGATACCTCTAGACCTCTGGTATGTGATTGTTGATTTCTCTAGACCTTTGATGTTGCAATGCATCGATTTTCTTAACCTCCAATATGCCTATTGCTCTAAACTTTTGATATGTGATCACTGATATCTCTGGACCTCCGATATGTGATGCGCTGATATGCCTGATTCTCTGATGTTGCGGTCACCGATATCTCTGGACCTTCGATATGTGATAACTAATATTCTTTCCTTATTGAGGCTTTAATCCTTCAAACTTCAACACACCATAACATTTGATCCAGGAATTCATTTTTGGACTTCTGCATATTGTTGGAATTCTTATTCAGAGCAATTTCCAATGGGGAGGGTCCAATATAGGCTTTGAGTGATTCTGATGCTTGGAAGGTGACTACCTACTTCTCTTCCCATTGACTCTTTGGCCAGTTGAACACCAACTACCATGATGATCATTTTATGGCTTCTTCAATAAGCCTGCTACTATGATGATTATCTACAAGAAGCTTGCAACTAGTATGTAGTTCCATCCAACCACCCAATCATCATGCTTACCCTTTTTCTACATCAATTCCAACACAACCACCTATACACCATCAAATGTCCAACAAGTTCATCAGTGACAACAAAATATTATCATTTGTTAATATGTCCATGTTAAATAATCAATCAATTATAACTGGGTTTTAACACCCAAACATTAATTAATTCAATTTTCTAAAAATCATTATGAGACCCCCTTATGGGAACTTTGTTCATGAGCATTCATGGGTTGGAATTACTTCTCTCGTGCAGGCACCCCTGTTGGCTTAAGGGGTCCTGAACCAGATTCAGAGTTAGTTGTGCCAAATAAATCACTACACTACTGGCCCTTTTGGCATCAATATGTAGTGTGCGGACTGAAGTCTCACCCGAAGCAGTATGGGGGGATGCTAGAACCAAGTTTCCACACCCAGAGATCAGTGTGATGTACTTTTGGTGACCTAGATATGCCTTTACGCAGACCTCTATGCTCCCATATCCTATTGTTGTAACTTCCTCCAATCAGCCTCTAGACCTCCGTGAAGGTCTATGATTGTCTTTTTCAAACCCTAAACAAGTCATCAACTACTTACACACGCTATAGATTATTCTTAGACCATTATTTTCTCAAATCTACTTAAGTGTTTGATAACTTTAACAAAAAGCGTTATAATCTTCGCATAATTACTTAACATTAATTGTGTTTAGATAACAATGTAGAACAAGTAAAGTCGCACATCAATACATCATTATTTCATAAAACCATTATTCATCATAGCATAAAACACATTCACACATAACATAAGTTAATACATGAAACACAAGAATTTCTGCAACAATCTTCTTTATTGATATCCAATTAAGCTTATAGACTCAAAAATTCCCAGCGCACTCAGCTGTAGGGGTCCTCGCACTTAGTTGCAGACACTACTCTAGGCCTCTGTGCACTCAACTATAGAGCCTTTCCCTCCTCTAAGACTTCTACTTCTGCGCTAGACTTCTTCGATCATACCCATAGACCTTCCCTTACTTGCCTTAGACTCTCTAAGACACACTTATTTATACAATCCCATGGTCTACAAACCATGGGTAGATCTCCGAAAGCTGACTCAAGTTACATAAAATAAAGGTAAAACCCTTTTTTACTCTTAACTAGCTACGTGCTTTGCGACAACATTTTGCGGAGACTTTACATCTTTTTACATCAAAACTTGGGTTTTTTCCCCAAAAATAACCCAGGGGACCCCATCCCAAGAGACCCCCAACACAAATATCATGACTCACCCTCGAGTCACTTAGTTGGCATGGAGATCCTACTACGAAGATGCCCCAGCTCCACTTGCACCACTGCTACTTCGGTCGCGCTTTGAGTGGATTCGTGCTTCACCTGTTTGACTGGTTGTTCCATGGCTGGTCCTTCACTGTCTTGCTTGATCTTCTATTGTGTAAGTTGCAGGTTCACCAACTTATCCTGCATGTTGGTAGAGACTTTGTAGGATTCTTCCAACCAAGGATAGAACCACACCTTAAGGATTGCCTATTTTTTCTGCCCGGCTTCCACCTGTGTAAGGAGTTACTTCCCATTCTGCAACTTGGTGGGGTGTTGTGTTGTAGCCACTGTGTGTGCCATCACCCACACTTCATCATACTACTACTGAAGCTTGTGGGTCTCTATTTTTAATCTCTGTAGGTTGGGATCTTCGTACAGGGTCGTCACTACTTCCATGGCCTGCTCAAACAATGTTGTGCAGTCCACTACAATGGAATCGACAGTAGCTATTCCATTCTTAACAGTAGCTTCGCATTGTTCCCTAACTTTTGGTGGGGTCAAAGGTTGTGACCTGAGATCTAGTTCTGTGATTTTCAGGTTGAGCTTGAACTGAGCTCAGGACACCTCTATCTTAGCGTCAAGGACACCACTACAAGTTTCCTAATCTTGGCCTCAAGCAACGCCTTCTCTGGTATGTGCAACTCCGGCATTGTCCTGCATTTTTCTGCCAATGCGGCCATCAGTTGCGTGCTCTCTGCCTAGATTGTCTCATTTTCCTTCAATGCCTTTGTCTTCTCACTAAAAATTTGCTCATTGTTCACCCGATATTCACTAATTAGGCTAAGATAGCACTGCTCCCGCGCTCATAACTCTATTGTCACACTTGTCTACAACATGTGAAAATACTCATTGGGGAGCACTGCAAGGTTGAGGCCAATATTCTTCAAAGTACTTACGATGACCTTGTCATCAGCTGATTCCACACTCAAAGATACTTCGAGAAGCGCAACCGCTAGAAGATCGACTAATCTAACCATCTCTACAGCTTGACTAGTCCTTGGTGTGAAGCTTATCTGTGCGGAGCTCACCTGTCCTGCACCCACCTAGATCTTGTTGGTCTGGATCTGCAACTCACATAGATATTTCTGAAGAGTGCCTAATGATTGTAGGTGCTTCTGTTTGAACTGCTTCAATAGTTCCACTGTGATATCGCACACTTTATCTCTGATCTCGTTGAGATCACCTTCTATGAGCGTGATGGGATCCATCAGTGGCTTTGTTTCTTTCGACTTCTTCCGGGGCCCCTCCTTCTGATGTTCCTTTTATCTCTTCACCTAGAATGGAGTACTTTGCTCTGCATCTCCACCACCTCCCTTCTTTGACTACTCCTCTTCCTCAGTCTAGGACGAAGGGGATTTACCGCTCCACTCATAGTCATGTTGTTCCTGTTCGACCTGCAGCTTTGTAGCACGCTCTTTTTCCAGTCGTGCCTTTTCCTCGACCTCCTTCCTTCACTTCTTGACCAACTGTTAGACTACCTTCTTTGTTGCCTCCATCTTCTTTTTGTCAGTGGAACTCCCCACGCCTTTTCTAGTACCTGCGGCTAGATCAGATTGAGAATGCCAATCTGTCAGCCGGTGCTTGATAACCTTCTGAATGGCATCGTCTGTGGCAAGATAAGGTAGATCAAACCACTTCTACTGTAGATCCTTCCGTACACTGATATATACACGGTGGAAGTTTTCCTTAAACTCCATGCACTCTGATAACTTCTCAAACATAGTCAGGGACAACCTTTGTTGGGTTGTGTTATATTCTTTCCACGACTAGCCCACGTAGTTAACTGGGGGGTTAGAAGGGTGGCGGAGCACCCCCTTCGTTGTGCTAATTACGTAACAGGGGGAGTCATAGGTGGTTTGAGGGGTGCAGGTAACCCCACTCTGGGGTAGCACCCCCGAAAATTTTGTTTTTGGACCCTATATTAGGTTGGGTAGACCTACCTATGGTTTTGTGCATGTTTTTCACACATGGTTTTGGATGCGATGGTTTTCGGTCCATGGTTTTGGAAGTGATGGTTTTCGGTCCATGGTATTGGATGCTTCAGCATGTATAAATATGTATCGTAACATTAAAAAGGAACATAATGAAAAATCAATATGGTAGTCCTAGTTTTGGGATCCAGGGGAAAATATCTGTGTATATGTGTTTTATGTGTTATGCTCTCGCATTGTTTATTTTCTGTGTTTTCTAATTCGTATGCAGGGAATTTCTGTATAGGGTTAAAACCTACATTTGGTATCAGAGTTGTTTTGGCTTCAAAGGGACGCCTTTGCTGCTGAGGGGTTTCACCCGGGCCTATGATAGACCCTGTTCAGTGGGAGATTTGCAGGATTGATTCTATTGGTGAAAGAAGATGGCAAGCAATGGAAAGATAGAGATCGAGAAATTTAATGTTCAGAGTTTTGAGTTGTGGAAACTCAAGAAGGAGGATCTGTTGGTGGATAAAGATCAATGGATCGTGGTAGATCTGGGTACTAAACCAACGGGAGTGTCTGATGAAGAATGAAAGAAGTTGGATCGGAAGGAAAAGAGAAAAATACGATTGTGTGTCTCAAATTCAGTATTGCTGAATGTATCAGGGGAAGCTATGATGAAGGCTTTGTGGGACAAGTTAGGGACTTTGTACCAATCTAAGTCTCTGGTGAATAAACTGTTCCTACGGAAAAAGCTGTATAACCTGAGGATGACAGATGGGGACTCAGTGACAGATCATCTAACTACATTTAATACTGTGGTAAGTCAGTTATCATTTGTTGATATCAAAAATCTAGATGAAGATAAGTGCATTAGTTTGTTGTGTTCTCTACCAGATTCGTGGGATAGTCTGGTTATTGCAATAGGTAGCAATGCAACTACCTTGCAGTTTTATGAAATAGTCTCATCCTTCTTGATGGAGGAGATGAGACAGAAAAATATGGAGAGCCAGAATGGTGATGCCTTGTCTGTAAGAGGACGGTCCCAGAACAGAAACAAAAATAAGTCATCAAGTGGGAGATCTAAATCTATAGGGAGATCTAAATATCCAAGAAAACATTTAAAGGTGGTGAGCTGGAAATGCAGAAAGGAAGGGAACTACAAAAGGGAATATAAATCTAAAGCTCCTGACAAAGGTGTTATCACTCAGGTTGTTCCCAAAAGTTGTAAGAAAGGGAATACAGCCGAGGTAACCACAGAACGATCTTTTGGATGCAGGTTCTAGCCAATCTGCATCCAAAGAGGGTTCTCTCTTTATAATTTAGCTTTGTTTTAGGGTATATTAGGCTAGTTATGAAGTACAAGGGTTTGTTTGATTTTTGAATGGTGATTTTCAATAGAACAAGGGTGTAAATCTGAGAAGTTCAGTCCATTGGGCTAGTGGAGTCTATGAGGATGAACCATTGGATATGGTTTCTTCAAGAGCGGGTGGTACTATAGAGCAAGGTAATCAATCATGGAACAATTTATAAACTGGAATCAGATGTGATGGAGTCAGTGGGTGAAGGGAAATTAAGAATCCTTCATCATGCAGACATAGGGAAAGTGAATGATTATTGCTAGGGAGCAGTTAAGAATTCCTTAGCTAATAGTCAAGATGAAAGAACCAGGGGAAACAGGAGCAGTTAAGAATTCCTATTTATGCTAATCCTGAAGAAAACATTAATAATAACATAGATTGAACACAGAGTGCTAACAAACAAATTCTGAGTTATTCTTTTTCTCTATTATTAATATCATGAAACATATATGATATAGTAGTAAAAACACAAGTAAGAGAGACTTATTGATCCATAAGATGATTCATGAATTCTGTAACAAGTCATTTGTCATCAATTCCACATCCAGAGAGTCCAGCAATAATGGATTCCAACAACTTTTGTATTCAGAAGGTTTTCAGAGTTACAGCGCAGTCTAAGAAATGTATCACCAACCCCAAATACTTAACTTGGGGAGGTATTTGTACAAAAATGTTTACAAAATATCTCAATGAGATAATATCTAGCAATAACTCATTCTACCTACTCAAAAGGAGAAATAAATGATCTTGGAAACAGGGAGAAATAAATGAAGAAGTAAATGTTGTTGTGTTGGCCGCTCAATTGGTGCGATGTGCTGGCTGTAAGCTCGATGAGTTGGCTGGTGGCTGCTTCCATTGATATTCCGCGCTATTGCCCCAGCTTCCTTGGGTGCATTTAATTTTGATTTGATACATTGTTGCCCCACATAACTCCCATCCATTCCTATTCTCCTCTTTATGGCATATGGTACCAAGACTTTTGATTCACCAGGGATATAAAAGATACCAGAAATATGTTTATAGAATCTGCAACATGCTTTGCCACCAATGCTCCTCTAGTAACTGATGTCTTTGAAGATTTCTCAAAGTCTCATCAGCATCTGTGTACCTGTAGAAGTTAGGTTGGACTGTAAAAATATTTTTTACTTCATGCTCAATATAGAATAGATTTTCCAAGTTGTTGTAAAGGGTTTGGCTAGATGGAAGGGCCTTCTCTCCTGGAGTACTTGATGAAGCATTTACTTGATCAATAGCATGTTTATTTAACTTGTGTGTGTACTCAACTTGCCTCAGCAGGCGTTCATTATTTCCCAACAGACTTGGCAAGCCCCTCTCATGCAAAACTGCAAATCTTTCTACAAAATAATTTACCTCCACTTGCATGTCCTGGCTCTTCCTCTCCAAATTCTGCATCAGGGTCTTATGGTTATAACTCTTTTGATTGTTAGAATGGTGCCTGTCCTATCTCTAATGTCTAGTGTTGCTAGTTCTTCGTTGGTTTTAGTGTTCAAAAAATGTATTAACCTATTGGCCTGTTCGGGCATATGTCCCAATAAATTTCTGGCCTTTTGAATTTCCACCTGGGCTGCTGCTATCAAGTCAATCTGCTCATATATAACCTGAATAGATCTCCATATATTACAAATGGATTGATTGATGTTAGCCCACAAAATGCCTTTGATTTCTCCCAGAGGCTTATCTAAAGAGAGGTCCTTTTCCAATGCTTTTACCTTGTTCTCTAATGCTTTCACCTCTCTTGTCTTTTCTGCCACAGTCATTTTGGACTTGTCATAACTCACTTCTAATTTTGCCAATTTCTCTTTGGCTTCTTTCAATTCTGATACTTGGAGTTTTAATTCTCCATGGATTTTATTAACTCCTCTGTGATCATGGTAGTGCTGTTGCCTGTTACTATTGTTGTTGCTGAAGTACTTGCTACTGTTGCTGATGTTGGAGGGGCAGTTGTGACTGTTGGAGCTACTTCAGGTGGCTGGGAGGTCGACTCTCCCTGCTTCTCTCTTATTGCTTTCTCCAATGCCTGCTCTGTCTCACTTAGTCTCTCATTCATTTTCATAAGCAGGTCCATCATGTCCTCCTCTGCTTTTTGTTGTACAACCTCTGTAGTTTGTGGATGCATAGTAGTAGGCAGCTTCAATTGTTTCCTGAGGGCAGCAATGTCCTCTTCCTTCTTTTTTATCAATGCTTTTATTCCTTTGGCATCCTTGGGATCATGTCCCAGCTCGATGATAATATCTTCCAAGGACTTTATTCTGTTGTCTTTGGCTAAAGAAGATGCCTTCTCCAAATCTAGTTGGGCAGATGTGTTGTTTAATGAGTTCTGCAATTTATAAGCCAACATTGCCTTATCTACCAATGTAGAGTAGACCATCTCTCCAGTTTGTTTATGCAACTCAATCTGGTCCATAGGATGAATATCTTTTGCAAGGACCTCCAGATTTGTTCTAATGTAGTCAGCTGCTGACTGTGGTTGCTGCACCTTGGGCTTAAAGTGGCTCAAGATCATTTTTCCTTCTTTAATGTCATATGCAGACATTAACCTTTGCTGGTTGGCGGGGGTCATCTTGAGAAATTGGTCATAAAGTTGCAGCCTCAATGGATCATTTCTAGCCTTAATCTCTATGAATGTTCTTTTGACATCTGAGGCCTGCTTGCTTGATGGTCTTGTGGATGAAACTTCCACACTATGCTGCCTTTCTAGGTCCTGCCTATGAGAGCTGGTGGATGTTTCTATTACTGGGGAGATCTGTGGGCTGGTTTCCCCCTCGCCTCTTGGGCTTTCTATGGTTTCCTCAATAATTTCCTCTTCAGGTAGAGGATTTATTCTTTGCCTTTTTGCCCCTGGTTGCTCTGCTGGTCCACTTACAGGTGTGGCCTCTTCTTTGTCTCTCTTCCTGCCCTTTTCCTCATTTAGAGGAGTCTGTAATGCTGGTATCTCTGGTGCTTTGGTCTGGACAGGAGGAATTTTCCCTTGGCCCTGTTCCTTGGATGCTACTGGCTGATCTGTCATTATGTGTTGCTCTGTATCCAGCACTTCTTTGCCCTTAGATGTCCCGGCAGCTGGTGTAGTTCTTTCTTGGGCAAGCTGCTGTGAAGTTCCAGCAGATGATGTACCTACTTTGGTTCGCTGAGGCGGCTTGAAAAATACCTGTCCAAAAGAGTCCAGGTCAAGAGTCTTTTCTAGATTTTTCATAGCTTGTTCCATTTTCTCCTTCTCAGTAAGATCTTCTATCAATGTGCCCTCTACCCACTCATCTTGATTAGCAAATTGCTCTATTTCAGGGATCCTACAATGTTTATAGGCTGATAGCATGTTCTTTACTTTTCTTTCACTGATAAAGCCATTTGGGTCATAGGGTACCCACCAAAAGCTCTTCCTTAATTTGAGTTGTTCCCCCAATATCTTGTCAGCATCTTCCCATGCTTCCCTTTTGTTAAGGATAAAAGGGCCTAACTAGTTTCTTATTTTCAGCTGGGCCTTTTTCTTTGCACTGTAGAAGTGAGTTAGATCTGAATTTATTAGTTGCCTGAAATATTCTAATGCAAACAACCTCATGGGCACATACTTGGGTAGCTTATAAGGGCACAACTCACAGCCATATATTCTGATCTCAGTGTGATTCTGGTAGAAATACCAGTCACCTATTCTGTAGTTCTTGGAGAGCTGTAAAATCCACTACATATCACCACAGAGTCTAGGAGGAGGAGTTCTCATGAGTAGAGAGGAGACCGGATGTATAAAAAAGTCAATGAATTCACAATAGGTATAAGGGGAGTCATGGACATTGTGGAAGATTGAGGTCCAAAAAATTACAGACCTCCTCTCTCCTTTAGAATCCAATTTTCTGATGGGAAGCTGAAAATTGTCTGTTTGGAAATACAGGAACAGATGATATATATAAGAGGTATACTTGAAGACTCCTTCTCTATCTAGATTCAAGAGTTGGTCATGGATCTTGTTGGCAATGAAAGTAGCATAGTCATATTTGACAGCAGGGGGCTGTCCTGGAGTAAATGTGGACAACAAAACTAGGGTGGTCTCATCAACATATTCACTTGTCTTGAATCCCAAGACATAGGATATCATATCAATAATGAATCTTCCAGCTTCATTGAACCAGACATGTAGAAAGGGAGGTGGGCCTTTGTGCTGACAATCTGGTCTCATAAACGTTTGAGCAATACGGGTTATCTCAGAATTGGGCAGTTTAGAGCCTTGCTCAAGCAAGAATCCCATAGAAAGAGGAGCCAGAGGCTGAGTGTGCTTGAAGTGCAACATCTCATTGATGGACTCAGGAGTTATATAAAGGATGCCAGTTCCATATGGAGTCATAACTGCTCTTTTGACAAGTTCATAATTGGCACAGCACAGGTGGATAATATCTAGGAAAATATTGACTGAGGGGAGGTAGTATATGGGCAGGTTGGATTCCCATATTCCATATAAATCAAAGTTACTTCTGTGACTATTTCTAATTTCACAAAATGCCTAGAGGTGGTTTTTTCGCCAGTTAAATCTTTAATTTGGAAATATCTGTATGCTAAATGTAACCACTCCAGCTCTTTATGTGGTGCATTAAGGGGAGAAATCTTCAGGGCCACCGGAGCCTCCATTTTCGGTTTTTTTGTGTTTTTTAACTGGGGATGGGGCTTTTGAAGGCAAATGGGCAAAATAACAGTGGTTCTACTGCATGTATTTGAAGGCAGTATGGTGAATTGAACTCGAATTTGGGTCCTTTGGACAAATTGCAGAGAAAACTGAAATTCACAGGGTTTGGAAACAAAATTAAGGTAAATACCTGTCTTTAATAGTGCATTGTGCGGATTGCAGGTTGCGGGATGAGCTGGAGGACAGGACTGTGGACTTGATTTGGCTGGGTGGCGAACTATATGGTTGAGTAGCTGCTTTGGACGTAAACTGCATGCAATATTCGTGCTGAGAAAAACAAGTGAAAATGATGTTTTCGCGTCTTTTTAACAAAAAATTGACTTTGGCGGGCTTTTGGCACTTTTCGGTCGAATGACATCAGCATGACGAAGTATTTTGTCGTGTAGCGGGGTGACGTGGCGATGACGTCAGCGGGGGGGGTCAGCGGGGGTGCTAAGCGGTATTGGCCCACACCACTTTTGGGCTGAGGTGGTTTTGGTGGGGAGGGCAGCGAGCACTGAGGGAGGGCGCCACGCGTCCCTGGTACAGCGGAAATACCGCCGGCTCCTTGGGCGATAACGTACAGGCGACAGAGGGGTTGCGATATCGATTTGGGCCGTTGGATGAGGAGGGCTAGATCCAACAGTTGGCGGTAATTGGAGTTGGCGGAGGGCTACGGCGCGGGGCCCATCAATTAAATCAACATTTTTTGATGTTTTGAGGGGTATTACCTTTGGTTATCGGGCGGGTTTGGTTATTTATTTAACCAAAGATTAAATAAATCCCATGGTCGCGCACGAAGGGTTATTACAAGGTTTATGATAAACCTTTAATCCCCTGTAAAATGTTGACATATGGCTATAATTTAGTCGGGGTGAGAATAATAAGATTTGGGGGGTTTTTATTATAAATATAATACGGGAGCGGGAATAGGTCTAGGGAGCTAAATAGTATAGGTTAGGAGTTAATATGGATTTTGAAATTGAATGCGTTAAGCATAAAGTTTGACAACTTAGGCAAAAGGGAAA
This sequence comes from Pinus tabuliformis, assembly GCA_031772625.1. Lineage (NCBI taxonomy): Eukaryota > Viridiplantae > Streptophyta > Pinopsida > Pinales > Pinaceae > Pinus > Pinus tabuliformis. The sequence goes on along the minus strand of CM062808.1, from coordinate 310,680,763 downwards.
GAAAAATGATTTTACACAAGAAATGTGGCTTTGTGCCTAAGCAAAGTTGTGACTTCACTTAAACTTTTTCATGAAATGGAGTGATCTAAGAGTATTGAGCAAATCCCAATCTCTTTAGGGGTAGGTTGGTAAGTGTTTTTTGGGAGAAGTGTGAAGGGAATTTAGTCACGCATTACTTGATTTGTAACTCGCCAGCTGCCATGGTACTTATGATAGTAAAGAGAACATCTTTGAGAAACAAAATTTATCATAAGCATGCTTCTGCAATACCAAAACTACCTACCCAGCCTATTGTATCTAACATTTTTTCTTCTTTTGTCTTTGGGTGCATTTAAACTAGCAAACCCTTACTCTCTTATTTTCTTTTGAATGCAATCCTATCTAAGTCTGCCCTTATTTCTTCCAAGGGCTTAGATTTAGCTGTTGAGCTCCTTTGCTTCTCTACCTAACTACTTATCTGCCAAGATTGAACTGTTTGGACAGATTTTGTTCTCTACCTCTAAAACAAGAAATTTAAACATGAACTGGCCAAGATTAAGTTGTTTGGCCATCCATCAACTGTGACAAAAGTCAACTAACTACACACAATGAAATTCTTTGCAGAAATAGAATGGTAGTGGCATTTTGTACTAGCACACTTTCCTGGTCTTTTCTTTGGGGTTCATTTCTTTTCTTTTTTGACCAATTCATTCTTTTTGCCCTTTGATTTTTCTTTTAGAGCATACCCTCTTTTCATTTTTTCATTTTTTGATTTTTTTCAAAATATGGAACCTTTGCAGCATGGAAAGGGTGAACATATTTGGCACTTTACCAGTCAATCATGAAATATGACACCTATTGGTATAGGAGCATAACAAAAGGAAAGGGATATGATGATGCTCCTTCTGCAGAGGCAAAAACCACCTCAGATGAAGGTGGGGATGTTTATTTGGCTTCTTCAAGTACACATGTAGATCATGAGTCATGGTTGATTGACTCAGGTGCATCCTTTCACTTCACTCCCCATAGAGAGTGGTTTTGCGAGTATGAGAAATATGATGGTGCTGATGTCTTCTTGGAGGATGACAGGAAGGCTAGAATTGTTGGTCGCGGAAAAGTAAAGTTGAAGTTGCAAGGTGGTAGGGTTAGAACACTTCTAGGTGTTCTGCATATTCCTGCATTAGCCAGAAATCTGATTTCTTTAAGCAAGCTGGATGATGCAAGTGTAAAAACAATGTTTGAGAAGGATACTCGCAAGATGGTTTGGGGAGCACTCGTATCGATGAGGGGAGTTCAGATTGGAACCCTATACAAGCTGCAAGGTAGCACTGTTGTTGATGGGTGTAATAGTTTTGTGGTTCCTGAAAGTGGAGTAGAGAATCTAGTGGTCTCTGGAGAGAAGATCATGTTGTGGCATCAAAGGCTTGGACATATTGGAGAGGAGGGCCTTCGAATACTTCATGGTAAAGGTATGGTAGAAGGTATGATAATAGCTCTCTGGATTTTGATTTTTGCGAAAATTGTGTATATGGAAAGCAGAATCAGGTGAGTTTCTCCTCTGGTGGTAAGAGGATGAAATAGATACTAGAGCTTGTGCACAGTGATGTGTTTGGACCTGTGAAGGTTCCATCACTGGGTAAGTCTATGTAGTATGTATCATTTATAGATGACTTCTCAAGAAGTACATGGATATATTTCCTTAAGAAGAAATATGAAGTATTTGACATGTTTAAAGAATTTGAGGCTCTGGTGGAAAACCAGACAGAGAAGAAGATAAAGGTGTTGAGGACAGATAACAGTGGAGAGTTTTACAGTAAGGAATTTTAAGAATTCTATAAGAAGTTTGGTATAACATGACAAAAGACTACTACATATACACCTCAAAAAAATGGAGTTGCAGAAAGAATGAACAAGACGTTGATGGAAAGGGCAAGAAGCATGCTCAGTGGTGTCGGGCTAGGATAGGAATTCTGGGCAGAGGGGGTGGAGACAACATGTTACCTAGTCAACAAATCACCTTCATCAACATTGGAGGATAAGACTCCATAAGAGGTATGGATTGGTAAGAAACCCTCTCTTTCACATCTTAGAGTATTTAGATGTGATGCATATGTACATGTTCCAAAGGAGAAATGAACCAAGTTGGATAGTAAATCTGAAAAGTGCATCTTTATTAGGTATAAGGATGGTTTAAAGGGTTATAAGTTTTGGAACCTAGTAACAAGGAAGGTTGTGTACAATCGACATTTGGTGTTGAGAGAAGTAAAAGATGTTATTAAACATGAGGTCCAACTAATCCAAATGGATCCTAGAAAACCCTCTATGTCTTCAAACATTCAAAACTATCGCAAAATAAGAACCTATTAAAAGGTCGGATTACACTATTGGGAGGCAAAAACATGGAGAAAACAGTGAAAACAGGCTTATCGGAGGCTTAAAACAACTTTGTATCAAAGCCATCAAATCTAGCCATTCAACAGTCCAGATCCGATCAGAAAATTGCAATCGATGGTGGCAAGCAAAGGAAATCAGAGCACACCATATGGAACTTGCGAAAGTGATCAACGGACTCAATGAGGATCGTCGATCAAGCGTGCAGATCGACGACCCAAGTTGTGTCATAGTATCGCAATTGGAAAATACAAAGGAGCACTTACAATGGTCCGGGGTATGGGCGATATGTGATTACAATCAATCGCATTGCAATATCGCATTGGCACATTACAATGGAGTGGGGTCGATATACATATGGCTTGTGATAGTCGGACCCGATGGAGTTATAGACAATATTCTATATATTTTGAAATCCAGAAACTGACAATTTCCTTTGTATTTTGCATTTTCTCCAAATGAATGGATTACAAAGGAAATGCACCCGATGTAATGAAACCGGACCTGAAAGGGTTCATTAATGCAAATATATGTTGTTTCAAGTCTGATATGAGCGGGATTTCATATTTTAATGTATTTTAAGTATAAAAGGGAAATCATGATACAAGAAGGATTTCGGGCAGGCCAAAGGCGATAAGTGGTTTGGGTCGGGCTCCACTCGATCCCATACACTGGCTGCCACGTGTCCAAGCTAAGGAGAGAGAAAACCACCCTTATCGAGTGGTTAACCCCCGTAAGAAAGAATCACCCGAAATGAACCACAGCCGTTGGATCCAGATCTCCCAAGTCAACGGTGGAGATGCGATTCGATTAAAAGGAAAACCCGATAAGATTTATAAGGAAGAATTGATAACATTTCAAATCCGATAAACAGAAGTTTGGAAATTTTTCACAATTCTTAGTGTATTTCTCTGTGAGCATAGAGAATGTTGTTTCTGGGGATTTCAAAGGCCTGATGACCCATTCCGTTACAGAACAGGTGGTCACCATCTGTAAAAGCGTTTAGCAATGATTTATAATGCTTAGAGGGGGATCTGAGCGGACAGAGGCCGAGAAGCCAGAGATCCTGAGAAGGAGAAATGAATAGGCAGCGTAGATTGGCTTTAAAGCCACATACTGATAGAAACAAAGACAGGTAGTATTGGAGGTAGTGCTGAGACAGAGAGAAAACATAGGCAGAAGCCAGTGAGGAGAGTTTGTGTATTTAGAAAGACTTGGGGGATCCAAGTAAGGCCTTGTTGTTTTGTATTTATTGTGTGAGACTCAAATTGAGCTCTCTTTTGTAAAAAAATTGCTTTTGAAGACATAATAGAGAGGTCATCACTGAAGGCTGAACCAGGAGACGTAGCCCAGGAGTGTTGGGTGAACTCCTTATTAAACTTGCTGTGTTTATGTGTGTTTGTCTATTATGTCCTTTAACTACTTCATTGTCTATGTATTTCATAATCTTATCGATCCATTGCACAAAGTAACATAGGCAAATCCATGCAAATGAGTCTGTAATACCTTAATAATTGTCTAAGATCTCATTTATTGTTGGAAATAATACTGAGAGGGGGGGGGGTGAATCAGTATTATCAAATCAATATAAATTTTTCATTTCCATATTCAGATTCATATACACTACTTCCACAACTATGATTAATGCAACCAGTGAATATCCAGTAGACTTATGATTCAGTTAGTTGATCCTTAATGATTGCATTAGAACATTATTAACCATATGAATAGTAAACAAAAGTAGTAAAATAGAAGATATCATCACACACAAGAAGCACACATGAACACCATGATATAAGGTGGAAACCCAATGTGGGTGAAAACCACCTGCTGCAAGTCGTCCCTATCTTCTTTTAATAAGAACTTCCTTTTACAATATTTTGTACTGGTGCAGTCTTATACCAGTACAAAGGCTTCTACCTGCAGAAGGCTTCAACCTTCTCTCGTTCTCCAGACTCTCCTGGAAGGGAGCTACAACCCCCTTAGCTCTTGTACTAGCCAATTCATTTACTAGTACGTAGGTGCAGGCCTACTGAAATTCTCCAACCTTTACTTGTTCTCTTAGCTCTTGTACTAGCTGATATACTAGTATGTAGGTGCCGACCTACAAAAGGCTATGAACTTCTCTTTCTTCCTCTAGGTACCACATTTCATACATTTTCAGACTGGATACTCATGGAACACATCATCATAATCTTAAAGGCCACGTTTCATCCCATTTTCATACTAGACCCATCAATATGATTGAAACACATAATCATCCAACATCAATCTTTACATCACTCAAAGATGAATCACTGAAACCCCAATATATGGAGTCAATCAAACACTTCTCAGAATGTTGTAACCAGAAAAATAGTAATGGTAACCAGACACCAATTCTGAACCCAGAACACTGCAGAATAGACAGAAGCAACTAAAACAAATTTCAAGAAAAGTCTGCAACTTCACCAATAGTAACCTACGAACATCTGCACTCCCGCTGTGTGAAAATTGCGGATCTCCGCACCTGCTACCATGGCTGACCTACGGGTCTCCGCACCTACGGCCGTCTCTATCCTGCAGTTGTCCGCACCTACGGCTGTGCCTGGCTTGCGGGTCTTTGCACTTGCGCCTTGTCTGCACTTGCGGTCCTGCGGGTATAGAGAATTTTTCAGACTTCAAGCATACCCCAGACTATCAGATCTACAGATCTAATCATGCGCCAAGGAGATCTCGATCCATCAGTAGATCCATCTTATAATTCTCAGGTTTCTCCTTGATTCATATCTAGCTATCCCTCATCAATCGATCATCAGAATTTCAGATCTTGTTCTTAAGATATTCAACACATCAGTGCCCAGCCAAATGATCTCCTTTCCTTTTTATAGACTAGCCCTTACTCAAACCATGGTCCAAAACCATAGAATTCCAATACAAGGGACCCAAAACTTGGGTTCAATACTTTAGAAGCAAAACCACAGACCAAAACCATAGGATCAAAAACGTTGGGCTAAATACCATGGATCACCCGTAAGTTTTCCCACGTGTGTGCGTTTTTCTCTGCATGAAAGTCTGTGAACTTTAGGTCCGCACCTTTTGTTTGGACACCTGCGAACATGTCTGCACCTTTTGAACGGTGTACCTACGAACCTAGTCTAAGACCGCATCTTTGTGAACAGGAACCTGCAAGCCTTTCATTTTCTACATTCTTTGTAGACTGATCATCAACTTTTTGCTACTGACCTGCTGCACTATGATCTGTCATCTGTGTGAGTTGCCATCAAGGAAAACAGTTGTACCATAATGCCAATAATCTCCCCCTTTGGACTTGATGGCAAAGCTAATTTGTCATACTGAGAACTGTCTTCTGATTCCTTTGAGCTGTCCTGCATTTCACATCTGATATCACTTCTATAGAGTTATCTAGATATATATATAAGTGAGATGTTTTGCTGCAAGTGGGTTGCCATCAAGTACAATCCTAGGAGGAAAATGGTAGAAGAAATTCCCTTGGAATCAGACTCTTATTTCATAGACAGTTTCATGACCATGAGAGCCATGGTGGAAGAAATATATTGGGAATTTAAGAAGGATCGAGGTGAAAACACCTCAACACCCGAATGAAACAAAGGAAAATAGGAACCTCTTCTATTTGCCCATTCAGAAGGCAAAGGGAAAGGAGAAAATCCTCCTCCATCAACCCCTCCTTCTAGCCCTGAAAATAAAAAGAAGAAAACATCTTTGATTAAATTAGATGTAAAGTTTGATTTTCCAATCTATGATGGAGAATTAAATGCAGAAAAGCTAGATAACTGGATTAGACAGATTGATGTGTATTGCAGGGTGTAGAACATTGATTCAGAAAGGAGTAAAATTCAACTGGATAGCCTATGCCTTGGAGGAACTGCCCTATTGTAGTGGGAAGGTAGGACCCAAGCTGATTTGAAGAAGCATGGTAAAATTCTTTCTACCTGGAGTGAATTTGTTTATGCCCTTAAAAAACAGTTCTATCTACTAGCTTATATGTAGAAAGCAACGATGAGTTGGCAAACTCTTCACCAATTAAAGGGGTAAAGTGTACAAAGTTATACCCAGGAATTTAGAAAAAGAGCTTTCATTCTAGGCATTTCTTTAGAATCACCTGAAACTTTGTTGAAGTATATAGGTGGTCTGCATAGCTATTTGAGGCACACCATTCTCATGTTTAACCCTACTAGCATAGATGAGGTCTCAGTTCAGGCTACACATCTGGAGGCTAGAGGCAAGAATGTGAACCCAGAGATTGGGGGAACATAAAAACCCACTGCAAGTAAGAACAAGGAAAAGAGGAAGCAGAAATGGAAAGAGAGGAAGGAAAACGTTGTACAGAAAGACAAACCTTCATGCACTCACTACAAGAAGGATGGACATGATGATGAACACTGATGGTCTTTGCATCTAGAGTTGAAACCCAATAAGTTCAATGGAAAGAAGAAGAAGACTTTTGTTGCTATTCAGAAAGATTTGGGGTAAGACTCAGGTGATGAAACAATAGTCACAGCTACAAGTATAAAAGGTAAAAATTCTGAAGTATCTGCTAGTAATTCTGCACAGTCTATTGATAATGAAGAAAATGAGAGGAAAATACATGAGCTTTTTCATATTAGAGTTATTTCCAAGCACCAAAAGATTGATACTTTATTTGATAGCGGTTCACAAGTAAACTTGATTTCTGAAGCAATTGTAAAGAAGTTGGGACTACTAACCACACCTCACAAGAAGCCATATCCATTAGGTTGGGTATGTGATAAAGCAAAGCTACAAGTGACTAGACAATGTAAACTTAGGTTTGCATTTGGGTCAACATTTGTAGATGAGGTTGAGTTAGATATAGTTCCCTTGGATATATGTGGTATTGTTTAGGGAAGTCCTTACTTGTATGATAGAAAAGCCATTTTCTATAGAACTAAAACTAAGTATCAACTCACAAAATATGGAATAGAATATATTGTAAGAGCTCATCAACTAAAAAATAATTATACTCTTATAAACTCAGGCCAGATGAAAAGAATTGTAAACTCATGCAAGCAATTTTTACTAATGGTTGTAAAGGAAAAGAATCCTGATAAAACCAATGTATTTGAAGGTTGTGATGCTAAACAGAACGCTGGTTTAGAAAAAGTTGTTTCAGAATATGATATCCTATTTCAAGAACCTAAAGGTCTACCACCAAAAAGGAAAATTGTACATGATATTTCATTTGTAGCAAGATGCTCCATTGCCTAACATCGAAATGTAAAGGTTATCCTCTTTAGAGAATGCAAAGATCAAGAAGCAGGTATAGGAGTTGATCAAGAAAGGGTTCATAAGACCAAGCACATCACCATGTGGATCTCCAATCGTGTTCGTGAGAAAGAAAGATGGTTCGTGGAGGATGTGCATTGATTATAGAGCACTGAATAAAATAACGATCAAGAATCGTTATCCTCTTCCTCGCATAGATGATCTATTAGATCAGTTGAAATAAGCTATTTACTTTTCCAAGTTGGACTTGTGTAGTGGCTACCATTAGGTCAGAGTTGCAGAACAAGATGCATGGAAGAATGCTTTCAAAACAAAGCAAGGGCTGTATGAATGGCTAGTTATGAAATTGTCAAAATATGAATTCGGTAAAACATCATTAAATTATTTGAGTCATATTGTAGGGGGTGGTGAATTGAAGATAGATCCCTCTAAGATTGAAGTCACCGTGAACTGGCCTAAACCCAAATCTACTACAGAAGTTAGGAGCTTCCTAGGAGCAGCACAATATTGGAGAAAGTTTATTGCTAAATTTTCCTTGATTGCAGCTCCCTTACATGCTTTGACAGGATTGAACAAGGTGTTTCAGTGGGGAGGCAAACAGCAGAAAGCCTTCGACACCTTGAAAGAAAAAATTAGTATAGCACCAATACTAGCATTTCTAGATCTTCAAAGACCATTTGAGATTGAAATAGATGCCAGTGACTATGCCATGGGAGCAGTGTTGATGCAACACGGTAAACCCATATGCTATCATTCTGAGACATTTAATTCTATAGTAGTTAATTATCCCACATATGATAAAGAATTGTATGCATTAGTAAAGAGTGTGAAAAAGTGGAAACATAACCTAATGGACAAATAAATAGTTATACATATTGATCATCAAACCACTTCAATATTTACACTCACAAACTAAATTGCAACAATCAAGACACTATAGGTGGATGGGTTTTCTGCAATAGTTTCATATTGTCAACAGATATAAGAAGGGCATACACAATAAAGTTGCAGATATGTTATCAAAACCAATCATAAATGCATCTACTATACTTAAGCATCACTCAGTGTTGCATGAAAGCTACATTGAACAATATGCTCAAGATGTAGATTTTAAAGATGTATATGCAACTTTAAGTCATGGCAAACAAGTAGAAGAATTGGCCTATCATGTTAAGGACCGACTCTTGTATCATTTGGGAAAGTTTTTCTTTCCTCAAACTGAGAGAGTTAACATAATCTGAGAAGCACACACTTCTCTAATATCAGGTCATTTTGGTGTAAGTAAAATAGTTGCACAGCTGCAAAGGTTTTGTTATTGGCCAAGAATGCATGAAACAATTTTTAGATACATTAAAGGGTCTACCATGTGTGCTAAAAGCAAGCCCAGCAATAGAAAACTAGGCTTGTACAGTCCACTTCCAGTTCCTTCTCATCCTTGGGAAAGTGTTTTCATGGACTTTGTTGGGGGATTGCCAAAATCTAGAAAAGGTCATGACTACTTATATGTTATTGTGGACAAGTGCAACAAAATGTGTATTTTAATACCTTGCAACAAGCAAATTACAGCTGAACAAACAACGAAGTTGTTCTTTCAGCATGTATGGGTTCATTTTGGGTTACCCACTTCCATTATATCTGATCGAGATTCCAAATTTGTTGGGAATTTTTGGTCAAGTCTGTGGGAACTGATGGATACCAGACTAAAGAATAGCACAACCTTTCATCCACAAACAGATGGACAAACAGAGGTGGTCAATAAGACAATGATCTAGTTTCTCAGAGGTTATTGCAGGAAGCATCCCAATCTTTGGGATGAACATTTGTGTTATGTGCAACATGCTTATAACCGTGCTAAACACTCTTCTACACAAATATCTCCTTTTGAGACTTGTTTTGGTTTTACACCAAGGTCTCCCTTGGATTTTTCTTTAGTAAAAACATAGAAGTTGATGGACACATTGATGTGGACAAAGCAACCAAGCTCATTGAACAGATCCAAGAAATTCACCAGGCAGTGCAGGAACAGCTAGAAAGGAGCCAAGCCAAGTACAAGGCAAGGCATGATAAGCATCGAATTGCGCATAGCTTCCAAGTTGGTGATCAAGTATGGCTGTACATTAGCAAAGACAGAATGCAAGGTGAAGGTAAAAAGTTGAAGCCAATAAGGTACGTGCCTTTCAAGATACTTGAGAAAATTGGTGATAACACTTTTTGCCTTGATTTACCAGCTTACATGCACATCTATTCAGTAGTTAATGCAGAGAACTTGAGACTGTTTGAACCTTCATTGATTGAAGATCCCGAAGAGCAAAGTCAGTTGCCTTCTATTGATGATCCGTTGCCTGAATATCTCAATGAGTTGTAGGAAGATACAGTTCTGGACAGGAAGGTGAGAACTATGCGCAGAGGGGATGTTGAGTACCTTAGAATCAGACTCAAAGGTTCAAAGCCAAGCAGTGGAAGATGGATAGACATTGGACAAGCAAGAAAGCTATATCCTCACTTGTTTGATGCTTAAAAACCAACTTTTGGTGGTCAAAAAGCCTTTTCAGTGGGAAGGAGTGATCTAAATGGATCCTAGAGAACCCTCTAAGTCTTCAAAAATTCAAAACTATCGCAAAAGAAGAACATGTTAAAAAGTCGTATTACACTATCAGGAGGCAAAAACATGGAGAAAACAGTGAAAACATGCTTATCGGAGGCTTAAAACAACTTTGTATCAAAGTCGTCGGATCTGGCCTCTAGATCCAATCGGTAAATCAGAATTGGTGGTGACAGGTAGAGGAAATCAGAGCACAGCATATGGAACTTGTGAAAGTGATTAGCAGAGTCAACGAGGACCTTTGATCAAGCATGCAGATTGATGGCCCAAGTTGCGTCATAGTATCGCAATCAGCAAATACAAAGGAGCGCTTACAACGGCCGGGGTATGTGAAATATGCGATTGCGATCAATTGCATCGCAATATCGCATTGGCACATTACAATGGAGCAGGGCCGATATACATATGGCTTGTGACAGTTGGACCCGATGGAGTTATAGACGATATTCTATATATTTTGAAATCTAGAAAGTGACAATTCGTTTGTATTTCGCATTTCTACCAAATGAATGGATTACAAATGAAATGCACTTGCTGCAATGAAACCAAACCCGAAAGGGTTTGTTAATGCAAATATATGTTTTTTCAAGTCCGATATGAGCAGGATTTCATATTTTAATGTATTTTAAATATAAAAGGGAAATCACGATACAAGCGAGATTTCGGGCAGGCCAAAGGTGGTAAGTGGTTTGGGCCGGGCTCGGCCCGATCCCATACACTGGTTGCCACATGTCCAGGCTAAGGAGAGAGAAAACCACCCTTATCGGATGGTTAACCCCTCGTATGAAAGAACTGCCCAAAATGAACCACAGCTATTGGATCCAAATCTCCTATATTAATGGTGGAGATGTGATTTTATTAAAAGGCGGACCCGATAGGAGTTATAAGGCATAATTGATAACATTTCAAATCTGATAAACAGAAGTTTGGTGATTTTTCACAGGTTTTAGTGTATTTCTCTGTGAACATAGAGAACGTTGTTTCTGGGGATTTCGAAGGCCCGATGACCCATTCCATTACAGAATAGGTGGCCACCATCCCTGAAAGCATTTAGCAATGATTGCAAATGCTCAGAGGGGGATCTGAGCAGACAGAGGTCGGGAAGCCAGAGAACCTGAGAAGGAGAAATGAATATACAACGCAAATTGGCTTTAAAGCCACAAACTGATAAAAAAAAGACAGACAGTATTGGAGGCAGTGTTGAGATAGAGAGCAAACAGAGACATAAAGTTAGTGAGGAGAGTCTGTGTACTCATAAAGACTTAGGGGATCCAAGTAAAGCCTTGTTGTTTTGTATCTATTGTGTGAGACTCAAATTGAGCTCACTTTTGTAAAAACTCTGCTTCTGAAGACATAATAGACAGGTCACCATTGAAGGATGGACCAGGAGACGTAGCCCAGGACTGTTGGGTGAACTCCTTATTAAACTTGCTGTCTTTATGTGTGTTTGTCTATTATGTCCTTTAACTGCTTCATTGTCTATATATTTCAAAATATTATCGATCCATTGCACAAAGTAACATAGGCAAATCCATGCACATGAGTCTGTAATACCTTAATAATTGTTTAAGATCTCATTTATCAGATCACCAACCAAAGGAACCTGAGAAGATAGAGTTTGAGCTAAAGGAGGAAGAATTAGACTCTACAGCAGAGGAGGAATCAAAAGATTAAGAGCCACAAACTCCAAGTGTGAGAAGATAAATTCGAGAAAGAAGGTAGCCAAAAAGGTATAGTCCATCTTCTTTATGTTCAAAATTTGCTTTATCTATTACTGATGATTTTCCCAGAACTGTGAAGGAAGCAGTAGATTCAGAGGATGGAAAACTCTGGAAAGAGGCCATGGTTGGTGAAATGGCATCTTTGCACAAAAATGAGGCTTGGGATCTAGTGGATTTGTCGACTGGAAGGAAACCCATTGGCAGAAAATGGGTGTTCAAGAAGAATACAAACGCAGAAGGAAAGGTGGAGAAATACAAAGCTCGGTTAGTAGCAAAAGGTTATTCCCAGGTGCCGGAAATTGATTTTAGTGATATTTTTCTCCTATTGCCAAGGTAGCTTCTATTAGATTACTTTTATCTGCTGTTGCTACTTTTGATTTTGAGGTAGAATAGATGGATGTGAAGATATAATTTCTTCATGGGGATCTAGAAGAGGAGATCTACATGAAGAAACCTGAAGGTTTTGCAGTGAATGGTAATAAAGAAATGGTATGCAAGTTAAAGAAGTCTCTATATGGGTTAAAATAGTCACTAAGGATGGGGTATCAGAAATTTGATACATTTATACGGGGACTTGGCTTCACTAGAAGCAAATCAGATCACAGTGTGTATTTTAAATTAATTGGTGATCGTGTTATTTATCTGGTCTGATATGTGGATGATATGTTGTTGGTTGGAAATGACAAAGAAATTATCCAAGATTTGAAGACCCATTTGTCCTCCAAATTCGACATGAAAGATCTTGGTTTTGCAAAATATATTTTGGGCATGGAAATCAAAAGAGATCAGACAAAGAGGAAGCTCTGGTTAAATCAGAGGAAGTATGGCGAGACAATATTGTAGAGGTTTAATATGCAGGATAGTAAACTGGTGAAGGTACCTATTCCTGTAGGTGTAAATTTATCTGCTGAATAGTGTCCGAAGACACAAGAAGAGGAAGACGACATGTGTTATGAAACTAGCTCAAGAAAAGATAGATCAACGCCTTAGAATTCAGCCTCTTCGAGGGGGCAACCTCCTTTACATTACATAAATGAACAATTGGTTGATGATACAAATGACAAAACCTCGATTCTATATATAGGAGTCTAAGGAGTCACAATATAATCCAGCTGACCTAACAATAATAATATAAAGCCACAAAAATAACAATAGAGGGATTCTATTGGGCACAGAAATAATAACATGGGGGTAATAGGGGCACAACAATATAAATAAGGGGTATAACTACAATAGTAATGGGGTAATCACTAGTATTATAGTGACACAGCATGCCCCTCTCCTTCAAAAAAGTGTTTTCCTCAACACTTGAGTAGTTCTGGATACTTCTGCATAAAATTCTCATCCTCCCATGTGGAATCTTCAGCAGATAAGTTCTTCCACTTGATAAGATACTCTGAAATTGATTGATTTCGTAGCTGTCGAGTTCTTGTTTCTGTGACTGCTTCCGGTTCCAATATAATTTTTCCTTCCTCATCAAGTTCTGGAAATATTGTTTGCACTGGGAGCTTGTCGCCTATAACCTTCTTTAAACATGAAACATGGAAAACTGGGTGCAATCGAGAAGCTGCAGGAAGCTCCAATTTGTATGCAATAGTACCAATATTTTGCAACACCTTATATGGACCATAATACTTTGGTGATAATTTATTATCCTTCTTAGCTTGCTTTAGGGACATTTGCTTATATGGTTGTAGCCGTAGGAATATCCAATCACCTACAAAAAAACTTCTTTCATTGCGATGTTGATATGCTTGTTGTTTCATTCTATTTTGTGCCAACACGAGGTTATCCTTTAAGAGTTGGAGGACTTGTTGTTGATGTTCGACGTGATGTTCCACTGCCTGAACCTTAGAATTTTCTCTTAAATATGATGTGATGGATGGTGGTTGATACCCATAAAGTGCCATAAATGGGGTCATTTTTGTTGTTGTATGGAAGGAAGTGTTATACCACCATTCAGCCAGAGGCAACCATTTGACCCATTGTGTCTATTTATCAGATACAAAGCAACGAAGATATCCTTCCAAACATTTGTTTACTATCTCAATTTTCCCATCAGATTGAGGATGATAAGATGAGCTATGAGCTAACTGAGTACCAAGACAAGAAAATAATTCTGTCCAAAAATTTCCAGTGAAAATGGGATCTCTGTCACTTACAATAATCTTTGGGTTTCCATGTAGCTTTTGAATTGTTTCCATAAATGCAGTAGAAACTGTACTGGCTTTACATGGATGTGATAATGCACAAAAATGTGCATACTTGGTAAGTCTGTCAACTACCACCATGATAACACTCTTTCCCTCAGACTTGGGTAAACCTGTGATAAAATCCATTGAAACCTCCTCCCAACATTGGCTTGGAATGGATAAAGGTTTTAATAGACCCGGTGTCTTAATTGTTTCAACTTTATTTTGTTGGCAAACCAAACATTCCGTCACAAACTTTTGAATATCTGATTTAAGGCCATCCCAAAAAAATTCCTTCTTAACCCTGTGGTAAGTTTTTAAAAATCCTGAGTGCCCTCCTAAGGGAGAAGTGTGCAATTCCATAAGAATCTTTTGTTTTAGCTGGGAATTCTTACAGAGGTATAAGCGATTATTGTACCATAATGAATCATTTTTCCAGCTAAATGTATCAGACGTACTGGAATCTTGTTGTAGCTTTCGAATAAGTGCCCACACTTCTTCATCATTCTTCCATTCCTCCCTTGCTTCATTTATCCAATCTGGTTGGATAATAGAAATGGCGCACAACAATGCTTCCACATCCTCATCCTTTCTTGAGAGTGCATCTGCCACCACATTTTGCTTCCCTTTTTTGTAGATGATTTCAAAGTCATAACCCAACATCTTTGTGACCCACTTTTGTTTCTCTTCAGAGGATAATCTTTGTTCTAAAAAGTATTTAAGGCTATCATGATCCGTTTTTACCTTGAAGTGTCTTCCCATTAGGTAGGGTCGCCATTTCTTAAGTGCATGGAGTATTGCCAACATTTCCTTCTCATAAATAGCTTTGCTTAAAAACTTTCCCTTGATTGGACGACTTTCAAAAGAAATGGGTCTTTCATCTTGCATTAGAACAGCACCAATTCCATTTCTTGAAGCATAACATTCCACAATAAAGGTTTTTGTGAAGTCCGGTGTAGCTAAGACTGGTGCTTGGCACATTGCCTCTTTAAGATGTTCAAAGGCCTTTGTTGCTTCCGGAGTCCATGAAAATTCATCTTTTTTCAATAATGTTGTTAGAGGTGTTGTTATTCTCCCATAATTCTTAACAAACTTGCGATAATACCCTGTCAACCCAAGAAATCCTCACAGATGCTTTATGAATGTGGGGATTTTCCATTCCTTAATGGCTTTAATTTTGCTAGGGTCTACCTTAACTCCTTCATGAGATACAATATGACCCAAATATTCCACCTCCTGGACTCCAAAGAAACATTTGGATATTTTTGCATATAATTGTTTCTCCTCCAATAGTTGTAGCACCCTGTCAACATGTTCAACATGATCCTTCCAAGACTTGCTGTAGATTAGTATATCATCAAAAAATACTAACACAAATTTTCTAAGGAATGGTTTGAAAATTGAATTCATCAAACCTTGAAATGTTGAAGGTGCATTAGTAAGGCCAAAAGGCATGACTAAAAATTCATAATGACCCTCATGAGTTCTAAATGTCATTTTCGGAATGTCTTCAATCTCCATTTTGATTTGATGATATCCCAAGCGAAGATCCAACTTGGTGAAGTAAATTGATCCATGCAATTCATCCAGTAATTCATCAATGACAGGAATGGGGAACTTATCTTTAATAGTGAGCTTGTTGAGCTCCCTATAATCCGGACACATGCGCCATGATCCATCCTTCTTGTGCACCAATACTATTGGAGCAGAGAAAGAACTTTGACTTGTTTGAATTATACCAACCTCTAGCATTTCTGCAACCATACGTTCAATTTCACTTTTTTGGACATAGGGATATCTGTACGGCCTAATGTTTGGAGGAACACTTCCTGGAATCAGATGAATAGCATGATCATGATCACGCATAGGTGGGAGACCTTTGGGAATCTCAAATAACTTGGAATGATTGTCCAGGACTTTTTGGAGATCTGGAGAAATAGATGATTCCGATGTGGAAACATCTAGCGAACATAATTGTGCAATTACACCTCTTTGCTCCTTTTTTAGAAGCTTTGTCATACCATTAGAGCTGATTATCTTTCCTGGTTTCCCTACAATACCCCTTAATTCAACTTCCTTTCCTTCCATAGAAAATTTGATGAAAATTTCTTGAAAATTAAAAGCTATTGTACCCAAGGATTGTAGCCATTGGACTCCTAGTACAACATCAACACCTCCCATTGTAATGGAAAGCATTGGGCTAGTCAATACATATTCTCCCATGGATAGCTTGATATTATGGCACCTTCCAGAGCAATTTATTGTTCCTCCATTTGTAATCATCACTTGACACTCTGGTGCTGGATATAGGAAGCAATTCAATTCTTTTTCTACCCTACAATGAATAAAATTGTGGGTGCTTCCTGAATCAATCAACACTATTACCTTTTTCTTCTTGATTTGTCCTTCTATCTTGATGGTTTGAGGAGTGGTAATTCCCGCCAATGCATTACAAGATATGGTCGGATTTATTTTTTCTTCATCTAGGCTTTGTTCCTAGAGTATATCTTCTTCTTTTGACCTTTCTTGCTCCTTTTCTTCTTCTTCTTCACAACCTATGTAGAATAATTTCTTCTCAGCACACTTATGACCTTTAATGTATTTGCTATCACAACTATAACAAAGCCCTTTTGCTCTTTTTTCTTCCAATTGCTGTGGTGTCAACCTTATAGGTTGTGGAATACTAGGGGCAACAACACTTCCGTCTTTATAGTTGTGAGTGGTATGCTTCTTGGTTGCCATAATTTTGCTTTCCATTTTTCTTGCTAACCTGAATGCCTTCTCTAATGAATCAGGTTCCCAAAGGCGAACATCATGTTGGATATTATCCTTTAAAGACCCTATGAATACATCAATCATATGCTCCTCTGGAATATCTTTTACCCTTATGTTCAATTTTTGGAACTCCTCAATGCGCTCCATTACTGAACCCTTTTGTTTGAGACTTATCAATTGGCTAAAAAAAGTTTTGCTTTTTGTATCTTCATAATGTGCTATCAATTCTTCCGTAAAAATTGCCCAAGTGATAAATTTTTTACGAGAGAAAAGCCATTGATACCATACAAACTGATTTGGTTCCAAATATACAGTTGCCATACGTACCTTTTGTGTGTTTTGCACATTATTGAGATCGAAGAACTGCTCCATCTGTAATATCCATGTGGCGGGATCCTTGCCATCAAACTTCCACATATCAATTTTTGGAATATGGTGGGTCTTCGATCCAAAATTAGTGTCTATGGAATCATGATTAACATTACTTTTGTTCACATCATGAGTTTCCTTTACAACCTTTTCACCATTAGTAAGTATTTCTTGTAGAAAATTTGTCAAATCTGTCTTCAAATCTGCCATGTCTGTCTTCAAATCTGCCATGTCTGTCTTCAAATCTGCCATGTCTCTCTTCAAATATGTCTTCGAATCATCCATCTTAGCTTCCATGGCCTTTATCTTAGATTCCATGCCATTTATCTTAGATTCCACGCCACTTATCTTAGCTTCTGTTAGCTTTTGTGAGCGTGACATTTGTTGCACTTGTTCTTGTAATTTTGATATATCATGTAGCATTTCTTCCTCTTCTTCATGAGTCATGCTAGAACTTTCAGGTTCCTTACTATGTGTTTGCATTTTCTTTCCTCGGGGCATCAGTTACCGATAATAATGCTTTACTATGCCCTTTGAATTCCGTTAAACCAAGCTTACACAAAAATTTAAAAAAAAACTACACACCTTTTTTCACTTTATATAAGCCTGATATTGAATCTGATGTATCTGTGTAATTTCGGATCATCCAGTTCTAAAATTGTGACTTGTAGTAGCCTTCTGCGTCCTCTTTCCAATGCCACAAGTCTGACCCAAATTGGACTCTCCAAGGAAGAGTTATGTGAAATCTCCCACAGTGACTTGCTTTTAGACTAGTTCAGTAGAGTGAACTTGTAGACATGCCACGAGTCATTGTTTCAACCTTTGAATATGAAACATGTATACAAGAAACTAAAATCTGTCCTCTTTCTGTACCTTCTTAAGAAATTTCAATCCGATCCCCAGAGAGAAAGTTATGACGATTTTCCCAAGGTCACCTGTTTTGCATGTAATTCAGGAGTTTGCAAAAAAACCAACTTCCTCAGATCATATCTCCGCAAATATCGCGCGAAAAGTTTTGAAATTCGGACCCAAGGTTCAACGCGATTTCTTCTCAAACGAATTTTTTTTGCGACTTCTAAAACGTTACAGAAAAAAATTTATAGCGAAAATTCCACGATGACCTATTTGGAGCAGCAAAACCCTAGAATCCAAAGCTCTGATACCAAATGTTATGAAACCAGCTCAAGAAAAGATAGAAAAGATAGATCAACGCCTTAGAATTCAGCCTCTTCAAGGGGGCAACCTCCTTTACATTACATAAATGAAAAATTCGTTGATGATACAAATGAAAAAACCTCGATTCTATATACAGGAGTCTAAGGAGTCACAATATAATCCAGCCAACTTAACAATAATGATATAAAGCCACAAAAATAACAATAGAGGGATTCTATGGGGCACAGAAATAATAACATGGGGGTAATAGGGGCACAACAATATAAGTAAGGGGTATAACTACAATAGTAATGGGGTAATCACTAGTATTATAGTGACCCAACAACATGTCCCGTGTTCCATATGCAAGTGCAGTCAGTAGCCTGATGTATGCGATGGTATGTACTAGACCAGACATTGCACATGCAATGGGAGTATTGAGCGAGTTTATGTCAAAGCTAGGAAAGGAGCACTGGAGAGCAATGAAGCGAGTTTTAAGGTATTTTTGTGGCACTAGTGATTATGGTTTGTGCTACCAAGGAAGACCAGGATTGGACAGAGTGTTGGATATTCGTGGCTTTGTTGATGTAGACTGGGCTGGAGATCTGGATCAGAGAATATCTACAAGTGGGTATGTGTTTAACCTATTTGGAGTTGCAGTCAGTTGGATGAGTAAGAAACAATCTGTAGTGGCACTATCAACTACAGAGGCAGAATACATGGCAGCCACTCATGCAAGCAAGGAAGCAGATTGGTTGCAGAGATTGTGTTCAAGTATGGGGTTAGTACAGGGGAGCTATAAGGATAGACCGTGATAGCCAAAGTGAAATTTTCTTGGCAGAGAACCCTTCATATCATTCAAAGACAAAGCACATTGATGTTCAGTATCACTTTGTGAGGGATATGATAGAAGACAAAAAGGTGTTGCTGGTAAAGGTGGACACATTGAATAATACCGTAGATGCATTGACAAAATCTGTGAGCTCTGAGAAGTTCTCTTGGTGTAAAGAAACAATGGGCATTACAAGGCTGGATAAATGACTAAGCTCTCTTGTGGTCCCCTGTGGAAAGAAAACAACAAGTGGGAGAATGTTGTGCTGTGTTATATTAGTTCCACGTCTAGCCCACGTAGTTAACTGGGGGGTTAGAAGGGGGGCGGAGCCCCCCCTTCGTTGCACCGATTGTGTAGCATGGGATTCACAGGGGGTTTGAGGGGTGCAGGTAACCCCACTCTATGGGGTCCAGGGCAGCGCCCCAATTTTTTTTTGTTTTGGAACCTATATTAGGTTGGGCGGACCTACCTATGGTTTTGTGCATGTTTTTCGCACATGGTTTTGGATGCGATGGTTTTCGGTCCATGGTTTTGGACGTGATGGTTTTCGGTCCATGGTATTGGATGCTTCGGCATGTATAAATATGTATTATAACATTAAAAAGGAACATAATGAAAAATCAAGCTGGTAGTCCAAGTTTTGGGATACAGGCAAAAATCTCTGTGTATATGTGTTTTATGTGTTGTGCTCTCACATTATTTATTTTCTGTGTTTTAGAATTCGTATGCAGGGAATTTCTGTATGGGCTTAAAACCTACAACCTTGGCTTCTGGTTGATGTCCATGTGAATGCTTGCCTCCATCAACACCTAGAAAAATTTTGTCTGTGTGACCCACACAGAGTCCTTTGTGGCCCAAAGGGAGGCAAATTGTGTAACCTCTGGCAATCCTTTCTCCAACGGAGGAAACTGCCTGTCCTCTGGAATCTCCCAAGCTACTAGTACGATGGAGAGCAACAGCCACACGTAGTGGAAGGTTTTTCTCTCATCTTGAGCCTCGTGACAATTTGAAAGGAACTTGTCGCAGAGATAGCATGACCAATTAAACTACACACCTTCCGCGCACATGCAGCTAAAGAGATTATTGGCACTGGAACCTCATCCACTCGACATTTCCTCATGACCTTACCAGTGAGGATCTGTGTGGAAATTTGCACCATCGGGTTGGTGATAGACATGATGGAGTATCCATGCGACTTCTTAACTAGCTTGAACTTCTCCTTCATATTCTCTGGCAAGTCGTGCTCACTAGTTTTTCCGCTAAACTCCTTGGCTGGATTCAAGCTTGAATATGGAAGGAGCGTGATCTAGTGGATTAGCATGTTTGTGGTTAGGATTAGTGCGCTCAACCACAAACATCCATCATGTACCATGGTCAGCAATTTCTTGATAAAAATGATATTGATGTTGGAGTGGTGGTAGGGGGGCACCCACAGCAGGTTCAACAACCCCGACTGATTCACTCCACAAATCCACTCGACTGGCTCCAATCCATTGACACTGGATTCTTTATAGTACACTCGCTTCATGTATTTCTCCATCGCTAGGTGGGGGAACCTCTCATGGTCTGCCAAATCCTAGTCTTCCATTTTCAAATGGGGAATCTGTGCCAGGCATGAGCCTTCAAAGGTGATACTTTATGGTAGAAGGGAAGTATTTATGAGGAATTTTGCCACGTGGTCCTTAGTGACCTTAAAATTTCCCTTTCACGAAGGAATGTACTCCATCAATTTGGAGATGGGCTCCACGCCCTCGACATATATATCCTCCATGCTCTCTTTGGCCTCCAAATCTACAACTTTACCCTTATCCTTCGCCGGCTATTTATCTTTCTTCTGGGCCTGGGTAGTGTTAGGTTCCTATAATAATAGGAGTCATAATTTTGAATGACTAAGGTTAAGACTTGTAATATTGTACATACATTTTCTTTCTGCAAATGTTTTCCATATTAAAAAAATAAAAAATGTAAAGAGGGTATGTCCTCAAAGTAAAATCAAAGGACAAAAAGAATGAGAAAAGGTCAAAAAATGAAAATATATGAACCCCAAAAAACAAAAAAGAGACTATGAAAGTGAGCAAGTCTAAATGCCACTACTATTTACTTTTATGCATAATAATGATTGTGTGCAGCTTGTTATTCATGCCACAATCCATGGTAATCAAATTGTTTAATCTTGATTATATCATGCTTTGAATTTTATGTTTATAGTTAGAGAATAAAATCTAACCAAACAGTTTAATCTCGGCAGTTCATTAGATAGGTAGAGAAAATAAAAGGAGCTCATCAGTCTAATCTGAGCCCTTAGATAATATAAGGTTAGAAATAGATAGTTTGTTTTATTAAAGAAAAGATAGAATAAGGGTTTGCTAGCCTAAATGCACCCAAATAAATGAAGAAAAAATGTTAGAATAGGTAAATGGGTAAGTAGAAGAAAGGTTGCTGAAGTATAAAGTTAATTGGATCAAAATGCATGCATCATGCTTAGACTCATATTTCAATATGTATGATCAATTATGGAAGCAAAAACAAAGATTTGCAAGTTAATGTGATTAACTCCCCATCATTCATTTTTCCCCTTACTTACTAATTTCCTATCCACAAGTATGCTCTACCACTTTAAATCCTTCAAGTCAAAGAGGCTCAGAGCATTTCTCTGACTTTTGGTGGGACCGGACCCTCGGCTTAATGACTTAACGACATCAAGTGATAGAATCCCCCTCATGAAATTCATCTCCCCCTCATTACCCTAATAAAACCCCTTTTCCTAAGGTTAAAACTCTTTTTCCTAGGAATAGTAAAAACAACTCCATGTTAAAGCCCTTTTCATTCAAAAAACCCACAAAAAACATTTTATCCTAAGTATAAAGCATACGCACAACTTTACATTATGCTTGGGGGGTATCCACTCACCCATCACATTTCATATTAATTTTTTATTTTATTATATAATTCCCCGATAAAACCTTTTCCCGTATCTTAATTAAATCCCATAAGTAAATACCCCCAACCCTTAGTTTTAATAAAAACTATACATTTACCCCTTATCCTGACAAAACAGACAAATCCCCTCATTAACCTTAAATAATCCCAATTCGTCGTGATTAAAGTCCTACGCCCCCCCCCCCCCCCCCCCAAACCTCAGATCATTTCATCCATGCTATTTCACCACCTGACCACTGTCTGATCATATACACCCAAATCCAACGATGCACAGCCATATTGGCCACGCTCGATGGCCGACCGTTACCCACTCGATAAAGCGTTTTTCTCCAGCCGTCGACTACTATGTGTCACGCTCTAGAGTAGATTGAGTGACCCCTCCGAAATACTGCCCAAACTCCATAAGCGGTGCGATGGCCTGGGAAACTGCCTCTCTGCTCAACCCACCAAACCACCCACTGTTCATTTGAAATCACCTGCCAAAAAATAACCGTTGCTCCATAAAAAGGCCGAGAAGCCTTTTTTCACTAATTTTCTCTATGAACCTCTGCGAACCAGTGTGATTCCTGCAAATGTTGAATTCACCATTCGAACTCTGAATTCACTCCTAAAGAAAGTTGCAGAGACCCCAGTTGACCTCCCAGTCCATACCAGATTCGTTCGAACCTCTACAACAACCTTGAACTCAAAAATTGCAAATAATTCACCCAATTCCAGGTATTTCACCACAAATTACCACTCACCCTTTCAAATTCGGAAAACGTTCAGCCTATGATGTATTTTAATTAAGTAAAATTAATTGAAAATTATTTTAAATTTGAAAACCCGCAGCCAAACCCTCTGAAAAATCCCAAATTGCCATGAAAAACCTCTTAATTAAACCTTTAAAGCCAAATTTAAATCCACAAGAACTAAATTATGGTTGCCCCTGTTACAATGGATGTTAGACCTATCTCAACTCCACATTTGGACCTGGACCACCTTCCCTTGGCTGACAGGGATTTCCAAATTAAGGATACATCTACCTAGACCCTCCCACTTGAAATCCATTATTTAAGTAGGGATAGATACCTCAACCATGTTGATGATATTGGCCTTTGGGAGTCAAATTTTCCAAAATACAAGTTCCTAGAGGTACATGTTTTCCCTAAAATTGTCCACCAGTGCCATGCCTGTTACATTCCCAGCCTGAGAGCTATTATGTCCCCTGATCTAAAAGTTTCATTCACCATCACAGCTGATTCCATTAATGAAATTTTGCAAATCCAACCAGGTCAAAACCTGACCCCACTCTCCATTGGGGATAGTACTCCAAGTTGAGTCTATCTAGGTTAGCCCAAATATTCCAGACATTCATTGTAGAAGAGCATTATATTCCCAAAGATCCCCCTCCATATGTTTCTGCCATGTTTTCTAAAAGGGGTAAGCAAATTATCACCATGATATCATGTGTTATTATTTTCACCACTGATGAATTTGTTGATGAACTGGTCCTGGCCTTCATGTCAATTTATACCCTAGGACAACCTCATGTTGTTTTGTACAATTATGTTGAATTCATAGCTGAGAGAATGCATGAACAGTTCACCAGGATCCACAATGAGAGAGTGTTTAAATACTCATATGTCCTCTACCATATGTTCCTATACTATCAACCAGGCAGATTTCCTTTTGCCCTTCAGAAGCTAGATACAAAAGGCCAACCCAGGTCTGTCATTTTTTGGACCCCACTGTTCCATAAGTTTCAGTCACCATAAACCTATTTAGATTTCATACATTCTTTTGTTCATCCAATCATGACTATGCTGACAGGAAGCCCTCCACCCAGGATAAGTCCAAAGATCAAAAGGGTCCTTCAGTTGTCTAAACAAAGAAAAGTGGGATATTGGTACCTTTACCAAAACCACACAGAAATAAGAATTTATGGTTGCCAACTTGCACCATATAAACTACCCAAATACCTCCACATGAGGTTATTTTCTCTAGAGTACTATAGACAAATAATGGACTCTAATGAGATAAATTTTGTCTCAGCCAAGAAAAGATCACAATTCAAAGTAAAAAATCAGTTAGGCCCCTTCATCTACAATTCTAGAGAGGCAGGGGAGGAGGCAGACCAAATCTTGCAGCAAATGAAGTTCCAAAAGAGTTTCATGTGGAGGTATGACCCTCAAGAATTTATGACCATATTGAGAAAGAAGGTCAAGTTGGGACCTTATATTCACCACCCCATACCAGAGATAGAAAGATATGCCAATCAATCTGAGTGGGTGGAAAATACTCTTGTAGATAGAGACAATACAAAGGTAGATGTGGAAAATACCTTATGTGACTTAGAAAAATAGGTTGATAAGAGCTCGTTTCTACAGGTACCTAAACAACAAGAAGCAGCCATGAACACCCCTCCTATCATGTAGGCCCCTCAAAATGAGGGAAAGAACCCCAAAAGGATCAGGGACGAACCCTGAAGTTCAAGAATGGGCACATAAAATATACAATATGAGACCAGTCAGAGAAAAAGACCTGGGCTAAATCCTGTTTCAGAGAAGGAAGACACAGAAGGCTCAATAGAGATAACTGATACTGAGCTAGACAGAAGTAAAGGCACAGCTCCATCTGAGGAAACATAGGGGCCATCCACATGACAAACCCAGATTTTGGAAAGATAGCTAAGTGTAGAAGTATCCTCATTTAGTAGGCCTGCTGATAAGGATAAGGATATAAAAGATAGATATAAGGAGATCAAGATGAGAAATGAGAAA
This sequence comes from Pinus tabuliformis, assembly GCA_031772625.1. NCBI lineage: Eukaryota > Viridiplantae > Streptophyta > Pinopsida > Pinales > Pinaceae > Pinus > Pinus tabuliformis. The sequence goes on along the minus strand of CM062808.1, from coordinate 310,655,780 downwards.
CTGAAGGCCCAAAATTATGTTTAGTATTTAAAACTCACACCTACTAATCAGACCAGGTTGATGTATGCTTTCGACATCAAAGAGGGAAAACTACATATGTCCTTCATAAAACCAACTGCACAATAGCCAAGGACATCAGAAGATTACAAGAGCATTCATTTTGAAGTGATGGAAAAGGATATTCATCCCATTGACCAAATTGAATTGCACAAGCAGACTGCAGAGATGATATACTCCACTCTCACAGGTAAAGCCATAGATTCTCATCAGTTACAGAATTCATTGAGCAATATCTCAGCTCAATATCAATTAGAGAAGGCTTCCTCACAAGCCAAAGGGCACTAGAATCAAGTCTTTGGAAGACTTAGTGATTGAATTGGGACATGATCCCAAAGATATCTGTTGGGTAGCGGATCCCCCGCGTAACAGTTTTGGGGCTTGAAGCCCACATTTTTGGGTATTGTATTGTAAAAGCTCCGCGAAGTGCGCAGAGTGCAAATTGTAATGGGTCAAGTCCAAGGGTAGTCTGCCCTAAAATATTATAAGTTAATCTAGAATGTGTCGGCCTGGCCATGGTCCACAAACTATGGAAATGTATAAATAAGATCAAGGCTCTAAGTGTAAGGTAGCTTTTTGGTAATAGAAGTAATATGGGTGTCTGAATGTGATCTGAGTCTGTAAGTGCAAGTTTGGGTTGTATTAGGGGATAGAGGTTCTACAGCTGTGTGCGCAAAGACCTGGTAGAGTCCGCAGCTGAGTGCACAGACCCCTGTAGCTGTGTGTGCAGGGAAGGAAGTGAATTGTAACCAGATAAAGGCATTAATAAAGATAATTTGATCTTGAAATATTGTGTATCTATTTTGATTCTGGTTTATGCATCTATTCCTGACATATGTTTACGTGCATGTCTGTTTATGCTAAATAGTAACTAAAAAGTGCTATACCTTCATAAGTAACCAAAAATAGATAATAATATTAAGCACAGAAAAGGGTAAATTGTATTCACACTTGAATAAGGTAGTTGCCTCGAGAAAACAGCTACGCAGAAGCAACGCAGCACGTAGAATCTCTCCGCGACAACCTAGACCACATCAAGACATCCCTAGGGTGTGGAAACCTAGTTCCAGCACCCTCCCATACTACCTTGGGTGAGACTCCAGTCCGCGCTCCGTGGACTGTTGCTGAAAGGGCCAGTAGTGTCGAGATTTGTTTGGCTAAACATTTCTAAACCTGGGTCATGCCCCATTAAGCCAACAAATGGTTCCGTTGCCGAGACTGGGATCTGCTTAAGGGATGTCTGATGTTGGGACATTGGAACCCTACGAAGAAAGAACTTGAAGATTGGTTGGATCAGAAGATGCACAAGTTCGTGATATAGGAAAACTAAAATCCACAGGTATCCGAGAGAAGGTGGTTGGATAGCTTCATGTATACCAAAATCCACGAGGTCTTCTTTGAGACATTCTCTTCAGAACTATATGCTTGGATCGCGATGCTAGCAAACATCATGGGAAGGTGCAAGCTTGATCAAATGATAGCATTTGGAGTTAGTGCGCAGGCTAGAGGCATCTAAAGATAAGATCGCGCGGGTTGTAGATCATTGGTTGGATCGAATAATAGGAGGGTTTATCACTAAATTTGTGATAGACACAACTGTTAGCTACAGCGAAGCCAAAAGATGTTTTCTCAAAGGACCAGGAGGTAAGTGCATGAAGTCTTTGAATACCTAGATTAAGATGTTGTTATGTGAAAAATGGGTGATGCCCATACATTAATGAGCGGAACGACGCAAAGCGGAAGGAGCTTCAAAGGGATCGAAGGGTTAGGAAACAGTCATTTAGTTTCACCACCGCGAGCAAGTGGGGAAGAGCGCACTTGGGTTTCTCTGAGTAGTGTGGTTAGTTTGATCAGGCAGCGCATTCCACGGTTATCATCTCCGTTAATGCCACCACTCCCATCACCTTCTTCACCTCCAACATCGCCCACTCCGCCTCCACCAAACCAACCATTTAGCATGGTGAGCGTGATCAAGTTTCCTGTATTCATAGGAATAGGAAACGAAGATCCCAGTCAATTTTGGTTCGTAGTAAGAGCAGTGTGGGAAGTGCAAGGGGTTACAGATGATAACATTAAGAAGGCCACATGGGTAAGTGCGCTACAGGATCACGCACTAATGTGGTATATCAAGCACTCAAATGATTACCTGAGTACAGGAATAGCATAAATTCAGAGTGAATTGAACAGAGAGTTTAGTCTACCAAAATCAGAGATGCAGTCGATTATAGGCTTCAAGGAGATTGCAATGCTTCCAGGTGAAACCCCCTGGGATCTATATCAAAGGCTGAAATGTACGATTCGCGAGGCTAATATGACACTGACGGATGCGCAGCACCGCGTGTGGTTTGTGGCGTCTTTGACACCACACCTGAGGATAGAACTGTCACAACAGAAGCTCTCAACCCAGGCAGAGGCACTGGAAATGGCGATGAGGTTGCACAAAACACCGATATAAGATCCGGGGTTGGGAGTCTGACAAATCCATGCGCAACTACAAAACTTATTCTTAGAGATGTAGAGTTTGAAGCAGGATAGGGCGCCCCAGCCAGACATGTGCGAAGAAGTGTGGTGTATAAAACGTAAAGGCCAGGGTCATGATAAGGATCAATATCCTGTATTTGCGAACTATTTGGCAGGAGGGGGACCGATGCCGTTGAGACCAGACGCGCAAGCAGGACCGAGTGTGTCCGCCACTCTCTGGTGTGCAATTTGTCAAGTGGGAGGAAAGCACACAACAGACAACTGTCACCTGTTGCAAAAATATACCCAGACTCCGCAGCAATTGTACTGTAATTTATGTAGATCAGTGGGTCATGATGAAAGAACATGTCGGAGCTATGAACTAATGATGGATAGGACCCTAGCTTATCGAATGCAAACAGAAATGCGAGGCCTCGATCCAGCTGCAACAATAGTGTGAGGTGGCTTCCAAGGGCAAGGTCGAGGTCGCAGGGGAATGGGGCTCAAGAGGGGCCATGGACAGCTAATTTGTTACAATTACAGAGGACCTGGGCACTATGATCGTGATTGTACCAACCTGATGAGACTATCTTTCCCGTACTGTGAATAGTTTGATCATGGAATGATAGATTGTCTGGCGTTGATCACACAAATGCGCGAAAAAGGGGTGCTACAACCCACTCTGACACAAAATATCCAAATGATGAGGTTTGAACCGTGCAAAGAGGACCCCAACATAAACATGATACTTAGAAGGAGCATGACCATTGGAGAAGATAAGGGGAAAAATCCTGAAGAGGATACCTGGGTACGTAAGGCTCCTGCAAAGGAACCTAAGTTTGACTTGGACCTCGCAAAAGAAACATTTATGGAAGCTAAGAAGAGCTTTGCGGAGGTCTCTACTTCAGGTAGTAGGGATCAACCAAAGATGAGCCTGGATCCCTTGATGCTAACTACCTTTTTAGAGACATGTATGAAACTGCTTCATGATAATAAGGCAGTGAAAGGACTACAAGAGTTGGTCGCTAGGTGCGCAGGGTCAGGGGAGCCGCGCATAGTTTGAAAAATGGGAAAGCATGCTCTGTGCACTGGACAAGAAATGCAGTTGACAACATAAATTGGCGAATATGAGATGGATCAAGTAATCTTAGACCTTGGATTGGACACGAACGTACTACCAAGGTATACTTGGGAACGCATGGGCAGGCCCACATTATAGTGGTCTCCTATTCAATTACATATGGCGAACTAAGAAGAGATCCTGCCCATGGGAAGATTAACAGGAGTAACAATGGATATCGAAGGTGCGAGCGCATAGATAAATTTTGAGGTAATAGAGATTGTAGATGATAGTGACCCTTACCCCACATTACTAGGAATACACTGGGCAATGGATATGAATGGAGCCATCAACTTAAAGAAGCGGAAAATGATTTTCGAGAAAAAGTCCCTACATGTGATAGTTCCACTAGATCCTGCTGAAGGAAAGTGCTACACAGAACTTGTGCGCAACGATGGAAACGACGAGGAGTTAGATTGTATCTATAAAATAACCGCACGAAACCAGGATTGGCTAAATCCGACTGTAGATGAAAGGACTCATGGGAGCACGTAGAATCCTGCCTGTCAGAGTCTGACGAAGAAGATGAGCGATGGCACAATCGGTTGAGTGAAGTGATGATGCTAAATTGTAATATGATTACCAAATCACTACGTTGCGTAACCGCCTAGGCTCAAGATCTCCCAACATATGATGGACTAACAGTGGTGGACAAATTCTTCAGCAAATTTGGGAGTGCAATACCAGAGTACTAGAGATTCGATGCATTAAAGTGGGTGTTGCGCGCATCACCTGCGCGTTGGTGGGGAACACATGAAGGAAATTTTGAAAGCTAGCGTGATTGCAGCAGGATGATGCAGCTAAGGTTTGGGAAGTCGGGGTTACAAATAGCCTAGAAATATGATGGACATGATGACCTACACATGCACCTCACAAAATGGACCAAAGCCTATGGCGAAGAGCCCTAGCCTGACTGGGTACACTTATTCTATCATACCCTGGATGTCATCCCTAGAAGCTGGTATACTGAGATAGAGCTCCGACATGGTACAGGCGAATGGGATATCTTGCACGAAGGGTTTCTATTAACGTTCTTATTTGAAGACCAATGGATGGATACTGTTGACGATGCGCTGCAAATTGTGAAAGTCACTATCTTCAAAATACCACAGAAACCAAAAGAAATAGTTCAACCAGAATCGTCGCATAATTTAATACATGCCCTAGAATGTTACAACATGCAAGTAGAGGATGACGATGATGACCCCCGAAACATTAACATTCTGGAAACAGAAGGGAGTCACGAAATTCGAGAACCGTTGATTGAGGGCCCCGACATCACAGCACCACTAAAAACAAAACAGGTGAACATTGGTACAGATGAGGAGCCGAAGTATGTGACCCTGGGGAACTATTGGGATGATGCCATGGTGGATAAGGTCATTGAGTTACTGCGTGAATATCAAGACTTATTCCTGACCAAAATAACAGAGTTGAAGGGGATTCTCGGTGACCTGGGAATGATGAAGATAACTCTGAAACGGGACGTGAAGCTAGTTAAACAGCGTCCTTATCGTTTGAATCCAAAGTATAAGGAAAAATTCTGTGAAGAATTGGACAAAATGCTTGTAGTAGGAATTATTGAACCGGTGGAAGAGTCTGACTGGGTGAGTCCTATGATAGTGCAGGAGAAAAAATAGAAGGGCGAAATTTGAATTTTTGTGGACCTCCAAAAACTGAATCATGCCTGCGTTCATGACCCGTTCCCGACCCCGTTTACAGATGAAATCCTAGAGAATGTTGGTGGACAGGAAGCATACTCGTTCACGGATGGGTTCTCAGGGCACCACCAGATCAAGATCGTGCCAGAAGATAGGAGCAAGACCACCTTCACAACTGAATGGGGATGTTTTCAGTACATTATTATGCCCTTCAGGTTGAAGAATGTGCCAGTGATATTTTCGGGTGTAGTAGTGGTCGCGTTCAAAGAATTTATTCATAAGTTTTTGGAGGTTTATTTTGATGATTGGACTGTATTTGGGCTAGTCAAGAAACATGTAGCGAGCTTATGGTTGATGTTGGATATGTGTCGATGGCACCAGATTGCTCTAAATCTTAAAAAGTGTACATTCCTCATCCCTTTCTGAAACTTGCTTGGCCATGTAGTCTGCAGACAAGGCCTGATGGTGGACCTTTGAATATTGCTATCATACTCAATCTGCAAGCGCCACGCAGTGTCAAACAACTTCATACCATGTTGGGACACACTGGCTACTATTGAAAGTTTACTAAGGGCTACGCACAAATCACGGCACCAATGGAATAGTTGTTGAAGAAGGACGCTACATATTGTTGGAATGATTACTGTAAGATGAGTCTGGAGATTCTAAAGGAAAAGATGGCATCCGCCCCCATTTTGGTTTTCCCAAATTGGGACATTGAATTTCATGTACGTGTTGATGCATCATGTATTGCGTTGGGCACTGTACTCATGCAGGAAGGAGCAGAAGGCATTGATCACCCGATTGCATTCGCAAGTCGATGATTGTCTAAAGTAGAATAGAACTACTCCACTAATGAGCGTGAGGCATTGGCGATGGTATACGTGCTCCAGAAATACCTCCACTATCTACATGGTGGGCACTTTAAAATGTATACCGATCACTCCACATTGAAATACCTGGTGAACAAGCCTGTGTTGGGGGGGCATATTTGTAGATGGTTGTTATTGTTTCAAGAATATGATTTCGAGGTCATCGTAAAGCCAGGACACCTAAACGCAGGCCCAGATCACCTGTCCCGAATTGAGAACAGTCAGGAGCCAACAAATTTGAAGGAAGGACTACCTGATTCACAGCTCTATGCAGTATACATCGCAAATGAACACTTCAAGGATATAATCCACTTCTTAACCATAGGAACTGCGTCGCAGGGATATTCAGTTCAGCAGAAGAAAGAATTGGTGGTACGCACGACAGATTTTACTGTTATCACGGGGCACCTCTACAAAATCGGAAATGATGAAATATTACGAAGATATGTGCCTGAATTTGAACAAGGATAGGTCCTCACAGAAGCACACAGGTGGGTTGCAGGCAGACATTATGTGGGACAGGAGACAGCACAGAAGATTCTTCGCGCTGGACTATGGTGGCCAACCCTACATCAAGACTCAAAAGCTTACTGTCGGGCCTGTGACATATGTTAGCGGACTGGGAAACCATTACAAAGGGATGAGATGCCACTCAATCCATAGATGATGCTGCAGCCATTTGAAAAATGGGCCATATATTTTGTGGGGCCTATCACCCCTCAAGGGAAGACAGGTGTGCACTATATCATCACTGTGAAAGAATTTTTAACTAGATGGGCGGAAGCACAACCGATTAAGGACTGCACAACTGCTACAACTGTGAAATTTTTATTTGACAAAATCTTGACACAGTTTGGATGCCCGAAAATTCTAATGAGTGACCGCATAACACACTTCCTAAATGAAACTATCAGCGCACTTACTGAAGAATTTTAGGTGTATCATTAGCAGAGCACGCCATACCATCCGCAAGCGAATGAGACCATAGAAGCATTCAACAAGATTCTGGAGACTACATTGACCAAGGTATGTAATGCGCAGCGAACTGATTTGGATTTACGCATACTTGTCATATTATGGGCATAGAGAACCACATGCAAAAAATTGACAGAGCAGACACCGTTCAGGTTAGTCTATGGCACCGAAGCCATCATGCCAATGGAATACATTGTACCCAGTTTTTTGATAGCAGTGATGACAAGCATGGTCGACCATGAAGCCTTAGAAGAGAGGCTTGCGCAACTAGAAGAACTAGAGGAAGAATGATTTCTGGCAGGCTTCCATCAGTAAGTATAGAAACAACGCGAGAAAGCTTGGCACAATCACCACATTAAGTTGTGCACATTCAAAGTCAACGATTTGGTATTACTGTATGATAGCAAGTTCGAGAAATTCCCTGTAAAACTCCAAATTCATTGGTTGGGACCATATGTAGTCAAAGAGGTCACAGATGGTGGTGCGGTCCAGCTTGGCAAGCTTAATGGGGAGCCCTTCCCAGGAAAGGTAAATGGCGATCGCCTGAAGCTTTACACAAGTGGTTCAGCTGCCTGATTAACTGACTGAAGTATATTCTCAACACTTCAAGCAGTCGAAACAAGGCGCGGGACTATAAACAAGTTTGTAGGAAAGCTACGTGGAAACAGGGTTTCACGTAAGAAGCAGGAATTGTGATCACACTTAAAGGCCTGCGCTGCTGCGCAGAAAGGCGGGAAAGTGACCATTGAGGTCACTATTCATGACAAGCATTTAAGAGAGGAATTCAATACTGGATTTGAAATGATCCCCAGTACGTATCGCATTAATGAACAAAAGAAGGCAGGAACAGTCAAATTTGACTATTGGCTAGCTTATAAATCACAGTTGGTCACTTACCGAACAATCCATGGCACTGTGAGACTTTAGTTATTGAGTTACTTGATTGATATGGACCTATCCAACGTCAATAAGTTTTAGGACCTTTGGGACAATGTAATGCTGACAGCCGAAGTCACCATGCCAAGCTCAACAGTAGTGGTAAGAGACATACCGCAAATTCCCAGACAGATAGCAGCACTGGTCCGGATGTCACCATGAAACCTGTGGTCGAGTAAGCGATCTATGAAAGGTAAGGGAAAGATGGTGAATCTTTAGATATCGTGGACAAGTGCAACCATGGGCTACGTGCCTACGACGAACCTTGAAGATTGGGACCTCGCAGATAGCAACATCTCTCTTGAAAAATGCAACACAAGCTGCAGTAGATATTGAGTATATAGGACCAGAGCTTACAAACTTGCTGCACTTGCACAAAGAGTTCATGGCTTTGGCATCTCAACTACAGCTAAAATCCTATAAGGAGCCGCTTTGTGTTAACTGAGCAGAGCAGAATGAGCCTCATTGGTTAGGCGAACTAGTAGGGGCAATGGAGCAGGAGCTTGAAGAAGTGATGCAAGAAGCAAGGATGGAACAACGAAGTGTAGTACATCACTCACAGGGATGGTGAACCGCGAAGCCTTGGTAGTGTGTCTTGCCACACTGACGAGTGACTCAGGATGAGTCATGATGATTGTGTTGGGGGCCTGTTAGGCAGCGGATCCCCTGCGTAACGGTTTTGGGGTTTGAAGCCCACATTTCTGGGTATTGTATTGTAAAAGCTCTGCGAAGTGCGCAGAGCATGAATTGTAATGGGTCAAGTCCAAGGGTATTCCACCCTAAAATATTATAAGTTAATTTAGAATGTGTCGGCCTGACTATGGTTCGCGGACCTTGGGAATGTATAAATAAGAGCAAGGCTCTAAGTGTAAGGTATCTTTTCGATAATAGAAGTAATATGGGTGTCTAAATGTGATCTGAGTTTGTAAGTGCAAGTTTGGGTTATATTAGGAGATAGAGGCTCTGCAGCTATGTGCGCAGAGGCCTAGTAGAGTTTGTAGTTGAGTGCGCAGACCCCTGCAGTTGTGTGTGCGGGTAGGAAGTGGATTGTAACTAGATAAAGGAATTAATAAAGATAATTTGATCCTGAAATATCATGTATCTGTTTTGATTCTGGTTTATGCATCTGTTCCTGACATATGATTACGCGCATGTCTATTTATGATAAATAGTAACTAAAAAGTGGTGTACCTTCGTAAGTAACCAAAGATCTATAATAATATTAAGCACAGAAAAGGGTAAATTGTATTCGCGCTTGACAAAGGTAGTTGCCTCTAGAAAACAGTTGTGCGGAAGCAACGCAGCATGTAGAATCACTCCTCGACAACCTAGACCACATCAAGACATCCCTAGGGTGCGGAAACCTGGTTCCAGCACCCTCCCATACTACCTAGGGTGAGACTTCAGTCCGCGCTCCGTGGATTGTTGCCGAAAGGGCGAGTAGTGTCGGGATTTGTTTACCTAAACATTTTTGAACCTGGGTTAGGCCCCATTAAGCCAACAATATCAAAGCCACTGGACAACTGATAAAGAAGAAAAATGATGACATTACTGCACTAAAAAAACAATTGAAGATACTTCAGCTGCAACATTTCAAAACACAGGAGGTCTTAGAGAGCCAAACTAGACATGAAGAGTTGATGGACTTGGTCCTAAAACTTAATGATCAATTAAAGTAGACAGAGAAAGAATTGGACACTTAATCCAATTAAAGAAAAGTGGTATTGCCACTACATCTACAAATGTCATCCCAACGGTCTCAACAGTAGTCCCTTCAACGCTGGAGGCTCCCTCACTCCCATGCCTATAGCACAACCAGTTTCACCAGAGTCTACATCAGTAGCAGGTGCATCTGGAGAAGAAGCATCAAAGTTAGTCAGAGTCATGGAGAAAATGTCTATTCAGGCTACAGAAATGAACAAACTGAAAGAAAAGGTGACAAGCTTGGAAACAAATTACAAGCTTACCAAAATTATGCGCAAGGAAGAAGTGCAGAAGCTGCTAGAATGAATGAAAGATTAATGGCCATGGAGAAATATCTAACACTAAAGGAACCCCTTAGTCAAGCCAAGGAACTATTATGGGCCAATATCATTGACTCCGTTAATGATATTTGTCCATCCATTCAAGTAATTTTTGAACAGATAGATCTGATAAAGATAGGTACAGAAGCTATCCAAAAATTCAAGGAAGAACTAGGAGACATGCCTGAATATGCTACCAGACTTATCCACTTCCTTAACAGTAAAAACAAGTATGAACTTCAAGAATTGGATATAGAGGTTAGGACAGAAACAATTTTGGAGGTAAGAAAGGTCCTTTCCAAGAGAAACTTAATGTTAAACTTGGAGGACAAGTGTCAAAATATGCAGGTAGTAGTTGATAGGTTTATGGCCAAGCTTCAAATTCTGAGAGAGAAAGGGTTACCTAGTCCCTTGGTCATAAATGACAAGCACATGACACAACAGGATTATGACAAAAAAATCAGAGAGCTAGTTAAAGAACAGGCCAGTACATCATCGATAAAGGCATTTCCAATAGGCAAAGTTCTTTACCAGACATTTGAAAACCTATTTTTCCTCCAGCGTGAGGTGAAACACCTATTCATCACTAGGCCTACTTTTTCTAAGTACATCGAGGAAGATGAGATATATAGGAGGATGTTGAAAATCAAGTTACCTGATGCTGAATTATGGGAAAACTTGACTAATTTACTATACTAAAATGTAGTAAAAAGGTTAATGTACAGTCAGCAGGATAAACAGTAAAGGTAGGTTAGCATGATTAAAGAGTATCAGCGTCAAAGTGTATCAGATGAAAGCCAAAAGTGAATGCAGCTTCCAGCGTAAAAAACCAAACAACAAGGCAGCATAAAAGGCTAGAAACCCAACTATAAAGGCCAGCAACACCAAAATACTAGGGACGGCATGAAGCAGTTCAATAACTATCTCTACCTTCTAGGAAGGAGATATTTTTATTTCCTAGATTAAATCTCAAGTTAGTTTGGGATATTTTGTAATAAAATTTTGTATAAATACTTCACAATTCGAATTATGTAGGGTGGATTCTTAGACATTTCTATAAACTTCTTTATCAAAAGAATGTAAATTTATTGTGTCATTGACTGGGCCAGCAAGCTGGATTGATGAATAAAGACAAGATATTTCATAGGATTCATGTGTTAAGAAAAGTGCGGACAAGTATTTCCTCATGTTTTTGTTATCTTTCTTAAAGTTTTTTCCACAATCTTTAATGTATTTCTGAATCTAAATGTTATAACTAGAACAATATCTCAGAATTTGTTTAATTACACTATGTTTTAATAGTTAGGCATTTAGATGTTTTCAGCTGGTATCTAAGTTAAGGAATTCTTAATTTCTCCTTAGTTTAGGTTGTTTCTTGCTAATCCATGTCAAAGGATTCTTAATTTCCCTTTGCTTCTATTACCCTCTATTCCTCCTTTATATCTCGGTCTTAGAATTCTTAATTGCTCTATCACCCTTATTAAAACCATTTCACCCTCATGTTCCAAAAACCTACACCTTACTCTGCTAGCTTGCCCTCTGAACATTCCCTTTAGTGAGTTGATCCAGTCTGGTTTCCCTTCTGTTGACTGCATAGCCCAATGGTCTAAAGACATCATTCTATCCATCTGTTTTAAGGATCCCAACATCCAATATTCAATACAAATCAAAAACCCCCCTAAACATTCATAACTAGCCTGAAATCCTAGCAAACAAAGCTAAATCATATAGAGAGAGCCCTCTCTGAGCCATAGGTTGGCTAGAGCCTATGCTTAAAAGTTGGTTTTTGGTTACCTCGATCATTTTATTTCTTCTAATAACTTCTAGAGAAAATTATGAGTGATAATAGGTAGTAGAGTGCTTCCTAGGTGACTCGTGCACCAGCATTGACCTCTTCTGCTTGTCTTTCTTGGGCTTGGGATTCTCACGCACTGGTGTGGGCTTCAGCCTAGGTGACCTTGGCGCCGTAGGCATAGGAGTTGGAGCCTCCATGCTTACAACTTCCGGAGCCTCTCCCTTAAAGGCAACAGTTCCTCCAGTGCTTGCAGTATCACTTGGTCTGAACATAGTGCTAAGAATAAACTGTTGGGTATCCTTAGGAAAAGTATCAAACACGGAGCTAGTGGCTAAATCTGCAAAAATCTGAGGATTCATAAATGATATAGCACAGCTCAAAAATTCTAAGTATGCAAAGTGTTCTTTGCAGGACAGCCACACGTAAGTTATAGGAGAATTTGAATTCAAATTCATCCGTTCCCCCAAAATCCGTCCATAAATGCTGAATTGGTGGAAGATCTTCAAATATTTCAGCCTTAAATGTCACCCCCCCCCGTTCCTCTGAACTGTCTTCTGGTTGTCAAATCATGAACAGTGACTGTAACGGTCATTTTCTGGCTGTGTTGCGTGATATCTCTCCTCATAACGCAGCTCCCTTTGCATGCCTTCTAATATTCTGACATCACCCTTTTTCATGCAACCCCTTTGTCACGTAGTTCCACCAACCAGGCAGTGTAATTTATAGTCCTGCACTCCCTTGCAGCTGCTTGGAGCACTAAGGTTCTCCTGCCTTCATGTAGTCATTGAGTCGGATCCCCTATGTATGGCTTCAACTGGCTTCCATTTACCCTTCTCGAAAATGGTTCCCCATTCAACTTTGTGAATTGAAATATGACACCATCTGTAATTTCCTTGATGACATATGGCCCCAGCTAGTGCATCTGAAATTTTCCTGGAAACTTAGCGAACTTGCTATCATATAATAAAATGAAGTCATTTACCTTGAAGGTGTGTAGTTTGATGTGCTGATCATGCCAAGATTTTTCTCGTTCCTTCTAAACCTGCTGATGGAATCCAGCGAGAAATCTATCTTCTTCGAGCTCCATTAGCTGCATGAGCCGTTCTTCTAAGTCTCCACAGTCCACCATTCTTGTGAAAGCCACTATCCGTACACTCAGCACAATATATTCCATCGACATTCCAGCCTCTACACCATAAACCAATCGGAAAAGAGTCTAACTTGTTAGATTTTTGCAAGTAGTTCTATATGCCCATAACACCACTAGTACGCGCACGTCCCAATCATTCCGCTATGCATTGCAAACCTTTGTCAGTGAATTCTCCAATATCTTATTGAAAGACTCAACTGTTCCATTAGCTTGAGGATGATATGGTGTACTTTTCTGATGGTAAACCTGGAACTCTTCTATCAGCATGCTGATCATTTCATGGAGAAAATGTGTACCGCGGCCTCTCATCAATACCTTCAAGCAACCGAATCTGGTCAATACATTCAAACAAAAAAAAATTTGTTGTTGCCCCCGTATAGTCCTTCACAAGATGTGCCTCCACCCATCTTGTCAAATATTCTGTTGCGGTGATAATGTAGCGCGGACCTGTTTTCTTTCGTGGAGGCTAAATCGATTCTACAAAATCAATTGCTTGTTAATGAAATGGCTGTAATGACACATGTGGATTCAACAGCAACACATCCCTCTGCGACGACTTGGCCATCCTTTGTGTTATCACTTAGAACTATAAACATTTGTATATAATCCTTTGTCCAAGTTCAATGTCAAAAGTTGATGTCAAATTGTTTTTGTTCTATGTTTCTTACTTAGGGTTGGAGCTTTAAAGGTGTTTGATGTAAATTGTACTCTAATCCTATTAGTCATCCTCCACCATCATAGTTTCATAAGCCATATCTTGTCATATCCATGTCATCGATCCTTTCCGTAATTTTGCAGCGCAGTCTTTTATTGGTCAGTTTCGCAGCGTAATCATTGTTTAGCCATTCCGCAGCGCGTCATCATCAAGCCGTTTCGCAACGCATTATGACAATTCAAAACTAACCACGCTGCGAAATCGCAGATTTGTGCGTTTTGCAGCGAATATTTCTCAAAGGGTCAAGTCTGTTGATGAGTCACCACTTCCGTCCTCTCATGTCAGTGTGCGTACCTCCCAAACGCTCATTAACCATCACTCCACCAATAGATTTGTAGACATGCACATAGATATTATTCAAATGGGTTTTACCGTGCATGGATCTTTATGATGATCGTAAAATGATGCATAAGTGACCAGCCTGTGTGATGATATATTTGAGTTTGCAAGCGAGCCTGTTTCCAAACGAGCCTGATTACAAGCGAGGCCGAGTTGAAGAGAATTGAATCACCATTTTAGTTGAAGCTGTTGGTCATTGTCTGTGCGAAGATTTCAAAGGCAAAATGGAGAGGAAAGAACACAGGTCTGGAAAATGTCAGAGAACAGAACCTGAAGGTTTAGACCTCGCATTAAGAGATGAAGGCGTGAAGAAAGCATTCAAGGATGCTGGCTATTGGAATTTCTGTAAGAAGCTGCAAGGTGGCCATGCTCAGGTAACAAAGGATTTTGCTTTAAACTTAACCGGTTTGAATTCTAAAATAGCTATGTTAGAAGTTCAAGTGTCTCCGGAGGAAATTGCTGTTGTAACTGAGATCCCAAGAGGGGGGCAAGAATGGTTTAAGAACTTTAAGTTCGATATGAATCCATGCAAAGAGTTCTTAAAAGAGGCATATGTGAATGAAGACTTAACAAAAGCAGTGCCTAGAAACTATGTTAAGGAGCATTATGCCCTTCTTCTCACCTGTATTCAGAAGTACTTAACCTGTGAGGGAAGATACAATAAGGTCTACTCTTATCACTTCAAGTTGCTGTTACATTTTACTGGTAAAGCATCCATAGACATTCCCTTTTACTTGTTTCGTAGTCTGAGCAAAATGTGTGACAAAGTGCAATTAAGGAAGGAAGAATGTGAAACATCCTTGTTTCACCATGGTTTGGTTAAGTTGTTAGTTTTGGATGGTCTTCAGAAAATAGGTAGAGACTGGAACTCCTTCATCTTCATGGCTGGTTTCCAAAGTAAAACAGGTCTTACTCCACAGCTAGTTAGAGAAAAAGAACAATCAGTTGAAGAACCCACGATAGCTGAGCTTCAAAAGGAGGCAAAAGATAAAAAGAAGGTCAAGTCACAGTTAAGAAAATCAGTGAAGCCACTGATCATTAAAGAACAACCTCAGCCATCAGCAAAAGAAGAAGCTCATCATAAGAAGACTGTACATGGACCAAGTGGATCTGAAACAGTGTCAAGGGTTAGGACAAGGAGCCAAATAAGTAAAGAAAAAGGCAAAGAATTGGCTGTTGAGGAAAGCCCGATATCTAAAGCCAGTCTAAGTGATTTGTTGGAGGCCATTGAGTTTGAGCAAGTTGAACCAGTGCACATTGAACCAGTGCACATTGATTTGACACAATCATCACCAGAAAGCACCAAGAAGTCTAGGGCTACTAAAAGACTGAGGTTTGATGAACCAGGTGATGAATTCATCTTCAAACCAAGAAGACCTATTACAAGAAAGCAAGTAAGGGAAGCCGAGAAACTGCCTAGAACAGAGGTAGCTGAGGAATTGCCTAGAACAGAGGTAGCTGAGGAATTGCCCAGAACAGAGGAGGCAGAGGTAATCAAGCAAAAAGACACAAATAGAACAGTCATCATTTCCCAAGGAGGTAATATTATAGCCATAAGGAACCAGTTGGAGGCAGCAAAAAATGAAATTGCTAAGGTGAAGAATGCCATTAGGGAGTCTGCAGTCAGGTATGCAAATTATCGAAAAGCTGTATTGAAAGGAAGTAAAAACCTAGTAAGCCAGGTGGATTCAGTAGCTGATGTTTACACATGGACAGTTCCAGCTCTCAAACAGGCTAAATTCATCAGAAAGATAAACATGCATTTAAGAGCTGAAAACAAAGCCATGAGGAAGGAGGTTGCAGACTTGAAGGCACAGCTAAGTCAATTAGCTGCTAAATGAAGTTGCTGTTCAAAGAAAGGTGTTGTTCTAAGTTTTGTCAAATTTTGCTTAGTTTCATTATTTTGAGGACATCTAGATCCCTGCCATATGTAAAGGAGTTTTAGCAATTAAAGGTATAAGCAGTAAATACCTCAGGGCAAATACAAACTGTTTTAGCAAATTCAGCAGTTTCGTAGTAGGTGTTGTTTTTTAACGCAGACAAACAGTTTGATAAGATGATCGGAAATCTTCAAAGGAAACACCTAAGGGACATATAAGAAACCAAATGAAGCTATCACAGCCATTCAGATTATGACAGGTGCACCTTTTGGAAAAAGTGAAATGTTTTGACTCAAGTTTAAAGATTTTGTTATAAAGTCACTTTATTACCGGTCATTAGGGTTTGGAAGGAGTTGCATACGAGGAGTCTTGGCTTGCACACCTGTCCATCAATGAATCCTCCAACACATCTGGAAACATGGTGGTGCTCTACATTTTTGGGATATTAAAGAGCTGGAGACATGCTGCTGCATTTTCGCATAAGTGGTGGAAGACTGGAACCGAAAAAACAGGGGTTTTCTCCTAACATCACTGAACCATCAAAGCATTCAGCATCCAAAGCTAGCATGGAAAATTGAATCCTCATCTCATGCCATCTCAGCCAAACGAAAAGGAAACCAGGTGTCGAAGCTGCAAGGAGGAATCTTTCTACGAAGGAGATAGAGTTAGAATTATAATTAAATTAGAACTCTTTAGAACTTCAGTTAGTGGTTATTGTATTAAATAGTTTGTTGCAAAGCAGATAGGTGTCATTAGTGGCAGTCATCGAGCTCCCCTCATGCTGGAGGAGGAAGCTCCAAGTAGTTAGAGTTATGTTTCTATATATAGCTGAATCATCGATGTAATGAGGGTTGGATATTTGAGAAAACAGAGTATCGTTTTTGGCTTGTGTAAAACTCAGTTTCAGTAATACAATTTGCTGCTTTTTCTTCTTAGGACTCATACAGTGTTTCAATGCTCAAGATATGTGGTTTTGCTTTATCTTTAATGTTTTTACAGTTGTATAAATACACAATCACTTAGAATTCACTTTGCTGCTCTGATTTCCTGTGTGTATTTGTAAGCTGAGGTTTCTATGAGATGTGTTTTGAGTATTTAAACATCACATGCCCTGACTTCTATGAATGAGTAGTGTTATAGTTAACTGAAGGATGATTAACTCCATAAGCCCAATGGAAGTCTTTGTAATGTCTGTCCAGCCAACATATTTGTTAAATTCACTTTACAAGAGTTAGCCATCTCATCAATAGTTAAAATCAATAACCTTTTGAGCATTTGCTGCCAAATTTTAACCAATAATGATTCATTGTCCCATCCGATGCAATTTTCAAAATTCAAAATGATATTCATTTGTTTTTTATTTTTTCTTTGGACCTTGTTTTTCTTTTCATGTAATTTTCTTTTGAAATTTCTTAAAAGACATTGTCTAGGCTTGGTAACCCAGTAATGACAATGTCATTCACCAGTTGTAACTAAACTGGACAAGCTGGCTCTTGATGAGACCCCTTTTCCTTTGATTGATTAGATTATTAGCTATTACCTTGTTTTGATATGCAGTTTTTGTAATATCAGTTTAATTATTCCCCTATGATCATGGTAAACAAGCTCGTAATGAGACTTATTATCTTTTAAGTTTTGTATATTTTAGAATTACACTGTGAAAAAAGAAAATTTTATCAGATGGGGTGAATCATTGACCCTTTTAAATAGTTTTAGATGATAATGATAGAGTTTTGAGATACTCATTTGTAGAAAGTCCTTACTAGGTTAAAGATTCATTTCTTGACTGATAACAAGACATATATACTTTATAAAGATAAGAGCTAGTTCATTCAACAAGTGTTTTTAGCAAGGTCAAGTCTTTCCAAAGAAATAAGGTTCATTTTGAGACTCAAATGCTCTAATTATTTCTTTAACTTTTCCTACTTATCAAAGTGAAAAATCAAAATGTTATCAGAGATTTTATTTTGAGAAGCCAAAAGTAAATATTACTTTAACATTTATTTTCCTACGAATCTTAACGACAATATGATACAAAAAAAGAAGAGGTTTTCTTCTAGGAAAAGTATTTTTTCAGAATTTGCCCATTAATAGGCAAGGAATCCACTTTACATGACAAGTATTGTAAAAGAAATGTTGATTGACCAATTTTCTCAATGATTTGGAATGGTCCAAGCCACAGTCTTTGGAACTTGGTATGCTTACCCTTTTCCTCATGTGCTTTGTCTCATTTCAAAACTAGATCACCTACTTCAAAAATTTTATGACTGTCAGAGGTTGTATCAAAAGAGGCTTTGACTAACTGTTGATGATGGGAATGGGTAGCTTTAGCCTTTTCTCTTTCTTCTTCAAGTTTAAGGATCTGAAATTGTCTTTCTTAAAGAGAAGAGGAAGGATTTTCATTGATAAATTGCACTAGGGCGAGAGATGGGATTGCTATGTTTGTGGGGAGAACTACTTCTTTTCCATAAACTAAAGCAAAAGGAAAAGAACTAATTGAAGCCTTCTGTGTTATTCTATCTGCGCAAAGAACAAATGTCAATGCTTTGTGCCAATTCCTATGATTTTGGTCTATAGTCCTCTTCATGATTCTGATAAGGTTTTTGTTTGTTGATTAGGATAATCCATTACCTTGTGGATAATAGTTTGTTGAATAATTCAATTTGAAACCTCTTTTCAAAGAAAATTCTACCATAGTATTTCCAGAAAAATAAGATGCATTATCAAACATTAAAGTTGTAGGTATGCCAAACCTGGTGATTATGTACTATAAATAAAGTCTGTAATACTTTCTATATTAGCTAGCTCTAGTGGGATAGCCTCTACCCATTTCGTGAAATAATCAATAGCTGTAAGGATGTACTTGTGCTGCTTGGAAGAGTTAGGAACAATCTCACCAATTGTATCTAATCCCCACTGTTCAAATGGTTGTTGGATATTAACTGTCTACAAAGGGAATACTGGTTTCTTTTCTCTTCTAGCTACAATTTGACAAGTTTTTCATTTTCTTGCATAGTCATGTGCATCCTTGAATAGTGTTGGCCAATAATAACCTGCATGCAGGATTTTATGAGCTGTGGTGTTTCCTCCGAAATGACCTCCAGCTGGTCCATCATGTAACTCCTGCATAACCTTTTCAGCTTCAAGTTTTTCAATGCATCTTAATAATACTAAATCAATTTTTTTTATAAATAATACATCATCAATCAATTGATACTAATTTGATTTCAACCTTAAATAACGTTTTGTTTTGTAATTGAGATGCATAGGATCATATCCATTCTTCAAATAAAACTTCAAATCAGCATACAGTGATTTTGCATCGTTGCGGCTTACCTTTGATATTTGCACTTCATTACCTTGGTCTTCTTCTGTTGATAAGTGGGAAGCTAGAGTTAGCATCCTGCAAAAACCTTGGCCCCTAACAATTTTAGTTGGCTAGATTTCTACATCGTATTCTTGAAGTGCAGTGACCCAATTGGCTCTTTTATCCCCCACTTCTCTTTGAATCAATTGTTTCCTTACTGCAGGGCAAGGTACTATTATTTTTGTATGAGTTTTGAGGAGAAAAGGTCTAAAATGTTTCAAGGTTTTAAATATAGCAAAATCTTGTTTCTCAATAGCTGAGTAGTTTAACTCGGCACCCTGTAAATTTGAACTGAAAAAAGAGATAGGTGCTTCTATGTTTTGATCGTTTAGCTGTGTTAAAACTATTGCATATGATGTATTAGATGAAAAAGTGTACAACACAAAAGGTTTGAGAAAGTATGGAGTTGTTAAAGAAGGAGCATTGATGATGGCTTTTTTTATTAACTCAAATGACTCTCTTTCATCTTTACCCCATTTGAAGACTGCATTCTTTCTTATCATTGATTGAAGGGGTAAAACAATCTGTGAGAAATTTGGAACAAATCTTTTTACAAAATTGATCTAGCCTAGGAATGATTGCATGGTCATTTTGTTATGTGGGAGAGGAATCTTTTCAATTTCTTGGATTCTATCAGGATCAATATAAATTCCTTTCTTGGATACTATGAACCCAAGAATCTTACCTTCTGCTAAAGAAAAGTATGAATTTTTTGGATTCAGATGAATTGGCATATTTCTTGCATCTTTCAAAGATATGCTTTAGTTCATTCAAATTACTTTTTCTATTCCTATAGTAGATTGTGATGTCATCTAGGTAAATAAAAATTGATTTATTAATTATACCTTTAAAAGTAATATCCATGGCGTATTATAATGTAACACCTACATTGATAAGTCCAAAAGGCATCTTCTGATAAGCATATGTCCCCCACTTGGTCTTGAATGTTGTCTTTAATCTATCACCTGGATATACAAGAATTTGATTGTATCCTAAAAATCCATCTAGAAAAGACATTAACTCATAACCTACAACTGATTGCAATATTTTCTCCATGATAGGCAAATGAAATTTATCCTTTTGACAAGCTCTATTCAGGTTTCTAAAATCAATACAAATCCCAATATCACCATTCTTTTTCCTGACAGGAACCATATTTGATACCCATTTGAGTGTCTAATAGGAAAGATTATATTTGCTTTCAAAAGTTTGTTCAACTCAGATTTGATTTGACTTTCAAGGTTTGGATGAATCTTTGTGAGCTTATGTTGAACTGGTTACTCATTAGAATTCATTGGCATGGTATGTTAAATTACAGAGGTATCATAGGTCTTGAGATCTGAATAATCCCAACCAAAGACACCTTTATATGTTTTCAACAACTTAATGAATGATATTCTTTCTTCGGATGATAAACCACGACCTAGGTTGACGTTTTGAGGTTTTTATTTGTACCTAGGTTTATCACTTCAAATCTCAGAATAGAACTCTGAGTCTTGGACTTGCTAATATTCTTAAATGTGTATTTCAAATCATAGAGATCTTCCATTTTGACTACAAATTTCGGAATTGGGTTTTGATCTTGTTTATGGTTGATTTGCAAGTCATGCTCGTGTTCATCTATGATTTGTTCCTCATAAGATCCTTCTGATGTAAGGAAATCGATTATATCAGCATCATTATTAAACACTCTCCAATTTGTTACATTATCAGGAATGGATGGTTTGAAAACTAACTCTATGGAAAATATATCTGGACTAAATTCTTCTGAAGGTATAAGCCTAGATGCTACATTGGAAAGTAAGTTAGCACTTGCATTTTGTAATCTGGGGACTGAAGAAATGTTAAAAGCAATGAAATGAGAAGTAAGATTTTGGGTTAAATATTGATAATGTTTGAGATGCTCAAACACACAATGGATTGTGTTTCTTAACTGTTTAATAACTATTTTAGAGTCTTCGTATACTTGAAAATACATGACATTAAGGCCAATGGCTTTGTACAACCCTTGAATCAAAGCTTCATATTCTACAGTATTGTTAGTGCATTGAAATTAAAGCCTGCAAGCTAACATGGTTTTCTCTTTTTGCGGGCTGATTAAGATACATCCTGCACCTACACCATATTTAGAATTGGAACCATCAAAAAAAAGAGTCCAGAATAGTGAATTATTTACAACTTTATCAACTACATCTACACACTTGGAAGCATCTGTTTGTGAAAAGAAATCTATTTGAGATATTACAACGTTATCTGGAAATGGATTTGTTTGTGCATTAAAGGATCCCAAGAATGACTCAGTCAAGTAGTTTCCAATAATGTTATTGGTGAAAGGTATAGGTTCATTGCTTCCCTCGAGATCAATGACTGTGTACTTCATGAATTTTTCACGGTCTACTCTGATTTGGTTAGGTTTAGCATTGTGTGGCAACCACATGTGAGACCAATCAATTGCAAAGTGTCAGGCCAGGTAGTAACTCTCCAATGGAAGTAAAACTGATTCGTTTATTTCATTAGGTAGCTATTGTTATATACATGAATGTGACTGATCAGTTCATCTTCTTGATGACTGTTCACATTCACCCAATCGCAGAGGATTAGGTGTCAACATTCCCCTCCTTAATCTGAAGGGATGTTGGTGAGTCCAAGCATCGTTCTGAATCTTTCAAGATTTTCTCTTCCAAGCGCCTTGGTGAAGATGTCTGCAATTTTCTCATTTGTGGAACAATGACGGAGATGGATTGTTTTGGCCTCAACATGATGTCGGATCAGATGATATTTAGTATTGAGTGGTCAGATGCTTTTCTTACCTCAAATTTGCCATCAAACATATGAATGGAGTGACCTTGCTGGCGGATGTGGACCAAGGACAACAAGTTTCTGTTGAGCTGTGGGAGATATAGAACATGATCCAGAAGAAAGTTTGGAAGACCAGGCAGTTTAAGCCTGATTGTGCCAAGCCCTGATGGCTTGATTTTTGACTGATCTGCAAAGTATACTGCTCCATCAACATTGTCAGTGAAATCTTCAAAAAAATCTTTTCTATGAGTCATATGACAGGTTGCTCCTGAATCAAGCAACCAATCATTTTTCGAAGAAGCAAGTGAAGCATTAAACAAATCTTCATTTACTCCAATGTTACATTGTGCCTCAATATAGTGAGCGGATTCAGGTGCTTTACCTTTGTCTGTATCATCAGTTTTACCTTTCTGCTGGTTTCTTTTCTGCTCAATTTTGTCCCATGGTAGCTTGCATGCAGAAGCATCATGTGATCCATTTCGTTTGTAGCGAATGCAATGCAGATCTGCCTTTTCTCCTTGAGAATGTCTGCCCCCCCTGCCTTTGAAGTATCTTCCTCTTCCTCTTCGTCCACCTCTTCCTCTTGTAGAATCTTGAGCAGGATGCTTTGCTTTATGAGTAAGGCACACAGTCTCTTCAGAAGATTCGGGAGCTGTCTTCTTTCCAAAGGCTTTTTCTCTTTCAGCAAACTTTTTCACAAATGAGCAAATTGCAGACATCTTCACCAAAGCGCTTGGAAGAGAAAAGCTTGAAAGATTCAGAACGATGCTTGGACTCACCAACATCCCTTCAGATTAAGAGGGGGAATGTTGACACCCAATCGCAGAGGATTAGGTGTCAACATTCCCCCCCTTAATCTGAAGGGATGTTGGTGAGTCCAAGCATCGTTCTAAATCTTTCAAGCTTTTCTCTTCCAAGCGCTTTGGTGAAGATGTCTACAATTTGCTCATTTGTGGAACAATGACGGAGATGGATTGTTTTGGCCTCAACATGATGTCGGATCAGATGATATTTAGTATTGATGTGCTTTGTACGATCATGGAACTTTGGGTTCTTGGCCAACTTTATTGCAGAGGTGTTGTCAATCATGAGTGGAGTTGATTGTACTTGTTTTACCTACAAATCTTCAAGAATTTTCCTGAGCCACAAAATTTCTTTCGTTGCTTCAGCTGCTGCCACGTATTCTGCTTCTGTTGTGGAATCTGCTGGAACTGATTGTTTGCGTGATCTCCAAGAGACAGCTCCTGATCCAAGACTCATAGCATATCCTGAAGTAGATACCCCAGTTTCTTTGTCTCCATCGAAGTCTGAATCAGAGTATCCAATCAAGCTGAAGTCGTCCACCTGTGTATACTTGATTCCAAGGTCTTGAGTTCCCTTCAAGTACCTTAGAACTTTTTTTGTAGCAGACCAATGTCCCTCACAAGGCTTTTGCATGAACCTGGAGAGGATTCCAACAGTAAATGAAATGTCTGGTCTGGTAGTAGTGAGGTAGATGAGACTTCCTACAAGCTATCTATACTTTGTTGCATCCTCAAATTCCTTTCCTTCAACAGATGTGAGCTTTAAGTTTTGTTCCATTGGAGTAGAAAGAGGATTGCACTCTGTCATGCCAAATCTGTTTAACAAATCTCCAATGTATTTCGTTTGAGAAAGAAATATGGATTTTGGATGTTGGGTTACTTCAATGCCAAGATAGTAATGAACATAGCCCAAATCAGTCATTTCAAAACTTTTCCCCAATTCCTTCTTTATGGATGCAATGTAGCTTTCATTGTTCCCTGTCATAAAAGATCATCTACATATACCACAAGATACACAACTGTTTTGCCAACTTTCTTGACAAATAAAGTTGCATCATCAAGATCAAAATGATTGAAGTTGAGTTTCAGAAGATGCTCAGTTAGTTTTTCATACCAGGCTCGTGGTGCTTGTTTGAGGCCATACAAGGACTTCACAAGTTTGCATAATTTATGTTCATGTCCTTTCACAACAAATCCTTCAAGCTGAGACATAAAAACATTCTCTTTTAGATCTCCATTCAAGAATGCAGTTTTTACATCCATTTGATGGACTTTCCAACCGTTCTGAGAAGCTAGTGCAAAGAGTGTCCGGGTGGTGGCCCATTTTGCTGTGGGGGCAAAATTTTCCTCATAATCGACCCCTTCCTTCTATGCAAAACCTTTTGCCACAAGCCTAGCTTTGTGCTTGTCAAGTTGGCCATCAGCTTTGTACTTGTTCTTGTAGACCCACTTGCAGCCAATTGGTTTGGTTCCAAATGGAGGATCAACCAGCTTCCAAGTGCCATTCTTTATGAGGGCATTATACTCCTTTTGCATCGCTTCTTTCCATTCATCATGAGAAGCAGCTTCTTTGAAGGAAGTTGGTTCAAAATATGTAGACAAGTTCAATTCACAATCATAAGTAACATCCATATCAACAGGTGAATTAGAGTCATCTACATCACCTCCATCTTGTCGGTTTGAATTTCTGGTTCCTGTTTTTCCAATTTCATCAGGATGAACACTTTCAAGTGTTTTTGTCAGCCACTTTGGGGGACCTTTCTGAGATGGTCCAGGCTGCTCTATTGATTGAGTTGGGACTGAATCAAGATTGAGTCTCCCAATTCTATCAATTACATCACTTAAAGCATCATTCGTTGTTGGAGTTTCATGCAGGGGAGATTGTTCTTCAGAAGAAGATTCCACATGTTGATCTAGTATAGGAATCCCCCCTTCAAGATGTGGAATCTAATTATCAAATTCTTGAAATGATTTTGTTTTTGCGAATCTATCCAAGCGATCAAGTTGCCGCTCAACAACATTGTCAGATTTGGATGATTCCAGAAAATGACATCTCTAGATAAAACAAACTTTTTATTTACTTCATCATAGAGGCGGTATGCTTTAGAGGTGTTTGAATACCCTAGGAAGATACACTTACGACTTCTAGCACCAAGTTTGTTTCTATGTACCTTTGGTATCAAAGCATAACAGGTGGAACCAAAGATCCTGAGATGTTTTACCAAAGGAACATGTCCATACCACAATTCATAAGGAGTCTTGTTTCTCATAGCATTAGATGGACATCTATTCTTTATATATGCAGCACATAGAACAGTATCAGCCCAAAACATTATCTTTACATTTTTGAAGAAAAGCATGGATCGTACCATATTCAAAATTGTTCTATTCATTCTTTCTGCTACAGCATTATGTTGGGGATTATAAGGTACAGTTGTTTGATGTTTGATCCCATGTTGGCGAAGATATTTTTCAAATTCATTTGATGTATATTCTTTTCCATTATCAGTGCGAATAGACCCAATATGAGATTGTGAATCATTTTCAATCCATTTATGAAAATTCTTGAATGTTTGAAAAGCATCAGATTTGTTCTTCAATAAATAAACCCAACACATTCTGGTGTAATCATCAATAAATGTCATGATATATTTATTTCCATTTGCAGAAGGAACAGGCATTGGACCACATAAATCTGAATGAATGAGTTCAAGCTTCCTATGTGCTCTTGAATGTGAATCATGAAAAGACTGTTTGTTATGCTTTCCTAGAATGCAAGCATCACATTGCTTATGTTTCCTAGGAATTGTAGGCAAACCAGCAACACCATTTTTCTTCAATAAGCGGAGACTGTCATAGTTTAAATGTCCAAATCTAGCATGCCATAATAAACTTGATGGAAGTGCACCTTCTTCATGATGAGAAATAAATGAGAAATGTTGTGCATGAGCAGAGGTTCCTTGCAGTTTGAGAAGTATTTCTTCTTCTATTCCCCTCATGACAAGTGAGTGGTCAGATGCTTTTCTTACCTCAAGTTTTCCATCAAACATATGAATGGAGTGACCTTACTGGCAGATGTGGACCAAGGACAGCAAGTTTCTCTTGAGCTGTGGGAGATATAGAACATGATCCAGAAGAAATTCTGGAAGACCAGGCAGTTTAAGCCTGATTGTGCCAAGCCCTGATGGCTCGATTTTTGGCTGATCTGCAAAGTATACTGCTCCATCAACATTGTCAGTGAAATCTTCAAAAAAATCTTTTCTATGAGTCATATGACAGGTTGCTCTTGAATCAAGCAACCAATCATTTTTTGAAGAAGCAAGTGAAGCATTAAACAAATATTCATTTACTCCAATGTTACATTGTGCCTCAATATAGTGAGCAGATTCAGGTGCTTTACCTTTGTCTGTATCATCAGTTTTACCTTTCTGCTGGTTTCTTTTCTGCTCAATTTTGTCCCATGGTAGCTTGCATGTAGAAGCATCATGTGATCCATTTCGTTTGCAGCGAATGCAATGCAGATCTGCCTTTTCTCCTTGAGAATGTTTGCCCCCCCTGCCTCTGAAGTATCTTCCTCTTCCTCTTCGTCCACCTCTTCCTCTTGTAGAATCTTGAGCAGGATGCTTTTCTTTATGAGCAAGGCACATAGTCTCTTCAGAAGATTCAGGAGCTGTCTTCTTTCCAAAGGCTTTTTCTCTTTCAACAAACTTTTTCACAAGAGAGTCAAAGGTTATATATTTAAGATTTCCATTTGCTTGTAAAGACTCAAGATAATTGGAGTAGGTAGGATAGAGTGCCTTGAGAAAAGCAATGAGAGGGATATCCAGGTCAACCTTAGTGGATTTAATATCATGCATTATAGACTTTACTTCAGATGCAAGAGCAAGAGGATCATTATTTTTTAGTTCAAGAGTGAAGAGTTTAATCATGAGCTGAACAACTTCAAGTGCAGAATGTGAGTCATAGAGTTCTTTCATCTTTTGTAAAGCTTCAAAGGCAGTTGAATATGATGAAATATGGTGACTTATTTCTTCATTTACAGATGTTGCGATTAATGCATAGGCTTTGTTGTTCTTGTTTTCCCAAATGATGAGCTCTTTGTCTGATGTAGGCTGCACTGGGTCATTGTCTCCTTCTCCGACACACACTCCTTTCCACAACTAATTGAAGATGAGGGTGCGTTTTATCATCCGGGACCATTCAGGATAGTTCTCCTTGCTAGTGAGAACTATTCCTACCATAGAGATGATTGAATGCATTCTGTAAAAAATACTTCTGCTGATAAAAAAAAACTTTTGCTGATAAAAAAACTTTCGCTGATAAAAAGCTTCTGCTGATAAAAAAAACTTTCTGCTGATATACAATGAAGTTGTACTCAAAAGGGCAACTCAAAAGATTTCAAATCCACAATGTGACCCCTATAAATCCATCATTGTATAAATTCTCCTTACATAAACCTCATATAAGTTTCATATAAGTCCATCATATAACCCTCATAAAACTTCACCTTATAAATCTTATATAAATCTCATAAAACTTCACATAAATCCACCAAATAAATCTCATATAAGTTTTATATAAATCCATATAAATCCACCATTATATATGCATATGGCATACGTCCCGTTTTAAAAAAACATGTGACAACCTTCAAATGGCATACGTCCCCTTTTCAAAAAATACTTAATTACCATGTGACAGCGTTCAAATGGCATACGTCCCCTTTTTAAACTTAATTACCATGTGACAACGTCCAACGTTCAACTATGTAACTGCGTCCAGCGTTCAATTATGTAACTGCGTCCAGCGTTCAATTGTATGTGTTGCAGAACTGAGACTCGGCAAACATATATGTGAAGAGGGCAGACGGAAGCGCTGGTTAAAAACAGAACAATGGAGAGCCGAGAGGACACCAAGGAGAAAAACTGGAAATATTGACCAGCGAGCGCTCAACAAGCACCAGCGTTCAATTGTGGAGCAGATGCAGTATTTGTATGTAAGGTTCCGCCTCGGTCTTTGCTTTCTCGAACGATAGAATCCAGTCGTTCATGGTGAGAGACTGTGAAACGTTCAGAAGACTTCCTCCAAGAAGGGAGCCGCAACAGACAAGAAAGAAGAGCGAGAGGATAGACGAGCAGCGCAGTATGAAGCGCTTTGACACCAGAGAGAAATCAACGCATTAGCAGAGAATATGGCAGAGGAACGTTTGCATATCAGAATACGTGGAACAACAAACGTTTATGGGAAGAGCGCAGGTAAAGGAATATGGCGCAGGTCTCTATAACTGAAAATGACAGACAGAGAGGGCACAGCTAATTGTATGGAGGAGCAACGCAGGTATTATGAGAGTAGACAAGGGAGTTACAAGGAACATGAGCTAAAAAAGCGCTGGCTCTGATACCATGTCAGGCTAGGCAGTAACTCTCCAACGACAGTAAAACTGATTCGTTTATTTCATTAGGTAGCTATTGTTATATACATGAATGTGACTGATCAGTTCATCTTCTTGATGACTATTCACATTCACCCAATCGCAGAGGATTAGGTGTCAACACAAAGTATCCGTGTAACTTTTTAGACCAATCCCTACTTAGAATTAAACCATAAAATTCAGGAATATCAGCCACTAGAATATCGATTATTTGCAAAACTTTTGGATTAGAGGAAAGCCTAATTGAAACTGATGCTATCTCTCTAAGTACTTATACTTTAGTTCTATCCAGTTGAACTATGTGTACAAAAGATTTGTGAGGTGTAATATTCAATTTCGTGCACATAGTTCTTGGAATAATATTTGAAGAGGTTCCTGAATCAACAAAGCAATTATGGACATTTCTATTGAAAATCTCATAAGTAAGAATAAATGGTGTATGAGAAATAGACCTATCACTTATTAGAATTAAATTTTAGGGATTTACTTTGTTTGAAGATGAAGGAGGTTTTCCCATATCATAAGTAGCTTGAGTGACTATGGTGGATGGTAGAGGGGCTGCAAGAACTGATTTTAAATCTTTCAATCGATTTTTTTTTTGTTGCTTGAGTTTAGTCAGCTCATGTAATGAAATATTTTCTCTCATCTTTTTCATATCTTCGACTATGTTATATTCAACTATATCCGAGATCACTAATGTTTTGGAAGCAGTTGGAGGATCTAGTGGAATAGAATCAGTTTGAGTAGTCCTAGATTTCTTACTTACTGTCTTCTCCTTACAGGAGTAGCAGTTTTTTGTTTCTGAATTGTTGTAGACATATCAAGAGAGTTTTTACTTTTTGTAGTTACTGGCATAGCTTGTGCTTCCTCTTTAGTTGGAAGAATGAATTCCTACATTCCGTTTAACTCAACTTCTTCTTCAATTTCATCTTCCTCTTCGGTTGGTGAGTCTTCTTCTGTTTCCAGATCAGATTCAACATTAGAAATAGTATTCAGTGGCTAAGATGTAGAAGAAGGATTTC
Organism: Pinus tabuliformis; assembly: GCA_031772625.1. Lineage (NCBI taxonomy): Eukaryota > Viridiplantae > Streptophyta > Pinopsida > Pinales > Pinaceae > Pinus > Pinus tabuliformis. The sequence goes on along the minus strand of CM062808.1, from coordinate 310,626,374 downwards.
TTTTAAATGAGAAAAAATGTTTCTTTGGAGTAGATGTTTCTGCAACCTGTTTCTTGATTTCAACCATTTCATTGGACATGGTTTTCAACAATTTCTGAAGGCCTTCAAGGTTGAAAGTGTCCTTTGGAGCTTTCTTTTTTGAATCATCCTTGAATGTTACCTTCTTTGATTTCCTTTCATTTGTCTGTGACCTCTTTTCTAAGGCAATAATTCTTCTTTCTACAAACAGAGCTTCTTTCATGTTTTCTACGAGGGTAGCCTTATTGGCGCTATCTACAAAAACTGCAATTTTAGAAAGAAGGGAGGATATGTACCATTCTATTTGTACATCTACTGCAGGTTTAGAGGTAGCTAGGATTTTGTTTAGTAACTTGTTAAATCTTGAGTTGAAGTCTTTGATCCTTTCATTTTAATTTTCTTTTAAGTTGGAAAGATCATTGATTAAGGATGCTATAGTCCCATCATCACCAAATTTTGCAAGAAATATTTCTTGAAATGTATCCTAATTTCTTATTGAGCCTGCTGGAAGGGAAAAATACCATGATCCTGCATATCCTTGGAAGGTATAAGGAAACAGTCTGATTGCAACATCTTCATGTGCAAATCCATTCAGATTCATGGCTAGCACAAAGTTATTTAGATGTTCTTCAGCAAGAAGACCATCATCAGTATTGTACTTAGGTAACCATTGTTTTGGGTTTTCCAGGAGAGCATTTGGATTAGCAACCAGAACAACACTAGGTTTTTCCAAGGTTGAGTGGGTTGATTGGCCATAACTTGATTTGGAGATTGGGAAGATGGGAAGGCCAGTCCAAAAGTAGGTATAGATGGTGAAGAACCTACTAATGGGTTAGTACTACTGGTAGAAGTACTAGTTGAAGAAGTGGATTGTTGAGAAGAGATGGATTGAGTAGAAGTGAATGGATGGAAAGGTGAAGTGATCTCACTAGTATCTGATTCAGATCTTGATGTGATAACTTTCTTACGTCGTGAATGAATGGGAAACTCAAAAGGAGTTATTCCAAGCCTTTCACTTTGTAATCTAGTTAATACATTAGATTCTTGTAATAAGGAAGTGACACTTTCTTCAGAAGCTTCGGGCCTCTTTGATTTCTCAGCAGAAATGGATATCTATTCCAATTTCTATATCAAAGAGTGAACTTCAGGAGACTCAGGAGTGTAATCTAAAGAAGGTGGTTCTTTTAATTCTTTAGGAGACGCGGGAGATGTTTCTACAACTTTAGATTTTTGATACGGAGATTTTGAATAAGGTCTAGAAGGTGTAGAAATTGTGGAGGGGTTTTGACTCTTATGAATGTTTTTTTATTGATATTTAGGTTTATATGCCATTCATAGTCGGATGACCCTCCTTCTAGCACCAAAATGTTGAAGCATCGATTTATGCTGCTCCAACATGAGGGATAACCACCGGACTTGGACCTTAAAGACAACTCCTTTTGCGTTTGAAATGGTGGCTCCAACTGGGGATGATGGGACCAGTTTCCCAATGTAGGTTTCAAAATGAGAGTGGGCAGTTTTCAAGTGATTGCAGTAAGGGTAATGATAACTAAATGGCTTATTCTATTATGCAAATCTCTATCTAACTTAATCTAATATAAACCTGGGTATTTTGTGTGATATGCGATTTAAAAAATATATATGTTTGACTAATAAAGATCAATCACGCATTAAACAGAGGTTGTAACATGTAAAGATAATTTCTTTGATTAAATAGTTAGTCAAAGAAATGTATAAACTATATCGCATATATCTGATGACTATATCTCATATACAATTCATGAAAATTAAATGTTATCACCAACTAAATAGAAACATAACTAATCATTCAAGATAGAAGTACCATATGTGTGAAGTTCTGCTCATTTGACTAATGACATAGATCAACTCCTTTCTTCAAATCAAATTATCTTCCAAGTATACAATAGTGCATCAACAAAGGAAAGTAGTATGATATTTAAAAGAAACGATCATGTTCCATAATTTCATCAAGGCATTCACAAACTTATAGAAGTGCATTCTTTGCAAATATTTTTGATAAAATTCTAGACCCTTCTCTAAATGCATGAGAAGGGTATAAATATTATTCTAACTAATGTTCAAAAATAGATTATACAAAACTTTGAGGAGGTTTAAAACAACCTTCCTCCTAACTAGTCAACTAACTCTAAAAATAAAAGTGACTTGATGAGCAGAGGTTATAACAATAACTTGTTGTCTGCTAGCTTCTCTTTTGAATCACATATATCGGTCATCGATTTCACTTGAGGAGGTACCCCAAACTGTGTTCTGACCTGTCATGTGAAAATAACATCTATGAGAGGTGGCATCATCCATTGAGTTGAATGGAGTGAGTAGTTGAGGGTCATGATTTAGCTGTGTGTATTGACAAGGTATTGCCAATATGCCTCCTAGACAGTCTTTTCTAACTTTGTCATCGCTTCCCTTTGGATTTCCACTCTTTCCTTCCAGCTTTTATGCGAGTAATTTAAATCTGGTAGTGTTTTCAGGTTACCTTCTTTCACCAAGTTGGTGGCGTGCAAAGTGTTGTTTACTACTTTTACTATGTTCTTTGACACCCCTCCTGCTCTTACCACTGCTAATCATCTTGCTTGATCCGTGCATCCCAATCCATGAATAGAATTTCCTCATGTGTCTCCTCAATCTCAGGCAAATTAGCTCTCCTTCCTTCTTGTATTTCTTGCCATTCAATGAATTCTGAGATCCTTGTATTTAAATAATTAAATTCAGTTCTTTGGCCAATCACCTTATCTTTTAACTAATCACTGGTGATCAGATAAGGAGTGATATGTGACATTCTTTGGCAAAATTTCTCTTGCTGTTTTGATAGAAGGGAATTTAGCTCTAGTGCCTCTTTGATGAATTCATCGACTGTAGGGACATCTTCATATTTTTCCATGGCTTCTTGAAATTCTTGAATTTGCATGTTCTTCACAGAAATTTCTGCTTCATGGCTTATCTTTAACACTTCCATATTCTGTTGTAATTGAGCGATTTTTTCAACATCTTGCTGGTTCACATTTTCTTTTTCAATTTGAAGTTGTTTCTCAAGCTGCACTATATTCTCTTCTCTCTCCCTTAACAAAATAGATATCTCCGTAGCTTTATCCATTGTGGAAGTTGCATATTCCCCTGTAAACTGCGACAATTTGGTCAAGTTTTCAACTGGATTGGAAGGAATATCCTTCCAGACTATGTCCATCAGCTCATTCCCAAGTGGGATCTTGGGTGTCTCTACCCTCCTTCTTTTCCTGTGTCTCCTTACTACATCTTTGTGAAGTGGGTTGTAGAAAACATCTAAAGGAGGAATTCCAGTCACCTTTAGGACAGTTTCTGATGTGGGCAAAGTAGGAATGATTTCTGTCTGCTGCGAACTTGTCCCTTGCTCATCCATCAACTCAGACTGTAATTTTCTACTTATGCAGAGGAGTGTGATATTCCATGGTTTCCTGGGCATCTATTGTATTAGGAGTGTCTTGTAGTTTTTTAATTGAATTGGTCCCACTCTTGCTGCAAACGTGTTCTTTTGATCTGAGAACCGGTATCTTTAGTTAGGTCACTTATGACCTACTTTTCAACTGACCTCTTTCTAGATTCTGTTGTATTCTCGGTGTCTTGGGCTTTCCCTATATCTAGTGCTTTCCCTTTGTCCACTTAAGACTCTATACGAGAATTTGGTCCCTCGTTGTTGACAGTTACACTGGGTGTAGGTTTGTCCTCAGCTTTTAACAAATGCAATGGAATTATTTCGAGCCTTTTGTTTCTGAATTCCTGAAAGCTTTCAAAATCTTCAGGACTCAGATTGGCCCTTGCCCACTCGAACACTTGTTCAAATGATTCAGCTGACTATAAAAAGTCTTCAGAATTATTAGCCTCATGGTTAAAGGGCTTAATCTTCACTGTAGTAGTAATATTGTGTGCTACTTTGTCTAGATCAAATTGCCTTTTCAGCATAGTATGGAGGTTGAGGCTCTCTAGGCTTAGTGATTCCTTGGTTGCATGGTTAAAATTTGCTAATGAAAAGGAACCACATCAAATGGGATAAGATGGCCACAATGACTTTTTTTTATCTTTTAGGGTCTTGGTCAAGCCTTTTCCCATAGTCTGGTGGGTTATTTCTCTTGCTAATAGTTTATCAGAGACATAAAAAGGAAGGACATGCAGGTCTATTGTACTGCCAAAAACCCTGATGTATGTAAACCATTCTTCAACAAAATACTTGCCTACTATGAGAAGGTATGTAGCGGCTTCTTTCAAAAACCTGGGGCCTTTCTTATTAAAAATCAATTGATTCCATGGTAAAATAACAGCATGGCATACTTTATAAAAATGGAGTATATAATGGGATTCCCAAATCAGTTTATGGCTGAGATGGATAGGGTAGTGGTCCTGCAAAGTCCATTTCCAACCCATGATTGTAAATTTAGTGCATAAACAGATGGCATCCATGATATATGCATTGAAATAAAATGGAGGAAGGTTCTCTGTGGAGGAGGATCTTTTCTGGCGATACTCAGAGATGGCAGTGGCTAGGTTATCAGATAGGATAGTATCCCAATTCATTATGCGGGAATTGACACATGCATCAATTAAGGTAATCCATTCTATGCAAAACTTGGTATTATTAGGTAATCCATATAGCATACATAACATAGAAGCTACATAGTTGTAGGGATTTTCCAAAGAGGCTACGGGATACATACCCATTTTATCATATTTGAACTTGTTCTCTAGTACCCTCCAGCCCTGGATCATCTTGAAATGTTCTTCATTTTTATTTGCGAAGTTGGCCAGGTATGACTTGTCATATATGTCCTGAGGGTTAGGTATATGATACATTTTCTTCAGGTCTTCAGCTTTGAATGACCCCATGAGCTCCATCCTCAAGTTCCTGAATTTCCTATCTTCAATACTGAGATTTTCCACCACCCACCTAATCATATTAGTATATGGGAGTATTTTCGCTCTCGCTCCTATTCTGTGAAGGAAGGAACAAGAAACATCTTTGAATTGGACTCCCGAAGGTTTTATTGAGTCAGTCGTCGCCTTTATGATAGTAATTTTAGGACGTTCATCTTCAAGCCTGTTGTATATGACTTCCCATGTTGTCACTCCTCCATCAACACTGCAAATTGTATCAGCGAATATGGGCGACATTTCTGATAGCTCAGACTATGTAATGCTCTTCTTTTTCTGCTTTTGCATCAGTGCAAATAATATACGACAATTAAGGCTGAAAGCTCTCTGAAATGACTTTGAATCGTGGGAAGATTTTGAACGAGATATTTAGCGTTAACTAGCCATAACTTGAAACATCATTACCTCTCCTTGGGCTGCTAAACATTAATTACCCTATCAAACCACTCATTATTATGTTAAAACAAAGTAACTTCCCATGCTTCATGCTTTATTCACGCATCGCAACTTTTAAATTTTGTAATATAGTGTTTACTAGAGATAATGCGAAATGCAATTGCAACCGTATTTTGAAACTTGTTAAAGGATGACACAATGGCATGCATTATTTATTTGCGACTCCGTAAAGTGCGATCGCATGTTCTCAAGGCGTTTTGATTGGAATGTCGTAGTGGGGGGCTTCATCGCATATTGCATTTTAGGATTTTCTTAAATATGTTTATAATTAGAACATGGAAAACTGCGTAATTCGATTTGCGATAAATATCCTAAGCTTGGGTTGTTTTTTAAGGGTTTCAAGACAATTTCTTAGAGTTAGCATTTATTTTTCAAAGACTAAAAATTAAAAAATGGTCCCCAATTATATGCCAAATATCAACTATTACTCATATAAATGGGCTCCCTAGCTCAAGGAATTCTCTTTAAGTGTTTTAATATTCTGATTGTATTTAACCTCTACCACCAGCAATCAATAAAGGGAGGTTTTTCCATATATTATTTATGTGCTTCTCCATTTGATAATTGTTGTTTATGTGCACCTCTTTGTTTGCATTTTTTTGTTTATGTATTCATTGTATCCATTATTTACAATGTTGAGTTTATTTAAGTCTGTCCACTAACATCACCAATTTTGACTATGATCCTTTGCAGGTAACAATCCACTGATAACGGGTTGTTTTTTGGAACACTTTTGCTCTAAAAACACTACAGTAGTAGGTCTTCATATTGTCACACGGAAACTGTCAAGGGTGCGGACACGACTGACCTTCCTAGAAGTCTAAGACATTCTAATGACAAACAAGACAAAATGGAGTGATCTTTCTCTAAATACACCTTATATAACATGAAAACTACAAGTGTTTAGGCTTACCTTATTCCAAAACGCTGTTGTTGAAGTCCGTTCTTGACGATCCGGATGAGCTCCTCCTTCAAGTCAATTCCTGCAACCACAAACAATCAAACAATTACCAAGCACTTGCATTTCATATAATAAAACATATATTCAACATGCAGACCAAGGAACACATGAAATAACTCATTAACACAAGCTATTGAGAAAAATAAACCAGTTTGTATTAATAACGAAACAAAGAAACTCTTACAACCTGGCCTTGGTGTTGTGCAAGTTCCTCCCAGGGTCCATCAAGGGTTTTCCTCTTCTTTGACAAAGCTCACCCTCTCCCAAGTAGAATCAAATGAAGACAATCTCTCCTCACAAAGGCTCTAATGGAAGACCTAAATCCTGCAGCATTTACCCAAAGAAAATGTATAGCTCCAACCTCCTTTCCTCCTGGCTCAATGCCTTTATTTATAGTGCTGTAAAGAGGTTATTCTGGTCCACCATCAATGGGATCATCCCCTCTTTGGGTGGGATAGCTCCCTTATTGATGGGATAAGACTCCCCTTAATAGAGATACATGAACCAACTGGAGGCGCATCCATTTCATCAAACCGACCTCTAGAATGTTCTAGAAGTAACCACAAGTAACTTTTTCAAGATAAAACTCGCGCATTTTGTCTTTTACAGAGGGACGCACCTGTCCCTTTACATACAGAGCGTCCATGGACGCAGTTTTTGTGAACAAGGTCCGCGTCCCCGCAGGTAAGACTAGAGAGAACCTGCGACCCCAGAGATAAACATGATTTTTACAAGACTTTCTCTCTATTTTGAGTTTGAGATGGATAACAGAGGCATGAGACTTGCCTAAGAGGGTAGCATGACTGTTGATTTGAGCCATACTAACTGTAAGTAGTCAAGGTGACATTTTTTAGTGTAACAGATTGCCCCCTAAAGTGCGAAGCCTGAAATAGAATAGGGTTTTGTAATTCTAGGAAGGGTGAAGCGCTTTATCATTTCAAAGGATTACCTCGTGGATGGCCTGGTTGGAACCTGCAATTTTCAACACAAAATACATGGATAAGAATATATCATCACTGAGGTAGGCATTCCCATACTCAGATTCAAAACTTTAACTAATGGACTAACTACTCTGATACAGGAATGATCTTGCAGTACATCATTTTTATAGACTTTTGTAGACACAGTATGGACGCAGCCATCTGTTTATGATTAGTCTACATAGATAATGAATACAAAACTCCTCGCAGCCTGGATGGTAGAAACTAGATCCAGGGTCTTCACTTCTACTTCCCGAATTGGTACGATTCTAACCATGTGATTAAATGATTCGATGTCGAACATGGTAGAAACCACTTGATTACCAGTCAATGATGTAAACTGTTAACAAGCGTGAGAGAAACCACCAGTAATGTCAATGGTTCTCAAAGTACCAAGCACAACCCGTGAAATGTGAATAGATGTTTTGAGGTCGAACACTTCACGGAATCCTCTGATCGAAAGTCAATGATGTAAATTGACGTCAAAGGCGAGAAACCTGCCATTGATGCATGCAGACTTCAAGGTACTGTCGATTCCTAAGTCATCTTTCTAGATAATGTGTCGATGTCGATAGAAAGCGACCCGTTGCAGGCAAGCCCGCAACACGAAATCATTGTTCAAGTTGAAGAAATGTTGCTGTAAGGACTGACTCAGGGATGGTCAAATGGATGACAAGTATTTTGCAGATGAAAGTTTTTGCTTGCAGACCTCTTGAACACATAACGACACAACAGATGGCTTGGTGACGTATAACTCAAAGTTAACCCCTGGAACCCGGTTAAAGACTTTCAAAGTGATTTGGTCAACTGTGAGGTAAAAGATTTCCCAACCCAGGTGAATGAAAAGTGTCGTGTTCAAGAGCGGTAATAAAGTTTCTTCTGAGACAAAAGGTAACAAACAGGTTCATTCTTCTCTCTTTTCCCCCACCATTTCTGGCAAGTACCTCTTTATTTTTAACAAGCTTGAGGAGGATAACATATGCTTGATTATAAGCTCATCCTTCGGACGAGTCCAACCTAGTTTAAATTCGAACCCTAGGAAGGAGTGGTTCGTTCCTGTTTGTAATTGAACAGGTCCTCTACTGTAAAATGTTTAACGAGCCCAGTATAGGAGAAACTCGGCGTTTTTCAATTTTAGAGAGTCTGAAAAAACTAAAGGAGACTCAACGTTGAACTTTTTCGTATATTTGTGTCCCTCAAGCCCGAAAAAGTATAAAATAATACCTGGGGGAACCACTTGATCTTGCGACCAAGGAGTACTTTCATAATAGTGTCGTTGACCTGAAAAGTAAAAAGCGATCAAGGACACGTCGTTTTATTTCCTTATCGAGTTTGAAACGACAAAAACCCGGCAATCTTTTCCTGATTTTGCGGTCAGAAAAGAGCTAAAAGCGGACCGTCTTTTAATTCCGTTTTAACGAGTGTAAAAGAAATGCTCGGCAATCTTTTCATGTTTTAGGAGTCAGAAAAGGGCTTAAAAGATGACTCTGAGGTTTCACTTTTTCATAAGTTTTAATGAGTTCGAAAAAGGGATAAAAATGTACTCATGGTTTTCACTTTTTCATAAATTTTAATGAGTTCGAAAAAAAAAATGTACTCATATGGCCGACTTTCAATTTAATTTACGAGCAGGAAAAGACGGAAAGAACTCGGCATTTTCGTTTGTTTTACGAGAATGAAAGATAGCAAAATAATCTCGGGATTTTCATGAGTTTAACGAGTCTTGAAAATAACTGAAATTGACTCGAGATAGGTTTCATTTTTACAAAAGCTTGAAACAGACAAAAACTATGCTTCAAATTAGTTTCATTTTTACACAAGCTTGAAACAGAGATAAAACTGTGCTTGATGCCCCCTAAGCATAACTGCTAGAGCGCATGCCCCCCAGCTTCATTTCATTCAATTGGTTGGATGAAATGAAGGTTCAAGTACGAGATCATTTGAAAGACTCGACCTAAAACTATAAGAAAATTATGCAAAAACTGAAATAACTAACCTAAAAACTTAACATTTATAAGATCTCGTCAATCTCTCAACTTAAGTAGAGGAGGATTTGTTTCATTTTTTAACGAGCTTGACACAGGAAAAGAACTATGCTCGGATTTGGTTTCATGTTTACGCAAGCTTGAAACAAAAAACTATGCTTGTTATAAGTTCGCATGCCCCCAGCATAATGATGCAAAACGAGGTACATGCCCCCCAAGCTTCATTTCATTCAACCAGCTGGATGGAATGGAGCGTTACTTTCAAGATCTTGTAAAGACTTGAAAAGGGAGTTGTTTCATTTTTTAACGAGCTTGACACAAGACAAAGAACCATGCTCATAACTACTCTCTACGATCTACTTAACAAAAACTCTACTCTAAAAACCTTGATTCATTTTTTAACGAGCTTGACACAAGACAAGGAACTGTGCTCTAAAATCCTTGATTCATTTTTTAACGAGCTTGACACAAGACAAGGAACTGTGCTCTAAAATCCTTGATTCATTTTTTAATGAGCTTGACACAAGACAAGGAACTATGCTCATGATCACTATCTACAATTTACCTACTTAACCTACCCTTGTTTCATTTTTTAACGAGCTTGACACAAGACAAGGAACTATGCTCAAAAAGTTCGCATGCCCCCAGCATAATGATGCAAAGCGAGGTACATGCCCCCCAGGCTTCATTGCATTCAACCGGCTGGATGAAATGAAGGTTTACTTCCAATATTTAACTTGAAAAGGGAGTTGTTTCATTTTTAAGGAGGTTGACACAAGAAAAGAACTATCCTCATACCTGATTCATTTTTTAATGAGGTTGACTCAGTAACAGGAATTGTCCTCAAAATCCTACTTTCTACAATCTACCTACATATCCTAAAATCTACCTGATTCATTTTTTAATGAGGTTGACTCAGTAACAAGAACTATCCTCTTACCTGATTCATTTTTTATCGAGGTTGACTCAGTAACAGGAACTATCCTCGGACACACTGATTCATTTTTTAATGAGGTTGACACAGTAAAAGGAACTTTCCTCACACACACTGATTCATTTTTTAACGAGGTTGACACAGTAAAAGGAACTTTCCTCACAATCCTACTTTCTAACTATATGACCTAAAAAACTAGCTGATTCATTTTTTAATGAGGTTGACTCAGTAAAAGAACTGTCCTCATGCTAGCCTATTTCATTTTTTAACGAGGTTGATACAGGAAAAAACTATCCTCGTATCCAATTTCATTTTTTAACGAGGTTGAGAGAGGAATAAACTATCCTCGCATCCAATTTCATTTTTTAACGAGGTTGAGAGAGGAATAAACTATCCTCGCAACATTGATCATGGCTTCCAACTGGAGGAAAGACATGTCAATGGACACACCTTGATCATGGCTTCCAAGAGGTCTTCATCCGAAGGAAGAATACTTCCTGGGAAGGAACACATGTCAAGGGACTCAAAAGGGATAAGAACATCGTGTTCAAGTAATCCCATAGAGTTTTCCATGTCAATTACCGGAGCTAAATCAAAGGAAGACGAGCAAACAGTGAGAGGCTCACTTACATCGGTAACTGAAATCATGGGACCGGTTGCCACATAATTAACCCGTGGCAGGGTAGATACCACTTTAGAATCAGGAACATTTAGGGGTGTCATATTATTGGTAGTTGAAAAAAAACTAGGGAACGAAAGCTGGTCTACAGTCACAATACTGCCATTGTGAGGGAAAGACATCACGCGAAAGAGTGTCGATACGACAGCTTTCATTGCATAAACATAGTCTCGCCCAAGGAGTAAATTGAAATCCAAGGGACCTCGAACTACCATAAGATCAACACAAACAGTTTTACCTTCCAAGGTAATAGAAAACTTAGGAAGGATCCCTAAAGGTTCACTAATTGTTCTGTTAAAAGCTTTCAGATTCTGCGTAATAGGCGCAAGCTGAGGGGAACCCAAAGCTTTCCAAACAGCTGAGGATAAAATACTAACAGAAGCACCTTCATCTACCTGAGTACGATGTATGTCCCTACCACCAGCCTTGACAATGATTTGGAAAGGGATGGAGGAAGGAAGACGAGGTTCTGTCAGTCTATTCCAATCAAAGGAAAAGACCTCAGTGCTTGGAGGGGGTTCTGTAGAAACAGGTGAAATGCCCCCCGGCATAGAAGAATCCGATGTAACAAGAAGAACATCAGCGGTATGAAATTTACTCTCGAAAAGGAGAGTGTGATCGACCGAATGTGAAATTGAATCGACCACTTGATCAACTAATGGATCATCAACCTGAGTGACATGAGTTTCACTCTCCAATGGGAGAGTGTGATCGACTGTACTTGAATTTAGATCAATCACTCCGTCAGTTGACGGTAGGTTGGGAGAAAGTTTACGGTAACCAGTTGGAAATTCTTGCTGTGGAACAGTAAGGTTTTCCAACAATGTTGAGGCTTCATCCATGTGAGGGCAAATGTGAGTTTGATGACTCCCTTTGCATAACTTACAAGGAAACCTAACTTTACCCTTTTTCCAGGAACCTGACTATCACTGGTTGATGGATCAACGGAAAGTTGATGAGATTTTTCTGACCATACTTCCAAGACCTTTGGAATTCCAGGACAATTGACAAGGAAGTGGTCACCCTTACAAAGCCTGCAAGGGTATTTGGGTTTACGATGCATGTCGGAATTTTTCTCAACACAACTAACACTTACAGCCATGGTTGGTTGGTTGACTTCTTTCTTATCTTGCTTCTTCTTCTTCTTCTTCTTCTTCCCTTTCTTCTTCTTCTTAGCCTCCTGGTTACTAGCACCAAGGCTTTTACCAGGCGAAGAGGAAGAAATGGAGGAAGAAAAATTAGGCGAAGAAGGTAAAGGGTCAACAGAAGGTTGGTCATGTTGAGATGGTGAACTCTGTTGAGGTGAAGCATCCGGTTGAGGTGGAACAATTGGAGTATTTTGGGCCAACGAAGTTGAAAATAACCATATCGGTAAACCTATTGTAAATCCAGGTAATGACAAAGTAGCCATATAAGGAGGACCAACATTTCCAAAGTAAGGAAAAGTACTAGGATTCTCATTAGGAGGGGTTCCTAGGTTGATAAATTCCGGAACATTTGCCATTATATTCAACTTCAGTGAATTTTATTAACAATTTAAAACTAAAATTAACAATTAACAATTCACACTTAACAACTAAAATTCACAATTCACACCTATGGTCTCTAAAAGTAAAAACAAACAAATTAACACGCGCTATCAAATCTAGGAGTCAAACCATACACAAACAGTAGCCTTCCGAACCGAAAACACTAGTTGGTGATGAAGTCCAACATCGCCGAATTCAGTACAGAAGTGGTGGGTGGAACAGTTACCCCGGCAACCTGCTTAATGAATAGACTGGCACAAGTTCCTCCACTTTAACCGTCTCGAAGTGAAGTGAACCCCCCGGAAAATCCAAGTGAGTATAACCGACGTCTGCTCCAGGTACAGTGGGACCTTCCCTCCACCGTCACCTTGGTAGAACCCTAAATATTATGGTCACTAAGGTCACCAACAGTAACAAATACACCTGGGGGAACAGTCTAAACTCCGACAGCACGCAAGGGCAGAGTAGCAAACAATCCCCTTACCGGCTCCTTGACAATAATCCAAGGTTTACCGATAAGTGACCCCTGGCTCCTCGACAATGGTTAATCCGAGGTTTACCGTTTGTAATACGTACTGCCTGGCGTCGTTCCCAACGAGGGAGGAATGATCCCCTCACTGGTTCGGACACGAGCTCGTGCTTCTCCTTTAAGAGGAGCTTTCCCAGAGTGCAATTGAAACAATTGGATTTATTCTACTCAAGATAAACTATCTGTTTGGTTTTGTAGTCTTGGAGAGTTAAGTACTCACCTACTCCAAGACACTAGCCTAAGCTATGTTGGTGCTTCAGAGCCCTATAAATGTAAAAAATTACTAGATGAATTTTAATTAAGCGCTGTGTTATTAAGGCTGTTATTACTCAAATGGGTAAATGGAGATGAAACCAATGGTGTTATGACCCGACTCAACTGAATGCAATCGAATATGATAATGCAATCCTTTCAATTCGATGAATCCTAACTAAAGTAAGGAGAGAGTTTCCATTCACTTCCAACAATGCAAAAAATTGATCACTAAGAGACAATATAACAAATTTTCTAATGCACTAATTTTATCATGAAAAACTAATGCAAATCAATTCCAAACCATTTTTGTCATTTTTATTTTTGTGTAAATTCAAATCAAAGAAAGCTGATCTAAATCTACGATTGATTTTTCAGAATGTAAACTATGCAATGGTAATCTAAGCACAATTCACTTGAAAAGCATGCAAATGTAATCTATGCACATTTTTCATTAATATTCTGAAAATGAGAATTCTAATTGTGCAAATGTGATCTATGCAAAAGAATTCTCAAACACAAGACGATTCTAATGTGATCTAAGAACCAATCAAGTGCAAATTGAGAAAATTGGGTGAGAGTTCCAAAGATCAAAATATAAAAACACTCAAAGGCGATTAACACTCATACGCAATTTAGCCCCCCCCGGCGAATGAGGGGGAAATTTTTTTTGCAAAAACAAAAGCAAAAAGATGCAAAATTGTGAAAAGACTGAGACAAACCGCCAAGTAATGACCAATGGAAATCAAATCAAGAATTTCTCAAAAAGAGACTCAAAACACCCAATTGATGAAAGCTAAGAGCAGGAACAAGCTTAGGTGAAGATTCTGGACAAGGGACTAATGAATCTGGGCAGAAAAAACTAAGAAAAAACAAAATCTAAGAGCAAAAAAGGCAAAAAAGGAGTTTTCCTAAATTTTTACAGGAAGACGCAGGCAACCCGTTAGCACAGGTGCGGGCCCGCTCTGTGCACACAGCAAAAGTGCGTCCAGGGACGCACTGTGCAGCACTCAGAGGATGCGTCCGTCTGAAAAAGTTAAGAAAAACCAAATCTAACTAAATCTAAAGCTAAGCCACCCAAATACTAATTCTCACAGTCAAAAACCAGAAAATAAAAATGATTTTCTCAAAGCAAAGTTCATTCAAAGGAAAAATCTTTTTCATTAATGGAATCCCCAGCGGAGTCGCCAATTTGTCACACGGAAACTGTCAAGGGTGCGGACACGACTGACCTTCCTAGAAGTCTAAGACATTCTAATGACAAACAAGACAAAATGGAGTGATCTTTCTCTAAATACACCTTTTATAACATGAAAACTACAAGTGTTTAGGCTTACCTTATTCCAAAACGCTGTTGTTGAAGTCCGTTCTTGACGATCCGGATGAGCTCCTCCTTCAAGTCAATTCCTGCAACCACAAACAATCAAACAATTACCAAGCACTTGCATTTCATATAATAAAACATATATTCAACATGCAGACCAAGGAACACATGAAATAACTCATTAACACAAGCTATTGAGAAAAATAAACCAGTTTGTATTAATAACGAAACAAAGAAACTCTTACAACCTGGCCTTGGTGTTGTGCAAGTTCCTCCCAGGGTCCATCAAGGGTTTTCCTCTTCTTTGACAAAGCTCACCCTCTCCCAAGTAGAATCAAATGAAGACAATCTCTCCTCACAAAGGCTCTAATGGAAGACCTAAATCCTGCAGCATTTACCCAAAGAAAATGTATAGCTCCAACCTCCTTTCCTCCTGGCTCAATGCCTTTATTTATAGTGCTGTAAAGAGGTTATTCTGGTCCACCATCAATGGGATCATCCCCCTCTTTGGGTGGGATAGCTCCCTTATTGATGGGATAAGACTCCCCTTAATAGAGATACATGAACCAACTGGAGGCGCATCCATTTCATCAAACCGACCTCTAGAATGTTCTAGAAGTAACCACAAGTAACTTTTTCAAGATAAAAATCGCGCATTTTGTCTTTTACAGAGGGACGCACCTGTCCCTTTACATACAGAGCGTCCATGGACGCAGTTTTTGTGAACAAGGTCCACGTCCCCGCAGGTAAGACTAGAGAGAACCTGCGACCCCAGAGATAAACATGATTTTTACAAGACTTTCTCTCTATTTTGAGTTTGAGATGGATAACAGAGGCATGAGACTTGCCTAAGAGGGTAGCATGACTGTTGATTTGAGCCATACTAACTGTAAGTAGTCAAGGTGACATTTTTTAGTGTAACACATATATAAGAGGCTCTAAAAAAACATCTTCTTTCTCACTACTCTCCTATTCTTGATCTCGCTTGGTCTGCTGAATTTCTTCATTAACCTCCATCTGATCAGTTTCATATTCAGCTACTGAAATCGTTGCTTGCTAGGAATCTTCATAAATATCTAAGCAACAAACCTCTTATGTTTTATGTTCTTGACATTGGGAATAAAATTCAAAAAGGAATTATTTAATTTCATCATCCATACACTCTTCACCCCTGTAGATATTCTCCAGATATTGGAGGAAGTCTTCAAAACATGCACAAATTTTTTTAGCAAGAGGTAGGTGCAGACAAAATTCTTTAAAATGGTCATAAACGACTATGTGAGAATATGAAAGAGAACACAGACTGGTAAGTGGAAAACCTTCATACCAAGATCTAGCTTTGTCTTCTAAGGTTTCCATGAGAATTTCATTAAACATTCCTCAGGAAACTTAACCCCAAGGTTATGTACATGCAAATGAAACTTGAATAGATGTAAAGCAACATCATATCCCTTTTTATCTTTAAATGATGGGAGATAGGTTAACCAATCAACATGAGGCATAGGATTTGGAAAACCAGGAATACCAGATCTATCCATATGTGCATACATGGAATTTATTCTTGTAGAACCCATATTAAAAAACAGTTGATCAAAATTAATGTCCTCTAATTTTTGGAGTCAGTGTGAACATTTGATCTTTTATATCCTTTGAATTTCAGAGTCGCCAGGTGAAAGATTCATCCTTTCTGTTTCTAATTGTTGTCCACCATCAACAATCAGAACTACAAATTTGATAATCTTTCCTGAAGAAGATTAACTTTTGTTTGTTCCTTGACAACGACGCCAAATTCTTGCTGAGTATGATAATCTGAAAAGGAAACCAGGTGAAATAGTCCATGATTTCTCAACACATAAGGGGTACAATTCCATACCTTCTGACATAAAGCCTCCTCCTAGACTAGCCTTGCTCCATTATCCTAATGCTTTTGATCCTGAGATGGCATACCAACTCAGGGAGAGAAATCCATCGACACTAGAAGACATGCAGAATGTTGCAGTCAGTGTAGAGGCCAATTTGTTGGTGAAGAAGTCCAAAATGAAGTTAGAAAGGAAAGTAACTATAAAATAAGAGCATGCTTCTTCCTCTAATGCAAAGTTTGACACCTTGGTCAAAAAAATGGAGAAGATGATGGAAAATATGGAATTAACCGATCGGGTTGTTGTTCGAGAGCCTCAAGCTGGTCCCCAGATCCAAAATCCTAATTTCTGGAGACAACCACAGATGAAAAACAAGCCAAGGGAGAAGAAGGGTCCAGAGCAATTGCAATAGCAAATAAGGCCACCTTTCTAGAAGAATTATGCTTAAGATCAAGATGAGTAATATGAACAATCACCAGAGGAGCAAATACTTTTCTTTAGCGATGAACAAGAGACTGTGTATGTGACTGTGGATAAGGAAAAAGAACAAGAGTAGTGTGAAAATCTTATGACGAAAGAGGAATAAATGTTTCTTTCTCAGTCCCACAATGACATGATGATGGATGAAGTCGAAGAGTACAGAAAGGGGTATCAAAACACCATCATGCAATCCCAAAGACAATACAATCTAAGAAGTAGAAATGTGGGAAGTAGTGTGAAGAAAGATGTTGGAAATAATGCAACAAAGAAAGATGTGCCAGCAAACAGTTTGAAGAAAGATGTTCCTAGTAGCAGAAGTCAAAAGAAAGATCCCTCGATCACAATCTTGCAGAAGAAAGAGAGTCCTTCAAAGGAGACTGCAGACAAGAAAGATGATGTTCCAAAGGAGGTAAAGAGAACACCAAATCCTTTTAAATTTGAGAATGAGCTTGTAAAAGTGAAAATCTCCATTCCCCTTGGTGAATTGTTTAAAAATGATCAATACAAAGCCCAAATTATAAAGGCATTGAGAATCGATAAAGCCTATGATACTATCAATATAGCTGATGATCATTCAAATATCATTTTTTGGCTGAATATTGATGACAAAAGCCATGATAGGGATGTGCCTCCTTTTTATTTTAGTATGAATGTGCATGATCAAATATTGAAAAATGTTATGCTAGATTTTGGGGCTTCACACAATTTGATGCCAGGAGTGATAATGGAAAGGTTGGGACTTGATATCACCAGGCCTTACAAGGACCTGTATTCTTTTGATTCTAGCAAGGTGAAGTGCCTAGGATTGATCCAGGATTTGGCAGTCCCTTTAATTCTGATTCCTTCCAAGAGTATGGTGATGGAAATCGCTCCCTAATTTGGTATTTTCCTATCAAGGTCATGGATGGAAAAGCTACATGCTGCAATACAGATCGATATGTCTTACATCACCGTCTCAGTCTTTGGTGGTCAAACAAGGAGGTTGTAGAGAGAACCACTCATGAAATATATGATCAGCAGCAAGGAGAAGCCTACAAATCATCTGGTATATGTTGTTCATTCTAATTTAGATTCTTTAATTTTATTTGTTTCTATTTATTCTGATGTAGAGGAGAACAATAGAGTTTTTATATCAGAAATAGCAGAAGAAGAGAATGTAGAACAGACCAGCAAGCAAGTTGAAGAACATAGCAACAAAATTTTTCAAGAAGAAGTTGAAGATTTGAAGGAAGAAGAACCCAAACAACACCTCTAGACCATGCACTTTGATGGATCAACAAGTAGAGAAGGTGTGGGTGTTGGTGTATGGATAGTTAACCTAGTAGTAGGAAATACCAGGCTCCTTTCATACAAGTTGGTTTTTGACTGTACCAACAATGTGGTGGAGTATGAAGCACTCCTTTTGGGTTCACATGCTTTGAAGAAATCAGGAGCCAAAAGGATAGATGTTTACGGGGATTTAGAGTTGGTCATCAGGCAAATCAGAGGTGAGTATCAGATAAAACATCCCCGGATGCGTGCTTACCACAATGTTGTTCTAGATTTCTTGCAATGTTTTTCCAAATATAGTTTTTCAGTTCTTCCTCGAAAAGAGAATGTACTTGCAGATTCCTTAGCCACATCGACCTATGATTTTGAGAGTTCTAGCAAGATGAAGGGGAAGTATAAGATTTAAGTGAAACACAGGGCCAATGTTCCAAAAAAAATGAATTACTTAAATGTCTTTCAGAATGATAAACAACTAGAGAATTTCTTACTGATTAAATAATATTTTTCCAAGTTAAAGATTGAAAATGACGATGGTTTAGGGGAAGATGAAAAGAAGAGCTACATAAATCAAATTAAAGAAGAGTTGGACAGAGAGGGGACAGAGTTGAAGGTGTTGCAACTGAAAGATAATGTTATTCCAAGGGGGGTGGTACTGTTGGAGGAGCTCTTTGACTAGAATGATGTTGCCAAGAGGCCAAAGTTGATTCCTATTAAAGTTGGAGTGGAGGAATGTAATATAAGCACAACGGACCATCTGAAGATGATCAAGTTGTCCAAGACCCTAAGCCCAAAAATGAAGCAGAAGTATTTGGACCTATTGAAAGAGTTTTCTAATGTTTTTTCCTAGGGGTATCAAGATTTGAAGGTGTACAACAGAAGCATCATCCAACATATAATACCAATCAAGGAGGATCAGAATCCATTTAAATAGAAGTTGTGGAGGACAAATCTTGTTTTGTTTCCCTTGATTGAAAAGGAGGTGAGAAAATTATTTGATGTTGGTATCATTGTACCCCTTAGGTTTTCAAAATGGTTATCTAATTTAGTGCCAGTCAGGAAGAAGACAGGAGAAATTAGATTGTGTGTATATTTTAGGAACTTGAACAAGGTGTCTCTCAAGGACAACTACTCGTTGCCCAAGATGGATCATATCCTTCAGAAAGTGGTGGATGCAAGGCGGGTGTCTCTGTTAGATAGATTTTCGAGGTACAATCAAATTTGGTTCACCCGGAAGATCAAGATAAGACTACATTTGCTACACCTTGGGGGAATTTCAAATATGAAAAAATGCTCTTCGGATTGATGAATGTAGGAGAAAAATTTTAGTGAGCTATGGACATAACTTTCATAGAGGAGAAGGAAAAATTTAGTAATATATATGGATGATATCATTATTTATTCCCAACCATATGAGGAGCATTTGTAGCACCTAAAGGTTTTTTCATAAAGGATAGAAAATTTGGCATATCACTTAACCCCAAAAAATCTTTGTTTGGGTTGGAAGAAGGGAAATTGTTAGGCCATATTATTTCTAAACATGGCAGTAAAATCGATCTAAACAAAATTGTAGATATTCAGAAGATGGACATTCCTAGAAACAAGAAAGAGATTCAATCCTTTATGGGTAGAATAAATTTCTTAAGAAGGTTTATTCCCAATCTGGCAGAGCTTTTGAGGAATATCACAGACATGTTGAAAAGGGACAGTGAAGTAAAATGGGATGAATAAATCCAAAGATACTTTAATAAAGTGAAAGATGCATTGTCTCGTGCCCCTATTCTTGTTAGTCCGTACTACACACATGATTTTATTATTTTCTCTTTCGCCTCAGAGCACAGTATTGTAGTTCTTTTGATGTAGAAGAATCAACAATGAGAAGAGTTGCCCATAGAATTTTTCACTAGAACACTTAGGGATGTTGCTCTCAAGAATAATATTATGGAGAAACAGGAATTTTATTTGGTGAAGGCTTTGAAGGATTTCCAAGTGTATATTTTACATTCACTTGTTATTGCTTACATTCCAAGTGTTGTTGTCAAAGAAATTCTTACACGAAGTGATCTAGAAGGTCGGTGTGGAAAGTGGATTGTTGCCATACTTGAGTATGATATTGAAATCAAGCCCACAAAGTTGATCAAGGGACAAAGGTTGGAAAAAATGACGGCAGAGTCAAATCTACATGCCCTACAGATAAAAAAATTAGTTTCCTTGTCAGAATAAGATGAGTCGAGATCAGTCCAATAAGTTGCAAAAAGTTTTTTTGTCTCTCCATGGTACTGGCATCCTATATGTATTGCAACACTTATAAGCACCCCCAGGTTTGACTAAGACCAAAGCAAGATTTTTTAAATTAAAAGAAGTCAAGTTTTGTATTGTAGATCAGTTCTTATATTGGAAAGATCCTGGTGGCATTTTGTTGAATTGTATGTTGGAAGATGAAGCTTAGAAGACTATGGAAGAATTTCATAAGGGTGATTGTGGTGGACATTTATTTTGGAAAATCATTGCAAGCAAGGTCCTGAGGGTTGGGTTCTATTGGCTGACTTTGTTTGCCGATGTGTACAAAAGAGTTTCTAGTTTTTAGGAGTGCCAAGTATTTGAAGGAAGGAATAAATTACACCCACTACCCTTGGAACCCATATCAGTCGATTCACCATTCCAACAATGGGGACTCGATTTTATCAGAGAAAATCATCCTACTCATCATAACAACACAATTGGATGTTGACAACAACTTATCACTTCACCAAATGGATCGAGGCAGTTCTGACCAGACAGGATACAAACTCAGTGATCATTTAGTTTTTGGAAACTAATATTTTGTCTCATTTTGGTTACCCATAGAATATCATTATAGACAATGCAGTTGCTTTTAAATCAAAAAAGATGGTAGATTTATGTCATAAGTATAACATTATTATAGGCCACTCCAAAACCTATTATCCTCAAGGTAATGGTTTGCCTAAATCATCCAATAAGAGCATGGTCAACATTATTAAGAAAATTCTACTAGAGAACAAAAGAAATTGGCACAAGAAACTGGTGAATGCATTGTGGGCTAATCAGGTAAGCACCAAAAATTTAATAGGCATGTCTCCATTTCAACTTGTTTATGGCACTGATGCAGTCTTTCCCTCTTCACATGGGATTCTTGTGATGAAATTGTTGCAAAACACAGATGTGGATACAAATGATATACATAGGAGAATCAATCAGATGATCTAGCTTCAACAGTCAAGGGAAGAAGTATCTGGAAATACTCAGATGATACAAGACAAAATCAAGAATATTTTCTACAAAAGAACCAAAGAAGCGGATTTCCATATTAAATATTTGGTGCTAAAATGGGATGCTAGAAATGAAGATAAAGGAAGACATAGGAAGTTCAACAGCTTGTGGAAAGGTCCTTTCAAAGTCGCTGCATTTCATGGGAACAATGCTTACCTACTAAAATATCTGTCAAAAGAATTACTTGGAGGAGGATTTGTCAATGGCAAGCTTTTGAAACATTTTCTTCTTTAAATTACAACTAATCTCATAGTCCATTGTATATATCATTTTACTTTTGAATACTGCAAGTGTGGGCCGTTGTCATTAGGATTTGAAGCCTGGAGTGGAGGCCTTAAGATCCTAATGACCTCCTGCCATAAGTATTTTAGTCAGTCAGTCAATCAAGTATATTTTACTTCGTTTATTTCATTCATTCAGTCAGTATGCCATGCTTCCAATTTTTATTTTGACTCCATTGCCCAATGGTCTAAATAGGCCACTAGTCTGCTTTTGTTCTTGTCACCTCACTGAGAGATTGACATCCCCGTTGGAGCCGATGTTAAAGTCCATGCTAGGAATCAATCTTTTAGCCTCTTACCATGAAATTTTAATGTCAGAATAACCCATTGATCAGTGTCTTCCAATGGCCAAATGTTTTCCATGTCAAAGAGTCATTGGTGTCAGAAGGCTAGTCAGTCCAAACTTGGGAGGGGTTTTTGTCTATGATACTTGGTTCAGTTGATCTCATAGGTGAAATCATCATATGGATCTTTGCATTAGCTTTCCAATGATCTATATATCTCCCTAGATGGATCCCAAACTCAAAAGATGTATAAAATTATAGTTCCCCTTTGTAAAGCAGAAAACAAGTGAAAATGCCTAAGTGTTGAAAATCCTACACCCTGTAGTTTGGAGGTGCATGGCTATGTCGATGATCTGAGGTTCCAAATCCTGCATACTAAAGGTTTATGGTAAATTGGTTTTTGACGATCAACAGCGGTGTATTGTATATCATATGGAAACTGCTGATTGGAAATCACTTGGAGAGGAGCTTTGACAAGGGCTGGAGTGTGGTCATGTGAAGACTCAGAGGACTAATGGCAATGACGTTGTGGGGGAAAATTAATTACTTAATAAAAAACAACTAAACACCTAGACATTAATTATCAACCCAAGGAGTGTCATTTTATTTCAAGGAAACCATAAAAATATATGCAAGCAACTACCAACAACTAACACTGCTTCTACATGATTGTGTTCTACACTACCAAGCTCATTCAACAAGAAATAAAATGTAAGACTTGAACAAAAATACTAATTTAAAAAGAAACAATTAAATGATAGAAAAATAATTATGCTAATCACACGGTTTGAATCAATACTAAATTAAACCACACCTTGTTGAATTCAAAATTTAACCTATTGCTCCCAACATAATTCAAATGCTAATCTAGAGTGGCAAATTAAATGAAATCTAGAAATCGCAAGAAACAACAAATCTGGAAAATGCAGCAGCCAACAAATTACTTTAAAAAAAAAGGGAAATTTACTTTAAAGAACAACAATTGAAATTCAGAGAAATAAGCACACAACTAAACTAATTTAGATCTTCAAGGCAAGACCCCATCCAAGGTAGTGGACCCAACTGGCCAAGAGTAAGTTCTGCCTTGAAAAATAATTCAAAACAGATTACAAGTAAGAGATGTAGAACTCAATTAATAGCTTCTTTCATTCAAATATCTCATAGAAATAATTACACCATAATGAATTTCTTAGCTTTGCCTCCAATTCAACAATTGTTCATCCTCCCTCTTTGATATTTTTTTTCATTTAAATACATAGAGAGCAAAGGGAAATTACAACTAAAATGATTTCCATTAAAATTTTGGATTGATTACATAATATCAATAAAGAACATTAGATCTGAAATATATTTCCATTAACATTCAGTTGGAACAAGTCGAATCTAGTATTGCAATTGGAAGAATTTGGAAAACGGCCACAACAAAAAATGTGAGAAAATCACCTTCAAAGAACCTTGCATTTCTCTCAATCCAAACAGAATTTTGGAAAATGTCTCATTGGAAAACTAATTTGATTTGTTCTACACAAAACTAGTGTCTCAAATTTTCAAGATTCATTTTCATTTTCCCAAAATGTCCGACGCAAACTGTCACTTTTTATCGCAGTGAATTTCTAAGTTGGAATATTTGATTATGACTTGGAGATCAAATTTGCAATCTGGAAGAGATCTTGGAGGCTAAAATGGTGAGTGATGTTATAAAAAATTAATAAACCATCACTAGAAAATTCATGCATAATAATTATCAATTTATTAAAAATAAAGAACAAGTATTACTTATCCACAAGAGCATAAATAATTATGAAATGGAATTGTATGATAAATTATGATAAATAATGTGATAAAATAAGAATAGAAATGGATGAAATGGCTGTTAAGAAGTGATAATAATAATGACAAATTAGTGAACCAACAAACACACATCAGCGATCACAAGTTTTTGGAGGGTTCAAACAATTACAATATTATGAAATCACTGATTGCGATGTTTCGGTATCCTAAAAAAGCCTAGGTGCATATTTTTTGGTCCCATGTGGGGATTGTTTATAGTGCAATATTCCAAAGAATCGGCATCCCCATGTACCAAGTCCTGAAATATTTATTCCAAAGGACTAAAAATTAACGTAGCATTCCAAAGAATCACCTCCCCATCCCAACCAAAGGGTTTAGCCCCTAAAAAATGGCTTCGCCCTAAGCTCTCAGGCTCTTATCATAAAGGATTCCGCCTAAGCCCCGACAACTGGGAAGATTGTAAAAACTCCATCCTTGCATAGTCCACAAGGGAGAAAATATGATCTATTAAAGTGTCAATTTATTGGCCCTAATATTCCCTTTGGTTGCATAAAAGAAAGAAATATGCTAAACATGATAAGAATTACCACACAGTTCCAGCGCAAAATAGGGGAGTTGTTGTTTCCTCATTTTCATTCAAATGGCAGAGGGACTTGATAAACTTAAGCAAAGGAACCTAATAAGTTTGAAGAGTTGAAAAAGAAGGAAATAAATGAACCAAGGCATCTGGAGATATTATGTTGTTTCTAACAAGGTTTTTAGCATGATGGAAAACTGTTGCAATTTTTTTCCACAAGCACCAATTTGAATTGTTGTGTGGTATTTTGGATGTAAACACTAAATTTTGTTGTCTTGAGTTTCCATTTTTTATGGTCATAGAATATTTCACATTGTAATCCTATTTAAGATTATGAAAGGTAATGTAGTAGGGGTTGGTTGGTTGATTATTGATTGATTAGTGCTAGAAGAGAGACTGTTTTGTATTTTCAAGTGAATAGAAGAAGGTCGAGGCTATTTTTCCTAGGATTATTGTGTCATATTTATGTTGGTATGTGTGTTATCTCTGTCATTATTATTATTACTTCTGTTTTTGTGGTACTAAGATAGTTCTTCATGCTCAGATAAGAGAATTTGCATAATCCACCTTGTGGTATTCTTTGTATTTGTTGAACATTTTTGTATCTCTTATTCTTCTAAAGGCAATTTGAATTCATCCAAGTTTGATGCTTATCTTGTCACCTCTGATTTTATATTCATCCATTACTCAAAAAAATATGTTAATTTCCAACAGAGCTGCCTACCTTGCCCCTCCTCACGATATCATCATCATCCCTTATTCATTTGAATCATTACAAAAGATGAACCTGTTCTAAGTGGGTTTTCCTTCCTTCACTTACCTTCAAGCCACCACTTAAATTCATCCTTTGGTCATCATAACTAGCCTGAAATCCAAACTACTCAGCCAATTTATTGACTGAAATCATATAGAGAGAGCCCTCTCTAAAGCTAGAAGGGCTAGATTCTAGCTTGCAAGTGGTTTGTGGTTACCTCTGGGTTTCCTTCCTACAGCCTAAGGAAATTACGGAGTGCTAACACAACCTTTAAAAACAATTGCAACTAATATATATAGCTACTATGTCAAAGTTATATGATGTCAGGGCCTCTATACATATATATATTTATATTTATTATGATTTTAATAATCTATTTAATAACTTTACATATATAATTTATATTAAAATCATATAATATTATATTAATATTAATATATATTAATTATATATTAATATTATATTTAATTATAATATTAATGTTATATTTATTTTAATTAGTTAAACTAATCAACGTAATGGTGGAATTGCACGTTATGAAGCGATTATTTTCCATTTGTCAGAAATTGGATGAAACATTTCCATATTGGATATAGTGTCAAATATCCAACAGTATAAGTACTCTCGTTGGTTATTCGACGATGAAGGGATTATAAGAGAACGTCGAATAATTGATGGGATAGGGCATTCCATCAAATATTTGACCATTAAATAATTTTTGTTGGATATTCGAGGTAGTCAGGATTTTAGAAAACAAAAAGAAAAAAAATCATTTAACTTTTGACTTTAAAGCTGAAAGTGAAATTTGCAACTGATGTCTAACTAATTACAAAAATAAAACTAAATGAAATACTTAGCTACTCTGCCTCTCAATTTTGGGAAAAAGTCTCCTTGGGATGACATTTGAGGAATTTTGTACTTCATTAATCTAAGAGAAAACAAATACAGAGATGCAGCAATAACTCATTGTAATAATGAAATGTTCAACCACTTAGTTAAGGATGAATTATCAACTTGAAGGGTTTTTCATAAACATTCATTAACACCTAGAGTCATCAAACTAAAAATAAAATGGCAAAGATAGTAAATGGCACTGACCAGTCTAATTGAGAATTTAAACTAGCAAAACAGTGAATGGAGTAAACTTGATTACATTACTGAGTTTCATCTTCTAAACTACTGATAAACTAAAAAGAGATCAAGCAAATGGAAGCTACTCTAAATTATGTACGTTGTTAATAAGAAAATGATGGAAATTGCATTATAAACATTGTTAGTAAGAAAATGATTATAAACTCTGTGAAAGAAAATGATGAATTTACAGTGAACAAGAAGAAGAAAAATAAAATGAAATGAAACCTTTTTCAGTGCAGGGGCCCTCTGCAATTGATTAGGCTATGCTTGCTCAATCAACTCCAAGAAAACTCCTTTAGATTTTCATAAAACATGCGGTCTTCATATTAAAAACAGGGACACAAAATGCCCAAAAATTATAAAGTTTAGAACTTCGATTTCACAATAAAACTATCACTATTACCTCTAACTTCTTCGGTCCTTTACACAGGTATTTATAGGAAAAACCATACAACCGTTTGTGGAGAAAAACATGCTACAACCAAACACGTAGAAGACAGATATGCGGAATTTCTTCCTCGTCTACTAGAGACATAAATCCAAGACATGGTGGTTGTTGGATTCGGTTGTACAAGTAGTTGTTGGAGTCCATAGGTATAGGTAGTTGTTCAGAATAATGCTTCCCATCACTGTGAAATGTGTTAACTAACCATGAAACAGAGTCTTGTTACCTTCGGCCTCTACGTTTGACTTATCCATTGACCGTAGTCTTATGCCATATTCTTTGTCGACCTAGGCTAAGTGAATAGGACAGGGTCCATGTCACGATGATTTCCAAGTTGCCCATCTAGCTAGTTTCTCCTTCTGACACCTGGAACCTGTTAGAGCATGAAGGTAGTTGTGGAACAGTCGATTAGCCGTAGAATAGGCTGCCTTCCGTAGCTAATATACAAAAATTTATTCAAACAGTAAAACATAAAAGCATAACATGTAAAACACTAAATGTCCTCCTCAAGACAGTATATACCGGCCATTGGTGATGAGAATGCATCTTTCTCATGGAAAAACAAGGAAAAGGAATGAGAAGAGTTACTAGGGAAAGAGTAATTTCGAGGCTCAGTAGGTAGCGACAAGACTAAAGGAAAATGGCTCAAGAAGCGAGGAAGATCTCAAGATGCAGGTGAGAAGGAAAATATGGATACACGTAAGAAGCTCAATACAACTGAGAAAGAACATGGATCTTAGTCTATGGAGCAATAAAATAAAGGCAGCGGCAGAGAACCATTGAGGTGTTGGACTTGCATTGGATACCATCTCAGGAAATATTGTCCATCATATTAGGGTGTCAGTTCTCATATCTATAATGCTTAAGAGTTGCAGACAGTTGGGGATGGAGCTCAAAGCATTCCTAGGATCAATGCAGAATGATAAACATGCATAATGTTGACTAGATTCTTAAAGGAACCCAACAAGGATTTCAAAAGGTCATGACTAAATGATAAAATAGTAATTATGAGAGGGAATCTCTCAACTTAACTTCTACCATTTTGTAATTTTATTGTATGTTTTGAGAAATTGTCATAAGTTGATGAATACTAACATATGCATAGTAAAATTCCATATATGGATTAGTTTAAGAGATGCATATCCATTAAATGGATGTTAAATAATGATATTGTAGATGCATGAAGGTATGCTAGGTTCATACAATAATGGATGTGTATGCATAAATATTACTCTCTATGTTGTCATAACATGATTCAAATGACCAAGAGTAGTTAATGATGAGAAGGTAACCATGATTAGGTTGACAACACGATTTGGAAACCACTAAGAGTTTTGTATGTAGCCTTGAGGAATCAAGGCAATGGAAAATAAGGTGTTGATGAGAGAATGGCACAAGTGACACCTATGCTTGTTGATATGCATATTGTGACAAATTTGTGAGTGCATAAATGAGAAATTTGCTACCAGTAAGTGGTTTTATTTAGATATCGGTTCTAAGAATATTGATTATGACTCTTGAAGTTATGCACCCTCAAAGTGTTGTTTGAATGTTTGACTAAGTGCATGATACGATTATGTGCTCATAAGATTGTATGAAGGAAATTTATTTCTTTAAGACAAATGTACTAACACAATATGTGCTGAGACCACTGATATGCACTTGAGTGCAAGTGGGTGCTAGTTGTAGAAATATGGCTAATGACTATGAGGTAACTAAAGATTGTGACATGGTTGCTAGTCTTAGTAAAAGACTGATTTTAAATTTGATGATGCTAGTCATGGTAAAAGACTGATTTTAATTTAATGATGCTAATATTGGTAAAAGGATGATTTCAAATGAAGAATTGATCTTTGGAACCTATGACTGACATGTGTGAATATTTGCAAAGTAACATGCTTGGTATTAGCATCACAAGGTAACAATTGATTTTTTTATGTTCATATAACTAGTAGCTAGGTGAATGTGATAACACATAATAAAACTCAATTGCGGCAACATAAAAAAGTAAAAGAAAGGAATGGGGTGAGGATTCTTTTGGCTATGTTCGAAAACTATTGTTCCAAATCAATGTGTGATTTTCACAAATACAGGATGTTCTCTTAACCTTAATTGTGTATGACATTATGTGAATATGTGTTATGTACATGAACATGTTTATGATTAAACAAGTATATTCAATACCATTGTATTTAACAAGTTGTTGTCAGGACTCATTCTTGTGGAACAATGATTTATTATGATTATAAAAAATGATGAATATATGAATTTCATGGTTGGGATAACACAATATGGTTATCAAATGAAATTCCCTATTGTGTGAGAAATCCAATAAGAAAGTGGGAATTATTGGTGTTAATTATTTCTATCATCATGTGATTATGACATTCATGTGTCCATGTTTATGACCAGAAAATATTGATTATGATGATGACATATATGCTAATTACTAATTAGAATCACTGGTCAAAGGATTGGACATATATGCCACTAAGTGTTGCACCTTGGGGCTGATAAACCACTTAGAAGGCTAGTTTGGTCCATGGGAAATAATGGAAATTGAAATGGAAGCCACAAAAATGGCACAAAGGAGGTTCTCTAAACCTTGAAATTAATTGATATGTATATGAATGTGTTATATTCATGAACATGATTGATTACTGAAGTTATGTTAATCCATTGTGACTAACAGGTTCTTGTCAAGGATCATTCCTTTGGGAGAATGATGGTATAGATGATATGAAAAGATTTTTGGTTGTAGGAGGAATCAATTGGGAAAGAGGTAGAACTAGATGATTTATGACTTTGATAGTATGTGCATATAATTATTCCCATGTTTATGCTATGAATAGGGAATGTTTAAGGATACATCAGCAGAATGAAAATAGTGTATTGTGTGGCATGCTAGGACAAGCATGGATAAAAAAAGAAACCACTGACCTAGGATTTGGGTTGTGGATGCACGTCGTATGGCACGGGAAAGACAGTAGAGGTAGGGTTGTCTAGTAGATATGGTGTTGTCTTTGGATGTCCAATACCACTGTTGTGTACATGTTGTACCATGCCATGTGTATTGTATACATGTTTTGTTATAACATTTTTATTCATTTTGTTATAACATGTAACATGTGTATTCATTATGTTGTATCATGTGTATATGTAAATGTGCTATGATGTACACTATGTGTATGTGTATGTTTAGCATAATGAATTAGGACAAGTAAGTATGGGACTATAATAGATTTGAGGCTTCTGTGATCTTCATTTTGTGTGGTTATGTATTTTGGAGTCATCACATTACTATTTTTTTTATCGACGTTTCAAGCCAACCTTTGTGGTTCATCATCAGGATTAGATATGTAGGTAGCGGAGTGTCTAGGCCCTTGTTTCTGATTAAGGCTAGAGGTGTAAGCCTCTGGATTACCTTGTTGTTGATTTAGGGTGGAGGTTCTCGCCTTTGGATTACCATTTTGTTGATTGAGGATGGAGGTATCAACCTATAGATTCCCTTGTTGTTGATTGAGGGTGGAGGTGTCAGCCTCTAGATTCCCTTGTTTCTTATTGAGGGTGGAGGTGTTAGCCTCTAGATTCCCTTGTTATTGGTTGAGGGTGGAGGTGTCAGCCTATGGATTCCCTTATTTCTGATTGAGGGTGGAGGTGCTAGCCTCTAGATTCCATTGTTGCTGATTGAGGGTGGAGGTGCCATCCTTTAGATTCCCTTATTGTTGATTGAGGGTGGAGGTACTAGCCCCTAGATTCCCTTATTGTTGATTGAGGGTGGAGGTGTTATCCTCTATATTCTCTCATTTTTTTATTGATGTTGGAGGTTCCAACCTCTATATTTCCTTGTTACTGAATGAGGGTGGAGGTGTGAGCCTCTAGATTCCCTTTTTGTTGGTTAAGGGTGGAGGTGTGAGCCTCTGGATTCCCTTGTTGTTAATTAAAGGTGGAGGTGTAAGCCTTTGTATTCCCTTGTTTCGGATTGAGGGTGGAGGTGTCAACCTCTAGATTCTGTTATTTCATATTGAGGGTGGAGGTGTGAGCCTATGGATTCCCTTGATGTTGATTGAGGGTGGAGGTGTCATCCTCTCAATTCCAATGTTTCTTATTGAGGGTGGAGGTGCCAGCCTTTGGATTCCCTTATTGTTGATTGAGGGTGGAGGTACCAACCCCTAGATTCCCTTGTTGTTGATTAAGAATGGAAGTGTTATGATCTATATTCCCTTGTTGTTGATTGA
This sequence comes from Pinus tabuliformis, assembly GCA_031772625.1. Taxonomy (NCBI): domain Eukaryota; kingdom Viridiplantae; phylum Streptophyta; class Pinopsida; order Pinales; family Pinaceae; genus Pinus; species Pinus tabuliformis. The sequence goes on along the minus strand of CM062808.1, from coordinate 310,595,389 downwards.
TGTTGGAGGTGCTAGCCTATGGATTCCCTTGTTACTAATTGAGGGTGGAGGTGTGAGCCTCTAGATTCCCTTGTTGTTGATTGATGGTGGAGATGTGAGCCTATGGTTTCCCTTGTTGTTGATTAAGGGTGCGGGTGTAAGTCTTTTTATTCCCTTGTTGCTGATTGAGGGTGGATGTGCCATCATATGGATTCCCTTATTGTTGAATGAGGGTGGAGGTGTGAGCCTCCGGATTCCCTCATTGTTGATTGAGGGTAGTGTATCTTTTTTATTTGATGATTGAAGCAAATATGCATATGTATATATGTATATATCATTATAAATATTGTATCAATCTATGTTTATAAAGCTCTATAAGCAGTATTTTTGTCATGTTCTTAGCAGTTTTGTCTTTCTATAAGAGTCATAGAACATCGAGGACAATGTTCCCCTAAGGGGGGTGGTTTGTGACAACCCCGAGTTAAATTTCCATGTAAATAAATAATGTATGGAAAATATAAAAGCACAAATCAAGCCAAGGACATGGGACTTGTATTCCAATACGAATGAGGGGAAAACATTACATTGGGATGCACTTGTGGTTAATTATTTATTGGCTATGGAAATTGCCAATGGAAAGAGGCAAAAGGAAATAAGTGGCAAATTAATTATTACAAGCCAACAAGGATATGAGGGAAAAATGAAAAGAAATGAAGGAAAATAAAATAAATTCCACTTCAGTAGGTGGGGAAGAGGAAAAGACAAGATAAGTATAAAAATAGTAAAGAATATGCATGCAAGGAAAAATAAGGAAAAAGAAAAAGAAAAGAAAAGAAAATTGGAGAGAGAAAATTCTAGCATTCTCTTTTGGGAAAAGAGAGGAAAAGGAGATAACACTATAGAACTTGGACACAAGCAAGGGACAATCAGTGAAAGAAAGAAACAAAAGAGGAGTTTGAGGAGCAACCAAGAAGAAGGTTTTAACAACAACTAGCAAGGGGAAAAAAGAGCAAATAAAAGAGCATCCAACAGGACGATTTTTGTAGCTAACAATGTGCATGTTTGATTATCCTGTTGGGATTTGAGTTCATGGTTCATGCACTGGTTTGCTGGTTATTTTATTGTCATTATCATGGAGAATTTCGTGGATTGGCAGTCATGTACAACCTTTCCTTATTCCATTTCTGGGATAGCCATGATGTAGTGGGTTCCCTATTTGGTTGAGCTTTGGATGCCAAAAGATTTTGAATCCTAGTTGAGGTGTTCTCAATAAAATCCAAAGGGTTGAGAGTGGAGATGGTTTTCTATGGTTGAGCCCTTAATAAGTGGGTGGAGACAAGAAAAATCCTTTGTGTATAGTTAAGAAATTCTGAGGCATGTTCTGGTGATTTCTTGACTTGTTGTTAAGTGAAATAACTATGGCTTGAGGGTGGAGTGTTGAAATTGGCAATAAGAAATTGCTAAAAGTAGAAGTGCTAAAAATAGCACTGCTAAAAATAGCAGTTTGGGCATCAGTGCTAGATTGGGCAACAAGGAATGAAAAATGGAAGTGCTAAAAATAGAACTTGTGTGGATTCCTATTTTAGTCAGTCCCTGGACAAGAAATAGGAAGTAAAATTCGAATTTGGTCTTACCAGCAATTTGAATATTAATTAATTAATTCAGTTTGAGTTAATTAGTTAAGGAAAATCAAACTTGAAGTCTTTGTGAGAACATGCAATAATTTCTCCACTGATTGGGGAATGTGTCCTTTATTTGCTCCACTGATTAGGAATTAAGGATGAGTTCTATATTGAGAGGATCAGTTGACTTAGTTTAACTTAGTCAAGTCCAATTAGATTAATTTAACAAGTTGTTAAATTAATGAGATTCAGTTTGTTGATGCTTGCATGCATGTGACAACTGGTATTTTCATATAATTGAGTATTCACTCATGGATAACTAATGCATGGCAGTTCAGACAGAGACCCAGTTGAGATCAGATGAGGGATAGTGTATTATCAGTTGCTAGGATATTCCTACTGAATATTCCTTGCATGAGGAAGGAATATTATTCCTTCTAGTACTGCGTAGTTGGACCTGAAGTGACAGCAGGTATGATTTGTGCAAATTCAAACATGTTATGTAATTGGACCCCAATCAAAATTGCGCAATAAAATAGGGGTTTGGAGGACTTGTGGAGCCTATATATATAGGCCTAGATAGTCCATGAGCTATATCATCAGAGTACAGAGAGAGCAGGATAGCTTTTGAGCTAATTCTTTTTGTATGTTGTTGAGGATTTCCACTTGATTGATAATACAGAGATGGGGTTTTAGGCTGGTGCTTTTCCTGGATAAATTCTTCTATGTTATGTGTGATTGATTCCTTCTTATCAGTTACAGGTGATCAAGGAAGAACAATATACAAGAAGGAAGAATCTTGTGGTTTTTAGATATAGATATCGAGTTCTTATCACATTTCAAAATTCATCAATGGCGTTATATGGTTTGAGACTTGAGTATGCACTAGATGGCAGGTCAAACTATATAGCTTAGAAGGATCACATGGAGGCAGTATTAGAGGATAACAGGGTGAAGGACTTCATTGATCAATAAGTCCCCAAGCCCTCATGATCTAATGCCCAAGAGTTGGCGGAATGGAGGAAGTGTGTGGCTAGAGCTAGGAGAATCATCTTGGAGGGAGTTTGCGATCACATAGTCTTGAGCCTCCATGGGAAGGAGACTCTATTTTCGATGTGGAAAACATTGAAAGATCTCTATCAGAATAGCAGTGATCAGAGGAAGCTGGCACTAAAGGACAAACTTCGAAATATCAAGTGTGAAAAGGATGACACGATCTCTTGTATCTGAACAAGCTCACCTCATGCAGGGATGAGCTTGGAAGTGTAGGGATCGTGACAATTGATGATGACATGGTGAGTCTTGCACTCCTCAGTCTTCTTAAGAGCTGGCATAGCTACCAGGACTCAGTTAATGGAAGAGAGAAACTGCCAGATTGGGAACGAATTTGGTCAGATTTGATGTAGGAGGAGATAAGAAGAAGCACCAGAGATGGTTCTTCATCCATGGACAATGAAGAAAATTGTGCCTTAGTGAGTAAGGCAAAGAAGGGGAAGGAGAAGGTTTCTATTGCCAAGTCTAGTTTTTCCCATGGTGGGAAGAAGTTTGACAAATTGAAAGTGTGGTGCTTTTGTTGTCATGAGGTGGGCCATTTTGTTACAAATTGTCCACTAAGGAAATCCAAGAAGGGATCTGGGGAAGGATCTCAAGGTCAGGTACTTGCTTCACAGTTCGAGTTGGATTTCACACTCTTTGCATGCATGGTTTCATCCATGGTGGGAAGTGGTTGGTTTCTTGACAGTGGAGCTTCCTTCCACATGACCAACGACCAGAGTTTGTTCAGTACTTTAGAGGAGAGAGATCTCCAGATACTCATAGCCATGGGTAATGATGAAAAGTATAGTGTCTCAGTTGTAGGCATGGTTATTTTTCAGAGGGATCATGGAGCTCACCTTACCTTAACCGATGTCAAGTATGTACCAGGACTAAAGAGAAACTTGGTGTCGATCGCGATGCTGGAAGATAGAGGCTATGATGTAGTCTTCAGTAAGGGAAAGGTTTTCCTTAGACACATCATCACTAGACAGGTGAAGCAGATCGGTTCACGGGTTAAGAACCTGTATGCTCTTGAGGTTCAAGATGCATGCAAGGCCTTGAGGAGCAAGGAAACTGATGGGGACTTGGTGGTTGAGAGGGAGAGTATATTACCTCTCAACATGTAGCGCCAGAAGAAGTCTCAAATGATTGTGGAGGAGCCACGATTGGTGCAACAGCTTCCGTAGGTTGTAGAGTAGCCATAATAGTGGAAGTTGAGTGGAGATCGAGTAGAGACATCTACTCATGCAGAGACCTCCAATAGGGGGAAACTTCGAGCCAAGTGAGCTGAGGGATCATATGCAGCCATACCTCCAGGTAGGAGGTGGGGCGATGTAGAGTGATCGTCCCAAGGATGAGGGCAGGATCCTTGAGGTACCTAACCTCTTGGATGAGACCTTGCTACGGGAGCCCCGATGTGGAGTAGCAGAAACTGACTGATTGGGTAGAGACAGATGCAGATGGAAAGGCAGAGAGAGCTATAGTGCAGGGAATCCCAGGACAGTGCAGAGCATGCAGGCTGCAACAATGCGAGAGGCACAAGTGTGTTGCACAATGCAGGGTAGCACAAAGAAGGGTGAAACGGTGCGAGATGCATGGAGATGTTGCAGTAGCGCAGAGGTCAGAGAGGGAGCACTTGTTAGAAGCAGGTAGAGCTTCAGCATAATAGTATGTTTCTATCCCAATAGAGAGGTCAGTTGGAAGTTTTTTTTGTTCCGAGAGTTGCTGGAACAACCACACTTGGTAGAAGTGTTGCATGTAGAACATTCCGAAGGTACAAGATTGGGTTCGAGAAGAAGCCTTTCTTGTTGAGAGGGAGTGTTGAAAATTGGCAACAAGAAATTGCTAAAAATAGAAGTGCTAAAAATAGTAGTTTGGGCATCAGTGCTGGATTGGGCAACAAGGAATGAAAAATGGAAGTGCTAAAAATAGAAGTTATATTTTTAGCAATGCAGTGTGGATTCCTATTTTAGTCAGTCCTTGGACTAGAAATAGGAAGTAAAATTCGAATTTGGTCTTACCAGCAGTTTGAATAATAATTAATTAATTCAGTTTGAGTTAATTAGTTAAGGAAAATCAAACTTGAAGTCTTTGTGAGAACATGCAATAATTTCTCCACTGATTGGGGAATGTGTCCTTGATTTTCTCCACTGATTGAGGAATTAAGGATGAGTTCTATATTGAGAGGATCAGTTGACTTAGTTTAACTTAGTCAAGTCTAGTTAGATTAATTTAACAAGTTGTTAAAATAATGAGATTCAGTTTGTTGATGCTTGCATGCATGCGACAACTGGTATTTTCAGATAACTGAGTATTCACTCATGGATAACTGATGCATGGCAGTTCAAACAGAGACCGAGTTGAGATTAGATGAGGGACAGTGTACTATCAGTTGCTAGGATATTCCTAGTGAATATTCCTTGCATGATGAAGGAATATTATTCCTTCTAGTACTGCGTAGTTGGACTTGAGGTGACAGCAGGTATGATTTGGGCCAATTCACACATGTTATGTAATTGGACCCCAATCAAAATTGCGCAAGGAAATAAGGGCTTGGAGGACTTGTGGAGCCTATATATACAAGCCTAGATAGTCCATGAGCTACATCATCAAAGTACAGAGAGAGTAGGATAGGTTTTGAGCTGATTCTTTTTGTATGTTGTTGAGGATTTCCACTTGATTGATAATACAGAGCTGGGGTTTTAGGCTTGTGCTTTTCCCGAATAAATTCGTCTGTGTTATGTGTGATTGATTCCTTCTTATTAGTTATATGTGTTCATGCTTGATTTTGCTCATGTTCAATTAAGCTTCCGCAAAGTTTATGGTAGATGTAGATCTAGTATTATGCTTTAGTACATTGCATATATCAGTTTGATCTACAGGTGAAATTTCTACATGATATCAGTGAGCTAGATGATTTGTAGAGAAAATTCTACATGGAGGTGGTCTTCCTTTGGATTCCCTCTTTGGTTATGTTTTTTTTTATCCCATGTAATAATAAATCTAGCCTTTGAATATGGAATGAGAGTGATTTGGATGGAAGAACGGATTGGTTCAGCCCAATGTATGGTCAAGTGGAATCGGGTAGTCCCTAACTTGGTTGGTACTATGCATATGTTAATATGTGTTATTGTTTAATGAAGATAAATGAGTAGAAGATTTGGTTTTGTGTTGATTATGTGTCCAGTTTTTCATGGCTCCATCACTGGTCAAGTGTATGTTACATGTATAGTGTATTTATTGTTATATTAAATGCTCTTTTTATTGATCTGTTTCATGGTTTGATAGGCTCTTCAATAATTTATATGGATGCATGAGCTAATATGTGTTTTATTGTAGCTAGTATGAGAAGGCTTCAAGCCTTTTTTATGAACATCTAATGAAATTAATGAAAAAAGTGAACAAACTATGCATTCATGACCTACATGTACCATAGTCACAAAGTTTTTGTATAAATGAATAATATGTGTTGGGAAATCATGATCCACAATAGAGCCTCAGAAAAAAGTGTGAATACTTATACATATTGTTTACAGAGTTCTAGAAATGTCTGGGCACTCGGCTCGAATGTTGGTGGTCTAGGAGGATCCTAAAAGGAAAAGCTTTTTTAAGTCCTCGAAACTCAGCGAAACCTATCTCAAATTGAATGACTTCTCGTTCTGAATCCAACAACGCAAATTACACTTCAATTTGACACTATATGTGAAAGTTATGACCCGCTGAAGTTTTCATGAAACAACAAATCTTTTTTCATGGAGGACCCACAAAATGCCACCTGGTAGCTAATGTTAGTAGTACATGTGTTGATGGCAGCCATATGGATGTTGACTCATTTGTACAAAAGCTGACATTAGCAAAGTGGATTGGTGGTATGGTCACCAGGCAGCCAATTAGGGGGTGACATGTGGTAGATGATGACAACATGACATCAACAACATAGTTAGTAGCTGTAGAGCCTTGAACCTGTACCTCCTTACACACCCTCTCAGCCTTCTTTTCCCATTCATTTCCTCCTTTTCCCACTCATTTCATCCACCAAGTTGATTAAATCATTGTATTTTAGGACTTTTTACATGCTTTTCTAACTATGCTAAGTCACTGTTGTTTGGTTTAGAATTTTGGTTCAGAGTGCTGCGTTTCCGTAGCCAACACAGGTTTCCGCAGCTGATCCAGGTTTCTGCAGCCCGCACAGGATTCCGCAGCTGTTTTATTAAACGATATGTTATAGGTGTCCTCTGAGAAGATGAGCCGCATGGGCAAGTTCCAGGGGTCAAGGACATGGTACGTGTCCCTCCAAATCACCCAGAATAGCCATAAAAGCCCGCGGTCAACGAGGAGGCAAATACCGGTCAACAGAAGTGTTCAGCGGTGGCACGGCTCTGCGTTGCTCTATTTTTGGGCACGTGAAGCTAGGTGGCATCATCCTCAGCCACGTAGACAATCTAGAAACACGAATCCAACAGCCATATTCTCCAGATTGAATGAACACGATGACAGTTACCTAGATCCGGGGACGCAGAGGATTCACGTGTTTTTAAACAGCTGGTTGAATAGCATAGATCTCGTTAAATTAGTTTGCTTTCTCCTTATAAATAAAGCATCCTTGAACGCTATAGAGTTAGTCGTTTGCTAATCATTTTTGTATGTAATTTTGAGCTCCCCACTGTACTTTTACATTTGTTGTCAATACATGAGAAGACTGTTTTTCATTTAAGCGTATAACTGTTCATTGAACCGGCTGAAGTAGGCAGAGGGCCCCTGTTTGCTGAAGCCTTGTACAGTAACCTTTAATTTCCAGCATTTCTTTTTCTTGTTTCATGTATATTAGCTGTACAGATGTCTTTTAAATTGTTGTGTTTTTATTTCTTTTCAACATGTATATTAGCTGTACATAAACTTTGATTTCTGTTGATTTACATTTTTGCACTTTTATGTTCATGACTGATCAGTGTGTTATGCAGGTTTCTTAGGCAAGCCCGGGACAGTTTTCTTTCTTTTCTTTTCATAACTAGTGGCATGCGTGATCATCTTGTCTATGTTGCTGACATTCATTGTTTTGCAGTTTTGATTTTCCTCATTGTCATTTCTTTAACTTGCATATTTACTTTCTGCTCTTAGATATCAAGTTGTTCATCTATTGATGGTTCCTTTTCCATAATCAAATAAATTTATTGGGAGCCAAAATATCACTTAGTATAGCTTGATTTAGTTTGCTTTAGAACTCACATTACTTGACTTATTCATAACTGTTTCTTACAAGATAAATTCAGCTAAAAGGCAAAAGGTTAAGAGAAAGTTAAAGTATTGTGACTAGTCTCTTTTATGTAGTTTCACTTAGATTTCACATTGCTTAACATTTCATGATATCTTTTCATAGAGAAGATTAAGTTGAAGAGTTGAAATGGTGTGAGATAGTTGTTCTTACTTTTAGTTGGATTTAATATAGATTTCATTTTCATTTTCATTCAGCAGCAGAGATACTGGGCCGATGTCATTAGTCTTTTATTTGATGTCTTTATTTTCCTTTAAGAGTTGATTTTATTGCAGTTGTTGTTCGAGCTTTCTTGTAGAATACTTTTTAAGTTTTGAGAAATCATTTAGAGATCACCATAATCATCCACATTTCACTTGCTTTATTACATTTCCATCACATCACAGTAGGAAAGATACATTCGAAAACAAACTTAAAAAAACTAAAAACGACAAAAGACTAAGAAAACGGTTACCTAAGTACATATAGTACACCTCACTTCATCAGCTTACGAGCCCCGGGTTGAAATTTAAAATTTGCAATTTAGACATCACTAAATTGACCAAACATTTTGGCGCTGTTGCCGAGGAAGTGAAATTAGGTAGCCAAATTCTTAAAAAAAAAGAAACAAGAAAATTTCAAGGAAGGAAAATTGGTAACATCTCAAAGTATGCTCTCCTCTTGCACTTAATGTGATCTGGAGGATCAGAAAAGAGAAAGTTATTGGTTTAATAGTTTCTTGAGTATGCTCTCTTCTTGCACCTAGAGTGACCTGGAAGATCAGAAAGAGAATTATTAGCCTGACTTGAAGAAAAAATAAAAAAAAATGACATGCATAGAGAAAGAGATTCTAGGGGAATGTTTTTAGCTAGAGCCAAAAGTTCGATTTTTACAACTCCATCTACTTCAAGGAATAGACAAGAGACACCTCCATCATCTCCAACTTACACTCCTAGCTCTAGGATTCCTGGAATTCAAGAGGCAGGAGTCGACTCTCCCACACCTTCCATCGAATCTGAACTAGAAAGAGATCCTTTCCTTCCTTCTACAGAGAGACAAATTGTAATTGAAGAAGTAGAATCATCTGAAGAAGAGGGAGAAATTCCTTCTCATACACCCTTAGTAGAAGAACCAGAAGACTCTGAAGTCTCCAGGGAAACTACCATGACAGAGGAAGGAGCAACTGGATTTGGTAGAGGTAGAGGTAGAGGAGGAGGAGGAAACAATGGAGGAGGTAGAGGTAACATTGGGGGAAATATGGATGGGGATAACTCATTCGGGTTTCCTATAGTCTATGAGGACTCCCGAGCCACAATGAAAAACATCTCACCATCTGTCCTCCCAAACTTCCATGGGTTCAGGAATGAGGACCCTGAAACATTTCTATTTGAGTTTGAGGTAGTGTGTCGAACTTATGATTATTTGGAAGACTCTCAAAAACTCAAATTGTTTCCTTCAACATTGAAAGGAGCAGCCTTGAAATGGTTCATGGGATTACTCACTCAATCCATTAGGTCTTGGAATGATATGAAACAAGCATTTTTGGATAGGTACCTGGACTATTGTATGCCCACCAATCACAAGGATGAGGTATTCAAAATGATGCAAAAAGAAGATGAAAACTTGGAGGAGTTACTTGAAAGATTTCAATATAATCTGAAAAGAGCAAAAATGAGTAACTTGGATGAGGAGACCTTGAAAGCCCTTTTATTAAAAGCCATTAGAGATGAATGGATAGATATTTTGAACATGATGGGAAAAGGAGATATATCTCAACTTCCACTTTCTGACATAGCAGAATTATGTGTCCATCTCTCAAGGGGGAAATCTAAAACTCAAAAAGGGCCTAGAGATCCTTCTCTCATCAGAGCAAATAAATCTGCAACTGGATCGGTAAGTAGGGCTGAGATTGGCAACATGCTTGATGAATTCAAAACTGATATCTTAGGGAGTCTTAGTGAGCAACTAGACACCCTTAAGATTCACAATAAGCAGAAAGCAGAAGCTGAGGCTTTCGCCATCTTTTGCCCAAAGTGTAGGAAGAAACATGCTCTAAGGGAATGTCCCTTGGATGCAAAAGTTGTAGAAACATGTGTAATTTGTTCAGAGAATCATGAGACCAAGGATTGTCCTTCAATTCCTAGGCTCAAAGCTGTCTTTCAAGAAGATCCAAATACAATCGAATCTCTCTGTTTTGTTGCAAGGAGACCTTGGCAGGGGCAACAAAATCAAGGGTTTAGCAACTCTATGAATTTTCAACCCCCACCAAATTGGAATCCTTGGCAACAACCTTGGTCCCAACCTCAAAATCCTTTTCAATCATGGGTACAAGGTATGCAAAATCCTTATGGGAGATTTGCTCAATTTTACCAATATCCTCCATCTTTTCAAAACCAACAAGCTCCACAACTTCCAAATCAAAATCCACAACTATCATTGCCATTTCCACAACAACAACAACAACAACCTTCTCAACAGAATCCAAATTCTAAACTCTTGCTTCCATTCCAACATAAGTCAAATCAACTTCCTTCTCAGCCATTGCCAAACCCCAATAATAAAAACCCTCAAAATGCTTATATGATGGAAGGTCAACAATTTCCTACCTATATGATTGTTCCTCTCAATGAAGTACAACTCAGATCAGGTAGAGTCCTAGATAAACCTTCTATAAATGCTCAAGAGCAAAGCATTTTTGAGGAAGAGTCTCTTGAAGCCAATAAGGGTTCTGAAGCATCTCTTCAAAACCCAAGTACTCAAAAAGAAAAAGAAAAAGAGTTAACCCCCACAACTCCCATAGTTGAGCAACCTGCATCTTTATCCACACCTCCTTTTCCTGAAAGATTACAAATTGACAAAGGAGTGGAAAAACAAATTTGGTTGCCTGACTATAATTTTCTAGATGAATTGAAGAATGTCTGTATCAAGATTCCCTTGTTACAAGCCATTAAAGATATTCCTATTCTAGCAAAAACAATAAAGGAGTTGAGTCTTAAAAGACCAGGAAGGAAACCAAGAGATACCAGAAGGATCCACCTGGTAGGGAAAATTGCAGATATCATGATGGGAAAAATTACTATGCAGAAATATGTAGATCCCGGTAGTCCAATTGTCAAAACACATATCAATGGGGTAGAAATACCAAATACTTTGATTGATTTAGGGGCTGCTATCAACATCATGAGTAGACAGACTATGGAACAGCTAAAACTTCCTAATCTTCTTTTTACACCTACTTTATTGCAACTTGCAGATCGATCAATTATTAAACCAGATGGTGTATTAGAAGACATTCTAGTCTCCATAGACTCTTGGGAATATCCAATGGATTTCATGATTTTAACTCCCAAGAGTAATCTAGGAGGACATCCTCTTATTTTAGGAAGACCTTGGCTAGCCACAGCTGATGCTTTCATAAGTTGTAGGTTTGGGGATATGTATATTTCTGATGGTAATTCGACAAAGAAGTTCAATCTGTATCCTCCAGCAAAAGCAATTACAGAAATAGGAGATAATGAGTGGGTTGATGATGAAGATATTATACAACCTGTCTTTACCATTTCTAAGATCAGTGAAGATAGTCAAATTCTGAACACATTAGAAAACTTTGAACCATCTTCAGAATATGACCACATACAATTTTAGTTGGATTCTAACATTGAGTGTCTATCATCTAGACAAATGTCTCTTTTCTCTATGGAAGAGTTTGGTAGTTCTGCCATTGAGATTTTTCCAGGAAAAACATTGAATATCAACAAAAACTTGGAAAAATCACAACAGGAAGAGCTAACCAAAGTCTTGCAAAAACATTCTACTGCATTTGCATGGGAGTATACTGATATGAAAGGTATTGACCCGAAGACTTGCATTCATCACATCTACATTGAGGAAAACAGTAGACCAATCAGACAACCTCAAAGAAGGATGAATCCAAACCTTAGGGAGATAGTGAAAGAAGAGCTCCAAAAGTTACTTAATGTAAACTTCATTTACCCCATTTCAGATAGCCGGTGGGTTTCTCCTTTGGTTATAGTACCTAAAAAGAATGGTAAATGGAGGGTTTGCATTGATTACAGGGAATTGAACAAAGCAACTTTGAAGTATCACTTTCCTTTACCCTTTATTGATCGAGTATTAGATACTTTAGCAGGCAAAAAGTATTTCTCATTTTTGGATGGTTTTAGTGGTTACAATCAGATCCAGGTAGCACCTGAAGATTAGGATAAGACCACATTTACCTGTCCATGGGGAACTTTTGCTTACCGAGTACTTCCTTTTGGATTATGTAATGCACCCGCAACATTTCAAAGGGCAGTACTAGGAATCTTTTCTGATCTAATTCATGATTGTGTAGAGGTCTATATGGATGATTTTACAGTTTATGGTAATTCATTTGAAGATGCATTAGAAAATTTGGAAAAAGTCCTTATAAGATGTAAAGAAACAAATCTTTCATTAATTCATGAAAAATGTTTTATGATGTTTACTGAAGGGATTGTTTTAGGACATCATATTTCAGGAGATGGAATTAAAGTTGATAAATCAAAAGTTGAAGTCATCTCCAAGTTACCTATTCCAAATTGTCAAAAAGATGTTAGAAGTTTTCTTGGATTTACTGGATATTATGGAAGATTTATTGAAAACTTCACTAAGATAGCATCTCCGCTTTTCAAATTACTTACAAAAGACTGTGAATTCAATTGGGATTCTGACTGTCAATCTGCATTTGAAACTTTAAAAACAAGAATATATGAAGCACCCATTTTGAGAGGGCCAAATTGGAAACTTCCTTTCCATATTTCTACAGATGCTTTAGATACAGCTCTAGGAGCTATGTTGGGTCAAAAGGATTTAATTCCTTACGCCATTTACTACACCAGTAAAAATTTGACTCCCACTGAGTTAAATTATACTGTGACTGAAAAAGAGTTCTTAGCCGTTGTTCATGCAATCAACAAGTTTAGACACTATATAACTGGCTATGAAACTTTTGTCCATACTGATCATTCTGCAATTAGATATCTCATGAACAAACCTGTTACTAATGGTAGAGTTACAAGATGGCTTTTACTTTTACAAGAATTCAATATTACTGTGTTAGATAGACCAGGAAAACAAAATACAGTAGCTGATTTCTTGTCTAGAATCCAAAATACTAACGAAGATTCTCCTGTAGAGGATAAGTTTCCAGATGAATATTTGTTTGCAGTAACTACTAAAACTCCTTGGTATGGAGATATTGCTAACTATTTGGTTACAGGGAAGCTACCTCCACACTTATTTCCTAATGAGAAAAGGAAAATTATTCAGGAGAGTTCAAAGTATTCATGGATTTCTAATGAATTGTTCAAAACAGGGCTAGATTGTGTGATCAGAAGATGTGTTCGGGAAGATGAAATGCCTGAAATCCTTAAGGCATGTCATGATGAACCGTGCAGTGGACACTTTGCTGACAAGAGGACTGCCTATAAAATCCTTTCTTTAGGATATTATTGGCCTTCTCTCTTCAAAGATGCAAAACAATATGTTAGAAGGTGTGACAGCTGCCAAAGAATTGGGAGACCAACTCTTTCAAATGAAATGCCATTACAGCCACAGGTACTCATCAAACCCTTTGAAAAATGGGCTTTAGATTTCATTGGACCTATTAATCCACCATCTAGACAAAAGAAGTATATATTGGTTTGCACTGATTATGTTACTAATGGGTAGAAGCCAAGGCATTGCCTTCTGCCATTGAAAATTCAGTTGTTCAATTTCTTTTTGAGGATATTTTTACTCGTTTTGGTGTCCCAAGAGAAATTGTGACAGATTAGGGAAGTCAATTTACATCTAACTTGATGGAGAAGCTGATGGAAGAATACAAAATCAAGCACAGAAAATCTACTCCATACCATCCGCAAGCAAATGGTCAAGTGGAATCTACAAACAAAGTTCTTGAGAGCATCATCACCAAAACTGTTCATCTCCACAGAAGAGATTGGGCAGAAAGGCTTCCTGAAGCCTTATGAGCCTATAAAACTACATGGAGGAACACAACAGGACATTCTCCCTATGAACTTGTTTATGGGAAAGAAGTCTTGCTCCCCATTGAGTTTCAAGTCAAGACCTTCAAGATGGCAGTTCAGTTGGGGATGAATCTATCAGAAGCCCAAAAGCACAGAATGGAGCAGCTGAATGAGCTAGATGAAATAAGACAAGATGCAATTTTAAGGACTGATCTAGTTCAGCACCAAAGAACTAAGTGGCATGACAGATATATCAAAGAGAGAAAGTTTCAAAAGGGAGATTGGGTGTTACTGTTTGATTCCAAGTTTAAAGACTTCAAAGGAAAATTTCAGACTCATTGGCTTGGACCATATGAGATTGATGAAGTCTTTAGCAATGGAGCAGTTCGAGTCAAGACTATTGATGAGTTTCAAACTCCTCTCATTGTGAATGGTCACCAATTGAAAATTTATCATAAGCCACTCTCAAAAGAGGACTTTGTCAAAATGTTTCAAGAAAATTCTGCAATGAGGCTGGTGGAGAGGAATCCTTCTCCTCCATCAGCCTAATCTTTGTTTCTTTCAGTTGAAAAAAAAAAAAAAAAAAGAGAAAAAAAAAAATCTTTTGTATAAGCCTGAAAACCAATCATAGATTGGCAGTCTTATACAGAAAATGTAGAGTGAAAATCAGGGACACCTGACACTCTATATTTTCCAAAAAAAAATCTCTCTTCCTTTCCATCTTCACTCCACCTCACTTGTCATTTTCATTTTCACCACCATCTCATCTTCATCTCCATTCCACTTCACTCCACTTCATTTCCATCTCATTCCACTCATTTCATTCCATTCCATCAATAAAAGTCCCTCTCAGGACTATTTCATTCAGTAAGTTCTTTTCCTAACTATCTTTGTGCAGTTAAAGGGGTGTTGTCTTAGTTTCCGCAGCTGGAAACTGTTTCCGCAGCTGGCACCAGTTTCCGCAGCCAGAAACGATTTCCGCAGCCAGCATCACTCTCTTTCTACAGCCAGCAGCACTCTGTTTTCAAAAAAAAAATCACAGTCAAAGGTTAGCATCATCATCACCAAAGGCAGCAAAGATATGAGGCATCTGCAAGATCAAAGAGCAATAATGGGTCAGAAACCTTAATCAACAAATGGAAAACTTCCAAAGGTATGATCAAAATCTCTACCAAATAACAATTTAATGTCATTGTATGCATAGTTATTAGATCATGGAAATTCCACTAAATACAATGATTTGATACGGCAAGATCTATATCACTCCTCTTCCACGATGATAATCCATCCACCTCATTCCTTTCTAACGGTCCCATAATCACTATTAATTCAAACTCGAAATGGGGCTGCTATTTCATTTATTGGCCGTACGTGGAAGAAGTGACCTACTGTACTATGGCTCTCCTCCACCATAATTTCCACAGCCAACGTTGAGACGTGGCGTAAGCCAACCGATTCGAAAGGACTCAGCCGTTATACTGCCCAGTTATCACTTCACTCCCGCATGCATTTGATGCTAAACCCGTGACTGTTGCTTACCTCGGTGCTCATACCATTCTCTGCTCTCCATTTCCGCTGCAACCTCCATAGCTTTGCTCTAAACCCTGATTACAGTCACTGCATACGCTTTGCATTTCGATTACGGCCACTCCACTTACCTTAAGAATCCCGTAATCAGCTCGTTTTTCCCTTGAACATCCACACACAGTAAATCTTTCAGCCGGGGTTGAAAACCGAGAATGGGAAAGTTACTCAGAGCTGAACCTGAGGGCCCAAAATACCTGGAGGGGTATCCGCAGACAAAGGAGTCATTGAAAAAAGCAAAGTGGCTGAAATTTATTCAAAAGTTCAGAGGTTATAATAAGGAAGTCACTAAATCTTTTGCTCGGTCCTTTAATGGACACGTAGTGGAGGTAGGGGATTTGAAATTTACAATAACAGAGGCCACAATAGCAACAGCAACCAGTTTACCACAACAGGGAGACAGATGGTTTAAAAACAGAGGTCTGGATGATCAAGGATGGAAAGTCATGCTCAAAAACCCAGGTATGGATACTTCCATATTTACTAAAGGAATTCTTGTGCATATAATCAAAGAAGAATGGTCTACGCTGTTATTACTTGTTCAGAAGTTTATTACATGCGAGGGTCGTTTTGGCACTATGTACATGTATCATGCAAGGATTATGATGAATTTTATGGAAGGCCATGCCCTTAATTTACCTTACTTTCTGTTAGCAAGCCTGAAGAAAATGAGCTCTACTATTCAGAAACATGTAGGCCATATTGAATCCCACCTTTAC
Organism: Pinus tabuliformis; assembly: GCA_031772625.1. NCBI lineage: Eukaryota > Viridiplantae > Streptophyta > Pinopsida > Pinales > Pinaceae > Pinus > Pinus tabuliformis. The sequence continues at coordinate 310,579,191 of CM062808.1, read as the reverse complement.
CATCATGGGCTCATCAGAATTCTCATTGAAGATCAATTGAAAAATAATAACGATACTTGGGAAAAGTTTTTAATCAGAAATCACTTCCAATAAGTGACTGAAGCCTCTACCAGCAGTTCCCCAAAAATCCCAAAAAGAAGTAGGAGGAAAGAAAGAAATGTTACAACCCAGGACTCTCCCACAAAAGACACTCAGGAAACTGTTCAGGAGGATGAAGAAGAGGGAGCTAGAAATAAGAAGCAGAAAAAGGACAAAGGTAAAATAACTATTCAAGAGACATATCCATCCCCTGAACCATCTGTAGAAGAAGAGTCTCAAACCCTGGCAGAAAGGTTAGCACATCTTCAAGTTGCTGCCTCAGCAAAGAAACAAAAAGAAAAACAGAGTGCCCAGAAAGAGAGCACTAGTCCATATGTGAGAAGAAGCAGTAGGCTCAAAGGAAAGAAGAAAGTGACCCAAGAAAAACAATCACACTTCATTGATTTAGGTGAAGGAACACCTGAAAAAGGTCCAGCTCAGCAAGACATTGAGGCAAGTCCTCCACGTGAGGAAAGTCCTTTTCAGCTGGAAAGAGAAAACAATCCTCCTTTACCAGAATTTGAGTTCAGGCCGAGAAAAACACCTGAGGTAGATTCCACCCAGCAAGAAGCATATAACTACTTAGATTCCTTGGAACAATCAGCTGCAGGACCAAGCACTACCTTGCCACTTGATGCACAAGTGAAGTCTTTAAAACAGGAAGTGTTTGAGCTAGAAGTCCTAAACAGGCACATTAAACAAGAAAATGAAGCATTAAAAGAGCAAAGTAAAGTGGACAAGATTGTCCATGACAATACCATGCTTCACTTAGGACTGTGGCAGAAGAAGAATAGAAAGTTGAAGAAAAAGTGTAAGAAGCTGAGCAGAGCATTGATTAATTTGAAATTCAGGTGTCTAGTCAAGAAACCAAGGACCATTTTGGCATCAAGGAGAAAGAGAAGAAGGCTGGATGTTCTTGCAGAAGCATCAGAGCACATGGATTGAGGAAAAGAACTAAGTTTTGGTTGCATGAGGACATGCAACACCTTCACAGTGGGGGTATGTAGAGCCTTGAACCTGTACCTCCTTACACACCCTCTCAGCCTTCTTTTCCCATTCATTTCCTCCTTTTCCCACTCATTTCATCCACCAAGTTGATTAAATCATTGTATTTTAGGACTTTTTACATGGTTTTCTAACTATGCTAAGTGACTGTTGTTTGGTTTAGAATTTTGGTTCAGAGTGCTGCGTTTCCGCAGCCAACACAGGTTTCCGCAGCTGATCCAGGTTTCTGCAGCCCGCACAGGATTCTGCAGTTGTTTTATTAAACGATGTGTTACAGGTGTCCTATGAGAAGATGAGCCACATGGGCAAGTTCCAGGGGTCAAGGACATGGTACGTGTCCCTCCAGATCACCCAGAACAGCCATAAAAGCCCGCGGTCAACGAGGAGGCAAATACCGGTCAACAGAAGTGTTCAGCGGTGGCACGGCTCTGCGTTGCTCTGTTTTTGGGCACGTGAAGCTAGGTGGCATCATCCTCAGCCACGGAGACAATCTAGAAACACGAATCCAACAGCCATATTCTCCAGATTGAATGAACACGATGACAGTTACCTAGATCCGGGGACGCAGAGGATTCACGTGTTTTTAAACAGCTGGTTGAATAGCATAGATCTCGTTAAAGTAGTTTGCTTTCTCCTTATAAATAAAGCGTCCTTGAATGCTGTAGAGTTAGTCATTTGGTAATCATTTTTGTATGTAATTTTGAGCTCCCCACTGTACTTTTACATTTGCTGTCAATACATGAGAAGACTATTTTGCATTTAAGCGTATAACTGCTCCTTGAACCGGCTGAAGTAGGCAGAGGGCCCCTGTTTGCTAAAGCCCTGTACAGTAACCTTTAATTTCCAGCATTTCTTTTTCTTGTTTCATGTATATTAGCTGTACAGATGTCTTTTAAATTGTTGTGTTTTTATTTCTTTTCAACATGTATATTAGCTGTACATAAACTTTGATTTCTGTTGATTTACATTTCTGCACTTTTATGTTCATGACTGATCAGTGTGTTATGCAGGTTTCTTAGGCAAGCCCGGGACAGTTTTCTTTCTTTTCTTTTCATAACTAGTGGCATGCATGATCATCTTGTCTATGTTGCTGACATTCATTGTTTTGCAGTTTTGATTTTCCTCACTGTCATTTCTTTAACTTGCATATTTACTTTCTTCTCTTAGATATCAAGTTGTTCATCTATTGATGGTTCCTTTTCCATAATCAAATAACTTTATTGGGAGCCAAAATATCACTTAGTATAGCTTGATTTAGTTTGCTTTAGAACTCACATTACTTGACTTATTCATAACTGTTTCTTACAAGATAAATTCAGCTGAAAGGCAAAAGGTTAAGAGAAAGTTAAAGTATTGTGACTAGTCTCTTTTATGTAGTTTCACTTAGATTTCACATTGCTTAACATTTCATGATATCTTTTCATAGAGAAGATTAAGTTGAAGAGTTGAAATGGTGTGAGATAGTTGTTCTTACTTTTAGTTGGATTTAATATAGATTTCATTTTCATTTTCATTCAGAAGCAGAGATACTGGGCCGATGTCATTAGTCTTTTATTTGATGTCTTTATTTTCCTTTAAGAGTTGATTTTATTGCAGTTGTTGTTCGAGCTTTCTTGTAGAATACTTTTTAAGTTTTGAGAAATCATTTAGAGATCACCATAATCATCCACATTTCACTTGCTTTATTACATTCCCATCACATCACAGTAGGAAAGATACATTCGAAAACAAACTTAAAAAAACTAAAAACGACAAAAGACTAAGAAAACGGTTACCTAAGTACATATAGTACACCTCACTTCATCAGCTTACGAGCCCCGGGTTGACATTTAAAATTTGCAATTTAGACATCACTAAATTGACCAAACAGTAGCTAGTCAGCAGTATAGATGAATCTAGATGTGCCGCGTGCTTCCCAGTTGGCAGCTAGTTGGTTTTCTTAATGGGTTGATGTTTTGGACCTATGCAGAAATCGGAGAAAACAAATTGTATCCTACATAATTTTTCTAATGACCCTTGAAATAATGGCAGAATTTTTTGGTGATATTACCATTTCAAATTAGAAAAAATAATAAAAAAAATGGGCTAGTTGGTTGGAATTCAAACCCCACTAACTGAGCCCTAACAATTATATATTATATATAATATTATGTCCACCAGCGCCGACATGAGTCGAACCCGCCTAGTTGAACTGTCGGTCAAACTTCTGGTAGCACCCAAAATGGTGTTGCATTTAAATGTTGAACCCATTATTTAAACACATGCTACCAAAACAGTTATATCGGAGGCCTATTGGGGGAGACAAACGGGTTTGAACCTGGGACCTCTTCCTAGCTAATTTTGATGCCAACTTTTGTCCCATTAGGCCACATGTTAAACGACCACCCAAGCCATAGGTATAAGAGTCATATCTTTCAACCAATGGGAGAGGAGGCCCAACTAGTGGAAATCACCCTGCATAACCCCGACATGCTACAACCATGCCCTACCAAGCGTGCTTTTCGAGATTGATTCCTTTGGAATTTTGGAAGAATATATTGTAGATAATATTCATGGAATCTATAAGGTTCCTTAGAGGCCCCAAGGTCACTTTGACATAAGCAAGTCAAGTTTATAATCAAATTTCACAAAATTTCACCACGAATCCAACCATGCTATCTGTTTCTTTAGCAAAATTATGCATTTTCAATACATCCCCGAAAAGGTATAAGGTGAAAATTTGAAATTGTATGCATTTTGTATTTCACTAAGAATTGATGAAAGAGGACACCACACATTGAGTAGGGCCTAGAGATGTAACACCACATTGGGAGAACTCCATTATCAACTTGTGTGTGCCCATATTTCTCATGGTTTCCTTTTCACTTCCTCTTATTTTATGTGTATGATTTCATGGTTACATGCTCTTTTAAATGCAATTTTGTATGCATCAATGAAGTAAAAAGATCTGGATCAAGTTTGGTATCGGAGCGGGTCTTTTGTTGATGTGAATTACAAGTGTATGCTAACCAAGGAAAAACTCTAAAATGGTGAAGGTAAACTTAATTCCTTTGATACAGAATCAGGGTGTGCAACATGGAGAAGGAAATGGTAGATGAAGATGTTCAGTTGGAGGAAGAGAGAAATTTTCACAAGACCTTTACAGCACAGTGGACAAAGTTAACAAAATGTTTGTAGAGTATGAGAAGACAATGGCAAAGTAGAAGAAAACAGAACCAAATGATCTTGCCTAGGTAAATCAAGGAGGAGGAGTAGGAGAGCCTCCTGAACCCCCATATCCATTTACTAGTGAATTCTCCACTTCTTCCTCATTTTCTCATTGTTCTAAAAGTAGAAAATATCATAAAAAACCATTTTTTAAGTTGGATGTAAAGTTTGATTTGCACATGTTTAACATAGAGCCCAATGCAGAGAAGTTGAACAACTAGATCATAAAAATTGATGTGTATTTTTGGATTCGACAGATAGAAGAAGATGAAGTGAAGGTCCAGTTAGCATCTCTTCAACTGGGAGGCATTGCTCTCGTATGGTAGGTGAAAACTTCAAGAAGGAAAGTAAGCATGTGGGTAAACTCCTCTCTTCCTAGTCTGAATTTGTTTCTACTCTAAAAGGATAGTTTTATCCATTAGCATATCGATAGAGATCCATGATTGAATGGAAACATTTGAAACAAGGTAGAGGATAGGATGTGAAAAGCTTCACAGAAGAGTTTGGAAAATAATCTTTAACATTTGGCTTTACTCTAGATTCACTTGATACTCTAATGAAGTATATTGGTTCTTTACATGATTATCTCTAACATTTTTTGTTGTTATTTGAACCCACTACTCTTAACTTGGCTAGTGTGAAAGGAACTCATCTTGAAAGAAGGGGAAATTATTATGGGAAACTATGCAAAGGAGGCAACAAAAACAAGGAAAAATGAAGAAAATCCATCTTGTACTAATTGTGAGAAAGAAGGGAATGATGAGGAACATTGTTGGAAACTACATACAGAATTGAGCCCAAAGAGGAATGGTAGAAAAGAGAAGCATAAGATAGTTTCTACCATGCAACAAGACCAAGAATCAGAATTAGAGGATGAGGAGAAGGTCACAACTGCTGGATTTGTATTTGTTGGACCAATTGACCTAGGATTTGACTCAGGTGATGAGATGAAGATTGTAGCTCTTGGTATTATAAGTGATGGACCTATTGACTTGAGTTTTGTTTTAGGCGATGAGACAAATATTGCAATAGATGTTGTGAAAAATATGCGAAGAGAACCAAATATTGCATGGCTCCATGAACTTGAGGAGATCAACTAAAGCATTCAAGTGGAGAATGTTGAACTAACAAGACTCCTACAAGAAATAGAGGAGGGAAAAAGAATTGCATCATCAACTACAAGCGAAAAAAGAAGCCTTGGAAAATTTGTAGTGTGACAAGCCCTCATCACCAACACGTGAGGTAAAAAGTGATTTTTCCATTTCATGTTCTCTTTATGATGATGATTTCACTTCTTTTGAGAAACATACTACAAAAATTAGTTCAAAGTTGATGAAGAAAATGGGGTATCAAGGAAAAGGCCTCAGCATTAATGGTTAGGGAATTGTAAATCCTATCAAAGTGGAGGAATTTCATCACTATGCAAGACTTGGTTATGCAAAAAAGGAGGTTGGAGAATGCTCCAAGACAACTAGTGGCCAGTCAATGATAGATGATGGGAACACATCACAACATTCTAGTGATAGTGAGGATTCATCATGAAGTTCTCTTCATTAGGGATGCACCAAGAACAAGTGTTCAAATAAGGTCTGGAAATTTTGGAGGAGGAAGAATCATTGCGGTCACTACAACAAGGATGGACATCTGACAACCACATGTAAGGTACTTCATGACCAGAAAGCGCTTATGAAGGAACTAGTTGGTGAAGTTGGTTCAAAAGAGTCAACTACAATAGAAATACCCATTCACTTTTTTCAATGAAAGATGGTGTATTAGAGATAGTATCTTGTCATGGCCACATTTTGTAAATCTCATGTTGCAAGATGTTTGTAAAAGTTATGAAGTGTTTTCCATCACTTATGAATGCAACATAGTGATGTTTTTGGCCTTTTATTTGATAACTTGGGTATTGGTTTTTTTTATGATTTTGATGTAAACTTGTCCTTCAGTGTGTTATAAAATCTTGGCAATTATGGGGAGTTTTTCGTAGGTCAAATTTGGTCATGTAAAAAACAATGTAATTTTCAAGTCATACTATAGTATTGCATAGAATGTAGGTGTCAGTTCATCACTTATGGCTCCAAAGTACAAAGGTGAAGTAGAAATAAGTGTCACCTATTAGGGAACTTATTGTAGATTGCGTTCATGCTTTTGGAGGACAAAAATCTCCTTAGTGCAGAGGAATGATCTAGGAGGATCCTAAAAGGCCAAATTTTTAATGTCTTCAAAACTCAATGAAACCTATATCAACTCGAAGAGATTTTCATTCTCAATCCAACGACATGAACAACACCTCAATCTAACACTGTATTTGAAAGTTATGGCATGTTTAAGCTTTCATGAAAAAGTTAAAATTTTTACAGGAAGGACCCACAGGCTTCCACATGGAAATTAATGTCAGTAGTATAGATGTTGACATCAACAAGGTGATGTGGCAGTATGGTCAGCAGGCATCCAATTAGGGGGTGACACATGGAAGATGATGACAACCATATGTCAGCAACTTAGCCACCAGTCAGTCAATAGTACAAATGAATCAAGATGCACCATGTGGTACCCAATTGGTAGTAGATTGGTTTTCTTAATGGGGCGATGTTTTGGAAATTTGTGGTGATGGGAGCAACCAAATTATTGCCTAATTAATTTTCTAATGGCCCATAAAAATATGACAATGTTTTTTGGAACTATTACCATTTAAAATTAAAAAACTAATAATAAAAAAGGGTTATTTGGATGGTGATCAAATGTCACCAATTGGACCCTAACAGATATACATTATATATAATATTACATCCACAAATTCCAACGGAAGTCAAACCCACCCGGCAAAACCATCGGCTAGACCACTGAAAACACCCGAAATGACGTCATATTTAAACACTGAACCCATGATTTAAACATATTCCACCAAAATAGTTATAAAGGAGGCCTATTGAGGGAGGCCCATAAGTTTTACACCAAGACCTCCTCCCAACTAATTTTAACACCAATCTTTGGCCCATTGGGCCACTTGTGAAACGACCACCCAAGCCACATGTATAAGAGCCATCGTATTCAACTGACAAGGGAGGAGACCCAACCAGTGGAACCTTACATTGACCAGCAAAACTCATCCTACGAAACCCCCACATGTTGAAATTGTGCCCTGCCAAGCGCTCTTTTCGAGATTAATTCTATTGGAATCTTGGAGGAATATTTTGTAGAGAATATTCAAGGAATCTGTAATATTCCCTAGAGATCCCAGGGCCACTATGACAAAAGCAAGTCAAGTTTATAGTCAAATTTCATGAATTTTTTCCATGAATCCAACTAGGTTGTTTGTTTCTTCAAAAGTGATGTGATATTTATTTTGCTGAAAACTAATGAAAGAGGCCTCCCAACATTGAGAAGGGCCCAAAGACGTAACACACACTGGGTGAACTCCATTATCAACTTGTGTGTGTCCATATTTCTCATATTTTCATTTTTATTTCCTCTTCTTTTATGTGTATCAATTTATGGTTACATGCTCTTTTAAATGTAATTTTGTATGCATGAATGAAGAAAAAAGATATATATCAACTGGCCCTAAATTTCTAGAACAATGTTTGTGTTTTCACTATCAAAACTAGGAGATCTCAGCCACAACTGTAGTGAGGCTGGGTTATCTATGTAGTTAGAGGTATATAGTCGTGCTAACATGCATGTATCCATGTGGCTGAGAAGAAATATAAGTCAAGGAGTGGTCTAAGGTCATGGAAAATGATTACTAGGGAATGTTAGGCTGATAATAGTGTGATCATGCATCTTTGTGTGTTTGCAGTCAATTTTGTACAAGTGGACCCCATTTTCATAATTGCATCTTGTACATTGGGTCATGCATAGTAACTCTAAACTAACATTTACCCTAGTAAGTATGTAAAAGTGGGTATATGTGGGGTAGCTTATTATAGAGCATTATCATAGTAGGTTCATGGCACTTGATTGATGAGCCCCAGTATCACAAAAATATTGTTGAGACTCCCAAGGCTACCTACTTTAATTATCAACCTGGGGTTCATACAAACTTAAGAGGTGACAGTTCTTATATTCACAGCAGGTAAATTCATACTCATGCCACCTTAAAGAAATCGACCAGATTAAGGTGTACAAAGACAACTATTTCAACAAGCTCAAGGAAGGGAATCACATGAAAAAGAATGTTCTACTCTAGCTGTAGGAATGAAAAACAAGTGCTCTACTTGCAGGAATGAAAATTACTTATCTATTTGCATAATGTAAAACTTGTGCTACTTGTAGCAATGTGCATCATTAGTCTAATTGCAGATTGTGAAAAGTTGCTTTGAAAAGAAATTAATCCTATGCAAGAACAACACTTCGTAATTTAAATTGTAAGAGCATGAATTCAAAGAAACAGGCATAATATACTTTGTAAAATCACCCTCTTAATCATTGTGTTCAAAGGATCTTGGCTGGAGTAAAAGAAATCATATGCATTTCATAAGAAAATCATCATTATCATTCAATTTATAAATTTGTCACCTAATCCTAATTGTAGAATTGTATTTGCAGTGAGAAAAAGGCAGGTTCAAGGTGGTCGTGGGTCCTCCCCAATCATGGATTAAGAGCCTAGGGTTCATTATTCAAGCCTAAGAGACAAAAACCAATTTTTTTGAGCAAATATGGTCAAGTTTAGGGACTACTCTAGGATTTCTACAGGAAGTTCCAGGGTTGCCTTGTTTTGCTACAAGATTGATTCTGTGAGCATCCTAAGGGCGAAAACGTGGTTTAAAGGTGGGAAAGGGTAGGTAAGGGTATATGAGGGTTGTGCAAAGATTTTTCCAAGCCCGGTACCTCTCAAAGGGCCATCTTGCACAAAACCAAATGGACATGGTGTCCTTCAAATAACCCATAAATATGGTCTTTGTGGCTGTTGGGATGGGGTCCTCTAGGTCAGTTTTGGGGTTAAGAAAACCCAAGTTTTGATGTATATTTTTTAAGTAATGTAAATTCTCCATGATTTATGGATGTGGAGAGCATAGATGGTTAGGAGTAAATGGGGTTTTAGCCCCTTGTTTATGTAAAAGTTGAGTCGGTTTTGACGTATGTAAAAGTCTATAAATAAGTGTGTCTTAGAGAGTCTAAGGCAAGTGAGAAATAATAGTCATGGATGTAATGGGTCGATAGAAGAGAAGCCTTAGCATAGAGAAGTGGGTCAGATAGGAGAGGAATGCTCTGCATCTGAGCGCGCAAAGGCCCAGGTAGAGTGTGCAGACCCCTGCAGCTGAGTGCGCAGGGAAATTTTGAGTCTATATTCTTAACTAGAAATCAATAAAGAAGTTTTTTTTGGAGAAATATTGTGTATTGTTGTTTACTTATGTTTATGGATATGGAATATTGATCTAATGATGCATGATTCACTTGAATAAATCTTAATAGATGTACGCAATACATGTTAAGTACTTTTGCAAAGACAGTAATGAATTATATTATTTTTTCTAAATAACTTAAGTAGATCTGCGTCAACACTAATCTAGGATTGTTCTCTGATACACGTAAGTGGATAAGTTGGCTGTTAAAGGTCTATGAAGACCGATCATGGACCTTCGTGAAGGTCTGAACGCTGTTTAGACAAAGTTGCAGTACCGAGCCCTAAGGGCGTAAAGATCTACGTGAAGGAAGATCTAGGGAAAAAAATACATCACACTCACCTCTGGATGCAAAAACCTGGTTCTTGCATCCCCCCATACTGCTTCGGGTGAGATTACAGCCTGCACTATGCAATTTTTGCAGAAAGGGCCAGTAGTGTAGGGATTTTTTGGTTGTCGCAACTAAATCTGAACCTGGATCAGGATCCCCTAAGCCAACAAATGGTTCCATTAGAGGGACCGCGATCTCCTTGAAGGAGATGTGTGATGCAACATCACTAGAACCCAATGAAGAAGGAAATTGAAAAGTGGCTAGATAGAAAAATTCACGAATTTGCGGAGAAGGAAAATAGGAGTCTGCACCTATCACAGGAGTAGTGATTGGATAGGTATTTGTATACACAGATACACGAAATCTTCTTTTGCACCTTCCCGATCGAGTTATATGAGTGGTTATCTAAGTTGGAAAATGGTCAAGGTAGGTGGAAGCTTGATGGATAGATAGTGTGGACTCCAGAAATGGTACGACGATTAGAAGCCTCTAAAGACAATTGCATGGGTCATCGATAACTGGATTGATTGAGTTATAGGAGGATTTGTTACAGAATTCATGGTTGATACCTCAGTCAGCTACAGTGAAGCAGAGCAACAATTTTTCAAGGGACCATGAGGTAAGTATCTAAGATCTTTGAATACCTAGGTTAAAAATTTTGTGTGAAAAAAAGGTTATGCCATTACCTTGATGTTCGGAGCTACACGAAGTGGAAAATTCTTTAAAGATTGAGAGAAATCAGGTCCAGAATATAGCTCGTTGAGGGGGTGGTACAGGACTCACCGCAGAGTGTTGTCCAGTTAATAAGATAGGGTTTTCCATGGACACATCATCCATCCACTCCACCTCCACCACATACACCTTGGCCCACACCTCCACCACCACCACCTCCATTCAACATGTCGAACACAATGAAGCTATCGATTTTCAAAGGCATAGGGAGTGAAGACACAGATCAGTTCTGGTTTGGTGCGAATGTTTTGTGGAGAGAGAAGCATATTACTAATGATATTATGAAGAAGGTGCAGTTGGTAACCGCTCTGTAGGATTGTGCGTTGACCTAGTATATTAAGTATTGTTCTGATAATCCTCTGGCAACGTTACTAGAGACTAAGAATACTTTGAAAAAATAATTTAATAAGCCTAAGTATGACTCGCTGTCAGTAGTTAGATTTAAGGAAATCATGACGAGGGTTGATGAGATGCCTTGGGAGTCAGATCAAAGGCTAAAATTCATAGTTCAAGAAGTTAATATGTAGCTCATAGATGGTCAGAATCGCGAGTGGTTTGTAGCTTCGCTTCTGCCCCACCGGAGGATTTCTTTTTCATAGCATAAGATAGAAACTCAGGCAGAAGCCGTGGAAATCATGATGAGGTTGCATGTGAGGCCTATTTAGGATGCGACCTTAGGGGTACATCAAATCCACCCTCAATTACAAAGCCTATGCTTAGAATTACAGAGCTTGAAGAAAGACAAGGAGGCTAAACTAGAGGTGTGTGCGAAAGTTTGGTGTCTGAAGTGTAAGAGCCAGGGGCATGATAAAGACCACTTCCCTATATTTATGAACTACATCACAAGAGGGGGACCAATTCCCCTGAGGCCAGAAGCTCCATCATGACCGAGCCTCAGGGCTACGCTATCTATCAGGTTGTTGGACAACATGTGACATATAACTGTCATTTGATTCAAACATTCATCAAGACACCACAATAGTTTTTCTGTAACTTCTGCAAATCAGTGGGCCATGTTGAGCACCATTGTCGCAGCTATGAGTTGATGATGGAAATAACACCTACCTAATGAATGCAAGCAGAAACTCAACCTCCAGAGCAGGGCACCAAAGGAGCACGCGGAGGATATTAGGGATGAGTACAAGGCCAAGGAGGAGGAAGGTCGGGTATAGGCTAGGGACAGGTTAACTATTACAACTGTGGAACACCAGGGAACTATGTGTGGGAGTGTCAGAATTAGACACACTCGTCATGTCAATATTGCATCCAGTTTGACCACACTATAAAGGATTGCCTAGTGTTGATAGCTAAGATGTAGGAGAAAAACACACATCCTCAACAACCTACACATAACTTACAGAGATGAGCCCCGTGAGGAGGATCAGAGCGTGAACATAGTGATGTGAAGTGGGATAACGACTAGAGATGATAAAGGAAAACAGCTTGAATAGGACGGATGGGTCCACAAGGCCCCAAAAAAGGAAGTTGATTTTTATCTAGAGCGCGCAAAGGAAACATTTATGGAAGACAAGAAGAGCTTCGTTGAGGCCTCCACCTCAAGAAGCCGGAACAAAGTACAAGAACCCAATGCGCTTGCAGAGTTTGATACTTTATGCTTACTACATTCTTGGAGACTTGCATGAAGCTCCTACATGATAGAAAAGCTGTGAAAGGCTTGCAAGAATTAATAAACAAATGCACCGATAAAGAAAATGCCCCTGATGGACACCACATAGTCAGAAAAATTGGCAAACATAAGGCTAGGACAAGGCGCGAGATGAGGCTCACCACGTAGATAGGAGATTATGAGATGGACCAGGTTATCTTCGACCTAGGATCCGATGCAAACGTTTTTCCAAAGCAAAAATGGGAAATAATGGGGATACCTACTGTTGGGTTGTGTTATATTCTTTCCACGACTAGCCCACATAGTTAACTAGGGGGTTAGAGGGGGGGCAGAGCCCCCCCTTTGTTGTGCCGATTGTGTAGAGGGGGGGGGGGCATCACAAGGGGTTTGAGGCATACCTGTAACCCCACTTTATGGGGTCCTCGGAAAATTTTCGTTTTGGACCCTATGTTAGGTTGGGCATACCCACCAATGGTTTTCTGCATGATTTTCACACATGTTTTTTGGACGCGATGGTTTTCGGTCCATGGTATTGGATGCTTTGGCATGTATAAATATATATTGTAACATTGAAAGGAATATAATGAAAAATCAAACTGGTAGTCCCAGTTTTGGGATCCAAGGGAAAATCTCTATGTATATGTGTTTTATGTGTTATGCTCTCGCATTGCTTATTTTTTGTGTTTTAGAATTCGTATGCAGGTAATTTTTGTACGGGGTTAAAACCTACATTTGATATCATAGTTATTTTACCTTCAAGGGGGGGTGCCTTTGTTGCTGAGGGGTTTCACTCGGGCCTGTGGTAGACCCTATTCAGTGGGAGATCTGTGAGATCGATTCTAGTGGTGAAAGAAGATGGCGAGCAGTGGAAAGATAGAGATCGAGAAATTTAATGGTCAGAGTTTTGAGTTGTGGAAAATCAAGATGGAGGATCTGTTGGTGGATAAAGATTAGTGGATCACGGTAGATCCGGGTACTAAACCAACGGGAGTGTCTGATGAAGAATGGAAGAAGTTGGATCGGAAGGAAAAGAGCACAATATGATTGTGTGTCTCAGATTCAGTATTGTTGAATGTATCAGGGGAAGCTACGGTGAAGGCTTTGTGGGACAAGTTAGGGACTTTGTACCAATCTAAGTCTCTAGTGAATAAATTGTTCCTACGGAAAAAGCTCTATAACCTGAGGATGAAAGATGGAGACTCGGTGACAGAGCATCTAAATGCATTTAATATTGTGGTAAGTCAGTTATCGTCTGTTGATATCAAAATTTCAGATGAAGATAAGTGCATTAGTTTGTTGTTCTCTCTACCAGATTCGTGGGATAGTTTGGTTATTGCAATAGGTAGCAATGCAACTGCCTTGTAGTTTGATGAAATAGTCTCAACCTTCCTGACGTAGGAGATGGGACGGAAAAATATGGAGAGCCATAATGGTGATGCATTATCTATACGAGGACGGACCTAGAACATAAACAAAAATAAGTCATCGAGTGGGAGATCTAAATCTAGAGGGAGATCTAAATCTCCAAGAAAACCTGTAAAGGTGGTGTGCTAGAAATGCGGAAAGGAAGGGCACTACAAAGAGGACTGTAAATCTAAAGCTCCTGACAAAGCAAAGGGATCTAATGATGTTCCTTTCAAAGAGGTGAAAACCACCTCAGATGAAGGTGGAGATTTGTACTTGGCTTCTTCAAGTACACTTGTAGATCATGAGGCATGGTTGATTGACTCAGGTGCATCCTTTCACTTCACTCCCCATAAAGAGTGGTTCTGCGAGTATGAGAAATATGATGGTGGTGATGTCTTCTTGGGGGATGATAGGAAGGCTAGAATCATTGTTCATGGAAAAGTAAAGTTGAAGTTGCAAGGTGGAAGGGTTAGAACACTTCTGAGTGTTCTACATATTCTTGCATTGGCCAGAAAACTTATTTCTGTAAGCAAGCTGAATGATGCAGGTGTAAGAATAGTGTTTGAGAAGGATACCTGTAAGATGGTTTGGGGAGCACTGGTATTAATGCAGGGAGTTCAGATTGGAACTCTGTACAAGATGCAAGGTATCATTGTTGTTGATGGGTGTAATAGTTTTGTGGTTCCTGAAAGTGGAGCAGAAAATCTAGTGGTCTCTAGAGAGAAGACCATGCTGTGGCATCAAAGGGTTGGACATATTGGAGAGAAGGCCTTTGAATACTTCATGGTAAAGGTATGGTAGAAGGTATGAGTAATAGCTCTCTGGATTTTGATTTCTGTGAAAATTGTGTATATGGGAAGTAGAATCGGGTGAGTTTCCCCTCTAGTGGTAAGAGGGCGAAACAGATATTAGAGCTTGTGCACAGTGATTTTTTTGGACATGTGAAGGTTCCATCACTAGGTAAGTCTGTGTACTATGTATCATTTATAGATGACTTCTCAAGGAATACATGGATATATTTCCTTAAGAAGAAATCTGAAGTCTTTGACAGGTTTAAAGAATTGAAGTCTCTGGTGTAAAACCAAACAGAGAAGAAGATAAAGGTGCTGAGGACAAATAATGGTGGATAGTTTTCTAGTAATGAATTTGAAGAATTATGTAAGAAGTGTGGTATAGCAAGGCAGAAGACTATTCCATATACACCTCAGCAAAATGGAGTTGCAGAAAGAATGAACAAGACATTGATGGAAAGAGCAAGAAGCATGCTCAGTGGTGCCAGGTTAGGACGGGAATTCTGGGCAGAGGCAGTGGATACTACATGTTACCTGGTAAACAGGTCACCTTCATCATCGTTGGAGGATAAGACTCCACAATAGGTATGGACTGGTAAGAAACCCTCTCTTTCACATCTGACGGTAATTGGATGCGATGCATATGTACATGTTCCAAAGGAGAAACGAACCAAGTTGGATAGTAAATCTGAAAAGTGCATATTTATTGGGTATAAGGATGGTTTAAAAGGTTATAAGCTTTGGAACCCAATAACAAGGAAGGTTGTGTACAACCGAGATGTGGTGTTCAGAGAGGTAAAATATGTTATTAAACATGAAGTCCAACCAAAGGAACCTGAGAAGATAGAGTTTGAGGTAAAGGAGGAATCAAAAGATGAAGAGCCACAAACTCCGAGTGTGAGAAGATCAGTTCGAGAAAGAAGGCAGCCAGAAAGGTATAGTCCATATGCTTTCTATTCAAATTTTGCTTTATCTATTATTGATGATGATCCTAGAACTATGAAGGAAGCAGTAGATTTAGAGGATGGAAAACTCTAGAAAGAGGCCATGGTTGATGAAATGTCATCTTTACACAAAAATGAAGCTTGGGATCTGGTGGAGTTGCTAGTTGAAAGGAAACCCATTGGCAGCAAATGGGTGTTCAAGAAGAAGACAAATGTAGAAGGAAAGGTGGAGAAATACAAAGCTTGGTTGGTAGCAAAAGGTTATTCCCAAGTGCTGGGAATTGATTTTGGTGATATTTTTTCTCTTGTTGCCAAGGTAACTTCTATTAGAGTACTTTTATCTGTTGCTGCTGCTTTTGATTTTGAGGTAGACCAGATGGATGTGAAGACAACATTTCTTCACGGGGATCTAGAAGAGGAGATCTACATGAAGCAACCTGAAGGCTTTGCGATGAAGGGTAAGAAAGAACTGGTATGCAAGTTAAAGAAGTCTCTGTATGGGTTAAAACAATCACCAAGGATGTGGTATCAGAAATTTGATACATTTATACGAGGACTTGGCTTCACTAGAAGCAAAGCAGATCACTGTGTGTATTTTAAATTAATTGGTGACCATGTTACTTATCTGGTCTTAAATGTGGATGATATGTTGCTGGTTGGAAATGACAAAGAAATTATCCAGGATTTGAAGACCCATTTGTCCTCCAAATTAGACATGAAAGATCTTGGTGCTGCAAACTGTATTTTGGGCATGGAAATTAAAAGAGATCGGACAAAGAGGAAGCTCTGGTTAAACCAGAAGAAGTATGTCGAGACAATATTGCAAAGGTTTAATATGCAGGATAGTAAACTGGTGAAGGTTCCTATTCCTGTAGGTGTGAGGTTATCTGTTGAATAGTGTCCCAAGACATAAGAAGAGGAAGAGGACATGTCTCGTGTTCCATATGCAAGTGCAGTCAGTAGCCTAATGTATGCAATGGTATGTACTAGACCAGACATTGTACATGCAGTGGGAGTATTGAGAAGGTTTATGTCAAAACCAAGGAAGGAGCATTAGACAGCAGTGAAGCGGGTTTTCAGGTATTTGTGTGGCACTAGTGATTATGGTTTGCGCTACCAAGGAAGACCAGGATTGGAAAGAGTGTTGGATATTTGTGGCTTTCTTGATGCAGACTGGACTGGAGATTTGGATCAGAGAAGATCTACAAGTGGGTATGTGTTTAACCTATTTGGAGGTGAAATCAGTTGGATGAGTAAGAAACAATCTGTAGTGGCTCTATCAACTACAGAGGTAGAATACATGGCAGCCACTCATGCAAGCAAGGAAGCAGATTGGTTGCAGAGATTTTGTTCAAGTATAGGGTTAGTACAGGAAGCTATAAGGATAGACTGTGACAACCAAAGTGCAATTTTCTTGGTAAAGAACCCTGCATATCATTCAAAGACAAAGAACATTGATTTTCAATATCACTTTGTGAGGGATATGATAGAAGACAAAAAGGTGTTGTTGGTAAAGCTGGACACTTTGAAGAATATTGCAGATGCATTGACAAAATCTGTGAGCTTTGAGAAGTTCTCTTAGTGTAGGGAAAAAATGGGTGTTTCAGGGCTGGAAAAATGACTAAGCTCCCTTGTGGCTCCCTGTGGAAAGAAAACAACAAGTGGGAGAATGTTGGGTTGTGTTATGTTCTTTCCACGACTAGCCCATGTAGTTAACCAGGGGGTTAGAGGGGGGCCGGAGCCCCCCCCCCCCCTTCATTGCGCTGATTGTGTAGCGAGGGGGGAGTCACAGGGGGTTTGAGGCATACCTATAACCCCACTTTATGGGGTCCGGGGCAGCGCCGCAGAGAAATTTGGTTTTGGACCCTATGTTAGGTGGGGTGGACCCACCTATGGTTTTGTGCATGATTTTCACACATGTTTTTTGGACGTGATGCTTTTCGGTCCATGGTATTGGACGCAATGGTTTTTGGTCCATGGTATTGGATGATTCGACATGTATAAATATATATTATAACATTGAAAGGAATATAATGAAAAATCAAGCTGGTAGTCCCGGTTTTGGGATCCAGGGGAAAATCTCTGTGTATATGTGTTTTATGTGTTATGATCTCACATTGGTTATTTTTTGTGTTTTAGAATTTGTATGCAGGTAATTTCTGTACGGGGTTAAAACCTACACCTACACTACAGTGGTCTCTGATTCAACTCAGAATGGAAAACCAGCAAAAGATCATCCCTATGGGATGACTATATCGGGTAATAGTTGATATAGAAGGTGCAAGCACGATGGTTGACTTTGAAATGATAGAGACTGTTGATGACAGTAATCCATACCCTGCGCTCCTGGGAATTGACTGGGCCATTGACATGAATGGGGTGATCAACTTGAAGAAGCAGAAAATGTCATTTGAAAATAAATCACTTCGAGTTGTAGTGCTGTTGGACCCTGCATAAGGGGCATGCTACACTCAACTGGTCCGCGATTATGAAGAAAGTGAAGATGTGTTAGATTAGATTTATAAGATAACAGCACAAGACCAAGATTGGATCAATCCAATGGCATATGGACAGATTGCATGGGACCAGGAGAGATCCTCCACCTCTGATTCAGATGAATAATTAGAACATTGGCAGAATCGACTGTATGAAGTATCTACACTATGCTACAACATGATGACAAAGTCGTTGCATTGTGTCTCATCCGAGGTAAGGAACTTACCTTACTATGACGGTTTAATGGATGTGGATAAGTTTTTGGATGCATTTGAGTGTGAAGTCGTTGATCATCCCCACTTCCAAGCGTTATATTCGGCGCTACGCGCTATGCCTACACGATGATGGGGTACGCACAAGGATAGCTTTGATGGATGGCGAGATTATAGAAGAATGATGAGGTTACAGTTTTGGCATCCTAACATTTGATTGGATGAAAAATATGATGGGAGGGATGATCCGCGTGATCACCTAGAAAAGTGGACTAAAGCTTATGGAACGAAGCCACAGCCAGAGTGGGTGCACTTATTTTTCCATACTTTAGACACAATCCCCATGCACTGGTATTTCGAAACAAAGCTCTGCCATGGCACCATGGAGTGGGATATATTGTGGGAAGGATTCTTATTGACCTTCAGTTTTGAAGATGGATTCATGAGAAACGATGAAGATCTGTAGGAGATTAAGGCAATTATCTTCAGAATGCTACAAGAACCTCTGGAATGGGTCAAGCCATATTGGGGCACCCAACTGTGCCATGCACTAGATTGTTATAATGTGATTGCTAAGGAGGAGGATGAAGATCTAAGAAATATTAATATTCTAGAGGTCGAGGGGCATCGTGAAGTTGAGGGCCCACAAATAGACAACTTGAACATCACCACGCCATTGAAAACCAAGCAGGTAAACATTGGGATTGAAGTAGTACCAAAGTTTGCCAGGATTGGAGATTACTGGGATGATGCTATTGTGGAAAAGGTTGTTGAGTTACTCCGCAAATATCAGCATCTGTTCCCTAGCAAGTTTTCGGACTTCAAGGGCATAAAAGGCGACTTGGGTGTTATGAAAATCACTCTGAAGCCAGACGCAAAGCCTATTAAGCAAACATCATATTTCCTGAATCGTAAGTATAAGGAAATGGTTCTCTTGGAGTTGGATAAGATGCTAGAAGCAGGCATCATAGAACCAGCAGAATAATATGATTGGGTGAGCCCAATGGTGGTTCAGGAGAAGAAGCAAAAGGGAGAAATATGGATTTGCGTAGATTTGCGGAAGCTTAATGATGCATGTGTCCATGATCCATTTCTGACATCATTTATTGATGAGGTATTAGACAATGTTGGAGGGTAGGAGGCCTACTCATTCACAGACAAAGTTCCGATGACATGGATAGTTGGTGTTATTTTTGTTTTCCTCACAGACTTCTTTACACACAACTCTTTAATGGTTTTAGCATATATCGAATTATCTTGAATGGCCTAGAGTACGGGTATTTTTATACAGATATTTTTGAGTTCACCCAGAAGATCAAAGTCAGGATATTCAATTGGTTGAGGTATTGTCAACCTTTCTATGAACAGGGGAGAAGTAATTATGATTTTTTCGAGATCTTTTTGCCTGACTGTATCTTCTCCCTTTTTTTTTGTTGGTTATCTACAGTCGAAGGCTTATTCGGATGCATTTTTTTAACTTCAAGTTGTAGATTTTTGTCCTCATTTGGAGAAATTACGTGTCCAGATCTTAACTTAAGTTCATTACATTCTCTCTACTCAACTTTAGGATCTAGACTCCCAATAATTTGTACTGACTGGATAGGTCTGTTGTTAGGATTCGGATTTGGTTGATTTGGAAGTTTTGGCCGTATATTAGGTTGAGGATTTTGCTGCAATGTGTAAGGTGCTCGTAAGGTTGGTTGAGGTAGAGGAACTGTTCCCATGGGCTGGTTTGTGGATCGTTTCCAATTTGGTTTCCAGTTCTGATTTTGTGAGGTAGAAGGAGACCATTGAGAGGAATAGGGGGTGTTCTGCCAGAATGGTGGAGGGTAAGAGGAATTTGGCCAATTATTGTTTGGATTTGATTGGTTGGGCCATGGTGGCATAGAAAATGCTTGAGGTGGCCAAGTAGAGAAAGGTGGTTGGTTCTGCCATGTTGCCCCTGAATACTGCTGAGAATTAAATTATGAAGAAGGAAAGAACAAAGATGGTTCTGTAGGAATACCTGTCAAACATGCTTGCCATTGATGGCGCTGGTTCAGTAGATATATTAGTTCCACTTCCTCTTCTGCCTCCTTGAAAACTGCCTTTAATCTAGGAAGTGATGGACAAATTTTCGTAGCATGATCCTTAGTGAAAATGGCACATGTTTGTATCATATCTAATGGACATTCTCTATTATTATGTTTCTTTCTGCAACGTGGACAGAAAATAGACAAATTATGTTCTGCTTCGGTCGACTTTTGTTTGGCTTGCATGATATCCAATTGTGTCATCAGGGTACCCAAGATATCAGTCTTGAAACCTTCCAGCAGATTGCCAATTTCAACTCCTGTAATGCTTCCTCCTGAGGCTCTTTTGTCTCTGGTGATCGCATCACGTCTAGTTGGTTTCAGCCTTGTACTACCTCTGGAGAACCTAATGCACAATTGTATAATATCGTCATAATCATCTCGATAAATATCACCCTTCCCCATTAAATTCAGAGTTTCTACCCAATCGTCTTTCATACCTTTGATCATCGTAGTTTTAAGAACTTCATGAGGCAAAGTTTCATAGGGAGATCTTTGTAGATTATATTGAAAACGTTCTACATATTCTTCAAGATTCTCGTTAGTCTTAGCTACCATATTTCATCCTTCAGTTCTCTAGTTCGGTAATAATCTTGGTATTTTTTTAGAAAGGTTGTTTTCATTTGGTCCCAGTCAGTAATGGTACCTCCACCAAGCCCCATAAACCAACGCAAAGTTGCTCCCTTCAGAGTAGAGGGGAACAGTTTCAGCTTCTGGGGGTCGGTAGTGTAATCATATCCCCTACATAAAACATCAAATTTGAAAAGGAATGCATCAGGATCCTCTAAAATTAGCCCATGAAAGGTAGGAATATTCTGTAATGGAATAGCTTTCATGGGAGCATTGACAACTGTATCAACAATAGGGTATTGTAATGTAGAGGTCTGAGGCTATTGCTGATTATGAGCCATTTGGTCAAAAATGTGCCAATATCCTTCAAGGATTTCTAGAGCTAGAGATTTGTTCCTGGGGGATTTAGAAGAAACTTTTAGAATGATTTTAACAACACCACCTTGGTCTGGAATAATGGGTGTCCTCTGTTCAACCACTACGTCAGTAGATTTGGGTTCTGATGATTTAATCTTTTCAGCACTACCTGTTTCTCCTTCTCCTTCACAGAGATTGCAAGAATTACCTTCTTGTAAAGGGTTGGGTTGTAAATTTTCAGTGTTCTGAAAACTCTGCTCAGACCCTTCAGTCTTGCTGTTAATCTTAGCGTCAACTATAGATGGTGATCCTACGGCCTGAAGGGTTACAATAGGATTTCTTGTAGAAACGGTTCGAGGTCTTACTGATGACTGAGACTCAGCTTTTCTTATGATTTCATCAATGAAGGTTGATCATCCAAGGGTCACCGATCCCTTAGATTTTTCAGATCTGGATGGAGGAATTATATCTTTTTCTACTCTTTTCTTCTTAGCCATTCATACAAAAATACAAACATTTATTTCTACAATTCCTACACAATTTTGCTAAAAAACGGGCAAAGGAGAAAGCACTTTACTTGCTAGTACGCAGGTTCTTACCTTCCGTTTTTAATACCCAATTATTTCACAGCAAACAAACATCAAACATTTATTTCTACTTCAATTCCTACGCAATTTTGTTGAAAAGTGGGAAAAGGAGAAAGCACTTTACTTGCTAGTACGCAGGTTCTTACCTTCCGTTTTTAATACCCAATTCTTTCATAGCAAACAAACATCAAACATACATCACCTTTTGTGAAATAGAAACACTCTCCCCGGCAACAGCGCCAAAATGTTGGCACATATAAGATGTCCTTTTAGAACTCCTAAATGCTTCACATTAATTATCGACCTAGGTAAGTCTTTTGTTTCAAGAGTATACACAGTATGTGCAAGTGACGGAAATCATTGTATCTATAGAAAGTAATGCTTTAAGATAAATTATTGATTTCAATACAAGAGTAAACAGATCAAACCATAAACTACCAAACTTGTAACTTTAAAGAAATTAAACTATTCAAGCATCAAAACTCAATCTTAATAAAAAATCTCTAATTGCAATTACAGGCCATAAGCACATCAACTGAGTGCACTGTAGCGGTAACAAAGCTCTTTCAGTTGAATAGAAACTTCTACATAACAATAATACACATGATCTAACCAATAATACTCTGGCTCTCTATTAACAGGAAATAACTCTTATCTAATAATTGAATCAATCTACAACATAAATAAATGAAACCAATCAATAGTAATAAGAAATAATACGCAGAATGCACAAACTCAACACTAATGATTTATATATCGAGTAGATCAATCATAAAACTATTAAAAAAAAAGTAACTAGACTTGCAGTAAAAAGGTAAAAGTATAACACAGGGAAAAGTAGTGAAATCCACCAGTGACCGGGCCCAAGCTGCCAGTGATAACTTCCTAGTTACTCAGAATATTGCGAGCAAACAGAAACACAAATTATATATTACTCATTAACTCCAAATTTCATTACAGAGTAACAATGTGTTATTCAGAATAACAATTTGTCTCTTAAAATTACAACCGAAGTAAAAAGGCATAAATTACTCTATTCTATTTGTTTTTCCCTTGTTATAGTCAAAGAGGAAAAGAGATAACTGTGATTCCTCAGGATCAGGAGATCCTAAGGAATTCGTGACCAAATGCTATTATCATAACAATCTTCCATCCTACATTGATCCTTCTGATTCACTTCTTAACTGACCGCACAAGACGTGCTCTTTTCTCCTTGTTTAGCCTTTTTTTTTAAATAGATTGAACAACAATTGTCCCATTCACAAATCTCTGCATAAAAAGCAACGAAAGTTAGTTTTGATGACTAAATCATATCAAAAGCAGTTTCGTTCACTTTCTATCGAAATTCTATCAAAACCTTATTACATCATTGCACAAATGCATAAAAAGGAGGAAAAAGATAATGTAATCAAGGGTAAATTTATACCTGTTGCACGACCCAACACATACTGCTTTGGGTGAGACTGCAGCCTGCTCTACTAGGGTTGTTGCTAAAAGGGCCAGTGGTGTAGGGTTTTTTTTGTTGGTGCAACTAACTCTGAACCTAGGTCAAGACCCCCTAAGCCAACAATATAAGAGGTTCTCTTAAACTTTATTTTGTATGACATTATGTGAATATGTGATATGTTCATGAACATGTTGATGATTAAATAAGTATATTCAATGCCATTTTATTTTACAGTTCATTGTCTGGAATCATTCTTGTGGAAGGATGATTGATTATGCTTTTAAAAGTTTATGAATATATGAATGGCATGGTTGGGATAATACAAAAAGGTTATCTAATGAAATTCCCTGTTTTGTGAGAAATCCATAAGCAAGTGGGAATTCTTGGTGTTAATTATTTATGTCATCATGTGATTATGACATTCATGTGCCCATGTTTATGACTAGAAAATATTGATTATCATGTTGGCAGTTATATTAATTACTAATTAGAATCCTTAGTCAAAGGATTGGACATATATGTCGCTAAGTGTTGTGCCTTGGGGTTGATAAACCACTTAGAAGGTTGGTTGGATCCATGGTAAGTAATGGAAAATGAAATGGAAGCCATGAAAATGGCACAAAGGAGGTTCTCTAAACCTTTAACTTGCTTGATATCTATATGAATATGTGTTTTATTCATGAACATGATTGATTACTAAATTTATGTTAAGCCATTTTGACTGATGGGTTTTTGTCAAGGATCATTCCTGTGGGAGAATGATGTTATGGATGACATGAAAATATTCTCGGTTGTAGGAGGAATCAATTGGGAAACAGGTAGCTCTAGATGATTTATGATTGTGCTTATAATTATGCCCATGTTTATGCTATGAACAAGTAATTTTGAAGGATACATCAATAGAACAAAATTAGTGTAATCTATGACATGCTGAGATAAACATGGAGAACAAAAGAAACCACAGACCCAGGATTTGGATTGTGGATGCAAGCGGTAAGGTGTGGGAAAGGAACTAGAGTCAGGGTTTCCTCGTAGAGACGAGTTGGTATCTGGATGTGCAATACTACTATTATTTATATATTGTACTATGCCATGTGTAATGTGTACATGTTGTATTGTAACATGTGTATTGTGTTATATACCTAGGGGGATAACATGGGGTACAAAGGGAGGTAACCAAGGGAATAATGTAATAATGGGATGGGCCATAGTAATAAATATTGTGGTTAACCCATATCATGTAAGGGACCACAAGTAGTTAGTAATAATGTAATGGGTCTATGGTATTAGATAGATGGTATTGAGGGAATCATGGTAATGACCCATGGTATTGTATGTATGAGGCCTATAAAGAGGCTAGAGACTCCACATTGAGGGATGTGAAGGATTATTGTATGAACAGGCATATGGCTTGTGGAGTGTTCTCTTTCCTTAAGGAGTGAATATATGGTGTTGCCCTACCTTAAGGGTTTGATCAATAAAGTGAATCATTTCTATCTATATTCAAATCTTGTTATTTCTTGGGTTTATTTCTATTTCTCATATATTTTCATATCATATCTATAACAAGTGGTATCCGAGCACTTTCTTGGGCAAAAAAGTGGAGAATTTTTCTTATGTTTTGCAGGAAATTTTTGGGGTGGCGAGTTTGAAGATTAGATCTGTATGTTTTGGTGTAAGATCTACAAAATCTAATTTCAGATCTAGATTCTATGTGAAAAAATACACGATTTCAAAAAAAAAATCGGTCGAATCGGAGTCCGGATGGAGATATCGCTGATTTAAAAGTCAGTGGGGTTGTAGACAGTTTTTCGAGGCAGCGAGTTTGCGGCACAGATCTAGACATCCTAGTGCAAGATCTATAAAATATAATTGCAGATCTGAAATATTTGTGAAAAAATACCCGATTTAAAAAAAAAAATTGGTCGAATCGGAGTCCGGATGAAGGAGATATCGCTGATCTAAAAATCAGTGGTGTTGCAAACAATTTTTCAAGGCAGCGCGTTTGCGGCGCAGATCTGGACGTCCTGGTGCAAGATCTACAAAATTTAATTGTAGATCTGAATTTTTTGGGAAAAATTACCCAATTTCAAAAAAAAAAATTAGTCGAATCGGAGTCCGGATGAGGGAGATATCGTTGATTTAAAATCAGCTCTTTTTTGCAGAAATTTTGGTGACGACGGGAAAGTTGTAGTGCAGATCTAAAATTCCAGTGTCTGGATCATGATTTCTATCACATAGGTAGATGCAGAATGGTTGTTCCATTTCCAAAAACTCGTCATAGTAGAGATTCTGAGCATTATTGACGAAATTGTGGCCATTTCAAATTTTCGCCAAGTAAGTGAATTTTTCTCAAACCCTCTTCATGGAAAATTTTACTAGAAAAGATGATAGCCCTACTATTGAAGAATACATAAAGCAAACTAAGTCAGTATGGGCAAAAAATTGGAAGGATTCAGTGTGGCTTAATTTCAAAGATGAGGCTTACAAATGGTATTTCTCACTTGACGACAAGCAGTTGTCCAAACTTTCAGACGCAGAATTTGAAAGAGTCCTTTTAAACAAATTGTCTCGGACTAGAAAAAAGGAGAATGAGACACATAAAGGGTTATTTTCTACTGGTGTCTCCTTATTGCAGGTTCATGGATTGATTCAGAAGGAGAAAATCGTTGTATCTATAAATCCTAGTTGCAAGCACAATTTTATGAATGTTAATTTGGTAAAAAAATTGCAAGTTCCAACAAAACACATTGAAAACACACAAGTGGATGATGAGGATGTTCAAGTGTATAAGGATTTGAAGATTTCTATGGATAAGTATGTGTTTCATGGTGATTTTTATACTTCAGAGATGGATAATATGGATGTTGTTTTAGGATATCCTTGGATGGAATCCGTGGGTACTATCAATATTAATGTGCAGAAGAAATTCCTAAAGCTCTGGTATAAAAAGAAGAAAATTACATTACAGGATATTTCCATCAATAAACAAGTAGAGTCCATGAAGGTTTACGTAGAATATGTTCCAGGGACTGACATATCAGATGATGATTCATTGATGATCGACAATCAAACAAAAACAGAGGCTGAAGAAAAAAAGGATACAGGTGCTGATACATCAGATGAGGGCTCAACGGTTGAAGTAATATTGGAAGATAAGACACCATAGCAGGCACCACAGCAGGGTGAATTAAATAAAAAGACACTGTGGGTTAAAACT
The DNA here is from genome assembly GCA_031772625.1 of Pinus tabuliformis. NCBI lineage: Eukaryota > Viridiplantae > Streptophyta > Pinopsida > Pinales > Pinaceae > Pinus > Pinus tabuliformis. Next base: position 310,552,760 of record CM062808.1, on the reverse strand, counting down.
TCAACATATCATCACCCACATCACCCCGCAAGAAAACGACCAACAAAATGGCAACCAATTAGCCACAAGGACAACAACCCCCGCATGACAGATAGAGAGAAGCGAAGATCCACCTACTACACATCAACACAGAAGAGCTACCACGGTCAACTTCTATCTCAAGCGAGCGAGGCACCAGCGAGATCGAGGGTTCACCTTTCTCTTGGATGGCTAGATGCACATGCATGGTACCAGTGGACTACTCTTTTGAGTAGATCTTATTATTTGTGTTCTGCTCATGTTTCAGGGACGAAACATGTTAAGGGGGGTGGAATGTTATATACCTAGGGGGATAACATGGGGTAAAAAGGGAGGTACCCGAGGGAATAATGTAATAATGGGATGGGCCATAGTAATAAATAATGTGGTTAACCCATATCATGTAAGGGACCTATGGTAATAATGTAATGGGTCTATGGTATTAGATAGATGGTATTGAGGGAACCATGGTAATGACCCATGGTATTGTATGTATGAGGCCTATAAAGAGGCTAGAGACTCCACATTGAGGGATGTGAAGGATTATTGTATGAACAGGCATATGGCTTGTGGAGTGTTCTCCTTCCTTAAGGAGTGAATATATGGTGTTGCCCTACCTTAAGGGTTTGATCAATAAAGTGAATCATTTCTATCTATATTCAAATCTTGTTATTTATTGGGTTTATTTCTATTTCTCATATATTTTCATATCAGATCTACAACATATTGATTATGTTGTAACATGTATATTCATTGTGTTGTATCATGTGTATATGTAAATTTGTTGTGTTGTACACTATGTGTATGTGTATGTGTTGTATAGTGTGTTGTGACAGGAAAGTATGGGACTGTATGGTCCCTTGTTGTTGATTAAGGGTGGAGGTGTAAGCCTGTAGATTCCCTTGTTGTCGATTGAGGGTGGAGGTGCCAACCTCTAGATTCCCTTGTTGTTGATTGAGGTTGGAGGTGCTAGCCTCTAGATTCCCTTGTTCCTAATTGATAGTGGAGGCGCCAATCTCTGGATTCCATTATTTTTTATTGAAGGTGGAGGTGTTAGCCTCTAGATTCCCTTTTTTTTTATTGAGGGTCGAGGTTCCAACCTTTGGATTCCTTTATTGCGGATTGAGGGGGGAGGTGCCAACCTATGGATTCCCTTGTTGTATATTTAGCGTGGAGGTGTGAGCCTATGGATTCCCTTGTTGTTGATTAAGGGTGGAGATGTCATCCTCTAGATTTCCTTGTTTCTAATTGAGGGTGGAGGTGCTAGCCTCCATATTCCATTGTTGCTAATTGAGGATGGAGGTGTGAATCGTTAGATTCCCTTATTATTGATTGAGGATGTAGATGTCAACCTCTAGATTCCATTTTCACTAATTAAGGGTGGAGGTGAAGCCTTTGGATTCTCTTATTGGTGATTGAAAGTGGAGGTGCCAGCCTTTGGATTCCCTTATTGTTGATAGAGAGTGGAGGTGTGAGCCTATGGATTCCCTTGTTGTTGATTGAGGGTAGAATATCATTTTTTATTTGTTGGTTGAAGAAAATGTGCATATGTATATATGTATATGTCATTGTGAATAATGTATCTATTTGCATTTATAAATCTCCATATGTAATTTGTTTGTCAGTTTTTTAGAAAAAATTTCTTGTTATAAGAGTCATAGAACATCGAGGATGGTGTTCCCCTAATGGGAGGGTTTTGTGACAACCCTGGGTTAAATTTCCATGTAAACAAATAATATATGGACATTATAAAAGAAAAAATCAAACCAAGGTAATTGGACACATATTCTAAGTTGAATGCGAGGGGAAACAATATATTGGGATCCACCTATGGTTAATTATTTATTGGCTATGGAAATTAGCATTGGAAAGAAGCAAAAAGCAATAAATAGAAAATTAATTATTACAAGACCCCAAGGACATGAGGCAAAAATGAAAAAGAAATAAATGAAAATGAAAGAAATTCAACTTCCGCAGGTGGGGAAGAGGAAGAGACAAGAAAAGGATAAAATTAGTAAAAGAATATACATGTAAGGAAAAATGAAGAAAAAGAAAAGGAAAAGAAAAAAAAATGGAGAGAGAACATTCTAGCATTCACTTTTGGTAAAAGAGAGGAAAAAGAGAGAGAACACTAGAGCACTTGGACACAAGAAAGGGACGAGCAAGGAAAGCAAGTTGTGCAAGAGGAATTCAAGTTGTAGCCAAGAAGACGGATTGAACAAAATCTAGCAAGGGCATAAAAGGAAAGAGAAAAGAGCAACCAACAGGAGGATTTTTGCAGGTAACAATGTGCATGTTTGTGTATCTTGTTGGGATTTGAATGCATGGTTCAGGCATTGGTTTTCTTGTCATTTTTGTTGTCATTGGCATGGATAATTTCTTGGATTTACAATCATGTACAACCTTGTATTATGCCATGATCCAGATATTTAACTTCAAGGATGCATTTAGAATTGCATATAACAGAGCATATTAACCATGAAACTTAAACCACATGAAAATAAATGGAAAAACATAAGAAAACATGAGTTCAAGACACAATGATTTGATTACAGATTTCACCCAATGTGGGCTATGTCTTCGAGCCCTGCTCAATAGTAGGGAGGCCTTCTTTTATTAAGTGGCATCAAAGAAATTAGTTACAAGTAACTTCATAAAAATGACCCTTATACCTCTAATCTGGATAATGGCCTGAAAATGGAGAGTTCAATTGGAGAAACAAATGTCACCATTGAATTTCTAGCACGAAAATATGAAAAGTCGACTATAAACTTGCCCAATTATGACACTACCACCTCTGGCTCTCCAAGGGAATCTTCAAGGAATATTTTTGAGCCCTGGTTGAGGGTTCCAATCCTTAGACTCAGTCAGGGTTCTGCTCGGATCATGGTTCTGCACTTCAAGTTTCGACCTCCACCTCCGCTTCACTGCCCGTCAATGGGAATGAAAGTTTTGCATAATTTTTTTGGCGGTGGAGTTTACCATGTGGACTGTTTGATCCATTGGTGAAGTACTATGAATAGTGGCAGGGAGGTCGGGGGTTCCAACCCCATCGAGCCCCCACCTAGGCGAATATTAGTTTTACATATATCGACGATGATGTTTTATGCAATGAACCGTTGGCAGTTAGTATACATGGTTTGTTTAATTGTAATATGTGTTATATTTGGGACTGCCTAGTGGGGGCCGACCCACATGGGTCAAGCCGGTACGAGCCCTGCCAGTCCCACATTTATGTGATGTGACAACTGTGGTGGGGGTTGGGTCCGCCAGCGGGTAGACCACCTGGTAATATAATACTAACCATGATCGATATTATAATATGGTAACCATGACCAAGGTGGTAGGGTTTGATGCCTGCCACACCAACCATAACACTATCTTAATATGCTGGTGGGGTGGGAGGGTCCGATGGACCCAGCGCAACCTTTTTTTTTCTTAATATTATTTTTTGGTTTTTACAACCAATATTGGCCTTTTTTAATTTTGTCAAAAATAAGGGTCACCGGGGGGATTAACACTTTGACAAATTTTTCCATTCCGGTGGTTGGATTCTGTGCATTGGGTATCTGCCAATTATTTGCCTCCTTAAGCCTGCCACTTGTCCAACTTTAACCAAAACTTTGTCCAACCATAACTTGTCCATACGAACATGGATTTTAGTGTCATTCACACCATTGGAATCAAGGTGATGAGTACTACGATCTGGTCTTAGTTTCGCTTCCATCTGACAACTTTGATTTTTGAGTTATTTTCAAGGCCGCTTGTACTTATGGATCCTCTTGGATCATTCCTCCCCCACTGAGGAGATTTAGTTCCTCCAAAAGAATGATCACATCCTGCATATTGTCTACATCCTTGTCAAACCACACTTTCAACGTCTACATTTCTTCCAAATCTGATACATTCTTTGCAGTAACATACAAACCACACATGACTCAAACAACCCCATACTTGCCAAGAGTTTATAGCACTGAATCTTTGTTCAATTTTTACATAATAGAAACCAATACCCAAGCTACTCACAAAAGGCCAAAAACATCATCATTTCTTTACTAAGCGATGGAAAACACATTATCACTTTTACAATTATTCGCAACACATGATTTACAAACTGTGGCCATGACAAGCAACTATACCTAGTAAAACCATATCTTACTTAACAAGTTGAATGAGTCATCTCCCTGTAGCTGATTTTCTTGTTGAATATCTTCACCAGCTAGTTTCCTAATGGGTGCTTTCCAAGCCTTGAGTGTTTAAGACACGCCTTTCTGGTTTCCATCCTCATTGCAGTAATTACAATAATTCTTTCTCCTCCAAAATTTTTGGATCATTTTGGAACGCTTTCTCTTGGAGTTCCTCTAATAAGTGCTTGAGGAATCCTCACTATCACTGTAATGTAGTGAATTGATCTCATCATATGTCATTGGTTGGTCACTGGTTGCCTTGGATAATTCCCCAACTAGCTTTTTGACATATCCAAGTCCTGCATAACAAGGCAATTCTTCCACTTTGATGGGCTTCAAAATGCCTTGGCCATTAATGTTGAAGCCCTTTCCTTAATACCTCGTTGTCTTCAACAATTTTGATCCAATTCCTATAGTATGTCTCTCAAAAGCAGTGAAATCATCATCATAATTAAATTGAAGAATCACTTTTTACCTCAGGCTTGTTATGCTATGATTTTTCTAATCACTCTTCCTTGGCTTGTAACTGATGTTGCAACCTTTGTTTCTTCTTCTCTTCTTGTTGTAGCAGTCTCTTTAGTTCAACATTATCCACCTGAATGCTTTGGTTGATTTCTTCGAGTTCTTGGAGCCATGCCACATTTGGTTCCATTTCCATCTTTGGTACAACATCTGCTGAACTATTTGCCTCATCTCCTGAATCAAAACCCAAGTCGATGGGTCCATCTACTGCAATCCCAAGAGTTGTGATCCGCATTTCATCACCTAAGTCTGATCCTAGGTCAATTGGTCCATCCCCTGCAAATTCTGAAGTTGTGATCTTTTCATCATCCTTGGATTCAAATTATTGGTCTTGTTTCATAGTTGCAAATGTCTTATGCTTCCGTTTTCTGTCGTTCTTTAGGTCTCAATTCTGGATGCAATTTCCAGCAATTTTCCTCATCATACCCTAGGTTTCTCACAATGAGTACAAGAGGGATTTTCTCCTCTTGTCTTAGTTTTTTTTGTCCTTTTTAGGAGGTCATCTTTTTCATGCTTCTCCTTGCTTTCAAAATGTATAACCTTCACACTAGATTCATCAAGAGACTTAGGTTTAAATAATTACAATGAATGATGCAAATAACCATGCAAAGATCCAATATATTTCATCAACGTCTCAGAAGTGTCTAGTGGAAAATTCAATGCTAATGCTTGTTTTCTAAACTACTCTATAAAATTCTAAACAATTTTACCTTTTCTTTGCTTCAAATGTTTCCATTCCATTATGGCCTTCTATCTATAACCCAATGGATAAAATTGTCCTCTTAAAGAAGAAATGGACTAAAACCAAGATGAAAGAACTTTATGACTAATCTTACCACCTTATTGTAGTTTGACTTCCCACCAAACGAGAGAGGTGCCACTCAATCGAAGGGATGCTAGTTGTATCTTGACTTCATCGTCTTTGATTTTTTGTATGAGATAATACACTTCAACCTGTCTTATCCAGTTATCTAGCTTTTGTACATTAGATTCTCCACTAAATACAGGTAAATAATATTTGACATCTAGCTTTAAGAAGGGATTTTTAGATGCTTTCCTCTGATGCATGTTAGAGTGATGAGAATAAGAAGAATAAGAACTACCATTAGAAGATGGAGAGGGAGGAGGCTCTTCTCCACCACCTCCATGATTATTGATGCATGGTCATTTGTCTCTTTCTTCTCGGGCTTCGTTGTCTTCTCATACTCTACAAATAGCTTGTCAACTTTCTCTGCCATGGTGTAGAAAGCCTTGCGATAATTTTGATATTCCTCAATGTAGAATGTCTTTGTGGTGTATGCCCCACTTTGGGATCAAAGGATTTAAGTTTTCCTTCACCTTTTTGGAGCTTTTACCTAGTTAGAATTCACTCATTTAACCTGCATCAAGAAGACCTGCTCTGATACCAAACTTGATCTAGATCTTTAATTTCAAGGATGAATTTAGAATTACAAATAAGAGATAATATTAACCATGAAACTTAAACCACATGAAAACAAGTAGAAATACATAAGAAAAAATGAGATCAAGACACAACGATTTGATTACAGATTTCACACAATGTGGGCTACGTCTCCAAGTTCTGCTCAATAGTGGGAGGCCTTCTTTTATTAAGTTTCATCAAAGAAATCAGTTACAAGCAACTTCATAAAAATAAACCTTATACCTCCAATTTGAATGATGGCCTGAAAATGGAGAGCTCAACTAGAGAAATAGACATCACCACTAAATTCTTGGCGTGAAAACATGCAAAATCGACTATAAACTTGGCCAAATTTGACACTGTCACCTCTAGCCCTCTAAGGAAATATTCAAGGAATCTTTTTGATGCCTTGGATCAGGGTTCTAACCCCTAGACCCAGTCAGGGTTCCACGTGGATCGTGATTCCACACTCCTAGTTCCGACCTCTACCTCCCCTTCGCTGCCTGTCGACTAGAATGAAAGGTTTACATAAATGTTTTGGCAGCAAAGTTTACCATGTGGACCATTTGGTCCGTTGGTGAAGTGTTATGAATAATGGCGGGGAGGTCGGGGCTTCCAACCCCACCAACCCCCCACCTTGGCCCATATTTGTTTTACATATATCGGTGTTTATGCTTTACAACAATGAACCATTGGCAGTTGGTATATATGGTTTGTTTCATAGTAATATGTGTTATAGTTGGGACTGCCCAATGGGGGCTAGCCCACATGGTACAGGCCGATTCGAGCTCCGTTGGTCCCGTATTTATGTGATTCGACAACTGTTGTGGGGGTCGGGTCCACCAGTGGCCGGCCTGCCCAGTATATATAATAAGTTATATATAACCATGACCGATAATATACTATGGTAACCACGACTGGGGTTGTGGGGTTTGACTGCCTACCACCCCAACCATAATACTATTTTAATATGTTGGTGGGGTGGGTAGGTCCGGTGGACCTGACTCGCCATTTTTTTCCTTAATATTATTTTTGGGTTTTTATAAGTAATATTGGCATTTTTTTATTTTGTTGAAAATAAGGATCACTAGGTAAATTAACCACTCGACAAATTCGTCAAGTCTGGTGGCCAGATTTCGTGCATTGGGTCTCTGCTAATTTGCTACCTTCTTAACCCTGCCACTTGTCTAACTTTGACCAAAACTTTGACCAGCCATAACTTGACCAAACGAACTCAGATTTGAGTGTCAGTTGCACCATTGGAATTAGGGAAACGAGTATTATTATATTGTCTAGGTTTCATTTCCATCTGAAAACTTTGATATTTGAGCTATTTTCAAGGCCACTTGTACTTCTGGATCCTCCTGGATCATTCCTCCCCACTAAGGATCTTTTGGTCCTCCAAAAAGCATGACCACATCCTGCATGTTGCCTGCATCCTCATCAAACCACACTTTCAACATCTGCATTGCATCCAAATTTAGTACATTCGTTGCAATCAAATACAAACCACACATGACTCAAACAACCCCATACTTGCCAAGAATTTATAACACACACTCTTTGGTCAATTTTTACATACTAGAAACCAATACCCCAGCTACTCACAAAAGGCCAAAAACATCATCGTTTCTTTAGTAAGTGATGGAAAACATATTATCACTTTTACAACTATTCGCAACACATGATTTACAAATTGTGGCCATGACAAGCGACAATACTTAGTAAAACCATCTCTTACTTAACAAAGTGAATGGGTCATCTCCCTATGGTGGATTTTCTTGTTGAATATCTTCACCATCTAGTTTCTTCATGGGTGCTTTTTGGGACTAGAGTGTTTGACATGCGGCTTTCTAGTGTCCATCCTCATTGCAGCAACTATAATTATTCTTTCTCCTCCAAACTTTTTGGGTCATCTTGGAATGCTTTCTCCTGGTGCTCCTCTGATAAGTGATCGTGGAACCCTCACTATCACTGGAATGTTGTGAAGTGCACTCATCATCTATCATTGGTTGGTCATTGGATGCCTTGGAGCGTTCCCCAACTTCCTTTCGGACATACCCAAGTCCTACATAACAAGGAAATTCTTCCACTTTGATGGGGTTCATAATGCCTTGGCCATTATTGTCGAGGCCCTTTCCTTGATAACCCATTTTCTTCAACAATTTTGATCCAATTCCTATACTATGTCTCTCAAAAGCGGCGAAATCATCATCATAAAAAGTACATGAGTTTGAAGAATCAATTTTTACCTCAGGCTTGTTATGTTGCAACTTTTCTAAGGCCTCCTCCTTGGCTTGTAACTGATGTTGCAACCTTTATTTCTCCTTCTCTACTTCTTGTAGGAGACTCTTTAGTTCAACATTCTCTGCCTAAATGCTTTGATTGATTTCTTCAAGTTATTGGAGCCATGCCACATTTGGTGGCCTTTTCATCTTTGGTATGACATCTGCTAAAATATTTGTTTCATCGCCTGAATAGGAACACAAGTCGATGGGTCCATCTGTTGCATTCCCAAGAGCTACAATCTTCATTTCGTCACCTGAGCTTGATCCCAGGTCAATTGGTCCACGACCTACAAATCCCACAGCTATGATCTTCTCATCATCCTCAGATTCAGATTCTTGGTCTTGTTGCACGTTTGCAACTATCTTCTGCTTCTAACTTCATCCGTTCCTCTTAGGTCTCAATTCTGGATGCAGTTTCCAACAATTCTCCTCCTCATGCCCTTACTTCTCATAATGAGTATAAGAGTTATTTTCTCCTCCTCTTAGTTGTTGTTGTCCTCTTTTGGTGATCATCTTGTTCATGCTTCTCCTTGCTTTCAAGATGTACAGCCTTCACACTAGCTTCATCAAGAGACTTAGGTTCAAATAATAACAATGAATGATGAAAATAATTATGCAAAGAGCCAATATATTTCATCAACGTCTCAAAAGTGTCTAGTGGAACATTCAATGCTAATGCTTTTTTTCTAAACTCCTTTGTAAAATTATGAACAATTTTACCTTTACTTCAAATGTTACCATTCCATCATGGCCTTCTATCTATAACCCAATGGATAAAATTGTCCTCTTAAAGCAGAGATGAAATTAGACCAAGATGAAATAATTTTATGACTACTCTTACCACCTTGTTGTAGTTTTCCTTCCCACTAGATGAGAGAGGTTCCACTCAATCAAACGTATACTAGCTAGATCTTGACTTCATCTTCTTTGATTTGTTGTATGCAACAATACACTTCAACCTATCTTATCTAGTTATCTAGATTTTTTGCATTAGATTCTCCACTAAAAGTAGGTAAATCAAATTTGACATCTAGCTTTAAAAAGGTCTTTTTAGATGCATTCCTTTGATTCCTGATAGAGTGACGAGAAGAAGAAGAAGAAGAAGAATAGTTGCCACTTGAATATGGAGAGGTAGAAGGCTCTTCTCCACCGCCTCCATGATTTACCAATGCATGGTCATTTACCTCTTTCTTCTTAGGCTTTATTTTTTTCTCATACTCTACAAATAGCTTGTCAACTTTCTCTTCCATGGTGTAGAAAGCCTTGTGATAATTTCTCTCTTCCTCGATTCGAGCTTCCTCATATGCCATGTTGTGTCTTCGCGATACACACACCGCTTTAGGATCAAAGGATTTATTTTTTCATTCACCTCTTTGGAGCTTGGTCTTGGTTAGCATTCACTCATGTAACCCGCATCAAGAAGACCTATCCTGATACAAAACTTGATCCAGATCTTGAACTTTAAGGATGCATTTCAAATTGAATATAAAAAATCATATTAACCATTAAACTTAAACCATATAAAAAGAAGCGAAAAAACATAAGAAAACATGAGATCAAGATAGAATGATTTGATTACAGAGTTCACCCAATGTGGGCTACGTCTTTGGGCCCTTCAAAATAGTGGGGAGGACTTATTTTATTAAGTGGTATCAAAGAAATCAGTTACAAGAAACTTCATAAAAATGACCCTTATACCTCCAATCCGGATGATGACCTGAAAATGGAGAGCTCAGTTGGAGAAATGGACGTCACCAATGAATTCCTGGTTCGAAAACATTTAAATTCGACTATAAACTCACCCAATTTTGACACTGTCTCCTCTGGCCCTCTAAGTGAATCTTTAAGGAATCTTTCTAATGCCCTAACTTAGGGTTCCAACCACTGGACCTACTCAGGGTTCCTCTGGGGTCGTGGTTCTAACCTCTGCCTCCACTTCATTATCTGTCAACTAGAATGAAAGTTTTATATAATTTTTTTGGTGGCATAGTTTACCATGTGGACCATTTGGTCCATTGGTTAAGTGATATGAATAGTGGCAGGGAGGTCAGGGGTTTCAACCCCACCAACCCCCCACCTTGGAACATATTTGTTTTACATATATTGGCGTGATGTTTTATGGCAATGAACCTTTGGTGGTTGGTATATATGGTTTGCTTCATTGTAATCTGTGTTATATTTGCGACCACCTGGTGGGGGCCGGCCCACGTGGGCCAGGGGAGTTCGAGCCCTGTTGGTCCTACATTTATGTGATGTGACCACTGTGGTGGGTGAAGGGTCCATCAACAAGTAGCCAACCCCATAATATAATACATTATATATAACCACAACTGATAATATAATATGATAACCACCACTCGGGTGGCGTGGTTTGACTGCCTGCCACCCCAACCATAATACTTTTTTAATATGCTGGTGGGGTGTGTGGGTTTGGTGGACTTCACCCCCCCCCCCCCCCCATTTTTTCCTTAATATTATTTTTTGCTTTTTATAACCAATATTGGCCTTTTTTAATTTTTTCAAAAATAAGGGTCACTAGGAAAATTAACCATTCGATAAATTCGTTGATTTCGGTGGCCAGATTCCATGCGTCAGTTCTTTTCCAATTTTCACCTCCTTAAGCCTGTCACTTGTCCAACTTTGACCAAAAATTTGACCAACCGTGACTTGACCATATGAAATTGGATTTGAGTCTCGTTCACACCGTTGGAATCAGGGCAACGAGTACTACAATCTAGTTCTAGTATCACTTCCATCTGACAACTTTGATTTTTGAGTTATTTTCAAGGCCACTTGTACTTCTAGATTCCATTGGATCATTCCATTTCCTAGATAGTTATGATGTAGTGGGTTCCCTATTTGGTTGAGTTTTGGATGCCAATAGATTTTGGATCCTAGTTGAGGTGGTATCTAGAAAATCCCAAGGATTGAGGATGGAGATGGTTTTCTCCGAGTGAGCCCTTGACAAATGGGTGGAGACAGGAAAAATCCTTTGGGTATGGTGAAGAAATTATGAGGAAAGCAAGCATGTTTTGGTGTTGGTGATTTCAGGACTTAGTGTTAGGTGAAAGCACTATGGCTTGAGGGTGGAAGTGGCTTTCCTCCAAATTCCTTGTTTGGCTATGTTTTGGTTCATCCCATGTAATCCAAATTCAGGCTTGGAATATGTCACATGGATGATTGGGCTGGAAGAAAGAATTGGCTTAGCCCAATCTATGTTCGGGTGGAACTTGGAATTCAATGACTTGGTTGGTACTATGCATATGTTAATATGTGTTATTGTTTAATGAATATCAATGAACACAAGTTTTGGTTTAATGTGTTACTTATGTGATCGATTTATCATGGCTCCATTAATGGTTAAATGTATGTTACATGTATAGTTTATTTCTTATTGTATGAAGTGCTCTTTTTATTGATCTATTCATGGTTTGACAGGCTCTTGGATAATTTATATGGAATCATGAGTTAGTTTGTGTTTTATTATAGCTAGTATGAGAGGGCAGCAAGCCTTCTTGATGAACATCTAATGAAACTAATGAAAACAATGAACAATCTATGCATTCATGACCTATAAGTATCATAGTCACAAAGTGTTTGTATAAATGAATAATATGTTTTTGGCAAGCATGAGCCACAATAGAGCCTAAGAACAAAGCATGAACACTTGTACATATTGTTTATATAGTTATGGAAACTTTTAGGCAGTTGGCTTGAATGTTGGCCCTAAATTTCTAAACAAGGTATGTGGTCGCACCATCAGAAATAGGAGATATTGGCTATAGCCACGCTGAGGATGGGTTATTTGTCCAACTGGACTTGTATCTATGCAAATGAGAAGAAATCTAGGTCAAGGAGTGGTCTAAGCTCAGGGAAAATGATCATCAGGGAAAGTTAGGTTGATAACAGTGTGATCATGTGTCTCTAGGTGTTTGCAGTCAATTATGGACAAGTGGACCCCATTTCCATAATTGCATCTTTGAAGTTGGGTCATGCATAGTAACTCTCAACTCACGTTTACCCTGGTAAGTATGTAAAAGTGGGTAAATGTGGGGTGGGGTGCTACATACATTTTATGTGGCTTCATCATTTTAGTGCCAAATATCCTTAGTGGTTGTAACTCTAAAGACATTCTACTATGGTATTCACTATTGTGCAAGGATGTAATATGAGCATCAATTGGTCTTATGCAAGGCTATGATATGAAACTAACCTATCTTGTGCAAGGCAGTGATATACACATATATGTTGTATGCATTTGTATTTTCATATATTGAATAATGGTGTTGGAAGTATTAGTGAAAGAAAAGAAAAATATGACATCCTACCATTTCTTAGCATTTACTTCATTCATGGAAGTTGTGAAGACAAATTCAAAACCGTATTTCCAACTTTTTCAAATTTTCCTCTATATTTCATGCTCTTAATTTTCTTACAAATCCCTTCCAAGACACCTAGTATGTGTTTCATTGTTTATATCCTTTACTCCATAATCTATTTTCATGAAAGTGTTGTATTGTTTATATCCTTTACTCCATACTTTATTTGAACACTATTACTACACTTTTTTAGGGTTTTGAATAGGGTTTTATTTGGAAACCAAGAGTGTTATGATATGGAGGGAGAGGCTGACATGGGACTTTCCAAATTCTCTTATGAAAGGTAGATATGAGTATATTAGAAGTTCTTACTAGTTTTTGGCATGGATAATTTGTAGTTTTGTATAAAGGTTGTTACAAGAAGGTTCAAGTCATTGAAATATTGAACTGAAGGCATATAATGAAAGTAATATAAAGGAAAATGTAATTTTCATTATATAGTTATTACTTGAGGGACGTAGTATTGTAGTTTCCATTATATAACTTGAAGAATATAGTATAGTCAAGTTTAGAGTCTAGCCTAAAGTATTTTAGTTGAAAACAAAACATGAAAAATTAATGTTTTGATTGAGTCATATTGAAGTAGTCTTGTATCAATTGATTGAGTAAAGTTTTATTATATATTCTAAGTTTGAAGTGGAGTCAAGAGAAAGAGGGAGAGGGTTAAACATGAGTCTTCAAGGTAGAATATCCTCTCCACTATTGCAATGTAAGTCAATTCCATTTTGATAACATTATTTCCTTTCTAACAATTGCAATACCAAATCAACAACATTTACTTGATTTTGGTACCAACGAAAGAGTTTTTTCATAATATAGTTCATTTAAGTAGAGTCCAATGCATCGTGTCTTAGTAAAGTCAAATTGCATGTGAAAAGCCTTAGAATTAAATAATAGTCAAAGCCATACTTCATGTGAATCTAAATTATAGATTCTAGTACACTACCAAAACTCTAAAAGATGCCAATACTAATAGTAGCAGCACAAAACAAGACAAATTTTCATGAGATAAAATCATATAGAGAGTGAATCTATGATTGATTGAGTATATGAATAGATTAGATTGAGTAGTAGTTAATTTGAATCAAGAATTGAGCATTGAATACTTAAATGAAAGGTATTGCAACATGTGCATTCTTCAAGAAATTTTGCAAATAAGTTTCAGAATGAAATGACTTGAGAAAAAGGCATTCGAGGAAGAGATATCCTATGACATAAATACACAATATCTTAATGGAAAATATGATGATACCAAAATATTTGAATTGAATGAAACCCTTCGTATAAGACTTGTAGAATAGTTCCTTGGGTTATGCCCACAGAAGCTAGAAAACATAGAAATGGCAGGTTGTTCAAAGCATGTGGATCCACCATAGGGTGTTGCGCAAGTGAAAAATGAGCACAAGATGAGCCAAGCATTGCTTTGAAGGCATGATAGTGTAGCAAGAGATTCGATAGGACCGTTGTTGGGTGGGTTAGATAAGCATTGGAGACTCACTGATTTCAAAGGCACCTAGTAGATTGAAGATGGAGGTTGAAGGGTAATAGATCATCGTAGAACCTTTTATATGTGTATATTCTCATAAAACTGATGAATTTTGTGGTGGTTTGCCTATACAGATAGGTATGCATGGTTGATTTGAAGTAAGTATACTTTTGTAGGAGTAGATATACAAGAAGTGTTGCACATTTTCTCTAGACAAGCAATTATTTGAGGGTGGGGAAAATGTTGGGGTCATTTTAGACCCTTGTAAAGTAATCATACATTAAGAAATTAGTCATTACAATAAGTTAATATATAAATATAGATGAAATAAAGTACGTGATAAGATAAATTATAAACACTCACTTATAATGTATAATGCATAACCATCTCTTTAATGAATAAATACTCATGAGGATAGAATAAGAACTTGGTTTCTTAACCCTTCCCACAAACATATCCTCTCTTGATTTACATGTATTATTTATGTACTTGCTCCGATATATTCTCTCTTCTTGATTATATGTATTTAACCCCCTATATTACAACAATGTCATTACAATACTTGGTTGGAGGAATGGTGGACCATCTTCACCTTCCCCTAACAATTTTTGTGTCTTCCATGCCCAACACTATGGAAATAATATATAAACCTAACCTCCAGTAGCCTACCTAGAAATTTTATGGATATTGTTGTTGATGTGGGAAAATCCCGAATTTATTGTTTCTTCACTTCTTTACTTTTGGGATGTCAATGCAGTATTGACATTAAGGTTCCCATATACCTTTAACCCTTCTTGATCTGGTACTTTGATACTACAATCAAATAAACACACAAAATATCTTTGCATGTATTGAATTATTCCCTTACTCAATTGCCTCAAATACCATAATAGGAATTGTTTCCTTCATATGATATATTTCCACTAGGAAATTGAGTGAGGGAAGAATTTGATACGTGCATATATATTTTGTGTATTTATTTTATCGTAGGATTAGAAAGCCAAATCAAGAAGTGGTTAAAGGTGTATGTGAACCTTAATGCCAGTAGTGCATTGACATCCCAAAATTCGAGAAGTTGAATACATGGGAAATTTTGGATTTTCCCACATCATAGTGGTATCAAAGATGATCAACTATTTGGAGGAAAAAAAATCAGAGCAAGTTGATGCTCTATGGAGTGGAATTGGTTGTTGGGTAATTTTATTCTCAAAGATTTCAATGGTTCAGGTTTAAAATTTTTCTAGGTAAAATGTTTTACATTTTAATTTGATTTGAAGAAAATTGATAATTACGTGGGTTGGGCTCTTCGAAAAAGAGAACAAACATTGATCTTCTTTGAGGATACATAGAGAATATCTAATTTTGGTAGAAGGTAGTAGTTTTTTCTTTGGATGAGGAAGAAAATTGAAGGGTTGTAATAGTAGAGCTAGTAGAAGGATTGGAGAAAAATGTGGCAACAATGTATGTTTTAATGAGGTCGAACCAGAGGTGAATTGATCATTATTCTTTCAAATAATTTCTAAGGAAATTTGCTGATTATAGGTAGCGGTGATGAGGATGATTATAGTAGGAGAACTATAATCAAGAATAGAGGAAGTTCTTGAATAATTATGGCAAATAACCTCTACAAGTTCTAGTTGAGGTTGGAAAGAGGAGGATAGGTGGATGTTCTCATTTCAAGTGAAGATTTAAAGAATCCTAAAAGGAGCAGAGAAGTTCAAGAAGTTTTAGAAGAGAGAACCAAGGATACCAAAAGACCAAGTTCAAATATAGCTTGGTGAGGTATTTTAATAGGTTAATGAGTAGCATGTTATTACAAAGGCTTGGTTTCAGTCTAAGAGTGGACAAGGTAAAGCTAACAAAGGAAAAGAGAAGATGATTTGTTACATTCATGATAAAGGTTCAGGTGTAAGCCACACCAGATTAAGGGAAGATCCCAAATAAAATGTCATAAGAAAAAGGATGAGAAATGAGGAGTTTGAGAGAGAATTAGCTAAGATTAAGGTACAACTAGAGATGATGAGAGGACTACTATAGGGAAAGAAGGAAGACCATAGATATGGACGGAATCTATAGAGGAGATTGAAATGGAATTTTCTTTATGTGAGATTGTTGGCTTGTTGGGGCCTGACCAAGTTCAACATTAATTATCCAAACAAATCCCTACACTATTGTCCCTTTCAGCATCAGCCCATAGAGCATGGACCGAAGTCTCACCCAAAGCAGTATGGGGGGATGTTGGAACCAAGTTTCTGCACCCTAATATGGTCGTGATGTCATTTTATTCCTCCTATTCTTTCCTTCATGCAAGTCACTTAATTCTAGGGCTTTCCAGAATAGCCCTCTACTCCTGCTGTCAGTACCTTCACGAAAAGGTACGATCGACCTTCACGCAGCCCTAACCTACGGCTCAGGTACTTTCGCGCTACTAGTGCAACGTACCGTGCAAATTCCCAAACTAGTCTAAGTGCCTTACTTATCTTATTAAATAATCACAGTTAGCACCACGTAAACAGATATTCTTATTTGCATTCAGTTATCCAACATAATTATACACATTCGCACAACACATGATCATTATAAAGGAAATTCATAAATGAAATGACAAGATGCATTAATTGGAACAAAGACACAGAATTTGTAGAATACTTCTCTTTATTGATATCTTCAGATGATTACACACTCTATCTACCCTACGCACATAGCTGTAGGGGTTCGCGCACTCAGCTGCAGAATTCCACCCTAGGCCTCTGCACACTCAGCTGTAGAGCCTCTACCTACGCTACAACCCAAAACTTAGACTTCTTACTTCAGAGCTATGACTACCTGGCTCCAACCCATTACTCTAAAACTACTTAGAGCTTAGCTCCTTTTATACAATCCCATGGTCTGCGGACCATGGGTATATCTTTTACAACCGACTTTACTTTACAAAACTAAGGGAGACAACCCTTTATAACTCATGACACCTTCGTCCTCCATGACCACAAAATGTGGAGTCTTTACAAGTTTATTACAAAATTCGACCCAAAACATGGGCTTTTAGCCCTAAAACTGTCCTTCAGGGATCTCGTTCCCAACAAGCCCCCAACACAAACATCATGACTCACCCTTGAGTCACTTAGTAGGCGTGGAGATATTTGCGCAAAGACCTTCCAGTTCGACTTGGATGACCACAACCTCAGCTGTGCACTGTGTGGCCACCTACTTTACGTCTTCGACCATCTGCTCGGTCACTGCTCCTGAACTGTCAGCCTGAAGCTTTTATTGTGTCACTTGCAGAGTCGCAAGCTTTGCTTCAATAGACCCTATCACTATGTAAGCCTCATCCAGCCAGGGCTTCAGTCTTTCCTTCAATACTACTTCCTTGTTCACCGCTGCATCCACCTGTTCCTTCACCTGCTTGGCCTCTTGCAGCTTTGCTAGTCTTTGTGTCAACGTGGCAGTTCGCACTATGCCCTTAACCTCATCATAGCGCTGTTGTAGCTCACGCGCTTCCGTCTCTAGTTGTTGTACATTGGAGTCCTCCTGCAAGCTTGTCAGGACCTCAAATGACTGCTCAAAAAGTTGTGTGCATTCTGCTACTGCACTATCCACTGCCGCTACTACTTCTGTGACAGCGGTCGCCCGTTGCTCCTTAAATTCTGGCGGAGTTGAAGGATGGGCCTTCAACTACAACTCTGTTATCTGTAGGTTCAAATCCAACTGAACCTTCGCCATCTCCGTACGAGTGTCGCACACCCCTATGGCTAGCTTGCAGATGCGCACCTCAAATGGCTCCTCCTCAAGAATGGCCAACTCTGGGACCATTCGGCATGCCTCCTCGACGACCTGCATAATGTGCTTGTTCTGATTGGTCGCCTTGGTCACAGCAGCGATGGCAGAGTCTTGTTTTAGTGCCATCTTCTCGTTGTTGATCCGTTGTTCACTAATCACCTGGAGGGCACAATGCTCAAGGGCCCTCAGCTCTGCAATCACTCAATCCTGCAAGAGGTGGAGCATTACACCAGGGAGGGATGCCAGATTCAACCCTACTCCCTTTAGGGTTCTGATAGTGGGCCTATTAGCTTCGTTCTCAGTGGTCAGTGCTCCATCAGGTAACACAATCGCGCTGGAGGCCTTCATGCGCAGCATCTTGGTAGCCTTTGAAGTGCCGATAGCCAGGCTGGTAGACATCATGTCAGGTTGCGACATGCGGGTCTGCAACTCTTGTAAACCTATTTGGATGGCCCCCAAGATTGTTTTTTGTTGTTGCTCAAACTGTTGCAGGGCCTCCGCGTTGACATCCCTCACTGTGCCACCGATATCACAAAAATCACCCTCTGTTAGCGTGATAGTGTCCAGTGATGTCTTGGTAGCTTTTGATTTCTTCCTGGACCCTCCTTTCTCCAGCTCTCTTGGGCACTTGATGTGGGTGGACGTCTCCTGAGGGTTCACTCTGTGCTGCTCGTCTGTCTCTTCCTTTGTCTCAAGTGAAGGTGACCTCGTGCCTTTGTCAGAGCCCTACTTTGTCCCACCTGTCTTCTTTGCTGTCTGCGTGGCCTCGCGCTTCGCCTGTGCCTTTCAGTGGCCTCATTTTTCCTCTTTTTGACCAACTGTGTCATCTTAAGCTTGGCCTCCTCCTTCTTCTTCTGCATGGTGTACTTGCTCCCTCCCACCGCTAAGTCTATTTTAGGATGCCACTCTCCCGTCCATTGAACGAGTACCACATCAATGGAATCATCCATTTCCAGATAAGGCAATTTGTACCATTTCTACGTAGGGTCCTTTCGCACCCTGATGGATACATGATGGAAATCATCTTTAAATTTTGCGTAGCCCTGCAGGTTGGTTTACACCGTAGGCAAAAATCATGGTTTGTGATTGATGGCCATGTGGATGTTCATCTCCATCAAGATCTAGAAGATCCTGTTGTCCTTGACTCGTTGCGCGTCCTTTGTTGCCCACGGCGAAGCGTACCTCACTGCTTCTAGGAGGTCTAGCGCGACCAAAGGGAATTAGTTGTCCTCTGGAAGCTCCCATGCTGCCAGCTTAATTGACAGCAAGAGCCACATGCAGTGGAACATCTTGTTGAGCTCCCATGCTTCACAGAAGTTCACCATGAAATCACCACGAAGGTAGTCCAACCAGTTGAATTTAACTCCTTTAGCGCACTGGGCTACTAGTGTGACGACAGGCACCGGCACCTCATCGGTGTGACACTTACTCATCACTTTTCCTACTAGAATCTGTGTAGCTACCTTCACATCAGGGTCACAGATGCTGGATATAGCGTATCCTCACGGCTTCTTCACCAGTTTAAACTTTTCTTTCATGGATTTTGCGAGGGCCTACTCACCACCTTTTCCGCCAAATATCATGGCTGGATTCTCTCCTGTATACGACAATCTTGTTATCCTATGAATTAGCCTATCTGTGATGCGTATATGCTCCTCCAGCCATAGACACCCATCATGCACCAAGCACAGCAGTTGCTTGATGACCAATACTATCGTCGGGGTGCGGTTATCGTGCGGCACCCAAAGTAGGTTAAGAAACCCTGCCTTGTCTACTCCTCGGAGCCACCTCGGCGGCTCCAATGTGGTCATTCCAGAGTTCGTATCGATGATGTGGCACATCAACTCCTCGGTCACCAGGGTGGGAACTTCTCGTGGTCGGCGAATTCCTAGTCTTCAAGTTTCAGCAGTGGCACCCACGCCAAACGCGGTCCCTTGAAAACAATATCATCCGATAGTAGAGGGGTTTGCAAAGGGGTCTTTCTTTCATCAATGTCTTTCGGCACATTGGCCTTGGGCTTGCGTGGAGGGACATACTCAGGCAACCAAGTAATAGGGTCTACACCCTGGGCTTCAACCTCCTTTACTTCGACTCCCACATTCTCATCATCCATCGGGATGTCTTCAATGTCTTCTTCCTCAGGCTCCAAATTTATGGCCTTGCCTTTCTCTTGTGTGGTGGGTTTTGGTGGGTTTCTCCTTGGCAATGCATGCACTGGTATAGCAGGCTGGTTGCCCTTTTTATCCTTCACGGTCTCCTTAGTTGGGGTTGGCTTGGGTCTCACCGTCCTCGGTGATTTAGGGACTTCTGCTAATACTTCAGCCACTGCTGGAGAAGCTTCCTCTACCTCCATCTCAACTTCTGGTACTGGCTCCTCTACTTCGGTGTCTACAGCTTCTATGGGTGCCGAAATAACGCTTTCCAACAGTGCTCATGATGTCTCTGGTAAGTTTGCAAATGTTGGAGTCTCTTTAAAAGCCTCAAAGAATTCTCGGCTCATGTGTTCCTGAGAGCTCAACAACTCAATTCTCAAAATGCAAAGTGTTTTTCGCTAGACAACCACTTGTAATTTATAGGAAATTTTGAATTCAAATTTGACCATCCACCTCAAATTCAGTCCATTAATGTCGGATTGGTGGTATATTTTCAAAGATTTGAGCCATAAATTTCATCTTAAATGTCGACCGCCCGCTCCATTTGGTCGCATTTCTACCGTCAAATCATGAATAGTGACTTTAACGGTCACTTTCTGGCTAACCAGTGCAATTTCTCCCTGCATAGCGTAGCTCCCTTCGCGTTGTCGTGAACCCTGCGACACTTCCTTGCTTCACACAATTCTCCAATCACGTAACTCCCCAACCTGGGTAGTGTAGTTTATAGTCCCGTGCCTCCTTTAAGTTGCCTGGAGCGCTAAGACTGTGCTACCTTCATCTAGTCACATGGCCGGACTGCTGATGTATGGCTTCAATCAACTGCCATTCACCTTTCCCGGGAAGGGATCTCCATTCAATTTGACCAACTGTACTGCTCCTCTATCGGTAATCTCCTTAATGACAGAGGGCCCGAAGCAGTACATCCTAAACTTCCCTGGAAATTTATCAAATTTACTGTCATATAACAAAAGTAGGTCATTTACCTTAAAGGTGTGCAACTTAATGTGTCGATCATGCCATGCTTTTTCATGCTGCTTTTGGACCTGTTGGTGAAATCTAGCCAGAAATCTCTCTCCCTCAAGCTCATCCAGCTGTGTGAGTCTTTCCTCTAGGGCTTCGTGATCCATCATACTTGTGAGCGCCGCTATGCATAGACTAGGCACAATATATTCCATAGGCATTACCATTTCAATGCCATAGACCAACCTAAGAGTTTGTCCAATCAACTTATTGCATGTCATTCAATAAGCCTATACTATTGCAGGTATGCGTAGGTCCCAATCACTTTGCTGAGCATTGTAAACCTTGGTCAGCGCATTCTCCATCACTTTATTGAAGGCTTCCACCGTCCCATTAGCCTGCGGGTGATAAGGCATGCTCTTCTAGTGATATACCTGAAATTTCTCTATTAGCGCGCTGATCATCTCATTCAGAAAGTGCGTACCGCAATCACTCATCAAAATATTTGGACAGCCAAATTGCGTCAGTACATTCTCAAAGAGTAACTTTGTAACAGTCGCACCTGTGCAACCCTTCACATGATGCACCACCGCCCAACAATTCAAATACTCTGCCATAGTGATAATGTACCTTTCTCCTATTTTTCCTTGGGGATGAATGGGTCCCACAAAATATATCGCCCATTTCTCAAAGGGTTGCAACATCATTTGTGGATTCAAAGGCATCTCATCCCTCCGCGATGACCTGCTAGTTCTTTGACACACATCACACACTTTGTAATACGCTTTTGAGTCCTAATGGAGGGTTGACCACCATAACCCTATACATAGAATCTTCTGCGCAGTTGCTCTCCCTGCGTAATGTCCTCCCACGGTGCCGCCATGAGCGTCCACGAGGATGTTGCTCCTCTCAAAATCGGGTACATATCATTGCAATATCTCATCAGACCCCATTTTGTACATATGCCCAGCAATGACAAGAAAAATCTATCACGCGCACCACTAACTCCTTCTTATGTTGGATGGTATATCCTTCTGGGGCAGTTCCTCTCGTCAAGAAGTGTACGATATCCTCAAAATGACCATCCGTGATGCGCACTGCAGAAAGTTGCGCGTCGAGCAACCCTTCCTCCAAATTAGTGGGCTCTTCCCCTATTTCGATGCACAACAGATGGTCTGCTCCTGCATTCAGTTGTCCAGGCTTCACAATAACTTCAAAATCATATTTTTGGAACAATAACAGCCGCCTACAGATTCTCCCCCCCAAAACAAGCTTATTGACCAGGTACTTCAGTGCATAATGATCTATGTACATCTTAAAATGGACTCCCGTAAGTAGTGTCTAAACTTCTGGAGCACATATACCATAGCTAACCCTTCACGCTCGGTGGTGGAATAGTTCTTTTCTGCCTTGGATAACCTTCTGCTTGCAAACGCGATAAGATGGTCCAAGTCTTCTCCACCAGCCCGTGTCAGTACTGCTCCCAGTGCTATACATGATGCATCGACATGCACATGAAACTCCTTCTTCCAATCTGGGAAGACTAAAATCAGCGCGGTGACCATCTTTTCTTTTAATACATCCAAGCTCTTCTTACAATCCTCTTTCTAGCAGAATGTGATATCCTTCTTCAACAACTTTTCCATAGGCGTGGTGATTTGGGCATAGCCTTTGATAAAGTTTATGTAATATCCCATATGAGCTAGGGTAGCGCACAACTGTTTCACACTCGTTGGCGCCTCCAAGTTCAGTATCACCATGATATTTGTGGGGTCTACCATCAGTCCATGTCTGCAAACCACATGACCCAGTAGGGTCCCAAATGGAACCCAAAACAATCACTTCTTCAGATTGAGTGCAATCTGGTCTCTTCGACAGGTATCCAGCATCAGGTGCAAGCTTGTTACATGGTGTTTCACCAGCCCAAACACAATCTAATCATCAAAGTATACTTCCAAGAACTTATGAATAAACTCTTTGAATGGAGCAATGACTATGCGCGAGAAAATCACAAGCGCATTCTTCAACCCAAACGGCATTACAGTGTACAGGAAACAACCCCACTCAATCACAAAGGTTGTCTTGCTCCTATCTTCCAACGCGATTTTTATCTGGTGGTACCTTGAGAACCCATCAGTGAAGGAATGTGCTTCCTGGCCACCTACGTTGTCCAACACTTCATTAATGAATGGAGTCGGGAAAGGATCATGTACGCAAGTGTCATTCATCTTTCTGAGATCCACGCATATCATTATTTCATCCTTCTGCTTCTTCTCTTGTACCACCAGCGGGCTTACCCAATCAGATTCTTCCACAGGCTCAATGATACCTGCCATGAGCATCTTGTCTAGATCTAAGTGGACCTTTTCCTTATACTTTGGATTGAGATAGTAAGGCCTTTGCTTAACTAGTTTCACGTCAGTCTTCAACGTGATCTTCATAACACCTAGGTCCCCAATTATCCCCTTTAGATTCATAAACTTGGTAGGGAATAATTCCTGGTACTCACAGAGCAATTCATCGACCTTATCTACCGTCGCGTCATCCCAATAATCTCCAATCTTCACGAATTTGGGCTCTGCCTCCATACCAGTATTTACCTATTTTGTTTTCATCGGCACGATTATATCAGGATTCTCAACCTGTGGTCCTTCAACCTCGCAGTGACCTTCTATTTCAGGGATGTTAATTTTTCATGTATCCTCGTCCTCTTCTTCGAAAGTTATGTTATAACATTCTAGCGTGTGACTCAACTAAGTACCCCACTCAGGCTAAATCAGGTCTAAAGGATCTTGCAGCATCCTAAAGATTTTTGCTTTCACCTCTTGTAGTGCCTCATCAATACAGTCAACCCTATCTTCAAAATTGAATGTCATTATGAATCCTTCACACAAAATATCCCATTCACCTGTACCATGGCGGAGCTTTGTTTCTATGTACCAATTCATCAGGATGACATCCAGGGTATGATAGAACAAGTGCACCCATTCAGGCTAGGGCTTCTCTCCATAAGCCTGAGCCCATTTGGCCAAGTGCGCGCACGGGTCATCCTCCCCATCATACTTGTCTATCATTCGCACCTTTGGCTTCCCAAAGTGTGTACTCATCATCCTCCTACATTCCCGCCAATCATCAAAGCTTCTCTTGTGCGTACCCCACCATCTTGCGAGCATAGCACGTAGTGCCCAATCCAATATTTAGAAGCACTACTTTTCTGGTACCTCCCTCTCAAATGCATCCAAAAAGATATATACATCATTCATGCCATCATAAGTAGGCAGATTTCTTACCTCTAACAACACACAGTGCAGCGACCGGGTCATCATGTTATAGCTCAGTGTAGTTACTTTATGTAACCGATTCTTCTAATGCTCTAATTCTTCATCAGAGTCTGAAGTGCATGAACTCTCGCAATCCCATGTAATTCATCCATCCACTGTTGGATTCACCCAATCTTGGTCTCGCGCTGTTATCTTATAGATACAGTCCAGATTGTCATCGCTCTCATAATCATGAACTGGTTCAATATAGCACGATCCTTCAGTAGGATCTAGGGGTACTATTACACAGAGTGATTTCTTCTCAAATATCATCTTTCGCTTCTTTAGGTTGATTACCTCGTTCATATCAAAAGCCCAATCAATTCCAAGGAGTGCAGGATAGGGGTTGTTGTCATCCACAATTTCTATTACTTCAAAGTCAGCTAGCGTGCTCGCACCTTCAATACCTATAGTCACCCCCTGCAGCTACCCCATGGGTATGATCTTCTGTTGATTCTCCATCCTTAGCTAAATTAAAGACCAGTGCAGCGTGGGTCTTCCCATCCGCTCCCAAGCCTGCTTCTGTAGTAAATTCATGTTTGACCCCTGTCACACGGAATCTGTCAAGGGTGCGGACACGACTGACCTTCCTAGAAGTCTAAGACGTTCTAATGACAAACAAGACAAAAAGGAGTGATCTTTCTCTAAATACACCTTTTATAACATGAAAACTACAAGTGTTTGGGCTTACCTTATTCCAAAACGCTGTTGTTGAAGTCCGTTCTTGACGATCCGGATGAGCTCCTCCTTCAAGTCAATTCCTGCAACCACAAACAATCAAACAATTACCAAGCACTTGCATTTCATATAATAAAACATATATCCAATATGCAGACCAAGGAACACATGAAATAACTCATTAACACAAGCTATTGAGAAAAATAAACCAGTTTGTATTAATAACGAAACAAAGAAACTCTTACAACCTGGCCTTGGTGTTGTGCAAGTTCCTCCCAGGGTCCATCAAGGGTTTTCCTCTACTTTGACAAAGCTCACCCTCTCCCAAGTAGAATCAAGTGAAGACAATCTCTCCTCACAAAGGCTCTAATGGAAGACCTAAATCCTGCAGCATTTACCCAAAGAAAATGTATAGCTCCAACCTCCTCTCCTTCTGGCTCAATGCCTTTATTTATAGTGCTGTAAAGAGGTTATTCAGGTCCACCATCAATGGGATAATCCCCCTCTTTGGGTGGGATAGCTCCCTTATTGATGGGATAAGTTCCTCCTTAATAGGGATACATGAACCAACTGGAGGCGCATCCATTTCATCAAACCGACCTCTAGAAAGTTCTAGAAGTAACCACAAGTAACTTTTTTAAGATGAAACTTGCGCATTTTGCCTTTTACAGAAGGACGCACCTGTCCCTTAACATACAGAGCGTCCAAGGACGCAGCCTTTGTGAACATTGTGAGCGTCCCCGCAGGTAAGGCTTGAGAGAACCTGCGTCCCCAGAGATAAACACATTTTTTACAAGACTTTCTCTCTTCTTTGAGTTTGAGATGGATGGCAGAGGCATAAGACTTGCCTAAGAGGGTAGCATGACTGTTGATTTGAGCCATACTAACTGTAAGTAGTCATGGTGACATTTTTTAGTGTAACAGATTGCCCCCTAAAGTGCGAAGCCTGGAATAGATTAGGGTTTTGTAATTCTAGGAAGGGTGAAGCACTTTATCATTTCAAGGATTGTCTTTTGGATGACCTGGTTGGAACCTGCAATTTTCAACACAAAATACATGTATAAGATTATATCATCACTGAGGTAGGCATTCCCATACTCAGATTCAAAACTTTAACTAATGGACTAACTACTCTGATACAGGAATGATCTTGCAGTACATCATTTTTATAGACTTTTGTAGACACAGTATGGACGCAACCATCTGTTTATGATTAGTCTACATAGATAATGAATACAAAACTCCTCGCAGCCTGGATGGTAGAAACTAGATCCAGGGTCTTCACTTCTACTTCCTGAATTGGTACGATTCTAGCCATGTGATTAAATGATTTGATGTCGAACATGTTAGAAACCACTTGATTACCAGTCGATGATGTAAACTGTTAACAAGCGTGAGAGAGACCACCAGTAATGTCAATGGTTCTCAAAGTACCAAGCACAACCCGTGAAATGTGAATAGATGTTTTGATGTCGAACACTTCACGGAATCCTTTGATCGAAAGTCAATGATGTAAACTGACGTCAAAGGCGAGAAACCTGCCATTGATGCATGCAGACTTCAAGGTACTGTCGATTCCTAAGTCATCTTTCTAGATAATGTGTCGATGTTGATAGAAAGCAACCCGTTGCAGGCAAGCCCGCAACACGAAATCATTGTTCAAGTTGAAGAAATGTTGCTGTAAGGACTGACTCAGGGATGGTCAAATGGATGACAAGTATTTTGCAGATGAAAGTTTTTCTTGCAGCCCTCTTGAACACATAACGACACGACAGATGGCTTGGTGACGAATAACTAAAAGTTAATCCCCGGAACCCGGTTAAAGACTTTCAAAGTGGTTTGATCAACTGTGAGGTAAAAGATTTCCCAACCCAGGTGAATGAAAAAGTGTCGTGTTCAAGAGTGGTAATAAAGTTTCTTTTGAGACAAAAGGTAACAAACAGGTTCATTCTTCTCTCTTTTCCCCCACCATTTCTGGCAAGTACCTCTTTATTTCTAACAAGCTTGAGGAGGATAACATATGCTTGATTATAAGCTCATCCTTCAGACGAGTCCAACCTAGTTTAAATTCGAACCCTAGGAAGGAGTGGTTCGTTCCTGTTTGTAATTGAACAGGTCCTCTACTGTAAAAGTTTAACGAGCCCAGTATAGGAGAAACTCGGCGTTTTTCAATTTTAGAGAGTCTGAAAAACTTAAGAAGACTCCAAGTTGAACTTTTTCGTAGATTTGTGTCCCTCAAGCCCGAAAAAGTATAAAATAATACCTGGGGGAACCGCTTGATCTTGCGACCAAGGAGTACTTTCATAATAGTGTCGTTGACCTGAAAAGTAAAAAGCGATCAAGGACACGTCGTTTTATTTCCTTATCGAGTTTGAAACGACAAAAACCAGGCAATCTTTTCCTGATTTTACGGTCAGAAAAGAGCTATAAGGGGACCGTCTTTTAATTCCATTTTAACGAGTGTAAAAGAAACGCTCGGCGATCTTTTCATATTTTAGGAGTCAGAAAAGGGCTTAAAAGATGACTCTGAGGTTTCACTTTTTCGTAAGTTTTAACAAGTTCGAAAAAGGGATAAAAATGTACTCATATGGTTTTCACTTTTTCGTAAGTTTTAACGAGTTCGAAAAAAATGATAAAAATGTACTCATATGGCCGACTTTCAATTTAATTTACGAGTAGGAAAAGACGGAAAGAACTCGGCATTTTCATTTGTTTTACGAGAATGAAAGATAGCAAAATAATCTCGGTATTTTCATGAGTTTAACGAGTCTTGAAAATAACTAAAATTGACTCAAGATAGGTTTCATTTTTACAAAAGCTTGAAACAGAGAAAAACTATGCTTCAAAGTAGTTTCATTTTTACACAAGCTTGAAACAGAGAGAAAACTGTGCTTGATGCCCCCTAAGCGTAACTGCTAGAGCGCATGCCCCCCAGCTTCATTTCATTCAAGTACGGTGGATGAAATGAAGGTTCAAGAACGAGATCATTTGAAAGACTTGACCTAAAACTGTAAGAAAATTATGCAAAAAACTGAAATAACTAACCTAAAAACTTAACATCTATAAGATCTAGTCAATCTCTCGACTCAAGTAGAGGAGGATTTGTTTCATTTTTTAACGAGCTTGACACAGGAAAAGAACTATGCTCGGATTCGGTTTCATGTTTACGCAAGCTTGAAATGAAAAACTATGCTTGTTATAAGTTCACATGCCCCCAGCATAATGATGCAAAACTAGGTACATGCCCCCCAAGCTGCATTGCATTCAATGAGGTGGATGGAATGAAGCTTTACTTTCAAGATCTGAGAAAGACTTGTGGGAGTTGTTTCATTTTTTAGTGAGGTTGACACAAGAAAAGAACTATCCTCAAAACCCTTGTTTCATTTTTTAAACGAGCTTGACACAAGATAAGGAACTATGCTCATAACTACTCTCTACAATCTACCTAACAAAAACTGTACTCTAAAAACCTTGATTCATTTTTTAACGAGCTTGACACAAGACAAGGAACTATGCTCTAAAATCCTTGATTCATTTTTTAATGAGCTTGACACAAGACAAGGAACTATGCTCATGACTACTATCTAGAATCTACCTACTTAACCTACCCTTGTTTCATTTGTTAACGAGCTTGACACAAGACAAGGAACTATGCTCAAAAATTTCGCATGCCCCCAGCATAATGATGCGAAATGAGGTACATGCCCCCCAGGCTTCATTGCATTCAACCGGCTGGATGAAATGAAGGTTTACTTTCAATATTTAACTTGAAAAGGGAGTTGTTTCATTTTTAAAGAGGTTGACACAAGAAAAGAACTATCCTCATACCTGATTCATTCTTTAACGAGGTTGACTCAGTAACAGGAACTATCCTCAAACCTGATTCATTTTTTAATGAGGTTGACTCAGTAACAGGAACTGTCCTCAAACCCTACTTTCTACAATCTACTTACATATCCTAAAATCTAGCTGATTCATTTTTTAATGAGGTTGACTCAGTAAAAGAACTGTCCTCATGCTAGCCTATTTCATTTTTTAACGAGGTTGATACAGGAAAAAACTATCCTCGTTCCATCCAATTTCATTTTTTAATGAGGTTGAGAGAGGAACAAACTATCCTCGAACCTGATTCATTTTTTAACGAGGTTGACTCAGTAACAGGAACTGTCCTCGCAACAGCCTGTTTCATTTTTTAACGAGGTCGACACAGTAAAAGGAACTTTCCTCGTACACACTGATTCATTTTTTAACGAGGTTGACACAGTAAAAGGAACTTTCCTCGGACCATCCAGTTTCATTTTTTAACGAGGTTGAGAGAGGAACAAACTATCCTCGTAACATTGATCATGGCTTCCAACTGGAAGAAAGACATGTCAATGGACACACCTTGATCATGGCTTCCAAAAGGTCTTCATCCGAAGGAAGAATAGTTTTTTGGAAGGAACACACGTCAAGGGACTCAAAAGGGATAAGAACATCGTGTTCAAATAATCCCATAGAGTTTTCCATGTCAATTACCGGATCTAAATCAACAGTGAGAGGCTCACTTACATCGGTAACTGAAATCATGGGACCGGTTGCCACATAATTAACTCGTGGCAGGGTAGATACCACTTTAGAATCAAGAACATTTAGGGGTGTCATATTATTGGTAGTTGAAAAAAGACTAGGGAACGAAAGCTGGTCTACAGTCACAATACTGCCATTGTGAGGGAAAGACATCACGCGAAAGAGTGTCGATACGACAGCTTTCATTGCATAAACATAGTCTCGCCCAAGGAGTAAATTGAAATCCAAGGGACCTCGAACTACCATAAGATCAACACAAACAGTTTTACCTTCCAAGGTAATAGAAAACTTAGGAAGGATCCCTAAAGGTTCACTAATTGTTCTGTTAAAAGCTTTCAGATTCTGCGTAATAGGCGCAAGCTGAGGGGAACCCAAAGCTTTCCAAACAGCTGAGGATAAAATACTAACAGAAGCACCTTCATCTACCTGAGTACGATGTATGTCCCTACCACCAGCCTTGACAATGATTTGGAAAGGGATGGAGGAAGGAAGACGAGGCTCTGTCAGTCTATTCCAATCAAAGGAAAAGACCTCAGTACTTGGAGGGGGTTCTGTAGAAACAGGTGAAATGCCCCCCGGCATAGAAGAATCCGATGTAACAAGAAGAACATCAGCGATATGAAATTTACTCTCGAAAAGGAGAGTGTGATCGACCGAATGTGAAATTGAATCGACCACTTGATCAACTAATGGATCATCAACCTGAGTGACATGAGTTTCACTCTCCAATGGGAGAGTGTGATCGACTGTACTTGAATTTAGATCAATCACTCCGTCAGTTGACGGTAGGTTGGGAGAAAGTTTACGGTAACCAGTTGGAAATTCTTGCTGTGGAACAGTAAGGTTTTCCAACAATGTTGAGGCTTCATCCATGTGAGGGCAAATGTGAGTTTGATGACTCCCTTTGCATAACTTACAAGGAAACCTAACTTTACCCTTTTTCCCAGGAACCTGACTATCACTGGTTGATGGATCAATGGAAAGTTGATGAGATTTTTCTGACCATACTTCCAAGACCTTTGGAATACCAGGACAATTGACAAGGAAGTGGTCACCCTTACAAAGCCTGCAAGGGTATTTGGGTTTACGATGCATGTCGGAATTTTCCTCAACACAACTAACACTTACAGCCGTGGTTGGTTGGTTGACTTCTTTCTTATCTTGCTTCTTCTTCTTCTTCTTCTTCTTCCCTTTCTTCTTCTTCTTAGCCTCCTGGTTACTAGCATCAAGGCTTTTACCAGGCGAAGAGAAAGAAATGGAGGAAGAAAAATTAGGCGAAGAAGGTAAAGGGTCAACAAAAGGTTGGGGATGTTGAGATGGTGAACTCTGTTGAGGTGAAGCATCCGGTTGAGATGGAACAATTGGAGTATTTTGGGCCAACGAAGTTGAAAATAACCATATCGGTAAACCTATTGTAAATCCAGGTAATGACAAAGTAGCCATATAAGGAGGACCAACATTTCCAAAGTAAGGAAAAGTACTAGGATTCTCATTAGGAGGGGTTCCTAGGTTAATAAATTCCGGAACATTTGCCATTATATTCAACTTCAGTGAATTTTATTAACAATTTAAAACTAAAATTAACAATTAACAATTCACACCTAACAACTAAAATTCACAATTCACACCTATGGTCTCTAAAAGTAAAAACAAACAAATTAACACGCGCTATCAAATCTAGGAGTCAAACCACACACAAACAGTAAGCTCTCCGGACCGAAAACACTAGTTGGTGATGAAGCCCAACATCGCAGAATTCAGTACAGAAATGGCGGGTGGAACAGTTACCCCGGCAACCTGCTTAATGAATAGACCGGCACAAGTTCCTCCACTTTAACCGTCTCGAAGTGAAGTGAACCCCCGGAAAATCCAAGTGAGTATAACCGACGTCTGCTCCAGGTACAGTGGGACCTTCCCTCCACCGTCACCTCGGTAGAACCCTAAATATTATGGTCACTAAGGTCACCAATAGTAACAAATACACCTGGGGGAACAGTCTAAACTCCGACAGCACGCAAGGGCAGAGTAGCAAGCTCAATCCCCTTACCGGCTCCTTGACAACAATCCAAGGTTTACCGATAAGTGACCCCTGGCTCCTCGACAATGGTTAATCCGAGGTTTACCGTTTGTAATACGTACTGTCTGGCGTCATTCCCAACGAGGGGGGAATGATCCCCTCACTGGTTCGGACACGAGCTCGTGCTTCTCCTTTAAGAGGAGCTTTCCCAGAGTGCAATTGAAACAATTGGATTTATTCTACTCAAGATAAACTATCTGTTTGGTTTTGTAGTCTTGGAGAGTTAAGTACTCACCTACTCCAAGACCCTAGCCTAAGCTATGTTGGTGTTTCAGAGCCCTAGAAATGTAAAAATTACTAGATGAATTTTAATTAAGCGCTGTGTTATTAAGGCTGTTATTACTCAAATGGGTAAATGGAGATGAAACCAATGGTGTTATGACCCGACTCAACTGAATGCAATCGAATATGATAATGTAATGTTTTCAATTCGATGAATCTTAACTAAAGTAAGGAGAGAGTTTCCATTCACTTCCGACAATGCAAAAAATTGATCATTAAGAGAAAATTTAACAAATTCTCTAATGCACTAATTTCATCAAGAAAAACTAATGCAAATCAATTCCAAACCAATTTTTATTTTTATTTTTGTGTAAATTCAAATCAAAGAAAGCTGATCTAAATCTACGATTGATTTTTCAGAATTTAAACTATGCAATTGTAATCTATGCACAATTCACATGAAAAGTATGCAAATGTAATCTATGCACATTTTTCATTCATATTCTGAAACTGAGAACTCTAATTATGCAAATGTGATCTATGCAAGAGAATTCTCAAACACAAGATGATTCTAATGTAATCTAAGAACCAATCAAGTGCAAGTCGAGAAAATTGGGTGAGAGTTCCAAAGACCAAAACATAAAAACACTCAAAGGCGATTAACACTCATACACAATTTAGCCCCCCCCGGCGAATGAGGGGGAAATTTTTTTGCAAAAACAAAAGCAAAAAGATGCAAAATTGTGAAAGAACTGAGAGAAATCTCCAAGTAATGACCAAAGGAAAATAAGTCAAGAATTTCTCAAAAAGAGACTCAAAACACCCAATTGATGAAAGCTAAGAGCAGGAACAAGCTTAGGTGAAGATTCTGGACAAGGGACTAATGAATCTGGGCAGAAAAAACTAAGAAAAAACAAAATCTAAAAGCAATTAAAGCAAAAATGGAGTTTTCCTAAATTTTTACAGGAAGACGCAGGCGACCCGTTAGAACAGGCGCGGGCCCGCTCTGTGCAAACGGCAACAGCGCGTCCAAAGACGCACTGTGCAGTACTCAGAGGGTGCGTCCGTCTGAAAAAACTCAAGAAAAACCAAAATAAAACTAATCCTAAGCTAACCCACCCAGAGACAGAATCACAGAGCCAAAACCAGAAAAATAAACCAATTTTCTCAAAGCAAAGTTCACATAAAGGAAAAGACTTTTCTCATCAATGGAATATATCCCCAGTGGAGTCGCCAATTTGTCACACGGAATCTGTCAAGGGTGCGGACACGACTGACCTTCCTAGAAGTCTAAGACGTTCTAATGACAAACAAGACAAAAAGGAGTGATCTTTCTCTAAATACACCTTTTATAACATGAAAACTACAAGTGTTTGGGCTTACCTTATTCCAAAACGCTGTTGTTGAAGTCTGTTCTTGACGATCCGGATGAGCTCCTCCTTCAAGTCAATTCCTGCAACCACAAACAATCAAACAATTACCAAGCACTTGCATTTCATATAATAAAACATATATCCAACATGCAGACCAAGGAACACATGAAATAACTCATTAACACAAGCTATTGAGAAAAATAAACCAGTTTGTATTAATAACGAAACAAAGAAACTCTTACAACCTGGCCTTGGTGTTGTGCAAGTTCCTCCCAGGGTCCATCAAGGGTTTTCCTCTACTTTGACAAAGCTCACCCTCTCCCAAGTAGAATCAAGTGAAGACAATCTCTCCTCACAAAGGCTCTAATGGAAGACCTAAATCCTGCAGCATTTACCCAAAGAAAATGTATAGCTCCAACCTCCTCTCCTTCTGGCTCAATGCCTTTATTTATAGTGCTGTAAAGAGGTTATTCAAGTCCACCATCAATGGGATAATCCCCCTCTTTGGGTGGGATAACTCCCTTATTGATGGGATAAGTTCCTCCTTAATAGGGATACATGAACCAACTGGAGGCGCATCCATT
The DNA here is from genome assembly GCA_031772625.1 of Pinus tabuliformis. Lineage (NCBI taxonomy): Eukaryota > Viridiplantae > Streptophyta > Pinopsida > Pinales > Pinaceae > Pinus > Pinus tabuliformis. Next base: position 310,518,744 of record CM062808.1, on the reverse strand, counting down.
TCATCAAACCGACCTCTAGAAAGTTCTAGAAGTAACCACAAGTAACTTTTTTAAGATGAAACTTGCGCATTTTGCCTTTTACAGAAGGACGCACCTGTCCCTTAACATACAGAGCGTCCAAGGACGCAGCCTTTGTGAACATTGTGAGCGTCCCCGCAGGTAAGGCTTGAGAGAACCTGCGTCCCCAGAGATAAACACATTTTTTACAAGACTTTCTCTCTTCTTTGAGTTTGAGATGGATAGCAGAGGCATAAGACTTGCCTAAGAGGGCAGCATGACTGTTGATTTGAGCCATACTAACTGTAAGTAGTCATGGTGACATTTTTTAGTGTAACAACCCCAGGTCCAAGATAACCTAATCCATCTCATACTCTCCTATCTACGTGGTTAGTCTCATCTCCCATTCCATCCTTTTTTTATGCTTACCAAGCTTTCGTACTATGCACGGCTCAGCCAAAGTGTTCCCGGTGCATCTATTTATGAGTTACTGCAACCACTTCACAGCCTTGCTATCGTGCAATAGCTTCATGCAGGTCTTGAGGAAGGTTGTAAGCATAGAAGGGTCCATCTCCTGATCAGGCTTATCCTTGGTCCCTGAGGTGGAGGCCTCAGTGAAGCTCTTCTTCGCCTCCATGAATGTTTCACGTGCGCACTCCAAATCGAACTCAACCTCCTTCACCAAAGCTTTAAGAACCCATGTATTGTCCTCAGGTTGTTTCCCCTTATCATCTCCTATTATGATTCCACTTCGGAGCACTATATTTACATTCAGATCCTCTTCGCGTGGCTCAGACCTCATCATTTGCAGGTTCTAAGTTGGTTGAGGTGGTAGCTCCCCTTTGTCACGTATCCTTGCTATGAGCGTAGGATAGTATTTCGTTTCATGATCAAACTATAGGTTTTAACCCCGTATAGAAATGACCTACATATGAATTCTAAAACACAAAAAATAAACAATGCGAGAGCATAACAAATAAAACACATATACATAGAGATTTTCCCTTGGATCCCAAAACTGAGACTACCAGCTTGAATTTTTGTTATATTCCTTTCAATGTTACAATACATATTTATACATGCCGAAGAATCCAATACCATGGACCAAAAACCATCACATCCAAAACCATGGACCGAAAATCATCGCACCTAAAACCATGTGCGAAAATCATGCACAAAAGCATAGGTAGGTCTGCCCAACCTAATATAGGGTCCAAAAACAAAATTTTCTGGGGCGCTGCCCCAGACCCCATAGAGGGGAGCTACCTGCACCCCTCAAACCCCCTATGACCCCCTCGCTATGCAATCGGCACAACGAAGTGGGGCGCTCCGCCCCCCCCCCCAACCCTGTGGTTAACTACGTGGGTTAGTCGCGGAAAGAATATAACACAACCCAACATTCTCCCACTTGTTTTCTTTCCACATGGGGCCACAAGAGAGCTTAGTCATTTAGCTAGCCCTGCAATGCCCATTGTTTCTCTACACCAAGAGAACTTCTCAGAGCTCATAGATTTTGTCAATGCATTTGCAGTATTCTTCAAAGTGTCCACCTTTACCGGAAACACCTTTTTGTCTTCTATCATATCCCTCACAAAGTGATACTGAACATCGATGTGCTTTGTCTTTAAATGATATGTTGGGTTCTTTGCCAAGAAAATTGCACTTTGGCTGTCACAGTCTATCCTTATAGCTCCCTATACTAACCTCATACTTGAACACAATCTCTGCAACCAAACTGCTTCCTTGCTTGCATGAGTGGCTGCAATGTATTCTGCCTCTGTAGTTGATAGTGCCACTACTGATTGTTTCTTACTCATCCAACTGACTACATCTCCAAATAGGATAAACACATACCCACTTGTAGATCTTCTCTTATCCAGATCTCCAGTCCAGTCTACATCAACAAAGCCACGAATATCCAATGCTCTATCCAATCTTGGTCTTCCTTGGTAGCACAAACCATAATCACTAGTGCCACGTAAATACCTGAAAACCCACTTCATTGTTGTCCAGTGCTCCTTCCCTGGTTTTGACGTAAACCTACTCAATACTCCCACTACATGTGCAATGTCTGGTCTAATATAGACCATTGCATACATAAGGCTACCGACTTCACTTTCATATGAAACACGGGACATGTCCTCTTCCTATTCTTGTGTCTTGGGACACTCTTGAGCAGATAACCTCACACCTATAGGAATAGGAACCTTCAACGGTTTACTATCCTGCATATTAAACCTTTGTAGTATTGTCTCAACATACTTCCTCTGGTTTAACCAGAGCTTCCTCTTTTCCCGGTCTCTTTTAATTTCCATGCCAAAAATATAGTTTGCAGCACCAAGATCTTTCATGTCGAATTTGGAGGACAATTGGGTCTTCAAATCCTAGATAATTTCTTTGTCATTTCCAACCAACAACATATCATCCACATACAAGACCAGATAAATGACTGTCACCAATTAATTTAAAATACACACATTGATCTACTTTTCTTCTAGTGAAGCCAAGTCCCAGTATAAATGTATCAAATTTCTGATACCACATCCTTGGTGACTATTTTAACCCATACAGAGACTTCTTTAACTTTCATACCATTTCTTTCTTACCCTTAACCGCAAAACCTTCAGGTTGCTTCATTTAGATATCCTCTTCTAGATCCCCGTGAAAAAATGTTGTCTTCACATCCATCTGTTCTACCTCAAAATCAAAAGCAGCAGCAATAGATAAAAGTAATCTAATAGAAGCTACCTTGGAAACAGGAGAAAAAATATCACCAAAATCAATTCCTGGCACCTGGGAATAACCTTTTGCTACCAACCGAGCTTTGTATTTCTCCACCTTTCATTCTTCATATGCCTTCTTCTTGAACACCCATTTGCTACCAATGGGTTTCATTCCAGCTAGCAACTCCACTAGATCCCAAGCCTCATTTTTGTGCAGTGATGCCATTTCATCAACCATGGCCTCTTTCCAGAGTTTTTCATCCTCTGAATCTACTGCTTCCTTCACAGTTCTAGGATCATCATCAGTAATAGATAAAGAAAAATTTGAACAGAAAGCAAATGGACTATACCTTTCCGGTTGCCTTCTTTCTCGAATTGATCTTCTCACACCCGAAGTTTGTGGCTCTTCATCTTCTGATTCCTCCTCCATTGTAGAGTATGCTTTTTCCTCCTTAAGCTCAAACTCTATCTTCTCAGGTTCCTTTGGTTCGACTTCATGTTTAATAACATCTTTTACCTCTCTGAACACCACATCTCGGTTGTACAAAACCTTCCTTGTTACTGGGTTCCAAAGCTTATAACCCTTTAAACCATCCTTATACCCAATAAAGATGCACTTTTTAGATTTACTATCCAACTTGGTTTGTTTCTCCTTTGGAACATGTACATATGAATCACATCCAAATAATGTCAAAGAGACGGTTTCTTAGCAGTCCATACCTCTTGTGGAGTCTTATCCTCCAACACTGATGAAGGTGATCCGTTGACCAGGTAACATGTTGTCTCCACCGCCTCTGCACAAAATTCTTGTCCTAACCCAACACAACTAAGCATGCTTCTTCCCCTTTCCATCAACGTCTTGTTCATTCTTTCTACAACTCCATTTTGCTTAGGTGTGTACAGAGTAGTCTTCTGCCATGCTACACCAAACTTCTTATAGAATTCTTCAAATTCCTTGCTGCAAAACTCTCCACTATTATCTGTCCTCAATGTTAGGCGAAATATATGTCATAATAATAGCATTGTAGTACAGTTTCCCAACTATTTACTTGTCAATCTGGGGTATGTAAGCTGACAAAACACGTGCACAATATATGCAGGACTGAAGTAGAACTAATCTAGTCTAATCTACATTGCTAAAATCAACTTAATCTATGAATGGAGATTTGCATGAAGAAAAAACATTACAACATGTGAAGAGTTAACAACAAATGGCATATGTGAGCTCACATCCATAAACCAATATTACAATAATCAAATGACAAACATGAAAGCATAACAATGAAAGAATCTAAGACTAATCAATCTTCTTACAATTTCTAACTTTCCTCTCCTCCCTATGGAGAGGGAGCGCTCTCCTTTATACATGAGAGTATTTGAAGATAAGATAAGAATGCATTAATTACATACCCACTATTCTCTCAACTACTCTTAACCACTTTCCCATTATTACAAAATATAGTTCCTTCAAATCCTCCACACATCTTTTACATATCTTAAATAAGATATGCCAACCAAATATTCCATGGTCTTATCCTTAAGAATAGGCTTGAATAACTATCTCCCTGAAATGGTGAAGGAGATATTCGAGAAGTATCGTTTTATTCATTCTCGTATTCCTACATATTACAAATCTCACCCATATTGAGATATATATGAGAACATGTATATTTTCTAATATTAATCATAAATTCACTCTTAATGCTAAAATGAATAAATTGGAAAATAATAATATGAAACCCAAATGAATTTATGAAAATGATATGATGAAGGGTTTAATAGGACGATGGAATGTAAGGAATAGTGAAGGGAAAGGTGGATGAAAAAGTGACATTTCTGAGTCCTAACATCCCCCCAACTGAAGTTGTTGCATGTCCTCATGCAACCATGCATGGATCGTATGAGGAATTTTTGGCATCTGAACTTTGGCTTTGATTGATGATGTCTTTTTAATAATGAATGTTTCCAGGATATGTGAAAGATGTGAGTAACAGATTGTGAGTAACAGCTGGCACTTTCCTATGGTTGGTTCTTGTGTAACAACCATGAATATAAGAATGTTGGTTCTTGTGTTAACAACATTCATTTCGTTATTTTTCTTGCTGGAATAATAATGTAACCACAAACTTCATTGGAAATCATAAGCTATCAATGTGCATGAGAAAACATCATTGAGTGTAAGAAATTCGCTTCTCTGTCTTTTATGAATCATGCCAATATGTATATCAACACATATGAAGCAAAGTGCAAGAGGGGATCGTTGGAAAAGAAATTTTGGTGAATGGAAAATGGGATGAAAATGGAATGATGATAGTAGGAAAATGAAATGATGGTAGTAAATATGTGGTGACTATGAATATAGTTCCCCCTCTGCCCAACTGAAGTTGTTGCATGTCCTCATGCAACATAGTGTAGGTCATGGAAGGGAAAAGGAAATGGAGTATGGCGAGGAAATTTTCCAAAATATTCAAGTCAGCATATAAGGAATTGCATTATTAAAGCTTAGAAAATAACATACCTCCACTCACCCAAAAAGTAGATGAACTATGCAATAGGAATGGAATTGTTACAATTGTTGGATCAAGAAAACATGACTGGTGCGGGAGCTACAACTGCACTGTTGTAACTGCAACAAATGACGAATCTTGCACGTTCAATGAAGAACAATTAAGCAAGCAAGAAGTTGAGAAGGACAATGAGGCACTGCAACATGATCTAAGCAAGGAAAGTTGGGCCTACAAAAGCTATATCGATCGATGGTTTCAAGTGAGCACCAAGTTAACGCATTTAATTTTTCTTTTTATTTTATTAATGTAGAGTTTTATCCATAGATTTCGCACATTCGTCTATATTTCTTATTATCATTATTCTCTAAAATGAACGATAACACATTCGTAATACTATTGCATGTATGGTTACATTGGCTATTTGACTACATGTAACTGTTTTTGTTTTTTAATTTTTAATTAGCATAGGGTAGATAGGTTAATGAATAAACAATTTTTTTTTTCTCTAGTTTTAATAACTATGCTCTCCCTGGAAACGACACCAAAATGTTAGGCGAAACATATGTCGTAATAATAGCATTGTAGTACAGTTGCCCAACTATTTACTTGTCAATCCGGGGTACTATTGATTCCTCGAAAATCGCTGCATCAACATCGGGTAAAACCACCCGGTCTGGACCTTAAAGGTAGCTCCTTTTCCATTTGGTGTGATGGCTCCGACTGAATATAATAGGACCAGTTTCCCAATGATTTGTAAATAGGATGGTGTTAGAAAATTATATATTACGGAGAAATGGAACACATAAAATATTGCAGAAATATAAACACAGAAAACGCACAAAACAAGAAAGACACAGATATACGTGGTTCACCCAGTTTGGGCTGCGTCCACCCCGAACAGCCAGTCCTTCCTTTCTATTATCCAGCAAAATGAAGAGATACAACCTACAGCAAAACCGTTGTAATATCCTCTGTTTTCTCTCACAGTCTCACCTCTATGTTTCTCGCTCACTGAATACACATCTATCTCACAGCCTCAAATACAATGCCCTCATATAAAGAGAGGGGTTGCCTTCTAGGGCAAAAAAACCCTAAACTAAACATAAGTTCTACCGTCAGATCATCCGCCTAATGAACGACCCAGATTGACTAGAAATTACTATACTTTTACAAGGCAATCTTACAGCTGTTTTTAGCTTCGGGGGCGCTGCCCCCGAAACCCCCCACCAGGGGGGGGGCTCCCAAAAGTCGCTGCCACCCCCCCCTGGACCCCCCACGGCAGCGATTATTTTACGGGTGGCGTTGCCGCCCCATTTTGAACTGGGGTCCAATATGCCGGTACTATAGAAGATAATCAGGCTCCACACCCAGCAATCTCCCACTTGGAGACTGATTGTAGCAACTCCACCCCTGCTCCATTTGCTGGACAATGACTCCTCTTTGGACCTGGCTATTTCTCATCTTCATCGTCATCCTTGAAGACCAACTGAAACTGAGCATATTCTCAGTTTCTCCCTGGTTACAACTTTTGTTAGCATATCTGCAGGGTTCTGGCTAGTGTGTATCTTTTCCAGCTTCAACTCTCCATCTTCCAACACTGATCGTATGAAATGGTACTTGAGCTGTATGTGTTTTGTCCTGGAATGAAATGTTGAGTTCTTTGCAAGATGAATGGCACTTTGACTATCACTGTATAACCTGCCCATATCATGCTCCTTACCCAATTCACCCATAAACCTTTGTAACCAAATCATTTCTTTACTAGCCTCTGTAGCAGCAACATACTCTGCTTCTGTTGTTGAGAGTGCAACAACACTTTGGATTTTTGAAACCCAACTGACAGCTGTTCCTTCGACAGTAAATACATATCCTGTAGTGCTCCTCCTATTATCTCTGTCACCTGCCATATCTGCATCAACATATCCTTGTAGGGATATGTTTGAACCACCAAAGCATAATGCCTGATTTGTGGTACCTCTCAAATATTTGAGAATCCATTTCACTGCCATCTAATGTTCCTTTCCTGGATTGTTCATGTACCTGCTTACAACTCCCACTGCATGTGCAATATCAGGCCTTGTGCAGACCATTGCATACATTAAACTTCCAACTGCTGATGCATATGGAACTTTAGACATATAATCCATGTCTTCTTGGGTCTTTGGGCACATTTCTTTGCTAAGTTTGAAATGGCTAGCAAAAGGTGTACTAACTGGTTTTGCATTTTGCATGTTAAATCTTTTCAACACCTTTTGTATGTACTCATTCTGAGACAATTTTAATTTTCTATTTTTCCTGTCTCTAGTTATTCTCATACCAAGGATTTGTTTTGCAGCACCCAAATCCTTCATTGCAAATGAATTTGCCAATTTTCTTTTGAGCACATTTATTTCCTGCATGTTAGATCCTGCAACAAGCATGTCATCTACATACAATAACAATATAATATAGCTGCCATCATTTTGCTTTTTCAGATAAACACAATGATCAGAGTGACATCTAGTATAACCTTGTTCAGACATAAACTTGTCAAATTTTAGATACCACTACCTTGGAGCCTGTTTTAAACCATACAAGCTCTTCTTCAACCTGCACACAAGTTTCTCCTTCCCTTTCACCTCATATCCTTGTGGCTGCTGCATATATATCTCTTCCTCCAAATCCCCATGGAGAAAGGCTGTCTTTACATCTAACTGCTCAAGATGCAAATCTTCAGCTGCTACAAGACTTAAAATAGTTCTGATTGAAGTCATTTTAACAACAGGAGAAAATATTTCATCAAAATCAATACCTTTCTTCTGTGCAAACCCCTTCACCACAAGTCTAGCTTTGTAACTTTGCTTTCCTCCATCTTCTTCCTTCAGCCTGTAAACCCATTTATTCTTCAATGTAGTTTTTCCTGCAGGCAACTTGACTAAATCCCAAGTCTGGTTATGCATTAAGGAGTCCATCTCTTCTTCCATGGATACCTCCCACTTCTTCTTGCTTTCAACCTGCATTGCTTCTTCATAACATTCAGGTTCACCGGAATCAGTCAACAATAAATAATATAATGAAGGAGAGTATCGTTCAGGAGGTCTACTTGTCCTGGTAGATCTTCTAACACCACTTTCAGGTGTTTGGGGTGCCTGTTGTTGTTGTGATGGTTGCTGTTGTTGTGGTTGTTGATTATTATTATTTTCAGGCACCTTTACTTTTTCAGTGATTTCATCAAGAACTGCGTATTCCTTGTTTTCTTTTTCTTGTTTCTTTTCCTGCAACTGATTCTTATACAAGACCTTTTCATTGAATATTACATCTCTGCTCCTAATGATTTTGTGATTTTCATAATCATATAAGCGATAACCAAAATCATTAACACCATATCCAATAAAGGTACATTTCTTTGACTTTGCCTCAAGCTTTGTTCTATTTTCTTTATCAATATGGAGAAAGGCCTCACAACCAAAAGGTTTTAAAATAGAGTAGTTTACCTTTTTCCCTGTCCATGCTTCCTCTGAAACACCACCATCCAAGGAACTTGAAGGTCCTCTGTTTATTAAATAAACAGCAGTATCTACAGCATCTGCCCAAAACTGTAAAGGCAATCCTGCATGCAATCTCATGCACCTTGCACGCTCCATGATTGTTCTGTTCATCCTTTCTGACACACCATTTTCTTGTGGTGTTCTTGGAACTGTCTTCTCTCTGCGAATTCCATGCTTTGAACAGTACTTATCAAACTCTTTGCTGCAATATTCACCTCCATTGTCTGATCTAAGACACTTCAATTTCTTTCCTGTCTCAATCTCAACCAAAGCTTTCCATTTCTTGAAAGTATGAAATACATCAGATTTATTCTTAATACAATAAATCCAAGTTTTTCTAGTTGCATCATCAATAAAAGTAACATAATAACGAGAGCCACCGAGAGATGATACCTGAGCAGGTCCCCATATGTCTGTATGCACAAGCTCTAATTTTTCGTTCTTCTTTTCTTTCCCAACTCTGAGAAATCTGACTCTCTTCTATTTTCCATAAATGCAGTTCTCACAGAAATCCAAATCAACATTCTTCAAACCTGGCAACAAATTCCTTGAGTGAAGAATCTTCATCCCTTTTTCACTCATGTGTCCGAGCCTATGATGCCATAATGCTGCATCTGCTCCTCTGGAAGTTAAAACATTAACAGAGTTAGAAATACCATTGCATAAATACAATGTACCAACCTTTTCACCTTTTGCTATTACCAGGGCTCCTTTAGTGACCTTCCAAGCTTTATCTGTGAAAGTTGTCACACAACCTTCACTGCCTAACTGCCCTGTTGAAATCAGATTTTTCTTTAGATCTGGAACATGCCTTACCTCCTTTAGTAGCCATTGGTTTCCATTCTGCTGTTTTACAAGAACCTTACCCATTCCAACGATTTTACAGGGTTTATCATCACCTAGATGAACTTGTCCAAAATCTCCTTGAACATAGTCATGAAAGTATTTCTTATCAGGTGTGGCATGGAATGAAGCCCCTGAATCTACCACCCAGGAATCAGTAATATTTTCGAAAGAAAGAATCAAAGCATCTTGTAACACCTCACCTGTCACATTTGCTTCATGATTGTTTTCTTGCTGTGCATCTCCTTCTTTTCCCTTCCGAGATCTACAGTCTTTCTTTAGGTGTCCTTTCTTTCCACATTTCCAGCACACTATCCCCGATCTGGACTTGGATCTGCCTTTCCTTGATTTACTGCGATATCCTGAGCTCTTTCCTCTTTCCATTTTTCTTCCTCTAGACTCTGCACTCAAAGCATTTCTCGATGTCTCACCGGAGCTTTTCCGTCGCATTTCCTCGCTAAGGATAGCACCGACAACATCATCAAATTTTAAAGTACTAGATCCAGAAATAGAGTTACTGATGGCCATTACCAAACCATTCCAGCTTTCTGGTAACGAGCATAAGAATAACAGAGCTCTAATTTCATCATCAAAGTTTACCCCTACAGAACTTAACTGACTTGTAACTGTATTAAAATCATTTAAATGGTCTGCAACAGATCCACCTTCCGACATCTTCATATTAAATAACCGTTTCATAAGAAATACCTTGTTCGAGGCCGAGGGTTTTTCATATAGTTTCGATAACACCTCCATCAAACCTGCTGTCGTGGTTTCCTTCGAAATGTTGAAAGCGACTGACGCAGCAAGGCACAGCCGTATTGTTCCGAGTGCCTTTCTATCGAGAAGGTTCCATTCTTCGTCTTTCATACTCGTCGGCATCTTTGTTTTTCCGCCCAATGGTAGGTATAGATCTTTCTGATACAGATAATCTTCCATCTGCATCTTCCACAGCGAGAAGTTTTGGCCGTTAAATTTCTCGACCCTAAACTTACCATCTTCCACCATTGCTCCCACTCGAACCAGGAACCCTTCTTTCCTGCGAGTTTATCAGCCAAATAGACCTTCGGCTCTGATACCAGTTGTTAGAAAATTATATATTACAGAGCAATGGAACACATAAAATATTGCAGAAATATAAACACAGAAAACGCACAAAACAAGAAAGACACAGATATACGTGGTTCACCCAGTTTGGGCTACATCCACCCCGAACAGCCAGTCCTTCCTTTCTATTATCCAGCAAAATGAAGATATACAACCTACAGCAAAACCGCTGTAATATCCTCTGTTTTCTCTCACAGTCTCACCTCTATGTTTCTCGCTCACCGAATACACATCTATCTCATAGCCTCAAATATGCCCTCATATAAAGAGAGGGGTTGCCTTCTAGGGCAAAAAACCCCTAAACTAAACATAAGTTCTACCGTCAGATCATCCGCCTAATGAATGGCCTAGATTGACTAGAAATTATTATACTTTTACAAGGCAATTTTACAGCTGTTTTTAGCTTCGGGGGCGCTGCCACCGAAACCCCCCGCCAGGGGGGGGGCTCCCAAAAGTCGCTGCCGCCCCCCCTGGACCCCCCACGGCAGCGATTATTTTACGGGCGGCGTTGTCGCCCCATTTTGAACTGGGGTCCAATATGCCGGTACTATAGAAGATAATCAGGCTCCACACCCAACAGATGGATAAGTGGTTGATTTTCTATTATCTAATGATAATGATGGATGATTTATTCTAGAATGCAAAATTATAAACAACTTAATCTATCCCAAGAAATTTCCACTTTAGTGCAACTTTTGATGATCTTTATCTACAAATAGGCATATAGATGACTCCATTGATAAACAAAGACATTTATTCATATGATAATTACTTTGTTCAAGTAGTTGAACAAAGTAATCATTAAAACATTATTACACTATTCTTCATATATCATTGACATAAATATGATTGAAAGAATAACATTCCTTAAACATTCAATAGTGATAAGTATAAGGAGTGTTGTTAAAACACATACATATATCAAATGATAGCAAGATTGAATAAATGTTGATTCATATAAAAGAGTGGAGCAAAGACATAGATAATAGTAAGATATGTAATTTAGATCCCTTCCGATATCGATCGCATTCAGATTCCGTCTTCTAACTCAGAAATACTCTCACAAAAAGAAATAGTGCATATCTCATCAAAGTATTCTTCATTAAAATTCAGAATATAGGCCCAGTCTTCATAAAAAATATATATCAGAAGCACAATAGTGTAACTCCCGATCCAAGTTTTATATAAAAATTGAGGACCCCTTCTAAATACATGAAAGGGTCTATAAATACTATCTAAGCTAACTAATTATGAAATAAAAATGCTATTAGGTGGTATAACCAAATCATGAAAATCTCCTTGAACTAGGCCTACTTGCAGTCGGTAGAATGATTCACTGTTTCAGCCGATCATCCTTTGGCTTGAGCTGGCAGATAGCAAGCATTGGTTGCAATTCTAGAGGATGACTCAAATGTGAATGCAGTTGGGCTGAATACGTAGCACCATGAATTTCGGGAATAATGTAACCGATTGCATCGGTTAAACATTTCAGTGCTTCCTTTTGGTTGTATGGTTTAACTACGAAGAACCATAAGGTGTCCCAAGTTAAACTTTGGATGCATGCTATTAATCTCTCCTTCTATTCTAAATCTTGTTTGCATGATTGTTCCAGTGCTTTAGCTACTGGCAATTTACCTGGAGTGCACTCTAAAATCAAATTAGACAGGTAAAGAGTATCATTAATTAACTCAATCAAATTACCGGTTGCTAATCTATATCTTGAAGTTTCCCTTTCTGCTTTCATCAATTGTGATTGCCATTCTAGGAAAAGAATTTCCTTGTGTGAGTCTAGAATTCTAGGCAAATTTTCAGCTTTCCCTTCACTGGTTTCTTGCCAAGAAAGAAAGTTTTTTAATGTCTCATTGGCCTGTTCCAAATTATGCCTTGAATCAACTGATTTGTCAATCATTGATGAAGAAATCTTACAGAGGGGCTCAGCAAGGGAAATATTATGACATAGTAAATTTAACTGTTTAATCAATGCTTTATTGATCTGGAGAGATTTGGATCTGAACTCTGTTGGTTGAGGAAAACTTTTGAAATTTTCTATCTGTTATGATAGTTGAGCGATTAGCTCATCTTTTTTTTTGCTCATTTGTTCATTCATTGATTTTAGATTGTCCAGTGCTAGGGATAGTTCTTTTTGTTTTTGAACTGCACTTTGGTCTATCCTCTGCTTCTCCTTAAGCAATTGCTCGTTTATTTGGTTGTTTAATTGTTGTTGTACTGCTAACTGTTGTTCTAATTGCTCTATTCTCTGTTGTCTTTCGGGTACCTGTGCCTCAAATGAAACAATTGTCTGATCCTTTTCCTTAAGTAAATTGCTCACTTCTGATGCTTTATCCATAGTGGCTACCGAGTATGCCCCAGCATATTGAGAGAGTTTTGTGAGGTCTTCGGAAGGATTGAATTCTTCTTTCCATACCACATTAGCCATCTCTGTTTGTGCAGGTAAAAGGGAAGATTGATCAAGTCTTCTCTTTTTCCTTTGTCTTTTTACTACAGCCCTATGCTTAGGGCTATAAAAGACATCTAAAGGTGGTATTTCTTCTATATGCAAAATGATTTCATCCGATGGATCCTTAGGAATTATCTCTACATCTTGACTTATGGGTGGGCCGCTGGTTCCTTTAGTTGGAACCGTATTTGTTGTTGTCTTGTGACCAATTGTCACTTCAGGCATGCTAAAACCTTGTGAATTCTCAGGATTGCTTATAATGGAATCGAAATGTTGTCATTCTTTAAGGAGCTTGGGATCAATCTAAGTATCTATATCCATGTATTCACTGCCTTTTCCATGTTCTTTCTCCTATTTTGGAGCTTTTTCTTTCTCAGGAATTCTTTCCACAGCAGGAGATTTGTTAACAGTTTGTTGTTCAAGCTCGCTTGACTGGATTGTTGGGGTGGTGGCTAATAAGTCTAGAGGTAGAGTTTGCAACCTTTGTTATCTAAGAATATTAAACTTTTCCAGCCCTTCATCTTGATACTTGATCCTGGCCAATGTTTTTACCTGAAATAATGATTCTACTGAGGAAAATAGGTCATCAAAGTCATCTTTTTCATGATCAAACTTTGTAAGTTTGGCTTGTTCAATAACATTATAGGCGACTTTTCTTGGATCATATTATCTGTTGGGGATTGTTGCAAGATTGAGCATTTGTATTTTTTCTACCTCCTTTTCTGCATGGTTGTAATCATGGAGAGTGAAAACATCGCATTTTAAAGGAAATGTAGGCCATACCTGTTTCTTCGAATTTCTAAGGGTTTTGGATGTCCCTTCTATTGTTATCTGATAGGCCAATTCTCAAGCTAACAGCTTATCGGGCACATACAGGGGAAGGACATGGGGTTTTTTAAGGCTACCAAAAAGCCTTATATAAGTAAACTTGTCTTCTCCGAACCAATTACCTACTTCAGTCAAGTCGATCCATGCTTCCTCGAAAATCCTGGGGATAAGCTTATAAAAAATAGCATAGTAGACAGGAACATAAAACCATTGCAAATTTTGTACAAATTGTTTTTGTATTGAGCCTTACATAACAGTTGATGATAAATATGGATTGGCTTAGGGTCTTGGGGAGTCCATCTCCATCTGAGTACCATATATTCGGAATTACAACAAAGAGTATCCATAATAAAAGCACTGTAATAAAAAGGGGGAATGGTCCTGGTAGTTTTACGTGCATTTGATCTAAATTCGAGAATTGTTGTGGCTAATTTGTCAGACAAAATATTTGCCCAATCCATCACATAGCTTTTGATAGCTGCCTCCATCAGAGGGACTATTTCAATAGTGAACTTGGTAGAGTCATGTATTCCCCACATTCTACACATCATAGCTCCGGCATAACAATAAGGAGAAGCTAATGAGTCCACAAGTACTTACCTAATGATTCGTACTTGTGCTTCTCGGGAAAATGTCTCCACTACCTAATAGGGGTTGATTCTAACTCGTTTTCATTTACAAATTTTTCAAGGAAGGCTTTGTTGTACCGTTTTTCAGGCTCAGGTAAGTGATACATTTTCCTTAGATCATCAGGCTGAAATGAGCCAAATATCCTCCTGTCGGCCGTGCAGAATGTTCTATTCGAGACTGGAATTTCCTCTGCTACCCATCTTACTACGTCAGTATATGGGAGAATTTTTTCTCGCGCTGCTATTCTGTGCAGATAGGAGAAAGCTAAATCTTTGAGGAATGATTTTGATTTGTTACTTGAGTTAGCTGTGGCTCCTTCTGATATTTTCTCAGGTTCCTCTGCTTCTATTAGATTATAGATGCTCTCCCAGCTAGTGTTTCCTAGACCGAGGCAAGTAGTGTCTGAGATTAACCCTTTTTTTCTTGGTCCGGGATCCTTGGATGGCTGCACTATTTCTGTAGGAGCCGCTACTGCGGATTTCTTTGATTTCTTTCCCATTTGTTTTAGATTTCTGATTTCAGCGGAATTCTGCACAAATGATTTGAAAAACATGATACGGAGAAATGCTGCTACAGACCAATATGATAATGAAAAATAATTACGTCAATCAGTAGGTGATAATGGATTATAATAAGATTGTTGTGGATAAAATCTAAAGAAAAGATCTATCCTTAACTTCTTCATTAATTAGCCGTTTAAGCTGTCAATCGTGGTAAAGGAGGTTTTAAATGCCCATCATGTCATTTATATGCTAAATGATTCATTCAAGTGTGGCTTAGATTTGTTTGATGGATTATCAGTGATAATTTGCAAATCGACGATTGATAACATGAAAGGAAAGGTTTTAATGCTTGTTTTAAACATCTCCAATCACCGAAAGGTGATACAATGCATGCAAACCTTTTCAATAGATTCTCGAGATATGCCCCTCAGTAATGCATTACAATCGGGGAATGGATTCGGGTATTATTGTCGTGTCAATGTGGTTTCGCCGATTGCCAATGGCGATATACTTTATCGCATCGGAGGATTTGAGCCTGTCTTCAATCATGTGTTCGCTTGTTGCTATTATTGCTGATTTGCCGATTGTGATATGCTTTATCGCATTGAAGGACTTAAAGAGGCTCTATTACATTGTGCTTTGGCATTTAACTTTTCTGAATCCAATTGTGATTGCATTTTCGGATCGAAGAGAATGGATATGTCTTTGCGCATGCTTCCTTTGTTATTGCGATATGCGATCTTCTGATCGCTTTATTGCAATAACGAAGAATTTTTTAATATTTTAAAGCCACATTTTATTTCTATTCAAAAGGCTTTTAAAATAATTTGTTTACATTAAGCCTTTTGATAAGGGTTTTTCTTATAATGGGTTAATACCAACTTATTTACACATCTAGCTAAGTTTATTTTAAAACGGGACTCATTTCATATTAAAAATTTGTATAAATTCTTTTATGAAATGGGGGGTTGTTGTATAGCACAACAATTGGTGATTCACTGGGAGAAACAGTTATCTCTGGGAAAGTAATATAATACTTAAACTTTCTTAATCTGAAAATCTTAATTGATAGAGAAAATCTAATATAACTAGATAATCATAGATTCTAAAAGTAATGTTAACTACATTTGCTATTTTCTTCTCTTTTTGAAATTAAATACATTCTAAGCTTTAAATAAACCTTAATTGGTTGATAATGATAAAACAAAAGACTTTTCCAACTTAGCTTTTATAATGACTCCTTTGTCATAGGTAGAGACTCTGCTGCCAGCAAACATCTATAGTCTCAATAGGGTTACGTTTTAACCATTTAATCATTCATTATTCCATCCATTTCAGAGTATAACTAAAAAGAATGAATCCAAAAGATATGTTTCCATATTTTTTATATTGCATTTTCCTTTTGTCCTTATTTTGTAAGATAAAAATCCATTGTCCTAGTTTGGTGGCCAGTTGTTGACAATGCCATTCACTGGTTGTAATTCAACTGAAAAAGCTGGCACATGATGAGACCCCTTGTCTTATAATTATAAGCCATTACCCTGTTTTGGTATGCAGTTTTGGTAATGTCAGTTGAACTATTCCCCTATGATCATGGTAAGCAGGCTTATAATAAGACCTCTTATCTTTTATATCAAATATATTTTAGAATTACACTCTGCGTAATTATAAACTTTGATAGATGGGATGAACAATTTTCTCCTTAAGAGAAAATGGATGATAAGGTGGGAGTTTAAGATGCTAAGGTTGAATCAGTTTTTGTTTTGTACAAATAACCGTTTTCAGGCTTCTTAAAACTTTAAAATGATTTACAGTATTTCTAAGTTTTGAGAAGATTTCACAAAAATAAAATGGGGTATTTAGAGTCTAATTATACCTAATTTCCTAGAATTTTATTTTTCCTTTAAGGCTTCCATTTCTTAAAAGTAAATATCAAAACTATTTTCTTTTGAGTAATTTTTTCAATATAGCAAAGACCAATGGGAGGCTTTTCACAACTTTATTTTTCTAGGATTTTAAACAAAATAAGTTATTCACACAAATCCTGCTGAAAATTGAATATTTACAAAGGGAGAAGGGGTTACCTCCTCAATTGAAGAATTTTTTCAAGATAAGGCCGTTGACAGGAAGAGAATCTCTCTTTCCTGATAGATCTTGCAATATGAATGTAGAAGGGCCTATCTTCTCGCTGATTTGGAATGGTCCAAGCCACATTTTCTGGAACTTAGTGTGTTTTCCTTTATCCTCATGGGCTTTGTCCCACTTCAAAACTAGATCACCAACTTGTAAATGTTTTGAGCTGGTTGAAGTTGCATCGAAAGATGACTTAATAATTTGCTGATGTTTTGCATGTATAATTCAGGCTTTCTCTCTTTCTTCTTCTAGTTTCAGGATCTGATCATGTCTTAGTTGAATAGAAGATGAGGGACTTTCTTCAATAAACTGCACTAAAGCTAGTGATGGAAGTGCTAAGTTTGCTGGTATGACAGCTTCCTTTCCATACACTAGATTAAATGGAGAAGTTCCTATGGAGGCCTTCTGTGTTATTCGGTCAGCCCATAGTGCAAATATCAAAGATTTATGCCAGTTTTTATGATTCTACTCAATAGTTCTCTTAATGATTTTGATAAGATTTTTATTGGTGGATTCTGCTAAGCCATTACCCTGAGGGTAGTAGTTCGTAGAATACTTCAATTTAAATCCCCTTTTCATAGTAAACTAAAATATAGAATTTCCAAAGAAGTAAGATGCATTATCAAAAATAAGAGCGTTTGGGACACCAAACCTAGTAATGATGAACTAATCTATAAACTCAATGATTGCCTCAAAGTTTGTTGTCTTCAAAGGAATTGCTTCAACCCACTTATTAAAGTAATCAGTCGCTGTGAGAATATACCTATGTTGTTTGGATGAATGTGGCATGATTTCTCCAATGATATCTAGTTCCTGTTGTTTAAAAGGTTGTTCAATGTTGACTGGTTGTAAAGGGAAAGCTGGCTTCCTTTGTCTTCCACTAGCAGTTTGACAACTTTGGCATTTCCTTACATATTCATGAGTATCTCTGAACAAGGTAGGCCAGTAATACCCAACATGAATGATTTTGTGAGCTGTTGTATCAACTCCAAAATGTCCTCCTGCTAGTCCATCATGTAGCTCCTGCAAGACCTTTTGCACTTCAGGTTTTTCTAAGCATCTTAACAAAATCGAATCATAATTTCGTCTAAACAATACATCATCTATAATTATGAAGTTTTTTGCTTTCAATCTTATGGCACGTTTGTTTTTATAGGAAAGATTAGAAGGAGCATATCCATTTTTCAAATAGAAAATCAGATCTGCATATTGGGATTCAGGATTAGTGGTACTTATCTAATTGATTTATTCAGTGTTTTTTGTACCTTCAGGTTCCTGAATATTTGAAGCTCCTGCTAACAACCTGCAAAAACCTTGGCCTTTGACAATCTTTGCTGGTTTTATTTCCAAGTCATATTCTTGTAATGTTGTGACCCAATCTGTTCTCTTTTCTCCTAATTCCCTTTGAACTAGTAATTGTCTTACTGCTGAAAATTGGACTATAACTTTTGTGTGAGCTTTTAAGAGAAAGGGTCTGTAGTGTTTAATGGCTTTGAATATAGCAAAGGCTTTTTTTTCAACTTCTAAGTAATTAAGTTCAGCACCTTGAAGGCTTGAACTATAAAATGAGTTTGGTGCTTCCAAGTCTTGATCGTTAATTTGCGTCAGTACTGCTGCGTAAGATGAATCAGATGCAAGAGTATATAACATGAAATGATTTGAAAAATTAGGAGTGCTTAAAGTAGAGGCATTTATAATTGATTATTTGATGGAATCAAATGCCTCTTTTTCTAAAGGCCCCCATTTAAACACTGAATTTTTCTTGATCATGGTTTGTAATGGCAAAACAATCTAAGAGAAATTTGGAACAAATATTTTTACAAAGTTAATTTGACCTAAAAATGACTGCATGGATTTTTTATTATGAGGGAATGGAATATCAAAAATCTCTTTGATTCTATCTGGATCAATATAAATACCATCCTTTGAAATAATGAATCTCAAGAGCTTACCTTGATCAGGAGCGAAAAAGGACTTCTTTGGATTCAGTGAGATACCATATCTTTTGCAGCATTGAAAGATTTGTTTCAGATCATGTAAATGATTTGATCTTTTCCTGGAGAACACAGTAATCATCTAAATAGGCAACTATTGTTTTGTTGATAAGTCCTTTGAATGCAATGTACATCGCTCTCTGGAACATAGCTCTAGCATTGATTAATCCGAAAGGCATCTTTTAGTAGGCATAAGTTCCCCACTTGGTTCTAAAAGTAGTCTTGAGTCTGTCATCAGGGTGTACCAAAATTTGGTTATACCCTGAAAAACCATCTAAGAAGGACATTAGTTCAGAACCTGCTACTGAATGGAGTGTTTGCTCCATGGTAGGTAAAGGGAAGTTATCCTTTTGACTTGCTTTATTAAGATTTCTGAAATCAATACAAATTCTAATGTCACCATTTTTCTTCCTTACTGGCACCATATTGGACACCCAGTTTGAATGTCTAACAGGAAAAATTATCTTAGCCTTCAAGAGTTTGTTTAATTCAGCTTTTATTTGACTCTCTAAGTTAGGATGAATCTTCCTTAACTTCTGTTGTACTGGTTTTTGTTCAGAAAGCATTGGAATAGTATGTTGTATGATAGATGTATCGTACATTTTCAAATCATCATACTTCCAAGTGAAGACATTTTTATATTTATGCAATAATCTAATGAATGTAATTCTTTCTTCTGAAGAAAGTCCTAATCCCAAATTGATGTTTTGTGGATTATGCTCAGTACCAAGGTTTATCAATTCAAATCTCAAAGTAGAACTTTGGAGCTTTGAATTGGTAACCTGTTTAAACCTGTCTTTGATGTCATAAATATCTTCAAGCTTAACCATTGGTTTAGGTATTGAATTTTCTTCAAGTTTTTCATTCATTTGAAAGTCATGGTCACTTTCATTAATAATTTCATCATTATAGAATTTGTCAGAAGTTAAGAAATTTAAAATGTCTTCATCATGATTGAACACTTGCCAATTAGTGACATTATCAGGAACTGATGGTCTAAAAATTAACTCTACTGAGAATCTATCTGGGTTGTAATCTTTAGATGGAAGGAGTTTGGAAGCAACATTAGCTAGTAAATCTTCTCCTGCATTCTGGGACCTAGGGATGGGAGAAATATTGAATGCTAAAAATTGAGGTATAAGATCCTGTACCAAGGACTGATAGTGTTTAAGGTGACTAGAAAGGCAATGAATAGTATTTCTGATTTGTTTTATAACAATTTCTGAGTCACCAAACACTTTCAAATATTGAACTTTAAGACTAATTGCTTTGTAGAGTCCTTGAATCAAGGCTTCATATTTAGCTGTATTGTTTGTGCATTCAAATTCCAATATGCATGATAACATGGTCTTTTCTCCCTCGGGACTAACTAAAATACATCTTGCTCTTGCACCTTCACTAGATTTAGACCCATCAAAATATAATGACCAAAACAAAGGTTTATCTACAGTTTTATTTACAGTTTCCTCAGCAATTTTAACACATCTTGATGTATCTATTTTTTAAAAAATTTCGATTTGAGATGTGAAATTATTAACTGAGAAAGGGGATGGTTGAGTAGTAAAATTGCCAAAGAATGATTCAGATGAGTAATTCCCCAAAATGTTGTTATTGAATGCTATTGGTTGATTTTCTTGTTCGAATTCATTAACAATATGGGTCATGTGTTTCTCTCGATCAATCTTGATTTGATTTGGCTTTCCTTTATAAGGCAGCCACATATGAGACCAATCGGTGGAAATATAACCATGAAGTTTCTCAAACCAGTCTCTACTCAAAATCAAGCCATAGAATTCAGGTATATCAGTGATTAAAATATCAATTCTCTGAACCACTCTTGGATCAGCTGATAACCTAATAGTAACTGAGTTGATTTCTCCTAAAACCTGGACCTTAGTTCTATCTAATTGGACAATATGAATTGCAGAATTTTGGGGTTCAATGTTCAGTTTGGAACAAACTGAAGCTGGCATTATATTCGAGGAAGCCCCTAAGTCAATCAAACAGCTGTGTAGATTTCTATTGTAGATCTCGTAGGTTAAGAGAAAAGGAGGAGTATGGGAATTGGATCTATCTCTGATTAAAATAGCATCAGTAGCTTCTACTCTACCAAGAGGTGGTTTACCTGTCTCATTAGCAGCTTTGGACAATATAGCATTGGGAAGAGGAGAAGAAGGTACATCATCTAATTCCTTAAACAACAATTTTTGTTGATGTTTGAGTTTACTGAATTCAAACATAGTGATATTTGCCTTTTTTTCTTCATGTCTTCAAAAATGTTATAGTCCATAGAATCTGTAACTACCAATGTTCTAGATGTTGGAGGTGGATTTGAAGCTGATGGTTGATTTTGAGAAGGTATCACTGTGGACTTCTGTTAAGTTATGGTATGTTCTATGCTTATAACAGTTTACTTCTTTTTCTTATTATATTCCACCGATTAGCAATCACATGTACATAAAGTAAAGTGCAGATAGAACATTAAACGATCGACAGAAAACAAGCCAAGACAAGAGACACAAGATGTGGCGCTAGCCAGGGACAAACCCCACAATGTGTGGGGAAACCCTTTGATCAAATCTTCTTTTATCTTCAATAATTCAGCAGAGAGAAATAGTACAATAAATCTGATTCATATCAACAGTAGCAAACCCTAGATCAATAGCATCAGCATTAGCGGCTTCATTATCAAACTAGGGCAGACCATATCTCACAAACCGACCATCGGATTGACTTCATTCCACCACCAAAAGTTTCGTCTTCCAGAGGAGGTTCAGATGAACCTAAAGTGTAGTTTAGATGAGGAGATCTTCTAGGCCACGCAAGTCAATCTTTACTTCTGCAGTTGCAGCTTCAGTTTCAGCAGTTTCCGGCTTCAAACTAGGGCAGTCGATATCTTGCAAACCGTTCATCGGATTGACTTCATTCCACCACCAAAGTTGTGGCTTTCAGAGGAGGTTCAGATGAACCTACAGCAAAGTTCCAAAGAGGAGATCTTCTAGGCCACGCAAGTCAATCTTTACTTCTGCAGTTGTAGCTTCAAATTCAACAACTTCCGGCTTCACATGTGAGAGAGAGAGAGACCCATTTCAGCGCAGTAGAGAAGAGACTCATATCTGCGCAGTAGAGAGAGAGAGATGTGATGAGATGAGTGAGTCCAAATGAGGAAAAGTCCTCTTATATTTATACACAATGTTGGTGGGTGAATAGATGCGATTGTTGGGCTTCTGAGCCTACATGAGTTGTAGGTCGGCTTGATAATAATTCCATAATCAAAATAAATTCATATCTACATGAATACTTATCGGAATTGGATGATCTTTATATCAATCCTACACCTCTCGACAAGAGGAATCTAATAAAAATATTATTAGCCATGAATAAGATGACCCGCATGAAGTTTTGCCCTGGTTGCAAATTTTAACACTCCCTCTCAACCATGGAGAACTTCATCTGCAATCTGTCTATCGGTCGTTACTATTCATCCATCAAATGCACTGCCTTGTACAGCCTGACCCTTGCCCTGCTCTGCTCTATTTTGCCTATTGTGATTTGTCTTGTTCTGCCCTGCCTGATCTGTACTGTTTTGTTCTGTTCTGCTCTGCTCTTGCATTGTTCTGTTCTACTCTGCTTTTGTCCGAATTATGAAGAAGAAGAAATGATCGAGGATGTATCATACTGACTCAAAGTCAGTCAAGAGTATGTACCACTGGTCCCAGACCAGTCTCAACCAACCCAAAGTCAGCGTCATAGTGAGTACAACTCCAATGGTCCCAGACCAATATCATCCTCTACTGACTCAAAGTCAGTCTCAGAGTATGTACCACTGATCCTAGACCAGTCTCAACCGACCCGAAGTCAGCGTCATAGTATGGTACAACTCCTACCACTGGTCCCAGACCAGTATCATTGATCCCAGATCAATGGAGGTCATCCTAGCGTAGGGAGTACGGTAGTTACAACGATGCGTCCATCGGTACTACTATGGTCCCTAACTTCATTTCCCTGCTCATTGATCAGATGAGAGGTACTTCCCATGAGTCCCAGACTGCATGGGTAGGATGCCTCGACAGGAGAACTAATCAATCCTGTCCTCACAGGAGAACACATCAATCCTGCTACAATTACCATGGAGAACACATCAATCCAGGCGTCACAGGAGAACACATCAATCTTGCTACAATTGCCATGGAGAACACATCAATCCAGGCCTCACAGGAGAACACATCAATCCTGCTACAATTGCCATGGAGAACACATCAATCTAGGCTGCCATGGAGAACACATCAATCCAGGCCTCACAGGAGAACACATCAATCCTGCTACAATGTCGCCACGGGGTGTACATGTATACCACCAGGGGATAGTGAATAATCATGTGGTCATATGCTGCTCCAAGAAGCACCCCGCACCCCCCTGGAGTTCTCAGAGCTCAATGCATCATACATGACCCTCATTGGAGGGTCTTTGAACAACTCCAAGTTGTTCACGGAAAGTCAGAAATTTTACTTTCCCAAGGGGTTTTGTCAGAATGTCGGCGACCTGTTCATCTGTACCGATATGATGGAGCTTTATAGCTCCCCGTTGCACCATATCTCGAATATAATGGTATCTGATATCAATATGCTTGGAGCGATCATGGAATACGGGATTCTCTAACAAACGAATCCCACTTTGGTTGTCACAAAGGATCACAGTGGTATCTAATGTGAATCCAAACAACTCACTGAAGAGCTTTCGCAACCAAACTGCCTCACAAGAAGCCATGCTAGCAGCAATATACTCTGCTTCGGCGGTGCTCAAAGCCACCGACTTTTGTTTCCTGCTCATCCAGGATATCGAAGCAGATCCCAAGGAGAAACAACACCCGGAAGTGCTCTTACGGTCCTCCACATTGCCTGCCCAGTCAGCATCTGTGTATCCAAATAGTCTCACATCTCTGGCAATGTATCTTAACCCATAAGTGATAGTGCCACGAAGATATCTCAGCAGGTTCTTGACACCAATCCAGAGTATGTGGTGGGGTTCAACCATATGCTGGCTCAATGTGTTGACTGCAAAGCATATATCTGGACGGGAGTTCACTAAGAACATTAATGCTCCAACGAGTTGCCGATACTCGGTAGCATTTCGTAAAACAGGTCTAGCAGCACTACCACTTAACTTCTTGAAGCCAAGCTCCATCGGAGTAGTTACAGGCTTGCAGTCCACCATTCTGAATCTTTCCAATATGTTCACCACATATTTTCCTTGAGATAGGAAAATTTCTCCTGGCTTTTGCCACACTTCAAGTCCTAGGAAGTAGTGCATCAGTCCTAGGTCTTCCATTTCAAATTCAGAGGCCAGCTCCCTCCTACATTTGTGAATGAGAGGGTCTGCACCTGTTAGAAAGAGGTCATCCACATACAACTCCAGTATGAGAGGCTTGTCATCTTCAACCTTAAAGTAAAGGTTAGGATCAGCTTCACTCCTAGTGAATCCCAGCTTCATCAAGTAGCTATCGATCCTCTCATACCATGCTCGGGGTGCTTGCTTCAGCCCATAGAGAGCTTTCTTCAACCTGCATACATGAGATTTTCAATCATAAATCTCAAATCCTTCGGGTTGCTCCATGTAGACCTCTTCTTTGATCGAGCCATGCAAGAACGCAGTCTTGACATCCATCTAATGTAGGTTCCATCCTTGTGAAGCGGCAAGGGCTATGATCGAGCGGATGGTCGTATATCTGGCAATAGGTGCAAATATCTCATCATAGTCTATACCTTCCTTTTGGGAGAAACCTCGAGCAACAAAACGAGCCTTATACTTTTCTGTGCTTCCATCTGGTGCATGCTTTATCTTGTAAAGCCATTTGGAAGTAACAACGGTCTTGTCCTGGGGTCTGGGAACTACTTCCCAAACATCATTCTTTATGATAGACTCATATTCTTCGGTCATAGCATCCTTCCATACTTGATGCTTGACGGCATCTGAGAATGACGAAGGCTCATTTTGTATGATCGTGCTCATGATGGTCAGGTATCCTTGATACCTATTACGTTTCTTACTTTCACGAAAGGTTCCTCGGGGTGCAGCATGTCCTTCAGCATCATCAAGTAACCCCTTAAGCCATGAAGGCCTCTTCCTAGAAGAGGAAGGCTCATATGGAGGAGGATCAATCGGATCCATGGGTTCTTCTACATCAGGCATTGATTTATCATCCTTTTCTTTCGGTTCCCTGGTGTCGGCTTCTTGAGAGCTCCTCAAAGTCGGAAGATTGATCACCTTGCTGAGAGCCATATCTTCATCAAAGGTGACATCATGACTAATTATGACTTCCCTTTGACCGGCTACATAGATTCTATAGCCTTTAGTATTTTCACCATAGCCCACGAAAATTCCCTTCTTTCCAGATGCTCCCAATTTATTTCTTTTCTCTTTCGGCACATGAAAGTATACAGGGCTTCCAAAAATTTTAAAATGAGAAACATCAGGTTTCTTACCGGTGAATTTTTCTTCAGGAGTCTTGGAACCCAATTGTTACACTAAAATTTGTCACCATGACTATCTGCAGTTAGTATGGCTCCATCAACTGTCATACTATCCTCCTTGGCAAGTCTTACACCTCTGCTCCTCATGTCAAACTCCAAGAAAGAGAGAAAGTCCTTAAAAGTCAATTAACTCTGGTTACGCAGTTTCTCTTAGCCTTACCTACGTGTACGCACCCCAAGTTCACAATATCTGCGTACTTGTACGCTCTGTCTGTAAAGGGGTGGGTGTGTACTCCTGTAAAGGTCAAAAGGCGCAAGTTTCACTTCAAAAAAGTTACTTGTGGTCATTTCTAGAGCATTCTAGAAGATGGTTTGACGTGGATTGAGCGCCTCCAGATGGTTCATGCATCCCTATGTAAGAGGAACTTATCCCATCAAGAGGGGAGCTATCCCATTGAAAGAGGGGCTTATCCCATTGGTGGTGGACCTGATTAACTTCCTCCAAAGCATTATAAATACAGGCGTTGGGCCAGAGGGAGGAGAGGTTGAAAGTTGAACATTCCTAAGGGTAGATGCTGCTGAAATTAGGACTCCCTTATAGAGCTTGAGAGGAGAGATTCCCATCCTTTCTTAGCTTCATTTGGAAGTGGGTGAGCTGATCAAAGTAAAGGAGGACTCTTGTTGGACCCTGGGAGGGACCTGCACAACACCAAGGCACTGGTTGTAATGGTTTCTTTTGTTTCCACTTAATACAATTAAGCTCATTTTTCTCAACAAGTTGTTATACATGATTTGTTTCATATACTCCTTGGTCTTTATGATGAATATGTTTTATTTTATGAGTTATTCAGGTGCTATGTAATCGTTTGCTTGTTAGTGAATGCAGGTTTCGAAGAGAAGGAGGAGCTCATCCGGATCGGAGAGACTAGACTGCTACAAACAGCATGGGACTAAAGGTATGTTTTAAACACCTGACTACTTGTATTTTAAATGCATATTTAGGGAAAGATAGTGTTAATTGTCTTGTTTGTCACTAGAAAGCCTTAGATTCTAGGGAGGTCAGTTTTGTCTGCAAAATTGACTCTTTCCGCATGACAAAATGGTGACTCCACTGGGGAACTCCAATGATTTGAATGATTTCTCCTTTGTATGAAACTTTGATTTGAGAAAAGTCGTTTTCTTTCTGATTTTTGGCTGTTTGATTGTGCATTTGGGTGGAATAGCTTAGGGTTAAATTAGATTTTAGTTTTCTTGGTTTTGCTAGAAGTACGCAGCCTCTGCGTTAAGCACAATGCGTATCTGTACGCACTGCAGCTTTGTACACAGAGCGTACACGCACCTGTGCAAAAAGGTTGCCTGCGTACCCTGTCAAAGTTGAG